>OZ010795.1:323190346-328190346 GCA_963932465.1 Maratus speciosus | reverse complement strand
AAAAAATGTGTGTTTTTAAAGATGAAATGCCTGAATAAATTAAAATGACGTCATTTTCACTGTCTTTTGATTTTGTAGACCAGCTGAAATCATGTAACCTTTAACCCTGTAACCTTCTGAAATGATAAATCCACGGGCATTATTCCATTTGCCACCATCTAGTTATCGCTAATTTCAAAATCTGTCTAATCTTTTGAATTTTGATACGCCATCCAATATGCTTAATTGGTGGGTGACACGATTCAGTAAGATTAGTCCAATATGTTCAATAAAACATTTTTTAAGTAATGGTTAAATAAAAGAAAGTTATGTAGAAAAAGCTAAAAAGAAATGACAAATTAGCAAGCAATATTTATTGCAAAATGTTTACTTATTAAATTTATTTATTTATTTATAATAATAACGTATAATTGCAGAAATCTTCTTAACAATATTCTTATATCCTAACTTTTAAAGCAGTGAATATTCCTATAAGTGAAACGACAATATGTTCGGCATGTTAAAAAAATAACATAATACACAATATTCAATTAATAAGCAATGATCTGAGTTTGAGGATATAAAAATCACATGCTTGAGTAAAACAAAACCGCATATTTCCATAGTAATGGTACTCCATAATATGGTAAAAAATATTTTAAATGTTTGAAAGTAAATTATTTTAGAATATGTGTGTATATGGAAGACATTTACACTAAAATTTAAATCATTGACTACATAATTATAATTTTAACTGCTTTTTGTATAACTTACGCTTGAATATAAAAATGTACACCAAAATGCTCTTCTCTCGGCTTATTTCACACTTTTATCTCATTTGGCTTAAAATTGCATTGTTTGGCGACGAAGGTGATAAATAAATAGCATATAATTCACTAATACAGCCATTTTTACAAATACTTCTCGTTTTTCCTGTAAATTATATGATGGGAGAATTATATAGAAATAATAATTAAATTGACAAAAAAAAAAGACTAATGAATGTAAGCTATATTTTATTTCATCAAGTTTTCAGACACGTTTTTATTAACCTGGCGCAAGCGATAAAAGAGTTAAAAAGAAAAAAAAAATGCCATTCAAAATTGTGAAATCAAATTTTCAGATTCATTTTTTTAACCTATCGCAAGCGATAATTCGCCAAATATTGTACCAATTGTAAAATTTCACAATAATTTATACTTTAAGCATTACAAATATTTATTCCATTTTTAAATTAAATATTTCGTTTTATAATATTATGTCTTATTAAAACTTTTTTTTGTTGTTGTTTTTTCAATTAAATATCAGTATTTTTTTTCATTTATTCGCGAGGTGTTTGTATTATTTTCTAACAGATATAGCCATCTTAATTCTTTAATCAACCAATCTTTCGCCAAAAGATAATCACTGGCAACATTTCGTTCAAAATAGCAGTAAAATACGAAATTTATTATAAAAAATCGTAGCTATCCCTGTATATTTTCTCATAAACCACCCCGGGAATATTTCCTATCGAATGATACAATTTTGAAAAAAATCCACCGGGTAGTTTTTGAAAACACTCGAGCGGAACTTTTAGAGCTTACTGCTTTATAATATACTAGAAAACCCCGCGGCTTTGCTCGCGTAATATTTGAAATATGCCAAGTGATATTTATATGTCTAATTTTTATTAAAAGTTACTAACTAAATTTTTATTTTATTAAAACGTAATATTTTATTTTATTAAAAGGTTTTTTTTATTAAAAGGTACTTATTACTTTTAGGAATAATTCAAAAATTACTATTTAAAACACAGTTTGATTAAACATCATTATTACACTGCATTAGGCAGAAATGAGACTTAAATTAATAAAATGAAATAAAACTAAAAAAATGATAATTTAGAAAATATTTTGAAACTTTTATGCTCAATTAATACGCTCATTTCAGTATTCATTTAAAGTTTTGAATTTTTTAGAAACCATCTTCTTACATCTTAAAATTAACCATCATGTCAAATTCCAAGTCCTACCAAGTCTCTCAACATAAAGGGCTTTGTTGAAACAGGAACTGTCACCATTAATTTGCCAACATTAATTTTTAAATCGGTTTGTTATTTCCTAATATTCCACAGAAACGTAATTTAAAAAGCTTTTAAAGCCCCTTTTTAGAACGTTTGTTGTTCCTGTGAACCCCAGGTGGTAGAATCACCGGCATAAAATATAGCCTGTGTAGGATCAGAGACTGTTACCATTGATTCGCAAACATTACTTTTATAATCGGTTTATATTTCCTGAAATTGCATAGAAATCGTAATTTAGGACTTTTTTAGAATGGTCAGTGGGCATTCTAAAAAAAAATCAAACGTAAAAAAATGTATTAGAATCACCAATTAAAAACAACAGCTAGAAAAAAAAACCGTAGGTCTGTGCGAGGCTTTTCTTGTCGCAGTCTTTGAGATTATTTGCTGATGCGTTTTTTCTTAATTTTTGATTAACTGCATTTTTTTCTTTTTTTAATGAACGAAAACCGTTCGAAGAATATTTCGAAAAATACCCCATTCATCACTGTGTCTTTAGTAAGTGCAGAGAAAAGAGGTTGCTGACATAAGAAATAATATATATGATGGTTTTCCCCTATATTCTGTAATCCCGGGGGTTTAATCCCTTTTGTTTGTTTAACAGCTTATTATTTATCCATTTTGAAAAAAATGGCACAGATATGTAATACTTAAAAGAAAACTCATGCTTTAAACAAATGTGAAGGGAAACTGGATGAAATGAAATGGACGAAAAATTGTTACTATTTTTTTTTTATTATTATTAAAAAAAAAAAAAAAAAAAAAAAAAAAAAAAAAAAAAAAAAAAAAAAAACCATAAAGAGAGAGAGATTTAAACCGTATTACTACAAAATTGAGATTGAAATTCTTTTTTCTTTTCGAATTCGGTAGATGGCACTACGAAAAAATACTCTGTAAATTAGTATCTTCAATGCTTCGTCACAAACTAATATAATTTTGTGTTCATAGAGCAAAAATATAATACAAGAAAAAAAAATTCCAAAATTTAAATATAACAAATTCTTTCATAATACCATCATTTATAATTAGCTTTTTTTTTTAAATTAAGGAATCACAAACAGCTTTCTCTAATAAAAAAGACTCATCAAACGACCGCCAACTTTCTTTCAACTGGACATATTTGATAAACTAAGCTACCGTTTGTAGCTTAGTTGGGTAACTGGACTTCTGTTTCGTTTTTACCTCCAATTTCGTCAGATTGAGTTAACGTTGAATTAGATTTAAGGTTCAACAGAAAATTAGTTTGTAATTAAGGAATCACAAACAGCTTTCTCTAATAAAAAAGACTCATCAAACGACCGCCAACTTTCTTTCAACTGGACATGTTTGATAGACTAAGCTACCGTTTGTAGCTTAGTTGGGTAACTCGACTTCTGTTTCGTTGTTACCTCCAATTTCGTCAGATTGAGTTAACGGTGAATTAGATTTAAGGTTCAACAGAAAATTAGTTTATAATCAGTTTATATTCCCTGAAATTGCATAGAATCGTAATTTAGAACTTTTTTAGAATGCTTTTCGCACCTCCCCTTCGCTTCACCCATTTTTAATGCGAATTTATTTTCGACGTTCCTTCGAGGGCATTTATATTTTATAAGTAACTACCATGTCATATTTAAAGTTTCTAGCCTTTTCAGTATCACAGATATCGCAATTTAGAAAGTTTTTAGCTCCTGCAACCCTCTGGTGGTAGTGGAACAGACATAAAATATAGCTTATGTTTGAGCAGGTTTTATCACCAAAATTTGTCATCATTATTTTTTTAATCGGTTTGGTAATTTATAAGTTTGCTTAAAAATTGTAATTTATAACGCTTTTCACTCACTTCATTTTTTTTTAATTTGGAATTTTCTTTCGACTGTTCTGAGAAAGCTGTTGCATCTTGTAAGTAAATTCCATGCCATACTTCAAAGTGTTGGACCCCTCATTTGTGCAAAAAACGCAAATTAAAACATGTTTTGTTTTTGCAACCTTCAGATGGTAGTGACAGCAACATAAAATATAACCTATGTTATAGCAGAGACTGTCACCATTGATTTGCAGCCATTACTTTTGAAACAGCTTTGGTATTTCCGTAGATTGAGTAGAAATCGCAATTTAGAACGTTTTTAGGACTCTTTTCGCGCATTTTAACCCCTTTTTAAATTTCCAATTTTTTCAAAACTGTTCTTAAAGATAATTTATACCTAATAAATATGTACCTTGCCTAATTTTAAGTTGCTAGCCCCTACCGATCACAAAAATCGAAACTTAGAACGCTTTTTTGCTCCTGCAACGTCTTGGTGATAGTGATACCGACATAAAATAGCGTCTATGTTAGAGCAGAGGCTGTCAGCATCAATTTCCTACCATTACGTTTGAAATCAGATTCATTCTTCCTGAGATATTGCCGACAAATCGGCATTTAGATCGTTTTTAGGCCGCTTTTCGCGGATTTTGCTCCTGCATCTCCTCTGGGGTAGTGGAAACAGATATAAAATATAGCTTATCTTGGAGCAGGATCATTTTTACACCATTATATTTGAAATTGGTTCAGTACTTCCTGAGATTGCATAGAAATCGCAATTTAGAAAGCTTTTTACAACAATTTTTGCGCATTTTGGCCCCCTTTTAAATTTCAATTTTTTTAGGAAATGTCCTTAGAGATCATTGATATCTTATAACTAACTACCATTCCAAATTTCACGATTCTAAGCCCTTCCGTAACGCAAAAGCCGCAATTTAGAACGTTTTTCTCCTGCACCCCTTTTGAGTTAGTGGCACCGACATAAAACATCGCCTATGTTGGAGCAAGTGTTGTCACCATCATTTTGACGCCATTATTTTTTAGATCTGTTTGGTATTTCCTGAGATTGTGTAGAAACCACCATTAGAAAGTTTTTTAGAACACTTTTCGCGCATTTTCACCCCTTTTAAATTTCGAATTGTTTAAGAACTGTTCTTAGAAATCCTTTATATCTAATAAGTAGCTAATATTTCAAATTTCATATTTCTAGGCCCTTCGGTAACGCAAAAATCGCATTTTTAGAACTTTTTTTGCTCCATCACCCCCTTTCGGGTAGTTGCACCGACATAAAACATAGCCTATGTTGGAGAAAGGGTTGTCACCGTCATTCTGACATCCTTATTTTGACACCATTATTTTTTAAATCGGTTTGGTATTTCCTGAGATAGTGTAGAAACCACAATTTAGAACGTTTTTTAGAACGATTTTCGCGCATTTTCACCCTTTTAATTTCGAATTGCTTAAGAACTGTTCTTAGAAATCCTTTATATCTACTAAGTAGCTAATATTTCAAATTTCATATTTCTAGGCCCTTCAGTAACACATAAATCGCATTTTTAGAACGTTTTTTACTCCTGCAAACCCCTTTTGGGTAGTGACACCTACATAAAACATAGCCTATCTTGGAGCAAGCGTTGTCACCAAAATTTTGACACTAATATTTTTTAAATCGGTTTGGTATGTCCTGAGATTGTGTAGAAACCATCATGTTAGAACGTTTTTTAGAATGCTTTTTGTGCATTTTCGCCCCTTTTAAATTTCGAATTGTTTAAGAACTGTTCTTAGACATCATTTATATCTTATAAGTAACTAATATTAAAAATTTCATATTTCTCGTCCCTTCAGTAACGCTAAAATCGCATTTTTAGAACATTTTTTGCTCCTACACCCCCTTTCGGGTAGTGACACCGACATAAAATATAGCCTATCTTGGAGCAAGCGTTGTCACCATCATTTTGACACCAATATTTTTTAAATCGGTTTGGTATTTCCTGAGATTGTGTAGAAACTACCATTTAGAACGTTTTTTAGACCGCTTTTTGTGCATTTTCACCCCTTTTAAATTTCGAATTGTTTAAGAACTGTTCTTAGACATCATTTATATCTTATAAGTAACTAATATTCAAAATTTCATATTTCTAGGCCCTTCAGTAACGCTAAAATCGCATTTTTAGAACGTTTTTTGCTCCTACACCCCCTTTGGGGTAGTAGCACCGTCATAAGATATAGCCTATGTTCTAAGTTGGACTAACACCATCATTTTGATACCATTACTTTTGGAATCGGTTCGGTAGTTCCTGAGCATACCTCCTACAAATAAACAATTTTTTCCTCTTTATAATAGGAGTATAGATATATTTATTTACTTATTTAAACTTTGAAATATGGTTTAAAATAAATTATGGAATATTTTTTTATATTTTTTAATTGTAGAAAGTAATTGCATTATTTTTTAATTATAGTTCGTATTATTATAGAAAATAAAACAATATTTGCATACTTATTTGCCCCTACTATATATATATCTATATTTATAAAAATTTAAAACGTTACATTTTAAAAGGAAAAAAAATAAATTATCTAAAACATTTTCTTTTAGATCTGTGTTTTTTCTGTTATTATTTTTAACTGTTTTCATCGTATGCGTACATTCCATCTGAAATAATGTAATACTGAAACTAAAATAAATTTCCATTATATAATTATGATAAATGTTTTACATATTTTGAAAATACATAAAACTTTTCTTCATTGGTTTAAAATTGAAATGAACACAATTTATCTTTGTCACTTTAATTGTCGTTTTAGGCTTACATGAACTAAATTAAAAAAATTAAAATTATGCTGTTTATTATTTATTAATACATGTGACTTTTTCATTAGACGCTCACTTCTTGAAATTGAAATTATAATTTATGTATCAACAAATAAATGAAAAAATACATATGAATCAATTATATTAACGCACACCTCAATAAACGGAAAAACCGTCTTAAAATTTTAAGTGTTAATCTAGTGTTGTTGTTTTAATTATTATTATTTCTTTAAAGTTTTTAATCATTACTGCAAACAAAACCGTCTGTACAGAAAAGTTTTGATTGTAAAATTGGAATGAAAAATTAGTACAGTTTCAAAAAGCAGTTCCGATTGATTTAATTTTATATTCAATTTCTTTTTAATGAAATATTATTCAGCTAATTATACCAAGAGTGGAAATTTTCGTTTAATGGTGTTTAACCTTTTATATGCCAAATTATGAATTTAAAAAACCATATCCTCGAACATTTTTTTCCTTGCTATGATACATTTAAAATATATACACTAAAATATTTTAAACACTATTTTTTAAATCATGAATAGATAGTTTAAATAATGCTTTTAAAAAAATCCATCGCCATATCAAAAAAGAGATACGGAGCAATATATATATATGTTACATTTTTAGATCTAATTCCGCGATTTCGTTTTCTTATTCTAAATTTTATATTCACTAAATCCTTATTCTTAAATAATCTCTATCGTTAATTCTGTTAAATTCCCTAAAATTTAATGTCTCATTTATCTAAATTACTTAAATATTATGCTTTTAGTATTCTTAAATTAAATTTTCCATTTCCGCTCTTTTTTCTTTTAGAATGTTCTTTTAGCAACCTTTTTATATTCCCTTCCATTTTATTTCCCCGAGCATATTCCGGGTTATTCTTTTTACTTTCAAATATATCCCCTCGCTCAGTCAGCACTATTTCCATGGCGTGGTATTCTTAATTATTAACTGGTTGAGAGCGCGACCTACGTCATATTTGTATTCCTAACTTGACGCACAAAAAGCCGATGCTTGCTGTGTTTCAGCAGATTTTTAGTCGTATTTCCATTTTCATACCACCCCCTGGTCACCGTCCACGTATTCGATTATTTACAACTTTGTTCATCCCTAAATTACTACTATGAAGCGATGGCTAATATTCTTGGTGGAAACTGCGCCGCCGAAAGATGTTTAAATAAAATGCTGAGCTGAATTTACGTTTTGTCTCAATTATTTCTGGGAAAACCTTCACGGAAAAATGCATTCCATGGCCTTCACTCGTCGACTGATGCAACTTCCAAATCACCATATAACGTCAAAGTCGTAGTCTTTAACACGACACGATTCCAGTTTTCGTTATACTAGTAAGACAGGATCGAATTTACCTGTTCTGACAACTTATACTACTCTATTACTGCTGGACGTGATCCACTACTGATATCGTGACAGCCGGTTACTTTATTTCAACTAGAAAAATAGTCCAATGTTGCAATAATGCAATATATATATATATATACAGAGTGGTCATAAAAAAACTTTGCCGATATATGGAACTCTAGCGGCCGTTCCGTTTAACCGATCGAGATGAGCTTTCAGATATAGTTATTCAGGGGTATGAGCTCGAGATTCTGTGAACGGCAACAAATTGGCGCTCACGGTTACGGTTCTAGGTACAGAAACTCGAAATTTTCGAAAGGCAACGCCCATTTTTCTTTGTCGCAAAATGATCAGCGTATGCGAAAACCCTAAATAGCATTGGAACGGTACGTGTATCGCAATAAACGGACGCGTTATGCAAGCACAAAAAACAGCTCAACGAACGGCCAAAAACAATACGATCGGGGCGCATGGAGGAAATTTGCATATGACAAGGGCAAGAAACCAATCACAGAACGCCGTTCGACAGATAATCAGCGTAGAAAACGGATTCTTACCTCTATCATATGCAAATTTCCTCCGTGGGGCCCGATCGTGTTGTTTTTGGCCATTCGCTGAGCTGTTTTTTGTGCGTGCATAACGCGTCCGTTTATTGCGATACACGTACCGTTCCAGCGCTATTTAGGGTTTTCGCATACGCTGAGCAATTTGCGACGAAAAAAAAATGGGCGTTGCCATTCGAAAATTTCGAGTTTCTGTACCTATAACCGTAACCGTGAGCGCCAATTTGTCGTCGTTCACAGAATCTTGAGCTCATACCCCTGAATAACTATATCTGAAAGCTCATCTCGATCGGTTAAACGGAACGGCCACTAGAGTTCCATATATCGGCAAAGTTTTTTTATGACCACCCTGTATATATATATACGGTTAAAAATTTTGTAGTCGGTTGAACCAACTTTTGGTGCTTCAGTAGCTGCCACCACAAGATGGTGAAATCTCACTCCAAGATTTGGAGCTCCGATTGAAGCTTAGCTCCAAATGTTGGTACAAGATTTCACCATCTTATGGTGGCAGCTATTGAAGCACCAAGAATTGGTTCAACATACCAAAAAATTTTTAACAGTATGTATATATATATATATATATATATATATTAATATATATATAAGGTCAGCCTGCCTAAATGTGATAACCCCTAAATGCGATAATGTTCTTTTGCATAAAATCTTAATGCAATAATTGTAAATAAATGTTATGTAATGAAGCATACGAACTTCAGAAACAAAATCCGAAACATTTTTTTGCATGTAAAGCGGTTTCTTTAAAAGCAATTTCCAATCAAATACACATCGTTCAGTTTACACCGCCCCCATGTTTCGTAAATGCGACAAAAATTCCCGAAAGTGGCTCACGGCTTTTATTTTTTAACTTTAAAGATGATATAACCTTATAAACATCAAGAGCTACGTTGTCCGTTTTAGTTACCTGACCAGTTAAACTAAAGAAATGGGGACCAGTTTCCGGTTTAGAACTTGAAGTGGAATACGCATTTAGGAGAGCTTGTTTTCAGCCTGTGCCTAATAGCGACATACATATTGATGTAAATGCGGCGAAACATTTAGAAGATTAACGAAGAAGTTTATGTGGGATTTTTTATATATTGTGTTAAAATAATATTTAAATCAAATTTTATGCTTAATTCAGCTGTGTTGAGTCAGTATAATCCTCCATTAATGTTTTTCTTTAACCAGGCGTTTAGATATATGTTTAAGACGATCAAAAAAGAAAAATACGGTTCTTTAAAATTTTTAATAAAAAAAACTGGCAAGAAACGCAGTGGCTATTCCAGTAACATACAATAGACATATAATTAAGGAATTTGCAATAATTTTACATAATAAGAATTCTGGAAAATCTTGTGTAGATTTAAAACAATTTATGTTTATTTTAATACGGTTAAGTGAGTTAATTTTACCAACATTATACCATTCGGTAGCTTAAATGCTGTCTCCGATTAAAACGTGATGCAATTGAGTTATTCCCTGGTTTAGGAGTCATAATTTTTGCTAGCATTTTTATCTAATCTAATATTTTAATTATCTTTTCACTTTTAATCGTTATAATCGACATTTTCTACTTTTAAATTAATAAAATATAAAAAATTAATAAAACCATGTTTATCTAAATGAATATTTGTTTCCATAAACGTATTTTTAAGTACAGAAAATGTTATTTTTTTTGTGAAAGTGCAAGAAAAATTAAGAGAGGAGGGGATGGGGGGGGGTAACATAATATCAGCCACAGAGCTTGTCTTGGGCTTAATCAGAATTATTTGAAATAGTGCACGATTTTATCTATTTCTAAGGGTGATACATTTATCATGTGACATTTTATTATAAAATTACATGTTATAAATAGTCTAGTTAACAATATTATAAATATCTTTTAAATACACTTTTAACACGTAAGCTCCACACTGTGAATTCGCACCGACCGAAATGTCGATGTCTTTAATTAATTCGCATTTTTCCTTCACAAAATAAGAATTTTGATAAAATCAAATATTTCATTTGGATTTCTAATTAAATTTCGTATATGGATCATGCAGTTATATTTCGTTATCACCAGATTATCAGCAAAATTATGCGGAGTTGAAGTTACGGAAACCCAAATCGCACTGGTGTATAAATTATGGGTTAATATTGACGCGCGAATTTCGCGAATTTTAAACGATGTTTCGATCTGCGCCATTCATTTAATTGTAGTTATGGCCATAGCTCCTTGGCAAAGAGAATGAGAGGTTTTTTTTTTTTTTAACATTAGGAACGCATTTATATATTTTAGGATTATTTATATTAGGCATTATACACAGCATTCAAATAACTTTTGCATATTAGCAGTGTAAAATTGACAAACAGCACGGTGCTGCGCCGTGATAAACATTTAAAGAATAATATTGAAAAGTTTAATTATAATAGTCCTGTACTTCAATTTTAGTGCAGAAACAGTACCCTGTGAGTTAAAAGAGACTTTCATTCACATTTTAATCAAGTGGTCTCGGAGACCGCTCACAGTAGTTACGCAACAATTCCTGTCACAGCAGTTAAGGGTTAATTAATTCAAAAAACAATTACAGTTAACCCTTAATTGCTGTTAGAGCTGCTTTTTTTAAATTTTCACAATTTAACTTGTAATTTCCAGCTTAACTATCGATACAGCGAAATTTTGCTTAATTTGGAGCCTAGTACTATTGTTTGAAATGTTTGAAAAATCGAAATTTTATTAGAAATAGTACTGTACAAACAGTTTAGTGTAAAAACAGTATTTTATGAGTTAATCGCGCATTTTATTCATCTTTCAATCAAAGGGTTTCGCAGACCGCTCACAGTTGTAATGTGGCAATTTTCTGTCACCGCAGTTAATCGTTAAATGAACTTTTTCAGATAAATTGTCATGTATAAAATGCATTATCACATTTAGGACTATGAACGTCTCATTTAGGTTTTAGCTGCCATAAATGCGACAAAAATTATCGAAATGCGACAATCCTATATTATGGTTTTATACTACAGATAATTATTAAATTTCTACAAAACAAGTTAGTTTTGAACTAAAGGTACAGTATTCAGTAATTTGTTAATAAAATATATATTTATATAATAAAATCCCAAATATACCCTAAATGAGACAAAACTACGGGGAATCGTGTTTCATTTAGGCAGACTGACCTTATATATATTAATGA
This sequence comes from Maratus speciosus, assembly GCA_963932465.1. NCBI lineage: Eukaryota > Metazoa > Arthropoda > Arachnida > Araneae > Salticidae > Maratus > Maratus speciosus. Next base: position 328,178,594 of record OZ010795.1, on the reverse strand, counting down.
ATTAGTTACTAAATGACTACTATACTCATATTCATAAAATTTACTGTATTAATTATTATTAATTCGTCCTTTCTGCAAAGCATAAATCTATGCAATGAATTTTCGATAACCGGGGTTCTAGGCAAATTAACGTATTATAACAGAAATGCTTTGAAACAATATGAATTAAATTACATAGTCATGAAATTAGGTGAATTTTTAAGATAAACATTAAATGCTTATAAAAGAATGTTTTTTAAAGCTATTTTTTACTTTTATATTTCTTTAAAACAAAAAATAGAAAACAAGAAAAATAAATTGGTGAATTTTTGTACAGACGAGGTTTTAAAATATGTTTCTAAAAAAATAATTTTAAGTTTATTTCTCAGTTCTTAATATTTTTGTCATTATTTTCTCTTTCTTCTTTATCCCTTTTTATGCCAAATTATGAATTTAAAAAAAAAAAAAAAAAAAAAAAAAAAAAAAAAAAACTATCCTCTCGAAACATCTTCCATTTCATTACTAAGATACATTAGAAGATATATGCACAAAAAATAAATGATTTATATTTTTTCTTAACAGCTAATTATTTTATGTGTACTTTAAAGTACCATTGGGTCATAACGTTTGAACAAAAATCGAGACTTAGAAAAAACTATATCCAATTTTCTCTTATTATTTCAATGTGACTTATTATGCATGTATCTAGTGTAATATATATCTCTATAATGTACATATGACTACAACTAGATTATGATATTGTTGGTGCATCATCAGTGAGCATTTCGCCGTCAGAAGAATTTTCTACAGTTGTAACACTATCGTCCGATGGAAAGCATGTCTGAAAAAAATTTCCAAACTTTTAAGTGTATGAAACTCAAAAGGATTCATAAAAATGCGAAAAGATGTTTTTAGATTTGTTTCTCTAATTCGTAAATTTTTCCATTTTGTTTTGTTAAAATACAACATATTTTTTGCTTTATTATTCATGAATGTCATACAAAAATCATGCAATATCTTACCCTAAATTTTATCAAAATCCACCTGTCTAGCACCCACGCATCCCTAGTAAATATATACGTTTTTATGCACCATATGTATTCAAACGATAAAAATCTAAGTAAAAATCCCGTTTAACCCCTTGAGGGGCAAGCAATTACGTTTGTGAAATGCTGAATTCCCACCGGAATCTTTGAAAAAGTCTATTTCAAAATAAGTAAAAGCAATTTTACGGCTTTTTTCCACCAAAGTTAGAAAAGTAAAATTTAATTACATTTTTCTGATGTAAAACTTCATTAATCGTTGGTGGTATATAATATATACCGGTGCCCCTCAAGGGGTTAACATAGTCCCGACAGTACTCAAAAGTGCTCAAAAATACTCCGACAGTACTCACCACTTTGAAAAGTGCTTTGTCAGTAAGCAAATCGAATATTATTTTTTTTAACTTCAAGTGATCTATTTAAACAAGAAAATATATATTATAGCTTTACCTTTAAAATTTAAGATGTTTCCAAGCAAAAGTTAGGGGTACCATGTCTGACAAGGAAACGGAAGCAAAATTGACACTTACATGCGCAAAAATAGCTTCGTGAACAATTTTCAGCTTAATGGATCTACTGTTGCTATCTAGTGATGGTCAAGGGACGTATTTACTATTGTTTCCTAAAAGTACCATTGTGGATACATCCGATGAGTGTGTTTTAAATGGGATAGAAAATTGTGGTACTTCAAAGTACCGTCGGGGCATAAATGGTTAACATAATTTTTTGAAAGAAATTATTATACTTCTAGAAATCACTTATAAAAAATATTTTTTGTTGTCTTTTAGATTTATTTGGTTTTCGGATTACGGTTTCAATTTGACATTTGGCGAGATATTGCCAAGCATCTAAAAATTTGGAACACGTGTGTACCCACATACATGCAACAGTTACTGAAAATAAATCTTTAACAAAATGACTTGTTATTTCTCCAATTTTCCCGCTAATTTTCCATGCGCATCCAAGGTCAACTGTGGCATAGCGTAATGATATCACTACGAAATTGGGTCTATGTACAGTACAGATCTATTATGTATTTTAATCATTTTCAGTACATTAAACAACTGAAGTGATAAAGAGTGGTAACATGTGATATTTATCCCTTCCGTACCAGCATATGTATATGAAGATTACATGTAAAACCAGTTTTTCGGGCATTTAGATTTAAAATATAAAGCAGTAGTTTTCAGAAAAATGATATGCTTTTATTCATATTAATAAGAAGAGCTATTGGTGTCGATATTTAAATCGATGTATATATATATATATATATCAATAACTAAATCGATACAGATAGAAATATAACGATAATACAAAATCGGTGAAAGTTGCCACGGTTCTTTATTTTACATGGTATTAATTGAGTCAACCTAAAGAAGAAAGAAAAAATATGAAACATTTAAGAAATAAAATAAGAGAGAAATGCGAGTGAAATAAAGATAGTAAAACACGTTATTTGAGAACGACGAGAAATGCGAGAAAAGTGCATTCTTAACTGTATGATGGCGCCATCTCTGCTGAGGCGGGAAAATTAAACACTATCCAACATTTCTCATAATACCGGCTAGACGTAAACATATATTCCTGCAATACCGTTTTTAGCAGCACGATAGAATAATGAATGGACATGGATCCATACATGGTGCCACTGGTGTTTGTGGAGAAGCAGGACATGGAACCATACGTGAATCTACAGGTATGGAAGAGTTTAAACAAAAATAAATATTCACTCCAACATTTTCTAAATGTTTTCCCTAATCATAAGACTGTGAAATATCAATTTATATTATGTCCCTTTAATGCATATTTTTTTATTTTGTTCGGAAAACATGATATTTGAGTCTATTTCTGTTACTTTTCCGCTAGAAAAATAATGTAAAAAATTATTTATGTTTATTTTGGATATAATGTCATAATGTCACTCCTGAGTTACATAAAAAAAATTGCTCAAAAATAATAACTTTAAGTTATATACTTTTTTCAAAGTATTTACACTGCACAATAACAAGTATTCAACGATATAATAATTTTTATAATCACTGGCGGAGTGAAGGGGGGGGGGGGGGGGGGTGAAAACCCATTCCGAAGCTAATATAATTAGTATGATTGCCGCTTATATGAGTCACTAGTTCAGCAAATTAGCTGCTTTAATGAATCAAAACCAAAGTTAATATTAAAAATTTTGGCTTATTCGGAACCCGGGTCTTTGTTGAATAAAATTCTACTTAGGGGTGATTCTGTACTGAATTTTCTGAAAATTAAAAAAAATCGGTCATCAATACGAAAATTTGGAAATAAGAAATATCGCGAATTTTGACAAATCGTCTCCGAAAAAGATAAATTTTGTCAATCGACTGCAGCAAAATCGCGAATTTCGTCAAAGGATAGCGGGTAAAACGCAAATTTTGTCAAAGAATCTCAGAAAAAACGTAAATTTCGTCCAAGAATCGTTAAAAAAAAAAGCAAATTTCGTCCAAGAATCGTAAAAAAAGCAAATTTCGTCAAAGAAACGTGGAAAAAATGCAAATTTTGTCCAAGAATCGCGAGAAAAGCGCAAATTTCGTCACAAGATCTCGAAAAAAACATAAATTTCGTCAAAGGATCGCGAAAAACCGCAAATTTCGTCAAAAGATCGCAAAAAGCACAGATTTCGTCAAAAGATCGCGAAAAACACCGCAAATTTAGTCAATAGATCGCGAAAATAACACAAATTTCGTCAAAAGATCGCGAAAAAACCGCAAATTTCGTCAAGAGATCACGATAAAACGTAAATTTCGTTAAGAGATAGCGAAACAACGCGAATTTTGTCAAAAGGCTGCGGAAATAACACATAGTTAGTGCCGGGAATAGAATTCCCCCCTCCCCTCTCTGCTGTAACTTTTCAGAAAATTGGCTGTGAATTTCAGAATTTTTTTTTTTTTAATTCAGAATCACACCTAATTCTACTCAACAAAAGTGATCCAAGTAAACGGCGAATATTTTATTTAAAACTGTGAAAAAGCACATTACATGCATCAATTTTGTGAAAACTGGTCATTTGTTTTTAAAAACGGCAGCTGTCACATTTTCGAGGCGTCTTAGGCTAAAAGAGTGGTCATTTCCTGCCGCACAGAAACTTTGAGTTTGAGTATTATACACTGGACAACAGTTTTTGAAATGTATTTCTGTCGATTCGAAACGATAATGGAGCATCTGACATTTAAATTCCAGAGAAAAACGTAAAAGACATGCTTTCCAGATTTCTCACAGTTTCAAACGCCGTGTTTGCTCTCAGTTATCTCTAAGACCAAGTTATGTGCATAGAAACCAGGGCTGCGGAGTCGGTGGGAAAAATGGACGATTCCGACTCTGGCAATTTCAAAAACTCCGACTCCGACGCTTTCTCTCAAAAATGGACCGACTCCGACAACGCAGACCTGCTTGTAAAATTGACGACTCCGCTCTTTCGCTCAAAAATGGGCCCGACTCCGACTCCGCAGCCCTGATAAAAACTTTGAAAAAGTAAGAAATACAAAAACAGTATTGTAAAGACATTAACATAAAAAGCTGTTTTATTGTGATTTTACAGATTATTGCAATCTGCGTGTCTTTTGACCCATTTGTTTCAGGGTTGGAGAACATTAATTTAAAGCTTGTATTTTATTAGTTGGTAATGTAACTTGAAAATTTCCCCCGGAGGTCTTGCTTTCAGCGAGATACCGTATGAAAGAATCACTGATTGCAATTGCATTGACGTATAGATGGATGACTGTGAACAGGATTTTCAAAAGACAGGCATTAAATGCGAAACCTTCTTTAAAATTAATAAAAATTACTATCTATATCTTACATACAAACTTAATCCATTTATCCAGCGAAAAAAAGAAAGGTACTAGCAAAACCCGCGACTTTGCTCGCATAATAATTGAAATATGCCTAAATAGTGGTATTTGTGGGCCTATTTTTATTACATGAAATTATACCGCTGTAATTCAAAAGTTACTAACTAAGCCACAGTTTGACAAAACTAAATTATTACACCACATTAGGCGAAAATGTGACTTAATTTAATGAGAATTAAATTCTAAATTCAAAATGAATGATAATTTAGAATGAAAATTCTAAGCTTTTACGCTCATTTCAGTTTTCATTTGTTGTTTTGAATTTTTTAGAAACCATTCTTAGCAAACATTTGCATCTTAAAATTAACCATCATGATATATTCCAAGTTTCAAATCTAATGGTTTACCACCCCCAACATAAAATATATCTTATGTGGGAACAGGAACTGTCACCTTTCAATTTGCCAACATTATTTTTGAAATTGGTTTTGTATTCCCTGAGATCACATAAAAATCGTAATTTAGAAAGTTTTTAGAATGCTTTCGCTTAGCCTTTTAAATGTTGAATATTTTAGAAACTGTTCTTAGAGAGCATTTACATCTTATAAATATCTACCCTGACAAATTTTAACATTCTATCGTTAACAAATCCATAGAAATGGAAATTCAGGTAGTTTTTTTCTCCTTTCACCCTTTTAAATTTCGATTTTCTTAAAATTTATCCCTATGGAGATTTTACATCTTATAAGTAACTACCATGCTAAATTTATAGTTTCTACCCCCTTCAGTATTGCAAAAATGGCAATTTTAGAGCGTTTTAGGTAGCTTTCTTTACAAAAAGCTACCTATTGCAGCCGTTCGGAGGAAAGCGATTTCAAAAAATTTTGGTATATTTTCATCGATCATGACCCCCAGACCCCGAAACCACCCTCCGTTCAAAATTGATATATATATATATATATATATATATCAATATATATATATATATATATATATATATATATATCTGACCTATGTCACACTGTAACTCTCGTATTTATGAACCGATTTGGATGTAATTCGGTGTGTACATAGTACATACCAATGTCTCGACCGAGTTCGTTGGCCAGCTTCATCCGCCATTTTGTTTCAAAATGGCGGCCATTTAAATATTTTAAAAAAATTTAAAATTTAAAATGTGGTACCAAAAAATTGAAAATGGAAAAATATTTTTTTCTTATGTATTTGACCTTTATACAAAGACTCCGTAGCAATTTTTGTTTCGTCTATATCTTAAAAAATGGCTGAGTTATAGCATTTTGAATTTCTAGCGAAGCTGACATTTTGAAACGTCCTGAATTTTGTCACGCGATAAAAGGCGTATTTATGAACCGATTTGGATGTAACTTCGTTTATACATAGTACAGACCAATGTCTCGACCGAGTTTGTTGGCCAGCTTCATCCTCCATTTTGTTTAAAAATGGCGGCCATTTAAAATTTTAAGAAAAATTTAAATTTGAAATGTGGTACCAAAAAATTGAAAATTGAAAAAATATTTTTCTCTTATGTGTTTGACCTCGATAAAAAGATTCGGGAGCAGTTTTTGTTTCGTCTATATCTTAAAAAATGACTGAGTTATAGCATTTTGAATTTCTAGCGAAGCTGACATTTTGAAACGTCCTGAATTTTGTCACGCGATAAAAGGCGTATTTATGAACCGATTTGGATGTAACTTCGTTTATACATAGTACAGACCAATGTCTCGACCGAGTTCGTTGGCCAGCTTCATCCTCCATTTTGTTTAAAAATGGCGGCCATTTAAAATTTTAAGAAAAATTTAAATTTGAAATGTGGTACCAAAAAATTGAAAATTGAAAAAATATTTTTCTCTTATGTGTTTGACCTTGATAAAAAGATTCGGGAGCAGTTTTTGTTTCGTCTATATCTTAAAAAATGGCTGTGTTATAGCATTTTGAATTTCTAGCGTGGCTGACATTTTGAAACGCCCTGATTTTTGTCACGCGATAACAGGCGTATTTATGAACCGATTTGAATGTAACTTGGTCTGTACATAGTACATACCAATCTTTCGACCGAGTTTGTTGGCCAGCTTCATTCGCCATCTTGTTTCAAAAGGGTTGCCATTTTTTTTTAAATGTAATTTAAAATTTAAATGTCCTTCCGGCCAGTGCCGGGAGGAAGAGGTAGCTTTCAAATTCCTTATTTTAAAAAAGCCAACTTATATTATTCAAACACACGAAGCTCAATTTAGTGGAAACCGAATATAGGAGATTCAATACTTATTTTTATCAATACTAAATCATTATGAATGAGAATTTCGCGAAATTAGTCATCTTCATCCAAGCTGCTTTTATTTAAAGTAACTTATATTTGGCTGAGATGTTGATGTATACTATCCACGTGCCTTCTTACATGGAAATAGGCGAATACGTGTGTTATCGCGTGACAAATACAAGATCGTTTCAAAATGTTAGCCATACTTGAAATTCAAAGTGCTATAATTCAACCATTTTTTAAGATATAAACAAAAGAACAAATTTTCAGAAACAAAATCTGCTCCGGAATCTTTGTATCAAGGTCAAACACATAAAAAAACCTTTTTCATTTTCCAATTTTTTAATACCTCATTTTACATTTTAAATTAAAATTTTTTTAATGGCAACCCTTTTGAAACAAGATGGCGAATGAAGCTGGCCAACGAACTCGGTCGAGACATTGGTATGTACTATGAACAGACCAAGTAACATCCAAATCGGTTCATAAATACGCCTGTTATCGCGTGAAAAAAATCAGGTCGTTTTAAAATGTCAGCCACAATAAAAATTCAAAATGCTATAACTCAGCCATTTTTTTAGATATAGACAAAACAAAAACTTTTCTGGAATCTTTGTATTAAGGTCAAACACATGCGAAAAAATTCTTTTCATTTTCCAATTTTCTGGTATCTCATTTTAAATTTTAAATTTTTTTAATTTTTTTAAATGGCCGCCATTTTGAAACAAGATGGCGGATGAAGCTGGCCAACGAACTCGGTCGAGATATTTGTATGTTCTATGTACACACCAAGGTACATCCAAATCGGTTCATAAATACGCCTGTTATCATGTGACAAATATCAGGAAGTTTCAAAATGTCAGCCACGCTAGAAATTCAAAATGCTATAACTCAGCCATTTTTTAAGATATAGACGAAACAAAAACTGCTCCCGAATCTTTGTATCAAGGTCAAATACATAAGAGAAAAATATTTTTTTCAATTTTCAATTTTTTGGTACCACATTTCAAATTTAAATTTTTCTTAAAAATTTAAATGGCTGCCCTTTTTAAACAAGATAACGCATGAAGCTGGCCATCGAACTCGGTCGAGACATTGGTATGTACTATGTACAAACGAAGTTACATTGAAATCGGTTCGTAAATACGCCTTTTATCGCGTGACAAAATTCAGGACGTTTCAAAATGTCAGCCACGCTAGAAATTCAAAATGCTATAACTCAGCCATTTTTTAAGATATAGACGAAACAAAAACTGTTCCGGAATCTTTGTATAAAGGTCAAATACATAAGAAAAAAATATTTTCCATTTTCAATTTTTTGGTACCACATTTCAAATTTAAAATTTTTTAAAGATTTTTAAATGGCCGCCATTTTGAAACAAAATGGCGGATTAAGCTGGCCAACGAACTCGGTTGAGACATTGGTATGTACTATGTACATACCGAATTACATCCAAATCGGTTCATAAATTCGAGAGTTACAGTATGACAAAGGTCAGATATATATATATATATATATATATATGGATATATATATATATATATATATATATATATATATATATATATATATATATATCAATTTTGAACGGAGGGTGGTTTCGGGGTCTGGGGGTCATGATCGATGAAAATATACCAAAATTTTTTGAAATCGCTTTCCTCCGAACGGCTGCAATAGGTAGCTTTTTGTAATGAAAGCTACCTAAAATGAGGTATTTAAAAATTGGAAATGAAAAAGATTTTTTTTATGTGTTTGGCCTTGATACAAAGATTCTGGAGCAGTTTTTGTTTCTGAAAATTTGTTCTTTTGTTTATATCTTAAAAAGTGTTCGAATTATAGCACTTTGAATTTCTATCATGGCTAACACTTTGAAACGATCTTGTATTTGTCTCGCGATACCACAGAAATTGGAACACACGTATTCGCCTATTTCGATGGAAGAAGGCATGTGGATAGTATACATCAATATCTCGACCAAGTTCGCTGGCCAGCTTCATCAGCCATCTTGTTTCAAAATGGCGGCCATTAAATTAAAAAAAATATATACTTAAAGTGAGGTGCAAAAAAATTAGAAATTGAAAAAGGTTTCTTTCTTAAGTATTTGACCTTGATATAAGGATTCAGGAGCATTTTTTGTTTGTCTTTATCTTAAAAAATGGCTCAGATATAGCAGTTTCAATTTCTAACGTGGGTGACATTTTGAAAAATCTGATTTTTTGCCTGCGACAGCACTCGTATGTATCAACCGATTCCGATGTGAGTGAGCATGTGCACAGCAATTACTAAGGTCTCGATCAAGTTCACTGGTTAGCCTCATCCTTCATGTTGTCTTAAAATGGCAGGCACTTTAAGAAATCGCAAAATTTGGCAGCGAAATATAAGTTAGTTTAAATAAAAGCAGCTTGGATAAAGCTGACTAATTTTGCGAAATTCTCATTCATAATGATTTAGTATTGATAAAAATTAGTATTGAATCTCCTACATTGGGTTTCCACTTAATTGAGCTTCGTGTGTTTGAATAATATAAGTTGGCTTTTTTAAAATAAGGAGTATGAAAGCTACCTCTTCCTCCCGGCACTGGCCGGAAGGACTTTTTTGCTCCTGCAACCCTCTGGTGGTAGTGGCTCCGACATAAAATATAGCCTTTATCGAGATGGGACTGTTACCACCAATTTGCTATCATTACGTTTGAAATTGGTTTGGTATTTCCTGAGATTTCATAGAAATCGTAAGTTAGAATATTTTTAGAACGCTTTTTGCTCATTTCACCCTTTTAAATTTGGAATTATAGGAACTGACAGTAAAGATCTTTTACATCTTATTCGCACCTACCACGCCAAATTTCAAGTTTCTATCTTTATCAATTCCATAGAAATCGTAATTTAGAAAGTTTTTAGAACTCTTTTCGCGCATTTTTAAACCTTTTAAGTTTCGACTTTTTTACAAACATTTCTTAGAGAGCATTTACATCTTATAAGTAACTATTACTACTATGCCCAATTTCCAGTTTTTACGATCTTCAGTAACACAAATATCGCATTTTTACAACGTGATTTGTCCTGCACGCTTGTCCTGAGAAGTCCTTCAGTCTCTTGGGGGTAGGGCGACAGGCGTAAAATATAGCTTATGTTCAAACAAGGACTGTCACCATCAATTTGCCACAATTACTTTTGAAATTGGTTCGATAGTTCCAGAAATTACTCCCTACAAACACACAAACAAACAAACAAACAAACGTAAAATATTAGTATAGGTAACACTTCAAGCGAATCTCAGATATTATTTCAGATCTGTAACGATAATGAAGATATTTTAACGAAATTTTCAATAAATTTACATTGCTTTCCCTTTATGCGAAATACGATGTCTTTTAAAGTGCTGGTAGTGCACAGTAATTCAGTCAACTATACTTTGCTTAATATGTTAAGTACATTCCAAAATGTAGAATACCCAATTCAGCACTGTTTGGACGCGGATAATTATAAATTCTACCAATTCTAGCGATATTATTACATTGACACAAAGCAAGGTAAGTGTATTGAAAATTTTTATGAAATTGCATCATTATTAACCTTTTCAGGGACAAAGCATTTTCATTCCTAAAATGTTTAAATAAATGAATGACAATTTTGGGCTGAAAAATTGGATTTCAATCACCAGATATTATCCGATGAACCACCCGATTATTTTCAATACAAAAAATGTTTGTTGTACTATGTTATTCCATCTTTTAAAATTTGTCTATGATTCTTTAAACATAAATATAACATAGTTTTGTGTTATTCCGTTGATGCATTTTAAGTTTTGTAACTTTAATATTGTAAACGCTTTTTAAATGAATCATAACCAGCGTATTTGCTGATTCTAATAACCCAGAAAAAAAGCGTTATGATTTCATTCACAAAATAGTCTGATTCTATTAGCCAGTGATTCAATTAACCGATGACCACCGTTATCAACAACTCCCCCCCCCCCCCCCCCTAGAGCCGAATTCCGGCTGCGCCACTCTTATAATGCTTTTAATAGTTTGCAGAATTAACCCCTTAATTCTTGCTCCCGTGATATTCACGGGCTGTGACTTTTATTCGAATTATTCAGATTTGTTGGATTCTTACCAGTTTTATAGAATAGTGTAATTGGCTTTATTGCGGTATCATTTAACCTGTCATTAAAGAAGGTGAACGTTTCTTTTTCAAAAAAATGGTGCCAACAAGCAATTTGAATTTTCAAACCGTTCAATACGACAGTTAAGGGGTTAATAACTACTACCTTTTAAAGATAGAGAAAACATTTCAGCCGAGCACATTGTAAGCAGTATCAACAAAGTGTCTTATAACCTCTCCGTGTTAACTAATCAGAACAAAAACAGATACTTTAAATACATGTTATCGAACGTAAATAACACATAGTAGTTCACTAAGTACCATCAGTAACAGCCAAATGGTAAAAAAAAAATATATATATATATATATCATGCCACTCCCGAAATGCACTATTCATTTAAGTGTTATATCACAAAATGTATCTATTTTATCTCTTAAGGATTCAAGAAAAAGGATTAAAAAAAACGAAAATTTGACTTTTATTTTTAAATAAATACTTGACTTTCCCTGAAGCGTTCGTTTCGGATGTAAAATTTTCATTTGAATCTCTTGAAATATATTTAAAAATAAATGTGTTTCGATTTTTTTTTTAATGAATTAACGTAAACTATAGAAAAGAAAGAAACGCTCACAAAAGTTTAAGCGCTCATTCGATACATTTCATTTCTGAAATGTTCTTAATCATTACTGAAAACAAAATCGTCTGTAAAGCAAGCTTTGGTTTTAAAAATCAAACGAATGTTCTTTTCAAAAAGCCATTTTTATGATTTAATTTTAAATACTATTTATTTCCTTACAATGACTTAAAATCCAGAACACTATCATTCCTCTTTCGTGAAATATATACATGGTTCCCTTTTCTTCTCATATGTTACATTCTTTTTCGTTATCATTATAATTTATCACGGTAAATATTATTTTAAAAAATAATTTAAAGCATTTGTTTAACTAAAGGAAATTTTAATCTTTGGAAGAAAATGTATTCCTATAAAAATCCTTTAGCCAAATACATTTATTTTAATACTTTTTTAAATTTAATTTAATTTACTTTTAATTAAATTACATTTCAGCTTCATTGCATGAAATTTTGAGAAACATAGAAAATTACAAAAATTTGGAACAAGTGCATGTGTCTATTTGTATTTCTCTAATTTATCTACTTTTACTATGCATTCATAATCAACTGGGAACCTCATAATGAAAGAGAGGCTGAAATTTTCTGTTATTTACTCTTTATTAAAATAGATGTAATTAAAATTCAGAATCTACAGCTAATTGATGCATTTAAATCACTTCTGTTACATCTGAACATCATATTCAATTTAAATAAAAATTCACATTATCGTTTTCATAAATGCTTCATATATTTTACAAAACAATTATGCCTTTCTCTTACAAATTATGAAGTAAAATCGATTCATGTTTGGTATGTTAATTGTCTCTATGATTTAAACGACTTGAATTTTAAAAACCAAAATACATTTTTTTTATTTTTAATTAAAATATTTAACTTTTCATAAGGAGTTATTTTCTAATTTTAAATTATAATTTTAACATTAAAAACGAATATTTGAAGTTTATTTTTAAATAAATATTTGACTTTTCCTGAAGCTCTCATTTCGAAAGTTAAATTATAATTTAAATATTTTCAAATAAATTTAAAAATAAAGATATTTCAAAATTTTTTATTTCAAATGAATTAACGCAAACTTAAGAAAAGAAAGAAACGCTCACAAAAGTTTAAGTACGTATACTATACATTTTATTTCTGAAACGTTCTTAATCATTACATCAAACAAAATCGTCTATAAAAGAAGCTTTGGTTGTAAAAAGTAAACGGCAAATAACGTCCCTTTCAAAAAGCAATTTCTATGATTTAATTCCAAATCCCATTTATTTTCAATATCCGGAAAACATTATCATTCCTCTTTCGCGAAATATGTACATGGTCCCATTTTCTTCCCATATGGTACATTCTTTTTTGTTATCATTATAATTTATCACGGTAAATATTATTTTAAAAAAGAATTTAAAGCTTTTGTTTAACTAAAGGAAATTTTAGTCTTTGGAAGAAAATGTATTCCTGTAAAAAACAATTAGCCAAATGCATTTATTTTAATACTTATTAAATTTACTTTTATTTAAATTACATTTAACATTCGTTGCATGAAATTTTGACAAACATAGAAAATTGCAAAAATTTAGCACAAGTGCATTTATCTATTCTATTTCTCTCATTTATCTAGTTTTACTATGCATTCATAATCAACTGCAGAGTAACACCATGACCTCATAATGGAAGAGAGGCTGAAATTTTCTATTATTTACTTTTTATTAAAATAGACGTATCTAAAACTCAGAATCTACAGCTCATTCATGCAGTTAGATCACTTGTGTTCCATCTGAACATTATATCCAATATAAATAAAAATTTACATTATAGTTCTTATAAATGCTTCATATATTTTACAAAATAATTATGCCTTTCTGTTACAAATTATAAAATAAAAGTGATTCATGTTTGGCATATTAATTGCCTCTATGACTTAAACGACTTAAATTTTAAAAACTAAAATATGCTTTTTATTTTTAATTAAAATATTTACCTTTTCGTAAGGAGTTAATCTCTAATGTTAAATTATAATTTTGAAATTAAAAACGAATATTTGATGTTTATTTTAAAATAAATATTTCACTTTTCCTGAAGCGCTCATTTCGAAAGTTAAATTATAATTTAAATATCTTGAAATAAATTTAAAAATAAATATGTTTCGAAATTTTTATTTCAAGTGAATTAAGGTAAACTTAAGAAAAGAAAGAAACGCTCACAGAAGTTTAAATGATCATCCTATACATTTTATTTCTGAAACGTTCTTAATCATTACTGCTAACTGAAATCGCCTGTAAAAGAAGCTTTAGTTGTAAAAGGTAAACGGCAAATAATATCTTTTTCAAAAAGCAATTTCTATGATTTAATTTAAATCCCATTTATTTTCTTACAACAACTTAAATCTGGAAAAAATTATTATTCCTCTTTCGTGAAATATATATACAAGGTCTGCTTTTCTTCCCATATGGTACGTCCGTTTTCGTTATCATTATAATTTATCACTGTAAATATTATTTAACTTTTGTTGTATATGATTACTTTTGTTGAAGTAATGGAAATTTTAGTATTTGAAAGAAATTTTTATTCCTATAAAAATCACCTAGCATAATGCACTTGTTTTAATACATTTTTAATTAATTTTATTTTATTTCAATTACATTTCAGTTTCATTGCATGACATTTCGATAAACATGGCCAAATTGTGACCATTTGGCACACGTGCATGTGTTTATCTACATACATGCGCATCTGTAAGTAAGTACATATCACGATGAATTATTGTAGTTTTCTCATTTTTCTAATTTTACTATACATACATAATCAGTTGTAGAGTAAAACCATGACCTCATAATGAAAGTATGGCTGTTTTTTTTTAATTATTTACTCTTTATTAAAATAGATTTATTTAAAATTCAGACTGCAAAGCTACTTGATGCATTTAAATCATTTCTGTTACATAATACCATATCGAATTTAAATAAAAATTCAAACTATCGTTTTCATAAATGCTTTATATATTTTACAAAACAATTATGTATTTCTGTTACAAATTATAAAATGAATGCGATTCATGTTTATATATATTCATGCACTAATCAAATATCTGTTGATTAGTGCCAAGATAGCGTACACAATATTGTACGTACACCTACATTTGGATACAACCCCTCATCTTTTTGATTCCTTTTGGGAACAACAGATTTTGAGCTTATTATATCGACGATAAATTTCAAGCTATGATTTTGAGAATTTCACAAAAGTTGCTCTATATACGTAGCTAATAAATTATGTGCATTATATTTTGATTGCATTCGCGCATGCGCAGTGACAGATTTTTTAGTAAACCTTCTCATTGTTCATCCAATATTTATTATTTTTTAATTCAGATTACATGGTATTGGAGGGTATTATGTACAATGTTGTTTGTCATATTTTCTGAAAAGAACTTTTTTTTATATTAAGAACTCAAATTATAGGCAAAAGAACTTAAGAAAATTTGGGACTTTTTTTATAAAAACATTAATTTCTCTACGAATATACATTCTATTCTCATAAAAATGAACGCAGTTTATATTAAATGAACATAGTTATAAGGTACTTAATCATAATCCACTGTGTTGAACGCTTTTGCTACGTTAGTTTTTACAGGATTATCCAAAAGATATTCGTTATTTTTCAATTTGTTTGCAGTCCCCTATGGGGTTTCTGGAAAAAATGTTCACGGAAATATATGACCTGTACTATTTTGTTTACACACCTGGAGTTTCAAGATAATTCCTCATGTATATTTCTAGATATTTAAGAAAACGTCTAAAATCGCAAGTGACCGGTCCTCTTTGGCCATATAGTGTACAAAGTCTCCTTTTCTTCCCATATGGTACATCCGTTTCCGTTATCGTTATAATTTATCACGGTAAATATTATTTAAAGTAAAGGAAATTTTAGTTTTTGAAAGAAATTTTTATTCCTATAAAAATCACTTAGCATTATACATTTGTTTGAATACTTTTTTAAATGATTTTATTTAATTTTATTTCAATTACATTTCAGTTTCATTGCATGACATTTCGATAAACATGGCCAAATTTTGAAATTTTGGCACATGTGCATGTGTCTATCTATATACATGCGCATCTGTAAGTAAGTTCATAGCACGATGAATTATTAGACTTTTCTCATTTTTCTAATTTTACTATACATCCATAATCATTTATAGAGTAAAATCATGACATCATAATGGAAGTATGCCTGATTTGTTTTTATTCTTTACTGTTTATTAAAATAGATTTGTTTAAAATTCAGACAGTATGGCTAATTGATGCATTTAAATTGTTTCTATTACACATCAACATGATATCGAATTTAAATAAAAATTCACACTATCGCTTTCATAAATGCTTTTACAAAACAATTATGTCTTTCAGTCACAAAATATAAAATGAATGCGATTAATGTTTGGCATATTAACTGTCTCTATGACTTAAACGACTTGAATTTCAAAAACCAAAATATGCCCTTTATTTTTAATAAAAATATTTAATTTTTCGTGAGTAGTTGATTTCTAATGTTAAATTATAAATTGAACATTAAAAACGAAAATTTGACGTTTGTTTTTAAATAAACATTTGACTTTCCCTGATCGCTCACTTCGAAAGTTAAATTATAATTTAAATATCTTCAAATAAATTTAAAAATAAATATGTTTCAAAAAATTTTATTTAAAATGAATTAACGTAAACTTAAGAAAAGAAACAAATGCTCACAAAAGTTTAAGTGCTAATCCTGTACATTTTATTTCTGAAACGTTTTTAATCATTACTGCAAACAAAATCGTCTGTAAAAGAAGCTTTGTTTGTAAAACGCAAACGAAAAATAATGTTTATTTCAAAAAGCAATTTCTATGATTTAATTTTAAATTCCATTTATTTTCTTACAACGACTTAAAATCCAGAAAACATTTTCATTCCACTTTCGTGAAATATATCTGTATATACAAAGTCTCCTTTTCTTCTCATATGGTACATCAGTCTTCGTTATCATTGTAACGCATCACGGTAAATATTATTTAACCCCTTGACTACCATTTTTTGTAGGATTTTTCAAATCAAATTTATCACAGTGTTTTAATAAGATCTAAAAGGCACAGAACTGATTCTAAATGAACGTGTGAGGCCAGTGGGACAAGCAGAGATGGTTTTCCAAGCGTTTCAGGTGCTGTTGTGCCTGGTGATAATTTTTGAAGTTGCACTGGGACATAGTGTCCACTGGGGGTCTAAGGGTTAAAAAAAGAATATTAAACTTTTGTCGAAGTAAATGAATTTTTTGTCTTTGAAAGAAACTTTTATTCCTATAAAAATCACTTAGCATCATACATTTGTTTTAATACTTTAAAAAATTATTTTATTTAATTTTATTTCAGTATCATCCATCAGTATTCATCCATAATCATTTGTAGAGTAAAAACATGACCTCATAATGGACGTATGGTTGATATTTTTTTATTCTTCACTCTTTATTGAATTAGATTTATTTAAAATTCAGACTGTATAGCTAATTGATGCATTTAAATCGTTTCTGTTACCAACATGATATCGAATTTAAATCAAAATTCACACAATTTAAATAAAAATTAGCACTATCGCTTTCATAAATGCTTTATATATTTTACTAAACAATTATGCCTGATTGTTACAAATCATAAAATAAATGCGATTCATCTTTGGCAGTTTGCCATATTAAATGTCTGTATGATTGCCATATTAAATGTCTGTATGATTTAAACGGCTTGATTTTAAAAATAAAAAATATACACTTTATTTTTAATTAAAATATTTAATTTATTGCGATGCATTGATTTCTAATGTTAAATTATAATTTTAACATTAAAAGCGAAAATTTTACGTTTATTTTTAAATAAATATTTGACTTTCCCTGAAGAGTTAATTTCGGATGCTAAATTATAATTTCAATCTCTTCAAAGAAATTGTAAAATAAATGTGTTTCGAATTTTATTTTACTTTTAAATATATTAACATAGACTTAAGAAAAAGAAATAAATACTCCAAAAAGTTTATTTGTTCATTCTATACTTTTGATTTTTGAAACGTTCTTAATCATTACTGCAAACAAAACCGTACGAAAAAGAAGCTTTGGCTATAAAAAGTAAATGGCAAATAATGACTCTTTCAAAAAGCAGTTTCTAGGATTTAATTTTAAATTCCATTTATATTCTTACAACGATATAATATCTGGAAAACATTATCATTTCTCTTTTTTTAACATCGGAGGGAAGGAAGGGAAATACATTCTTGAAATATATACAAGTTCTCCTTTTATTTCCATACGGTACATTTTTTTCCCTTATCATCATAATTTATCGCAGTAAATGTTATTTTAAAAATGAATTATAAACTTTCGTTGTAAGTAAAGCAAATTTTAGTCTTTAAAAGGAATTTTATACCTATAAAAATTACTTAATCAAATGCACTTATTTTAATTATTTATGTTATTTATTTTATTTTTTAAATATCAGTTTCATTGCGTGACATTTCACCATACACAGACAAGCTTGCGAAACTTTGGCACCTCGTGCATGTGTCTATATGCATGCAGGTACGCTCGTACGTACATATCACAATGAATTATTATAATTATCAGATTTTCTTAATTTTCTGATGCATTCATAATCAGCTATAAATTAACTACAACGACATCATATTGGTCGTGTAGCTAAAATCTTCCATTATTTATTCTTTATTAAAATGTATGCATTCAAAATTTAGAAATTACAATTAATTGATGCATTTAAATCGTTTATATTACATAGGAACGAATATATTATTATATTTAAAAAAACATTATCACTATCGTTTTCATAAATGCTTTATATATTTTACCAAAACAATTATGTTTATTTGTTTCCATTATAAAATAAATCCGATTCATAGTTGTTATAATTGTCTTATGACTTAAATTACTACGATTAACAAAATCAAAATATGATCTTAATTTTTAATTAAAATATTTAATTTCGTATTAGGAATTGATTTCTAATATTATATTATAATATAAAAAAATAACCTTTGTTTTAAAATAAATATTTCCATTCCCTGAAGATTTCATTTTGGATGCTAAATTCTAATTTAAATCTCTTTAAATAAATTTAAAAATAAATGTGAATTCAAAATATTTTAAATAAATTAAAGTAAACTTCTGAAAAGGAAAGAAGCGCTTACAAAAGTATAAATGGTCATCCTGTACTTTTGATTTCTGAAACGTTCTTAATCATTACTGAAAAAAAATGTAAAGGAAGCTTTGATTTTAAAAGGTAAACGGTACATAATGACCCTTTCAAAAAGCCGTTTCTATGATTTAGTTTTAAATTCCATTTATTTCATTACAACGACATAATGTCCGAAAACATTATCATTTCTAACAAATTTGAAATAGATATGATTCGAAACATTTATTTTTTATATTAAATAATTTTAATCTTAATTAAAAAAAAAAAAAAAACACTTACGAAAGATTTGATGTTCACTGTGTGCTTTAGATTTATAAAACGTTTTAACCATTACTGAAAACAAAACATTAATGTTAATTCTAATGCTGTTCAGTTATCTTATTTCTCTGTAAAACATGTTTGCTTAACATGAAAATGTTTCTTTGAGAGTGGGTAGCATACTAAAAACTGATATTCCGGTATGAGAAAACTGATTCATACACTATAAAAACTACTTGAAAACGTTTCCAAAGATCATCGGAAGCCAAAAAAACTTCATGTTTATAAATGCTTTTTTAAATCCTGAAAATGTATTGGTTTCTATTGTTTCTAAAGAACGTTTTTCAGAATCGTTGGTAGCTCGAAGGCCGTGATGCTATATTTTCTTTCAAGGTTATATTATATTTTCTTGTATTATGAATATTTTTCTGTTTTTATAGTGTACATTACATGTAAATATGGATAACAGAGTATATGCAATCCGGAATAAGTCTTTTAAATGTTTAACTTAATAATGCAGTGATATGAAATAAACGCTTTTTAAACAAAAGATGAAAACTTGATGAAAACATTTTTTTATAGCTGACTCTTTTTTATCGCTAAATATGTATCTATCTAGATTAATTTTAACATAATTATTATCATTGGTAAATAAATAATATGAGTAGTAATGTTTTTAATGAGCGAAAAAATGTATGAGCCAGGATTCGAACCAGATATCTTTTGGGTGAATCTACCAATGCTCACCCAGCTGGGTGAATTAAGTCCGCCAGATTCGTCCAGGATAATTCAGTTGCAGATCATTGGCAGTTTCAGCAAGGATATCTCTTGTATGTATCAATCTTAGTACACAATGCTTAAAATAATAAAGGTTAAATTTTAATTAGGTTCACATTTTAACTTTTGAATCAAACGCGAAATATCATTTTAGATTGTTGTTCACTTGGACATAAGCTTTTATTTAAAGGTTGCTATCATTTTTACTTTAAAATATAGTTTTATATAATTAGTATCCATCTTACTAAAAAAAATGATATTATACGTGCATGCACACCTATAAAAAAATTTCGATGAATTCTTATATCTCATAGAATGTCATAACTTCCAACTTTCCGGGGATTTTAAAAGTCAAACAAACGAAATAAATTTTTCATTATAAATGAAATCAAATTGTTCTAAATAAAAACGATATACATTTTAATTAAAACTGATATAAAGAAGAAATAGAATGTACTAAAATTCTTGAAGTGCATACACTTAATATAACATTATTTAAAATACACTAATATACCTTAAAAATTTATACAATTAAAATATATTAATTAACATTAATTAAAATAAATCCAAAATTATCTTTCGTGCAAGTAATTTCCAGGAAGCTATTATAAGAGAATCCCTTGAAATAATTTCCAATAAAGATATAGTATGATAAAGATGATAAAGATAACGATGCGTTGTCATACAACATCCATGGAGTTTTAAAAGAATTGCTCCACACTAGATAAAGGATTGTTTTCTTAAAATTGGAATACCTTCTACTACCAACTTATCATCCATATCACCTTTAAATTACACTGGTTTCTCCTTGATGAATATGCACAAAGAGAAATAACAACATTTAAATAACCACTTAAGATGGCCATGAAATTTTTCTGAAATTGTTTCGTACCATTTTTCCATATGGATTTTTGGATGTATTTTTAAGGTATTTTATGTATTTAAAATAATTCATATTATATCTACAATCAATTGCTGTACATTTTATTTGTGATTTATATGAATTTTGATTATTTACTCAAGATGAATTTAGCACAAGAATTTAAACATTCCTTTATCGAGGTACATTTTATTAAATAATTTTTCATGTTTAAAATAGGTTTATTTGACATTAGAAACATAGTAAGGGGGGTAACTCGGAAATATCCAATGCATTTATTTTAAACTTCAGTAAAATATTATTCTTTTACATTTTCAAGTTTTCTGTAAGTAAAAAGTATTTATTTATCTTAAACACTCTGGAGCGAAAAAAAAATTGCCAATAGCTTTTTTAATTAGTTTTCTATTATTTTGATACATATTTATGTTTAATGATCAGGGATAATAATGACCGGAATTTTAAATATGTGGTTTTATGAAAATGACAATTTTTATTATACAAAATCATTGAGCGCGTTTGGTTTTAAATTTGCGCGTTTCAAATAACTTTAAATGATAGTGAGTTATTATAAATAATTTCTATTCTTTTCACAATAAAAATCTTTTAAAGAATCCATTACTGAAAAAAATAATGATATCAGGCTGTTTTGTTAAGCTAAAACGAAAGAAAATAAATAGACGGATAAAGTCTTATTGATTTCAATTTAAGCTGGGTTCTTTAAAAATGGCAACAAAGCCGATTGCAATCAATCTTTTTAAATGAAAGTTTGAACAGTAAGTAATTTCTTATTTCCTGAGCCTGAAATTCTTAAAATCGCGTGTATTTCTTAATAAATTTAAAGAATTCCAATCGTAAAAAAAAAAAAAAAAAAAAAAAAAAAAAAAAAAAAAAACGCCTTTTTTTTAAAGATAAATTTTGAAATTTCTTATGAATTCAAAATAATGCCTTAGTTTAAAATTACTTTGCAGAAGTCTAATCCGATTTTATGGAAAATATTTTCATAGAAATGTTTTACGTAAAGCTCTTCTTTGCGATAATTTTACTCAAATGGTTCATCTTGGCTATGGATTAGAGTGACATATAGCTCTGGTTTGAACTTCGTTTGGACATCACTTTTGTCCTACATCTCTTAAGAAGATTGTTGAAGTCTTTTTAACGTTCATAATTGGTATCTTTCTAACTCTCACTCCCTAACTCTCCTTAACAAACACTTGCCTGGTAATTCACCATCAACCTCAACCTCGCGTTACAAACTAATTTTCTGTTGAACCTTAAATCTAATTCACCGTTAACTCAATATGACGAAATTGGAGGTAACAACGAAACAGAAGTCGAGTTACCCAACTAAGCTACAACCTGTAGCTTAGTCTATCAAACATGTCCAGTTGAAAGAAAGTTGGCGGTCGTTTGATGAGTCTTTTTTATTAGAGAAAGCTGTTTGTGATTCCTTAATTACAAACTAATTTTCTGTTGAACCTTAAATCTAATTCAACGTTAACTCAATCTGACGAAATTGGAGGTAAAAACGAAACAGAAGTCGAGTTACCCAACTAAGCTACAAACGGTAGCTTAGTTTATCAAATATGTCCAGTTGAAAGAAAGTTGGCGGTCGTTTGATGAGTTTTTTTTATTAGAGAAAGCTGTTTGTAATTCCTTAATTAAAAAAAAAAAAAAAAAAAAAAAAAAAAAAAAAAAAAAAAAAAAAAAAACGTTAATTATAAATGATGTTATTATGAAAGGATTTGTTATATTTAAATTTTGGAATTTTTTTTTCTTGTATTATATTTTTGCTCTATGAACACAAAATTATATTAGTTTGTGACGAAGCATTGAAGGTACTAATTTACAGAGTATTTTTTCGTAGTGACATCTACCGAATTCGAATAGAAAAAAGAATTTCAATCTCAATTTTGTAGTAATACAGTTTAAATCTCTCTCTCTTTCTGTTTTTTTAAAAATAATAATAAAAAAAGAGTAACAATTTTTCGTCCATTTCATTTCATCCAGTTTCCCTTCACATTTGTTTAAAGCATGAGTTTTCTTTTAAGTATTTCATATTTGTGTCATTTTTTTCAAAATGGATAAATAATAAGCTGCTAAACAATAAAAAGGGATTAAACCCCCGGATTACAGAATATAGGGGAAAACCATCATATATATTATTTCTTATGTCAGCAACCTCTTTTCTCTGCACTTACTAAAGACACAGTGATGAATGGGGTATTTTTCAAAATATTCTTCGAACGGTTTTCGTTCATTAAAAAAAGAAAAAAAATTCAGTTAATCAAAAATTAAGAAAAAACGCATCAGCAAATAATCTCAAAGACTGCGGCAAGAAAAGCCTCGCACAGACCTACGGTTTTTTTTTTCTTGCTGTTGTTTTTAATTGGTGATTCTAATACATTTTTTTACGTTTGATTTTTTTTAGAATGCCAACTGACCATTCTAAAAAGTCCTAAATTACGATTTCTATGCAATTTCAGGGAATATAAACCGATTATAAAAGTAATAAATGCGAATCAAATGTAACAGTCTCTACAGGCTGTATTTTATGCGGATGATTCTATCTCTTGGGGTTCACAAGAACAACAAAGTTCTAAAAAAGGCCTTTAAAAGCTTTCTAAATTACGTTTCTGTGGAATATTAGGAAATAATAAACCGATTTCAAAATTAATGTTGGCAAATTAATGGCGACAGTTCCTATTTCAACATAGCCCTTTATGTTGAGAGAGGTGGTAGGACTTGGAATTTGGCATGATGTTTAATTTTAAGACGTAAAAAGATGGTTTCTAAAAAATTCAAAACTTCAAATGAATACTGAAATAAGCGTATTAATTGAGCATAAAAGTTTCAAAATATTTTCTAAATTAGCATTTATTTAGTTTAATTTCTTTTTATTAATTTAAATCTAATTTCTGCCTAATGCAGTGTAATAAAGAAGTTTAGTCAAACTATGTTTTAAATAGTAATTTTTGAATTATTCCTAAAAGTATAATTTCTTTTAATAAAAATTAGACATATAAATATCACTTGGCATATTTCAAATATTACGCGAGCAAAGCCGCGGGGTTTGCTAGTCATATATATATTATAAAGCAGTAAGCTCTAAAAGTTCCGCTCGAGTGTTTTCAAAAACTACCCGGTGGATTTCTTTGCAAATTGTATCATTCGATGGAGAATATTCCCTCGGTGGTTTATGAGTCAAATATACAGGGGTAACTATGATTTTTGGTAATAAATTTCGTATTTTATTGATATTTTCGACGAAAGGGTTGCCATTGGTCATTTTTTGCGAAAAGTTTTTTGATTAAAGAATTGAAATGTCTATATCCCCTAGAAAATAATGCAAATACATCGCAAATAAATGAAAAAAAATGCTGTATTTAATTAAAAAGAAAAGAAATTTTAATGAGACATAATATAATAAAACGAAAATATTTAATTTAAACATGAAATAAGTATTTGCAGTGCTTAAATTATAATTTATTGTAAAATTTTACAATTGATACAATATTTGGCGAATTATCTCCTGCGTTAGGTTAAAAAAATGAATCTGAAAATTTGATTACACTAATTTTTAATGACAATTTTTTTTTTCTTTTTAGTTCTTTTCTTTTTATTTTTATCTAACTGCCATATTATCTAACTTCTGATAACGTCTGAATTCCAAATTTACATTATTATTATTATTATTGGCACAGATGTCATATACGAACAGTTGTACCTAACTGCCGACAAAATGGTGTTATTTTGCCTGATATGGTAATACAACTATTGTTGTTTATTTATTAATAAATTAATTATTTACTTTTATTTTGTTTTTTAAATTATATAAATAGTTTTGTTGTATAGTTATTAATTAAACTTTTTTATTTATAGTCATTTATTTTCTTAAATAATAGAAAATAATTAAAAAATATATATGTAACTGGTATTCGAAACGAGGTTTTCACCAAATTGACGTTAGAAAATTGCGCCATACCACGGTGCGTAGATGACATTTGTGCCTTATTATTATTTATTAATTTTTATTATTGTTATTATTGTTATTTATTTTATAATCTTCGATAATCAAGTCACCGGCATATTTAATTTTTACTAAATTATTGGAAGTTTTGTCGGCACAGATGTCATATACGTACCAAACCGGTACCTAATGATCTCCAAAATGGCGTTATTTTGCCTGACATGGTAACCCAGCTACTGTTGTTTATTTATTCATAAATTATTTATTTACTTTTATTTTTTTACAATTATATAATTTTTTTTGGTACTACTTAGTTATCCCGTCAACAAATTTTGCCAAATTATATAAATCGCCAAACCACTCGCCAAATTATATAAATTGACATAATTTTTATTTTAAATAACGAAAGAACAAATAAATTAATATAACATTAATAAAAATACAAATAAAACAACGAAATAAAAATCATTTGATGACGTAAACACGTGTAACTTGCTTAAAGTCAAGTGAATGTAACATTTACGATCAACCATTATTGGCATTTAATCTTATAGTTTGGCGATAGATTTTTGGTCGACGAGATAACTAAGTAGTACCTTTTTTCTATAGTTATTTTTTTTATTGTTATTTCCTTTTAAAATAATACGAAAATTATTAACTACATGTGTACATAGCTAGTATTCGAAAACGATGTTTTCGCCAAACTGGCGTGGGGAAAAAATCGCGCCAAACCCGGTACGTATATGACATTTGTGGCAAGAGTCAGAGTATGGGAAGAGTTCCGTATCCTGGGGCCCTACCACAAGCGCATCGAGTTCCTTCCGAAGCGAGAAGAACCCGAGGTCGATTTTACATGTTTCCCGAAAATTTTTTCCGATACACAGATTAAGTGCTACCACGAAGAGCTCGTCAATAACTCACGGATTCTAGATTCCTTTTCAAGTAGGCATCGGAAAAAACTAGACTGACCACTTCAGTTACGAGACAATTCTTACTGACCTTCCCTCTTTTTCTCCCGTTTGAAAAGAAAACAAATGTTTAATTTTGCATTCTGTGTTTATTAAAAATGCCATCTACACACACCTAATTAAGATATTTTCATAAACTTTTTTTTTTTTTAACGAATGTGAAATATACAGATTTTTAGCTGTTAAAAGCTCAAAATCATACAACCGGTAGATCTTTAGAAAATGATAAATAAAAATGAAATTAGCTTTTTTTGACTAAGCAGGAGCTTTTCTTTAAAAATTAATAAGAAATTAACAAATTACTCTAGAGATATTTAATAACTATCATAAGAAAGGGGCCTTATTCTAAACTTTAAAATGATATGAAAATAAATTTTTTGTGAGTTTTTGTTAAGTAAATATTAGCAATACCCAAAAATTTCAAGAAATTCTGCTTAAATACAAAATAAACGGGAAAATATTTAAACTTTGAAACTCATTTTAAACACTAATAATAAATGTACTTTGAAAATATTGCATGCAGGTTTTGGTAGATTTAGATTGATGCAGTATGGAGTCTGTGTTTGTAATGAAAATTCAACGCAAAATTAAAAAAATAAATTCTAATGTGAATTAAACTAATAATAATTACAGTACATATTAAAATATATTTTTACAAAATATCGTGTGTAAGTTTATTAATTTCCTTTAAATAAACAGTGTGTTATGCTAAGAAAACTCAAATTATACAATAGTTGTCGCATAAAAAAATTAGCAGAGAAAACATGCTGTGCTTACTAGAAAATAATTGACTAGATATTTTTGCTAAAACTTCTTTATAGTAAATATAACATTGCTGAAAATATCGAAGCCCATGTGTGCACTATCATTGTTTACCCAAATAAATCAAATATTCAAAATTTCCAAATATTTATTTATATAGATTATTAAATGTTGTATCAGTTTTAAGATTTGTTATTTGTTGCTTAAATAACAAAATACTTTAGTAAATAGATAGAGAATTTCTTTTTAGAACAAGATAAAAATATTAAATTTAAAATTTTTTCGCAAAAAAAAAGAAGAAAAAGAAGTAAATATCTTTGGAAAGTATTGCAGGATTTTGAATACTTTAAGATACTACATTTTTTATACTTCATATTTCATTGGATATAAAATAAATTGTAAAGTTTCTAATAACATAAAAAAGCAACTTATTTCATAGTAACTTTACAGTAAATTTAGAAAAGATAAAAAATATATTATTTGAAGATGATGTGAATCAGTCTTCTTAGATTTTTATTTTTTTGCCTCCGTCTTTAATTTCTATATAAAACTAATCTTTCAAAATATAAGTTAAATATTACTCAATCTGCACACACACACAAAAAAGAAAAAAAAAAGAGGACTCTCTGGCGATCCTAATATTAAGCTTTATTTAATATCAAAACTTCTTTTTTTTTTTTTTTTTGTTAATTTGAGCAATAATTATTTTATATTCCGAAAAAATAGTTTTATAATCAAAGGCAGAAAAAAAATGAAAAGTGAAGAAGACTGATGATTCACATCATCTTCAAACAATATATATATATATATTTTATTTTGTTTGAAAGTTTTCGAAATTTATTGTAAAAAAGTTACGAGGAAATACGTTGTTTTTTGATGACCTTAGAAACACTACAATTTATTTAAATTCCATAATAAAATATGCCGTTCAAAAACATGCAGAACTTTCCTAAGATTTTTTCTTTCCGAAAACTTTTTGATTGAATATTTTGATTTTGTACTAATCGGAAATTCTCATTGGATGTTATTAAAAGATTTTATATATTTATATATAGATATATATATTATACAACAAGTCATTAAAATTGATACAGCAAGCATTTAATAATAATTTTAAAAAAAGAAAAGGAAAATCTTTTGGAAATTTTGGATAATTATTTTGGTTTTAGTAAACAACGATAGAGCGCACATGGGTTTAAATATTATCATAAATGTTATATTTAGTATACAGAAGTTTTAGTAAAAGTATATGGTCAATTATTTTTGGGGCATATGTAGCGCTTGGTCACACTGCTAATTATTTGTGCAAGAACTAAGATATAATTAGCTTTCTTGGTATTGCGCGTTGTTTATTTAAAGCAGATTAATAAGATTGTGCGTGATGATTTGTTAGACTATGTTTTAATAAGCATTTCAATTACTTTTTTTCAAATTAGTATTAGTTTTTGTTATTTTAAGTTAACATTTCATTTTAAAAAGATAGCGTATCACAAAGAAAAATCAATTTAAATCTACAAAGAATTGTTTGCAGTATTTGCAAAAAAAAAAAAAAAAAAAAAAAAAAAAAAAAAAAAAAAAAAAAAAACGCTTATTATTAGTGGTAAAAATTAGTTTCAAAACTTATAATATTTTCCCAGTTATTTTATATTTAAGTAGAATTTCTTGAAATTTTGGCGTATTTATACCCATATTTGCTTAAGAAGAACTTATAAAACTTTTCTTTTTATACCATTTAAAAATCTAGAATAAGATCTTTCTTATGATACTAATTAAATATTTGTATGTTAACATGTTAATTTTTTATTAATTTTCAAAGAAAAACCCTTGCTTGGTTAAAAAAACAAATTTCATTTTTATTTTCCATTTTATAAATAACTATCCGTCATATCACTTTGAGATTTTGACAACTGAAAATCTAAACATTTCACTCTCGTTTTAAAAAAAGATTATGAAAATATCTTAATTAGGCGTGTGCCGATGGTATTTTTACTAAACTGAGAAAACAATATCAACCGCTTTAAAATCTCTCCCCAAAGACGCACTTCCGACAATATATGCTTTTCTCACTCCCTTCAATGGGGTCGGAAGTTTTCGTGGAGATCTCGATGACAGTAATCCGATGGAAGACGTTCTCGATTGTGTCGTGGTAGCATTTATCCCAGGGTCATCGGAATGCAACGTCACATCGGGAAATGCAGAAGATTTAACGAGAAAGGGGAGAATTCGATCTGTTCGTTGTAGGCCTCCTGTACTGGATTTTTTGGTGATAAATGTTTCAATGTGGTTCTTGTGATCTTCCGCATTTGGGGTTGCTTTTTTCTTTGAATACTACTGGTGGAAAAGAAATAATTTTGCGTACATATTTTTTATAATTATTTTTTTTTAATTTATGATTAGTCGGGGGTTTTTTTTGTTGTTGTTTAAGCAATATATTTCTGTAAATGTAAATGTTCTTTAATGTAAAAAAATTCTTTATGGAAATATATATTTCGTGGGGTACCATTTGATTATCCCGTCGACCTATTTCGCCAAATTATACAAATTAACATAATTTTGTATTTTAAATAACGAAAAAACAAATAAATTAGTAAAACCTTAATAAAAATGAAAGTAAAAAGTCGAATTAAAAACATTTCATGACGTAACAAACACGTGTAAGGTGTTCAATGTCAAGTGAACGTGACATTTACTATCATCCATTATGGGCATTTAATCTTATAGTTTGGCTATAGTTTTTTGGTCGACGGGATAATCAAGTAGTACATTTTAATTTTATTCAAACAATTCAGCTTTAAAAATCCACTTTTTTTGTTTGCTTCACTGTTCTAATAAATATATAAGTTAAACACTCATCATTGTCAGCAAATATTTTTTTAAATTTTTTTATTCTATTTACTCTGCTGGAACAGACAGATGGAAAACAGTCGTAGACCTGCGAGAAGAGGACGTTTATTAAAAAATGTAATGTAACATGTAATGAAATTAAATTAAAGCTACCAGTACCACATATAGCGTAAGTTGAGGGGCCGGGAGTTCAAGAGCAAACAAATGAAAATGAACGATCCGAATGCTCTTAAAGTTCAATAATCAATCTCTGCAATCGTTGCAATGCTCTCTAATTTAATAGTGTGATGATTAGAGAACATTTTAATTCCTGTTGTCATAACTGTCACATTTCCTTACCAAATTCTACTTCAAATGATAAACTAAAAGAGTTGTTTCTTATTAATTACCCAAATTTTGTCCAAGACATAAGATACTATACAAACGCAATGGCGTTCGCTTCGTTTCAGCAATGTGGAAGGACATGTTCCAGGTGATCGTCTTTAATGCTTGAAAATAGAGGATTAAGTTCACCATTTCGTTTGATTCAAGGTTCGTTTGGAAAAATGGATCAGCACAGCGGGCATAGCCTGCTAGTTTAAAATACAAAATTGTGTCAATTTGTATAATTTGGCGAGTGGTTTGTCGATTTATATAATATGGCGAAATTGATCGACGGAAGAAGTAGTACCATTAAAACATTGCTTGGAAGCTGAAATTAAATGTCCTGATTTATTGTATAGTCATATACGCACCGGGTTTGGCGTGCATTTTTTTACGACAATTTAGCGAAAGCCTCGTTTTCGAATATCAGTTACATATGTATTTTTAAATTATTTTCTGTTATTTTAAAAATGAAATAACAATAAAAAAAAGTTTAATTAATAACTATAGAACAAAACACTTTATAAATTTTTTTGTAAATAAAAAGAAAATAAATTTAAATAAACATTTTTTAATAAATAAGCAACAATAGCCGGGTTACCATGTCAGGCAAAATAACGCCATTTTGGCACCAATTTGGTACAGTGTTGCGTATATGACATCTGTGCCTAATATTTTTCTTTTAGTTTCGTTTTAAAAAAGAAAGAAGTGAAAGCCGTTTATTTTAAATGTTTCAGTTTTAAATGAAAGTTCTGTATTAAATAAAATCATAATGAAATACCAAAAAAAGCATTGTTCTTAGCATACATTTAAGGGAGGCCAAACTGGTCACCAAATTAGTTTAAAATAATAACCTTTTCTAAAATATGAAAAAAATATCTGTTATGATTAAAATTTGAGTTACCATCATTAGAGAAAAGTATGTAAAATTAGAAAAAAAATAATATTTCGAAAACTAATTCGAATTTAAAAATTCTAATACCAGTTTTGAGATCTGTGGATCAATACGGATTTTTGGTGTTAATTTCATTGCAAAGTATTCCGTATTTTATGAGAAATCCCCGTGGTGAAACATAATCAGGTGTTTAATCAGTCGTTTCATAGAATCGTTTCATAAATTCGTTTCAGTAGGATTTTATATACATGGGGTAGATATAATTAATATACATAATATATAATATATGTAACATATAATGTATATAATATAATATAATTAATATATATTAATAATCTTGATTAAAAATTCGACGCTTAATGTCAGCCAAACTCAACCTGCGAACCGCGGGCCGCATAAGGCCAGTATACCTTATATGTCTGGCCCAAGACACATAATCAGCCACACTAATCCAAATTTATAAAATATTGATATGTGTATAAAAGCTATTCAAAGCCTTAAAAACACTCTATTTTCAGGTTATGCTTTATATTACGCCTTATAAACAGCGTGATTATGTGTACATTGGCGAAACAGGTGTTACTTTTAAGACCCGCTTGAAAGAGAATATGAAATAATTTAACACAGGCAGCTTAACCTAAAAAATAGTTGCCCATGGTTTGGACACAGATCATTGTCATGATTTTGCAAAAGCCAGTACCATCAGGACTAATTGAACCACCAATTGGAAGAAGGAAATAAATCCAAAAAATAAGAATGGAGATAATTAAAAAAAACTTTATAAATTTTAACTTTCAACTTATATGCTCATGTGATATCAATGATAATGAAGAAAATATAAATACTGATTTATTTGCTAATAGAGCTGGCTGAAATATATAATATTCATTTATATATGTATATTAAGGTGGTCACAAGATGTATAGGAAATTTTTTTTTTATATTTTCTTATGGGGGACCCCTCTAAAAGTTGCCAATTAGTTAGAAAATGAGATTGGAAAAGTTTCAGTTCATTTGAATAATATTAACCCGTGCCTCATCAAGGTTGAATTCTTGAAAAACTGTGATTTTTGGCGAAAAATTGTAGTTTTTCTTGCATTAAATGGAAACTATTTGTCTTAGAAACCTGGTTCTTGTTTTATTTCATAGAAAATATTGTTGCCTTGACCTCTCACCCTCATCAAAACTTATATTTAATGACATTTAGTATTTTTTAGGTCAAATTGTGAACCATACCCTCAAACTTTGATTTTTGAAAAACAAATGAAAAATGACAAATGAATAATTTTGATTACTTTCTATATCTTTTTTGTATTATTTGCATTAAAACGGAAAAGAAATGGACAATTTTTTGTAACTTTAAAAATATTTCATCAATTATAGCTAATTATTAGTTATCTAGTTCTGCTTCTAGAGAGAAAGATCACCTCAATTTTTATTGCAATTGAAGCGCATTTAAAAGGAACATATGAATTTCTCTTCTTATTACAGAGCATTACAGTGCATTATTATTTCTTAGGTTGTTTTTGTTACCGACTAGCGTTATCTAGTTTTATTTATTCCGGAACATAGTGGCCTAAAGAAGCACTTAGAACAGTGTTAGGAAGATTTGACTGGATGCCAAGAGGAGGATGGAACATGACCTGTGAAGTATATAACATGAAGTTTAGTAAGGAAGAACCGATGGATGTTGTACAGAACCCCCCCCCGCCCCCCCCCACTTTCGATATGATGGCAGAAATGCAAGATTTTGTTTTAATTAGCCACATGCCTCATGAAATCACTGATAGTAAGATACCTAGTAATTGTCAAGTTTTACGTATTTTATTTTATAATATTCGGCAAGTGAAACTGTACACCGGAGAATTACAGTACACCCACCAGTTAACCATATACTTTAATTTGAAGTAAAATTGTAATATGACTCCGCAAACAACTATTTCGAAAACAAAGAACTGAGCTCATTAAAAACAGATTTAAAACTTTCAATTTAGATGGAGCTGTTGTTCACTGGGATGGAAAACTACTTCCTTATTTTTTGAATAAAAAAAATGTAGAGAGGATAGCAGTTTTGACTAGTTGTGTAGATGAAGAACAGTCAATAGGTGTTCCTCAGTTTGAAAATAGTATCGAAATAATTCAGGCAAAACTGTATTTTCAGCAATTGAAGAGTAGAAGGAACTTCGTAAAATCCAGGCAATGCGTTTTGATACCACTGCATCAAAAACTAGTCACCTCAGAGGAACCTACATTTTGCTGTAGCAATTATTAAAGGAAATATTTTCTATATTTACAATGTTAACACCATAATTTAGAAATTACTTTAAATGCTGTCTTTGGTTGTGAAGTGGGAACAATTACTGCCCCTCAGCCGGATATTAAAAAAAAAAATTTCAGATTGGGTGGTCTAAGTTCGGATTAAGTATAAAAATGCTATTGAAGATGAAATATTACATACAAAATACTTAATGCTCAAGAAATTTCAAGCTTTCCTACAGAACATTTAAAATATGAACAGCACAGGGATGATTATAAAGAATTTATCCAATTTTGTGTAATTTTTATAAGACATCTTCCTCCAAAAGACTTTTTCAGAGCACCTGGTACTATTTATCATGCCGGATGGCACTGGTCATTTATTCTCTCAAAATATATCTTTTCAGAGTTCAGCTCTCATTATCAAATTTAAAAAAAGAAGGTATTAGACATATTTGCTTATTTATAAGAAATATTTGTTGTCAAACCATAATTCAATGCTCCCGATCCCCAATCAAGACCTTCAATTATAAAAACCACTTGTTGACGACAGAAAAATTGATGAATAGGTTACAGACAAAGCATTCACTAAAATGATAAACTGCCTTTGTATCTTAACTAGGCTCAAGTTGTATTTTCATTTTTAGGTAGATTTCGTATGAAATACTACCTATGGGCGTCGTTCCTATGTTGGAATTTCTCAAAATTTTTTGCAGATCTACACCGATCATAACCCCTAGAACCCAAAACCACCCTCAGTAAAAAAATTTATATGTCTATCTATCTATCTATCTATGTATGTATCTATCTATATATATCACTTTCTTCTGGACACGATAACTTCCACAATTCTGCGCAAATCTCTTCCAAACTGATACATAAAATCAAGGGGCATAAATTCTCGTTCAAGCTCGTTAATGGGCAAAATCGGGCCAAGGGGCTGGAAATAGGGAGGGGTTTTGTGAAAATAGAAAAAAAAACCCCATAACTTCTTAAATTTTGAACATATCAAATCAGTTTAAAGTTTTTATTACTCCTAAAAATAGGTCCAAAAATTTATGCATCACAGATTTTTGATAAAATTAAAAATGGGCTCAAGGGACGCAAAAAATAGGGTTTTGGGGAGAAAAAAAATTCATAACTTCGTCAATTCTCAAGATATCAAATTCAATTAATTTTATTACACATCTCCTGAATATTATCTACAACTTTTATATTCACAAGTTTTTGATAGGACCAATTCGTACCGCAAAAAAATTAAAAACGAAAGCAAAAAAAGGGGGGTGAAGAAGAAAAATTTCCATAACTCCGTCAATTCACAAGATATAAAATCCCCATGAATTTAACATATATCTCCTTAATATTGTCTTCAACATTTATATAGATATAAGTTTTTGATAGTGAAGTAACTGCCGAGTGTGATTAAAGTAATAATAGCATAATTACGCTCGATGTAACTAGATTAATATTTATTACATGCGGATCGAAGATCCGACCATTTTACATCGCGGCTCGCAAGCAACCGCCCCCAAAATGCCGATCTCGGCCAGGTACGTTTTACATGCGCTGATGGCGCCATCTAGTATCAGACAGAACAGATTATAACATTCTCGTCCTTCTTAAAGAAAGATACACAGAAAAACATAAAAGTTCTGTAGACATGCAACAGTTCAAATAAATAATAAATTCAGTCCTTGACATAGTTCAAAATAATGAATAAACAGTTCTAGAGCTCTTGAGTCTAATATTGCAGACGTGAAGGTTTTGTCTTTGGACGAGCTGAGCGTCTTAGTTGAGGAATGCCTGCATTCTGTCTCACTACCTGCAGCGAGAGCGCTGGGGGGGGGGGGGTCTGCCTGAGAACTGTTGCCTATGTCTAAAACACTTATCTGGGGAGACAGTACTGGAGGTACCGGGGTGGTTGTAACCTGATCAGCTGGGTAATCTGTATTAACATCAGCAGTTGGTAAATCCACCTCACCTCCAGGTTGTGAAGTAGAAGGATCAGATACATTTGGGGCTGGAGAAGAAGGAGCTGACACACCCAGAACTGGAGGACTTTCACAAAAATTATGTCTGTAGCGGACTTGGTCAATATGGCGTGACCAAATACCCCAAGTAGTCTTGATTTTGCACATTGAATTGCCCATTGGGCGTATAACAGTTCCTGCGACCCATGACGGACCGCGGATAAATGGGCGCACCCAAACTGGAGTGCCTTCTGAGAATTTACTCAGAGTTTCTTCCTTTTCAGGAATTTGAGTCCCAGCATTGCGGATAAGATCCAAACGCATGCGAAGGGGACGCTCAAACATTGCAATAGCTGGTGATATACCTGTTGATGCTGACGGGGTGTTTCTGAAGTTTAGAAGAAACCTAGCCAGTCTCTCCGTGAAAGTTCCTTCCTTATTTTTCTTCAAAGCAGATTTTACTGTGCGTACTGCTCGTTCTGCTAAACGGTTTGAATTCGGGTGGTACGGTGCTGTTTTTATAGGCGCAATGCCATTTTTCTCTAAGAAATAAGTGAATTCATCACTGCGAAACCCAGGTCCGTTATCACTCATTACACTCTGTGGTAACCCGAAGCGGGCAAAAAGATTTCGCAGAGTTGTGATGGTTGACACTGCTGTTGTGTTAGGAACTGGGATCACTTCCAGCCACTTTGTTTTAGCATCAATCACAATTAATAGCCAATGACCTTCCACAGGACTTGCGTGGTCGATGTGTATTCTTTCCCATGATTTGTCAGGTATGAGCCAAGAGATTTGAGTAGAAGGGGGAGCGTGGCATTTTTTTGCAGTCAAGACAGCTTCGTACTTTTGTCTCCAAGTCTCAATCAATACCAGGCCACCAGACATGGGAGCGAGCAAGAGATTTAATTGCGCAAATACCTTGGTGGGCACTGCGAAGTTCATTCAAAACGAATTCACGAAATCTTCCACGATCCATCCTGCAGCGTGTATCATCGAAAGAAACAAGAAGCGCTAGCGTCATTGTCTTATAGAGGTAAAAATTCAAATTAATTCAACAAAATTTACAGAACAACAGATCACAAACCGTTGCTTTTATGAAATTCCTCTCAGACTCGGACTATTCCCTGGTTTGTCTTCAAGATGCATACCTTTATGAAAATAGACCTCTATCACTTCCTCGAACAACATCGTGCTATAGTTCAAGCTCTAAAAAAGCCCATATTTTAATCTTAGACCAAAACTTAAAACATAATCTCTCTTCTAAACACTATAACTCAGTTTTTATAAATTTAGACCTTAAGCCTTTAACCTTAAGCATTGGCAGCCTGTATTGCCCCCCGAGTCCTGACTTTGATGAGGATATTGAGAACTGGCTGGGTTCTAAAAATCAGAGCCCATTGCAGTTGGTTCTCGGTGATTTTAACGCTCACAGTCAGCTTTGGGGCTATAGGAGTGAAGACACCAGGGGAAAAGTTCTTATCGATAGTGTCATTGCGTATCAACGAGTTAGTCTAAACTCTTCACCCAGTCCACCAACGTATGAGTCGGGGAAGAACCTGGGGAGGCCGGATCTGTCCATCTGCACGCAGGCTATGTTTTCACACATAAAACACTGGGAAGTAATTCCTTCCCTTTTTGGAGACCACTACCCAATAGAAACAGAGCTAAATTTCACAATATCCAAACTACCAAGAAGAAGATTCAAAACAAAGGGAATCCCTTTGACACAATTTTCCGAACAACTAACTCAAAAATGCTCACAGATTAACTTTAATGACATAGAAACTATAGACCAGTTTAACGAAGAATACGAAACTTTTAAAGAAGAAATATTATTACAAACCAATAAATCCTTTAAAAAGAAAGCCCCCTTCAAGAAATTTAAAATTTCCTGGTGGTCTCCACAATTTAGGGCCCAAAGAAATAAAGTAGCAGCTCTTTTAAAAAGAGCAAAAAATTCAAACTACGAATCAAATATAAACCAGCAATACAAAAGGGAAAGGGCAATTTATCAAAAACAGATTTTATCGGAAAAGGAAAAAGCTTGGACAAACCTGTGTCGCAGAGAGACGGATCCTTTTGGTTTAACGAAAAAGTTAACCTTCCAGCGATTCCAGGACTCACATATCAGTTACCAATTTGATTCTTTGTCACCCACTTCCAGGTCATCAACCCTTTTAAAACTAACGAGGGACATTTTTGGCGATGAAACTCCAAAGCAACTACCACAGTTACTAAACTCGCACGACCAGGCAAAATTCACGAAAAGAGAGCTGCGAAATGTTATTTTCTCATTCAATATTAACAAGGCGCCAGGACCTGATCAAATTGATCACAGGATGGTCAGGTGCATCTTTTCAAAAATTCCTAATATTCTGTTGGATATGTACAACAGTCTTTTAAAGTTAAACTATTTTCCTGATGACTGGAAATTGGGAGAGCTCGTGTATTTTAGAAAGGAGGGAAAACCCTTGAATGAGAGCTCTTCATATCGCCCCATCACTCTATTACCAATATTCGGAAAAATCTTAGAGAAATTAATTCTAAGACGAATGCATCACACATTAGAAAAAAAGAATTTCCTATCGGGTAAGCAACACGGCTACACGCAAAATAAATCTACGGAAACGGCTTTGGAGCAAGTGATTTCATTAGTAGAACAACACAAACAAAATAAACAATACACATCACTGGTGTCACTGGATTTCAGAGGAGCATTTGACAACCTCCCTTGGGACCAGGTGATCCTAGCATTGCAAAGACTAAGTATTTCTAAACAACTCATTAATGTTGTCGTTTCATTCCTTTCGGGTAGGCGAGCTCAGGTGGACTGGATGGCACCATTTTTGTTGTACTTCTTTAGTAAGGGTTGCCCGCAGGGATCGTGTCTGGGTCCTTTTCTTTGGTTGGTTCTGTTGGAGACTCTGTTGGGGACCTTTGATGTACAGGACTGTGAACTGGTAGCATACGTGGATGACGTGATCTTACTGATCCGGGCACAGTCGAGACAGCAACTTGAACAAAAAGGTCAGAAAGCTTTAAAATTTATTCAGAATTGGGCAGAAACCAACAAAATAGAAATTTCACATGAAAAATCCTCATCATTAACTTTTGGCAAACCCAAACACCTTAAGCGGGGCCCCACATTTAAACTTCAAGATAAATCAATAAAATCCGAAACAACACTAAAATACCTGGGGGTAATATTAGATAAACAATTATCATTTCTCCTACATGTGGCACAAAAGAGAGTAGAAATCGGAAAAAATAACTCAAAATCTTTATAAATTTTCATCAATCTCAGGTCGACTCCCTCCGGAATTTTTTAAGATTTGGTACTCTGCGATCTTACAAAGGAAACTGGCCTACGCGTGTGCTGTCTGGTTTCCGCGTATGGCGCAATATCACGGTCGTCGACATTTGCTCTCGGCACAAAGGAAAGCTTTGTTGCTGATAACGAGATCATATCGCAATACGTCAACAAACGCCCTGCAGGTCCTCACAGGTCTCCCCCCACTGGATTTGCAGTTGGAGGCGGAGGCGGAGTATTCGGGGACGATTCGTCTCGGCAAGTCAACAGAAAAGGCTTTTGCTCCACTATACTATCCAAAATGCTCAAAATACAAAACATCACCACTAACAAGTGAAATACAAATTTGAGAAATAAACGACTATGTAGGCAAAATTACAATATACATGGACGGTTCCAAAATGTCCGAAGGCACAGCCTCGGCATTTTGTGTGTACGAAAAAAAACGAGCAAATCTATACTTGGAGAGCGAAACTGTCCCAGGATAACTCCGTCTTCCAGTCAGAACTCTTCGCGATCTCTTCAGCATTAGAGTGGATGGAGTCGGACAAACATTCTCAATACTTAATCATAACGGATAGCCTATCAAGTTTAAAAGCATTAAACAATTTTGACAATACAAACTATTTAATACTAAAAATTCTTCAACAATTACAAACAACAGTAAAAGACATATACTTCATTTGGACAAAAGGACATTCAGGTGTTGAGGGCAATGAGGCAGCTGACCAACTGGCAAAATCGGCAGTAACGGATGAAACACTAATACATACATTTTTACCATATCCAGCTTCTTCACTAAAATCACAGACAAAGCAGAATCTGTTAAAAAATTGCCAAAACGCTGGACGGATTCAGACACAGGCCGATATACGAAGGAATTCTTGCCATTGGTTGACCACAAGTATTTCGTAAACAACAGATACTTACACATATTTTTAACAAATCACGGCCCCTTTCAGGAACACTTATACAAAATTAACAAAAGAGACTCCCCACTATGCATTTGTGGCTTGCCGTCAACATCGTTACACTATGTATTATACTGTACATTAACATCGCATTATCATCTCAAAAAACACACACGTATGAATTTAGCAAGTTGGTGGCGGGATGTAAAAGAGAAACCACAACTACTCAACAAGATCATACAATGCATGAGGTTTATAGAAACAAACGAGTACATCTTTTCAAATCCAGAGCCATTCTAGTCCGACTCCATCACTAGGGTGTAGCATGGAGGGAGAAACGGGTTATTAGCGGGTGCCAGAAACTTCTATCACTTTTGAATTTTTATCTTGTGCATCTCTCCAAACTCTAGTATGTGCAAATTGTAAATAGGTGTGCTGTAATGTGTTTCTAATTGTGATGTTCAATATTGTGTGTTTAATGTACTGTGAAATCCCTGAAAAATGTAAATAATTATGCAATCACATTCAAATGATCCTCGTGTAATCACTACATACAGTCATGTAAATAGTAGGTGTTTGATATTGTGTTGTAATGTGTTTCTAATTGTCACGTTAAATATTGTGTGTTAAATGTACTGTGACGTATATATATCCAAGAAAATTTTAAACAATTATGCAATACATTAGGTGAAATTATCCTCATGTAATCACTCCATACAGTCATATATCTCGATGTGAAATCTACGGTTCGCCCAGAAAAATTGGGTAACCAATTGTGATTGTAATTGTAAATCTCACAGTAACCGAAATAAATCTCAGCAGCTTGATCAGGGACCCGACGCTCCCTCTCAGACTCTTGTTGAGAGTCGGGAGGAGTGGATGTGGTCTACCCCTCGGGATTGCACTAATACTCTAAAGCGAAAGCTGAGTTCCCGAGGTGGTCATCGCTGTCATCGGGACAAAAACATGGGAACCTCTGAGAATGACATTACCTTCTACTGATAATTCATTCCTGATCTGCCAAAAGGCTTTCAAATTTTCTGCTGCTTTTCTTGGCCACCCATTTTGAATATATGTTCTCAGACGACTCAGAGCAGGATATTTATCTATTTCTCTTTGGATTAGATGTGCCGTCAATGGGCTATCATTTAATTGACGGATCAGTAAAACAGATTCGACTGGAACTGGAAGATCTGCCAATTCAGTTTTCAATGGATGTCTACTGCAGGCATCAGCATTTCCGTGCAACTTCCCTTTCCGATACTGAATATTGTAAGCATATGCTGATAAAGTCAAAGCCCATCGCTGGATGCGAGCTGCGGCAACTGATGACACTGGTTTGTCTTCTGATAACAAGTTTACTAATGGGCGATGGTCAGTGACTAGAGTAAATTTTCGTCCTAGCAGATAGTTTCTGAAACGAGTCACTCCGAAAACTAAGGCTAAAGTCTCTTTCTCTATGTGACTGTAATTCTCCTCTGCTTTTGTCAGGGAGCGAGAAGCGAAAGCAATTGGTCTATCACCATCAGAGGTTGCATGTGACAGAACAGCACCGAGACCATCGGGACTTGCATCACAAGCGAGAATTACTTCCTTGTCTTGGTCAAAGTGTACCAGTAACGAAGAGCTCTGGAACATCTTTAGCTTTTTGAAAAGCTTCCTTTTGCTGTATATCCCATTTCCATGGCTGCTTGCTTTCTAATAACTTGTACAAGAGAGATAACAAAGTTGACATATTTGGGAGAATTTTGCATAATAGCTTATCTAACCAATAAATGAACGTAATTCATCTACGTCTGTTCGTTCAGGAGCATCTGTAACTGATTTAACCTTCGATTCAACTGGGTGTAAACCCTCTTTGCCTATGCGATGACCTAGATACTCTACAGATGATTTCAGGAACTCGCATTTCTTGGGATGCAATTTTATACCTGCTGCTTGTAAGCGACTGAGAACTTCTTGTAATTTTTCCAAGTGTTCTTCTTTATTTTTACCAATCACCAACAAATCATCTAAATATTTTGAAGCTCCTACTATACTTTGCAAAATTTCCTCAATTTCCCTTTGAAAAATGGCAGGGGCAGAGGCAATGGCAAAAGCCAGTCGAGTATAACGAAACAGGTTTCTGTGTATGTTTATCACCACCAGGTGTTTTGACTCTTCATCTAATTCCAGTTGACAGTATGCATCTCGCAGATCTAGCTTGGTAAATGCCGTAC
Source organism: Maratus speciosus (assembly GCA_963932465.1). Taxonomy (NCBI): domain Eukaryota; kingdom Metazoa; phylum Arthropoda; class Arachnida; order Araneae; family Salticidae; genus Maratus; species Maratus speciosus. The sequence continues at coordinate 328,137,136 of OZ010795.1, read as the reverse complement.
CACCAGACATCTCAGCAAACAGGTCTTCAATTTTTGGGAGGGGATATTGCTCTAGCTCTGGCGCTTTATTCACAGTCAACTTGAAATCACCGCAAATTCTGACTCTGCCATCTTGTTTAAGCACTGGAACAATTGGCGCTGCCCAGTCGGAGGTCTTTATTGGCTCAAGAATACCATCTGCAATGAGGCGATCTAGTTCCTTGTCAACTTTTTCTTTATAAGCATATGGGACAGGACGTGCTTTAAAAAACTTTGGGACTACATCTTTCTTACAGATAAGATGCACTTTAACGTCTTTAACTAATCCCAATTCAGGTGAAAAAACTTCTTTGAATTTTTCTAAAAGCGCATCTAAAGTCAATTGACTAGTATTCACATTGTGCAAGGTGTGGCTCATATTTGAGTCAAATGCATTCATTAGACTTAACGGAATAATCCAGTCACGGCCAGCTAAATTCGTGTTTCATTGCGAAACCACCAGTAACGGTAAACGTTCTTTTCTTGATTGGAATACTACTTCCACATTTGTCATTCCTACAATACTAATAGAATGATTAGTATAGCACTGTAATTTAATTTCTGTGTTCTCCAAAGGAGAGAAAAATCTTCTAATTTTTTCGAACGAGTTTACTGGCATCAGGGAAAATGGCGCACCAGAATCTATTTCAAAAATTACAGGCTGTCCCTGCACCTTGCATGTGATTTTAATTGGGGGATATGGTTCGTTATCATTATTTAAATGAAGCATGGAATACTCTTTATTTTCTAAACTTTTCTTCGGTTCCTCCACTAAGTTTACTTTAGTCTTATAATTACTCTTATTTTTGGATAAACATACTTTTGCAAGGTACCCCAATTTCCGACAGCTATGATAAGTGTTATTCCTGTGTTTGCATTCTGAAGACTGGTGTTTTGGATCACCGCAAAGAAAACAATATTTTTCTGCACGCGAGTAACTTGCACCCGATGTTGACTTGCCGCCGGACTCGTTTTTTCGCGGCCGTTGTGGCGTAATCTGCATTTTTTTAATTTCTGGAACAGCAGTAATCTTTAAATCCACAGCATCTCTTGCTGCAGCTTCCATAGCAACGGCGATTTCGGACGCACGCGTAAGGGTTAATTTTGCTTCTGACAATAATTTTCTTTGTATACCCTCGTCCTGTATCCCACAAACAATCCTATCGCGCAGCATCATATCCAGAGACTCTCCAAAGTTGCAGTACTTTGCCAATTTACGGAGCTCCGCGATATAATCGGCCACCGATTCATCGGCGCGTCGTACGCGGCTGTTAAATTTAAATCTCTCGAGGATTTCAGAGGGTACAGGATCGTAATGTGCATTCAGCACTCTAATTAATTCTGTTAACGTTTTAGAAGTGGGTGCTGCCGGTGAAAGTAGATTCCGTAGTAGACCGTAAGTTGTCGGTCCCACTACTGTTAAGAGCACTGCCAGTTTTCTATTGTCATCTTCTATAGCGTTCGCAATGAAGAACTGTTCTAAACGCTCTGCATACTCACTCCAAGATTCAAGAGAGGGGTTAAATTCGCTAATGCAGCCGAAGGAAGCCATGCCGGGACGATATAATGTCAGCTACGAAGTCGTTGGCCGCCGATTAGGCCTAGCACGCCGTCATGTGCCGATGCCGCTATTTTCTTGATAATATAAGAAAAAAATCGCTAATTTCTTAATTTCTTAAGAAATACATCGATAAATCTTCATCTCGTCGCCACTGAAGTAACTGCCGAGTGTGATTAAAGTATTAATAGCATAATTACGCTGGATGCAACTAGATTAATATTTATTACATGCGGAGCGAAGATCCGACCATCTTACATCGCGGCTCGCAAGCAACTGCCTCCAAAATGCCGATCTCGGCCAGGTACGTTTTACATGCGCTGATGGCGCCATCTAGTATCAGACAGAACAGATTATAACAGATAGGACCAATTCTTACAGCAAAAACAAATTAAAAATACATAGCGGTTGAAGAAAGAAATCATCTTATTCAGGGTGTATTCAAATCCAAACTGCTTATTTTCTGACTCATTTTTAAATTCATTTTTGCTCTCAAACGCATCCAATTGATAGATTCTCTTCTTCAGAAACTATATAATGTACCGTAATGATCGATTTTTTATAGAGGCAGAATATATTTCAAAAAATGATGTCAAAGTGGAAATTTTGAACAGAAATTCCCGAAGCGATTGTGTTAGGAAGAAAAATATTGCCCTACTGAGAAAATAATTGTTTATTAATCAAGTTTCAATTAATTGAAAGAAAAACAAGAATACATGCCGCTTATAAATCTTTTCAAAAATCACGTCAGCAAGTTTCGTATTTTTTCTATTAAAAATGAATCTGAAAATGTGCCAGAAAATTTCGAGTTGTTGAGCATGGAAAAGTATTTTTTTTAATACCGCCTTAACATGATTCTGATAAAACCAGCTATTATATAAAAATGAAATAAAAACTCGTCAAAAGCGGCCAGATAAAACTGTTAAAGTGGATTTATACCTAACCATGATTTAGTTTTTGTTGGATCAATTAATATACTTAACTTCGAAATCTACCTCCGCCTGTAGGCCGGGCCGGCAGGGATTTTTAGATGATACTTTGGAAAAGAAAAGATTAAAATAAGCATAGTTGTAAAATTAAAGTCATTTGAAGAAGAAAAGGGTGATGATGATGATAGGAAATGCAAGAACAACATAAGGTTTTAACGAAGTGGATTATTTATTGAACAAAGACGTTGGTGTTTTTGTTTCATCTCAAACTGTAAATTTTAAGAGATTTTATGTTAATATGCAGTTTTTAAATACCGATTTCAATGTAAGATGTGGAAACATTATTTGAAAGCAGAAAAGAGTACTGAATGGTTTTAAGGTTGTCAATGACACAGCTGAGAGGGGAATAAAATTAATCTGAAATTTCGATTCCTGTTTAACAAAAGGCGAAGAACAAAAGCAGTTTCAGCATCTGAATGTAGAAAAACTTTTCAAGACTCTTCAAAAGTCTCCTTATCTAAGCCATAACCATCTTACTGTGAAAATTGTAAGGGATAATAATTTCTTTTTTTTTCTAATGCTTCCTTTCTTGTAACACGACTTTAATAATAAAACACATTTGAACATTATTTATTCTCATTCTTATACTTCTTTGCCCTTTTTTCCTTTTAATTCTTTAAGTTTGGATTTCGGTTTCTTTCATTTATGTTTGAATATTTTTTAATTAAATCCTTTATTATGTACAAAATGAGAACAGAAAGGTGGAAAGCAGATGAAATAGAATGTTGCAATGTTTTATTTGCATTTTCATGAAAAATCAATTTTCAGGATTCAGATCGAGTCTGGTCCTGAAAAATGTGCATATGTTTAAATCTATAATTTTTTACAAAAAATTGGTGTGTTGTTCTTCAAGACAAAAGCATTTTTTATGAAATGAGACCAGCATTATGTTTCTAGGTTCAATCGTATTCACTTCATAAAGTAAAAACAGCATTTTTTTTTTTTTTTTTTTGCGAAAAATTACTTTTTTTTTCAAACTTTGACCTCACGGGTTAACATTATCCAAATGAACTGAAACTTTGCCAGTCTCATTTTCTAGCCAATTGGCAACTTTTTGGGGGGTCCTCCAGAAAAATTCGAAAATTGATTTCTTGTGACCACCCTAATGTATATGTAAATGTGTTGGATTTATTCCCTTCTTCCAATTTATCTTACACTATATTCAAAATAATTTGAAATAATAAACAATATAATGACAAAAACTATATATTTATTAGAAAAAACGTAAGGACACTCTATTATTCACCTATTTCTTCACTTTCCGATCTTGTAGTTGGCCAGGTCAGAAAAATATCGTAAAAATCTTTGAATTCGTCAGGAATATATTGAATTGTGTTTTGTATGTCGTTCATTTTTTTCTCATTTATGGATATTTTAGTAACATATGCCAGAGTTTCTGGTATTTTCGGGTTTGTAGAAGGTTTTTGGGGCAAAAATGTAGCTTAAATGAAACCATCGATAAATTTTGAACACGTCAAGTAACCTTTATGACTTGAACTATACTCAAAGCTTCTATATTTCGAAATCTTGAATGTTGTTGCCTTGTCAGACCTGACTTACAGCTTTTTTTGAAACATCGCTGCCATGAGTTTTTAAAATCAAGTATGTCGTTAGAAGTAATGGGTTTAACTGAAAAATCCCTGATTTTTGCTGCCAAAATAATATTATTATATTCATTTGGAACGCAAATTCTGCCCTTTCTCCTAATGCGTCTTTTAGCGGTCCCGAAATTTCTGTCCAATTTTAAAAACGAATGGCCACGCACATGAAAGTATTGATATATTTTCTCAAAACTATTCTTTGCAACAAGAATGAGAAAGAATCTTATAAGGGTGTTATTTCTATTTTGTCCCCCGCAAGCATCGCTAAAAACGTGTAGTTCTTTGACAGAGGGATCCATCTTCTGTATAGTTTTCCACAATAAAAGTTTTCCACACTTCACCCGGGCCCCGTTTAGCTTCATCCTCATGGCAAGTGTATAAATGAGATGCGTTCGTCTTTAAGTTGTGAACACAAAACACATACAGCCATAGTTTGCGTAAGTAAAACATTTCTCGAACTGGGATCTTAGGAATGGGCAGATTTTGCATGTAATAAAATACAATGGCTGCTACATCTTCTCTTTCCTGACTCGAGACCAAAATTTCTTTCTGTTTATTATAAATCTTTAAAGCGTATTTAAGATGTATCATTTTTTTCCGCAACCGCCACTCTCTTCGCATTCTCACTGAGAGATGTACTTTTTATTTTTGCATCGAGTTCTTCGCAAGTCGAGCAAACGTCTACTTGTGGCCGACCAAATCTGTAGCCATGATTATCATTAAAATATTTTTTGTAATAGTCGAATTTTACGGATTGGTATTGGGGGTATTTTTTAAAAAAAGTTCATGCATTATTTTGACGTTTAGGTTCGCTTCTAAATATTGTATATTTTTGCTGCTGTAATGAGATTTTTCAAGGGAAAATGTCCGGATATTTTCATCAATAGCCGTGATTCCTTCGTTTGTTAAGATATTACCTCGATTACGATGCTGCCCTTGTTTATCTTCAGGTAGTTTTCCCACCGATTTGTGGGAGGTAAGGCGAAAACTGGACTTATTTTTTATAGCGTATAAAACGGAGAAAGCTTGACAGCATACTTGAATTTTTTTATTTCCTTTCATAGCAAAATACGTGAACATAGTGTCACGTTTTTTCGGATTTTCGTATTTTGAACGGCGGCGATTAACCTTCGCGTATTCAAGGAGACTCATCATAAATATGGTATGTTCATTTTTCAGTCGTCCATTGTAAACGAATTCAAACAACTGCTGTTTTTCTTCACTACTAAACTGCTGAGTGCAGTTTTTTTACAGACACAATCACTATTACTGTTAGATTTAGCTGACATTAACCTCCCTGTACTTATAATGCACATAAGATTGACCAAGTAGACGCTATGACACTTCTGTTTTTTTTTCTTTTTTTGTACAAATGGACATTTCTAACACCACTTCTCTTCTTTTTCGGAGTCTCAGTTTCTGACACATTATCAGGTGAATCGTTACAGATACTTTCGCTGGACATATTCAAACTTTAATAATAAAATACTCAAATTTATAGGTTAATAATCGCCACGACGCGACGCTAAACGAATGCAGTCTCAAACACAATAAAGAGCGCGTTCAGCAGATCTTGCCAAAGCTACCAAAGTTACCGACCAATTGTAACGCAGTATGAAATAAATATCAAGGCGAATTGTGACGTCAGTTACAGTTCAACTGGATAGCTTTCGTTGGTGCCATTGTTGAATTGTAGCTGACGTCACAATTCGCCTTGATTTTTATTTCATACTGCCCTACAATTGGTCGGTAACTTTGGTAGCTTTGGTAAGGTCTGCTGAACGCGCTCTAAAATGGCGGCTATTAGATCGCCCACCAATAGCGATGCGTTTTTGTTTATCGAAGAAAAAAACAGGCAAAAAGAAACACTATTTCTATACTCTTACAGTTGATAGTTGGAAGAAGGGTATAAAGGAAGGATTTGTTTCCTTCTTCCAACTAACTATTTTTATGGACGCATGAATCTATACGAAGCAAATGGTTTTTGTTCTTTTCTCCGAATTCACAGTTAAGCGCTACGTCTAAAGAATGTACAAGTGTAGAAAAATGAAAGTGTCAAAAAGTGGCGTTTATTCCCTTCTTCCAATTGGTGGTTCAATTGCAAGTCGAATTATTTTGGAAGGATGGTACACAAGATTTACGAATACTCCACTGAATGAAATAGTTCTTGTAGGTGGTAACCTGGATACGCAGTATTATTCTGATATTTAGTTTTTGAACTCAAACGGTATATTTTTTGACTGAAGTTATTGCTGTTAACATGTTTTACGGCACTTTATCTTATGCATTGATGAGGAATGTAACAGCACAAATCGTGTACTTTTTAATGATTATTTTACAGTTTTTGATGTAAATTGTCTGTAATTGAATTGTTTTATTTTTTTAATTGAAGTGCTGATCCGTATAATGTAAATATTTTTAAGTTTGTTTTTTACATTGTTAGATTATAGTGCGCTGCGGTTCGTCTAAGACTGACAACATATGTTTGCGGTCCGTAAGAATAAAAGTTTGAGTATAGCTGCTTAAAGTGCTAAAGTGAGTATTAAGGGGACTTTATTCGTGAATTTTAAACAAACATCGGCAGGCGTTCCAATGTGTATGGGAAAAAGTGACATAAGTAAACTAAAAATAATTCTGCTTTCATGGAAATTTCGATTCAAGACTATAGCCAAGAGTCAGCTCTATCCAATACAGTCAAATTTAGCAACTAATACGGAATTTATGCTTGGAAATTAACTGCGAAATTTCTTTCCATAAAGTACGATTAACCATCTGTTTTGTTTTTTATTAGAAAGTTAAGATTTCTCTTACCAAAAACTGTGTAACTAGGTATATATTGGCTTCATTTAAGAAGCCTAAGATTAATGTAAGTTGTATACACAATTTTCAATTTAAACTACTTAACAAACATTACAGAAATACAACTTTTCGTTAAAAGACAATGTGTATTCCACATTCAGTTTCAGCAACGGAGCTAACATTCCACACTAGTGTAATTTGGGGTACCAAAACTTCAACGTATAATTTTGCTGCCAATATAGTGATAATGAAATATAAGCTATGATTCCTTTACGGAATTTGATGACAAATGGAACAGTGATTCTTATTTTTGTCTAAAAACTCATTTTGTTAATGAAAAGGGTAAATTAATAAAAGCATGTTTTTAAAAAATGCAGAATTCAAAATTTTGGCGGCAAATGTGCACTAGTGTGGAGTTCACGGAATAACAATCTATAATGAGAATTTAAAAAAGAAAAATCTCTTTTTTTACGATAGCTAATAAACTTAAACCTTTAATGTAATACGCCATCAAGTTTTGATAAATCAATATTGTTTGAAAACGCCTATCCCATCCCAAAAATTGTATAATTTAATTTTTTTATAAAAGTATTTTATTATATTCATATGTCACTTCAATTGAACATTCAGCAAAATGTTTACATGCAAAATTCAATATAACGATTTTGAAACATACAAAAGGACAAAATTAAAAAAAATCTCTTTATTTCAAAATGAATATTTTAAAAACATTTCTCTGCTTTAAATTAGATTTGTCTTTGTTTTCAGATAGTTAAGTATTTATTTATTTATTCAAACATGTCTGGAATTCGAGACTTTATAATTACTTTATATGATATAATATAGTTTATATTTATATTTGTAAAAATGTGTATTTATACTTTTGAATTCAGACAATACAAAACCTACATATTTCAATTTCACTCAAAATGAATATTTTAGAAGCATTTCTCTTCCTTTCACTAGAATTATTTTTTATTTTCAAATTAATTTAAAAAAAATTATTTAATCACATTTAGAATTCAAGGCAATTTTATTATTTTGACATGATATAAAATAGTTTATATCTTTATATTTGGAGAATGTTTAATTGTAACATTTTAATTCAAACAAAACAAAACAAATATAGTTGAATTACCGACAAAATGTAGATATTGTTTAATGCATTTTTGTCTGCATGGGAAAGGGTGTTAAAAGCATTAATTTATTTTATATTTTCACAATAGAAAAGACAAACTAGCATTCGTTAACATCCAAGAAATTTGGAACTTAGTAAATTAGACAGTTTCATTTTATCACTGAACTTAGTCTGTTTTAAATGTACATAAAAATGCGTATATTTGAATTACCTTAATTATAATTCACAATAGAAAAAACCTCATTCACCAGCGTTTTATTATATGGCTCAAATGGTTACCAGGCAACCATTGAATATTTCAATTCAAATGTATTTGGAGCTATGTTCTAAAATTCCGGACTAAAATTTGTTGTTTTGTTTCTTATAATCAATTCTATAAATCTTAACACATGGTAAGAATGCTAATATAAATTTAAATAGTTTTAAATCATTTCAGTTGATGGTACAGCTTATTAATTAACAATGAATTTCATCAAACTGTCGCATAAAATACATTAAAATTTTTGAGAAATCCAGAGATATCTTTCAGATGTTTGACCCTAAATCTAATTCCTATAAAAATCTAATTCCTATTGTATGCAAAAGTCTTTTAAAATCAAAAAAAAGAGAACGCAATACAGATGAATCTATCTTAAAATCCAAAATTTTGCTAGAAACAAGTAGCAATTAAACAGAAAGCAAAATATATCAATCATTTTCATTTCTTGAAATTACCTTATATTTAATTCAGACCAAAAAACTAAACAATTAACGTGATAAAAGACGCAATTACAGAATTTGTTCTCTAAATTTTCCTTTCTTTTTATTTATAACCGGCTAAACTGTCCGGCGTTGTCCATGCTCGAGATAATAACATTAAATGTATCTAAAATCAATGTTGAATAATTTTATATACTTAACAGAAAATCTTATTAAACGATCTTAACGCTGGGGGGTCCACTGTTTTCAGTAGAGTACACCCTCGATTTTGTATGATTTTTTACTTTCACATAAAAACCTACCCAAACATAAATAAAGTTGTGGGTCCCACTGCATTCGTCAGCGTACACCGGGCGTGCTACATACACTTCGGTCTATTTTGATTTTATATTTTTAAACAAAATACAAGCGTAGGCCAAGACTTAAATATATCTAGAATGAGTGTTGAATGAAATTATATATTTAAAGGAAAATCTTTCTAAACGAACTTAATAATAATGAGAGATCCCATTACCTTCGGTAGCTAAAAAGTTTTTTCTACTAACTTTTTTTTTCGACTTGTGGGTCATTTAAAATTTTTAAAAAAAATAGTTCTTATATAATATGAGCAAAGCCAGTGAATATTTTTCCAGTTAAAATATTGATATTTAGTTATAAAAGCAGTTCTTATGTTTATCACACATGGAAATCCTACGAGATTTTTTTTTCAAACTGATTTTTTTGCCCCTAAATGTTATTAAATCGAAAACAAAATGTTATAGGCACAACAGCTAAAAGATTAATCTAGGGTAATAAAACTTTTGAGTAGTAGCGCAAAATAAATTCATATTATACGTGTAAAATACCATACGCAAAGTTGACACTATGGGATTTTTTTAACAGCTTATTTCCCCCCTAAATCTCAAAATATTTGGATCATTAACTAAAATGTTATATAGTACTAAAATTATACAGCGTTTATATAAAATTAATTTTTTTTTTTTTTTTTTACAAAATGTGTGTAGTGTAAATTCTATGAGCAAATGCGAAAAAAAGAAAAATGAAATTCGATAAAACTATCTTTCGAAAAAGAATATTTTTCAAAGTGTTAATTTTCATATTCTTTTAAAACATGTTTGTCTTTTGAAAGAAAAAATGTATGCTCAGTAAGTGTTTGTCATTTGTTTTTTGTGTTTTCATTAAAAATTCCAGGAGAACAACGCTAAACATTGTAGAAAATGCGAATATCGCAAAAGTGATTTACGGAAACGAACGTTTTTGAAATGGATAATATTGATATTTTCTTAAAACAGATGTTAGGGTTGTAAATAAATATGAACGCAGATATCGTTTTGTATCTTTGGTTTGTTAGTAGTTTGATTTCCGAAGCAAATGTCGATTTTTAAACATAGCACAAGAAAAAAAGAAATTCGCGTTTTTTCAAAGGATCGACATTATCGATACGAATTGCAGATTTCGAAATGGAAATGAATTTAATTATGGTCTGCTTTTTGTGGACTTTTTCGTAGCTTGATTAGAAACACATATTTGGATTAATATTAATATTTTTTCAAACCGAAGTCGTCGTTGTAAGTGAAAATGAAAATAGGTGCAGTTAAGTATCTTTAGTGTTTTTGTATTTTTATTTACGAAGCTATGCATAATTTTAAAATCGGAGAAAAAAAGAATTTGCAAAAGTGAGTTTCGTGAACGAATTTTTCTGAAAGGGTTAGTAATCGTATTTTTCGAAACGAATTGCAGATTTCTAAATGGGAATGAACGTAGATATGTTCTGGTACTTTTAGTTTTATCGTAGCTTGATAAAGGTTTTGTAAATATTTCGGAAATCGCAAAAGTCGCGAAACGGCGTACGGAAAACAACTTTTATCGAATAGATAGTATTCAAGTTTTTTAAACGAAAAGAGGCGTTTAAAAAAGTTAAGTATGGCCATTTAACTTGGGGTAATACTTTTTCTTTGTATTTTGTTTAGTTCGTCGGATAAGAGGTTCGTAAAACAGATAGTAGGGATGGGGGGGGGGGGAAGTGGGATATAAATCCGATGTTTCGTAATTAAATTATTTGAAAGTGTTAATGTAATGTGTTGAATGGATTTCGAACAGATTGAGTGGCTTAAAACGTAAAAATACGAAAGTTAAGAATATGCCATTTTCGTTTCCATATTTATTATGGTTCGGACATAGTGCGTTGTGTAAAACAGCAAAGAAAAAACTCTATCTCGCACTTTGTTTTTACTATGGGTGGCCACTTCGAAAAGCTTGAACTGAGCATACGTATGTGCGTTTGCCGAGCTGTGATAAAAAGAATACCTTTTTCGTTGAGTTTCTAATTGATACCTAGAATAGTTATCAAACAATGAAATCTTTGAGCCTCAGGTACATCAGTATCTGCCCTGGCCTCTCATCGCCCAAATTTTATTACTTCTATAAGCAGACACACATACAGAGCGATTTTTTAGTAGTATAGATATATTAGTTTTTATAACAGCTATTTGATGAACTGAACGAGAGTAGCTCTTTTTTGTCCACTCTAATTATATCTTTGTGATTCTACTCCTACTAAACTGTTTGGCAGATGACAGTCTAACTCAGCACAGTGATAGAGGACATGGCCGACCAAGTTTGCATAAAGAAAAATCTGCCGTAATTTGTGCCATTGTAGAATAATACAAAGAGCGTCTTTGTAAAAAAAAAAAAAACTTTGCCGATATATCAGCCCCTAGCAAGCGTGTCTTTCAAGAAAATGTCATTTGAGATGCGATTATTTTATAGCATGGACTTTAGAATAAGTCAAATAACAACAATTGATGTCGCACAGTCAATGTTACAGAGATGAAATTTCTAAAATTTCAAAAGGCAATATCCAATTTTTTTCATCCCAATCTTCACGATAAAAAACCATAGAAAACATTAAAAAAATAATTTGATTCGTAGAAATGGCAACATAAAACAAATGCCACAAATTGGAGTTCAAGAGGGACTGGGATAAAAAAAAAAACGCACCCACACAGGTTATAAAAAAACTGTTTTACTCGGTATCCAAAAATGTTTAGCGTTAATAATCATGGAGATTACACAATGCATGCGGAAGACTATGAGAAGCAATAACCACGGTATGAAGACTATACAGAATCTCATGTTTGATGACGTTGTTCATGTTCAGACTCACTCAGCGGTTGTGACGTGCTTACCTATAATTTTAAATATCCGAAGAGGCAAAAACGATTAACGTGTATGTGAGTGACCTTGTCAAACACACAAATGCAAAATGGCGGTATAATGTCACAATTTGTTTCTTGCAGCACACGTGCAGCAAAAACGTATTTATTTTTGTTTTATGTAGCCATTTTTACATTTAAATTAGTTTTTATGCTATAAATGTATTTTTCATGGTGAGGATAATTAGGTAGCTTTCATTACAAAAAGCTACGTATTGCAGCCGTTCGGAGGAAAGCGATTTCAAAAAATTCTGGTTTATTTTCATCGATCATGACCCCCAGACGACGAAACCTCCCTCCGTTCAAATGTTGATTCCTCCTCCACGTCCTTTATTTTTTCGCAAGTGTTTTGATGCTCGGTGCAAGACATGTCCACACGCTTCTCAGTCACAAATTGTCTCAGATCCTGATTTTTCAAATTTTTGTAAAGCCTTTAATGTTATATATTGTATAAAGTGCAACTTATGTAACATGAAATATATAGGTGAAAGATCAGGTCTAATTCATAAACGTATCAACCAACATCGTTCAGACTCTAATAAAAACAAAGCAAAAAATATACAGTCTACAGCTGAAATTCAAAATTTTCATAAAGATCAATTTAAAAGTACGACAACTGAAATCCTTCAAATTCTAAAAATAAATCAGATCGTCTTTATATGTAGTCATCATATATGAAATATTACAATACCATTTATCCATATGGACGTAATAGTGAAATATTTAATAGACCTGTTAAAGTTTTCACATCTATAAATAACACTAATGATTATTCTCCAATTTATCCTACTATTAATCATAATTTAAATTGCAAAACAACACGAAACAAACATGGAAAGGGATCATCAGCAGTAGTAGTTTCCAAAAAATATACCACTAAACAAATAAATAATCTTCAAAGTAACTATTTAAAGCAATATAACTGGTTATTAATTCGAAAATACATATTTGCTATTAAAAAGAAACAGATTGTACAACATTTAAATGTATTTCTAAGTAAATCTTTCTCTAAACATTTCTCTGATATTTATTTATCTCATTATGACTAGAGTTAATCTTTTAAATATAAAATTACAAAAAAAAAAAAAAAAAAAAAAAAAAAAAAAAAAACCATAAAATTCAAAACACGAATACTCAAATGATAATACATTTTTCAAATCAAATATTTAATAAAATTAGTATCAATTCTATAATTAATGATAAAAACTGTTATTTTCCTATTAATAATCTTCATATATCAAAAACATTTAAATATCCGAATACAATTGGTAGAAAGATTTTTAACTACAATACATTAAAAAAAAAAAAAAAAAAAAACCATCTGCTGCAAGAAATTTTACGTGTAAATGCAATGACCCTATTCTAAAAAAATACATAAACAATGATCATGGACATATAATCACTGGAAATCTTAATATTGTTAATGATTTTAAATTGAAAAAACTAATGGGTTATGGTACTAAATATAGACTTCCATCTAAATTTAATGTAAAATCTATTATCAAACAGTTTACATATGATATAGATGTTTTTATATATAAAATTTCAATATCTTATAATAAACCTATTGAATATTTTAATCAATGGAAATTATTAGTAATTGAAAGATTAACTATGGCTTTAAGATATAATATTTCTGATTTAGTTACAATTAACACAAAGCATTTTTTCCAACAAATTAATAAATTACAAAAAACTATGTTATTACATATGTAGACAAATCTCCTAATAATTATGCAATCATATGTAAATCTTGTTATCACCAACTTCTTACTACCTGTATTTCTTCTAATAAATCTTTTCTAAAAACTAATGAAAATGTAATTGTAAATAATCGTAAAATTCAAAGTTATTATAAACTATTAAATATTCTCTCTACTAACTTTAATTATCCTTATTTAGTGCTTATTCCCAAATTTCATGACTCCAATTAAATTTAGGACTGTAACTATTGGTTGTAATACATATAATAACAAAGCCAATAAACTACTATTAAAAATTCTTAATCAATTATATATACTGACTACAAACGATGATAATACACATTGCATAAAAAATAGCTATCAACTGGTCAATATTATGAAAAAACTTAATTTTGTACATAATATAACGACATATGACTTCAAAGATATTTTTAATAATATAGATTTATTAGATTTACATAATATTATAAATGCATTATTTAAAAAGTATCATCAAAAACTGGATTTACCATCTAATATAGATATCGCTTATTTTAAATCTTTAACTAACTTCATTATCTATAATAATTATATCTTGCAAGATAACACATTATATTTACAACACATTGGTATACTACAAGGTGGCTGTACATCCAGTTTAGTATCAGACTTATATTTATATCACTATGAACATACTTTTAATAATAATAATCTACATTTATATAGTTATATTGATGACATAATTTTAATTGCCACCGATCAAACTCATATTTCTCAATTTCCAGTAGATTATCCCACTAATTTGAAATTAACGGAAAACCTCTTATCTAATAATACAATCAACTTCTTAAAATTACAATAAAGACAACAAAACAATAACAGATCTATATGATAAACGTGAAGAATTTAAATTCAAAGTTAATACATTTACAAATTTTAAATCTTGTCTTCATAATTCTGTATATCGAAATATAATACTTAACCATTTATATAGAATAAAATGTTTATGTTGTTCTCATCTAATTAATAATAATATTAAAAAACTAATTTACGATGCATTAAATCATGGTTTTCCAAAAAAATTCATATATTCTTTAATATACAATTAGTACTTACATGATCTTTTTAAAAAAACAAATTAACACCTGCGTAAACAAAATTACAAATAAACTTAAAATAACTATAAAATAAGAAAATATTTATAAAAAATAAAAAATTGTAAAATAATAATAAAAAATTATTATAGGACGGTTGGGTGGGTAGATGTTAGAGTACGGAGGAGGGTGGTGTTGTCTGGATAATACGCAATGGTTAATTTATTTTTAAAAAATGATGGGGCAGTTGATTTATAACTACATTGCTAATACACATTTTATATGGATGTTGATTCGATATTTTATATGCATATAGTGACGTTATATAAATATATATCAATTTATATTAAATTTATTTAGCTTAAATAATATTTAATCAAGTTAACAATTAACTTGTTTTTAAATTTTAGTTTTCTCGGGACAATATCATATTAATTTCTAATAGTATACCATCTTTATAGAGAATAATATGCATAATAAGTTTATTTGATATAACTAATGTTATTACAGTTTGTATTAAAATTGGGTTATTACTATTTTATTATTCCTCTATATTTTTTAATATTGTTTAATTTTGAACTTAGTATTAAATAATTAATTATCGGTTTTATGTGAATGTTAATCCCATATTCATATTCTTTAGTTTTTTATGGTTAATATGAAAATAAACCACACACTTTATTTGTGATCATTAGGCAATTGGGAACTAAAGATTCTGACATAATCCTATAAACATCCATATATTTATTTTTTTTTATTTTTATGTATTTTTTTTCCTGCTCATTTTATTAATTAATTAATTTTTATATTTAAAAGTATTTCTTATAGTTTTTTTTATATTTTTATTATTTATAATTTGTTACATAAAATTTATTTTGTGTTATAGCATATTGCTATATAATAATATCAATGTTATAAAATTATTTAAATTTTCCGTATAGATTAATTGGGTATGGTAGTAGAATATATTGAAAGCATTTTATTAACATTTGTATTTATTTACTATTTATATGAATAAGGATATATAATATGTTATTTTAATATTAGGATTTATTGGGGTAAAGCATTTGGTATATTTTGAATAAATCACAAAAATTTAAAATTTAAAGATCTATACAACGAGATCAAGAAGTGATGTCAGTCTGTGAGATGTTTTCTAAGAGTGTCTCGTAAAAAAAGGGGTCCTGCCAGTTTTGTTTAAGTTCGTCATATGTGGAAGGAGACACGAATAGAGGTCTGTGTCCAAAGACCATCAGCATGTGTGTATATACCAAATGGATTTAATCGCATTTACCTCTAGTATTTCTGTAAAACGATCATCCTCGATGTAAAAGGTATTTTTCATTATTTCCCTTTCTGCCTGTTAAATTAAGGAGCTATACAATTTTAGTAAAATCATGCCCTTGCCTACCCGGGTCAATAAATTAATTATGTAACTTAGAATCAAGTAGCAATCATTAGACTAAAGATTGCAATTAATATGTAATCTAATTTGTAAGTTTCTAATGAAAGTTGTCCAAAATATTACTATGTGTATTTGTATTGTCTATTTGCGTTTCCTTTATGTAAGTAAATTTTATGTTTATGTGTAAAACGGAGTAAGTATCAAATTAATGGATTCATGTGTCTGCTTAATATTAATACTAGTAAATAAGAGCATCATAGCTAGTGGCTTCAAACGGAAATTGGTTTTAACTACACAGCGCAAGATAATTAAGATTTTATATTAAGAAAAAATATTAATTAAAATATTTAAGAGGGTAAAAGGAATTTGATATAAATGAAAGATTAATTTAGATATATTTTTTATGAGAGATAGTTCATCTCAGTATACAAGATTCCCAGAAGCAAAAAGTGATCACTAATATTATAATAATTTTATAAAGCTAACTGAAAGATAATGCATAAAAGGGTATTGGCGAGATGTTGGACAATGGGGATAATAAGAGTTAGTCAGATATTTATAAAATTTATTTTGAAGTGCAAATTTCTCCCCATCAAGTAGTTAACCGAATTTTTAATTTTCAAATTAAATTAAATTAATGAAAAGTATGTTAATAGCGTGACAGAAATAAAACACATTTTATAATGCTTAGAAAACAGTTCACTGAAGTAAATAAAATAATTAATATCACAAAAATGGCTATTTCTTTTTAATATCATTTTCTAATTTTAAAATTATACTAATTACAAAATTTTCCTAATATAGCAATTTTAGATAAAACGGGAGAGTTATTCTTCTTAAATAGTTTCCCTACTTAGTTATAAATTACACATTATTCGAAAATGAAAACGCTAAAACATCGGAAATATTAGGATGTTTGAATTTTACACTAGAATATATTAAATTCGAAAGACAATTCTCAAACAATAATTGGAAATTTTAGTCTGTTAATTAGTGTTATAAGAATTGTCGCCTAGGATACAAATATTTTCCATGTCACTTTTCTAATATTTAAATTATTATTTGAAATATGCGCTATTTGCTCTGTCGAACATTTACAGATTTGCTATAAAAGCTAGTTACAAATTTAGTCTTTGAACATCTTATTATATTTTTAGTTGTTATAAAGTTAATTTGGAATATTTTCACACAGTTACATTTCAGAAGTTGAAGATGTAATAAGAATCGTAAATTTTAACTATTCAAGTGTTATATGCTTTAGCGTTCTATTATACATTATAATCAGGTTATCTTATTTCTAATGATATTGAAATTTTGAAAATAATGTACCAAAAAGACTTATAAATTAAACTTTTTAACTTGTGACACCAAATAGCTTAGTATATGCACTTTAGGATAGTAATAAACTCTTTGAAAGTGAGAAAGTCATATTTTTCGTTCTACGACAAATTCATTAGCATTATAAGTTGAAAATTTATCTATAACTTTGAAATATTTTTAGAAGTAATGTGAAATTTTACTTCATTTTTATAGATTATATTACTTACAAATTTTGTATTTAACATTATTTTTGAGTAACATAAAAGGGAAACAATAAGTGAAACAGATATGTGAACACAATATTACATTCTTTGCTACATATACAGTGTGTCCACGTATAACCTGACCAAGCTTTATTTTCACAACGTTGGTCCTAGATGCATACTTCCAATTACAAAAAATGTTTAAATAAGGTAAAGAATTATTTTTAAAGTGATTTGGGTCAAGAAAAACATTTATAAAAAAAGTTACGAAATTTAAATTTTTATATGGTCCCCCGGTCCTATAATTGATTTTTACTAAAACTTTACTGTGACACTAACAAGTAAGACAAAAAAAAAAGTCCCATTCATCTGACATTAAAATTGACCGAGTTATGAAACCTTAAAATGCATGACTTATACCATTTTTTTGCATATCAAAACAGATGATTTCGACCATGCTTTCAGGGGTCGTGCATAAACTACTTAAACTTATTTCAAGGTATCTGCGCTTTGTAAGAAATCGTACAAATATTACTATTAACTTTTATTAGTTAAGTTTCAGATTAGTTAAAATAATTGTATTTTAACATATGTTTTATTTTGTAAAGATTTGAGGCTAAGATTTCTTTTAACTAAAATTATTTATTTTCATAAGGTTTTATTTAACTTGAAATGGTTGTCTTTCCAGTTTAAAATTTGTACTCGAACTTTAACTTACTTTCAAATGTCCGGTCGAAGTTAAATTTTACATACTGACTTAAATCCGATGACAATGCAATGTTATTATGATTTTTGACTCTCACCATCTTATACATACTTTTATTAGAGGATAACACAAAAAAAATCGGATAGATTACCGTCAAGAAATTTAAGAAAGAGTTTTATATTAGATAACATAAACCTGCGATGTTTGTGTTTTTTAACTTTTATAGTTACATTTTATGTATTTTGTAACGTTGAATCAAAAAACTGCCTTCAATTTTAACCATCATGTCAAGATTTTTCGCAAATCGTAAATTTCAAGGTTAAAAAATAGCGAAAAATCTGATACTATAAAATAGATGTAAGACTTTTTTTATTCAGTTTAATTTTATTTAATTCAATAATTTATTAGATTTTTTGGCACATACTGCGTTTCTTACAGCTAAACAGCTCGGAGGTCCGATGAGATTGGGAGATGAGGGGTGATCAATTTCAACATTTAGATTTTTAAGCTTGAAATTTGCGATTTGAGAAAATTCCTGACGTGATGGTTTAAAATGAAGGTCATTTTAGAATTCAGTGCTAAAACATATATAAGAATCAATTTTCAAAAGCTAAAAAACTTGCCACAACCCAAAATTTGAAAGACAATGCAATCTAATAGCATTTTAAAATATGTATCATTTTGCAAAGAATTGAGGCTGTTGTTTTTCATCCTTTTATGTAACAAACAATCTGTTATTTTTATCCTCTTATAATGATCAGTACAAATTCTACATTTTGCAGTAATATGTCAGAATGATTAAAGATTTCAAATTTATATTGCAATGCTAATTTTCTCTCAACCATTTCTTTAATATATCTCACGAAATTATATTTCTACTAAATTTGTGAATGACCCCTAATATGCAGCAAAAAATATAGTCCAACTTTAAACAGCTATTACTCGGTTAATTTTAATCGTAGAATAACGGGACTTTTTTTGCCTTACTTGCAAGTGTAAGAGGGAAATTTTACTAAATATAACTTATAGGACAGGGATACCGTATAAAAATTTAGATTCTGTAATTGTACACTAAATTGTTTTTTAGCATCAAACATTTCTTCTCTCAACCCTGCACCTAATTTTGACCATTTTTGTAATTGGGTGTATGCATCTAGGACCAACGGTTGCAAAAATAAAGATCGGTCAGGTTATACGTGGACACACTGTATACTCGTAAATTATAATTCTTCCATTCCAAAATACGTTATGAATATGCGACCTAAAAATCGCTGTACAATATGGTTAT
This sequence comes from Maratus speciosus, assembly GCA_963932465.1. Classification (NCBI taxonomy): domain Eukaryota; kingdom Metazoa; phylum Arthropoda; class Arachnida; order Araneae; family Salticidae; genus Maratus; species Maratus speciosus. The sequence goes on along the minus strand of OZ010795.1, from coordinate 328,117,421 downwards.
AAATATTGAGATTTGTAAGGGAATACTATCGTTCCATGAAAGACTTTTTTCTTCTTCTTTATTTAAACATTTCTATTAACGTATTAATTCTCCTGAAATGTTTTCATTTAATATCTGCATCTTTTCTGTAGATTTTCCACTCTTTCAAGCAGTTGTTTATAAACTAAACAAAAACTTTTTTTTTCTTATGCAGAAAACGATAACATAGGCAAGTGTACATTCAATGTTTATCCACAAAATAACGGAAGAATTAACACACGAAATCTAAAATAAGAATTTTTAAATTGTAGAAATAATTTTACAACTATTCATTAAGGAAAATATTTAAATAATATCTTTTGCAACATATCTGTTTGATAGAAATTCTATGAATGTTCGTTAGCAATATATTTTTGGTTTTATAGACAACGTTTCAGGAGATTATCATACGTTAGTATCGTTAAACATTTTTTTTAATTAGGTAACTTTGTTGAAAAACACACCAGAAAATTAGAGACATAAATCTATAGTAATTTATATACAAAGCACGTTTAGCGATTAATTCAAATTTGTAAATTTTCAGAAATAATTATTAAGAATATGCAATACCGATTCGGGATGCTTTTTAAAGAAGAAAGAGTTCACAATTCAAACAAACAGCCAAGTCTAACTAAACTGGCAGTGTCATTTCATGCGATAAAGATTAAAATATGAAGGTGGGATTTGAACGTTACCAGTTGGAGGAATTGACAAAATATCAATAGCTGTGAAATCACTTCATTTAGGCATTTAGAAAAACTGGGTCGACAAGTGAACAGAGATTCATAATAACAACACTGGGTGAATTGTGTCGGTTCATTGTCTTTCCAGAAGCAGGAAGAGAGTTGGTAATTTATGAGAAATGTCTTGTTTTCGACTCCAAGCGTGAAAACTTTTTTTCTTAAGGTAAACGCACCGGTAGTGAGCCACGTACCGGTATTGGGTCACTAACTTTCAAAGTTTAATAAAAGCTCATAATCCATTTCAGAAAAACGACTGAAAGAAATCTGATTAGCTAAAGTCCATAAATGTTAACTTTTCATAAACAGTTTGTAATATTTGTTATATTCCTGGAGATATATTTCTGTATCTTCTAGAATGTCTCCAAAAACAGATTTTTTGGCAAATTCTTAGTGATTTCATTAAGAGATAAGGTTTTATTTAAAGCGTTGTTTCTTTAATATTATGCATTAGTTTGATTTACACTGCCGTTGATATACTCGATTACATTGTAAATAATTTGTTAGATTAGCTGAAAACTTAAAAATTGAATATTATATTGATTTTAATGGGTGGCCACTTCCAAATCACAATTTCTTAAATTGTACCAGTAGTGGGCATGGTCGCCCGCTACTGGAGCATATGCCAAAAACATTTTTATGTTTAAATTACTTTAATTAAGTATTTTTTGAGGTTCTAAGACTTTGTATATAATTTATTTAGTTTTTTGTTCATCAGAACCAGTATTGGGCCAGGGCCCACTACTGGTGCACAAGTGGCTCACATCTGGAGCAGCGAAAATGCAACTTCACTAAGCTATCAGACATATGATTATTAAAAGAAATTAACACCTAAAATAGTTTATACTTCAAAGGTTCAATACTCAATAAAGGTTCAAATTTTTGAGCCATATTTAAATAAGCATTGCATAGAGAAACCTGTAGTGTTATTTATGTATGGACATACTTCTCACATATCTTTGAATCTAAGAATCTTCTGTTCGGCTCATGGAGTTGAAATGGTAGCTTTGCTCCCAAATTCCACATACCTAATAAACCAATGAACATTTCTGTTTTCCATTTTCTTAAAAATGCTTGGCAGCAAGAAGTAGTGAACTTCAGAATAACTCTTGAAGGCAAACAGATGCAGAAACATGAGTTTCCACCAACCCTAGAATCAGGGCTAGATCGTTTAATTCCTGCAAACATTGTGAATGGATTCAAAGTACGTGTACTAGTTCCATGGGATCTAAAGAAAGTAAATGTTGAATCCACACTCACATCAAAGAATGTGATAATATGACCAATAAAGGAGAGAGAAATGGCTTCATTCTTGGAAGTTCTTAAAAATAAAATTGGAGAAGAAAAAATAAAATCTTTCTCAGAAAATAAAGGCAAATTGAAAGCTCCTGTGAAGCAAACAGATCTTTACTACTTATGGTTGGAGATGAAGGAGACTGAACATGGAACCAATTTCCCAGGTAATCTATCGCAAAAAAATTTGGGTATAAAACACTTGAGTATATATTTTTTACGATTATTTATTCCATTTTTACATTTTACTTGTTATAGGGTACACCAGTCATATCTGTTGAGGCGGCATACACTGAATAGCCTATTGACACTGTTGATACTGAAACTATTGATCAGGAGCAAAGAGCAATTGTTGAAGATGTTGAGGTGGACCTTTTCATTCAAGAAGGATCAACTGAGATTGGCAGCCATTCAGTGCTTTAAAATGTTGGGATATCTAGAAATGTACCATCTCCCTTCAAAAGAGTTCTATTTTTGGCCAGAAGGGGGAGATAACACAAAGAAAAAAGGAAAAGAGAGAAATTTCCTGTAGTTCTGGCTTCTCCCCCAAATGCTTCAATATTATGAGAAAAGAGAAGGTCTTAAAAATGCTAAAGATGCAGAAAAAGAAAACTGAAAGAGAAAAAAGAAAATTTTAAAAGGAAATTTAAAAAAATAGCCGATGGGGAAAAAGTTGAGTTAGGAAATTATCGCCCCAGTCTGATGCCTCTCTTTCATTGTAAGTTTCAACCTAAAGTACTCTTTGTAATAAATTGTTTGTAAACACCTCTCACATTTTGAGATTTTTTTCGTTTTTGATTAATCATTTTGTTTTGCGGTCATTTCATTTTTAATCCAGTTTATTACATTTGTCTTATTATTTATCACCTCTGCGAAATAACAAATCGGGCGGATTTTTTTTTAAGTTACAAAATGCAACAGACTGTTATTTAAAGAAAACAAAAACTATGCATTTCGATTTAAAAAATAGTTTCTAAATTGTCTACTATTATTGTGGATAAAAACTGATATATATATATATATATATATATATATATTATTTATTTATTTATTTATTTATTTATTTATTTATTTTTTTATCGTTTGTATCATTCTGGTACAGAACACAGAAAATGCAATTTTAATGTAAGAAATCGCTGAAAATTCATTAAATTTATTGTATGACAATTCAGAAAGTCTTGATCACAGAATATGGGAATATTTCCTGTTTAACAAATGAAAGTATATAAGTAGATTTTCTAAGTATAACTTATAGATCACAAAAACTGTAGAAAAATTAAATTTCGTAACATTAAGAAAATGCAACTATTTTGATGAAAATGGATTTTCACATGATGAAAAACATGTGAAACATTTCAGCAATTAAAATTATACCTCTAAAACTAAGCTTCTAGAGAATTAGCTATATTTAAACGATAAGAAAGGACACCCCGTGTATAATCTAAAAAAATTACTTTGCAGCTTGTAGGACATTAGCTTTTATGTAAAGTGGGATAAAATTAAAATTGATTTATAGAACTGAAGTTGAGGCCCATGATCTGCAAATTTACTAGAGAGAATATTTTACGTAATCATCTAAACTTCTATGTATGATTTCATTATTGTGAATATTCAATTCTAGAACTGTAAAAAAAAAAGTATAACTTCAGTATTTTTACACTAAACTCAAAACTGGAGTGACCCACTTCTGGGGGCCCACTACTGGTGTTTTAATAATAATAAGATAAATGTCCTTAAGTGGCCCACTACCGATGAGTTTGTCTTAGTTTGTAAAATGTCAAATTGTAAAATGGGTCTATGGTTCGCTATTGCTTGTTTGATGTTATGCAACAGAAAAGTACGTAGTTAGCATCAACGACTTCAGTAGGGTACCAATAGTCGGGCCTCGAGAAACTACAGAGAATAATGGTAGGAAATACTGGCTCTCTCCGAAGAAGAGCCGAAAGGATGCCAAAATCGTCACTTCAAGTGCTCAAGAGTGGAAAGCTAACTCTCCACAAAATACGTTATTCATACATGACATGTCATTTTGATATATCATACCCCATAAACCAAGTTTGCATTTACATTTGACATGCATTGGCGAAATTTCCCAAAATGCGGACCAAAACACGAAAATTAAACTGAATTATTTGCGTAAAATTACACCTTTTTGTATATTAATGTATTTAGAATATAAATAGCTTATATTTTGAGGGTAAATGCAAAATGGATTAAATTAAACTCATGCGGTCGTAAAATTGAATATGTAAAAAAGTAACGATCTTAACTGTAATGCTACAAAAAGTTTTTTTTTTTTTTTTTTACCGTCATATTTGGAGTTTTGTGATGAAATGTGTTTCAAGAAAAAATTAACAGTCAGTTTTAATTGTGAAAATGTCCGTATTTCAAGAAAAGGAAATACGCGACGAATATTTTCATATTTCTATATTTATTTCTCTGGAAAAAGCTTGGCGTTCCAACATTTTCCGTAGAAATAATAAATGCAAAAAACAAATCAAGTTCAACAAAACGAATAGTTTTAACTGCTTGCGTGTTTAGTTTTTCTTCAACAAAAAAGCCGTTTTATTTTTAATTATTTTTCTCCATAATGTATAAAATGGCCTGAATTTTGAACTCATGTTCATAACATCTCACTATATGTTACCTGATAACTTTACGTTTCCTAAAAAACACAACCTCTGTTATTTAGTAACGCAAATCTCCGATCTATTAACTTTCAGAGATTGGCGGGAGTAATATGACCCACATTTTAACCGTGAAGCAATTCTCTACATCCTAAAATACTTTGCTTGTGCAGTTGTGGTGAGATGGAAAAAAGGTTAAAATAACTGAACTTCAAATATCAAAAGTAACGTATTTTATTCTAATCATAAACAGTGTAAAAACTCAAAAACATAACATGGTAGGATTTGCATAGGAAACATAAGCTGCAACAAGCAATTCCCAGTAGATGGCTGCGTATTTAGCCTCCTTCATAACAAACCTAGGGCTAAATAAAAATTTTTGAAACCGCAGCCATTCAGCTTTGAAACCTGACAAGGCAAAATCTCGCATTCAAGAAAGTTACAAATGTAGAAAACCTGAAAGTCTACAACGATATAATCCGACATCGGGAGTAGGTGTAGAAAAATTTACAGTCCAACAGTAAAGTGCCATCATAAATCAGAGCAGAGCAAAGTGCCACCATACTTCATGGCACAGTAAAGTGCCTTCATATATAGCCATAAACTATTTCTCAAACAAAATCTTAGAAACCCCAAAAGATTGGGTTACTTTAAAAAGTTTCGGAAAAATTTGCTATTATGCGACGTTTACCACTAAGTAAACTTAACAGAAAACTGCAGTCGTCGACATATTGTCTTTAATAATCGTGAACAGCGTGTGATCTTTAGAGACTTACGCTAGTAACATTTTTACACAAAACAGGAAATGCTTCCATGCCGCCTCGTATTTTTGAAAATCACATGAATATCATATCTGCCATGGAGGTGTAATCAAATAAATTTATTTTACAGTTTCTCACCTGTGATGATTATTGCAGGTACTTTGACTGCACGCAGATACTTGGTTGATGGTCTACAGTCCATTGAAATGCTTATGATATCAGCTAAACAATGTTTTAGTTTAAACAGTATAAATTTAGACCACCCACTGATCAACTGTCTCTGCTTACATGCTATTTAAATATTTACAAGGTCTATTCGATATGTTTCCAATTGAACACATCTGTGCCAGTTTTAAAAGAAATGGTTGGTTGCATTGAAATACTACGTACGCAAGATATATGTATATACATGTTGCATTCAAGCAACATTGGATTGGCTTTATCGTTGAAAATGCAGTACTGGCTGTCACGGTAGTATTTGTGGACGACATCCAGCGATAATGGCGTAAAAGAAGTGGTCAGAACAGATAATTCGAATCTGTTATATTAGTAGAACAAATTGTTGAAATGCAGTTGTCGAGTGAAAACAATGGAATACATCGTTCCGTGAAGTTTCCCCAGAAGAAATTGAAACAACTCATAATATCAGCTAAGCACTTTATTAGAACATCTTGCAAAAGGTGCAGTTTCCACCAAGATAATTAGCCATCTCTCCGTAGTAGTAATTAGGTTTAAACAAAGTTCCAGATAATAGAAAAAAGGACGGTGACCAGGGGAAGGATGTAAACTGGAAAATCGACTCAAATCTTTCAAAATCTGCTGAAACACAGCGAGTATCAACTTTTTGTTCCTCACGTGTAAGAATACGACGTAGGTCGCGCTCTCAACCAATGAATAATTAAGAATGTCACGTCTTATAAAGAGTGCGGACAGAGCACGCGGATGAATTTGGAGGGAAAAAGGATAACCTCAGAAATGCACAGGGAAAGTAAAAATGGAAGCTAAAAGAATATTCTCGAAAGAAAAAAGCGCGGGAATGGAACATTTAATTTAAGAATACTAAAAGCGTAATACTTAAGCAATTAAGACAAGTGAGACATTAAATTAAAGGGAATTAAACCGAGTTAACGATAGAGATTATTTAAGGATAAGGATTTAGTGAATATAAAGTAGTAATTTAAAATAAGATAAGGAAATCGCGGAATTATATCTAATAATGTAACATACACCACTTCCGTGTCTTAAATTTCAAAACAACCGAATATTTGTTTTACCTGTGTGTCTTTTACTTTTCTCTTTTTGCATTACAAAACATTTAATGAATAATCCTTGTTCTAAATAATGCAATATGAAAAAAAATATCGAGATCCTAAAGTGAATCTCAAACGTCTACTGCATTGCTACTTCAAATATTTTTTTTCAATTGCATGTATGCTTTGTATGTATTCTCTCCCTACATCTTGATGAATTATCACCCGGATTATGTCATACATTTCCTACGACACTTACGGCAAAATATTCTCAGTGACTCATTTCCCTGATCAAAACGAAAAACCAAGGCGGATCTCAAGCATCTTTTTTGATAATACTTTCAGTTATCGATTTCTTGTCTCTTACTACAATAATCAGAGGAAAGAAAGAAAACAAAAAAAAATCTTTAATTTATATTTTCGGTTTACAATATTTCTCTTACAGTATAAAATATAAAATAAATCCATTTGCTCTGTTTTATGTTTTATATATATTGAAGTATAATTTTTGTATTACTATTTTTGTGATTTTCCTTAAAAAATTTACTTAGGATATTTACAAAAATTTCAAAATTTAATAATACCTCATTTACCTATGTAGTTCTTTTGAATTTCAAAATTGATTTCAACATTTCTAAATTTATTAAATATATTATTATAAATTGTTCCAATAATAATTTTATATGTTATTTATTATACATTTATAAAACACTTATTTAACATTTTTTAAATTTAAAATTTGACTATAAAATTAAAAACTTAATGAATACATTTACAATTTCAAGTAGTAATATGACGTCCAAAACAAAATGTACTTCTTCTATAAGATTTTTTTCTCCTTTATCGTATTATCCTTTATTTCAATTCTAGGACTGCAACATGTCCAAGTGCATGCTTATGATCAGCTCTATAGTTATTATTTTTATGACTATTTTTCATATTAACGACATTGGAAATTATCTTAAAACCGAATTCAACTAATTACCGATTTAAAATCAAATACTCCTTACTTTTACAAGCAAGTTTATTTCTAATGAAGGTGGCTGCAAAATAAGCGAATTTAGGAAATGCCTTTTTAGTGTAAATGTTTTAGTAAACAAATAAAATAATTATTTTTTTAAAAGAAATAGTTCAGATACTTGTATTCATTTTATCCAAACTAAAATACTTCCAATTTATGATCAAAAGGAATTCAAAAATAAAATTGTATAAACTTCATTAATTCTTTAATAAAAAAAAAACCGCGATCGATCTACAATTTTCAATTATTTATGCACTCTGATATCAATTTCAGTTAATTTTTTTTTCTTTTCTTCTCTTTTCGAACCTATTTCCAGCGAATGAGGTTTTACAATTCGTGTAAAACCTCAAAAACTGCCCTATGATACATATGATCAGATCAACGTTTATTATTATTATTTTCTATATTAACGATATGGAGAGTTATCTTTCAGCAGAATTAAAAAAACTAACGATTTTGAAAATCAAATCTTCCTTATTTTTATAAGCCTACTTCTAATAAAATAAATGCACAGTAAGCGAATTTGGGAAACATCTTTTTAGAGGAGCCCGAGGTTTAGTTTTGGATTCGACGATCGCTTTATAATCCTGTAACCGAAGACTGCTGATTTGTATAGAGGAAGACCTCGTTATTTGAGAAGAAGTGTTTCATCATATATTAATACAGTACTTTTCGGAAACAACGGGTTTCTTGTTTGTAGTGACATTTAGGACAGTTCAATTTTGTTGTAGTAACGTATATTTAGGGATATTGTTAGATACGATCTTGTGAAACAGTTTTCCATTGCGTAAATTCTCATTAGTAATTTTCATTTAAATTGAATTGATTTTTTGAAAGTGAAATTGAATCTAAATTTGATCATCCCAGTAAAATTCTCCTGCTCCACTGCCAAATCAAACTAATTCTGGTTATCACGAAAATTATTTGTCTTAAAGTAAATCTGAGTTATTAACCTTACTACGTGACGTGACTCCCGTTACACCCCTTTATCATCCAAATTCCTCACACAAAGAGTTTTTTTTTATTTGTTTATTATTTTAATGGAATTTTACAATACGATTACACAGCATCATTTCTTTCGACATCATTTTTTTAACTGTACATTGTGACAATTTTTAGTTTTTAAATGTTAAATAGAATTTGAGGTTCAAATATAGTGCAAGACATTGATAAGTTGGATTTGAGATTGTTTCTCAATTTCTTAGTAAATTGTGTGCATATATTTATTTATAAACCGTTTGTGAAACAGTTTTCCATTGCGTAAATTCTCATTAGTAATTTTCATTTAAATTGAATTGATTTTTTGAAAGTGAAATTGAATCTAAATTTGATCATCCCAGTAAAATTTTCCTGCTCCACTCCCAAATCAAACTAATTCTGGTTATCACGAAAATTATTTGTCTTATAGTAAATCTGAGTTATTAACCTTACTACGTGACGTGACTCCCGTTACATCCCTTTATCATCCAAATTCCTCACACAAAGAGTTTTTTTTTATTTGTTTATTATTTTAATGGAATTTTACAATACGATTACACAGCATCATTTCTTTCGACATCATTTTTTTTAACTGTACATTGTGACAATTTTTAGCTTTTAAATGTTAAATAGAATTTGAGGTTCAAATATACTGCAAGACATTGATAAGTTGGATTTCAGATTGTTTCTCCATTTCTTAGTAAATTGTGTGTATATATTTATTTATAAACCGTTTGTGAAACAGTTTTCCATTGCGTAAATTCTCATTAGTAATTTTCATTTAAATTGAATTGATTTTTTGAAAGTGAAATTGAATCTAAATTTGATCATCCCAGTAAAATTTTCCTGCTCCACTCCCAAATCAAACTAATTCTGGTTATCACGAAAATTATTTGTCTTAAAGTAAATCTGAGTTATTAATCTTACTACGTGACGTGACTCCCGTTACACCACTTTATCATCCAAATTCCTCACACAAAGAGTTTTTTTTTTATTTGTTTATTATTTTAATGGAATTTTACAATACGATTACACAGCACCTTTTCTTTCGACATCATATTTTTAAACTGTACATTGTGACAATTTTTAGTTTTTAAATGCTAAATAGAATTTGAGGTTCAAATATACTGCAAGACATTGATAAGTTGGATTTGAGATTGTTTCTCAATTTCTTAGTAAATTGTGTGCATATATTTATTTATAAACCGTTTGTGAAACAGTTTTCCATTGCGTAAATTCTCATTAGTAATTTTCATTTAAATTGAATTGATTTTTTGAAAGTGAAATTGAATCTAAATTTGATCATCCCAGTAAAATTTTCCTGCTTTACTCCCAAATCAAACTAATTCTGGTTATCACGAAAATTATTTGTCTTAAAGTAAATCTGAGTTATTAACCTTACTACGTGACGTGACTCCCGTTACACCCCTTTATCATCCAAATTCCTCACACAAAGAGTTTCTTTTTTATTATTTGTTTATTATTTTAATGGAATTTTACAATACGATTACACAGCACCTTTTCTTTCGACATCATTTTTTTAAACTGTACATTATGACAATTTTTAGTTTTTAAATGCTAAATAGAATTTGAGGTTCAAATATACTGCAAGACATTGGTAAGTTGGATTTGAGATTGTTTCTCAATTTCTTAATAAATTGCGTGCATATATTTATTTATAAACCGTTATAGCAACACACTTTTAAATGTTTTAAAGAAATTTAACAATAAAGAATTTACCGACATTTCCCAGAAAAAGTCTAATTTATTACATGAGATTAACTAATTGTCTCTACGATGGAAAATTATGGACAGTTTTTTTAATTGTAAAATGTTGAAAATATTGTCTTTTTTCAGAAATTAATAAAATATTCAGCTACATTAATTCATTCCTGGGGTAAGTAAAAATCAACAGCTTTCCACAATGAGTGCATTTAGGATTTACATCATTTTTGAAAATCATTGTACAATAAAAAAATATTTAATAACAGCAAAATAAAAATACTTTGTATGTTGCTTAAAAATACTATTAAAGAAGATGAAAAAAAATATGAATTAGGATATAAAATTTAATGCTAGAGTAAAAGAATAATTGTTTAAAAAACTTGTCTTAAATAATAAACTAAAAAAAATCACTTTTATATATTAGATTAGATATTTTATATTTATCAGAAAATTTTCAAACATTCCAGCTATACAAGATCAAAAAACAGACGTCCGATTTTTTTTAAATGGAATAAAATTTAAATAGAACAACAGACAATACAATCTGTTTATGAGAAAAACAGTAATCAAATTCACTGAATTAATCGAAAAATATGCGTGATGTACAATATAAAATAAGCGTAATGTGCAATAGAAATTTATGCGTAACATGCAATAGAAATTTATGCGTAACTTGCAATAGAAAATGGTGAGTAATGTGCAATAAAAAAAAACAATATATATATATATATATATATATACATTAAAAAAACTTTCTAAGGTCAGCTAAAAGAAGCTCTAAAATTCAAGATTTATTTGATTAAAATTCATACTATTGCTTCACAAATTTATAGAAATAAAATAAAATAAAACCCTCTGAAAAATGGAAGAAAGATGCTTAAATAGAAATTTAGTACGGTAACTAGATCATTTTAGTATTTTATTTTATGAAGAATATATACAATTTTAAACCATTATTATCAATAAATAGAAATTGAAAAAAATATTGATTTATTTAAGGAAATATAAATAACAGCCTTCCATTTCGCTTTGCTTTAATTGTTTACCACAACAGATATTCCCAGCAGAATTTATTGTTTGTCTGGTGATGTAATTATGTTGAGTGAATGCGATAATGTGATTACTACACTGCGACTTGGAGCCCGACATTATTTGGTGAAATGTCACGCTTTGCTAAGAAAAATCTACTTCTTAATTTTTTTTTTTTTTTTTTACACTAAAGTGGTGAGTGTAGTTCAAGTGAGAAGGCAAAATTCAGTGCATTCGAACAAAAGAGCTACAAGGTGATTTGGAGAAACTGTTTTTTTTTTTTTTTTTTTTTCTAAAGCTGTTTATCTTAGAAACATTTCTTATAATAGTAATAAACAAGTCGGAAACTGCTCGTCAAACGTGGCAAATGAGGTGTGTTCGTACTATAACTAGTTTTATAATTATTTTTTGTACCCCATATTGTACTCAATGTATATATTTTTTAATTTCATAAGTGCATGGTCTATAACATCATTAAAATGCACTTGCAATAATTTTTTTCCCATTCCCCGTAATGTAACGGAAAACTTTTGACTGTCCCTGTAATTAAACTATACATCCGATTTTCATAAAATTTGAAATGGCTCGACAAAATTTTGCAACAATTATATATTTAAATTTTCAGACCATTCGGAAGGCTGTAACATCATTAAAACGCACTTGCAATATTTTTATCCCCATTGGCCGTAATGTAACGGAAAACTTTTGACTGTCCCTGTCATTAAACTATACATCCAATTTTCCTAAAATTTCAAATGTCTCAACAAATTTTTGCAACAATTATATATTTAAATTTTCAGACCATTCGGAAGGCTGTAACATCATTAAAATGCATTTGCAATAATTTTTCCCATTGGCCGTAATGTAAAGAAAAACGTTTGACTGTCCCTGTAATTAAACTATGCATCCGATTTTCATAAAATTTGAAATGGCTCGACAAAATTTTGCAACAATCATACATTAAAAATTTCAGACCATTCGGTTGGGTAGTTTTTGCTCTGTTATATGCGGACGGACAGACAGACGGACGGACGGACGGACGGACTGAACGACGGCTATAGGTGCTACGTATTTATATAATTACGAACGCACCTAAAAAACTGACATTCTAAAACAAATCCAGGTAGGGTGAAACCCCCAGTAACTGACACCATAAGGCTTCGGTACTGTTCAAATCACTATTAGAAAATTTTAAATCCATTATGAACTTATTTGTGTTTTTGAAATGATAATAGGCATACATTTAAAAATTGTTTTTTACAAAATTATACTTTGTATTATTAAAAAAATGTTTTTTTTTTTTCATAAATATGGCAAATAACTCCAGTAACTGACACTAACCCATTTTGGAAAAAGAATAACTAACACAAAGTGAACCAGTCTCTAACACTTTAATTGAAAATATTTTTAAAAACATCATTTTATATTTCAAGAAATTTAGGCTTTAAAAATATTTTAATATTTATTATAAAAACAAAATACTAAAACATTATTGGTATATCGTATGTGTCCCTTTTTCAGGATTGAAACTGACATTTATGAGCCAGTAACTGGCAAATGCTATCAGACCCTGATAGAACAACTTAAATTTGAATGGTTTTGACTACAAGATAAATTTTATTTATTATTATGTTTTTTTAAACAGCTCAAATAATAGATTTAAACTTTCTTTAATATTAGCAATAATTAACATCTATGTCGGAGAGAGGTGAAATGAAATTATTGGAACCAAAAACTGGCAGCCCCCATTGGGTTAAATTAAATAATTCTAAACTAGAAATCATGATCCTAATGTATCATAAGCATCTTTTAACTAATTTCTATAAGTATAACTAAAAAAAAAAAGTGTAAATTGGTTGCATTGCGCATAGATTTTTAAAAAGCACTACCTTGATTTAAAAAATAAGATGACTGCCTCAAAATGGTGCTTTTTGTGTTCTTAAAAGTTCCTTCCTTTCTGAATATGTCCTTGGCCTACTTACTAGTGGTGAATAAATTGATTCCAAAATAAAATTAGCCTATTAAGGACCAATATGTTACACAGGAATTTTAGTCCGTTCACACCCACGTTTTGTTAAATACTTTCTTTTACACTGTAAAAAAAAAAAATCTGTGAAGTTACTAAAGTTTTTCTAGGAAACTGGGATTCCTAGAACTTTTCATGTAACGGCAACAACAAAATTTCATGTAACAGACACTATTTTGCGCCGAAAATCAAAAAATCTGTAAGGTTACTAAGAATTTTTTTGGAAACTGGGATTCCGAGAACTTTTCATGTAACTGCAGCCAGGGTTATAAATAAAAGTTTAGTAAGATTACTGAAATTTTAGCAGATTCATTTGTAAAGTTACAGATTTTTGTAGCTTTACAAAAACTAGTTTTGTAGATTTGCAGCTTTTTTCGTACAGTTACAGGTGAAAGTTTAGTAAGCATGTAACTTCACATCTGTAGAACTACAGATTTTTTTTACAGTGTACTTTATGAATCACTTAAATGTGTTAATTAAATGAGGCAAAATTTACTTTTCTCTTTTAATGGCATCGAAAAAATTTAAAAAAGTCACAAATATAATGTTGCGAAAACGCAACGTCATTCTTGAATGGGTTAAGTATCTAAGTTACCACTATATAAAATTACTTTATTGAATTTTACAAGAAAATGCTTATTTGAGTTATATTTTTGCTAATGTCAGTTACCGGTTAAGTGTTAATAATTGGGGGTTTCACGCTATATAATCTTAGAAATTCTAAAAATATTAAAGAAAAAAGAATAAAAGGGAATTGTTAGATTAAAAAATAGATGAGTCATAAATTTCAAATTATTCTATTGTACACTGTAAAAAAAAATCTGTAGTTCTACAGATGTAAAGTTACATGCTTACTAAACTTTCATCTGTAACTGTACAAAAAAATCTGCAAATCTACAAAACTAGTTTTTGTAAAGCTACAGAAATCTGTAACTGTACAAATGAATCTGCTAAAATTACAGTAATCTTACTAAAATTTTATCTGTAACCTGGGTTGCAGTTACATGAAAAGTTCCAGGCATCCCAGTTTCCTAAAAAAATTCTAGTAACCTTACAGATTTTTTGATTTTCGGCGCAAAAGTGCGTCTGTTACAGGAATTTTTGTTGTTGCCGTTACATAAAAAGTTTTAGGAATCCCAGTTTCCTTGAAAAACTTTAGTAACTTTACAGATTTTTTTTTTTTTACAGTGTACATCTTGCTCATCATTGTTATTGTACATCATTGGCATATTCTTGTTATAAACAAACATACACAGTTGAGAAATTATTCAAAAGGAGAAGATTGAGTTGAGGGTTTGAAATTTACCTTACTAAGAATTATTTAACCTATAAAATAATCTATGGTAATAAATTTTAAATTGCGATAATATAATTCAATGAGCCTGACATTTTACAGACGTCATATTTCAAAGATAGGGCAAATACATATTGTACTTTTCACTATATATATCATGATTGTTTCTTCAAACGGCTGTGATACACATCACTTTTTGATGCTTCAAAGTTTGACATTTTTCTTTAAAAAATGAAACTGTTCAATACTATTTTCTTTTAAGTCTTGAAAATAATATGAAAATATAATATGAATATAATAATATGACATGACACAGACTTTTGTTAATACAGACAATGTTTATTAAAGCAAGAATTAGTTTGCATTGGCAATGGAGTGGGAGACTTTTTCAATCTTGGTCAAATTAAGATTCAAATTAGTCTTCCTATAACACTCTCGTTTTACTTTTTATAGCATGAAGACGTCTTTTATAAGTATAGCATCTAAGAATCGCAAAAAAAAGAAAAAAAAAATTAAATTTCGTATTTTTTCCAAAAATAACTACTTTGATGCAAAAGCATTTTTATAAAACGGATTATAACATTTTTTTTCTTTTCAATTTGAACTTATACCGCTAAAGCAAACGGTTGAGGACAATGTTGAAAAGCTATTGGTTAACGATGAGAGGGAAAATCCTGTATAAGATAAATACTTAAGAGATAATTTCTGGCAACAAATGATATATTTTTTATTATATATTTATTACATCTCCAATGCGTCAAAACTGTAGAAATTACTTGATCAGCTTTCATATCTAAATAATTTTAAAGGCGTTAAAAATATTAATACATAGTTTGCTTCATACAACTTTATACTGGTTTTGAGAAAGTACTTCGCAATCACAAAAATAAATTGTCGTCAAAATTATAGTAGCATACCTGTATTTAAAGATTCAATAACTCAAAGTTTACGTTTTATATAGCTCAGTGTAAAAACAAAAAGACTTAAATAATTGACTAAATAAGTGTATCAGCCAAGCATAAACTTTTCTACATAAAACTTAGACTAATAAAAAGTTATGAGGTCTCCCAGAATTTTATTGTTTAAATTATTTATACACTATACCTTACCTAGATTCTGAAATTAAATAGAGCCAACTCGACCGATTGGTTAGTATACTGGCCACAAAATGATGAGATTAGCCTTCACGACTTTGAAACCAGCACGTTTTGAGTGGGGTGACTGTGCAAAGTGTTTAAGAAGCCACACCAGTCAATCAAAAAAACCCCGGATGATAATGTTAATCCTATGGGGAAGTTATTTTTAAATATTCTGTTTGGATTTTATTTTTATTTTTATTTTTTTTTTATTTTTATTTTTATTTTTGGACGATCGACAACCGGGCTAGTTTTTACTTTTTCCTCCGATTTTTTTAAAACTTACTTTCATTTTCGAAACCGGTTGTAACCGGTTCTGAATTTGAAACTACCCTAATATAAAAAATCTATAACAAAAATCTAAAAGAAAAAAACTCGCCCGGATGTAGATCGTCCTCAGCTATCCTATGCAAAAAAAAAAAAAAAAAAAAAAAAAAAAAAAAAAAAAAAATCAATCAGAAGTATTAAATCCAAAGAAGATATTTGAAAATAACTCCCCCATAGGATTAACATTATCATCCGGATCTTTTAGAGTGACTAGAGTGGTCTCTTAAGGTCTTGTACGAAAAATATAATTCATGTCACTATTAAATATCATCCCTCAAAGCACCCTTCTCATAGCGATGTAGCTAATGTTTAACAAAGTCTCAATTCCCCGAAATTATATATAATAATTTTAAATTTTCAATATCAAACGTTATTTTTTAATTTATAACAATGTTTTGAAGTATCTCTTAATTTCTAAAATTCTCTTAAGTCTAAAAGTCACATTTGACAGGATAACGAATCTTAATCCTTTTACTGATCATTTGATATCATGAAATCTCACTTTTTTCAAGAAAAAATCTCTATTTGTTATCAATTAAGCCTGAAAACAATAAATAGCAATTATTATTTCTTAAGGCATAATTTAATACCGTATATTTACAAATTCATATTTTAAAGATAGAGAGGTAACATCGTGGAGATCATACTCATATGCATTCAACTGAATTGATTAAACAGGTATTCAAATAAGTTTTGAACGGATAATCTAAAGTACTGTGAATGATAAGGATTTATTTTCTTTAAATTTCTCTAAAATTTTAAATAAAAAAATATGCTATGATTACGTATATGCTACATAGTTTTTATAGAATAAAACTATTATTATTATTATTATTTTCAATTCGCAATTATTATTTAGTTTTAATCAATTATAAATTTTTGTCTTTAACATTTAGATTAATGAATATAAAAGAATATTTATATTTACATTAAAATATAAATGTGCTTTATCATAACGATAGTTAAAGAAAACTGTTTTAAATAAATATTAAAATATTTTTTAGTCATATAGTTTAAATATCCTTCTATATATATACAAAAATTTTGATTTGGAAATGGACCAATGAGAATCTGCGTAGATATTCCGGGTGGAACTCATCCAATTTAAATGCTTAAGCCAAGGCCTCCTTATCGAAATAACAGGCCTCGCAATCGCTAAGTTTCCTTTGTCTGCTATACACGAGGTTAGAAACCACATGGTTTCCCGTGACTAGCGCAATCTAACGTGAGAAACAGAAATATCTTTTAATTTGTTTTCCATTTGTCTTTTACCATTTTCTTTACGATGTGCTTTGTAGTTTGCAAATGATAGTTGTTAATCTTAAAATTTTCATATGTTCTAGACATTTTATTTAAAAAATGAACTTATTTTACTGTTAAACAAAAAATGTTTACTGCTGTATTCCGTTATGTAAATAAATGATGACAATAATAATAATAATCAGGAAAGAAAATTATTTTACTATGAATTTCTCAGTTATATTAGTTATTGAAATAAATAGATAGCATCTAGATCCGGAAAATGTAAAATATTTCATTTTCTGATTTATATTTTCAAATATGTGATTTATTTTATTTCTGCTATTTCTTTTCTTTTCACAATTAATTTCACCTTACAGTATTAATTTAACATCGCTCCTTCAATTTGTTTCAATGCACAGTCTCATTTATTTATTTATTGGCCTATCATTAGTTTTATTTTTGAAGGTATGGGGGGGTCATTTCAGTTTAACATACTTTAGATGAAAGCTTCACCGTTTTTTCATATAAAGTTTGTATGTATTAATCTATGGAAAGATTCATAATTGGCTCCACAGCCAATTGGCATATTTTGGCGGGCATAGTTTGGTGTGAAATTAATTTCCTTGTTTTAACTCACATATGTTATGTAAGTTTTACTAAAATGTATCAAAGTATTTTAGGAAAGTTAAAACACGCATAGATACACAAAAAACAGACTGAAGTCATAAAAACTTAAAAAATTGGAAAAATAAAGTTTAATAATCACTTAAATTTATACATGTCCCTCAACTTTCCGCAAATACCGTATTCTTGTCATGCTACGATTTTGGTGTTTGTAAATCTTAATTTGAGTATTCTTCCTTAATCAGACCTAGAGCCAATTGGCGTAAGTGTAGTTTGGCGCAAAATTAATTTTATTTTTAAGCCATATACTTGATACCACATTATTCCAGCATCGCGTTTTAGCAGTCAACTTTGTCTGTGGAACAGGTTACAGAACATTAGCTAATACTACATTATATAATAATAAATCGGTATTTTTCAAGTATAGGGGCTTTGGCGAGAGAAGAAAATTTGGCAACGTAATTTCTAAAAGCATATTTACTGTTTCACATAGAGAAGCAATATTTTCCAATATTTGTACAATTTATTTAATATAAAAAAGGCATTTATCTATTTTATATACAAATATAAACAAATCGTATATAAAAAACAATAATAATATCTACAAACTAAATTTATACATGTAAATTCGGCCCAGATGTCATATTGGCGCGATTTTTTTCTGGCGCCAATGTCATATGCGCACCGGATACTTAACTGGCACCAAAGTGTCGTTATTTTGCTTGATAAGGTTATCCGGATATAGATGATATGGTAACGAGGTTTTCGCAAAATTGGCGTCGGAAAAAAATCGCGCCAATATGGGGCGTATATGACATCTGTGCCGTAAATTGTTATAAAAAAAGCTGACAGTTCATAGGTTTTGTTTTCATAACTGTTTATATCAATCGGCAACAAATAGCTCTTTCCGAAGCCCAAATTGTGCCAAGATTAAAAAAAAAAGAACCCGCAAAGTCCTATGTACTGGAAATGGTACTTGTTAGTTATCCCGTCGACCAAATTACTGTCGTCAAATTGTAAGATTAAATGTCAATAATGGTTTGCCATAAATTAATTAATTTTAAGATTAAATGCCAATAATGGCCAATAAAACCAATATTTCGACGTTTTATTTGTATTTTTATTAATGTTATACTAATTTATTTGATTTTTCGTTATTTAAAATAAAAAATTGTGTCAATTTGTAGAACTTGGCGAGTAGTTTGGCGATTTATATAATTTGGCCAAATTGCTCGACGGGATAACTAACAAGTACCCTGAAAAAATATCAATAAATCTTATATTTAAATCTTCATTTTAGGTAGCTTTCTTTACAAAAAGCTACCTGTTGCAGCCGTTCGGAGGAAAGCGATTTCAAAAAAGTTTGGTATATTTTCATCGATCATGACCCCCAGACCCCGAAACCACCCGCCGTTCAAAATTGATATATATATATCAATATATATATATATATATATCTGACCTATGTCACACTGTAACTCTCGTATTTATGAACCGATTTGGATGTAATTCGGTGTGTACATAGTACATACCAATGTCTCGACCGAGTTCGTTGGCCAGCTTCATCCGCCATTTTGTTTCAAAATGGCGGCCATTTAAAATTTTTAAAAAATTTTTTAATTTGAAATGTGGTACCAAAAAATTAAAAATGGAAAATATTTTTTTCTTATGTATTTGACCTTTATACAAAGACTCCGTAGCAATTTTTGTTTCGTCTATATCTTAAAAAATGGCTGAGTTATAGCATTTTGAATTTCTAGCGAAGCTGACATTTTGAAACGTCCTGAATTTTGTCACGCGTTAAAAGGCGTATTTATGAACCGATTTAGATGTAACTTCGTTTATACATAGTACAGACCAATGTCTCGAACGAGTTCGTTGGCCAGCTTCATCCGCCATCTTGTTTAAAAATGGCGGCCATTTAAAATTTTAAGAAAAATTTAAATTTGAAATATGGTAGCAAAAAATTGAAAATTGAAAAAATATTTTTTTCTTATGTGTTCGACCTTGATAAAAAGATTCGTGAGCAGTTTTTGTTTCGTCTATATCTTAAAAAATCGCTGAGTTATAGCATTTTGAATTTCTAGCGTGGCTGACATTTTGAAACGTCCTGAATTTGCCACGTGATAACAGACGTATTTATGAACCGATTTGGATGTACCTTGGTGTGTACATAGTACATACAAATAACTCAACCGAGTTCGTTGACCAGCTTCATTCGCCATCTTGTTTCAAAATGGTGGTCATTTAAAGAAATTAAAAAATAAATAAATTTAAAATGAGATACCAAAAAATTGGAAAATGAAAAAGATTTTTTTCTATGTGTTTGACCTTAATACAAAGATTCCGGAACAGGTTTTCTTTCGTATACATCTAAAAAAATGGCTGAGTTATAACATTTTGAATTTCTATTGTGGCTGACATTTTAAAACGAACTGATTTTTGTCACGCGATAACAGGCGTATTTATGAACCGATTTGAATGTAACTTGGTCTGTACATAGTACATACCAATGTCTCGACCGAGTTCGTTGGCCAGCTTCATTCGCCATCTTGTTTCAAAAGTGTTGCCATTTTAAAAAAAAATGTAATTTAAAATTTAAAATGAGGTATTAAAAAATTGGAAAATGAAAAAGATTTTTTTTATGTGTTTGGCCTTGATACAAAGATTCTGGAGCAATTTTTGTTTCTGAAAATTTGTTCTTTTGTTTATATCTCAAAAAGTGGTCGAATTATAGCACTCTGGATTTCTATCATGGCTAACACTTTGAAACGATCTTGTATTTGTCACGCGATACCACACTTATTCGCGTATTTCGATGGAAGAAGGCATCATGGATAGTATACATCAATATGTCGACCAAGTTCGCTGGCCAGCTTCATCAGCCATCTTGTTTCAAAATGGCGGCCATTAAATTAAAAAAAAAATTATATTTAAAGTGAGGGGCAAAAAAATTAGAAATTGAAAAAGGTTTCTTTCTTAAGTATTTGACCTTGATATAAGGATTCAGGAGCATCTTTTTGTTTGTCTTTATCTTAAAAAATGGCTCAGATATAGCAGTTTCAATTTCTAAAGTGGGTGACATTTTGAAAAATCTGATTTTTTGCCTGCGAGAGCACTCGTATATATCAACCGATTCCGATATGAGTGAGCATGTGCACATCAATTTCTAAGGTCTCGACCAAGTTCACTTTTTAGCCTCTTCTACCATGTTGTCTTAAAATGGCAGGCACTTTAAGAAATCGCCGAATTTTGCAGCCAAATATAAGTGACTTTAAATAAAAGCAGCTTGGATATAGCTGACTAATTTCGCGAAATTCTCATTCATAATGATTTAGTATTGATAAAAATTAGTATTGAATCTCCTACATTCGGTTTCCATTTAATTGAGCTTCGTGTGTTTGAATAATATAAGTTGGCTTTTTAAAAATAAGGAATATGAAAGCTACCTCTTCCTCCCGGCACTGGCCGGAAGGACTTTTTGATATGTTTAATTTTTTAAAGCCAGAACATAATTGTGCGAAATATTTTTTTTACGCCTTTATTTTACTGGAATTCGAAAAATATTTTATACAATTTTGCCAATAACGCAACATTTTCAATTTTTTACTATGCACTTGTTTATGGAGTATTACCAGGAGTATACACCAGGTGGCTTAACTTACGGGACAAAGTCAGCTAATAAGTTGTCAATTATCGGGGATATTTTCACCCCATAGACTTTCTCCGGATTGTCTTGGGTTAAGCATGGCCATAGCCTACAATGATATATAACGGCCCGCGCATTTCGTCGAAAAAGTGAAGTCGGATCCAACTTCAAACCCTGAACCAAAACTTCACAACGTGCTCTTTGTTTACATTTATACCCTGCCCAGATAGAAGCTTGTTTCTCATCGTCGAGATTTCAGAATCATTGATCGTATTTTCATGTAATAAATTAAATATTTATATTCTTCAATTTCCTTCGATTTAAAAGGCTATTTTAAACAAATTGTAGCATTTTAGTGTTACACATACCTTTAAGATTAGCTAAATTATTTGGTACAGATGTCATATTCGCCCCATATTGGCGCGATTTTTTTCTGTCGCCAATATCATATAGGCAACGGGTACTTAACTTGCGCCAAAGGGCTTGATGTGGTAACCCGGATTATGTTGTTTATGCTGTTGATGTTTTCGCCAAATTGGCAACCGAAAAAAATCGCGCCAATATGGGGCGAATATGACATCTGTTCCAATTATTTATTGTTTACCTTGATCGGTTGGTTCATTCATGAAAAATACCGGTTCTGTTATTCTTTTTTGAATGTCCCGTATTTATATAAAAATAGCTTGGTTTCATATACACGTTTTACAATTAAAATTTTATTTTTAACAAACTACAGTTCTCATAACTGACTTGAAGCAGCTATTTTTGATTAATTTACTGTTACCGGTAAAATATTTGTTTTTAATATCGCCCGAACCAAGAAGAAAAAGAAAAAAAAAAGCCGATCTTCCTTAAACATTAAATAGTCTTATTTTTAATCAGATAAAGAAATGGTGATCACGGATTTAAATATCGTTGCAATATTCTATGTTATCCAAGCAATTTTGATTAAATCATGTAAGGGTATTTGTTACTTAATAAATTACATTTATTAATTATTACAAGGAATTTTATGAGTATTTTAATATCTCTCTATTCTAAAAAAAAGTAACTACCGCTGTCAACGCCGCCGCCGCCGCCACCGCCGGTTTTGAATTTTTTGTGACCGGAGGTCTTTCTTCGTTGATATTAAGAAAAATAATCCATACAAGAATATGAAAATCGGTGGTCTTATACAGAAATGCTTGATAAACACGCTGATGCAGACAGTTTTCAAATCGAAGAATTATTTTAAGAGATAATTAATGCTAAAGTTGGACAAAATCGTTCCATTAAAAAAGTTTTATAGGAGCAAAAACTATACATCGGAATTTAATAATTTTTAGTTTATTTTACACGTTATAATTTCCCGGTGTGCAGAAATGATTTATTTTTTTTTTTTAATTTGACTCATTTTTCGAGGTTTTATATCTGTTTTAAATTCAAATTTTCAGCATTTCTAGAGATATTTTTTACAGATTTTAGAAAGTGATATTAATTTAAACTGTTGCCAACTGTATAAACAGCGGAAACAATAATGTTTGCTTAAAAATATATATATATATATATATATATATATATATATTTATACGTGTAATAAATTAAAAATGTATTTACACGTGACTATTATAAACAGAAAAAAACATTTAGAATTAGAATTAAATAATTATGTACAAAAAGCAGGAACTTATTAAAAATTACGTCATAAAAACTATAATTACACGTGAATTTTAAGAGAGAAAGGAATTTGTAAAATAATAAATTTATTAACATGCGTTAGAAGTCTTAAAAAGGAGAAATTACGTCATATTTACGTCACATTACAGTTACTACATAAAATGAACACAAAATAATATTGCAAAACGGTTTAAATTTACAAATTTCGCTAGACATTTATTTGATATTTTGAGAGGATACTTTTCAACTATTTTTCTTAGGAAAGCGCAAATAATATTTTATTTCTAACACAAGTATTTTCACGTGAATATTAAAAAGAGAAAGAATAGTTTGGTCAAAATTACGTCAGATTAAAAACGATTAATTTAAAATGTCTCATTTAAAAGAACTTTCTTTTCGCTTTGTTAAAAAATAACGGGAGACAAAGATTCTGTTTACTTAATTCCTTTTATATTAGCTTATTTTGAAATGTTGTTACACGTGTCTACGTCATCAAGTTATTTTTATTTCGACGTTTTATTTGTATTTTTATTAATGCTGTACTAATTTATTTGTTCTTTCGTTATTTAAAATAAAAATTATGTCAATTTGTATAATTTGGCGAGTGGTTTGGCGATTTATATAATTTGGCGAAATTAGTCGACGGGATAATCAAGTAGTACCGCAGCGGACTTGGCGTTAAAATTTCCCCAATCAAAGAGAAATGAATAGAAATCCGTTTATAGGGAGATCACCACTGTTTTTTAAATTATAATTCAATCTTTCGAAATCTTTTTAAAGCCGATCACATTAGCGTGCATTTAGAGTCTGCGGTGTCTGGACGGGGGTTGGCGAGCGTAGCTCGTAGGGGGGTCGAGCCCCCTATTTTAATAAAAAATAAATTTTTGGTAGTCAAACATTCATTTAGATTCTCTTGTGTATAAAATTCAAGCAATTTTACTATTCAATTTCTATAATTTCATTATTTTTACTGTTAAAAGTCGATGAAAAAACTCATAGTTTTTATTCATTATAATGACAATTTCGAAAAACTCACAAAATAATTTTAACTTAGTTTAAATATTTGACAAAAAAAAATACTGCTGGTAATAAAATGTCTTATTAATTTATTTTGAGCAAATCACGAAATTTCACTTTGCGTACTCACTTTGCTTTTTAATAATATCACCATTTTATTTTAAAAGGGATTAAAACAAATCTTGAATCATCGTTTTATGAAAATTTTCTAACATTTTTTGCACTGACTTGCTTTATTTTTTTTCACTCTATTGAGGCAACACATCATTTAACACTCTTCTGTTCAACAGCTTTTCTTAGTGAAGTCTGACATTTCACGAAACATTGTTTGGGCACGAACCCTCGACTTAACCCTTAATAATCCTATTATCGTATTCACTTTACATATCTACTTCATTAGACACATAGCATGTCTACAAGGAATTTCGGTTGGGCTAAAAAATTAAAGCAAAATAAAATCTAGGCAAAGAATAATAAAATGTAGTAAAGTTTCCCATGGACGTCCATAATTTCACTTCCTTTTTTTACATGTTGTTCATGGTGGAAGAAAAATGAATATTTTTCTTCAGCAAATAAAATGAAAAAGAACACTCCTGTTAGCCTATATTGTATATCCTGCTTATTATTATTTTTTCTTTTTTTCCATTTTCAAAGACAAGCCGAACATGAAATAAATTAATAATTCTTCAAATTAACGTCAAGTACTGATAAACCGTATTTAACCTTTTTTTATGTCCATGTCTTCGATGCCTAATGTAGAAGGTGCGTAAAAGCTACAGGTTTTATTGGTATTAAAAATTTTTCTTGGAAAAAACATGAAGTAATTAAAGAGACTCCCATCTTTAAGATTATTGAAACATTTTAAAAATAATTACAAAGCAAATAAATTGCCATTGCAACAGCTATTTAAGCAGGCAATTTCGAAAAAAAAACTATTAAATAATTTTAACTAACTGAGGGTAAAATAATGGCCAATCAGTTTATTGTGTGCACACCGTGAATTTTCACTTTACGTTACTCGCTTTACTTTTTCCATTATATCATCATTTTACTTTAGAAATGATTAAAGCAAATCGTTAATCATCATTTTATGAAGATGAAGATCTTCTAACTTTTTCGTCACATACTTGCTTTCACTCTATTGGAGCAATACATAATTCTACACTTCACTGTTAAAAAGATAAATTTGCATGGCTTTTCTTAGTGAAGTCTGACTTTTCATCAATTGGATATTGGGCACCAACCCCCGACGTAGTAATCCTATTACAGCATTCACTTTGCATAATTACTTCATTAGATACATAGCATCTCTACTGGAAATTTCTGTTGGGCTAAACAATTAAAGCAAAACAAAATGTAGGCCTCCTATTTATATTTCCAGGAAAGTCAACAATTTCACTTCTTTTTTTTTTTTTTTTTTTTTTTTTTTTTTTTACATTTTGTTCATGGTGGAAAAAATTGAATATTTTTCTTCATAACATAAAATGAAAAAGAGCACTCTTGTTAACCTATATCGTATTTCCCCCCTCATTCATTTTTAATGATTTTATTTTCTAAGCCAAGCTTAAAATGAAAATAATAATTCCTCAGTTTAACAACGTCATATTCTGGAAAGCTGCATTCACTTTTTTCTTTTAAACTTTTTCGTTTTTTTTTTTTTTTTTTTTTTTTTTTTTTTTTTACCCTGCATCCGGTGCCAAATATAAAAAATGCAAAAAATATGCAGGTTTTTTTTTTATTCGTATTATATTTTCTTGGAGAAAAACTTAAATTAATTAAAGAAACGTCTCACTTTAATATAACTAAATCATTTAAAAAATAATTAATAAAGAAATTAATTGTAGTTACGACAGTTATTTAACTAGTCATTTAAAACAGTGTGAACATAGTCTGTTTACACTTTTTTATAATTATTCTAGGTCAACAATAATATTATAATAGCAACAATGATTTATTATTATAAACGCTGCTATTCGCAGTCGTGGTGTCCCATCCTTTTAAATCTGAGTGGTACGATAGCATACATAATCGCAGATTTCCACCGACAAAAATTAAAAGCTAAATTCAATAAGCCTTAAACCAGCTATGCCGGAAGAGATGAGGTGTTTGATACGTTTAACGACCGCGGTGAATTCGAGATCATTATAGCTAAATTAATAAAATTTAACCTATACAGAGAACCTTAGTAAAATTTAAAAAGTACATTGCTGTACTTTTTTCGCAATTTAGAAGTATAATTTAAAATCCACGCTAAAACTTAATTTTAGCCATTATAAATTAATACAACAAACAATATGACCAAATTTCTTAAATTAGACTGGTTAATTTTGGAGAGGAAATACTAATATAACACACATCTGGTGACGCAGCATTAATGGTCACCTGCACTCTTAGAACAGGTGAAAACAGAAAATCAGATACAATCTCAAAGAACGTAATATGCAGTTAATACGTCGAACAACAGCGGCGGATTCGAGATAATTATAGCTAAATTAATAATAATTAGCATAGCTAGAGAGCCTTATTAATGTTTAAAAACTATATTGCTATATTTCCCGCAATTTAGAAGTCTAATTTAAAATCTACGTTAAAACAGTTTTTTAGCCATTTTAATTTCGTATAAAAAACAATATGATCAAATTTCTTAAATTAGGCTGATTAATTTTCGACTGGAAATACTAATGTAAAAAACATCTGTTGATACAGCATTATTGGTCACCTGCTGGCTCACCTCATTGAAGAGGTGAAAATCGCAGGATACAATCAGAAAGAACGTAATATGCTACCTTGTATAGACAAAACTAACTGAAAATCATTCAATCATTCAGAAAAATCTGATTATGAAATCAAAATTACTAGAATATATGCGGTTAAAGTGATTTGAAATCCTGTTCGTTTATTTTTTTTTTTCAAAATAAAATTACATAAAATTTCCTCAAAAGTAAAATTACTAGGCACGTAAATTAAGCAGGGATGCAAATTACATGATTAAATACGGTAACTTAGTAAAATTAATCAGGGAATGTTAAGACTACAAAATAGTTTTATTATTATTTATTTTATTAATTTTTAATTATTTCATATTTCGTAAATATATATTGAATCTAATACCATAAAAGCCTTTACTGAAAACGAAATGCTGTATTCAAGCTGATAAATGACTTGAGTATAAAAAATGGAAATTATCTTTCAATCATTGAAGTGTAAATACATATTTAGAAAATGATGAAACAATTTTAAAAACAACTAGACATACTTTGATTGATTTACATTTCTAAAGAATAGATAATATAACAAATGTATTTGTAATAATTCATAAATTTTTATTCCCCAATATAAAACATTAACCTGCAATTTTTGAGGAATGCTTCAATTGCGAAAATAATAATAATAATAATAATAAATATTACATTTTGTTTGCTTTCCAGCGTTCTATAGAGTGGAGATATAAACATAAAATTACATTAAATTTAACTTCGTTTATACCTGTATTCAAATTTTACAAGAAAGAGGAATATTGCATCGAGCAAAGATTCTGAAACGCTTTCCAACACATTCAGAATACTGTAGCGAAACTTCAGTGTTTGATAAAGCTGCTATCAGATTCACCAACTTTTCGACCAATTTTTGAGCTAAACTCTTGATTTCCTCCAAATTTTCGCGAAATATTGTCACAACACCCAGTGTGATAGCAAACAGTAATATCCCCAACTTTTTATCCACAGCTCAAAAAAGTCTGACCTAGCCGCAACTTTTCCGCCCACCTGTCAACATTTCAGCCAATCAGAGATAAGCGATTGATACGAATAGGCGATAACTATTAACGGCTGGTACTAGTAGTACTGATTTTCCTCCAAATTTAGCAACGACAATTGTAACATTTTTAGGTAGCTTTCATTACAAAAAGCAGCCGTTCGGAGGAAAGAGATTTCAAAAAATTTTGGTATATTTTCATCGATCATGACCCCCAGACCCCGAAACCACCCTGCGTTCAAAAGTTGATATATATATATATATATATATATATCCATATATATATATATATATATATATATATATATATATATCTGACCTTTGTCATACTGTAACTCTCGAATTTATGAACCGATTTGCATGTAATTCGGTATGTACATAGTACATACCAATGTCTCAACCGAGTTCGTTGGCCAGCTTCATCCGCCATTTTGTTTCAAAATGGCGGCCATTTAAAATTATTTTTAAAATTTTAAATTTGAAATGTGGTACCAAAGAATTGAAAATGGAAAAATATTTTTTTTTATGTATTTGACCTTTATACAAAGATTCAGGAGCAGTTTTTGTTTCGTCTATATCTTTAAAAATGGCTGAATTATAGCATTTTGAATTTCTAGCGTGGCTGACATTTTGAAACGTCCTGAATTTTGTCACGCGATAAAAGGCGTATTTATGAACCGATTTGGATGTAACTTCGTTTGTACATAGTACATACCAATGTCTCGACCGAGATCGTTGGCCAACTTCAACCGCCATCTTGTTTAAAAATGGCAGCCATTTAATATTTTAAGAAAAAATTAAATTTGAAATGTGGTACCAAAAAATTGAAAATTGAAAACATATTTTTTTCTTATGTATTTGATCTTGATACAAAGATTCGGGAGCAGTTTTTGCTTCGTCTATATCTTAAAAAATTGCTGAGTTATAGCATTTTAGGTAGCTTTCTTTACAAAAAAGCTACCTATTGCAGCCGTTCGGAGGAAAGCGATTTCAAAAAATTTTGGTATATTTTCATCGATCATGACCCCCCAGACCCCGAAACCACCCTCCGTTCAAAATTGATATATATATATCTGACCTATGTCACACTGTAACTCCCGTAATTATGAACCGATTTCGATGTAATTCGGTGTGTACATAGTACATACGAATGTCTCGACCGAGTTCGTTGGCCAGCTTCATCCGCCGTTTTGTTTCAAAATGGCGGCCATTTAAAATTTTAAAAAAAATTTAAAACTTGAAATGTGGGACCAAAAAATTAAAAATGGAAAAATATTTTTTCTTATGTATTTGACCTTTATACAAAGATTCCGGAGCAGTTTTTGTTTCGTCTATATCTTAAAAAATGGCTGAGTTATAGCATTTTGAATTTCTAGCGTGGCTGACATTTTGAAGCGTCCTGAATTTTGTCACGCGATAAAAGGCGTATTTATGAACCGATTTGGATGTAACTTCGTTTATACATAGTACATACCAATCTCTCGATCGAGTTCGTTGGCCAGCTTCATCCGCCATTTTGTTTCAAAATGGCGGCCATTTAAATTTTTTTTTAATTTAAAATTTGAAATGTGGTACCAAACAATTGAAAATGGAAAAATATTTTTTTCTTATGTATTTGACCTTTATACAAAGATTTCGGAGCAGTTTTTGTTTCGTCTATATCTTAAAAAATGGCTGAGTTATAGCATTTTGAATTTCTAGCGTGGCTGACATTTTGAAACGTCCTGAATTTTGTCACGCGATAAAAGGCGTATTTATTAACCGATTTGGATGTAACTTCGTTTATACATAGTACATACCAATGTCTTGACTGGGTTCGTTGGCCAGCTTCAACCGCCATCTTGTTTAAAAATGGCGGCCATTTAAATTTTTAAGAAAAATTTTAATTTGAAATGTGGTACCAAAAATTGAAAATTGAAAAAATATTTTCTTCTTATGTATTTGACCTTGATAAAAAGATTCGGGAGCAGTTTTTGTTTCGTCTATATCTTAAGAAATGGCTGAGTTATAGCATTTTGAATTTCTAGCGTGGCTGACATTTTGAAACGTCCTGATTTTTCTCACGTAATAAGAGGCGTATTTATGAACCGACTTGGATGTACCTTGGTGTGTATATAGTACATACAAATATCTCGACCGAGTTCGTTGGCCAGCTTCATCCGCCATCTTGTTTCAAAATGGCGGCCATTTAAAAAAATAAAAAAATAAAAATATTTAAATGAGATACCAAAAAATTGGAAAATGAAAAAGATTTTTTTTGTATGTGTTTGACCTTAATACAAAGATTCCGGAACAGTTTTTCTTTCGTCTATATCTAAAATAAAATGGCTGAGTAATAGTATTTTGAATTTCTCTTGTGGCTGACATTTTAAAACGACCTGATTTTTGTCACGCGATAACAGGCGTATTTATGAACCTATTTGGATGTAACTCAGTCTGTACATAGTACATACCAATGTCTCGACTGAGTTCGTTGGTCAGCTTCATTCGCCATCTTGTTTCAAAAGTGTTGCCATTTTAAAAAAATTAAATTTAAAATTCAAAATGAGGTATTAAAAAATTGGAAAATGAAAAAGATTTTTTTTATGTGTTTGGCCTTGTTACAAAGATTCCGGAGCAGTTTTTGTTTCTGAAAATTTGTACTTTTGTTGATATCTTAAAAAATGGTTGATTTATAGCACTTTGAATTTCTAGCATGACTAACATTTTGAAACGATCTTGTATTTGTCACGCGATAACACACGTATTCGCCTATTTCGATGTAAGAAGGCATGTGGATAGTATACATCAACACGTCGACCAAGTTCGCTGGCCAGATTCATCAGCCATCTTGTTTCAAAATGGCGGCCATTAAATTAAAAAATATATATTTAAAGTGAGGTGCAAAAAAATTAGAAATTAAAAAAGGTTTCTTTCTTAAGTATTTGATCTTGATATAAGGATTCAGGAGCATTTTTTGTTTGTCTTTACCTTAAAAAATGGCTCAGATATAGCAGTTTCAATTTCTATTGTGGGTGACATTTTGGAAAATCTGATTTTTTGCATGCGACAGCAATCCTATATATTAACCGATTCCGATGTGAGTGAGCATGTGCACAGCAATTACTAAGGTCTCGACCAAGTTCACTGCTTAGCCTCATCCACCATGTTGTCTTAAAATGACAGGCACTTTAAGAAATTGCCGAATTTGGCAGCCAAATATAAGTTACTTTAAAGAAAAGCAGCTTGGATAAAGCTGACTAATTTCGCGAAATTCTCATTCATTATATTGATAAAAATTAGTATTGAATTTTCTATATTCGGTTTCCACTGAATTGAGCCTCATGTGTTTGCATGCTATAAGTTGGCTTTTTTTAAATAAGGATTATGAAAGCTACCTCTTCCTCCAGGCACTGGCCGGAAGGACTTTTGAATTTCTAGCGTGGCTGACATTTTGAAACGTACTGATATTTGTCACGTGATAACAGGCGTATTTATGAACCGATTTGGATGTACGTTGGTGTGTACATAGTACATACAAATATCTCGACCGAGTTCATTGGTCAGCTTCATCCGCCATCTTGTTTCAAAATGGCGGCTATTTAAAAAAATTTTAAAAATTTTAAATTTAAAATGAGGTACCAAAAAATTGGAAAATGAAAAAGATTTTTTTCGTATGTGTTTGACCTTAATACAAAGATTCCGGAACAGTTTTTGTTTCGTCTATATCTAAAAAAAAAATGGCTTAGTTATAGCATTTTGAATTTCTATTGTGGCTGACATTTTAAAACGTCCTGATTTCTGTCACGCGATAACAAGCGTATTTATGAACCGATTTGGATGTTACTTGGTCTGTACATAGTACATACCAATGTCTCGACCGAGTTCGTTGGCCAGCTTCATTCGCCATCTTGTTTCAAAAGGGTTGCCATTAAAAAAAATTAAATTTAAAATTTAAAATGAGGTATTAAAAAATTGGAAAATGAAAAAGATTTTTTTATGTGTTTGGCCTTGATACAAAGATTCCGGAGCAGATTTTGTTTCTGAAAATTTGTTCTTTTGTTTATGTCTTAAAAAATGGTTGAATTATAGCACTTTGAATTTCTAGTATGGCTAACATTTTGAAACGATCTTGTATTTGTCATGCGATAACACGCGTATTCGCCTATTTTTATATAAGAAGGCATGTGGATAGTGTACATCAACATCTCAGCCAAATATAAGTTACTTTAAATAAAAGCAGCTTGGATAAAGCTGACTAATTTCGCGAAATTCTCATTCATAATGATTTAGTATTGATAAAAATTAGTATTGAATCTCCTATATTCGGTTTCCACTAAATTGAGCTTCGTGTGTTTGAATAATATAAGTTGGCTTTTTTAAAAGAAGGAATTTGAAAGCTACCTCTTCCTCCCGGCACCGGCCGGAAGGACTTTTCTCCCTTTGAACGGGAAAAAATTGGGGTTAAAATCGGCTGAAAAGTTGATTGCTCGAAAAGTTGGTGAATCTGATAGCAGCTTAAGGTGAAAGATGTTCTCTGAGTAAACAATTTAGAATACGCAAAACACATAACACAATTGAAAATTCCCCTTCTGCAATTTCCATCAATAAATGGAAACGTACTCGAATAAGTTTGTGCAGATCTGAATCTGACCTATAGAATTTATACACACCAAGCAATATGCAAACAATGAATTAAACTTAAATCGTATACCAACTCTGTAAAGGCATTTTAAGCCATTATTGCTCATAGAGATTACTGTAACGGTATTATTTTGTGTATTCCTGTAAATGAATTATAAATACTACATGCAAACGGTATTCAACAGTGAGTATCGTGCATTACACCTCAGTGATGTATATCAATTTCGATATGTTTGAACTAGAGTAACATCATTAAAATACGTTACAAACAATTTTTCCCCACGGAACATAATGTAAAGGAATTATTTTGAGTGTCCCTGTAAACAAACTGTATCTGCTACACTCTTCATTTTAAATACCGAACAGTCCGTTATAAACGTCAGTAACATAGTATAAATTGCATTGTAATTCGCGAAATTTTACGCGAGTTAGAGCATAGTTAAAAAACAGACAGACAGACAAAACGAAATTATAAACACTTTTTAGCTAAATTGGATAGAGCTAAAAATGAATGTTACAAAATGCTTGCTAACAAACTGTGATCTCGGAAATCTGGAAATTTCAAAAATCCTCCATTAAAGTCATCTCCCCCTCTTTTGTTTACACTTCCAATTTTCGCTAGAAAATAAGAATAGCAATTGTTTACGAATTAAAAACTTAGAGACCGAAAGCAATGGATTAGCGAACAATGAGAACGCTGACGCTGTGGTAAATAGAACCGCCGATAACGCTGATAGCGGCTCAGAAGAATGAGGACTAAGAGCCGCAGATGAAAAGGTGTCGTTGGAAAAATGCACAAATTTGACTGTAAAATTAATATCTGCTTTAGAGACATGCAAGACTGTATTTCCAAAATCAATATACTTCACTTGTATAAAATCCAAGACAAACTTATTAAAGAACGTCTGAAAATCTTGAAGTAAAATAATTTACATCGATGTTTCGGATATTACACAAGAAATTACTTCACTGTTTAACAGATTTTTTTTTCCTGTAACATAGAAAATTTCAATTAAGATTTTTTTTCTCTTTTTCTCAAATAAATATCAATTGGCTATGAATTAAATTAGGAATAATGACGCCATTAAGAATATCGGAAGTATTTTTTTATATTCTTTAAGAAATTCGAATTTTCAAAAATCCGGTTTAGTCTCAGTCCCGACAATGACGGAATTTCAGGTTATGCTGTAGTTTCCTTTTCTTTTAAATGACTCACCAATGTCGCCCATTTTTAAATTCACTATAAAAGAAACGCTTGAATTTGTCAGTGTCTCTGACTGTGCAACAATGCAAATTTTATAAGGTACTTGAGAAAAAACATGGCCAGCTAACAGTTAATAAGGCCACTTAGCGATTTTACCTTTTTACTGTTTTATATACCCAGATTTCAAATTTTGAAAAACCAAAACATTTTTTTTTAATTTCACTTTCATTCGGAATTCAAGTGAAGTTTGTAAGCTTTGTGACCCTTTGAATTTCCGTTAACATTCTGGAATGTTAATTTCATTTTTTGTAATTATTTTATTTGCATTCAATTCATTTCAATTTGGGATAAACTTATGTTAATAAAAATAATGAAGTTGTGTCTTTTTCTTTCTTTTTTTTTCCTTTTGGCTAAATAAAGTGAAACTTTAGTAGAAATGGATTTATTCAGAGAAATATGATATAGACGAACTGATAATAACATTAAACAAAAAGTGTTCTGCAAAATTTTAAATTTGAAAGCAAAATTCTTAAGTGAAAGCAAAATTTATTTTAAGAACGTGAAAGGTAGATAGGGGTAATAACCACGTGTTTTCATTTTTTCAACTTTACTAAAACCAGTTTTATCTTGAAATAAAAGTGGCCGCATTAAGCATTAATGATTGATATCTCTGAATAAACATATTTTTAAATTAAATATACCTCCCAAAAAAGTTATTTTAATATATCTAGATCTGTATTCGCGCCGCTTGTAAAAGTTTAACCAAATTCGCCACAAACGTTTCTGTACTTTCTATAAAACCCATATTTTCAGCAACAGAAAAAATTAAGGACAAATGGTCTTTCTAATTTACATATAATGAAAAATAATTTAATGAACTCGTTTGTAAAAGAATGTGCATCTGCTGAATGTCGGTGACTTATTGAATTGTTAAAATAATTTCCAAACTTTGTTATGAGACTACTTTCGAAACTCCTAAATTTAAAATTATTATTCTAGATTATTTTATTAGCTTCTGTGAAATATTATTTTATGCTGTTTTACATTTTTAGTACTGTCTACATCATTAAGCATTAAGAGTAGGATGGTTATTGTTGTAGTGTTTGAATTTTGAAAAATTGATTAATCTAAAAAATGTAAATAAATGAATAAATACTTTTTCATTTCTAATTATTTATTTTAGAAAAAAATTATACCAAAAAGAGCTACAATTGTTTTCCTTCGGATTTTTTTTTTTTTACTTTCTTCTATCTTTACAAGAAAGTATTGGATTCCTGAAAACTTTCGACTTTCGAGTTTCGGCGGATTCATACGTTTAAGGAGGTCATGAACACGATGTGACTGTTTCTAGAAAATGTCTGTCTGTGTGTCTGTGGTTCTGTGTGAGTCTGTCATATGCGATATACATTTTGTGAGCGCTCTATCTCAAAAACTAATGCACAAAATTTAACAAAATTTTAGATTCAATTAGTCCCTGATATAAATTGGTGCTTATTACTTTTTGGTGAAAATCACTCAACAGGTGGCGCTTCTATGCTGCATTATTAATGATTTTTGCAATTGCTATATCTCAAGAACCAACGCACAGATTTTGATCAAACTTCAGATTCAGTTACACCTTACTATAGTTTGGTTCTGATTACTTTTTGGTGTAAATCGTGTAACAGTTGGCGTTGATATGCTGTATTTTTCCCTATTTTTGCAATAGCTCTATCTCAAGAGCTAATGCACGAATTTTCATCAAACTTCAGACCCAATTAGTCCCTGATATAAATTGGTGCTGATTAGTTTTTGTTGTAAATAGCCCAACAGGTGTCGCTGCTATGCAGGATATTTCACGATTTCTTCAATTGTTCTACTTCAAAAACTAATGCAGGAATATTCACCAAACTTCAGATTCGGTTAGACATTGACATAAGTTTCTGCTAATTAAGTTTTGTTGTAAATCATACAACAGGTGGCCCTGCTATGCTATATTTTTCAGGATTTACACGATTTTAGCAATAGTCATATCTCAAGAACTAATGCACGGAATTTCATATCTTTAGAATCCTCATGATGGGCATAGATTGTCATTTAATTTTGGCACTGTAATAGCGAATTTTAAAGTATTTGCATGTAGAGATAGAAGAAAGTTCTGGGATTGGCACATCTGACCAGTTATTTTTTTATACATGCCTTAAACATAATAATGTAAAATTTTTGTAAAGCTTTTCCCATTGTTGCTATGTCTGTTGTAGACATATTTGTTTTACAGACGTTGAAAGCAAATTAGCATACTGTATTGGTCAGGATAAACATTGAGCGAAGCAAATAACTTGTTGTAGACTTTTTTTTTTTTTTTTTTTTTTTTGTAATCAAGAATATTCTAGATATTCTGAGTTGATGTATGTGCTTGCTTCACAAAAAGAAAATGTATATCTTTAAGATAATGTATATCGAAGACTATTTTCAGTGACATTAAATCTATTACAAGTGTTTTTAGGGACTATGACTTGCGTATTTACAAATATCCTTTAATCATATCGAAAGAGAATTTTTATAATAATAATGCTCTCAAAAATTTGGAATGCAATATTTCTTAATTTCCTAAAAAGTAGTATAGTAAAAAAAAAATTAAATATCTTTGTCACACGCTTCTTTATATATCATTCAAGAAACAGAGAAATCAAATCAAAAAACACTTGATGGCTTCTGATTATATTTAAAGTATATCAAAATATTTTATTTTTAAAGCTATTTATTTTAATGGTAACTGAAACATTTTTCATATTATTTCTACGTGAAATCAACAAAAATTTTATAATAGTTCTTTGAAATAGTCTAAGAGGGGAATCTTATCGAAAGATGATATGTATTACGAAGAACAAAATAACCTGAAATGTTGTGTCGCAATTAGATTTATGATTTAACATCTAGTATAGAAGGTAAAACATGATTGAGTTACAATTTGTTTCTTCCTTTCGATCGTTAGAAAGTTTTAAGCGTTTAAATAAAAAATTAGAAACCTTAGGCAAGACATAATAGAAGATTTTTATAAAAGTTAAATCTAATAAATTTTTGAAGAAGCCTTAAACTTTTATTGATATGTTTCATGTTTTCTTTTATTTTGATAATTTTATTTATTCACAGACATTATAACAAAAAATACAAAAAATAAAACAATAAGTTCGTATCTCTACATTCATATTATATAAGGTGTCCGTAATTGAATACCCCAGTTTCAATGGTATATTATGACAATTTAATATAGACTACAGTACAACCCCACTAATACGAACAGATTTTATTTTCGAAAATCTTACTTGTACAGATTAATTGAAAAGATTAACTTTGGAAATTTTCCGGATTACAGGATTAATGTTGGGGAAAACGTGTAGAAGTTAGAACTAAGCAAATAATGCCAGTAGAGCATGTTTTTTAGTCTTTAAACAGCTTGAATCCTTCTATGTATAAAAAAAGTAACGATTTGGAAATGGACCAATGAAAATCTGTGTAGATACAGTGGAACGTATCTGATTGGTCAGAGCATTCTGACGCTATAATGTGGGTTACCAAGGGAATGGAGGCTCTGTCGCCAGACATCGCCAAGATTGTCGTCAACTGTGTGCTAACGTGGCGATAACTAAGTCACTTGCCAACTTGGTTATCGCCAACTTGGCCAACCATGTCAACTGGGCGATATATTGCCAAATTTGGCGACAAAAATTACTCGCTAAAAGTGATGCCAGCTTGGTGCTATATCCAGTATTTCGCCAAATTTCTATAGATTCCCATTGAAATCCAATGGGGTTTAATTGCTTGCAGAGAATCAACAAATTGAGATATTTCAATGCAACAAAAACTGATATTAGCGTATGAATAGAGCTTAATTGAAGTATTTACATTATTTTTAAGCACAAACACTAATTATTTACAATATTCGTAACATTATATATATAATTTTATGTTTGATAATTCTTATAATTATGAAACTCTGTAAGCTCTTAATGATTATGTGCTTGGAGATAAGGAAATAAAATTGTGAGGAGTTGGGGAGGAGCGCGTTTTTACCAAGTGGAATCTAAAGACTGAATGCATAGAAAATAAGGGATCGCGAAGCGATCCAGAATGGAAACTCGAAACAGTTGCGTCTGGGGTTTGCTAGAAAATAGGGATTGCTTTGCGACACCGAATGGAATCGCGAGGCGATTACGCGGGGGGCTGGCGAGCGTAGCGATCAAAGGGGGGGGGGCTGAGCCCCCCTAGTAGAATAAAAAAATACTCAATAATGTAAAAGTACAACATATGTACACGAATATAAAATGAACACGTGTACTGTAGGCCTAATTGTAGAAGTAATCTTAAAAAAATTTCGAATATCAGTGTTTGTTTGCCAGTCACTATAAAATTATTTTCTAAAATGCAAAAAGTATTTAATTCAGGTGATAAAAATTTATTTTTCCTTTCAACAGTTTCATTTTGCAAATTATTTACAGAATTGTTTTTTTCTTCCCTCCTCGTCAACGTGGTGACTGAGCTATTTATAGATTTGCTATTGTGAACCGTTTGTAACGGATTTTTAGGTATTTCTTCATTCTGAAGTTCCATTGGATTATTATAAACATTAGGAGTGATTAAACAAGAAATACTATTTTTTTTTTCGAATGTCGTGACGGATTATACAGCACGCCAGACCTTAGGATGTTTACTATACTACTGAGTTTTTTTTTTAGCACGCATCTTTTTCTTTTCTATTTTAACGGAATTTCGGGTAATCCGAATTTTTCGTAATCCGAACTGGCACTGGTCCCAATTAGTTTGGATTAGCGGAGTTCTACTGTATTTACAACAAATCATACATCTAATTAAAGGTAGACTAACCTTTTTTTCTTACAAAGGTTCAATAAGTGCAACTTTAGTTATATGGCACGCATATATCCAACCTAAAGTTCAATTCTTCACACACTTCGGTTAATAAGTCCAGATTAATGGAAGCAACAGTATCTTCAATTCTGTGTCTCAATTCTGGCATATTTTTAAGTAGTGGTGGAACGTAGACACGGTCAGGCAACTGGATTTCAAAAGTAGCTTATCGAAAAGTTTTCTTGGGACTACGCAAGTAAAATGCTCTGACACGGTCAAAAACCTGTACAGATACTTCTGGTCGTCCCGTGGATGTGTGCTGCAGAACTAAAGTTGTACATATTGAGCATTTGTTAGACTAGCAAAAGCCATTCTCTGTTTGGATTCGCGAAGCATTATTTAATAAGATAAATATTTGAAAGTAACAATATTTTTTTTTATATTATTTTTGCATTATCTTTATTAAGAAAAACGTTATTTTATGTTTTTGCACATTTTATCTTTGAAATGTAAATTCAGCCAAATAATTAAGAATTTCCTCGGAATTTTTTATTTATGATAGAACGAACTTAACAATTAATTTTATTTGTTTAAAATTCTTTTGTTACCAATTTAGAAAAAAAAAATCATAACATAATTCTTTTAAAATGTGTAGGTATCGTCTGCGTAAATGATTTAACATAATAAGAATAAATTGTGTATTGGAGTTCTTAACACTGAAAAATACTTTTATAATTGAATGTAAATAACTGAATTTTCACAAATTTTAATTCATTAAAAATATGCTACAATTTTCCTAAAAAATTTATTTAAAAAATTTCATAAAAGAAATCGTGAAACTATTAATTAATCATGATTCTATCTATAATGAATAACTCCATGATTTATTTTTTCTTCTGAAAGTATGCGTGTTTCATTTTTTATTTGAAAAAATACATCCGTATTGGAAAAACATGTAAAAAAAGATTAATTAAAATAATAAATGTTTTAAGATTATTCTGTAAAAAAAAATAATATTGTGCAAATCTACAGATCATAATTTATTTTTATGTTTAATTTCCAGTCAAAATACTGAATAGTTTATTTGTAAAGTGTGCGACAAAATGTAATTTGTGTAGCCTAGTAGAGGATTCGCTTCTCTCATTTTAATAAATTGTCTAAATTAAATTTTTATAATATACCAATGAAATTGGGACATTCTTTCATGCACACCCTGTAATATAATTCCATTATGTAATAGATGGAAAGTGCCAATACAGTCTATCTTTATTAAAATACTGCTTAAATTATAATTCTTTTTAGGGTTTCGTTCATCTGACGAAACCCTGTTCGTCTCGCTCCTCTGTCTGTCTGTCTGTCCGTCACAGAGCCCGTTCTCAGAAACTATATATGTTGGAGGCTTGAAATTTTGTATACTTATAGCTAAACACCTCACATCAAACGACAAATCATAAAATTTTAAAAATGTCTTAAATTTACTCATCTGGGCTCTAACTTGTGTATTTTAAGCTTCTTGTTCTGAGCCCTTAATTAAGTTTAAGACTTGAAATTTTGCATACTTATAGCTGAACACCTCATGTCAAACGATAAATCATATAATTTTGAAAAAGTCTTATATTTACCCGTGTGGGCTCTAGCTTGTGTATTTTAAGCTTTTTTTTCTAACTTAGCCTCTAATTAAGTTAAAGACTTGAAATTTTGCATACTGATAGCAGAGCACTTGCGATCGCACGAAAAATCATAAAAATTTTAAAAAGTGTTATATTATTGACTAATTCGTCTAATGATTACTGAAATTATGTTTTAGGATATATTTCAAGGTCTTAGGAAAATATTTTCCTGACAATATCATAAAAATTATAATAATAATTGTCCCTCATTTATAATTATGTATACTGCCATTTAGCTTTCCTTTTCAGTAAACGAACGGCCCGCATAAAAAATGAGGAAATAAAAAAAAATCATTTAAAGAAAAAAATAAACTTTATTGTTTGTTTTAAAATTTTCATAGAAAAAATACTTCAATTCACCTTACGCCATTCTGAGTGTGATACATCAATTCACATTTTTAGCCAGTTTTACACAGTTTAAAAATCTCACATGTAACCAATGCTTTAAATATTTCATTTGAATTATCTTTCCTTACATCCTTTTCTAGGCTCTTAAGGGTGTTAATGGATTTATTTTGGAAATAAATGGGTATCCATACGAAAAATAAAGAATTATAACCAAAGTTATCGTTAACGAATGCACTACTAAGGGGAAAATATGAGAAAGTAAAATTTATGAAAAGTAGTTACTTAGTTTTAACAATAATTGTTGCATATTAAAATTAATATCTAATTGAGTGTACTTAGAGGAGTTGAGATAAAGTAATCATTCATATAAATTCAAAGTAATCATTGGGTTTAAATCTTTTATGAATCGAACGTGAATTTTTTAATTTTTTTTTTATTTTATACATTAGTTTCATTAAATAAGCTGTTTTATGTGCAAAAATTTTTAATACCTTATTTCAAAATATGGCTTTTGAGTGCGTCAAAGTTTGTAGGATTTATAAATGAAAGTTCCTAATTTTAAAGATTTTTATACTTAATTCCAAAGATGCTAGGGATACGCATAATAAATGCCTTTTTCCTGTCAGCTGTAATTTATTGGTATTTTTTAAGAGAAACTTTCAATTTGAAGTACCGCCTTAAACACGCGTTTTTAAAAAGCAAAGGTTAGAAGTTACATTATTTTGCGATATAGTTCAAATCATCAGCATATCCAAAAAATTCTACAGACAAAAAATAATACCATACAAGAAACTTATATTATAGCAGAAAGTTCGAAATTAACCTAAAGGTTCTTTTTAGATACTTTGAAATTAATACGCATGACAATAAAAATCT
Organism: Maratus speciosus; assembly: GCA_963932465.1. Lineage (NCBI taxonomy): Eukaryota > Metazoa > Arthropoda > Arachnida > Araneae > Salticidae > Maratus > Maratus speciosus. The sequence continues at coordinate 328,075,689 of OZ010795.1, read as the reverse complement.
GTCTAAATATTCTCATCTTTGGATGATATGTTTACTAAATCTACGTTCATTAACCTTTAAATGCATAGGAACTAGGACTTTAAATGCATACGGTCAAGGGTAACTCAGGAGTTACATGATCTTTTTTTTTGCCATTTGGCGCTTTCAAATTTTCTTTTGATGAACTATTGTGTGTTACTTACGTGTTATTACATGCATTTAAGGTCGTGAAGTCTGTTTTTGTCCTGATTTGTTATGATGCGGAGATTATAACATGTTTTGTTGATACTGCTTGCAATGTGCTCGACTGGCGTTGTTTCTCTATCTTCATAAGTTAGTAATTAATAATTCTTCAAATTATTGAAAGCATTATAAAAATTATTATATTATTGAATTTTTGTTATTGCGCAGTGTAAACACTTTAAAGTAAGTATATAATTTAAAATTATCATTTTTTAAGCAATTCTAGTATGTAACTCAGGCGTGACACTGTGAAATTATGTCCAACAGAAACATACATAAATTTTTTCATTGTTTTTCTAGAGGATATTTAACAAAAATAGACTCAAATATAATTTTGTAGGAAGAAAATTAAAGAGTTAACATTAAAAAAGAATTACGCAATTGATATTGTAGTAAATATAAAGTTATTATGCCTTTATTCCATTATGTTTGAATCATTTTTAATTGTTTATATGAGGGGTTCACAACCATAGTAGACCAAGTCCACTTTGAAAAAAAAAATGAGATAGTCCATTCAGAAGATGCATAAAATCTCTTTTATTCACACCCAATCGCGCACGTCGGCCTAACCGTTTCGGAGTTTTCGTGGTTTTCTTCGAAACCGTGGATTCCCATGCGTAAATACGGTTTAGGTTCCCTTAGAAAGACCCCCACGAAGGGCACTCCCCCTCAGGGCTTATATGCCACGTGTTGATAATTGGCCGTCATAAATACAGACAGACAGACTCTTTTATTCACTTCCACAGAAAATCAAGTCTGTATTCAGATGGCATATATGTGAAAGTATGTGAAAAGAGACTTGGTTCGCTGTGGGAGTGGATAAAACAGATTTTAACAGATATGCACCTTCTAAATGGACTATCTATATTTTTTAATGGATTTGGTCTACTACGGTTGTGAACCCCTCATATATTCCTTCTTGAATAAAGGTAGAAATTCATCTAATAAAAGGACAATATTTTTTTTCGATTTATATCCTTTAATGTGAATTTTATTTTATTTTTTGTAATTTTGTTCCGTAAAAATTTTCCTACTATTATAAGGATGCTGACAAAACATTAAATATTTTTAAATTGTCAATGTACACGGTTATCAAAGATAATGCCTACCCTTCGTAGCATCACAATTGTTTGTTACAACTTTAATTTTTATATTCGGTATTTTATTTATAAAATAATTTATAGCATGTTTTTCATAAAACTTAATATATTTCAAGACTATATCACACTTGCCGACTTCCAATTAAACTTCCGTAAAATGTGAGTTAAATTGACCCAGGTTAAACACGTTTCGAACCAGAAATTTTTTTAAGGAAAAAATTCAAATACATTTAAGAGAGAAACATTATATTAAAAGTATAATGATACATGAAATAATTTTTCTGGTTAGAAACAGGTTTAACCTGGGTCAATTTAACTCACATTTTACAGAAGTTTAGTCGAATGTTGGCAAATATGCTATATGTTTTTTAAAATTCAGACGCACTAAGTTATAGACAGGGTTCGTATGCTTCAGGGAATTTTTCAGGACAAATATCAGTATTTTTATAGAAAAATAAATCAAGGTTAATTTCGCTTAATTTCGCTATAAGAAAATACTGGTACCGAAAAAAGTCCTGGTCTTTAAATTTCGAGACAAGTGCAACCCCTGTGTAGCTCAGGAGTTACCAACAACACAACCGTGAACTACAGGATTTCCAGTAATTTTGAGAAGCCTTCAGTTAATAAAATCTCAGAATTTGAATTAACTTTTTACTATTACATAATGCGAAGATTACTCTACAAAATTACTGGTAGCTTTGAGGCCCGTTGTTTAATTGTTGGAAACACTTGTTGTAGCTATTAATATTCTTAAACATAATCATTTTCTCTCCTTCTTAGTGTATTAGTTTAATTTTAAAATAAATAAAATGAATTTATATCAGGGTTCGTACGGATCCTTGAATTTCTAGACTAAGAAATTCTTCGGAACCAGTATTTTCTTATGGAAAATCTCTCCTTAAATAAGGCGAAGTTTCGTCAGTTTAAACTACATTTATTTTTCTATAAAAAAGTACTGATATTTGGCCTTGAAAATAACGGTAACCGTACGAACCTAGTATATTAAATATATATTAAACTAATTTCAATTTTATACCATTTGTTATAAAATATTCCACCAAAACGCAAAGGGAAAAATTAAATCACGTTGATATATAATCCAAATCATAAAAAAATTAAAAAAAAATACTTCGGACGAGAAAGTTACATTCTAACAGAAATTTTTAAATTAACATAAACGTTTTCTTAGAAACTATGAAAATAATATGCATGACAATGGAAGTTTGTATAAACATTCTCATCTCTAGATGCTATTTTCATTAAATCTGCGTTCATTAATATTAGAAATTAGTTACACAATTCATTAAAGTATAAAAAAGAAGTACGTTGGATTGCATCCAAAATAGATAAATTATTTTTAATTGTGATAGATATCACAAAAGCCTAACTACTCAAAACATTGAAATTAATTTAATAAACAAACCATTTGTTTGTTTGTTTGTTTTTTTACAAAATTTTATCCGTATGTATATATGTATATACAGTGGCGATCAAAAGTTTCCGGCCAGCATAAATTATTTTGATAATTCGTAAATATACATATATGAAGAGAGATCTCAAATTGATACATTTTATCGGCATAATAGTTAGGAACTTATTTAAGGAATAACAAATAAATATCAATAAATTTAATTGCCATCTTTGGAAGATTGAAAAAAAAAATGATGTTATGATAGAAAATAACTGTGATCAACAACATTTTCAATTAGTATTTTATCGTCATACCTTTAGCAATAAGTTCTCCGACGCGGCGACGTGGCATCGATTCAATGAACGGTTGAAGATCGTCTATGGTAAGTTTTTCCACTCTTCTTACAATTTTTGGGAAAATTCTGCTGAATTGGAATATTTGTAATTCCGCACACTTTTGTCAAGTTCATTCCAAAGGTTTTCTATTGCATTAAGATCGGGTGATTGGACTGGCAATTTCAAAGGCGGAATTCTTTTGTGCTAAAGCCGCTGCTGGACGAGCTTGCACATATGCTTTGGGTCGTTATCATGCAGAAATAAATAGTTGCGACCAAAATTTTTCCACCACTCAGGCAGCAAATGATCTTGCAAAATATCCTTATACATTGCACCATTCATTTTGCCGCGGATTTCAACTAACGGATAGACACCTTTTCCAGAAAATGCTCCCCACAGCATAATGTGTCCTCCGCCATGCTTCATTGTAGGAATGACATATCTTGAATCCCATCTTTTTGTTTTAGGTCATCGGACATAGTGTCTGCCATCACTACAAAAAAGATTGAACTTCGATCCATCGGAAAATAGTACTTTTTTGCAGTTTTCACTTGACCAGTCTTTCTGTTCTTTGGAAAACGCCAGTCGAGCCCGTTAATATTTTTTACTTATGAAAGGTTTTTTAACACTGACTCTTCCATAAAGTTCTACGTCACGTAAGAGTCATGACACGTAGACCGACTTATATCCGCAATATTTTAACTCCATAAATCGTGGGATATTGCAGCGGCATTTTAATGCCTGTCATCAACTGCTTTTCTCCTGATAATTCTGTCCACAGAAATAGTCATTTTCCGAGGTCTCCTGGACTATGGCAAGTAGTTGGAAGTCATGGCCATCTTTATATTTTTTAAAATATCGTACGTATTAGATTTTCCGATAGATAACTCTTCCGCAATCTCACGAGAGGATTGGCCCTTTAGCGGCAAACAAATCACTCGTTTACGAACAATAATTGTTGAACTTTTCTTTTTTTTAATTTCTACTACGTTATTCACGTTGATTAATTAAAAAACATGGCCAAAAAACACTTTACCAATAGCAAAAACAAACGAATGACGAATGGCCGGAAACTTTTGCACACGCGAATTTCGAATTCCTTCCCTTTGCATCTAGTGTCTTAAGTATCCAATAAAAATGATCAAGTGGTCAGATGTCATTCGCATATTACTAACTTTTGGGCAATTGAGATTCTTCGCTGAAACGTTTTGGCAAACAAATCAAAGAAAATTAATTGGTCGGAAACTTTTGATCGCCACTGTATATTGTTCATTAATATTTCTAAAGAGTTGCTTACTAGTATAGCTAAAATTTACACAATTTTGCTTTATAATCTGAGTCATGATAAAATATATAAAAATACTTCAGACGAGAAAGTTACATTCTAACACAAAGTTCCAACGTAACATCATCGTTTTCTTAGGGACCTTCATATAATATGCATAACAATGAAACTTTGTGTAAATATACTAATCTCTGAGGATGTTATTTTCAGTAAATCTGCATTTGTTAACATTAGAAATGAATGACACAATTCCTATTATTCTACACATTCGATAAAATGTTTTGGATTCTATCCAGAACAGATAAATCCCTTTTAATTGTGAAAAATAATTGTTCAAAGCTAACTGGTCAAGAGTTCAAATTTCATCTAACGAACAAAATATTTCTTTTTTATTTTATTTTTTTATCGTAATTTTTTTTAATTTCCTTATTAATGTACGACCGCTATCATAACATTACATAGGCCTTAATTATATTACATAGGCATTAACTTTCTTAATGCACACTGAGAGATATTCGAAAATTTTTATGACGGTTAATTTCCATGTAGTTCCTCTACACATCCATTTTTTCATTTTTTTATTTTTCATTTTTTATTTTTTACAGTTATACTAAATTTTAAGAAGAATAACACGAGTGGTACACAGAGAAGTTTGATGGTGAAATTAGTGCATGGAGTGAGTTGTAATTTTTTCAAGCGGATGAAAAATGTCCGGGCCCGGATTCGAACCAAGGATCTCTTGGCTGAAGTTGCCAATGCTCTTCAGCCAAGAGATCCCTGGTTCGAATCCGGGGCCGGACATTTTTCACCCACTTGAAATATTTACGTATCATATGATTTATTTACCAATTGAATAATTATGCAAAACATTAATCTAGTAGTGTATGCAGTTAGTCTAAAAATTTGAAAATTATTGATAATCATGCAAAATAGAAAGCCTGAATAAACTTATGAATTTTTTCAAGCCTATTTTTGATTTTTAATGATGGAAATAAGCTTGTAGAGGCATAAACAATTTCTATGTTCAAGGATTTAAAAAAATATTATTAAATACTAAGGCTTGATATAGTGTCTAAAACCCTTTTTACAAAACTATGATTACGGAAATTAGACATTCTAATTGCAAAATTATACTGACATATTAGTTAAATACACACATCTTTTTTATATTATCAGTAATTTTCGTAAAACACTATAATTCTTCAAATATTCAATAGAATGCTTCTAAAGTATAAAATAATAGTTCGCTGAGTTTGTGCAATCTGAGCATAACACACAAAAATGGAGTTTTCACACACGCATTCATTACGAAAAAATACCACTTACGTATCTTTAAAATTTGTTCAGATATTTAAAAAAAAAAAAATCTTTCATGTGTCTTATTTTGGAATTTAAATGATTAAGCAGTTTTTGCGGTGAGGCATACCAAATATAAGAAAAAGAAAATAATAATCAAGAAAAACCATTATAAATTATAACAGTTTTTATTCTATTACTTTTCAATAAAATGGACTTTCATCCAAAAGTAATATGTATTACATTATTATTATTAAAATACATTCCAGGGGCGGTAGCGATAGGAAATATTTTTTTCATCATAAGCAATAATCTTTGTGGTAAATATCCCATGCAACGAAAATCTATTATGAATACTACAGTTTCGAAAAAATAGTAAGATGAAATAACATACTTCTTATCGCTGAATCACATAATTCTAAAAGTATTTTATACTACTATCTGTCCCATAAACTCCTTAAAATTTTAAAAAATCATAAAAATGGGAAGAATCACGTAACTGAAATCGGTTTGCGGGAAACTTATTCCGCTTTACGATTTAAGATCAAATAATTATGTGATAAATTACGATTATCTGCATTTAGCTAAAATACAAGCTTAACAAAAATAGACATTTTATAGATGAAACAGTATATCGCTTCTGATCTTTGCTTGATGCATGATTTTTCTTTCGTGTCCTTTTTATTTTCGAAATGGTAACGAATTTCTGGGACACCTTTTATCTTATGTTGACGATATATTGTCAGTTTTTTTTTTCAATATATTGTTACTGGAACATCTTCTATTTGTTTTGTAATTCAAAATATACTATTTATTTATTTATTTATTTTTACTACGCAGAAAAAAGAATAACATTCAAACGTTACTTTTAAATTTATGCTAGATGTAAAAAAAATTACTATGAGCTCAATTTATTTCTTAATATATTTTGAATGAAACATTTTAGTTTCTAAATTATTTGAATTTAAAATTTCAAAATAAACTATGAAAGTTCTTTTCGTAAGGATGGCTACAAATCCTCCGTAAAATTATAACAAATAATAAAAAGTCGAAACAAACAGCCTCTTTCATAGTAGGTAAAAAAAGTTTAATTAATCGAAAGAAATACTAATGTTAAAATTACTCTAAACATAGATATAAAGACCGAGAGAAGTATTTATTCAAGTATAAAAAATACGCTTTCATGATGTAAAAAAAAAAAAAAAAAAAAAAAAAAAAAAATCTTGGAATAATGAATATTTTCCTAACGTAAAAAATATTTTTTTTTTTACTAGTTTTTATTCAAATGTTCCATTTTAAAGTGCTGACAGACAAGCATCAAAACAAGCTCATGAAAAAGTAAAGTTTGTAGAAATTTTTGACAAGGTTTTTTCTTTCAAAAATATATATTCTAAAAACACACTCAAAATATATATTAAACATTTAATTGCTAAAAAGGATGTCAAACGTTTTTAGCAATTAAATGTTTAATATATATTTTGAGTGTGTTTTTAGAATATATATTTTTGAAATATTTTTAATGGGCGTATAAGAGAACTTCTGTTTATAATTTAATAAGGTTTTTTCTTTATGCGTGTTATTTTCTACATAATAAAATAGTTGAAGTACTGCACCCTTGAAGTAAAACAGAAACAGATTAATTTAAGTGATGAAAATTTCAACGTAATTTTGCTAGTTAGAAAAGTAGTAAGGTCAATTTGTTTATGTTTTCTCTTTATACTAGCGGATTCAATCCGGGTTACCGCATTACTGAGCACAGGTGAAAACCATTTTTTCTTAACTATGTGACTTTTTTTAACTATATATTCACATTTAATATATATTTTTAGATTGTACATTAACAACATAAAAAAGCATTTTATGTAACAAAATATCTATAATGTATTCAAACAAAGTTTTGAAACTTATTTAAAACGATATTTTCGTAATATGGAAATGTCGCACGTGTCAATAACCAATGAAATTGCCAAATATTTCGCTCTATAAGGACGCCATTTTTATACTGATAACTTCCGGGGTTTAAACGCTTGGTTCGATCACATTATGATAAAAATAGAGACGTATGGTTTACTTATGGAGATCTAGCAATTTATTATAAAAATATTAGAAAGAAAATATTATCTAATCCCTATTTTGCCCATCTTTCTGAACAAGACACAGATTTAATCAGAAACTTTTTTTTCGTTCTTGTAAAGAATGTATGATTTAAATAAGGTAATAACTCATCAAACTTTATAACGAATGATCCAGAATCTAATCTATCTAAAATCATTCTTTAAGAATATTAAACAATAAAACAATATTTTTGAAATACTCCTGGAGTTCATACACAAATAGAAATATAATAATCATAATAGTAATCTGTATGGGCAGTGAGCCACAAACATATAAACAATATGGTAGAAAATGTGGGAGGAATATATTTTATGGCATTATGTCGCAGTAAAATAGCAGCGAGACAAAACGATTTTATTTATTGAAGATTGAAACCAAAAGACACACTCCCTGGATTAAAGTTAGAGTATTTAAAATAAATGAATGTATACGAGAAAAATATTTTTTTACCCACACCCCACTCCCCAAAACAATGTCATTGTACCCTTTTTAAACCGATATTTTTGTTAGGACATTTATATTTTGTTAGACAACTAAAGAATAAAAAATAAAATGCTGTTGATCGAATAAAACTTTGTTTCAAGAAGAATTTCCATTTTAAATGCAATTCAATAGAAATTTTCGAAAGATAAGAACATACTTTTTTTCTGTGCTAAATGCTGCTTTTAAAAGATAGAGGCTCCCCAAAAAATTAGAATTTTAAAATTTACTTACGTTTCCAAAATAAGGTTTTGAGGATTTTAAGCTTGGATTGGTTATTTTCTTTGTTCTTAACCTGGGTTGTCATTTGTCAAGGAACACTTTATATGATGGAATTTTAGGTAAATATGTGCCAATGATATTTGCTCAAACTTTAAATAAACAGAACCAATGTTTAGTGAGTCATTTCAAGAACTAGAATGAGAGTTGTTGAGCATCTCTGTTTGTTATGGGGACAAGGGACCTTAAAAATCTTAAAAATCATTTTTTTATTTTTTGTAAATTTCACAATAAATATTATTCAAGGGTACATTATATGCATTATGGCATGCATTTATCACAAAAAAAATAATAATAAAATATTTTTGAGAAAAAAAAATGGAATTTTACGCTTCGAAATGCCCCCTGCGAAATGCCCCATATCAATGAAAATCCCCAATATTTTTTTATAAAAGTTTGGTTTATATATATAAATAAAACTGTGCATCGAATTTTATATATTTGAATATAAATGTTAAAAAATTAATTTTTTGAAAATTTTTCGAAAAAGTTTCAAAATTTTTCAATTTTTTTTTATTTTTTCTCAAAAATAATTTTTTTTGTAATAAATGCATGCCATAATGCATATAATGTACCCTTGAATAATATTTAAAGAGAAATTTACAAAAAATAAAAAAATTCATTTTAAAGGTTTTTAAGGTCCCTTGTCCCCTTATGTGTAGATGTAAATCAAGAGTAGATTTTCCTTGCTTTTGAACAGGTATAATAACTAAATTTATATAGAATATCAAATGATAACTCTAATAGTGTTAAAGATTATCATAAATGAAGAACTATACCAAGAATTAGTTGCTTAGGCAACAGAAAGTCGAAATCATTTTTATCTCCTTTTAATACACAGAAACTTAAAATCATGTTCCAAACTTTGAACCCCGCAACAACTATGTTGTGAATGAATTTAATGTGCTTGTATATTTAACAATTTTAACTACATAATCCACTAAAATTTTAGATATTAATATCAATTACAATAAATGACAAGTTACTGCTGTTCTATATAACAGAATGTCGAAAATATTTTTCTTTTGTTTCAATTCTAAAAATGTGCAAACCACACGGTAAAATTCTTCACAATTCATACATGCGCTAGGTCAAAATATTTTTCTAATATACACTGCCCCTTTTGGGAATCTAGTTATTCATTTTATATTACATGGCATTCGGTTTCCTATTATGGCAAGATAAGATGATAAGAAAATAAGGCTTTATTTTTGACACTACGTTATCTGATGCGGCAAATCAGAAAAATACTTTCTATGACTGCGATACAATTGTCATGGATCAGAAACGAAATATTTTACAGCAGCTTTTAAAGACTGAATAAAGTGCACATACTGTAGCGCTTTAAAAGTATTTTGTGTCAAAACTTTTAGGGAAAAAGTGATATAACTAAATGTCAGATAGAGAGGTGATGATAATATTTATGTTATGAATATAATGAAGTAATTAGTTATTAAACTATAAATGTTTGTTAGACCCTGATTAAGGGGAAAGTTGACATTAGAAACCCAATCCCTCTATTTTCAGTGGATTCATTTGAAAACTGACAGACTTGTTAATCGCAAGCTCAAATAGAGATATTCAAAATTTTAATATATAATAAAATAATAATATAAAAATGTGATAAAATAATAAAAGGATTTTAAATTATTCAATTTTTAAAATAACGAATAATTGTCATAATTTAAAATGTCCCATGCGCAATTCTTTTGCATAAAATACGACATTATTTACTTATGAGATACTTTTTATATATTACAATGGAAGTTGGCATGAATTGTAAAAGTTCGCTGAATATATAAGTAGAAAAAAAAAATATTTTGATAATTATGCTTTGTTTTTATAAAAATGTAACTCTATATTATCATATTCACATACGTTTCAACATTGAAATATTCCTGAAGTACAACTTTTTATGCTATCATTCACATATTATTGTACAGACGATATAGATTATAAGTTTAAAAATGATCTGATAATTAGGAATGCGCATGGAACGTTTCAAAGATTAGAAAATTGCAAATTTTTCAATTTTGAGAAAACAGTATTTTAGGTCAAACTAACTGCATAAATATATACAGTTTTTACAAATATAAACGCTAATACACTATATGGCCAAAGGTGACCTGTCACTTGCGATTTAAGACGTTTTGTTAAATATCTAGAAAAATGCATGAGGATTTAACCTGAAACTGCAGGTGTGTAAACAGTATAGTATATGTCATATATTTCCGCGAAAATTTTTTTCTCGAAACCCCATAGGGGACCGTCAACAAACTGAAAAAGAACGAATATCTTTTACTAACCCTGTAAAAACTAATGTTGCAAAAGCATTCAAACTCGAGATTATTAATAAGTGGGCTTATTGCAATATACTGTGTTCATTTTTATGTGGATAGCATGTATACTCGTAGAGAAATTAAGGTTTAAAAAAAAATAGTCACAAATTTCGCCAAGGGTTTTGCTTATAATTTGCAGAGTTCCTAGTATAAAACAACTTTCTTTTCAGAAAATATGACAACCAACATGGTACACTATACTCTGCAGTCAGAATTAAAAAATAATAAAAATTGAAAAAAAATGAGATGGTTCACTAAAAAATGTTTCACTGCGCATGCGCGAATGCAATCCAAATATAATGTGCATAAAGCATTAGCTAAGTATATAGAGCAAGTTTTGTGAAAGTCTCAAAATCATAGCTTAAAAATCTGAAAATTATCGTCGATAGAATAAGCTCGAAATCCGTTGTTCCCAAAAGGAAGCAAAATGATGAGGGTATCGTTTGCTTTTTTGTCATAATCACTTTTTAAAATTTCGTTGTAATAGCCCACATTTACTTAACTTTTTGTTAGATAATATTATCATGAGGTTATTACCTTTTATTAATAATTATTAATATTATTTTTACTAAAGTTAAGCATAATACAGATTATGTTTTCGTTCACTGAAAAAAAATGAAGTATTCAAAAATGAGTAAATCGTTGTACTCATATCGAATTGAGTATTTTTGGATCAAAAATGAACCGATGCTTTCTCAATTTTGAAACATCACATGTTATCAAATCCAAACAAAACGATAACTTTGTGCCTTGTAATGGTTTATTTCATTTATGGCGGCATAAATGATGTTTATTAATGTAAATATTAAATTATGCACAGTATTTTAAAATAATTTAAAAGTGCTTGAAAATAATGCTCTGGATTGAGTCATCTTCAAATACCAATTCTTTTGTATAAAGTGTAAATAGCAACTTTCATTAGTCCAGTACAGATTCTTCATTGTTATTGGAGTACTATTGTGTTGTAAATTTAGATATAACTATTATATACAATTTCTTATACTTTTATAATAGTGCATAGTATTAATTATTGTTCGCATCTTGTACCTTAATACTAAATTTTTAGTGTAGATTTAAATATAATTTTTGCATCATGTATCTTACATAATATCTCAAACATAGTATCATTGTACTGTAAATTTGTAAATAATTATTATCTACAATTACTTATACTTTCATAATAGTGCATAATATTAATTATTGTTCGCATCTTGTACCTTAATACTCATTTTTAGTATAGAGTTAAAAATAATTTTGCATCATATATCTTGAAATTAGCTTTAAGTGTTGCAAATATCACATTTGTACATGGTTTAAATTGATGTTAGTATTGTGAATCCGGAAAATAACGTAAAAGTTTTGTAAATATGTAGGTAATTGTGATCAAAAAAGTTTAATATCAAATTCTAAAAACTATGCATATTTATATGTTATAATAATGAATATTTCTCTCAAATTCTCTGCAATTATAGGGTTCATCTGTAAATATTTATTGCACACACTGTCAATAATTGTCATATATCTAACATTGTTATTTCTCCTAAACTGTAAAAAAAAAAAAAAAAAAATAATAATAATAATCATTCAAGGGTTTCCGCAGGTAGTAAAACTTTTCCCTGCCCTGGGCTTGGGGGTTACACCTAACCATAAGCCAAAAGCGGGTTCCCAGGGTGGGTGCTTACTTACTTACTGCCATGTATCTTGCTAATATATTTTGCTATTTTTTTTTAATAAATAATTAATTAAACGTTTATTGTTAATAACTTTGAATGGGAAATAAATGTCATTATATTTTTACTTTAATTTTTAGGTTTAAGGGGCAGTACATAACGATTCATATTTGAACACAACCATGGCATCAAAAATGAGTACATGTGTTTCTCAATTTTGAGTACATTTGGATCGGAGCTATTTTGAGTATGTGATGGATTTAAAATTGAGTACTTTTTACTCAATTTTGAGTACCCATTTTTTTCAGTGTTTTAAAAGGTATTTCCTCACAATAATTCGGCCATATAGTATCAACTGATTAGGTTGTCAGTACATTACAACCTTATGTAAGTACATAAAGACTTCTGTGCACGTTCGGTGGATACAACTAATTTCGAACAATGTACCGAACTGCATATAGAAAGTTTGTAAATATTATCTCGTATTTAAGGGGGGGGGGGGTCACCTTGGGACACGGTACACCTCGGGACAGCTTTATTTTTTGTCCCAGATTTTAAATTAACTCTTAACTCTTGCAGGTGCAGATAGATAGATGCACAATCTGACTTTTAGACATGTATTGATTTCATTAATGAAGCAGGCAAAAATTTATTAAGATTTTTATTTTGCAAATACGTCTAGTAACTTTCGTGTAAAAGTTTGATAAGTTGCAAAGTGGAATTTGACTGAAAATATTTTGAAATAAAAGATAATATAATGAAATTTAAAGATTTCTCTGTAAAACAGATGTATAATGACAGTTCTAGTGCTAAACTTAGCAGTATGACATTTTAAATTTTCATTTTGGGTAGAGGAAAAGGTCCAAATACCGGCTACCACTTTTGTTTTCAATCTAGATCATACAATTTTCAAAATCAATAAAATAAAAAGTGACAGCAGGGTACCTTGACACGTCTTACACCTGTTTAGAGAAAAAAAATCAGTTTAAAAGGCTTTTTCTGTTTATAAGAAGCAAAATTCCGAAAGTCTTCAAATTTTGACTTTTTAAAATGGGGTCTAAATACCGGCTACCTATGTATTTTCCCAAAAGATCACACAAATAGAGCTAATGAAAATTATTAAGCAATAAGAATATTATTATAATAAATTGTATTGATTAATAATATTTCTTATGCACAGAAAAATACGCAATTTTTAATAAATAAGTATTTTTGTCAAATTTCTAAAATTCTTTACGGCTATCTCTCACAGTCTTCTTCCCATTATGTTTCTAATTTTGTTTTTTAACGTGTAAAACAAAAAAAAAAACATGCTGATTGAAATGAGAACTATATATCTGAAAAAATCAAAAGTATAATATCACTCTCTGCGTCGCTGTAGTCCCTATCAACCCATATATCGCATTCTTAACATTGAACCCAGAATCCCCTCCCCGATTCATGTTCACAGAGAAAGCACCCATGCAGAAGACACAAATTTATCATCTTCCTCTGTTGGATATTTTCCTTTTTCACTTTTTTAATCCTCTCCTGCGTAATTGTTTTATCAAAATAGCTTCAAAAATTGCGTATTTAACCTCTTCGCGACGAGCGTCTTTTAAGAATTTTTATTCTTTTGTCACCGGTTTTTCAAAACAAAAATTTTTGTCTAATTTAACCGGGAAAATGCTCCTATTAAATAAGGCATAATTTACAATAAAAAAAAGTAACTGGTGGGAATAATCAAAGAGGGTTAATTAGACGGAAAAAATGCATCCCCGAGGAAATTTCGGGTTGCGTAAATTTTGCTACTTTTACGTTGCCCAAGGAAATCTCGGGTTGCGCACCGAGAGGTTTAATATCAATTTTCTGCCTCTTTCGCATGATTTACTCCGTCATTTTTTTTCTTTCTCTTCACATTTATTACAGGCAATTTTGTAGTTTTCAACAGCGCTTTTTTGCAAAGTGATAGGGTAACCAGTGTCGGTCCTGAAGAATTACGGCCATGGTTGCTTTTTTCATATTGCGAAATGGGACGGGGACTATTTCTGAACCATTTACATTAATTTATTAATTATGGAACTATTTAAATTAATTTATTTTCCTCCCCTTCAAGCAGAGCAACCGAGAGATGTCCAAATAACGGCTAGCCGATATTTAGACCACTCTAGGTAGCCGGTATTCGGACCACTGCTATGTTTAAGTTAAAACCGGTATTACTCATTCATATAATAAAATACAAATACTGTGCGCATGACAATTGAGAGCTAAACATGTCTAGAAAATAACTTAATCAACAATTCAAGCCAATATACGATCAGTATATTTAAAAAAAAATGAGAAACACATATCTGAAAAACTTTTGATGTACCAGATTACGTATATTCGACACTTTTGCATTTATTATTTGTAAATGACACAGACCTCAGCGACGTACATTTCGTAACTTTCTTCTCTTAATTAAAGTTACAAACTCTGCCTATAACCGCTAGGCCGCGCTGCGCTCACTTCTCAGAACACCTAGTAGCCGGTATTCGGACCCTAGCCGGTATTTGGAACTTCTCCTCTATATGGTGCACCTTGGGACTGGCGGAGGTGGTGCACCTTGAGACACAAGATATGCCTAGCTAACTTTTATTCGAAATATTTTAACAAAAAGATATTGCGTGTAAAACACTTTTTATTTAATCTATACAACATGTATTTATTAATAGTTATTATTTCTTCTTGTAAGAAGTCATTAGGCTTATCAATGGCAAAGATTAGAAATTTAGAATACGAAAAATACAAAAAAAAAAAAAAAAAAAAAAAAATGCAGCAATTCATGCTGACAATATTCAGAAAGCTGTTGCAAAAAGTTCATCACATGAAATGTCTTTTCAGATTAAATAAATTGCTTTTCCTGAACAAACAATTCCATGTATATCGAAATTCAATTATTGAACTTTTCAGAACTGTTTGTAACTGTCCCAAGGTTCCCCACCAGGTGGTACATCTTGGGACAAATCACAAGTTTAATATATATATATATTTTTTAATTTCTATAATGGATATAAGATCAACAGATGTTTAATATTGTAGACAAATGTTAAAAGAATGAATACCAGGTCAAAGTTTGACCATTGATCCATATAAAAAATGAAAAAAAGAAAAAAAGTATCCCGAGGTGAGCCACTCTCCCCTATAAATCTTTTCTTTTTTTTTTTTTTTTAAGTGAGAGTTCGTCTTTTCTTAGCATCGAACCGTTGACCACTAAATATTCGTGCTGTTACGTATGGAAATGGGTATAACATTCGTTTGATGGTGAATGCATACATTTTAGTTTAGTTTCTGTTCCATTTAAATTGTTGTAGAAACAACTTATTTTTATGGATGAAAATGTTTCACGCCTTCTCAGAAACGTTGCAATTTTTGAACTGATCCTCTATGAATGCCAATCTTCTATTTATACATGCGTATGTGTGTATGCATAGTCTAGATATTTATTCACAAATAAATCTGACATAGCAAAATATAATAAGCATCTTTGAAATACTACGAAACATGCAGAAACTAACTAATACATAAGCTAATTTGTTTTGTTTTACTGATCATTTTACTTCATTTACTCAAGATCTTGCAATTTCAGCAGAGGATAATTCTGATTCCGTATATGTTTTTTTTATTTTGTGGTTTGTTCTGTCGATATAGAAATATCGAAAAAGAAGTCTTATTCGATTATGATCTAGTTCTAACCTTATCCCAAGAGGAATTAACGGAAATACATGTGAGAATGAATAGCTTAATTCTCGGATGAGGAAGTGGCTGTCCGAGAAAAACTGATGACAACGGAATACAATAAATATATCTGCTTCTCTTTTGTGAAGGAACAACCTGATTTTTGGTTATTGGAGGGAAGCAATATAGATGGTGTTCATTTAGTGCAAATAATCAGCAGAAACAATTTATGTTAAAATATGTATTTTATATCTATGTTTCAGCCTTACAAGTCAGACTAATTTACAGAAAAAGAAGTTTTGAACGAATTTTGAAAATAAAAATGGAAATAATGAATAAATTTCATCGCGTATAAATAATTCTTTGTTATAAATTTAAATATACAGGATGTCCCGGAACTTCGTGTAAAAACTTGGAGGGTAGGTAAAGAACATCTTTAGGAACCATAATTACGTTGGAAAGCATGAACGGAAATGTCACTCTCACGTGATAAATAGACACAAAGACACTGTAAGGCCACAGTAGAGAACGCAGTGTAAAACGCTTTATTATACAACAAAAAAAGTACAATGTATGACTTGCAAGCATCATAGAAGGTGTTCGAAATTGAGCCCATTAGCTTGGATGTACACATGATACCTACGGGACATAGATTGGTAAACATTTTTGAAGCCACATGGTGTTTCTCTGATCGTGGCAGCATCGATGGAGATCGATGGAGAAAGTCATACGTGGCGATCTTGAGTGCTCGCGTACAACGTGACCTATCGATTTCCATCTATTGATTTCCGTGTAAGTATGGTTCCTAACGAAGTTCTCTACCTCCCCTCCAAGTTTATACACGAAGTTCCGTAACAACCTGCATGCATATGTATTTAAAATATCCCTGAGCATTGTTACTTGATGCAATTACTTAAAACTTGTGTACAATACATTAAGTTCCTATTAACCTCCACAAAATAATCCTTCCTCCATTTTGGAATACTTTCTGAATAAACAGACTCGAAAGGGATTTCTATTAAATCTGTATGAGAGATTATAAATCTATTTATATGAAAATATTTTTCTCTTATTTTAATTTAAACAAAAACAAAGTTTTAAAATAGTATTTTATAGGAGACTTTATTTCCAATTAGTCGGTATCATATTTATACTGTTATGTGCGGCCATGTTAATACGGGTGTTAAATATTTCTGACTTCACATATGCTTCAAGCTTCCTTGCATAAAACGTTATTTCAAAAAACTAGGATGAAACCCCCAGTAACTGATACTTCAGCAAATATCTGACTCAAATAAGCATTCTCTTATAATATTCTGCAAAGTAATGTCATCTAGTGGTACCTTAGATACTTGTTTTTATTTTGGAGTCAATTTATTTACCACTAGTATACCAAAAATATATTTAATGAGGAAAAAACTTTTGAGAACACAAAAAGTACCATTTTGAGGCATCCATCTTATTTCTAGGGTTCTTATTTAAGGTAGTTCTTTTTTTTTTAATCTATTTGTAATGCAACCATCCTAAACTTTTTCTTAAAGTTATAATTGTAGAAAACAGTTAAAAGATGTCTATCATGCAATTTAACAATGATTTCTAGTTTATATTTATTTAATTTATCTTAATGTGGGGTGCCTGCTATTGGAACCAGTAATTTTATTTCACCAGTCTTCAACAGAGGTGTTAATTGCTGGTGACATTAAAAAAAGTTTAAATGTATTATTTTGTTCAAAAAACATAATAATAAATTAAATTTATTTTGTAGTCAACACAATTAAAATTTAAGTAATAGTGTCAGGGCCTGACACCACTTGTCAGTTAGTGGTTCATAAATGTCAGTTATTTGATATCTTCATTGCTAATAACTTAAGACAAGAAAAAAGGATCATATGCATCTGTAGTATGATATAAGGCTGAAGTATTTTATTATATTAAAGGTTAAAGTATTTTTAAAGCATAAACTCCTTGAAATATAAATTAACTTTTTCTAAAATCTTTTTAAATAATGTGTCAGACACTTGTTAATTTTAAGTCAGTTATTGGTTTTTCAAATGAGCTTGGTGTCAGTAATTGGAGTTATTGACCATATTCGTAATATTACGAATAAAATTGCTTTTAAAAATACAATGTAAATTTTTTTTAGGATTTTTCCAATAGTAAATATTTTATGAATCTCTACTATCGTTTCAAAAAGAAAAATAAGTATATAATGGATTTAAAATTTTGTAATAGTCATTTGAAGAAAGAATTCTTAAGGTATCCAGTTATTGGGGTTTTCACACTACTTTTAAACATTTTTTTAAATTTTAAAATCATGTAAGCAAATATTTAAAATTTTCATTACGCATTGCAAATGAGAAATATTAATTTATTTAAAATAAACTCTTTAAACAATTGAAGAGTTGAAATCAAAAACAGGAACTTCTCCGAAATTAAAATCTCTATGAGGAAGGAAAAAAAGAACTTCTGTTGACAAATGATTCTCGTTCCAAGAACCAATTTTTTCTCGTTTATAACGAGGACATGAGAATAATTTAATAAAATGTTTTGAGAGTTTTGTGAATACAGATAAGATAATGGGTGCCAACAAGAAGGTGTGTGTGTGTGGGGGGGGGGGGGATGTTCCTACCTGAAATATGAAATTTATTGAAATTTGTTTAATAGCTGATGATTAAAAAAAAAAAAAAAACACACACAAAATAATCTTAAGATTATCTGAAGAAATTTCCACTTTCTCCAGAAATTCTACAGAAATCTGTAGGAATTTCGAAGATTTAGCTTTACCTTAAAATATCTGCAGAATTTTTTAAGATATTCTTAAAAATATCTACAGAAATGGGCCAATTGTCTACAGATTTTCTATAGATTTTTTTTAGCGGGAAGTTTAATTAATTTTTCTTAAGTAACTTAAAATAGTTAAAAATCTGAGAAAAGGAACTGAGAAATTTTCGTCAAGGGGTTCTCTAACGAAAGGAAAATATATAAGATTAATATTTCTTAATTGTTAAATTCTGGTATTGCGTTTTATGTTCATACATTTAAAAGTTTCTCTCACGCGCGTGGAAGAGGAGGAGAGTATAGTTTGTCGAAACATTTGTAGTTAAGACTACTTCATAATTTAGCCTTATTTATGTTTATATTCTCTAATAATAATAAAAAAAAGTTCTCTACTTTAAATTTTTCTCTTCTAATAGCTGAATTATTTGTTTACATGGCATATTACAATACATTTCTAACCACTGCAAACAACAGTTTACTATTCATTAATCAACACATTTTATACCATAATTTAAAACTTTAATAATGCGTCACGTGTGTATTTTTTTACATTTGCTGTTAACATATTTACAAAAGGCAAAAGCACTATCAAATTTATTCTTTTAAATACATTTCTTATTTCAGTTGTACATTTTACTGCAAAAAATCGAACAAGTAACTGGTTGGTTTGCTGACTAATATTTGATTTTCCTTTTAAAACTAAAGAAATGAAAAAAATATTAAAATAATTTGAATATGTTCATGTTATCAACTCTCAGAATATTTACTCATATGTGTATCATTATTCTCAGGTTTTGCATCAATCTGAATTCCCTTTATTGTCAACTTGAATACATTTATAAGCCCGATAAGATTCGACACTACAAAACCAAATTCGAGGAAAAAGAAACAAGCAAAGCAGGCTCTCTTTCTCAGACAGTTTCGCTTTACTGTACTGCGTAAACAATGATTTTTCTTTATCGTTTCTAAACTTGGTTACCATCGTGATGATCTCTAATTTCATTTCTGCATCAAGTTTGGATATTCAAAGTTTCGATTATTAGAAATTTTAATGATTTCCTAAATGGGAAATTTTATTATTCGATAAATCGGAAATTTAAAGCATTTATTTGTTTATATATTGACAGAAAACAAATTTGTTAAATTTCTTCAAAAAATTAAGCATTACTCATAGCATTTTCATCGTAACTTTTCATTCTCTTTTATAGAAAAAAAGACACTCAGAAAAGTTAGTCTGACTAATATTAGATTTTTCTTATAAAGAAAAAATGTACGCAATAAAGAAAATGTATGTTTTTTATCGCGTCAGAAATTACTTTCTCATATATTTTACATTTAATGTTTATTTATGTTCCACTTTATTATAATAATTTATAACTTAAAAATTTAATTTACTTAATAATTAACGTAAACGATTTTTAACTTAAAATTTTCATCACAACACTATTAAAAAATGTCAATATAATTGTTATTTATGCACTGTTAGTTTCGTTTTTAAAAATGCAAATTTCTTATCGCAAATGAACATTTACTACAAAAATTTTAATGATAAATTTTTGACGCTATTCAATAATTTCAGATTTTTCTTATAAAAGAAGAAAAAGAAAAGACAGTAACAGGTAGAGTGTTTTTATTTAAATTTTTTAAATTATTTGGGCCTTCCTAAAAATTATTTACTTCAGACATTATGTATACATTATATTGGGTTATGCGTAATTCTCAATATTTATTCATGAACTAAATGATTATATGACACTACGAAATTTTAGTCTACATAGGAAAACAAACTTAGATGGCCTTTAAAGGTATATATGTCGTAGGCTAATTGAGAAATCCGGCTCTTTGCAAACAGCCTAGGCTCTTTGCAAAGAGCCGGGCTAATTGGAGAATCCATCTCCCTTTTTCCAATTAGCCTGATATTTTTTAGGCTTATTGCAAAGAGCCTAGAAAGCATTAGGCTAATTGAAAAATGACCACTTATTATCCGATCAGGGTGATATTTTTAGCTCACAGGCTATCAAAGCCTGAGAGCTTATGTGCCCAAGATTCTGTATGTACGTGTGTACGTACGTATGTACGTAACGCGATAAATCTTGATAGAAATATCCGATCTACTTCAATTTTTTTTCTGGCTTCATTCTGATAAGGTGCTTCCCTGATTAGTTTTTGGGGTTCATTGGTTAAGGATAAAGGGGGATAGTCTTCCCCTTAACTTATATAAAAGGGTTTTTCATGCAGAAATATTCGATTTGCTCCCAATTTAGTATACCGGTTTATTGTGTTAAGGAGCTTCCCTGATTAGATTTGGAAGCTCATTATTTAAGTATAAAGGGGGGGGGAAGGGGGCTACACCCCTTAATTTAGATAAATCGGTTTTTCATGATGAATTATTCGATTTGCTCCAAATTTGGTATACCGGTTTATTAAGTTAAGGAGCTGCCTTGATTAGATTTGGAGGTTCATTAGTTACATATAAAGGGAGAAAAGGAGGGGGGCTATTTCCCCCCCCCCCGTAATTTAGATAAATGGGTTTTTCATGCAGAAATATGCAATTTGCTATAAATTTGGTATACCAGTTAATTATGTTAAGCAGCTTCCCTGATTACATTTGGAAGATTATTATTATGTATAATGGGGGGAAAGGGGGCAATTGCCTCTCCCCTTAATTTAGATAAATGCGTTTTTCATGTAGAATTATTCGATTAGCTCAAATTTGGTATACTGGTTTATTATGTTAAGGAGCTTCCCTGATTAGATTTGGAGGTTCATTAGTTAAGTATAAAGGGAGGAAAGGGCGGCTAGATCCCCCACCGCTTTTAATTTAGATAAATGGGTTTTTCATGCAGAGTTATTCGATCTGCTCCAAATTTCGGATACCGGTTTATTATGTTAAGGAGCTTCCCTGATTAGATTTGGAGGTTCATTAGTTAAGTATAAAGGGAGGAAAGGGAGCTAGACCCCCCCCCCCCCTTAATTTAGATAAATGGTTTTTTCATGCAGAGGTATTCGATCTGCTCCAAATTGCGTATACCGGCTTATTATGTTAAGGAGCTTCCCTGATTAGATTTGGAGGTTTAATAGTTAAGTATAAAGGGAGGAAAGGGGGCTAGACACCCCCCCCCCCTTAATTTAGATAAATGGGTTTTTCATGCAGAGTTATTCGATCTGCTCCAAATTTCGTATACCGGTTTATTATGTTAAGGAGCTTCCCTGATTAGATTTGGAGGTTCATTAGTTAAGTATAAAGGGAGGAAAGGGCGGTTAGATCCCCCACCCCTTTTAATTTAGATAAATGGGTTTTTCATGCAGAGTTATTCGATCTGCTCCAAATTTCGTATACCGGTTTATTATGTTAGGGAGCTTCCCTGATTAGATTTCGAGGTTCATTAGTTAAGTATAAAGGGAGGAAAGGGAGCTAGACCCTCCCCCCCCTTAATTTAGATAAATGGGTTTTTCATGCAGAGTTATTCGATCTGCTCCAAATTGCGTATACCGGTTTATTATGTTAAGGAGCTTCCCTGCTTAGATTTGGAGGTTCATTAGTTAAGTATAAAGGGAGGAAAGGGGGCTAGACCCTCCCCCCCCCTTAATTTAGATAAATGGGTTTTTCCTGCAGAGTTATTCGATCTGCTCCAAAATTCGTATACCGGTTTATTATGTTAAGGAGCTTCCCTGATTAGATTTGGAGGTTCATTAGTTAAGTATAAAGGGAAGAAAGGGGCTTGACCCCCCCCCCCTTAATTTAGATAAATGGGTTTTTCATGCAGAGTTATTCGATCTGCTCCAAATTTCGTATACCGGTTTATTATGTTAAGGAGCTTCCCTGATTAGATTTGGAGGTTCATTAGTTAAGTATAAAGGGAGGAAAGGGAGCTAGACCCTCCCCCCCCTTAATTTAGATAAATGGGTTTTTCATGCAGAGTTATTCGATCTGCTCCAAATTGCGTATACCGGTTTATTATGTTAAGGAGCTTCCCTGCTTAGATTTGGAGGTTCATTAGTTAAGTATAAAGGGAGGAAAGGGGGCTAGACCCTCCCCCCCCCCTTAATTTAGATAAATGGGTTTTTCCTGCAGAGTTATTCGATCTGCTCCAAAATTCGTATACCGGTTTATTATGTTAAGGAGCTTCCCTGATTAGATTTGGAGGTTCATTAGTTAAGTATAAAGGGAAGAAAGGGGCTTGACCCCCCCCCCCCCCCTTAATTTAGATAAATGGGTTTTTCATGCAGAGTTATTCGATCTGCTCCAAATTTCGTATACCGGTTTATTATGTTAAGGAGCTTCCCTGATTAGATTTGGAGGTTCATTAGTTAAGTATAAAGGGAGGAAAGGGGGCTAGACCCCCCCCCATTAATTTAGATAAATGGGTTTTTCATGCAGAGTTATTCGATCTGCTCCAAATTTCGTATACTGGTTTATTATGTTAAGGAGCCTCCCTGATTAGATTTGGAGGTTCATTATTTAAATATAAAGGAAGAAAGGGGACTAGACCCTCCCCCCCCTTAACTTATATAAATGGGTTTTTCATGCAGAGTTATTCGTTTTGCTCGAAATTTCGTATACCGGTTTATTATGTTATGGAGCTGCCTTGATTAGATTTGGAGATTTATTGGTTAAGTATAAAGGAGGGACAGGGGCTAGTGTCCCTTAATTTAGATAAATGGGTTTTTCACACAGAATTATTCGATTTTCTTCAAATTCGATATACCAGTTTATTACGATATGGCTTCCTTCATTTGATTTGGAGGTTCATTGGTTAAGTATAAAAGGGGGAAAGGTGGCAATTGCTTCCCCTTAATTTAGATAAATGGGTTTTCATGCAGAATTATCTAATTTAGTTTAATTTTTTTTTCTATGTTCATTATAATAAGGAGCTTTTTTGATTAGATTTTAAAGTTCATTGGTTCAGCATAAAGGGAGAAATGGGGGAGTTAATAGCCCCCTTAATTTAGAGAAATGGTTTTTCATGCAGAATTATCTGATTTGCTTCAAATTTAGTATACCAGTTTATTATGTTAAGTAGCTTCCCTGATTAGATTTGGAGGTTCTTTGATTAAGTAGAAAGGGGGGCAACGGGGACTAATCCCTTCATTTATTTTTCGAGGGGCATTATTCTTTGAAATAAGAGTATAATATACAATTAGTGTGAATAGCCTGTGAGCTCAATGCCATCAGTTTAACTGGGCAATTTTCTTTTTATTAGGTTTATTAACGCATAACCCTACCCAAACCCGAAAAATAAATTACAACAGACCGTACCCCGATCCGAGCAAGACAAACTAATTTCAGTCTACATGCAACCCGAATCGAACCTGAGAATTCCATTTGAAAAAGCCCGAAATCACGAACCAAATCTGATAACCGACAAAAATATTCCAAAGATCCATAACCGGATCCGAAAAAGATAAATTAGTTTCTGTGGACACGCAACGCTACCAGAACCTAAAAATTCCACTTGAAGTCAGCCTGAAACCCGTCCCGAACCAAATCTTAACCGACAAAAATATTCCAAAGAACCGATGCAAGCCAGACAAAATAATCTCCGTTCACCGGCAAACCGATCCGAACCTGAAAGTTCTAATTGAACTCAATCCGAAACCTGGTTGTGGTCGATTTTCAGGTTGACTTCAAATAGAACATTCAAGTTCGGATCCGGTTGAAAAAAAATTAAACTAAATTAGATAATTCTGCATGAAAACCCATTTATCTAAATTAAGTGAAGGGACAATTGCCCCCATTTCCCCCCTTTTATACTTAACCAATGAACCACCAAATCAAATGAAGGAAGCCATATCATAATAAACTGGTATATCAAATTTGAAGCAAATCGAATAGTTCTCTATGAAAAACCCATTTATCTAAATTAAGGGGGCACAGCCCCTGTCCCTCCTTTATACTTAACCAATAAATCTCCAAATCTAATCAAGGCAGCTCCTTAACATAATAAACCGGTATACGAAATTTGGAGCAAATCGAATAATTCTGCATGAAAAACCCATTTATCTAAATTAAGGGGGCGGGGGTCTAGCCCCCTTTCTTCCCTTTATACTTAACTAATGAACCTCCAAATCTAATCAGGGAAGCTCCTTAACATAATAAACCGGTATAGGAAATTTGGAGCAAATCGAATAACTCTGCATGAAAAACCCATTTACCTAAATTATGGGGGGGGGGCTAGCTCGTCTTTCCTCTCTTTATACTTAACTAATGAACCTCCAAATCTAATCAAGCCATCTCCTTAACATAATAAACCAGTATACCAAATTTGAGCTAATCGAATAATTATACATGAAAAACGCATTTATCTAAATTAAGGGGAGAGGCAATTGCCCCCCTTTCCCCCCCGTTATACATAATAATGATCTTCAAAATGTAATCGGGGAAGCTGCTCAACATAATTAACCGGTATACCCAATTTTTTGCAAATCGCATATTTCTGCATGAAAAACCCATTTATCTAAATTACGGCGGGGGGGGGGGGGGATAACATAATAAACCGGTTTACGAAATTAGGAGCAAATCGAATAACTCTGCATGAAAAACCCATTTATCTAAATTAAAAGGGGGGGGGGGGTCTAGCCCCCTCTTTCTTCCCTTTATACTTATCTAATGAACCTCCAAATGTAATCAGGGAAGCTCATTAACATAATAAACCGGTATACCAAATTTGAGCTAATCGAATAATTCTACATGTAAAACGCATTTATTTAAATTAAGGGGAGAGGCAATTGCTCCCCTTTCCCCCCTTTATACATAATAATGATCTTCCAAATGTAATCAGGGAAGCTGCTTAACATAATTAACCGGTATACTAAATTTTTTGCAAATCGCATACTTCTGCATGAAAAACCCATTTATCTAAATTACGGGGGAGAGGGGTAGCCCCCCCCCTTTCCTACCTTTATATGTAACTAATGAACCTCCAAATCTAATCAAGGCAGCTTCCTTAACTTAATAAACCGGTATACCAAATTTGGAGCAAATCGAATAATTCATCATAAAAAACCGATTTATCTAAATTAAGGAGGGTAGCCCCCTTTCCCCCCTTTTTACTTAAATAATGAGCTTCCAAATCTAATTAGGGAATCTCTTTATCACAATAAACCGGTATACCTAATTAGGAGCAAATCGAATATTTCTGCATGAAAAACCCATTTATATAAATTAAGGGGGGGGGGGACCAGCCACCCTTTTCCCCCTTTATCCTTAACCAATGAAACCTAAAAACTAATCAGGGAAGCACCTCATCAGAATGAAACTAGAAAAAAAAATTGAAGCATATCGGATATTTCTATCAAGAGTTATCGCGTTACGTACATACGTACGTACGTACGTACACACAGAATCGGCGGGAACATAAGCTCTCAGTCTTTGATAGCCTGTGAGCTAAAAATATCACCCTGATCGGATAATAAGTGGTCATTTTTCAATTAGCCTAACGCTTCCCCACTAAAAATAATCTTAAGATTATCTGAAGAAATCCCTAGTTTCTCCAGAAATTCTACAGAAATCTGAAGAAATGTTGCAGGTTTAGCTTTACCTTCAAAATATCTGCAGTTATTCTGCAGATATTCTTAGAAAGATGTGCAGAAATGGGCCAATTACCTACAGATTTTCTGTAATTTTTTTTTAGTGGGGTTTCTAGGCTCTTTGCAATAAGCCTGAAAAATATCAGGCTAATTGGAAAAAGGGAGATGGATTCTCCAATTAGCCCGGCTCCTTGCAAAGAGCCGGATTCCTCAATTAGCCTACGACATATATAAATATTATACAGACATACACACAATAAGTACAATAAACCAAATTGGAGTGAAAAATTAGCCAGAGCCAGGAATCGAACCAGGGACCACAGTATACAAGACTGCTGCTCTAACCACTGAACTACTCCGGCCGATGCGTGAGTCTGCAATTTCTCACTAATAAACCATGTTGGGGAAGTCACCAGCCATCTATACGACAGCCTTGGATGACCGGACAACGATGAATAGATTTTACTATTTCATCGATCTACGACAAAAATAATAAAACACACATACTACAATATATATTAAAGCACACATACACACATAAATAACGTCTGCATTCAACAGTTAAAGGTATATATAAATATTATACAGACATACACACAATAATGATATAGATTGCTGGTGACTTCCCAACATGGTTTATTAGTGAGAAATTGCAGGCTCAGGCATCGGCCGGAGTAGCTGAGTGGTTAGAGTAGCAGTCTTGTGTACTGTGGTCCCGGGTTCGATTCTTGGCTCTGGCTAATTTTTCACTCCAGTTGGTTTTATTGTATTTATTGCGTGTATGTCTGTATAATATTTATATATACCTTTAACTGTTGAATGCAGGCGTTATTTATATGTGTGTGTGTGTTTTAATATATATTGTGGTATGTGTGTTTTATTAGATGGCCTTGTTTATCAGAGTAGGCAGCTTCTCTGTACTGGGTAAACAACTAAGAGTTTTTTTTTCTCTTTTGAGTTCGTTGAATTGGTCGCTATAGTAGTAATCTCTTTTTTCTTTATCTATTGTTACTTACAAATATTTTGACATTGCAAATTTTGATAATTGCAGATTTTATTGTTTTATTATATGAAATTTTTATCATTAAATTAGACAAAAATCCAGTTCTTGCTTATGCACTACAAAAAAATTTAAATGATTGTTCGTTTTCTTTAACCCACATTGTTTTTACATTAACACTTCTAAATATAGCTGAAAAGTGTTTATCAATTCGGTTTGTCTGTTTGTCGGTTTGTCTATTTTCTGTAACTCACATAAATATACTTGGATTCCAAAGCAATTTAAATACATTGTTATGTTTAGCATGTTCGGCATTGAAAACGAAGTGTGTAGCATTCATAGCTCATTTTCAGGGGCACTCAAGATAATTCCATTACATTACAGTATATGGAGAAAAATCGTTTGCAAGGCATGCTAAAGATGTTACACTATTTAAAAAATATCAAAACTGATATACATCACGGAGGTGCAATACATGATGCTTACTGTAGGATAGAGTTTGCAGAGCATTTGTTGTTCATTTACACTGGCACACAAAACAATTCACTTACAATACTGTATCTGAGAAATAATTGCATGAAGTGCGTTTTTAAGCGTGGTTATATGTCATTAAATTTAACTTTCTTTTTTGCATATTATTTTATGTGAATACATTCAATAGATCAAATACAGGGCTGGGCAAAATAATTTGGGTACTTTCTCGTCTATAGATGGTAATGGCGGAATTTATGTTTTCAAATGTGTTGTGTGTTTCCCAAATTATTTACTTATACTGAAAAAAAAATGTTGGTTTTGCGATATAATAAGGGCATTACGGTATAATACTAGTATCCCTGCTGCCAGTATTATACCGTAAAATCAATAATAATAAACAGCAAAATAATCAGTATTATACGGTATATTACTGTTAGAAGATTTATAAAACGGCACACTGTTGAAACTGAAGATGACTTTTCGGTGCCGTTTGGAAGATTTGGGTGAAAAAAGGTATAATTTGGAACAAGAAGACTTCGAAATGTGGTTGTCGTACCGATTGGTTTCTCAATGGGAGACTAGAGTAATTAAAGTGCTGTGTGGCAGAAATATGGCTCGTACTTCTCTTCGTCGGTAAGAGAAATCTACGGCTGTGAGACCGGGGACCACACAGATATCGGCCAATGTCCCGATCAATATTGGCCAATATCTCGAAAGTCACTTAATGTCAGACGTCAAATTTACAATGTCTGCCGTTATTCACAGATGTAACTTAACCTTTTAATACTCGCTCCCATGATATTCACGGGCTGTGTCTTTTATTGAGATTGTTTGATTCCCACCAGTTTTATAATATAGTGTAATTGGCTTTATTATGGTATCATTTTACCTGTCATTAACTAAGGTGATTATTACTTTTTCAAAAAAGTGGTGACAATAAGCAATTTGAATTTTAAACCGTAATTTAATGCGACCGTTAAGGGGTTAAAATTAGTTTTTAAACGAAAGCATCCAAACGAATTTTTTGCATTACTTATAACATTATAAAACTTAAATAGTATTTTAAACAATAAATTTAACAATTTTGCTATTTTTAGAAAACTTAATTTTTTAATGCCTTATTTTTAATATTTTATTTACCAATTAGCCAATGTTGTAAAAATTATATTAGTATTCCAACATTCAGAGATATCTATCGACATTCGCAAAATCACTATCATTTTTCAGACATTTCAAGATATTCATCGATATCCGCAATATCAATATCATTTTTCAGACATTTCAAGATACTTGTCGACATTTAGCATATCTGACGAAGTTTGCAATCTTGACCAAAGTGAATGGAAGGTTCTGAAGGACCGACCATTTCTATCGTTTTCATCGAAGAGTATTTGATGGAGACGCCTGCCATGAAATTTGCATTATAAAAAAAAAAAAATGTATGAATCTATAATTTATATATATATCTTATACTATAATGCGAGCAAAAATTGTGTGTGTGTGGGTATGTAAATTTTACCTTGAAAACGGCTCTAACGATTTTGATTAAATTTTGCGCCCTACCGTTTTCGGGCATGAAATGACCATTGGGATGGGTCTCGTGTACGAGAAAATTCGATTAGTGGGTCATTTTGGATCATAATGGGTCATGGTCAAGCTAATTATATCTAAAGAACGGCTCAATCGATTTTGACTAAATTTTGTATCTAACCATTTTCGAGCACGAAAAGACCATTGGAATGGGTTACGTGTTCGAGAAAATTCGATTAGTGTGTCATTTTTGGGTCACTGTGGGGCAACCTATTTTTATCTAAAAAACGGCTCTAACGATTTTCACTAAATTCTATATTCTACAGTTTTGGATTACGAGAAGACCATTGGGCTAAGTCACATGTTCGAGAAAATTCGATTAGTGAGTCAAGCTAAGTTTATCTAGATAACGGCTCTAACAATTTTGACGGAATTTTGCACCCTACTGTTTTCGGGCACGAAAGGACGATTGGGATGGGTCTCGTGTTCGATAAAATTCGATTAATGGGTCATTTTGGGTCATAATGGGTCAGGGTCAAGCTAATTATATCTAGAGAACGGCTCAATCGATTTTGACTAAATTTTGTATCTAACCATTTTCGGGCACGAAATTCCATTGGGATGGGTAACGTGTTCAAGAAAATTCGATTAGTGGGTCATTTTTTGTGTCACCGTGGGTCCAGCTAAGTTTATTTAGATAACGGCTCTACGATTTTGACGAAATTCTGTAATCTATCGTTTTCGGGCACGATAAGACCATTAGAATGGGTCACGTGTTCGAGAAAATTCGACTAGTGGCTCATTATGGGTCAGGGTCAAGCTAATTATATCTGAAAAACGGCTCAAGATATTTTCATAAACTTTTTAACATACGGCCGTTTCTGGTCATGAGATGGCCATTGGGCTAAGTCACATGTTCGAGAAAATTCCATTAGTGGGTCATCTTGTGTCACAATGGGACAGGGTCAAGCTAATTGAATCTAAAAACATACTCAAACATTTTGACCAAATTTTATATTATACCGTTTCTGGGCATGAGAAGGGAATTGGGCTAAGTCGCATGTTCGAGAAAATTCGATTAGTGGATCATTTCGGGTCACAATGGGTCAGGGTCCAGCTATTGTATCTAAAAAACGGCTTAAACGATTTTGACTAAATTTTGTATTCTATCGTTTTCGGGCTCGAGAAGACCGTTGGGCTGGGTCGCATGTTCAAGAAAATTCAATCAATGGGTCATTTTGGGTCCTAATGGATCAGGATCAAGCTACCTGTATCTAAAAAACGGGTCAAAAGATTTTGTACTACACCGTTTCTGGACAGGATAAAACCATTGGGCTGGGTCGCATACTCAAGAAAATTCTATTAGTGGGTCATTTTGGTGATAATGGGTCGGGATCAAGCTAACGGCATCTCAAAAAGATTCAAACAATTTTGACATTTTTTTTTTTTTTTTTACTATACCGTTTCACAGTACAAAACGACCATTGAAATAGCTCACATGTTCGATAAATTTCGGTTAGTGGGTTTTTGAATCAACATGGGTCAAGCTTATTTTATATAGAAAACGACTAACGATTTTCACTACATTTTGTATTCCATCGTTTTCAGGCTCGAGAAGAGCATTGTGTTAGGTCTCATGTTCGAAAAAATTCGCTTAGTGGGTCATTTTGGGCCACTATATCTCAGGGTCAAGCTAATTGCATCTAAAACAGCAAGAATGATTCAGTGGGAATAATATATAGATAAACACAAAGCTAATTTTGACCGAGCTTAGCTCGGTCATTCCTGCTAGTGTATATATATTTGAAAAAAAAATTGCATAGAAATCTATTGAGATTGGTATGGAAAATTTTCTATAGCACAATTTATATAGAAATTTATAGAGACTGCAATAGAAAAATTTCTCAAGAAGAGCATTTCATATTAAAATCTATTTATAGTGCTGTATAAAAATTTAATAAAGGAATCTGGAATTATTGCTCTAGAACTATTTGTATTAAAAAAAAAAATAATAATAATGTAGTCCTAATAACGATGTTAAAATATAACAATTGTTAGTTTTATAAAAAAAAAAAACGGCGGATGCTTTTTTTATTACATAATGTTTGTACATAAAAGAAGAGATCAATTTATGTATTTCTTAATGGATACTATTTTTATCTTTTTAAAATGGTCTCGAATTTCAGGCTTTTAAAATAATTTTATTTTTTATTATTGAAAGAATACAAGTTTAGTTTCAAAAGTAGGTCATTAGTTTTCAACATAATTTCTTTTTAAATTTCTAACAAACTTAATAATAAAATGTGATATTTAAATAAAACTATGCTAAAAGATTGTGATTTTGTCAGACATTTTTTCGTCTAACAGAGAAGTCTGCTCCCAGCACTTTCTTTAGAAAGTTTCTTATTGCAACGTTTTCCCTGGGTAACTTTCATTACTCTTTAATAGAGTCAGGTTTCTCTCCCTTATATTGAATAAGATTATAAATCGCTTGAATATAAACTTCTCCCATCTCAGTGAGAAGTTTACGCTCACCATATTTTCAAATCGCAGTTGTTGTGATTTAAAAAAGAAATTAATATTTAAAAAGTTATAATTTAATATTTAAAAATGTTATTCTGGAATATTAGAAAAATATATCGCTCAATGTCAAATAATGATATTCAGCAATGACAGAAAAAGATAATAATTTAATATCACTAACTGATATTCAGAGATGTTGGGAAATATTGGCGAACATTGTAGGGGTACCATCCTTTCACCCTCTGGGGAACCCTGGTTTTGAGGTGCCACCTTTTCACCCTAGTTAAGGGTGCAATTCTGACTTCCCTAGGGGGTCGCCTGCGAGACAAGCATTTCACCCCTAGGAGGAGCCATATGCAACCTGTAGTTTAAACAGTGTATGCTACCTGTTTCTTTACGGTTTACTATTGTTCATTTTATGGTATAATACTAGAAGCTGGAGTGCCAGTATTATACCGTAAAATCAACAATTTTATTAATTTTATTTTTATTTTATTTTATTTTATTATTTCTTGCAGTGCATTAACTAATAATTAAGTTTTGATTATGAACGTGTTGGAGAGTGTTTCATAATTCATATTTTACGCATGATATCCCTTTCTTGTTTGTTTTTTTTAATTATTTCTGGAAGATATTTTGCTTCGAAAAATATAATATTCGGTTACAGAATTTTTTGACAAATTTCAGAATATATTTATAAAAGATGAGAAAATTAAGAAAAAATATTATTTTTCATAATTTTTATTCACATCTTAAATTATTCTCAATATATATATATATATATATTACTTAATATTGTATATATGTTAGTCTCACTTCTATCTATTGACAACTAACATTTATTTCTGAGTCAAATGTTTATGCGATATTGCGCAAAAATCTCATTCTACGAGGAAAAGAAACAAGTAAATCTGCCCTCGTTTCTAAGATAGGTCAGCTTTACTGTAGTGAGCAAACAAGAGATATTTCTTTTGGAGTTTCCTTGAAATGGTTACTATAGTAATAATCTCTATTTGCTTTTACTTCAAGATTTAAGAAATATTTGATCATTCTAAATTTGGATGATTGCAAATTTTACCGATTTATAATATGAAGCCTTTTTATTACTGCATAAATGGAAAATTCAGTATCTTTGTATATTTATATAGTATTCAGAAAAATCAATGGGCTGTCAGATTTCTTTAAAAAAAAATGCATGTGCATTTTAATCCCAGATAAATATTTTAGTGTCAAACAAATGACTCTAAATTGTTAAGTTTTCCGCCTAAATTAAGATTTTCCAAGAGCTTGAAACAAGAATCAGCTATTTTTTTCATCGCGTTGAAATTATTTACTCATATATGTCACACGTAATGTCTGATTATACTAAAATTTTAATTATATTTGTTAATATCAAATAGCCAATTAATTCAATGGTCTGATAAACTACTTTTATTTTGCAGCGAACTCCAACTTCAACTACTTTATCAAAAAATTAGTCCATTACGACTACAACTACTTATATTAAAAAGTAGCGATTACAAACTGCTTTTACCAAAATATTCACTACTTGCTATTGTCAGATATTCTCAACGGATTCAACTAATTCGAAATTGGGGACACAGATTAAATAATACAGTGAGTCCTCGTTATATCACATCTGCTGGTATGCAATAAAATAGATACGATATAACCGAGGACATTAAAAAGTTAACAAAAAAAATTGTATTGTGTTCTTCTTCAAATTTTAGGTAGTTTCGTAAGAAATACTACCTATAGCAGTCGTTACCATGGTGCGTCTTTTGAAAAATTCCTTCATAAATTTTCATTATATGACCCTAAGAACCCAAAACCACCCCCACTTAAAAAGTATATATATATATATATATATATATATATATATATATATGTATGTATGTACTAAATTTTGTCCGCACGATAAAAGTTGCAAATATGCACGGATCGTTTTCAAACTCGCCAAACACTTTGAGATGTCTAATATCTCGGCGGGGATTGAAAATGGGCAAAATCGGCCCAAGGGAATGGAAATGGGGGGTGGGGGTGTTAAAAATTTTGAATACCCTTTTAACAAGATTCTGATAAAACCAGCTCTTATACAGCAATGACAGAAAAAAATAAAATATTTTTCGTTATAGCAGTTGCAAACAATTAAAAAAAAAACAATGAAATTTTCATCACAACAATTGCTTTTATTTTGCAAGAATTTCACGTGAAAAATAAATTAAATAAATAGTTTGACGAATTGAAAACAAATTGAATATTACGTCATAAGTTTTCTAGAGCAAGATTTCAGCATGGAAACTCAAAATGAAATAAATAGTTTGACGAATTTAATATATATATATATATATATATATATATATATATATTGCGTCATATTAGAAATATAATGGACCTCAGAAGATGAATATGTAACGTCATGTGAGTTTGAAGAAACGTATTTAAACATGATTAAAACCCGACTATGAAAATATTAACATATTTTAACACTTTGAGGTTCTCTGAATTTGTTTTAGCCATTTTAAACCAGCCCATATACATGCGTGTGTGTATTCGTGTATATTAGAATTTTCACAAAATATTTAGCTCTCTAGAGTTCATTCTTAGTGTAGGAACTGGATTTATCTCTAAACTTGATTTAAGTTTTGTTGGTGAATTTAGTACTTAACATCGAAATCTACCTCCGCCTGTAGGCCAGAGCCGGCAGAGATTTTTTAATTTATACACTTATTAAAATTTTCTTGCGAAATAAAGAGAAATATGTAAAAAAATAAAGAATTTTATAAATAGTTACTTAAAATTGGTATTAAACTACATCATACTTATTTTTTTGGGGATACACGAAAACAGAGTTATGTGTCTGAACAAGCGAATGTCCAAGGACTGTTGTTGTACATAGCATATTTATGCATAATTATACACTGCTAAGATTTTATTACCTATTTTTACAGGGATTTGTAGCTGACATTCGCAAACTGCTACACAGAACATATTTTTACAGATTTGGAAAGTTATGATCATATGAATTGATGAATGGCGCTTTATTTTCCCTAAAGTAGCATCAGTGCTCTCTACAAATAAAATTGTTGCACAGTCGTGGAGAAAAAAAGAAAACACCCCTTACTAAATCTGCAAAAAATTATCGTAGAAGAAAGTTACTGGTACCACTCGATTGGTAATAAAGTCTACTTTTAAATGATGTATATAAAATTTGCTTCGGAGGCCATCTACAAAACGAACCATAACTTTGTTTCTTTTTCAATAGCAGTAGACAATTGTGACACCATAAATGAACTCTACACCCTTCAATTAGCCTAAAAACAAATTTTCATGCAATTCGTACGATAAGTTTCCGAGAAATTAATTATTTTAAAACGAGCGTATTTTAGGGTCTGTATCCAAGTTGAAGTTCGATACTCGATTCTTGACCGGGAGAGCCCCATTCTTGATCAAAGCATCTTAAGCGCCACTCAAGCGGTCATTGAAGACTGCTAGATTACAGGACAGCATAAGAAATTTCAAAATATCTAGTCACTTCTATCATAGACGGCCCCTTAAACCATCATTTTGCCGTTTTTAAGCATAATTTGAAAACTACTTGGAAGAAAAATGTAAAATTTTGGATTTCCATAAAGCAGGACTTAATAAATCTAAATCAATCTAAAAAATGTAGGTTGCAATTCATAAATTTTTCGAATATTAATTTCATAATTCATAATTCATACCATAAAATTATCAAAATTGCAAATTCAACGTATTTATGTTTGGGTATTTTAGTATTACTGCTACACAAAAAATTAGCACATTAGGAGTATAATTTCAGGAGGAGATATTAATGAAAATATGAAAATATAATTTAACAATAGAAGCACTAAATTTTTAATGTTTATCATTCAAATGACTTGAAATTTAGTGACTAAGCATAGTTTGAACCGAAGATTTGAAATAGTTTGTTAAAATAGGGTATTGCCGTTGAAAAAAATGACGTCTGGGCTCGTTTTAATAGGTAGATGGCCCCTAAGCTAATTTTATATACCTCATTTAAAAGTAGACTTTATCCCCAAATGTTCGGTACCAGTAACTTTTTTTCTACGGTAATTTGTTGACGAGTTAGTAAGGGGTGTTTTCTTTTTTTCCCCACGACAGTACCGTACTACTTTCTATATTATACTTTTTCGAAATATAGTCCGTTACAATACAAACTACAGACAAAAATAGTGACTACTGTAGTTCCCTACGTCTAGCGTGCTACTGGTTAGACCTCTTACTAATTTATGATTGTGCGAAATCTCATTATCTGCTAAATCACATTAATAAAGGGAAAAAATGACCTTGTTTTTCGGATAGGTGCAACTTTACTATATTAAGTAAACAAGCGTTGTTATTATTGAGTTTCACGAGTTGGTTAAAACAGTGTATCGCAACCGGTGCACAACTACAATTTTTAAAAAGTAGCGACTACAAACTGCATTTCTAAAGCGGTCATTAATTTTCTGCTTTCAGATTTCCTCAAAGGATTCATTCTACACTCCAAATTGAGGATGTTAAAACAGTGATAACTCGTTATATCGCATCAATATCGCTCCAGTATACAATCAAGTAAATATATTACAACAGAAAATATTAAAAAATTGAGAATGATAACAAAGAAGAAACAATTTTATGTCAAACTACAAAACGGTAATTTATACACTTCTTATCATTTTCATGGCGATTTTAAGAGAGATGCATCTTCAAGTCAATCAGTGACAATACTTGGTTGTCATCTCTAAACCCCTTGTATACCCCCCTTGTATACGCTACCGCAGGCGGCGGACACCTTTGTCGGATGCTTGCAGGGCCCGCTTAACACTTAGGAATAGGAGAAGCCTGACGTCACACACGGGGCCCCCTATTACTCTACAAATTGCTTTTTATTTACTAAA
Source organism: Maratus speciosus (assembly GCA_963932465.1). Classification (NCBI taxonomy): domain Eukaryota; kingdom Metazoa; phylum Arthropoda; class Arachnida; order Araneae; family Salticidae; genus Maratus; species Maratus speciosus. Next base: position 328,038,701 of record OZ010795.1, on the reverse strand, counting down.
TCTCTTTTTCGTATGCTTAAATAATTCGAAATTTTACCATCAAAGTTAAGTAAATAACATTTTTAATATTAAACTAAAACTACCTATATAAAAGTATTTTATTATATGTTTAATTGTAAATAACCAATTTATTTTGTAAATGACAAATATGGAACTATAGTTGAGAATATGTGAACTTCAAAATATTTTTTGTGATTTAAAAATTGCCATATAGTAAGAAAAATAAAGTTTCATAAGAAAAAAAAATGTATTTTTTACAGTGATTGAGTTTTTTTTTTCTAAACAGTTTTGAAAAGCAAAATTGGGGGCCCTTTTGTATTTCAGTGGGTAAGCACGGGCTTCACGGGCCTATTCCGTAAACAGGCCCTGGATGCTTGTATAGAACATATTGCGGCCCCTAGCGGTGGAAGGTGGAATTAAAGGATTTTGCAGCTCTTGCACAGCATGTCTGCTATGCAGTGCCGGAGGCAGCGGGGACACATGTCGCAATTTCGTTCTGAAGGTGGATTGTTTAAATTTATTGCGTCCCCTGGTGGTAGAAAGTCGAACTAACAGATTTCACAGAGAGTGCGCAGCACACCTTCTATACGGTGCCACAAACACCGGGGACGTGTGTCGAAAGTTCATTTAGATCATATTGCGCTCCAAGACGGTGGAAAGTGAAAATACAAGATTTTCTGGCTATAATTAGTTTAAAAATAAAAACAATTTACTCAGGATTTCAATGTAAAAAAAAAAAAAAAAAATGGTTACGTGTAAGTCAGTGATTTTTACAGTTAATTATCAATATTATTACGAAAATTACGGAGTCGTCAGAAACATATCTCCCCTTCGTTTTCCGTGGAATCATTTTGAGCCTTTTTTACTGCTAAATATCAGGGGGCTTTTACCGTTTTTTCACGCAGGTATCGGGTCCGTATTTTAGACAAAATCGAGTTACAGATATAAAATCATACAAATTAAAACTTCATTTAAAAATAGTATCACGGGTCCATGGAACGCCGGGTCAGCTAGTATGAAATAAAAACACCAAATGCTGTACTAAAAATGTATCGCTAAACATTTGAATCCTTTGGAAGTACAGAGTATTGAACATTTGTAGTCTTTTTTTTCTTTTTATAAATCTAAAATTTCCTCTCTTTTATGTTTTATTTTATTTTAAATTCTGTATCCTTTAAGTATATTGAGTGTTTGAAAAATTATCATTATTTTGCCGCGTTTATTTCTGTAATTTCTCTGTATTGTTTTACATAGTTTGAGTTTTAAAATTGATTTACATTTAAACGTACTTGATACTCGTATTTTAAGTTTTTGGATATTTTAAGTAATAGATAGTTTCAGTTAGGCATTGTAGTAAATTTCTGAACCAATAATATGAAAGTGAAATTTTTCTTAAATTATTTATATTAAGATAAACTTTTACGAGTATTTGATACGCAAGCTCTTTAAGAGTTCAAGTGGAGATTTGCAGAAAAATCTTTAATTTTTGAAAGGCTACAACATTTATTCACTTCCACGATCCTCTCTTATTTCAGAATGCAGCAAAAAATGGCTATTTATTGCTGATGATTTTCGAATAAAAGACATTTATATCATTATCAAATACAAAAGGTTGCACTGCTTTTCAACAGGGTGTAACTGAATTCGATCGACAAATTCAGATAGGAGATAGTGCATCAAGAGAATGAATAATTGCCATAGAACATGGGATTGCAAAGCACTTATTTACTCACATATGCAGAATGTTTCATCCTGAACAGAACTTGTGTTGACGGTAATAATTTTAAGAAAAATAAAAACATTGCAATGAAAAAGGAAAGATATGTAGCTTGTTTTTTGTAAAATGTGATAACATCACGTAAAATTCAGGAAAAACAAGGAGCTCAACCAATCGATGATACCGTATGAACTGGTAATCGCAGTCCAAAATGTGGAGCATCCATCAAGTACATACTGCTAGCGCATATAATGGAAGATTCTACATTTTTTTTTTTTTAATATTATGACATTTACAAACAAGATGAGAATGTCTATTAAAAGATTTATTATAATGTACTTCAGTTTTCTGGAAGTTACCACCGTCAACCTAAATTGAGTTCTTGCAGAACACCCTTTATTTCTTATTAAAGACTTGGTTCTGAATCCATGTTCTAAAGTAGTTTTCCATCGTTTTGACTACTATCACTTCTCTGAATTTGCCGGTCGAATTCAACAACACCCTGTATATGTCTGATATGAATTGCTTGAATTGATTGTCTGATATGAATTGCTTAAATAGTTGTACAGTCATGGAAAAATAAGTAAACACCCCCTACTAACTCTGCAACTAATTATAATAGAAGAAAGTTACTGGTATCAATCGATTGCAAATAAAGTGTACTTTTAAATGATGCATATAAAAATTGATTAGGGGCCATCTACAAATCAAAGCCATACCAAAGTTCGTTTTTTGTTTGTTTGTTTTCAATGGCAACACCCAATTTGGACAATATATTTTAAATCATCGGCTCAAAGTATTCATAGAAACGAAGTTTCTAGTCATTTGTATGATAAGTTTTTGAATTATAAACATTCAAAATTTAGAGCTTCTAATGTTAAATTACATTTTCATATTTTTATTAATATCTCCTGAAATTTTAATCCTAATGTGTTTCCCTTTTTGCGTGGTTATAATACTAAAAATCCCAAACATAAATACATTGAATTTCTAATTTTAAAAATTTTATAATATAAATTATGAATTATGAAATTAATATTCGAAAAAATATGAATTGCAACCTTATAGCTACCTTCTTACTTTCCATAAGTAGGTGCCACAATATTTAATAATGGACTCATCACTTCTAAAGGACACGCCACTCTATACTTTCATAGAAAGAATGTTTAATGAAACTCTGTACTACAACACATATTGCTATTTACATGATGGATGTACATATGTACAAAATTACGAGCGACAGAAGAAATACGCGGGTAAAACATTGACACGCGTACATTTCACCACTTCCCGCCTCTAAAAAAAAAAAAAATAAATAAATAAAACTCCGGGAGGAATAATAAAGCAAGACAGCGTGCATTTCGCTCCCTCTACAAATCGTACTTCATAGAACTCTGCCGGGGAAAACAAAACACAGGGAATGATGGGAGAAAGCTATTTGGTGGCCGCTAGAATTAGGGACTGTCGTTTAGTGCTGCCACCTAGCGAAATAATCTCTAAATATAAGATATATTTGTTACAACCTGCAATTTGTTTTAATAGATTTATATTTATTATGTCCTGCTTTATGCGAGTTTTCAATTTCAAATTTTTCTTTCAAGTACTATTCGAATTATCATTAAAAGAAAGTCAAAACGATGATTTAAGATGATGCGCAGAACAGCCTAATTAAAAAAATATTTTTTACTCATTTTACTGAAATATTTGGGCTGGCAATAGTCGAAATATAAGCGAGTGAAATGGTCACAATGATGAGTAATAATACATCAATAGAAGTAACACTGTCATTCTGTAGCATTTCAACAATCGAGTACCGAACTTCAATTTGGATACAACCCCTAAAACGGTCTCATTTTAAAATAATTATTTTCTTGCAAACTAATCGTGCGAATTTCATGAAAATTTGGACTGAGGCTAATTGAAGGGTGTCGGATTTATTTATGGTGTCAAATTTGGGTATTACTATTGAAAAAAGAAAGTTTGGGCTCGTTTTGATATCTAGGTGGCCCATAATCAAATTTTATATACATCATTTAAAAGTAGACTTTATTTCCAGTCGTTTGGTAACTGTAACTTTCTTATAGTTAGATTATATTGTAGAGTTAGTAGGAGGTATTTACTTTTTTTTTTGGCCCCGACTGTACATAGGCTATTTCTCAAGTTCTAGTATCATTCTTCTACTTTTTTTTGAAGTAGTATATTTAGACAGAACTACTTTATAGAGTTCTACATAACAATATTTATTGAAGAGAATTATATATTATAAGTCAAATATCTGTGTAAAAAGTACGTTTACCTCAATGAGCTGAGCGAATGATGTTCTCACGCATCCACTCCACTGGTTTTGTTGTAATACTACTCCTCCAAAATTTTTCGGATAATGACGATGAAAATCAGCACAGTTATAACTGACATGGCGGGCATGGTTCGCATAGAAAAAAAGGGCACAAATCGTGTCCTTGATGAATTGTTGTTGGTCATAAATGCCATTGGATTAACTTTAAAATCTTAATTTAAAAACCTGGCGTGCAGTAGCTCACACAATCCTTTGGGTAAAGCCAGAGCTATTGCAGATACAAGTTGCTGTCAATAAGATTATTGGGTGATGTTAACAGTAACTCTGTTATCACAAAGGATGTGTGCGTTCCAAACATTCAACATCAACCGAGCATTTTGTTGGGATTATTCCGGATACATTGTTTTCTTATGAATGCGTTGTAACTAAAATAAGTTGATGCCAACTTCAGCATCTTCTGTTAGATAGGAGTTTAGTTTTAATATGTAGTCAAAAAAACGAACGACGGAGCTTTAAACATAAATATTGAAATGCATCAAAATGTTACAGCCGCAGTGCAAGTAAAATTATAATTTTTTAAATGCTCTAAGACAGACTTCCTTTCGATAAATTAAAGTAATCTTTCTATTCATTTAAAAATTTGAAAATATAAATGTCTGCTTGACGAAATGGAATAAATGTTTGCAAATTAACTCTCTCAGATCAGATTTCTGCAGGACCCGCCTTCATTTCACTTAATATTTTGGTATTTAGTAATAATATGTGTATGAAAAATCATATTTTGTTACTAAAATTCCATATGACATTAAACAAATCAAAGTTATTAAATATACTGTACGTTTTCAACATATACAGTATTTTATAACTTTCAAGATGTCCTAAGATGAGTCGAACGTTTTAAATTTCAATAATCAATAAAAATTGACAGGTATTAAAATTATCCTTGCCGAAGAGTAATGTGTAACAATCAGGAATTTCTTTAATACGCTTCCACAGTTTAGTTCCAAATATCACCGGTAGATGTTCTTTCTGTTTAACAAGCTGTGACATTCAAATAGCACAAAATGAGTAGGTCAACGTTAGCTAATTGTTAACAATTTGTTGTCCACATTGGCCCAATGTCCACCCTGCCATGCCATGAGCCGACGGAAAATTTATCAATAGACGCCCAACAGTTATCCATGCACTCACGGTTTAGAATCCTACTCAGATATGCTACAAATTGGTGTGATTTGTGTACATATCATTTTCCAATGGTTCCCACAGACTGTCAAAAATTGATCATCGATTTCTGGTACTTGAATACTGATCGAATATAAGTAGTTCATCGAATCTTATCGAACTAATTAACATAGTTTGCTTAGTTAATTTCAAAACTCAAACCATTTTTATTAGTGTTTTTACAGCTAAAAGTCCAAAGATTAAAGCTGAGCTGCGTTGACCTAAACTATAAATTAGATTGGATGTTCTTTTGAAACAGCGCATCGCCATCTATCGGTAAAGTTTAAAACTAAAACAATGAGGCGTAGTAAACAAAGTTATTGACTACATATATTTATCATCTGAGAGAAGGCGTTCAACAGCTGACACCATTATCTTGTTATTCATTTTTGAGACACCCTGTATTTTTACACTTAAAAATAGAAATTTCGATGCTTTCCTGTGTAATATCGTATGGAATAGTCCATGTAGAATGCAAATTTTTATTCTTTAAAATTCATCAATACGTCTGATTGGGTTTGCTAGGCGTAGCACAAAAACGAAAAATGTTGCCGATCGTTTATGCGTTTGAGATAGCAAATTCCTTAAAACGCATGTTTCGATTTAAAAGCTTGTTAGTTAGATTGTCTGAGATACATACTTTATTTCAATATTTTAGAAATAATTTCATACGTAGACAAAATTTATAGATTCTCACAAAAATTCCACTGTGATTTTCTAAAAGTACGAAAATTAAAAAAGCATTTTATATTGAGTATATGTACTTCAGAAATAAAATAATAACAGTTTTCAATAATTTTATTTTGAAAGCAGAAATGCAATACTGTTCATTTTATTTTCGAGTGCATTCATCCGGACTCAAACAATGATTGTTCCAAAGTAGTCCCAGAAAAGAAAAATGATGAAAGATAAAACATATCATGAAGAACAAATTTTCTGAAAATTGTGGTTTCAAAATTAGATTTAGAACTTTGTATTCAATGGAAGAGAAATTTTTGATTGCATTATGGTCATTTCTACTCTCTGGGATATTTGAAAACTAGAGTAATACTTACCCTTGTTTGGATTAAAATTTTGATCTTGTTTCTTTCCTACAAATGATTTGAACTCAATATTGTTATAGTTATTTATTAAATTCTAGAAATATGGTACAGAATCAAAAATGTATCCATTTTCTTTAAATTTGTGACATAGTGAAATAGTCATGAGTCTATAATTTAAAAAATAAATGAAAAAAGTGTTAATAATATCAATTTATGTTGGACATCAAAATCTTGGTGGCACTGCGTAAAAGTACGTGCCAACGAATTTTTATTACTCCCCAATGAATAATCTAAATAAATGATGAAAGTTTAGAACCTCAAAGTGAATAGCAGATGCGAAAAGCTCAAAAAAAAATCTTTCAACTGGAAAAACCAAGTGCGAAAGAATGAATAAATGAATTTAATTACGTTAAAATAAAATAAATATGGCGTTATAATGTTGAAAAAAGTAGGAAAAAATGAGAAAAGTGAAGAATTCTTTTTGAAAAAACTGAAATTGATGTAAGGCAAGAAATTGCTTCATAAAAGGTGAAAAAAATATGAAAAAAAAATTCGCAGAAGCGAAACATAAAAATTTGCAACAAGAAAATACAATAACGCATATAAACTGAAAATGTATATGGAAATTAATGTATTGGCATATAATTAAATTTTATAATGTAAAATAAATTATATATTATACGGTACTTTTCCGGTATAGCGAATAACAGCCTTACACTGTTAAAAAAAAAAAAAACCTGTAAAGTTACTAAAGTTTTCCTAGGAAATTGGGATTCCTAGGGCTTTTTATGTAACGGCAACAACAAAAATTCCTGTAACAGCGTCTGTTACAGGAATTTGTTCTGTTGCCGTTACATAAATAGTTCTAGGAATCCCAGTTTCCAAGAAAAGTTTTAGTAACTTTACAGATTTTTTTTTTTTTTTTTACAGTGTAGCGTTTCTTTAAAAGTTTGGCGCGATTCGGTCTTCAGAAAGGGAGATTTGTAGCCAAATTATATAAACAACAATGAAAACAAACCTAATAAAATGTTAAGCTTGTTTATATATGTTTTTATAAATATTTTATTTACTTACATATATATTATTGTATTTTAAATACAATTTATTTCTGTTTGTATATAAAAACTGATAAATGGCTTCTTTATATTAAGTAAATTAAACAAATATTGAAAAAATTGCTTACGTATAGGAATCAGTCAAAAGGTTAGAAGAAAATACGTAGTTAAATTTCCTTCCCGCGCCAAGGCCATTTTCTCTATCAAGCCAAGGACATTATATCGGAAAAATACTCATTATATACAGTGTGTCTCACTAGAAGATAGCTCGGAAAAAATTAGGTTTTAGAAAAAAAGATAATTGAAAATAAAACACTAGTAGAAATAAGTTTTTTTTTCAGAATTTAGTGTCGCCCCCGATGAAAATAATATATATATATATATATATATATATATATATATATATATATATATATATATATGTAAGTAAGTAAGCACCCACCCTGGGAACCCGCTTTTGGCTTATGGTTAGGTGTAACCCCCAAGCCCAGGGCAGGGAAAAGTTTTACTTCCTGCAGAAACAAGCCCAGAACCCCAGTCTCCGGGAAAGAAGACTTCAGAACGACCCGCCTGACACGCCGAAGAGAGCACAAGAGGCATCACAATTGGCTACCCTATTGTTTCAGGGCGAGCCTAGAAATATATTACGATTATGATTTATATGTTTTGGAATTTACGTACTATTTGAAAAACTTTTAAGTATTTACATTCATCTTTTCTTTTGATAAGAAATATTTTTTTTCCCTTTTTTTCACCCTTTTAAACAAAAATATTTATACATATTTACAATATTTCTAGTGGTATTTAAGTTCTTAAAAATAAAACAATCTCAAAAACACCCTTCCATACACCACGTGGACCCATGACATGTCCACCACAGGCAATCAGAAGAGGTAATTATTGAATGTATTTATATTGAATAAAAGAATAATGGCTATTGAGAATATCGTAGTTAGCATAAAGTTTTTTAAGTTGTGCTGGGTCATTAATTATTTTTAGGATGTCCTGAAGGATTGTCGTTTCTGTTCTGTGAAATTTAAACTTCATGAATTTGCAGTTGCCGAAAATGTAATGCATCGGGTCTCCTCGACCACCACATTTACAAAGGTCGTCATCTTTTTTGCCGATATTATAAAGGAAAGACGGGAAGCTGCCGCGGCCTGTTAAAAAGTAAATAGATACTTTATCTTTTGAAATTATTTGGTTCTGAACTTTTGGTACCAGCCCGTGCGTATATCTGCCACCCCCTGACTGATCCCAGTTGTACTGCCACCTGTCCAGTAATTGGGTTCGAATACATTTTATAAGATAGGACCGAGGCAATTTAACTCCTCGATCCACTGGTAGGTCGCAGTACTGGGCGGCATCATTCGCCAGCTCATCCGCCAGTTCATTACCCGCTATGCCAATGTGGCCTTTTATCCAAGTAATGTAAAAAATTTTATTTTGATTTTGTTTAATTAAATTATGGATGTAATAAATTGAGGGGTTAGTCGGAAATAAATTGTCTAAGGCTTTAATAGTAGATTGACTGTCACTTAATATTTGGAATTTTGTATAAGGGGAGTTAATGGCCCAATTAATTGCCGAAATTATTGCGTGCAGCTCCGCCTGAAAGATTGAATTTTCTGCTCTCAGTTTGACTGTTTTTTCATAAATTTTAATGTTATGATTGTAGGCTACCATTGCATATGCTGTGCCAGAGTCCACCTTAGAACCATCTGTGTAAATCGAAATAAGATTAGTTTTTGTGATAATTTTGTCTGTAACTATTAAGTTATTTAAATGAATTTCCGGATTTATTTCATATTTTAGGATTTTATTTTCTATATCATCTTTACATATTGGTTTGGGTTCTTTAAGTAATAAGTTTTTATTGTGTAAAATATTGTATTTTAGATTTTTATATTCCAGTGTTATTAATATTGGTGGTATTCCTAATAGGACCTGTAACGTATGTGTTGCAACATTTTTATATGTTTTGGTTATTGACGTGAGACAAGTTCTTTGGATGGATTGGAGAGCGCGTTTATCTTTTATCCTGAGGTCTCCAAACCACACCTCCGAACCATAATCTATAATTTTTTCTAGTACTGCTATGTACCAGGTTCTAAGATAGCCTCTGTCCACCCCCCAAGTAGCCGAGAAGACCCGTTTAATGGATGAGGTTAGCTGTAAAATTTTGTTTTTTTTTGCTAGTTATGTGCTTGTCCCATTTTAAAGTACTCTGGAATATTATCCCTAAAATTTTTATTTCCTTTAATGGCTTGATGGTATAGTTACCCAATTTAAAGGTTGGTGGACGTTTATCCAAAGTGTTTTTCCCCAACATAATAAAAGTCGTTTTTTCCTTTGAAATCTGTAAATTTAAGTTATTGCAAATATTATAAAAAAGTTTTATTTTTTGGTTGGTTTCGGTCTCTAAGATGAGTCTGCTCCTCGCTTTGACAACCATATTGAAGTCATCGCAAAAAACATACAGGTCTTCGAATTTACTGTAAAAGTTTATTAAGATTATATTTGCTATGATTAGCCACAGAAGCGGCCCAAGGCACGACCCCTGTGGACAGCCTTGATAAGTTGGTCTTTTAATGTTATTTGATAAATAATTTGTTATTAGTTCTCGTTCGGATAAGAAGCTAAGAAGGATACATTTTAAATATTGCGGAATTGGTAATTCGTTAATTTGTTGACCCAAAGTGACCCAATCGATATTGTCAAACGCCCCTACAATGTCGAATGAGATAATGCTGCAGTATTTATATTTTTCAAGATACGTTTTTGCTTTATGTTTTAATTTGTTTAATAGTTGAATTGTGCTTCTGTTCTCACGGAAGCCATACTGGGCCCCGTGAAGAACATTTAATTTTTCTAAGTAGTGATTAATTCTTCGTTTTAGGATCCTCTCATAGATTTTTCCCAGCATGGGAAGGAGACAAATGGGTCTATAGGAGGAAGGTTGGCGTGGATTTTTATTACGTTTTGCGAAGAAGATCACATTTGCTATTTTCCATGATTTAGGAAAGTAGTTAAGAGTAAGACATTTGTTATATAAGTCACGTATTAGATGTTTAAAATTATTGTATATGTTTTTAATAATAAATGCATCAATTTTATCAAATCCAGGGGCTTTTAAATTATTTTGCTCATTAAGTGCTGATTTTATTTCTTTAAAAGATATTAGGGGGGGGGAGGGGGGGAAGATCTTCCTCTGCCGCTGGGTCCATGAGAGGTGGATGCGGGTTTTGATGTATTGGGAAGTGGTGGTTAAGTAATATGTTGAAAGTGTCTAATTTTGTAGTATATGGGGTTGAACCCTGTAGTGTTGTGTGTATGAAATGATTATTTTTGAGTCTTTTATTCATTGCTATTTTAAAGGCTTGGCCAAATTTGTCTTTTGTTTTAGAGCAGAAACTCTGCCATGATTTAGTTTTTTGTTGTTTTATACGTTTTTTGTATATTGCTCTTTCTCTTTGTAGGAGGGTTCTCCACTTTGGGTCATTTGTTGATTTAAATCTTTTCCGTAATGCTGAGATTTTATTTCGCTGGACCTTCAGCTCTGCCGTCCACCAGTCAAATGTTGGATATAATTTGAAACTTTTTGTTTTTAGTGAGGATTTACAGGTGTTTAGAATTACTTGGTTAAAACCATCAAGCCATTCATCCAGTTCTAGTCGAGTTTTAGTATCAGATAAGGATTTAAGTAAATTATTAATTTTCGGTTTCAAGATGTAATTATTTTTTTTTAAATTTGAGTATCTTGTTTTAAATCTTTTAAGGTCTAGAATAACTGGTTTAAGATTTAATGAGAATCTGATATACCTGTGGTCCGACGTGCTCTCTACTGTGTCATCTACATACCATGAGTCCACGCAGTCCACCAGGTCTTGTGTACAAAGGGTTACATCTGGATTCCCCTTCATGGGACGATTCGGCTGTCCTATAAATGAATGAGGTGCCTCTATATCATTGATCAGAGTTAAGTTATTAGATAATAGTAAGTATGTCAAAATTTTTCCCCGTTCATCTTCTTTCTGATATCCTAAAAGTGACAAGTGGACATTGAGGTCTCCTCCCATTATGATGTGATTCAATGGTTCGAAGAAGTCCAGCCACTTCATATCACCTCTGAAATCACCTTTTGGTCTGGCATACACAGAGCCTATTGTGATCTTGCCGGATTCAGTAGTAAGATTGACGAATACTGCATTATCGTCTTTATATGTCTCTATCACTTCCACGTCCTTTCGAGTTACCACAACTGCCGCTGTTTTATTTTTTGAGATAAATGCTTGCCAATTTGACGGAATTGACCATATGGCTTCGTTAAAGTAGTAAAAGTCCTGTAATAGAAGAACTAGTATTTTATGCTGATTTGCAAATCCCATTAGGATTGATGTTGCAGAACTTGATCCCTGTAGATTAATTTGAATAAAGGTTAGTTCATTTGGAATATATATTTTCAGTGGTTTTGCAGGGTTATTCAGAATTTCTGTTATTATTTGTTCTTGGTTTACTGTTAAATTTCCATTTTGAGTATTGGAGTTGTTTGAGTTTGTTGAGTTATTACAATTATTTATTTCTTCATTTATCGGATTGAACTTTCTTGATTAATTTGTATATTTTTATTTCTCTGTGACAGGTAGTACTGTAGTGTTGGACAGTCTGATGAACTCGATCTATGCGGGAAGTCGCTATTTGTTCCAGCACAGTTTCTGCCTATATCGAATTTATTTTATTTATTTGTGCTAGATTGCTTCGCTGTAGTATTAAATATTGTAAAGTCGGACATTCACTAGAACTAGCTGCATGCGGGAAGTCACTCGCACTCCCCATGCAGTTTCTGCATCTGTGTTGTTGTGGTTTATTTCTGTAATAACAATATTTTTGATCATGGCGTCCTGCACAGTATTCACACGTTGGAGATTGTCGGCAATTCTGATCCACGTGTCCGAAAGATTGACAGTTCTTACATCTTAATATAGGTTGGTAAGGTGCAATCCTGACCGATGTAAATCCCATGACGATCTTTCGTTGTCTCAGTAGATGAATCGCAACTGGAGCTTCTGCTTCAAAAATTAGTTGGTATGTTGAAGCTTTTTCTCTTTGTTTTCTATTAATGTAGTTTATTGGAATATCTGAATCATAAAGATTTTTTAGATTGGTTATTATTTCTTGTGGATCCATATATGTCGGGATCCCTAAAAGAATCAGTTTTCGGAGATCCGCAGCCTTATATTCTATATCCACAATGTCTTTTAGGGTTTCTATCTTCTCAATCGTCTCAAGCAGCTTATTCGTGTTTTCATCACTAAACGTTTTAATTATTAGTGTATTTTTGTTTTTGGCAAGTTCACAATATATTTGTTTATATTCAATTGTGTTTCTAGTTTCTCTTGTTAGCATGATTTTTATGTCATTGAGCGACATATTCGTGTTTTTCTGCCGAGTTATCAGGATAGCTGCTTTTGAATACTGTGCATGTACCGTTGGAATTGTTGTCTTCTTAGGTATTGCAGCCACCTCCGAATATAGTGAATTATCTGTATTTGCCTGTATGTTTTCTTCTATATTATTGCATTTTATGATTGGTTGTTGTTCCTCTACTGTTTCTATTTTTTCTCTTATCTTTTTAAGTTCTTCCAAGATGATTCTAGTATAAGGTATCGTTTCTTCTGTATTTTGCTGTTGAATTAAGTCTTCTATTACTTTATTTTTGTTTCTAATTTCTTTTAATTGTTTTTCTATTTCTTCTTTGTATTTTAATTCTTTTTCTAGTAGTTCATTCAATTCTTTATTGCATTTTTCCAATTCATTTGTTAGAGTGGGCTGTTCTTGCAACTTCTTAATCGTTTCTAATTGATCTTTTATGATTTGTTCGTGTTCAAGGATTTTTTTACGTTGATCTAACGTCACCTTATTGACGGTGTTGAGATTCGCCGTTATTCTATTATTTTCTTCTCTTTGTATTTCAAGGTCTTTCACCATTTCACTTGCTTTAAAGATAATTTTGTCTAGGTATTTTTTAGCTTCTTCACAATCACCTCTTCTTCTACTTCTTGTAAGTGATTTATAAATCTCTATCATTTGAGTCATTGTCATCTTCTTTATAGCAAGTTCACCATACCTCGGCGTGGCTACTTCCTCCGGAGGATCTTGAGTCGACATTGAGGAATTTTGTGTGTTGTCTTCTTGTATAGATATTTGAGTTGCTCTTTCTTCTGTAGTTTTTAAGTCATGTCTGCCCGATTTTCCTGTCCCCGTTCTTCTACTCTTCTCCTTTAATTCTCTAATAATCTTTTCCTGCTGTTCCGCTCTTTTTTCCAGATTATTTTTGTTGTCATCTAATTCTCTTATTTTTTGTTTTATTTTGATGAGATATTTTTCTGCCATACTAGACGCTCCTTTAGCATGAGTGCTCTTCGTCTTGCTGTAGCTATCTATCAATTGTTCCAGCGACATTAATTTTGCCATGGGTTCTGAATATGTTGTCAGATTTTTTGGAAGGTCTTTAGTATTTAATCTTGGTTTTGAGTGTATTGATATACTGGAATCAAATGATCCTTCAGTTTCATGGTCCACAAGATCCTTTACTCTCTGTGGCTTTGGAGTCGCCTGGGCAGTTATTAACTGATTTTCTAATTCTTGGATTGTCTGATCCAGTTGTATCATCATTCTCTCTTTTTCCTCTACGATTTCTTTCAACTCCATTATTTCATGTTCTTTTTCCTTCAAGTTTTGCTCAATTTCGTCACTTTTCATCAGAGCACATTCTAATTTTTCTTTGTACTCTGCTATTTTAAGTTCGTTTTGTTCTTTATTTAATTTATTCTTCTTTTTATTTTTTAATTTCTGACTGTATTCGTGAAATATTTGTAGGAGCGTCGGTTCCGAGCTACTTATTTCATATGAATGTTCGCCTATTAAAGAGCTTTCTTCTTGTATTTGTGACTTATTCATTATTCCACTTTTATTTTGGACTTTTTATAATCTATTATTTCGTGAGAATTATTTATTTAGTATATTTATATCTGAAAGTTATATTGTAACTGGATCGGGGAGCCACTAGGCCCCTGCCACACATCTTTGAAGGAAAGGGAAATAGATAGTTAAGAGCAAAAACCAGTGGTCGTAACCACCGAAAATGACTTAGAATAAAATTAAATTGCCAAATGGGGGGTAATTTTGAATTAAAAAAAAAAAAAAAAAAAAAAAGATAGTGATAGTAAAACCATTACTAATGGGAGAAAAGAGGGAAGTATGTGCTATTGCTCCCGTGCCACCAAGACCATACACTTAAATTATTAATTATCAGTTACTACTCTTTTACCAATAACATTGTTCCCCTGTGAAAAATGCATTACTGCATGTATACATTATCTCACTATTTTTCACAGGAGTTGTAGCGTTAAATTTTGATGAGGAATTCGTAAATATGTACAATATAAAGAATTATATAATATAGTATATAATATAAAATGTAATTTAATTCAATTTTAAATAATAGACAAATTTACATGTGTACATTTTTGATATTGATAATTTGTTATAAATCATTGAAAGAAATTTATTAGTACACAAATTTACATTTAATCACTCTTAATGTTGATCTGTTATGTACAACTTCAGCAATATTGTTCTAGTATGAGTATTGCACGTCGAGTCTCGATTTCCCATAAACGAACCAAAAAAGGAGTAAAAAAGGAGTAAAGGGAGTAATGGTAGATTGGGTGGACCTGTCAGATGGAAAACATTTGGAAAATATTTCTTAATGTACTGCAGTAGGAAAGCAAACAATACTCATCCAACACTACAAGGGTCCCGCCGACTTGCCTGTAAGATAATGTAAAACACAATATAACAGATTTAAACTTTAAAATTTAAATGTAAGTGCGCCAAAATCAGTGCAGGGACCTCCCAAGGACCAAGGAGGGTAAAATGAGACGGAGAGGATAATGCCAACAGCAATGTAGTGCTAAATGTAAAATAGTAAATGGGAACAAGAATGTAGGACATGGTATGACTCAAATTTAATAATCGTTTACATTAAACCCAGTAATCAAAAAAGTTGCTAATAATAAGGAAATGAGTGCTAATTGTAGTAGTGATTAGTGGGAAAGAATATATGACGTATGGGAAATCCCAATGAAAAACAGAAGAATAACTCAAATAATAAAAAAAAAGTAGTCAATGCTAAGCCAAGAAATGTGTGCAAGGTCAAATAATTAAAATGAGAATAAAACTGTTGGCAACCTCCAGTACATTCAAGAAAAAAAACCAGACTAGTAATCCAGTAACAACAGAATGTATGTCATATGAGTAATCCCAATGATCAGTAGAATAACTCAAATAATAAAAAAGTAGTCAATGATAGGCAAAGAAATGTTTGTATGGTACCCTCGGAACTTCTAGCATATTTAGGTAGTCACAGGCCGTGAGTGGTATCCGGGAAATCAAAGTCAGATTAAGATAGTAGTTGTTCCAATAAAGACACAGTTTTTCCGGGGACCTGATTTATTGTTCCTTTGTTACATCCTTTTGAGAAATCAGGCCCCTTTTTGACTTGAGAGCTGCTACTTTACTTTATGGACATCGGGCTTGGGAATTGTGTACCGCCAAGCGATATTTAAGAGAGCCGAGTGCGACGTGGAGTTAGTGCATTCTTGTGATGGTAAAAAGCTCTGTCCGGGGACCTGTGCATCGGTATAAATATGCTGTATTTCGCATTATTCCTGCTAGGGGCCGTTGAAGTCAAAGGAGGCGTCTTTAAACTATAATTGCTCGTTAGCTGAATGATTGACTGCCCGGGATAAAGGCTGTGGTTTGAGTTTGGCCGATCGAATGCAGCAAGACTTACAAAGTGCACTTATTCAGCAAAAGTATTCTTATGAGATGTGCCAAAACGATCTTTAAAAGTTATAAAATGCGATGCGGGAAAACTGACTTAAGAGGGGCAACCTCATTCAATCAACTGAGACACAATTACAAAAGCATTTTAAAAGTTTTAATTTTAATTTCTAAATTTAAATTTTAAAAAGGGACAAAAAAAGGGGATTTTAAAAAGGGGCTTAGCTTTTATCGTTTCATATATATATATAGATATATAGTACAAAACATATTTCAGTTTTAAGGCTTAAAATACATGCTTTTATTTTATATAAAATTAGGTCATTTGCATCCTCTGAAGAATTCCACATTTATGATCCAGTCTTAAACAAAATCTATGGAAAAGTATGCATAGGACGCCACTATCGCGAAGTAATACATAAACCCAGCAAAAAGCGTTGTCGTCATTCAGGAAACTCGACAAAAAATCGTGTATCTAATGATTCATAAGCCTCCATTTGTTTGCAACATTAACATGGATACTGAAAATTAAATATAGTTTACAATAGCTCTATGTTTTATTAGAAATAATTCATTTATATTTTTTCAAAATTCGAAAAATATTATTACACACGGAATAATAAAATTTCATATTTTCAGTTTTTTAATAGAAATTAAGTAAAAGCGAATAAAAAAATCACGCATACGTACTTTAAAATACATTTTCATAGCAGACGATATTATTGGCATAGCATGTATTTTAATTACAATTTTTGTTTCACTTTTTATGAGAAAATGGCAACAAAAAGATATAGTAATCTATTATTTTCCCTTTACTTTCTACAAAAATGGAGTACTTCAGCTCACACCATTACAAAAAATGGCTTTAAAAACTACAAAAAAAAAAAAAAAAAAAAAAAAAAAAAATCTTAAAAATAAATTGAGATGCAGTTTTCCAACAAATTGTATTAAAATGTACTTTTTTCTCCCATACGACAGTGTAAAAATTAAAAATGTGCGATATTTAGAAGTTAAAAAATACAGTAGATATTATCAGTATTTAACTGTACATCTTCTGCCTTTTACGGCTGGCTTACGTAACGGAACATTAATTTTTACGGACGACGCTTTAATAGTTGCCCGAAAGAAATAGCATATCGAGTACTAAAAACAATTACGTGTCATACATGTAATTTTGAGGAATCAGGTTCTCAAAGAAGTGCTGGAAATGTCCGCACTGGATTTCAAAGCATTTTCGGGTGCGTTTTTCTAATACTAACATACTCGAGGCCACTTTTTTATGGGCAATTTTCTCGTGACGTCACAGTGGGAATCACGTGGTGTAAAAATAGCGGCTATCGCGTTTTCTTATCTTATTGCGTCATTTGATGCAGCAGAAATACAGGTAAATGCATGCTTAAAATGCTGCAGACTTATTTTGTACGAATTATTTTCGATCATTACTTATATACATATTAACTAGCAAATCTGAAGATCAGGAGCCTCAACGTCATCTTTGCAAATCATTGTTTTTTAACACTCATTGCGTAATATTCAACTTCCTACAAATCGCTTTTTAAAGTTTTCAAATTACATAAATATTTATAAGAATACAAAATACTTCGTAAAGTTTCAGAAATTAAAAGTGTTAAACAAGTGGTTATACATTGATGTTCTGAAATTCTGATGAGCTACTTATTCTGGCAACTTTTTAAATCAAAAATTGCATTTCTTCAGGGGGGGCTCCGCTCCTTTGAACCCCTCGTACGCTATTTAAATTTACATTCGTAATTTTTTATTGATTGAGCGGATGGTTATAGTATATCTTGGTTTCTTTTTTTACGCTGTGATTTATAAGGATAAGCATAAGTTTTTTTTTATAAATTAATAAAATTTAAATTTAAAATAAAATCTTCATGTTAACCGTACGCAGACAATAAATCTTGAAAGTGACGCCAAAAATGTAACCCTAAAATCCGCTACATTTGGCACAAACACACCGACGTGCTTAAAAATTAATAATAATAATAATAATAATAATAATAATAATAATATTTTTAGTAATACAGTTTTTAAATCAAAATACAATCAAATGCTACCTTAGAATGCTTAAATGTAAGCAGATCATTTTCATTTTACAGAAATAATGCAAATAATTACAGAAATAAGTCAAAGAATTCGGTCCCTGTTCCACGTGCTTGTTTTGTTTGGGCCAAATGAGGGCATTTAAATCTGAGCGATAACACACATCATATTGCAAAATGTTTTTACGGCATACTGCATTTCCATCTATCTCTTTCCTCCGTGAATAATAGTTAATTTTATTTTACCCAAGAACTTTTTATTCCAGCATCTTTGTTATCGATACGTCTAATTCACCTGCGATGCGTACTTACTCAAAACTTTTCATCTTGTTATATTAAGAAATACTTGAGAGTTTTCTTTTTATTTCCAATATGCCGCCATACTAATTTTTCTACTCTTAATATTTATTTTTTTTTCCTGTTTCACGTCAAAATATTTCAATTGAAAATTGTTTAAGAGAAAATATTATTCCGGGTTTTGATTTTCTTGACAACAATTAAAGAAATACTGTAAGTGTTATGGAAAAATGTCATGTTATTCTCTATGAAAATAATGAACTTTTGTATTTTTAAGCAGAATATTTGAATAAAATAAATAAAATATTGCCTATTTTTATTTCTGGGCTAAAATCCATCTATATGCAAAGATACAAATGCATTAATTCATCCGTTTTGACGTTGGCTTTACTCAAACATTATACACGCAATTATACTAACAAGGACCAAATACGTTGCAAGGCAACAGATGGAAGAAAAGGAAAAAAATGAAATACTGTAGAGTGCCGAAAATCCGAACTCCAATTAACCGAACTTCCAATTATCCGAACGGCCAATTTCTCTCAAAAAATATTTTTTAACCGAACTTCCAATTATCCGATCAGCCTATTTCTCTCAAAAAAATTTTTTTAAACGAACTTCCAATTATCCAAACACCTTATTAGACCTGGATATCAGATTTTAAATGATGATGAGATTGTGGATGATATTCAAGACTAAACAGAAATTGAAAACGAATGCTCTGAAAATGATCATGGTCCATCACATGACGAAGCCCTTGAATGTTTGGAAACAGTTATGAAATGGCTCGAACGGCAGAAGAATGCTGATCCCATTCAACTAACGTATTTAAGAAGAATTTGAGATATGGCAGCATGGAAAAGAATGTCTTCTTTGAAGCAAGCAACAATCGAAAGCTTTTTTGCTTAAATTATAATCTCTGGCTTTCAGAAAATGATAATAAAAAGTAAACAAAAAATTAAAAAGAAAAAATCAATTTTTAAGCATGCCAGCATTAACTAGTGCTGTCAGTCTAATGCGTGGATAAAGCGTGAAGATTTTAGTATAGTCAGGTACATCCGTTAAATTGTCTGTCCATTTATCCGAACTTTTGCTTATCCGAACTAGGGTCGGTCCCGACTTGTTCGGATAATCGGCGCTCTACTGTATGTATTATGTCAAATTGATAAAACAAAATGCTTTATATTATTGGAAAATATGCATAAAATTCCCCCCAAAATTATAAACCTAATTAAAAAAATCTCGCAAATATATTGACAAAATTTCAAACTAATTGGAATAATTTAAAAATCTTATTTAAAAATTTCAGCATCCCAAATTTACAATTTAAATCCATTTTTCCTATGAGCCATTCCTTTCAACAAATGAAAATCTGAAAATCGTCTGACTTGCCATAGAAAAGTGTTATAGAGCAAAATAAAATATTCTATATTTCCCGAATGAAAGAACCAAATTTAACCAAAAACTATACAGCTAAGTCCGAGTACCTCATCAATATGCCCAGTTAATTTCAAGCCGATCGGATGCTTTTTGCGGCAGTTATCGCGGAACAGACAGACTAACAGAAACCAAAACTTTTTGTGTCTCCACAGTAAGCCTTCACTGACATTTCGGCAATTAAAATCCATATAAACGTATTAACTAAAATTTTTAATTTTTATATTATAAATAAAATGAAAAATATGCATGCCATTACCTTAAAATAGAGAAAAGAATTCATGTATAACTCATACCTGCCTCTGAAAAGATCTAAAACTCCGTAAAAAATAAAATATAAGCGTAATTTTTCTAAACACAACGCTCTTCAATAGTGCGGTTATGAATGTTATTCCCAAGCAGACGAATTTTTGTAGCCTCGCACCCAAGAGTAGGATATGGTCCATTGGGAAATTCGTATATATGGACGATGCAAAGCAAATTAAGCTTTTAACGGATTTTAGAAAAAAAGGTAAAAAAGAAAAATATGCTGTGCTGTTATGGTGCAATTGTCCAGTTTGTTTTAATTTTTGTTAAAGAAAAATATTTTTTTTATTCAATGTATGATGCATAAAAGAAAGTAAGATCATAATTAAGATAACCGGAGAATGCAATACATAGAAGAATTTTTAAAATATTAACTGAAAAAAAATGTTTATCTTTAAAGAAAATTAAATTATAACATTACTGCTTCAGGTGGAGAATGTGATTTTAACAGATAATATCAGAACTGAAAAATTATTATCATGTGATGCGTAGTTCTGAAAGACGTTTAAAGGGGGTTAATAGAATATGCAAGAGAGATAAATAAATGAAAGAGAGAGAAAGGGCGAGTGTACAGGGCTATTACAAATGATGGACCCAATTTTAAAAAATCATATTTTCGAAACTACTGCACATATTACAATAAGTGATACATGAATTTAAAGAGAAATATACTAAGGTTTTTCCACTTACAAATGTTCGATGTGTGACCCTTTTGTTACACGACATACGTCCAATCTGCAATCGAGTTCTACCCAAACATTTTGTAGCATCACTCTGTCAATGGTTCTGAAAGTTTTACAAATGCGTTCTTTAAGTTCTGAACACTTTGTATTCGGTATTGGTGGTACATAAACAATGCCTACGTAAAGAAAGCCTTTGTGCAGAATTAAGAACCTTTGACAGAGTGATGCTACATAATGTTTGAGACGAACTGGATTACAGATTAGACGTATACCATGTAACAAGAGGGTCACATATAGAAACATTTCTAACTGAAAAAAAAACTCGGTATATATATATTTTTTAATACATATATTACTTATTGTAATATGTGCAGTAGTTTCGAAAATGTGACTTTTTTAAATCAGGTCCATCATTTGTAATAGCCCTGTATATTTCGACAAAAAAAATCTATAAATTAATATTATAAAGGAAATTTTATTAATAATCCTTAACAAACTTTTCAGATATATTTAGATTCAGAAGAAATATTCATTTTTTATGAAAAAGAAAACAGCATGTATTCAATTAGTAAAAATTCTTTAAATCGTTCCTCAGATAATTATTTAAAACTTTTTATGAACATAATCTATAAAATTATTATTTGAATAATATTTTAATAATGTTAAACATTTTCGAACTCATCAAAGTTTCAATATACGAATTAGTGAAGTCTTTGTAATTTACAGTTAAAAAAAAGTTATTATATGATGATTTTAATAGGTATCTGAAAATAAATCATGTTGTCATTTACCGATATTTTTGTTTCATTTAAAGGAAGTTATAATACACAACTAATTTTAAATATCGTATTTTAATAATCTGTAAAACATTTTCTATTAGTTTTGACTAATCTAATTACGATAATTTAGACTGGATTGCTGATAAATATTTATGAAATGAATTTTCTTAAAATACTTTTGGTTCATAATATCCATGAATAAACATGGAATTATCTGCATCATCACACATACTAATTGAAAAAAATATTTGTATATGTAATATAATAAACTTATGCGTAATTTTCGAACATTCCTCGTGACAATGCATGACGTGAAGGTATTATTGTCGATTCCCTCTAGAATTTACAATCTTCTACTGAAATTTTCTAATCCGTTCTTAACGGAAAAATACAAATAAGAAAATAATTTTACAACTCAATCAATAAATTGAAAATAAAGTTATTGAAATTAAAATTTAAATTTACCACAGAAAACTTTTAATACACGCCTCATTAGATTAGGAAATTAAAAATTATTCTCGACAACTTTAATTGAATAGATAGGATTATCCAAAAACTATTAAGTGGTTTTACCGAATGAGTTTTTAAAATCGAAAATGGAAACACAACCTTAATATCGCATTATCATTTTCGAATGCATTCAACCGAACACAAATACGATGATTGTTTCCGAGCATTCTCAGAGATAAAAACGAAAAAAAAATAATAAAGACAAAAAATAAATTTCAGGAAGATGGAGGGCTTTATAATTTTCTGTTGTGGAATTAGATTTTGAACTATATATATTTGAAGAAAAAGCAACCAGATGATTATTATAAATGATTTGTATGAAGATTTGAAAAAGAGAAATCTGGAAAAAAATGTTCATTGCGTAGGATGAAAATTTATTTCAAATCTGAAAGCTTTTTTCCTAAAAATTATTTCTAATGGCTGTTCTCCCAATTCTTTCATTAATAATTCTAAACTTATATTTTTCAAAACTGTCGGGATTAATCTATTCCTTCCTGAATAAAAATAGTATTGTTCATCGCTGCAAATTTGAAAAATACTGAAATATCAAGAGTATTATCTAAAAAGATAGTAAAGCTTCTTAAATTTAAATTAAAAGAGTTAAAGAATAGAAATATGATCGAATAAAAATATTTATAAGGGTTTTTTTTTCATCCTTTATTTCTCAAGCTGTATTACGGATTTTAAAGTTATTATTTTAATTTTTAAGTTTTCAAAAATTGAAGTTTTCGAAATAGCCCACTTAGATTAGAAACAATAGTTTAAAATAGTTTAAAGCGCATAATATTTTTAAGTTTGTTTTAAGTTAGTTAACGCATTAGTTTTTATTTATGTCTCGATTTAATAAATTTGCATTTGTTGAATTTCATTTATTGAATTTCATTTATTGAACATATTCAAAAATTGTATGTATAATAATGTTTACTCCAGCACTAGCTTTATTCATCTTTATCGTTTGTATGAAGTTTTAAAACTGACAAGGCTTGAACAAAAAACTTTACTGAAAATGTATTTCAAATCTGAAAGCATTTTTCTAAAAGTTATTTGAAGTAACCATATTCAGTATAGAACTTCATTCATTAATATTCTTAAGCTTGTACTTTTCAAAACTGTAGATATTACTCCATTGATTCAAAATAAAAATGTTCATAGTTTCTATTGTAATAGCTATACAAGAACCTATTAAAAATACACCACAGAATTAAATTAAAAAAAAAATATTTTTGCATTTTGCATTTCTCAAACATGTATTTCAATTTTTCTAGTTTATATTTTATCATTTTTTTTAAATAATTGAGCTTTTAGAATATTCCACATATAAAGAAAAGATTTGAAAAAAATTTAAAGATAAAAATATTTTTTAATATTTATTATGTAGTTATCATTAGTTAATCCCATTTGTTATTAATTAAATCTCAATTTAATAAAACTATTTTTTATTATGTTCCATTTTATGTTCATCCTGCAAAAATATATACAATAATATTTAAATTCTATACTTGGCTTATCTTTTAACGATAATTTAACTACATCTCTATTATTTTTCAAATATGATGGATGCAATATATGCCCGGTAATTTCCCTTGGCACCCTCTTAACTTCGGAACGGCTGCTGCTATATTCATAAAAGTGGTGGCTAGGTATTATAGTAAAGTAACCATGCGCTACTGAATGAAACCGCCTACGACGCCACCTGGTGACATGCTGTGCGGAGTTAGTATTTCTATCTTGAAAACGGAAAGAGATAGGGAAAAAAGTGGTTTACAAAGTTGTAGAGCATCATCGATTTAGTACGAAAAGACACCTTGTGGACATTAATGCGGAGAATAGAACGGTTAAAACGCACATTTTTTTTTTCGTTAATTTTTACACTGTGACGTCAAAAAAGGATCTTAGAAAGAAAAAACAACTACTTATAACAATATATCTTTATTTGGGATGTTCAAACTTCTCAACATCAGCTGCAATGAACATTTGAATGCACATCTGTCCGAAAGAAAATCATTTCTGCTTCCATTCAAGGTTCGTGACGCCACAGGAAATCAGAAAAAAAATTATTGCGCGTTTTAACCATTCTATTCTTCGCATTATTTTCCACAAGGTGTATTTTCGTACTAAATCAATGATGCTTTATAACCTTGTAAATCACTTTTTTCCTTATATCTTTCCGTGTTCGAGATAGAAATGCTAACACCGCAATTTTCCAACAGGTGGCACCGTATGCGGTTTCATTCCATAGCCGATGGCTACTTTTCTATACCTAGACACCATTATTATGAATATAGCAGCAGCCGTTCCGAAGTTAAGAGGGTGGCAAAGCACTTTAGTGGGCATACTGTATATATATATATATATATAGCCGTGGCCAAAAGTATTAGGCACCCTGATTTTTAAAACATTTTTGGTTTTTAAGGTAAAAAAAAAAAGTCTTATTGTTTTACAAATTATTATATTAACGTGAAATTACAAAAAATTTCAATATTTAGTTGGTCCAACATTGGCTTTCATAACAGCAGCAACCTTTTGGAGCACACTGCTGACAAGGCTTGCACATTTTTCTGCGCTTATGGGAGCCTACTCTTGAATACGAGCATTTTTCAAAGCTATTTCTGATGTTATGCTGTGTTCTCTGATTTTATGTTTTAATCTGCCCCAAAGATGCTTGATTGGATTAAGCTCTGGGGGCTGCACTGGACAGTCGTGCAATTCAATGCTACTGTTTTTAAACCATCGCATTGTAGTGGCTGAGTTAAGTCAAAAAGCAATGTCTTGTTGGAACCTGATGCCACGTAAATTGGTGTCACCAAAAAGGCATGCTAACGAAGGCATCAGAACAGTTTTAAGCACATTTATGTATTTTTTGGCTATTCACATGATTTTCGCAGACGAACATTTCACCAAAACCATCAACAGCCATGCAGCCCCATATCATACGAGCTGCCTCTTCCATTTTTACACTAGACACCACACAATCTGGATGATATTCATAGGCAATACGTTGCCTCACGCAGGTCATGCCGTTACAAATACCTGGAATTAAAATAAAATTTATACATCTTAAAATATTTCCATTTTTATTGCAAATGCCGACTATGACAAAGTGATGGTTATTTTGCATTATAAAAAAAAGGTTAAAAGGCTTACATCAAAGTTAGATTCATCGGACCACGGAACACTTGACCAATCCTCTTCTGTAAAATGTTGATGTCGAAGAACCCAATCCAAGCGATTCTTATTGTTATTTTCTGGAAGCCAGGGCTTCTTCCTGGTTTTGCACCCTTTTAACCAAGCTTCTGCCAGTATTGCCGTTCGCGCACTTATAGTCTGTTCAATGTCTTCGACAGAGCTGAAGTGAGCTCAGAAGAAGTTTTTTTTATGATCTCTAACAAACTCTCGTATTAATTTTCTTTCTTAGCGATTCGTTGGCACGCGTTTTCCGCCTGTTCATGTCTTGTTTACGTGAGACCGAGTCTTCGTTACTCTTTTAATAGCATATTGGATGTGCATCGAGAACATTTGATCAGCTTGCTTATCACTACTTGAGATTTGCCTTGTTCATGCAAGACCTGAATTCTCACCCCTTTTTAATATACAGCTCACTTTTTTTAGACATTTTACAGTTAAATGATCTAAAATTCACCACTAGATTACACACGGAAGTTACTTTACGCTGTTGCGATTGTCAAATAAAGACTGGCAAAACATTCTAAATATATTTTTTAAGAAATTGCGTTTGCTTTGTTTTAGTCGCCAGTTGTTCCAGAGGGATTATATATGTTTTGATTGACGTTTGACAACACCGCTTACGTCTTTGTATAAAACATTTGTTATTGTTTCTAATATTTTTTTACGATTCAATAATTTTGTAGGGGGTGCCTAATACTTTTGTCCAAGTCTGTATATACAGGAGGGATGACAGGTTTTGATGTTTGAAATTAAAGCTTTAAAAAATTGATCACACTTCAGATTTTTTACTTTTTAGTCTTTATATATTTTTATTGTTATAGCAAGTTGAGCTTTTTTACCGAAAAATTTTCAATAGGAGCTGATATACAAGATTCAATCAATCAGAGTTCATGGAACGTTCTTGAAAAATTGTGACATTCTTCCGAACAACGCTATCTACTGAAGAAATGCAATTGCTACATTAATGTCGATTTCTTTATCGAATTGAACACAAAAATAAGTTTAACCGAGCTTAGCTCGGTCTTCGCCGCTGGTTTATCTAATCTGAGAAAATTACTCATTAACAAGGGCAAACATTTTTGCTTGTACTGTACAGGTATGAACAGAGAGCGTTTATCAGAGGAATAGCAATAAAAATTGAAAAAGAATAAGCAGGTGTTACGAAGGAAAATAAAAGATTGGTATAGCATCGAGACATCACTGCAATGCCACAGTGCCATCAATCACACTGTAATTTTGTGACCACCTATGTAAAGCCACATGACGTTGATGTAAAATCGTTATGGCCGTTTTTAGGGTTCCGTACTTAAAAAGTAAAAACGGAATCATTATAAGATCACTCTTGTGTCTGTCTGTCTGTGATAGCCATTTTACTCGTAAACTATGGAACGTGGAAAGCTCAAATAGGGGGAAGTAATAAAGACTAACTGACCCACATGCTTTCAGATTATAAAGCATTTATAAATATATTTAGTAAAAATGTAGGGTGGGGGGCAATTCAGCTACTGAAAAAAAATATTTTCTTTGTATATCATGTTGGGTATCATGTGAAAGCTTTCGTAACGCTGAACTCAAAAATACATTCCTTTTAATTTTAGGTATTAAATTTTCATAGGTATCGTTGAAAATGTAGCGCAAAAATATGTGTCCCCATCTAATTTCGAATCTACTGACACTAAAATTATGAAAAAATTAGAGGTAGTAGAGGTTAATTTAAACCTTGTAGGAAAATTATAGCGATTACCATAAGTCACAAGTTTTTGAGAAAATCGCATTTTTCTGTTGTACACAAATTTCGATTTACGGGCATTCAGCAAAAGTGTTGATCAGCGCTGGAGGTACCTATCATAGCAAAAGTATAAAAGCATTGTTCATAATGATTTTCGAAAAATATCATCAGTAATTAGCCGAGACATTAACCCTTAAAGATACGGATGTTTATACATACATTATGACAGGGGCGACATAATCTATGCCTAGTTAACAACTTTTAATGATATATATGTGTAATGTCCAGTAGCAATATAAAAGCAATAAACGTCAAATGCGAAAGAAACAAGCAGCGCTAGCGTCATTGTCTAATAGAGGTAAAAATTCAAATTAATTCAACAAATTTTACAGAATAACAGATCACAAACCGCTGCTTTTATGAAATTCCTCTCAGACTCGGACTATTCCCTGGTTTGTCTTCAATATGCATACCTTTATGAAAATAGACCTCTATCACTTCTTCGAACAACACCATGCTATAGTTCAAGCTCTAAAAAAGCCCATATTTTAATCTTAGACCAAAACTTAAAACATAGTCTCTCTTCTAAACACTATAACTTAGTTTTTATAAATTTAGACCTTAAGCATTGGCAGCCTGTATAGCCCCCCGAGTGCTGACTTTGATGAGGGTATTGAGAACTGGCTGGGTTCTAAAAATCAGAGCCCATTGCAGTTGGTTCTCGGTGATTTCAATACTCACAGTCAGCTTTGGGGCTATAGGAGTGAAGACACCAGGGGAAAAGTTCTTATCGATAAAGTCATAGCGTATCAACGAGTTATTCTAAACTCTTCATCCAGTCCACCAACGTATGAGTCGGGGAAGAACCTGGGGAGGCCAGATCTGTCCATCTGCACGCAGGCTATGTTTTCACACATAAAACACTGGGAAGTAATTCCTTCCCTTTTTGGAGACCACTACCCAATAGAAACAGAGCTAAATTTCACAATACCCAAACTACCAAGAAGAAGATTCAAAACAAAGGGAATCCCTTTGACACAATTTTCCGAACAACTAACTCGAAAATGCTCACAGATTAACTTTAATGACATAGAAACTATAGACCAGTTTAACGAAGAATACGAAACTTTTAAACAAGAAATATTATTACAAGCCAATAAATCCTTTAAAAAGAAAGGCCCCTTCAAGAAATTTAAAATTTCCTGGTGGTCTCCACAATTGAGGGCTGAAAGAAATAAAGTAGCAGCTCTTTTAAAAAGAGCAAAACATTCAAACTACGAGTCAAATATAAACCAGCAATACAAAAGGGAAAGGGTAATTTATCAAAAACAGATTTTATCGGAGAAGGAAAAGGCTTGGACAAACCTGTGTCGCAGAGAGACGGATCCTTTTGGTTTAACGAAAAAGTTGGCCTTCCAGCGATTCCAGGACTCACATATCAGTTACCAATTTGATTCTTTGTCACCCACTTCCAGGTCATCAACCCTTTTAAAACTAACGAGAGACATTTTTGGCGATGAAACTCCAAAGCAACTACCACAGCGACTAAACTCGCACGACCAGGCAAAATTCACGAAAAGAGAGTTGCGAAATGTTGTTTTCTCATTCAATATTAACAAGGCGCCAGGACCTGATCAAATTGATCACAGGATGGTCAGGTGCATCTTTTCAAAAATTCCTAATATTCTGTTGGATATGTACAACAGTCTTTTAAAGTTAAACTATTTTCCTGATGACTGGAAATTGGGAGAGATCGTGTATTTTAGAAAGGAGGGAAAACCCTTGAATGAGAGCTCTTCATATCGCCCCATCACTCTATTACCAATATTCGGAAAAATCTTAGAGAAATTAATTCTAAGACGAATACATCACGCATTAGACAAAACGAATTTCCTATCGGGTAAGCAACACGGCTACACGCAAAATAAATCTACAGAAACGGCTTTGGAGCAAGTGATATCATTAGTAGAACAACACAAACAAAATAAACAATACACATCACTGGTGTCACTGGATTTCAGAGGAGCATTTGACAACCTCCCTTGGGACCAGGTGGTCCTAGCATTGCAAAGACTAGGTATTTCTAAACAACTCATTAATCTTGTCGTTTCCTTCCTTTCGGGTAGGCGAGCTCAGGTGGACTGGATGGCACCATTTTTGTTGTACTACTTTAGTAAGGGTTGCCCGCAGGGATCGTGTCTGGTTCTTTTTCTTTGGTTGGTTCTGTTGGAGGCTCTGTTGGGGACCTTTGATGTACAGGACTGTGAACTGGTGGCATACGCGGATGACGTGATATTACTGATCTGGGCACAGTCGAGACAGCAACTTGAACAAAAAGGTCAGAAAACTTTAAAATTTATTCAGAATTGGGCAGAAACCAACAAAATAGAAATTTCACATGAAAAATCCTCATCATTAACTTTTGGCAAACCCAAACACCTTAAGCGGGGCCCCACATTTAAACTTCAAGGTAAATCAATAAAATCAGAAACAACACTAAAATATCTGGGGGTAATATTAGATAAAAAATTATCATTTCTCCCACATGTGGCACAAAAGAGAGTAGAAATCGGAAAAATAACTCAAAATCTTTATAAATTTTCATCAAACTCAGGTCGACTCCCTCCGGAATTTTTTAAGATTTGGTACTCGGCGATCTTACAAAGGAAACTGGCCTACGCGTGTGCTGTCTGGTTTCCGCGTATGGCGCAATATCACGGTCGTCGACATTTGCTCTCGGCACAAAGGAAAGCTTTGTTGCTGATAACGAGAACATATCGCAATACGTCAACAAACGCCCTGCAGGTCCTCACAGGTCTCCCCCCACTGGATTTGCAGTTGGAGGCGGAGGCGGAGTATTCGGGGACGATTCGTCTCGGCAAGTCAACAGAAAAGACTTTTGCTCCACTATACTATCCAAAATGCTCAAAATACAAAACATCACCACTAACAAGTGAAATACAAATTTGTGAAATAAACGACTATGTAGGCAAAATTACAATATACACGGACGGTTCCAAAATGTCCGAAGGCACAGCCTCAGCATTTTGTGTGTACGAAAAAAACGAGCAAATCTATACTTGGAGAGCGAAACTGTCCCATGATAACTCCGTCTTCCAGTCAGAACCCTTCGCGATCTCTTCAGCATTAGAGTGGATAGAGTCGGACAAACATTCTCAATATTTAATCATAACGGATAGCCTATCAAGTTTAAAAGCATTAAACAATTTTGACAATACAAAATATTTAATACTAAAAATTCTTCAACAATTACAAACAACAGTAAAAGACATATACTTCAATTGGACAAAAGGACATTCAGGTGTTGAGGGCAATGAGGCAGCTGACCTACTGGCAAAATCGGCAGTAACGGATGAAACACTAATACATACATTTTTACCATATCCAGCTTCTTTACTAAAATCACAGACAAAGCAGAATCTGTTAAAAAATTGGCAAAAACGCTGGACGGATTCAGACACAGGCCGATATACGAAGGAATTCTTGCCATTGGTTGACCACAAGTATTTCGTAAACAACAGATACTTACACATATTTTTAACAAATCACGGCCCCTTTCAGGAACACTTATACAAAATTAACAAAAGAGACTCCCCACTATGCATTTGTGGCTTGCCGTCAACATCGTTACACTATGTATTATACTGTACATTAACATCGCATTATCATCTCAAAAAACACACACGTATGATTTTAGCAAGTTGGTGGCGGGATGTAAAAGAGAAACCACAACTACTCAACAAGATCATACAATGTATGAGGTTTATAGAAACAAACGACTACATCTTTTCAAATCCAGAGCCATTCTAGTCCGACTCCATAACTAGGGTGTAGCATGGAGGGAGAAACGGGTTATTAGCGGGTGCCAGAAACTTCTATCACTTTTGAATTTTTATCTTGTGCATCTCTCCAAACTCTTGTATGCGCAAATTGTAAATAGTAGGTGTGTTGTAATGTGTTTCTAATTGTGATGTTCAATATAGTGTGTTTAATGTACTGTGAAATCCCTGTAAATCCATGAAAAATGTAAATAATTATGCAATCACATTCAAATGATCCTCGTGTAATCACTACACACAGTCATGTAAATAGTAGGTGTTTGATATTGTGTTGTAATGTGTTTCTAATTGTCATGTTAAATATTGTGTGTTAAATGTACTGTGACGTATATATATCCAAGAAAATTGTAAACAATTATGCAATCACATTAGGTGAAATGATCCTCATGTAATCACTACATACAGTCATATATCTCGATGTGAAATCTTCGGTTCGCCCAGAAAAATTGGGTAACCAATTGTAATTGTAATTGTAAATCTCACAGTAACCGAAATAAATCTCAGCAGCTTGATCAGGGACCCGACGCTCCCTCTCAGACTCTGGTTGAGAGTCGGGAGGAGTGGATGTGGTCTACCCCTCGGGATTGCACTAACACTCTAAAGCGAAAGCTGAGTTCCCGAGGTGGTCATCGCTGTCATCGCTGTTAAAAACAAACTAATGTAAGGGGTCTCGGGACTCTTAAGATTGGAAAAAATGAAAAAAAAGACACTTTTCAACACTTAATGTCTTATAATGTAAATGATTTTAAAACGCAGTTTTCATTGAGATGAAAGATATAGTATATTTTTCCTTTCGTGTATTTAAAAAAATGCAAGATGCAGAATTAGTATTTATAGGGGACTCGAAACTGTTAGATATTTGTTGAGCAGAAAATTGACATAACAGCTTAAGCGCAGGATTATAAAATAAATATTGCAATTAGAATAAAAATTTTGGTGCCGACTTATACATCAGATTATAATAATTACCCTGAACTTAAATAAATTTAAATTTAAAGCATTTTATATTTTTAATACAAAGTTGTATTTAGCTAATACAAAATTTTGAAAATTTCAACAGTATAATCACATAAAAATATTTTTTTGAACAATAAAAATGAAATTTTAGGTTCAGTTTATACAGAATAACATGAAATATATGTTTTTTTAAAATTTCATAGTAAAATATTCAGAAGTTTTTGAGGTATCCTGCGCGTTATGCCCAAACACGTCATTTGGAGAAAAATGACTTCAAAGTTTCGGAAACGCCGCTTGCGCTATTAAGCTAGTATAATTCTAAAAGCCAGAACTTTTGTTTTAATGGGAATTTCAATGAAACAATTATATCAAAATGTTAAGAAAAAAAAGGAGTTTAACATCTAAAAAAATAAAAATTTCTAAAGTTTTGAAGCTTTAAGGGTCCTGAGACCACTTAATTAGAATGAATCATATGAATAGTATGGGATTCGCGACTAGTTTGCATTGAGTGGATCTCTCAATACGCCTCGAATAACTTTAAAAGTTAATTAAAAAACTATCTGGAAAAATGCGGCACGGATTAAGCCGGCGTTACAAGTTTGCGACCTCCTTTCGAAGCGCTCTTAGCAAAATGCCAAATTTAAACTTTGAACAAAGTTTTTGTTTTAGTTACACTGTAGAAAGAAAGGGATGTGTTTTCTATACTGTGGTCCATGAAGCATCGCTCAAGTTTTGCTCCGATGGAAATGTAAATATTTAAGGAATGGGGTAAGCTAGAGACTTGTGTCATATATTTTTCTCTTCTTCTTTAAATGCTGATTAAAATGATATGTGGTATGTGTAGTTATGTGTAGGAGTTCAGGAGAAATATGTAGTTGAACTTTCTTCTTCTTTACTTTCGATTTCTCCTTGAACCAGGTTTTGCCACCCATCCAGATGCTTCTCGTGCCCACTTAACTACGTCAAAACTTTTTAAACTTGATAAATTTAGATTTTACATACTCTTGTGATCATTTTAATACCTAGTTTGTCCTTCCGGGCACAGGTTTTCATATAAAATTAACCCATTAATTAACATGCACTTTTTGTTTAATTCGAGCCATTTTCAAATTAAAGTGTTTTAAATATGCTTACAAGATACACATAACTAATTGATAACTCAAATAAATGGCTCATTTTGTGTCAATCGAACTCTGTAGATTATTTTGGTACCATTTTCATAAAGTTTTCATCAAGTTTTAACTTTTAAATATCCAACTTAAAAAGTGAAGTTTTCATCTTTTTCTCCCATAGAGATAACATGGGAAAAAACAATAGAATTCCATTGCAATTTTGACCATGTTAAGTTACCTATAATGTTTTTTAATGGCTCATTTGACCTTGACCATCTTCTTATCTCTCTTTTAAGTCCTATCTTGTAACTCTTAGTCATTTTTTCTATTAATTTTAACATAAATTCTTTAAATTACTTTCAAAATTTTGGAGCCATTTTCAAATAATGACAATTTTCAGAACCTTCTATAACAACTAAAACTTTCAGAAATCTAAAATCTATTGTTTCATTCACCTTAATTAAAGAACGTAGATCAATTTAGTACCATTGGTTTTAAGTTAACGTTTAGTTTTTTCCCTTTAAACTTTACATGAAAAACTGCAATATTTGAACATTTTCCCCATAGACTTAACATGGGATAAACAATGGAATTCTATTGTCTTAAAATCTACCTAAAACTGTTGAAAATGATAATATATTGTATTTTTCACTTAGATAAGATTACAAGCTTTAATTTGATACCTATTATGTCCAAAAATATTGATATTTACTATGCCAAATGATTATTTTAAAAAGTCTTCTTTTTTGTAATTTTTGAAATCTGAAGTAACCCTTATTCCTTTCCACCAATAAAAGGCTGCGGACAAAGATGGGCCGCTCGCCGTGGCGGTTGACCCACCCACCCGCCCCCAACCGCCACCAATAAAAGGCTGCGGACGAAGATGGGCCGCTCGCCGCGGCGGTATAATAACATTAATAATATAATTGGCGGGACGGGCATTTCTTCATTCATATAAATTCAAAATTCAAAAATGCCCGTCCCGCCGAGGGTACCAATATGTTACGAGTTCTAAAGATAGGCTTAGCATAATATGTAATACTAACCTTCTGATATTCTTCTTGCGAGTTGCATCTACACGATGCTGGGCGTTAATGAATTAGAATCTGGGTTCAAACTCATACAAAGAATCATTTATAGTATAAAATAATCATTTAATTCCGACAATAAAAACATATTTCATTTTACTTCAAGAGAATTCAACAGCTCACATACATTCATGGAATACTCCTATTAACTACGCATCATCAATAAATTTACATTACAATATCATGCACAGCGCGTGCCACTAGTTTCATTTCACTTCAATTCCTAACATCCTCCCCCCTTTGAAACTTGGGGAGAGTTTCAAATACATAACAATTGTTATTAAAAAGATATAATTTCTTCGGAGCTCTTACACATCTTCCAGAAGAGGTATATTTCTTAATTGTGACACTATCAGGAGAAGATACACTTTTATCATTAATACACTCACTAGAACTAGATTCCTCTTCACCCAACTTTTTAAATGCGATTTCATTCGTATCATTCGAATATATTTCCAAAGGGAAGATGCGCTGCACCGGACGTAAAAGCGTGCCGTGCTGCGTTTTTAACCTAACAGTACGGATTTTATTATCCCGTCCAGGAATCAACTGAATCACTTTCCCTAAAGGCCAAAATAAACGCTTTTTATTATCATCCCCAATCAAGACTACTTCCCCCAATCGAGGCTCACGTGTGTGTTTTTCAGTATGTTTTTGGACTAATTCACTGAGGTATTCCTTTCTAAAGCGTTGCCTAAAATCGGTAAGAAGTTTAGCTCTATAATTCGCCCTTCTCCTTAAACTTCGAGAATCTAATTCGATAATATCTGAGTTGCTAAAACATCTGTTTTCAGTAAGAAACATAGCGGGTGTAAGAGGAACTAGCTCTAGTGGGTCCTCAGAGATATAGGTTAGAGGTCTACAATTAATTACAGATTCACAATCACATACAAATGTATTCAGTTCTTCATAAGTCAATACTGATCTACCAAGAGTACGTATTAACAATTCTTTTACAATACGAACCAACCTTTCCCACCAGCCTCCCCACCAAGCTGCGGTGGGAGGTATAAATTTCCAAACAATTTTATGCGTCATAGTTTCTCGTAAAATTTTATCCCAATTTAATTTCGAAAATTCATTGGAAGCTCCCTTAAAATTCGTTCCATTATCACAATAAATAGTACTAGGTCTTCCGCGTCTAGCTATAAAACGCCTCGGGGCTAGAAGAAATGCATCAGAAGATAACGAGTTAACTAGTTCAAGGTGAAGTGCACGATAAACTGCACAAGTAAATAACGCTATCCAAACTTTCTCGCCTGTTTTCAGGAATAGAGGCCCTGCTAAGTCCACTCCTATAATTTCAAATACAGCGCAATCCGTCACGCGATCTGGTGGTAAAGGCGTCGGTTTGCTTGACAAGGATTTTGCTTTAAAGCGTTTGCATGGAATACAATCAAATAACACATTTTTGATGGCTCTTCTAGCTCTAATAATCCAAAATCTTTCTCTTATTAAAGACTGCATTATTCTTATTCCCGCATGACAATTCTTCTGGTGTACAGATCTAATCAACAGTTTTGTAAATTCACACTTATCTGGCAACAATATTGAATACAAAAATGATTCTTGATCATTTCTTTCAGTTATTTCAGTTTTTACCCTTAAAACTCCATTATTATCTACGAATGTAACAATATGATGCACAGACATTTTATTGTACAAATAATACCATTGGACTAAACTGATTAGGTGATTTTCCGAATTCGGAATTTCATTTTGAGAAAGATTAAAATCTTCACATTTATCAGAAACCTTACGACAATTATTTACAAATCTCAAGACATAAGCAAATACTCTTATCATTTTGTCATAATTAGATATATTATTTAAGAGCGAAAGGGGTGCGTCTTTAGCTAGATCAACATTCATAATTTTAACTTTCTTTTTTTCTAAATCTACTTCTTTAGGTTGACAGTCAATCGCGTCCATTGGCCAACACCCAGGATTTTCCTTTAACCACTTAGGGCCTTCCCACCAACTCGAACTAAGCATTCGTTGTGGAGAGCACCCACGCGATAGTATATCAGCTATGTTTAAACTTCCAGGAACGTGCTTCCATGATTCCGTTCTGGTCAATTGCCGAATCTCTTTAACTCTGTTGCTCACAAAAATCGACCAATCTCCATGTTCTTTTATCCACCAAAGTGCAGTAGTAGAATCTGACCAAAATGTTATTTTCAGATTTGGCATATTGATCGCTTTGATGGCAGAATTCGCGAGTCGAGCACCTATACAACAAGCCATTAGTTCTAAACGCGGCATACTCAAAGTTTTGAGAGGAGCAACCCTAGACTTCGCTCTAACAAGTATAACCTTTACTTCAGAACCAATTATTGATCTAGCGAAGACGCACGCTGCATATGCCCCTTTCCTAGCATCAACAAAAACATGGATTTCAGATGAAGTATTAATCTCCAAGTAGCGAGGTATAGCTACTTCCTTTAACACATCGATATTCTTTAGCCATTTCAAAATACATTTACAATATTACAAGGCAATTCATGATCCCATGGAATTTTCTGTTTCCATGAATCTTGCAATAATAGTTTTGGAAGCAATGTAGTTGGTGACAATAAGCCGATAGGATCAAAAATCCTTTGTACAATGCTCAAGATTAACCTCTTAGTAATTTTCCTTTCGCACGTTACTGCTTCTAAATCTAAACAACATTTTAAAGAATCATTATTTAAATTCCAAATAATCCCTAAAATAGAAGTATCCCCAGAACTCTTATCGACATTCTTGCAAGCTACATTGCTTTCAAAACAACGCAAATTAAAACACCCTTTAGACATTAACAATTTTGCATCTTCAATAAATGTTTCAGCTTCATCAATGTTAAAAACACCTGATACACAATTATCTACATAAAACGAACATTTCAATTTTTCAGCAGTTTCTTCATATTCAGGGGGACTATTTTCTAATAGATGCATTATGGATGCACTTAATAAATAAGAGCTGGAAGATACACCAAATACAACTCTACAATGTCTATAAATCAATTGCCCTTCATTACATGGGAAATAAAATCTAAGAAAATCTCTATCTCTAGGCATAACAGATAACATTAAATAAGCTTTTTCTATATCTGCAGTTATACCGATAGGATATGTTCTAAAACGGTCAAGAATATCAGATATTACTTCAATGAGATTAATTCCTTTATATAGACATTCATTTAAGGAGGGTTTTCCTCTTTCAGAAGCAGACGCGTCAAATACAGGGCGTACCTTTATAGTTTTCTTATCTAACCTGATTACGGGCCTATGCGGTAAATAATGACATTTATTACTTAATTCATTTTCTGGGACACGCTCAATAATATTTAATTTTTCCCATTCCCTAAATACTTCTTGATATTCAGCGAAAAATCCCCCGCATTTCAATTTATTAATCATTTTTTCATGTCTCTTCCAAGCTAAAATTTTGTTATCTGTCAAGTTCTCAGAATTACACTTCCATGGAAGCTCTACTTCATATCTGCCATCGGGAAGAATTTTCATTTTATTTCCAAAATCGCTTAAATCAAAATTTTCTTTCCTTTCAAAACTCGGAATGGGGTCAGAAATTCCTATTGTTTCAAGTTCCCATAATTCATTCAAAGGAACATTTCTAACATGCATAGACAATGTTGTCAAAATATTATGTTTCTTACTAGAAACTTGTTTTCCCATTACAGTCCAACCCAGCTTGGTTTCTATGGCAGTCAAATCGCAATTCAATTGAATTAAATTACCTGTTAATAATCTCCCTATCAAATCTGCCCCTATCAAAACATCAATTTCGGTTTCCTTACAAAAGTAATCAGTTAGATTAATCTGTCTTTTTTTCAGCTCATTTAAAATCCCACAATCTTTAATTTTAGGGACCAATCCGCAAATCTTTCTTTCGGAAAATACTTCGCAACTAAACGCGTTATCTCCTTCTAGTTCACTGATTTCTACGGAAAACACATCATGTGGTTTGGGCTTGGTTTCATTCCCCCCGAACAATTCGTGAATAATTGTTTCCTTTCTCAGAGGACGCATTTTTAATAATTTCGTTACTCTTTCGCTAACATAGCTACTTTGGCTCACAGTATCTAAAAGTGCGCGTACAACCCTTTGGCGACCGTGCGACCGAATACGCACGCCAAGTGTCTGCATAAAAACAACTTCATTACTATTACAATTAGAAAGGGAATTCTCTGACTTAAGAATTTCATTTTGATCATTTCTTCTAGATTGCTGCGGGCACATTATTTCAAAATGAGGTTTATTACAAAGGGTACACTTTAACTTAGATTTAGTATTACAATTTCTACTTAAATGACCAAGTTTTTGTAAGCATGAAAAACAGGCACCTTTTTTTTAACAATAATTGTTGTTTATCACCTAAAGACATTTTTTTAGCGCTAAAGCACTTTTCACTTTGATGAAATTTTTCACAAAAGATAAAATTATTTTTTTTACCTATATTTTCCATACTCACTAACGCCGATGCGGTAGCTAAATCACACTCTTTACACTTTCAGATATAGGGTCTCTTTTGCCGACATTCATTTGTCCGAAACCTTTCCTTGGTAGAGAAACGATTTCATTTCCCTGAACTTCTTGGCGAAGAAAGTCCATCAGTTCCTCTAAGGTTCGGGAATTCTTACTGGCAGCTGCATTGTGACCTCGGCTTCTTTCCCAAGTTAAAAGAATTTCTTCAGGCAAACAACTTTCAACTAAAGGTGTCAGAAAATCTCCGTATTTCTCTTGTGTTCGACCAAGGCTTTCCAAGGCTCGGAGTTTACTTTCCAATTCATCATATAAAGCAGCCAAATCAACTTTCATTTTTCCAGCTGTAGCATTTCTCATTACGAGGGTTAACAGTTCTCTTACGTAAATCTGAACAAGTAGGTCATCTCGGCCAAATCTTTCTTTTAATTGTTCAATAGCCTTTGGATAGTTTTCAGCAGTTGCCGGATAGCTCTTCACTAATCGCTCTGCCTTTGATTGTGGTTCCATACATTGCAATAAATATTGCATCTTATCCTCATCAGCAATAGAGACATCTTCATTTATTTTTTTGAACTGACTCCAGAAAGATAAATATTCTTTTGGCTCGCCATTAAATCTTTTCAGCTCAATTTTCGGTAGTTTAAATTTTCTTCCTTCACTTTCACTAGGAGATGAAGATAATTCAATTTTCTCATCAATGTGCGAGCATACTTCTATATATTTCACTCTATATGCTTCTGCACTTTCAAAGTCTTCAGTGAACAATTTTTCGTCTTCCTCTTGCAACAACATTTCCGAAATTTGACTTTGACATGTGTCTAACCTCTGAAACTTGTCCATGAGTTGAGTTTTTAAAATTGAGAAATCTTTGAATTCATTTATTTCTTTAGATAATTCAGCCTCAATTTTGTTAACTGTGACGGTAAAAGTAGTTCTTAATCCTTTTCTTTGCGTTTTTAAATTATTCAAATTCATTTCTTCATTCATATAAATTCAAAATTCAAAAATGCCCGTCCCGCCGAGGGTACCAATATGTTACGAGTTCTAAAGATAGGCTTAGCATAATATGTAATACTAACCTTCTGATATTCTTCTTGCGAGTTGCATCTACACGATGCTGGGCATTAATGAATTAGAATCTGGGTTCAAACTCATACAAAGAATCATTTATAGTATAAAATAATCATTTAATTCCGACAATAAAAACATATTTCATTTTACTTCAAGAGAATTCAACAGCTCACATACATTCATGGAATACTCCTATTATACGCATCATCAATAAATTTACATTACAATATCCTGCACAGCGCGTGCCACTAGTTTCATTTCACTTCAATTCCTAACACATAGAGAAACATGGGATTCTGGAGGCATATTCTATACTTTTAACATAGCTTAATTTTTATGATCTCTATATTATTTTGAAAAACTAACGCCAGATCTCGATATTTTGAACTTTTAGCTTTTCTCCGCCTCCATCCATGTCTCTCTAGGACAATTTGATATTTTTTAATTGACTTTTGAAAAAGTGTCATTTTTTGAAGAAATTTTTCCGATTTCCCATAGGAATGTATTAGGTAGTTTACTTTTTAAATTTAATTTTTTAACTTCTACTTATGTACCGATCTTTTATATATTTACATATTCTGAAAGTTGAATCTTTACTCTTTTTAGCGGTACTAATTGTTTTAACTTTGAATTCCTAGAAGTACCTTTGATTTTAATTTTAAAATTGGTATTTTTTGATTTGGAGCGGTTGGGTGGACACTGGTTTCTCTCACAGAATTCGTGTCCTATAAGGGCAAGTCAATATTAATGCTTTAAAATAATTGAAAATTCAAGTAGGTTGCCTTTACATTTGAGTTAATACAATTGACTCCAAACTAACTTAAAGTTTAGTGAATAGTTACAACTACTTAGCCCTTTTCAGGTCAGTAAACCGCCATTATTGGCCACGTATTTTCCCTATGGGAAACGCAATGTTAATAGTAAATCTATTTAAAAGCCTACCAGCTCTTTCTAAAACAAAACTATGAATGACATCTAAGAAATACAAAATCTGTAGGGGTCCACACCTGGAATAACTTATAAAAGTCCCAAAATCATCGGATGTTAAAGAACATCCTCCATTTTGTTTCTCAAAAAAAAAAAAAAAACCTCTCTCAAAGCCTTAAAATAATACATAAATTAATTACAATAAAATACTAAATATGATTATTTAACTAATTATTCGATGGCAACATGTACAGGAAGGTCTCCAACTTTTAGTACAATAATTAACTACTGGGTTTGCCATCTAATTACTAAAACACGCCATTTTGTTTCTGATGGGTGTATTATACATTTGAATTATTGCATAAAATGCTAAATAACTCGAAAAGTATTGGTCGTAGGGGTATTCTGCTGCGCTCTAGCACAGTTAGGGGCCTGCCGGGGAGTGGTCAAATGGGCTCTTCATTATTATAGCTTTTATTTTTGTTACTGTCATATTTTTGACACATTTTATATTACTTTACTATTATTTCTACTGTCACCATCTTTTACACCAATTTTTGCCCCCCTCCCTTATCTATAACAATTGCTACTTTTTTCCTAATTGGGCTAGAGACATGTTTTTTTCTAATTTACATTCATTTTCGACTGTTATAACAGTCCCAAGTCACATTTTACACTTTTTATAAGTTGTTAAGGTTTTTCCTTAACATTGGCAACTTTTACAATTATTAAGATATTTTTCTGGTTTTTTCTTGATTGTACTAGAGGTTGCCAACAATATTGATCCCACTAAATTTTTTTGACCTTGCACTCATTTCTAAGTTTAACATTGACTTATTTTTTATTATTTGAGTTATACTTCTGATTTTTTCACTAGGATAACTCATATGACATATTTTCTTGATCCCAATAAACATTTTTACATTTAATATTTTTTATCCTTAACAATAGCAACTTTTTTATTTATTGGGTTATTTCTCTGGTTTTTTCTGGAATGTACTGGAGGTTGCCAACAGTTTTGTTCCCATTTTAATTATTTGACCTCGCAAACATTTCTTTGCCTAACATTGACTACTTTTTTATTATCTGAGTTATTCTTTTGAGCTTTTCATTGGGTTCTCTCATATGACATATACTCTTGATCCAACTAAACAATTTTATTATTAGCACTCATTTCCTTAACATTAGCAACATTTTGATTATTGGGCTATTACTCTGGTTTTTTCTTGAATGTATTGGAGGTTGCCAACAGTAGTGTTCCCATTTTAAATTTTCTGAACTTGCACACACTTCACTGCCTAAAAATGTAATTGCTTAATAAATTTGGGTCATACTTCACATGTCTTACATTCTTGTTCCCACTTAATACTTTTTCACTTAGCACTGTTATTAATATCAAAAGTGTACATTTGTATAAGAGTAAATTATTTTAAAGCTTGGTAATTTAATGTTTTCGATGGATCATGATACTTATTATTTTTGTAAAACTTCAATTAACTTACAACAAATAATCTATACTAAATAACAGGTTATGAAAGAATACATATTATGCCAGCAAGAGTGCTGGTCTGGTAAAAAGGAAGTTTATTACTTTTACTTC
The DNA here is from genome assembly GCA_963932465.1 of Maratus speciosus. Taxonomy (NCBI): domain Eukaryota; kingdom Metazoa; phylum Arthropoda; class Arachnida; order Araneae; family Salticidae; genus Maratus; species Maratus speciosus. Next base: position 327,996,427 of record OZ010795.1, on the reverse strand, counting down.
AAGTGCATGGTCACGGTGGCATGAGAGGCAGGGGCACATACTCCCCCCCCCCCTTCCATTTTTTATATTTGGCTATTAAAATTGCTTTCCTTTATTTTATTATTTTATTTTGTTTTATTTATTCTTCAAATCCTCCCCCTTTTACTTTTCGGCTCTTAATTTTCTCTTAGTCATTTTCGGTGGTTACGACCACTGGTTTTTGCTTTTAACTATCTATATCCCTTTCTTTCAAAGGTGTATGGCGGGGCCTAGTGGACCCCTGATCTTTATCTCCAATAATTTATAAATTTATATATTATCTATCTTATATTATTTAAAAATTTATATCCTGGAATTTGATAAATCACGGTTAAAACTATATCATACTCAAAATAATTTATCTCTCCAAATATAAGTAACTAACTAAATTATTTGAAAACCTGCTTCTGTATTAACTACAACGATGGTAACACCGTCCCAATCACCAGAAGGATGTGACATGAACTTAACAACCATATCAAGTATCTGTGGAATAAGTGAAAATATAAATGACTTCTTTACATACGAGAGTATCAAGAAACTTATAATACTTCATAAAAAGAATCGAACACTTTGTTATAATCTATACAGGGATGAATTACTCAGACAGTTGGCGCACATCAAGGCGGTGGAAAATGAAAACTATGAAGAAAATCCATATCATGAACTCCAGATGCACGATCATAATATACTAATTCATAGAGTCTTGCAGAGATTATATTACTATAAAAAGAAAAACAAAAAATGGCACAAAACAGTAAAATTCTTCCAACTACAATTAGAGCATGGAATTGCAATGGAAACGAGAAAGTACAATGAAAGTCCATATTATACAGCCCAGAACGAAAAGTGTACAAATTACACAATAATGTTACAAATCATAGAGCATCTAGACTACAAGATAAATTTAACTCCGTAGACATAAACGATGACTCAAATTTCGCAATATACGATCATTTAAATTTGATTGTTGCATATCATGAAATAAAAGAAAGAATAGAAACAGGCAACTTTATCCGTCTTAAACAAGATGACAGTCTTAGTGAGGATGAATTTAAGAGAGACTTTCAGCAATACGGGCATTACAGCTCATCGGAGTCTGACGAAGAAAAAGTTGAAGGGTCAGATGAAGAACGTAATACAGATGAAAGATATCTTTCCTCGAGTGAAGGGGATACTGACTGCGAGACCGTAGATAAAGAAAACAAATTCCTAGAAGAAGAAGAGAAAAGTGATTTCGACGAGCGGATGTGCATAATAAATGGTAAAAATAATCAGTCGGTTAACTTGGAAGATAAAATAACCTATGCAAATAAGGAGAAAATATTACTAGAAAAAATAATAAGGGAAAAGCAAAATGAAATAAATGCTTACAAGGACATGTTATCTGAAAAAGAAGAAAAACTTAATGAAGAAAAGATTAAACAACAAGAATTGGAAGAAAAAATGAATGTACTGCAAAATAGATATGAAAAAGAAAAAGAAACTAACTCTATAATACTAGAAAAACTAATTAAATTAGAAGAAAAATAAACAGAAAAACAGGGATGACAGGGATGACCGCCCCGGGAACCCAGCTTTCGCTTTAGAGTATAAGTGCAATCCCGGGGGGAGACTCAAATCCACTGCATATGTTAAGATACATTAACAATGACAATATTTTTTAAACAGTTAATAACATACAGAAAAATAAATTCAGTTTGCTGTTTTTGACTCTGAAACTCACAAGGAGTGTCATCAGTACATACATTGACAGCAATTGCACTATGTTGTATACATGCATAAACAATTACAATACATGTTTTTTTGAATATTAGAGCTGAAAAACTTTAAGTGAAATGCATAGGCTGATAAATATAATGAAAATACTAAATAAACAAGTCATAGGAAATAAGACAAATATTTACATTATGTACAAAACAGGGGCTCCTGTCTGGAATGGGAGCTAAAACAATGAGTTTGCTCAGCTAGCTCAGAAAGGGAGGGGATTGGTAAATATAAATTCGTTGTCTTCTAAAAATTTCATACAATCCGCTATACGTTGCAGGAGAACTGGACGGTCGAGCAGGTAAGTTAGCCAGTCAGGCAGTGTCATCTGTTGTGGCTTTATAACGTGATAGTGGGACGTTAATGTGCAATGTAAAATATAGTGTAATGATGTTGATAAGGATCCACAAATGCAAAGAGGTGAGTCCCGTTTATTTATGGTATATAAGTGTTGTTGGAAGGGTCCATGATTTGTGAGAAACAGATGCAGGTATCTGTTACTTATGAAAATGTTTTGTGAGACCTTAGGTATGAAGTCACGCGTGTATTGACCCACCTGCACTGTAGACCAACGTTGTTGCCATCGGTGTAGCATTTGTTTTTTGAGTTCTAATTTCAATGTTGATTGTGGGAATGGAAGAAATGTTAGTGGTAAAGTTAAATCAACGACTGCCGACCTCGCCAGCTGATCGGCCAGTTCGTTGCCCATTATACCAGAATGTCCTTTAACCCAATTAAAGAAGAACGATTTTTCTGAGGACTGAAGGAGTAAGGTTATGTCTAGAACTAAGTGATTATTGTTATCAAATTTTGAAAGGGCCATTAGACCTGATAAACTGTCTGATGAAATTAAGTATTGGGTGTCAGAGTCCTCTTCTGCCCAACGAATCGCCTCCTTTATAGCAAAGAGCTCTGCCTGGAAGACAGAGTTCCCCGGATCAAGCCTTGCGCGCCAGGAAAAAAAGTGTGAGCTATGCCTATAAACACAAAAAGCTGCCGCAGTTCCTACTTCTGTTTTAGACCCGTCAGTAAAGATGTGTGTTGATCCGTTAAAGTCTTTTGTTGCACAAATACTAATACCGTTTGAAAGTGAAGAGATCTGATACTTTGAACATTTTGTTGAGTACATTGGGGCAAAATAAGAAATATTAGAAGCACCCAGGTGAGTGATCCGAGCGAACTCAGCCTCCGCTTCTAATTGTATGTCCAATGGAGGAAGACCCGTGAGGACCTGAAATGCTGCGGTAGAAGTGTTCCTATAGGCTCTGGAGATCAGGAGAAGTGCCCTTCTCTGAGCCGCTAGAATATGGCGAACTCCATGCGACTTCCGCATTCGCGGAAACCAGACTGCACATGCGTACGCCAGTTGCCGCTGTAGGATGGATGAGTACCAGACTTTAAAGAAGTATGATGGAAGACGACCTGATACTGAGGAGAATTTGTATAAATTTTGCGTGATTTTTATTATTTCTTGACGTTTTGATGCCAGATGGGGTAAGAATGAGAGGTGTTGATCAATTTTGATTCCAAGATAATTAATTGTTTTTTCTGACTTTATATTTTTACCATGTAGTTTAAAGAGTGGGCCCCGTTGGAGAATTTTCGGTTTACCAAACGTTATAGAGCGCGACTTCTCGAAAGAAATTGTTATTTTGTGAATTTTCGCCCAGTTTTGAATAAAGTCTAGTACTCTGTTCCCTCGTTGTTCAAGTAACGCTCTTGTTGGGCCCCAGACTATAAGTAAAACATCATCCGCGTATGCGACTATCGCACAGAACTCAAACAGAAAGGTCCGCAGCAGAGTCTCGAGGAGAGCCATAAAAATGGCCCCAGACAGGAGCCCTGAGGACAACCCCTTGAGAAAAAATACAAAAGATCTGGCAGCTGCCAGTCCACCAGAACCCGCCTGCCGGACAGGAAGGAAGCAATTACATTAATTAGCTGAGGTGATAAGTTTAAATGGTGTAGTGCCTGTAGTGCTAGGTCCCATGGGAGATTATCAAAAGCCCCCATAAAATCTAGCGAAATAAAAGATGTGTAATTTTTATTAGATTTGTTAATATCTATGTAAGATAGTGCCTGTTCTAGTGCTGTTTCGGTCGATTTTAATTGAGTAAAACCGTGTTGTAGGCCTGTTAATGCGTTGCTTTGAGTTAGTGAATGATTAATTCGTCTTAAGAACATTTTTTCATAGATTTTGCCAAATATCGGGAGTAGCGTTATTGGTCTATAAGAGGTGTGTTCATTTGCTGGTCTACCTTCTTTCCTGAAGTAGACGAGCTCGCCCACCTTCCAGGCCTCCGGGAAATAGTTTAAGCGAAGTGCACTGTTATACATGTCTAGAAGAGTTAAGGGTATTTTAGAAAAGAGAGATCTAATCATCCGATGGTCTATTCCGTCGGGACCTGGAGCTTTGTTTTGGTTAAAGCTATAGATTGCATTTCGCAGTTCTTTTATTGTAAAGTTAGGCTGGTCTGCGTGAGTTTGTTGTGAGGTTGCCATATTTGGCTGAGCTGGTGATCCCAGTGATGCACCAAAAATTTTTTCTGTCAGTGTAAACAAAGAAGAGGACCTGGAAGCTGGGAATGACGAGTCCGGCAGATAGCTAATCTGACAGTCTTGAAAGTCCTGAAAAGCCAGTTTTTTAGATTTGCCAAATGGGTCAGTTTGTTTCTTACAAAAATTTACCCAGGCGTCCTTCTTCACTCTTTGAATCAATTTCTGATATTTGGCACGCTCTCTTTTGTAAATTTGATATTCTACCGAGTCTAAGTTCGTATTCTTTGCCCTTGTATAAAGTGCTTTTACTTTATTTCTTTGAGAACGAAGGTCCGTTGTCCACCAGGAGAACTTGACCTGTCTGAATGGAGGTTTTAGTTTAAAGGATGCTTTTGCACTATTTTGAATAATATTTTGAAAAGATTTGTAAGTCAGGTCAAAGGCCTGACGTGAGTCTACTGAAGAAAAAATTACGGAATTTAATTTGCATGAGTTTTCAACCATGCCTATGAATTTGTTGAATGGGACATTTTTTGTTCTGAAGCGACGTTTCGGAAGGATCGGGATTGGAAGCAAAAGATCTGTTACGATAGGCCGATGGTCACCGAAAAGCTCAGGGAAGACATCCCATCCTCGAAAGTAGCTGAATAGTGGTTGTGTGCAAATTGAGAGGTCAGGACGCCCTTCCCTTTTGCCGGACTCATAGGTTGGTGTACAGGATGGTGACTTTAAGACAATCAAGTTATTTGCTAATAAAGAATCTACGAGTAGCCGTCCTCTGTCATCGTCACGAGTATAGCCCCAAAGCTGGTCGTGTGCATTGAAGTCACCCAGGACTAGCTGGTATTCACTCTGGCGTGCGGAGCGCAGCCAGTCTTGTACGTCCACCTCAAAATCTGAACGTGGAGGGCTGTACAGGCTGCCTATGCTCAGAATAAAATTTTCTAGTTCTAGGTTTACAAAGATGGAATGATCGTTTTTTGCCGAGATACAGTGCTTTAAATTTTGATCCAAAATTATTATGTGGCTATTGTTGGAGCTAGAGCTGTAACAGGGAACATCAACTGGGAGAGAAGATGGGCGTTTGTTAAAGAGGTAGGCATCCTGGACGCATGCCAGAGAGAATTTTTCCTGAATTATGAAACGGATAAATGCTGCCGTGTTGGACTTACTGTTCTGTAGGTTACATTGTATTGCACGGAATTTTATGCAATCTTAGTGTCCTTTGTGCTACTGCTTGTCGTTGTTGTTTAATATATGTCGGGCAGCGTCCATCGAAACATGTGTGATTTGTTGGAATGTCCTTTCCTGGAGTTTCTCTACTTCTGTTTTCCTGTATGCAGTTGATACACTTTGGTTCCTTCGCCGTACATTCGTTTACATGGTGTTTCTCTGAGCAATAAGCACAAGTTAGTTCATTTGTACAGTCTCTTGATACGTGGCCTAGTCTTTGACAGTTGAAGCAACGTGGTATTAGAATATATGGCTTTACTGTACATCTGTTAAAACCAAAGCACGGTTTCAGCGATTGCAGTTGCAATGCGTCCCTTTCATGCATTTGAAGAACTAGATGTGAAGTTGCTTCTCCCCTTCGTCCTTTCATCACTTTCAGCAGCTTGAAGGAGACATTATCCTTTCGTAGACATTTATTAAGAGCTGAGATTATGATGTTTTCTTCATAGTTTTGAATTGCTTCATCATTTTCTTTTTGCTTGTCTCGGTTTTCTGATTTATTGTCTATTTTCAACTTCATCGGGGCTTTTGGCGCTCCAAATACTATCACCCGTAACATCTTCGGTGGTTTCTCTGTTATGTTTATCATGTGATTGAGTTTTTCACTGGTTTGGATCCTGGTTCTTATCTGTGCAAGTTCTTCATTATTGTTACAGGTTATTAGGAATTTCCCAGATCTTGTAGGGATACAGTTTGAGGTCTGTAGTTTTCTTTGATCCACTTCGGTATTTAAGACATTCCTTAACTCCTGGACTTGAATTCCATCTGTTTTCGGGCTCAGTATTAGGGTTGGCTTTTCCGTTGGCAGAGGTAAGAATTGTGCCATTTGTGCGTAACTAAACATCTGTTCGCGTTCCTTGTCAATTCTTCTCATATCTGCTTTTTGTTTTGGTGTTTGTAGTAATGGAGATTTTTTGAGGGATTCCTGTATTGCTTCTATTTCTTGCTTCTGTTTTTTTAACTCAGATTTCAGGAACGTTCCATGTTGACCCAATATGAAAGTCATAGTTTCCTTTAACTCTGCTAGAATGTCTATTTGCTTTTTGTTACCTTCTTCACGTTTTCGGTGTTCTATGCATTCTGTTTTCCAGTTTTCTCTTTCTTCATTTATTTGCTCCACTAGTTCCATCAGGCTGTGGAAACCTTCTATGATTTCATTTTTGATAGTTAACTTTTCGCTTTTTGGGTCTTCATTTTTATTTGCGAGGAGACGATTAATGTTTTCTTCTATTTTTTGGCGTATTGCGCACGGTTTTAATTTTTTGGCTTTTATAAACCGAAGTTCCTCTTCTATTTCATTTTTTCGTGCTTGGACAGACTTTAACTCTTCTACTAATTTTTCCATGTCCGCCAGCTTGATACGAGCTTCAGCTAATTCTCTCTGCTCAATTATGATTTCTTCCGCCTGGTGTTCCCGTGTTTCTTTTTCTTCTTCCAAACCAGCTCGAATACGTTCCAAATCCGCTTTTGCCTGATTGCCCTCTGTTATGTTCTTTATTATGTATGCTTTGTAAGCTTTTACCATGTTTGCATCATCAGATCTCCCAAGTCTTTTGCACTTATCATATTCTTCGAATATCTCGTCCATTGTCATCTTTTCCAATTTTTCTATTTCGCAGATTTGTAAGTTTTCCATCTGTTCTTGTTGTTCGCTCTTACCATTAGATTTTCTTGGTGATTTTGAATGTTCAGCTTGTACTGGTTTCGATAAGTCGTTTTTCTGCGATCGCTGTTTTTCCGCTTTTTCTGATTTCGCTGGCTTCTCAGATTGTGACCCTTTGTCAGACTGCATCTGTTGCGATGTTTGCAATTGTTTTTTTGATTGTGACCTATCCTTTCTTGATCTGAGGCAATGCGAGGGTGTATTACTTTCATTCATCTTTAAGTCCGTGCGAAACTTTTGCGCAGTCTAAAGTTTTTGAGATGAAGTATAAACAGGTAGCATAGACGGTTAGCACTTTTATCACTTCTTGGCTTTCGACTAAGATGATGGGGAAACACAATTCACAAGATTGTTTGATTCGCTTGTTAGTACCTTAACCACTTTTTTGAACCTCACCTATTTAACTCAATAAAACTAACTAGTTATCTCCCAGTTCAATATAATATTGATAGATTAGTTCCTGTACGGAAGAGGCTACGCCAGAGCCCATACTACACTCTTTTGAAAGAAAGGGAAATAGAAAGATAAAGCAAAAATCAGTGATTGAAATCACCGGAAATGGAAATGACTAAGAATAATAACCGAAATTTTGGGATAATTTTGAATACTAAAAAAAAAAAAAAAAAAAAAAATGATAGAATACATTTTTCTTTCTTAAATTAAAAAAAATAAATTGGGCCAAGACATATGTTGTGATGGGAGTTCCCCGTGTTTCATTGAAGCTCATACACATACAAAGTAGTACAAGGAAATGATAATAACAATGATCATAAAGGTATTTTAATAAATGATATTTATAATGATTGCATATGTACTGCAGTCAGTGCTTCTCTGATAACATATGTTGCTTACTAAGCTCCATACATTAACAAAAAAAAGAAATTACAAGAATAAGTGATGAAAAAAGAAGAAGAATCTAAGGATATTAAGTATTTACAAAGATTCTGTTACAAAAAAAAAAATAAAATAAAATAAAAATAAAAAAAATAAAAAATAAAAGCTCATGCTTATGAGAGTGTATTTAAGTGATTTACACACACTGAATTTGTATTTAAATGGTGAAACAGAAAAACAGAATGAAATAACAAATAAATCTACAAAAATTGACAATCTACACAAAGAATTACAACAACTACAAAAAAATAAGACTAATAAGAAGCAGCTTCATAATAAAGAAACAATAACAAACCATCCAAAAATTAAAGAAAAATATACTCAAACAACCAAAAACTCAAAAGAAGACAAAATAAACGAGCAAGTTAGTAATGAGACACATCTGCGAGAAGACAAGAATGATGTAACCTCGGAACTCGGGGAAATACAGGATACAAAAAGTGAATATTACTCCCAGGAGGAGCAGCATAGTATAAGCCTAACAAAAGAAACAGAACTTACACGGATTGAAGAAAAGCTTTATAGATTGGAAAAACTGTTAGAAGAAACAACATTAAAAATAACCAATAGATATAGAGAAGAAATAACAACAGATAATTCCATAAGGGAACAGGACAATTATACAGAAGCAGCAATTCTCATAAAGGGTCTTGAAGGATCAAAAATATCAGAAATCCAAGAAATAATTACTGCAAAATTATTGCAAGTAGAACATTTGCCATTATTCTATATCAGAACATCTAAAAATAGAAAAGCTATAATTATAAAAACCCAACAAGAATCGCAGTTACTAGAAATATATCAACATATAGAAAAAATAGAAGATATAAAAAGTATCACGGAAATACAATACAGAAAACATAACACTAAAAGAATTATCATTATAGGTATTCCAAAAGATACACAGGGAGAATATCTTATAAATCAAATAAAGCAACATCCAAACATAAAGAAAAGTTCATACATCCAGATTCAAAAAGTAATACAAAAAACTTCTTCAAGATATTATCAACTGCTCCTCGAGGTAGACAAGACAACTTCAGACACACTTTTGAGCATGGAACTTATAAATGTGGGATTACGAAACTGCAGGATTCATCCTTACAGGCCAATCATCAGGTGTGCGAACTGTCAATTGTACGGACACTCCGAAAGTAACTGCAGGAGAAATTCAATATGCGCATTCTGTGCGATGGGTCATCAGACCACTAGTTGCACGAATATAAACAAACAGGATCTCAGAAACTGTGCAAATTGTATAAACTTACCAAATTATTATAAACACACAGCGAACTCAACACAATGCCCAACCTTTATGAATCAGATTAAATACAGGAATGACATTTCCAGTCCAGGCACTAGTGGCCTTGGTGGTGGGGGCTGGTTTTGATGGGACTAGTTATAACTACAAGGTGTATGAACTTATACATGAACTTATATGAACACTTAACTTTAAAAAGTTGTGGGTAATCTATAAACTCTCGTTTGTACATAACAATATTTAGAATAGTTATAATTAATCTTAAAACTTATTTGTTTCCAAAGGGTTCTGCAGGTAGTAAAACTTTTCCTTACCCTGGGCTTGGGGGTTACACCCAACCATAAGCCAAAAGCGGGTTCCCGGGGTGGGTGCTTACTTACTTACTGTAGAAAGAAAGGTGATTACTACGCTGAATTTAGTTTTATGAAATGCCAAATGAAGTTTAAATATGCACTACTTTTATTATCACTACCGAATTCATCATAAACAGGTAATAAGTTCATTATAAACAAATTAGGATAATATTAAAAAATGAGTTATACAGAAAACCTATACTTGAAATCATTTAGGCTCCATGTCTCTTTGAGCTTTCATGGTATATCCATTTACACTTTTCTACTATATACAGTTATACCCAACCCTACGTCGTACAGATTTTTACAAAGTCTTAGTATTCTTTTAGCAACGGTTTTTTTAAATAATATAATTACAAATTAAGATATTTATTCTACGGAACCCCCTGTATGCGAGTAATACTCGCACTTGACCGCTTATTAAGTTATCCTGTGACTTCACATGGTAACCATTTTGTGAAGTCACAGTGTGCTTGTTTCATGAAAAGTATGATATTTGTGACGACACTTCATCAGCTCGGTTGACCAAATTTACTCAGTCGCGACGGGTACTTATAACCAGACCCTATCTTAAGATCCAATCAGACAGCTTTTCCAATTCTGAAACTTTCTATTGCGGTCAGGAAGTGATATGATGTTTTATCACTTTCGTAGGACGTGGTAGGATCCCGAATTTGTCCTACTAAACCCATCTCCGCTTCTTTCTTTTGTTGAAAGTCCCCTTTCTTTTGTTAATGACCACAGAGTGGTTGTAAAAGAAAAGCTAGATAACATTTATATGGATTTCGTAGGAGAGATTTGGAAAAAAAGCACTAAACCCAGCTTTATTGTGCTCAAACTTTTCCCTCTCGCTGCAGCTCGCTTTAGATTCGGTGTTCAAATTATACCTCTACTCGACTCGGGATGAGTTTGCTGTATTTTTTCTTTTTTGCACATTATATTCAAATTAGAATTCTACATATTGTTTTATAACCGAATATTATCGACATGACCTAATGCGGATATTTTTTATTCATTTTTCATTAATATATATATATATATATATATATATATATATATATTAATATATGAGTTGCATGGATTTGTGTAATAGTGAACTTAAGGGCGGAAGTCGAGTCAGATATTACACTATGTACTGGATATGGACTGAAATGTGGTTCGTTAGTTTATATTGTTACTAGTTGGAGTGGTGAGTGGTTTTTTGGTTCTTATGGATTTAATGTTTGTTAATTGATTGATTTATTGTGTTAATTATTTAATGTTTGCATGATTCTGGTTCTCCCTCATCTTCAGTGATTAATGGCTTTTATATGTCCGATAAGTGCTTGAGATTGTTGGAAATTATGTGGTTTTTGAACTTGGAGTAGTTGTTGGTGTATTAGTTTTGAATTGGTAATATGTTGAAGTTGATAACTTTGTGTACCGTTTGTCTACACATAAAATTTCTGTGTCATGAATTGTAAAACGAATTTTGATTACGATACCGGCAAGATATGGGAATTGAAAAATGACCATAGTGCCCGGTCGTTTTCTGATTACATGGTAGGAAGTGGATCAACAAAAAGTTACCATGGTTCGGATAATAAAGTGGATGAACAAACTGGTGAGAGTAGAGATACTTTCGGGTATGAAGAGGAGAACCGGGATCATGTAATTTATGAGAAAAGCAAAAAGTTGAATAAAAATTATAAAATGTATGGAAACTACAGTAAAAATAGTAATTTTAATTGTTATAGAAATGTTATGGATTCAACAGTGAGTGGTAGTACTAGATATAAAACTAGATATGTTTACAACATCAAAATTTCAGATATAAAGGAGAAGGTAGAGTAGAAGAGTATGGTAGAGAAAAAATATATAACTAGATATTTTTATAATAAAAGTATGAGAAATGGGGGGGAACAATTATTTAAAATTTAAGAAATGCAAGGATAAAAGATCTAAAGTCTGCATCCATGCTAAAAAGGATAACTGTAATGCCGTGGATGAAAATTGTGTAAAATTTTGTAAGGTATTTAACTGTGTGTATCGATTAAAATGTAAAATTTGTAAAATGTCTTACATAGGACAAACGTCTGGTCCTTTTAATAAGAGATTTAACAACCACAAAAAAGATATAAGAAAGATAACGAGTGCGAGGGAAGAACAGGAGATTGAAATAGTACATTTCGCAAAACATGGAATTGAAAATATTGAAATATCGATTTTGCATATAGTTGCAAACAAGGCTGAAAGATTAATATGTGAAAGGAATATGATGGTTGAATATAGAACAGTGTACCCTTATGGTTTAAATGTTATGTTTGATCAAATGAATGTTTTGAAGAATTTTAGAAATACAATATTGGAAGAGTCAGTCTATGGAAAAATTAATCACGATTTGAGTAATGAGTATGAGGTACATAATAAACTAAATGTCAAAGTTAATGATCTAAATTGTAGTAAGGATATTAAAAGTGCTATTATCAATATTAATTCTGGCAATATTTTTAAAACAATAAAATACATAATTTTCAATGTGAAAAAGAAGTTAATACCTGATTTATTGAGAGAATTATATGAACATACAGGTAACGTGAATATAGATATAGGGTTTGATTTGTTGAGATTCAGAATAGGTAAGCAAAAACTTAATGGTTATATCGAGTTGAAAAACAACAAAGTGAATATAGAGAATAAGGTTTATTTTGTATTGGATTACATAGGGCACCATTTTAGGGGTGCTAATTTTAAGGGAATTTTAAATAAGTATAATGAATACCTGCCGGATAAAAACATACAAATTATTAAAGCTTACAAATACGATAAACCATTAGGCAGAGTTATATTTAATTACAAAAGTTACTCTAGGAATTTGCACAGCTGTATTGAGAACAGTATTTGTCATCGTAATAAAGTTGAATATAATAAATACGTTAACTCAAATTACGGACATATTCTTACCGGAGATCTTACTATAGTGGCAGACACAAATCTCAGAAATTACATGAGGTATGGTACAAAATACAGATTGAGAAGAGTCGTAAGTAGAGGTTTAGCTACAAAACAGTTGTCAAATAATATAGATATGTTCATTCAAAAATTAATATATAAATATGCTTTACCAAAAAGTGTTTTTGAGGAATGGAGGCACTATATTTTAAAAGAATTTCAAGGCTTTTACCATAAAGATTTTGAGGGTGTCTCGGGAGAATCTTACAAAGATTTGATTAAAGCAGTAAAAAATCTACATGATGATTTTAACATTACATATGCGGATAAAGTTAGCACCAACTATGCTATAATATGTAAAAAATTATACGGAGATATTCTAAGGGAAACCTACAATAATGAAGGAAATTATCAACTACTAAAAACTACTAAACAACTTATTTTAAACAGAGTGAAAGCGTTTTATAAAAAAATAAAATCAAAGCAAAATAGTGCGGAATTTCCTTATCTTGTAATGATTCCAAAATTCCATAAAAACCCAATTACTTTTAGAACCGTAACTTGTGGGTTTGGCTCTTACCTGGAATGTGTAAATAAAAAATTGTTGAATATATTACAAAAGATTTTCGATCAGGTTATAAATGAATATTCTTCGATAGTAATAAAAAATAGTTATGAACTTATAAAAAGTTTAAAAAAGCTGAAAAACATTACAGGATTGTATACATATGTTTTTGAGGATTTGTATAATAGCATAAATTTAGATGATTTGAAGTACAGAGTTATGGATTTTGTCAATCTAAAGAGACGGATATCAGTATTGAACTATTCACCGATTTATTTTAATTTGTTGTTTACAAAAATTATCTGTTTGAAGGTAAACAAATATATAAACAAGTGAGAGGTATTTCAATGGGGGGCAGTTGTAGCTCCATCATTGCAGATATTTATCTGTTTAGATATGAAGCCGGTTTATTGTTGGAAAAAGACTTAAAGATATACAGATATATAGATGATGATTTGGTGGTTGAGCTGAATAACAATAAAGAAATTTATCAATTTAAATGTTATCCAGACACTTTAAATTTAAAGAGTGCATCGGATAATGAAAGCACCGTCAAATACTTGGATGTTAAGTTGGAAATTATAAACGGAATTTTAGTATATAGTATTTATGATAAAATAAATTATTTTGATTTTGATGCAATAAAAATATTAAACTTTAATAGTAACGTGCATGTTTCAATTTTTAGAAATATATATTTAAATGGTTTAAATCGTATTGCAAATTTGTGTTCAAATGTTGATAAATTGGTTGGTGAAATTTTTAACCTTTGCATAAACGCCAGTAAACAAAATTACCCAATACATTTTCTGAATGATTTAACTCTCAATTTTATCAAGAAAAAATGCTATCGAAATAAAACATTGGAATTGTTCGATGATGGTGATACATCGATACGTGATTCCTATCGAAAATAGCTTAGCGGTGAGGATATTCACGGACTTCATTTGACGGCTTTTGGGTTAGTTTGTGGTTTTCATTTTTTCATTTTCTATTTGTTTGGTCTTGGTAAGTGAGGGGGAATGTTGTGCACGTAAAACAGAGCAAGTCATAAGCCTTGCTACTTGTCTTCATATTTAGTTTTTTCTTAGTTACTCTTGGTTTTGTTATTTATTGTTTTAGTTACAGTTTGTTAGATGTTTTTTTCGTGTACTAAATTATATGAATTTGGATTTTTCAATATTTATATATATATATATATATACATATATATTTACTGAGGATCTAACAAAAAAACAATAAATCTTCTAATTCAGCAATTTTCTAATGTTTTAGAAAAGTTTGCTCCTTTTTTAATTTTATGGTCATTTTTATAGTTAACCCTTCTCAATTTTTTGTTAGTGTACGTACATAAACATGATTATATATATATATATATATATATATATATATATATATATATATATATATATATATTAGGTACGAATTTAAATACATTATATATTACCAAAAGAGAACTTCTGAATATCATGAAATATTCGAAAGAAAAATCTTTTAAAAAAGGCATATGATTTTTTTGTAAAAGAGCTCCAGAATCGGACAAACTGCGAACGTAGTACATCTATAGACTTAAAAAAGAAGCTAAAATGTTTTAAATTTCAATATAAATTCCGGTGGGCAAAAGCCTGTCGAGACAAGGGAAACTATTTTAGAATCAAAAAGGAGTGGCTTGACAAATCGATTTCATTTCCTCAATTTGAAAAACAAATGGAGGAGGCATTGAAAAGCAAACGTGGTCGGCATCATATTCCGTTTGAAAGGCATTTTTAACGATCAAAAATATTAAGAGCAAAACTATTAGGCAATTCTAGTTCTACATCTCTGTTAGTGTACGCGACATATATGAGTTCAAGATCTGAAGGACAGATTCAGGCCTCAAAAGTTTTAAAAGATGTAATTACAAGTCCAAAGCGAGCTGTCAAATATCAAAATGTTTATACAAAATCTATAGAACCACAACAGCTTTTGTTAGAAAAAGATTGCATGATTGCATAACAATATTGACGATATAAATAAGTTTTTGACGATATTGGGGGTCCAAATACCAGGAAAACTCCTATACCGTCCAGTGTCCCTCATGATGATTTTTAAGCTTTGAGCTGTCTGTATAAAATTGTTTCAATAAAAGTAATTCGATGTAATTTTTCTCCGAAATTGGAACGATTGTTTTATATAAATATGTAGCAAAAAATTAACCTGCATACATTTTTATGATTGATATTATTTTTTTAACTCTGTCCCTGGGTTTTAGACTCCTTACCATCTCCCTTGCTAAACATACATAAAATCACTTCAGCTGCAGCCACAGAATTTTTTTCAAGTTTTTGCAAAATTATGCTAGAGTAAGAATGTCTAAAATTGTTTGACAGGAAATTTACTGCAGAATTTAAATCAGCATTTAAATAGCAATTTTAAGCATCGTGGCTTTATTGGTAGACTTACTGTCTGCAAGGTTTATTTCTGCACTTTTCGAGGTAAATTATTTTTTTTTCTTTAATCCAATGTAAATAACTGTTTCTAAAAATCAATAAAAATTGTGGCTATCACTTAGTCTTAACATGATTTGCCTAAAAATAGTGGTAATTTTCTTTGCCGTCCCATCCTTACTATCCCTTTTTTTCCATTACCATCCCTTTCTTTCCTATATCATTCCTTTTTTTCCTTCAATCCCTTCTTTAACACCCCTTTAAGACAATGTTATACCAAAATTTTGTACTAAAAATACTACATTGTTATTATTTCTTATTTGAATGACCTGTGGTTACTAAGCAAATTCATTATAAGTAAAAATTTAGAAGAAAATAGAAAGTTATAGTGGTAAAATTGTAAGGAAAATTAAACTCTCAAGTTTAAATTAAACCTCAGTTAAATTAAAAAAAATCGTTGCTGACCATTTTTTCTTTATTTTGAATCATTAAGGCATTTGTCTATCAGATTAAAATGTTATTTCAGCAAGTTTAATTTCACCAGATTTTTATTTCCCGAAAGTCAAAAGATTGTGCGAATGCCCCATATTCGAATGTCTTTTGCACATGTCTTATAAGCTACCCATTAAAAAAATGTCAAGTTCGTGAAATAAGAGAAAACGAAATCGTATCTCAAAGTAAAATTCGAATTCAATAATTTAGAAGTCGATGTGGTTTAAATGTGGACAAACCTAAGCCAGGGTTCGGTAATCAAACGATGGCATCACTAACATGCGATTTTTTCAGAATACAGAACTTTCTGCCCAGATCACAGGAACTGATGTAGATTTGATAAAAAAACAAACTACATATTATCTTGATAGTAATATCCAGCGCATAGGAGATACATGTAGAAAACTATCGTGTATTTTGCACATCATACAGCCAGATATTTTGTCTTCAAGTATCGATGGTACAACATGCCCCCGACATTGCACAAGTATTTCATTCACGGACAAGATATTATAAATTCGGCTTTGTTGCCCATAGGACAGATGAACGAGGAAGCACAAGAAGCCAGGAATAAATACCGTAAAAGATACAGATAGTACTACTCGAGAGAGTGCAACTGAGAAAAAACTTACAGAGATATATTAATTTTTTTACTTCTAAGTTCGGATCAGTGATCACTAGCGAACAAATGAAAAGAAAGAAAAAGTTAGAACATGTGGCCATGGGAAGCTCTGAATTTGTTAAAATCGTCGTCTCTCAATGTAGCTAGTGATCAGAATATTGACAGTGATGATGGCTCATGTGATGGTACGGATTAATTATTGTAAAATTTTTAAAACACACTATAAAATTAATACTAACGACGCGTTTCGAAGAAATGAATTCTTTTTCCTCAGACAAAAAGTGTGTGTTACTACTAAGACAGCAGAAACAGTTTTGCTTCTGATGTTTTGTGTACATACATTTTGCCTGAGAAAGGGTGTTTCACTCCTTTAAAACGAGTCGCTGATATTCATTGTAAGATGTGCTTCAGAATCATTAAAATTATAAATTGTATTTACAACAAATTTTAATGTGTTTAAAATTTTAATGCGATATTATGGATGATTTATAAATATCTAATTTGTATAAAACTTCTTAATTTCTTGTTTTTAACTTATTTTTGTACAGAAAATGTTTGAAAAAGATTTGTAAATTAATAAATTATTCTATTGCTTATGTAAAAGTTTTAAGTTTTACTACGTAAAGTCTATAAAAGAATGTATGATGTGCTTTTTTTGTTCAAAGTAAATTTTATTTATTGCCAACTTTGAAGGCATCCTGCCCCACTGTGCGTCGTCGCCGCAATGAAAACCATAAATTTCCAGATATCACTACAATAGAAATACGTGATTTCTGATTCCCTTCTTTCTAATCAAAATAGCATTAAAATGATTTGAAATAGAATATAATACGTAATTTTTAAGGAGGTAAAGTTTTTTTTTTTTTCTATACATGAATAAATAAAATTTTGAATGTAAGACAGATTGCGCTTGAGCCAGTCTAAGCCCAAAAGCTGATATCAAAATTGAGACCGTTTTATTTCCATCTTCTACGTGTGCGACACATTACGTCACATATAAATGTTTTGATAAAAAAGAGCGTAAAAGCTTGGAGCTGGGGAGGAAAGGAAAGTGTAATTTAGGCTTTGGCTCTTCGGAAGTGAAATTGCACTGGGCTCCGGCACCCTGTATTTATAAGCTCCGGTGAATTACGACCAATATTTAAATATTTACTAAAAGCAGTAAAGTACCGGAGCTGTTATCCGGCGCGCTTCGGCGTAAATTAAGCCCTGCATACGGATAGTTTAAGTTCAAATGGCATACGAAAGACGATATTTATGACTACACAATATGTGACACTGTTAAAAAAAATTTAAACTTTAGAGTCTTTTGATAGAATAGGATGTAGATCTAATATTTCTTGACAAAAGTTTCCTTTAAAGAATTATTTGAAATTGTTTTTCGCAAAAAAAAGTCATTTCCTCACATTATAATTCCTCATTCTAATAAAAATTAAAAAAATTAATAATTATAGAATTTCTTAATATTAAGCCTAGCAGTTATTTTTTTTTTCAATAAGTATCTTTTCTAGTGTCTTGCTACAAAAAATTAGAAACTGCTGACATGATTTATTTTTTTTTCTTTTTGACTATGATGAAAATGGCCTATTTCCGTAGAATCCCCGTAAAATAAATGAGTAAACTTTTCAATAATCCATATTTAAATTTCTAAGTAGTTCGTTTTCTAGAAG
This sequence comes from Maratus speciosus, assembly GCA_963932465.1. Taxonomy (NCBI): domain Eukaryota; kingdom Metazoa; phylum Arthropoda; class Arachnida; order Araneae; family Salticidae; genus Maratus; species Maratus speciosus. The sequence continues at coordinate 327,978,033 of OZ010795.1, read as the reverse complement.
GGAAAGAAAATAGAGTTTATTACTATGGTAACAAACTCTATAAACTCTAAAGGTAACATCACTTCTGTCTGCACAAAACAGAAAAATAGCCTCTGTGAGAAACCAGTCAACCTTTAATTGTTTTTTTTCTTCGAAGAATGAGATATCGTAGTATCGCATAATCATTTAGCTTATAAATAAATGTTAGTTACCAATGGATAAAAGTGAGAGTGACATTTAACCAAGCATTTAGTATAAAATGCATGTACGTGAGTAAATAATTTAACAGGTGATAAAAGTAACTTAGACTTATTAAAAGTGTACTTAAAACATCACTTCTGTCTGAACAAAACAGAAAAATAGCCTCTGTGAGAAACCAGTCAATCTTTAATTGGTTTTTTCTTCGAAGAATGAGATATCGTAGTATCGCATAATCATTTAGCTTATAAATAAATGTTAGTTACCAATGGATAAAAGTGAGAGTGACATTTAACCAAGCATTTAGTATAAAATGCATGTACAAGAGTAAATAATTTAACAGGTGATAAAAGTAACTTAGACTTATTAATAGTGTACTTATTGTGAGTGTATTTGTTGTTAATTTCGCGAATAGTTTGAGGCCGAATAAAGAAAAAATGATGTTTTAAGATTACTCCTGTCTTACAAAGAAAGTCTACCTACTTGTCTGAAAAGTTATTAATTGAGTATTAACGGTTGTACTGTAAAGAGTCTTCCAGATATGTAAAACAGAGCAATTAAAAATGGAATTTTATAATGGTTCGATTTCTCTAAATGCATAATTAAAATTGATTTTTCTATTTTTGTAATATTAAAAAGTCACAGAAGGGTAAAATTCTCGTAAAATAAAACAGTAAATGTATCTTGTAGTAAATCAGTGAAATTACGCAATATCTAATATAAATATTTAAATATTTTCTTAATTTTGAAGGAAAAACATTAGGAAATTATCATTATTTTAACCAATTATACGAACCCCAAAATAAACATCTATTTTTTGACAGTTCAGCAAAGTTGACTTCTCTCAGAAAAGAGATCAGCTACATTTTTCTTTGTAAGTTTTTTCTTTGTAGAATGATATTTCCTAATTTAACTAATTTGTTAGCTCATAAACAAATGTTAATTTTCAAAAGATAGAATTCTATATTTCATATAACTAAATATAAAGTATAAAATACATCTGAGCAACAAATTTAACAGGCGATTAAGGAAAAAATATTTTTTGTTGCGCTGACACGAAAATTAAAGAAAAGTAACATGTTCTCTCAATTCCGCATGGTAGCCTTCCCCTTATATATACTCAGAAATATTTCCTAAATTCTGCAATTTAAAAATACTGTGAAAACTTTACAAATACTGGCATTCAAACGTAAGGACATGTTATATTTCTCAATTTTTGTGGTCGACATATACACCAGAAAATACGGTATCTTCATTTTGTCTCCTTTTTTTGTATAAGAGAAATATGAAATTACTCAAATCATCAGAAATGAAAAATTTGCATTTTTAAAAAGAAATCTAACAGTGAATAAAAAACAAATGATAATCAGCAGTATATAAGCAACCAATGAGTTGAAATTTCTAATTAGGATATTCTTTCTTCTTGTACAATAAATCATTAAAAATTACAATAATTTGAATTTAAAGTACCTAAATATTTCTTGAAAAAAATACCAATTTTTATTGTGGTAAATAATCCATGTACCACTTTTTTATGCGATGCAATAAAATTGACTTCTTCGGAAAACGATGCCAATTTTAGTTGTGACTTTTTAACACTTAGTTGCACATAGTTCAAAATTATTGCAATATATCAAAATACTCGACAACTGCTATAAGTGAGAAACATTTTAAAAAAGGCAAAATACCTATATTTATTTACATTTCGACATGTTTCATTGCATCAGACGGCATCATTCTCAAGAAAATAAAATGATAAAAATATTTTCGCAAAAATTCAAGTTGAAAAACTAGTAAACAAAAACAAAAAGCACGCGAACACAAGGCTAATGATATTAACGGCAATATTAACTAGTATGTTGTGGCCATCACAAAACTTTCTTCTATTTAAATCACGTCAATTAAATAATTTAAATGGTACAAGAAATTAATCAATTTAGCACCAATTCATATCAAAGTATATCTGAATTTGAAGTTTGATGAAAATTCGTGCATTAGTTATTGAGATAGAGCTATAGGGGAAATTCTGAAAAATTCAGCATGGCAGCGCCACCTGTTGAGCGATTTGGACAAAAACACAAACAGCACGAATTCATATCAAGGTATACCGTAATCTGAAGTTTGTTGAAAATCCAAGAATTAGTTCTTGAAACAGAGCTATTGCGGAAATCACAAAAAATGCAGCATAGCAGCGCCAACTGTTGAGCGATTTACACCAAAATGTATAAAATGTCAATTCAAGTCTAGGACTAACTGAATCTGAAGTTTGATGAAAAACCGTGCATTAGTTCTGGAGATTGAACTATTATGGTAATCGTGAAAAATGCTTCATAGCAGCGCCACCTGTTCAGCGATTTACAACAAAACATAAACAGCAACAATTCATATCGAGGTATACCTGAATTTGAAGTTTGTTGAAAACCCAAGCATTAGTTCTTGAGATAGGGCTATTACAGAAATCACAAAAATGCGACATAGCAGCGCCAACTGTTGAGCGATTTACACCAAAAGGTACAAAACGTCAACTCATGTTAAGGACTAACTTAATCTGAAAATTGATAAAAATCCGTGCATTAGTTCGGAAGATTGAACTATTGTGGTAATCGTGAAAAATGCTTCATAGCAGTGCCATCTGTTGAGCGATTTACACCAAAATGTATAAAATGTCAATTCATGTTAAGGACTAACTGAATCTGAAGTTTGAAGAAAATTCGTGCATTTGTTCTGGAGACTGAGCTGTTGTGGAAATCGTGAAAAATGCTTCATAGTAGCGCCACCTGTTGAGCGATTTACACCAAAACTTAAACAGCAGTAATACATATCCAGGTATACCTGAATTTGAAGTTTGTTGAAAACCCAAGCATTAGTTCTTGAGATAGAGCTATTACAGAAATCACAAAAATGCAGCATAGCAGCGCCACCTGTTTAGAGATTTATACCAAAAGGCACAAAACGTCAATTCATGTTAAGGACTAACTTAATCTGAAGTTTGATGAAAATCCGTGCGTTATTTCTTGAGATAGAGCTATTACGAAAATCGTGTAAATGCTGCAAAATGAAGCATAGCAGCGCCATCTGTTAGGCGATTTACACAAAACGTTAACAGCACCGACTCATATCAAGGAATAACTGAATCTGAAGTTTAATGAAAATCCGTGCATTAGTTCTTGAGATAGAGCTATTGTAGAAATCGCGAAAACTGCAGCATAGCAGCGCCACCTGTTGGGCGATTCACACTAATTTATGTTAGGGACTACTTGAATATAAATATTTATCAAATTCCGTGCATTGGTTCTTGAGATAGAGCACCCACAAAATTTGTGTCACATACAGACAGACAGACACACAGACAGATCTTTTGTAAAAATATGTTTTTCGGAATCTCTGACCCCTAAAACGCGTAAATCCGTCGAAAACCGGAAGTCGAAAACTTTTACGAATCCACTACTTTTTTCTTGTAAAGATAGAAGAAAGTAAAAATGGAAATTTGCGCCCGTGAGTTATTTTACATTATTATTTCATGATTCTGTGTAGCATTTCTTTGCAAATTTTAGGGAGCTCATGGACACTGAATCATTGCAAATATTCTCAATGCGTAAGAAGATCTCTATTGACTCTCTGATGACGGATGGCAAATAAGATCTTGATGGATAAATTATTCTACTGTTTCTGTACTGATATATAGTTTATTCCAATATAGTTGAAAACTGTTTATGAATTCAGTTTGTCTGGCTTTCTAGCTGTGTTCTAAGACCCGGAAATGTACTCGGATTGCCATGTAATTTCTATATGTTATTGAGGTTTACTATAAAATATAAATGTTCGGTATTGAAAATGGATTTTGTAGTATTTGTTGCTCGTTTACAGGGTACAAAAAAGTTTACCCTTACATTATGGTCTATGAAGAAAATTCGTTTACTGATCATTTATTAATGTTACTGTAGTTCAAACATATTGAAACTGACCTATATCACTGACGTTCACTATAGAATACTTACTATAAAATATGGTGTGCATTGCATTTATTGTTCATTTACAGGGCATAACAAAATAATTTTGTGACAGTGCCTATGAGCAATGTCTGTTATAAATGCGTTTTCAATTGCGGTATCCGTTTTTAAATATAATTCATTTTTTGCATATTACTGTGTGTGTGTATATTTTTTTATAGATCATGAAGAGAGCTCTACAAAAGAAATCCAGTACATTTTCGCTCATTGGCTGAAATTAATGAAGAGAAATTTGAAACTGCGTTCTGAATTTCCTAAATGAACAACGTTTTTGCATTACGCAATACATACAAATCAGGATCATATACACAGCTGCACAAAATAATTGGATTTATTTCTAACTACACTGTAAAAAAAAGATGTAAATCTACGAAAATAGTTTTTCTAAAAACTTCAGAAATTTATATTTGTACTAAAATTTTATGTGTACACTGTACAAAAAAAAAAGATGTAAATCTACAAAAATAGGTTTGTAAAGCTACAGAAATCTGTATGCTTATTAAAATTTTATCGGTAACCCGAGATAATTACACGGATATGTTTGTTGTAGTTACATAATAAGTTCTAGGCATCCCAGCTTCCTAAAAAAATCTTAGTAACCTTACAGATTGTTTTTCTTTTAAAGTACAAACGTGAATCTGTTATATGAATTTCTTTTGTTGCAGTTACAAAAAAGTTCTAGGCTTCCAAGTTTCCTAGAAAGTTCCTAGTAATCTTATAGATTTTTTTACATAGTATAGATAGTAATTTCTTAAATTGGATTTTTAAATGTGTTATTCGCTTACCGAATTGTTTACATCGTTTTCCACCTTATTAAGGTAAGGTAAAGATTATTAATTATTAAGGTAAAGATTTTAAGGTAAAGATTATTAAGGTAGGTGATTTATTAAGGTAAAGATTTTTGAAATATTCTGAATGTGTTTGTAAGTATTTCATAATCGATGCTTCCCGCATGATTTCGTTTTTTCTTTCTTTCTGGAATGATATATTTTACTGTCGCATATTCGTCAGTTATTTCTCAATGCATTATTGTAATTGACACACAATCCTTTATACCCGACTATACATTATAGAACCATTAAAATCACTTGTTGTAAAATTCATTTAACACAGCATAAGAATATTTATCACAGATTGGCAGTAAAATAATTTAAGATGAGTTATAATTACTTTACTTTATCATATTCTAACAGCATTATTCATTGAACTTAAAAAAAAAGAACAGTTGAAGAAGAGCAGTTGAAGAAGAGCAGTTGTAAGAACAGTTGTTTTCCAGTTATAACTTTCCATTTTTCTCGATGGTGAAAGTAACGTAGTGCAAAGTTTCAGTTCTTAAAAGAAGAATATATATATATATATATATATATGTAAAGCCATATCATGTACATTATCTAATTTTATAAAATACTTCAAACAGTACTTTGAAAAGATGTTTAACACTAGATTGCCCAAGGCAATCATTATGACCGCTTTTTAATTTCAATTAGAAAAAAAAACTATTATGTATATAATGACACAATTTCTTAAAATTTTGTGATTTTTTGTACAACATACAAATGCGTTTATTAATAATTGTAGTTACCTCCCTCTCCTACATTTCCGGTATATATATATATGTGTGTTATACCTATATTGCCCAAAAGCAGTCATTTTGACTGCTTGGGAAATTTTTAATAATCAAATTACTCTTATTATTGAATTGAGTAAATTTCTTATATGGCCAGTTCGGCTCTGTATTGAAATAACAGTTTTCATTTTTTTCGATTACCATCACATGATAAATTATCGATGTACGCATATATTTGATAAGTTGCTGTTGCTCAATAAGGTAAAGTAGTACTCGTTATTCGGGTCTTTATGCAGTGATACTTGTTCTAACAAGTTTTTTTTCTTTTGCGCCCTAAATTCAGGAAAGAAATGTCGAATAGAAGTGAGTTATTGGAAAAGCTAACGAACATAAGTGAAGAGTACTCCGCTATAGAATCAGATGCAACAAATTCTGAACTATCATCTGAAGATGAAGCGGATTATACTCAAAGTGAAACATCTGACACTGAAGATAGCGATGAAGAGTCGATATCAATGATGAAAATGAAAGTGGTCATCAATATGCCCAGGAAAAGGTGTAGGGTGGTAAGTAGTTCAAACTCTAATAGAAAAACTGAAAACACCTTTCAGGAAACAGCTGCCGATTATTTGATTAACATTTGACAAAGGTGGTATTCCTGGAAGGTTACCATCTACTTGTATTTGCAAGAGTGTGAAAGGGCCAACAGGTTACGCAAAAACTAACATTATGGCAGACAATCCCATCAGTGTATTCTCGTTGATAATAGATAACTATATTATCAAAAATATAAAAAAGTGCACAGTAGAAGAAGGTCGCCGAATTTTGAGGAACGATTGGATAACAGCATTACCGGAATTACGTGCATTTATTGGGAATTTATATGCTCGTGGAGCCTACGAGGCAAAAAAATTGAAACAGTTATTTATGGTCAGTAAAGTGTGGTCCCGAATTTTTTAGAAAAACTATGGCCAGAGAAAAGTTCAAGCAAATCCTACGGTTTATTCGTTTTGACAAAAGAATCGAAGGAAGTAGGCGCCTACAAGCAAAAAATTTGCCTTTGTTTCGGAAATATGGGACAAGTTCATTGCAAACAGTCAAGCTTGCTATCAACCAGAGGAAAATATAACAGTTGACGAGCAGTTATTTCCGTCAAAAGTCAGATGCAGGTTTACACAGTATATGCCTAATAAACCCAATAAATTTGGCATCAAATTCTAACTAGCATCAGATGTTAGTAGCAAATATGTTTTGAATGGTTTTCCTTATTTGAGAAAAGATAAACAACGACCATCGTCATTGCTTCTCAGTGAACACGTTGTTCTGAAACTTGTCGAGCCACATACAAGCTGTGGAAGAAATATCACGACCGATAACTTTTTCACTAGAATGTTACTCGCGACAAAATTATTGGCCAAACATACAACTCTACTTGGAACTATTAGGGGGAACAAAAGAGAACTGCCCAAAGCAGCCAAACAAACGAAGGACAACATGCCCCGTTTTCTCACTCTGCTATATAAATCAGAGGATTGTGTTCTTACAATATATAAAAGCAAACCAAATAAAAGAGTAGCTGTTCTAAGTTCTAAGCATAAATTTGTGAAAATTGATAAAAGTGATAAAAAAATGTTACCTGAATCTATACAATTTTATAACAACACAAAATTTGAAGTTGATATGGCAGATCAAATGACCGGAAAATATGTAGTAAAAGCTAGTTCTCGTAAATGGCCCCTCCAAATATTTTTCAATATTTTAGATTTGGCTGCTATAAATGCTTGGATCCTTTACAAAGAAACGACAGGAATACAAATACAACGAAGATAGTTCTTATTTCAATTAGCAGAAGAGCTTTCCCCCGAATACAGAGCTGCAAGACAGAAAAATTAATCAGAACATGAAGACCCACAAAGATCAACTGCAACATCATCAAATGCAACCCATTGTAACAAATGCAAAATTTGTCAAGTACGACTTTGCCACAACAACAAAACAAATAATATATGCGAAAAATGTCAAAAGTACGTTTGCGGAAGATGTACACATAAAAAGATTTCCACTTTCATTTGCATAAAATGTACAAATAATAATGCATAGATTATTTTATTGTTAATACTTACTAATAACTTGTTATATAACTGTAAATAATATAAAAAATATTAAAAATTAATTTTAAACAAATTTCTTTACACATTAGTTATTCTTTCACAATGCAGTCATTTTGACTGCTTTTGGGCAATATAGGTATATACTAAGTTTCAGTCTTTCTAGTGTTAAAAAATGTCAAGAATTGTTTTGAGTAGAGTCGTAAATATTCCACAACATCACTAAAAATCCGATTTATTTTGTTAACTGGCAAAATCTATTTAAAAATTGCTTAATAATGACACATAACTTCTAACGTATCTTCAAAAAATTCAGCAAAATGCTGTGGAAGATGAAATTTTCATAAATTCATATTTTGTGACGTAAAAGGTTAAGCTTAGAATAATTGAGTAAATAATTTGTAGTTTGATTAATTAAAAAGAAAAGAAAATACAAGCTATATAGTCATAGTTTCTTTTTTATCTGTTATATCGACGTATGAAATTTTTTTGGTAATTAAATGATTTTAATTCTTGTACATAAATTTATAAACAACAAATATGTTGAATATTCCATTTATGTTCTAATAAAATGTCTCACACAATATAAAAGTAAAAAATTAAAATTATTTTAATTTAGATAATATTTTCTCTAAGGATTTTGTATTTTTTTTTAATTAAATGTTTCTAAAAATCTCCTAAGTATTAATTTTTTTTACAGCAAAATATCCAATTGAAATAAGAATATTCTTCGATTTTAAAGAAATTATAAAAAACAAAAGTATTGGTTTTTCTATTGATGTAATAAATAAAAGACTGGTGTAATCGGAAAAAAAATTCAATTATTCAGATTTAGAATAGACAAATATTTTTTTTTAAGTTAGTGGAGGGAAAAGAAAGATGAGATATGATAATTGATGATTCACTGATTATGATAATTTAATGTTGTCCAAAAACTCCAAAAGGAATATTACTTGATTATGAAACAATGGCCCCAACTTCTATAGTCCCGTGGGTCGCGATCTCATCCAGTAATAACCGATCACTTAAATTTATTTGATTTAATTTGTTATTTATTTATTTAATCTCTGAAATGAAATTTGGTTTTGTTGCAATTCTCACAATATTTTGTTTGAAAAATACTAAGGACATCAATTAGACTTAGAGGAAAACTGTAAGCCTTCCAGCGGATGTATAATTAAATTTCTCTTAAAAACCAATTTCCTGCCTATTTTGCCATCTGTTTTAGTGTCTTGAATTCAAAAGCAATTAGCTGGCTAAACTGTCTATTTTGCTTGACATTTAGTTATTTGAACTTCCAATATTTAGCAATTTTTATGTTATTTATACATTAATGTATTTATAAGGTTGAATCGAAGACAGTTTTAACTGGCTTCCCTCCATCCTATACTAGAATGGATTTACTTCAATTAGTATATCCATGTCACTTATAAACAAATGTTTGGTGACAACAAATACACTATATGGCCATAGGTGACCGGTCACTTGCGATTTTAGACGTTTTGTTAAATATCTAGAAAAATACATGAGGAATTAACCTGGAACTGCAGAAGTGAAAACAATATAGTATATGTCATACATTTCCGCAACGATTTTTTCCCGAAACCCCATAGGAGACCTTCAACAAATTGAAAAAAACGAATATCTTTTGGATAACCCTGTAAAAACTAATGTAGCAAAAGTGTTCAAACTCAAGATTTTTAATAATTGGCTTATTGGAATATACTGTGTTATTTTTTATGAGGATAGCATGCATACTCGTACAGAAATTAAGGTTTTTATAAAAACAGTCCTAAATTCCGCCAAGTTTTTTGCTTATAATTTGCAGTGTTCTTAATATAAAAAAAAGTTCTTTTCAGAAAATATGACGAACAACATTGTACACAATACTCTGCAATAAGAATTTAAAAAAAAATAAAAATTGGATGAAAATGAGCAGGTTTACAAAAAAAGTTTCACTGCGCATGCGCGAATGCAATCAAAATATAATGTGCATAATATGTCAGCTAAATGCATAGAGCAACTTTTGTGAAAGTCTCAAAAACATAGTTTGAAAAGTCTGATAATAATCGTTTATAGAAAAAGCTCAAAATCCGTTGTTCCCAAAATGAAGCAAAAAGATCAGCGTTTGTACCCACATATCCATTGATTAGTGCCAGTATAGCATACACGATATTGCACGTACTACTGTATTTGCATACAGCCCCACATCTTTTTGCTTCCTTTTGGGAATAATGGATTTTGAGCTTATTCTATAAACGATTATTATCAGACTTTTCAAACTATGTTTTTGAGACTTTCACAAAAATTGCTCTATACATTTAGCTAACACATTATGCAAATTATATTTTGATTAAGTTCGAGCATGCGCAGTGAATCATTATTTAGTAAACGTACTGATTTTTCATACAATTTTTATTATTTTTTCATTCTGATTGCAGGGTATTATGTACAATGTTGTTTTTCATATTTTCTGAAAAGAACTTTTTCTACATTAAGAACTCTGCAAATTATAAGCAAAAAGTTGGCGAAATTTGGGACTGTTTTTATAAAAACCTTAATTTCTCTACGAGTACACATGCTATGATCATAAAAATTAACACAATGTATTACAATAAGCTACTTATGAATAATCTCGAGTTTGAACGCTTTTGCTAGATTAGTTTTTACAGGGTTATCTAAAAGATACTCGTTCTTTTTCAACTTGTTGAGAGTCCCCTATGGTGTTTCGGGAAAATATCTTAGCGGAAATATATGACCGATGCTATACTGTTTTCACACCGGCAGTTTCAGGTTAATTCCTCATGTATTTTTCTAGATATTTAACAAAATGTCTAAAATTGCAAGTGACCGGTCACCTTTGGCCATATAATGTAGAAATAAGATCGGAGCATAAATAAACATTAAAAATAAAACACATGAATAAATATTTTAAGGTGCGATTAAAAAAAAGTTATATTCGCCGTTTAATTTTTTTTTTTTCTTAATCAAATTGACTTTCTGAATATTAAATTTCTTGTTGCAAAAGTGAGAGAAAAATTAATATAATAAATGTACAATTTTTAAATTCCTTTAACAATTCTCTGTTTTCTGTGAATATACAAACAATAATTTCAGTGAGTTTCCATTATATGCCCATATAGACAAGAAATTTCCACATAGCAAATCAGTAAATTTTTTAAATAATGCAATTTTAGAATATACAAGATTGGTGGGGAAAAAGGCATACGCATCGCTATGGTAAGTAAATCTAGACATACTGAAAGAAACATATCTTGTTTATAGAAAACGGTAAGCTGACTTCTTCAAAAAAGCAAGAAGAAATTTCTAGACAAGCGTATTATTTCTGGAATCTAAAAAAAAAAATCTTCTTAACCCCTTCGGAAGGAGCGTCTTTTACAGAATTTTTAATCTTTTATTACCGGTTTTTCAAAACAGAATTTTTTGCCTAATTGAATCGGGAAAATTCTCGGATTAAATAAGGCAAAATTTACAATAAAACTTTACTGGTGAGAATGATGACGTATTCTGAACACCTTAAGTGACACGTATACCGGTCGCTCGTCCTCAAGGGGTAAAGAAGTTCATTTTATTTATTACTAATAAACTAAAATTTATTTTGATTACCATACCAATGAAAAAAAAATATTTCATCCTCATAATTGTGCACAATAGATTTAAATTGCAGAAAATGTGATGCAAAGGACTACATTAATTATTTATTCTTTTGACATGAAATTCGATGAAACGCCTTTCAGTACAGGTAAATAGACAAAACATTTAGCAATAGATGCCAAATGGTTGCCCTTCACAAAAATGTGGCAAGAACTTAGTTTTGGCAAAAGAAATGCAGATCCGACAAGCCTCCCCCCCCCCTCCCCACCAAGAAAGGATGCTTTACTATGGTTTGGAGAGCAAAAGGGGGCATTTTAAATCAGGGTGGAGGACTCAACTTTTTTTAAATAGACTGAGTGGGGCACCGTTTATCATGTATCTTTTAGTTCTGAATCGAATTAAGCCATTCACAAGTCGATACAATCACATGTTGCAAAATTACTTCTGCATTTATTAATAAAAAGTCCGAAATTATCCTTTATGAGAAAGCACAATTTTCATACTGTTGTTTTACGTTCAAAACCTGTTCTTATGTTCAAAAAATTAAATAATTGCCGAAACGTCAGTGAAGGCTTACTGTGGAGACCCGAAATTTTTTGGTTTCCATCTGTTTGTTTGTTTGTTAGTTAGTTAGTTAGTCTGTCTGTCCAGCGATAACTGCCGTAAAAAGCATCCGATTAGCTTGAAATTAAGGATGTATATTGGTGAGCTCCCCGGATTTAGCTGTATTGTTTTGGGTTAAATTTGGTTCATTCCTTCGGAATATATAGAACATTTTATTTTGTGACATAATGCTTTTCTATGGGAAGTCAGACGATTTTCACATTTTCATTTGTTGAAAGAAATCGTTCACATGAATAATAGATTTAAAAATGGTAAATTTTGGATGCTGAAATTTTTAAATAAGAGTATTAAATTATTCCTTTTAGTTTGCAATTTTGTCAAAACATTTGTCGGAGCTTTTATATTAGGTGTATAACTTATGATGGAATTTTATACATGTGTTCGAATAATATAAAACATTTTATTTTATGAATTTACTTATATTTCATTTTTTTCCTTTTAACTGTTGCGTAGCAACTATATTTCATCTAAAAATATTATAAATGTGAAAGTATGTATGGTTTTTTAAGTCAAATCAAAGTTAAAAGGAATGAATTAATGAATGCCTTTGTATAGATATTTGCATATAGATTGATTTAAACGCAGAAATGAAAATAGTATTTTTATTTATGTATTCAACTATTTTGATTATAAATGAAAAAGTTCGTTATTTTCATACAGAATAAACTGACATTATTCTATTAAACTTTATAAACTTTATTGTTGCCAAGAAAAAGGAATAACAATTTCTCCCAAAGAGTTAATTTTAATTTGTAAGATTTTCACGGTAAATGGAATAAACAAATTACAAATAATAAAAAAGATAAATAGGACAGGAATGAATAAATATAAACATTTCAAACCAAATACCCCCTAAAATAATTTTTTTAGTGGTATTTTCCCAACACTACGAAGAAAGATTCCTCGATTTACACGATTTTACTTGGCCTTCCTTTTCTCATTGGTTGCGATTTCATTTTCGCAATTGTGTATATTAATTTGGCACAAAATTTTACATTTTTATGACTGAGGTATATGTAAGGCCATACAAATAAGAAATTCCGTATTGTCTCCTATAAAATGTGATAAAGTGTTGGTTAACTATATATGTTTCTATTAAGAGGGGTAGAGATGCCAAGCCTCCGGCGTTCTGAATACCAGTATTTTAATACAAAAAATGTTACTTTATTTAATTGAAACATTTGCACGATTTAAAAGAACAACATTTTCTGTAAGATAATAGTGTTGTGCAAAAAGCCTGAGACTTGCCATGTCTGGTGGGGAGTGAAATGTTTTATTTAATGCATTTATCTCTATTTTAATGCTACGTGAACAACGTCCCGTGTAACAGCTTGTAGAGTGTAAAATAAATTAAGTTATTAAAATAATCCCTATTACGAAAAATGAAACAAAATGCCTGGCTAAGGGAAATAAAAGGTTAGTTAACCTTTCTTAATTTGACCTGAACACAGGTGTGCGTCAAATTTCAACGGTGTTTGTAACATCACGATTTTAAATTAAATGTGGATACTATTAAAAGGCTATCACAAAAAATACTTAACCGCGCCAAATCACGTTTATCTATTTAGTCAATTGGAAGTGGACGCGATGATGAATTATTAACCGTTAGGTCTAGAAGTCCCCCTACTTTAGGGTGATTTTAGTAAGTTAATGCTATCGAGTATATTTTAGATATTTAGATTAGATCTTAGATATAAATATTGCAGAATGGCAATCAAAATTATTTTTTGGAAACAAAAATTATAAAGGTATTAGATTTCTAAATTATATGTCTCAGTTTACATTTCCAAAAGTTCTTTATCCATTAGATACAGGTGTTTGTGGTTAGCAGGCAAGTAAATATTGCTGTATGGATATTAGGATAACGTAAAATGCTTGACCAAATTGTTGCTTATCCTTATAAACAGCAGTGTAAAAAGGAATCTAAGATATAGGATAATCATTAACTCAATCAATAGAAAATTACAAATGCAAAATAAATTACACAACGGAAGGTTCAGGGAGGCGCCCCCCTGAAGAAATTTGCTTTATTATATAAAAATTACTAGAATAAGTAGCTCGTGAGAATTTCAGAATATCATTACATAACAACGTGTATAATTTAACGCTTCTAATGTCTGAAACCATCGAAATATTTTTTTTTCCTTTTATAAATGTTTGTGTAATTGAAAAAGTTTAAATTTTGTTTTTGTGGAAAGATTAATATTACGCAAAGTTTGCTAAAAACAATAAGTTGCAGAGATGACGTTGAGGTTCTTGATCTACAGATTTACTAGTATTAAACTTATTAAATGTAGTAAAAATAGCAATAATCAAAATCAGGACATCTTAGTTTTTTTTAAGGTTTTAGAAATTGGGGACTTAAAACAACTGCAATAAAGTCATGCTCTGTCACAGTATGTCTTTAGATTTTTTATAGATAGAGCCTTTTATAACTTTGTAACAAGTAACTGTGTCGACTTGCGAATGGTGTCCTTCAATTCATAATAACAAAATACATTCTAAACAATACTCCACTAGACAGATTTTTTTTAAAAGTCAAGTTCCGTGCTTATAAGTTAAAATATCCACTTTTGGCCGCAAACCCACAGTAAAACAACTTTATTTTTGAGAGACACATCGGAGCATCATTTCGAATCATACCCGAACCCAAACTTTCCCGCTTTTCTATGTCTTTAATCTAATCAATTTCTCATTTAAATTTGTCCCGTTTCAATTTTTCATTTTTTTTTTAATTTTCCTTCCTGGCTTCCGCTAGAGTCTCGGCAAAAGGAAGGTAGGGTGGGACGTCGTCGGACGGACACGCGGAACGCCGCGCTCTACAAATTCTGCGGTCTCCCAGCCCGCCCATCCCCGACCGCCACTCGAGACTAATAATGAGCTCAGAGCCGCTGAGCTCGTCCGGTGGCTTCAGTTCCCCGACCGCAACCTATCCTAATTTTCGATGTCTTTAATTTAATCAGTTTCCCTTTTAAACTTGTCCGGTTTCAATTTTTAATTTTTTTTTCTTTTCCTTCCTGGCTTCCGGTAGAATCTTGGCAAAAGGAACGTAGGCACAGACGTCCAACGGACACGCGGAACGCCGCGCTCCGCGAATTCTGCGGTGCTGGACTCACAGCCCTCCCACCCCCGACTACCACCCGAGATTAATAATGAGCTCGAAGCCGCTACGGTCGTCCGGGCAAAGCGATATAAAAAAGAGTCCTATCTTAAATGGAAGAGGAAACCGCAAGATTAAAGGTGATGTCACATCAATCAAGGTCGCACGCCACGTAGCGAACTGGGTTGAACTACAGAAATATGCCTAACTTTTTTCTGCTTTATGGATAATCTATTAATCGAACATCTATGAAATAACTGCGGAAGCGCAAACGTCGTGTTTTCATTTGTTTGTAGCATTTATATTCTGACAGTAATAGAATTAATTGATAATTATTAATTATTAATTAATAATTATTAATAACTATTAATTTTTATTCGTGTTTTTATTTATTTATTTCAGTTAATTATTTAAATAAAAACGATTCTTTTTAGAACTAATATTATTTGTTAAAATGACAAAATGTTGGCCGTCGAATAGCTGTAGTTTTCGAAAGTGTATGAAAATTCTTTTTTATATATATATATATATATATATATATATATATATATATATAGAATTCATACCTGTCCTTTTCCAAAGAGTAAAACAAGTTAGTTATGTATTTTTACTTTAATTTATAAAAAAAATAAAATATTATTTAATATATATTGTCAAATGTTGTTGATTTAAATACGCTCGATTTTAATTATTTTCTTTTAATGAAATGAAAAATGACGTATAAAAATTAGTAAGTAGGTAATGTGTAAAGATAGATTTTTGTACTCTCATTTTTTACCCAATTTTTGATCTGCTAAAGTTATAAAAAACGATATACACGGTTATATTCCCGATGAGAATACAAAGTTTATGAATGCTTAGAATATGTATCGAATTTCGTTATAAATAAAATGTGCAATTTTAAGTCCTTTTGTTCGTTTATCGAGCGCAAATGATAAATTTCCAATATTCTCAATAGTATTGCACTCATCGTATTTAACTTACAAATATTTGATTCATTTAATTTGAAACTCATTTCATTTTATATTCGGAATCACTGTAATTTTAAATGCATACACAAAATGTTGTACTATTAAACGAACAAGTGTTGTTTATTTATTTGTTTAAATATTTTGAGAGTCTAGGCAATAACTTCAATAACTTTCCTAAAATCACCAGATTAGACTTTTTTTTTTTTTTTTTTTTTTTTGAAAGAGACAAAGCCATTTAGAGAATTCCTGTTAAAAATTCAATTACGAATTTCAGATTGTTACTTACTCACAGAAGATGAATCTTGTTTACCTGATTTATTGCAAAACATTTTTGTTACAGCTTGTTTTGACAAAAATATGTGTCTTTAAAAAAAGTCGCAATGTAATTTTAGTTTAAGGGCAAAAGGCAGTAATGCTTTCGTAGCATTAATATTTTTTTCCGAAATTAAAATGATATTACGACTATTTTTTTTTAAATTGACATAATTTTATCAAAAGAAACTGTAATAAAAATATTTTGCAATAAATTTGGTAAACAAGATTCATCTTCCATAAGTGAGTAAAGATTCAGAAAATATGCGCTAGAGGTGCGCAGATAGTAGATATTCTGTCATATATGACGTCATACTGAAAACCCACGTATTTGCATATCCACCAGATGGCGCAACTGTGTCAATACACTCCAGATTCCAGCACTGACATTGTACACTTAAGGCTGTTCTCAACTGCTCTGCTCAACAAGCGCAAAACGTTTTGACACATTTACAAATTCATTTTTTACCGGAAAGGTATAAAATTGGAAAATCTGACCATGGAAGCGATTTGGAATCGAGCTGTGTTTTCCATTTTTTGATCCATCAATTATCTATTGAGTTATAAGCAATTCTGATCACGTGACACTGCATTTTTCTCCCCTTACAGACTGGATTTTTTTCTTTCGTTCGGAAGTTCAGTTCAAAATGCCAACTTTGACAGTCTTTTCTGAAAGATATATTGCATTTACAAGAAAACGGAAAAAACAGTCCGATGACATAGTTTCTGAATAACAACACCTTCTAGTTTCATGCGTTTCCGAACAAAAATGAATTAAAACTTATGTCAGAAAGTTGAACTTTTAGATTTGAGAACAGCCTTAATATGTATGCAGTTTTGTGCCTCGAACACAATCCTTCAGGCTTTTTGATGTCTTTAATTTAATCAATTTCCCTTTTTAATTTTTCCAGTTTCAATGTTTCATTATTTTTTTCTTTTCCTTCGTGGCTTCTGCAAGAGTCTCGGCAAAAGGGACATAGGATTGGACCTTGGACGGACATGTGGATCGTCGGACCACCCGTTTATCCCCGATTGACGCTGAATTCGCGGAGGGCGGCGTTTCCGAGCGTCCCTACCTACGTCCCATTAGCCCAGACTCACTAGTGAAAAAAAAATTTGAAAAATTGAAACCGACAAATTTAAAAGTGAAATTCGTCAAATTAAAGAAGACACCGAAAACAGGAAAGGGCTAGGTTCAGAGACTGAAACTATCGGAAAAAAAACGCAGCGGTTTCGAGCTTGATATCCGTCCCAATTGTTCGGAAAAGAAGTTATTCTCAAATTTTCGTGTATGGCCACCAGTTGTTGTTCTAAAAACCTATTTCATCTGCACTGTTATATAATTTTTTACTTTTAATTTATAAAACCTACTATAAATTTCTAGCAAGTTATCGTAGCAACTTTCGGATGGTGTCATCCAGAAATAAAGAATACATGATAAACAATACCCACTTGACCTACGTACTTAAAACTAGTCAGATGTGCTTGTCTCAAAACTTTCTTCTATCTCCTACATGTTAATACTTGAAAATTCGCTAGCACAGTGCCAAAATTAAATGACAATCTATACCCATCATGAGGATCCCAAAGATATAAAATTCCGCGCATTAGTTCTTGAGATATGATTATCGATAAAATCGTGTAAATCATGCAAAATTCAACCTAGAAGCGCCATTTGTTAGGTTATTTACACCAAACCTAATCAGCAACAACTTATGTCAACGTCCAAATGAATCTGAAGTTTGATGAAAATCAGTGCAGTAGTTTTAGAAATAGAACTATTGCAGAAATCGTGAAAAGTCCAGTATAGCAGTGCCACCATTTGGCGATTGTCACGGAAACCTAATCAGCAACATCTTGTTTCAACGTCTAACTGAATCTGAAGTTAGATGAAAATTAAATTGAATATTGCGAAAATCGAGTACAATTCAGCATAGAAGCGCCACTTGTTCGGCGATTTGTACCCTAATGTAATCAGCACTAGTTCGTATCAAGAACTAACTTTATCTGAATTTTGATGAAAATCCGTGCGTTAGTTCATGGGGTAGAGCTATTGCGGAATCGTAAAAAAGGCAGCATAGCAACGCCACCTTTTGGGCGATATACACCAAAAACTAATCAGCACTAGTTCGTATAAAGGTGTAACTGAATCTAAAGTTTTGTGAAATTTCATGCATTAGTTCTTGAGATAGACCCCCCCCCCACACACACACACACACACAAATTTTGTCACATACACAATGGCGCCAACTTTTGATAAATATTGGATGGGCTCGAAACCGTTTTAGGATAAAATATCACAGTCATTTTTCTTTCTTTGAAAGTTTGTGAAAAGGTGATATTCCACGTTAAGTTAGGAATTTTTAGAGTAGAATATGAAGTTGTAATTTTATTTAATTATATTCTCAAGGGGTCTTCATTTTATGGACTCTAATATTTGCCATGAATTGACTACAGATTAAAACGTAAAGGACTAAAAAATATTAAAATGAACATTTTATACAAATACACTGAAATGCTTGTATTAATAATACTATTTAATTAAACTATACCGGATGTTTAAAAAAAGATACAATTTCTTAAACCGCATATAATAGAAAGATACTTCCAATAACAAAAAGTATAAAATCAAGTACACCTTTTCAGATATGGCATTTATTTAAAAAGGGGCTACATGCACATTAAAATACGAAATTTAATTTTAATACGGTCTCCTTTCCCTATAACGTATATTTAGAATAAAAACTAATTAAATTTAAAAAATCAAAAAACCCGACTGCGTAAAAGGCGAACTAATTAATTATTCTCATCAATGTGAAACTATTTTTTATATTACTTACCTATTTTTTCTATTGACTTGTATTGATGTCTTTTAAGTTGTGTTTAATTGGTTAGTTCCTATCTATAAATACTGTTTTGATGAGGCTTATAGATGTCTATGATGGTTAGAGTTGCAGTAAAGCTAGAGATCCTACCTACACAACTTCCAGGTTGTGTAATATTTAAATGGAGCTTCTGACATTAAAATTGTCAATGGAACATCCTCTTCATTTTGAAAGACCTATCCAATGATATGTCACTCAATAGGGTGCGTAAAAAAAAAATTTCGTCTCTACCGCCATTTTGTATTTTACGGCCGCCATTTTCAAGTTATAAAATCAAAACCTAGCCTATAACCATCGGACGGTTATGGCGAATCTATAGAGACCTACCTCATTCATTAAAATCCATCCAGCCGTTGAGATGTTTCGAGGGTATAAAGAAATCCACATACCCAGATACGCGTGAGACACATAGCCCTTCTTGGCAGTCGGGTAAAAAGAATGAAATTAGAAGAAAGTTCTAAGAAGGATAATAAAAGAAAAATCTTTTACGGACAATACATACTGAGTTTTTTAATTTTATGAATTTTCAGTGTTTTCTGGCATTAAAAAGGCGTCTGAGCTGACGCATGTTGGAAATTGTCTTAAAACGCTTTGTCAACAATTATGAAAGATCCTTTAACCTAAAAAATGGATAAGTGCTAAATAATAACAACTGCAAATTTAGTGCATTTAGAAAGAAGAAATTAATTCCCGTGTATGCAGGAATTTTGTTTTTGAGAGAAAATTGATTGTATGCTATTTAGGACGAAGGGGGGAGGTGTCAGGTTGTGTTTAAATCTCCGGTGTGTCTGGGTTTTTGCTTTTTTTTTCGTTTTTTCAAACAAAATAATCTTCTGTACGTCAACGAAATCATTTTTTTTTAGCGATTGAAAAATAAATAAGCACGAAAGTAGAAAAATGAAAATTGGGTGGGCTGGAAAAACAAATCGTTGGGTGGGCTCGGGACCACGGCTCATATAAGTTGGTGCCACTGCATATACAGACAGACTCACAAACAGACATTTTCTAAAAACCACCAAATCGGTTCAGGACCTTCGAAAACGTACAAATCCATCGAAAACCGGAAGTCGAAATTTTTCATGAAACCGACACTCTCTTCTTGTAAGGATAGAAGAAAGAAAACAATGGTAAAATAACTTTATTTTTGTGGAGACTCATCTGAATAGGTGCTGAACAGGTGATCAGCATTGAGGAGTTTCCTAGGTGATAACAGCTTAACACACAGACTAGGAATTGAAGTATCTTATCTTTTGTGAGCCATTGGGAAAAATATAAATGTAGTTTACAACTACTTGATATTCAATTTAAGAGTTTAAGAGAAGAATTATATAGTTAAAAAATTAAAGGAAATAAGTTAAAAATTAAGTTAAGACTTAAGATAAATAAATGGAAAATATTTTAAAAGAATAATTAAAATGACCTAACTGTAGTTATAAAACTACTATAAAAGGATTAAAAAGAGAGAAAGAGTTAGCACTGTTGAGAGTTACACTCGCCAAGCTTGGGCAGGAAAATCTGAAAGGAGGTAGCAAAGCCACATTAACCAAAAAAGGGACTTTTCAGGGACAAACATTTTTTTTTTCTTTTTCGCCTATATACCAATATAATGAAAATATAGCTTTTTTTTTTTTTTTTTTTTTTTTTTTTTTTAAAGAATAAAAAGACATTAAAGAAGATAGAAAGAAGCAATCTTAATGTGGTGTACCCACAGATTACTAGGTGTCCATAATTATAGAGAATCTAGGGCGTTTACGGTGTGGGGCTCGAAGGCGTCATAGTCAGGAAGCTCCGCCACTATTTCCTTTGGATGGTCGAAGATTATGATATAGAATTTTTTAGCCAAATCGCTGATGCGCTTACGCAGGGTGGTGGTTTTCAGATCTCTTCGGACAGTTGAATTACGTAAGTAACGTGATGCGTTACGAACTATGCGCAAGTGGCTGTTATGCAGACGACTTAAGGGGTCTTGTACCTTTTAAACGCGTCGAAAATTCACGAAAAACTTCAAAGTTTGAATTAGTCTGTCTTCAAAGCCTTTTTATGTATAAGCATGAAATTTTGGATATTGATTAAACAGATTGTGCTTTGTAATATGCTATCATTAGAAATTTATTAACCCTTTACAGAATTTGTGTATTGTTGAAATCAAAATAGCTCTTTTTTTTATCCCATAAGTCATTGCGCGCATGATATCTTGAGAAAGTATGTATGGATTGGCATGAAATTTGGTAAAGATACTAAACATATATGTGTGTTTAAAATGATCTACTATTAGGCTAAAATTATTTCATTAACTATATAAAAAAAATATTTTCGTAAAAAAAAATAAAAATTTTGTATTTTTAATGAATATAAATAGTCATAACTTAAAATATTACCATTGTAAATACTTAAAAGTAGATCATTTTAAACACACATATTTGTTTAATATATTTACCAAATTTCATGACAATCCATAGATACTTTCCCAAGATATCATGCGCGCAATGACTTATGGGTAAAAAAAAGAGCTATTTTGATTTCAAAAATACACAAATTCTGTAAAGGGTTAATAAATTTCTGTTGGTTGTATATTACAAAGCATAATCTGTTTAACCAATATCCAAAATTTCATGTTTATACATAAAAAGGTTTTGCAGATAGACTAATTCAAACTTTAAAGTTTTTCGTTAATTTTCGACGCGTTTAAAAGGTACAAGACCCCTTAAGTTGTCCATGGAGGTCCTGCAGGTGAAGCCCCATACCGGACTAGCATAAGTAATAATTGAAAGGATGCATGAGTTATAAAGAATGAGTTTATTATGAACTGAGAGGGTTTTGCTATTGAGAAGAGGTTTAATTGAATTGAAAGCTTCTGCGACTTTCCCTCTAATAGAGAGAATCTGCTTTCCCCAAGTTAAACGGTGATCAAGGATGACCCCAATATATTTAGCTTGGTCAGACCAAGGGATTGCAGTGGAATTGATTATTATTTTGTTAGGAATTGTTAGTTTGCGAGAGAAATATACTGCACAGGTTTTGTTTTATTAATAAGGACGCATCATAACATACACCAGTTCATGAAATCGTCAATGCATGTCTGCACGTACCTGCCTAGTGTGTACGGGAGGTGAGCTGAAGCATAAATGAAAGTGTCGTCCGTATATAGAGCGAGGTATGTGTGCAGAGAGCGTGGAATGTCATTAAAGAAGATGTTAAATAAAATTGGACCGAACACGCTCCCCTGAAGGATGCCTGCTAGGATCAAAAGTATAATAGAAAGAATGTTGTTTATGTGGACGCGAAAAATGCGGTCGCAAAGGTACAAGTATATTAAGTGCATTAGTCTGGGATGAAATCCGAGTTGAATTAGTTTGTAAATGAGGCCCTCATGCCAGACCATATCGAATGCCTTTGCGGCATCAAAAAATATGGCAACTACATGGATCTTCGCGTTGGATTTCTCGCTGAGAAATTCAACAACCTCTGATGTTAGGTAGCTGATGTTAGGTCGAGTACTTTGAGCAAAAGCCGAACTGCTCAGGCATAAGAATGTTGTTTTGTTGTATGAAATCCTGTAACTGGGTACGAATGACACGTTCCACAACTTTCCTGATAGAAGGTAAAAGAGAGATAGGTCTATAGTTAGTAGGGTCAGAGAGATTTGTTCCAAGTTTGGGTATAGGAGAGATTATGGAAGTTTTCCACGGTTTAGGAAAGTAGATAAGTTTTAGGATAGCGTTAGTGAGGTCAATAATATAAATAATGCATTTAGGAGGAATGTTTTTAAGAGAAGTATTAGTACTTTTGTCATATCCATGGGGTCTTACGTTTTTTGAGTTTTTTAATGATATTGTGAATGACAATGGGTTGGATGGTGGGGGTTGGGGATCGTCGGGAGGGATGGCCAGGAAACTGCGAACAGTTTCGCTGACTTCGATAAGATGAGTTTGACTTGCTGGGATCGGGTTAGGAGAAAATTGTTTAGCATATGAGTTGACCAGCATATTAGCTTTCCCTTGGTCAGTATAGGCAGTAGAGTTGTTTTCAGTAAGTGGGGGAATGGGTGTGTAGTTTTTGTTAAGTTTACGTTTAAGAATACATAATGAGTTGTCCTCGCAAGCTAAAGTTTTAAGAAAGTTTTCCCTTTTTTTTTTTTTTTCTTTTTTTTTCTTTTTTTTTTTTTTTTTCTTTGTACAGATTATTTTTTATTTTATTGTTATGCCTATTGAGAAGGGGTTTAAGGGAGGGATCTCTTGTGTTTTGAAACTGACGCCGGAACCGATTACGTTGTTTTAAAAGGTTGTAAATGTAACGGGGAAGGATGAAGGAATTGCTATTTTTAAAGGTATTAAAAGTGGAAAAATTTGGGCGTTAATGATGCATGAATTGAGCTGATCAACAGCAGTCGATATCGTTAGTAATATTGATTTCCGGAAAAGTAATATCTTGATTGCTAAGATAATCAGTAAATTTTCTCCAATCGATAGCCACGGAAAGGGGGAGGGGGGAGTGAGAGGATTAATGATATCAATTTTAAAGCAGACCAGTAAGTGGTCAGAAGAAAGGTCGTTAAATACAGTAGAAGAAATAGGATATGGAATATTTTGGGAAAGAGCAAGGTCAATAATAGAATTATGGGTATTAGGCACTGTGCTAATGTGTGTTGATTTGGTTGGTGCATGTAGACTTAAATTTAAATGTTGAACTAAATTGTGAAGAGAGGCACCCCGCCGAGAATTGCTGTGGCAATTCCAGCGCCTGCTTTTGGCATTGTAATCGCCTACAACAGAGCAGTGTTTTGTTGAGAAAAAAGCTGTGTAAGACTGTTTACAGGTAAGTTACCAGTAGGTTGTGCATAAATAGAGGACAATTTAATATATAAATGAGGAAGCTGTAAATTTATACTAGTGTATTCTAAGTCATTAAAGGAGATTCATCGTATCTTTATTTCATTTATTAACTTCTTTTATTTAATACAAATTCTGGTATTAATTTATTTTTAAAAACTAAAAAGATGAAAATTATGGAAACGTAATATTCAAGTAAAACATAATAATTTTTTTAAACTTTATAATAAATAATATTGTTCAAACGAATATTCTTTTTTTATATAACTATATAGCTAAAGTAAAGTTATAGTCTTCTTTTAATAGCTTCGACAAAAATTTAAAAAAAAATTTCAGCCTATGATGAATTAACGTAATTTATTAAAATGAAGATTAAAAAAAGATCGGACATAAACTGAATGGTAGCTTTTTTTTATTATTCAGCGTGGGAAAAAAAAAAAAAAACGTTGTTTACATTTACACGCAAGACATTTAGGCGGCAGCTTTCTCTCTGTGGCCTTGCGAAAGACATCGTAACGCAGCAGCTATTGATCGGGTGTCGTCTGTTAGACATTCACAAACAGGGATTTCCATGCTAGATGACATCATCGCTGACATCTAGATAACAATTTTACGATTGCCTTTAGTGATTTGGGGTAAACCCTAAAAGGAATGAAAAAAAACAGATATCTTGTCTAACTAAAATATTTGTAGAGAATTTTTTTTAAGCGTCAGCGTAGTGTATTCCTTTTAATAATCCGAAAAACGTCGTGGTATTTATGTTAATAACAAAACACATTTATCATAAACTAACTCATTATTGCATCCATGCTGTTTTGCGGAGGATAATATATTATTCATTCATTTCCGTATGAATACGGAATTTGTTTTTAAATCCAAACCAGCAACTTACTGACTTTTTAATTCATTTTTGTTCGCAAATGCATCAAATTGGCAGTTGTTGTTATTAGGAAAGTGTGTAATACAAGAGTTTTTTAAGTTTTCGGTAAAAACTGAAAATACTTTAGAAAATGCTGTCTAAGATGGTGTTTTGAATCAAATTTCGGGAGGCGACAGCGCAGGAAAATTAGAAAAAACGGCTGTCATGAGACAAAAATCGCTTATAACTTGAGATACAATTAATTTATCTTAAAATGAAAAAAAAAACTGCTTGATTACGAATCACTATATTTTGTAGTTGATGATGAAAATATGAAAAAAAAAATAAGCACCAATGCAATGAGTCCATAGTTGGGATTTTCATTCGCCTCCAATCCCCTTCTCATGCACTAGCACATCTCCCACCAAAAAAGAATATATCATACTTCAATTTTTAAGTACAGCGTTATTTGAAATTGTTTAAAACACTCTTTAGAAAGATATAGAAGTAATGTACAAAACCAAATGCATGTTTTTAAAGGTTTTGTTTTGTTTCAGAGATATAAAAAGCAACATTAAATTTTACTATGTAAAAAGTTTACTTTCTGACGAAAAATAGCAAGAAATAGTATTTTAAAACACTTTTTATGTAAAAAAAATAATCAACAACAATCATGGCAAACCTATATATGCTATCGTAAGTGGCAATTTCATAGGTGACCACAATCATGCAAACATCTGCGAAGCATTAAGTACCAAAATAATTGTTCTTCACATATTTTACCAAAATTTAATTTTATCGCTACTTTTCAGATTTACCCTTCAGATTAACTCTTAAAATTCCACACATTCGAAACGTAAACAGAAATTTTCATCTAAGATTCAGTGAAACAAGTAATATAAAAATTTAGTTTTTAAAGTCAATTCCTACTTAGGTCATCAAAGAAAAAATTAATATAATCCCTTAAGCTAATATTAGTTTTTGTTGCATTAAAATATTTCAATTTGTTGATTTTCTATAAGCAAGGTAGTTTTACAGTGGAAGTCTATGGGAATTTGGCGAAATATTAGAGATATCGCCAAGTTGGCGACAAACTTGGCGGTATTTGACGGCAGAACAGGATCCCTCCTATGGGAACACCCCCTTATAGATATGAAGATGCATTAAATGCTGTTCAATAACCAGTGGCCGCCATTTTGTCTCCCATATAAAACTAAAATTTTTAATTAAAATTTAATTAATGAATTAATATTTGAAAAATCTGTATTAACATCAATTGTCATCCAGTACAAGTTTAAAAAACTTTATTTCAACTTGATAGGATGAGTAATAAGTATTTTATTAACGATTGAAAATTTGAACAAGATATATAAATAAATACAGGGAGAGTGTGAACTAATAGTAGGAATTAAAAAAATGAAATGGCAATGATTTGACTGGTTGATTGTTAAATTCTGAGTAATTTGTGCTATAGAAGAAAAAAACTAGTATCCGTCAGGCCGAAATGTCGGAGCATGTAGTCGTATAAAATTAACACATATTTTTTTTTTTTTTTAATTTTAAAATAATGTTTAATTTTCAAGATTACTGTTTAATAGTACAAAATTAAATTTGAAATAACACCCGTTGAATCCTCATTTTCTAGTGTTTAATTCAGCCATCAGTTGCCTCAGGCAATGATCAAATGCTACTTTGTGGCATGATAATCAACCAAATGAACCATTATAGCCTGTGGCAAGCCTGGGTGTTGATATTTTGGTTCATAGACAGTATATTTTACTGTACTCAGTACACCGCTTATCAATCCCCACTCCGTCCAGATATTCTTATGTAACATAATTCTGTATCCAACAGCTGAAAAAAGTGCAACTTGAAGTCCAAACGCGTGATGTGCTAACATTCTTGTCATTGACCACTTTGACTTAAGAAGTACTTCTTGATTATGTTCTTTCGCTTGCTTGTTTTTTGAAAAAAGACATATAGCATTTTGAAATCATTCAAGTTGATCCGAAAGCAGTGTAGCTTTCCAGCGTTGCTTAAGGGATGAGAGCATCCTGAAACTTGACCGACGCAAAGCGAATATAGAGTCTTTCGAAACTGTCTTTGCTGATCGTCATTTTGTCTCAATGAGTTTGTTAATGGAAAGCAATTTTCGAAAGCTGTAAGCAATTTTTGCCTGCGAAGAGCCAAAATGTCTTTTATAGAATGTCTCTTATGTAGAGGGATGTCTTTTATGCGATGTAACTACCTAATACCTACAAGGATTTAAACAAATAAGCCTTTAAAAGGTTCAATACTATCTATTGCACTTTTGCGACATCTTTGTTCAAGTTCAGCCATAAGACAACAATTGAAAATTCGTCAATAAAAATAAATAATACTGTATCCATGCTGATCTGTTGATTCCTTTCTGCCTGACTTTTTAAATCAGCGCACTATTTAAAACACGATGGTTTTTTAATCACTGGGTGAATTAACTTTCCTTCGACATTAAGCGCAGCAGTACCTGTTAGTGCCAAAAGAATGACAGCTTCTGATCCTAACTGCTTTATGATTGTTTTACTATTTTCTTTGATTATCCTACTTTTTCCAGCTCTTGCTTTTCCAATAATAAAAGTTGACTTAGGGAAAATTGTAACTTTTGTTTGCAATGACGAAAGCTGTTCTGTGCATAACTAAAGTATTTTCTGCAGCTCATCTATAAATGTGATTTCAGAATTATCAAAATTTTCATGCAGCGTGATTTGTTGTTCTTTAAAATAATTCAGAAATGTTAAAAGTAAAGAGAATTCATTGAATAAGAGAGTCTACGGTAAAGAGAAAGAATAACCACCGGGGATGTGTTGAGCGATATTGATTTGTTTAATGTAGCTCCGATCTTTGAGACAATCAAAAATTGGAACTGGATCCATCGAGCTAACGGCAGAAAACTTCGAAGCCCCTTCAAAGAATTGCATGTCTTCGCATTTTAGCTTAGTGTTTTCTCGTAAAGTTAGCTAAAATCTTAAAATCAAGAAATAAGTAAGCAATCATTTCTTTACGCTTTCAGGAGTTTATTATTTTGTTATCTACACATTTCCGTTTTCAAGTGTACATCTAGGCCAAAAATGCTTAGCTCATTCACTTCAGAATGTTCACTCGCATTTCAGTTGCAACAAATTCACTTACGGTGAATTAAAAAAAATGAGTAACCTTCTGTAATTGGGACCACTACCAAATGGTTATATTTGCGCATAAAACAGCGCTCATTAAATTATGAAATTTTCTACCAACCCGATTACGGAAATTTCCTAAACAAACAAACATACATACCTCTGAATAAAAACATACATAAGAATACATACATATAAGTAATACATACATAACATTATATTTTTCTCGACTTCTTTTATTATCATTCGTTGCGATGCGGTTAATACTGAATCTGTTATCATGCAACTAACATCCAAAATCGTATTCTCCGTTTTCGATTTCTTTTTATTTCTCTTAATTTAAAATTCCAAGTGAATCTCATCGATTTGTTAGGTTACGGAGAATGCCCATCTGCATTTCAGTTGCAGCACATTCACTTACAGTGAATAAAAAAAGAGTAACCTTCTGTAACTGGGACCGCCACCAAATGGTTAAATTTGCGCATCAAACAACGCTCGCTAAATTATAAAATTGTCCACAAACCTTATTGCGGAAATTTCCCAATACAAACATGCATATGTCTGAATATAAACATACATACGTAAGAATACATACATATAAGTAATACATACATGACATTATATCAGGGTTCGTACGACTCCTGTAATTTTGCGACCAGGAAATTCTTCTGCACCGCTATTTTCTTACAGAAAATCTCTCCCTATAAGAATACGAAATTTCACCAGTTTAGCCTAGATTTCTTTTTATATAAAAATATACTGGAAACTCTCCTGGAAAATACCCTGATCTGTACAAACCCTGTTATATTTTTCTCGATTTCTTTTATTTATCACTCGTAGCCATGCGGCTAAGACCCAAAAATCGTATTCTCCGTATTCGATTTCTTTTCATTTCTCTTAATTTAAAATTCAAAATGAATTGCAGCGATTTGGTAGGTTATGGAGAAAAAAAGGTTCGCACTGAAAAAAAAGAAAAAGTGGTCGTTACGGACGTAGAAAGTAAAACTTCTGAAAGTCAATCTATATCTCAGGTCACAAACATTGACGACGCCATAACGATTCGGATGAGGTTAAAATGCATAACTTAACAACAATGGAGCTAATGTTTTGTTAACGACATGAAACCCGTCGTATTTTGACGAAAGAAATTTTTTAAAAAGGAACTCATACTTTAGTTAATACTTACTCCCAACAAATATTATTTTTAATTTAATGTTACCAAAATACTAATTCCATAAACTTCGACTGTTCAACGGATTAAAAAATTAAAATGTATTAGTATACCTAACTAAGATAAATAATTATGATGAAATTACCCATTGAGGCTTTTATGTTTGAAATTACCGATTGAAAATCAGCAAAAATGATTTCACAATGAGCCAATCATAGAATTATTTTTCGCGTGAAATCTAAACTTAATGTCATTTTCATCGTCTCGAAATTTACATACCCATCTCTCAAATTTACATTCACCATTTCAAAAATATCGCAGTACGCAACAAGTTATTAATACATATATATATATATACCAAACATGAAATCAAGTTTAATAACTACGACTTTGCATGTGAACATTCCACTCTTGACTTGAGGTTCTAACCTCTGTATCGGCGAGTAGAATTCCAAAAATATATATCTTTTAGAGCTATTCGTAGTAAAATATTTCGTTTTATCAGAGAAAATGATGGTTTTCATTTAAATATGTCATTTTGCCTCATTGAAGCATTTCACATAGCATCTCAAACGCAGTGGATTGAAAAAGTATTGAATTGTAATAACTTTTTGAGGAAAAATTTAGTGTTTTTTTAAAAGCGAGACGTCATTTTCTGTTCCCTTTTTTTACAAAGTTAATTTTGAATTTTATTAGAAATTGGCATCAATAAAGATAAACATACTTTATTAATTTCCTTTTCTTTACAATAATGGAAGTAATCCAATTTCTACAATTTTAAAGAAAAAAAACATAGAAAATTTTTAAATTTTAAATTTAAATATAAAAATGGGAATACTTAAAAAAAAATAGCTAGTGCCGCAAATCTTCAAAGAAACAGCTTTCATTTAAAAAAAGAATTATTAAAATTGGTTCAGAAAAAAGCTCAAGGTAGATGTCTAAAAAATAAGCCTTATCTTTCAAATATATAGATTTAAATCCGCAATGTTATGTCTATGGGAAAATTTTGAGCAGACATTTCATGCCGTTAAGATTGACGAGTATTTATGATTTTCAATACGCACAGAGATTTTGGTACTATCAACGTCCATTTAATTTTTTGTGTCGATACGGCAAATATTTTGGAAGCTATCTTGTTCACAAAAGTGTAATTTTCGCAGGGAAGCCGGAGCTGTAACGAAAGCTCGAGATAAATATCAATAAAAACACTTTGAAACGCCTGTATTTATTATAAAGTTTTCCACATCCTTTCAGGAAATCTCTGGTTTTGTATAAATATAAAGATTCGCAAAAGATTTTTTAGAAAATCTTACCAGCAAAATGTATGATAGAATTTAAGAAACCGCAAAAATAATCATTCAATATTTTTGCAATTGCTCTTTTGACACGAGAACATGAACATACATGAACCCACGAGAGATCGGTAGGTAGGTTCTTAATACTTTTGTTACGCTAATTCGCTAGCCAATAAAAGAGAAATATTTTTTCTTAAAAAATGAAAAATTAATTAAAAGTAACAATTAAATGTATGCATGTTATTACAAAATATTTCTCCATTTAAAAAAAAGAATCTAAATAACTTCTTCACCAAATGCAGATTTAAAATGTGAGATATTTTATTCTTATAAAAATGAAAAAAATATGTAAATAGAAATTTGATTTAATGTATATATATATTAAATAATTAAATTACATAATAAAGTATCTTTGTACTAAGAAAAAGAATCTAAATATTTTATGAGCTACATTCAGATGTATTAACTCTCGCTGAGAAAGTCTTCATTAACCTTAATTCGGCGTAAGGGTACAGGCGAGTATGTAACTGCGTTTTACGCAGTCGTGGTCAAAAGTCCCATAAAACAAAATTCTAATGGCACCGTAATACAGACCTATTTTTAAAATGGATTACATAAGGAACAAAAGTTTTCCAAAAAAAAAAAATGGAAAATGTCAGTCGCTTCATCTAAAACTGATTAATATCATATATTAATTTTTAAAAAATCGCTCGAGTCATTTAAAAAAAAGTATGACACGATTACAAGAAGGCAACTCCCCATTTCACTGAAAAATATGTATACAGATCTTAAAATATATTGCATGTGGAAATGTAGAAATTTCAGAATAGGATTAGACGGGACATATAACAGTAAAAAAAAAAAAAAAAAAAAAAAAAAAAAAAAAATCAGAGCGATATGTCTCATATTTGCTGAGATATTAAATGAATGGCTGCGTTTTACATTTCCTTTGATATTAAGCTACCATATACAGGTTATTGCTGAAATCGACCGACAAATTCATAAGGGCGATAGTAAGCATTAAGGTGATGAAAAATTACCATAGAATATGGAGTCGCAAACCACGTATTTAATCAAAAATATAGGGTGTTCTACCTTAACTCAATTTGGGTTGGCAGTAATAACTTTCAAAAAACTGAAGTATATTATAATAAAACTTTTAATAGAAATCCTCACGTTTGTTGTCAATGTGATAATATAAAAAGAAAAGTGGTAGAAATTTGTATTGTACACGCTAGCAGTGTGCCGCTGACGCTGCACATTTTGGACTGCGATTACAAGTTCATACGCTATCATCGATTGGTTGAGCATCCTGTTTTTCAAGAACTTTTCGTTATGGTCTAACATTTCACACAAAACAAGGTAGATATCGTTGCATTTTCGTTGCAATGTTTTTATTTTTCTCAAAATTATTACCATCAACTCAAGTTTGGTTAAGGGGAAACACCCTGTATTTGTGACTAAATAAGTGGTTTGTAACTCTATGGCAATTTCTCATTCTCTTTAATGCCTCTACTATCACTGCTATGAATTTGTCGGTCGAATTCGTTAACATCCTGTATAAAGAGTGTCTATATTCTACGATTTTGGGCTTAGCTGCGTCACTCGAGATACTATCGGATCTTACGATAATAGAATTGTTTAATTCTATAAATCAAAAGTATTTATCTATTTGAGAAAGCTGAAGTTATGAATACTCTTAAGTTAAACAGATTTAGCGCGTAGAGTAAGAAAAATTGGGCGAAATCTAAAATGAATATTACCTAACAAGAAGAGTGTAAGATTAGCATCAACAGCACAGAATTCATTATATATTGAAGTATATTTCCATAGAAAATCTCCTTTCTTTTCGTCAATTTTTGTGTATGCCCTTTTGTTTAGAATGACTTCCGTTTTACGATTGATATTTTCAATTCTCAATGCATTTACATCAAAACTAATTTAAAATGTTCTAAATCAGGTTCAGTAAATAAATTTATATTGCCACAAAGTTTGTTTTATTTTGGAATTCGCTCATATTATATCCTCATTTAACCATCCGCTCCATGCACTTTTGAAAGTTTAATGGTACCACGTTTTAAGTAAACTTCACTTGAGTTTAAAACGTAATTTTGAGTTTTAAAAAAAATACTGTTTGAATTTAGTTCTAAATTGCATAACAGAATAGTTAAAACTCAAGAACGTTACATAATTTCCGAAAGTAAAGTTTCAAAAATACATTTTTCTAAGTTAAACTTGTTTAAAATGTTTCAGTGTGTACAGCAGAAACATTTCTTCCGTACATTTTTCCCAACCTCTTGAATGGAAAGTCAATAAACACAAAACAGTATATATATTTTTTTTTATAATGTGGTCAATCAGCAATTAACAGCCAAATGCCAAAATCTTAATTTTTTCGAGTGTATAATTGAGGTTCCACGGAAACATTTTTTATAAACAGGCATACCCACGTGATACGGACATTTCTATTTTTTCTTTACATATACATATATATATACATATATATATATATATATATGCGCTTATCTAGGGCTTCATTGAAAGATAACTCTAATACTAATCACTAATAAGTTTTATTCTGCGTAATTTCATATTTTAAAAACATTCATTCAATTCTTTTTGTATATAACTATAGGGCTCTGCCTCCTACGAGCTTCGCTCGCCAACCACCGTTCACATTCTAAAAATCCGTTACTTTCATCGGCTTAAGAAAGATTATGAAAGATTAAATTATAATTAAAATACCAGTGACGATATCCCTGTAAACGGGTTTCCATTTACAATGGCCTCCAATTTACACTGGCCTCCAAAAGTTAAGGTACAGGGACTGGATGCCTTCGATTGCATAAGTTTTGTCGAATATTTACAAAAATTATTGGCGAATTGTTCTTGAAATTCTGGGATGAAAAGAACATGTTTGATTTCATATTTTTTGTGAAGATTTAGTTGGGAGGGCAATTAGGGGCTAATAATAAATTTAATAATAAAATAATATTTGCGATCACATATGTAACAGAAAATGCTGGAAATGGTTTGTCACTGTGTTAAATGAGTCTTTGGGTCTTGTTCAACGTTTGTGTGCATTTGTGTAAGCATAGTACTCATATTCGTGAAGATGTTATTGTGTCTGTGAAAAATTCAAAAGCTTTTTGTTTATAGCATACAGAGTTTTCAACCAAATTTAACACAACTTTCCGAAAACTTGCCAATGAATAGTAGCAACAGTATACTGCAATTAAAACATGAATATATTGAATATTTGATGAGATATGACCATTTTTATGTGATAATTTTGAACTGCGCATGCGCGGAAAATTTCAAAATTTTTATTTCATAATTTGGTAGTTAGTATTTTGGGGTAACTTCTAGAAAAAGTCCAGTCAAATGTTGTGAAAACTTAGAAAGATATAGTGAGCTGATTGAAAAGTTGTGGAAAATCCCTTATAATAAAGCTATTTTTAGGAAGCAACTCACTATATTGACCCTATCTTTGTGAATTTTCGCGATATTTGACTGGACTTTTTATATAAGTTGCCCTAAATAGCTGACTACCAAATTATATAATAAAAATTTTAGGATCTTCCACGCATGCGCAGTTTAAAATTATTTCATACAAATGTCCATATCTCATCAAATATTCAATATATTAACGTTTTAATTGCAGTATACTGTTGCTACTGTTATTTGTCAGGTAATTTGGAAAGTTTTGTTAAATTTGGTTTAAAACTCTGTATGCTATAAACAAAAAACTTTTGAATTTTTCACAAAAACGTTAACATCTTCACGAATATGAGTGCTATGCTTACACAAATGCATACAAATGTTGAACAAGGACCCAAATAGTCATTTTCCAAAGTGACAAACCATTTCCAGCGTTTTCTGTTACATAGGTGATCGCAAATATTATTTTATTATTAAATTTATTATTAGCCCCATAATTGTACCTCCCGATAAATCTTCACCGAGAAATAAAAAATCAAACATGTTCTTTACATCCTAAAATTTCAAAAACAATTCGCCAATAATGTTGATAGATATTCGACAAAACGTGTGCAATCGAAAGCATCCAGCCCCTGTACCTTAACTTTTGGAGGCCAGCGTATATCTCTTTTAATGAAGGATTTTAAGGCCAAAAAATCTGCTGTGAATTCGTTAAACGTCTGAAAATTAGCTAATGTAAAATGAACTAAATTAACAGAGTCTTTGTTTCCAAGTATTTTTTAATACAGCTATAAGAAAATGATTTTAAATCACGCGTTTTAAATCTGACGTAATTTTAACCAAACTTTTCTTTTTGTAATATTCACCTGGAAATATTTCAATAGTTAGAAAGGAAATATTATTATTTGTGCTAACTTTCGATGGCAACAGTAGTTAAAAAGATTATCTGGAAATATGAAGTAAATCTCACGTGTACGTGAAAATATATGTTTTACTTTAAACTGTTTGACAAAATTATTTGGCTACTTGAAATAGGACATTATTCCAACCACATTTACTGCTTTTAACACATATTAAATAATTAATTGTTTTATAGCCTTTTTTTTTTAAATATTCACTTGTACAAACAATTTTTATGACGTAATTTGTAATATTTTCCTGCTTTTAACACGTAATCGTTTAATTCTAATTCATAGGTTTTTTTCTGTTTATAATAGTCACGTGTAAATAAATTTTCAGTTTAAACGAAATATTATTGTTTGAGAGGTTTTTACAATTTTGGCAACAATTTAAAATAATAACCTTTTCTAAAATATGTAAAAAAATATCTCTGGAAATGCTGAAAATTTGAATTTAAAATAGAAATAAAACCTCAAAAAATGAGTCAAATAAAAAAACTAAATGCAGTCTGCACACCGAGAACTTTTAATGTATAAAATGATTTAAAAATAATTAAAGTCCTATGTATAGTTTTTGCTTCTATAAAACTTTTTTAATGGAACGATTTTGACCCAGTTTAACAATAAATATTTCTTTAAATAATTCTTCGATTTAAAAACTGTTCGCATCAGCGTGTTTATCAAACATGTCTCTATAATACCACCGATTTTCATATTTTTGTATGCAATATTTTTCTTAATATTAACGATGGAAGACCTCTAGTCACAAAAAATTCAAAACCGGCGGCGGTGGTGATAACGTTAGTTACTTTTTTTTTTTAATTCAGAGATTTATATAAGTTTTAGAAAAGTA
The DNA here is from genome assembly GCA_963932465.1 of Maratus speciosus. Taxonomy (NCBI): domain Eukaryota; kingdom Metazoa; phylum Arthropoda; class Arachnida; order Araneae; family Salticidae; genus Maratus; species Maratus speciosus. The sequence continues at coordinate 327,942,165 of OZ010795.1, read as the reverse complement.
ATACACGGGATGCTTTCTTTGACAAATTGCTTAAGTGATACACTGATCTTATTTTAAAGCCTTTCAATCGTGCATAAATCACTGTATTAAAATTAGTTGTAATATTGTAAACAAATTACCTATCAAAATAAATAAATATAGAAAAACTATATTTTAATTTGAACGACAGATTCACCTTAATAAAATAAATGAGAAAATGAATATTAAATTCAAAATATATATCTTTAATTTTTACTTAATAGGTGATAAAATACAAAATGTTAAAACATTTTAAAAAACAATCAAGATGTTAAAACATTGGAGTTATTTTGATGTTAAAATCCGAGCGCTTTCGACAAAACCATTAGTCGTCATCAGGGAAAATCACTGCTGGATGAAAGACAACTGCTGGTTAAATACCAAAGGGTGAAACCAACGAACCACAAAAAGGAGGGTGGGAAGGAAAGAAAAGAGAAGTAGCTAACCTGAAAAAGAGAGGGAGGGAGAGAGGGAGAAGGGAAAATGGTTAATCAAAACCAAATTCACCAGTTACACCTAGCTCGGATTTTAAGATCAAAATGACTCCAATGTTTTAACATCTTGATTGTTTTTAAAATGTTTTAACATTTTGTATTTTAGCACATATTAAGTAAAAATTAAAGATATATATTGTGAATTTAATATTCATTTTCTCATTTGAATTACCTATCTTTATTTTTTAAAGTAAAAAAAAAATGGTCGTTGGAATTGCTTAAACAGATTTATGAGCAGAACGCGCTGCTTTATGTCATTTTCACAGAAACTTTCAGTAAAATATTTTCTCCATGAACATAACTTCCCAGTGAGAATTAATAACTAACTAAATGCTAATTAATAGTGTAACAGAACAGTACTGACGCAGTTTTACTAGTGTTGACAGATGTCCCAATTTACGCTTGATGTGACGTTTTTTTGGCGCCCCAAGTCCTGCCCTTCGTACCTACTGCGGGGGATGTCATAAGTCATGATTTTTCATGATGCACAAATACTTTTACATTTCTTTTCGTACCATGCTATTCCGTAGTCTGCGCCGAGTTGAATTTTATAGAGTAACACCTGTGCAGACAGAACTTGCCTATAACTGAAAATACTTATCATCCTTCTGAAAGGAATACCTTACAAAACTAACTGCCTATGCGGAAGATCGATGCTACAGGCGTTTTTGTGGTTCATAGTGATTATGTTTTCACGGGTTTTACTGTACTTTGTTCAGTAAAACCTGTGAACACGGGCCTGTTTATAACAGAATTATGTTTTAAAAGTATGAATTTCACTGTCTAAGCGATTACGCTTTCAGGGGTTTTACTGTATGAGGTTGTTGTGTTTATTTTATCTAGCACACTGTAAAAAAAATTGTCCTACTTTATACCAAAAAGGTTGGCAATTAAGTTGCCACCCCATGTGGTGTAATGAAATTCCATTTGAAAAATGGTGTAATGAGTCACCAGCTATTAAATGGTGTAAACAAACACCACTTTTAGTGGCAACTTAGTTGCCACCATTTTTGGTATAAAGTCACGCTACTGCTTATCTGGTGTAAAGTCAAACTACTGCTTATTTGGTTTGCACTTTAACAGTAAAATAAAAAACAATTTAAAGATTACATTTCAAATCTAATGCAATCATAATTTACAGTAAATAGTTTCACGCAAAGAGGCTGCTAAACATTGTTCTTACTGCGATAATATATTATCTCAATTAAACATTTATTTTAAACATTTTAGTTTTGGTAAACAACGAAATTTCCTCACAAATCATTCATTCGTTACATCTGGACTTACGTCACGTGTACTTGACTCTTTTTTTTTTTGAAACAGCGTAGGCCTGACTGGTTTTCCAATAAAAAGTCTAAGCAAATTAAAATAAACATACCATAAATACAACTAAACATTACAAATTGTACAAAAATTGGATACAGAGAGCTAAAAACCACCAACCTCTCAACCGCTAAAGAACAATTTTTATCACTTTTAAAATGCAAATTGAAAATACTTAACGGCATAATTAATTAATAAACACTACACCGTTAGAGAGATTAAAGATTAAGCTTTTAAAAGATACTAATAGTTAAGCAAAATGATAAGGTTTAAATAGTTAAAAAAGATACAAAACAAAGTAAACAAAACGCGTAACGCTATGGGAAAGTGGTCTGAGACAAAAAATTTTATACCAAATTTCATGAATTTTTTAAACATATCTAAACTCAACCCAGGAATACACGGTGGGTGGCGGAGAGAAGCCTGTACTTTATAGAACATAAAACAAGTATTAATTTTTCAAAATAATTAATAAAAGTCGAAAATAAGCTATGTTAAAATATGTCAACAACAGTAAAAATCCCATGTATTTCTATGATCGTGAGCTAACAGGAAAATCGAAAAATGTCAACTTTTGAAACGCTCAGCAAATACACGAAAAGTGTTCAAAACTTTAAAAAACTAGATAGAATCTTGAAGCTTAAGCTTTAAATGAGCTGAATATCACATTAGTTTTTCAGAAAAAGTTAGTATTTTTAGTTAAAAAAGCTTAAGAATATCGTTGTTTACGTAATATATTTCCTATGGGAAAAGGAAAGTCGTAATCCTAAAAACGATACTTTTTAAAATGGCTCGCAAATAGTTAAAACTTATTGAAATCTTAAAATTCTTGGTTAACAAATAATCTACGATCTTTAATATAGTTGAATCAAACATTATTTCAAAGTTAACAAGCGGAATGCATTGTATACTGAGCGTCTCATAAGTGACAAAAATGCCAAAATTTGAAAATGGCACCAATACACTTTAAAAGTCAGGTTGACTTCATATACTCATAAAATTATAAATATAGCAGCTAGTTATACATAAAAGATATAAAAATGTTGGAAAAGGATTGTAGTATTAACATTAAACAGGAATTATTCAAAAATATGAGGTTAAAGATAAGTTTTAAGTTCTTACCCTATTCCGAAGAAATTAGCCAAAGAAGACGAGAATTTTTTCAGCTATGAAGGAACCTTTCAGCTCGGGAACTGCAAGGTAATCTTGTTAACTGCTTTTTATTTACTGATCATTACTGAGAAACATTTTCGAACAAAATCCGAGACCTTGAACACAACTATATAAACAGATTTCAAAATGGCGGACTGAATCATTTGTCGCTTTAAAACTTTACACCCGAATTGGTGTTCGTTTTCCCCAATTTCTTTAGGGTCAATTCATTTCAAGTGGTACAGCACTGGTTGCTCGACCATTTCTAAAAAATCTGAAAGTTTTTGTACAGCAACCCTAACATGATGGAAGTTCAAAATGATTATTATTTTAATTTTATTAATTTTTGTTTGTGCATGGCGGCCATCTTTGTTTCATCGTCTGCAGCAATTTTCTCACAAGAAGGGTTTACGGAATTGTAAATAATTCATCGTTTATTTATCCAATTCAACTGCGGATCAAAGCAATTTGTACAGAATACATGGGGCTAAAAATCTGGTAATGGAGTAGTTTCCGAAACTAACTGCTTATTGATAAAATTCAAGCATAAAGTTTCCATTTTTTTTCCAAAATTTGTCCGTTTACAAGAGGAAATTTTTCTAGCAAGGAATACTGTCAACATGACATAATTTGTTTTACAAATAGGCTGAAAGTACTTGTACTCACACGCCGAGTTCCATATCTACGACTTGCTTTCTCTTCGCTAAAAAAAATCCCACATTTTACAAAAATGACAAAAATCGCACTTTTCAGGCTTTGATATCTCTGGTGGGGCACGAGATAAAAATCTGAATTTTTTTTTTGTAAGAGTATTGTATGGTAGTTTTATATGCACAAAAAATTTCAAGATGGAGATTTGACTACAAGCTGAGATATGGTAAGGGCAACATGTCAAAACAATACTGCCAAACTATTGTTTTGTTGTAGTCACAGCTAAGTATTTATCTCAGAGTGTCATTTAAATTTGTGTTTTTGATTATCTTTAAATAATAGTAACAGAAAATAAAGACCTTTGCAAAGCTTAGCAATTAATAAAAAAAATAATTATGCCTAAGGCCATACATTTTGTATGATTTCAGTAATTTTTGTTGTAAGTAATTTTAGTAACTAAAAGAAACCTCAGCATATTTACATAAAAAAAAATATTTTTATACAAGACCTGAGACAAAAACAACATAGGGGAGAAAAAAGCTCTTAATGTTGTCATACTTGTTGAGACATGATCAAACGTGTCAAAACACATTCTTGCTTGTTGATTCAAAAACCACAATTTTGATCCTTCTCAAAATTTTATTTGTAGGAACCAAGTCTTGTCATCTCTTGATAACTTGATTAATGATTTTGGCTAATTGATGATTAATGATTTTAGAAATATACTTTGAAATCACTATGTGCAAGTCTCAATAATTCCTAGCTTACTTATGAAAAAATTTGATTTTTCTGTAGTATAAATTTTGAAAAGGCTTTGGGTATCTTTACTTTCTGAAAATTACTTGAGGCTGATGCATGGTAACATCGCATAATGTTTCATTTACAGAAACATACTTATGGTAGGAACAAGTTTCAGGGACTGGCAAGCAGCATTAAAATTGTGGTTTTTAAACCAACAAGCAGGAATGTGTTTTGACACGTTTGATCATGTCTCAACAAGTATGCCAACATTAACAGCTTTTCTCTTTCCCTATTCTGTTTTTGTCTTAGGTCTTGTATATATATATATATATATATATATATATGTAAAAGTGCTGAGGTTTCTTTTAGTTACTAAAATTACAACAAACATTACTGATACCATACAAAATGTAAGCCTTAGGCATAATTATTTTTTTAATTAATTGCAAAAGATTTATTTTCTGTTACTATTATTTAAAGATAATCTAAAAAATAAATTTAAATGATACTCTGAGATAAATACTTAGCTGTGACTACAACAAAACAATAGTTTGGCAGTATTGATTTGACATGTTGCCCTTGCCATATCTCAGCTTGTAGTCAAATCTCCATCCTGAAATTTCTTGTGCATAACACTACCATACAAAACTCTTACAAAAAAAAATTTCAGATTTTTATCTCGTGCCCCACGAGAGATATCAAAGCTTGTAAAGTGCGATTTTTGTCATTTTTGAAAAATTTGGGAATTTTTTTTTTTTAGCGAAGAGAAAGCAAGTCCCAGATCTAGAACTCGGCGTATGAGTACAAGTACTTTCGGCCTATTTGTAAAAAAAATTATGTCATGTTGACAGTTTTCCTTGCTAGAAAAATTTCCTCTTGTAAATGGACAAATTTTAGAAAAAAACTGAAACTTTATGCTTAAATTTTACCAATAAGCAGTTAGTTTCGGAAACTACTCCATTACCAAATTTTTAGACCAATGTATGCTGTACAAATTGCTTTAATCCGCACTTGAATTGGAGAAATAACCGATGCATTATTTACAATTCCGTAAACCCTTCTTGTGAGAAAATTGCTGCAGACGATGAAACAAAGATGGCCGCCATGCACAAACAAAAATTAATAAAATTAAAATAATAGTCATTTTGAACTTCCATCATGTTAGGGTTGTTGTACAAAAAATTTCAGATTTTTTAAAAATGGTCGAGCAACGAATATGTCATTTTCTGGACCACTTGAAATGGATTGACCCTTTAAAAGATTAAAATTAAACCGTTTTGAGAGTTTCATGACGCTTTATTCGGTGTTTACACCAAACTTAGAGTATATTTAATCCTCATTTGGCATTTCATAAACTCAAATTAAGCGTAACTATAGTCCCTTTTTTTACAGTGTAAAACTTGATAAGACAGAATAAAAAAGGATCAGAAAAAATTACGTTTTAAACATGTTTCCATCTTATAAAGTATAGTTTTATTTTATTCTTTTCCACCCCCCCATAAAGAACGTTTAAAACAGCATTTTTTATAGACAGGTTTTCCGTTTTAGAAGGATTTACTGTGTTTATGCTTCCCAATTTATAAGTCATTGTCCTGTTTTTCTTGTATCACTCTTCCGCTTTTTGTGTTACGGGACCTGTCAACATTAAGTTTGACACAAAATTTTACCGTAGCTTGCTGTTTGAACTGATTTTTAATTTGCGCCATGGCACATCTGTAAAACATCTCCTCTCTTTACAATCGATCTGACGAGATGGTAAACATTTGCAAAAATGCAAACCACTAAGTTAAGTCACGCCAAGCAGTAGCAGGCATGCTGCAAAAGTGATCAAGTTCAAATTTAAAGGGGACTATTTTAGTATTATTATTATTAAATCGAAAATGCTGTGGCACTTACGTTAAGCAATGTCTCATGCAAAGAGTTTCTGCTCTAGAAATAGGGATAACACTGTAAAAAAATAAACAAAAATCTGTTGATTTGACATAGAAAGACTGTCAGCCAGGACACCAGTAAAAGATGTTTATCCCACAGAAAAAACTTTATTTGTTACAAAATTATGGTTAAAATCATTTAAAATAACAGAAAGCTTGTAAAATAAACAGGGTTTTACTGGCGATCCTAAATGTCATTTTTTTGCTGTAAAATAAAGAGATTTCTTTATAGTTTAGATTAGTGGAAGAAACACTTTAATCTTTTTATTGACAAACTACTAAGTTAGCGTATTCCAACAGAACAGCATGCACTTTATTTCAGCTAAACATCTTATTTACTATTACTCCTTTATTGACCTATAAATCGCTAGTTGAGCCCATACAAACGCAGTTGCTTCCATGATATTACAACGATATCAGTTTAAAAATCAAAATTTAGAGATATCTCATGTCAAGGCTTCTTGTGCTGGAAACAATAGAAAAGCAGTAGAAGCATTACTAAAAAGACTTTATTGACAGGTAATTCAACACAAGATGAGATCGTAGCATCCACACTATTACCGCAAAGTAGCTAATAAAGGTAAAAACAGCGCTATAACCAATTTATTTATGGGCAAACAAGTAAGTTAGCGCACGCCAAGACAGTAGAATGCACGCTATTACAGGTATCAAAATTAATTTAAAAGAACAATATTCAGAGATAATTATCACTTCTACGCAGTTTCAATGTTCTTTCAAAGTCATTCTACATCCGGACTTTCTTTTATGCTACCAACAACCAAAGAAATGCTTTAACCGCTTTCCTGATTTAAAAAATCTTAGTTTGAAGAATTTTATGTGTATTCTATACTTACTGTTTATGAAACATTTTTTTCATAAACGTCATCTCCTTACTTTTGGACTAACAGTGTATATGTGTGCGATTATATGCTTTGAAAAGGTTACGCTTGTAGTTGCATAAACACATACTTCCTGTAAATAGTCTCATACTTTCTTCGCAAAAAATAATGTCGATTAAATCTTTTTAAATCTTTTTTTACTAGATTAAACGAATGCAGCTCGAATCATATATTTACAATCATATTAAACAGTGGAAATCACGTAGCCCTGATAGTTTTTATGGTTCCGTACTTAAAAAGTAAAAACGGAACAATTATAAGATCATTCCTGTGTCTTTCTATCTGTCATAGCCATTTTATTCGTAAACTATGGGACATTGAAATTTCAAGTCGGGAGTGGTAATAAAGACTATTGACCAGAGATTGATATTTAAAGATTATAAAACATTCACAAACATATTTATGAAAATGTAGAGGGGCTAATTAAGTTGCTTGAAAAAAGCTTTGTATATCGTGTGAAAGCTAACGCTAAACTTAAAAACACATTTATTTTAATTTTAGGCATTACATTTTCAGAGATATCGTCGAAAATGTAGTGCAAAAATATGCTGCCCCTCCCCCGTCTATTTCCTAATCAATTGAAACTAAAATTATGAAAAAATTAGAGGTAGTAGAGGTTAATTTAAACCTTGCAATAAAACTATAGTGATTACCCTAGGTCACATAGTTTTTGAGAAAAGCGTAATTTTCCGTTACACACAAATTTCGATTTGAGAGCATTCAGCAAAGTTGTTGAGGAGCGCTGGAAGTACCTATCGTAGCAGAAGTAGAAAAGCATTGTTAATAATGATTTTCGAAAAAAATCGTCGGTAATTAGCCGAGATATTAACACTTAAAGACACGGGCAGTTTGGACATGCATAATGACAGGGGCGGCACGCTCTATGACTATCCGCTTTTAAAGCCTAGATAAGAACTTTTAATTATACATTTGTGTAATGTAATATCCAGTAGCACTATAAAAGCAACAAACGTCAAATTGTCAAAAACAAACTAATTTAATTAGAATTAATCACATAAATACTGTGGGATTCAAACTAGTTTACGTTAAGTGGATCTCTCTTTAAAAGTTTAAAAGCCTATCTGGAAAAATGCGGCACGGACCAAGGCGGCGTTGCAACTTTGCGGCTTCCTTTCGAAGCGTGCTTAGCATAATGCCAAATTTAAATTTTGAACAAGGGTTTCGTTTTACCTACACTGTAAAAAGGAAGATTATTACTACGCTGAATTTAGTTTTATGAAATGCCAAATGAAGTTTAAATATGCACTACTTTTATTGTCAGTACCAAATTAAATTCATCATAAACAGATTAGGATAAGATTAAAAAAATAGTTATACAGAATAGCAATATTGATATTATTTAGGCTTCATATCTCTTTGAACTTTCATAGTATACCCAATCCTACTTTTCTAGTATATACAGCTATACCCAACCCTACATTCTATAGTTTTTGTACGAAGTCTTATTAATCTTTTAGCAACGATTGTTTTAATAATACAGTTAATACTAGATTAATTTTAACACAATTATTCTTATTGGTAAATAAATCATATTAGATGTAAATTTCCAACTAGGAGAAAAATGTCCGGACCAGCATTCGAACCAGGGATCTCCTGGCTGAAGCCGCCAGTACTCTACCATCTGAGCTATCCCGGACGAATCTGGTGGAACTTTTTCACCCAGCTAACCTTAATGATTATAGCATCTGGTGTGAAACCTGGTTCAGCTCAACAGAATAAATCACAGGTAATGGAACTCCAGAAATCGCTGGATGCGTAATTACACTAGATTAATTTTAATACAATTATTCTAATTGGTAAATAAATCATATTATATGTAAATTTCCAACTGGGCGAAAAATGTCCGGACCAGGATTCGAACCAGGGATCTCCTGGCTGAACCGCCAGTACACTACCATCTGAGCTATTCCGGACGAATCTGGTGGAACTTTTTCACCCAGCTAACCTTAATGATTATAGAATCTGGTCTGGTTCAGCCAGGAGATCCCTGGTTCAAATCCTGGTCCGGACATTTTTTGCCCAATTGGAAATTTACGTCTAATATGATTTATTTACCAATTAGAATAATTCTGTTAAAATTAATCTAATGTAATTACGCATCCAGCGATTTCAATAGTTCCATTACCTGTGATTTATTCTGTTGAGCTGAACCAGGTTTCAGACCAGATGCTATAATCTTTAAGGTTAGCTGGGTGAAAAAGTTCCGCAGATTTGTCCGGTATAGCTCAGATGGTAAAGCACTGGCGGCTTCATCCAGGAGATCCCTGGTTCGAATCCTGGTCCGGACATTTTTCGCCCAGTTTGAAATTTACATCTAATAAAGTTAATAATTCATATATTTATTGTTCGGAATCCTCTGAGCGCGATTAATACTCGCACTTAACCGTTTATTTTTCTTTCAATCTCCCTTCCTTGAACATTAATTAATTTACAGTTTCTTAATAATATTTTCATATTATTCTGTTATTTAATAATGTTTTTGATTTCATTTATTTTATCGCAACGCAAAGCAAACCTCGTGTATTTCTTGTTCTTTTAATATACTTTACATATGAACCCTTATATTTTATTCATCTAACTATTCACCACCTAAATGAAATAATCGTCTCCAGCGTACGCATGCTCTATCTCCGATCGTACAAAATCTGATACTTTATTAAACCGTTCGCTTTCTTTACCTTTCGCAAGAATTAAAAAAGGAAAAACCTCGATAACTTTAATGGAGGCTCGTGTATTTTAATCGGCTTTAAGGGAAAATGTAAAATTTTATTAAAAGAATCAATTAAGTATTCACAAATGCGAAGACGCCCATTAGAGCATAAATTATTAACCGCTCAGAAAAATGCATCTTTACCCCCACTACACCCTAACCCCCTAAACTTTTACACTCTCCAATCTCTCTTTTTCGAATTAAACTCAAATATAAGTCATCTCAAAACATTAAGTGCATCTTGTTAATTTTATACCTTACATATTCCGAAATAATCTCTCATATCTTCTACTCAAATGAAATTAAATACGCTTTTGCAAAATTGATATCGAAAGCACTGTCTCAATCCTCCTCCCTCCCTAGTTCTTTCTCACCCTTTTCTAATCCAATTTTTACGACTCTACCCCCTTCTCCTTCGTTTCGTCCCGGGGCCCGGGTATTAGGGCCCTGATCCCTTAATGTTTCTCCCGGTGGCCATTCTGAAAGAACCGCTAGTTTTATTTTAATTCCCCCCATTTTTGCCCCCTAGAATGTAATTAATGAGGAAAAGGCAACTTTCGGATGGGATTGTTGTATTGATTGGACGACATGAGAGCCCTCTAGAAAACACCACGTGAGAGAGGATCAGGGGCTTGTCCGAATGACTGCTCAGTCATCCTGCTTCCCTGCCTCTTAGAATCCCATCTTGCTCTCCATCCTCCGATGGATGTGAAATCTCAATGACACCGCTCCACGTGTTTCTTCTCCTCTTGTGGCTCGCCGCAGCCTACGATTCGTCGGGATATAAAGGTAAATAAACCAATCGGGGGTCAAGGTTTTGCCCCCCTATTATGTAATATAAATGTGTACCTCTTGACATCTATCCCTTTATAAAAGTTGGGAGGGTAAAAGCATTCTAATAGGAGCAACTTTATTTTGAAAAGTTTAATAACTTTTGCTTTTCTCTTTTAAAACTATGTCTGATTAAAATTAGATGTATTGTTACATTATAAAGTTATATATATATATTGATTTATAGGAATTTCTGATTTATTTTTTTGATTTATAGTTTGTTTCGTTTCAAATTTTAGCATAGAAATTTTAAATTGACAAAACAAATATTTTAATTATAAAATATTTTACCAATTGAAGATCTAGTTTCGAACCTCCAATTCTACAATATACATAATACTCTCTTGACATTTATTTTTTTCTCTAGTTGAAAGTCGGGGGGGGGGGGGGGGCGTTTAAACCATTCTTAAGGGCGAAACTTTATTTGGAAAAGTCTTAGAAAGCTATCTTTATTTTTTGTCGTTATCACTGATTAAATTTAGGTATATTTACTGTAGTTAAAAGTTGTGTGAAGTTTTAAAAAATCTTTGGTTAAAGAAAGTTTCATTTGAAATTTTAGAAAAACAAACTAAATGGCCTACGTAAAAATTTCAATAAGATATTTTACTAAAAGTTGTCTAGTTTATTTTATTTCGAATATTTAGATTTTATTTTAACTTTTATACATTATTCAACTTCTTGAAAACAAGATTTTTTCCCCTCGAAGAACATTTCACTGATAAAATAAATAATGTTCTTTGGTCATTAATTTTTATAAGAAAAAATAGTTTACATTATTTTTATAGCTTAAGAAGATTTGTCGAGATACAAAGGCAAATAAACGAATCACGAGTCTCTTTTGAGTTCCCTATTTTATTACATAAATGAGAGTTTCTTGATATCAGCTACTTTCAGTTCTAAGTTGGTGCGCAAAATTTTCTAACAGGGAAAACTTTTTTTTTTCCCTTTTTTATTGATTAAAATTAGCTATAGCGTTAAATAATATAATTATATAACTATACATTTTTTTTCATTTCAAATTTTACTAGATAATTCTTAAATAGTCAACTCAGAAACCTTAATAAGTTTTTTTTTATTAAAGGATGACTATGTAAATTAACCGGGAAAAACTTTTAATCTGCTTTCATTTTTATAGGTAAATACACCAATGTTCCGTCTAATTTTGATCTGTTATTTAATATAAATGATGGCCGATAACTGGTTTGTAGTTGGTAGTCTGGAGGCGGCGATATCTTTCACATTGGCGCAACTTTGTCGGAAAAGTTTAGTATTTTCGCTTTATCCTTTAATGCTGTTTCTGGTTGAAAGCTGATAAAGTAGAGAAATAGTCGTTAAATATAGTATTTCGATTTTTTTAGTTTTATTTTTCATTTTAAATTTTAGAAAAAAAAAATATAAATGACAAACTCAAAAGTTTTAACTGTGTGTCATTTCTTCAATTGTGAATCTGGTTTGGGGGTCAGAATCCTATGTTATAAATGACAATCTCTTAAAATCAATCCCCCTCAGTTGAAAGCTTAGCGGAGAGGTGTCAAAAGTTTTCTCATGATAGAAACTTTGTTTGAAAGAGTTAAATGCGTTTTCTAAAAATTAACGATTGAAATAAGTGAAATTAGAGCAAATTATGAGGTTTTTATACCTCTGTTCATAATAAAGAGCTTTATTAAAAATTCCAGAAAAAAAATGGAAAGAGTGAAATGAAATTTTCGTGATAAATTATTTTATTAGACATTTCTCTCATTTAATCACGAAAATGTACATTTTACATTTATTTTCATAAACTATAAATTCAGTTTAATTTTTTTATATATTTATGTAGAGCACAAGATTTGTTTTTACACTGAAATGCTATCTTATATCGAATAAGTTTAAAATGTTTATTTTGGATAAGGGATTTTTGAGAAAATGTACATTTCGCATCTGAATTATGTCTTAAGAAAATCATTGAAATAAACTAATAATAAAAAACCATTCGAAGGTCTATTTTTGAGTTCCTATCATGAAATAAAAATGAGAGTCCTATCACAACTAACCCTTCATTTAAAAGTTTTGGCTAGTAGTTTTCTCGCAAGAGAAATTTTGTTTGCAAAAGTTACATTTTTCGCTTTTTCTTTTAAAGTGAGTTCTGGAAGAAATTAGGTGTATTTAAATTACCTAAAAGTGAAATTACATATTTTTGTTTCAATTATGTAGTTTATTTCTTCTCAAATTTTAGAAGAGAATATTTAAATAGTGTTTACTAAATTTTAATAATAGATTATTTTATTAACATTTGACTTATTAATTTAATTTGGAAAAGTTAGATTTTATTTGCATTTTATAACAATACAGCCTCCAATAAATTACAGTACAAGATGTTACGGTTTGTAATGTGTTTCTGAGTTTTTTGTTCTCTAAATTTGAATAAAACCGAAAGAAAAAGGCGTTTTCTACAAAAAATATATTTTATTTTTGTAAAAAAATTAATATACAGTAGTAGATTTTAGAGAAATTCATAGTAAACATCGCTATATATAAGAAAACAACTCTATAATCGGACTTCTCTCTATACTTTTATTCCAACGTATGTTATTTAACATTTACATTTATTTTCTTGAATTACAATGTATAAAAGTGAAAACATTTTCAGCTAATTGTTCTACGTATCTTTTTTGAATTCATATAGCCAGTCTCTTTGTTTGACATTTTTTCTACTATTCGCTAGTCAATCATTTATGTTCCTTCATTCAATTTTTTTTTTTTAACTGTCATTTCATTCTCTTTTCTTTTTCTCATTTATTAATTAATTTTATTTTTATTTGTGATAGTGATTTCCTAATGTGTATTATTTTTTCCGAAAAGAAGTCAGTTAATAATTTGAATCCAAATATTTAGGCAGAAAATGTTCTGATTATCTTTTTAATTATTTTTTGTAAATAGCATTTATTCGGTACTACTTTCATTACAAGAAGCTTCGAAAGCATAAATGTGACTTTTGTACTTATAATAGGGAGTTTGTTTCCGTTAGTGAATAACAACAAAAACAAATTTAGTGAAATGTATGCTTGTTTAATGGGTCTTGTACCTTTTAAAGGTGTCGAAAATTAATGAAAATTTTTAAATTAGTCTATCTTCAAAAACTTTTTATGTATAAACATGAAATTTTGCATATTGATTAAACAGGTTGTGCTTTGTAATATGCTACCATTAGAAATTTATTAGCCTTTTACAGAATTTGTGTATTGTTGAAATCAAAATAGCCCTTTTTTTTACTGCAGAAGTCATTAAGCGCATGATATCTTTAGAAAGTATGTATGGATTGTCATGAAATTTGGTAAAGATACTAAACAAATATGTTTGTTTAAAATGAACTACTTTTAACTATTTACAATGGTAATGTTTTAGTTATGACTATTTTTATTCAATACAAATATATAATTTTTTTTTAGATGTTAATGAAATAATTTTGGCCTAAGAGTAGTTCATTTTAAACACACACATATATGTTTAGTATATTTACCAAATTTCATGACAATCCATACATACTTTCTCAAGATATCATACGCGCAATGACTTATGGAGTAAAAAAAAAGAGCTATTTTGATTTCAACAATACGCAAATTCTATAAAAGGCTAATAAATTTCTAATGGCAGCATATCACAAAGCACAATCCGCTTAATCAATATCCAAAATTTCATGTTTATACATAAAAAGCCTTTGAAGATAAACTAATTCAAACTTTGAACTTTTTCGTTAAATTTCTTCGCGTTTAAATGGTACAAGACCCAAATTATCCTATTCATTACCAAAAATCTTACCTTATTTTTTTTAACAGAACAAAATATCATTTTTATATTATAAACCGTAAAAAATCACTAAAAATTAAATTATAATACTTCCTATTTTTTTCCATCTACAATATAGCTGTTTTTCATCATACAGTTAAAAACATTTTTATTAAACGCAATATCGAAAAAATATTCGATTATTTTGGAAATGCATATGACTAATCAGAGATTATTGCAAAATGTCATATTGGACAATTACGATGGAATGCCAATCATACAGTAATGTTAATTCCTATGATTCATCCGAAAAAAAAAGTCAGCATTTTGGCACATGCCTAAAGTTTCAAACTAATTTTATAATCATTCTATTTCAAAAAATTTAGGTATCCTAACACCTGCTATATGAAAGACTTTTTCAAAAACCTTTTTATTAAAAAGTATGCTTCAGCTTTCTTAATTATAAGAATTATTATTTTATGTCATTTTATCCAGTGTTTGTTCTTAATATAAGTTATTATTATCTGGGGTTTTTCTTTTTTTCATCAGATGGCGACTTCCTATTGTAATGTGTTTGTGTGTGTGTGTGTGTGTGTGTAAAAAGAAATCGACAATAATTAAAATATAGGCACTTTTACAAATACATACAGATTGAAACTAAATTCATGATCTCGCTCTCCGAAAAATGTTACATGTCCCAATGCTTACTGTAACATATTTATTCTGAAATCTAGTTAAAAAACATGTATATATTATATTTTATTTATTTATCTTTTTATTAGCAATGACTTTTTACAGGTCGATAACAGAATCACAATTTTTACATAACATTTTTTCAACATTTAACCAAAGTTTTTATCATATTTGTTCATGAAAACGAATTAAAATATAAGTAGCATCTGTATATCTTTCAGCATTTGGGAATAAATTATAGTTTTTAATTCTTATACTTTTGCTTCGAATTTTTACTTTCTTCTATCTTTATAAAAAGAAATTATTGGATTCATGAAAATTTTTGAATTGAGCTTTTCGTCGGATTTACACGTTTTAGGAGTCAGGGAAACCGAAAAACATGTTTTTACAAAATGTCTGTTTGTGAGTCTGTCTGTGTGTGACACAAATTTTATGGGCGCTCTATTTCAAGAACTAATGAAAGGAATTTAATAAAAATTTATATTCAGTTAGTCCCTAATATAAATTGGTGTTGATTAGTTTTTGGTGTAAATAGCTCAACAGATGGCGTTGCTAGGCAGCATTTTTCACGATTTCCTCAATAGCTTAATCTCCAAAACTAAAGCACGAAATTTTCATCAAACTTCAGATTCAGATAGTACTTGACAGGAGTTGACATTTTATGCAATTTGAGGTAAATCGCTCAACAGATGGCGCTGCTTTGCTGCATTTTTTGCGATCTCCGCAATAGCTCTATGTCAAAAACTAATGCTTGGATTTTCAACAAACTTCAGATTCACGTATACCTTGATATAAATTACTGCTGTGTATGTTTTGCTGCAAATCGCTCAACAGGTGGCGCTGCTATACTGCATTTTTCAGAATTTACACTGTAGCTCTATCTCAATGACTTATGCACGGATTTTCCTCAAACTTCAGATTCGGGTATACCTTGACATCAATAAGTGCTGTTTATGTTTTGGTGCAAATCGGTCAATTGGTGGCGCTGCTATGCTACATTTTTCAGAATTTTCGCTATAGCTCTATCTCAAAAACTAATGCACGAATTTTCATCAAACTTCAAATTCAGATATATTTTCATATCAATTGGTGCTAAATTGATGTAATTTCTTGTATTATTTAAATGATTTAATTGACGTGATTTATATAGAAGAAAGTTTTGTGATGGCCACAACGTACTAGTTTATAATTGATAAGTGAAATACTATTATTGGGATAGCAATTCTCAATTTGATTAATTGTAAAGCAATTACTCTAATTGGTAAATAAACCACATGAGTTGTAATTGTGAAACTGGGTGAAAAGGTCGGGGTTTTTCCAGGATTGCTCAGTTGGTAGAGCATTAGCAGCCTAGTCAAAATGTCCCTGGCTCAAATCCTGGTATATACGATTTTTCACCCAGTTGAAAAATTGAACTTGTGAGAACAATGGTCACTATTTTGCAAATATTATAGTATTTATATATAGGGAGTCATCGAAGAAGCTCAAATTCTCACTGCAAGAAGCAGCTCCTTAAATTCTACAGTTTCATTAAAAACGATGAGATTTAAATATCATAGCATATTAGAGCATAACTACACAATAACTAGTACACATAAACTTTCGTTCAAACTTTTACAGATCGCGCGTATGATTTTTCTAATGTAGAAATTTATAAGATGCTTGCTCCTTAAACGAATTGCTTTTTCAACATTTGCAGAAAATAAAAAGTTTTGTTTACATTTTGCTGTACGTCTATTTTTATCAGCATCATATTCTTCAAATGTTCCTTAAATTTCAAAGTAAAACGGATTGTATTGCAAATAAAACCCAATTATAAAATATGTATCAGTGTAAATTTTGATATACATAAAATCATTTGGAAATATTTCTGTACTATTAACATTTCAATTCAGATATTATCAACAAAATGTCAATTACTCAATATTATTAATTTTATTTCCAAACTATTACCATTTTAAATCAATTTATGGTGTATTTTCCGAACATTGAGCAGAATTTAAAGTTATCTCCAATAATTTATGTTTGAGATCTCTCCGATTTTACTGAAATTTCTGCATACTATACACAAAATTTCCTTTCAAACACAATTATGAATGAAATATTAATTTGAAAACAATTATAACTTATCATTGATATTTCCGCAATATTAGCACTTCATATTAAATATTTTCAAGAAAATACTAATTATAAGGTAGCATTACTCTTATATCGCAAATATGACTAACCGGAAGTTTATAAATTCAATTTTGGTCCAAATAATATGCAAAATTGAAGCCTACATTTTGTAATATTTATGGATGTAATTATAGATATATGTAGATTACCATGAGGAAAATAATAATATTTATCTCAATACTCGTTTTCTGAACCAATTTTATTGACCAAAACATAAAATTTTTCATTATCTCTCTAATCGGATACTATTTTCATTAGAAGAAGATTCGAAAGTATATAATGAGACGTTAGCACTTAGAATAGAGATTTATTTCATTAGAGCAATAAAATGTATTACATATACGTCTAAAAAATCGTATTGATTTTCAAAAAATATCATGAATGTCCTAATTTAAGAGTGCATATTATTTCTTATAATATGGACTGTTTTAAAAAATCATTAAAAATAAAATAAATGTAATTCCTAATTTCTTGAAATCGACATAATTTACAATGCATTTTTTTTTAATCATACCATTATAAATATTTTGAACGAAAAGTAATAATGAATAAATATTTCTATGCCGTAAGATGAAATTTATATTAAATTAAAAATGTTATATCAAATATGAATAATTTTAAGCAGAACAAAATGTGTTTTGCCCAAATAATAAACAAATTTTAAAGATGTTTATTATAAAATTTATAAATGTAATAATAAATAAATACACTAATATGAGATAATTAATAAATTTAATCCCAATATTCATTTGCTGAACCAATTTTCTAAAAAAGCAGAAAATGATGTGATTATCTTTTAAACATTTTTGCAAATAGCGCTAATTAGATACTACTTTCGTTACAAAAAGCTTCGAAAGAATATAATGTGACTTTTGCACTTTGAATAGAGAGTATTTTTTTTCCATTAGTGCACTACGGCAAAAACAAATTTAACTAATTATATGTCCACTTAAAAACTATCATATTGATTAGCAAAAAGGCTTAAACTTTTTTGTTAATCAATGCAAAATTCCCTTTTCATAATGCATACGGGTAAAGCTACTAAACATAAAATAATATTACTTTGTAATTTTTTCCATCCACATAATTTAGAATAAGGCTCACTGTTTAACCTAAATGACATTTATTATTTTAGAAACATAAACATGATATTGTATCTATAGTTTTTATGTAATTTAATTTTCTTATTTACATTTAGTTTTCGGAAATATAAATATAAAATGTAAAGTAAACAAATATATTGCTTTTTTTCATTGTTTAATGCTTGTTGCATTGTTGTTTTCGTAATTTATCTAGAATTTTAACAGAGTTTAGTTTTGATTTCTTTTAAAAAAGAAATTAATTAATAAATTTCTTGTATTTATTTTAGACTTTTAAATGATTCTTTCAAAACTGTAAACTTAAAAATTACAAAACCCTAATATATATAAGATAAAGAACAAAGTAGTGAACTTTGAGCGCAGTAAATCAAAACCAGATAATAATAATAAGCTATTTCACACAGTTCAGTGTTTTATAGTTAAAGAATGAAAAATGATCCCAGCTAATAAAATTATTTTGGCATTTAGTATATCTTTTTTTTTTTCGATTGCTTTTTACTTTTAAGATTTTATAGCAATCCTCTATTTTCTTTAATTTTCCCTAGATTTTTATAAGATGTTTTAAAAAACTCAAACAATAGAATAATTGTTTTCTCGTATATAAAACAAATATTGTTTCTTAGATTCAAAAAAATATTTTTTATTATTACTAAAATAATAGCTTCAAACTGAGAATATGAGTATATTTTGAAGTTTTGGGCTTGATTTCAAATATATTTATAAGGAAAATTTTAAGCACCTCGTAAACAACACAATTTTTATTTTTATCATTTTTTTATTTTACTATTTACATTACAAAGAGCAAGCGTATCCGTCCGAAATGCCGCAATATCATCATTTCGGAATAGCAGCATTTGACGATGAAATTTCTCTGTTGAAATTTTCGGTACTACAAATTTTTAACTCCTAAACAGCGTAAAATTTCAATTTTTACGTTGTTGTAAGGGAAACAAATTACTTCAAAATGCAATTTGTTTGAAAACTGCATCTCAATTTACTCATTTATTGTGGTTTTTAATATAATTTTCATGCACGATTTTTTTAAATCTAACTCCAATGTGTGCAAGCTCCATTACGTAAGTATAATAAATAATTTGCATTTAAAGCAATATAAATAGTTCAGCATTTGTCTCGACTAATTTACAATAACGAAATTAAAACTTCATCATTAAATAACTAAATTCAATAAAATAAAACACAAATTTAATCTATATGTAATTAAACAGTTTCAATTTTTATATAGCCGAATAGGAAAAATAAATGTATTTTAAAATATAATTTGCTTGAAAATGCATCTCATTTTACGAATTGTTTATTGTTTTTACTATAATTTTCAAGCAAGAATTATTTTTAAATCTGTCTCTATCAAGTGCAGCTCGAATACGAAAGATAAATATGTTTGTACTTAATATAAAAAGTTCAGCATTTGCTTCTCGCTAATATTCCAGAACTAAATCAATGTACTCTATAACCCGGGAAGTCCGGGTTGGATTCCCTAGTAGTAATAAAAGAATGAGGTTTGTGTGTTTGCGATGCCTAGGGAAATCTGCAAATTTGGTTTCGGATAGACGAAGACATATGTGAGTGCATCTGAGTCTCATTTTTTTTTAATTAGAATATTTGTTATTTTTTATTGAACAGAACAATTCTCGTATTTCCTGCATTTTCCAAGTTCGTGTGTCATTTTGAGCCATTCATAAAATAACTTCAAACTCAATCTTTTAGTCCAATATAGTAAATATTCTGCTTTTTCAATAAAATTTATTTGTTTCCACGAAAATGCGGTCTTTGATTTTTATCGGCAGATATCTATTTGATACCACTGCCATCCATTGTTATGGTTATCCCAGTATGAAGGAAATCCCTTGGAAATAGTTTTAAAAAAATAAAAAAATGTTAACTTCGTCAATTTATACAAATTTTTAAAGTGATTAACAGAGCATTAAATTTTCAACGATTCCGACGAAGATCCAAAAAGTAATTTCACCGCATTGTATTTACCAGAATAATCGCTAAAACCTACAATGCTTTTATCGCTAAAGATTGCTGCTATTACGACAAATTATCTTGAGAAGGAACGCACGCAAAATGCAAAACCATGTTAATATATCTCTCTCAGCTAGAATTTTATTTTCAAAAGTTTTTTTTTGTGTGTGTGTTTTAACGAATGTACATTTTAATGAAATGTGCACTCTTTACGAAATAATGTTTTTTTTTTTTTTTTTTTTTTTTTTTTTTTTTTACTATTGTTGTTTTGACAATTTATTGGGCACAATCTAAATTTTCAAATTAATTTTCTTTTCCTTTCGTATTTCAAGTTATTGTTTTTTGTTTGTTTTAATTACTGGTTTTGCGTTTGGTAAAATGTCTGCAAAGACTCGACCAATCTCAATTCGAACTTGGACCCACCAGCGGCCCTGTCTCGGGACAATTTTCTCTCATTAGACTGCGACTGAGCCCAAGCCTGGCCTTAGTTTTTTTTTTTTTTTTTTTTTTTTTTTTTTTTTTTTTTTTTTTTTTTTTTTTTTGGGGGGGGGGGGGGGGGTTGCAGACTTGGATTAGGCAGAGACCGAGCTAATTTTTTTCTTGCCAGTCATAGAGACTGTCCAGGGCCCGAGAAATGCCACCCTGGTCGAGTGTGCTATTAAGCAATAAAATAAAATATTTCCAATACATAAAATACATTATTATTTACTATTTCTAGATTTGAATGTTTCAATAACATTGATAAATTGATTTTATGTATACGTTATATATAAATAAGGAAGGATAAGTAATAAAGCAACATACTTAGTACCTAGTCAATCAAAATAGAACAAAGTAAGCCGTTAAACGCGACTTAATGATTAATAATGCAGGAATGAAAAACGATCCAAGTATTTAGTTTCTATAGGTATTCTGCGCACTATTTATTTTTAATAGCCTTTTTTTATATATTAATTCTATTTTCTCACACTTATTTTAGAATCTTAAAAGATAGCTTGAAAAAACATACATTAGCAGATATTAGCTCGTCGTTATAGCGCCAATTTGGATATATCGCTGTTTTTATGTATTTCCTGAAAAATGATATATCTTACCTCAACCCCACATTTTATCTACGTTTCAATAAGTCGGTTATATTATGTATAATTTGTTATTGTTAGTTTTATTATGAAAACTGTCACATGGAATTTTTTTTAAATTATTTATTTATTTATTTATTTATATATTTATTTATTTTTTTTTTTTTTTTTTTTTTTTTTGGTGGAGGAGAAAATACAAAACATTTGTTATTTTTAATGGGGTCTGTCGTATCGTGCTGTTTTTGTTTCCCAGTATAAGCGATATAACGAGGGGTTACTTTTCTTTGTTTTCCATACTTAAAAAAAATATTTTTTTTGTTTGGTTATTTTAATTACTGAGATAAGAATTTTAAATTGGGGATATATATAAAAGTATTTGTACTGATTTCAAATGTAATAATAAGGTGTTTAAAATAAGCAATATATTAAACACACAGCAAACAAAAAAATCTTCAATGATATATATATTTTTAATTTAAACAAGCAAAAAAAAAAAAAAAAAAAAAAAAGAAAAAAAAAAAAAGATTTCCAGTACATAAAATATTTTATAGTTTCTTACTTAAATTCTGAATTTTCAAATGGCTGATACAATTTTGAAATTGTGAGGTCAAATTGAAATTTTTGATTAATTTCAAAAAAGGATTGCACATGATATTTTAAGCACATTAAAAGTAAAAGTCTGCAGTATTTTATTTAAAATTTAACATCAAGAATAAAATACAAGCAAGTGCTGCGTTATCTGAATTGTCTTAAATTTTATAAAAATTTCTCTCCTGTACAATTATTTAAAAATATCAAATATCTTTTCCTAAAAATCTAAAATTTAAAATATTAGTTAACGTACACAGAGCACTTAACAGAAAATTGCCATGGGCTCTTTAAAACTGTATAACGCAATTCAGAAATGAATCTATTTCACTAAATAACATACTTCCATCTTAATAATGATTAGAAGAAGTTTATAACTATAAAAATATATATAAAAACACATGTAATTCATTAAAGTTCATTAAAAAATTATTTTTAATAGGTAGGTAATAGAGATAATATTTTTCAAGATTGTATAACGACAACAGATGCACGGATAGTTAAAAAAAACATTTTATAACGGATTTTGGATTCTGAAACTTCGCTTAATTTTATTGGTATTAGGATAAGATAGTTTCAAATTCTGGTATTGTATGCATTTGAAAAATAATGCATTAGGCAATGTATCTTAATTATCTGCGTCGCTGTCGCTACCAATAAAAAATTTTTAAATCTATATAATTTAAATATTTATTTATTTATGATTATTAAAATATTAAAATGGAATATTTTTCAAAAAAGATCGGAAGAATTAACTTAATGAGTAGTATTTTTTATTAGTTTTGTTATTAGTTTAAAGCATCATATTTTAAATACTTAAATTTTACTATATAAATAACTAAAAAGTTAAAAATGAATAAGTGCTTGAAGTTTTTTGGTTATAAAACTTTAAAAAATAATAATTGAGTAATACTTTTGCTTTAAAAAACACACATGCACATCCGTGTGTATGCATAAGTAAAATTGTCTGTCATGATAGGCAAGTGAGTTTATAAATTATTAATTAATAATATTTTTATATATGCATATAATGCACTGTAAAAAAAGATATAGTTGTACAGATGTAACGTTAGAGAAATCTGTATACTTACTAAAATTTTATTTGTACACCATACAAGTAAATCTACAAAAGTAGTTTTTGTAAAGCTATACAAATATTTTGTAAAGCTTTACGAAATAGTCTATTAAAATTACAGTAATCTTACTAAAATTTTATTTGTAACCCGTGTTGCAGTTACATAAAAAGTTCTAGGCATCCCAGTTTCCTAAAACATTCTTAGTAACCTTACAGATTTTTTATTTACAGTGTAAAAGTGTATATGTTACATGAATCTTAGTTGCTGCATCCCCGATGCTGCATGCAAGTTTTAGGCATCCAAGTTTCTTAGAAAATTCTTAGTATCTTTACAGATTTTTTTTACAGTGTATAACTTAAAATATTCATATCAGATAGTTTCGTATTTATTTTTGACCGAAACTCGAAAAAGTAGCGAAATTTGATTTTGATTAGGCTTCGGCCGTAACAAATATTTTCAGTCAAGCAACATGTTTTATTAACTTTTTATGTATAGCTGATTCTTTTATATGTTATTATATTTCATTTATAATTTCCTGAAAATAATTTAATTATAGTAAATTTTAATACATTATTAATGAGAATATACAAAAATCTTTCATAAATGAATAATATTTTTTTTAAATGTAGTGTATAATTCTCAAATCCTTCATCAATAAACCACAGGACTTAATTTATTTAAACACATGTGAAATAAGAAATGGGAGAACGAAATTTTTACGGCGCAACTGTAGTAAAATGTTTGTTTTAAGCATAAAAAAGCACATTTTACTTAGAAAAGGCACCTATTTTGCCTTTTAACAAGTTAATTTTAACTAACAATTTTAATTAACAAGGATCTCAACAAGTTAATTTTTGTTTAAATTGTTTAGGTAAAATATATATTATAATAGAACAGCACCTAATTTTGTAAAAGGATTATAAAACCAAAGTAAAGCAATATTTCGAATTATAGCGAAGTTATATGTATTTATTCAATGTTAGTGTAGATGGAGAGATTTTTTTTATACAGAGATGGTATAGGGTACACTGTAAAAAATAAAAATACAAATCTGTAATTCTACAGATGGAAAATTATAGAAAATCTGTATGCTTACTAAAATTTTATCTGTACACTGTACAAAAAACATGTAAATCTAAAAATCTAGTTTTTGTAAAGCTACAGAAATCTGTAGCTTTACAAAAGAGTCTACACTGCAAATAGAAGCATAAATTTAGACACATATGTGACTGAAAAAGAATTTTAGACACTTCAGTGTCTTAATCTGAAAATTAAAACATTATAGATGTCTTAATTTAAGATACATAACTGTCTTACTATGACCATGGGGTAAACGAACTGAGAATAGTGTCTAAAATATCCGCAAATGTCTTATTTTAAAACACATCATTGCTTTAAACGTGTCTTAATTTAAGATGTTTTGATTCTTCCGATGCATTAACCACCAGGAGGCACTCTCAGTTGCGCATGCGTTTTAGATGTCTTTCGTTCGATGATGGTATACGTTGTAATTAAAACTGAAAGTTTGTTTTTATGTACGCGTGTATTTTAATTTGTTTTTTTTGCGGGATGTGAAGTTCCGTGAAGTTTTAATTCGTATTCACTTGGGTTATTTATTTATTGAATACATACATCTGACGTGTGTGCTTGACATCAAATGTCTCTTAGAAGCTGTCGTCGATATAAGGGCGGGATAGACACAGAAGTAGCCGACGATGTTTGAAAATTACACCCGGGAATTCTACAAAGCGTGTGCAATGGATTTAGTGTTAATTCGCATTAATTTATATCAATAATATTGTGTTATTCATCTTCGTCCTGTCGAAGCTGGCAAAAAAAAGAAACTTTTGTCTGGCGGGTTATGTTTTGAGGATGAAAGATTTCATTCTTTAAATATGACTAGTCGGATATATTATTTGATTTCCTTTTTAAATTATGCAAGTAATTCTCCCTCAGTGTGGTAGTTTTTAAAATTTCGAATCTAGGAATTTTTCTTACCTCTTGCAAACAGCGATTGAAGTAAGTGTCATAATTTCTTTATAGTACTAGAATTAGTGTCTTTTATGATTTTATTTATTGTACTAAACAAAATCTTGCATGAAATTTAATTAATTTTAAATCTGTTTGAAAAAAAACACTAATTCTAGAAGTATATATTTTTAAACTTATGACGTTGTCTTTTATTACAAATTATGCATTCTTTATTCTCATCTTTTTTTCCTAAATTTAAAGTAATAATATCACTAAAAGACAGACATATTTTAAGTTAAGTCCATTCACTTGTTTTTTTGTTTGTTTGTTTGTTTTTTTTTTCAATATGGCAGTTCTTAGTTTCAATGGCTAATTCTTATCTTACACTAAACGACCATAAGGAAATAGAGAAAAAAAACAGCTTTGAAAGATCTCCTAAAGCTTTCTTACATCCTAGCTATGGATTACAATCCCGGATTGAGATCCCTGGATCCCGCTTTAATTTTAATCCCGAAAATCCCGAGATTTTTACTGGAAAATACCGGGATCAAAATCCCGAATCCCGGGATTGATTGCCTTTTTTTTTAATGGAACAATATTCAGCTGAAATTTAAAAATATATTTACAGGCTTTCGCTGTTGGAAAAAAAATCAATAGATTTTTATGAAATTTATATATCATTGAAAAAGAATGTATATCTCAAGTATTTTTTAGATATATTTCTAAAGCTTTTAATTTTTTGACTTGGAAACAGATGTAACCCAGTCAGGAAAAATGAAATCATTTGTTTATTTTGATTTCGCTGCGTGTGTAGAAAATATCTTTCACTTCGAAGGTCATTTTCCAATTAGAATTTACTGATAAGCTTCGTATGTGTGTATCATAGTCATTATTATGTGCTAACTTCTTTTTTTGCGGCTTTATACTTATTTTGCTTTAAAGATGTCTAATGAAATGGGTTTAGTAGCTCATAGGAAAGATAACGATAAGGAATTGCCCCTGTAGACCATATAAATTTTTAAATGATAAGGATTTTCATCTTTTTCGGGGAGGGGGGGGGGGATTTTGTATGAAATATTCGTAAAGCTGATATCTTAAATCTTCCACTGATTATAATGAAAGCTTTGAACTTTTAGAGTGGGACAAGATTAAAAACACAAAATATAATTAACAAAATACCGAAGTAATTTTTTTCTCAATATTAAAGTAGAATATTTATTTATTTATTTATGCATAGTTAAACAGATGTTGTGATTATCATCTGATATATATGTAAAATTGCCTATGCGGCAATATAAATTAAAAAAAATCTATTTTTTAAATTATATGAAGCAGAGTTGGGCAAGATTATAATATATATATATATCCATGTACCTTAAAAGCCCTTAATAGCCCTTGCCGTTGAATTTGTCCGATAATCGGTGATGTCTGCTTTTGTGAGGTAAAAATATACAAATGTGTATGCCTTGCGGATTAAAAAAGTATTCGCTAAATAGACGTTTAAGCTTTTCGGGAATGTCCATTAACCTCCACAACGGATACTCCGGAATACCGGACATCTCAGTTTAGATAATCATAATGCAGGGTTTCATTTTTTGCAAAATAACTTCTTGATTAAAAAATGGGCATGCTGGGCCGTGCCCCGTCCCCCTATAATTTTAGTGCCCACAAATTTGATGTGCAATATATGTAAAGCTTATATTATAAATCTGTTTCAAAATTGTACTGATTATAATCAATATTTTGAACTTTTAAAGTAAAATAAGATTTTTAAAAAAATCTAATATTTAGATAAATATTTTTTGTTTTTAATCTTGTTCTACTCCTGCAGTTCAAAATGTTGATTATAATCAGTAAAATGTCGTAAAAGATTTAAATTATGAGCTTAACGAAAACTGCATACACTGTAAAAAAAAAATAATGCCAGCTTTCCGGTAGGAATCGGAAAAATAGTTGCCCTTATCGTACCGGAATAATTTCCAACCCAGCTCGGAATAAAATCCGTAAAATACAGTTTTACTGACTATTTCCTTATTTTTACGGATTTTATTCCAAGCTGGGTCGGAAATTATTCCGGTACGATAAGGGCAACTATTTTTCCGATTCCTACCGGAAAACTGGCATTATTTTTTTTACAGTGTACCAAAATTGGGAGCAGCAAAAAAATCAGACTGTATGGGGGTGGAGGTGGAGGACCCCAGCCAAATATTTTTCCAGGATTCAAATTGGTTAAACATGGCTACGTATGATGCGTACAAAAAAAAAAATGGTTGCTATTAAGACGTTTGAAGTGTCTGAAATTCAGACGCAAAAGTGTCTGAAAAAATTAAGACATTTTAAAATGTCTGAAAATTGAACACTCCATTTCAGACACTTAAGTGTCTGAATTTCAAACATATTAATTTACAGTGTACTAAAATTACATTAATCTTACTAAAATTTTAACTGTAACTCGGGTTGCAGTTACATAAAAAATTCTAGGCATCTCAGTTTTCTAAAAAATTTTTAGTAACCTTACAGATTTTTTGATTTACGGTTAAAAAGTCTATCTTTTACATAAATTTTTGTTGTTGCCGTTACATGAAATGGTCTAGGAATCCCAGTTTCCTAGGAAAATTTTTGTAACTTTACAGATTTTTTTTACAGTGTATATGTGCCAGTAATGAACACCCTTAAGGAATTTCTTTAAAAATATTTTTTAATTAATAGTTATAATTATTATATTCTAGTTTTTTCAATATTATATTAATCAATCAAAAATATTTAACCATTATCATTCTCTCAATTCTCGATGTGAATAAAAAAAGTAATTGTAAATAACTGAAATATATCAAAACATTTAAAATTCCAGTAATGGACATCCTTTGTTCCAATAATGGACACTCTCTGTTGCAGTAATGGACACGCCATAAAAAGTAATAACTATAATTGCTTTTATGACTGTATTTAAAATCAGAATTTAATGAAAGCATATGGAACAAAATAGTTATTTTCAAATACATTTTGTAATTAGGTTATGAATAATTAATAAAATATTTGTGAGAATTAGTCACTGTTTTCATTAATTATTGTGATTATCACAAGATCAATATTTTTATTATTTTAGATAGATGTTTTAAAATACTAAATATCAGGGAATTACAGTTATCAAATTATTGAGACAATGTGGGGTTTAGAGGGGTAATAAAAAATATCTAAAAAAAGGTATTGGAATATTAATGCTTAGATTCGTATATTTGCGAATATTTTTAAAAGTTAAAGTTCCCGAAACTACCTTATATATTACTTGTAGTAATTAGTATTCCAAATATGAAAGAAATTATACTGCTGGTTGGATATTTTAATTAATAATAAAATAATTTCAAAATAAAGCTGCAGAAGTTACGTTTGAGGCCACTGATCTGCACACTTACTAGTTTCAATACTACTCTAAATTTAATTAATATTACATATTTTTTTGTCAGAGATCAATGAGTAAACATTTAAGATAGAAAATAATAGATTTGTAACTTTATTGTGTTAATTTAAATGGGGAGGGATTGAGCCCTATGAACCACTCTTTTCTTTATGCCTTTAAACAATATTATCTGCTTTTTTATTTGTTTTATTGATTGCGGGATTATAAGATATGCAAGACAGAGTTATAAAAAAAAATAATTAGCTTAAAATATTGAAAATTTTATTATCCACACGAAATTAATTAAAAGCAGCTATTTATAAAATTTTTGATGTTATTACGTTCTGGTAAGTGCAATTTAAAAATTAAATTTGATTACTTAGATTTTCAGTTAAGTCAAAAGATTTTAAGCACTATGAACATTACTGAAATTGCGTTTTTAGCAATGTCTACATGGAGTGTCGATTACTAGAAATTAGCTAATTAAGCATTCCAGTAATCAATACGGGTCATAAAACCTTAAAAATAAATGAATATTTGTAAATGGCCGCTAGTATATAAAATTCAAAGTTTTCTATTAGTACAAAAACAACAACATGCAAATTTTGCAAGAAAATAAAGGATATATGAATTTATTAAACGAAGACTATATAAAAATACTATATATTTTAAGAAACTGCTACTGCTACTTCTACTTTCAGCTCTAGTAATTATTGGCTCTCATTTTCAAATAAAGTGACGTATTTGTATAAATAAACAACATTTAGTTATTAAAATATTCTCTGATGATGAGATTGGATAGCTTGAAAGTACTAAGAAGTTTTAAATAAAATGTATATTTTAAGCTTGTAACATCTTTTCCATTACTTTAGTCGCCTTTTACGTAAGACTGTGAATTTTTAAAGTTCACATCATATACATTATTTTCTAATTTATTTGATTAAAAGTCTCAACAGTAACTCAAATTATGAAACATGCAAGGGGGAGTTATGAAAAGAAAATAATAAAAGCTAAATTATTATTGGTTATTTTTTATAAAAAGAGAACATTGAAGTGTGTCCATTACTAGCACATCTATCCTATATAATATATTTCTTTTAATTTATGAGTACTTTCTACTATTTTCTTTCTCTCTAACTTATACTATTGGAGTACTTGTGCCTTAATTTTATAATTATTTCATTTTGATGATAGTAATCAGCGATATGGGTAAATATATGCTGGAAAAGAAAATTATCTGTAATCTAAAAATGCTGTCTTTTTTTGTCTTTTATAAATGAACTACCGCGAATATTTTATTGTTTTACTCTTTTGCTCGGTAAATCATTATTATTTTCATGAAATGTGTTCTAAATTATTCTACTATTGTATGATATGTTTTATAATAATCTCCGACATTCACATTATTGAATTCATTAGTGCTCTAGGCCGTTTTTAAGAACCTAGCATTTTTTAAAATTGGCAAAATTAACTTTGCGTTTTTTTTTTTTAAACAGTGAAATGAAACCTTAGTTGTACTCAGATATATTTGTAAAACGAATTCTCCATATCACCGTATTTCTTAATACGTGTTGTTGGTGACTTACAAAAATTACAGAACTTCTAAGACTTTTCAAGGAAACACACATGAAATTCTTAATAAGTGATGTTGTAATTTAAATGTGTTTTTTTTAATTTGTCAAATCTTTCAAAATTAATATTACTTTATTTATCATACCTAAAAAAATACATTTTTTTCTTTTTGTTTCGCTGCTGATTTAAAATACATTTTTTTTTTTTTTGCCATTTTCTTCTTAACTTATGCCTTTTATCTGCTTAAGTTATGTCCTTTTTATTAACATACAGTGCGTCTCATAAATATAAAGACACTGATATTTTCGAAATAATATTGTAATAATTCAGTATTCAAAAATATAATTATGCATATTAGCCCAGTGGTAGGGGAGCAAAAAAAGGCCCAATTTAGAAATAATTAGAAGAAAGCTGGAAATTGTTTTAATCCCTTCAGTTTATGTCTAGAATGAATATGCTACGTTTTCTCCCTAGTACTAGGCGAGTCTTAGGAATTATACATTGATTTATAGTCAAAAAACACGTTTTTTTAAACACCACAACACTATCTCGAAATCACTTACTTTTTCAAAAACATTGCCAATGCAAATGTTGTAGAGCTTAAAATCTGAATAAAATGAGTACCTACACTTAATACTTTTGTTGAATATTAAGGTCACAATTCTACTTAACAGTTTTCGCCCCGTGGCCAGAGGGTTGAACTCAGAATTAATTAGGGGAAAACTGGAAATCGTCTTAATCCCTTCAGATTAGGTCTAAATTGAATATTCTACGTTTTCCCCTACTTACTAAGTGAGCGTTAGGAAATATGTACACGTTTATATTCGAAAAACACGTTTTTCTTTAATATTTTTAACAATATCTGAAATTGCGACCTAAATTTTTAACAAAAATATTAATGTGAGTATTCATTTTATTCAGAATTTTAAGCTCTACAACATCTGTATTGGCATTTTTTTTATATAGTTAGATGTTTTGAGATACTGTTAAGGTAATCTGGTCTCTCCTATCTTGAATCTCTTGATTAGTGATTGGCAAAATTTTGAAATGGAATTGCGACCTTAATTTTGAACAAAAATATTAACACGTTCACGCCGGCGCGGTGGGTCACACTCGACTGTCTCAGAGTTTTCAAGTCTCCGGTTTTTTACTCACCACTGTTATTTTAGAGAAAATGTTGTTCCTTTAAATCGCCCAATTGTTCTAATTAAATAAAACAACATTTTCTGTA
Organism: Maratus speciosus; assembly: GCA_963932465.1. Taxonomy (NCBI): domain Eukaryota; kingdom Metazoa; phylum Arthropoda; class Arachnida; order Araneae; family Salticidae; genus Maratus; species Maratus speciosus. The sequence goes on along the minus strand of OZ010795.1, from coordinate 327,910,758 downwards.
TTAAAATACTGGTATGCAAAAGGCAGGAGACTTGCCAGCTCTGAGACAGTCGAGTGTGACCCACCGCGCCGGCATGAACGTGTTAATGTGGGTGCTCATTTTATTTAGAATTTTATGCTCTACAACATTTGTACTGACAATGTTTTTGATAGACTTAGCTGTTTTGAGATATTCTTATGTAACTTGTCTCTCCGGACTTCAAGCTCTTGATTAGCGATTAAGGCAAAATTTTGAAATTGGAATTGCGACATTAATTTTGAACAAAAATACTAATGTGGGTGCTCATTTTATTCAGAATTTTAAGCTCTACAGCATTTGTATTGACAGTGTTTTTGATAGAATTAACTATTTTGAGATATTGTTAAAAATATTAAGGAAAAACATGTTTTTCGAATGTAAATACGTACATATTTCCTAACGCTCACTTGGTACGAGGGGCAAAACATAGAATATTCATTTTAGACCTAATCTGAAGGGATTAAAACGATTTCCAGTTTTCCCCTAATTAATTCTGAGTTTAACCCTCTGACCACGAGGCTAAAACTTTAAAGTTGAATTTTGGTCTTAATATTGAACAGAAGTATTAAGTGTAGGTACTCATTTTATTCAGAATTTTAAGCTCTACAACTCTAAGATCTACAACTTAAGCTCTACTCTTGACAATGTTTTTGAAAAAATTAGTGATTTCGAGATAGAGTTATGGTATTTAAAAAAAAAAAACGTATTTTTTTTACTATAAATCCATGTATAACTCCTAACGCTCACCTAGTACGAGGGGGAAAACGTAGCATATTCATTCTAGACCTAAACTGAAGGGGTTAAAACAAATTCCAGCTTTCCCCTAATTATTTCCGAATTCAACTCCCTAACCACTGGGCTATATAACAAAAAGCATGTACCAAAAAATATTTTACAATAAATTAAATTAGAATTAAATAATTTCAACTCGAATATTGACAAATGGAAACAAATTTTCGTGCTCATAAATATAAAAGATATTTTACATACTTTTGAATTATCGTCCAATAATAGATCCATTTTTAACACTTTCCAACACAGTTGTTAACACTTTCCAACAAAGTTGAAAAGTGTTTATGACTTCGGTTTATGACTGTCCATCTGTCCGTCTGACCGTCTGTCTGTCTGGCCGTCTGTCCACGCTCTAACTCTCGTAAATATGATCGGATCATTCTGAAATTTTTGGATGTTAGTGACCTCTAAAATAGCACGGTTCCTATTTCAAATGAAGTTTGTAGCATGTTTAGTTCATTTACAGGGATTGTCAAAAGTCTTCCGTTACATTACGGCCAATGGGGAAAAATCGTTTCAAATGATTTTTAACGGTGTTACACTCTTTCAAACATAGTAAAATTGATATTCATTTATGAAGTCCACTAAAATATGCATTCTGTTGAATATGCGGTGCAAAGAATAGTTATTGTTCATTTAAAGGGCCACACAAATGAATTCCGTTCATAATGGTATACAGGAAATTGATTGCGGTCTATTGGAAAAGATTTCAGATACTATATTGTATCCGAATTACTGTACATATTAGTAATGATTGCTAGAAATGCATTTTTATTTATGATATGCGCTTTTTTAGGGTTTCGTTCATCTGACGAAACCCTATTCGCCTCGCTCCTCTGTCTGTCCGTCTGTCACATGATTTTTAACGGTGTTACACTCTTTCAACCATAGTAAAATTGATATTCATTTATGAAGTCCACTAAAATATGCATTCTGTTGAATATGCGGTGCAAAGAATAGTTATTGTTCATTTAAAGAGCCACACAAATGAATTCCGTTCATAATGGTATACGGGAAATTTATTGCGGTCTATTGGAAAAGATTTCAGATACTATATTGTATCCGAATTACTGTACATATTAGTAATGATTGCTAGAAATGCATTTTTAATTATGATATGCGCTTTTTTAGGGTTTCGTTCATCTGACGAAACCCTATTCGCCTCGCTCTTCTGTCTGTCCGTCTGTCACAGAGCCCGTTCTCAGAAACTATACATGTTGGAGACTTGAAATTTTGCATACTTATAGCTGAATACCACACATCATACGACAAATCACAAAATTTTGAAAAAGTCGCACATTTAACCCTTTGGGCTCCCACATGTGTATTTTAAGCAATTCTTTCTAAGTGAGCACCTAATTAGGTTGGAGACGTGAAATTTTACATACTTATAGCTGACCACCTCAGATCAAACGAAAAATCATAAAGTTTTGCAAATGTCGTACATTTAATGCTTTGGGCTCCCACGTATGTATTTTAAACAATTCTTTTTAAGTGAGCCCTAATTAGGTTGGAGGAGTGAAATTTTGCATACTTATAGTCGAACACCTCACATCAAACGACAAATCATAAAAATTTGAAAAAGTCGTACATTTAACCCTTTGGGCACCCACATGTGTATTTTAAACAATTCTTTCTAAGTGAGTCCCTAATTAGGTTGGAGGCGAGAAATTTGGCATGCTTATAGCTGAACACCTCACATCAAACGACAAATCATAAAAATTTGAAAAAGTCGTACATTTAACCCTTTGGGCACCCACATGTGTATTTTAAATAATTCTTTCTAAGTGAGCCCCTATTTAGGTTGGAGGCGTGAAATTTTGCATACTTATAGCTGAACACCTCGCAGCAAATGACAATCCATTAAATTTTGAAAAATCCCTACATTTAACCCTTTGAGTTCCACATGTGTATTTTAAACAATTCTGTCTAAGTGAGCCCCTATTTAGGTTAGAGACGTGAAATTTTGCATACTTTTAGCTGAACACCACATATCACACGACAAATCATAAAATTTTGAAAAAATCGTACATTTAACCCTTTGGGCTCCCACATGCGTATTTTAAGCAATTCTTTCTAACTGAGTCCCTTATTAAATTGGAAATTTAAAATTTTGCATACTTATAGCAGAACACCTGAGGCCAGGCGACAAAAATCATAAAATCTTGAAAAAGTCTTACGTTTAACCCTTTGAGCTACCACATATGTATTTTAAGCAATTCTTTCTAAGAGAGCCCCTAATTAAGTTGGAGACATGAATTTTTGCATACGTATAGCTGAATATCTCAGACCACACGGCAAATCATAAAATTTTCAAAAAGTCTTATATTATTTACTCCTCCGGGCTCTAACTTATTTTAAACAATTTATCTAACCTCCACCCTTTTCACCCAGGGAGCACTTTTCCAACTTTTGCCGACACTCCTTTGACCATTCTTTCATATTATGCACCATAGCCTTACATATTTCAGTTCCACTTTTTACCACCAGGGGCGCCTACTTATCTCAGGTGCTATCGGCCCAATCCCCTCGACTAATATATCTACGGATAGTATATAAAACGGAATTTCGTTCGGATAGAGGTTTGTTTAGAATAGGGTGCCCCTGGTGACAAAATGTGGAACTAACAGATTTTTCAAAAGGATAAAGTGTTTTGAAAGGAATATTAAACGAAACACTCTGTGCGATCTGTGATCACATTTACCTACTTTTCACTATATTTATGCATACTATAAAGTGCGTATAAATGCTATGTTCATATAAAGAGCTACAGAAAGGAATTCGTAAAGGTTACTGTGTATGAGCATAAATTGCTTAAAGGTGAGTTTTAAAGGAGTTATGTATTTTTACGCTGAACTGAATTAACTTTGCTAAGTAATATTTGTACAATGTAGATAAAATGATTACAGGGCCACGCAAAGAGTTGGATACATGGCCGTCTATGGGTGATAATTTCTGGAAATATAATTTCAGTTGTTTTAAGTGTGTTTTTGTTTGAATTAAATTTTAGCTAAATAGTGGCATGTAATAAAGGTACTAGGTAAACTACAGGGCTGTACAAAAATATTCAAGTATTTTTCCATCTATTAGTATAAATTTCTGAAAGATGAATTTCAACCTGTTATGCATTTTCTTGCAAAATTAAATTTTCCCATTATATAGTATATATATCAACATGCAGATCGAATACAGGGCTGTTCAAAAGAATTGGAATACATATTTGGCTATGGGCGGTAACTATTGAAATCAAGTTTTTAAATTTTTACTTAGTTATCTTCTTTACCTTATTTCCCAAAGTAACGAAGTTTCGTTAAAGCTTTCAGGGAGTGTTGGAAAGTTTTTCATAATCTGTGCTGTACGCATGATTTTTCTTACTTGTTAGTAATGACAGCAAATATTCTGGCAGAAACCACAACTACTCAACAAGATCATACAATGCATGAGGTTTATAGAAAGAAACGAGTACATCTTTTCAAATCCAGAGCCATTCTAGTCCGACTCCATCACTAGGGTGTAGCATGGAGGGAGAAACGGGTTATTAGCGGGTGCCAGAAACTTCAATCACTTTTGAATTTTTATCTTGTGCATCTCTCCAAACTCTAGTATGTGCAAATTGTAAATAGTAGGTGTGTTGTAATGTGTTTCTAATTGTGATGTTCAATATTGTGTGTTTAATGTACTGTGAAATCCCTGTAAATCCATGAAAAATGTAAATAATTATGCAATTACATCCAAATGATCCTCATGTAATCACTACATACAGTCATGTAAATAGTAGGTGTTTGATACTGTGTTGTAATGTGTTTCTAATTGTCATGTTAAATATTGTGTGTTGAATGTACTGTGACGTATATATATCCAAGAAAATTGTAAACAATTATGCAATCACATTAGGTGAAATGATCCTCATGTAATCACTACATATAGTCATATATTTCGATGTGAAATCTTCGGTTCGCCCAGAAAAATTGGGTAACCAATTGTGATTGTAATTGTAAATCTCACAGTAACCGAAATAAATTTCAGCAGCTTGATCAGGGACCCGACGCTCCCTCTCAGACTCTGGTTCAGAGTCGGGAGGAGTGGATGTGGTCTACCCCTCGGGATTGCACTAACACTCCAAAGCGAAAGCTGAGTTCCCGAGGTGGTCATCGCTGTCATCGCTGTTATGTTTCTTTAGTCATGTATGTATTCTGACTTTATATCAAATCAACTTCGTTCGATTTCTTTTTCGATTTCAAGGACGCTTGAAAACTGCTTTCCAAATGCCTATATACTTCGAACGGGAATGCTCAAAGACTCTAAACCGGATTTAAATCAGGGCTACATACGGGCCACACCATGACATGAACGTTTGTATCAGCAAAACATTTTTTTTTTGTGAGTATTGATGTGTGAACTGGTGCATTATCATGATGATACAAATAATTCCGACGCCAAAGTGTTTCAGCAATTGGAAACAAGTGACTATCGAGTACTTCTATATACTCTTTAGATGTCTGTTTACTTTCCAGAAAAGCAATATCTGTAGTTCTATTAAAAAAGAAGGCAACCCAAAACATCACAAAACCTCTCCTTTACCGCCTATTGAAGAGGGTCCGAGGTTCATGTCTTAAATCGTGCCAGTAGGAATTCCAACCATCTGGGCCATCCAAGTTAAATCTCTTTTCATCTGAAAAAGTGACTTGCATTCATTCGTCCTTCCAATGAATTTGATCTTTAACCCAGTAGCCTCCGTTCGTTGGGTTCCTTTTTTAGTAATGGAAATCTGCACATATGCCGGCACACAACATTTTTGCTTTCTTTACACCATGATGTACTGTCTCCTTTGAGACCATACCATCAACTTTTTGAGAAACTTCTCGGAGTGACATTTTTTACGACGCAACAAGTTGCATGACCTTGGGATCAAGGCTTTCACTAGTCTTTCTTGGTCTGCCAAATCGTTTTCTCTAATTTAAATTGTAAGTTTTTCATAAATCTTTATTAACTGCAGCTCTGTTTCTCCCATTTTTTTGCATATTTGACAAACTCTTAAGCCATAAGCTTAAAATCTACGTATTTTGCAAATCTCATCTCTAGGAATTTCAATGTTCCTCGACATCTTTGCAATTGAAACTAGTCAAAAAACATTCCTCGTTCGGTAAACTTACGAATTTCTGCGCGTACACATTATTTCTGTCCGCGGGTATTTGATGAAAAATGACATATGAAGCAGTTTTAAATTTGTCTTTATATTTATGAGACAGCGTAATTTTTTGTTTTTTTATTATTCGAGTCAAAATTATTTTATTTAAATTTAAACCCCGATAACAAATTCATTGCATTGTCCTTAATCTGAGGCATAAAATTTAATTTCTTACACTAAATTAATAAAATGTAACTTGAAAAACATATGTGTCTTTATATTTTTGAGACGCACTGTACTTTACCTGTTTTCTTTCTAAAGTGAACAGTAGAGCACATTGCTGGTATAATAAAAATTCTAATAAAAGCATTGAAGCACCAGATTTTATTAAAATGTGCATGAATTGCAGATTTGAAATATTTAAAGAGCTGCCTTACTGGCCGATTTTATTAAAGCGCCAAAATGATTAAGACAAAATAATATTTATAATTACCTACCACTATTTTGAATATTCTTAAAAATTCCTCCTTTGTGAGGTACCTAAGTTATACTGTAAAAAAATATTTTTTGAGCTATCGAAAATGTTTACGAAAATACAATGTACCTTATTCTACGTTACCCACGATTCGGAAAAGCACTCTTAAGGGGGCTCAGGGCTTGGAAACTTTCTTTTTTTCTTTTTTAATGATCGATTTTGATTATTAAATTAATTCTGAACTTATTGCAAAAAACCGCTTAAACAATTTTTGCATTTTTAACGGAGTTATAAGCATTTATGTAACAATCACTTTCAAAGTCGCACCCATTTAATTGGACGTCAACCAGTCTCATTTTTCGCCCAGTTGAACTACTTCTTTTATTTTTCCTTTCTCCATGTTCTTTGAAATCTATTTTTATTGGCAGAAGAATAAAAACATCTAAACTTTTGTCCGAGCTGTGTGTTTTTTTCCTGATCTTTCAGAGGATCGTGTTCAACTTTAAGTCGCGTTTTCTCAAAACTTGATTTTTGACGACTATCCGTAAGATTAAAAAAAAAAAAAAAAAAACTATTAGATGGAATGGCTTAGAAAATTTTTTGCATGCATATAACATCATTATCTATAGAATGAATTAATATATTTTAGAAAATTTAATATTTTGAGTATTTTTAATGAAAAAGAAATTGTACTCTTTAGGGTTTTTTAAATTTTCAAATATGAGGGATTTTCTAATAACGTTTCCTTTAATATAGTTATATCCTTAATTCATTCTATAGAGTAAAGTTTCCTGATTCTTTAAAAAACAAAATAAGTTCTTATGTCAATTCAACGTTAAGATAGCTTATGAATAGTGATATGACACCTAAATTTTTTTTCGAAAATTGTGTTCTATAAATTGCGCACTATTTTTTATTTTGTTGCATTGAAGTACTTCATTTTATAATTTTATAACACTGAAAACATACCTCAAAAAATATCAGAAAGTTTAAATTAATTACATTGAATACTTCTGATTTTATATGGACTCGAAGGGAGAGCTTTGTTTACATGTTTTTCGGTATCTGTCAAACCCTGGGCCCCCTTAAGCCTTACATATTACCAAGATTTAAAAGAAGCATTTATAAAATGAAATATTCTTTTGCTGCCCGTAATTTTCGGAAGCGTTTCCGAGTAGTTTTTACAGTGCATTAATTATTTTCTGCATCCGATACCAACACGAAATATTGTTTTTTTTATGTTATTAATTTCCAAGTAAACATTTTCAACTGCGCAAAAGACTTTATACATACAAGGATAATTAAAATAATGCTCATTTTACGTCGTTCATTTAGCCTGTTTGTCTGTTGAACGTGTTTTTTAACATTAAAATATTTAATATTTAATACGTGATTTACCACTTTGCTAACTGTTCCCGCCAACAGCTCTTTCTCAAATAATCACTGCACACAACTCACAATAAAATAAAACTAGCGGACTGTATTACTAATTAAATTTTAATTCACAAAAAAATAACTTGAACGAAAGCCGATATTTACACTACTCCTCGGATCGGCGTCACGAACCCAACTCACACGTTTCCAAACAAACCACATAGATGGCGCTTCTAGCGGCAACACTAACTAAGCGTAGAACCAACAGAAAATTCTAAAAATGCCAAAGCCGAGAATCGAACCTGGAACCCTTGGAAAAGCGCTCCAAGTACTCTACCATTAAGGCTATGAAAAGGATACCCCATAGCTTAAATGGCAGAGCACTTGGAGCGCTATTCCAAGGGTTCCGGGTTCGATTCCCGGCCTTGACATTTTCACTCTGTTGTTTCTACGCGTATTTAGCAATGTGATGAATCACGTATTAAATATTCAATAATTTCTAGCGTAATTTCACTGCTGTTAATTAATTGGAAAATTAATTAAAATTATATATGTGTTCACCGGTGTTTATTTGTGTCTCGTGTTTCACCGCAGGATTATGTGTTCATGAAGACTGTGCCATCTTGTGCTGCAGATTCAGCCTTACCAACATATATGAGTGAGAGATGATAAGCTGGGTATCGTTCTCGTAGCTTAAATGGTAGAACACTTGGAGCGCTATTCCAAGGATTCCGGGTTCGATTGCCGGCTTTGACATTTTTCAATCTGTTGGTTCTACGCTTAATTAGCAATGGAATAAATCACGTATTAAATATTCAATAACTTCAAGCGTAATTTCACTTTTGTTAATTAATTGAAAACTTAATTAAAATTATATATTAAAATGTTTACTTAGAATTGATAGATTCCGAAAACTCGATATTTTACGTTGGTATCGATTTGAGAGAACTAAATAATACACTGAAAAAACTACAAGGAAATGTTTCCAAAAATTGTGGGAAGCGGGGAAAAAAAACACACTTTCAGAAACGTTTCTTTAAATCTCGGGTATCTCGGTCTCTGAAAGCAAAGAAGTGCCTACTTTTAGGGATCGCAGGTAAATCGGAAGTGTTTATGCTATATTTTTCGTAAGCCGTCTTATTTGTTGAATAAACATATTTTTATTTTTTTAAGTGACATAACATATTATCTAAATTTCGTAATTTTATTAAATACGATTAGGATGGTAAGTTAATATGTCTTTCACTAACGATGATTTCATTAAGAGGTCTCAGGATTCTTAAAATTGGAAAAAAGGAAAAAAAAGACAATTTTCAACATTTAATATCTTAAAATGTATATGATTTAAAAACACAATTTTTATTCGGCTTAAAAGATATAAGTATTTTCTTTCGTTTCATGTATTTAAAAAATTACAAGATACAGAATTAAAATTTATCGGGCGCTCCAAACTATCAGACATTTGTCGAGCACAAAATTGGTATAAAAGCTTACGCGCAGAATTACAAAATAAATTTTGCAACTAGAATGAAATTTTTTTGTGCCTAATTATACTTTGCATTGTAGTAATTACTCTGAACCTAAATAAATTTGTATTTAAGGTATTATTATTATTTGTTTAATGTAAAGTTGTATTTAGCTAATACAAAATTTTGAAAATTATTACAGTATAATCCCCTAAAAAAATTTTTTTAACAATAAAAATGAAGTTTTAGGTTCAGTTTATACGGACTAACATGAAATATATGTTTTTGAGATATCCTGCGTGTTATTCCCAAAAACGTAATTTGGAGAAAAATGACTTCAAATTTTCGTAAACGCCGCTTTAGCTATTGAGCTGGTATAATTCTAATAGCCATAACTTCTGTTCTAACGGGAATTTCAAGGAAACAATCATACCAAAATGTTAAAAAAATCATAGAAGTTTAGCGTCTAAAAAAAATCAAGTTTCGAAAATGTTGAAGCTTTAAGAGTCCTGAGACTCTTTAATGCATTTATTTTGTAACTTGCCTTAGCAATATAATCATAATTCTGTAACGAAACACGATGTACAAATGTTCCTTGTAAAATTATATAACTAACGATAGAAGCCACTTTGAAAGTTTCTATGTAAACATTTTTATAAGTTGTGTCACTTATTTATGGTTGGGATTAATTTTATAAAATGAAATATCAATTCTTTTTTTTTTCATCATATGAAATTTATACTGATAAATGAGGATTTTTCATTACTCTAATCCAGTGGCAGCCCTGCTAGTATTTTAATTATATTTACATTTTACTGACGACTGAAAGGAATTAAATGAAACTTTGTCTCTTAGTGAAATAATGTAGCATAAAATTAAGTAAAATTAATGTTAAAAGTAAAATATTTGTTCTTTTTGTTTTTTTAACAGTTTTTTCAGTTTAGTCACTTTCAAACATTTTCAAATGCAAACAATCAAAGTTAAATATTACACATGTGATTTTTAACATCGAGAGGTATCTAGATAGGAGCAATTTCCTTTTAACAGATTTTTCCAAAAGAGTACTATTTCAGTTTTAAACCCGAGATTGTACAATACTTATTTGGAATTTGAATTTGATCACAAATACAGTGAATGCATTCAATATTTGCTTTTCCAAATTATTAAAAGTTTTCAACAATAACATGCTTTTAACAAATATTGTAACAACGTCGTCGTCTTCTCTGAAATGATTTCGACTGTTAATAACACAGAAATTTCAGGGAATGAAATTTTCTGGTGAATTCATTGATTTCATTCCTCATGTAACAAAGCTGTACTTCAGTTATGATTTTTAAGTGGACTTTTGACAATTTAACAGCCTAGTATGAATTATTTGTCTGGACATTAGCTCTTTTCATATGTTGGATAGCTCTTTTCATATGCTATATAGCATTTGTTAGAGCTACTGTTCATAATTTAATGCTCACTTGGGTGTTCAAAAATATAAAGAATGATTGAAGGGGTTTTATGAGCGTGTGTAGTTCTGACTTTTTAAACAATTTAAAAAAAAATGAAAATTTGGTTCGAGACATAAAATGTTAAAGAACACTGTTACACACGATTGATATGTAAGATAAAGTTCTGTTTTTAATACTCTTAAAAATTGAAAAGAAGGGAGAGGGGTTGTTTAATTTGGCAATATATGAAGACGTGAGTTTCAAAACTTGCATTATCTAAAAAATCAAATTTTGTGAAATCGCGAAAAACCTCTAACTGCGGCCATTGGTTTTTATTATAAACCAAGGTTTTACAATGCCAGAAATGCCAGATTGTAGTGTTTTTTCGGTGCAGGCTCCCCAATAGAATAAATTGATAGAAAAAAGTCGATTTTTTAAGTTTTGGATAATGCGAGTTTTGAAACTCACGTCGTCATATTTATTATGCATGTTCAAGCAAAACTTTTGAAAAGATGCATTAATTTCCGTGATTGTTTTATTATTTTAAAATGTTTTATTTTCAGGAAAATCGGGTGCAACTTTTTTAGGTATACAAGAACGGGAAGCTAACAGAAATTTTTGAGAGAAAACGGATTCCATTCTGAAAGTAACAAGCTGTACATCAGTTATGGTTCTTAACCCCTTAATTCTCACTCCCGTGATATTCACGGGCTGTGTATTTTATTCATATTGTTTGGTTGCCACCAGTTTTATAAAATAGTGTAATTGGCTTTATCATGGTATCATTTTACCTGTTATTAAATAAGGTGATTATTTCTTTTTTAAAAGAGTGGTGCCAAATAAATAATTTTAAATTTTAAACCGTAATTTAATGCGACCGTTAAGGAGTTAAGTGAATTTTGACACTTTGGCAGCCTATTGTGAATTATTTGCCTAGAAATTAGCACTTTTCACATGCTACTTAGCATTTATTAGAGCTAGTGTTCAAGTTTTAAAGCTCACTTTGGTGTTCGAAAATATATTGAATCATTGAAAGAGTTTTATAACTGAACGTAGCTCTAGTATTTTAATAGTAAAATAAAAAATATTTTGACGACAGACTTAAAGTTCGCTTAGACATAATTTGGACATAACATTTTTTTAGCGAATTTTAAAAAGTACAGTTTGCTTAATTTGAAAATAGATTTTTGTTGTTATAGTAACACATAATTTTCGAGTGAAGAAAACTATACTCGTAATTATTTTATTTAATAAAAAATCTGGACATTTACACCATGAAAAGTACAATATTAATGTGAGATTAAAAAATCACAAGTATACTAAATGGTGAATACAAAATGTTGTAAAGTTTCAAAGCTAAACAGATATTAAAATATAGTAATCGACGTTTCGGTCACCATCTATAACCATCTTCAAGAGACAGTTGTTACATTTGTTTTAAAATTTTAAAGAACAAAGTCAAGCCGTTTTGAATTTGGACCCTAACGAACTTTTCAAATTCAAGACGGTTTGACTTTGTTCTTTAAAACTTTAGAAACAAAGTAACAACTCTTTCCTGAAGATGCTCATAGATGAAGGCCGAAACGTCGATTATTATAATTTTATTTTAATGTTTGTTTAGTTTTTAAATTTAAAACATTTTTGTATGCACTATTTAGTATACTTGTGATTCTTATTTTCACGTTAATATTGATTATTTTATTTGTTTTGAAAAGGATAATTATCCTAGTACTTTCATTTTTTTTATGACTTGAAGAACTATACGTTTTTCAGCTTGTCCTTCTCTCAATATTCTTATTTTCTAACTTTATACCATTTGTCGAAAATTTTCACTATAATACGTACTGCAATATATGTATTATGTATATATATGTGTGTGTTATATGTAGTATCTTCATTCTTAAAAATTCAGGATATTTCTAAAGAATTTTAACATAATAAGAGGAATGACAGTATTCATCACGAAGAAAATTTTTTCTATAGGAAATCAATATCATAAACCACTTATTCAGTCAAAAAATACAGGCTGACTCACTTTAAGCTAAACCTAAATTTTCGTTCATATCTCTAATAATATTGAAAATATCTTAGAGATATTTTCGACAAATTAACTTCTATTTGTGTGAAATGCTATGACAACAAAATAAGTGCTAGAGGTGAGATTTAATTTGATTAGTAATGCCTTATATACTGTCAAGTACATTCTGAAGCATTAGACGTATATTTTTGTGGTATTTAAACACATATGTTTGCCATTTACAGAATTTCGTATGATTACATTCGATATCTCAAAACTCGAAGTAAATCTATTTAAAATATTGTGGTATTTCTTCATTATTTCTGAAGTTACGAATGAAATTTCAAGTTCATCTTCGATTGAGACATCCTTTATTTTCGGCCGATTAACTAGAGTGTGATTTCTCACATAAATTGTGTTATTTCGATGTACCGGGGGATCCAAAAGCTCGTTAAAACTTTAAAAACTCATAAAAAAGGAAGAAATTATGATAAAGGAGTGCGGTTTGCAAGAAAGGGCTCACAAGGTAATCGGATTTTTTTAGAAGCAAAAAAAAAAAAAAAAAAGTTAAAAAATCACATGTAGAGGGCGCTGACGACCCGTAACACAATGAACAGGACAAAAATACGCTCCATTCATTTGTTCTTCCAATAACAATTGTTCAACATGACCTTCATGAACATTCTGCGACACAACCTGTCCTGGAAGCCATGTTGAACATTTGTTATTGGAAGAACAAATGAACGGAGCGTATTTTTGTCCTGTTCATTGTGTTTCTGGTCGTCAGCTCCCTCTACGTTAACTTTTTTTTTTTTTTTTGCTGTTAAAAAAATGCGACTATCTTGTGAACCCATTCTTGTAAACCGCACTCCTTTATCATAATTTCTTCCTTTTTTATGTGTTTTTAAAGTTTTAACGAACTTTTGGCTCACCCGGTATACTAAATTCTCTATCATTCTGTTAAAACTGTTTACGTACACCATGTAGATATCCCTAACAAATGTTTTTTTTTTTTTTTCGTTATGTGATGCAATTCCCTGGTCATTTAAGGAATGGATTGTAAGAAATCCAGGCTTAATGCGCACTATGTAACTATACTTTACGGGGACGATTATTTTAGCATGTAAATAATGTCTTATAATAAAAGTGTACAACAATAACACAATGACTGTTATTCTAGTGTTATTGTGTGGCAATTGTAAATGACTACATAATAAGGCACAGTGAAAAGACTTTGAATCTATGGTAAAAAGTGATTTGTTTTCCTTACATTTTTTAAGTAGATTCTGTCGATTCAGTAATTTTATCAATATTTTACTATGATGGATGCTAACTTCACTGTTATTTTATTAAAACAATCCATGAACACCATGCAGAAATCCTATCATGGATCCTTTATTGCATACAATTTCTTCATATCATCATATCATATTTCATCTTTCTTATGAATTTAAAGAATGGATTCTAAGACAATCCATACATGATGCGTATATTGTAACTGTACTTTATGAGGACTATTATTTGAATGACGTATAAATCATTTCATATAATAGGGAGTGTACTACAATAATACGATGACATCTGTCCTTGTGTTATTATTTAACAGTGGTAAATAACTGCAAAATAACGGTACACAGTAAAAAAAACGACATTTTTACAGTACAAAGTACTGTTCATCTCGCGCACAAACTCGATCACAATGAATGTGTTGTATCTTTCTTTTGTTTCCTGAGTATATTAACATGGAAAATACAGTAGTTGCGTAAAATTAACAGCACAATGTGCTGGCAATTTGGACGCCAGCAGTTTGTGCTGCAAAAAAATGCGCCCAAATTGCCAGCACATTGTGCTGTTAATTTTAAGCAAACAACTGTATTTTCCATGTTAATATAGTCAGGAAACTAAAGAAAGATACAGCACATTCACTGTGATCGAGTTTGCTCTGGCAAATAAATCTACAGTCGTTTTTTTTGCAGTGTAGGGCAAAAAAAAAAAAAAAAAAAATCGAATCGAGAAGTAAGAAGTGTGTTGTTTATTTTTATTTATTTATTTATTTATTTATTTTTGTAAGTAATTTCTGTCGATTCTAAAATTTTTATCTTTATTTTATTAAGTTAGAATTAGTAATTTAAATTTGAATTTGTTAATGCATTACAGGTTTTCAAAAATTATAGACTCTAAAGACGTAAAATAAAAGCTGTCATCATGATTAATTTAACATTTTACGATCTTTATTAGAATTCTAACTTTTATGTAAAAGCAAATAAAACTAAGCCATTATTGTTCTTTTAAATTTTTGAGTGTACTTTATTTTTAATAGAACTTAATCTCAAATTCAAATACAATACTTGTATCTTTATAATAATAGGTAGCTTTTAATTAAATACTCTATCCTATATTCATACAATTTATGCATACCATTAATTTACTGATTGCATTTTCCTATTTTAAAACTGAGCATTGAATCATCGAAATTTCATATGTTTCACCAAATCACATTAATACTGAAACATTTGTAATGTTATTTTATCGTTCATGAAACAGAAATTCATTTTCTAACGTCTTACCAAAATTGAAATAATAACTTCTCGTCGTTCTACAATGATATGTAAACAAATTAATTTATTAAGAAATAATTTTTAGATGTTAAGCTTTTTTTTTTTTTTCAGGGTACGAAATTTCCTTTACTAAAGTCTGAGCTTTAGTAAGCCCTTCGTAATTTTCAAACAAATGGCAGAAACACATAGGTGTATTTCTCAAAGAAATTAATTTTCAGCGGAAGGGCATGAAAATCAAATGTATTATTTCACGAGAAAAAAATTATATAAACAGAAAATTTTAAAATTATAAAATTTTACAAACATAAATTCTAAATTTATAACATTATAAATTAACTTGGCATTTCAGTTAAATACATTTTTCTGCATATAAATTTCATAACACAAATTCAAAATTTTTAAACGCTCACTGTAAAAAAAAATCTGTAAAGTTACTAAAGTTTTTCTAGGAAACTGGGATTCCTGGAACTTTTTATGTAACGGCTACAACAAAAATTCCTGTAACAGCGTCTGTTACAGGAATTTTTCTTGTTGCCGTTACATAAAAAGTTCTAGGAATCCCAGTTTCCTAGAAAAACTTTAGTAACTTTACAGATTTTTTTTTTATAGTGCTGGAGTTGAAAAACACTAAACCAATATATGAGAAACAAGTTACAATTGGATATATTTTTAAATATTAATAATGATAATAACTTTTAATTTGAGTTATAATAACTCTTAAATTGAATCGGCATTAGTGTTAAATACATTTTTCTGCACACAAATTTCATAACATAAATTTTAAAAATTTAAAAACTGGAGTTGAAAAGACAAGACCAACACATTAGAAATAAGTCACAATTGGATATATTTTTTTAAATAATAATGATGATAATAATAATAATAATAATAATGATGATGATAAATTAATAGCCTGTTTTCATTAAACAAATAACAGGACATTATAATATTTTTTGCCTCAAATCTATAAACTTCAGCACTTTGAGCATAAGTATTAAACTTCATTTTACTTAAACAAAATAACAATTATGAACACGCGATTGTAAGTTGTAAAAATTTTTAATTAATCTTGCATACATATTTAAACTTACTTTTCACAGTTATAAAAAAATTTAAAAAGCTACATTTAAAAGGGTAACACTAATGCCACAAAAAAATAATCCTTGGATATATTTTTTTATTTAAAATAAAAAAATGTTTTCATATTCCTTTATAAACACAACTCTAAATTTTATAACAATACTTTTTATAGATTCCAAAACATTGAATGCAAAATAGTCAAGCAACTGTGAAACTCCTTGAATGACAAATAAAATCCGATACCTTTTTATTCAATTGATATTTGAAACTAAAATATCGAAAATATTTTTTCGAATTTTTCTTTCTTGTTCTTCGATCTCGAAGTAAAATTTTAACAAGCACATGAAATAAACGAAATAAGTGTATTTCTTACGGAAGTGTAGGGAAAAAAAGATATGCAAAAGAGAATTGTGCATTTTTTACAAAACTTTCTCTCAGCATGCTTTAACTTGCCTTTCTTAAACATTTTTACCTGTTAAAATGTTATTTAGCTATTTATGTAACGAACTTCTTTTATGTGTAATAAGACTGCAAATATTTCTATACGTTGACATTTTTAGGTGCGTTCGTAATTATATAAATACATAGCACCTGTAGTCGTCATCTGGTCCGCCCGTACGTCTGTCTGTCTGTCCACATATAACAGTTCAAAAACTACCCAACACAACTGTTTGAATTTTTTTATCTTATATAATCGTTGCAGAATTTTGTCAAGTAATTTCAAATTTTATGAAAATCAAATGAAAACTTAAAAATAAATTAATAAATGTTTTCTTTATTCTATTAAACCCTATCATACGTAATTAATTCGATGCTATACCATGATAGGTAATGATTCTAAATTGCCATGGTGATTATTACTATATAATATACAGTCCTATTATTTCCGTATTACTCAATTCAATATACATAATCATAATAAACGTTGTATTCATGAATTTTTTCATAAGAGTGTAGCAGCTATTGTACCAAGATCTGAATATTTATAAAACTAGCTTTAGTACAAACGCGCCATCATTTGCCACCTTTGACGTACAATCGTGGAAAAAAAAATAAACACTCCCTACTAACTCTGCAACTAATTGTAATAGAAGAAAGCTAGTGGTAGCAATAGATTGGAAATAAAGTCTACTTTTAAATGATGTATATAAAATTTGCTTAGGTGGACATATACAAATCAAAACAATACTTAACTCTGTTTTTTTTCGAAGGCAACACATAATTTTGACAATGTATTTTAAACCTTCGGCTCAAATTATGCCTAGAAACGAAATTTCTACTCATTTGAATGATACGTTTTTGAATTATAAACGTTCCAAATTTAGAACTTCTAATGTTTACAGTTTCATATTTCCATTAATATCTCCTGCAATTATAATCCTAATGTGATAATTTTGAGTGTGGTTATAATACTAAAAAACCCAATCATAACTACATTGAATTTGTAATTTAAAAAATTTTTTGAATTATGAAATTAAGATTAAAAAAAATGAATTGCAGCCTTGAATATATTTTTTTTTTAATAATTTTATATTTATTATGTCCTGCTTTATCCAAATTCTTAATTTCAAATTTTTCTTTCAAGTAGCTTTCAAATTATCATTTAAAAGCGTCAAAATTATAGTTTAAGAGGCCATCTATGATGTGCAGAAAAGCATAATTTGAAAAATATACATTTTACTCATTTTATAGAAATATTTGGGCTGTCAATAGTCGAAACATATTAAGATAGTGAAATAGTCATATTGGCAAGAAATAATACATCAATAGAAGTGACAAAATCATTCTCCAGCATTTCATCAATCGAGTACCAAACTCCAATTTGCACACAATCCCTAAAATATGTTCATTTTAAAATAATTAATTTCTCAGAATCTAATCGTACGAATTTCTTGAAACTTTGTATTTAGTCTAATTGGAAGGTGTAGA
Source organism: Maratus speciosus (assembly GCA_963932465.1). Taxonomy (NCBI): domain Eukaryota; kingdom Metazoa; phylum Arthropoda; class Arachnida; order Araneae; family Salticidae; genus Maratus; species Maratus speciosus. The sequence goes on along the minus strand of OZ010795.1, from coordinate 327,892,482 downwards.
ATTTATTTATTGTGTCAAACTTGGATAGCCTTACTGAAAAAAGAAAATTAGGTTCGTTTTTATATGTAGATGCCCCCCTAAGCAAATTTTATATTCATCATTTAAAAGTAGGCTTTATTTCCAATCGTTTGGTAACTGTAACTTTCTTCCACGATAAGTTGTTGCAAAGTTAGCAGGTGGTCTTTACTTTTTTTTTTTCCGACAGTACAATTTCTGACTTGTTCATTTTAAAAACGTTGATAATATAACAAAATGATTTATTTGCATTATTGACATTTTAATTATTTCGGAAAATACGGGATATTGTATATTCTAACACAAAGCATATTGGGAAATAGATATTTGACACGCCAGATTGTTTGATCAAATACTTTTAATTTTTAAATTACTTTCTCGCTGAATGTTCCATGCTCATTCATTATCTCCTTAATTACACTCATCTTTTTTCTCATTTATATGATTTCATACCTATATCTTATATAATTACATCCATAAATTTTAACGTATACAGACTAGTGTTAAAAGGTAGCTTAGCTACACTATTCAAATATATTTTTTAAATGAAAATCCGAAAATTCAATAAATTAAATTTCCTAATTTATTTAAAAAAGAAAAAAAAAATAATAATGCTTTCGAATTTAATAAAATAGCGATTTTCTGATTCATTTAAAATTATTCGCAATTTATTTTTTAGAGCATTAAAAAAATATTCGCATGTAAAATATATTCTAAACGAACACATTTAAAAAATATATAGTAGTTCAATCAAGTTTTTTAAAAAAAATTATTAAAAAAAATTATAAAAAAAATTTCTTCTCTAATTTAATTCAAAATATAATTTTCCTATTTTACATCTAACAATCAAATTATAGCTTATTAAAAATATTTCTAATTAACATTTTGTGTTAAAACATCAACCATTATCTCATAACGATGAAATCTCCCTGCAATTGAGGTATGCGCCTACCTTCGGGGCACTTTTTCTTTTAATATGAAATTTTTATCAAAATATGTTTTTTTTAGTTAAAACAGAGAATAGAACTATGAATTCATATACATGTTTAAAGGAATTTTAATTAACTTTTCTAATTTAGGCAATATTTTGTTAAAATTTAGTAAAAAATAGCCTTTTATTCCAAACCTTCTATAACAAAATCTTTTCAATATATTTCACATTTTTCCTTCAAGAATAGATTAGCAAACCATTCACCCGTGTTATGAAGCAAAATATTCGCAAAACCCCTTAAATTTATTAACTTATACCAAGTTTTGTATACAAAACATGATTTTTTTTCAAAAAAAAATGTCTATTTTTCTATAATAAAAGGGTCAAGTGCGAGTATTACTCGCGCACAGAGGGTTCCGTACAATAATATATGAATTTGTAAGTGTGTTATTAAAAAAATACCGTTGCTAAAAGAATACTAAGACTTTGTAAAAACTATACAACGTAGGGTTGGGTATAACTGTATAGTATAAAGAGTGCAAAGGAAAGTCCCTTTAATCTGAAAATACTTGCGAAAGGAGAGAGCTACAACTATACAAGTGAGGTAACGATACAGTAAAACGTCTATGCCCGACGTAATGCAAACGACAACAGTACCCCTAGTGGCGAAATTTGGTAGATAGCCACCGCAAATCGAAAACGAAAAGAGGTAGAGCAAATTTTTCAATTAGATAGTTTTAGAGCATCAATTAATTAATACGAAACGACATTTGGTTCACACGGATAAGATCGTCGCCTGCATACCCAAAAATGTCCAAAATCGGTGAGCGACGATTTTAGTTTGCCTATTCACATTCCGGAAATGTAGCAGTGCACAACTGCAGATTGTGACGTTGTACTGTGCTGTAATGCCTGTAAAGATTTAATTTCCAATGCATTTAAAATTTTAGAATAAAACTTTCAGGGCCAGAAGAATTCTGTTCGTAAACTGATGAAATAATAGACTGACACCAGAATATTCAAACGAATTTTTCAGAAAACAAAAAAAACCGCTAATTTGCACTTTCATTACAAAAGCAAAATTTTATTAAAATATTCTTGGTGCCGTTTGTCAGTTTTGGAATTAAAATTAGGTGACTAGACCACCTAGCCACCGCCCTTGAAAGTGTTAAATCTATGTCGTCGCATTGAAAAGGCTTGCAATAGACGTTCCATGCTGAGCAATGTGCATGCAGAATTACTCTCATGAATACAAATGTATATCGTGAGCAATGGCGAACTTTTTGAACATATTGAATATTAACTTTTTATCACTGTGAGACAGTTTGACTTTTTTTTGTGTGTGTGTGATGTTATCAAAATGTATTGAGATAAGTACGTATTTATAGCATAAATTGTGCGTACTTCTTCATACTTCTGACTATTCCATTCAAACGTTTACACAAAATGGAGTGCCACGATTTCGGACATTTTTGGGTAAACAGATGAAGATTTATCTTGTCCATGTAAACCAAATGTCGTACTCTATTAATTAATTGATGCTCTAAAACATTCTAACTGGAAATTTTGCTCTATCTCTTTTCGTTTTCGATTTGCAGTGGCTATCTTCCAAATTTCACCACTAGGGAACGCTGCTGTCGTTTTCATTAAATCGGGCGTAGTAGCTTTACTATACCGGTACCTCACTTGCATAGGTGTAGCTCTCTCCATTCACAAGTACTTTCAGGTTAAAGGGACTTTCCTTTGCACCCTGTATACTAGAAAAGTATAAATGGATATACTTTGAAAGTTCAAAGGTATATGGGACCTAAATAATAGCAAATATAGCTATCCTGTATATTTGTTATTCCATATAGGTTTTTAGTTAATTTTTAAAGACGTAGTAGGTGTATTGAGAGAGCCACTCAATGGAAACTAGTCGCGAATCCCATAGTATTTTTGTGATTCATTCTCATTCAATTAGTCTGTTTTTAACAATTTGACGTTTATTGCTTTTATACTGCTACTGGGCATTGTATTACATAAATATATCCTTAAAATTTGTTATCTAGGCTTAAAAATCCGATGGAGTATAGAGTACGTTGTCCCTGTCATTATGTTTGTCCAAAACGTCCGTATCTTTAAGGGTTAATATCTCGGCTAATTACCGACGCTTTTTTCCGAAATTCATGATCAACAATGCTTTTATACTTCTGCTACGATAGGTACCTCCAGCTCTGCTCAACCCATTTGCTGAAGCCCGTAAATCGAAATTTGAATGTAACGGAAAAATGCGATTTTCTCAAAAACTATGTGACCTAGTGTAATCGCTATAATTTTCCTGCAAGGTTTACATTAATGTCTACTACCTCTAATTTTTTCATAATATTAGTTTCAATAGATTCGGAATTAGATGGGGGGGGGGGACATATTTTTGCACTACGTTTTCCACCATAACTTTGAAAATATAATTCCTAAAATTAAATGAAATATATTTTTGATTTCAGCGTTACGAAAGCTTTCACACGATACACCACACGATATACAAAGAAAAGATTTTTTTTCAACTAACTTAATTAGCCCCTCTACATTTTTCTTAAATATATTTATGAATATTTATTAATCTGTAAATATGTGGGTCAATAGCCTTTATTACTTCCCCCAATTTGAACTTCCCATTTTGCATAGTTTACGAGTAAAAGGGCTGTGACAGACAGACAGACACAGAAGTGATCTTATAATGGTTCCGTTTTTACTTTTTAAGTACGGAATCCTAAAAATGGCTCCTAAATTAATACATATAAACTTACAAGCTATATTTTGCTTCATAACATACTTATAGATCAGCAAAAGCTTGTCACAAAATTTTATTTCAATATCTTAATTTTTTTTTTTTTTAAGAAATGATGTTTCCCGTAAACGTAGACACTAAAAAACGCAGTTTTTAAGGAAAAGCAAATTAAGATTTTGATAGAGCATAATACATAAAAAAATATGTATGAAGTTTATAATTTTGAAATCCACCATATTTGTAGGGGTTTATATATTTGTGTATACGTTATATGTTTGTGTATTAAGATCTATTCTTTACCTTTCTGTGGCTCTTTAAACGGTCGCTTCCGGTTTCAGAAAGTTCATTTCAGGTTAATATTTTGGACTATAACTTTGCTTCTTATTATCGCTGAATCAAAAATAAAGCTTTTTGGAATCCTAAATGTTTGAACTTTAATTTAAAATAATAAAAAAGAAAACGAAAATTTTCGCAAAAACAGCGATTTGAGGGTAAGCACGTACCTTAAGTTTAAAGGGTCTCAGAACTCTTAAAATTGAAAAAAAAATTAAAAAGACCATTTTCAACATTTAATAATCTTAAAATGCATATGATTTAAAAACACAATTTTAATTGGGAAAAAATATATAAGTATGTTCTTTCATTTCATCTATATTTAAAAAATTGCAAGATGCAAAATTAGTATTTATAGGAGGTTCTAAACTGTCAGATATTTGTCGAGCAGAAAATTGATATAACAGCTTACGCGCAGCATTACAAAATAAATTTTGCAGCTAGACTGAATTTTCTTGTGCGCAATCATAGTTCAGATTGTAATAATTATCCAGAACCTAAATAACTTTGTATTTAAAACATTTTTATGTTTTTAATGCAAATTTGTTTTTAGCTAATACAAAATTTTGAAAATTTCAACAATATAATCACCAAAAAATATTTTTTAAACAGTAAAAATGAAATGTTAGGTTTAGTTTATACAGACTAACATGAATTAGATGTTTTGAAAATTTCATGAAAAAATATTCAGAAGTTTCTGAGATAGCCTACGCGTTATGCCCAAAAACGTCTTTTGGAGAAAAATGACTTCAAAGTTTCGGAAATGCCTCTTCAGCCATTGATCGGGTATAACTCTAAAAGCCATAACTTCTGTTCTAATGGGAATTTCAAGGAAATAATTATATCAAAATGGTCAGAAGGGATAGGAGTTTAACATCTAAAAAAAAATAGCAATAATAATAATATCAATAATACTAATAATAAAACGAAAATCTCGTAGCTTTAAGTGTCCCTGGACCTCTTAAATTTGCGAGCTTTCTGAATAAGAAATTTAACAAGCCTTACCAGTATTTCATTTGAAGAAAACCGTATCTTCATTTTAATCTCGCCCTCCACCAAGTGCTCGCTGGCCATTTTGGTTAAGATGCTGGATTCAAATCCCGCGGGCACAGGTTTAAAACCAACTGGATCCACCGAGACGTATGTTTTAAAAAACTCATTTTTTTCAGATTTACAAAAATTTTTTCTCTTAGAACGGAAAAAAAGAACTGAAATTCCTTCGATTCCCGGATATATACCAGTAGTAGTGCTGTCAGGAATATTTCCCTGATTTGAAGAAAATATTTCTGAGAGTGTATATAAAATATAAAAGAATTTTTTCACAAAAAAATAAATTAATTAAAGCAATATTTACTGAAAGAGAATGTACCATGACCAAGATTCATCTAAATAAATCAATTATAGCAAAACTTGATAACATTTAATTTTGATTTGTCATTAATAGCAAAACATTTTAATTAATAGATTATATTTTAATAAATAATCCTCTCGATAATGATGCAATAATGCTTCCTCGACGTGATTGCAGTTTTATCTTAAATGATATGAGATTCCTCTTAACCTCTTCGGACCTGGAGTATCCTATACGATACACATCTTTACAAATTTTTTTAATGTATATAAATGATGATTAAAAAAATGAAAATGTTGTGAATGGAATCTTAAAAGATAGCCAAACTAAACCAAAGCATCAATTTGTTTCTTATAGTGCTTTTTTCGGCCACAAAATGGGATTTAAAAATGACTTGCAGTGAAAATGAGGGAAATATTCAAAAACGAAAAGTAAATCATTTTTTTATACGTTAAAATACCCTATGGAGAGTACATTCAAAATAAAAATTTATTAAATGCATAATTATTTAATATTTTTCATTATTTTTTCCGTGCAAAACAAAAGAAAATATCCTAACAATTTGTCAAAAAATGTACTTATTGAGTCCCATGTGTCATATATGATACATCAAATTTTATGTATAAAAAATAAATTTAATTTTTTTTGCTTTTCAATCTTTCTTAGTTATACCTTTGCAAACATAAATTCATAACTGAAGTAAAAATATATATGAAAATAAACCCTGGGGTCTGAAGAGGTTAAAGCAGCTAAAACTATACTTAGATATGCCAATCCCAAAACTTTTTTCTATCTCTTAAATCTTGAGATTTCAAAAAGTATTCAAAAAGGGTAATACTTCAATATAATTAGCTCAACACTATACCAACTTTGATTTTCATCTTAAAATTCTGCTTTAGTCTTGGTGTAAAAACGAGTTGATCTTAATCATGATACCGTAAAAGCTACCTAAAGCGACCACGTTCCTTTCCAATAAAAATTGGTCGCTCCGAGAGGTGGTCTTTTAATGGAAATCATCTTTAAATCTAGATTTTGATTGTTGAAAAAAGGTAACAGTTAATGTTACTAAAATTCATTTATTACATTAGGAAAAAATATGAAAATTTAAGTATCAAAACAAAAGTTAATTATGTAAGTTAATTACAGCACAGTTTAAAAAATGAATACATTGACGTTTTCTTTGATTTTACGGTTTTATATTTTATAACTTTTATTTCCAAATCCTTTCGTAGTTCAGCAAATAAATGCAATTTTTTTTTTGGACGGGAACAAATAATGACGATTTCATTAATTTATCTATTTCTTTGAGAGTTTCCTGACAGAATAGGGCAGGGGCGTTTATTGACCTTCATCCTTAATTTGTCATCAGAGTAAACTTCATTGCCTAAACAGATGCAAAGGGGTTTAAACGCATAAAAGTTACTGGTATAAATAAAAATTCTAAACTTAGTTTAGAAGTTTGATAAATAATGCGCTCTCCGGAATTATTTTTCTAATAAAACCTTCTTCAAGCGACCAGGAAAAAAAACAGAATTTGTTTCATTTTCTTCAAAGAAATTGGTGGCTCATGAGGGAGGTTCAAACGGGATGGTCTCTGAATAGAGGTAAAATTAGTATTCAGCCTATGGGAATAAATTTCGTTCCATTAAAAAATGGTGTTTCACGGAGATGGCCGTTTAATGGAGGTGGTCGCGCAGGAGGTTTCACTGTATTTATTAAATTCTAAACTTTTTCGCTATTCTGTTGTATATCAGCTGTTTGCGAATAGCCGGCTTAGTAGGATGCGAAGTCCCCGTCGCTGCACGAGCCGCCGATGGACAATACTACTAAGAAAAATCGAGAAACTATACAGAAATCGATATTAAAACGAACCCTTCGGGTGGAATAGTTTCAAATTCAAAGAGAACCTGCCGGCCATAGCCGAAAACAAACACAAAAAAATTGGTTCTATTTTATGCATTACTATATATCAATGGTACAATTGCAATGGATCAACACATCTACAGACAGATAGACATTTTGTATAAACATATTTTTGGGGACTTTTAAACCCCTAAAACGTGTAAATCCGTTGAAAACCGGAATTTGAAAAAAATTTCGATTTCAATACTTTCTTCTATTGAAGATGGAAGAAAGTAAAAACAGGAATTGAACGGTTGTAGAAGACAGTTAGTATAATGCAGAAATTAAAAATGACAAAACTAAGGTCTGAAATATATAACAGTAAGATATATTTTTTAATTTAGACTCAAAACATGATTTAATATTCCTTCATAAATAAATCTCTCTAATTTTTATAACTTTTTTGTGTGTGCGTGTGTGGATATTACAACACTGGATGCAAAATAGTCATGAAACCGTGAAACTTCGTAATGATAGATAAATTTCGATATATTTTCATTCAATTGGTATTTAAAAAATAAAGCACTAAAAATATTCTTACGACTTTCTTCCTTTTACACGGTTTTCTTTCTTGTTCTTCGATCTCTGTGTAAAACTATAACAAGCATATCAAATAAACGGAATAAGTGTATTTCTAATAGAAAAGTTTAAAAACAGTAATGCAAACGTTAAAATTGTGTATTTTTATAATACTTTTCGCTATAGTGTAGTTTAACTTGATTTTCATAAAGATATACCAGTTAAAATGTTATTTCGCTGTTTTCGTAACAAGTTGTTTTTTTTTTTTCTTTTCAAGAAGCGTATACATATAAGCTTTTCCGTATCTGTCTTATTTGTTTTACACTTTTGCAGTGTACGGGTGCAATTTTAGCTGCAGAGTCTTAGTATTGTTAGGTGCATCACAAGCAAATATGTGATTCTATAAATCACACAGTTTTTTTTTTTTTTTTTTTTTTTTTTTTTTTTTTTTTTTTGTTAAAGCAATGAATTAAAACATACTACGAGAATTGAGCGTCGTTTTATATCGCAAGAAAAAAATTACACTTACGAAGACATACTTTTAAATTTGTAAAATTATAAATTGATGTGGAATAAAGCAAAATTTTGTGAATAATTATGTAAAAATGAAAAAAAAAAAAACATTTTTATAACTAGATTTGAAAACGGCAAAACTAATGTCTGAAACACCAAAACAGTTGTATTTATAAATTTAGAATAAAACTATATTTTAGTGTTCCTTCATTAATACACCTCTAAATTTTACAACAATAACTTTTATAGATTTTAAAGCAACGAAAGCAAAATAGTCCAGAAGACGTGAAATTTATCGAATGACAGATAGAACTCGATACCTTTTTATTCAATTGATATTTGAAAATAAAATAAAATTATTGTGTAGAATTTTTTTTTACTTCTATATGATTTTCTTTCTTGTTCTTCAATAAGGGTGTAAAATTTAACAAGCATATAAAAAAACTGAAAAGATAAAGCTACGCAAAAAAAGGAATTTTGCATTTTTACTGTATTTTCTCGCTGTAGTTTAGTTTAACCCGCTTTTCTTAGTGATCGTTACACCTGTTAAAATGTTATTACGTTATTTATGAGAGAAATCTAAGATTTTTTTTTTCAGAAGAATATAAATGTAAGTTCTTCGATCGCTTCAAGTTTTCAATTTTAAAGTATATTGTCAGTAAAGACGAATGCACATATTGTTCGTACTATTCAATTTTCAACTACACTAGAAATTTCAATATTTTGGGTTTTATAAGAGAAAATTTGTAGGGTATGTAATTAAAAAACATTAGGAAACAACAATACTTTGGCATTCACATTAGTTAATATATTATACTCATCAATAAAAAATCAATTTCTATACAAACAGAAGTAATTTACTTACAAGGCAGGTCTCCTTAAAGCGCATAGTCAAATTATTTCAAAAAACATGACGATGAAACTGCTCATGTGCGTAATAAAATATCAATTAAATTTAGCGCCTGAAATTCCCCCTTAAATTCTTGAAGAAATTTAAATATAGTGAGTGATCAGTTAACGAACATAATCCTTTCCAAAACAGTATTCGCTAACCGAATTGTTCGTTAACCGATCGTAGCTTTTGTATTGATTTGTACGGGAATTCAATTAATTTGTTCGTAAAAGTTAAATAATTTATAAAACATAATATATATCTTTCCTTTATAATAGGGTTAATATACATCCTTATTTAATATGGGCAGATCGTATTTTGATGCCTTTGTCCTTGTCCTGGCGTATTAAAAAAATGACATGCCTTTTGTAAAAATTTTTAGGATTACATTCATTGACCACTGCATTAAATCACATGAATTTGTCACTTTGACCTTTCAAAAACTCCTTATTTCTGTAAAAGATCTTGTTTACTGCAGGGCCCGAAAAAGCTCAAGTAGGGAGCCTAAAGCCTGTTAATAATTTGTGAACTAAATTTCAATAAAAATAATTAATTTTAAATTTAAAAAAATCTTTAAAATGGGACTCAAAATATAAAAATTAATGCTTCTGATGTGTTCATTCTAATTTGGAGGCCTTAAAATGTAGGGCCCGATCACCCGGTAGCCCATGAATTAATTAGTCCATACATATACAACTGTTAAAATATTCTCTAAGTCGACAATAGATGCAATTAAATACAGTTCGGCAAATCTGAAACACAGCATAGTTTCTCCTTGGCTTTGTTTTTGAAGGTGTTTGTTATCCGAACGTAAAAATCTCTTGCGAAAGTGTTCGTTAACCGATCTGTGCGAAAACCGAACATTTCGTTAACCGATCATCCACTGTAATTTCGATTATGTGGCGCGAAAGACGAACGTTTCACGCGATTTAGCGAGCAACACCTTTCCTCGCCAAATACAACAGAATAAAATCCATTTGGAAATTTCTTGTTAAATTGACTGTTTAAATGCGGCGCAATACTCAATGAATTTAAACAATGAAATAGTTTATTATTTTTTTTTTCATATGGTCATATAACATATACAAGTTGCATATTGCTGCACTTATTTAATTTTACACGATTTCACCTGCTGGATAAGTTTCAAGTGTGTTTTAAACTTAACTGCCTGATAAAAACTGCAATCGTTAAAAATTTCGATATTAAGTCGTTCTTTCTATGGCAACAATACCTTTCTCTTGTTGTTTCCGACACATTGATCACGTGAAACGTCGCGCGAAAGACGAACGTTTCACACGATTTAGCGAGCAACACCTTTCCTCGCCAAATACAATAGAATAAAATCTATTTGGAAATTTCTTGTTAAATTGAGTGTTTAAATGCGGCGCAATACTCAATGAATTTAAACAATGAAATAGTTTATTATTTTTTCCATATGGTCATATAACATATACAAGTTGCATATTGCTGCACTTATTTAATTTTACACGATTTCACCTGCTGGATGTGTGTTTTACCTCAAGTGTGTCACCTCAAGTGTGTTTTAAACTTAACTGCCTGATAAAAACTGCAATCGTTAAAAATTTCGATATTAAGTCGTTCTTTCTATGGCAACAATACCTTTCTCTTGTTGTTTCCGACACTAACAATATCGAAGTCAAATTGTCAGTCCTCATAATCGTACCTTAATTTTGAGTTTGAAATAGTTTTATTAAAACTAAATTTTGTTCTTAACCTTATAATGAAGATTGTTATATTTCATTATTTACACATCTTAATGTATGTGGACAAAACCGAAAAAATTTGTGCCGGTTTAGTTAAACTTATGAAAAAGTTCGTATGAAGAGTAGAACACGTTTTTACATAAAGAGTACTTCTCACAAAAGCGTATTTTTCAAAATTTCTTGTGTCGCCAACCAGCAATAAATCAAAAAAAAAAAGAAAAAAAAAAACGAAAATTTCATTTTGTTTTATCGAGATTCCGCAGAAATTTTTATAAACAAAACATACATTTATATATAGGTAAGAAGAAGAAGAACAACATTCATCGTTATAAGAGCGAACGATGACGAGCTTGGGCCGTTTTCACTGATTCAAAGCCAGCGCGGTCTAAGCGGAGTGACAAGGTTCTCAAGATATTCTTTATACACTATATCTTCAAAAATCCGGCATTATCGGGACCAAGACTACACCGGATTTTTGAAGGCATATCAAAAGTAGTAGCTAGGAATATCAAAAGTAGTACTATATTCTTAATCGTGCCTTTAGCCATATTTTAATTCTTTATTAAGTGGTAATTATGTAAAAAAAGAGAAACTTAAATATAAAAAAAATTACTTTAATTGGCATTTTCTATGTTACAGAAAAAAAATCTAATAAAGAGGGAAATTATTTCTTCTCTTGTAATTTCGGAAACAGCGATAAAAACTTTGTTTCAAATTTTTTGACCGTTCTTTAAAAAGTTTTTTTTTTTTTTTTTTTTTTTTTTTTTTGCATTTTATACAAATGAGGAATGTTTATTTCGGAAATAGTCTTGTCTCTCTAAAGTATATATTAATAATCCAGTCAAATTTATGAAATTTTCTAGTGACACACCTTTTCTTCTGTCGATTGTTCATCCTCGTCTTCTGAGCTGCTACTAGCATTATCGGCGGTTCTAATTAGCTCAGCGTCAGCGATCTCGCTGCCCGTTAAATTGTTTGTTGATGATGCATTTTCTTCAATGCTTAACCAATCGTTTGTATCCCTTTTTTCGACACTTTATGTATTTTCAGATTTTGCGTGTTCAATGAGTTCATCAATTGAGGCTTTTTCACGAGAAATGTGAAAGGTTGAAAATTCTTCCTCATCATTGATGTCACCGTATCCAAAAATTCTTTCCAGTCATATATTGTGCCATGCATTCGCTAAAGTTGCCCCAAAAATCGTTCCCGTTGCTAAGCAACGGTGCAACTCCCAGAAAATAATCGCGCTGACAAATGAAAAGAAAGTCAAATGTTCTTTTTTCGCATTTTTACTTTCGATCTTCAAGTTTTTAATACATAAAGAGTTGCTATATTTCTTATCCCATAACTTGAAAGTGTAAAAGAAAAAAGAAGGGAAAAAATGGTTTTGATGCCGGATTTTTGAAGTTGCCGGCTTTCTGAATGCCGTATTTTTGAAGTCACACTGTATTTCAAATGACTTTCTCTTTACTATTCCTCCATGGATATGTCCTATAGCAATATGGTAAACTCTGGTAGATGCTTAATAAAATTAGCGGTCTATCCTGACCTTTTCCCCAGGGTTCTGTTTTTGGGAAACTGTGGACAGCTTTTTACGTGGGTGAAAAATCTAGTTATGAGTTTGTGAATTTGAAATGATTGTTATATTCTGGCTATTGTTTATGCATTTTGAAACATGCATTTTCTTTATATATGTAAAAATAACGAGTCAGATTTTTTATTTAAATGAAATTTGTAAAAGTCTCAGTTTAGAGATGGAAAAATTTTGTGAAAGGCATATTTTTAATACAAAGAATTTTGTGAAGGCTTTTCCTTTAAGCTGAAAAGCTTTTTGAGTGGTCCTGTTTTGAAATGAAAAATTTTTTTTGAAGGCCTCTTTAAAGGACTCAATTTTAAGACATATGCATGTAGGGGAAGTTGGCCTAAAATGATCCCCTTAAGGGGAAAACTTGCGTAAAATAACATAACTGTTTAAATGAATCATTGGTCTTATGTTAATATGTTTTACACTATATTTTGCATCAGAAACGTACTCTAATAATATTTTAAACACAAATTGAGCAATGAGAAAAATAGATTTTTGAAAATGTGTCCAAAGGATCATTTTACTCTCACCCAAGGGTAAAATGATCCTTCATTTAAACATTTTTGTAAATTTTTTTTATCTGCGAAATAAAGGATATAAAAGTAATTATGACAATACATAGTGAAATAAAATAAGCTTTAAAATTAAATAGCATACATAATTGATTTAATGTAAATTTTAAAATAAAAAAGTGTTACAAATAATTTCGAAAAAACAATAAAATGGAATATTTGAAAATTATGATCGAAAAGTAACGCCTATTTTCGTCCCATCCGAAAACTAGGAATATTTAAACACATATAGCAAAGATAGAAATAATTCGCGTTCTCATCCATCCCTGCGCATGCATTTTGCGCCCACTTACGACACTTGTGACACTGGATCGAACCTTTACCTTTTGCAGAGGAGGCAAACAGTTCATTGCAATAAATACACTTTTGTTCACCTTCTGAATCTGCTTTACTATATTCCAGATATTGTTTTTTAGGCACTCTTTTCTTCTGTATGGGAATCAGTGTTGGCAACAGTGATTCCCATAACAACATATCCAGAGTTGCCAGTGGGCTACTTTTATAAAATTCAGATTTATTGATTGACACCACTTTTTTGAAATAGTAAAATTCGCCTTATTTAAAGACATATTAATTAAAGCGAATACAAGAGCAATTTTACCGTTTCAGAAAAGTGGTGCCAATCAAGAAATCTGAATTTAAAAAAAGGAGCGCACTGGCAATACTGATGGGAATACGTCTTTGCTTTCACTTCATGCTCTTTCCTTTGCTTGTTCTGGCTATTTCGTTTTTAGATTTAGAATATTTTAATTGGATTTTCTTAGCTGCAGCCACTTTTATCTTCTCTTTCTGTTCTCTATTTTCGTTTCAAGCACAGTTGATTCTTAAAAGGACTGCTCGTTAAAATGACACTTTTCATCGATTTCCTTTTTCTCGAAGTGCTTGATTCCGTTTTCTTTGGAGACGCTAGGATAACATGTAGACTCAAAGAGAAAGGTTTGGGGCAGTCACACATTTGGCTCCCATGATGACTAGGAAGTGGTACCGGATTTCCTTCAGTCAATAAAATGGTAGTAAAATGATCCACATAATGGATCATTTTACCCGGCAACATGCCCGTCCATTTTAGGTCATATAACTAGATGACGCCGAGAAACATAACAAACTTAGCGTGTGCAATTCACATCTAAAGACATACTCTATTAAGTAAACCAAGTCATATTTCTGTACATGAAAAACTGTATATGTAAATAAATGTGAAAGTTAGTACTTATCTTATGGCAAATGTTATAAAACCCACTTTTTCAAAGAATTCTATTCAAACGCGTTATACTGCGATCGTTTGAATACCGCCATTGCGTCTTCACTCGACACAACTAGTTTATGTGTTACGCTGTAGATAGCGCGACTTGTCTGGAAGAAAACCTATGTGGATCGTTTTGCCCGCTAGGATCATTTTAGGCCAACTTCCCCTAAAATATTTTTTTCTTTTTATATGTAACAGTGGCAATTCAGATTTTACTGTAAATGATTTAATTTGTGAAAGGCTCAGTTTAGAGATGAAAAATATTTTGCGAAAGGACTATTTTTCGGACAAAGAATTATTTGAAGGGTCCTCTTTTAAGCTGAAAATTTCGTGAAACGTCCTGATTTGAGATGAAACATTTTGTGAAGGGTCCTGTTTTGGAATGAAAACTTTGTGAAGGCCCTTTATATGGCCCAATTTCAAGATATATGTATGTTAAATTATATACTTATTCTTTGTATATTTAAAAGTGGGAGGTCATATTTTACATTTAAACGATTAAATTTAAGAAAGTCTCCGTTTAAAGATGAAAATATTTTGTGAAAGGCCTATTTTTATGACAAAGAATTTTTTGAAGGGTCTTCTTTTAAGTGAAAATTTTGTGAAGGATCCTGTTTTGAAATGAAAAATTTTGTAATGGGTCTTGTTTTGAAATAAAAAATTTTGTGAACGGCCCCTTAAAGGATCCAGTTCTAAGTTACATGTATGTAAAATATTTTTTTTTTGTATATATGTAACAATAACAGGTCAGATTTTACTTTTAAATGACTTAATTTGTGAAAGGCTCAGTTTAGAGGTAAAAAAAAAAGAAATCTATAAAGCCTATTTTTAAAACGAAATTTGTGAAGGTCCTCTTTTAAGATGAAAAGTTTTGCGTAGCGTTCAATTTTGAAATTCAAAATTTTGTGAAAAGCTCTTTAAAGGACTCAAGTTCTTCCTAAACAGATCCCTGAAAATCCACCCTTCCATTGTTAAGTTTAAAACAAAAATATGTTTAATGATCCTACGTACATACGCGTTTAAATTTTACAAAAATATTCTTTATGAATTTCAAAACACTGGATGTAAAATATTCAAAAACCGTGAAACTTCGAGAATAACAAACAAAATTCGACACCTTTTCGAAAAATAGAATACAGAAGATATTGTTTGAAGTTAGATGTTTCCTTTAATATGATCTATTATCATATTCCTCGATTTCGATGTAAAAACTTTAATAAGCATATGAAAATAAACAGAGTAAGGGTATTTCTTATAGAAATGAATATATATATTAAGCAAATATAAATTGTGCAATTTTACAATACTTTCTCGCTGTAGAGTGTAGTTCAACTTACTTTTATAAAACACCCGTTCCCTCTAAAAATGTTATTTCTCTATTTACGTAAGAAATTTATTTTATTTTCAACAAAAGTACAAATCTAAGCTGTTTCATATCAGGAAGATTTTCATTTCGAATTATAACATTGTAACTACGAATGCGTACGTTACTGATAACATAATTAAATTTTTAACTATTCTCAAAATAAAGGGAATTCATTTTTTTTTTCATGTGAAAATAAAAAATGTATAAAGAACATAATTAGAATACTAAACTGGGAAAAGAATCCCTTACTAGTAAATTTCACCTACACGCCAGCTTTCTGAATATAATTAAATACTTTTTTTAATAATTTTATAATAACTTCAGTAATATTTTCAAGTACAGCTGAAAAGTTGTAAACTTCCAAATGGGCGGAAAATGTTCGGGATAGGATTCGAACCACATCCACATGGAAATTTAAAACTGTTATGATTTATTTACCAATTGAATAACTGTGTTAGAAATTAATCTAACAGCTGAAAAGTATTTATGATTTAATTTTTTCTATCTGCCGTTTACCATCTGTCTGTCTGTCCGTGCTCTAACTCTTGTAAATATACTCTTATTGCCATGAAATATTCATGTATTATTTGAGTTTACTAGAGAATGTTCTGTATTGAAAATGAAGTGGATAGCATTAATAGTTATTCTACACGGGCAAAAAAAATATTTTCTTTACATTATGATCTATGGGGAAAAGTAGTTTTCGCTACACTTTATTGATATTACGATAAATTCAAAATGAGATTGATATGCATCCTTGAAATTCTCTACAACATGCTTTATATGGAGAATAGAACAAATAGCAGTTATCGTTTTGTTTTTTTGTTTTTTTACAGGGACGTTCAAAAAAGGTCCATTACTTTATGATGTATGGAAGGAAAACATTTCCAGTGCATTTTAATGATGTTACGGTACAGCAAACGTAATGAAATATCTGAAGAGATTCTACAAAATGTTTTCAGACATGTAAAACAGACTACAAAATGTTTTCTTTTGAATATGCATTGCATAGCATTTGTTGTTTATTTACAGAGACGTACACAAAAGAAGTCAGTTGCAGAACGGATTAAGATACTAATTGACAATTCTTGGAGATGCATTTGCCGCTGTAGTATGCATTTTTTAATTTATCGAATTTAGAATATATTAGGTGATGTGCATAAATTTTATGTATCGCATACAGAGACTACACGAAAGAACTCACTCACATTACCGGGTATTAAGATCAATTGCCGAAATGAATTTTTTCTCAGTTATTTTTTTTTTCTCGAAATCTCATTTCTTCGAAAAATTTAAATTTCATAATAATTATCTGTTAATTCCACCTTTAGGTACTACTTCGGTCCATCACATAAAAAAAAAGTTTTATTCTTTGTATTGAAGGAACAATACAGGATAATTTGAGGTTTTTGCCTTTATAAAATATTCTACTACCTACTACAGGGTATTTGAATAGTTTGGGATACTTTAAATTTTTGTTAGTGGCAAAACTGGATGTGTTTGTAAACAACTGTTTTCGTGTGTAGATTTAAACTCTGCAAACTTTCTATATGAAACAATCTGGATAAGAGTTACAAATAAGGTAAGTGTCAAAATTTAACCTTTAGTAACCTGTAACCCATGTGTGATCATAGTTTTTCCTTTAACTTTTTTATTTTGACAGAAAATGTTTTCGTTTTTATAAAGCTAACATGAAAACTAGTTTCTGGGCCTACTTTGAGCCAGGCCTGGTTTGATCCAAAATAGCCCCAGTTACTTAGAAATGCCTTTTATAAAAACAAATCTCTTAAAAAAGGGTTTAAGTAAAAAATATTTCAAATCTTACTGTAGCAAAATGTTACATTAATTGTTTTTGTTCCAGTTGCTGAAGCTAACACTAAGAAAACTGTTTCTCCTGTCTTTAATATTTACAATTGGTTTATTGTGTTCAAATGTTAAAGAAAATATATTTGTTTATCGAGTTTGTAGTATTAATTCATTAACAGATCCTATTACAAGGGTATTTCAGTAGTCCAACATATGAAATGTATTCAATTTATAAGAAACAAAGTGAATGGACCAAAGAAGCCTCCAGCAGGGCCTACTTTGTTCGAAAATTTTAAAGATAGTTAAAAAAAAAAATTGCCTCGTTAAAACCATACAGTTTTCTTCATTGTTTCATGTCAATTGTTTCCAACTCAATTTCGACGTTGAAAAATCATATATAATATTTTTCAATAATGAAAATGTTAGTGGAACCAGGAAAAAGTGGCCGAAAGCATCCCCGGTTGACGGTAATGCACTGTTAAAAATTTTGCAGCATTCTGGCAGGTCATTCGACTGTTTTTGGAAAAAACGGTTTCATAACCATAATTTAACTATATTCTGACCATAAAATGGCCAATAATATGGTCAGAATAGTGTTAAAACTACGGTTGTGTAACCGTTTTCGGAAAAAACGGTCAAATGACCTGCCAGAATGCTGCAAATTTTTAACAGTGTGTTAGAAAGTGTTTCAAAGCAGTATATGCCAAAAATGAAGTGTTCTTCGGTCAGACGGTGACTATGTTAAGATCTATAATGTTACAAATATTTTCGAAAAAAAAAAATACAGTACAACCCTAAAATCCACAAACGTCTAAAATCCGCATATCATCACACATATAAACAATGAAACTTTCAGTTCAGATGTAGGAGCAAAATAGCAAAATTTTTCAGCTTTATATCATTTCGTATGTATTTTAATATGTAATTCTCAATAATATGACTGAACGCGTTGGTTTTTCATGAAATAAGTATAAATTTATTTCTGAAAAAATCACGATATTTCTGATATCACTGTTAAGGGGTCTTGTACCTTTTAAACGCGTCGAAAATTAACGAAAAACTTCAAAGTTTGAATTAGTCTATCTTCAAAACCTTTTTATGTATAAGCATGAAATTTTGGATATTGATTAAACAGATTGTGCTTTGTAATATGCTACCAACAGAAATTTATTAACCCTTTACAGAATTTGTGTATTGTTGAAATCAGAATAACTCTTTTTTTTACCCCATAAGTCATTGCGCGCATGATATCTTGAGAAAGTATGAATGGATTGTCATGAAATTTGGTAAATATACTAAACAAATATGTGTGTTTAAAATGATCTACTTTTATGAATTTACAATGGTAATATTTTTAGTTATGACTATTTTTATTCATTAAAAATACAAATTTTTTATTTTTTTTTTACGAAAATATTTTTTTTTTTAAATTTAGTTAATGAAATAATTTTAGCCTAAGAGTAGATCATTTTAAACACACATATATGTTTAGTATCTTTACCGAATTTCATGCCAATCCATACATACTTTCTCAAGATATCATGCTCGCAATGACTTATGGGGTAAAAAAAAGAGCTATTTTGATTTCAACAATACACAAATTCTGTAAAGGGTTAATAAATTTCTAATGGTAGCATATTACAAAGCACAATCTGTTTAATCAATATCCAAAATTTGATGTTTATAGATAAAAAGGCTTTGCGAATAGACCAGTTCAAACTTTGAAGTTTTTCGTTGATCTTCGACGCGTTTAAAAGGTACAAAGCCCCTTAATCACAATATTTTTACCAAATATATTTATTTATCAAACAAGCTTTTTTGGTTGATAAGACTGGCTTAACCTGAAATAAAACTTCCTTAATTTATGATTTTGATGTGGATTAATTGGGTACCTTTATGAGGAAAGTTTCATTGAATAATTCAAGGAAAATCTCATCTTTATTATGCATATTTAATCATACATTATTAATTATCTACTTGATCGTCACTTTCAATAAGTTAATCATTTCAAAAATTATCTTACTTTTTGTCATTTTAGTTTATTACTTTACTTAATTATTTTAATATTTTACTATATTGTAAGCATTCACTATAATTTTGATTGCATCATCACATTCAAATTACAGTTTTAAAAATGTAGACAAAGCAATGACCAGAAATCAGCAAAATTCTAAAATGCCCACAACCTCTGGTCCCAAAAAGTATTTTAAATAGAATTATGTTTTAAGAAATACCTAAAATGGAAGAATATGGAAGGTATATCAGTTCAAAATTACGAATGAAATTTTAAGTTAAACTAAATTATATGAGCATTTTTGTAAAAAAAAAAAAAAAAAAAAAAACCTAATAAGGCTTTCAGGTAGTCAGAGGTTAAATCAATAAAATTCGTAACACAATGAGATTTTTTTAATAATACGTATTACTATCTCAAAAATGATAAACAGTAAAACTGAAAAGAAAGAACCGCACTGAAACAGTTTAAAAATACAAAATGTGAATTACATTTTCAACGCGATATCTACTTACCTAAAGATTTTTTTTCTATTTCGATAGATTTAGAAAACATACATAATTAAAATTAGTCGTAACAGATTTATTTCACGTGCATTTTCTCAATTCCCATAAGGAACATCTCTAATTTTCAACCATACAGAAGAATTAAATTTTCCATTCAAATTCTTTGTTGCAAGTTCTCAAATAATACTTCGTTTTTATTCGCCTGCATAAATGACAAAATAAAATTGCACTTAATCATTTAACTGTATCACAAAAAGAACAAGATTTAGCTTCTTCTAAATAAACTTATTCTAAGCACTTTTATTTAATAGGTAAATTCAGTGATTACAAGAATTTCTTTTATCTAATTTAAAAGTATTTGTATACCTTATTGTACTTCAATTACGAAAAAGCAAACATCTAGAGAGATTTTTTTCAGAATCATTTTCTGAGAATTATTCATTTTTTAATACTTTAGGGAAATACCAGGTTCTCTTTTTGATCTAAAAAAAAATTAAAAAAATTATAAGAAATTTTTTTTCTCTACTAATTTTTTTACAATCTTTCATTTTTTTTTATAAACTAAAGTTTGAAATGTTTCACCATTGAGGACGTAGTTCTTAAATTTAATTTAAGAAAATTATATCAAACTATTGAGATTTAAATTAATATAAAACAAACTGGTTCATGAGCACATAAAATTTAAATTTTTATTAAAAAAAAAAAAACAATACACTGTGTACCCAAGAAAGTCTACACACCATTGACAAAATTATATTCTTCATTTCGGATCACCTTCAGTAATAGCATATACCATTTTATAACAAATTAACACCTTGTAATAATATACTAATTTTATTAACACATAGACAATTGCACCATAAAATATAATAAATAAAAACACACAACCTTCCTTAGTGGTACACAAAGCACGAACTTTAATAAGCTAAAAGTTAAATTCTACGTTTCGAGCTGTTTCTACAGCCATCTTTAGGAAAAATATGATGGTTAAATGGCTAAAAGCTCAGAGGTGAATTCTTCCTGTGCGAGAGACAATTTGTCGAACATTGACTAAAGATATGAAAACAAAAATGTAGTGGTGCCATCCAGTGAAAATAAACACTTATTAATGAAATAAGTCCAAATAAATCAAAAGTTCGATTAAAGAAACCACGAGTGTCGCCATCTACGCATGAAGGCCAGAACCACATTCAGCAAAGTTTTCATTCAAGTTTTTGGCAACATGTTCTACGTTTCGAGCAGTTTGTACAGCCGTCTTCAGGTAAAATATGATGGTTAAATTAATAAGCGAAAAAAAACCCCATATAATAGAGAAAAAATTCATTTTCAGCAATTGATATCAATACCCGGTAATCTGAGTGAGTTTTTTCATGTAGCCCCTGTATGCGATACATAAAATGAGTTGTCAAAAACTTGAATGAAAACTTTGTTGAAATGTGGTTCTGGCCCTCTTGCGTATATAGCGACACTCGTGGTTTCTTCAAACGATTTTGATTTATTTGGACTCATTTCATTAATAAGTATTTATTTTCACTGGATGGTACTACTACATTTTTGTTTTCATATGTTTAGTCAATATTCGATAAATTGTCCTTCGCACAGAATGCCTTCATCTTTGACCTTTTAGCTATTTAACCATCATATTTTTTCTAAAGACGGATGTAGAAACAGCTCGAAACGTAGAATTTAACTTTTAGCTTATTAAAGTTCGTGTTTTATGCACCATTAAGCAGGGTTGTATGTTTTTATTTATTATACTAATTTTAATTGCTAAAAGGTGTAAATTATAACTTTAAAACAGTAAAAATAGGTTTATTTGGCTGTTTACATGTTTCAACTCTACCCGAGTCTTTTCAAAATAAATAAATAAAAATATTCTAAAACCGCACGGTCTATGAAACGCCATAATTCAATTTTTTGATGTTATGCACGCTATTTTGAATTTTACTTGGATGATTATATTTCTATTTTCATAACCCTTAAAAAACTCGAGTCATTATTTTTGGTAATTTCAATGATGCTGCATCGTTACATATTGATCAATATCTAACATCAATATGTATATGTATGTATGATATCAATATGCAACGATACAGCATCCTTCAACTTACTATAATTATGTCTCGAGTTACTCAATCGTTGCGAAAATAAAAAATAAATATCCGAGTAAAAGAAAAAGAAAGGATGTGCATTAGGGTGGTCACAAGCAACATGGGAAAATTTTTTTTTAACGTTTTCTTCGGGGGGACCCTCCTAAAAGTGGCCAATTAGTTAGAAAATGAGATTGGCAAAGTTTCAACTGAAATGAATAACATTAACCCGTGCCTCATCGAGGTTGAAGTCTTGAAAATTTGCAATTTTTGACAAAAAATTGTCGTTTTTCTTTCTTTACGTGAAAACTATTTGTCTTAGAAACCTGATTCTTGTTTTATTTCATAAAAACAGTTCTTGCCTTAAACTTTTACTCTCATCAAAACTTATATTTAATGAACATTAGTATTTTTCAGGTCAGCTCGTGAACCATACCCTCAAACTCTGCATTTTTGAAACATAAGTGAAAAATGACAAATTAATAATTTTATTACTTTTGATATTTTTTTTGCATTATTTTCATTAATAGGCAAAAATAAATGAACGATTTTTGCAACTTTAAAAATATTTCACGAATTATAATTGATTATTAGTTATCTAGTTCTGTGTCTAGTAAAAAGGAGCTTCTCGATTTGCATTGGAGTTGAACCTCTGAATTTCTCTTTTTATTACAAGGCAGTTTTTGTTACTTGTTATCATTATCTATTTTTAGAATTGACGAGACATTCCGTAAAGCCCCCTCCCCCTTTTGATATGATGGCAGAAATGTAAGATTTACTAAATTGGCCACTTGTCTTATCAAATCATCGACAGTAAGCTACCAAGTAATTGTCAAGTTTTATGTATTTTATTTTATAATATTTGCAAAATGAAACTGAACGCCAGAGAAGCTGCTAGATTTAGAGTACATCCACCAGTTAACCACAGACTTTAATTTTAAGTAGAAGTGCAATCGACTCCGCAAATAACTATTTCGTAAACAAAGAACTGAGATCATCAAAAACAGATTTAAAAATTCCGGTTTAGAGAGAACTGTTAATCACTGGGATGGAAAACTGCTTCCCATTTTTGAATAAAGAAAATGTAGAGAGGATAGAAGTTTTAATTAGTTGTGGGGATGAAGAACAGTTACTATGAGTTCCACAGCTTGAAAATATCGGAATAATTCAGGCGAAAGCTGTATTTTCAGCAGTTGAAGAGTGGAGGAAGTTGGTAAAATCCAGGCAATATGTTTTGATATAACTGCAGTAAACAACGGTTGCCTCAGAGGAACCTGCATTTTTCTATAGCAATTCTTAAAGGAAAAGTCTTCTGTATTTACCATGTCGCCACCATAATCTAAAAATTATCCTAAAAGCTGGTTTTGATTATAAAGTGGGAATAATCACTGCCCCTCAGCCAGATATTTAAAAAACAATTCTGATTGGGTGGTCCAAATTAAACCAGAGTAAATATAAAAATGCTATTGAAGATGAAATACTAGATATAAATAGTTACATCAGAAGAAATTTCAAGTTTTCTTACAGGACTTTTTAAAAAATAACAGCTCAGGGATGATTATAAAGAGTTTATCCAACTTCGTTTAATTTTTATAGGACTCCGTCCTACAAAAGACTTTTTTCAGAGTACCTGGTGCTTTTAATCATGTCAGTTGGATAGCACAGGCAATTTATTCTCTTAAAATATATTGTCATAGATAATCTCTCATTAACAAATTTAGAAAAAGAAGGTATTAGAGACCTTTGCTTATTTCTAATCAATATTTATGTAAAATCATGCTTCAATACTCCCACTACCACTTCCACTTTGGACCCCAATCCAAGACCTGCAAATAATAAAATCACTTGTTCACTACAGAAAAATTGACAAATAGGTTGCAGACAAAGCACTCGTTAAAATGATAAACCGTCTTTGGTATCTTAACTCGGATCAAGTTGCATTTTCATTTTTAGATGATACTTTGGAAATAAAAAAAGTCAACATAAGCATGGCTGTAAAATTAATGTCATTTGAAGAAGAAATGATGATGATGATAAGAATTTAAAAGCAACAAATGTTTCCAACGAAGTGGGTTATTTATTGAACAAAGAAGTCAATGTTTTTGTGTCATCTCAAACTAAAAAAATTTTAAGAGATTTTATATTAATAAGCAATTTTTATACTGATCCCAATGTATGGTGTGAAAATAAACCTTATTTGAAAGCAAGAAAACAATGAATGGTTTTAAAGTTGTCAATGACACAGCTGAAAGGGGAAGAAAATTAACCAGAGATTTCAATTCCTGTTTAACAAAAGACGAAAAATAAAAACAGTATATGCTAAAAGTTGTATGTGATTGTAGAAAAACTTTTCATGGTTCTTCAAAAGCCATCTTATCTAAGCCATTTACCACCTTAATCCTTTCTGGCGTAGTGGTCCCATGTCGAGACTACCTAATTTTAATTCCAAACTTACTTGTTTCTAAATTTAGGTGTAGTCAATCATTTCATTATTTTATGAACAGAATTTTTCTGTACTGGAAAGGGTTAATGTGGCAATTGTAAGGGATAATAATTTATTTTCTTTATTATGCTTCCTTTCTTGTAACACAACTTTAATAATAAAATGCATTTGAGCATTATTTGATCTCATTTTCATACTTTCTTTGCCCTTTTTATTTTGTTTGCCCCTTTTTTTAAATTCTTTCAGTTTAAAATACGATATTTTTTCATTTCCTTTGGATTTTTTTTTTTAATTAAACCCTTTATTATGTACAAAATAAAAAAAAAAAAAAAAAAAAAAAAGGTGGAACAATTTTTCTTCGCATTTTCCTAAAAAGTAAATTTTTAGGATTCGGGTGAAGTCTGGTCCTGAAAAATGAGCATATTTTCAAATCTGTACATTTTTAGAAAAAAATGGTGTGTTGTTCTTCAAAACGAAGCTTTTTTTTTATAAAATGAGACCTGAATTAGGTTTCTAGGTTCAACTGTATTTATTTCATGAAGAAAAAACAGCATTTTTTTGCGAAAAATCGCATTTTTTTTCAAACTTTAACCTCAATGAGGCACGGGATAATATTATCCAAATAAGCTAAAACTTTGCCAATCTCATTTTCTAGTCAATTGGCAACTTTTTGGGGGGTCCCCCGAAAAAAATTCGAAAATTGATTTCTTGTGACCACCCTAATGTGCATAATAAAAAGAGTACGTGGAAAATTGAGTGATGGCGTTTCATAGTCCGTGCAATTTTAGAACATTTTTATTTATTTCTTTTGAAAATCAGTCGGGTAGAGTCGAGAGATGTAAACAGTCGTATAAACTTTCGTTTTTACTACTTCTAAAGTTTTAATTTACGCCTTTTAGAAATTAAAATTATAAATAAGAGTATAATGTACTGTTAGTGCAAATAGCGTGTGAGCTCAATGCCACCAGTTTAACTGGGCGCTTTTCTTTTTATTATAATTATAAATAGTTACACAAATTCGCTGTAACATGTTTCCGCTATGCATTTTTTTTTTTTTTTTTTTTTTTTTTTTTGTAAAGAATGTTAAATTAACACCTATATATTATTTGTTATTATAGATTCTAAATATAATATTATAAAAAGTTCAAGCAGAAAACATTTAATTGTTAACTTAAAATGTGTTTTCTAATTTGATTTAGCCTCTTAGAAAATAATTATACCATTTTTTTTTTTTTAGTTTTGTAAATACGTATTTAAAGCATTTTTCGTTTATTCATCACACAAAATACCCATAGAAACTTTAAATTATCTTTATCTTAGATTTCAATGCTTTTTTACACCGTAATAAAAATTTAGAATTTAGATCAATCAATTACCTATTGAGTTATAAGGAATTTCGATAACGTTTTTCTCCCGCTCTTGAGACTCCCTTTTCCTTCGCGCGGAAATTCGGTTCCAAACGCCCACTTTGACATTATTTTCTGAAAGATCTATTGCATTTACAAAAACAAATTGGAAAAAATAGCTCAATTACATAGTTTCTGAACAACAACCCCTGCCAGTTTCATGCATTTTCGAACAAAAATAAATTAAAATTTATGTCAGAAAGTTGCCCATTTGGATTTGAGAACACCCTTAAAAGAACAAACCGTTCTGACAATTTGATCACTGGGGGTCTTATATTCAGTTTTTTATAAAATTTAGTGTGTGTGTGTGTGTGTGGAGGGAGGGGGCGCAGTTATATAAAATGTTAATGAACTCTTGTACAGTTTTATGAGGAAGGTAATCGTAGATTTTTGTAACCCCCCCCACCCCGCCAAGGAGGAGGGAAAGGGTCAAATTAAAAGAAACTCATCCAATTAGATGTTACTTCCTGATTTTATCCTGATCCAAAATTTTATCGTTTAAAGCCGTAATAGATTCGGATTAGATTCCCCCCCCCCCCTTCTACACACACACAGCCGTACTCCAGAAGGATAAGGGAGACTAAATATATATATGTATACAGTAAAACCTCCCTAAAGCGACCACGTGCAATAAAAATGGGTCGCTCCGAGAGGTGGCCTCTTATTGAAGGTCCTGTTTAAATCTATATTTTAATTGTTGAAAAAAGGTAACAATTAACGTTACTAAAATTTAATTTTTACATTAGGAAATAATATAAAACTTTAAGTATCAAAACAAAAGTTAATTACATAAGTTAATTACTGTAGCGTTTAAAAAATGAAAATATTGACCTTTGCTTTGATTTTACGGTTTTATATTTTATAACTTTTATTTCTTTTCGAAGTTCAGTAAATAAATGCAATTTTTTTGGACAAATAATGACGATATCATTAATTCATCTATTTCTTTAAGAGTTTCCTGACAGAATAGGGCAAGATAGTTTATCGGCTGTCATTCCTAATTTGTCATCAGAGTTAAATCCATTGCTTAAAAAGGCACAAAGGGGTTTAAACATTTAAAGATTACAGGAATTAAAAATAATCTAAATTTAGTTTAGAAGTTTGATGAATATTGCGCTCTCCGGAATTATTTTCTTAATAAAACCTTCTTCAAGCGACCTGGAAAAAACGGAATTTGTTTCATTTTCTTTAAAAAAAATTGGTCGCTCATGGAGGGAGTTCAACTGGGATGGTCTCTGAATGGAGGTAAAATTAGTATTGAGCCTATGGGAATAAATTTCGTTCCATGAAAAAATGGTCGTTCAGGGAGGTGGTCGCTTAAAGGAGGGTGTCACACAGGCAGGTTTCACTGTATATATAAGTACCTGATGTTTATATTCTGATTCTGCGTACCTTACAAAATTTTATCATCGAGGCAATGCAGGTTTTGAGATACCTTTTAAACCCCCCCCCCCCCTCCCACCGCCTCTCCGTTCCGAGGGAGCAAGACGCCAGATTTCAAAAATTCATCTTAATCTGGTGTTTATATTCTGAGGTTAACCATGTGTATTATTATCAGACTTATTTAATATGCGATTTGTAAAAAGGTGCGCTTTTTTCCGGGACGCTTTTTTCCGGTGCGCTTTTTTCCGGTACGCTTTTTTCCGCCTACCCATGAGAGAGCCATGCCCTTGAGACTTCAAGGCCATCTTGTCTTCGCTCAATGTCTTTCTTAAATGAAAACAATTCAAAAATGCTTTCCAACTCTGTTAGACGTTAGAAAATTGCACATAATCAGATAAACCGAAACCGCTCTTAACAGATCCGCTTTGCTTTTTAAAAATGTATATAAGCTCGAGCTACAAACATAAATTTAGATAAATAAAGATATATCAAATATTTTATTTATTTCGAAGCTTGTTTAACCTGGATCAAATTTGCGTGACTAACGAGCAAAGTTCTATATTATGCAGAATTAAAATTAAAATCGACCTATTAATTTTTATTCGTTGTCACGTAATAGATTAGCTCATAGGCTAATGTTAATGTAAATTTTGTGTAAAACATTTAAAATCGAGCTTCAATATGAGCTTTCTAACAATACCCATCAACACCAATATCGTAGTACATTGTTATATTTTAACACTTCCCAACATAGTTGAAAAGTGTTTACGATTCCGGTTTGTCCATCCGCCTGGTTGTCTGGCCAAGCTCTAAATAAATGTACCTGGATTGCCCTGTACTATATTAATACATGGAAATTATTCCAGAGGGAAACATTCGCCTTGGATACAATATTTCAAATGAAAATCAAATTTCAAAGTAATTGCTTAATAGGCGCAAAGGCCAACATAGTGAAAAAGATTCCAAGCCGGGACTCGAACCCGGGCCATCAGTATAGCTCACTGACGTTCTACCGACTAAACCACTTGGAACGATACCCAGCAAGGAAAATTTCGCACTATTATATGTTGGCAAGGCTACAAACGCAGCACAAGATGGAATATTTACCGTGAGCCACCAACCTGGGGCAAACACGGAATATAATTAAATCCAGCATCGATAGAAACTAGAAGACATCGTTCCAAGTGGTTTAGTCGGTAGAACGTCAGTGCGCTATACTGATGGCCCGGGTTCGAGTCCCGGCTTGGAATCTTTTTCACGATGTTGGCTTTTGCGCCTATTAAGCAATTACTTTGAAATTTGATTTTCATTTGAAATATTGTATCCAAGGCGAATGTTTCCCTCTGGAATAATTTCCATGTATTAATATAGTTTCTATCGATGCTGGATTTAATTATATTCCGTGTTTGCCCCAGGTTGGTGGTTCACGGTAAATATTCCATCTTGTGCTGCGTTTGTAGCGTTGCCAACATATAATAGTGCGCAATTTTCCTTGCTGGGTATCGTTCCAAGTGGTTTAGTCGGTAGAACGTCAGTGAGCTATACTGATGGTCCGGGTTCGAGTCCCGGCTTGGAATCTTTTTCACTATGTTGGCCTTTGCGCCTATTAAGCAATTACTTTGAAATTTGATTTTCATCTGAAATATTGCCCTGTACTTTTTATGTTATTGATGTTTGCTATAGTACGTTAGCTCTAAAAAATTAATGTGTAGCATTTATAGTTTTTTTTTTTTTTTTTTTTTTTTTTTACAGGTACTGTAAAAGTAAATTGTTACATTACTGTAAATTGGAGAAAACAGTTTCAAGTGCATTTTGATGATGTTACACCATATCAAACATAATAAAATCTAACAGAATCCGCGTGTTTTGATACAGGAGAAACGACGAAAAGTTTTCATATATGTATGCAAAGTATTTTATTAGTTTGAGCGCAGGAATAGAAAGGTGCAATGCGACAACAGCAGACCTCAAAATACAGACTGAGGTGGCGGATTTAGAATGAGTACAAATAGGTACCGGAAAGCGCTCAAACATCCGATATTGTCCTTCGAATAAAAATTAAAAAGATGGAAATTGATCGTCAAACGTGGCAAATAAGGTGCGTTTGAACTATAACTAGTTTTATAAATATTTTTTGCACCGCATGTTGTACTGAATGTATATTTCAGTTCATTTCATAAGTGCATATCAATTTCATTCTTTTCGGAAGGCTGTTACATCATTAAAATACACTTGCAATAATTTTTTCCCATTGGCCGTAATGTAACGGAAAATTTTGACTGTCCCTGTAATTAAACTATACGTCCGATTTTCATAAAATTTGAAACGACTCGACAAAATTTTGCAACAGTTATAGTATATTTAAAATTTCAGACCATTCGGTTGGGTAGTTTTTGCTCTGTTATATGCGGACGGACATGCAGACGGACGGACGAACATACAGCGGTCGGACTGGACGACGACTATAGGTGCTATGTATTTATATAATTACGAACGCACCTAAAAAAGGCTTATAATAATTTTTTAAAAAAGATTATTCTGAAATCGGTTGATTTCAGTTTGGGAAAAATACTACGGCGCAGAGAAATGGGAATTTTGCAAAAGGGATTTAGAAAAAGGTAAAAAATATGACACGCGTTGCGAAACTAATAAAATATTTTAAGATTGAATTAATTTAACTACATCGGAAAACACTTTAGAACAGATTAAAAACTTTTACAATATATTATATACAGGGTGGCCATAATTAAAATGACCCTTTTTAGGTGCGTTCGTAATTATATAAATACGTAGCACCTATAGTCGTCGTTCAGTCCGTCTGTCTGTCCGTCTGTCCGTCCGTCTGTCTGTCCGTCCGCATATAACAGAGCAAAAACTACCCGACCGAATGATCTGAAATTTTTATTATATAATTGCTGCAAAATTTTGTCGAGCCATTTCCAATCTTATGAAAATCGGATGTATAGTTTAATTACAGGGACAGTCAAAAGTTTTTCTTTACATTACGGCCAATGGGAAAAATTATTGCAAGTGAATTTTAATGATGTTACAGACTTCCGAATGGTCTGAAATTTTTAATATATAATTGCTGCAAAATTTTGTCGAGCCATTTCCAATTTTATGAAAATCGGATGTATAGTTTAATTACAGGGACACCCAAAAGTTTTCCGTTACATTACGGCCAATGGGAAAAAATTATAGCAAATGCATTTTAATGATTTTACAACGTTCCGAATGGTCTGAAATTTTTAATATATAATTGCTGCAAAATTTTGTTGAGCCATTTCCAATTTTATGAAAATCGAATGTATAGTTTAATTACAGGGACACCCAAAAGTTTTCCGTTACATTATGGCCAATGGGAAAAAAATATTGCAAATGCATTTTAATGATTTTACAGCCTTCCGAATGGTCTGAAATTTTAAATATATAATTGCTTCAAAATTTTGTCGAGCCATTTCAAATTTTATGAAAATCGAATGTATAGTTTAATTACAGGGACAGTCAAAAGTTTTCCGTTACATTACGGGGAATGGGGAAAAAATTATTGTAAGTGCATTTTAATGATGTTACAGACTATGCACTTATGAAGCGCAAAAAAATATACATTCAGTACAATATGGGGTGCAAAAAATAATTATAAAACTAGTTATAGTACGAACGCACCTCATTTGCCACATTTGACGAGCAATTTCCAACTTGTTTTTAAAGTTGTCTACGGACGAAACTACTGTACATAAAGTTGTGAAGTTTTGTGAAAGACATTATAAAAAAATAGGAATTTGCTTAAGCGAAAAAAAAATTTTTTTTTTCAATATTTCGCCACAAGAGGCCGTTTTTAAATGTTTCAGACATTTTGCTTACGTTTACGATAATTTAGAAATTTCACTTATTAACTTTACCTGATTCTAAAGACAGCATTTCACGACATCCTCTTAGCATTTCTCAGAACACATTGCGGTAAACTGTGGAACATGCCATCTTACGATTCCAGATGATATCTGAAAATTATGACAGTCGTGTGAAACATGTATGGCCTTAATAAAAATTTATAAACTATTGTAAATGCATGCTAAATGTGTAGTTCAGCAAGAAAAGCCCTCTAGAGTCGAAATTTTGTATTTTTCCATTCTTTTTTCCGCTCAAACAAATTCCCATACTTTTATTATGTCCTTCACAAAATTTCACAATATTCTCAACTATAGTTTCATCTGTATACAACTTTAAAATAGGGTCGTTTAATTATGGACACCTTCTGTATGTATAATTTTAATTATGGACACCTTGTGTATGTATTATTTTAATTATATTATTTACATTAGAGTAAACGTATCAACACTTTTAATTTAATTCTAAATAACTACACCTTTTTCTAAAATTATCCGAACACTAAACTGGAAATATTATAGTTTAATATTAAAAAGAGTATTGAAATTTATTTTCCTGACACTTATTTAAAACATTTGGCAGATATTCCCCCCTGAATGTCACCCAAACCAATTAATATTATTACTATTTTGCTTTTTTGCTGCAAGAATTCCATGATTTCAACATTTCCCAAAATAGAAAAGATTTCCCTTGATTCTAATCATATTTCTAATTTTCTTCTTCATTTTTTCAAACTAAATTATTTTTTAACGCTTAATTTATGCGGTAATTTATGAAAATTAGTTAAGTTATTTTTCACTTGTTATTTTAAATGTTTTTAGCTAAAGCTCAAATTTTGACGGTACTTTTTTTACACGCAGTGAATTTCTAAAATTTCTGACGCATTTTATTTTTCAACATACGTATTTATTTTAATTGATACGGATGGCTTAAAAATAGATTAATTTGTTCAGCATTTTTTTCGCATACATGTAAGTATTTATGAATTATAATTACACTTTGCATTGAAATTTTCCCATCGAAATGCAGCACACAATGCATACACAAGACATCTTATTTAATTGCAAAGCTTGCATAAATACTCTTTCTTAAAAAATTAATGGAAATTTTATTTTCATTATCATTTAATGCATTAAGTTAAATTATACTAAACGTTATAATACCTATGCTGCCAGTAATCGACACCTAATGTATGAACTCAATCTATCCGTAGCCCTGTAACAAAAAATAAAGTTATACATAACTCCAGCTAGATAAATATACCTTTTAAAACTCAAAGTTTATCTTAACACTTTTTTGGTAATTGACTAGCATACTTTTTTAATTTTTGAACAGCAAATACTATTTATAGATAGCAATTTTTAACCTTTTTCGTAAAAATTCTGTGTTTAGACAAGGCAAAAATTAGTGTTTCAAAATAGTGGTACTCAAATTCAAGGTTTTCTGCTGCCTATAAGGCACAGATAAGAAACATCACGAAAGCGTTGAATGCTTTATATATGTTTATGTTTAATTATATTTACCATTTTCCAATTGAAAATGTTCTCATATACACTATATAGCCATTAATGACCGGCAACTTTCAATTTTAGACATTTTGTCGAATATTTTAAAATATACTTATCACATTCTTCTGGAATTTTAGGATTAAAAAGAACAAGTTTGACAATGTCGATTTGATAAGGAGAACAATTTGGGGGCCAAAAAAAAAAAAAAAAAAAAAATTAAAGAAAAAAAATAATACTTGGGATCGCCCTGTAAAATAAAATGCACGAAATGATCTATCGCTACGGAATATACATAAGCAGACATTGCACAATATGTGTATACATTTGTGTAAGAATAGCACGTATATTAATAGAGATTTAGCGATTTTTTTTATTAAAAAATTCTTGCATGTTTTTTGCTTATAACATGCAGGGCTTTTAACCAAATTTAACGCCAGTTTCAGAAAAATTGACAAAATGTAGTAGAAATAAAATAGTGCAATTGTAATATAAATGTATTAAATATTTAAGGAAATATGGGCAGTTGTGTAAAATAATTTTTATCTGCGCATGCGCGAAAGATAACAAGGAGCTTTTTGTCAAATTTAATAGTCAACTCTATGGAGCAATTTATTAAAAAAAATCAGTCAAATATCGTAAAAATTCAGAGCGATATCGGCTTTAGAGTGAGCTGTTTTTTAGTTTCTCGCTAAAACTCCCTGAATGATAAGGGATTGTCCATAAATTGTTATTTTTAAGTTATCAGACAACGTTCGGAGGAAGTTTTTTGAAAAAGCAATTAATAGTTTACTGTATGACAGTGGTAAAGATAATAAACTAAAATCTAACATATACATTTTTTATGAGTTAGGAGTCAGTAACTTGCAATTTGATTTTTATAGTGATATTTCAATAGCTTTTTGAGGAATTACGTTTTGCGTATTGAATTTTCGCAGAAAAGTGCATTTTCCAAAAAATACATTTATTTAACTGAAACACTTGCTTAACTATTTTAAACTTTATTTAGCATTTACTTAACAGTTATGTGAATTATAAAAAAATTTACTGTACTTATCGATCAAGGTTTCTTTTTTTTTGTGCTAACTTTTTTCAACTAAAGTATCAATAATAATAAAAAAAAAAAGTATACAAATTAGGATATCTAAATACGTTTAAAATGAGATTTTTGTCTAAAATTTTTGTTTTCTTTTTATTACATTTTATTAAAGCCCACATTTTTAACTTTCCAACTCTGCGCTTACATTTATTGTATTGTAAAAAATCTAATTTATCAGAATTTAAAAACTACTTGATAGCAGTGAATGAAATCAAAAGTGCCAAACGTTTGAGCATTAAATTTTTTCCCCTTCGAACAAAACCCGCCAAAACTGTCTTTCAGATATAAATGCCACAACATAAAGACCTTGATCGATAAATACAGTAAATTTCCGATTCAGATAACTGTTAACTAAATGTTCAGTAAAGTGTTATATAGTTAAGTAAATGTTTCAGTTAAATAAATGTATTTTATAGAAAACTTTTCAGTGAAAATTCCATACGCAAAATGGGATTTATCTAAAAGCTATTGAAATATCACTATTAAAATGAAATTGCAAGTTATTGACTCATAACTCATGAAAAATGTCCAATATATCATAAATTGTAGTATATTGTCTTCACCACTGTCATACAAATTACGTGTATACAGAAAATATATGCGATAGAATTTACTGTAGAGTATTTTGCGTATTGGGCTAAATTTCACAAAATTTAACCATAAACACTTCAATTTACCTAAATGTGATCAATGTATGGACTAGATTATTTTTTTCAAATTAGTTTAGACTCACAATCTTCCTAAACATAACAGTAAACTATAATTAAATAGTTTTTTCAAAAAACTTGCTCCGAACGTGGCCAGATAACTCAAAAATACCAATTTGTGGACAATTCCTTATCATTCAGCGAGTTTTAGCGAGAAACTAAAAAACAGCTCATTCTAACGCGGATATCTCTCTGAATTTTTACGATATTTGACTAATTCTTTTTAATAGGTTGCTCCATAGACTTGACTATTAAATAAGGCAAAAAGTCCTTGTTATCGTTCGCGCAAGTGCAGATAAAAATTATTTTATACAACTGCCCATATAATCTTAAATATTTATTATATTTATATTCCAATTTCACTATATTATTTCTACTACATTTTGTCAATTTTTCTGAAACTGGCGTTAAATTTGGTTAAAAACCCTGCATGTTATAAGCAAAAAACATCCAACAATATTTTTATTTTTTTTTATCGCTATATCTCTAATAATATACGGGAACGTCCACTGTTACTCTTGTGACCACCAGAGCAAATTTCCATATATATTTCCAATTCTTTTATTACAAAATATATTTAAGATAAATTTGATGCAACGTCTTAAAAATACATGTACTCTACTTTCTTAAACCATATACAATTTGTAACAAAAAGCATTTTACTTCGCTAGGTAATAAATGAAAATTTTGTTACTCTTGTGACCACAAAAAAATGCAATTTTCAAAAATAGTGTTTGGGTTAGAAATTCTGTGAATAATATGAGACTATAGAAATAAAATTTACAGAATATAGCAGAGTAATTATATCTTTTTAGAAAGCATTAATCATTGAACTCATCTGATAACACATGAATTAGTTACATTTGATTTTGCAAAATGCTAAGTGTTACTCTTGTGACATTTTGTCCATATTGTAATTTTAGCAAAAATTCACATTAAATACTAAACAAAATAATTAAAGTAAGTTTAAAAAATTATTTTCCATACAGAACAACTTTTAATGATGGTTTAATTTTAAAATAACATTAAATAATGTGAAAAATTCTAAAATTAACAAACACTATTACCACATAGCAACCTCTCAGTTTCTGCTACTTAACAGAATAAGTAATTGTCTTCATTATCAATAATACCACTTGCAACTTCTCCTGTATCATGATTTACTTAATGAAACACAAATTCTTTGTACTAATCATGTTAGTTTAAGGTTTGTAGTAGATAGTGTCATTTTTCATGGTTTTAATAAATTGTATTTGTTGAATGCCCTTCCCCGTTGGTATTTTCTCGTAAAGTAATGAAACTTTATTGTCTTACTTCTTTTGACAAAATAAGCAGTATATCTTAGAATTGCTTTTTTAGCACGCACTTCATTCCATATATATCATTATACAACAACACAAAATAAATCTACAGCATATATACCACGAGTATTTTTAAAAAAAACGCCCAATTAAATTATTTGAGAAAGGAGTCTGATTCATTGCAGGCATGTTTGCACAGTTATATTTTTGTTTAAATTGGAAAGCACAACCCTCATATAAAAAAGTAAAACAGATACATTTTAGGAACATAAAAATTACCTTAAAGATGCAAAGGTGAAATATTACATACGAAAGCATTTACAAAAAATTGATTATGAGTTACATTGTCTAAAATAATAGCATAAGATTTTACTTTATTGGGATCATACTAAATAAAAAGCTGAACATACAGTGGCTTGTGGATTTGACCAGAAATGTAGTATTTCATACCAAAATTTCGTCTTGGCATGAAAATAAAACAGTTTCCAGAAAATTCACCGGCATAACTATTCTTTGAGAAATGGTCATTTTTTTGGCATTACGAAAATAATCGCTTTTACAAGTTTCAATGAATGTGTGGCACAGAAATGGATTTGGTTGCATTCGAAAAATTTTAAACAATCCGAAATGGTTTCTTTAACTGTTACTTTTTCAAAACGTTTATCAACGTTTTGAAAAAGGAACAGTATTGAGAAGATGTTGATAAACGCTTTGTCAATAGCAAAACGTCTATCAACGTTCTGCTATTTACAATAACTTATAAGAAGTTCTGTATTATGGACTTCCGTTCCAAATAATTCTTCGATGCAAATTAGACGTTCTGAATTCCTAAATTCTAATTACCATTTATCTCGGCAGACAAAGTCATTAAATCCATCACAGGAATGTTTAATGCAGCAGATACACCAGTTACTACATTATGAATTGCCTGACTGTTTTCGTGACAGCGACAAATGGGGATATTCCGATGAGTAATTTTCTATTGTTTTATGAAACTAGGCTTTAAAGCTGCAAAGGAATCTCCAATTTTTCATTTTAGGAAAGCTTCTTTTAACAAAAAACGTATTCTCTTATTAAATGTCCCCTAGAATTGATGAAATAATGTGACCTTTTTCATGCTTAACTAACGTAGATTTAGCTGAAGAATGACATCTTCTTAAATCTTCATCGACATAAAATTCTCCAAAGCTGTGGAGTTAGATTTTTTCCGTTACAGTATCTGAGGTTAGCTAGTTCTCTAATTTTTCCTTTTTTTAATATTTCCATTTTCTTGCTGAAGCTTTAGCTCGTTCTAAGACTTTTCTTAACCTTATCGTAATATATTTTGTTTTGTTTCTTTCTCACAACAACTTATTCAGTTTCATTCTTATTTTTTCTATACAATTTTTGGCGCTTTGCAGAATTTTTAATGCTCTTTAAAACAATGTCGTTTATAAGAAGCAATATTAAAATCTGTCCTTTAAAATATACTATCAGAATCCTTTCCATAAGAGTTACTATAAGAACCTCTGTAGGTTATACAGCAGAATTTAATAAACGAAGCTTTACAAAGGCTATAAAATATCTAATCAAAGACCATGTTCTTCAAACTAAAAGAAAGCACACAAAAATGACAAGAGTTGAGTTGTTTGATTATATCTTTAATTACTTGTCATGATTATTTTATAATCTTAAGTAATACCAAAAATGAATAAAATAAATCCACCCATTAAAAAAAACACTAATAAAGATAATTTATCTTCCTTAAAATTTACGCAATAACCTTAGTTATAACTAAAGCTATTTCAAGAACTGCTCTAAAACAGAGAAAAAACAACAAAACTTTAAGCATTTTGTTTGTTTTGGTTGTAATGCAGTTTTATATCATACTATTGACAAAAGTATTATGTGTTACTGTTATGACACAGACGTTTGTTACTCTTGTGACAACTTCCCAAAGCCTATTCTATGCAAAGCATAAACAAAATATTTAATGTAAAATATGTCTTGTACCTCGAAATCAGATAATTAGAAATTTAGGGTAAAAAATTTAAGTAGTTTTTTTTAATTAAAACTTTTGTATGTTTTCCGTTACGCTGTGACATTTAAGTATTAACGTTTAAATACAGCCAAAAATATATTAAAGGCATTATCTAAAAGATTTTATCTATGAGATCTTAAAGATATGATAACAGTTTGTTGATTTGAACGCATAGTAATTTTATTGAATTCGAAAAAGTAACAAAATTATCCATTTCAATAAGTTGTATTTTAAGCTCAAATGTAAAAGTAGTTTCATACTGTTAGTATCCAGCTCATTTTCAGTAAACACTTGCTCTTATGAAATTAAAACTTACAAATTCATATACTTCAATTCTTTAGCTTTAAATTGATGTTTCACACTTATATTTCCGTTTAAAAAAAATTTTCAGCAAAACCTTTTTTCTGCCGTGGACGTTCCCATACATGCTATTCTTACACAAATGTATGCACATATTGTACAATGTCTGCTTATGTATATTCCGTAGCGATAGATAATTTCGTGCATTTTATTTTACAGAGTGATCCCAAGTATTTTTTTTTTCTTTACTTTTTTGTTGCCCCCCTAATTGTCCTCCTTATCAAATCGACGTTGATAAATATGAAGTCAAACCTGTTCTTTTTAATCCTAAAATTCAAGAAGAATATGGCAAGTATATTTTTAAAAATTAGATAAAATGTCTAAAATTGAAAGTTGCCGGTCATTAATGGCCATATAGTGTAGATGATTCGGTATTTTTTCATATAAGGTATGTGTTTTGAAAAAGTTCTCTATTTTTTTTTTATTTATTTATTTATTTTATTTTATTTCATTTCATTTTTGGGTTAAGTTAAACTTATTATCGCTTTTCCAAATATTCCTTTTTTATTTATTATTTTTATTTCCTTCCCCCCCCCCTTTTTTTTTTTTTTTTTTTTTGGCTTTTCTTAAATTATCTGAACATTTAGCTGAAAATATTTAATACAAAGCAAGTGTTTATATTCATTTTCTGACTTTAATCGAAAATTTTTGGCACATATCTCGCTCTGGATGTCTCTACAAACTGAAAAAAAAAAACAAAAAAACAAAAAAAAAAAAACCGTTATCACTAGTCTTCTTTTTCGTCGCTGGAATTCCACGATTTCAATGGATTGCGAAAAAGAAAACATTTTCTCTTCATTTAGATATCATATATTAAATTTTCTTCTTTTTCTTTCAAACTAACTGCTTTTAACGCTATTTTGTACGGTAATTTATGAAAATGAATTGAGGCATTTTTCAGTTGTTATTGTATCCGATTTTGTAAATGCGACATTTTATAAAATGCTTTTATTACACACTAATAGGCAATTATGAAAATAGTTTTATATTCCCTACATTTATGTCATTTTTTATACAGACTTATTAAAAATTTAGTAAAAATAAAAAGTGTAAGTCGCTTTTATTAATTTTTCACACTGATTAACGAACTTTAAAAAAAGAAAAAAATTTCCTAATTTACGAAATTATAATTACGAACGAAAATATACAATGACTTCTTGCCTGTTACTCATGATTGCAAAAAGTGTCTTTTATCTTTAGAAAGCTTAGAAGAAATATGCTTTAGAGATTTAAAGAATAACTTATAAATAAAAAAAAAGTTTCTTTTGCTACAACAGATTTTAGGAAAATATTCCGCATAGTTTTTGTAGTGTATAAAGTAGTTTTCCCATATCGAAATATTAGTTTTTATAATGATGTTTATTCTCAATTAAACATTTGTAGCTGAGTAATTGAATTTATCAATGCAGTTAAAATATGATAGCATTTTTAATGTTAAGATGTTAATTTCAATGCTGTTAAGCAAAACATATCACTAGGACAAATCACATACATACACATATATATATATATATATATATATATATATATATATATATATATATAAACATATCGGTCTTAAGCAGCAGCCATACACTCGTTATCTAATTCAAACGAGATATCAATGTTTTGCAGTCGTGAAATATGGTCAGAGGGGAAGATCAGGCCTACACTGTAAAAAAAAATCCGACCAGTTTTCCTGTAGGAATCGGAAAAATATTTGCCCTTACCGTACCGGAAATTTTTCCAACCCAGCTCTGAATAAAATCCGTAAAAAAAAGGAAATAGTCAATAAAACGGTATTTTACGGATTTTATTCCAATTTTACGGATTTTATTCCGAACTGGGTCGGAAATTTTTCCGATACGATAAGGGCAACTATTTTGCCTATCCTTACAGGAAAACTGGTCGTATTCTTTTACAGTGTACGTCCCTTGGTAGTTTTCCCGAAAATAACAAATGAAGCCAATAGATGCATCAGTTATTTATTAAGTAATCATAAAATGCACCAACTCCACTAGCAAATGATGCTACCCATAGTCAGGTCGTTGCTACATCGTAACTATAGACAGCTAGATGTTAAATATTAGAACAACTTGACGAAAATACAAGAAACAAAGCTCTCCAGGAGACAGCGGGTTTTGAAGCAAAACAATAATTTTAAAATTCTGTCTCTCCCAGCCAATGCAACAGGTTAAATACTTGCGACAAAGACACGCGCACGTATACCGACCCAAAAGAAGGCCAATCCAGTTACAT
Source organism: Maratus speciosus (assembly GCA_963932465.1). Classification (NCBI taxonomy): domain Eukaryota; kingdom Metazoa; phylum Arthropoda; class Arachnida; order Araneae; family Salticidae; genus Maratus; species Maratus speciosus. The sequence goes on along the minus strand of OZ010795.1, from coordinate 327,852,000 downwards.
GGAAGAGGGGAAGTGAGGGAAAGCCATATCAGCGATTGGCTAACTCCGCAGCAAAGGGTGGGGAAAGCGTGACGTTTTTACAGGGACTTAATAATTGACGTGTCAGTTTTATTAAGAAAACAAGATGCTTGCAATGCCTTTTGGGATATCGAACGAACAGAATAAGTTATATTAAATACAATCGGAAAAAAAGAATTTAGTCTCAGAATAAAATGAAATAAAGTAATTAAGTGGGTTTTTAAGAAGTAAGCTACGAATTCAATTAAAGTTTTTAGAATAATAAAAGAATACGCATTTAAAGCATAGCAAAAAGATAAAAAAATATTTAAGATATTATTAAAGCTAGGTAAAGAAGGTAGATATTATAATAATTTGGAATAGTTGAATTGAGATAAAAGGGCGAAAATTTTTATTATTACATATATATATATGTATGTATATATATATATATTGCATAGCTGTTAAACTAGAAGGAGGTTCAACAATTATAAACACTAACACAAAATAAACGCATCATAAATGTCCAGGCTAAAATATTTTAACAGATTTCAATACTAGAATCCTACCACTGATTCCTAATGTAATCGCAAGTTTTTGTAGTGAAACCTAGTGAGTGAGCTGGGTGAAGGCGGCGTAAATGTAGCGGACCGTTGCAGCGAAAGTTGGGGGAAGTCTAATACAAAATATTCTTGTTTATAGAAATATTAATCCAAAAGCTATACAATTGGGTACATTAATAGAAGTTATATATAGCTCGTTGCGCCAAGAAAAAAAATTCAAGTATACGACTAGTTTTAGACAAATTATATACATAAAACTTTATTTGCGTTAGTGTTTAAAAAATATCACTTTAATAAAATTTTTCATTATTAATTTTTTTAATTTTAATATTTAAGGGATTTCATATATAGGGTGAGAAATCGTAAGACAGGTAAAATGGTTCATAGACCATGATATGTACAGGGCTTTAGCATAATCAATCCCCTGTCTCATAGTTTTTGTCATTGCAATTATACAGACATACGAGCAATTGTATTTTTACAATAACTCCATTTACTATTATATTATACGACAGTATGATAACATGTTCTTAAATTGAATCTTTTGAATGTATCGTTTTTCTTGAACCCACAGGCGGAAAGTTTCAATAAAGAAGATAGTAAATTAGTTTTTCCGTTGGTTTCATTTCGTTAAAACACGAAAATTTCTGCTTTATTTTGCCCATTTTCCTCAAAAATATAGAAAATGTCCCTATCTTACGTAACATTTATTTGAAATTCGCCAATCTAAAGCAAAATTTCGTCAAATCCGGTGGTATTCTGTCAACTATACTGATTAGCACTTTTTCGTAATAGGAACAACATTTTGATGTATGTACTTTTTTCCTTAAAACTTGAAAAGTTCGCAAAGCAAAGTTCAAATTTTTCTAAACTTATCCAGTGAGAAAAATAAAATTTCTTCGAACAGTAGAGAAAAATTTCTTCCAATCACAGGTATGTTCCATCTACTTGCTATCTGTATTTTTTTTGTTTTGTGCATTTGCCAAAATATGATTGATAAAAGACGTATCAAAGACCTATATACAACTATTAAAAAATAGGGAAGATTGCTTACCAATTTAATAACATAAATCTATAGTCATGCTGTATATTCTAGTGAAGTGACAGAGTCGGAAGAGAGTCATGCTGTGCTTCAAATAGCGCTGAACCTAATGTATCTATGGTAGTCCCTACGTCCTGGAAACAAACTGTTAAAGCTTAAAGTCAGAAGCAACACAATGTGCACACCAGTTTAGTATTCCTAACTTCTTCGGTCCCTGTGTCCCCATACGGGGACCTCTGTTCTTTTCCTTATAAAATCTAAAATGTACGATTTTTTTACATTTTCACATCACTTCTTAATAGCTTAATGTTTTTTGTGTTCAAAGCAAACGAATAAATGACAGCATCTAAGCTTATTTCCACATAAAATAAATGTCATTTTCATCTGAGTTTGCAAAATACCTAAAAATGCCCAAAAGACAGTATGACAAAGAAAGTGTGAAATTTTCATAATTATTTAACTTAAATCTTTTTCAATAAAATTTTGAGGATTTGTAGATTATTTATTTGTTTAAAGTTCTTAAATTTGTCATCACGTTAATTTAGTTAATGGTTATTAAATTGACGTTTTTAATGGATTTGTAGTTTTGGATACATATTTTTTAACCAAATTACTAAGCGCCTAAAGGATCAATTTCAGAAAGTATATATTTTATGTCATTTACGATGGCATTTTGTTTGAAAAAAAACCAATGAATAGGCATTTGTATTGTTATTTTAGCTTGGAAACTGAAGATGTTAAGGGATAAGAAAAATTTCATTTGCATTATGCTTAGAACAAAGGCCGGTGCTTATGTTTTTATTGATATATTTAGCATTTATCTGTAAAATTAATTTGTTACAAGTTTCACGTAATACGCATATTTTTTACGTACATACTGAGAATTGTAAAATACCACTGTGTAAATGCCGCCCCATTAGTGCTCAAAGTGAAATAATATCCAAAAATGTTCTTTGGAAATAAACTTTTACTGTGCAAAGCAGCAATACAGAGTTCAGGTAGATAAATGAAAAGGATTAAAGGGGTCCGGGAAAGCCCGATTCCCACCACGTTAAATTCACCAAATTTATGTATCTTGTTCTCAGAAATGGTGAAAGATAGAGGTCTAGATTTTTTAGAGTACTTAGAATAACATGTTTTACGTGTTGTAACGGGCCATTTTATTTCTAAGTGAAACTCAAAATTAATTATCAATTATCTATTGAAAGTCATTTTTTATTAGCATTTTTGGTAAGATTTCACTGCCTAAAATAAATAATTCTCAACAAATCATTAAATTCCCATGTTAAAATATACAATATAACATAAGTAGTAAAAAAAAATCTGAGTTCTTAAGTTTAATAGATATTGAAAAAAAGGAACATAAACATGAAAAATCCATGTTTTCAGAAAAGGTCAATTAAAGATTTAAATGGCCATTAAGCTGTGAAGTACTCTTAGAAAGTATGATTAATTTCAACACTATTATTTATATATATATAAACATGTGTGACACATCGTTGGAAAGATAAAAGTTTAAACTATTTAATGATATAAAAAGTAAAAATCGATTTTTTAGTTGAATTTTGCTTTCCCGGTCCCCTTAATATAATGTTCCTTAACATAATGTTTCCAACCAGTTTCTGGAAACTGAGTCATATTTTCGTCATTGAAATCCACAGGGGATATCCATTTTTAAAACTTTAGAGCAATACTATTGAAGCTATAGTTTACAAAACTAAAACAAATCACTGGTTTCTTGCACACAGTGGAAATGGTAGAAAAGTCGAAGTATTTTGTAACAGCAAAAAATATTTTCCAAATGATCATTAATCCGCACTATTTGATTTTAATTGTGAACTATCTATATTAAAGTTATTTAAAGATATTAATGATATCAGAGATTTAAATATAGTTAAATTATCTTGGGAAAAAGATATTTGTTGCATATTTCGTTTTATTGAATATATTCAGTGAAACCGTTACACATTTTTTATTATTAATTTAAAGTAATTTAAATATACGTTGCGATTTTCTGTCTTTAAAATCATGAAAGATATAAATTTGTAAAATTTCACTTTCTATTAGTACGTTGAGCAGAAAATAAATGTAAATCATAGATGTGCTTTGTATAGCTTGAAATTACATTCTTAATTCTATAATAATTCAATCCCAATGACATTTATGCACATATTTAAATGAATAGCTTTTAGACATTACCGGATGTCTCAGTTCAAAGATAATATTATCCCAGAAAATTGCCAAAAAAATAATCGAATTTTAAATTAATTCTTTTACAAAATAACTCACAAGCTTTATTCTTTAGCTTTAAAATAAGAGAACATGAAAAATATATTAGTCTCTAGCCTATATTGGAAATTCTTTTCCATTAATATAGCTTGTTATTACGTTTTTCATACTAACTGTGCATTTTGCACCTTAAAAATGTATAATTATTATATTTTTTAAGTGCATAATAATGTATTTTATAATTCATAATTCAAACACTGCGTAATTTTTCATATCATAAGGAATTTAAAACTATAAAAATTTAAACCAATATCCTGAATATCTCATCCATGAATTCCATGTTTCTCTTTTTATTTTTATTTAATTTTTACTTAGAAAATTAAAAAAATTCTCATATACTACATTTTTTTATTTGAAGTATGACAATAATTAATAGTCTAGAACAAGGAATATTTATTTGACACAATTATTAAAGTACTTATTAAAGAAAACTTTTAGAAAAGGTACTCCTAATATAAAGCAACACAACTGAAAAATGCATCCCGAAATAGTGAGCACCTGGTTTCACAAGAACCTAAATTTTGAGAGGAGAAAAAAATTTACCGCGAAAAACAGCAATATAAAAAGGCCACATATATTAAGACAGACTATAAATACAATTAATTACAATAAACCCAACTGGAGTGAAAAATTAGCCGGGGCCAGGAATCGAACCTGGGTCGACAGCGTAACGTGCTGTTGCTCTACCGTTAAGCTACCCCTGGCCGATGTCCTAGCCCAGAAATTTCCCACTAATAAACCAAGTTGGGGAACGTCACCGTCCATCTATCAGATAGCACTGGATGACGTGACAACGATGAATAAATTTCTTTTTTTCCATCGATCCACAATATATATTTAAGCACATAAATTAACGTCTGAATTCCATTTTTATTTATTAAAGGTACACATATATTAAGACATACTATAAATACAATTAATTACAATAAACCCAACTGGAGTGAAAAATTAGCCGGGACCAGGAATCGAACCTGGGTCGACAGCGTAACGTGCTGTTGCTCTACCGTTAAGCTACCCCTGGCCGATGTCCTAGCCCAGAAATTTCCCACTAATAAACCAAGTTGGGGAACGTCACCGTCCATCTATCAGATAGCACTGGATGACGTGACAACGATGAATAAATTTCTTTTTTCCATCGATCCACAATATATATTTAAGCACATAAATTAACGTCTGAATTCCATTTTTATTTATTAAAGGTACACATATATTAAGACAGACTATAAATTCAGACGTTAATTTATGTGCTTAAATATATATTGTGGATCGATGGAAAAAAGAAATTTATTCATCGTTGTCACGTCATCCAGTGTTATCTGATAGATGGACGGTGACGTTCCCCAACTTGGTTTATTAGTGGGAAATTTCTGGGCTAGGACATCGGCCAGGGGTAGCTTAACGGTAGAGCAACAGCACGTTACGCTGTCGACCCAGGTTCGATTCCTGGCCCCGGCTAATTTTTCACACCAGTTGGGTTTATTGTAATTAATTGTATTTATAGTCTGTCTTAATATATGTGTACCTTTAATAAATAAAAATGGAATTCAGACGTTAATTTATGTGCTTAAATATATATTGTGGATCGATGGTAAAAAAGAAATTTATTCATCGTTGTCACGTCATCCAGTGCTATCTGATAGATGGACGGTGACGTTCCCCAACTTGGTTTATTAGTGGGAAATTTCTGGGCTAGGACATCGGCCAGGTGTAGCTTAACGGTAGAGCAACAGCACGTTACGCTGTCGACCCAGGTTCGATTCCTGGCCCCGGCTAATTTTTCCCTCCAGTTGGGTTTATTGTAATTAATTGTATTTATAGTCTGTCTTAATATATGTGTACCTCTAATAAATAAAAATGGAATTCAGATGTTAATTTATGTGCTTAAATATAAAAAAGGCCAGGTTGATAAGTTAAGTAGAGGTTCGCTTTAATGCTCCGTCCCCATTTTTTTTTTTTTTTTTTTTTTTTTTTTTTTTTTTTTTTGTGGAAACTGTGTCAAATTACTGTCTTTGAAATCCACAGAGGCTATCTTCTTCCCCCCCCCCCCTTCCTTGAACTTGCGAGGATTATTACTGTTTCTACCTCTTTATCTAAAAGAAATCATTTGTTTCATTGAAAAAGCAAAAATTGCGGAACGAATTTTTACGTAGCAAATTATTTTCGAAAAGATCACTAATCCGCACTATTTGATTTTAATCAGAGGCTACATTAAAACGAAGTATGTAACGATATTAAAAATATCACAGATTTAAATTAGTTCTATTGTCTTGATAAAAAGGTAACTGCTTCATATTTGTATTAATAACAACATTCTTTGGCATAGTTGTATATTTTTCATTATTCTTTGAAAATAATTTGTATCAAAGTTGTAAATTGTTCTCTTTTGAATAATGAAAAAGTAACATTTGTTACATTTTATCTTTTATCGATATACTTGATCAAAGTCATTAAAGTACATTGTAAAATGTAAAATTTTCTTTAAAATAAATTATTTTAGTTCTAATGCTTCGTATGAAAACATTAAATAAATATATGGGCTGTTAGACTTCTAATATCGGATTTCACAGTTTCCCTGCGGATTTATAAAAATTTCCAAATCTGAAAATTAATTAATTTACAATGTAAAGCAAAGCACTTGTGTAATAAGCAAATTAGTAAAATCACATGAGATCCAGCTAAATTTTCATGTAAAATTGAAACGTGAATTTGAGATATACTAAAATTTTTCGTAATTACACAAACAAACTAAAATTTTAAGATGTAATAAAAAAGACATGACTTGCATACTTGATGCATAAGGATGACTCAAGTAAAAAAATAAATAAATGAATAAATAGGCCAAATATTTTATATGGCTACTTTTGTATATAACAATTATTTTTCTAGACATTCATTACAGCGTGGTGCTATGTATCTCATTCCTTCTTGAAAAAAAAAAATTACGATTTCAAATGTGATTATTATTTTCTTTTGCTTCTGTGAGATAAGGTTAGTTTGGGCAACTGGGCCATGATTTTACAATAAGACTCTGGAGATTCTGGCAATTCAACTTAAAAAAAATAATATTTATTTGAATTAAAATCTGAACTGCTGTAAAAAGTTAGGTTCCTTCTATCAGACAGAAATGCTCAAAATTATATTTTAATATTCAAAAAAAAAAAAAAAAAAAAGCGTATTTCATCTTTCTTTCCTCATGGGTCCATTTGCCCCATAAAAATGAGGTAAGTGGACCAGGAGGGTCTACGTTCCACACGCGTTTATTTTTTTTCTTATGGGATATCAGGTCCTGTTTGAAAAGGTGTAAAAAACATAAAAAATTTTAAACCGGGCAGATCATGTACATTATACATCAACTAAAGAGCATTGTAAGGGAACCGTTGCTGTCAATATGTCTAAAAAAATCACTAAAAGTGAAAATATTAGATTTATTTATATTAAAAACATAAAAATTAAGTACTTATGTACTTCAGCATAGGTAATAAGTATAAAAGTCACATTGGTATTTTAAAGAAAAACATAGCAAAGTAAATCTATGAACAAACGGCTACGTAAGTACTTAAGTATTTTATCTGTATCGTACAATTTCAAGGTTTGGCTATCTTGCTTTCAGGGACAAGATACTTGCACTCGTGAAATGTTGAAATAATTTACTGACACCAGTAATTACAAGAGAATCTATTTCTAAACAAGTAAAAGTATATTTTCGCATACTTAATAAAGGTGAAATTTTCATTATAAAATTCCGGTGCTAATGTGGTAATTAGGGATTAAAATTATGTGATGCCATAATGGCATCACCGCCTCTTAAGGGGTTAAGAAATTTGATACGATACCACCCAATATGCTTTTTTTAATTTTATTACGTAATTTTAATAAGGTATTCTATAATTTTCTTTATTGTGAGCAAAAAACAATGGAGACATTTATTTCCCGTAGTAAGAGAAACTCAAAAGAAAATACTTATAACTATTGGGGTAACTGGATCCAGCATGGCCCAGTTACCCCGTATAGATGTCCCAGTTACCCCATTCTTGAAAAATTTATGGGGTAACTGGGACACCTGGCTTACATTTGAAACATGAAGTAAATATGTATAGATACCTGATAATATTAATGTAGTTATATGCCTAATCTTTTTTTAAAAATATTGTTCAATAAAAGTTCTTACAGTACTTTAATAAAAAGTCGAGGAAGTTCGACCAAATTGACGTTGTTTAAAAAAAAAGAAACGTAAATTTATGACACCATCTCACATCAAAGTGAGAGTCATGATTGAATTGACACACGTTGTTTTAGGAAGTAGAGATTAAGGTGCATTGTTCACAAAAGCTAAAATTTAAAAAACATCAACAGTTTTTTATAAAATAGCCTATGGCCTAGTTACCTCGTGGATCCAGTTACCCCAACTAAGCTTACTTCAGTGTAACGGTGGTCCTATCTATGCACTATGGTTCATGCGTTTTCAGTAATTGTTTCTTTAATATTATCAATGTTATTCAAATTGTTGCATTTAACGGCCTTTTTTTTTATCGTAAACATTCAATGGTAATGAGGGCATAATCTAACCATGTGAAACATTTCGCGACCACCTGAATGATATGGCCCTATCGTTTTCTCAGAAAAATCAACTTAGTACCCCCATGCTTAGAGCCCACTTTGTGCATAAATTTGCCACCACCAGAATTTGTCCTAGAGTTATCACAATGTTTTAGTGAAACATTTTTCATGTGTTTGTTCAAAATAAATAAATAAATAAATAAATTTTTGCTGCGCGAAGTTTCAGTTCAATCCTGCATCAAACAGGAGCGACTTCTTTCAGCCTAACTATGCTGCTGGTGTATACATAAATCTGATAGAGGTAGAAATTCTACCGGTATTTGTATTGCACCAATGGTTATTGAAACATATTTTTATGAGATTGTATAGAAAAATCTACTTACTACATGAAATTCCATTTGCAATTCTACATTCAGTTTACCCGACGTCATCAGATTAACCATCACAACTACTTGAAGAAATCTAGCGAAAGCAGATATTTTACAAGTGATATCATGAAGTTTTGCCGAAAAATGTTTTATGAGCTTGAAAAAACAAATTGTTTGCCCTGAATTGCACGATATTTCGGGTATAGATCTACATTCAACAAACTCTACATCTTTCGGACATCCGCCGTAGAGACGTTACCAGTGCTGTGAATCATTACATTTTTTCGAAAAATATTTTATGAATCTACACACTCCCATTATTTGCTCAGAAAAATTGAATTACTGCTCGAAATTTCAGTTGCAGCTCTATTGTCAACTGATGCTACACATTTCAGAAAACCGTAGATACAATGAACTTGTACTGCATTGCTATCTGAAAAATACAGTATTTGTGGAATGTACAACTGTAGCTGGAATTTCGTGCAGTAAATCGATTTTTCTGGGACAAAAAAATCGAAGTTTATGATACATTTTGCAGTAAAACTTCATGACAAAACTTGTAAAAGTTCTGCCTTCGTCACACTTTGCAAACCAGGCAAATTGAATGGAGGTTTGCAAATAGAGTCTATAGTAGAGAGCAAACTTATTAAAACATATTTCAATAAACTATTTTTTTTTAATTTTAATGGATTTTTTCACACAATTTTTTATTTACTTACGTACATAGGTAAATTTATTAGTTTTAAATATTGAATATTCAACCTGATAACAGTTTATAAGCAGGCATAAAGGACTCTGTTTTAAATTATAAATTAAATATTTGAAAAGTTTTGAGCTGTATATGCAAAATTTTAATTAGACAGAAGTAAATTGTTTCCAAATTTAACACCTACTTCTTTTGGTGATATTGAAAGTGCATTTTGATGCAGTATAACAGTTACTTCTGTAATTTACTGATAAAAATCAATATTTAAAAGCAGTATAACTCATGTTCTTGCTGAAAATATGTCATTAAAACTTCGAAAATGGGTACTTGTGAAATTAAACATCCATATTACAAGACGTTTAACAATTATTCCAACTATTCTAAATGTTTATGGATCGTAAATCAAACACCATTCTGAGAATTTAATTTAACTGAAGTATTTCACGCTTTTCATGACTTGAAGCAGAAATTTTGGTAGCTACAGTGCTATGGGCTAGAAAATCTGTTTTTATTTGGTAGTTAATCACAATAATCAAATTTCATAGATAAAACACACCTAATATATTTATATTTCTGTAACCAAAAAGATAAAAAAAAGAAGTACTTACTTTTTGAAGAGGATTTTATTATTATTATTTCTTCTATTTGCTGTTGTTATTTATTATTCGCGGTGGATCAAGTCATCATATCACAAAACGGAGAAGACGTTACGTACTTGTTTTGCAAATTAAAGGATACTTATGATCAGTGAAGATTAAAAATAAACGTGGTTGAAACAGAGCACTTAACAACAAGTCTGAAAGCTCATATAATGGTGGATGATCTAAATATAAAATCTGTTGAGGAATTCAAATACCTTGGATCAATCATTTATCAGAACGGATCGTGCCAAAGAAATGTAGAAAAGATAATTTGTCAAGGCAGACAAACAATTGCAATGCTGAATTCTGTTCTGTACTGCACTAATATTAATACATGGAAATTATTCCAGAGGGAAACATTCGCTTTGGATACAATATTTCAAATGAAAATCAAATTTCAAAGTAATTGCTTAATAGGCGCAAAGGCCAACATAGTGAAAAAGATTCCAAGCCAGGACTCAAACCCGGTCCATCAGTATAGCGAACTGACGTTCTACCGACTAAACCACTTGGAACGATACCCAGCAAGGAACATTTCTCACTATTATATGTTGGCCTTTGCGCCTATTAAGCAATTACTTTGAAATTTGATTTTCATTTGAAATATTGTATCGAAGGCGAATGTTTCCCTCTGGAATAATTTCCATGTATTAATATAGTTTCTATCGATACTGGATTTAATTATATTCCGTGTTTGCCCCAGGTTGGTGGCTCACGGTAAATATTCCATCTTGTGCTGCGTTTGTAGCCTTGCCAACATATAATAGTGAGAAATTTTCCTTGCTGGGTATCGTTCCAAGTGGTTTAGTCGGTAGAACGTCAGTGCGCTATACTGATGGCCCGGGTTCGAGTCCCGGCTTGGAATCTTTTTCACTATGTTGGCCTTTGTGCCTATTAAGCAATTACTTTGAAATTTGATTTTCATTTGAAATATTGTATCCAAGGCGAATGATTCCCTCTGGAATAATTTCCATGTATTAATATAGTTTCTATCGATACTGGATTTAATTATATTCCGTGTTTGCCCCAGGTTGGTGGCTCACGGTAAATATTCCATCTTGTGCTGCGTTTGTAGCCTTGCCAACATATAATAGTGAGAAATTTTCCTTGCTGGGTATCGTTCCAAGTGGTTTAGTCGGTAGAACGTCAGTGCGCTATACTGATGGCCCGGGTTCGAGTCCCGGCTTGGAATCTTTTTCACTATGTTGGCCTTTGCGCCTATTAAGCAATTACTTTGAAGTTTGATTTTCATTTGAAATATTGCACTAATATTCGCCACAAAATTAAGCAATTTTGTACACGACATTTCTTTCCCACAGTTTCGGTCCTGGCGTTTCGGTCCCACCGCTTCAGTCCCAATGCCATTTCGCTCCCTAGCCATTTCGGTCCCTAACCATTTCGGTCCTTAGCCATTTCGGTCTCTTGCAATTTCGGTGTCCACCATCTTATAACTCGGACTCTTAATTGTCGTAGGTCCGTCAAATGCTGTATGGTTCAACATCATTTGGGCGCTTAATCATTTTATATCACGCCCCGCCCCCCAATTTTATAAAAAGTTGAATATATATGAGTCCATGAAATTAACATTTATAGCTCCGTGATAATGAAATAACAGCGTGCTGAAATTTTGCGTGATTGAACAATGTGGCATAATGTTACAAGAGACATTGCCCTTTTTTTCTAAAAAAAAAAGAGTGGATGTTTTAAGTTTTTTAATTTATTATTATTATTAGGCATTTTATATATACTATAAACTACCTTAAATAAATTTTTTACTGGTGGATTTCATGAATTTAATTAGAACGTCTAAATTATCATCAATTGAATAATAAACAAAAACTGTGCTTAATTATTTTTCTTCCAATTAATTAATAATAAATGTCTGCAATAATTCAATTAGACATAAGCTATTACATGTAAATATTTTCTCAAATCACCCCTCTACACCCACTCCTTTAATTTATTCAGAAATTGGATATATTTATGGAAGAACAAATATTTAATCTTTCTTATTACTTTTATATTATAATGTTGCATCTTATAAATTTGTTTCCATAAGTTACTTAAACAATATAAATATCGGACGAGCAAAAGCGATTTGCTTCGTATGTGTACTATGAAAAATATTTTGTTTTCAGAAGAAAAAAAAATTAGATTCCGCCCGTCTCCCACTCCCCCGATCTTTTTTTTTTAATAATTGTTGCTTCTAATTTTTTAACAGTCTTCCCACCGCTTGAAGCAGATTTTTGTGAGCAAATTTTATTGAAACTGGGCCTATATCTTTTTAATAAAATGGTTATTTGTAATTTTCTGTAATATTGTTACTAATATTTTAATTAATTTTATTTTCCTTTTTTAAACTGACAAAACTAAGCTGTTTTGGGATTTTTCGTTTTTTTTATTTTTATTTTTGTTTTTTGTATTTTCCCCTCTCTTTCCAAGAAAATATGTTCAATAAATTTTTGTTTTAGTTTTATTATTAATTATATTAATAATTTTATATTTCAGTAACTTTAAATATAAACTAACTAATAAATAAATAACATATTTATCCTCATAATCCTTATCATTTTATATACCCATAATGAAATTAATAACACTGTAGTAATTTAAATTAAAAAGAAAAATTAAATATACATTTACCCTGTAATAACTATTATATGTAGCTAATGTAATAGTTTTTAAACAAGTAATCGATAAATTATTTATATGAACAATTAATAATTGAAATAATTTTGAATTGTTATTAATAAATACGTTTAATAAAAACAATTTAATTTTTGAGAATTTTTTTATTTAACAATATAACTGCTTCCAACTACAACTGCAAGGGACCAAAATACCTAGGGACCGAAACGCCAGGACCGAAAGGTCCTGCTACTTAAACATTTAATTTATAATGCAATCATAACAACGATAGTATATTCCCTTGTCTATAACACCCGCGTATTTATAATTGATACATTATTTGTAAAATTTAAAGCAATTTCGTCGTAAGCAGAAGAAAGTTTTTAAAATATTATGAATATATATATATGCATTTATATACAGTAAGGTCTAATATATGAACAGAGCAAAAACATCAAAATTAGGAGGGAGAAATTTTGGGAGACAAAAAGTTGATCCATATGAATATTTTACAAACAGGGACTAAAAATGCGAGTAAACGTAACAAGACCCAAGAGTAAAAATGGTAGTTACAGTTTCGTTTACATCTGAAATCCCTCGTCGCCGGTCGGATAGTATTGAGATAGAAAATTATTGAGTCTGTACTTGAGTGCTCTAGATAGGAGTTTGGTCCTACATCTGGTACACACTACGTCCCATATGTTAGCGCTTTGACATGAAAGAACACAAAGAATTGGAAATGGGAAGCAGAGGAACAAATGATTTATGCTTCGGTTATCGGAAGTGCTGTTGCGTAATATTTGTGAGCTCCGGTGAATTTAGAGAAATATTTAAATATTCACTAAATGCAAAGAAGTACCGGAGCAAGTACCCGGAGAAGTATTCCGGTGAGCGCTGGCGCAAATTAAGCATTGATTATTGTATATTTTCATTTGTGGTTATATTATATTTTCTTAGATTAAAGAACTTTTTTTTAAGTCTAATGTTGCTTCTAATACAGTTTTGCTGATTGTGTTGTTTAAAATGTTTTCATATGTTATGTCACTCCGAATTTCATTGCGAACTAAAAATCGTTACATTTTTTATTCTTTTGTTATAAAAATTTCACGTTTTCAGTGTTTCCTGTAACAGACATTTTTTTCTTTTGATTTGAATGACATTTTAAATTTTCTCCTTCTTTTCCAAAATAAATTATTTTTATAGCTTTTTTTGTATGGCAATTTGTGAAAACTAATTAAGATATTTTTCAGCTATTATTATGATTTTTTTAAGAGCTAATTTTTTGAAAATGCTTTTATCAAACGCTAATTGCCAATTCAGAAAATATCTCCTTTTTCACGCACATTTTGTTTTCTTATATCTGGACTTTTTTAACTGAATACAATGAATAAAAATCTAAATTAATTTAAAAATAGATAAATATGATTGTTATTTTGACACATAACATGTAGTTGCGTCGAAAAACAATAATATTGTTCTACTTTTTATTATCAAAAATCTCTTTATTTATGTTTATTTATGAATTTTTAATTTCGAAATTCTCATATTTACATAAAAGTATACGAACCAAGATACTACACACCATACACACACGGATGTTTTAATTTACAACCTAGAAGATTACATTCAAAATATTTAATAAATATTATTAGTATTTTCAATTTGACTATAACATAATTCATGCTATCATCTTTTAACTGAATGTAATAATTACGCCAATTTCAGGCTCCCAAGAGAAAAATTCAAAACGATCCCACATCTATCTATATTAATTAAAGAAAATTGTTTGTATCTGTCTGTGTGCGTGTATGTTTCTTCGTGATGGCAAGAGAAAATACATTGCACGTAGAATTGCACAAACAAGAAAACACAGTGCACGCTGAAAGTTTGAATGAGGATAAACAAAGGCAGATCCGAATGAATCTGAGATTATTCCATTTTTTGATAACTAAGACGAGATTAAATTTTTAATTAAACATTTTACTTTAACATGGCAAAATGGTGAACTTACATTGTGCCACCAATTGTGTCTGTGGCTTTTCCGGGTAATCCTCGATTCTTCAAGCAGGCGAAAGGAAAATGTTCCGTTTTTCAATCTCCTGATCCTCCATGCAATTACTAAAAAAAACATAAATACACACTTTGTCATGGTGCCTTTTAGGTTCTAATGTTATTTTTCGTTTAAAAAAATAATATTTACTATTTAAAAATAAAAAAAATCTATAGGTTGATTTTGTATTAGTTTTCACGTTTTCTGTTTTTTCTGCAGCTTTGAACTGCCATCGGCCCATCCTGGACGGAAATACAAAAAAATAAAATAAACCACTTATTCAGGGTACCGGTTCTTTTCTAACGATAACTAAAAATATATTTTAAGTTAGGTTTCATATAGTTTTTATGTTTTTCCATTCTCTATCATGATTTCCGTTTTCCTGCATTCTGAACCCAGTTCTGGGTTCGTTTTGATAGTTTAAAATACAAATCACACAAATTAAAGGGTCTGTTTTGGCGAAGGTCGACTAGGGTACTATGGGGCCTTCAACTCTACGTTCGTTGAATAGATTTTTGTTTAAAAATATAAAATACAACAAATTCGATAGTGTACGCTGCGAAGACAGTAGTCTTTCAACAAGAAAAGTTTTTAAACAGGTTTTTGCCGTAATACAATCACATTTTGTTAAAATAAGTTGCTTGATTTAAAAAAATGTAGTTAATTATAAATTAATGAAAAATGTATAAGAAAATAAACACTGAAGTGCGAATGCCTCACACGAGTCTGCTGATTCATGTTTACTATTTATAAAAAATTAGTTTTTGAAGGTCGTGTCCGGAGTTTTTTCTTCAATTTCATATTCGTTTTCATGTTTTCTATTCATTCTGTAGTTTGAAACTGCCATCCGCATGTACCGGTCAGAAATACAAATAAATAAATAAATAAAGAAAGAAAGAAAAGAAAAGGAAAAGAAAAAAAACTCATTTCTTCATCGTACATTTCCAGTGGTAACGATGATTTTTGTTTAAAAAATATTAATATTTGCTATTTCAAAAAAAAAAAAAAAAATCTGAAGATCGATTCAATTTCGTTTTCAATTTTTCTATTTTTTCGATATTTTTAAAATGTCATCCCTGTTTCCCGGATACTATATGTATATAAAGTCAGAAAAATTTCATTTCAGTTTCATCCTTCGAATTGGCTTAAACAGCTTATTATATCCATTGTTGTAATAGAGATTTACCCTTTAGCCGTGATTGAACGTGGAAGGAGAAGCAATAACCACCAGTTCAAAAAAAAAAAAAAACTCCAATCTGATATATGAAGAGTTTTTTTATTCCATCATGAAAAGCAACAGGGAGAGGCACAAGGGGGTAGGCATAACAAGACACTTCTTAGTGCCTCTTTCACAGACAGCGTCAGGGCGAAAAGTGAGTTGAATATGCAGTTACAACTTTCTTGCTTGGCGGACTACAATATCGCCAATCTACAAGTATTTAGCGCCATGCACAAGAGACACAGAAACACATTGGCTGGTATGGATTCGCCAAATACATACGGTAGGCTTCTACCATATATGAATCCTGTAGGGGTGCCAGATTTGTGGGTTACTAAAATTCCTGAATCGTGAGAGGCGCAATATAATCTGTACTTTGATACAACTGCGGTTAAGTGTAAAAATAAAAATGTTTCTGGATAAAGACAGAGGGTGAAAAACTGACCGAATTCGTTAGGCGAAAAGTGCATGAGAATGTATTTTTCTAACACAGATGTTAGGTCAAAGATTAACAACGTGCATTGCCACAAAAATGCAGAATTGACATACGTCTGAATGATAAAGTGCAGAGCGAAAATAAATGTAATGAATAGATTACATGTTAAGTGATTTTAAATGATGAGTTATATTCATGCCCAAATAAGGAAGTGACCGAAGTTAAAATGCTTTTGTTACTAACAGTCAGCAGTAACGTTTTTCTACAAGGTTAAATCGTATGTGTGAGAAACTCTCAAAGTAGAATTGAAGACTGAATCACTGATTTATTTTATTAAAGAAATGAGTAACTACAATAATTTAATTTAAATGTGAAGGGCTATTAATACAAGCGATATAGCTATTAAATGTTAAATTTAAATTAGGGGCTGCACTGTGTGACTATAGTACCCTAAAATAAATAAAGTATTAAACAGAATTTTAAATGAAATTGAAGGGGGGGGGGCTAATCGAACGAAAACATATATAACGAGATAATCGTTATAATTGTCTTCAGTTTTTTCAGTGAATGATAATTTTAAATAAAAGTTTAAAAATGCAAACTTGTAGACATTTTTTTTTTTGGGGGGGGGGGGCGGGGGGAGATCGGTCGGTATTCGAGCATTATAGATTTCAAGCTACAATGCATTTCTTTTACATTAATATGAATTGCACATAATTGCAACTCATCCGAAAGCGAAATTTTCTATAAAGTTCTGTGGTTTGGCTGGTTTCGTTACTGTCCATATCTCTTAAATTGGAACTAATATCTTTCAATATGACGATATTACATTTTTTCCTTTAGGTGAAGTTAATTTACAATAAAGTTAATTGATGAACTTACAATCAAGTTAATTTACAATGAACTGAAATGAAAAGTACGGTGTATCATAGTAGTAATGTCGTAGATCACAAGGGTCAGCCCCCCCCCCCCCCAACTCACACACATAACTTAAAGTTTCACAACAGAAAAATATTTAAATTTTAAATGTAATTTCAAAGGATTATTAACCACTAGTTTCTCATTAAACTCAGGGGATTTTTTTTTATGACCCTTTAAATAAGAATTCTTCCCTCTTCACGTTTTTGGGTAAACAGATGTATGTGTGTTTGTGGAGGGGTACGGAGGGGGTGGAGATGACACTGCAACACTGCATGGCTTTCTGACTACTGCTGCTCGGATCTTTTATATCCTAAAGAACTGTTTTACTATTCGTTTTTGAGAGTCGTTCGTAATTAGATTCCGCATTAAAAGTACCTATCCCTCTTCCACAGATTTAAATTTTTTGTAAGTCCCATTCTATCTCAAAATCAGTTTCTGCATTTGATGAATCTAAATCCATCATTTCTCACTCTTTATTGTTAATCGTCTATTCTATGCCGTCGATAATCTCTTAAAGGTTCTACATTTTAAGTATCTTTCTGCCTATGTGCCTTTGTACAACACCAAGTCTATAGAAACAAGAAAATAAATAATAATATATAATCCAAACTACCATGAATGGGCGGATTAACACTTGGATTAGATAGATTAGTCATTTTTCACTTTACAGAGAAATTGTCCTGAAAAGCGAATTTAAGAACGTTGAGATATAAAAGAGCAAAGAGTTTTAAAACATACTTAAAACTTACAACTTGTAAGAATCCTTAATTTTTAACAGTGAGCAAATTGAAAGCGCAAAGGTCATTGATATTTAAAAATTTCTGAATTTAACACTGTTTTTAGATATATTTAAGGTTATTATCTCGGCCTGGGCAACGCCGGAAGTTTAGATGTTTTAATATTAGGTAGCTTTCATTACAAAAAGCTACCTATTGCAGCCGTTCGGAGGAAAGCGATTTCAAAAAAATTTGGTATATTTTCATCGATCATGACCCCCAGACCCCGAAACCACCCTCTGTTCAAAATTGATATATATATATATATATATATATATCCATATATATATATATATATATATATCCATATATATATATATATCCATATATATATATATATATATATATATATATATATATATATATATATCTGACCTATGTCACACTGTAACTCTCGTATTTATGAACCGATTTGGATGTAATTCGGTGTGTACATAGTACATACCAATGTCTCGACCGAGTTCGTTGGCCAGCTTCATCCGCCATTTTGTTTCAAAATGGCGGCCATTTAAAATTTTTAAAAAAATTTAAAATTTGAAATGTGGTACCAAGAAATTGAAAATGGAAAAATATTTTTATCTTATGTATTTAACCTTTATACAAAGACTCCGGAGCAGTTTTTGTTTTGTCTATATCTTAAAAAATGGCTGAGTTATAGTATTTTGAATTTCTAGCGTGGCTGACATTTTGAAAAGTCCTGAATTTTGTCACGCGATAAAAAGCGTATTTATGAACCGATTTGAATGTAACTTCGTTTATACATAGTACATACCAATGTCTGGACCGAGTTCGTTGGCCAGATTCAGCCGCCATCTTGTTTCAAAATGGCGGCCATTTAAATTTTTAAGAAAAATTTAAATTTGAAATGTGGTACCAAAAAATTGAAAATTGAAAAAATATTTTTTTCTTATATGTTTGACCTTGATAAAAAGATTCGGAAGCAGTTTTTGTTTTGTCTATATCTTAAAAAATGGCTGAGTTATAGCATTTTGAATTTCTAGCGTGGCTGACATTTTGAAACGTCCTGAATTTTGTCACGTGATAACAGACGTATTTATGAACCGATTTGGATGTACCTTGGTGTGTACATAGTACATACAAATATCTCGAACGAGTTCGTTGGCGAGCTTCATCCGCCATCTTGTTTCAAAATGGCGGCCATTTAAAATTTTTAAAAAAATTTAAAATTTGAAATGAGATACCAAAAAATTGGAAAACGGAAAAGATTTTTTTTCGTATGTGTTTGACCTTAATACAAAGATTCCGGAACAGGTTTTGTTTCGTCTATATCTAAAAAAATGGCTGAGTTATAGCATTTTGAATTTCTATTGTGGCTGACATTTTAAAACGACCTGATTTTGTCATGCGATAACAAGCGTATTTATGAACCGATTTGGATGTAATTTGGTCTGTACATAGTACATACCAATGTCTCGACCGAGTTCGTTGGCCAGCTTCATTCGCCATCTTGTTTCAAAAGGGTTGCATTTAAAAAAATGCAATTTAAAATTTAAAATGAAGTATTAAAAAATTGGAAAATGAAAAAGATATTTTTATGTGTTTGGCCTTGATACAAAGATTCTGGAGCAGCTTTTGTTTCTGAAAATTTGTTCTTTTGTTTATATCTTAAAAAATGGTTGAATTATAGCACTTTGAATTTCTAGCATGGCTAACACTTTGAAACGATCTTGTATTTGTCACGCGATAACACACGTATTCGCCTATTTCGATGGAAGAAGGCATGTGGATAGTATACATCAATATCTCGACTAAGTCGCTTCATCAGCCATCTTGTTTCAAAATGGCGGCCATTAAATTAAAAATATATATATTTAAAGTGAGGTGCAAAAAAATTAGAAATTGAAAAAGGTTTTTTTCTTAAATATTTGACCTTGATATAAGGATTCAGGAGCATTTTTTGTTTGTCTTTATCTTAAAAATGGCTCAAATATAGCAGTTTCAATTTCTAATGTGGGTGACATTTTGAAAAATCTGATTTTTTGCCTGCGACAGCACTCGTATATATTAACCGATTCCGATGTGAGTGAGCATGTGCACAGCAATTACTATGGTCTCGACCAAGTTCACTGGTTAGCCTCATCCATCATGTTGTCTTAAAATGGCAGGCTATGAAATCGCCGAATTTGGCAGCCAAATATAAGTTACTTTAAATAAAAGCAGCTTTTATAAAGCTGACTAATTTCGCGAAATTCTCATTCATTATGATTTAGTATTGATAAAAATTAGTATTGAATCTCCTATATTCGGTTTCCACAAAATTCAACTTCGTGTGTTTGAATAATATAAGTTGGCTTTTTTAAAATAAGGAATATGAAAGCTACCTCTTCCTCCCGGCACTGGCCGGAAGGACTTTTTATTCTTATAAAATATATTTAATGAAATACATTGTTTAAATAATTTGTTTTCATTAAAATAATTATATCGTTATTTTTAATACATCTCTAGATAATATCTTTTTCGAAAAATATTTGAACACATAACTTGAAATATTTAATTCAAAGCATGTTTTTGAATTAATTTTTCTGACATTTGTTTAAAACTTTTCCCTGCTATGTCACTCTGAATGTCACTGCAAATGAAAACACGCTATCACTAATTTCTTTTTCGTCTTTGGAATTTCATGGTTTCAATGCTTCCGAAATAGAGAAAAAAATCTCTTGATTCAAAATATATTTTAAATTTTCTTCTCTCACGAACTAAATTTTTTAAAAAGATTCATCTTGTGCAGTAATTTGTGAAAAATAATTAAGATATTTTTCGGTTGTTATAAAGGTTTTTTTTTCTAAGAGCTGAATTTAACATGCTTTTATTGCACATGAATAAGCGATTCACTAAATATATTCATTTTCTCCCACATTTTGCTTTTTAATGTCTGTAATTCTGTAACTAAGTGGATTAATAAACTTGAAAAGAAAACTATATGTTGCATGCTGTATTAATGTAAAATCGCAATACAATAATTCAAATTAATTCGTGTTCTTAAAGCAAAAATCAGGTCTTTTCTTCCTTCCTGAAAAGTATATCAAAAGTTGGGGAATCGAAAAAAAAGTGTGAACGAAATGATGGCAGAAAATACGGCATTTAAATAAATTAAAAACTTACTTTCTAAATTCCAATACAATCCTTTTAAATTCCAAGGATACCATTGGACTTTCCAATGTTATCCTTTCAATTTTCCATATGGATTAAAAATAACATCATATTACAAATACGGCAATTATATTAAAAATGCGAAAAATACGGCATTCATATTATATTAAAAATACAGAAAATACGACATTCATATTACATTAAAAATACGGAAAATACGGTATTTAAATAAAATAAAAAATTTACTTTCTAAATTTCAAAGATAACATTGGACTTTCCAATGTTATCCTTTCAATTTTCCATATGGATTAAATTTGATCTTATATTAAAAATAGTTAGATATTTTGTTTGTTTGTTTGTTTCATACTGAAATTCATATGGATGCATTAAAAAAAGATAAAAAATATGTGGGAAATTTTACTTAAATTTCATATTGTAATATATTTTTTAATTTATTTAAATGCCTTATTTTCTGGCTTAATTTCGTACGCACTTTTCTCAATTCCCCAACTTTTGATATACTTTTCAGGAAGGAAAGAAAGCCGTAATTTTTGCTTTAAGAACATGAATTAATTTGAAATACACGGTGCATTCAAAAAGTTCCAGGTCTGATCGTACACAGACCATATAACTCCCATATTGCACTTACATTTGATATTAAACTTCAACGTAGTCTCCTTCCAAACCATCCTTTGGAATGCCTCCACTTCAACACTATTGAGTTCTGATGTCACAGCGATTTCAATGTCATCTGTCGACTCATACCGCTTACCTTTCATCTTCAATTTTAACTTCGGAAATAGAACGACGTCCGGGTGTACAGATCTGGTGAATAGGGTAGATGTTTGATACACACAACCTGCCTTCTCGCCCAAAATTGATGCAAAATGATGGACATATGAGCTGGTGCATTGCCGAACAAGAGGCACCAATTTTCATTGTTCAGCAAAACGAGCATCACACTCTGAATTCGTCTCAAAAGGAGATGCAAGATATCTTTGTAGAATGCACCAGTTACAATGGAACCTTTAAGACGAAACTTTTGATGAATAATGCCCTGATCTTTCACTGTCTTCGATCGATTCTATTCCAGCTAGAAATTTCGAAAACCACTCAAATACTTGGGAACGACTCATAGCATATGTGATATCGTTAGATATCACATACATTTCAATCCTTTATAGATAATTGATATTATCCCCATATAGTTAAAATTTAATATTAACAATCTAGATAAATATACGCCGTTCTGTTTCTTTTTGTATACTTATGTATTAAATTAATCTACTTCCCTTTTACGTGTTACTTTAATGTTTCAAGATAACTCAATCTATTCTTTTCTCAAGAAAAGAAAATAATAAAAAGAATATTATTCACAGCCATTTAATTCAAAATATTCTTTTCGCCTTTCATCTGCCTATGCACTTTCTCTCTGTTAGATTTTTAATTCGAAACTTTGCTAAAAGATAGTGAATACTTTAGTTAAACAAGCGGTTATATAATAATACCCAGATATACTTTTAAACTTCTGTCGCCTTTAATTTACCGCACTCGTTCCAATGCTATCGTCAGCCTTCAAATTACTTCATACTTTCTCACGTACTAACGCTTGACTAATTACCGCCTGTTAGGCCTTTCATCTAAATTTAAACTGCACCGTGTATTCCAAAGTAACGGTCATCCCTCTGTAAGATCTGTTGTCTTACCCAATATCTATCTCTCGCCAAAAACTTTACGAATGAAAAATGTGAACTCTATCACTCTTTACCTACTTTTCATGATGTAAATACCAAATTTGATTTTTGTGTGTCAACGGAATCACTCCCAAAACCTGTGTGTCTTCTCAATTTCTTCATTAAACTCTGCGTTTAGGCTTTAAGTCTTATTTTTAATCTTCTGAACCAGTGTTTATTGTTTCGTAAGCGCATTTGCACTTTATCGCGGAAATCTTCAGTTTAAAAAAAAAAAAATTCAAATGACATTGCCATCTGCATATTTTATCCGAAGTTTAATAAAGAAAAACATTACAACAAATAAGTCGCTATTATAGCATCCTCACCATATGCAGATTTAATCATTTCGTAAGTTTCTGTGGCTAATATTTCAAACTAACACAAAATTTTATGTTCGTTCGTTGCTCTATTTTTTCGATAACAATAACGCACATACAATCTTTACGGAAATGAAAGCTACTAAGTTGGAAGTACAAAGAAATGAATGTAACCACTTGATACGCGTGGTTCAAGATCGTTGATCGGTCAACCCGCCTGTTTTGTACAGATAGCTCCAACTGTGTATTTTTACGAGCGGGAGTCTTGGAACTTTTTGAATGCGCTGCGTATTTTACTGGGGTTGTATATTAATACAAAATGCAACGTACAGTTTTATATTTTGAAATCGCCTTTATTACAATAATTGTAGAGATCCACTTAACTCAGTGGTTTGCATGCTGTCGATACAATGCCGATGCTTGGGCAGATTGTCTCTGGTTCGAAACCAGCGCGGGGTGACTGTGAAATTTCTTCAAAGTTTGCCTTTTACCAGAATCCTAATTCGGATCTCTTTCCTTTAAAAAGTCATCCCTGAAGGCATGTACCTCCCAGCAAAAACGGGCCAATGCTTAATAAAATCACTCTCCCTTACTTACAAACAATCAGTGCAAGTTGTTTTTTTTTAATAGCAAATGGTACAGCAATAATTTAAAAGCTTCTATCTTCCTGTATATTACACCTTTCTGAAGAACAAAACTATTGAATCAGTGCAAGTTCTGTTTTTTTTTTTAATCGCAAATGGTACAGCAATAAATTAAAAGCTTCTATCTTTCTGTATGTTACACTTTTCTGAAGAACAAAACTATTGTCATTAAAACCATTCGCAATTTCTTCCTAGAAAGTGTAATACCGTTAATTCTCGAAACCTTACCTCATTTCATAGCTACATATAACTACATGCATTAGTTTAGATTGCTCATATTCTAAAATTTCTAAAATCGCACTTGTTTAAGCCGATTTTAAAAATTTATAGTTTTGATATTCTTAAGAAACACATAGGTTCAAATTATAACACATTTTTCGTATTTGAATGTTTATTAATTAAAATATTATATTTCTCTTAATGATTGACCTATCTTTTATTAAACGAAGATCTCATTAAAAAAAAAAAAAAAATCGACATGTAGTCTTTAAGAAACAATAAATCCTGTTTTTTCGCACTTTATAATTTTTTTATACTAAAGTCGCGATTGAAAGGGCACGGGGAGACACTATGCAAATAAATACGATTTTGGATATTTTAATTCATGCTTTAGTCATTAAACACCCAAACTGTTCCTTTGCACACAGCTTAATTTTAAATTCATAAAGTGTCATTGCTAACAAAGCTTTAGATAATTGCAAATATACTTATAGCATGCATATGATTTGACCTTCTCCTATTTTTATTGTGAACTTTTATTCTTAAATGGAAATTAAGGAGAGACATTTAATTGTGATTGATGATGTAAAGAGAATTTTAAAACTTTATATCAGGGAAATTTCATGGCGTTAGAAGAAGTTTTCGTCTGTAAAATATAGCACATACAGATAAACTATAAAACTTCCATGAAACTAAATAGTGTGGAATCTCAAAGGTGTTCCTTGACTAAAGGTGTTCCTTCACTAAAGGTGCCAGTGCTTTTTTTTCATGAAAGGTGTATTTAATATTGTTTCTTGATTATAAATTTTCAACAAATATGCGGTTTATCATATATTATCCACCTACACCATAAAACATTTTCTTCTCTATATTTTAATTTTAGTGAGGTGTTTTAATATTATTCATAATTGTATAAAATAAAATCTCTCTATTCTAAAAAAAAGTAACTACCGCTGTCACCGCCGCCGCCGCCGCCGGTTTTGAATTTTTTGTGACCGGAGGTCTTTCTTCGTTAATATTGAGAAAAATAATGCATACAAAAATATGAAAATCAGTGGTTTTATACAGAAATGTTTGATGAACACGCTGATGCAGACAGTTTTCAAATCGAAGAATTATTTTAAGAGATATTTAATGCTAAAGTTGGACAAAATCGTTCCACTAAAAAAGTTTTATAGCAGCAAAAACTATACATGGCAGTGTAATCATTTTTAGATCATTTTATGGGTTAGAATTTGCCGGAGTGCAGATTGCATTAATTTTTTTTTTTATTTTGACTCATTTTTTTAGGTTTTATTTCTATTTTAAATTCAAATTTGCAGCATTTCTAGAGATATTTTTTACAGATTTCAGAAAATTGTACTAATTTAAACTGTTGCCAACTGTATAAAAAGCGCAAGCAATAATGTTTGCTTCAAATTAAAAATTTATTTACACGTGACTATTATAAACAGGAAAAAAACTTTCAAATTAGAATTAAATAATTATGTATAAAAAGCAGGAACTTATTAAAAATTACGTCATAAAAAGTATACACGTGAATTTTAAAAGAGAAAGGATATTGTAAAATAATAAATTCATTAACATGCGTTAGAAGTCTTAGGAGAAATTATGTCATATTTACGTCACATTATAGTTATTACATAAAATGGACACAAAATAATATTGCAAAAAAGTTTAAATTTAGAAATTGCGCTAGACATTTATTTAATATTTTGAGAGGATATTTTCAACTATTTTTGTTAGGAAAGCGCAAATAATATTTCATTGCTAACAAAAGTACTTTCACGCGATTATTTAAAAGAGAAAGAATAGCTTGGTAAAAATTACGTCAGATTAAAAACGATTAATTTAAAATGTCTCATTTAAAAGAACTTTCTTTTCGCTTTGTTAAAAAATACCAGGAGACAAAGACTCAGTTTACTTAATTCCTTTTATATTAGCTTATTTTGAAATGTTGTTACACGTGTCTACGTCATCAAGTTATTTTTATTTCGACGTTTTATTTGTATTTTTATTAATGTTGTACGAATTTATTTGTTCTTTCGTTATTTAAAATAAAAATTATGTCAATTTGTATAATTTGGCGAGTGGTTTGGCGATTTATATAATTTGGCGAAATGGGTCGACGGGATAATCAAGTAGTACCGCAACGGATTTGGCGTTAAAATTCCCCAATGAAAGAGAAATGAATAGAAATTCGTTTATAGGGAGATCGACACTGTTTTTTAAATTATAATTCAATCTTTCGAAATCTTTTTAAAGCCGATCAAATTAGCGTGCATTTAGAGCCTGCGGTGTCTGGACGGGGGTTGGCGAGCGTAGCTCGTAGGGGGCCGAGCCCCCTAGTAAAGTAAAATAAAGTAAAATGAATTTTATGAAATAAAAAAGGGAGATTGAAAGGGGTAAATGGCGAATGCCGTAAATCTTTGTGTATCTGAAGGGTAGAGTTAATAAAAAAATTAATTAAAGCAATAAAATGCCAAGGGATTCTGCGAAAAATTTAATTGAATTGATTATATAACTAATAGTGAAGAAAACTTAAACTTTGGAGGTTGCTTTTACATGCATTCCTGGCTATAGCACTTCATGGTTTACATTTGCTTATCTTTTGACTATACTGTATCTATTAGTGTTACTACATCCCCCCCCCCCCTTTTTCTTTCTTTTTTTTTTAATTGAACCGCTAAAAACCTAGTTCATCATGATTTATAGGAGAGGCAAAAACAGACACCAAATATATATTCAAAATAAAAATACGAAAATTAAAAATATGAAATATTTATATTAAATGTGTAATTTATTTTATAAATGTAATATATATATATATAACATATTTTATTAATTAACCAATCTAAAATCTATTGTTAGTTTTCTTTATTTAATTTTACTTTCGTCTTAAAAATGCTATTTTCCTTTTTCCTCTTTCAACAAATCTGTGATTTCAACGCGTCATTTTCTTTTTCATTTACCAATGCGTCGGTAATTTCATTCTTCTTGATGTATTATTTGGAACATTTTATTGTGATCTACATTCTTTCGGGATTGATTTAGAAGGGGTTTTTTTTGTTTGTTTGTTTGTTTTTCGCGCGCTTAGGGAATCTGATTACTCCAAAATTATACTTCCATGGTGGATAGATTAATCAAGTCTTTTGATGGGATAAATTCCATTTGTATTAGGAATTTTTGTGGTCGTTCGCTAAAGGTTTAAATTCCAGCTACACAGAATCGGAAATAACTTTTTGTGTGCTTATCATCTGCTTCAAGTAAACCCGGCATCAGAATAGAATGATTTCCTGATTTTTTAGAATTTCGCCTTTAACATGATTTTATAAAACGCTGTGTTTATTAATTGGAGAGTGCTCCATTTATTGTGTGAAGAATATGTTAATAAAGAAGTTAAACGCAAGCTGTTTGGTTCGGATTTAAGCTGTCTCGGAAAAATAACCAAGGATTTTCGACATTTGCCACACCTGTTTTTGAAACACTTGATTCCACGCTGGAATCAATACACCATTACTAGAACGACATTGTAGAATTATTTGTACATTGTACATTGTATATTGAATTTCCTGTTTTTTAAATTATGTCTGTATACTGGTTGGACTGCATATTAGTATTTTACCTCTCCAACGTCAATGAATATGTTGTAGTTCGGATCTTTTTTAATCATCGGCTGGCTAATATATTTGATGGCTGTTCGCCGAAATGCAACAACATCTGCTATCATGTAATTGCTGTACAAATACTTAATGGGATATCGTCATGTATATATGCATATATGGGTCATTCTAATTTTTTTTTTTCACAAAAATTTCAATAAGTAAATTAAACACCCCTCCCCCCCCACCCCCTCAAAAAAAGTTTATATTTCTTCCTTTTAAAAGTTTATGCTGGTATAGTCTCTTCATTAATTGCTACTTAATTTATTTTATAACCATTTAGGGGATCATTTCCTTAAGGTATGTATCTGCCTACTTTAAAATGACCGTTTTCGTGAAATTTTTCGAATTATCTTATTATTGTTTTATTTGAAAGAGAAACCGTTTACGATTACAAATCTGTTTTAATTTTATTTCTATGATTATTAGAAGAGGGGTTATAACCAATTTAATAAACAGGAAGTAATGAATCAAATTCCTGAAGTGAGCGTAGGAGTGACAGCAGAAATGTAAACAATGTTTTTATACTACCTTTTCTTACATTTTTCACATAAAAACACTAATCAAACTAACTGACAAACCTAAATTAATTTTGTGTGCATCCTTATCCTTATAATATTATAAACGCGAATGTGTGTCCGAAAGTTTGAATGAAGTCAGCGTCTAAACGGGTGAATTAATGCTTTTGTATCTTTGGATGTAGATGGATTACAACCCAGAAATGAATATAGCCCATGTTTAATTTATTTTATTCAAATATTTTGCTTAATAATCCAGAATTTCATTATTTTTCACACACAATGAATTGACAATTTTCCTGTAATATTCAAACATATTTCTTTAACGTTGCCAAGTAAATAAAAAACCGGAATAAATCTTTCTCCACGACAATTAATTTTGTGAACAATTTCCAAGCGAAAAATTTAACTACAAATTATTCAAAGGAAAATAAATATCGCGTTATATTTGAAACAAAAAAAAAAAAAGAATATTTTTTATTATACTTGAAGCATGAGTATTTGCTACGTTAGTAAGAGGTTTTCTGTCAAAAATGGTTTTATAATTAGAAGGAATAATAATGAAAAAGATTTATATTATTTAGAAAATATTTCGCTTGGAAAAATATGACGTCATATTTGAAATTAAACAGGCATTTTCAAGTATACGTTAAAAATATAAGGGGCATGAAAATCAGTGACTAATAAAATGGATAAATAATGACAAAAATACTTTTGCTAATACTGGTTAAAAAGTGTGAATATAATAAGTTACACACAAATGAGAGTTTTTATTCAAAATTCACTTTACGATTATCAGGAGAAGATAATTTTGAGGCTATTTTCTCTTTAAAATTGAAAAAGAAAGTGAATTTTCCAAAAACAAAAAACATATTTTCACACATTGAAGCTTCATGAATGAATTTATTCCACAGAGACAAAAGCGAAAATCGTCTGTCAACATATTGACATTCATAACCAAGGATGTAAATATAACTTCCGTGCATAGAAGTGGATAGTTATTGTCCCCTATTCATGCGAATTGAATTTTAAAAAGCATATACTATTTAAATTAATTACTTTTAAATGTTTGCAGATTAAACGTTTCACAAACTCGTTTTTAGTAAAAAGTTTTATCGGGTAAAAATGATGTAATATTTTGTCATGTAAAGCATTCATTTTACTCAGAAAATATTAATATATATTTATTTTAATTTCGTCAAAGTCATGTCATTTTCATTTTACCAGCTTCGAAATATTAAAATAACCATATACTTTTTAGAAATAACGTTTTGCATCAAAAGGCGCATAATTTCAAAATCCAATTTTAGCTTACATTTTAAATACAAATTTTTACTTGAAATTTAGTATTTAATAAAATTAATGTTTTAATGTTTATCTAAATGTATAATAATATTAGATTTTATTAAGCGATTTCATGTTTAAATATACTAAAATGCATATTTTTACATGGTTCATGAAGTGAAATATTTTTTTTTCATCTTGACAAGTATTATTCCGTAGGAAAAACTAACCTATTAAAAGCGTCGTCATATTTTAAATCATTAACCTGTTTTCTTTCAGAAAACATTAGCTTTTTATAGCAATTACACAAAATGGTGTGATTTCGACAGACTTTATCATTTGAAAATTCATAAGTTTAACTTTCTTTTACCGTACAATCTCCTATAATGCTGCTTTTAATAAAATTTACTAAATAGTACATGATAGACTATGTAAAAAAGTTTGGCAAGCAACTTTAATTGGAGATTAGGCTTTACATGTGACATAGTTTCGAGTAAGGGTCATTCCACACAAAATGAGCAAATATTAAAAAAATGTCGTGGCTGCGTAGTAACCGATTTTAATAAAATTTGATACACAGATTCAATTCATATTCAAATAGAGCATTGTAAAATATTTCGACAAAAAATAAAAAATTTTGTAAGTTCTGGACATTTAAAAAACTTGTGACATAGAATGGCATGTGTACAATCGTTCAAAGTTGCAAGTTTGAAGTTCCGTATCTTGAAAACTGTTTAACATAAATTAAATCTTTTTATAATATTGTAATCACTGTAAAATTATTTTCATATTTATTTAATAATAATAATTTGTTAACATCATGATTAATCTTAAATTTGTTGTAAAAATTGAAAATTTGTCAATTTTGAGAAAATTAAAAACGTTATGAAAATTAAAGGAATTCAAGAACATCTGTGAAATGGATGCCTGATGTAGTGTTACATATTAAGATCGAATTCCTATAGTTTTTAAGTTGCCATGTATTTCCTTCACCTTTAAAAAAAATTTAGAAACTTAGAAAAAATTACAAAACTGTAATTTTTCCTCTTATTGATAGGCAAAAAAATATTGAAGGAAAGGTAAGACATTATAGTTATTGCACAGACATAAAGATCAATAAGTCCATGATATGCTAAAAAAATTTCAAGATTGCCTTTTGATTCCTAACATCACAAAATTTGGTTAAAAAAGTAATATTTATTCCATTCCAAGAGCTTTACTCTTTGAATAAGCGCGCGTTTTTTTTTACAATATTACACGATTTCAAAGAGAAAAAAGATGCAGTGCTGCCATCTATGGATTTAGAAGATAAATATATAATTTTTTCTTCAAAGTAATATATATATATATTTTTTTACTGTAGTTTAAAATAAATATATTAATAGCCAAAAATAAACTGAAAGCAAAAATTAAAGTTTCCATATTGAAAATAAACACTTTTATCTATAATAGGAAATAATTTAAAAGTTTAATAAAGCTTTTTTTCAATTAAAAAGAAGTGATAGAAAATATTGCATTTTAGCCTCAACATTTTTTACTGCTTATTTTTTTTTCTCATTAAGAAATAAAAAGGCAAGAATGAAACTTTCGATATTTAAAATATATGCATTTAGCTATAACGCCAAAAAAAAAAAAAAAGTAAAATTGTCAAAGTTGTCCTTCATGCTTAAATGAGTAGTAGAAATTTTGCATTTTCTCTCAAAATTTTCATTATTTATTTTTTTTTATTTCATTGCGTAATAAAAAGACAGTTTCTAAATTACGCCAATCTGTTACTTATTATTCATTCCTAATTATAAATAATTTTTAATATAGTCTTTCCATTTCTAAGGCTAATAATCAGAGTTGAATTTTAAGCATGTAGACAATACCTCAATTTTGCATTCACTTTTAATGTATATTTTAATACTTAAATAAACAATCCTGAAATCTATTATTTTACATTTACTCATAAATAGATATGAGCTACATATAGACTGATTTTCATTAAAATCGGTGACATGTCTGCCACAGCCGATTTGCTCATTTTGCATGGAATGACCCATATATCTCTGAAAGATAATAGTTGTCACCCATTGGAGCATAGTACTGCAAATTTCGAAGCTTCCATAATCCTAAATTACAACACATCAATGAATAAGAAAATGTTTATCCAAAATGGAGGTTTTTTTTTCCATAAATAGATTTTTTCTGCGATTTAAAGCGATAAGCAACTCTATTCCTTTAAAAATTAGCATTTCGGCTCCAAGAGTCATTGGAGCATGATACACATTTTGCTATTATTTATAGATCTACAGCTATTAAAAGCGTTGTACTGTGAAATAAAAATGCAATAAATATTTGAAAGATAACAGGGTTCGTAAGGGTTCTTGAATTTTCAAACTAAGAAATTCTTCGGTAGCAGTATTTTCTTATAAAAATTCTCTTCTTATATAAGGTGAAATTTCGCGTGTTTAAACTAGATTTATTTTTCTGTAAAATAATACTGATATTTGGCCTTGAAAATAACGGTACCCGTGTGAACCCTGGTTAAAGTTTTTTCCTTACTTTTATTATCATTTTTGAACTTTTATGGTTGACCACATTTGATATTTTTTTAATATCATTTGTCTTTTTCTTTCCAAGATGTGATTTTAGGAGTAGAAACATAATGTTGTATGTTGATTTTTGATTATTCCAATCAAATCAAATTCATGTCTGAAGTGACCTGTTAATAAACATTTTTCTTTAAAAATATTTACTAACACACCTCTTTAGATAACATTCTTTGTCACGAAAATATAAATTAAATCAATATCCATGAACAGAATAAATATCTATAAAAGACAAGGCTATTTTTCTAGTCATTTGGCCTGAGCTTTCTACTGAACCGATTTTCAAAATTATTTTTTTTAATGAAAGCAGTTTATTTGCATATATGCCCGCATTTGATATTTTTAAAAATTAGTCATTTTTTATATTTTGATTTTAATTTAAAATGTCTTTTAGGAAATTTCTTCACAGTGTTGGCAACTGGCTTACTTCCATCGTACAGAGTAAAAGGAAACAATCGGAATTACTATATCATTACGGATGCTATTTTCTCATTGCAATTAAAAATAACTGTCTTTTTTTTAATAGAGAAAGGCTTAACGTTTAAAAAAAACAACTCTTTTTACTCATAAAGCTATTACATTTCGATTTTTTTTACAGTATGATGTTATTCGATATTAATTCCTGGAGCGGCGATAAAAGACCCAAAGAGAGGCATTTTTATAACATTTACCGACCCCACATATGATATATTGTTGGAAAGGCCTGTGATTACTCATTCATGTTATGAACATCTTGAGCACCTGCCCCCAATTTGCCCTCCCGGGGGCACTTTTCTAAATTTTTCAGACACTATTCATGCCCCGCGGCGGGCAAATGACATGAATAAGTGGTGACAGGCATTTCCAATAATATGTCAGATGTGGGGGTCGGCAAATGTTAGAAAAATGCTCCCCTTTGGGTCGACAATCGCACCTCCTGGAATGCATCCTCCCCCTTCTTTTTTGAAGTACCGTTTTCAGAAATGTGTTACTACTGTGCACGGTGACTATATAGAAAAGGACTAATACAATGTAGCAATTTCATAAATTTTACTAAATTATTTCTATGTGAGGACAAAAACTTAATGATACCCCCTCACATTTTGAAATATTTCAGTTAATTTTTAAGTTATTTTAAAACTCCTAGTTCAGTACACAGGTAAATGTGATAGTAGCATGTAGTGCAAAGGAAATTGAAATGTATACTCTGTTTCAAAAAAATATATGCAGCCAGGAAAAATTGAGCCACGAAAATGAAACTTGGTATGTAAATAGAGTTCGCTTAGGTGAACAAATAATTATAAATTCAGAACAAGAAAACTTTTTATTGACTAGTAGCAGCAAAAAAGAATGCAAATTTCAGTAGGTTGTAAAGCAACATTTGGGATCTATAAAAGCCGATACACGGTGATGCATGGAGTCTATTAAGTTATCGATGTCCCTCTGCGGTAGATCCTGCCGTAAGTGTAGCAGATAAACTTGTTCTGTGGTATTGCGAGACGGCTGAAGTCGCCTTTCCAACATGTCTCAAACATTCTCTACTAGAGCAAGATATGATGAACTGCCAGGCCATCTAAGGACATTACATCCAGGGTTGGCAGGTTTTTGGCACGCGTCAGTTTTTGACAGTTTAAACTGCGGTTTAAACCGTCATGTCAAAAACCCCTTGTCAAAAACCTCAAATACTACAATGATCTGTATAATTTCACATTAGATGTAATATTTAAAATTCACTATTACTATAATTGTATAATTAGTATATAGTATTAGTAATAATTACAGGGTTGGCAGGTTTTTGACATGTGTCAGTTTATGTCGGGTTCAAACCATAGTTTAAACAGTCATGTAAAAAACCTCAAATACTAAATTGATCTGTAAAAATTCAAATTAAATGTCACACGTGACAACATTACATGTAATATTTTAAATTCACTCTTACTGTATATCAGTAATTAGTACATAGTAAAGTATTATTGTTATGTTAAGTATAACTTTTTAACAGGGTAAAATTTTTATTTATTTTTTTTTTTTTTTTGTAAAATTGTGTTTTTATAAAAAGTAGACATTAAGCTCACCTGAGCTGTACATTTTTTCTCTTACTTAAAATCGTTTTATTTCTCTTACTTTTTGAGAGCTTAAAGCCTTAGCTAGCTTTTTTTATGGGAAAAAAAAACTTAGGAAAGTGCACATTTTTTTGTATATATAACAAGATAATATGCATCGATGTTATTCTAGTCTAGCCAATAACCATTCCATTCAAAATTGGAATTGGATTATTAATTTTAAACATTTACAAAGTAAGAGAAGTAATTAAAAAGAAAAAGCTTAAAGTCAAAATCTTTTTAAAACATGCTTTCTTTCAATATATAAAAATGTTTTCGATTTTAAAACTGAACAAAATTGGCCGGTCATCTAAAAGAAAATTCCTTTAAGCCCATATTGAAAAAGTGCATAATAGAAGGGATCAAATCATGAAACCATACCATTGTTTGGCTTATACTTTGAATCCCAACCATCAGGAGCAAGGGTTGAATGCTGTATCAGTTGATTCAGCTCGCTCTTGGACTACAGTCTTCCCCCGTCTTGAACCCGTCTTCTTATTTCAGTGCTATAGGGAGGACTCCATTGCTTGGTGGAAAGGTATCATTAAATGCAACAGCTTTTTGAGTCTGCTTCAAAACTTGCTCATCTAGCAATGCTTTTGCTATCAAGTCCTACTAGCTCAGCATCAATTAAGAGACAGACTATTTTCTAACACTTCATACACTCTAAACTCAAAAATCTTTTGGGTGTAAATAAATGTGCTAAACAGGTGGTGTGCTGCAGCATGCTGTAGGGTGAAATTGATCCGGATTATTTAATTGTACAAAATTATTTTCTTCTGTTTGAAAAATCCAAAAAGAAATATTTTATTGCAAATAATATATTTTTTAAATTATTAAATTTCAATAAAAGATCACATAAATCATTGATTTATTTAATGTTTACCTATTGTTAAAATGTTTTAGTGTGTTACATGTATTTGGCAGTTTTCAACGGTTTAAGTCAGTTTATGACAGTTTTCGACAGTTTAAACCAGTTTATGACAGTTTAAACCAGTTTATGACAGTTTAAACCAGTTTTTGACGCTTGTCATGTCAAAAACCAGTTTTGACGTCAAAAACCCAACCCTAATTACATCCTTGTAGACATTGTTGCGAGAGTCATGCAGAATGTGGCCGAGCGTTTTCTTACTGATAAATGATACCTAGGCACCTTAATAACACAGACCGTATCACCGCTTGCAAAATGTCTTTTATGTACCTCAGAGCCATTAGAGTACATTGCAGCACGAGATAAAGTGATCAGCTGTCGCAGCAGATCACTCCCCACACTGTCACTCCAGGTGTTATGACAGTGTGCCGCTCAGTAATAAATGCAAGATTGGACCGCTGACCTCTCTGCCAACACACACATACGGTAGTCACCGGCACTGAGAGAAATCAATGAATATCGCAATTCTCCAATCAGACACTGTCCAGCTTGCTCGAAATCTACACCGATCCAGACAACACCACCTATGTTGAAGAGAAAGACGTAACTGCCTAAATGGACATCTAGAGCTGAGCCCACTGCCCGCCTGTCATTTAAAGATGATATTCCGTGATACCACTGCATCCATATCAACTATCAAATGGAGTCGAATAGATGGTAGTCACATTGTTGGTGTACATTTAGCTGCTCTTCTGATTGCTCAATCCTCTCATGCATATGTGGCCTAGGGACATCCTAAGCCACTGCATTGGCAGACCATGCATTCTCTGATCCACTGGTACCAATACCGGGTAACTACAATATTGCTTCGACCAACATGCTGGCTGATACGTATGTTGGACCAGCCCGCTTTTCTAAGGTCTATGGTTCGAGCCCTTTTGAAGTCGAACCACTGTCCGTAGTGCCATCGAGTACGTCTTAAATGTATCATTCTGTCAAATCCCGTGTATCAACAACGTTAATCCAGTTCTCATTAACCATGCTCTAGTACAGGCTCATTTAAAAGCAGCGCATTCCACAAGCTCCCGTTGGTCAGTGATGCTAAAATGGTAATCATTTACATATCATATCCCATCAGCACGCCAAGTTTCGTAACTCTAGTTCAATTCTTTCAGTGTGCATATATATTTTTTTTGCAACAGAGTGTATTTAAATCACCTAAATTTACTAGAGTGTATTTAGTTGAATTGTGCGTACACTGTCTGGCGTAAGCATGTGATTTCGCTTTAAAAAAAAATACAAACAAACCCTATTTTTTAAAAGGTTATGAAGGTATTGCTAGAATTTTATGTTTTTCATCATTCTGTATTACAATTGAACTAAAATATGCGTATTTAGACAATATGGTACATTAAAATAATACAAAAGCGTTCCGAATGCAGCAAAACAGCTTAATAATATTGTGAAAAAGGATACAACTATGAAGGATAAAAATACGCAATGTTATATTTCATACAAATCAGGCTTTTTTGGTGTAGGATTTGTAACTTGAGGTAAATATCTAAAAAAAGGTTTTAAATATATGAATTAAACACTTAATTTTTATTAAATAAAAGATGCTTAAATTTTAGATCGAAAACGGAGGATACCGAGTTCAGGACAGTTTCGAGTTGAAAATTAATAACTAACGACAATTTCCACATCCAGTTAAGAATTAAAAAGGAATTCCTCCTGCCTTTGAATACTTTTATTAGGCGACAAATGTTACAATATTTTGCACAATGCACAATCGTACGAATGCGAGACAAAATGTCACTAAACTCTCGGGATTAGTTAGAAGGAAGATCTTTCAACACGATATTTTAAATTGTTTTGGAAAAATTACAGTCAATTGTATTCACATTTGAAAGTATGAGAGGGGCTGCTCAGACTAGGAGACCAAGTCTGTAGATCATAGAAGTTCCCCCAGAGAGAAACGTAAAATATGCAGAAAATTTAAGAGATTATCAACGATACAAAATAGGCATTTAATAATATTGTAGAAGAAACACTGGATTTAGATTCATCAAATGCAGGAACCAATTTGAAGATAAAATGTTACACTAATAGTGAATGTTTTGGGGGATGGGAGGAGAGATTTCTATAGAGAAGAATCGGTAAACGAATTGAAACACTTTTTTTATGCAAACAAGCAGAGGAGCTGATAATATAATTATATCTCTTATAATTGTAGAATGTCAACTCCACCTACCAAAGAAAAAAATCGTGAAGATGTGGGATGGGAGGAGAGTGTTATTTAAAAGGGTTATAAAAC
Source organism: Maratus speciosus (assembly GCA_963932465.1). Taxonomy (NCBI): domain Eukaryota; kingdom Metazoa; phylum Arthropoda; class Arachnida; order Araneae; family Salticidae; genus Maratus; species Maratus speciosus. The sequence continues at coordinate 327,814,459 of OZ010795.1, read as the reverse complement.
AAAAAAGAAATTCTTATGAATTACATTTATATTTTAAATATCTTTATGTGATGAACCTTTAAGTTGCGTGTGAGCAGTGTTGAATTCAGACACTTTTCTCGGGGAGGGATTTCTGTGGCTTCGACGTGTGGGGGCGGACATTATAGAGTTCCCGGGTGGAAATTGCACTTTTTGACCATCGAAAACACAAAATCTCAAATCTTTCTGGGGGACATCTCACTACTCCGGGGGAAAGCTCGCCACCGAGCCATTCCCTGAATTCAAAACTGCGTGTGAGGGGAGGAATCAAGTGATTTTGTGATCCAAAGACATTATGTTCAAATTTACGTAATAGGGACAGAAACCTAGCTGATCGACCTACAAAATAGTATTTGAAATTTTGCACTCTGAAATATTGAAATTCTAGGAAATCCGCTAGCACAACCGAGCGATAATTTCCCTCATCCCCTACGAAAGAAGAAGAATCTATTGATACTCTTTTATTTTAAAGAAATGCATTGTAACTAATAATCTACAATTTCGTCTGACACTCCCCCTCTCGCCCCCCCCCCCAAAAAAAAAAAAATCTTCACAACAAACTTGAATTTTAAAATCTTTGTATTTTTCCTTTTTTATTACGATTTGCTTAAAAAACTGAAGGATAATGTACATAATAAACAGTTTAACTGAATGAAAAGCATAAACATACAACAAAATTGTCGTTTACACTTATAATGGAATATTATGAAAACCTTTAAATAAAAACTATAAAAAAATAGAGTTAATTCCATGCCATGATCACTTCAAATCCAATATCAAACGAATTTTCATATTTGCACTCTTTCAGTATACTTTTTCAATTCTTATTTTCTTTTCAAATGTTAGGAAGGCGGTCCTTTTTTTGCACGCCCTACGTAGCCTACGTCCAACGATACAGACACTAATCATAACGTACAAGACCAACTCTTTCCTGACGCGCTTGCCATGCATATTGCTGGCAGATAATGCGTTAGATATTGTATGCATCTTGCACTGATAATATAAAATGCAACTAATTGAGTATGTTTGACAAAGATATACATTTGAATGTATACTTCTTAAATCCCAACCTTGTGTGTGAATCTTATACTTTTCCCAGTCAATTTAGTAAATTTTGCCAATCTACCTTTACATATGTAACCTCTTATCTACTGAGTACTAATGCAATAGCATAGATTATTACTGAATTATTTCTTTTCCAATTTGACTTTAGAAAAAGAGTTTTAGTCTATTTTGATTATTTTGAATCTTAGATATCGAAGCATATCATTCTAAGATCGAAACTGCAATTATGTTTCAGTATCAGTAATAGAAAGGGAAAGAATAGAGCTCCACATATGTGTACCCAGGTAGCGAAGAGATTATATATATATATATATAATATATTTTATAGAGGGGGCAAAATTCCACAAAACGTCGATTTTTCTGTAATTTATTTTTTGTTGCAAAATGAAACACACCACCTTAAGGTATGTGCCTACCCTCAAATCACTGTTTTTGCAAAATTTTTCGATTTCTTTTTTTATTATTTTAAATTAAAGTCGAAACTTTTAGGATTCCAAAAATGCTTTACTTTTGGTTCAGCGATAATAAGAAGTAAAGTTATAGCCCAAAATATAAACTGAAAATGAACTTTCTGAAACCGGAAGTGACCGTTTAAAGAGCCTAGAGGTCTGCACGGGCCGGAATTTTCAGGCCCGGGCCCGGCCCGGCCCGAAGGAAAGCTATTTTGGCCCGGCCCGGTGTAAAAATTGAAAGTTCGGCCCGAGCCCGGACCGGCCCGTTTACATTTTTCCCGTTCTCGGCCCGGCCCGGCCCGTACAAAAATCAGTGAAAACAGGCCCGGCCCGGCCCGACTAAATTTCTACAAAAAATTCCGTTTTTTCTCGACATGCAATTAAGATTCTTTTAATGAATACTACATGCATATTTATGGGAACATTTTACAGTATATTTTAAATTACTTAGTGTTCGCAAAATAGAAAACACACAAAGTAAACATTAACGATTACTTACAGTGTTTTAGTCAACGTCCCTACAGACGTTTCAAAATATAAATAAGGGTTCATTAAAAGATTATTGTAGTTTAGAATAACGGGTTAAAAAACATGATAACTTTTGAAGCTTATAATAAAAGGCAGATTTGTAAAAATATTTCTGTCATTTTTAAGGCTTTTCTCAAATCCAAAGGAGCTACATTTTGATGCATTTATGAATTCATTTCTTTTCGGAAACGCATGAGATTGGCAGGTATTCTTATTCAGAAACCATGTAAATGTCGTATTTATCTTAGAAAAAAGTAATATATCTTTCAGAAAATACAGCCAAAGTTAGCGTTTTGAATCGAATTTCCGGAAGCGATAGCACAGGAAAGGAGAAAAACGTACAGTTACGTGACCAGTGTCTCTGTTATCTCTGTACGTAATTTACGAAAAATGGAAACGCTATTCGATCCCAAATGCCTTCAATACTCAGGCCTGTCAATTTTATACCTTTATAGTTAAAAATGAGTCAGAAAATGTGTCTGAGAGTTTCTCATTGTTGAGCAGTAAATATGAGAACCACCTTAAGGTACATTTCCAAAGATACTGTTAACAGAAGTTCATTATCGCTATTAATACTTTTACAAAACAAAATGCCTGTCCTACACATCCTGAGAACGATTAAGACCAGTTCCGTCCCGGCACAAGTCTGCCGAAAAAATTAAACCCGGGATCAGGCATCATGTAACTGTACGATGCCGATCTCTACGATGGACATGTTACATTTCTGTATTGATGTTGTTAAACTCGCATCGGCTCGTAACGCACATTTATACTTCTCGAAAAAGTCATATTCATTGGAAATGGCCTCGTATTTTATCTGCTACTCTCAAATTCTTATATCGGGCCGATAGGCCCGATTAATTTTTTTTATCGGCCCGGCCCGGCCCTGCAGGCCCGTTCAATTTTTTTGCCGGCCCGGCCCTGCCCGTTTGAAAATTCTCCTCCATTCCGCCGGGCCGGGTACGGGCCTCGGGCCAAGCCCGGGCCCGTGCAGACCTCTAACAGAAAGGTAAAGAATATAGCTTAATGCGCAAATATATAACATATAACGTATGCACAAATATATAAAACCTTACAAATATGATGGATTTCAAAATTGTAAACTTTATACATAATTTTTTGTGCTCTATCAAAATCTTAATTTGCGTTTTCTGGAAAACTGCGTTTTTAATTGTGTATGTTTACGGGAAACATCATTTCTTATAACGTTTTTAAGATATTGAAATAAAATTTTGTGGCAAGGTTCTGCTCATCTATAGGTATGTTATGAAGCAAAATAGCTAGTATGTTTGTATACATTAATTTTTATTGAAAAATACACATTTGTTTAGAAAAAATCATGTTTTATATACAAAATTTGGCATATCATTCTAAGATTCATTGGCATAAGTTGGTAAATTTAAGAGGTTTTGAAAATATTTTGCTTCATAACACAGGTAAGTGGTTTGATAATATTTTATTTTTTAAAAAGTGAAATATATTGAATAGATTTCGTTATAGAAGGTTTTGCATAAACGCATTTTTTTACTAAAATTTCACTAAATATTGACTAAATTTGAAAAGTTAATAAAAATGTCTTTAAAAATTTATATGAATTCATAGTTTTATTCCCTGTTTTATCTAAAAACACATGTGTTTGATAGAAATTTCATATTTTTCAAAAAAAGTGCCCCAAAAGTAGGCACATACCTTAATTAAGCGAAATATGCTTCAAGATATTAGCTCACCATTAGCAAAAAAATACCATTTCAGGAAACTCAGTGCAGTTTTTAATAATTTTTGGCCTTTTAGTTTTAATTTAGCGGTAAAATTTCAATATATGTCTGAATTTTATTTTTGCTCTTATATCATTAAAATTACACATGTAATTGAGACATTTGTGTACAAAGACCTTCCTTGTTAAAGATATACCGCCAGTTTTTGTTCCAAAAAACAGGCGCCTAAAAATACAGTCAAATCACAGCAACTTGCTAGGTGAATTAAACATTGAAGTTTCTTATTACAGCATACTGCTTTTTATCAACAGCTATGGTTAGTTGAAATCCTGTCATATGTGACAAATCTTCTTTTACAAATATAAAAGAAACTTATTTCCCTGATAAATAAATTATTCTATTTACGAATCTTTTAAATCACTTCCCACATTTTCTTTTTCAATGAGCGTTCATGACAGTTTATACGAGATCCAGAAAGAAACACAAAATATTGTACTCAAAATAAAAAATTCGTACATTAAAGCATTTATTATAAAATATTTTCTTTTATAAAAGTAGAGGTTTCCTCTTTTTTTCTTCTCCGCTTAACGCAAGTAACATGGGATACAACCGTTTCAAAACAACAAGCTTTTAAAAGTTTTTCGTCTCTGAGGATGTATCGAACGGATTGCTAGAGTCTTGGACAAGTTTAACACAGAATTTTTTTTTCTCTTTGTTTATTCGATGGTTTATTGAATTGCCTCAGAGGAAAATCTAACTTTGTTTTCGGCAAAAGATTTTAATGAAATTATATGAAAAATAGTGTTTGGGTTGTTATTTCTTATTTTAAGCAAGACATTTTTCAAACAATTTGTCATGTAATAATTGTCTCGCATAAAAGGGCCGATTTTTATGGAATTGGCCGATAAAAATGATAACATAGTGCATTATTGCACGCAGTTAAAAAGGAGCAATTTTTCATTGAAACCACGTAGGGTTCGGAATACTTTATTTGTATTTTCTTTTAAAATGCTGTAAGCTAAACAAATGCTAAATCTCATTTTGGTAAAAAAAGCGTACAATTTAATAGCGTTTACAAAGGCAGAGTGTAAAAATTAACTTAAGACTTGCTTATTAACAGTTCTAGAAAAAGTTAAAATTGTGAAAAGTATTTAACAAATATATTTGTTTAAATACTTCTTCTTAATAGTATTTATGCATATGATTAAAGTGTTTGAAAATTTGGAAAATTTTTGTGAAAAGATAGAAGAGATCAACACAATGTTTATGGTTATTTTTAAAGGACAAAGTACATATTATAAATTTAAAAAAATGGCTTTAAATACACTGAAATTGTGATAGTTATTTAAGAACCACCTTTTTTATAGGAATGCATCTTAGCTTTTATTACAAATTCTGAAAATCTACAAGTTTTTTTTATTTGTTAAACTGATGCTTTATTGAATTGCCCCAAAGGAAAATCTAACATTGTTTTCGGAAAAATATTTTAATGAATCTATATCAGAAATTTTGTTTCGGTTTGTATGCCTTACTTCAGTCTAAACTATTCCCATGATTACCAAACCAATCTTTTTAAAGCCATTTCAAATAAAATTATTATCTAGCATAAAAAGTTTTTTTATTACTGTATTTGACGGAAAAAATTCTAAAACAGTGCATAAAATTTTCGGACTTGATGTGCCTTTTTTAAAAGAACACGAATACGCCTTCAAGAAAGAGACACAAAAATGGAAGGTCTCCATACTGGCATACTCAGAAAAATCTGAAAGAATCATAACCTGTTCTTCTCATATGGATACATATTTTTATGATAAAAAATTTCAGCGAAACTTCGGCAGACCGTTCGGAAAAATTTATGAAAATTTCTTTTATTTGGCGATTTATCACAGATTGGCGATAAGATAGAATTTCAAAACATACGCTTTCATGTCGAATACTCTTTAAAGAAAAAACTTTTTGTGTTGAATTTATTTATGTATTTAATTTAAATAACTTTAAAAAAAATTATGGCAATTTTTTTTTCCCATTCTGACCAGAAAATCAGAGTTCTAACTTTTTACGACTGCTCTTTCATCTTGACTTCTAACGCTTCATTTATAATGCCTGTTTCATAATAATAGAAACCACCAGTCCACCAGGAGAAAATGAAGTAATGGAAACATCGGGGGCAACACAAAATTCTGAAAAAGCAGAATTCCTGTTCTCTAGTTTTTATATTGATGTTTCTACTGATAAGGTGCTATGTTTATAGCACAACCGTCTATTTTAATTTTAATTTTATTGTATCTTAATGCTGTTTTATTTTTTTTAATTAAAGTCTGATTATTTATTTTTATTGTGAATTTTATTTCGTATTCAGAAATTCCGAAGCCATGCCGGAAATTCAGCAAGAAAACATTTTACTTTATATAATCCCGAAACGTCTGTCATTATATAAAGCGAAAATTACTATTCAGAATTTCTGGAATGAATTCGGAATTTAAAATGCACGCTTTGGATGTAAATAAGTTAATCTACATGAAACCAGACTTGAACACAATAAAATGTATACTTCGAAATACATACTATTATAATATTATTTCATATCCGTTTTCTTTTACGCAGAAAAAGGAAATGTTGTTAAACTAAAAATTATCCATAAACTTTTTTTTTTAAGTAATATTTTCGAAATTTTAGTTTTTGCATCTCGATAGTAAATACACATAATTTAGCGAGTATAAACGCATATCTTTTTCTATAGTAATAGTACAATTGTTAAAGCCATTTCTGCGATGTTTTAACTAATTTTGTAGCATAAGTTGATTGTTTAAAACCCAGCAATTTACCGTTGTAACATAAATAAGTTGAACTCATATTGTATTTGGTTGCATTTGTCTATCTGTAAAGAAGAAAATAAGCGTTAGAGAAACGAAGAACTATGTTAATGTGTATGTGTTTCCAAAATATAATAATAAAAAAGATAGGTTTTCTCTCACGTCGAAGAGGTTTTGTGTTGTTGGGAATATCCATTAGTGGTAAAAGCTTTGTAACACCTAACTTCCTTGAGAGCTGCGTTCAGTGATAAAACTCATGTTTTTTCACAACATGTGTTTGGGCGACTTTTACAGCATTACATAAAAAATAATTTAAAAGGCAATTAGATGCCGATTATTATTTTCATAATATGAATTTTTGTACAGTTGTGGAAAAAAACCACACATCATGCTTTTGGGTCATTCCATACAAAATGACAAAAATTTTGAAAAAGTTAAGGTCCCAAAGCAACCGATTTTAACAAAATTTGGTACACAGATTCAATTCATATTTAAATAGAGCTCAAAATATCTTGACAAAAAAAAACAAAAAAAAAACAGTGGCACTCCGGGAGGGCCAATAGAAGTGAAAACTTCAACAGTTACGTGTGTGTTTTTTTAATCGTCAGGAAATGTTTTATTGTGCAGGAAATACTTTTAAATGTAGTGTTTTTTTATTCATTATTATAAACTATTACTATCAAAACTATATTACAATTTTCATAGTAATATAATTTAACTATAAATTACATATAAATAAACATTAATAATTTGTAATATATATTATTATATTAAATTATATTATTAAATTATACATGTACATATAAATAAACAAATTTTCGTGCAAAAATTCTCGTATTGCATTTAAAGATTTATCCGGTGAAATATAAACGGCAACCATTACAATTCAATACTATCCAAATATTGAAATCCATACTCCAACTCAATACTATGCAAACGTATTTTTATTAATGAATACAATGCCACAATTAAATTACGCTTGGCGCGCTAGTGTCTATGCGCCAAAACGCTAGCATGTCGGTTACGTAACAGTGTCTCCAAATCAGTGGTTTTTCTCCATCTCAAAAAAAGCTCAACGCGCCTAAAGAAGTTTTCACTTCAAAAAGTATTTTGGCAGTTGTGGACATTTAAAAAACTTGTGATATAGAATGGCATATGTGTAATCGTTCAATGAATGTTTGAAGTTCCGTATCTTGAAAACTCTAACATAAATTGAAAAGAATTATAATATTGTAACCTCTGGAAAATTATCTTCAAATTTATTTAGTAATACAAATTTGGTAACACCATGGGTAATCTTAAATTGGTTCTCTTATGCAGACACAAAGATCAAATGAAGGAAAAATCAGACTCCACAATATTGCATACGTATAAAGATTAATAAGACCATGATATGCTTGAAAAATTTAAGATCGTCTTTTGATTTCTAACATGTCAGATTTGAGCTCATTCTACTTATATGTTGATTTTTAATAAAATCTGCGACATACACTGTAAAAAAAAGCGACATTTTTACAGCACAAAGTACTGTTTATCTCGCGCTCAAACTCGATCACAGTCGAATGTGATGTAGCTTTCTTTGGTTTCTTGACTATATAAACATGAAAAATAACAGTAGTTGCGTAAAATTAACAGCACAATGTGCTGGCAATTCGGACGCCAGCAGTTTTTGCTGGCAAATCTACAGTGGTTTTTTTTACAGTGTATCAGACACAGCTGCAATGCTCATTTGTATGGAATGACCTTTTTTCAACATTAAATTATCGGAAATAGATGCGAATGGTACTATTCGACAGGTGCTTGTGTCTACGTTTTAAACATGTTTGCGATTTATGAAATATAAGTGGTACTTATATTGAATATAAGTATACTCCATATTCAATATTGTACAAACTTTGAATTTTCAAATCACAACATCTGTTTGTGACACAGTGATGGAGCTCCTTTAATCAAGTCAGCCAGAAAAAGGTGTAACTTATATGCTGTTACTCAAATCTTTATAGAATTGGAAAATGTCAAAGTTTCAGGATGCTAATGCTAAATCAACATTACAAACTTTAATGTACAGGGTGAGCCAAAATGATTCATCCGATTTCAAAACACTGTGTATTGAGAGGTATACGACCAACAAAGACGGATGATACATGACAAGATATATACACTCATCAAGTTTAAAACTAGGCTTCGTGTCCGCGTGCAAGAAAGCATCATTGCTGTTGCAGTGGACACTGACCGAAATATGCTACTGAACATATGGACGGAATTGGATTAAGGGCAGTTGGAAGGTCAAAACCTAAAATATATCGAATTTTCGATTTTTTAATATTTTGAATCTACCATTTCTCCTCTTTCTACTAATTTATTACCTTTTTTTTCTACGGCAACCAGAAGTTGGAAAATTTTTAGTAATTCTGTTTGTTTATCTACTTTACAATTAGTGCGTTTATTTACTTTAAACTTGATTTTTTCAAAATGTTGTTTTTTTTTAACTTCGATGTACCTTTTCGAAAAAACTATTATACATTATGCTTTGAAATTTTGCTTGAACATTCTATACATATCCCTGTTTAATCTGAGGTGAATTGTTTAAACTCATAAAAAGAACTTTTTTTATTATTATCATTATCTTTGAAAAAAAAAATGCATGGTTTTTTTTTTTAAATTTGAATGTGGCTTCTATTTCAGATTTTTTTAAAATATATCTAAGCTTTATTTAATTATAAATTTAACTTCAGATTATTAAGAATTGTTTATTTTATCCATAAAACAATTTCAAGTCTATATCGTAAGTAGTTTATGAGAAAAGGTACATTAATTTATCATGGCAGGTATAGGGATTCCGACTGCCCTTAACGTTGAGGTGTGTTCTGGGTGACTAAGGGCACACTCCTTGAACATTTGTAGTACGAACCAGAAATTTGGCAAGTGTATGTATCTTTTCATGAATCACCCGTCTTTGTACGTCGAATACTTGTAAATAATCAGTCTTTTGAAACCCGAGATGGATCTTTAAAATTCCGAATTATTCCGAATTATTTCCGAAAGTTAAAGTACCTTTATTTTAAAAAACTCTGCAGCCAAAATCGAAAAAGTAAAAAATAGCCATGTTAGAGATCGACCTCAGCTATTTTATGCAAAAAAAAATCGATTAAAATAATCAAATTGAAAAGTCATGTTCGAAAATAACCTACCCATAAGATTAACATTACGGAGCGTGTGTTTTCAAGTGAGTGAAGCATGAGCTAACTCAGTATATAATTCCCAGAAAATCATTCATATGAATTTTGATTTTTCAATTATATAGAATGCATAGACACAAACATATTCCAGTAATATTTTTGATTTAAAATACTATTTTAACTATGCAAATTATGAATAATTTGATTTTAAAAATGTTAAGAATCATAACCTACATTTATTTTTTTTTTTTCGAAAATTTACACACAGTCGTCAGGAACACATATGACTAAGTTTACTGGTAATTCCCATTTTTATTTTCAGGGTATAATTAGACATTCATTTTCGTCTGATCACTCTAAAAATATAAATTCTGCTGATTACTAATACAATTTTCGTATTTTTACAGAATATTTGTTTTCCTTTTCGATGAAAGTGATTTCGTGAAAGTGTCAAAAAGTATGGAATCGAGGCGAGATCTTTGACAAAAAATGTTAAATTTTTATTTTCTCTAAAGCTATGGGATTTATTTCTATTATTTCTTTCCAAATGAAAAATGTCAGAAATTGTACGTCAAACGTGACAAATGAGGTACATCCGTACTATAACTAGTTTGATAAATATCCAGATATTGGTGCAATAGTTGTTACACTCATGCAAAAATGCATGACTATAGAATTTATTACGATTATGTATATACTAGGGGGCTCAGCCCCCTGCGAGCTATGCCCACCAACCCCCCGTTCAGGCTTCGCAGCCTCTGAAAATGTAGTATTGTGTCCTGTTTAAAAAAATATTACCAGGTTACGGAATATTGAATGATATTATCAGTATAACAGTGGTATCTTCTGCAATCGCGTTGGCATGCTTTTCCGTTTGAATGGGCATTTTTCGGTTACCATGGCCTCATTCATTGCTGTCGTAATAAATGACGTCTGTTTTCGGGATTGTTAAGTAAGATTACACACTTGAAAATTAGCTTGCGTAAAATGATTACGTTAAAAATGACGCTAGCTTTCTGAGTTTATAACGACGCTATGGAGAATATTCTTCCAAGGTTTGAGGTTAAAAAACTCCGTCTGCTTGGGAATAGCTTTCAGATCTACGTATTGAAAAGCAGTATTTTTTGAAATTTGAAATTGTATTTTATGTTTTGATCTAGTTTTAGATATTTCAAGAACAGGTATAGCTTATTCGTGAATTCGTTTCTGTATTTTAATTCGCGTTCAAGTTATTTTTACGATGTATATTGTTTGTATGGTACTACTTAATTATCCCGTCGATCAAAAAACTATCGCCGAAATATAAGGTTAAATGCCAATAATGGATGACCGTAAATGTCACATTCACTTGACATTAAACACGGTACACGTGTTTCTTAATTCATCAAGTGATTTTTAATTCGACTATTTTTTTAATATTTTTATTAATATTTTATTAATTTATTAGTTCGTTCATTATTTAAAATAAAATTATGTAAGTTTGTATAATTTGGCGACTTCCATAATTTGGCGGTTTGTATAATTTGGCGATTTGTATAATTTGGCGAAAATGGTCCACGGAATAATCAAGTAGTACCGTTCGTATTAATTAATAAGAATATCCGAGTTTTCTAATGATGTAATGTATATACAAGATCTCTTGGCGAACTACTATTATACCATGTGTCGCTAGTTTAAAAGTCTCGAGGCTAATGAAAAAGGCAGGCTACCCAAAGCCGCCTAAAGACTACAAGCCAAAGACAAGGTTTCGTGACGGTCACTTCGCGGGGCTTACGCCAGCAGAGAAGAGCACAGACTTACTTAAAACATATCAATACTTTCCTCTACATTCCAACTTAATTATCACAGCATACGGAAAAAATTATATACATACTTGTAGTTTAAAGACGCTAATTAAGCGCTTTTCATTCAATTTCGATTACTCCTCAACAGTAAAAATAAAGATACTATATTTATGAAATAATATCACCGTGTCAATGAAAATGTTCCTCAGTATTTCAGTTAAGAGTACATGAAAAAAAATTGAATCGTTAATAAGGAAAAAAAAACAAGTATTAAATTTATTTTAGTGAACAGTTTTTATTATATTTATTCTACTTTGAAATTTAGAAACAATATCAATTACCTACTTTCTATATATTCAAAAACAAAACATTAATATATATATATACATATATAAATTTTCAGTTTAAACACATATCAATTGAATTATTTTTCTTTCAATTATTTCACTTTCAAAAATAAATAAATACTAATAAGTGTACCAATCAAAACCCACATTTAAAAATAAGTTAAAGTGAAACCAAAATGAATGTCAAATAAAAACAAATTCAATTTGTGTTCTATTTTTATTATTTATTGTGGCCTGAAGTTATACAGTAAATATTCTACAGTGAAACTCGTTTAAGATACGAATCAAGGGACCGAGAGCATTTCGTATCTTAAGCGGGATCGTATCTTATCCGGATTTCATAGATTCTCGAGTAATAATGCATATAAAGCCAGCGCACATTGTTATTAACGTATTTTAGCCATTTATAACTTTCATTTTATCCATTTCTAACGATTTTTAGATATTCTAGGAAATTTGAGTTTAACATTTTGAAATAAAAAATAACTTTATTTTACTCCAAAATTTTATTGGGTGACCGTTTGTACAATAACAAAATTAAAATGCCTTTATGCAATACTCTCAGCCACATTAAAAAAAAAAAGACAATAAAACGAAATTTTTGTTAATCTTTATAAAACAGAAACTAACAAAATTAAAGTACGTGAGGTAGTTTTAGTTTGTTGAAAAAAAAGTCATTTACCTTGGTTTGGTGAAAATCGAGATGGAATTGTGGTGGTTGAGATTTTATCACGAAGTTTTCTACCTTGTTGATGAGGTAGAAAAAATCTTCGACGGAGGGACCAGCATCCATCGAAGAGGCGTACAATCGAAGTAAAGTGAACGAGCTCATTACAGATGCGAATGATGGCATGACTGGTACACCCGTTTCTTCATCCGCGTCGTCTTCTGCTTCTTCTGATGGCCTAGGTTCATCGAAACTTTTGACGTCCGCGATTATATTCACGATAGAACAATCTTCACTGTAGGCCTCCCCACCTAGCAGAACCTGTTACAACCTGATCGTCAATTTTGTCAAACGAGACCCAATCTTTGCATTTTTCTTCATCCTGCTCCTCTTCTACAATGTCAACGTTTTAGAAAATGCCGTTGACGTTAAAGGCTTTTTCTCAATGGTAGTTGATGTTACGTCTACCCAAGACGCACTCAGGAAATGCATGGCGTATAAGAGGTTAATAGGCTTATAAGTTGGGCAGAACAGGTCTTTTTCGCGATGATCTATTTGGTGTAGATGCCGTACAACGGAAAGACTTTTGTATTTCATATTGAGAACATAAATTATGCCTTGATCCATGGATTGAACCACGCTAGCGCATTGAGTGGTGAAAAGACTAGTTCGATATTTTGTAAGTTGGGCATATCCTTGGGATGGACGAGACAGTTGTCGGTGAGACACAATACTTTCCTAGCCTCCTTTTTCATCGAACTTTCGGATCCACTTAACGAATATATCGTTTGTCATTCATGCTTTGGCTTGAATTTCATAATTGCAGGGCTGGTTTTTATCATTTTAAAACAACGAAGATTCCGCGACTTGCCGATGATGAGGGGTTTTAATTTATCCATTCCGCTCATATCTGATCTAATGAGAACAGTGATACGTCCTTTGCTCAGTTTGCCACCATAACATTTCTCACCCTTAAACGCCATTGTTTTACCAGGCATTAATTAAAAAAAAACCCATCTCGTCGACATTGTAAATATCGCATATTGAGTACTTTTTCAATAGCGGTGCGAGCACGTTATTTTTCCAACAACTGATATCATCTAAATTCACAGCTATCGACTCTTCACATACCTTCCTATTAAACTATGCCGTATCTTTGTCTGAAGCGGTCTAGCCAACCGTTGATAGGAGTGAAATCCACTCCAAGACGTATAGCAATTTCGCAGGCCAATGGACAATCCGTTAGTTGGTATAGTTGGTATGTTCGTCGATCGGTTTTGTGTGAACCACTCAAATAAAATCTTCTCCAATTATTCGTCTGCCACATTAATATTCTTTCTGCCATAGCCTCCAGCTAATGCACTATTTTCCAGTTTCTGTCTACTTTTTAACAGAGCTCGAAGCGTTGACTCGTGTATTCCCACAGATTTGGCAAAGACAGTCTTGCTTATCACATTCTCGGGGCGTCGTTATTTTCTTAAGACATCCAATTTTTCAGTCAAAGAAAGCGCTTTTCTCTTTACTTTAAGTATTACATAAGCCCCATTTCGTATATTAAGCGGGCTTCTTGACATCAAGGGACACATTTTCTTCGTATATTAAGCGGGATCGTATCTTATGCGTACGCATATTAAGCGGGTAATTTTACACAGGTTTAATAGGCATTTTTTAAGGGACCGAAGATAATTCGTATCTTAAGCGGGATCGTATTTTAAGTGGGCGTATCTTAAACGAGTTTCACTGTATTAAATATTTAGTGATTTGAAACCTTCACACAACAAATTTAGTATAAAAAAATAGTAAAATTAAAGTATATATGAAATTAAATATTCATACAGATAAATTTTTCGTACCTACTGCGAACTTTACTTATCAGAAATGGGTAATTTTCGCATAAAATCCATTAGAATTGAGAAACATAAAACTCTCATAATAAAACAAAACAAGGTCGTGATATAGAAAATTATTATTATTATTTTAATTTTGTGTTAGTTTAACATATTATGCAAGGTACAAGCAATAGATTTTTTTAAAGTGTACTGAAACATAACAGGGGGGGGGGGGGGGGGAGAGAAAGAAAACACTTTCATCAATCCAAATTACAATTTTCCTAACTTATGTTCATTTTCCTCGGATATTTGAGATTTAACTGCTAAAAAACATAGAGAAACCCAAATCCTTCCACGAAAATATTTCATTTCCTTCCACGAAAATATTTCATTTCCAAAAATAATGTTGTGTGGGCTGTTTAAATGATTGTTCATATGTTTTAAGCTTAAAATAATCAATATTTATGAGATGAAAAGTATAAAGGGCCATGACTAGATCGAAAAGTAAATTTATAATTATAGAAAAATTATTTTATTTATTGTTATTTTTAATTAAACATTAAAATGTATATAAAAACACACACAATTTTTTTCGAAGAGGTGTGTGTTAACATCTGTTTTGCATAAGGGCGCTGGCAAGCCTTCCAAGTCTTATGAATTGTTTGTTGACAGTGGTTGCAAAAATAGAGATTCAAACACAGTATACCCATATCTCCAGTTTTCACATATAAGCATGGTTTATGTAGCAAATATTATAAAAGGAATTTTTATCAAGATATTAAGAGTTTAAGATCAAAACACAACAATAAATTAGTACACATACAGGGCTGCCACCGCCGAGTGTTTTTCTATTCTATTCGCACCGCTATTTAAAAAATAAATAAATTTTGTAATATATTTCTCTTGCAAATGTTGTCAAACTGTATGTCAAAGATTTTTGTTTTGAGAAAGTGGTGCAAGTCAGAATAAAAAAATAGTCGCCTGTGGCAGCCCTGCGTATATTGACTGGAAAAGAAGTAAACAAGGTAATATGTGTCCATAATGACTTCGCTGAAAATTTCTAGTATATTTATATTTTTAGTATGAAAATACCCATAAAAATACATACATTTTGTATCAAATTAAATCCCAATCAATTCTGCATACAAAATAATTAGTTATTATTCACACGACAAGTGTTTTCTAATAAACAGACGTTTTTAAAAGTCACTTTAATGAGAGAAAACAGAACAAATTAAAAAGGGAGGAAGGTGTGACAAGTTAGAAATTACTAAATAATTAGGCTTGTAACTAAGACTTTTGGCTGAACATTTTTGAGCATGATTAGTAACCAAAGAACCCAGTCTGACATAAGTTTCAGTTGTCTGGCGCCAATATTCCTGAGTAAATAAAATTCAGAAGTTTTAACCGAAATTTTTGAATAGCAAGAAAGGTAATGTTCCAAATAGCTATTACCAAAATGTAAAATTTAAACAATAATATTTGTACTGTACTATAGACAAATTTTCATCAGTTTTCAGTGATAAATTCCCGAGTAATAATGATTTTAAAGTTTTTTTTATTAATTTGTTTAAATTAAAAGAACTAATTAAAATTTCCACTTGAAAATATAATAGTTGAGGTAGAAAAATATGTCGCATAGGACATTAAAATTTCAAACTGAATTGGCCGTATAGCTTCCAAATGATAAGGAGAAATGTGTTGGCCCCAACAGAACTGTTTAGCTCTAGCACATATTAAAATGAAGCTATTTTTACATATTTATAAAGAATATAATTAAACAATGAAAACTTTATTAATTAATAACTTTTGAGATAAATCACCGATTCACACCATTCAAGCACCAATTTTTAGCATATTACGAGAGACAGGGAATGATATAAATCTCGATACGATTTAGTGATTTTTGCCACTTTAAATTACTGCTGTTTTTGAAATGAAACAGGAGTACAATAATATCGTTTTGTTTTGAGACACGCACACGGGATTATTGACAATACGATACTGGGATTTAATAGTTAATTTATTTTAAAGAAGTTAAAAATAAAAGATATTCTGAACACAAAAAATAGAACTAGTACTAATAAAATATAAGTAGTTAATTTGAAAATAAAACTTACCTTCAAAAGAATATGTTCTATTCTTTTAAGTAAACAGCACGTGCATACGTTACATTTTAATTCTAAACAACCAGATACAAGTTTCAAATGCTCGGCATTGGCGCCAGCCCCAGGTTGTGACGTCACATATGTGGGGGAATGAAATCGTGTCTGGCTTGATAGTCTTGAGAAGGCTTTGGGCTACCACAGTGCATTCCACATGTCTTTTTTTGCAGACCGCTAGAGTGACGTGGCTCTTTTCGTATATCTGTATTGGTGCACTCGGGCATCACGTGACTCCAGCGGCCTGTAAAAAAAGATACGCGAGAAGCACTGTGGTAGCTTTTCTTTTTCGTTAGTCTCGAAAAGTGTTCGGAATAAAAAATGTTTCAAATGTATCCTTTTATTATATGACTTAATTTTCCCTATTAAAGCTATGTCTCATGTAATTTTTTTTTCTGTTTTAAGATTCACGGTTGCATATATTAATTAAATTAAACGCATTTGGAAATATTATTTGAGCTTTTGAGGTAAGACCTAATTTTCACTATTAAATGTTTTTCATGTGTAACAATTTAATTATTTTGGGAATTTTAAATTGAGACACTTCAATCTTAAGATATTTAATATTTGAGCCTTTTACAAATAACATAGTTATCACCTTTAGATGCGTTTCGCATGTGATAGTTTTAATATTTTAAAGTTTTCGCAATTTTTTAATATTTATCTATAAAGAATTTGACGTAACTTTCCTAATTTCTTTTTTAACATGTGATGATTAAATTCTTATTTAAAAATTTTCTTTCTGTTTTTAAAATTATTGATGTGAAATTGACAAACGATTTTTGTATTCTAAAATAAATGGATTCCGGATGATCAATATGGGAAAAAATCTTTTTATTTCTTTTTTTTTTTTTTTTCTTTCCTGAAAAACGTAATTTAATCTCAATATATAGTTTCACTATCAATTGAAATAAAAGATTTTATTTCAATTATAAATTTGAAACTATCGGAAAAGAAGAAATCTAATAATCTCTATAGTTTTTCCCTGTCCTTCCGTTAAAAAAAAAAAGGAGTAATTTGGTTGCCATTACAGATTTTCACTACAGAAATGTAATAGAAATTAGAAAAAAAATAATATTTCGAAAACTAATTCAAATTTTAAAATTATATTACAAGTTTTGACATCTGTGGATCAAATACGGATAATTGTTGTAAATTTTTCCCCAAGAACTTTCATATTTTACCAAAATAGCTGTGAAACTTAATCAGTCGTTTTATAAAATCATTTCATAAATTCGTTTCATTAGGATTTTATATATATAGAATAGATTAAATTCAGTAACATGACTCCATCTTAAATAGGGCGTAATCACCATGGCAACCTAGAATCTTTACCTATCATCAGTGATGAGAGGGCTCCGACCCAAATGACTGATTACTACCACTAAATTTTTATAGTATGCTTTGCTTTATTAAATCTCAGAAATTCTGTCATTAAATAATGCGAGAAATAATATTAAAATTTAATGGTAGTAATCGGTCGTTTGGGTCGGACCACTCTCATTCCTGTATCGTGGGATATTAGAAATAATTACGTATGATAGGATTTAACAGAATGACGAAAACTTTTATTAATATCTTTTTAAGATTTTATTCCATTTTCATAAAATGTGAAAAGACTGGACGAAATTCTGCAATGTTTATATATATTAAACTAGGGGGCTCTGCCCCCTGCAAGCTATGCTCGCCAACCCCCGTTCAGACACCGCAGAATATAAAAACACGCTAATCTGATCGGTTTAAAAAATATTATAGAAGATTGAATTATACTGAAAAAAGCTGTGCAGATCTCCCTGTAAACGGGTTTCCATTCAATTTCCTTTGATTTCAAAAATTTAAGGCCGAATCAGTTGCTGTTGAGACATCCAATGGTTGTTTTCGTGTTTGATTAAAGAGGATCAGTTAAACGTTTGAAAAGAAGCTAAAAGTAAAAAGAATTAAGTGTACAGAGTCTTTGTCTCCCGGTATTTTAAAACAATTTATATAACAATAGCCTAAGTCACAGCTGCCAACATTTACGCTTTTTCGCTACCACTAAAATTTAAAGAGATTTTCGCCTTCTTTAATCATCAGATTTCGACAATTAAATAAGATAATATTTAATATAAAATTTTAGTGGTAGGAAGAAAGCGTAAAAGTTGGCAGCTATGCTAAGTCATGTGACTATCATCAAGAGTTCCGGGCGAATCACTTCGCTTTTTATATTCTTGGTGCCATTTTGGTACTTTAATATTAGCCAGGTACAGGTGATATGTCGCCAAATATTATTCTATCGCCATCATTTTATCTATATTATAATACTCCAAGTCATGTAACTGCCATAAATAAATACGCTCTGATCCTTTCGCTTTCATATGAAAGTTTGGCCCAGATATCATATACGGCCCCATATTGGCGCGATTTGTTTTCCAACAATAATTTGGGGAAAAGATCAACAGCATAAACAACAACATCCGGCTTATCAAATCAAGTAAAATAACGATACTATGGTGCCAGTTAAGTACCCGTTGCGTATATGACATTTTCGTCAGAAAAAATAGCGCCAATATGGGACCGTATGTGGCATCTGTGCCGAAAGTTTTCCATTTCGATTAAAAAAATCAATTTTTTTTCGAATAATGATACATAAAAGCATTGTTGCAAAGAATTCTTGGTACTGTTACGCTAGCCGGGTCCAAATCTCGTCAATAACTATTTTTCAACTTGCCAGTTAGCATTTTTTTTTTTTTTTTCGAATGGTAAGTTAAAACATTGCTTTGAAGTTGAAATTAAATGTCATCGTTTGTTACATCATTTAATATTTGGCCAGATGCCATATACGCGCCCGGTTTGGCGTGATTTTTTTTACGAAAATTTGGCGAAATCCTCGTTTTCGGATACCAGTTACATATGTGTTTTTGGTACTACTTAGTTATCAACAAAAATCTATCACCAAACTATAAGATTAAACGCCAATAATGGTTGATAAATGTCACATTCACTTGACAAGCAAGTTACGTGTCTTTACGTCATCAAGTGATTTTTATTTCGACGTTTTATTTGTATATTTATTAATGTTATACTATTTTCTTTGTTCTTTCGTTATTTAAAATATAAATTATGTCAATTTGTATAATTTGGCGAGTGGTTTGGTGATTTATATAATTTGGCGAAATGGGTCGATGGAATAACTAAGTAGTACCGTATCTTTTTATTTTTTTTCTATTATTTTTTATTTTTAAAGGAAAATAACCAAAAAAATAATTAACTATAGACCAAAACAATTTATGTAATTTAAAAAAAGAAAATAAAGTAAATAAACTCTTATTATTAAATTAACAACAATAGCCGGGTTACCATGTCATCCAAAATAATGCCATTTTTGCGCCAATTAGGTACCTCGGTGCGTATATGTCATCTGTGCCTAATATTTTTCTTTTCATTTCGTTTAAAAAAATAAAGAAGTGAAAGCCATTTATTTTAAATGTTTCTGTTTGTATTAAATAAAATGATAATGAAATACAAATTGACATTTCTTAGCATACATTTAAGGGAGGCCAAACATCTCGCCAAATTAGTTTAAAATAGTAACCTTTTCTAAAATCTGGAAAAAAAATATCTGTTTGATTAAAATTTGAGTTGCCATCATTAGCAAAATGTTTATAAAATTAGAAAAAAATTAATATTTCGAAAACTAATTCGAATTTAAAAATTCGAATACCAGTTTTGAAATCTGCGGATTAATATTAATTTTTGGTGTTAATTTCATCGCAAAGTATTCCATATTTTAGGAGAAATCGCCGTGAAACGTAATCAGTTGTTTAATTAGTCGTTTCACAGAATCGTTACATAAATTCGTTTCAATTCGATTCATTAGGATTTTATACATATAGGGTAGATTTCAAACCATTCGGTTGGGTAGTTTTATGAGCCGTTATATGCGGACAGGCGGACGGACCAGACGACGACTTTAGGTGCTAAGTATTTATATAATTAAGAACGCACCTAAAAAATCAGTAAATATACGGAAATTGTACTGGGAAAATTCGAAATTCTTTTTACAGTGATTAAATATTAAAAAATCTCATAGCCTTACCTAAAACAACGAGACTTTAAGAATTATTATCTGTAAAGGATATTATTAAATCCATATTCGCCAATTGCTGTCACATTCACGAAATCATTTCATCGGGGGAAAAAATCCATATAAATCCGCAAATTGTTCTGGCAATCAACGTATATATATATATATATATATATTTCATAACTGTCCTCCCATTTTAATTTCATTTTGAAGTTTTTCTTTTTGAATTAAGGAATTTTCAATTTTGAGATCATACATTTCGTGCATAGGATTTGTTAATAGGGATTCATTAATTCTGGTCTTTTTTTAATTAGTTAAATTGTTTTAGTTACAGGTGGCTATACAAAATGTTTCAAATATTTATGATTTCCTACATATATATCTTTATTTATTTGTTCTTTTTACGCTTTCGCCTTCCTGTTGATATTTTCCTTTCGCCAATTTTGAATGTTTTAATTTTTTAATACTTCATATATTAGTGATTGGGGTCTAGGTTTTAATAAATTCATTAATGGTTATTTAAATTAATGATAGTTGATCCAGATTTAATATGTATAATGTCTGTGTCATGTATTGATACTCAATTTCTTAATTTTTATTAAAAAGGATGATGAATTGTAATATTATATAATGGTTATATTATATAAAGATATATTTTACATGTTAGGAAAGAATCCATACTAAAAAAAAAATCTTAGAAAGTAACCGATAAAGTTTTATGAATTTTTTCGTTATAAAATGAGATTATTTCATGATTCAAAAACAATCTTTTCACCTCTTCTCCGTTGTTCCTCTATCTTATCTAAACTAATAAAAGAAAGTTTCGCTCTCTCTCTCTGCGTGTTTGGGTCTGCGATGTCTAGCGAAATATATCTCACGTTTAAAGCTGAAAACTGTTATCAGGGTAGTCGAAAGCCTCTCCTGGTGCACCTGAGACTCAAAACTTGATTTTTTTAATAATTAGAAAAGTTATTAATTAAAAATTACAAAAAACTCTCATTAAAAACTTATCCTTCCGAAAGGAAAAAAGGGTTCGTGCATGCCCAAAACCTTTATTTACGCAACGGGAGGAAATGAAGATCTGAAAGAAAGGATTTTGGGGGTACTTTGCAATTATTTATTAACTTTCACATCCGTCAAACCGCTTAGTAAAGTTAAAAACGTACGACATATTCTGTTACGTCTTAAATGCCGTAATCAAGTTGAAGAAAACACCTATGTTAACCCTTTTAGAAAGAAAAATTCATAATGGTTCGTTTTCGCAGGTTTTTTTTTTTTTTTTTTTTTTTTTTTTTTTTTTTTTTTTTACCTATATGACACCGCTTCCATAGGGCACGATTTCTAAGGCAATGGTTAACAAAAAATACGAATATAAAACTCAGACCTTCTTCTCTTCGATGGTAAAATCGGTTTTTAAAAATACGAATTTTAAATCTTTAAAAAAAAATTCGCGTCCGCAGTTCAATTTGCTCCTTTCGGAGACAATATTTTTCTACGGTAAAAACGTCTAAAGGTTCGTATTTCCACTCAGTCTTTTCAGGGCATCTTTGCAAAATAGATTTATGCCACCTACTAAAATTTCGAAACATTCAAACTACACTATAAAAAAAAAATAACAATAATGTCAGTTTTCCGGTAGGAATCGGAAAAATAGTTGCTCTTATCGTACCGGAATAATTTCCGACCCAGTTCGGAATAAAATCCGTAAAAATAAGGAAATAGTCAGTAAAACGGTATTTTACGGATTTTATTCCGATTTTACGGATTTTATTCCGAGCTGGGTTGGAAATTATTCCGGTACGATAAGGGCAACTATTTTCCCGATTCCTACCGAAAAACTGGGATTATTTTTTTTACAGTGTAGTAGAAATATATTTTAGGAAATAAAATGTATGAAAATTTCGACGAAAACACTAAAAAACCAGGGCGTTCATCCTGGGCCGTCGCAAAACAACTTTCTTCTCTTACGTAAGAGAAAAATGTATTTTCGCGACGGCCCGGTTCATCGTGGTTTCGAAATTAACCCTTTGCAAAACGTTCACACCCAGACGTCACTTTTGTACATGAAAAATCATAAAAATTTCAGGCTCATTTAAGAATATTATCTTGGGCCCGGGCAACACCGCACGGTTCAGATACTCCGCAATAAAATGCTATAATAATAATAGGATTAAGATTTTATTCTAGCCGCCATGTAGGCCCAGTATGTAGAAATAAAATGTAAGCCTGATCATGGCCCCGGAACGACTCTACTTAAATAATTTAAATCCGATTCAGACACTATGCAACTGCTGCCCTACGCTGGAGTGGACATGTTATATTTCTGTACTGATGTCAATCTAGCATCTGTTCGTGCAGCATATTTAAACTTATCCTCGTCTCAGTCACGTCCAATGTAAATTGTTCAAATTTTATTATCTTAGTCTGATCCCTTTTCATTTTATATCGGACCGAATTTTTTCATCGGCTAAAGGTGAAGTTCTCTTTTTTTTAATTTAAAGATTTAAAAACATTTTTAAAGAGTACTAATTTGTTTTCTGAAACCGCGATATTGGTATTATGATGCTATCAAGTCTTAATTAAATATTTTTGCTGCGCAACTGAATTTTTACAAGCAAAAATAACCAAACAATATTAATTTTAATGTTGAGGTCACTGCTGTTAATTTATCATGTTTGTCTGTAAAACATGTTGAACATGAAAATGTTTACTTGGAATTGATAATATCTGAAACAATTATGTTACGGTGAACTGCTAAATACACTAAAAAACTATTTGGAAGCATTTCCGAAAATCGGATGCAGCAAAACAAAACTTTTCTTTTATAAATGCTTCTTTAAATTACGAAAATATATTGATTTTTGAGCTTTCTAAAGAGAAAAACGCTTTTCAAAATCGTGACTAACTTTGAAAAGGTAATTGCATATTTTCTTTCGTGGTTATATTATATCTTCCTAGATTTAGAAACATTTGTCTTTTAGAGTGTAAAAGTTGTTGGAGAACATTTAATAAACCACTCTTCAATGCATTATTTTTATTTGTTTCCATAAAAATTTATAAATTTTACTTGCAAACTCACCCAAAATATCATGACAACGAGATTTGTTTACATTCAATATTATTGCTTTTAATATTTTTATGTTTCATTTAAATAAATAAAATTTATAGAAAATCAAAACAAAATTTCATTATAATCTCTTTAAAATGAGCTACTAAGTCAAAAATTTACCATCTGTACTTGCAAACTCACCCGAGATTGCAGGAAAACTGCATTTGTTTATATTCAGCATTATTGTTTTTTAACATTTTTATGTTTCATTTAGAAAAATAAAATTTATGTAAAATCAAGTCATTCGGACAATTTACTATAAAATAAGTAACTTCACATAGTTAAGTAATCTTACTAATTTCTACAAAATTCAATTAGTACTATCTAAATTAAGATAATATTAGATTTCATCTGTATTCTAATTGAGTTAATTTTTACTTTTATGCTTGACTTAATTCACCTCAATCATAAATATATTAATGTTAGAATGATTTAAATTCTTTCGAAAAAAGAAATAATTTCCTAACTTTTAATTATTCCCATAAAAATAACTTTATTCTGACAATCAGAAATGAAACACTTTTGTAATTGCAAAGTTAATTACTTATAAGATTAGAAATTTTATTAGCATTATTAAGTTGATATTCCTAAAAATTGGAATCAAATTTAACTTTAAATTGAACTATTTAAAACTTTAGATTTTTATAATCATATTAATGCATTGTATATTTAGTATCTGGCTGACTAGGTTATTTTTTTTAATTATTATTCTTGTAAAAATCACTTATTTTTTTTTTAAGTTCAATTACATTTTAGTCTAATGTTACTTATTTGCTAATAAGTAATATTGCACTTAAAGCATTTTTTTCTCTGCAATTTCATCACAATTTCTTTTATAATGAGCTACTAAGTCAAATCTTGGCATCAAAGTTATGGAATCGGTTTTCATAAGATACGTGGAAATGCTTTATTAGAAAAAATATATTTGTACGTTTTGACGTACGCTTTTTATGCGAATCAACCAAAGCTAGAAATTTTATGTTTCTTTTTTATTGCTTGTAAAATTATAAAATCATAAAATATTTTCAAATAATAATGCCCGAAGAGTAAATAGGATTTTGTAAAATTATAAAATCATAATATATTTTCAAAACATCTTCACAAAATTAATCAGAATTTGGAATATTCTTTTATTATGTTTCCAATAGATGGAGTTTTTAGTATACAAAATATTTAAATTTTGATAAAAAGTAATAAAAATAAAAAAAAGCTGGACATTTTCTCCATGAAAAGTTCAATATTAAAGTGAAAATAAAAAATCAGATCTTTGCTGTTTTAAAATGTTAGATTAAATATTTTAATATTTTTTATTGTTATATTTAATATTTCGATTTTAATGTTTTCTGGTGGACGGCATTTCCGATTGAAATATGAATTTATTTAGATTAAAAGTACATAATACTATAACTATATATACATAATTTTTGAAAAATTTTCTGGAAAATTTCTCACGTCTATGATTTTAATAATTTGAAATTTTAATTGAAATTTCAAATTACAAAAATTATATATTACTAAATTATTAATTACAATTATATACAGTCGAACCTCGTTAACACGAAATTAAAGGGGCTGCGAATTTTTTTCGTGTTATCCGGGATTTCGTGTTACCAGTCAAAATAGTAGCACCATCATTGTTAGACATAATAACTAAATAATTTTACCTAAAAATATATCCCTGCTCTTAAAATCATAAATTAATAACAAATAGAAAATTTAATTAAGTAATAAGAGAAATTGGTCATCATTTTAGGCAATAATAAATTCATTTACATACTACATTAAAAGAAAAGTCCTTTATTGACTTTTACTTAAATTTTTGTAGATTACTTCATTTTAGGAACATATGTATCTCATCTAATTTGTACAAAGCTCAGGAAGCATTGTCTTGTTTCATAAGGAAACTTTGTACAGTTTTCAATGCTGCTGTAGCTTCATTTAATGACGCCAAACTTTTCCGTTCTGTGTCGATTTCTGCATAAGACTACGACAGCATAAGTCGAATTAATCTTCTCATGATTTTTTAAAATCGTATTGGATATTCCATGCTTTGTCGGGGGTTTTTTTTCAGTATTTTATAGCTGACTTCTTTTAACATTTTTTGCTTCGTTTCTAAGATTCACTTGCTACTTTCGATTCATCTTCTACAGAATTTTACAGGGCAAGTGCGAACAGAGTTTTAATTATGTTAGTCACCCAGTTATGTAGTAGTGAAGTAGGGATTGTCATTTCTTTCACCCGAAGATAGCGGATTCCGGAAACCTGGTTTATGTCACTGTAAATACAGTCAAACGAGTAATGGAACAATCACTTTCAAAAAAGAAATTCCTTCATCCAAACTTTTTGAGGGATTAATCTGATGGATTGTTTTAACACAATTTCACCTTTAGATACATCTATGGCTTAAATGACCAAAACTTCACAGTGACTTTAAGAAAAAATAAAGAAATATATATATATATCCCTTTCATTCGAAATGAACTCAAATCTTAAGGATCTTAAGGAAGATAACAGAATACAGTAATAAATACTCTGAGACAGATAAAGATCACAATTCATGGGAAGGAGTGCAAATTTAAATAAACCATGCAAATTTTGATAAAATTATGTGTGCATTATAAATATATGTTGAACACATGTCCAATAAGGAAAGAGGGAGGATATCCCTATTGGTCAAGAAACACAGGACTTTCTCCTCCTTTACTCTTTCAGAAAGATTTTCTCTCTCTCTCTCTCTCTCTCTCTCTTCCCTGCGTGAATGAAGAGAAGTCAGATATTCAGATATGAATGAACAGCATCTTTAAAAAGACAATTTTTGACAATTCTGTCATCACGCTTCCACAGGAGAATAACTTTAAAGTTTTCTTTAACTCCTTGAGTCTTGGACCATGACAATTAGTCTCATTGTGGAAACATCTTAGAAACTATGGAATGATGCTATAAAAGAGGACTCTTCCTGACTGATGAATAAACGTCGCTGGTGTGTTTCAAGTATCAGAATGGACGATAGAGATCAATCTTCAATGAGGTACCAAAATACTTTCTTAACGGTTCCATTCAGTGAAATAACACTGCAATTACGCATTTTAGTGAAAAAGTTAGAATGGTAGTAAATCACTTTTTGTAGTTACTCAAGTATCATGTATCCAAGTCTTATACTTAATTTTAATCATAAAATCTCAGGATTCTCACTTAATGTGAAATACTTAAAATTCTTTAAATTTTGAATTCTTGTAATATATAAGTGTGCATGTAAATAAATCTTTGTTTAAAATAAAATTTATCTTCTTCAATTTATGCTTTGCATTTAATTATTTAATTATTATTTTGGGAATTATTGATTGTTTTACAGAGTAGGTTATAAACTAGGGCCATCTTACAAATCAAATAATAATCTCTTCGGGTCACGTATAATCTCTTTGTAATTCATAAGTTTTTGTGCATCGAAAATACACAGCGCGAATAAACTTAATTTACGTAATTTTAATTGATGCAATAATATATATCGATTTAAATTGCACACAAGAACCCAGAATAATGGTGCACTTACTATACGAAAATATCGCGGCATATATGTCAGATATATACAGATTCTTAATTCCCAATCTTCTTTGTATGCTGAATTTAAATACTCATTTTGGTAAATTTATTGTTAGCTGATTAGTGTGCACCGAGCGTTCGAGCATAATCAAAAAGTCAGTATTTCACTATATTCTGACACTCTTTTTCTACTTAGTTCATTTTCGAATCGTGAGAAAAATCACATTTATAATAATAAGATGTGACAAGTAAGTTTGAAATATTCAAAATTGGGAGAAGAATAGTGTTATGACTTAGAAGCCAAAAAAAAAATCGTCTTAATCGTTTTAAGCGAGATTTTGCTAAATTCTATTTCGTCTTAAACGAATTAATTAACATTGATTTTCAAATTTGGCTGACAGGCCCTTTGTATTGCATTTATAAATTATCAAATTACAAAATATGTTAAATATTATGCATATTTAGGGTAAGGTGCCCTATTATCGTCCCCCATTTACCTTTAGGCCGTTGGGAGTTGTAATTTTCTGTAAATATCTACCAAATTTGGGTTTTACATACACTAACTACCCACGCACATAGAAACATAGCTAAGTATCGTACAAAAAAAATTTAACAATGCGAAAAATTGTTTTTTCAAAAGTATCTAAAAATGCAAAAGAAAAAAAAAATGGTCCCAATTTCGTCAGCCCAAAAAATCCAATACGTCGAGGCTTAACTTATAACTAACTCAAAATTTATTTCTAAACGAGTAAGTAATTTAATTTACATTAAAGTAAGGCACAAAGATTGTACTAATTATCAGTGGAAGAATAACATAACGAAACATATTAGCCATCCAAACATGAGGAAAAAAGTTAAAAAAATGTCATGAAAAAGTATTCCTAATTTTGTCCCCGGGACGAAAATAAGAACTGCAAGTGGACGAAATTGAGACCACGCTACTTCCCAATATTACGGATCTTCAGTTCCCGTAAGATGAACTGAGCGTCCTAAAATTCACTGTATGCTACTGTCAGCATCTTACCAACATAAAATACATGCAATGAATAAGAAATAAATACTTACAGTACAGTAAATAACATTCTACAAACGACGTAATAAGAACTCAGGTCTTCTAAAAATAGGAAATTTGCCATCTTTAATTTATGTATGCGTCTTGGCGAACAAACCTTTCAACACTGACCCCTTTTACCTTCCGTCCCCTGTGCCTTGCGTCATAAGTGGCACCACTTTCGCAGAAGTGGAGAAGTTAAGGGGGACGAAATATGGGCACTTTACCCTATATTCAATTTCATTGAGTCTGGATTCTCTTTCATTTCATGTTTTCCTCAGAGTTGGTGGCTCATGAAAAATAGTCCATCGGGTTCTGCGGTTGCAGCCTTGCCAACAGATGAGAGTGAGAAGCGCTAAGATGTATATCGTCCAGGTAGCTCGGTGTTAGAGCATTGATGCGTAATGTCAATGACCCTTGTTCGAATCCAGGCCTGGGCACTTCTTCACTCTGTTCCTTGTACGCCTCTTAGCCAAGGGGAATAAAATTCAGCAATTAAAATTTCAAAGCACATAAGACTTCAAGGAAAGTTACACAGAATGCGAATTTTACATTTTCATATACAGGGTGATTTTTTTTTTAAAGTTGTGAACGTAAAACCCTATAACAAAAGAATCACTGATCCAAATGACCTGAAATTTCACCAGTATGCTCCCCAAAAAACGGGAATTTTTTAGACGTAGTTAAAAAAAAATAACTTAAAATCGCACCGACAGAAGGCGCTGTAAGTTAACAGAAGCAAAGAATATTGTCAGTGGGAGGAAAACAATGGACGGTACTTTGAGAAAAAGAAAACTTTATTACGCATATCAAAAACATGCAAAATGCAGAAATCGGCAAAAAGAACTGAGAACAACTCACCTTCGCAGAAACAGAACGAAATAAAAATATGGAGTAAAGCATTCATACAGAGCTGCGTAACTAACGCAAGACATTTTCAATGTGCTGACGAACGTTTTCAGCTACGAGGTGAAACGTGAAACCGCATGTTCCACAACACAGCGAAGAGTATCCAGCTGGGTACTGTGGATCTGGTGCACAATGCGTGCCTTCAGGATAGCTAAGTTCGTAACACCACCACAATACACAGTATTAGCCAGAAATCACAGCGATATCCGTAGAATAATGAACACAAAGTATGCATGCTTCATGGTTTATCGTCACTGTGCATGTGTCGTGCGCAATCTCGTCTCCCGACGTTACTGCATATACAGCGCCATCTGGCGGTGCATTTTTTTTTTTTTTTTTTTTTTTTTTTTTTTTTTTTTTTTTTACCGCGCCTAAAAAAATTCCCATTGCTTTAGGAGCATACTGATGAAATTTCAGGCCATTTGGATCAGTGGTTCTTTTGTTATAGCGTTTTACTTTCACAAATTTAAAAAAAAAATTCACCCTGTACATCTCTCTGAAAAAGTTTCAAAATCAATTATACCCCACGAATTGAATATTTCCAACTGAGCGAAAAAATGCCCAGGCTGGGAATCGAACCCAGATCCTTGGCTTACAAGGCCAATGCTTTTCCGTTTAAGCTAACTGGGCCGACAACCAGCCAGCATATTTCGCTCAGAAAACCTTATTGGTAGAACATCTGGTCTGTCATGTAGACAGCTCAACAGAATAAACCGCAGGTAAAGGAACTCCAAATAAACGAGGGATACATAGATGAACTAGCAGCGATATCCGTAGCCAGCGATTTTCTGAGCGAAATATGCTGGCTGGATGTCGGCCCAGTTAGCTTAAACGGAGAAGCATTGGCCTTGTAAGCCAAGGATCTGGGTTCGATTCCCAACCTGGGCATTTTTTCGCTCAGTTGGAAATATTCAATTCGTATGATAACTTTACCAATCAGTTTGATTGTGTTAAAATAATAGTTCAATTATACCCCGTTTAAAGAATGATAAATGAGATTATGAATTTTAAATATTAACCTTAAAATGTGAATATTTTAAATTTATTTTTATCCTATAAAAAAAACGCTTTTTTAACCATTTGGAAAAATGGTTATTGTCCTCGGTCAGGGTAGGAAATCAAAAACATATCTGAAGCGTTTCATTAGTTGAATCCCGCATTTTATTTGTTTTCTGATTGGTCTATACAGTAATCTGTATTTTCCTTTTTTTTCAACAAAGATGGATACTTCTGTTGCCACTATGATAAAAAGTAATAAAAACTACAAAAAATAATAATAATAACTCAGAAACAAATTGAGATACAGCTTTCAAACAAATTGCATTTAAAAGTACATTTTTTTTCTCTATACGACGGTGTAAAAAGTAAAATTGTGGGTGTTTAGAAGTTTAAGAATGAAATTTCATTTAAAATTGGTCCAGGATTATTAATGTTTAATCCATGGCGTGCGTAATGTATGACCAGGTCCGTAGAAGTTTAAAAATTCACAGTACCGAAAAATGTAATTCATGGCGTACGTAATTCATGATCAACTCCGTGCGATTTTTCATGTCTTAAATTTTAGTCATGACCAGCTCCGTAGAAGTTTAAAAATTTGCAGTACCGAAAATTGTAAAATTGAAATTTCTTTTAAAATTTGTTCATGATGAGTCTAGGAATATGAATGTTTAATCCATGGCGTACGTAATGTATGACCAGATCCGTGGGATTTTTATGTCTTAAATTTTAGTCTTTGAAAAAATCTTTTTCCAAATGGTCCTTGTAATTTGTTAAATTGCATTTTTTTAAAATTTAACTTATCATTATAGATATAATTTTATCAAATTGCGTGAAATCGCGAAAAACCTCTGACTACGTCCATTAGTTTTCACTGTAAACCAAGATTTTACAATGCCAGAAATACATGATAAAATTACTTTTTTTTTTTTTTTTTTTTAATTTGTAGCGTTTTTTCGATGCAAGTGTACCAATAGAATAGATTGATAGTGTAAACTCGTTTTTTTTTCTATATGACGAGTTTTGAAACTCATGCCCTCATTTTATCCATATGGAATCTCTCTAAATTGCATAAATTATTCACCTATATCTATTCAGTAACATTTAGCCTTGGCCAAAAGTATTGAGTAATCCATATTATTGTTATACATCATTAAAATTAATTGGTGGATACTAATGTTAATTTACAGGCAACTGTGCATTTTTCTTTATTATTACCAGTTTCTGAAATATGACAGCAATCTAATAACACAACTTTTATTTGATCATTTCATTGAACCATTTCCTTTTTTAAAAGCGAATTAAAAATAAAACTTACTTTTTTAACAATTTTATAACGTATCATACTTAATAAGAGCTTTAATATAATAATGATAATACGTAATATAGTTTATTTATCTGTTGTAGTTTATAGTTAATTTTTTATTAAGGTTTATAGTTTATTTATTTATTTATGGTTTATAGTTCATTTATTATATATTATTTATTTATTTATTTCACATTATTTACCCTTTTAGCAATGTTACATATTAAATGATGTTAAACTACTTTTTTGAATCTGATTGGCAACGATAAGCAAGATTGGCAATTGCCGATCTATCTTGTGGACCGGATAATACGTAAGTATAAAATAAAATATGAAAAAATCCCGGTAACTATCTCTGGTAATTAATCCGAAACAAAACGTTTAAATTGTAACGAAACAGTTATTTTCTACTACTCCCTTTGTTGTTATACAAACACTGACAAAAGGACAAACTTATAGAGATAATAGCAAAGTTTATTAAGAGGAACGCTAAAGTAACTTTACTTAATGATCTAAATTTTGGATTTTAAGATGATATGTATGTATATTACATTACCTAGTCTCGTGTTCTAGATGTTATGTTCGTTAAATAACATCCTGCTCTAACAAAGACATTCATTAGTTTCCCCACATGAAAATCTCTTAGAAGTACAAATTTTACAAGTTAAATTCTTGACTAAATGCTTAATGAGTCCCTCAAAATGAGAATAAACTGAATAAATCTGTATACTACATAAAATTATGCCTAATGAATGCATTTTATAGATGAAATGGAGTAAATGTACTGCGTTCACTTATACAATAGTTCTCAATTTCCGTTATTTTATTTAAAAGTAATTTTTCGCTTCAGTGGGGGATGAAAGCACATATACAGCTTATTATTATTATCCAGAGTTGCCCTGTAAAAAAATACAGCCGAAATTCTGCTCTTTCAGAATTTAGTGTCGCCCGTGATAGTATATATATATATATATATACTTTTATTTTATGCAAAATGACGTCATTTGCATCCCCTGAATAATTCCACATTTACGATCAAGTCTTTAACAACATCTATGTAAAAGTATGCATATCATGTCACTATCTCAGAAAACCCAGCACACAAACCCGGCAAAAAGTGATGTCATCATCCAAGAAATTCGACAAAATAATCGAATATCTAATGATTCATGTGCCTTCATTTATTTGTAACATTAATATGGATACTAAAAATTAAATATAGTTTACAACAATTACATGTTTTATCGAAAATCATTCATTTATATTTTTTTTTTATTCGAAAAATGGTATTACACTCGGATTAGCCCTCTAGTGCATACTATTGCCAATTTGCAACAAATTAAATTTTCTCTCCTTATCGCTTATTTACCATTGCTTCTTGATAACTTTATGCTTTATGCATTCATTTTCACCCTACACTTACGTTTAGTTCATAAAAAATACCATAGGTGATATTAGTTGTTTATCGGTTACAAATAAAAAGCAACTTTTGAAGCCTTCCATTTTCCTAGCCGTAGATGGATTTCTAACACGCACAAAAAATATTTAAAATGCAAAATTTCATTTGAAAAAAATCTTTTTCAAAAGAATATGCTTTTGAAAGTTTTTTAAATAATTTTCGTAAAGTTTTTTGGAACAAATATTGTATGCATGCGAATATACGCTTGTTGCCATTTGGCAACACTATGAATTGAGTTCCGCTTTTGTTCACATTTTTAGTATTCTCTTCAGTGAATTTGTTGATTGTTTCATCTTGCTTTTTGTTTAGTTCTTCATCAAAAAATTTGTTCTGATAAAGCCTCTTCATTTTCAACATGTATTTTAAAGCAAAGACACTAAACAAATTATTAACAGAAGAAATATGGATTCTATTGTCAAGTGAACGTGGCATTTCTTACAATGACAGCGATGACGATCCACATTTTGATCCAAACCTTCTGTTCAAAAACGATTCAGATGCTTATGATGAGACTGATTGTGATTTACAAGCAGATAAATCAGCTAATGAAATTGACTAGAATGTTGATGCAAACGTTGGGATAGTGAATATTCCATCTACATCAATACAAAAACAGTCAGGTAACCGTAGTGAAGGCTTCAAACCCTTCAGCCAGATCCT
Organism: Maratus speciosus; assembly: GCA_963932465.1. Lineage (NCBI taxonomy): Eukaryota > Metazoa > Arthropoda > Arachnida > Araneae > Salticidae > Maratus > Maratus speciosus. The sequence continues at coordinate 327,780,807 of OZ010795.1, read as the reverse complement.
TCTTGGATAAAGATTATTGGACATGTTTATCTGGCTGAAAGTGTTTTATCATTAAAAACACCATATAAATATTTTTTGTATTTTTCCACCCAGTACTTTTAGAGGATATCTCTTGAAGAAACAAGTCTGTACAGTGTTCTAAAGCATATGCAAAAGCTACTCAATATATGCTCAACAGATATAAAAAAGTATCTAAGAATTTTTATCTTGAGTACCGTGGCAAACTTTAAAAGCATAAGATTGCTTGGGAACCCTGTCATCGGTGTACCAACAGGTAGTCGCACTACGATCTTGAATGCATTTGAAAGTAAACACGTCAATTTTCCCATCTGAGCAATAATACATTGTCTAATGTGGAAGATAATTTATTCGAGACCAGTAGTATCCTGGATTCAAAATCTTATCCATTTCCATGGAAGAATATATCTGTGTTTATGAGCAAGTAAGTGCGACAAAGGCTCGTCACCACATGAAGCAGTATATCCTCCCCCCCCCCCCCACAAAAAAACTCGCATAAATGTGGATTTAAATTGTTATTTTTCTCAGGAGTATCAAGATTTGCGTACAATTTTGATATTTATTGCGAAAAAAAAATACAACCTGTTGGCCAAGTGAGCATGACTTGGAGATTAGCGTTTGAGTCAATTCTATATTAACTCATCCTGTGTTGAATCTGTAAATCATGAACTGTATTTTGATAACTATTAAACATCAGTGAACCTAATGACACTTTTAAAATCAAAAGTAATTTCGTACCTTAGAATAATAACAACATACAGTATCCCGTGCTACAAAATGGCACCCGACAATTAATAGGAAAAAGACAAGAGAAATATCGTACAGTACGCTTAATGCATGGTGTTGCCATTTGGCAACCATTTAAAAAAATCCAAAATATAGAAAAATATAAGAGCCATAATTTTTTCAGTATTTTTCATTTAATGTATGCTCATTAAGGAATGAAATATATATTTTTTTTAAGGAAAAATAAAAAATCATGCACTAGAGGGTTAATAAAACTTAATTATTTTAGCTTTTTGACATGAATTAAGTAAATGCGTAGAAAATAATTCACACAAATATTCTTAAAAATACATTTTTATAGCAGACAATACTCTTGGCATAGCACGTATTTTAATATTTTTTTCTGTTACTATGAGAAATGGCAGCAAAAAGAATAGTGGTATTATAATATTCTTCAGTTGCCACGATTACACAAATGGCATTAAAAACTACAGAAAAATTCATATCACAAAAATAAGTTGAGATGCAGTTTTCAAATAAATTGCATTTGAAAGTACTTTATCCCTTATTCGATGGTGTAAAAATTTAAAATGTGCGAAGTTCAGAAGTTTAAAAAATTACAGTAGGTTATCAGTATTTAACCGTACAATACCTGCTTCGTTTTACGGGCGGCTTATCGTTAGGTGTAACGTTATTTTTTAGTGACGACACTTTAATTGTTGTCTGAAAGAAATAGCATATCAGGGGATAGTAACTCCTTCCGAGTTACGCATGATTTGGAAAAGCATTCTTTATCTTCAGACATCTTTGAAACCAATGTGTTTTTGAGATTTAAAGAAGCATTTATAAAAGTAAAATGTCTTTTACTGCCATTTGATCCTCGGAACCATTTCCCAGTCGTTTTAATATTAGGTTGAGCAAAAAGTTGTGGGAAATTTTTAATCAAATAGTTACCAGAATTCGTATCGTATATAGGGATACTAGTGATATACCTATAGGATTTCAGGAATTTCGGATCCAAAATGTCTATTGAACTGTATGATTTGCTTGTGTTGATCTAGCATTATTAGAGAAAAGGTCTAACGATTCTGAAAGCCGTCGATGCGTTTGCACAGTAGGGCGGCGACGAAATTCTTCCACACCCCGCTTACAGTCCAGACATGGCTTCATCTGATTATAGCCTCTTTCCATCAATGCAGCACTTTTTCAAGAGCCGTAGATTTGAATCCTTTAATGAAGTTGAAGAAGCATGTCAAGTATCTTTCATTCCAAAGAGCCGCCGTGGTACTTCCAGCAAATTCAGAATCTGGCAGAACGATGGCAGAAAACCGTGGACTATGATGGCCTCTACTTTGAAGAATAGTCCTTGTTGCCTTTGTTGTTAATTTTCGCATATCAACGCAACTTTCACAAATTTCCCAGAACTTTTTGCTCAAACTAGTAGTGTATGAATCACTTTTCTCAACCCGGAATTTAGGTTCTTCGGATGCTATCCAGTCTCGAGTAAAAATTTTCAAAAACCATATTTTACAGACAAAGATGATCAATTAACCGCATTAATATTATCATTAAAATTAGTATTATTTTATCAATATTGGAACTATAAATTCAATTTCGTATCTGAAAACATATGTTTGAAATCACAATCTTTTGACTTTTCTATGTTTTTCTGCCCCTGAATAATAATTTTTATTTTAGTGCAAATTCTTGGGGGATTTTTATTTCTTATACTGGAAAACATCCCATTGCATGACTGCATAGCAATATTAACGAGATAAATAAGTTTATGGCGATGATGGGGGTCCAAATATATACCAAGAAATTCCTATACCGTCCTGTGTCCCTGATGCTGATTTTTAAGTTTGGAGCTGTCTATATAAAACTGTTTCAATAATTGTAATTCTATGTAATTTTTTTCGAAACTGGGGCTATTGTTTTATTTAAATATATAGCAAAAAATTAACCTGCACACATTTTTACGGCTGCTATTATTTTTTTAACTCTGTCCCTGGATTTTATATTCCTTACCGTTCCTCTTGGTAAAATTGTACAGAAAATCACTTCAGATGTAGCCACAGAATTTTTTTTTCAACTTTTTTTCTCGTGCAGAAGGAAGTTTGCTGGAGAAAGAATGGCTAATATTTTTCAACAGGAAATATACTGCAGAATTTAAATCAGCATTGAAATATCAATTTCAAGCATCGTGGCTTTATTAGTAGTCTTACCGTCCCCAAGGTATAATCCTGAACTTTTCGAGGTAAATTAATTTTTTTCTTAAATTTAATCCAATGTAAATAACTGTTTCTAAAAATCAATGAACATTGTGGCTATCACTTTGTCTTAACACGATTTGCCTAAAAATAGGTGATAATTTTCCTTACCGTCCCATCCCTTTTTTTCCCGTACCGTCCCTTTTTTTCTCTTACCTCTCTTTTTTCCTATACCGTCCCCTGTTTATCTTGGCGTCCCTTTTTTCCTATACCGTCCAATTTTTTCCCTTGCCGTCCCTTCTTTAACACCCATTTAAGACAACGTTATACCAAAATTTTGTACTAAAAATCCTACATTGTTATTATTTCTTATTTGAATATCCTTTGGGTACTATGCAAATTCATTATAAGTAAAAATTTAGAAGAAAATAAAAAGTTATAGCGGTAAAATGGTAAGTGAAAACCTCAGTTAAATAAAATAAAAAAATCCGCTGCCGACTATTTTTTCTTTATTTTGAATTGTTAAGGCACTCGTCTATAAGTTTAAAATGTTATTTTAGTAAGTTTAATTTCACCAGATTTTTATTCCTGAAAAGTCAAAAGGTTGTGAGAATGTCCCATATTACGTTTTCGAGTAGTTCTTATAGTACATTAAAAAGTTCTTCCAAACTGGAATATTGGTTTTTAGAATGTACTAAATTCTCCATTAGACATTTTCAATTGAGTATTTGAATTTATACATTCAGAAGTAACAAAATAATATTAATTATAATGTTAATGCTAGTACTTTAATTACCCGAATACCAAGAAGGGATATGTGTTTCACGCGTATCTGGGTATGTGGATTTCTTTATACCCTCGAAACATTCCAACGGCTGGATGGATTTTAATGAATGGGGACTTTATCGATTTGCCTTAACTGTCCGATGGTTATAGGATAGGTTTTGTTTCTATAAATTCAAAATGGTGGCCGTAAAATACAAAATGGCGGTAGAGACGGAAATTTTTTTTTACGCACCCTATTCTGATGTGACATATCATTGGATAGGTCTTTCAAAATGAAGATGATGTTTCATTGACTATTTTAAGTCAGAAGCTCCGTTTAAATATTACACAACCTGGAAGTTGTGTAGGTAGGATCTCTAGCTTTTCTGTAGCTCTAACCTTCACAGACATCTATAGGCCTCATCAAAACAGTGTTTATAGATAGGAACTAACAATTAAACACAGATTAAAAGTCATCAATACAAGTAAATAAAAGAGGTAGGTAAGTAATAAAAAAATAGTTTCACATTGATGAGAAATAATTAATTAGTTCGCTTTTTACGCAATCGGGTTTTTTGATTATTTAAATTTAATTGATTATTTTATCATTTTTGTCTGTAAAACATGTTTGTTGAACATTAACATTTTTATTTGAGTATACACAGCATCCTTCGTATAAACAGATATTCCAGTTTGATAAAATTGAATCATACACTGAAGCAATACCCGGAAATGTTTCCGAAAATCAGCAACAGCAAAAGGAAAATTGATTTTTTAAATGATTTTTTTAATCTAGGGGTTTCTGAGATTTCTAATGATAAGATACACTTTTCGGATTCGTGAATTCTTCGTAGGATGCTATTGCATATTTTTTTTCGCGGTTATATTATATTTTTCATATTAAGAATTACTTGTATTTACTTTACATATACCGACCAGGAAATTTGAATGCTACTATTTCAGAATACTAAAATACGCGCTATCAAATCACAGGTTTCTGGTATTAAATTTGGCGAGTATTTCTATTTGGAAATAGTCGTATTCAAATTCTCTGACACGCAACAACACTGATAAGTGCCATAGTGGTCGCTATTATACTATTGTACGTACGTACGTATTTGTGCATGTTTCATACAATGTAAGATGAGCTTAAGATGTAATTATGTAAGATTTGTGTACAGTATATTCTTGATAAGTCCAATTCGAAGGAACCGGCAAAAATATTCGAATTATTGTACGTTCGGCGAAACAGCACCGAAAACTGGCGATATGAAGCAATTAAAATAAAACTTTGTAAAAAATCACCATAAAATAAAAACAAAACATAGGACGCGTTTCGAGCTAAAAATATAACAGCTCATCTTCAGCTACAGTAAACACGTGTCCGTCAGTGGACAAGGTCGAAAATGAACTGAATGTTCATTTTGAAATTGTTCGCTTACGGACACGTGTTTACTGTAGCTGATGACGAGCTGTTATATTTTTAGCTCGAAACGCGTCCTATGTTTTGTTTTTATTTTATGGTGATTTTTTACAAAATTTTATTATTTTATTGTAAGTTCGACTTATTGAAAATCTTTTAATACATATGGAAAATACAGTGTGTACAAGTACTTAAATGAAAATCCCAACTTTACAGAGCTATTAGAAGAAAACAAAAAAAGTACAACCTTGTTGTTCATCAGAAATCAAAAATGACAGTTGAAGTTTAAATTCAACACAGTTATAATTGTTCAATGTGAGCTTCTCCAGGAACACGAACGATATCGAGGCGGGTCGATAACTCATCCCACACTTTTCTTAGCATATGCGGTGAGACTATTTGAATGGCTGCAGATTTACGTGTTCTAATTTCGTTAACGTTAGTTGGTAGCGGCGTTTCAAACATCTGATCTTTGATAATACTTATGGTGGAGGATACTTATGGATGGGTTTGGTTCTCCATGCAGTGGTGGTTCACGGATTCGTAGGTATTGTAAAATAAAAAAATAAAAAACTCCAACATTAAAAGTGACAGAAAGTACGGTCAAAGTTTATTCATTCTCAAATAAAAAAGACAATTCGTAGAAAAGCATCAGATAAGAAGCTACGAAGATATATAATTATCCATGATAAAGTTCTCCGTAACGTCAAAACAGGAAAAATAAAACAGGGATGACAGGGATGACCGCCCCAGGAACCCAGCTTTTGCCTTAGAGGGAAAGCGAAAGCTGGGTTCCCGGGGCGGTCATCCCTGTCATCCCTGTTTTATTTTTCCTGTTTTGACGTTACGGAGAACCTTAAGCGGCCCTTTCATGGACCTTACAGCAGATGGGTCGGGAGCCATATTTCTTTTTACCCGTCAAATTCTAATAGGAATTAAGAGTAGCTTATTTAAAACGTAGATAAAATACAATAAAGAAAATGGACCGTTAAAAAAGTACAGATGCAAGGAGGTTGTATGTGTCCTTGATTACTTTTAAATAAAGACCGTTAAGAAAAAGAAATAAATATGCAAGAATGAGATTTTGAATAAGTAAAAATGAAATTATAAATCTTTATACGTGTTGAGTAAATTTCATTGTGAAAGGAGAAAGAAAAAAAAATATATATGAATATAGAACTATGAATTGTTTTTGGAAAAAGAATTAATATATAATGAATTTACTTGTTCAAAGCAGGTTTTGAGTAACGGGGGGCGGAAACCGATATGATGCAGAGATATCTTCTACAGATTCCTCAGAAAAAAAATCACACGGAGTCATGTCAGTGCTACGAGGAGGCCATTGATTAAGAGCAAGATCTTGGGCGGCTCGGCGATCTATCGCCACCTACTTAAAATTTCAACAGTTATTTTTTTTTTACGAAGAGTAACAAGTTTTTATTTATTTTTTTTATTTTTAATAGCTCTTTAAAGTTGGAATAATCATTTATGTACATCATGTATAATAAAAGCATTCGATCATATAGATAGGAATTGTATTTACACTGTAATAACCGAGTCTTTCAAAATGAGCACAGAATAAACCTATAATTTGATAGACCAAAAAGGTACAAACTCAAATTTTCTGGAAAAAACTTGTTAATGATGAGTGTCTGGATAATTTTTTTTTTCGTATGCTAGAAAATCACCCACTTTTTGTAAAAAAGGGAAATAGGATCGTCCACATCGTCTTTCTTTTTGAGAAATTACATCAGTGTTGCTATTGTTGCATGTCCTTCTTTATTGTATGGCGGAGAGTTGCAATTTACTGTCTCAACATCTTCAGACTCAGGATCTTTCTCTACAATTTTATTGCTTCATCTATATCTGCATCAATAAATTTTTGCAGATTTTTCCTCACAACACATGTTTCTGTATAGCTTACACAGAAGCTACATCTGTTGAAGCAATTTGTGATAGTAGTTTGTTTCCCATCGTTATTCCAATCACTTGAAAGCAGTCTAATTCCTTCTAATTTATCACACTTTTGACATATTTTATTTACGTCATACAAGATTGCCTTCCTCACTAAACATTTTCTTCTAAACATTTAATCTTCTTTAATTAAATCTTCTAAACATTTAATCATTCCAAGGTCTGATTGATGTTTACAAGATGTATTAGAAGAAAGAAATTCTAACTTGATAAATTTCAGAGTGAGTTGTCAACACAGACGCTATTTACAAAGCCCAGGCACACTGAGAGTGACGTCACTAACATCGGTCAAGTCACTGCGATCTCTGTATTTTTTCAGTTCGTCACCATGGATTTCGAGTTTATCTCCAAAACTAAATTCAGCCGTGAGTTGTATGTAGAGCATAATAAAATATAACACATAAACATTAAAAATATTTCCTTCCCTCTTGTGTTTTTATAAAAGAAAAATACCCAATTATTAAATGTATGAGCTTTATTTTTATTGGCAATTAACATCAGACATGTAAAAATTATATTTTTTTATTAACAATTAAATAAAAAAAGTATCTAATTAATTATTTTTATCTTTTCTATTAAGTAAAATTTTGTTTGCTTTTTATGTATTGTAAATATATATTCATTCCTTTCACTTTCGTGCGTTTTAATCATTTTAAAAAATTTCTTTAACACCTTTTTTTTAATATGCAAGTTAAATTTCTTGTTCTGAAATATTTAAAAAATAATATTATGCAGTTTATTACGGTTATTTCTAAATCACAACAGTTACAGTTTGAATAAAATGGTTTGCAGTGGAAATTTTACTTACATTTAATTATATTCAATGCATTTATAAAAATTTTATATTATTTTTTAAAAGACAGATGTAAATTTCTTCTAAATCCACCTTAATTTCATGCCTTTTAATAAAAGTAAAATATATAGTACCTAAGTATCTGAGCTTTATATTTATTTTTTTGTTAATTAACAATTAAATAATGAGAAAATTAGGAATCTAATTATTCTTTTCTCTTCTATTAATATTATATTTGCTTCATGTTTTATAAATATATATTTATTTCAAGAAGATGCTTTCTTGCATTTTAATCTTTTGAAAAGTTTTCTTTAAAATCTGTTTACTATTATTATTATTTTATTAGTCCCCCGTACGGCATGCTACTTCTTTCTCACAGCTTATTTTGTGTGGTCTCCAAAAAATACCGTTACCTTACAGAAGCCAGCCGTAAAATAAAGCAGCTCGATTAAATACTCTATAGCAATTTTTTAAACTTCTAAGCATCGCACATTTTCAATTTTTATAGCGTCGTATTGGAAAAAGAAAAAAGTACTTTTAAATGCAATTTGTTTGAAAACTGCATCTCCATTTATTTTTTAAACATTAATTTTTTTTTTTTTTTTTTGTAGTTTTTGGAGCCATTTGCTTAATATTGGTAACGGAAGTACTCCATTTCTGTAGAAAGTAAAGGAAAAATAGTTGTAAAATATTAATTATATATTTTTGATGCCATTTTTTCATAACAACCGAAAGAAAATGTAATTAAAATACTTGCTATTTTGAAAAAAATATTAACGAATGATTTCTGTTAAAACATGGAGCGATTATAAACTACATTTAATTTTAAATACCTATATTAATGTTACAAACAAATGAAGGCCTATGATTCATTAGACAGCCATTTTTTTTTTCGTCGAGTTTCTTTAATGACGGCATCTTTTTGCTGCATTTGTGTAGGGTAATTCCGGGATTTATGCCACACATTTTTTTGAATGTGTGTATAAAGTCCCATGGTGGACATAAAATTAAAAAAAATCATGCTGTGCTACTTAATGTTAAATATACAACGCGTGTATTGCGACAAAAAAATTCAAAACAAATTATTAATATTTTTTAACAATTTTTTTCTAAAACATTACACTGCGGCGCGTCACCCGTACATTCAGGCTGAGACGCCGCACTTGTGCGGTAGTTATGCCGCGCTTGTAATAAGAACAGAATGAAGTTATAAATAAAAATATTAAAAAAAAACATTCATATCTGGACTATAATCATGGATGTAATAACAAAATGAAACTAAATGAGTACAATGAAACGTATTAGTAGATTAAAATAAATAATTGTTGCCACTTTCACTATTAAAATTATCGACTTATTTTTTTACATTAAATTTTCATTGTTATTTCAGCAACAACGTAACACCAATGTATTAGAAAGGGAAAAGAAAAAAAGTAAAATTGTGTTTATATAATTTATTTGTTAACCCTTTCGGGACCGGTGGCTATTACATAAATTTTATTTGGTTGTACCACTTTTTTAAAAGAAGTTATCTTTACTTAAATAATCGTGAAAACGATCGAATTAAACAAAGCAAATATTAATTTTCTTTTTTACTGGTGCCAGAAACAAATTTTGTAAGCTCTTTATGAAGGTGCTTATATGCACCTATGGTTCCGAATGGTTAAGAGATCGACTTCAATCTACAGAAAAAGTGTAGAAAAAGTACAGTCTTTATGTAACTACATTTAAACACATGATGCAACGGAGGCAATTACACTTCCTCTTTTTTGGAGTAGTTTGCAAAGAACGCCTGCGTTACGCGTAATCCAATTTTTCATTATCATTTTCTTGACTTGCATCTTTCTTGCCCTTCTTCCTTTTTATTTTCCCCTTTGGTTTTAGTAAACTTGATAACATGCCTAACATGGTTAGTCTGTGCAAAAGAAAAGGAAAATTAATAACGCTTAATCATCCCGTACAAAAGAAATTGCGGCATGTATACCGGAAGAGCAGTGCGGCATGTATCCCATTTTGCATTGTGCGACGTCGGTCATCACAGTTACCTGCTATCGCTAAGGGGAATGGCGTAAACATGCACACAGTACTCTATACAAACGCTACACTTAGTTTTGACTTTGAAATCATGCATGCATTTAGTAATTAGTGTATAAAAAGTATTTAAATAGACGTGTTTAAAAGTTTGGACAGTGAAATCATGCACTTACGTCAAATTAAGGATTGTACTTCTACAAGTAAACATCGAAATGGGATTCACGCTATACACTGGTTAAAATAATCTCATTGCGCACCTATACTGTGCGGTTGACGACCATCTATCGATAATTACAAGAAATACAAGGAGTGAGGCATCTATCCCGTACGCGGCGACTCTCCCGGAGTTACCCTATTATTTCGCGATAGTGACGTCCTATGCATACTTTACAGTAGATGTTTAAGAGTGGATCTTAAATGTGCAATTCTTAAGCGGATGCGAGGCTAACGAAAAAGACATGCTACCGCGGTTCATCCCATGCGCATTTTTTTTACAGACCGCTAGAGTGACGTGATGCTCTTTTCGCTCACCTTGATTGATACATTCGAGCATCACATGACTCCAGCGGTCTGTAAAAATAGATACGTGGAATGCGCCGCGGTAGCCTGGCTTTCTCGTTAGCCCCGAAGCGGATGCGAATGACGTCATTTTACATAAAATAAAAGCGTGCGCTGTAAGTTTTAAAATTGAAATATGTTTTGTACTATTTATATATGCATATATATATATATATTTTTTTTTCATCGGGAGCAACACTAAATTCTGAAAAAGCAGAATTCCTGTTTTCTAGTTTATTTATTCTTTCTGTAATGTGTAAGTTCATGTTCTGACACATTTTCAAAATAAAATTCCTACCCATTTAAGCACTGTTATTATTTTATTCCCTGGAAAATATAATTTTTTAAACATCCAGCTTTATTAGATCAAATATTGTAATTTTCCACTGTGTCATACGTTATATGAATACAATAAACAATGCTTTTTCAGTTCTGATGAAAATTAATAATATTTCAATTAAAGACTGGATTGCTTTCAATTAAGGTAAGTATTTACTCGCAACATATATTTGCCATTTTCATGAATATCAATAATGTTATTTATTCATTATATATTAAAATATTTTATCTTGTAACATGCATTTATATATCAAATAATTAAAAAAGAAAAAAACATTTTTCGATAAGTGTAGTATATTTAAAGCAAAGGCCCAAGTTTTATATTTATTTATTGAAAATATCTGGGGTTTTCTTTCATCTCTAATAATATGCAATAAGAAAAAGGCGAAAATCATTGATTTTACACCTTAATAAATAAATTTACAGTCTTTCTTTCGTAGTAAAATTTTACAGTGACGTAAGAACACTATTCACATTATATTTGTGTATACATTGTATTATACATTTTTACAACTTTAATTTCATATTGTAACACATCATTCATTATTTCATTATTAACAGAAGTCTCTTTTAATGACTGTGTGTATTGGGATAGTATTAAATTTCCTTATATATGAACTAAAAAATTTTCCTAATAATAAATTTCCTTAACTAAGTTATCATAAAAGTGCATTATCAGATTTAGAATTTTGATTTAAATTTATATCTGTATAAAAATTAAAAATTTATTTGCATAAATTGTGTTTGGACATTACAAAGAATTGCATCCTAAAATATGAAAGTTATGATAAGTAAACAAGCACGAAGTACGCGAAATTATTTATTACACAACTTTCTGTTGATATGCATGAAAATAAAGTCAGCTTTTAACTAAAATGTATTAAATTTAGAAATAATGCATTTTATATTGAATACTGAATAATACATAAAGATGGTTGCGCGACAACTTAATTCTTTACTAAATAAAGTAATTTTGCTGGAGTAATACCAATATCTTCTATATCACGAGCTTCGCCAAAGCTGTGGAATTTAGCCTACATGTGCATTGTGATGTAAACATATTTTAAAAGATAATGAATGACATTGTTAATACTCAGAAAAATGGCAAATATATATTGTAAATAAGAATTTATCTTAATTCAGAGCAATCCAGTCTTTAATCAAAATATTAATAATATTCATCACATCTTCAAAACAAAGCACGTTGCTTCTGTAAAACACGCAAGAGGTACATAGCTTATTCGCTTTACAATACTATGGAGAGGGAGGGCCAAACGGAGAGGTGAACGACATGGCTGAAGGTGAGTTTCTTCTTGACTGAGGTTGATGACGTCATCAAACCAGTATCCCCCCTTGCACTCGGGCTTTGTAAATAGCCTCGGTATTGAAACTGTACATTAATCAACGAAAATCAATACTTTACACTTTTTTGCATGAAAAATTATATCCTAATTTCTGATGTACTCATCGAACAATATCAGAGTCACCTAAGTCTGTACTGTATCTGTACTGTACTGGAAGTAACTTTTAATTTTTGAAACAGCGAGGATTTTGTACATGTCGATAACCAATAAAAGTAATTTCTCTATTTCAGAAGCATTTGTTCCAACAAGCACATTTAAATGTTCTTTACTTATCTTTATTCCGTAACGTGATTCCCCATTAAACATCATGGCCTTGTTAAAAAAAAAAAAACATTTGTAAAAAAGTCAACGTCGTCTGCATGCAAGAAGTTTAGGTAAAGAAACTGTCTTCCATTGTCCCCGCAGCCTATCAGGGAGATCTTTTGTTTCACTAGGTAATGTGCGAAACACAATATAGTGTCTGACTTTAAATTTTTCAAGCTATCCCGTGATAGCAGTGAAATCTTCTACATTCAATAACTTTGGAAAATCTAAAGCTTTCTCACCTAACTTTGTACCACTTAAAGAAATTACACTCTTCTGGGTCATGAAATATGTAAACTATTTTACAAGAGCTGTTTCGGTATCTTGGAAGGTACATGTTTTCAAACTTTTTCATAGTGGATTGACAGTTTACTTATGTCTTTTCAAAATGCTTTCTCAATCCATCAGTATAATAGATAACGTGTTGGGAAGGATACCATATTTCGGGGTAGATCATTTTTATTTACATTAAGATTGTTGTCGTTTATCAAATTTACAATTTTTTTTATAAATTAAGTTTTTGTAACTTCTGCTTCGATGTTATAAAAGTCTCAAATGAATAGGTGTCATAATGTAAAAGCAATAAACACTAAAATGAATGCACAAGACTCAACAATGAAGCAGAGAATCTTAACGAGATCTCAATAGAATCGACTGAAAAAAAATCACTACATAAAAGTGTAGGAAAATTAACCAATTAGAATGCACTTAATCGTCTGCTACTGTTTTGACAGAGTCCATTTTCAAAGGATGGCATAAAGGCGAATTAGTGAATGAAGAATGACGTGCGAGTGCGATTGCCATCGTAAGCGCAGACGCTTGACAGTGACCGAGGTGGGAAGTAAAAATAGGGCCTTTTAAAGACGGTGAAAGAGTGCAGGGAAGTTTTATCTTTCAGAAATTGCAAGTGTTTTGAGCGGTGACGGAAAAAATAAGAAATTAATCCAAATCCTATTACTATTCCTCTGTCGGAAAAAAAAAAACTACTTAAAATATGTTGACTTTGACAAAACGAGAAAGCTTAATATTAAATTGAAGTGAAGGGAGTCGGCGACTTCGTGAAACCTTCCATTCAAAGATATATTCGATTTATCTGACATCGACTTATTAAAAATTCATAAGTATATATTGAATAGTGTGGGTAAGTTTGTAGTATGTATTTAAATATATATGCATTCAAATATTGTAATTGTAATTGTAATATGCATTCAAAGGTATATTCGATTTATCTGAAATTGACTTATTAAAACTCATAAGTATATATTTAAAAGAGTGGGCAAGTTTGTAATATGTATTTACATATATATGCATTTCAAATATATATGAGTACGTGAGTTTCAAAACTAACCTTATCCAAAATTTAAAAAAAACGAGTTTTACTTATCAATCTACTACACTTGTGATCTTGCACCGAAAAAACATTACAATCAGCAAGGAAAATTAGCTTCATCGTGTATCTATGGCATTGTAAAATCTTACTATGAAAACCAATAGACGCGGTCAGAGGTTTTTAGCGATTTCCCAAAAACTGATTTGCTGAATAAGGCGAATTTTGACACTCACGTCCTCATATATAAATGATGTAAGACTTATATATATATATATATAATCTTTTATAATAAATAAGCAATCATGTATGTATGTACGTATTGTTTTTATACTTTATGTTGAATGTATTTGAAATACGTGTAAAAATTTCGCTATATTTTATGTTATATAGATATATATAAGTATGAAAGTTAGAAGGGTGTAAGTATTTAATATAATTATTTTTAAGTACACTGTAAAGAAAATTTCTGTATTTTACAACAAGAAGTGCTGCACCCCGGATGCAAACACAGTTGCTGTAAAATGTACAAGCTGCTTTATTTAAGAATGCTATAAAATGTCACAAGTCTGGAGAATGTCTTGTCGCTATTGTCTGCATAGTACACGTGACAGAGAGAAATCGATTTTTACTTCACTTGTTGCTTGAATTCGATTTCACACCATCGAGGCTTGAAAAGCTACAACGGAAAGTGCAGGAAAAATCACAATTTTTCTTTACAGTATATGTAAATATCGATGTAAATTGTGAAAGATAATAAAGTATGGGGATAATTTAAACATGAAAAATATTTAATTATCTAGGCCACCCAGGTGTGTTTTATTTCTCTTTCTTTTGTTTGTTCTATGATTAAGATATTGATTATATTTCCCTTTTTTTAGGTAAATGAATTTTATCCATTCAAAATACATTACAGTGCTTCATAAGTTAAAACATGGGTAAGTTATGCTGTCACATTTTTGGTTCTTAATACTTCAACTTTACGGCAAATAGTTAATTTTGCCTACTCCTTTTAAACCATTGTGTAGCAGTTTCTTCAATAATTGTAACTTTCATAGTTAAAATTACCTCGGTAAATTGTAGAGCGATGTTTTAGTTCTTTTATAGAAAAGGATTCCTATACAAATATTTTAGTACATAAATATTTTAAAACATAAATCTTAATTTAAATTCTTATAGCAAGCTATATTACATTAACTACGCATTTATAAGATTTTAAGCTAATTTTAACCTATACAATTTTAATTTCTGTAGGAATTAGTAAATAATTACTAATTAACTCTAATTCTGTAATTTGGTCATTTTTCTGCTCTGTAAACGCTGGTGAGATACTGTAATTTAATTTTTTTTTCAAAGAATTTATTTTCAATTGTGGTAAACGTACCAGTAGTGGGCCACTTAAGGACATTTATCTAATTACTATTAAAGTGTAAGTGAATTCCAAAAGATATATATATATTTTTTAGCCTAGTTCTAACCTTTTTTGTATCAGAATAAACATTCAAAGTTTCAAAATATATTCTTCGGATAAAATGTAAAAAAAAAAAAAAAAAAAATCATTCTCTATTCTCTAATAGTGGGCCTAGTAAACATCTAATGCATGAATCTTTAAGTTTTTGGCTTATCCAACAAATTTTTAATAATGAAACAGAGTATATCAACAGTAGTTTAATTTAAAATAATACATAATATTAAAAAAACAATTTTTAAATAAAAACTTACCTCAAAATTAAATTTCTAAGAATTTGGCAAAAAATCTGTTTTTGAAGACATTCTAGGAAATAAACAAATGCTCCAGCAGAAACAAAACAATTATTCCAAACAGTTTATGTAAAGTTAACATTTAAAGATATCAGTCAATCAGATTCCATTCAGTCGCTTTCAAGAAATGCATTTTGGCTTGTTCTTAAACTTTAAAAATTAGTGGTCTACTCCATGGTCAAGGTACATTTACCTTATATTTTATGATAAAATTATAATAGTTTTAATAATCTTCTAGAATCTATGTATTCTTAAAGAATGGTAACATTAGAAACATCAGATGACATTTCTAGAATTTATTGTTTAGTTCTAGCAGACATTTTTCACATAAATATATAGATGCTTTTATATTGCGGTTTCTGATAAAAACAATGACCAAATTAAATTTTCCAAACAAAAAATTGGGTACAGCTATAAAAATGTTTATTTCCAGTAGTTGATTTTTAATATCTTTCCAGGAGCGACAAATACCATAAAAAAATTATTTTCCTTTTAAGAGCCAGATAATCCCTCTATCTGATCCAGAGAAAAAAAACCACTTCGTTACCCGAAATTGACCCAAATCATAAATGAAAGAAAATTAATACACATTTTAGCACAATTAAGAAGAAATAATGGACAATTATCTCTGTAATAAAAATTTTATCTTTTATGTAGAAAAAGTAACATCTATCTATCTTTTTGATTATCATTATCTATCTGTCTATCTATATACAGGGTGTCCCAAAAAGGAGGACCTATTTTTAAAAAGGAATTAACAAACAGAGTTATTAAAAAAATTCTTGCAGGAAACGGATGTGTGAAGTCTGGAATTTTGTTTAGAACACTTTCTTATGATAGTTCAAAATTTGACCGACATATGGCGCTACAGCACATATTGGTGGTTTAATGGACAAACGGAGAAGACCTGGCAGAAGTACACGTGGTTAGTGAAAGTTTTAGTGGTATCCATTTCAAGGGAAACAGTATTTGTCGTTGCGTAAATTCTTGAAAATGGCGTATTCGTTGGAAGAGAGAATTTTCATTGTTTTATAATACCACCGATGGGATCAAAGTTTCACATCAATAAGAACTAATTTCGTTCTAAGATTCCGACATGTTATTGTTATGAATGGAGGACATATTGAAAATATTGTCATTTAATTTTCAACTATTGGTAATGAATGCAGTAGGCGCAGCGCCATCAGTCGGTAAGAATTTGAACTAACATAATAAAGTATTCTAAACAAAATTCCAGACTTCACACATCCGTTTTCTGCAAGAATTTTTTTTTTAACTCTATTCGTTTGTTAATTATACATTTTAAAAAATAGATCCTCCTTTTTGGGACACCCTGTATATATATATATATATATATATATATATATATATATATATATATATATATATATATATATATATATATGTATGTATATATATATATATATATATATATATATATATATATATATGTATATACACATGTACAGGATGTCCGTAATTAAACTACCCTATTTTAGAGCTGCTTACAGACGAAACTATTGTGAAATTTTGTGGAGAACATAATAAAGGTATGGGAATTTGTTTGAGCGAAAAAATAGTTTAAAACTTCGCTACCAGAGGGCTTTTTTGAACGAATTACTCATTTAGCATACAATTACGATAGTTTACAAATTTAATTGCAACTTACCAAGTTCAACATGACGGTCATCATTTTCAGATACCATCTAGATTCGTAAGATAACATGTTCCACAGTTGATCGTCATGTGTTTCGTGAAATACTGTCTTTACGATCAGGTAAAATTAATAAATAAAATTTATAAACTACCGTAAATGTATGCTATATGTTTAACTCATTAAAACACGCCGTCTAGTGGCGACATTTTGAACTTTTGTTTTTGATTTAATAAATTCCCATCTCTTTAGTATGTCTTTCACAAAATTTCACAACTTTATGAACAATAGTTTATTCTGTAGGTAACTTTAAAGCAGGGTCGTTTAATTATGGACACCCTGCATATATATATATGTGTATGTGTGTGTGTATAAATATATATATATGTATAACGCATTAATGATCATATAAAAAAATTTTTCATCTGAAAATTGCTCAGAGCATTTTTTTAATCTGGTCAACCGAACCGTAAACAGTTAGAATTAACCCACCACGCAACGAAAATTAAATTAGCGCGATAAATATATATATATGATGATAGCTTTAAAAATATACGTGAACTCAAACCGGAACCAGATCGGGTAGGGAACGCATAATATCGAGTTCCCTGACCCGATGCACGACTCTAATAAGTGTTTTATAATACAGCTTCAAATTTATTTTTCTGTTTCTTCTTTTTTCTTGCTGTTGATAATTTACATCTCTTATAAATTGGTATACATATTACGGTTTCCGAGGAATTCGGAAAGCAGGATTCAATAAAATCTTCTATTTTTATGTAATGTTAAAAATTATAATATATTTTATTGTTTTTTTTTCATGGGGTTAAAATAGTTTATTTTAATCTTTTTTTTTAAATCTTTTTTTTATGTTTAAATATTCCTCCATATAAAAATAAAAGCTAATCTCTCGCTAACTATAAAAATTGAAATTATTATTATTATTTTTTTAATTTAGACATTTTTATAGAATGATATAACTTTATAAATATCGCAAAATATTTCATATTTCAGCAAACTTTTGTCTTTAGGCTTTATTTTCCCTGTATTTGGTATGAAAAAAATCCCAATATATGTAAAATAAAAACCAACATAAAATTATTTAATAAATATTTAAATCAGACCAAAAAAAAAAAGTTTTATTTTTAGGGTGGAGGAAATTTTTTGTTACTGAAGTTGAATAATTTTCACCAACAGAATTAAAAGTATTTAGTCCAGTCTATATAAGCCTTGTACTTTGGCTATACGTGACAATGCTCTACCACTGAGCTACCCAGATCATATGCGACGTGGCAGAATTTACTCACACTTTCATATCATCACATCTTCGAACCCGCAGCGTGTCAATGAAAATACATTAGACATAGAAACTCCCATGGAAAATAATTATATGTTTATCTCACATTTTTTATTAAATTTGTTACACTTTGACCTCAATCTACATACAATCTAGCATTTCGGGTTAAAATCTCACATAGAAAATTACTATCTATTAGGTAATGTAGTTTCTATATGTAACTTATTTTCATCTTTAAGTTGCCTAATTCGCAGATCTGATGGTACTAAAATGCGAATGAACTGTGTGTGGATATCATCAGGGAAATTTTTTGATAGAGTATTTGTGCGTATAGCCAAGGTACCGTATTCCAATCCTATCCTAAATACTTTTCACACTGTGGGAAAAATTTGTTCAACTTACATATTTATCTTCTAACAATCTTGTATTTCAAGTTGAAAACTCATTTTTTAACCTGAATCTCGAATTTTCTTATTTCGTTGCTCCATCTTAATAAAGGTCCTCTGCCTGGTTGTTTTACATGTCTGGTATACCACTTTAGGGAGTTTGTACTCCATCTAATACCTTGTCTTATTACAATGTACCCAGCCCATTTCCACATTTTGTTAAATTTAATTCCCCAGATGTTCTTCGGCAACTCCTAAAAGTGATAAAAAAAAGAAAAGAAAGAACTTGTTACCATACACAGATCATTTTAACAAGCCAATTTACGAACTGTTTCTTTACTTCCGCATTTGATAATGAGTGCTATTACAGCCCACTTGAGTAACTCTCTAAAGCATATGTGCTAATAACTAAGATTTCACCACTCATATGTAACTAAAAGGAACATCTGAACATTTTGACTTTTGCCAGACACCTTTAATTATTATATATTTTTTCTACGCTGCGAATATGTGTTTTAGCAGCTTTATGTATTATCACTCTTAATCATGTAGCCTCTCTGTTAACACGGAGTTTCTTATACTCCAGTAATATGTTTAATTATAAGTATTTAAAGCTAAAAGTTGAATCTTTCTTTATCGTAAAAACACACAATACTAATTCATATTACATTATATCTTCCCATGGATTTAGCGGATTCATATTAAGCTCTCAAAGGATACTTCAAAGGATAAATAATGCTTCACAAAATAAAATAAAAATAATTTCTTCAAGAAGCTTTTGGATAAATCCCTGACCACGCCACGCCGATGAAGTTATACGTCATCGCGATATTGATGAATCCCAGGTAAGAGCATTTTACCTATTTCCATTTCAAAAGCAGCATAGCCACAAGAGATTTTTTCTAATTGTTTAAATATGAGACAGCGAATTCCTGCTATCGAGAATGGGGTGCTTTTGGCTTGATAGGCCACTTAAACTCCAACAAAAAGATTATGAGACTGATAAAGTGCTCATGTTTAGCGAAAAAGAAGAAAAATTTTATATAGTGGCTTAGATTATAAATATTAAAAATATTCATGTTCTGAATAAAAAAATAAAAAGATGCTGCATTGAATAAAATTATGAATGTTATTGTACCAGAAATATAAAGGTGAATGAAAAAGAAACATTTATATATTTATGTTTTATGTAATGAACATTTAAATAATTAGTGAATGAACAATTTGTTGGTTGTGAGTAATAATAATAATAAAAAAGAAATCGTTCATTTTACATTTTACAGTAAATAAATAAATAAAAAGGAAATAGGTTGGTCGCATAAACAAATAAAAATAAACATGGCAGGGATAAAAGAAACTCAAATAGTCGAAAAATTAAATTCGACAAACTACGCAAATTGGAAATTTCGCGCAGAAATGATTTTAATAAAAGAAGAATTGTTTGATGTAATAACACAAAATCCCCCAGATCCAATTAACACGGACTGGACGAAGAGGGACCGTAAAGCACGTGCAATTATCAACTTAAGTATTGAAGACTCACAGATCGTGCATGTAAAGCACTTAAACACTGCCAGAGAAACCTGGCAAGCTTTAAAAACAATTCATGAAAGGGCTAATCTCTCAAGCAAGTTATATTTGCTGAGAAAATTATACGGAGCAAAACTCCCAGAAAACGGCAATCTAATAAAACACATTACACATATTTTAGAACTTGTTGATAAACTTTCAGCCATAGGCGAAACTATTAATGACTCGCACATTTCAGCTCTGTTACTTTGTTCATTACCACCTAGCTACAACACCTTAATTATAGCCCTCGAGGCCCGTCCAGAAAATGAACTTAATTCAGAGTTTATAAAAGGAAAACTCACTGATGAATATACAAGACGTTTAGAAAACACAGATCAGAGCGAGAATTCCTCAAAAGCGTTTAAAACGCATAAAAGGTTTCCGGCTGAACACTATAATAAAAAGGACAAACAGTGTATATACTGTAAATTAAAAAACCATACATACAGAGAGTGCTGGCATCTTAAGAACAGAAACACTTACTCACCGTCACAAAAACAACAGCCGCACAAATCCAAGTATTACACATCATCGTTATGTTATGAAGACGCAAACTATTATAGAGAAAACAAAAACCGTGAAACAGAACCAATTCGGATTAACAAAACACAGGACAATTCAGGAAAAGGCAGCGACGCAGCTTTTTTAGTCCAGAAACCAGGAAAACAAACCTGGATAATCGACTCAGGTTCATCGACACACATTCTAAACAGTAAAGATGCATTCACTAAGTTTAACGACACTGAAAAGACGACAGTCATAATTGCCAATGGAAAAACGCTGAATTCACACGGTACAGGTGAAACGACATTTAAAACAAAAACATCCGATGGAGGGATAAACACAATCACATTAAAAGAAGTATTATACGTACCAGAATTAGAATCGAACCTCATATCGGTAAGCAAAGCAACACAGAATGGCTATAAATTAATTTTCGATAAAGAAAAATGCACGTTATCCCGAAACGGGAATATTTATCTTGAAGCAAGAATGAAAAATAATTTATATCAAGTCGAATTATTAGAAAGCGCTGAAACTAATAAAGTAAACATTGCACATGAATGTAAAAATAAAAATTGCATAGAAGTTTGGCACAAACGGCTTGGCCATCGTAACTATAATGCGATAAAAGAATTAATAAATAAAAACTTAGCAGACGGTATAAAAATAAATAACTGTAATCATAATGCATTATGTGAAATATGTATCCAAACAAAAATAAGTGATGTCCCATATCCGAAATCAACAAACTGTCCCAAAACAGGCAAAGTGCTCGATCTGATACACACGGACGTGTGCACATCTATCGGTACACCTACTATCGGGGGAAAAACAATGTTCGTCACTTTTATAGACGACTATTCAAGGTTCACAGTAATTTACTTACTTTCGCATAAAAATGAAGTTCACGAAAAGTTAAAAGGTTATGTAGCCATGGTGAAAACCCAATTCGGCAGATTCCCTAAAGCTATTAGATCCGATAATGGAGGGGAATATTTAGGTAAACAAACGGAAGAATACCTAAGGGCAAGAGGTATCCAACACCAGTTTACTGTACCATTTTGTCCGAGCCAAAACGGCGTAGCGGAAAGAAAGAATAGGTCATTATTAGATATGACTAGGAGTCTACTCTCCGAAGCAGGCTTACCTCAAAAATTCTGGGGAGAAGCCATAAATACCGCCAATCACCTGCAGAATAGGCTACCAACCAAAATAACAAACAAAACACCGTTCGAAATTTGGTTCAACCGAAAACCCACCTTACACTACCTGCGTACATTCGGCTGTAAAGCTTATGCCTATATACAAAAACATCAGCGAAACAAATTAGATGATAGAGCGCAGGAAGGAATACTTGTGGGGTATGACAACAAATCAAAAGGTTACCGTATATTTACAAAAGAAAACAAAATAATAATAGCGAGAACAGTTAAATTTATAGAAAATAGTGAAAACAACTTAAAAGAAAGCGAAGAGGTAGAAAACTCAGACAATGACAACAACTACATTCAAACAGAGTTAAGTAATTCGGACGAAGAACCAACCGCGTCCAAACAACCCGACGTAGAACCGAGAAGGTCTCAGAGGTCAAATAGAGGAGTACCACCCGACAGATACGTATGTCACGTAAAAACAAATGACACATTCGAACCAACCGATTTTTATGACATAGCAAACATGAACAACCCAGTAGAAAAAGAAAATTGGCTCAAAGCCGCTCAACAAGAAATCCACTCATTAAAGAAAAATAAAACTTGGGACTTAGTGGATCCCCCACCAAATAAGAAAATTATTGGTTGTAAGTGGATTTTTAAGAGAAAGTTAGATAATTTAGGAAATGTACAAAAATACAAGGCCCGTTTAGTAGCGAAAGGATATAATCAGAAGTACGCGAAGATTATGATGAAACCTTCGCACCCGTAGTTTCACACACAACAATCCGCACATTTTTAGCCTCAGCGGCATATAAAAATCTTTCTGTTCAACACATTGACATCGACACTGCATTTCTTCACGGCGAAATAGAAGAAGAAATTTTCATGAAACAACCAGAGGGTTTTATAGAAAAAAATTGTGAAAACAAAGTGTGCAAACTGAATAAAACAATCTACGGCTTAAAGCAGGCAGCTAGAGCCTGGCACAAAAAGATCGCAGAATCATTAAAAAACATGAATTTTGTGCAAAGCACTGCTGACTCATGTTTGTTTACTAGAAAAGAAAAGGAAAATTTCACTTATATCATCGTCTACGTTGACGATATTTTAATCGCGAGTAAAAGTGAAATAATTAAAGATGTAATAAAACAATTGCAAAATGAGTACGGAGTAAAAGACTTAGGCGAAATAAGTCAGTACCTAGGAACCAACATAATCAAAACGAATGATGGTTACAAATTAAACCAAAAATCAAAAATAGAAGATTTGGTTAGAAAGTTAAATTTAACAGATGCAAGACCTATTGGTACACCGATGGAAGTAGGTTTCTATAAATTAGAAGATAGCGACAATTTACTTCCGAACAATACAAAGTTTAGGCAAGCGATCGGTTCGCTCTTGTATATTGCCACAGTCACTCGACCCGACATTATGGCACCAGTAAATATACTTAGTAGGAGAAGTGCAACGCCACGCGAGAAGGATTGGAAAGCGGCAAAAAGAATTATTATTTACCTCAATTGCACAAAAAACCTATGCCTAACAATAAGCAAAAATAAACCACCAATACTCATCGCGTATGCTGATGCTGATTGGGCTGGGGACACTAAAAATAGAAAATCAACCACCGGCAATATTTTTTTTCTGGGTGATAATCCCATTCAATGGACTACAAAATTACAGTCAAGCATTGCATATTCTTCCGCTGAAGCGGAATATGTTGCTGCAGCAACCGCAGGACAAGAAATTTTATGGCTATTAAAACTGCTAGAAGATCTTAACTTGTATCAAGTAAAACCTATTTTACTTTACCATGACAACCAAAGCAGTATAAAGATGATAGAAAATGAAAAATTTTCGAAGCGGACAAAACACATTGATATCCGCTTTCACGCCATAAGACAATTAAAGGAGGATAAAATTATCGAATTAAAATATTGTCCCACGCAATACATGATTGCTGACTGCTTGACGAAGCCCACACCCAAACCTCAACTTTTGTGTGACATCAAGACTATGAACTTGTTACCTTATCCATCTGAGGAGATTAAGGAGAGGTGTTAAATTTAATTCCCCAGATGTTCTTCGGCAACTCCTAAAAGTGATTAAAAAAAGAAAAGAAAGAACTTGTTACCATACACAGATCATTTTAACAAGCCAATTTACGAACTGTTTCTTTACTTCCGCATTTGATAATGAGTGCTATTACAGCCCACTTGAGTAACTCTCTAAAGCATATGTGCTAATAACTAAGATTTTCACCACTCATATGTAACTAAAAGGAACATCTGAACATTTTGACTTTTGCCAGACACCTTTAATTATTATATATTTTTTCTACGCTGCGAATATGTGTTTTAGCAGCTTTATGTATTATCACTCTTAATCATGTAGCCTCTCTGTTAACACGGAGTTTCTTATACTCCAGTAATATGTTTAATTATAAGTATTTAAAGCTAAAAGTTGAATCTTTCTTTATCGTAAAAACACACAATACTAATTCATATTACATTATATCTTCCCATGGATTTAGCGGATTCATATTAAGCTCTCAAAGGATACTTCAAAGGATAAATAATGCTTCACAAAATAAAATAAAAATAATTTCTTCAAGAAGCTTTTGGATAAATCCCTGACCACGCCACGCCGATGAAGTTATACGTCATCGCGATATTGATGAATCCCAGGTAAGAGCATTTTACCTATTTCCATTTCAAAAGCAGCATAGCCACAAGAGATTTTTTCTAATTGTTTAAATATGAGACAGCGAATTCCTGCTATCGAGAATGGGGTGCTTTTGGCTTGATAGGCCACTTAAACTCCAACACATTTTACCTGTATGATTCTCTCTGCGATGTCAAAAACTTTCATCTGACTTTTCTGTCTCTTCTAGTTGTGCCTAGGACACATCTTTTCATATTTCGCTGTGTTGTTGTAACTTTTGTACCGTCCGTTTTGCTAGCTTTCGATATTTACATATCAAACGTTAGTACAGGCAAAACAAAAAAAACTCTTTTCCTTTTAAGGAAAGACGCATGTTACTCTTCAGAATAACGCTGTTTTTTTTCCCAAAAGCACTCCATCCGTTTCACATTTTCCTATTGATTTAATTCCTGATGATGTTGTCCCACGACATTTCCTGTCTAAGGTAACATAGCTCTGCTCTTCCTTAACCTCAATGTTGTTGTAGACAAACTTTTTTTTTTCTTTTTTTTTCTTTTGCTACAAAAAAACTGAACATCGCCTTAGACATTTAACTTAGACTAACTTTTTAACTTATTTTTTCAATTCTTCTGGGCTGTTACTTAAAACTAAAATATAGTCAGCAAACGGTGATGGCGTAGGAGTTCACATTTGTTTTAATCCCTTTGTTTTCCTAATCCCGATTCGTGAAAATATTTTCTGAGACAGCTTCAGCAAAATTGTGTCTCCTTGTCTAACTCCTCTTCCAAGCTTGATCTTTTTGTGGTTGTTGTTGTTGTTGTTGTTCAAATGGATGCTTTCTGTTGTTTTTTCCTGTTCTTCTGTATAATATTGATGTTAGATTTGTCTATACCGAATCAGCGGCGTACCGTCAGGAGATACTGTATCATTTTACTCTCAGTTATATACTAAACTTCGACTTATTTAACATTTGAAAATTATAAGAGTAAATAATGCAAAATTTAGTATTAATAATATGGATAATAAAGTGATGCCGCACCCTCTCACGCTACGCAACCGATACCGATATACTGCAGAGAATATAACTTTGCTGATGCGTAGACAGAATCTACTAATGCTTTTCTATATTCAATAAAATAGGTACACAGAGGTAAATTATATTATTTATGTTTGTCTATAGCTTCATTGTTGCTTGAATACGATACATTAAGCTAAAACCACTTCGGTTTTCTAGGTTGAACTGAATTTAGAATTTATTCAAGTCTTGTCTTCAAAACTTTGGTGATTTTTTTATAAATCACTGACTTAAAGCTGATCGGACAATTTCCCTTTCAAGAAAAAAAGAGAAACTCTTCTCAGGGAATAAGTATTGTACAATATGGTTTAAAACTTATTTTCCACTATATTGACTTTTTTCGTTTTAGTAAGGTTCTCAACTTGTTTCGGTTTCCGAAGAATTCTGGAAGCGGAATTCAATAAGAGTTTTTTTAAAAATGGTTAAAAAAAGAAATATTTAAAATTATCTTTTGCTTTAATACATACATTACATACATACATACATACATTAATATATATAACGTAAAAAACCTTTTTGTAATATTTTAGTTTATGATCCATTATTTTAGTTTTGGGTATTTCCGATATCAAAATGACAGTTAACCCTTTCTCTACTGACGGTACTTATAAGTATCATTGAAATAACTTGTTATAAAATTCATTTAATGCATCGATTAGTTGTAATACAGTTTTGAATTAGTTATAGATACATTACTTTATCTTGTACCAAAAGCATTATTAATAGCATATAAATTTAGTAAAACTATTTTTACAAGGATGATTTCTTTTGCCTTTGCATCTTTTTAGCTTTCTTGGCGTTGGGTGCGGGAGGGGATTTTTTCAATTCGGAAATATTTCTATATTTTTATTATAAAAACATTATATTTGTACATTTTCTAATTCTATAAAATACGAAGAAAAATATTTAAAATAAAAGATATGAGTGGGGTTATAAATATTGCACAAAATCCCTATAAAATCAAATTTAATTTTCAATCCTTCTAAAATGCATTAAATGATTATGTAAATCTTCTAATGTAGTTTAAATAACTCACGAAAAATGCTTTAAAAAATAAAATTTTCATGAATTTATAATTCAGTACATAAAGGGTACATAAATCAGCTGCTAAATATAAAAACTTTGATAATTTCTTAGAATATAGATTAATTTTTCATGATGATAACTTTAATAAAAATTAACAGTTTCATAATTATTTTAGCTTTATCTCATTTTTATCATATTACGGGTTTATTGTTGGTGGATCTGATATAAAGATTAAAAAAAAAAAAAAACCGTTACGTTTAAAATAATACACACGATTAGCCATTCCCTTAGCAAAACTTAGGTTATAGAACAAGTATATAAATTTCTAGTTGAGATTTTTTAACGTCTACCCAATTGCAGGAATTGCCATACAAAAATGATTTTTTTTTTTAATACGTTGATGAATTTGCTTCAAGAAGAGAACACAGACATTTTATTGGGAATAAGAATTTCACAGTACTGTTTCGAATTTATTTTTTCCACTCTTTTCTTTTTCGCAATGTACTGGCTTTTTTCCGTCGGCGTTAGATTGATTAATCTGTTTTGGTTTAAGATAATTCAGAGAGAGAGGTCCAAATAGATTTTTTTATTTAAAAAATCTGACATTAAAAATTACATTTAGCTTAACATTTTCATAGTGCTAGAAATTCTTTCATATTCTTTTTTTTTTGGTTGCATTTTTGTTTTTATATTTGCTTATTTTCTCATGACAAAATAACAGCTAAACTCTCGCTATCTATAAAAATTTTGATAATTTTTAGAGATTAGATTTTTTTTTTATTAAGGAATGATTAATTTAGAAATATTGAACAGCATTTCCAGAATCTTTTGTAGCTTTAGATATAGACAGGGTTGCGGCTGCACAGTCCAACAATTCATAGAGTAAGCGGTTGAAATTCCTGGACTAGACAGAACTCGATTAGCACATTAAAAGGCAACAGGTCTGCCAAGACATATCATGGTGGAAAAAACCTGCAGACCTTTTTTAAGTAGTTGATCGATATGTTTATTAGCCCCCGGTATGCTATTTCTTTCTCCCAGCTTATTTTGTCACCAATAAATAACGTTACCTTGTATATGCCAACCGTAAAACAAAAGCCGATGTTTCATTGTGCGATTAAATACTCTACAGCATTTTTTTAAAACTTCTAAGCATCGCGCATTTTCAATGTTTATGCCGTCGTATTAGGGGGAAAAAAGTATTTTTAAATGCAATTTGTTAGAAAACTGCATCTCCATTTGTTTTTGAAATATTAATTTTCTTGTAGTTTTTAGCGACATTTGCTTCATTTTGGCAACGCAAGTACTCCATTTCTGTAGAAAGTAAAGAAAAAATAGTTGAAAATAGCAATTATATCTTCTTGTTGCCATTTTCCCATAAAAACTGAAAAACTGTAATTAAAATATGTGCAATTTTGAGAAAAATATAAAATGAATGAGACTCAAGTACTCCATTTCTGTAGAAAGTAAAGAAAAAATAGTTAAAAAATAGCAATTATATCTTTCTGTTGTCATTTTTTCATAAAAATTAAAAAAAAGAATTCATTAATAATAAATTCATTAAAAATTGATCGTTCTATTTTGAGAAACATATAAATGAAGGATTTGTAATAAAACATGGAGCTATTATAAACTATATTTAATTTTAAGTATCTATATTAATGCAAATGACGTCAATTTACATAAAATAAAAGCGTGTGCTTTAAGTCTTAAAATTGAAATATGTTTTGCAGTAGAGTTCCGATTATCCGAGTCCCGCTTAATCGAGTTATTTTCTTCTGATGGACTGGTGGCTGCTATTATTATGAAACAGCCATTATAAATGAAGCATTAGGTGAAGATGAAAGAGCAGCCGTAAACAGTTAGAACTCTGATTTTCTGGTCAGAATGGAAAAAAATGGCAAAAAAAATTATGACCATTTTTTTTTTCATTCTAACCAGAAAATCAGAGTTCCAACGGTTTACGACTGCTCTTTCATCTTCACCTAACGCTTCATTTATAATGGCTGTTTCATAATAATAGAAGAATTAAAATAAAATTTCGTTAAAATACGGAAATTGTGACTCTAGCACTATTTCCGTATTTTGTCGGGGGGGGGGGGGGGGGGTCTATCAATTTCAGCCATAAATTTTCAAAGATACATCCACATGAAGAGGAGAAATTCTCTAATTTAATTCAATCTACAGTAAACAAGCAATGCTTACAGAAACGGGATACGAACTTGGGAACTACAGCTTTCCAAAGCATCACCATTCAGCTACACAAACCACGTTTTCAAGTATCGATATTTATTGAATACACTTAAGTAGACATATTTCTTTAAAATATTCTTACACATAATCCTGCATAAATTTAATCTTACACATTTTTCGGTGCAATATGAAAAATACACAGATATTTATGTAATACGTAAAATTTGTAAATTTACATTAACACACCAATACCTTCAATTTTCTACATTTACACACTTGTTTGAGTTTTTGAAGGGATAATAAATTGCATACATCTATTAAGCCGGTAAATGCACATAAATACAAGTACAGCTCATATTCAAAATATTAGAATAATTACTTTTATTTACAAATTAAAAATATCGTTTGATAATTTAATGTCTTTTAATGCAGATATGCAAACGATATTTTTATTAAGACTTATTGTTGATTAAACTTATTTATTATCTTAAAATTAATATCATTTGTGAAAAGATTAATTGAAAAAAAATTATTTTGAAATGTGAAAATATTAGAATATTTATTTCAAATGAAAATCAAATTTCAAAGTACAAAGTAATTGCTTAAAAGGCGCAAAGGCCAACATAGTGAAAAAGATTCCAAGCCGGGACTCGAACCCGGGGCATCAGTATAGCGCACTGACGTTCTACCGACTAAACCACTTGGAACGATACCCAGCACGGAAAATTTCTCACTATTTTCTCCGTTCTGGGTATCGTTCCAAGTGGTTTAGTCCGTAGAACGTCAGTGCGCTATACTGATGGCCCGGGTTCGAATCCCGGCTTGGAATGTTTTTGACTATGTTGGCCTTTGAGCCTTTTAAGCAATTACTTTGTACTTTGAAATTTGATTTTCATTTGAAATATTGTATGCAAGGCGAATGTTTCCCTCTGGAATAATTTCCATGTATTAATTTAGAATATTTATTCAAGTGGTTCAAAATATTAGAATATTTCACATTAATTCTCCTTTAATTATCACCAATTTATAACTGGTTGCATCAACGATTAAAATATGTATGGTTGATTTGTTTAGGAACGGTAAAAATCAATGTTATATAGCGAATTATTTACGTCGTTCGCAATCGTTAGTAAAGTAACACAATATTTAAAAAAAATGGGAAATTTCAAAATAATCGCCCCAAAACAAAAGCATCTGAAACATCTATGACAGGAAACTGAAGCGTATAGTTAAGAAAAACCGTTTTAAAAGTGTGCGATTCTTGCACCGAAAATGGAAAGAAGAAGGGGTTGAAGTTTCTACGTCGTCAACATTAAGACGTCTCCATAAACGTAAGTTTGATGCTCGTGTACCGAAAACAAAACCTCTCATGACTGCAAAACAAAAGCGCATAAGATTGAATTGGTGTAAATCGAAGACGTTTATGGAACGAGGAAGATTGGAAAAATATATTATTTAGTGATGAAAGTATGTTTTGTGTTTCATACGGTAATCAAGGTATTCGAGTTTGGAGAATGAAGCAAGAAGCATTTGATAAAGAATGCCTTAAACGTTCTGTAAAATTTGCTGCTAGTGTCATGGTTTGGGGTTGCATGAGTGCTGAAGGACCTGGAAAGTTATGCATCGTCTACGAAAAGGTTAACTCTCTGATATATCAAGAAATTCTGGAATATTACATGATTCCATCATCAGAAGATTTATTTGAAGATTATTTCATTTTTCAACAAGATATAGCGTCACCGCATTCCTCGGTGTGAACTAAGAATTGGTTCCGCCAACGCAGCATTAAGGTACTTCCTTGGCCACCAAACTCACCAGACCTTAATCCCATCGAAAACTTATGATGTATAATGAAGGAAAAACTCCAATAAAATCCTCCTTCAAGTAAAACTAAGTTAGTGACACGTATAAAGTCTATTTGGGCTAATATTGATTGAAATGTTTGTAAACACCTTGTATAGTATAGTATGCAAGATCGATTGTACGCTGTTATGACAGCTAAAGAGGATGCTACAAAATATTAACTACCATTTACTTCATATTCATAAGGTAATATTGTTGTGTAAAATAAAATATTCTAATGTTTTGAACCAATCTAAATTGTATTTTAATGTTTTGATGTGTTTCAAAAAGCTGTATACGTAATTTATTGTACTTTATTTTATATTTCTAGATTTAATTTTATAAGAAATTTAATTGCATTTACTTAGTATCAAAAATAAAAATAAAATGGAAAATAATTTTTGCTTATTACTTTTTATGAATTATTCTAATATTTTGAATATGAGCTGAAATGTTTACGATAAGAGCGTAACTTTTATGACAAAAGAATAATTTTATAAATTTTTACATATACTTATATAAGAAAGCGACTAAATTACACATTTATTTATTAGAGTGCAATAAATAATAATTTCATAATTTAGTACAATTTAGGTTATTTTAACAAGATAATAATTTGATAACTATGGAATAACATTTAAAGATTTCTTTTAGCTTTACCTGATTTTTATCAAATTTTGGCTATATCATTGCTGTACTTGACATCAATAAGTCCCCGACAATAACAATTCAAGACAAAAATTTGAATTCAACGAAAAATATATATTCCCAGTTGTGGTTTCTTAACATTTACTCAGCTGCAAGAAATGCCATAAAAAGGATGATTTTTTTTCCTAGACTTAGCATGCATTTTCTTCAAGGAGAGAACAGAAACGCTTTATTGGAAATATGTTTTTTACAATACAGTTTCGAAATTATCTTCCAATTTTATTACATTTTCCTTCTTCATTTTCCAACAGTTTTTAAATACCTTAATTTAAATTTTCTCGCTTTGAATCAAATTTTTATCGATTAAACAAAATAAAATGCTTATAATGGTTAGGAAATGTTTCAGAAAACCTAAAACTGCATCAGACTTAAATTTTCTTGGCAAAAATACTTGGTACTTAGTAAAAATATATATTCACAGTTGTGGTTTCTTTACGTTTACCAAGGTGCATGAATTTCCGTAAAAAGGCTGATTTTATTTTCGAAACTTTGGATGCATTTTCTTCAATGGGAGAACAGAGACGCTTTATTGGGAATTAGTTTTTTACAATAGAGTTTGAAAATTATTTTCCCATTTCTTCATTCCCCAACCTTGTTTAAATATTATAATTCAAATTTTCTCGCTTTGAATTATATTTTTGTCAATTAAACAGAATAAAATGTTTATAATGATTAGGAAATATTTCGCAAAATCTAAAACTGTACCAGAATTAATTTTTCTTTTCAAAAATTCGCTTCTCACGAAAAATATATATTCTCAGTATTGGTTTCTTAACGTTTACCAGTTGCAAGAATGACTATAAAAAGAATGATTTTCTTTTCAACACTTTATATGCATTTTCTCAAGGAGAGAACAGAGACGCTGTATTGGGAATAAATTTTTTTCAGTATGGTTTCGAATTCTTTTCCCATTTCTTGATTTTCCAACAGTTTTTAAATATTGTAATTTAAATTTTCTCCCTTTGAATTATATTTTAGGTAGCTTTCTTTACAAAAAAGCTACATATTGCAGCCGTTCGGAGGAAAGCGATTTCAAAAACTTTTGGTATATTTTCATCGATCATGACCCCCAGACCCCGAAACCACCCTCCGTTCAAAATTGATATATATATATATATATATATATATATATATATATATATATATATATATATATATATATATATGACCTATGTCACACTGTAACTCCCGTAATTATGAAAAGATTTCGATGTAATTCGGTGTGTACATAGTACATACCAATGTCTCGACCGAGTTCGTTGGCCAGCTTCATCCGCCGTTTTGTTTCAAAATGGCGGCCATTTAAAATTTTTAAAAAAATTTAAAACTTAAAATGGGGTACCAAAAAATTTAAAATGGAAAAATATTTTATTCTTATGTATTTGACCTTTATACAAAGATTCCGGAGCAGTTTTTGTTTCGTCTATATCTTAAAAAATGGCTGAGTTATAGCATTTTGAATTTCTAGCGTGGCTGACATTTTGAAACGTACTGAAATTTGTCACGCGATAAAAGGCGTATTTATGAACCGATTTGGATGTAATTCGGTGTGTACATAGTACATACGGCTTCGCATTATCTGGCACGGGTCAACTACACAATAGAATTTTCCCCACCTCCAAACGGTCTGTCGGGGCTCAGATGAGAAGGAAATATTTTCTTCTTTGCACTGGCCTGCTATTGATGCATACAGGAATCCATTTTGTTGCCTAAGTGGAAGCATAGCTACAGAATGACTAAAAAAAAAAAAAAAAGATTTATGATTTATGCACGCGAGAGGAAAGGCGCGAATAAAACACTTAAGTGGAATATTTACGTAGCTTGTGCGTTCTTAAAATGCAGTTACATTTTTCTTTTTTCAATTTTAAGCCTTCGTGAATGTTTCAAAATGTATAATATCAATGACTTTTAACCCCTAAAATAGCGATTTTTAAATTTAAGAATTTCTTACGATACATATTTATGAATAAGATTATTAAGTTTTAACATCTATCATTGTTTTTCAGTTATACATAAATATTTTTCAACATCAAAGTTAATCAACGCAGTATTTAACTGAGATTTTAATTCCCATCAGCAGTATTTGTTTTCTATTTAAAATAAAAGCTACGTTATATATATATATATATATAAATAATCCTCCACTCCCCTGCACAGAGTTTAAAATCATGAATTTTTCTTTCTTTTTTGACCATTGGCTTCTTTGTAATGACAATAAGTATCCGCGTAAAATTTTCCTTATTCACAAAACTTAAAGCATTTAAAATATTTTTCTTTTTTCTTGTTTCTTTCAAATGTTAAGTAGTGCAAAAATAAATAAATGACTTACCCTTCTCCCAAATAAAAAAATAAATTAATAAATAAAATATAAAAATAATTTTAAAATTTCATAAGTCCCAAAATTTTTAGATTATTATACTGTGTTTGTTATTCATTAGAATCGTTGATGTTAATTCTCTCCCATCTTCCCAGCAAATAGAGAATAATTAATAGCTGGTATTAATACAAAAAATTCCTTTTTTCAGCTTTTGTAGTCTTAAACCCTGTAAAAGAAAGGAAACACATTTTCTTATTTCATTGTAAGTTTCACACCTTTGTTTAAAATAAGCTATCTAAATCTGCAAAAATATGTTACCAATTTTCCTTTATAAATGTGTGAAATTTAAATAGCAAGATTATTTTCCTTTATAATAATAATAAAAAAAAATACTCCGCATTCGTAATGCTTATTCTTTAGATATTATTTTTTCCGTCATTACTCAGCAAATTTAGATAAAACATTAATTACTTTATCAAAGTCAATATTTTTAATAAATATTTCTTTATTAAACTGGGCTAACGACTAACGACTAAATATTGTCAAATGATAATTTAAAATACTTTTACTTCTTTAAAAATATATAAGTTTCACATTTTTTTCTTTAATCGTTTAAACAAACAAATCTTAAAACCCCTTTTTATGAAATTTTCATTATACTAATATTTTCAATAAACAGTATAGTGCAATACAAAAAGGACAAAATTTTAGTTTTTTTTAACCTTTTGCTCTTCTTTGTGGAGTGTAACTTGCCATTTTTTTTTTTAATCTCTGCTACTAGGTGTGCGAAGTGTTAATGCAACAATAGCTTGGCTTTTTTTCTTCACCCATCAGTCCCCCCCCCCCCCCCCCAAAAAAAAAAAAAAGAGAGAGAGAGAATTTGGTTTAAAAATCAAGACAGTGTTCTTAAAGAAATTGTTATTCTTGTTCTAGGGATTGTTTTCCCTTTTTTTTATCTATAATATTTTACATGTTTTCTTATCATGTTTTGAATAATTTAAAGTTTATTATTATTATTATTTTATCCCAGAATCCTCCCAGATTACCCCCCCCCCCCCACACGCACACACAGAGACTAGATATTTTTTAAATCCTTGGATGCTTTCAATAAAACTCACATGCGGGCAGTGTTGAATTCAGACACTTTTCTCCGGGAGGGATTTCTGTGGCTCCGGGGAGGGGGGTTATAGAGTTCCGGGGGGGAAATTGCTCCCGGACCACCCCCTGAATTCAACCAATTCAACACTGCATGCGGGTTTTTAACGTTTACCAACTTAGTTGAAAGTTGATTATTAAATAGGCACGAGAAGCATGTGCTTCCCTTACAAAGTTTTGAAGGGTCCAAAATTGAGAAAACAGGGGGGACACAAATTTTATATTGAATTAATTCGATTCCAAAATTTTATCTATTTTTTCTTTCAAATTAGTAACTCGTTTGTATATGTTTTTTGTTTCGTAAAAATACCTTTTCACATTAAGTTTTAGAGATTTAATTAAGATTGCAATTCACTTCTTATTTAATCAAAAATATAGAGTATGTCACTAAGTCGAAGTCTTATTTTTATTCCACATTTTAAAGCCTTATAGAAGAACAATTTTTAATCTTTTATTATCAATAACTTGAAATGGAAATAAATCTTCGCTTATCTTAAATGCATAAATTCTGCGGATTTCAATATTCAAAATTATTGAAAGAAAATTTAAAGATTGTACGCATTCTAAATGTCCCGTACTATACGCAACAACTGTCGTGACGTTGTTAATAATAATGTAGCTCTTGTAAAG
The DNA here is from genome assembly GCA_963932465.1 of Maratus speciosus. Taxonomy (NCBI): domain Eukaryota; kingdom Metazoa; phylum Arthropoda; class Arachnida; order Araneae; family Salticidae; genus Maratus; species Maratus speciosus. The sequence continues at coordinate 327,745,035 of OZ010795.1, read as the reverse complement.
ATAATTTAAACAAACCTACTTTATTATATATGAACTATAATAACTCGAGAAATACTAAAAATTTCTTTGGCTTACATCCAGGCAACACTGAGCTAGTTACTCCATACTTTGGACTCAAGAAAAAAAAAAGTAGCTTGAATATTTTATTCATCTTTTAATTATACCTTTAATAGTTTCAATTCAAGAATAACATTTTCAATAATCAATTTTTCCTATGTTTTCCATATGTTATTCAAGTTATTAAAAAATGACTCATTATTTTTTTCATTCAAGAAATTCCTTATATTTGTATAATTTTTTTTTCTATTATAAGGAATTTTTTTAATGAAAAAAATAATATGTCATGTTTTTAATAACTTGAAAGTTGTTTTGTCCTTTGAACTATAAAGGACAAAATATAAGTATAAAATACCGGCATTACAAAAGGCAGTTATTTCTGTCGATAAAAATTATCTAAAAAAATATTCATCAGTTAAATGCAGCATTTAATGTTATTAAACTCAAGAGAAAAAAACAAAGGCTTGAATTTTATGTTTTATTTTTAAATATGCAAATTTTTTATCAGAGTTCTTGGCAAAGTCTTCAGGTAAGCAGTTTGAAGATTGTGAAATCTGTAGTGGATAAAAATAGATTTTTAAATTTAAGAGAAATTTCACAAGTTTCTAAGATTTTAGATAAAGAGTATAATTCGAGACAAAAAAGATGTAGTTTTGCATCAAAATGGATGCTTTACTAATTCCTCAGTCAAACCTATTCAGACTATCTTCTTTTAATCTCCTCCTGAACCACCCATCTTGACCTTTGGGGAGGAAAACGCAGGAAAAAGTAATTAAAGCGTGCGGAGCGCTGCTCCACGAGTACATACCAATCTCTCGAACGAGTTCGTTGGCCAGCTTCATCCGCCATTTTGTTTCAAAATGGCGGCCATTTAAAATTTTTTTTTTAATTTCAAATTTGAAATGTGGTACCAAAAAATTGAAAATGGAAAAGTATTTTTTTCTTATGTATTTGACCTTTATACAAAGATTTCGGAGCAGTTTTTGTTTCGTCTATATCTTAAAAAATGGCTGAGTTATAGCATTTTGAATTTCTAGCGTGGCTGACATTTTGAAACGTCCTGAACTTTGTCACGCGATAAAAGGCGTATTTATGAACCGATTTGGATGTAACTTCGTTTATACATTGTACGTACCAATGTCTCGACCGGGTTCGTTGGCCAGCTTCACCCGCCATCTTGTTTAAAAATGGCTGCCATTTAAATTTTTAAGAAAAATTTAAATTTCAAATGTGGTACCAAAAATATAAAATTGAAAAAATATTTTCTTCTTATGTGTTTGACCTTGATAAAAAGATTCGGGAGCAGTTTTAGTTTCGTCTATATCTTAAGAAATGGCTGAGTTATAGCATTTTGAATTTCTAGCGTGGCTGACATTTTGAAACGTCCTGATTTTTCTCACGTAATAACAGGCTTATGAACCGACTTGGATGTACCTTGGTGTGTACATAGTACATACAAATTTCTCGACCGAGTTCGTTGGCCAGCTTCATCCGCCATCTTGTTTCAAAATGGCAGCCATTTAAAAAATTAAAAAATTAAAAAATTTAAATGAGATACCAAAAAATTGGAAAATGAAAAAGATTTTCTTTGTATGTGTTTGACCTTAATACAAAGATTCCGGAACAGTTTTTCTTTCGTCTATATCTAAAAAAAAAAATGGCTGAGTAATAGCATTTTGAATTTCTCTTGTGGCTGACATTTTAAAACGACCTGATTTTTGTCACGCGATAACAGGCGTATTTATGAACCTATTTATATGTAACTTGGTCTGTACATAGTACATACCAATGTCTCGACCGAGTTCGTTGGCCAGCTTCATTCGCCATCTTGTTTCAAAAGGGTTGCCATTTAAAGAAAAATAAATTTAAAATTCAAAATGAGGTATTAAAAAATTGGAAAATGAAAAAGATTTTTTTTATGTGTTTGGCCTTGATACAAAGATTCCGGAGCAGTTTTTGCTTCTGAAAATTTGTTCTTTTGTTGATATCTTAAAAAATGGTTGATTTATAGCACTTTGAATTTCTAGCATGGCTAACATTTTGAAACGATCTTGTATTTGCCACGCGATAACACACGTATTCGCCTATTTCGATGTAAGAAGGCATGTGGATAGTATACATCAACACCTCGACCAAGTTCGCTGGCCAGATTCATCAGCCATCTTGTTTCAAAATGGCGGTCATTAAATTAAAAATATATATATATATTTAAAGTGAGGTGCAAAAAAATTAGAAATTGAAAAAGGTTTCTTTCTTAAGTATTTGATCTTGATATAAGGATTCAGGAGCATTTTTTGTTTTGTCTTTACCTTAAAAAATGGCTCAGATATAGCAGTTTCAATTTCTATTGTGGGTGACATTTTAAAAAATCTGATTTTTTGCATGCGACAGCACTCCTACATATTAACCGATTCCGATGTGAGTGAGCATGTGCACAGCAATTACTAAGGTCTCGACCAAGTTCACTGCTTAGCCTCATCCACTATGTTGTCTTAAAATGACAGGCACTTTAAGAAATTGCCGAATTTGGCAGCCAAATATAAGTTACTTTAAATAAAAGCAGCTTGGATAAAGCTGACTAATTTCGCGAAATTCTCATTCATTATATTGATAAAAATTAGTATTGAATCTCCTATATTCGGTTTCCACTAAATTGAGCTTCGTGTGTTTGCATGATATAAGTTGGCTTTTTTAAAATAAGGATTATGAAAGCTACCTCTTCCTCCCGGCACTGGCCGGAAGGACTTTTTTTGATTAAAGTGAATAAAATGCTTATAATGATTAGGAAATGTTTCAGAAAATCTAAAACTGCACCACACTCAAATTTTCTTGACAAAAATTGGGTTCTCACGAAATATATATATTTCAAGTTGTGGTACATTTGACGTCTGAGACTCGTCATACATTTGGCCAAAGGCGCCTATTTTTATATTCTATTCATGCTACTATTTAAAGGGGGAAAGGTAGTATATTTCACTTGTACATGTTGTCAAAGATTTTTGTTTTGAGAAAGTGGTGCGAGATAGAATGAAATAAAAAACAAGCCTGTCAAACGTGGCAAATGAGGTGCGTTCGTACTATAACTAGTTTTATAAATATTCAAATCTTGGTACAATAGCTGTTGGACTCTTATGCAAAAATGCATGAATAAAAAATTTATTACGATTATACATATTAAATTGAGCAATACGGAAATAATAGGACTCCATCTTAACTAGGACGTAATCACCATGACAACTTAGAATCATTACCAATCATGGGATATTATTGAATTATTTACGTATGATAGAATTTAACAGAACGGATAAAACTTTTATTAATAACTTTTTAAGTTTTGATTCGATTTTCATAAAATTTGAAATGACTCGACAAAACTTTGCAACGATTACATACATATATCACTTCAAGCCGTTCAGTTGTTTCATTCTTGAATTGTTATATGCGGACAGATTAAATAAACGAGACTGTGGGCGCTACATATTTATATAATTACGAACACACCTAAAAAACGCCGGTGGCAGCCCTAAAACAAATGTGTACCCAAGGGGTTAACGTCTGCCTAGCTGCTAGAATTGCCATAAAAGAATTATTTTTCTTCCAAGACATTGATGGATTTATTTCATGAAAAGAACAAAAACTTTTTTTTTTTTCAGGTATAAGTATTTTATAAAACGGTTCGAATTTATTTTTCCTATTTATTCATTTTCCCACAGTGTTCAATTTCTTCTTCTGCATTAGATTGATTAACCTGTTTTGATTTCCGGATTCTTGGGGAAAGATTTAATAAAAGTTTTAAAAGAAGTTAACTGCAATATTACTAGCTTTATTTTGCTTTTCCCGTTTCATGGTTTTAATTTTTTTTTCTAATCTCTTAATTTATGATTTATTATATATATATATTTTTTTTTTTTTAAGTTTGTGCATTTCACCATATCAGTGTAAAAATATTGATATACAGGGCCTCATAAAAGAATGTCCCAGTTATAAATTTTAATAGTATCAACTGTAAGCGTTATAGCGTGTTGGTTCCAGGTCACAAATAAAGAGTAACTTAAACAGTTTTAGATAAACGCATGCGCGAGTGCTGCTTTGTTATTTACTCGCTTGCAGCGCCACATACGCAAAATGGAGAGTTCTGAGCTTAAAGCGTTTTTGCTAGGCTGAAGATTTAAAAGCTGTTAGAGAGCCATGCGATTTTTCCATTCGGGCCTTTATAAAAGATCGTGTCTACGTTCCGCCTCTACCTAATGATTTGCCAGAGTTGTGACTCAGAATTGAAGAAGCTATTGCTTCCATTACCCCGGGCTTCTTAACCCTTTATCTACAGACGGTACTTATAATTACCATTAAAATAACTTGTTATAAAATTCATTTAATACATCGATTAGTAGTAACACAGTTTAGAATGAGTTATAGATGCATTACTTTATCTTCTTCCAAAAGTATTATTGGTTACACACACACACAAACAAAATTTTTTTTAAAGGATGATTTCTTTTGCCTTTGCATCTTTGCAGCTTTCTTGACGTTTGGGGGGGGGGGGGGGATGATTTTACAATTAGGAAATATTTCTATATTTCTATTGCAAGAACATTATATTTGTACATTTAGTAGTTCTACAAATTACGAAGAAAATTATTTAAAATAAAAGATTTGAGTGGGGTTATAAATATTGCACAAAATCCCTATACATTCAAATTTAATTAATCCTTCTAAATCCTTCAATCCTTCTAACTTTTATTAAATGATTATGTAAATCTTCTAATGTAGTTTAAACAATTCACGAAAAGTGCTTTAGAAGATAAAATTTTCATGAATTCATAACTCAGTACATAAAGGGTTATCCCAAGTGTGGAAAGAATTGGACTGTATGCTGGATGTTTGCTGTATAACTAAAGATGCACATATTTAACATTTGTAAAAAAACTACTTTAGCTTAACTTCAATTTGACGTATGGTTTGTTGTAAATAGGAACTGGGACATTTTTTTTTTTTTTTTTTTTTTGCTTTAAATGCATTAAAACTTTTGAAAAAAATTTTCTTCAGCTTTTCAATTGTATTTGTGCTTTATCGGATATAAAAAAAATTCAATAATTTTAAAACAGTACACGGCATATATTTACTCAACAAACATGTATATTCAACGAAAAAATAAACATTCCCAGTTATCTTTTCTTAACGTCTATCCAGCTGCAAGAATTGCTACAAAATTATATTGTATTTCGAAAATTTTCTTTTTTTTTTTTTTTATGTGTTTTTATGTTAAAATATTGTAATGATAAGAAATATTTTTTTTGCTTTTAGCGTATTAGAGCTTTTGAATCTTTTGGTTTTCAATTATATTTGTGCTTTATTATTGCTTTATAGGACATAAAAAAATATTCAAATAAATTTAAAACAGTACACGCCATATATTTACTTTAAAAAAATTTATATTCAACAAAAAATACATATTCCCAGTTGTTTCTTTTGTTTCTTAAAGTCTATATAGCTGCAAGAATTGCTGTAAAATTACATTCTATTTCATAAATTTTCTTTTTGTTCAAAAAACAAAAATGTGTTTTTATGTTAAAATATTGTAATGATAATAAATATTTTTTGCTTTTAGCGTATTAGAGCTTTTGAACTTTTTTTCTTTTGGTTTTCAATTAAATTTGCGATTTATTATTGCTTCATGGGACATAAAAAATATTCAAATAAATTTAAACAGTATACGGCATATGTTTACATAAGAAAAATTCACATTCTACGAAAAAATACATATTCCTTGTTGTCGTTTCTTAACGTCTATCCAACTGCAAGAATTGCTATAAAAAAAATAATTTTCTTTTCAAGACTTTGATGGATTTGCTTCAAGAAGAGAATAGTAACCTTTTATTGGGACTAAGTATTGTACAATGCGGTTTCCCTTTTTCCATCTATTCTTTCTTTCACAGAGTTGACTTCTTTTTTTCTTGCGATAAATTGATTAACCTGTTTCGGTTTCCGAAGAAATCTGAAACGAAATTCAATAATAGTTTTTAATATATATATATATATGGTGGTATATATTATATAAAACCCAAGTTTAATTAAGAGTTGCTCCAGAAAATTATAATTAAGTTTTACCTTTATAGCTTTAGAGGAAAAATTTTGAAAATTTGCTTTTCCTTATTTTGAAACAAAATTTTTCTAAATTTTCGGTGGGAATTCAGCATTACACAAACGCAATTGCTTGCCCCACAAAGGGTTAAAAAGTTTTTCGTATTCCTGCATTTTGCGATTTATATTTTGTTTTTCCTCGTGTCAAAATAGCAACCGGTATTTTGCTAATTATATTAGGTAGACCGGGACTTACTGGCCCATTTTTTCTTCAATATTTTTTCTTTTTCTTTTATTGATTTATTGATTTTTATTTTATTTTTACTTCGTACATTCAGCGCATTTTAAAGCATCACCACGTATGATAAAATTTGAAAAATATTGATTGATATTTTCTACAAGAAGACAATCATGGACATCAAGTCACTGGGCCAACGTACCCCATCGAAGGGGTTAGGTTAGCCCTAAATAGATTTGAGTTTCGAATTACTAGCGGAAATAAAAGAACACATAAAATATTAAATGAAATTTTAACTTGGTGTATGAAAGATACAAAGGCCAAGAAAACATATTTTGTTCAACTTTATCTCAAAGTTTCAGATCATGTGATGTTAGAACCATGATTGTTGCTATAGATGACAAGGTATTAGATGTAAATTATCTGCAGTTCTCTGCGGTACTTTGTCTATAAAAATGGTTCTGGTGGAGTTAAAAATTGAGCTTCTGGTTGAACTGAAGTTTTTTATTAGACTGAAGTTTCATTTTCATGTCCTGTATCAGAATCTGGTGAGTGAAGGACTAAAGAAGGCATTAGAAGAGGTAGGCCAACATACTCCGGATAAAATGGGCCAACTTGCCCCATATCGTCATTTTGGTTTTTGATCATCGAATAAAAATATTCTGTAAATATTTTTAATAAACAGTAATAGAAAATAAGCTCTGAACAACGACCTTTTAGACTGGTATTCACCAAAGCGAAACTTTAATTTAGAAAGAAATCAGAAACGATTATTTATAAGTGAAAAAAAAACTTACCTGAGTGAAAATTTGAAAAGACTTTCGTTTGATTGCTTATTAGCTGCTGACACTGTTGTGGGTGAAAGAAAATATATTAAGACATAAGTCGCTTTAATAGTAACGACATTGACTGGATAGTTTCAAAAATATCGCTGATGGGTCACGATGCCTCTATGGCCAACAGGCCACAGTCTACTCAAATGTTTCATATTTTCTTCGAATTTAAACATCTTTATAGTATAATTTTATTAAGTTGTATATACTCCTTCAAATTTCCAAGGAGTATGTCACTACTATTACAGACGATAAACGTTTGCGAAACATTTATTTTTCTTCTGAATAAAACTTTTCACCGCTAATTCCTAAATTTGAAAGGTTTTTCTACCAACTAATATGAGTGAAAAATTCTATTCGCAGTTTATGGTAAAACTTTAGCTATCTTGCTTTAAAAAAATAAATACCATATACAAAAGACTTTTTTAGATTGCGCTGATTTTTATCTTATTTAAGCTTTACCACTATTATAATTCATACAAATAACATTCCGTTAAACTAAATCAGTACGTGTTATACATTTTCTTTAAAAAATTTAAAAAGAATGCATTAACAGTAGTTTCCTAACGTCTACTTGCTTGGAACAATTGCCCTAAAAAAAATTACTTTCTTTTGAAGGTATTAATTGATTTGCTTCGTGAAGAGAACTAAAACGATTTAGAGGGAATATTCTGCAATAAGGTAATGAAATTATTTATATCATATGCAAAAAAATTTTTAGATTGCGCTGAAAATTTTGCTTTACAAAAATTTAAAAAGAATTCATTAGTAGTTGTAATTTCTTCACGTCTACCCGCTTGAACAATTTAATGCCATAAAAATGAATTATTTTCCTTTCAAGTTATTGATTGATTTGCTTCTAGAAAAGAACAGGGACGCTTTATTGGGAATGTTCTACAATATGGTAATGAAATTATTTATACCATATCCAAAAAAGCTTTAACTTTCTTCAATCTTCAATAGAAGAAAATATTGTAATCGAAAAAAATTTCGACGGATTTACACGTTTTAGGAGTGAGAGACGCCCAAAAACCTGTTTATAGAAAATGTCTGTCTGTGTGTCCATATGTCCGTGTGTCTGTTGCCATTGTCCGATCAAAAAGTATCTGAATTTATTCATAGAATTGAACCAAATTTTTGTTTTAAGTTTTTGACTATGGCAATTAAATCCTCGTTTAATTTGGAAAAAAAATCCACCGGATGGTGGCGCGGTAATGGCGAATTTTGTGCCATTTTGAATATTGTAACAACGAAAAGTGTATGAAGTTATGCATAGAATTGAACCAAATTTATTATGTATGTTTTTGGCCATAGTAAGAAGGTCCTCATGAATTTGGAAAAATTCGGCCGAACGAGGCGTTGTAATAGCGATTTTTGTGCCTTATCAATATTGTACCATCGAAAAGTGTATGAAGTTATGCATAGAATTGAACCAAATTTTTTGCGTATATATCTGACCGTTGCAAGAAGGTTCTCTCTGAATTTGGAAATATTTCGCCGAAAGGGGGCACTATTAGCAATTTTTGTGTAACTTTCTTGATTTTTCGTAGTTCTATTGTACACCGGTGCCTGGTGAAGCGACGGAAACTTCCCATTCTGATAAGCTGACTATTCGCGAACAGCTTATATACAGCAGAATAACGGAAAACTATTGATTTTAATAAATATCATGATAGAGATTAACTCTGTTTTACTCCGATTAATTGTCTAAAGCAGAAATTTAAGATGAAAGTCAAAGTTGATATAGTATTGAACTAATAAAAATTAAATATTGACATTTGTAACAACATTTTGATATATTAAAATATATGAGATAGAAGAAAGTTTTGCGATTGGCACATCCAACTTGTTAGGATTGCGATGATTTTTGTCTTATTTAAGCTTTATTTTTGTCTTATATTATTAATATAAATAATATTCCGTTAAACTAAAACAGTACGCACATAAATTTTCTTTACAAAAATTTACAAAGAATACATTATGAGTTATATTCTACCCACTTGAAACAATTGCCATAAAAATGAAATTTTTTTTCAAAGTTCTGATTGATTTGCTTCTAGAAAGAGAACGGGAACTTTTTATTGGGAATATTCTACAATACAATCTTTTTCCCACAATGTTGACTGTTCTAAGTCCTGGCCGAGATTGATTAACTTGTATCCGTTTCGAAGAATGACTGGGTGTGGGATTGAATAATAGTTTTCTTTTACGTGGAAAATTTAAACTGTTAGATTTTTTTTTCCTTTTAAAGTTTTATAATTTGTATTATAAAGCAAGGACATGTCCGTGAGTAACGCTGATGTCAAGGGGTGATCCAGTCCTCCATTTAGAGGGAGGGAGTTGTATGGCTTCTATTTTTTTTTTTTTTTTTTTTTTTTTTTTTTTTTTGTGGTGGAAGGATTACATCTCTTCATAAGCAGTTTTTATATTGAAGGTTGTCCCCACATCCAAAATGTCTAAATTTCTGATACTTTTGGGAAGTTACTTTAATTCTTAAATACAAAAAAATTGCATTAATATTCGTAACTAGTTGGATGTGCCAGTCACAAAACTTTCTTCTATCTCATATATTTTAATATTTCAAAATGTTGTTACAAATGTCAATATTTCATTTTTACTAGTTCAATACTATATCAACTAAAAATCTACTAAATATCTATAAAAATCAAAAAAATTACACGAAAATCGCTATTATAGTGCCTCTTTCGGGCGCAATATCCCCAAATTCTGGGAGGATCTTCTTGCCATGGCCAAAAATATACACAAAGAATTTGGTTCAATTCTATGCATAACTTCATGCACTTTTCGATGGTACAGTTTTGAAACCGACACAAAAATCGCTGTTACAGCGCCCCTTCCGGTGGAATTTCTCAAATTCAAGGTGGACCTTCTTGCCATGGCCAAAAATTTGGTTCAATTCTATGCATAACTTCATACACTTTTCGATGGTACAATATTGAAAATCGCACAAAAATCGCTATTACAGCGCCCTCGTCGGCAGATTTTTTCCAAATTAAGGGAGGACCTGCTTGCCATAGCCAAAAAGTTAAAAAAAAATTGTTTCAGTTCTATGCATAACTTCATACACTTTTTGATGTTCCAATGTCGACAGACACACGGACACACATACATTTTCTATAAACATGTTTTGGGGGATCTCTAACTCCTAAAACGTGTAAATCCGTCGAAAACCAGAAGTCGAAAAAAATTTCGATTACAATACTTTCTTCTATTGAACATAGAAGAAAGTAAAAATATAAAATATACACATTTTATTCTGATACCAAAAAATTTAAGGTGTTCCCATTTTCTTACAAAGGAAAAGAATCATTCAAGAAATTCAGAATTTTATACAAATTTTTAGAGATTGACAGTTACAAAAATGCCCTCATGAGGGCGCAATTGACTCTCGAGGCATAAAATTCAGTTTAAAATTACACAGTTTATGCAGATTTCCCGAAAGATGCTTCGCCTTTATCGAAAAATGAAAAATGCTAATCCATCACATTTGTTCTGAATAAGTGCACTTGCAAATGGCTTGCATCTGAGATTAAAAATGACTTCATTGGTGTGTTAAATTACCTACTTTGGATTTAAGTGCAGCTTTAAAAGAGTCAGAAAGATTCTCATTGTTGTGAGCAAGGGATAAATCTGAAAGAATTTAACATATATTTCATTTTTAACACTTTACAACAAAGTTGAAAAGTGTTTATGACTTCGGTTTGTCTGGCCGCATTTTTGGATATTAGTGACCTCTAAGATAGCACGAAAACCATTTCAAATGAAGCTTGTAGCATGTTTAGTTCATTTACAGGGACATTCAAAACATTTCGGTTACATTACGGCCTATGGAAAAAAATCGATTAAAATGATTTTTAATGATGTTACATGCTTTAAAATATAATAAAAATTAATGTGCATTTATCGAGTGCACTAAAATATGCATTCTGTAGAATATGCGGTGCTAAGAAGAGTTATTATTCATTTACAGAGCCACACAAAAGAATTCCGTTACATAATGATATAGGGGTGGAGGGAATTTTTTCGGCGTATTTTAATTATATTAAATTATTTCATGTAGAGGATAGATTATTTCATGCTGAGGTTTACTATAACTTATTTCATGTATAATACGAAGTTATAGCATTTACAAGGACACACAAAAGATTTCAGATATTATATTGTATCCGAAGTACTGTACAGTAGCGAGGATTGCTGGAAATGCATTTTTAATTATGTTATGTGCTTTTATGATTCACTATATTTATGCATTGTATATAGTGTGTATAAATACTGGAATTCATATATAGGGCTACACAAAAGAATTCGTAATGGTTACTGTGTATGATTTCAAATTACTTAAAGGTGGTTTTTAAATGAGTTATGAATTTTTACGCTGAACTGAATTTAGTTTACTAAGAAATGCTTGTAGAACATAGATAAAATGATATACAGGCTCACGCAAAGAATTGGATACATGGCCGTCTATAAATGATAATTTCTGGGAATGTCCAGTAGTTTTAATAGTGTTTTACTTTGAATTAAACTTTAGCTAAATAGTGGCGTGTAATAAAGGTACCACGTAAACTACAGAGTTGTACAAAAGTATACAAGTATGCTTCCATCTATTAATATAAATTGCTGAAAGAGAAATTTCAACCTGTTATGTGTTTTCTTGCTAAACTGAATTTCCCCATTATACTATAACATATATATCAACCTACAGATCAAATACAGGGCTGTTCAAAAGAATTGGAATGCATATTTGGTATGAACGGTAACTGCTGAAATCAGTTTTTTAAATGTTTTATGTGTTTTCTAAAATGTTTACTTAGTTCTCTTATATACCTTATTTCCCTAAACAACGAAATTTTGTTAAAGCGTTCAGTGTTGGAAAGTGTTTCATAATCTATGCTTTACGCATGATTTTTCATACTTGTTTAAATTTCCTTTAGAAATTTTCTTTGTTCAGCGGGAGTCATGACATTGTGACCTCCCCCTTGGATCCGCCATTGGCTGACGTCACATATTGACAGTAACAACATCTGACCATTAAATTTTGCATTTATTGTAACTTTTTTCTTTTAAATATAATACTATTTCACACCTTCGAATGGGAGAAAAAAAGATCCTTCTAAATGCAATTTGTTTAAAAACTGCCCAAAATTTGCTGATATTTCATGGTTTTTAAAATAATTTTTAATTATAATTTCTTTAAACCTACCTCTATCGCTTGAATTACTTTTATATTTCTTCGTTCTCACACGCTGTTGACTGTTCTAAGTCCTGGCTGAGATTGATTAACTTGTTTCGGTTTCGAAGAATGACTGAGTATGGGATTGAGTAATAGTTTTTTTTAACTGGAAAATTTAAATTGTTAAATTTTATTAAAAGTTTTTTTAAATCTATATTATAAAGCAAAGACATGCCGGTGAGTAACACTTTCGTCACTTATTGACAGCGGCAACACCTGACAAAAAAATGTTGCCTTTTTTGTAATTTTGTTAACTTATAAATATCGCACAATTTCATTTTTTACGCCGTCGAATGGGAAAAAAAAAATTCTTTTTAGCTGAAATTTTGTTATGGTTCTTAAAATAATTGAGGTAGCCTTAAAATAATTTTCAATCAGGATACTTTTTTTTAAATCTATTTCTATCGCTTGGAACCTAATTATGAAAAATTAATCCATTTGCACAAAAAATAATATAAATTTGCTTACGGCTAATATTTCATAATAAAGTTCAAACTTCATCAGTAATTGCATAAGATAATATAAGTAAATTTAAAAGATATGTAATCGAACTACGCGCTTAAACAATTGAAATTATCAGAATTTAAAAGCATGTTTATGTAGCAAAATCTTTAGCGATTTCGAGCGACTTCGAACTCTATCTATCTCTCACTTCAACTATTAACTCTTACTATGCGGCTAACACGAAAGTATTGCTTTTAATAAATTTCAAAACTTTATTTCAACTTTCAATACTTTATTGATATTTTTCCAATGATAATGCTTTTTGGTGTTGTTAACGGGTGTCCTAAAATGGACTGACTGTTTTTAAAATTCAATAACTTGCAAATAGTGACAGGTATTTAAAAAATTCTTGCAGGAGAGTTATGTATGATGAGAGATTACTGCGTTTTCCAGTTTTAGTTGCAAATAGTAGCAATAGACGCTGCAAGAAATAGGCACTAAATTGGAGCCCTATCCTTTTTGACCTATCTCTTGTCTCAGTACTGATGCGGAAGCAGGAGGTTAAATATATGATATGGCCCCCAAATAACAAAATCGCGTTGCGACTCAGAACCAGTAAACATGTTTAACCTTCTTCTTTCGCACCAACACTGGGAGAAGAGAGAGTTCAAAAATCTGGCCCCAATTCAGCGTCTATTGCTTGCAGTATCCTCTATCGCTGTTGTTTTAAGCTAATAACGAGAATCGCTTTAGAGAATTTCCTGGCATCTTACACAAGACCCCTGCAAGATTTTTTTAATGACTGTCACCATTTGCAACTTATTGAATTTAGGACACCTGGTATATGGACAGTCTAAAAAATATATTAAATGTAAAAAAACCTATCAGTGTTTTCAATAATAGGGTTTTTATTATGCTCTGTTACTGGAGAAACAAGGGTTGGATACCCTGGTATCAGTAAAGTTGTTTCTATTCCTTTATTTCGAAAATGGCTTCTTTATGTTGGTGTATTTCTAAATGTTGAAAATAAATTGATACTCTGCCACTAAATATAATATAATATAATATTATTGTGTACATTGTGATCATTAATACGAGCAGTAAACCCGTGCGAGCATTTCACGTTACAATCAACTGAGCTTATTTTCAGATGCATTTTTCATTAATTTATAATTAATTGCATTTTTTAAATCGAACAACTTGTTTGAATGAAATATGAGTGTATTATATCAAAAGCCTGTTAAAAAATATTTCGCATGTTACCCTATGCATCGTTGTGCATTTTGTACGGGCATATGAAAAAAGGGATGTTGACATGAGAAATAATATGTAGAATGATACTTAATCTAAAACTATGAGCAAAAATTCAGTATGCAATGCCAGATGGGTCAAAAAATCCTATCCAATGACACCTCATTTATCGTTTTACGCTCCATAATAATTAAATTTTGTATGTGATGTCAGATGTGTACAAAAAGTCATATCCATCGATACCTCATTCAGGGCCTGATTACCGAATAGGCACCAGAAACACATACTTCCCTTAAAAATTCTTGAAAGAGCCAGAAAATAAGAAAACCGGGGACCCGAAATCTTATTTTGAATTAATTCAATTCCAAAATTTTAATTTATTTTTTAAATTATTAATTCATTTATCAGGGTTCATATGCATCAAGGACTTTTAAGTATCTTTTATCAGAATTTTTGTAGAGTAATATTTGCCTTATTTAATGAAAAAAATTCTATCTTCAGATATAGCGACCAGTACTTTACGAAATTTCTGGTACTGATACACATAAAATCCCCCGAATCGCTTGATGCGTAAGAACCCCGATTTATGTAATATATTTTTAAAAAAGTGTTTCACAAAAATATCTTTCATAACACATTATTTTTCATACAATAGATCGGTTTGAATCGCATGATCACAATTCCTCAGTTTGTCCAACCAACCAAAGTTCAGGCATTTATCAGGCAGTATCATCATACAACCAATCAAAATCAAGGAAATTCAATAACATATAATATACGAATAATATTTGTAGAATTGATGAGTTTCCGGGTGTAACGAATTTAGGAAACACTTCTCGAATGAAAGAGAGCCCCGAAACGACACTGTGCTTCCCATAGCTTTAGAGGTTAATCGGGTCCTGATCTCATTCACCGTTATACGCTACATATTAATTGAGAAAAGGTATGTTGACAAGACAAATAATATATATGATAATTTTATGAACATGAAATAACAATTGCAGATTTTTTCTAATTAATCAAAATTTAAATAGAAGGCTTTATTGTTGCTGTACTTAATATGAAAATAACAAGAACGAAAAATCATACGTACAGTGCAGATTATAAAACACTTTCCAACACATTCAGAATACTACAACAAAACTTCACAGTACTAAGGTGAAAGATGATATTGAGACATAATGATTTTGAAAACCCAATTTCAGTTAATACCACGAATAGTCGGGAAAATACATCATTTATTTTGTGAAGCCCTGTATATGATCTATAGATATGCCTGTAAATTACATACTATGCTAAAAGTTAGTTCAGTTAAAAGCATAGCACTGTTGAAATTTTCCGTTCAGCAATTTCCTCCAATAAACGGATGTTGTTGAAAACTTTTGCGCAGCCCAGTATATGATCTATAGAATTTATACACGCCAGGTAATATTTAAAAATAATTAAAATTAAAAACACATTCCACAACTGGAAACGAACCTCCAGCAATTATTGTTCGTAGGCTTCAATAGATCAATCATTGGTCATTTTCTTCTGTTGCCAAATTCTTCTGTGTATCCCTGTAAATAAATGATAAATTCCATGCTCATCACGTTCTGTTGTAAGAACCTCGTTGTACAAATTCAGTGATATATATCAATTTCAATATGTTTAAAAGAGTGTATCATCATTAAAATACACCGCAAACGATCCCCCCCCCCCCACCCTAGACCATAATGTAACAGAATTCTTTTGGGTGTTCTTGTAAATGAACCGTAAATGCAATAGACACTTCATTTGCAATATCGAGCACGAGCATGCCATAGTGAACCCCAATAACATATATTAATTTCATGACAATCGGATTCTATTTACGCGAGTTAGAGCATGGACAGACAGAAGAACAGACAAACCGAATTCATAAACACTTTTAAACTATGTTGGAAAGTGTTAAAAATCTGATAAATTAAAAAAAAATACCGCACTTAAACATTCCGAACAAAAATTTCACTTCCTAGAAAAATATGCTTTTTCAGTTGTGGTTTCTTGAAATCTTACGCAACAGCGAGATTTGCCATAAAAAGAATGCTTTTTCTTTCAAAGCTTTGATGGATTTGCTTCAAGAAGAGAACAGGAACCCTTTATTGGGAATAAGTATTTTACAAAGCGGTTTCGAATTTATTTTTCCTATTTCTTCATTTTTCAGACTTAGCCTTTGTTTTTCTTCAGTGTTAGATTGATTAACCAGTTTCACTTTTCGAAGAAGTTTAGGTTCGGAATTCAATAACAAATTTTAAATGAAATTTAAAAATTTGAAATGCTAGAAATTACTTTTTTTTCTTTTCTGATTTATAGTGTTAGAAAAGTCCTCTATTTTATGTTTTGTGTTTTATATAGCTGATTATTTCCCGGTGCGAAAATAAAATCATCAAATCATACTATTTTTGACAAATTTAGATTTTTTTATGAATTCATATAAACTCTCTTTTAAAATTATTTTTTGCTTTCGCTAATTTTTCTAATATTTAAGCTTTGCTATTGTTAAGTTGTATATCAAATATATTCTGACAAATTTAAAACAATACTGAGAAATTTGAATTCTGCGATATATAACACAAAAACATTCACAAGCTAATGTTAAACGTATGTTAGTGTTACTTTGAAATATGTCGTTTGCATTTCGAAATTTTAAAGCATTTTTTTTTCCGCATTGGATACCTGAGGAAACAAAAACTTTTTATAGGGAATAAAAATGGTACAATGTTGCTTCCAATTTAAATGCATCATTTCTTAATTTTCTAATACTTTTGACTCTTTTTTTCGGTGTGCCTTTATGTGAGATCGATTTACCTGCTACGGTTTGGGCAAAATTCAAAAACAGATTGTAAAATAGAAATGTAAAAATCTAGTGCTAAAAATATTTTTTAATTTTTACCGTTTGGTAATGTTAGAAAACCTCATTGTGTTCTTTTATTTTGTCACAGCGTTTTATATTCAACTCCTTTCAAAAGAAAAAAATCCTTTCGGAATGTGCCGGGAGGAAGAAGCAGCTTTCATATATCTTGGTTTTAAATTTTTGCAAGTTTTACTAGAAGCTAATTCTACTCAAATTTTAAGAAGCTAAAATGCGACGAACAAGATAAGAGAATATTCGTCAGTACTAAATTTAAATGGGAATTTTGTCAAATTAGTAAGCTATAGCTAAGTTGGCATCACATTTGAGGACTTATTTTTGGTCGCCAAATTTGGCGGTATTTCGCCAAGTGTCGCAAAGCTTGGCGAGAATTTGAAGCTAAAAGATATTAATAATAAATTAAAAATTGGACGATTGCACCATGAAATATATTAAAAATTATGTATTAAAAACAAATACACTATGCTAAAAAGTACACACATTAAAATACAATAAACATCAACGTTTCATTACGCATCTGCGAACGTCTTCAGGATGTTATGCTATACACAAGTCTAAAATTTTAAAAATGAAGGCAAACGTCTCAGAGTCTTTGACGAATCTTGATTGGAGCGCGCACCAAACGTCATCAAGTTGCCAAGGCAATCAAACGGAGAAAACCCTCCCAGCGATATAAAACGGAGGGGGGTGGGAGGGTTAAATGGAACTGACTCCAAAAATGTTTTATAACGTATTATGCCATATTTTATAAAAATTACCGACCACCAACAAAAACTGTGAAATTATGAATAAAATGACATTAGCAAATACAGTTCCCTCCAGCACACTTAACATACGTTCTAAAAACATAGTAAAAAGCAGCAGAAACTGAATAACAGAAATGGAATGATGGAAATTTATAGAACTTAGACAGAATCATCAGGTCCCAAACGCCTTAAGTTCCACAAATACAATGTGTGGTTTCATCTTAAGCTAAAGAATAAGAATTTGGGACTATCACACCCATAAAACCGAGAAATAAACCATTGAACACCAATTAAGTTCAAAATGAAACGAGAACAAAAAGATAGAGGAAAAATAAAAAAAAACAAATTACGAAATTAAAATCCATACTGTCATAGCATTAGGTATAACAAATTCACTCATTATGCACTTTATTATTATTTAAGATAGTATACTATTAAAAATTAATATGATATTATCCTGAGTAAGCTAAAATTTAAGTACAAGTTAATCGTTAACTTTAGTAAATATTAATGAATATGAATATATTTAATATGGATTGATAAATATATAAATATAATTACACCATTATACATATAAAAGTATCGAATCAACATGCATTATAAAATGTGTATTAGCAGCTTAGTTATAAATCAAATGCCCCATTTTTTTAAAATAAATTAACTATTGCGTATTATCCAGACAACGTCACTCTTCTCCGTACTCTAAAATCTACCCACCCAACCATCCTATAATAATTTTTTATTATTATTTTACAATTTTCAATTTTTTATAATTATTTTCTTATTTTATATATTTTTTTGTAATTTTTTTTACACATGTGTTAATTTGTTTTTTTTAAGATCATTTAAGTACTAATTATATATTAAAGAATATATGTTTTTTTTTTTTTTGGAAAACCATGATTTAATGCATTATAAATTAGTTTTTTAATGTTATTGTTAATTAGATGAGAACAGCATACACACTTTATTCTATATAAATGATTAAGGATAATATTACGATATACAGAATTACGAAGACAAGATTTAAAATTATTAAAGGTATTAACTTTGAATTTAAATTCTTTACGTTTGTCATATAGATCAGTTATTGTTTTTTTTTTTTTTTTTTTTTTTTTTTTTTTTTTGTAATTTTAATATCTAAAAAGTTAATTGTATTGTTAGATAGGAGGTTTTCCGATATTTCAAAATTAGTAGGATAATCTACTGGAAAATTAGAAATATCAGTTCTATCAGTGGCAATTAAAATTCTATTTCAAATGAATATCAAATTTCAAATTATTTGCTTAAAAGGCGCAAAGGCCAACCTAGTGAAAAAGATTCCATGCCGGGACTTGAACCCGGGACATCAGTATAGCGCATTGACGTTCTACCGACTAGACCACATGGAACGATACTCAGCCTGGAACTTCTCACTATTACAGGTTGGCAAGGCTACAAACGCAGTACAAGATGGAATATTTTTCCGTGAGCCACCGACTTGGGGCAAACACAGACTCATAATTAAATCCAGCATCGATTGAATATATCCATGTGGTTTAGTCGGTAGAACGTCAGTGCCCTATACTGATATTCCGGGTTCGAGACCCGGCATGGAATCTTTTTCACTAGGTTGGCTTTTGCGCCTTTTAAGCAAATAATTTGAAATTTGATTTTCATTTGAAATATTTTATGCTAGGCGAATGTCTATCTCTCTGGAAAAAATTCCAAATATTAATTAAAATTATATCATCAATATAACGATATAAATGTAGATTACTATTAGTAAAAGTACCTTCATAGTGATATAATAATAAGTCAGATAATAAACTGGATGTACATCCACCTTGTGGTATATCGACGTTCTGTAAATATAATGTGTTATCTTGCAAAATATAATTATTATAGATAATGAAATTTGTTAAAGATTTAAAATAAGCTATATCTATATTAGATGGTAATTCCAGTTTATGATGATACTTATTAAATAATGCATTTATAATATTATGTAGATCTAATAAATCTATATTATTAAAACGATCTTTGAAATCCTACGTCATTATATTGTTTACACATTTAAGATGTTTCATAATATTGACTAGTTGATAGCTATTTTTTATATAATGTGTATTATCAGTGGATGTTGTCAGTATATATATTTGATTGAGAATTTTTAATAGAAGTTTATTGGCTATATTATTATATGTATTGCATCCAACATTTACAGTGCTAAATTTAATTGGTTTCTTATGAAATTTGGGTATAAGAACTAAATAAGGATAACTAAAGTTAGTAGAGAAAATATTTAATAGTTTATAATAACTTTGAATTTTACGATTGTTTACTATTACATTTTCATTAGTTTTTTGAAAAGATTTATTAGAAGAAATACAGGATACAATAAGTTGGTGATAATAAGATTTACATATGATTGCATAGTTATTAGGAGATTTGTCTACATATGCAATAATGTAGTTTTTTTTATAATTTAGTAATTTGCTGGAAAAAATGCTTTGTGTTGATAGTAAACAAATCCGAAATATTATATTTTAAAGCCTTAGTTAATTTTTCAATAACTAATATTTTCCATTGATTAAAATATTCAATAGGTTTATTGTATGAGATTAAAATTTTATAAATAAAAATATCTATATCATATGTAAACTGTTTTATAATAGATTTACGTTAAATTTAGATGGAAGTCTATACATAGTACCATAACCCATTAGTTTTTTTTTTTTTTTTTTTTTTTTTTTCAATTTAAAATCATTAACAATATTAGGATTTCCAGTGATTTTAAGTCCATGGTCATTATTTATGTATTTTTGTTGAGCGTGGTCATTGCATTTACATGGAAAAGTACTTGCTACAGATGTATTTTTTGAAATTGTATTACAGTTAAAAATCTTTCTACCCATTGTATTCGGATAGTTAAAGATTTTTGATACTTGGAGATTATTAATAGGAAAATAACAGTTTTTATCATTAATTATAGAATTAATATTAATTTTATTAAATATTTGATTTGAAAGAGTTATTATCATTTGAGTATTCGTGTATTGAATTTTATGGGGTTTTTTTTTTTTTAATTAATGTTCAAAAGATTAACTCTAGTCATAATGAAATAAAAAAAATAAAAAAAATCAGAGAAATATTTAGAGAAAGATTTACTGTGAAATACATTTAATTGTTGTACAATCTGTTTCTTTTTAATAGCGAATATATATTTTTGAATTAATAACCAGTTACAATTCTTTAAATAGTTACTTTGAAGATTATTTATTTGTTTAATGATATATTTTCTGAAAACTACAACTGCTAAAGAACACTTTCCTCGCCTTTTTTCGTCTTGTTTTACGATTTAAATTATGATTTAGAGTAGGATAAATTGGAAAATAATCAATAGTACTATTTATAGATAAAAACACTTTAACAGGTCTATTATAGGTCTCTATTATAGATCTACAGGTCTAAATATTTCACTATTAAGTCCATATGGATAAATGGTGTTGTAATATTTTATATATGATAATTCCATATAAAGACGTTCTGATTTATTTTTTTAGAATTTATAAGATTTCCATTATCGTATTTTTAAATTGATGTTTATGAAAATGCTAAATTTCACCTGTAGACTGTATATTTTTTGCTTTGTTTTTGTTAGAGTCTGAACGATGTTGATTGATTCGTTTATGTATTGGACCTGATATTTCACTTATATATTTAAAGTTACATAAGTTTCACTTTATACCATAAATTACATTAAAGGCTTTACAAAAATTTCAAAATTAGGATCTGATACTATTTGTGACTGAGAAGCGTCTAGCATCTAAACACTTGCGAAAAAATAATGGACGAGGAATAGAGTATAAATGGTCATTGGATGACGATCCAGGAACAACTCTATTATTGTTCCTGTACCGGGCACTACACTGCATAGATGCAGAGTGTATCTTGCCAGGATCAAGATTTTTACTAAGAATTGCCATTTTTTTATAATTTTTTTTATACATAGAAAATGCAATAATTGCATAATAATATTAAAATGTCTTGAGTATGAAATATAAATGAAAGTATATACAATATGTACAAATCAGATAAGCAGTGCTCAAAAACCTTCATTAATAAATTCATAACCAAAATAATGATAACCTCCATTGCAAAAACTACCGTAGCAAGAAACCAATGGATTTTTAGTACAAAAAAAGTCACAAATAATCGTATCACTAATTCAGAACCACGAATGACAATAACCTTGCAAAGACTGCCATAACATTATCTCAATGGACTTCTCAGTACATGTTAATATAAATTATACATATTACTAAAGCATTATGAACATTTAAACAGAGTATTATAAATTATTTTTTGCTTCCCAATATTGATATATAAATAAAGAATAACTTTACAGAAAAAAATATGAAAGTAATAGCCGGATAGCTAATTAAAACTATTGAATAGATATAGGACAATACCATGCAATAACAACAAGAAAAGACATATAACATATATAACGAGATTGGTTAAATTCATTTATTGAATCTTTGCGATGATAACTATATATATATATTCACATAATATATAAGTCACATTTCAACGGAGGGTGGTTTTGGGATCTGGGGGTCATGATTAGTGAAAATATACCAAAATTCTCCGGAAATGCTCTCCTCTGGACGGCTGCAATAGGTAACTTTTTACTTTTTGTAATGAAAGCTATCTAATACTTTGTGTAAGGAAAGCTACCTAAAAGAAAAAAATCCGTACAAAAATTCTTATTTTTGTTAAACAAATTTTCACAGTATTAATTATTCTATTGCCAAGTTAATGTAAAATAATAATGATAGCAAGAAACTGTACAATTTCAAAATTCCATTTACAGTTTGTATTTTTAGATCGGAAAATTCGCCGAATTCAAAACTTCATTAAACAGAAACATTTTACATGTATTCATAATATCATAAAATTAAGTTTTGTACCCAGTTTTAAACGTTCAAACTATTATCTTCCTATTGAATGAAACGCAAATATAAAATGTTAATTCATAATATAAGTACAAAATACTACATCTATAAATTAACAGAATAATAATTCTGAATACTGCATCCAAAAGAATTGCAAGAACTCATACATTAGATCTGTTTCATTTTTCACTTATTATATGTGTTTTTATAGAAAAATACAGAAATATTAGTATTTTGGTAGTTTTGTATTAACCTTCTCACCGCCGCAAACTGATATATCCGTTCACTAAGCTGCAGGTTTCACTACAATAGAAGCATTATTTAAATTAATATAATTCTACAAATATAATGCAGTTTAAAAATATTTTGTTATGATTAAAACTCTCAAGGCTTATATTCCTATATATAAATTAAATTTCTTATGTCATGTTGGAAAAATCATCTTTTTTTAGATTCTTTAAAAAATTACAGAGAAAACAGCATTAAAATTTTACCCTTTTGCTCGGCGGTCAGGGGGTTAAGAAGTTAAGTTGTATTCAGTATAATATTTTTCGTAGATATGAACTTAAGTTTTTAGAATGTAAGTAGAAGGAAAATTACTTCTGGATTTAGAGGTAGTGATCACTATCGAAATTATCTGTATTAAGTTTTTTTTTTTTTTTTTTTTTTTTGTAAAAACTTTAGGGATAATTTAATCGCTTTCTACACTTTAAATTAATGTTGTATATTTTGAAACCTTGATAACTCATGTTAATTTTACATACGCATTCCATAATATCAACTTTGTCGAAGGTAAATGACAAATCGTTCAATTTTTATTCATTGTAATAAGACTGTGGTAGCAATTTTAATTCTGACATCTAAATACTTCTTTAGTCAAACTATAGATTTATCTTCATTGATAATAACTTCAACACATGTATTGAATCTACACGGAAAAAACTGTTTCCTTGAAACAACTAAATTTTGGTCAATATAGCTCCAATCAAAAATTTTGGTTGGAATGATCAAATTTTGGTTAGACTAACCAAATGATTTTATTAATTCAGCAAATCATTTGGTTAGTGCAACCGAAATTTGGCCATTCCAACCAAAATATTTCGTTGGAGCTATAGTAACCAATATTTAGTTGTTCGAACAAAACAGTTTTTTCCGTGTAACACAAAAATTCGTGGGCATATTCTTAATCTTTCATTATTTATATTACCTAGCCAGCCGAATAACCTCAGACCTATGTATAATGCTCTCTGCCTGTGTCCTTTTCTGCCTGGCACAACACTGTTAAAAATCTTCAGTAAGCTGTTCAATCATTTAATCATTTTTATAGATAACGGTTACTTAACGGTTATATGAGCATTCGCATTGGTCAGAATAGAGATAAATTATGGTTATGTAACCGTTTTCTATAAAGATGATTGAACTGTTCAGTCATTCAACACTTTTTATAGGTAACGGTTACTTGACCATATTATGATCGTTCGCATTAGACATAATAGAGATAAATTAAGGTTATGTAACCAATTTCTGTAAAGACAGTTGAACTATCCAGTCATTCAACCCTTTCTATAGAT
The DNA here is from genome assembly GCA_963932465.1 of Maratus speciosus. Classification (NCBI taxonomy): domain Eukaryota; kingdom Metazoa; phylum Arthropoda; class Arachnida; order Araneae; family Salticidae; genus Maratus; species Maratus speciosus. The sequence goes on along the minus strand of OZ010795.1, from coordinate 327,720,727 downwards.
AACGGTTGCATGACCATATTATGATCGTGCTCATTGGTCAGAACAGAGATAAATGACGGTTATGAAACCGTTTTCTATAAAGACGATTGAACTGTTCAGCCATTCAACACTTTTTATAGATAACGGTTATTTGACCATATTATGAGCATTCACATTGGGCATAAGAGAGATAACTTACGGTTATGTAACGGTTTTCTATGAATACGGTTGAATGACTGCACAGTTTGCTGCACATTTTTAGCAGTGAACTAAATAGAAAGACTGAGAATCTAGATACACTCTCTTTCTCTCAAACCAAAGTCATTATACCCAAACTTATTTCATAACTTTGAATTTTCCGCTTTATCTTTCAATTCATTTGCAATTTCTAAATTGAAAATACTATCCTTTACACTTCTAGCATACATATTATGCCCTTAGGCCTTTTCAAAGACGAGTAAATAAGTAACCTATTTACTTAAAACCTACCTAACAAAAATATAACTACACTGTAAAAAGAAAAAAAAAGACAAGTGTTTCTTAATTTAGGAAACTATAATATAACTAAGAACAAAAACATACAATAACCTCTTCCGAGTTAACCATAATTCCGAAAAGCTTTCTTTACTTTTAGAAACCACAGAAACCAATATATTTTCGAAATTTAAAGCAACATTTATAAGAACAAAGCTTTTTTTGCTGCCACTGATTTTTCGAAACGTGTACCAGTACTTTTGCTAGTGTTTTAATCAGTTTTCTTATACCATGTAATATCGGTTTTTAATATGTTTTCGACTCTCAAAAATTGGAAATGCTTAAGCATTTCCAACTGCATATCAAAATTTATACATGCAAGAGTAACAAAATAATATTAATTTCCATTTTGATGCTAATGCTGCTTATGTATCATGTTTGTCTGAAAAATATGTTCGTTGAACATAAAAATGTTTACTTGACAATTGTTAGCATCCAAAAAACCCATATTTCAGGTTGAGAAAACTAATTATTGCACTAGAAAACTACTATAAAACGTTTCCGAAAATCAGTAACAGTATAAGAAACTTTGCTTTTATAAATTCTTCTTTAAATATAAAAAAAATATATTGGCTTCTGATGTTTCTAAATATATAGAACGCTTTAAGGAATCATAAGTATCTTGGAAGAAGCTATTATATATTTTCGTTATATTACATGTTCTAGATTAATCTTTTAATTACGGGCTAAGGATTGAGGACTATTTTTAAGTGCGTTCGTAATTAGTATATAGTACTATAGTATAGCATATTAGTATAGCATAAGTATTTAGTACCTATAGTCGACGCCTGGTCCGTCCATCTGTCCGCATATAACAGCTTAAAAACTACCCAACCGAATGGTTTAAAATTTAATATATACAATCGTTGCAGTATTTTGTCGAGTCATTTTAAATTTTATAAAAATAGAATGAAAGCTTAAAAAGATATTAGTAAAAGGTTTTGTTTTATTTTATTAAGTCCTATCACACGTAAGTAATTCAATGATATCCCATCATAAGTAATGATTATAAATTACTATGGTGATGACGACCTATTTAATAGGGAGTCCTATTATTTCCGTATTAGTGAATTTAATACATATAATCGTAAAACTTTTTATACAACAGCTATTGCACAAAGATCTGAATATTTATGAAACTAGTTATAGTACGAACGCACCTCATTTCCCACGTTTAACATACAATTTCTGACTTGTTATATTTTCTCATACCAAAATTTACAAAAAAAAGTCTTTATGGTAGATTTCTCTTAAAATTATTCTGGTATAAGTGACAGAGAATAGCTTTTAAAAAGTGGTGCCAACAGAATAAAGTAATAGAATCTGAGACGACATATGTCCCAACCCCGTAATCAAAGGTTTAAGAAATAATTCTCATTTTTCGAGTGTAGTTTAAAATTTCATACTTTAAATCTAATTTTCTTTTAATGACGACTAGAAGGTAAATGGATGTTTATTTTTTATTTTGATTTTTTCATTTAAAATCTAGTTTATCGTGGAATAATACTAATTCGAATTACAAATTTATGTTTTTTAATGTGTTTATATGTCAATAATACACACGGTTTTCTTTTTTAAGATGTAACCATAACAGTTGCTTTAAAATATTACGATAATATTCGAAGTACACGCCAATCGCTTCCGTAGAGAATTACCCAAGTGAAACGCAAAAAAAAAAAAAAAAAAAAAAAAAAAAAAAAAAAAAAAAAAAACATTTACAATTGCGATTTCTTTTTGTCGTTTGTAACTGCCAGGACTGCTGGAAAAAGAGTGATTTTCCTTCTAGGGCTTTTGATGGATTTGTTTCTAGTACTGGGATAGGTATTGCGGGGTTTTTAGCTTTGGTTTGGATTTATTTCTCCTTTTTCTTTTTTTTTTTTTTAATCAGACTGGTGTTTTCTTATTATTATTATTCTTTAGGTATTTAATAAGATTTGTTAACGCCATTCTCAGTTTTTACAAAAATTTAGAATATTGAGTAAATAAAGGGATTTTCGAAATTTCAGTGTCTGTGTTTGTTACATTGAGAAAAACTTTATTTTTGTGCTTAAACCATTATTACGCACTCGCCTTAGTTTGATGAACTTCTACTCACATTACGCAATTTATTTGGTTTTTTCTAACTATGATAATGTACTAGGCTGTACTTTCAATAGAAACCAAATCAGTATTTGATTCGAAAATTGAACACATAAAGAAATGTTAAACGAATTTATATATATAATGATATATATATATATATATACATATATACACACACACACACACATATATATATATATATATATATATATATTATTAAGCCTGATATTTTTCAGGCTTATTGCAAAGAGCCTATTGCGAAGAGCCTGTGGAGAGTTAGGCTAATTGGAAATTATCCAATTTCATAGCAATTCAAAATATATTTCATTTTTTGGATGTAGTAGATGATAACATATTGAAATATTTATGTGTTAATGTAAAAGAAACTGTGTATACTATGGACTATTTTTAAATCGATGAATATCTTTGCGACGACTGTTTTTAATGTAGTGTTGTTAGCTTTAACAACATATCTAATTTCATGACTAGTTCATTATTTGTATGAAATTTAAGGCCTAGACAGACAAACGTACAATTTTTTTATTCGAATGAAATTTGGACGAAACTCCCACAAAAAGATTCCTTTATTAATAAAAGAAATTAGAAAGATCGAAACATCCCCTGTAGAGTTAACCGTTAAATTAATTAAACGTGAATTTGAAAATGAACTACAGATCAGCTTCAAACTCTACACTGTAAACATCTAGGAACATCCGTGGGAAATAATGGACAAGTGGTTGTTCAAAAATGATTTCCTCTCAAATTCTGGTTTTATTTATGAAGCATTCGTAATCAAAAATGGCTACAACAATATGTTAATCCAACTTCCTAATGTATCTGACATTTTCATAAAACGTTGCATGAAACATTTTGCTCAACTATACCGCCCATCATTTCCTTGTAATATTCCTGGGGTTTTTTTTCCCAAAGAAGATACAGATAAAGAAGAAGTAGATTTCACCAGAAAAAAAATCCAATTTAATAGCAATTTAAACCATAAATTTTTTACATGCAGTAAATGATAACAAATTCAAAATATTTATGTGTTAATGTAAAAGAAACTATACGATGTCTATTTTTAAATCGGTGACTATCTTTATGACGACTATTTTTAAAATAGTATTGTCTACTTCAACAACATATTCAATTTCATGACATTTTCATTATTTGTACGAAATTTAAGGCCTAGATAGAGGCACGTACAATTTTTTGATTCGAATGAAATTTGAACGAAACTCCCACAAAACGGTCAGTTTACAAGATGATAAAAATTAGAAAATCGAAACTTTCCTCCAGAGTTTACCGTCAAATTCATAAAAAGTGAATTTGAAAATGAACTACATTTCATCTACAAACTATACACTCTAAATATATAGGAAAGTCTGTGGAAAATAATAGACAGGTGGTTGTCGAAAAATAATTTCCTCCCAAATTCTGATTTTCTCTATGAAGCATTCGTGATCAAAGATGGCTACAACAATATGTTAATCCAGAAGTTTCTGATATTTTTTATAAAACGCTGCATGAAACATTTTGCTCAACTCTACAGCCCTTCATTTCGTGGTAATATTCCTGTTTTTTTGTAGTGCATAAACTCAAATTTTTTCAAGTCCATTAATTCTAAGCTACGTATTTCATTATTTACTTAATCTGTATGTCTCTATAAATTAAGATTTAAAATAAATTGAAATGCGAAATATTTTTGTATTAATCAGAAACATTAGAAAACCATAGTCGTACAACAGAACAGTTAGAAAAATACAGGAATTTAAAAATAAAATTAGTTGGAAAGGCATAACTTTATGTCAAAATAAGTGTATCTAAATTTTACGTTACATTTTGAAAATTTTATTCAATTAAGCTCCGTTTAAACTTCGGAAAAATTAGAGAAAACCATGAATGTTCTTTACAAAGTTAAAAGTAATTTTTAGTTGTAATTAATTACGGATTGGAAACTATTATTTTTTCTAAAACAAGTTACAATATTAAAGCATGAATATTTTAACAGAATGAAATTATTAATGGAATTTATTTAAATCGATTATTCACTGAAATTGACTATAAATTGAAATCACGTATTTTCATCACAACTTTTTGGAATAAATGCATCAATACCACCTAATTTCAAAAATATAATTTTCGTAAATTTCATTTAACCTACATTTAAAATGTAATTTCTAATTTTTATAATAAATTGGATGAAATGAATATTTTTTTTCATTAATTTAGAATAAAATTCAATTTCTTTTGTTTTTTCTCCTAAAAGGAAAGAAAATTACATTAGAGAAATACATTGGGTTGCTACGCAATAAATACATATTAAATTACATTTTCATCCAGAGACGAAACGTATATGCCTCGTAATGTGAAATACCTTTTAATTAAATAACATTTTTATGAGAAACAAAATCAATAACTATCAAAATAATTTATTTTTATTTTACCATCTCTTAAGACTTAGGGGAGACCGGGTTTAGTTGGCTACAGGGGTAAGTGGGCGCAGCCCCCATAAATCGCCTGTTTGTGCATAGATTGTGCAACCAGTCACAGAGTACATTTCTTCTTGCGTTTTATAATCCTCATTGTAGTTTTGCAGCGTTACCTACGTGCAGTGGATATTTATTACGATTTTGTCTGTTTTTTCCGCTCATAAGTAATTTTTTGTTGCTTCATTCTTTTTCTAATTTCTAATACTTATCTTAATAATTGCGATTTAACTCGTGCAATTTTTCTTAGTGTATGATTAACTGTACCTACCCTATATGTAATTTACTTGAATTATTTATGCTTAGATGGTTACGTGTCCTTTTTGTGAAGAAATTTATTAAGGGGCTAGTAGGCGCATTCAACACGGGGCAAGTTGACTCGGTGTCTGGTGTATGCTGGTAGCTTGAAAAACAGCAAACACCGAAAACAGTTGTTGCAATGCAAGATTTTGGGCACACGGGGCTTGCCCAAACGGAGACACTCGATTTTTTATTTGTGACAACTGTAACTCTGATGATGTTATCGAGTAAGATAGAAGTTACTCAATGTTAATGTTTTATTCATTATTTTTATGTCTGTATAATTTAGAATTTACATTGTACGGCGATAACGCCTTTGATTAGACCTACTGATAATAAGGAAATTGATTTCTCTTAACTGCGTGTCTTATTTAAATTTTTATAAAGCGTGTGCCAACTTACCCCATAGGTACAGCCAACTTGCCCCGTGACGGGGTAAGTTGGCGCACAATTTTCCTTTTACTTTAGGCTTCCGCTAAACATAAACTGCAAAAGCTACAAACTCAAAACTCCGGGTATTTATAGCCCAATGCCTGTTCTTTAAAAGTACAGATAAATTTTCATAAAAACTTAAACAAAAAATTAATTAAAATCAATAACTAAAAACTGCGCCTACTAGCCCCGGTCTCCCCTACATCAGGCATAAACTATAAATAATTAGAATGATTGCTAATCACATATATTTATATTTTCTGCGAGAAAACAACTAAATGATGTTAATAATTTTTAAAAAGATATTACCAAAGATATCTTGTAAAGAAATTTAATTGCGGATGATCAATTTTAGAAAACGTTACTACTCAACAGAAAACGTTATTACTCAACAGGTAGTTTAATAAATAATATGGCGTTATTACTCGTAATTCTGGTAATTTTCATTACCACAAAAAAATAAGTTTCAAAGCTCTCATAAAACTATTTCCACATAATTATTAAGGAAGTGTGTTTTAAAATATTGTGTCTTCTTCGGCTGTGATTGATATGAACATAGTAAAAAAATACATTTTCAATCCAGAAATATGGATTTGTTTCATCGATGAAATTTTCGAAGTTAGTAGATTTCAGACATGACTACCAACTTCTCAGAGTTAATTTAAAACGGCATAGAGATGCATTTTATTATTTCCTTTACACTTCGATTTTCCATATCTTCACATTTCCTTGCAAGCCGTTTACATTCAAAACTGCATATAATTTTTATGCCAAAACCTGTAAAATACAAAAATAATATAATAATACTAGGTAATAAATAAATCAAATATAACACACACTCTCACAACTCACAAACGCTCATAATGTGTGTATTTGTGTGTATGTCTGTGTGCCTGTGAGGGCATGTTGTGTGTATGTTGTAAATGAAAGTGCACATTTATGTATGTGTTAGAGTCCCGCAAACCTTGGCACGGACAGAAAACTATCAGAAGACACCAAGCTGGAAATGCAGTTCATTGGTACTGTGAAAAAGTAACGAACGCCGATGCACACGAAACAGTTTGTCGAAACAGTTGTCTAATATGATTTCTGGAGGTTTATGAGTAGACGTGTGTATATAATGTTGATTTATTATTATTATTATTATTATCAGTTTTTCCGTTTCCTATTATTTTTATCCCAGTTATTTTTCGTCAGTTTCGCTGAAATTGTCTGCGCTTATACGATTATGCCTTTTAGCAAGAAGCTTGCACACTTATTAAAAACTATATAACTGTTACAAAACCTGAAAAAGTAATAAATATTTTATAAAAATTTAATAGTTATTTAAAATGAATATTACAAATGAATAGTTATTAATGATTAAATTAAAGCTTTGACAAGATTGCGAAACATAAATGATTAATCAATACACGAGTCGTTGAAAAATCCATTAGTTAATACAAAGTTTACTTTCTTCGATCTTCACAAGAAGAAAGTATTGGATTCATGAAAATTTTTGAATTCCGCTTTTCGACGGATTTACGAGTTTTAGTGGTCAGAGAACCATAAAAACAAGTTTTTACAAAATGTCTGTCTATGAGTCTGTCTGTCTGTGTGTGTGTGACACAAATTTTGTGGGCGCTATACCTCAAGAACTTATGAACGGAATTTAATAAAGCTTTAGATTCAGTTAGTTCCTGATATAAACTGGTACTTATTACTTTTTGGTGTAAATCGCCTAATAGGTGATTTTTCACGATTTCTGCAGTAGCTATATTTCAAGAGCTAATGAACGGAACTTTATTAAACTTCAGATTCCGTTAGTCTATAATATAATTTGATGCTGATTACTTTTTAGTGTAAATCGCCCAACAGGTGGCGTTGCTATGCGGCATTATTTATGATTATCGCAATAGCTCTATCTCAAGAACTGATGCCCGAATTTTCGCCAAACTTCAGATTCAGTTAGTCCCTGATATAAATTAGCGCTGTTTAGTTTTTAGTGAAAATCGCACCACAGGGGGCGCTGCAAGGCTGCATTATTACGATTTCCTCAAAAACTGTATCTGAAGGACTAATGCCTGAATTTTCATCCTACTTCAGATTCAGTTAGTCCCTCATATAAATTGTCCCTGGTTAGTTTTTGGAGTAAATCGACCAAGAAGTGGCGCTACTATGCATTTTTTTTTTTTTACGATTTCTGGGATAGTTCTACCTCAAAAACTAATGCACGGATTTACTAATGCACGGATTTTCACCAAACTTCAGATTCAGCTACAATTGACATAAGTTGCTCTCTGATTAGATTTTGGTGTAAATCACCTAACGGATGGTACTAACATGCTTTATTTTTCAGGAAATATTAACATGTATGAGATAGAAGAAAGTTTTGGGATTGCTACATCCGGCTAGTTTTTTTAACGAAATAGAAAAGATAAATACAAATTTCTGAACCATATATAATTTAATTTTATATTTAGAGTAAACTTATTAAAATTAATTGCCAATAAGCTTTTAAGCTAAATGTCAACTTTATTCAGCTTGTCAGTGATTTGAGCGGAAATAAATATTATGATTTTTTAGAAACATCATCATCGACGAATATTTCAGAACATAACAAATATGTGAAAAAAATAAATGAATAGCACAATTGCCGTGAATGGGCCATTGCTTCAGTTCGAATGTATTGGCTCAGTGCCATAATAAAAATTATATTCTTTCGCTGTATTTTTTTATTCTTAATGATATCTGCAACTGGATTAGATTCCTTATCAAGCATATACTTAGTTATGCAAAGTTGTTGGTCTTGTAAAAAATAAGAATTTATATGTGTAATCTCTTTGTATATTGTAAATCATTAAAATTATTTTGCATTTTTTTTTTCGTAATTAGACAGAAAAATAAGATTTTGAATCTGAATTATGAAGTCAATTTAATAAAAAGATTCAGTAATTTTAGACAGATTATCTTTACTAACAATGAAGTGGTGATAAAGAATTTGGAATATAAAATTGAGCAAAGTTTGTGAGAGGTTTCAAAAACGTTTTTAAATAGTTTGGGTTCTAAATATTTTCAAAACATTATTTAATTGATATCTTTGCATTTAAATTATAGAAAAATTACATTAATACTATTAGAACAAGTTTTGTAATAAAATTTTTAAAATACATAACTTTGAAAGCATTGCAAACCAAAGTGTTAACATTCATAAACTTTGAAAGGTTTTCACTAAATACTACAAAATAATTCACTGTTAAAAACACAATGAAAATTTAAAAAAAACTCTGAAATAAGTAATTTTTTTGTTAATAAAGGTATCAACCATTATGTAGTGCTATTTAACTAAATGCTGATACATAGATATTCTAGGTATTTTAAATTTAGAAAAAATCTCAACTGTATATTGTAATGGTTTTACAATTAAACTTTCTGAAATTAATAACTAATAAGATTTTAAGCTTGCTAGCGATTTCAGCTCAAATAAATATAATTGAGTTTTTTCTCATGCGTCATCTTTGGATAATACTTCTGACGGCAAAGAAATAGATAAAAATGTAACAAACAAAAAATTTGAATGGCGGAATTGCTGAGAATGTCCTATAACTCCAAACATTGGAGGTATTGGAAGTATTGGCTGCCTGAAGTAAATAAAACTATTATTTCTCTCTATATATAATTTTTTCATAATGCTATCTATAACTGAATTAGATTGATTATCTATTATATAATTATGCGAGCTTGCTGGACTTCTAATATAATGTTAACTTATATATGGAATAGTGAATGCTGTTTTCACATCATTAATAATTAAAAGTTTTCCGTACTTACGTCGAACAAATACGTGTTTCAAATAGAATTATAAAAATTTATGTTTAATAATTTGTTTATATTTATTTATTTATTTTGCTCAGTATTATAAAATGAAATTATTATTAGTTGTTTTAAAGTTAATAATAATAAAAAGGTTTTTTAGATAGATTAAAAAAATTTTGGAGAATAAATCGTAGTTTCATAGTTAAAGTGAACATGCTAAAATTAATAGCTTAATAAACTTTCAAGTTTGACGTTAAGTTTCTTTTTTTGTTTGACATCGATTTGAACTAAAACAAATATTATGAGTTTTTAAACGCTTCATCATAGACTAATATTTTAGAAGACGAAAAAAGAGATGACAAACAAAGAAAAATGAATAGCAGAACTGATGTGAATGGTTCTTAGCTTCATTTCGAAAATACTGGCTCAGAGCCATCATAAAAGCTGTATTGTCTCCCTTATATAGATATTTTATCGTTAAAGTTATATATAACTGGATTAGATTCCTAATATAGTACATATTTATGCGAACTTGCAGATCATGGCAAAGAATCTTAAGTTCTATATGTAGTAATGAATTCTTCTTTTATGTTTTTAAAAACTAAAGATCTTTCTGCATTTTTATTTTTTATTAAATTACATAAAACAATATCATTTAAACAATTAAATACCAAGAAAATTTAGAACTTATTTTCAATACATCACGATAGAATGTAATAACTATAAAGTTCTCGTAATTAAAAGAAAGAATTTAAAACATAATTTTTGAATAAAGCTTGTTAAATGTTGCGAAAGAGTTTTCAAATGTTTTATATCCTTACTATATATTTAACTACTACTTACTATGTATTTAACAATTAAAATCGATAAAATTATATGAATGTATTAAAAGCAAGTTTTGTAATCGCAGTGTTAATATACTTGGAGCTTGAAAGCATTACAAACAATGCCAAGAAGAACGACGCTGTAACCGATGCAAATGGGTATTTAAATATATTAAATATATTAAAATATTTAAATATATTAAAGTAATATATTAAAATATTTAAATATATTAAAGTAATATACCGGGTGTCCTAAAAAGGACTGACTGATTTTAAAATTCAATAACTTGCAAACGGTGACAGATATTTAAAAAATTCTTGCAGGAGGGTTATGTATGAAGTCAAAAGTTATTTACAGTGATTTTCGATTTTAGTTCGAATTACAAATAATAGATGGTGCTGCGATCAATAGACGCTAAATTCAGGCTCGATTTTTTGTCCTTCGGGACCCACCCAATACATTTTAATTTCCTTTTTCTGCATGGAAGTGATCGGCCAAAAAATAGAGCCTGTAGTTAGCGCCTATTGCTTACAGCGCCATCTATTGTTTGTAATTCGAACTAAAATTGAAAATCATTGTAAAAAAACTTTTGACCTTATGCATAACCCCCCTGCAAGAATTTTTTAAATATCTGCTACCGTTTGCAAGTTATTGAATTTTAAAATCAGTCAGTCCTTTTTAGGACAATTTATTGTCGGTAATTTATTTTTGAATAATGTAGCAGTCATTACATACAGACGATATCTAAACACTGAAATATAAATATCCTAAAGGTTTTTGTGTTTAACAAAACACCCAACAGAAATAGCCTCCATAATTTTATATTTAAAATTTAATTTTATATTTTTCAATTTTATTTAATTTTATATTTAGTAAACATGTTGAAATTAATTTCCGAAAAGATCTTATGTTTGACATCACCTGTTTTGCAGCTGGCCGAAACATGAGTACAAATAAATATTTTGTTTTTTAAATGTGTCATCCTCAAATATTATTTTTGAAAATAAACTAGTCAGATGTGGCAATCCCAAAACTTTCTTCTATCTCATACATGCTAATACCTCCTTAAAATGCAGCCGGTTAGGTGACTTACACAAAAATCTAATCAGCAACAACTTATGTCAACTTCTAACTGAATCTGAAGTTTCATGAAAATTCGTGCATTAGTTTTTGAGTAGAGCTATGGTGAAAATTGTTAACAATTCTGAATATCAGCGCCACCTGTTGGGCGATATATACCAAAACCTAGTAACTAACAACTTAAGTCAACTTGATAACTGAATCTGAAGTTTGATTAAAATATGTGTGCTGGCAAGATCTAGACAACTATTAAAAAATATATTAATTACTATCTTAAATTATATGCAAATCACCAAGCACAAACTAGCAAAGGTGTTGGGTGCACCTTTTCTCCAAACTTATTTTAACAAAAAAGAAAAAAAACTATCTCATAGGGGGCCTCTGATTTCAGAGGACTTGGTGATCGTAATGCCTAGTTAGATAATAAATAACCTATGGTTTTATACCAGAAAGTTTATCTCGAATAATAAAGACAATGCGTTGTGAAATTTTAGAAGACTAACTAACCTATGGCAAACTGGTTTGAAGGGAAATATATATTAAAACAAAAACGCAAAATATAACCCCCCCCCCCCATCTTTAGACAAACCAACCCAACAAGACAACTTTGATTATACTTTTTCATATCTGTTCTAAGAATATTATTAAGCAGTCAGGTAACTTCTAAACAATAAAAATAAGTAATTAGCAAGACTTAAAAGAAAATAACAAATAAGGGATCTAATATTAATAAATCATTTATTTACACCACAGGCAATCATAGTAAGTTACACTTAAAAATTAATTCAGGCTTTTACCATCCAAAACAGTAACTCCTTACATAAAAAAAAACTAATTCTGATATTATTTGTAGGTGACAAATTCTCCTGGGCATCATATACCCATTTCAACATTTGTTATTAACACGGTACACAATACAATAGCGAACATACATAAAATCGTACCTTTTTCCCCATTGGGGGTCACAAGATCCTCTTAGAGCCGAAGACATGACAGGATATATCCGATAGTTCTTTTTGTTGAACAAAACACACACATATCAGTGCACAGTAAATTTTACGGAGCTTTTTATGTATTAACAATTCTACCCAGGAATGGGCCAAACGTAAGCAGTTAAATATTTTTTTTTTTAATTTAACAATGCTACATTGCTCGTCATAGGCAAGAGCAAGCAAACCATGGGTGGATAAACAAACAGTGCTTCTAAAAAAAACAACAGCACTCTGGAACTCCTTTCAAACATTTGTTTTTTTTTCTTCGAGAACAAGAAAATCTCTCTGCTTAAAATTTGAACGTGCGGCCCTGAGTGGTGGATGCGAATAAACATATTCAGCATAATTAAAATCTCCAACCACTCGCCGCTGCTTGGACCCGCCTTCGTGTCGGCCAGTGGTCAGTGAGGGCCCGGATGCCCTGGGCCCTCCGACCCTCCTACATCCAATATTACTACCCCACTTTCTCACGAGACCTCGGGCCCCCACACGAAGATCCTGCAGTTGTCCCATAAAACATGAGGTCATAAAAGTCCCTCTTTTGTGCCAAAACTGTCAAACTTTTTTTACTTTACTCTCGTAATATAATACATATAGATAGTAACTAGCAATTAAGCTTTCCCCTGGGCAAAACACTTGACTGGGAAAATACTTAATGCTCTTTGTACCCATCCTTAGTAAAATAATAATAATGCACTAATAGATATATACATAAAAACAATATAAACAACTGTACATTGAAAAAACTTGAATTAAAAATTAATCAATTAGATAAAATACTCAATTAGATAAATATATACATCGATGTTATTAACAAGAAACATATTGATATATATATCTTTTTTTTTTTCAAAAAATCGTTCTAAATATTCAAAATGTTGGAATCATGCCAACACTGTGCATTGAGATAAAACTATTGCAGGAATCAGAAAAATGCAGCATAGCAGCGCCACCTGTTGGACGACTTACACAAAAACGTAGTCAGCGCCAACTCAAATCAAGGACTAGATCACCCAACCGGAGCGCCCACCAAATTTTGCATAGGCTGTATGCTCCGGAGCAGAATCCCCTCCACAACAAAACGAAACCACCGCCAAGCCAACAGGCCCGGAAAAACCATAAAAACGGCAATTATTCAAAGAAAAGATCAAGAAACTGAAGTGATCTCACTTGAGATACATACAGAAAATAAACAATGAAAAAAAATTACAAGACAAGCTTCACAAACGAAGTTTTGGCTTGACGACATTCTATATATAACAGATTAAAAAGTTCTTAATTCTAGTAAAGTCCACTAGTTCATAAAAAGTAATAACGAAATAAAAAAGTCAGTTACTTTAACTGTGAACCAACACATACATGACAAAACATCAAATGTGCACCACCGGAGACAGAAAAGAGTCATCCTTCAGAAACATCTACCACCGTATGTCAGGACTACAAGCTATAAATGTATATTTTTAAGAAACAGAATCCTAGTCTATTGAATCCATATTGTTAATCCAAAATAAATAGTAAGATTCTCTACAAGCACCAATAATCTGTAGAACATCAATCCAGAAAACTTGAAGAAACTTGATGAGGATTAAAAACACAAGTCCATAAGAGAGAAATGTCCTTGAATGAGAAATGTCCATAAAAAAAAGAAATCTCCCGTAAAAACCAAAGTTTATTTAGAAAAAGGTCTTTAAAATTGATTGTCCATTAAAAGAGAAATGTTCAATTTTAGCATTGTTCATGTCAGGATTCAATAGTTTTAATAAACACAGTAGTTTAGAGATTACTAAACTTAAGCACCCAATCTTGAGCACAAATTTCAAAAAACCATCGCCACTAATCAAGCTGTAACCACAGGAGCAACACTTTTAAAAATGTATAAAAAATAAATGAGCTGTAAATCAGAAAGAATACTTTATGAATGAAAGTGCCTTGTTTGCTATTGTAGATCTTTTTAAGTTTACCATAATTGGATCTCGAATTGAGGATGTTGCAAATGTTCCATTCCACCGATCTAATACGATGGAAATAAAAATGAGTATCTGAGACCTGGCAACTATCAAAAAGATAATGACATACATCACCCCTTCTTAGACAAAGACATCTGTCTGTATCCTTACGTCCTATCTTATATAAATAGGTTGGGAATGCACCGTGAGAAGAATAAATGTATCCACAGATTTGTGAATAACAAAGATAATCTGTATTTAATTGCCTTAATAATCTGAAGCTGTCCCTACCCTTGTCACTATTATCCCAATGATGCTGCCAGTCAGAAATAATCTTCCTTGTCAAAGCCGAATTAAGGTAAATTATAGGTATAGGTATGTGTTCTTCTTTATCAAAAATTCCATCCATAATCACAGATTTTGCCAGATAGACTGCTCTTTCATTCCCCTGTATACCAACATGGGCCTTCACCCAGCCTATATGGATAACGTTTTTATTCAATAAACGTAAGTTAGTAAAAATCTTCAACAGCAAGAATCTGTAGGAAATAATCCCTGAGGAGCGCTGTAAGATGATAAGCTACCAGTGTATAGATGGAAAACTTTAAAAGCTGTAGATCTGCACTAGTCAATTGCTTCTGAAATTGCTGAAAATTGTTCATATCAAAACTGTCGTGAAACATCATTGGAAGCAATAAAATGGTTTCGAGAAAATAACATATTTTTCTTAATCTAATTCTTGAAAATTAATAAATCTTGTTTGTCTTTTTTTAATTTTATTTGACAGCACCACATCACAACAGTTAGCACATTTAAAGATAATAACATCATAAATATCGAGAATATGATAAATTCATATCTCAGCCAATCTTAAATATATTCTGGATCTTCTAGAAAATATATTCTGTCATTACTTCACTACATTACATCTCACTTATTAATATATAATTATAATACATTTATTCGGAGGAAACATTTTTATTTCCCCCGCTCGAGCATTTCAAAGTTGTTACTTATCAAAAAGAATTCTAGTATCAATCTAATAGTTTTTTCGTGCGCTCTGGCGCCACACAACCAAGTCACATGATCTCGGCTCATTTTTGATTTCTCTCCAATGCAAAACAGATGCGATTTCGCAACACTGCCCACCCATGAACATATGGGTGTTCATCACAAATAATTAAAATATATGAAATTAATACAAATACAAATATAAAATAATGAAATTAATACAAATACAAATATAAAATAATGAAATTAATACAAATACAAATATAAAATAATGAAATTAATACAAATACAAATATAAAATAATGAAATTAATACAAATATAAATATAAAATACGAAATGTTATACATACTTCAGGGTATTTAAACATGCTACAATGAAATTCAAACTAAAATAAGAAAAAAAGGATTATTATATGAATTAATTTTTAGAGTCACAATCAGTTCAAGAGGATAAATCAATTGGATGGGTCTTTTGAGAATACATTTTTCAGTTTTGACTTTACAGGACCTCACCTTGCCGTCTCTTCCAGGAAATAATTCAGTAATTTTTCCTAGACTCCAGAAATTTCTGGGTAATTTATCATCTTTGATTAGTACAATGTCATTTAATTTAAATTGAGGAAAATTAGTTTTGTTCGAGCTTAAATGAGCTGACCTCAAATTTAATAAATATTCCCCTTTCCATCTAGACCAAAACAAGCGCATTAATTTTTCACGATAGTTATAGGATCTAATTAATTCTTTCCTGGAAGAGATATTCGAGTCAAGGTGAAGCCGAACTGGTGGCAGAGAAGATATTCTTCTCCCAATTAGAAAGTGAGCAGGCGTTAATGGTAGGGGGTCTGGACCTTCTGGCGAGAAATAGGTTATAGGGGGAGAGTTGACCATGCCTTCAATTTCCACTAGTACAGTATTCAGTTCAATCACAGTCAGGGATGATTTGCCAAGAGTCTTTCGCAATGCAGTTTTTATAGTCCTAACCATACGTTCATAAAATCACCCCCCCCCCACCATGCTGCTCGTTCGACTATGAACTTCCACTTAATGCAATGGGAAGAAAAAAATTCTTGTACATCTGGATGAGTTATAATGGACCAAAGGTTTCTCAAGTCCTTTCAAGTCCTTCCTCCTCTTAGTCGTATCATTTCATAAGCGGTGGGTTCCGTTTCCTTATAATTACCAATATGTTTTTTAATTGTAGATGCTAAAACATAAGGGGAGCTGGTCACACTGAAACAGTGACGGTTAAAATGGTATAAAACGGTGCGTTGATCTATGTCGCAGTCATCGAAATACAAAAAACATAAATAATTTCTATCATTTTCTGATAGATGTATTTGTAGAAAGGCCCTAGCAATATCCCCCGTGAAAGCAATTTTAAACTGTCTAAAATTTAATATCACATCTATGAGATTAGGAATTAAATTTTCCCCCGCAAAAAGACATTGATTTAGACTTTTTTCTCCATTTTTTCGGCTACTCGCGTCAAAAACTATCCTGGTTTTTGTAGTAGAAGAACTCGGTCTAGACACTGATTGATGTTGCATTACATAATGGATATAGCAATTATCATTACATTTTTCAATAATTCCCTCACTTAATTTCTCTTTCATAATTTCGTTATATTTCAAAAACAAAGATTTATCACTTTTTAATCTTTTCTCCAAACCTGCAAAACGCTTTTTCGCAACCTCGTAATTATTAAACAAATTTTGTTTATCTAATTTATTACACCATAACAAGGGAGTCATATATCTATCATTTTTAAAAATGATTTCTTTCTGGAATTGATTAATGACCTCATAAGTCTCTTCGTGCTTTTGATCATTAGAATCGATTAAAAAAGACTCGATGTGCCATAAATTTCTAAGATCGTTTTCTGGAGGTAAACAAATTACATTTAAACAGGGAGTTGTGTGAGAATTATTACTGTCAACTCGACCGACCAAGGTTTTACCAAATATTGTTGGCTGCATAAATCATTGATGATTAATTTTTTCGACAGATCCTATTATAGTTTCAAATAAATAATCTGCCCCAAGCAATATCTGAACAGGTTTCGAATGAATAAATGTGTCAGCCAATACATGTTTATCTAGATATAGTTTATCTATTAACTTATAATCAACAGAAGTCATTATCTTAGTACCGCTAATAATTTCAGAAACCAGCGCTCTTACAGTTATTTTTTCATAAGGATGATGACAACTAATAATAGTTAAAATTACCACATTAAATTCCTTTTCTATGGCGTCGCGGTTCGCAAACGTACAAACCAAAAGTGTTTCCTTAGCAACAGGTTTTAATTTTAACGCTGAGGCTAAACTTTTTGTAGCAAATGTTCTAGAGGATGCAGAATCATATAAAATTCTCGTGTTTAATTTATTTTTTGTTCCCTGCACTTGTACACAGGCAGTTTGCAACAATGTTGCATACTTTTCGGGTGAATTATTTGTTTTTACTACATATGAAAACACGGCTTGACTTTTGTCATTTTTAGACGTTTCGGCTTTCACTAAGCCTTCATCAGGACGCGTTTTTGTCGATTTTTTAGTGGGGCAAAATAAATAATTATGCTGATTACTTTTGCACAATTCACAAGGCGGTATTTTTACCTTACACAAAGATATTAAGTGCGATTTCAAGAAGCATCGGTAACATCTCCCATCTTTTTTCAACTTATATCTTTTCTGTTCATCGGTAATCTCGTTACACTTTAAGCTTGAATGATTCGAGTTACAAAAAATTCAAACATTTTTTACAACAGTATTAAGCGCGACTGAAGTGGGAACATTAGGTTTTATCCTAGGAGCCCCTTTTTCTCATCGTGTTACTTCCTGATTTTTTAAGGAAAGCCCTGACACTGCATTAGCTGCTTCGCGCGATTCTATTTCAAACTTTGTGAAATTCATTAATTCATTCACGTCACCAGCTTTTTCCGCATTTTTCTTCCTCTGAAATTCAACTACTAAGTTATGTGGTAACTGTTTTAAGATAATTGGTATTAATAAATACCCAAAATTATCTGACGCCACCCCAATGGCTTTCAAGTTCCGATTGCTTACCTCGCATTCGTCATATAAATCCCGTAAAATTTTATGTTCGCGGTTGATTTTACCGGTTCTAGTTCTAACAACTTATTTATAAACCCGCTTATCAAAATTTCTGGTTTACCATATCGATTCTGCAGTAAGTCTAAAGAGTGCTGATAATTAGTTTCGTTTAGAGCTAAACCGGAAATTGATCTAAGCGCTTCACCTGACAAAAATGATTTTAAGTAATTGAATTTGTCAATTTTGGTTAAATTCTCGTTCGAATCAATTGTACTCTTAAAACTATTCATAAATTCTAAAAAGGTATTTGGTTCCCCTTTAAAGACTGGTATAGTTATTTTTGGCAAATTTATTGTTGCCGGCCTAGCACTAACATAAAGAACTGTACTCCCATTAAATACAGAACTAGTATCGGGCTGATCAGAATCAATTTTAAATTTCTTCAAATTCAAATTAATTTTAAATTTTGCTTCATTAATAACATCGTCATATTCAATGCAATTTTGAATTTCAGTTTCAAAAACTGTTCCATTATCGATTAATTCCTGAATTTGATTGTTTACTACTTTTAATTCGTTTTGCTTTTCTATTATATTATTTAAATATTCATTCAACTGATCAATACTTTCTATATAAGATTCAATTTTTGTTATAAGTTTCGTAACGGAAGTCTTCATGACTTTCCGTTTACTTTTTAACTTTTCGAGATCCATAATTTACAATTATACTATAACTTTCATTCATAGAATAAAATTGGTTACAGTACCTTTTTTTATTCGCGACGAGGAGACGGGTGCGCCGTGGACAAGTAAACCAATATTTGCAATCCAAATTCGGAGACTGTGAAATCCTATGGAGCACTCATTATTTTAATACTTATATAATCTTGAAATCTACTTCAAATCTAAAGTCCCGATGTTCGGCACCATGAAAATTGTTCATATCAAAACTGTCGTGAAACATCATTCGAAGCAATAAAATGGTTTCGAGAAAATAACATATTTTTCTTAATCTAATTCTTGAAAATTAATAAATCTTGTTTGTCTTTTTTAAATTTTATTTGACAGCACCACATCACAACAGTTAGCACATTTAAAGATAATAACATCATAAATATCGAGAATATGATAAATTCATATCTCAGCCAAGCTTAAATATATTCTGGATCTTCTAGAAAATATATTCTGTCATTACTTCACTACATTACATCTCACGTATTAATATATAATTATAATACATTTATTCGGAGGAAACATTTTTATTTCCCCCGCTCGAGCAATTCAAAGTTGTTACTTATCAAAAATAATTCTAGTATCAATCTGATAGTTTTTTCGTGCGCTCTGGCGCCACACAACCAAGTCACATGATCTCGGCTCATTTTTGATTTCTCTCCAATGCAAAACAGATGCGATTTCGCAACAATTGCCACCAATTCGGCTTGATAAACTGAATTAAATGACCGAAGTTTAACTCTGAAATCAAATCTCAAATAAAGGACTAACTGAATCTGAAGTTTGATGAAAATCCACGCATTAGTTCTTGAGACAGGTCCATTGCAGAATCTGGAAAAATGATGTATAGCAGCGCCACCTGTTGGACGATTTACACCAAAACGTAGTAAACGTCAACTCATATCAAGAACTAACAGAATCTGAAAACTGATGAAAATCCACGTATTATAGTTTTTGAGATAGAGCCATTGCGGAAATCAGTAAAAATGATGTATAGCAGCGCCACCTGCTGAGATATTTGCACCAAAACATAGTAAACATCAAGTCATATCAAGGTCTAACTGAATATAAATTTTTATTAAATTACGTGCATTAGTTTCATGAAAATCCATGCATCAGTTCTTGAAATAGAGTCATTGCGGAAATCGTAAAAAAATGCAGCATAGCAGAGCCATCTGTTGAGCGATTTGCACCAAAAAATAATCAGGATCAATATATATCAGGGACTAACTGAATATAATTGTTTATTAAATTCTGTGCATTAGCTCTTGAGATAGAGTGCCCACAAAATTTGTGTCACACTCAGACAGACAGACAGACTAAAACACAGACTCACAGACAGACATTTCTTAAAATCATGTTTTTCGGGATCTCTGGCCCCTAAAACGTGTAAATCCGTCGAAAACCGGAATTCGAAAATTTTCACGAATCCAATACTTTCTTCTTGTAAAGATAGAAGAAAGTAAAAAATATATGACGAACAAACGAAAAGTTAACAGCAGAATTGCTGCGAATGGACAATAGTTTTATTTCGAATGTATTGTTTAAGTAACAATAAAAGCTCTTTTCTAAATTTATTTTTTTTTATTTATGCTTAATGCTATTTAATAACTGGATTATATTCCTCATCTTGTGTATATTTATCCGAACCCGCCAATCTTATAAAAAAATTCTAACTTAATATATAATAATAAATGTTGTTTTTATGTTCTAAATAGAGAAAACAATTTTTTTTCCGTCATTATACAGAACATTAAGATATAAAAATTATTTCAATTAGACATATTTTTAATAATACATAATTTCATTGTTAGATGTAAAATATGAATATTATATTTTTAATTAAATTCGAGAAGAAATGTTTGCTTTTTTGGATAAAATCGATTTTTTTAAGTTGATTGAGCTACTATATATTTTTTAAATGTGTTCATTTAGAATAAATTTTACATTTTTGCTTGTTGGTTTTAAATAAATTAGAAATTTTAATTTATGGAATTTTCGGTTTTTCATTTTAAAAATTAATTTGAACTTTGTTATTAATACAGCCAATACGCATGCCTGCAAAGAATAAATGGAATCCCCAACCCCCCTCTTTTTCAGGCTTCTGGAAAGAATTAACGGAAAAGCATGTTTTTTGAGAATACGGAAATTATTTGTTTAAAAATTACGAATAATTTAGTGTATACAGGCAAATTCTTCTGACATTGAATAACTGAGCCTTATTTAGCATATTTATGTGAAATTTCTGTTTTTAAACAAAAAAAAAAAAAAAAAAATGTGAACTTTAACATATACTAAGGAATAATATTTTAACGTTGCTAATAATAAAAACTTACTTTTTTTTTCGGAAATAATACAAAATGTTATTCATTTGAAATTGAATTTAGAAAAAAATTGACTATTATGCTGAACAGTTTACGACTGCCTTATAATTAATAACTTTAAAGTCGTCATAATAATATAAAAAAAAAATTCAGCATTCTTTTCGCTTGATATATGTACGTTACACTATTTTGTAACGACGACGATAAGCTTTGAGAAATAATAACAACTTTCTTTCTCTAGATCCATTATAAAGATTCCAGTGAAAACGGTCACACCATACCGTAATTTAAGAGATCTCTTAACTGGAATAATAGGAGTATATACTCTGTAATAGTAGTTCACTTATACTAATTTATTAGTATATAAAGCAAACTGCCGTCATTATTAGTATAAAAGTTTACAGCCATCAATATTTATTTGCACACGATCGAAAAGCATGTTGTTTCCCCATAACGGAAGAGGAAAATTATCAATTATGAAAAACATCTTTATTAAATCAATATAATATCATACGGAATTAAAACATTCCTTAAAACGAGAAAAGAATATTTAAGCTAACTTCATACGAACGTCTTATTGCAAGCATCTTTCTCTTTTCCACCATCCCTGCATAACACATGCTAGCGAAGGTGTAGGGATGGTGGAAGAGAGACAAAAGCGTGCCAAAAGACTTTCGTCTGACGGTATTTCACCGCTTAAGCTCTTAGTAGCTATCCATCATAAACTACATTTTAAACGATGTTAGATAAGCTTTTCACTATTATTATGAGGGTATCACATCCCAGTGACAGTCGTGGGTTTTGAAACAACTCCTCACACACAAAATTTGAGCTCCATATTCATATTTGTGAATAAAATACCTGCTGACAGGCTGACTTTTACAGCAATGCGGTTATGCCGATTAGCCAATGAGAACAAGCGCAAAATATTTTTAAGTGTGGGACGAAAAATGAAGTCAACCGGCTTTTCTCCCAAAAACTCAAAAAATAATAATAAATGGTAAAAAACCACAATTGCAGAACATATAATTTTAATGTAATTCATATCGGCATTTAAGACTGAAATAAAAAATTAAGAGAATTAGAAAACATGATTTTTTTAAAATAAATTTTGAAAGATAAAATATTAATATACTCTTTTTAAACAGAAATGACATTACTATGCGTTAATGTGTTAGATAGGAAAATTTTTTGGAATATATTTTTAATGAAGCGCGGTATTTTAATTTTCGTAATACGTATGAAATAATCATTACAGTTTTTTTATTTTGAATAATTAAAATATATGTAGTAATCATTACGGCTTTTACACATTGAATAATTTAAAAGAAATTGAACTTTTAGTTTTTCCAAATTATTTTATTTTTCCGAAAAGAAAAACTTTTTTTTTAAAAAATCTACAGATTCATTTAAAGAAATACACACACACACACACATACACTTCGCCTATATTTAATCATTTATGTTATTTAAAAAATATATTCGGCATACACGCTGATGAAATCAACGAAGTTCAAGAAGGAAAGAAAAGATTACAGTTTTTAGTTTAATAAAAAAAAAAACAGTTTGACGACAAAGAAAATTTGTTTGTTTACATACAAACTTTAAGCAAGAGATAAATTCATAAATAAATTAGCTGTTAAAATTTAATGCTTTTCGGAAAACAAAAATACAAAAGGGAATTTAAATTCTTTATTACACCGCCAAAGAATTCTAATGAGAGCAAGAAAATCAAATAGCTGATCTATTTCAATACGGATAATTTATGTTGTATTACTAAAAATCTATTAGTGTCTAATTTAGATGCAATTTTCATGCGTAAAATGCTGATTATTTCAACGATTAAACTTTTTATAGTTGTGAATTTAGTATTTTATACTGTTTCTCATACAAACAGAAAGAAAAGCACAATTTAGACCTTGTTTCAGAAAATAGTCAATCCCTACAAAAAATATATTTCTAATTGCCAAATTATCACACAGAGAAATGCTAAAGGTGTAATGAACTCCACCTCTTCAATCATGATCTCAGACTAAATCAGCATACTAATATATATAAATAAAGAAATAACAAATATTTTATTAAAATAACTTAAAGGATATTTAGTGACGTCGATGCGGTTAATTTTTAAAATATCAAATTCTCTTCAAAACTAACTTGCACAGAAACTGGTCTTCAGCTCTTTTAAGGTGACGCAATTAGATCATTCAATTTACGGTTCCATTACGTCATTTTAAATAAAGTTGATTGGTTGCCTTATTAATAGATACTTGCTTCTTTTTTAAAAAAAACTTTACTGTCTCCTTTCGAATTCTGTGGGAATCAGATAAAGATGAGATATTTTCCTTTTGTTCTCACTCTGTTTCTACTTGTAGCATGATAAACATGCTGTAAATAAATGCTTCAAAATGCTGTCCATCAAACTGTATATTCATGACTATAATTGATGACTCGAAACTTCAATTAACGCAGTCATATATCTCCTTGGATTTTTACAGCTGAAAGCAGTTATTCTCTTTGTTTGTTTTACTGGTTTGCTTCATTAATTGGAAAATAATACGTTATGCTACAATTTATTAACCCTTATGCATTCCTATTAAAGCTCTTTGACAATAGAATTCTGACATCTCTTCAAAGAAAAGATATAAAATTTAGAAAAGTCTTGAATGACTGACTGAAGACAATGTAGAAGAACAAGATAGTTGCAATGCGGCAGCATATTGATGACTTTTAGAAAATCTCTTTGGATTTACGGGTATCTCGTGCTGAGGTAAGTGACATAGACTCAGTATTTATATTCTCATATCACTACCTAGAGAATGTCAAGCTGTTAAACTCGCTTTGGGAAATAATCCCAGTGTTAATTAAAATTTATAATTTATTACTCAACGATAAATGAATGCTAATGCATTAATGAGTAGCTCTACAAACGTTGATGAGACTTATTCTTTTATCTCTGCGACGGAAAACGCAAATTTTTCTCGGCCTATAAGGTTTTAGGATTTTTGCAAAAAGAAAGTCATACGTCAATATTTTGTAGACTGACGACTTCTAAGTGTTCAAATGCAGTAAAAGTGGCCACAATAAGCTGAACTGTAGATCTTTAATGCTACAATAAATTATCCCGAAAAACCTTCAGCTTGTGATATATAATTTGTATTAGGAATTATACGCAATAATAAATTCATCATTGATTCTGGTGTTAGTTCTCAGGAGTTTTCGTGAAAAGAACGGTTCAGTTCTGAAACAAGTATCAGGAACTATTGAATGTGACTCAAAATCTTCAGTTGTCGATGTTTAAGATATTGGCAATATTCTTGGTGAAATACCGTATAATTGTTTATATAAATTTGAAAAAAGTGCTTTACGTTCCGAATTTAAACGACCATTAATATTACTAAAAAATATAGGGACTGGTGGATTTTATATAATCTTCTAAAATGAAGAAGTGCTAATAGAAAAATAAAATATTTTTATATCGTTTTGGCGTCGATAAAATTGTGGTCAATATGTCTGTGATTCTTCTCCCTTAAAATGAAATTCTTCTTACCTTAAGTACCGATGTTAATGATCTGTGAGACGTATAATTGGTCACTGGCGTAACCAAGCTCTGAAGCAATTAACATTACCTACTTTCTTGTCAATTCATGAAGTTTGCGCACATGCAAAATTAAGTGTAATACCATTCGGAAAATATCTAAGGAAAATACAGACTGAACTAATGGTGATGATTCATATTAATATTTATGAACTGATAGTACCCAGGAATTTTGCATTTAAGTAATATTCTAAAAGTTGATTACTTTCGTTTAAAGGAAATTTGATTCGTTAAAGGAAAAAGTGGTGTAACAAATGAACTTATATCTTTTACAAAATGTATCCTTCAGCAAATAAAATTCTATATGACAAAGCAAATGATTATGTCCATGGTGAAATTCTAAATTTTGAAAATGAATACTACTATACAATTTGATCCATTGCCCCAGTATACTTGCATTGCCGCTACATGCCTCAGCATGTCAAAATATAATTATTAGTTTAATAACTGTAGTTCGTGAAATTATATAGTCATTCAAAAACATTATCTGAAAACATGTATTAAGACGTTCACGCCGGCGCGGTGGGTCACACTCGGCGGTCTCGGAGCTGCCAAGTCTCCGGCCTTTTGGATACCAGTATTTTAATATAGAAAATGTTGTTTCATTTAATTAGAACAATTGGGCAATTTAAAGGAGCAACATTTTCTCTAAAATAATAGTGGTGTGCAAAAAGCCGGAGACTTCGATAACTCTGAGACAGTCGAGTGTGATCCACCGCGCCGGCGTGAACGTATTAAAAAACGTAACAGAAATCCCAGTTATTTTTTTTTAAATATACAGAACCCCCTATTAGATAGTGCGTCGTTATATCGTTCATTCAAAAATATCACTCTTTCTTTAGTTTCTCTTGAAAAAGATTAATTTTTAACCACACTTTATTAATATGTAGTCTATGTCAATTACAATAACTGTAATTTTCTATCCTTAGTTCCATTAAGAAAATTATAATATCGGTTTAAACTAACTTTATACCGCGCTTCCTGGTATACCGTTCTTTTAACTTGGTTCTAAGTATGCTCGGTGAAACGAAAGGCTACTGCATTTTAATAATTTAATTAGCAGTTTTCTAATGCCACTGATGTGCGAAAAGATCTATTTTTTTTATTAAGTCTTAGCATTACAACAACAGCTTACACATTTCAGCCAACCTCAAAAGTTAATTCAATTTCTAAGAATGAATAACTCCAGAACTGTTCATAAAAACTAAGTAAAAATTTGCATTTTCTTTCAAATTGAATTACGCTTATTTTTTTAAAATTGATCTTCCAGTACCTTAGAATTTCAGTACCTGAAATTGGTCCAATTAAGGCAACAGCGCCATTTTTTAAAACATATAATCTCAATTCTAAGAACAAAAATGAAAGCAAACAATTCCGGGTAAAAAATTTGCGCAATAAACACATAAATTTAGATATGTATATGAAAACATAACAACTTACCTTAGTTTTAAAGTATTCTCTCAGGTTTAGTAGGAAAATATTAGATCAAAACAGCTAATTTTATTTATTTATTTAATTGTCTGAAAATAGCAAGTGGAAGGCGGGTGTTTCTTCCAAAGACTTTTAAGATACTAGACTGGATATAGAGACAATTCCTCGGCCATTCCCATTCAAAAGCATGGCAGCCATCATAAATGATTTGAAGTAAATTAAAACAGCTCCACCGCGAGATTTGTACGTCAGCTGCGAGTTATTTAGCATTAAGTATTATGGCTAGAATGAGCTTTAAAATTAATTTTATCAATATTATATGAAGTTTATGGAATTTTTTTACATGAAGCTATTTTTTATATCTAAATATGCGTTATAAATATTGAATTTACAGAAATAAAGTTAAATAAGGTGATTTATTAATAATTTTATGGATGGTATGTTTGAAAAAGAGTATCTAATTATAACATGCGTTGTAAACCGCAATAAAGGCGAAATTTATATGAAACCAAATTGTTAAAGAGTGTAATTCCACCTTTTTTTTAAGTTTGACTTAAAATGTAACTAGTAGTGAAGTTCAGTTTAAAGGTAGCAACTGTAACATAATATAGTAATTTACAAAATTTTAAATTACTTGTAAAGAAATATACGTTTTTTAAACTAAATTTTATGCAAAAAGAGTAATTTAAAAACATGCATATTAACGAAAGTAACACTATATTTTTACCCTTGGAGGATGTTTATTGAAACACTTACTTGCTATAAGAAAAAAACAAAAAAAAATCATGAATAATAAAGTATTATTCAGGACAAATATCAGTATTTATTTTATAGAAAAATAAATCTAGGTTAAACGTGCGAAATTTCGCCTTATTTAAGAAGAGATTTTCTATAAGAAAATACTGGTACTGAAGAATTTACTGGTCTCGAAATTTCAGGACCAGTACGACTCCTACATATAATCCGCCGTCCAACAGCAGTGATAAAAATCCTCAGTTAAACTGACAGTTTTGCCGGTCTATGTATCTTAAAAGTCTTTGGCTTCTTCTTATCATAAATGACATCCTTCTGATGAGTAGGATTTCAGCAGTAGATGGCGTCTGTTTCTATAATTAACGGCAGAATTGCCAATTAACTTAGAGGATAAGAAGGGATAGCATTGGAAACCGTAACTAACAGAAACAGTTGGAACATCTCTGCTGGGAAACAGACTCAAAGGGGAGATCCAATCATACACTGTTAAAAATATCGTGAAAAATTACCTCTGTTTTTAAAGGCTATCTATTTTCTGACCAATGACGACGATCCATACGCGTTTATGTAGCGTTCTCATTGGTCAGAAAATAGATAGCCTTTATAAACAGAGGTAATTTTTCACGATATTTTTAACAGGTTAGAGTTGCTTCATTGCACCGGCCAATTTGCCAAATTTTTTTGTAGTGAATCTAAGATAACACCTTTGCACCAACGCCCCCGCGAAAATTCAAAACGACATTTCTTTGACAGTTCGTTTTGAAACTTAGAGATTGTGACAGATTGTTTTTATATGATCTGTTTATAATATATTTTCTGTATTGTAAGTAGATAGCCGGTGAGTACGTACAATGGAAAAATCTTCAGCGATGCAGGACTAGGTAAAATAATAAATTTTATGTATCAAAGTTCCACTTTCACCTGAAAACTAACATAACAAATAACATATTCATCTTATCTTCTGCATCTAACGTATTGTGTGATATTTGACCTAACTCCCAGGAAAGTAATCTCCCAGGAGTAAACTCCCAGGAAAGTAATCTCCCAGGAGTAAACTCCCAGGAAAGGAAACTCCCAGGACTCCCTCCACGAAAGGGTGGGGGTGCACTGCTTTCGCACGGACAGCGATGAGATGGGCACAGCATTACTCCTCATTTTGATAATTATCGCTAATGGCGATCACGCCAAAGCGTGCCAAGGGGACCCAATTTTTTCTTTAGCCCCTGTATGCGAATTCTACTGCTTATCTGTTTCGCTGAAAGTCTTGGGATTTACATTACGTCTATGGAAGTTTCCTACTCCACGCTTCATTTTCTTTGGAATTGCAGCGGTCCATTTAAAGCGGCGCGGCGGTACAAATATGGCTACTCTCCTCTTATACAACAGTTCTTTGAACATGGTTATATGAATGCTTGCTAAACGCATTTTTTTTTCTTTTGTAAAATTATATTAAAAAAATTAACAATGAGCAATAAACTAAAAACATTAGCTTTTTGGGAGTGTGTGCCTTCGCTTAACTCAAAGAAAAAAACTCGAAAAATAATTTTTAAAGAAAATGTACCTATTATTATTCTAACATTAAAACTAAGATTTACGAAATTCAAAATCGTGCTATTGATAATATCTTTCAGATTTGAATAACGTATTTTCCGATTTTACTTAACAAACAGAAAATTTTATAGTCAAACGCTTATCTTTATAACAGTGAATAATAATAAAACATATTCTGTCATTTTTTTAATTACTTTAATATGAGTTTCCTACTTTAAATAAAATACCATAAAAAGATTTTAAAAATAGCTTTACTTCTTAAAATTTGTGCGCTTTATTTGTAAACAATACAAATTAATTTAATTGTTTTCGGATGGAAATCTCCTATTTTTTCTTTTAGTTTTCACGGGAGCAAAACATCCAATGAAAAAACGTACTTATCTTTGAGCTTATTGAAACTTAAATACAAATGCGTTATAGTATTTAATTAAGGATTGTTTATTTACTTGTTGTTTTTCTTCAATAAAAATAAAATGTAAAAAAGACTTCGTATAAAAGAATTACAATTTAATCAACTGCTTCTAGTTCTTGTCTGTAAGGTTTTTTTTCACAGTTTCAGTTACAATGGTTTAATTTAAGCATCTAAAATGTAAAAATGTATTATATTACATTTTTATTTTATAAATTTATACAAGCTTGTTTTAGAGTAAACAAAATAAAATAAAGTATAAGTAGAAATATAATTTTAAATATCACTGTCATAAGAAATGAGAAAATCAAGAAGTTGAAATATTAGATAATATATGGGGCATTCTCACAATCTTTTGACTTTTGGGGAAAAAATCTGACAAAATTAAACTTGCTAAAATAACATTCTAATCAGATAGACGAATGCCTTAATAATTCAAAATAAAGAAAAAATGGTTAGCAGCGAAAAAATTTTTATTTAACTGAGGTTTAAGTTAAACTCGTGAGTTTAATTTTCCTTACCATTTTACACCTATAACTTTTTATTTTCTTCTAAATTTTTACTTATAATGAATTTGCATAGTACCCAGAAGGCATTCTAATAAGAAATAATAACAATGCAGTACGTTTAATACAGAATTTTTGCATAACGTTGTCTTAAAGAGGTGTTAAAGAAGAGACGGTAAGGTAAAAAAAGGGGGTGGTATTGGAAAAAGGGGACGAAATGGTAAAAAAAAGGACGGTAAGGATGGAACTGTAAGGGAAATTACCACCTATTCTTAGGAAAATCATGTTAAGACTAAGTGATAGCCACAATGTTCATTGACTTTTAGAAACAGTTGTTAACATTGGATTAAATTTTTATTTTTTTAAATTTACCTCGAAAAGTGCAGGAATAAACCTTGGGGACGGTGAGACTACCAATAAAGCCACGATGCTTGAAATTGATATTTAAATGCTGATTTAAATTCTACAGTAAATTTCCTGCCAAAGAATTTTAGACATTATTTCTCTAGCATACATCTGCATGAGAAAAAACTTGAAAAAAATTCTGTGGCTGCATCTGAAATGATTTTCTGTATAATTTTAGAAAAGGGATGGTAAAGAATCTAAAACCAAGGGATAGAGATTAAAAAATAATAGCAACTCTAAAAATGTGTGCAGGTTAATTTTTAGCTACATATTTATATAAAACAATAGTTTCAGTTTCAGAAAAAAATTACATCGAATTATTTTTATTGAAACAATTTTATCCAGACAGCTCCAAACTTAAAAATCAGCATCAGGGACACGGAACGGTATAGGAGTTTTCCAGGTGTTTGGACCCCCAACATCACCCAAAACTTATTTATCTTGTTAATATTGTTGTGCAATCATGAAATGGGATTTGCCCCAGTATATGAAATAAAAAAAACACAAAAAAGTGTATTCAAATAAAAATTATTATTCAGGGACATGAAAGTCAAAAGATTGTGAGAATGCCCCATATAGATATTTTCATTCTCATGATATGCTAATTTTATGACAAGTTATAATTTTTTTCTTCTTGATTATTTGAAATATAGGATGTCCATAAAAAATGTCACAGTTTCAATGGTATATTATAACAGTTTAATTTAGGCTATTTACAACAAATCATACATCAAATTGAAGGTAAACTAACCTGGTTTTTCTTATAAACCCTAAATATGTCCACCTTTAGTTTAGTTACACGACAAGGGTACACATCCAAGCCAAAGTCCAATTCTTCCCACACTTCTCTTAAAAAGTCCGGAGTAATGGAAGCAATAGCGTCTTCATTTCCGTGTCTCAACTCTGGCAAATCGTTAGGTAACGGCGGAACATAGACACGATCTTTTATAAAGCCCGAAAGGAAGAAAATCGCATGGCACTAACGGCTTTGTAATTTTCAGACAAGCAATAACGCTTTACGCTCTGAGGTCGCCATCTTGCGTATGTGGCACTGCAAGCAGGTCAATAACAAAACAGTACTCTCGCATGCATTCATCTAAAACTGTTTGAGTTACTCTTTATTTGAGACCTTGAACCAGCACTCTATAACGCTTACAGCTGATACTATTAAAATTTATAACTGTGATGTTCCTTTATGGACACACTGTATGTGTATATCTTTTCAATACAACTGAATTTCCTGTGACTAAGTTTATATAACTCATGTTGTTTAATCATACACTTCTGGATTTTAATATTAACATTTTAGAAAGTATTCTTATGAGATGTAGAGTATTTCACTAATAGTATATTTCTTCTTCTTTTTTATAGTTGTTGGTTTTTATTCTCAACATATGCATTCGTTTTCTGCTTTAATGATCAAGAAAGTATCACAAATCTAGGCTAAATGCACTATTTAATCTTCTGAAAAAATTTTGAACATAGTTAATATTTGAAAAACGATTTATTTTCGGTAATATGGTAAAGTTATTAATCAACAATAATGTACCATAATTATTAAATTAATATAATAAAATATAATTAAAATTAATATGTAATTTTTTAACAAAATATATAGCAATCAAATGTATATTTCTATGAAATATTTTTGTACGTAAAAAAAAAAAAAAAGAAAAAAAAATAATAAAAAAAATATAATAAAAAATAAAAAAATGACTTTTGCATCTAAACCTAAATTATAATTATTCTTAGTTCAAAATTCCTTTATTTAGAGAAAATGAGATAAGAAGTTATTATGCATCGATCAGTTTCTTAGGATTATGTTAAGAGACGATATGATATTGAAATCGTAAAACAATATCAATTTTTCTTGCATAACTCATAATTTCTTTTTTTAATTTAATTTTAATAGTGCTTAACTATATTCAAAAGAGGAAAATAAAATAGATTTAATTCTTCAATGTATTTTCTGTAAATGCATTAAAACGCACACGCATTCACGTTCATTTTTATTATTAGTAACACTAGTCAACAGCTCCATTTTGTATCTCATTTGTAATAAATATTTTTTATGTATATTCCTATTATGTTTATCCTTAGTGCATGAGAAGCGAATCTGCTATCAGAAATTTTCTATCACGTAAGGGATTTTAAAAAATTTATAATTATTTTTTACAAACATGATAAAATACGTGGTCAAATATAAATTTATAATTTACATTTTGTGGTCAAATAATTAGGAAAATAATGACTATATAGGTTAAAAACTTTATTTGTACACTAGGGGGCTCTGCCCCCTGCAAACTACGCTCGCCAACCCCCGTTAAGACACCGCAGAATCTAAAAGCACGCTAATCTGATCGGTTTAAAAAATATTATAGAAGATTGAATTATACTGAAAAAAGCTGTGCAGATCTCCCTGTAAACGGGTTTCCATTCAATTTCCTTTGATTTCAAAAATTTAAGGCCGAATCAGTTGCTGTTAAGACATCCAATAGTTGTTTTCGTGTTTGATTAAAGAGGATCAGTTAAACGTTTGAAAAGAAGCTAAAAATAAAAGGAATTAAGTGGACAGAGTCTTTGTCTCCCGGTATTTTAAAACAATTTCTATAACAATAGCCTAAGTCATGTGACTATCATCAAGAGTTCCGGGCGAACCACTTCGCTTTTTATATTCCTGGTGCCATTTTGGTACTTTAATATTAGCCAGGTACAGGTGATAAGTCGCCAAATATTATTCTATCGTCATCATTTCATCTATATTATAATAGTCCAAGTCATGTAACTGCCATAAATAAATACGCTCTGACCCCTTCGCTTTTCATATGAAAGTTTGACCCAGATATCATATACACAGAAAAAAATAAGACCTAAAATAGGTAAAAAAAAAAACCAATTTGGGTTGAAAGATTCTTAGGTTGAGGTTACCCAATTTGGGTTTATACCAAATTGGGTCATGATCCATGCCTGTTTTGGTTATCACTATGTATCCATTTTAGACACCGTTAAATACCCATTTTGGGTATCTTAAGCCACATTTTGGACACCACTCAGAATCCATTTTAGGCAGTGTTTAATATCCAATTTCGATATCTTAACACCCAGTCTGAATATTACTAAGCACCCATTTTGGAGAATACTTAACACCCTATTTGGTCATGCTAACATCTATTTTGCACAATCCTAAATATATATTTTAGGACACATTAATACTCAATTTGGGTGCCTTTAAATACCTGTTTAAGGATAAATTCAACATCCAATTTGGATAAATTGAAATATTTTTCTTGGCATATTTAGTACCTATTATTTTGAACACACCCCAAATGATTGATACAATGTATATGAATTTATTTTAAATGTTAATTAACATCCTAATTAACTCCATAGACTTTAGTGCTTTTATTAAGGGATAAGATTAAAATTTCGAAGTTAAAATAATACCCCCCCCCCAAAAAAAAAAAAAAAAAATTATTGATATTTAAAATATAAAACAATTAGCTCAATTTCGATTTTTGATGAGATTCCAATAATAAATAATTAAATAATTTTCTCGGCAACTTTGGAATTTTTTTCTATCATATTTAGAATCTTTCTGCTGAAGATCTTTATTTGAAGCAAAATTACGACTTTCTTATGAGATAACTTATCAAATTAAATGTGTTATGCTACCAGCTTTTATAATTTCTTTAATTTGTCACATTAAAAGAAAATTGAAACACTAATTTGTATTTTTTTTTTTTTTTTGTCATTTTAAAAGTTAAAAAATTTCTTTGATAGAATATAATTCTCACCAGAAGCAATAAATTTACTTTTAACATTAGAAAGACCAATTGGGGTGATTTTGACCGCTATATCGAATGCCGAAAGCATAATTGTTACTTATCTCATGCATGGTTTTGTGTCATTTTATATGTGAATTATAATATTTAGGTATTCTGTCATTATCCATGCTTAACCCTTAAATGCGCGATTTTTTATTTTGATTCTCTGAAAATTATATATGATTCTCTGAAAGGTTTATAACACGGGAAAAATAATGAAAAAAATCAGAGATACATTTTTTATATAATACGTCAATCTTTTCTTCTGTTGCACTTCTGATAAAATTACTATCGTGTGGCTGTTTTACGCTAAAATATTGGAAATTAGTAAATATTTTAATAAGTATATCTCCAAATACGTTATTTTATGTAATTATATATTTTATAAAACTTAACCTTTAACCCTTTAATTCCCATGATATAATACGTTCTAGAAATTACGTAGTTCAGAGAATCTGACTTTACACCAGAAAGTTTCAATGGTTAATTTCACTTTATTTAAATACGGAATGTTTGTTATTAATTAAAGTAAATTTTGCTACTTTAATTTTCTGGTGTGAATTAGGTGTATACGAATAAAAAAATCTATTAAATTCAAAACACTGTTGTTTGCATATATGTAAAGCTGCGTACTAAAGGGTTAAAATGGAACCGAGTTACAGTTAATCATACCTTAAAAAACTGTGGAGTTCTATAGTTTATTCTAGTCTTATTTTCATATAATTATATGTTTTAATCTTTTATGACATTTGCATTTAATCTTCAAATCTTTGTCTAAAAAACAGATTTTAATGTTTTAATTATTATTCTTAAAAAAATATGAAACAAAAATACATTCAAAACAATGTCAAATATATCATTTGGGTCCTTTTTTGCTCTATAAAAAAAGAAAAAAAAAACACCACAAAATATGTTACAAATTATGAAAAATTATATATAGAACAGCATTAAAACATTCATTTTTAATATTTTATGGAGCAGGCAATTTTTTTTCACCTGTCTAAATTAAAAACTTCATAAAAAAGAAAGAAAAATCTGTAGCCAGTAAATTATAAGAAAATATACAATTTAGTTAACCAAAACTTTTTCATGATCAATCACAAAGAAAGAAGTCTTTGAGTTTTGTTATTCCTCTGTGCTATGTCACTTAAAGCAAAAATAACAGTACACAGTTAATAAAAAATAAAAATACTTTTTTGAGATTATATTAGACTTTTTAATACTGTTTTATATTGGAAATGTTATATAATGTATCCCATCTGCCCCCCTCCCCCTTAGTTTCGGCCCTGATGACAATCAATAATGTTGCAGCGAACTCATAAAATCCACTTTCATTTATAGTGGAACGCGTGTAAATGGGAATGTAACAAAACAAATTTGTTAGGTCAACATTTATACAAATAACATTACAATAACATAAAGTAACAAACAATTCAATAAATACCCGAATAAATCCAGTAATGGTACAGCGAGGGTTCTGTAAATATCCAAAGAATTCGAACTCGTAAACAAGACGCCACACAAACACAACACAGACGAAAGGAAGAAATCAAACATGGCGCGCAGTGACGCTGCTATTCATCCGAATCAAGATAAATGGGTAGTAGTCGTTACCCAAATCAGCGCCCGCTGCTCATACCAGCAGAGCTGTAATCCAATTTGGGTGTTCACTGTCCCCATACTGGGCATTGCAAAGCTGTGTCTATGAATATGTAACCGTTTTCACCCAATTTGGAGAGATCTAAGACCTGTTACGGGTCTCATACACTTAAATAGGTATATTACAGCCCATATTGGAGTTTCGAAAGCTAATATGGGTGTTGTTTCATTTTGGGTGACATTCTAAAATAGGTTTAATTTTTTACTGTGTACGGCCCCATATTGGCGCGATTTTTTTCCGACGCTAATTTGGGGAAAAGATCAACAGCATAAACAACAACATCCGGCTTATCAAATCAAGCAAAATAACGGTACTATGGCGCAAGGTACCCGTTGAGTATATGACGTTGGCGTCAGAAAAAAATAGCGCCAATATGGGACCGTATGTGACATCTGTGCCGAAAGTTTTCCATTTCGATTAAAAAAAATCAATTTTTTTTTCGAATAATACTACATAAAAGCATTGTCGCAAAGAATTCTTGGTACTGTTACGCTAGCCGGGTGCAAATCTCTCCAATAACTATTTTTCAACTCGCCAGTTAGCATTTTTTTTTTCGAGTGATAAATTAAAACATTTCTTTGAAGTTGAAATTAAATGTCATCGTATGTTACATCATTTAATATTTGGCCAAATGCACCCGGTTTGGAGTGATTTGTTTTACGAAAATTTGGCGAAATCATCGTTTTCGAATACCAGTTACATATGTATTTTGGTACTACTTAGTTATCCCGTCGAACAAAAATCTATCACCAAACTATAAGATTAAATGCCAATAATGGTTGATAAATGTCACATTCACTTGACTTTAAGCAAGTTACACGTCTTTACGTCATCAAGTTATTTTTATTTCGACGTTTTATTTGTATATTTATTAATGTTATACTATTATCTTTGTTCTTTCGTTATTTAAAATAAAAATTATGTCAATTTGTATAATTTGGTGAGTGGTTTGGCGATTTATATAATTTGGCGAAATGGGTCGATGAAATAACTAAGTAGTACCGTATTTTTTAATTATTTTCTATTATTTTTTATTTTTAAAGGAAAATAACCAAAAAAATAATTAACTATGGAACAAAACAATTTATGTAACTTAAAAAAAGCAAATAAAGTAAATAAACACTTATTATTAAATAAACAACAATAGCCGGTTTACCATGTCAACCAAAATAATGCCATTTTGGTGCCAATTAGGTACCCCTTTGCGTATATGACATCTGTGCCTGAATATTTTTCTTTTCATTTCGTCCAAAAAAAATGAAGAAGTGAAAGCCATTTATTTTAAATGTTTCTGTTTGTATTAAAAAAAAATGATAATGAAATACAAATTGAATTATGAATAAAAGTAGCATGATACATTTCTTAGCATACATTTAACGGAGGCCAAACTTCTCGCCAAATTAGTTTAAAATTAAAATAGCAACCTTTTCTAAAATCTGAAAAAAGAATATCTGTTTGATTAAAATTTGAGTTGCCATCATTAGAAAAATGTATATAAAATTAGAAAAAAATTAATATTTCGAAAACTAATTCGAATTTAAAAATTCTAATACCAGTTTTGAAATCTGCGGATCATTATTGATTTTTGGTGTTAATTTCATCGCAAAGTATTCCATATTTTAGGAGAAATCGCCGTGAAACATTATCAATTGTTTAATCAGTCGATTTAAAGAATCGTTACATTTCAGCCGTTTCATATATTCGTTTCATATATTCGTTTCATAAATTCGTTTCATAAATTCGTTTCATTAGGATTTTATATATATAGGGTAGATATCCCTTTGTAAGAGTAACTATCAAAACATTCAGTACTGTCATATGCAAATACATCGTCCTATTTTGAAAAAATGGCATTGTTAACAATAACATTATGGATTTTTTTGCAACAGTTTCATGCTCATATTAGTTCGTAGTTTGTGTTGAGTAATCAAAAAAACATTTTCACTGATAAGTATTATGTTTTGTTTGTATTTCAAACGGGCAATTTGTATTAAATATTTAACTTTTTCTTTACGTAATTGCCATGTATCTAATAAATGTGACATAATTGAGAGAATCTGCTAATTCCACTAAATTCACACCCTAAAATTAGTTAAATACACCCATTTATAATACAGATACAGAAAAAAAGTTAAAATTTTTTATTAGTGTAATTTTTTAAATCGCGTAATAAAATATGAAGTAAAAGCCTAACAACTCTAGCAAGTAATTCAATTCATCGTTTAATAATCTCACTGATACCAATCAATTTGTTAATTCACGTAATATAATATAAAGTAAAAACTATTTTTATTCCTACATTTTATAACCATTATACAAATTCTATAAGCTGGTAACTTATCTTGAATAGTATTACCTTCTTATAATACTATATGTGTCTTTTTCTGACTCTAAAAGCATATTTTAAATATTCCTAAAGCCTCAGTGCTGAGAAAGATAAGGTAATACAGTTCGTGGGAAAAAACACACTACCCCCTACTAACAACTCTAGCAACTAATTCAATTCATCGTTTAATAATCTCACTGATACCAATCAATTTGTTAATTCACGTAATATAATATAAAGTAAAAACTATTTTTATTCCTACATTTTTATAACCATTATACAAATTCTATAAGCTAGTAACTTATCTTGAATAGTATTACCTCCTTATAATACTATATGTGTCTTTTTCTGACTCTAAAAAGAAATTTTAAACATTTAAGGCCTCATTGCCTGAAAAAGCTAAGGTAATACAGTTCGTGGGAAAAAACACACTTGAAAACGTCTTAAAAACGCTTGTAGGTGTACTGTTTTTAAGACAGTCTTTTCCAATTCGGAAGAAAGTAAGTACTTTTGAATGACATCGATATGATTTTTATATAGGAAAATGATTTAATACTAATACAAACTATGAAAATTAAAGTTATTCTCTTTTCTTTTGAGTAAGAATTCTAATTTCCTTTTGAGAAACAGACTGGAAACTAGTCACCACGCTTATATCTCGCGTATTTGAGCCCACGAAATTGAGCTTCCACGCATTTCTGCGAACAGCATAAATGGATACTCTTTTTAGTTAAAAATCATTTGTGTCGAATAATTCGAAAAGCAAAATAATTTTTTCGATAAGATGCATTTAATAAATCAGGTAAAATATCTTATTTTTTTCATAAACTGTACAAAATGTTAAACACTTGTTAACAGCTACACAGACAAAAGGAAATCGCTTAACCTTTCAATTAAGTAAAGAAAAAGAATCTTGAACATATTATATTTATATAAAATTAATTTTCTACATTATCGCACATGAGAAAACTTCACATAAAAATAATTCTCTGTTTTAAAAAACGTTGTACAACTCTTAAGAGAAATATTTTCTTCTAAAAAGAATTTTTCTCACATTAAATCTTTAACAATCATTCTTTGTCCATGACCTTAAACATCATTTCCCTCAACGCTCTATTAACATCATGTTTGACTGCATTATTTAAACAATTGGATCCGTTTTGAGACACGTTTCATAGAACATTAAGAAAACCGACTGAGCTAGAAGCATATCCACATTATCGTGAAAGAGTGAACACAACAGACGGAATCGATAAACCGGAGTCGATTTCCGAAAGTGGGCGCAAAGGAATAAAAATGTTATAATAGTGAACCCTACTATCGATTCAGAAATTATTTCGTCCGTATGATCGATTACATTTCCTATTTTCATATCCACATAATGAATATTCTCGTTTCTTTGTCAATAACATGTGGAACATTTTGCTGCTGAAAATAATTTTGTAATTTAACTGCTTAAGTTTAAATAAAAATTATGATGCGAATGTTCATTGCGTTTATATTTTATGTTTTTAGATTTATTATCCTATATAAAAATACGAGCAAATCTTGTGTTTGTGTGTACATGTATATTTTATCTGGAAAACGGCTCTAACGATTTTGACTGAATTTTGTATACTACCGTTTTGTGATACCAGAAGACTATTGGGCTATGTCACATGTTCGAGAAAAATCTATTAATGGGTGATTTTGGGGTCATTACAGGTCAATGTATTCCAATGGGAATGAAGGTTCAAACAGTTATTATGTTGCTGAACAGTTGGCAATAAACGAAGTCGCAGAGTTGGCAACAGTTTACCAAATATGGCAAGATTTGGCGAGAAAATCGTCTCAAGATTACCAATGCCAAAACACATGCTTGCCGCCAAATGAAAGAATTTCATAAGTAAGTGATATTAAAGGGATTTTAGTGTGGCAAAATTAAAGATTTGGATCAGTTATCTTAGTCAACAAAGCGACGTTACTGTCATATCAGCCGAATAATCCTTATTCGAGTATACAAAGAAAAACTTCAATGATGTGGTGATATTTATACATTTCGTATGAATATATTTTTTATCATAATTTTTATTTAGCAACGTGTAACTTATATTTTGTTGGCATTAAATTAAACTCTTTTCTCAAGAAAAATTTACGTGAAGGAACTCGTTTTTCCTATATATATACAGTCGTCCCTCTGTTTAACGTCGCTCTACTTAACGACGATCTCTGTTTAAGGACGATATTTTGCGGTCCCGGTTCCTTTAAATAAAAAAATCTCTATTTAAAGAAAATTGTTCTATTTAACGACGATTTTTTCGTAGTTTTTTTTTACTCTTACGCTTTATACATGTTAAAAGAAGGAACTTCCTCTGATAGAAAAACAAGTTTTCTTGCAATTGAGATGAGTACAGATAAAAGAGAAGGGCGTAATGGACTTTACCCATGTGACGAAGACGTTTCAACAACCGACTTCAGAAATGTAGATCAAATTTATTAAGCCATCGCAAATGAAAATGCAAGTTCAGATGCAGAAGATGGTGATGAAGCTGATGATACAGAAAGCGAGACACCACCTACTTCTTACTCAGATGCGAATTCTGCTCTGGATATTCTTCGCCAGTACATTGTTTCATCAAATATGGAAGATAACTCATTCTATATTCTTGAGAAGCTTGAAGCAAGGGTACTAAAAACTCGACCACCATTTAAACAATCTACACTTTTTGATTTTTTAAAAACTTAATTTGTTTAATTAAATGTATTATAAATATTTGTATTGTACTGTAAGTAACATTGTTTAATTAAATGTATTATGAATATTTTTATTGTACTTTAAGTAACATTGTATGCTATAATGTTGTTCTTGGGTGCTGTATAATTACATTTCTAAACACGCCAATATATTGAAAAATACATTGACAGTCCTAAGCCTCTAAAGTGTGAAGGGAAATGTTTTTCAAATATTATTTTTCCACAAATTCTGTTTAAGGACGATCTCTATTTAAGGACGCTTTTTTGAGATTTCTTGATAATCGTTAAACAGAGAGTGAACTGTATTTATTCTAACTTCAAAAAACCAGATAACATTTTTTAGCGTAATTTTTTAAATGGATTTTTCTTGCAACATCAGCAGAAAATTATTCATTTTCTCACTCTTCTGTCATCATTTTTTGAAACGATTAAATATGTATAAAATTATGTATGCAAATCACTTAAAATCATCCAAACTAAGCTAAACAATTGTTAAAAGAGACTAAAAACACACTTAAAGGCATTTAAGTACCTTTATTCAGATCGACATATGTTTCATCGCTCAAACGGTGCCATTCTCAAGATCTTTGTGGATACAAATAATTTTGCAAAAAAAATTTAATACAAGAAAATACTAAATAAAATCGCGAGACCACATGTATAATAAAAAACACATGCAAACATAAAATAAAATAAAACAAAAATGCATATTTGGGAATGTAAATTAATTTTTACTGTTGTTTCTTATTCTCAGGAGCATCTCTTTCCAAATTTAAGGTAATTCAATGAAGGCTGAATCATTGCAAATATTCTCACTGCGTAATAAGATCTCTATTGATTCCCGGATACTGGGTTGTTAAAAGAATCTTGATTGATTAATTATTCTACTATTTTTAAAATCAATTTGTAGAGATTCTTTGCTACATAATCTGAGGAAAGCTGCATTTATCTTGTATTTGATGTCAGCTATATGTTCTTTCATTCTAGTTTTAAGTTTTCTATTTGTCATACCTATATAGTATTGCACCTTTCCATCATCTTTGGTGAAAGATATTTCATATACTCCAGATAATTGATTTGATTCTATAGGATCTATTTTTTAACAGACTATATTTTTTAATTTTATGGAATGTTTTGCAATAAGGGAGATATAGAATTTATTGAGTTTATATTTCAGTCTTACGAAGCAGCGGTTTGACTCGAAATTGACACGTTATTGAAGAATAATCCATTATTTCAAAGTAAGTCAATCAAAAATGACCTGAATTCCAAATTCAATTCAGACCCGCTTTCTTTAGAATTAGTAGATATTATTTACTTATATCAGCCATTCCAAGCGGTTATTCATTTGAATATTTTAACTCGGTGCTGAGAGAAATTTTTGATAATAAAAATTAATTGAAAAACCTCGCAGGAGTATTGAATTTTCATCCGCATTGTTTTGTAGTGACGTGAATTAAGAATACACACAGAAATAAAATTTTTCATATACAGAGTTTTCTATTCCTATTTCTAATATCGATAACACTGGGGAACAATTTTTAACTCAATTTCTGTTGACTGCTATTTTTCAGTTGTTTTTAAATCAAAAAAGCGTGCTGATTTCAAAACTGCAATTAGTTTTCTTCTATCACGTCAAGTTTTTTTTTCTACAGCTTACATTAATGTGACCACTCTACGCTGAATCGGGCGTGAGTCATAGGGAGAAAAAAGCTTCAGAACTCTTAGCATCAAGACTGAACAAGAAATTTTTGCTTGAAAAGGGAGCAAATGTATCCTACTTTCGATCAAGAGAAAATGAATTTCTTCAATACTTTCGAAATAACGGTGGATTTGTTTTTTGTCATAGCGTACATGGTTTAATGGAGGAGTTGGGAATTTCATCCTATACCGCAACTGAATGGCGACTGTTCATCGATACCTCAAAGAGAAGCTTGAAATGCGTACTCCTTCACAACGGAAATTTATTTGGAGCATTCCCAATAAGTCATTCAGTTTATTTGTGAAAGAATATAAGGACATAAAGAGAGCCATTGATTTATTGCACGATCACATTCACGAGTGGATCCGTGTTGACCTCAAAATGGTGTGCTTCCTTCTTGGCCAGCAACGTGGATATACCAAGTATCCATGTTTTTGTATATGTGGGACAGCAGAGCTCGTGAGAAGCATTAGTTCCAGTCGAATTGGCCTCAAAATCTCACCTCAGACCTGGAGAACCAAATATTTTGCATCAGCCACTTGCCGACAGAAAGAACATCACATTTCTACCTCTACATATAAAACTGGATCTAATGAAGCAATTCGTGAAAGCTTTGTCAATTGAAGGAGACTGTTTCACGTATCTCATTTCGAAATTTCCAAACCTGTCTTTTGAAAAAAATAAAGGCAAGTGTATTTGGCGGCCTACAAATTCGTCAGTTCATTAGAGATGAACATTTCATCGGTGCAATGACAGAACTCCCAAAGAATGCTTAGTTGGCATTCAAAAACCTTGTCAAAGACTTTCTTGGAAATACGCGAGTATAAAATTACACCGAAATTGTCCAGCAACTTTTCGAAAGGCTTTGTTGCAACATGAGCATCAGACTTCATTTTCTGCATAGCGATCTTGATGACTTCCCGAAAAATCTTCGTATAGTCAGTCATGAGCAGGATGAGTGATTCCACCAAGATTTGAAGCTCACGGAAGAACGGTATCAAGGCACATGGGATGAACATATGATGGCTGACTATTGTTGGAGCAACAAGCGAGATTGTCCACAAATTGAACACTCCAGGAAAAGCTACAAGCAAACATTTTTACCTTAATATGTAGTTTTTCGTTTTGTAAAAGATTTTACTACTTGTATGAACACAATATAGTGGTATAGTAAGTATATACAGCCATTGCATGAATAATATATTTGGTAATATTTTCTTTATTTTCCTTTTTATCCAAATTAAGTAAGATTTTGGTGGTATCCTGTAGCTTAAAAAGTTGATGTGATAGAAAGAAACTGGGGTCATTTTTAGATGCCAATAATTAGCCAAACACAAGTGCTAGATAGTCAACAAAATGTGTGTTCCCCAGTCTAATTTTCCATGATTTTCATTTATCAGTTCATTCCAAATTTCATCAGATGATTTTTTAGTTTGCACCTTACTTTACACAAAGTATTTACAAAAGTAATTATATTACTGGTAAAATTTTGTAATTAAATCAAAATTGCATTTTATGGTATTTTATATGAAAAAAAAATGTTTTCCGAGAAAAAACATTATAAGCAAATTTTATCTAAGCCATACTTAATACACATACGCGCTTTAAATTATCACAAAACTTATATATGTTATTGAGGGGTATTATAGCATGTTCTCTTTTAAAGAATGAAATTTGCATCATGTATTATTGCTTTACAGGGACATTCAAAGATTTTTGATACATTACTATCTATGGGCGGTAATGGGTCTTCAACCATTTTATGCGTTTTTTAAAATTATATCTACTTATATCTACTAATTTATATCTACTTTTATCGTATGCAAAAACGAAACTTCATATTAAAATTGCGATTGTGTAACAAAATGTATGAGTAAAGCATGAGTTTTCTTTTAGAAATGATTTTTATTTACTATGTTACAAAACGACAATTTTGTGATATCAAATATGCTATGCTATTTTAGCAATAATTTAAAACGAAAATGTGCTATTTATGAAATACTTGACTTAAATACTTTCTTAATAAATCAGTAAAATTCGCCCCAAAATTATAATAATTATGTTTTGATTGTTTGTTTCTGCTTTTTTTTTTAAATATTGAATATGAGATTACTTCCAAAGTAATGTTAAAACCATTAGAATTCATGAGCTCTTTGATAAAACAAAGAACTGATGACTTTGTTCTAAAGCGAAATTTTATGTTAGCATCATTAGTTACTAAACTGTTCTAGGACAACATTTTCCTCACAAATGCTTTTTCACAAAATACTGTAAAGTATATGCACTTAACTGGATGAAATGAGGCTG
This sequence comes from Maratus speciosus, assembly GCA_963932465.1. Lineage (NCBI taxonomy): Eukaryota > Metazoa > Arthropoda > Arachnida > Araneae > Salticidae > Maratus > Maratus speciosus. The sequence continues at coordinate 327,675,952 of OZ010795.1, read as the reverse complement.
ATTTCAAACCTATAATGATATTATCTGAATAAAGCACTCCACAAAAAGTAGAATTATTGCATGAAAGGCATTCTCAGTTCTGTTAATGCAACTTACTTTTGAATAGAGAAAATAACTGATTATTATTAATTTTTTTATGGTTTTTTTTTAATATTATTACCTATTATTTAAAGATTGATGGTTGCAAAACTAACTTTTCTCACCTGGATTCTAAAATATTTGTAAATTTCATATATATATATATTTTTACTCTCTTCTATCTTTACAAGAAGAAAGTATTGGATTCGTGAAAATTTTCAAATTCCGGTTTTCGACGGATTTACACGTTTTAGGGGTCAGAGATCTCAAAAACCATGTTTTTAAAAAATGTCTGTCTGCGAGTCTGACTGTCTGTCCGTTTGTCTGTGCGTGACACAAATTTTGTGGGCGCTCTATCTCAAGGACTAACGCACGGAATTTAATAAAAACTTATATTCAGTTAGTTCCTGATATAAATTGGTGCTGATTAGTTTTTGATGCAAATCTCTCAACAGGTGGCGCTGATATGCTGCATTGTTTACGATTTCCGCAATGTCTCTATCTCAAGAGCTAATGCATGAATTTTTATGAAAGTTCAGATTCTGTTATTTATTGATATTAGTTGGTGTTTACTACGTTTTTTTTCTTAATCGCTCTACAGGTGGCGCTGCTATACAGCATTTTTCAGGATTTTCGCAATGCACCTACTCAAGAACTAATGCGTGGATTTTCGTCAAGCTTCAGATTCAGTTATTCAATTAGAAGTTGACATAAGTTGTTGCTGATTAGATTTTGGTGCAATCACCTAACGGGTGGCGCTGCTATGCTGCATTTTTCAGGAAGTATTAACATGTATGAGATGGAAGAAAGTCTTGGGATTGCCACATCCGACTAGTTTTTTTTTTCTTTTTTTCTTTTTTTTTTTTTTCTTCTTTTCGTATATATCAATAAAACAATCATAAATCCATAGAAATAATATGTGGTAATTATAAAGGTGTTATACACTTTCTGCAGGGTGTATCAGGAATAATCGTTCAGATTTGGTGGGAAGGTATAAAATAGCAAAAGAAGACAGTTTCACATAGGAAAGTATGGGCGAAAACGAAGGCAGGAGTTGTAAATGGCGCCGGTATCCATAATTTCTGCTCAAGCGCAAAGCTCTCTGATAAGTTCAGCTAGTGAGCCGGTCGTCATTCGACAGGATGACTTTGCAAAAGTAACATGAGTCATTATTTGTTAAATGAATATGCAGATATAAATCTAATTTACTGTGCTAGGGGATAGTTGTTTGAGAGCTGCGTAAATGTATGCACAACGCTACTCCAACTGCGCAAACATTCACTCATTTATGCCTAACGTCCTATTTTTGGGACGTTCCAAATTTTAATAATTTTTTTAAAATTTTTCTTTTTTACATGAAAATCGTATGAAGTAATTGTCTATATATGTGTTTATCTATTACCGAGAGACAATAGCATAACATCGAAAATTATTTGCTTAAATGAAGGTCTATTTTTCGGTGTCTATAGATTTTTCATTTTTCAAGATAGTGAAATGTAAAAAGTAAGTTTATTTGTATTTTTTGTATCAAAGATCCAAATAAATAAGTTATAATCTTAGCTTGTAAACTTCTTTGAAATACGTATTTTTTTAAATTACGAAATTATATGTTGAAGCCTGTTTTTTATGCATGTTTGTAATGTACAAAGTATAGAGCGCAAAGCGCAAATGGGTACATATTTCTATTAGATTTTTTGGGGGCAGTTATTTATGTAAAGTCCTTTTCAAGATGATTTTGAAATAAATTGTTTTTTAGCCTCAAATACGATTTTCTTAATTTATTATTAATAATACTTATAATGTTATTAGTCTCTGTAAAGAAAGAAATATAATTTTTTAATAGCTCATAAAAATACTAATTACAGTATATAATATAAATTTTAAAAGCTTAATTTATATAAAATTAGTCAAACATATAATTATGCATATTTTTAATGTATATGAAGTGTATCATTTTTGGGTGTCAAATGAAAATGTATTTAAATATAAAACTAATGCATAGCTTTGTTACACGTGGAAAAAAATACACATTTGAAGTCGCCTTAATCGCCAATATTTTGTTATATGAATACTATGTATATATCAGTAGTTAAATACACCTAAGCAAATTTAATAAATGAATAACCTACATGAGAAATTTACATACCTTCTGAAAGTAAACTGCTTATTAATGCGAGCTCGAAGTTTCAACGTATGAAATACAGGGTGTCCAGCGAATAAGACCCTGATTTCAAAATTAAATATCTCAAAAACAAAGATCAATAGAATTATGCAGTAAACGGTTTGTTTATTAGCTAAGCTGTAAAAATGTTATACAGAAGTTTCAAAAATTAGTTGCAAGAACCGCTAACAGATGGCGCTGTAATCTCAATTCTAATAATTTGTGTTTTGAAGTCCAGAGCACTAACGTCTCATTCCTAAATGGCTTTCTATGGAAGAACGAAAATTGGGAAAGACCATATTTTCGTTGGGGTGATGTGCAGAAGTGGAGACATCTAGTCATAGAATTATTGCATCAGCAACAATTTTAGAGAATTTCAATTAATAGAATTTTCAATAAAATTTTAGAAATCATTATATAAGAACTTATTAAAATATTTTATTTGGGTAGTGTGCAGAAGCGGAGCCATGTGTTGACAGAATAGAGATTTGTTTCAAATTTTGTTATAAGTTACTTCAATTCGGATACCAGTATCTCTGTGGTATGTCTTTTGTCTCCTAATAGGTAGATCGTAGAATCGAACATGTGTAGAGAAGGATTTGAAAGAAAATGAAAATATTTAATTTTTAATATATATTTAAACTGCGAAAAAAGTCAGAATAAAAAAATCCAAAGTTTCTGGTTTTAAAATTTAATTAAGCTAAAAGAAACCCCTTTTTTAAAAATCAATGAGCATTTATAATAATGATTCATAAATCATTTCTTTTTTAATTGTAGAGAATGGTTTGAAAGAAAAAATACAAAGTTTATATTTTTAAAAACTTAATTAAGTTAAAAAAAAATTTAATTTTAAAAACTCGTTTTCATTTTTTTTAAATCATTGAGCACAGAAATATGGTGCAGTTTCTAGCGATAGTACTGGAAAGGAATGCAGCATCCAAAATACTTTTGCTTTGACGTTCATGATATGACTTATCATCAACTCCTTTTAAAAAACAAATAATTTAATGCATAATTTCTGTCTCTAAAACTTTGTTTACAAAGAAAAGAAATATATGTGTTGTGCTAAAACCAAAGTAGTATGCCCTGATTTAAAAATAAATGAAAAGCGTAAAATTACTTTTTTATTTACAATAATTCAGGTATAAACAACAATACCAAAATATTATGCCGTGATTTAAAAATATAAAAAAATAAATAAAAAGTACAAAATTATTTTTCTAAATATATGCATTTTGATTTAAATAATTATGTGGCATTAGAAATTGAATATAATAAAATATTTTAATAAGTTCTTATATAATGATTTCTAAACTTTTTATTGAAAATTCTATTAACTGAAATTTTCTAAAAGTAAAGCTGATGCAATAATTCTGTGACCAGATATCTCCACTTCTGCACATCACCCCAATGAATAAGTGGACTTTTCCAATGTTCGTTCTTCCGTAGGGAGCTATCTGGGAATGAGACGCTAGTGCTCTGGACTTAGAAGCACTTACAAGTATTGCGATTACAGCGCCATCTGTTAACGGTTTTTGTAACTAAATTTTGAAACTTCTGTCTAACATTTTTACATCTTAGCTAATAAACAAACCGTTTACCGCATAATTTTATTGATCTTTGTTTTTGAGATATTTAATTTTAAAATCAAGGTCTTATTCGCTGGACACCCTGTAAGTAATATACACACATACAATACAGTAATAGAAGAAAACTTTTTTTCGGGGTGTATGAAAGGTCAACCCAACACTGTCGACTATTAGACTACTTACTATCAAAGCAATAACAGTACAGCGTCTAGAATACCTAGTGTAGAAATATGCTATCCAAACAGTGCTAAAAATTTGTATCCCTTAAATGTGCGACGATACTGCTAAAATCCCAAGTGTCGATCGTAGCGATATCTGCGGGATTTTCGTATTACATTATATAGACTAGCAATATCTTGCAGTTGTAGAAAATATCCTGCAGATTTCGCTGCGATCTTCATATTTCAGCAGCATCGTTGCACATTTAAGGAATACTATATTTAGCGCTTTATTATGTATTACAGGGATAGCGGATTTCAACACTATATATTCTAGGCGCAATATTAACAGAGAGCAAACACCACGGAGCCGGTGAACTAACACTGATAAAGAAAGCGGACAAAGGGAGGTGGGATTGAACTGCTTTTGGATTTCACATACTGTAATTTTTATTTCATTTCACGTACCAGTATCAGACTTTCGCATACAAGTAAATAGAGTTCCACGTACCAGACTCTTACGCGTACCATAATTTGAGAACCCCTGATTTAACATATAATGACTCATGTTATTTCTGCTAAGTCATACTTGTCGAATGACAACCAGCTTGACTTGTCAGAGAGCTTTGCGCGTGAGTGGAACTTGTGAATACACAGCGCCCTCTACAACTTCATGCGTTCTTTTGCACCTATATCTTCCTATGCGAAACTGTCTTCTTTTGCAATTTTCTACTTCCCCCACCAAATTTGAAAGACCGTTTCTGATACATCCTGTTGTAACGACCGAAGAACCCCGCAGTCTATCCTGTCTCGTAAGTTGCAAAACTGGCTTTTATCCAGCGTTTGTCCATGAATTGCAGCCTACACTATTAAAAATGTCGTGAAAAATTACCTTTGTTTTTCAAAGCTATCTATTTTCTGACCAATGAGAACACTTCATAGGTGTTTATGTAGCGCTCTCATTGGTCAGAAAATAGAGAGCCTTTAAAAACAGAGGTAATTTTTTACGATATTTTCAACAGTGTAGATTCCAAAGACATTTAAGATACATAGTCCGGCAATTCCCATTCAAAAGTATGCGAAATCATGGCAGCCATCTGAAGTAAATAGAAACACCTGAGCCGCGAGGTTTGTACGTCAGATGTGGTTATTTACCATTAAGTGCTATGGCTAGAATGAGATTAAAAATTAATTTTTATCAATATATATGAATTTTATAGCATATTTTCTTACATGAAACTATTTTTTATATCTAAATATTCGTTATAAATATTGAATTTTCAGTAATAAAGTTAAATAAAGCGATTTATTAATAATTTTATGGATGGCATGTTTGAAATGTGCATCTAATTTTAACATGCCTTATAAACCTAATAAAGGCGAAATTTATATGGAAACATATTGTTAAAGATTATAATTCCATTTTTATTTTAAGTTTGACTTACAAAAGTAACTGGTAGGGAAGTTTAGATTAACGGTAGCAAATGTAACATAATATAGTAAATTACAAAATGTTAAATTACTTGTAAAGAAATCTATGTTTTTAAACTAATTTTTATGCAAAAAGGTAATTAATAAAATGCATATAAACGAAAGTACCACTATATTTTTAACCTTGGAGGATGTTTATTGAAATACTTACTTGCTATACTAAAAAAACAAAAAAATTGATGAATAATAAGGTATTTTTTTTAAAAGAAGGTCTAAATGAAATAGGGTAGACCAATACTTAATGATCCTCAATGAAAAAATACGCTGATAAAAGCATTTTCTTAGGTGAATTAAAATATAAAGCATATATACTGCCATACAACAGCTGTAATGAAAAATCCTTAGTTGAACTGACAGTTTGTAGGTCTGGGTATCTTTAAAGTCTTTGGTAGATTCAGATTTTGTCCATGGATCATTGCCTAGGTTCCGGAGACTGATCAGCCGTGCTGTCGTGTCGGAGTGAAAGTTTTCGATATGCGGAAACAGAGCTGAAGATATTAGGTGGCAGGTCAAGTGAAGCGAAGAGATCTAATCTGTTGCGAGATGAAGACGCAGTTTGAGCAAGGTTCTTCTACAATAAGGTTGTTCCATTTGAAGGCTAGCCAATCAGAGTAGAGCAGGACTGAAACGTCACGTAGCGGACAAGATCGGAGCTCGATCAGCCGTGAGACAGTAAATAGATGTGTAAAAAGACCGAAATACGAAGTAAATAATTTTTTAAAAAGCAGATTTTCGAAAGTAAATTGAACAAAATTACTTTCCTTAAAATAAGTTGGACAAATACTGATTGGAGTTAATCAAATATAAAATACATAATGGTTAAATAATATCGCGATACGTTTGTTAACATTCAAATACTTAAGTAAATTCGCGAAAAAAATTACCTTTTTAATGTGCAAAATTACAAATGAAAACTTTTAAACTATTCTAAAATAAAATGAACGAATGAATTATATGAATATGATTACACAGGAGTAGTAATGAAAAGACTAGCATTATCAAACAGAATAAATTAAACAAAACTCACACTTCAAAACTTTTAACAATAATGCATTGTCCAATTACTAGATATAAGTTTTCAAAAATTTTCGAATGTCATTATGCTTATACAGGATGAAAATAATACAAAAATATTACTCTATAATTAAACTAATTCTATTATGAAAAAAATATGTACTATACATATTATTTACATTATATTATTAAAATAACAATATCGTTATTTCATACAGTGTTGAATTCAGACACTTTTCTCCGGGAGGGATTTCTGTGGCTCCGGGGGGGGGGGGGGTTGCACTTTTTGACCATTGAAAACCCAAAATCTCAAATCTTCCGGAGGGGACATCGCATTGCTCCGGGGGAGGGATGTCCTCCCCCCGGGACACCCCCTGAAATCAACATTGATTTCATGTATACAAAATTTCAGCAAAAACTGAAAAACTTAAAACAACGTCAGTATTAAAATTTCCATGTTATCTCATAAAACACATCAAATATAACATTTCTTCATACAAATAGGAAACCATAGAAAGAAAATTTATGGAAGCACAGTAGAGAGCCGATTATTGGAACCCCAATTAACCGAACTTCCAATTATCCGAACAGCCAATTTCTCTCTTTTTTTTTTTTTTTTTTTTTTTTTTTAGATTTGTAAAAGGAACTCTGTTCAACTTTTAGCCAAATACAATGAATTTTCTCCTCTGCGAGTTTTGAACTTTGAACTTTTTTTTCCCCATTTCATGGCGATTTGTCTGCATTTGTGAAAGAAATCCGGCTTTAAAAGTTTAGTCCAATATAGTAAATGCCTCTTCTTTTTCTTTCATTAAAGTTTATTCGGAATTTCTCGCGATTCTCTTATGCAATTTTTAGACATTTTGCCGTTCTGCAGAAATTTTTTGACATTCGTAAAAGGAATTCGGTTTTAAAATTGCAGTAAATTTTGTCCTCTGCGATTTTAGTGTTTTTCTTTGCGATTTTCCAGAATAATAATCGCCAGGATGTCGATGCTCGGATTCGAGACTATGTACTGTATTGTTAAATCTGTATACTTGTTCTGTGAGATTTATTAGAACACGTTGATATAGCGCATTCATTAGATTTTATTCAAAAAGTCTGTTTAAATAATAGAATAATTAAAATCATTCACAGAAAAAAAATTCCAACGCAGAACAGCATACAGAATAATACTGAAACGAGCGAAGTTGTCCGCCACGTGACGTAATGCGCGAGCAGTTAAGAAATCTTTAGAGTTGGCGCATCGCACGAATGGTACCCCCCTGAGTTTGAGAAAAGTGTGGCGGATTGTATGCGAGCTAGATTGCATTGAAAATATAGAAATGTATACGTTAGAGGATTGAGTTATGTCGCATATATGGAGAAATGAGGTTTTAAAATGTTTGTATTTTTTAAGTTGTAAATATGAAAGTGAATAAATTGTTTTAAATGTTAAGCATCGACTCGAAGTACACTGGAACTGAAATATTGAAAGAGAAAACGTTACACTGTATACATTGGAATGTAAATAAGTATGAATCTAGAATGTAAAATATTCCTTATAAAATCCTACTCCAATTTCTTTGAAGAGACAACTTTCGTTTAGGAAATACTTTAAAAAGAGTTCTTTGCCCTTACTAAGAATTTTTAAAATACAAAATACAAATTCCTTCTAATAAATTCCATTTTTCAAATAGTGACGCACCAATAAAAGGCTAGAAGAACAAAAAATAAGAAAGTCTTTTCTTAACAAATGAACTAGCTTGTTTCCGAATCGTTTGTAATCGAAGAAAGTGCCATGGGCATTTAAATATACTTGAATTTATGGAGACGAATTTTGCTTGCTTTTCTCATTTCGGATTGAAGAGGAAATTATATAAATGAAAAATTTTTCCCCGTCATCGCAAATTCAAATCTTTTCAAAGGGAGTAAGAAGTGTTTATGACCACTGTTTAAATTAGAAATTGTTTAGTATAACGGGAGAAGGTCGCATTAAAAAGTTCGGTGGTAATTTTCTCTTAAGGGAGCACAGGACTTTTAAACATTCAAAAAATTAGTTTTCGGTTTTTGTTTAATTCTGAATTTTTTTTTTTAAATTCTCAACAATATGCAAAAAAAAAAGCATTCGAAGATCTTCATTTGAGTTTAGTCATTTATAGATGGTGAGTATAATTGAAGGTTTTTTAGATAATGAAACTCAAAAACGCGTTTTCTCGGATTAGTAAAGACGTTTTTGCGCATTATTACTTCCAAACTATGTAAGCTACAGCTTTAAAAAATTAAACAAATATACGTTTCTTTATAGTCTATATGCTAAAACCAAAACAATTCAATTATTTTAGATTTTTTTTTCACTTGAAAATTTTGAAAAAAATATTGAAATTTCTTTCTTTTTTTGTGCTAAAATTAAATTTTAAACAAAGCTTGTTGTGTATATTTTAGTTTTAGTTCAGGAGTAAGTGTTTTATGATTTTTTGTTCAAAATTGTTTTTATATGCATAATTTAGTTTTATCATAAGCGCAGTCCTTAAAGATTTTAATTCCCTGATTTTATTCGCGTGTAAGTGCTTTATACTATTATCTGGCAATTGTACTAAATAACTACAGGGGTATTTCTTTTTGAGTATCGTAGCTGGCGCTGTCCACCTGGCGTATATTTTGTGATTACTGTCCGAAATTAATACAATAACTTGATCATTCGGTTTAAATTCTTTATGTCTAGCTCCCCTGTTGTAATAATAAGCGTAAGCTTGCTGCTTATCCTTGCAAGAAATTCCGGCATACTCGGCTGCTTTTTCTAACTTTATTTTCAGGTCATTTAAGTAATTGGTAACTGAGGCAAACTGACCAATTGGTAAAGGTTTCTCATTAGTCCATGATGACTTTAGTATGGAAAGAGGATCAGTTGGACGCCTAGCATATAACATGTGGAATGGACTAACGTCCGTTGTAGCATTTGGCACCTCCATGTATACCTCTATGTAATTTTTATCAGATAACGCAAAACCCGATATAGAATTATACGCACTCCCACCTAAATAACTCAATAAATAATTCATTTTTTCAATATTTGACAGGTGTTCATTGTCATGTACCGCTGTTTTGAACGAATTCCAGAAATTCTGGAAAAGCTTAATATCTCCATAATATTTCTCAATTTTAAGTGTCGGTAGTTTTACCGTATTCGGAAATTCTACGCACCTATTATTTGCGGGACATGCAGGGGGGCAGGGGGGGGTTCTTTTTTATCTTTCTGTTTTAGTTTTTTATTTACTCTGAACTTCTAGAGTGTTATTTTTTCCTGATACTCCGATGATGCCTTTGCATCCTTTTCCACTTCCGATAAATCATCGATTAATGATAAAATTTCGCTGTCCTCTTATTTTAAATCGCTGGCTTTTTGTTCTAACATAGCTAAGTTTTCTTCAAGATCATCTAAGTTTGGCGTGTCGGACACGTAATTATCTTTATTTTTTTTTTATTATTATTATGGGCGTAATCGAGCTTTTCGTTACACCTCGAGCTTGTTTTAATTTAGAGATTTTGTCAGCCATATTTCAAATAATACAAATTTCCTTACCTCCGAAAAGAAAGATAATCCGATAGGGTATCCACAATGCACGTTAATTTCACTTACTGGCCAAATCCCACGTTTTATCTGACGCCAATGTAAGAACGATCGGATGGTCGCGTGTGGTCTTTTCTCTCAATGAATGGCCAATTTCTTAAACATGAGACGTTTATTACAACATGGAGGACATCACGATTGACATACACTGGCACATAAAATAACACTTATAATTATCCCATTCCTTATATGGGTTTTCGTTTGTTTCTTTACGACCGGGAGTGTCCACGGCCGTTCACTACTTTTTTAGCTTACCTTCCTAGGTGAAGCTAGCTCAGGTTCTCATCTGTTTCACATCTTTCAACAAAAGAGGGCGCTTTTAGAGGCGAGAGGGCGTGCACAAACATAAGATATATCATAGATTTTTTTTTTTACGCTGTTATTTATAAGGGTAAGCAAAATTTTCAAAAAATTGATTAATTAAAAATTAAAAATTAAATCTTCATGTTAACCGTACGCAGATGATAAATCTTAAAGCGACGCCAAAAATGTAACCCCAAAATCTGCTACATTCGGCGCAAACACAACGACGTGCTTTTGGGGAAAAAAATAATTTTAGTAATACAGTTTTTAATTCATAATACAATGAAATGCTAATTTAGAATGCTTAAATATAAGCAGATCATTTTCATTTACAGAAAAAATGCATGGATGAAGTCAAAAAATTTGGTCCCTGTTCCACGTGCTTTTTTTGTTTGGGCCGAATGAGGGCATTTGAATCTGAGTGATAACGCGCATCATATTGCGAATTGTTCTCACGGCATACTGCATCTCCATACTGCATCTCTGCGGGAGTTTTACCCCTCTAGGTTCCCCTACACAGTCAACATATCCAATTCAGTTGGCAAAGTTATTTCAACAGTTTACGTTTGTATATATAACAGAGATGTACCAAGGATTATTTTCAAGGATCTATAATATTCCTTGACTTTATTTGGGGGAGAAAATTTTGTTTTATTAAAAGTGCTAAAAAACCCATAGGTATGAAAGTGGCTAGCGCCGAAAAAAATGTAAACTTTATGAACAAAGGGACGGGGGAGGAGGAACCGATCAATGGAATTTGAGATGTTTCCGTGCCTAATCAATGAAATTCGCGATTTTTCCGCGCTTGATCAAATAATTCGCGATTTTTTTGCAACGATCGTTGAAATTTGCAATTTTTCCGCGCCTGATCGACAAAATTTCGCTATATTTTCGTGACTGACCAATGAAATTCGCTATTATCCGTTCCCGATAGACAAAGTTTACGATTTTTCCGCCCCTGATCGACGAAATTTGCAATTTTTTTCTGCGTTCAATCAACGAAATTCGCGATTCTTAACTGACTCTGACGAAATCTGCAATTTATTCCAGCGACAAATTGACGAAATTCGCGATTTTTTTCTCGCGATAAACTGACGAGACTCACGATTTTTCCGCAGCCGATCAAAGGAATTTTAAATATATTCGCGTATCATCGACAAAATACGTGAATTTTCGTGCCCGACCAACGCGCTTTTTCCGCGCCTGATCGCCAAAATTTGCGATTTTTCCGACACTGATCAACTAAATTCGCAATTTTTTTAACTTATTCTGACGAAATTTGCAACTTCCTGCGGTAAATTGACGAAATTCGAAATTTTCTATCGCAATAAACAAACGAAACACGCGATTTTTTCGCAAGGTGTCAACGAACTTTGAGATTTTTCCGCTCGTAATCAACAAAATTCGCGATCAAAGATAATCACGATTCTTAATTGGCTGACGAAATTAGCAATTTTTTTCCGCGGTAAATTGACGAAATTCGCGATTCTTTCTCGCATCTGACGAATCTTGCGATTTTTCCGCAGCCGATGAACAAAATTTGAAAATTTTCCGCTCCCGATCGACGAAATTTATGATTTTTCAGCACCTGATGGACAAAATTTTCTATTATCCCGCCATGGATCAACGAAATTTGCAATTTTTTCCGCACCTGATCGACAAAATTCGCTATTTTTCCACACCCGATCAACGAAATTCGCGATTTTTCGGCGCCTGATCAACGGAATTCACGATGAAATTTTCTATTTTCCCGCAGCAAATTGACAAAATTAACGACTTTTTCCTGCGACCTATGGGCAAAAATTGCAATTTTTTCAAGTTATAAATTGACGAAATTCACGGGCCATATTTGGACCGCGGGCCACAGGTTGTGCACCCCTACTATAAGTTAATTGTGTTCATGACATTTTTTACCCCTTTTGAACATAAAATACAGGTTATGAAAATGGTCTTACAAAAACGTCGATAAGAAATACCTCTATTTGGACTACACCCAAATTGCTCAATTTTGGAACTTTGTTTTTACTTTCTTCTATCTTTACAAGAAGAAAGTATTGGATTCATGAAAATTTTCTACTTCCGTTTTTCGACGGATTTACCCGTTTTAGGGGTCAGAGATTCCGAAAAACATCTTTTTACAAAATGTCTGTCTGTCAGTCTGTGAGTCTGTCTGTCTGTGTGACACAAATTTTGTGGGTGCTCTATCTCAAGAACTAATGAACGGAATTTAATAAAAATTAATATTCAGTTAGTCCCTGATATAAATTTGTGCTAATTAGCTTTTGGTGTAATCGCCTAACAGGTGGCGCTGCTATGCTGCATTTTTCGCGATTTCTGCATTAGCTCTATCTCAAGAAAAAATGCACGGATTTTCAACAAACTTCAGATTCAGTTATTCCTTGATATGAGTTATTGCTGGTAACGGTTTGGTGTAAATCGCCCAACAGATGGCACTGCTATGCTGCATTTTGCAAGATTTACACGATTTTCGCAATAGCTCTACCTCAAGAAATAATGCACGGATTTTCATCAAACTTCAGATTCAGTTAGTCCTTGATATGAATTGGCATTTTGTACAGTTTTGTGTAAATTGCTTTAAAGGTGGCGCTACTATGCTGCATTTTTCAGAATTTCTACTATAGCTCTATTTCAAGAACTAATGCACGAATTTTCATCAAACTTCAAATTCAGATAAACTTTATGAATTGGTGCTAAATTGATGTAATTTCTTGTACTATTTAAATGATTCAATTAGCATGATTTCTATAGAAGAAAGTTTTGTGATGGCCACAATATACTAGTTTTTTGTCTATTAGTATGTGTAAAGATGAGTCTTTGTCTAGAAAAGTAAATTTTTCTAAATAACTGCATTTAATGTAGCGTTAAGAAGAAAAACCTGTTAGCCTGTAAGTTAATTGTCTTCATCAGTATTTTTTCCCCCTTTGTAAACATAAAAAACAGGTTAATGAAAATGGCCGTACTGAAAAGTCGATAGGAAATACCTCTTTTTGGACTATCCCCAAATTCCTTAATTTTTGAACTTTGTTTTTCTTCGTCTAAACACATGTTAATGAAAATGGTCGTACCAAAACCGGTCAAAAAATAATAACAACACTTTCATATAATATTATTTATCACCTTATAAAACTCTACTTCAATATCTTAAAAGATAAAAATGTCACTTAAAATTTTCTTCAGTGATAGTTCTTTGCACTTACTGTTTTCTTATATATATATATATATATATATATAAAATAAGAAATCCAAATTCATTATAATAAATCCCTTTCACCAAGTACTGTAACTTCAATAAAAGTCTAGAATAATAAAAAAAAAGAAAGGTTCTTTTCTAAACAAATGAACTAGTCTGTTTCCACATATTTTGTAACTGAAGAAAGAGCCACTGGCTTTTAAATAAATCATACATTTATGGGGGAAGTTTTCGTTTAATCATGCTCGCTTGTCATTGGGATTGAACAAGGATAGAAAAATAAAAAAAATTTTGCTAGTCATTGCAAAGCCAGGGCTCTGCAAAGACAATAAAAAATTTTGTGACCAGAGTTTAATGTACACATTTTTTACTAAGAAGGAAGAAGGATGTATTCTAAAATGCGGGGTGAATTTTCCCTTTCCGGGCAACATTCTGAATTCATCAATGTTGTGACTTTGTATCTTCGTCTGCCTGAGGATAATATCTTAGCTATCTTTTTTTTTTTCAAAAATGCACATTTTTGCTTATCCCGTTTAAATGTTTGTTTAATTACAAGGATTACTTGCCTTCTGTCAGTTAGTTGTGTCGGCAACGTTTTTATTTTGAAGAACTCTTAATATAGATTACTTAAAATGTGAATTTCAAGAAAACTGACTGGAAAATTAATATTTGCTTATAAGTGTACTATATAATGAATTCTATGTCATATACTCCTTGTAAAATCCTATTCATGTTTCTTTAGAGAATATACATTTTTTTTCAAGGTTTTCCTTATAAAAAAAAAATTCTTTAGCTTTACAAACTTTTTATAATGCGACATTCAAATATATTCTTATAAATCTTTTCTTCTGAAGATTGTAGCGCCAATAACAGGCTAGAAGAAAAAAAAGAAAGATTCATTTCTTAACCAATGAACTAGCTTCATCTGAATCATTTTTAATCGAAGAAAGTGCCACGGGCATTTAAATAAATCCTGCATTTATGGAGAAAATTTACTGACATTTATGTTCGTTTTTCTCTTTTCGTTTCGAACAAGGATATACTCGTATAAATAAGACTTTCTAGTTTCTCTGGTTACTTCAGATTGAAATTTCGGATCGTGTCAGGTCGACTTCTTTTTATACTCATTTCTCATGCAGGCCAAGTTCCGGTAGATTTTAACTTTTCATTAAAAATAGCTAAGATTTTATTTTTTCGAGCTACTTTTAAGTAATTTTACTTGTGTCACTTTGTTTGTTTTAAAAAATGTCACAAAGGATACTATTATTATATGTCTGAATTGGTAATCCCATCCAGATATGTCTGTTTTATTATATTTTGTGAAGTTATAGTCTTATAATTTGAATGACCACGATTCATCTTAAAGCTTTGTATCTTATAAATAATTCGAAAAGTGTCTGATGCAGCATGGTCCATTGATCAGCATGCGCAAAAAAAAGAAAAAAAACCTAGAAAACGGGAATTCTGCTTTTTCGGAATTTAGTTGCCCCGATGAAAAAAATATATAGGGTAAAGTGCCCACATTTCGTCCCATCTCCTAATTTCGCCCCCCTTAACTTCTCTGCTTCTGCGAAAGTGGCGCCACTTATGACGCAAGGCACTGGAGACGGAAGGTAAAAGGGGTCAGAATTTGAAAGTTTCGTTCGCCAAAACGCATACATAAATTAAAGACTGCGAATTTCCTATTTTTTGAAGACCTGAGTTCTTATTACATCGTTTATAGAACGTTATTTACTGTACTGTAACTATTTATTTCTTATTCATTGCATGTATTTTACGTTGGTAAGATGCTGACAGTAGCATACAGTGAGTTTTAAGACGCTCAGTTCCTCTTACCGGAACTGAAACTCCGTCATATTGGGAAGTAGCGTGGTTCCAATTTCGTCCCAATTTGTAATCCTTATTTTCGTACCGGGGACGAAATTAGGAATGCCTTTTCATGACATTTTTTTCAATTTTTTTCTCATGTTTGGATGGCTAATTTTTCGTTATGTTATTCTTCCACTGATAATTAGTACATCTCTTTGTGTCTTACTTTAATGTAAATTAAATTACTTACTCACCTAGAAATAAATTTTGATTTAGTTATAAGATAAGACAGGCGTATTGGATTTTTTAGGGGGACGAAATTGGGACCATTTTTTTCCTATGCATTTTTTAGATACTTTTAAAAAACAATTTTTCGCATTGTTAATTTTTTTTTTTTTGTACAACATTTGCCTATGTTTCTATGTGCATGGGCAGTCACTCTATCTAAAATCCAAATTTGGTAGATTTTCACTGAAATTTACAACTTCCAAGGGCCTAAAAGTGACTGGGGGATGATAATAGGGCACCTTACCCTATAACTATCGATAGTACACACTGTTAAAAATTTGCAGCATTCTGGCAGGTCATTTGACCGTTTTTTCCGAAAACGGTAAAAACAACCGTAATTTAACATTATTCTGACCATATTGTTGGCCATTTTATGGTCAGAATATAGTTAAATTATGGTTATGAAACCGTTTTTTCAAAAAACGGTCGAATGACCTGCCAGAATGCTGCAAAATTTTTAACACTGCACTGTTAAAACTTTTGCAGCATTCTGGCAGGTCATTCGACCGTTTTTTGAAAAAACGGTTTCATAACCATAATTCAACTGTATTCTGACCATAAAATGGCCAATAATATGGTCAGAATAGTGTTAAATTACGGTTGTGTAACCGTTTTCGGAAAAAACGGTCGAATGACCTGCCAGAATGCTGCAAAATTTTAACAGTGTACAAAACATATTAAAGTTTCAAGACTTAAAATATATGCTTATATTTTATATAAAATGGCGTCATTTGCATCCACTGAAGATTTCGACATTTACGATCCAGTCTTAAACAACATCTATAGAAAAGTATGCAAATGACGTCACCGTCTCGGAATAATACACAAACCCAACAATGCGATGTCGTCATTCAAGAAACTCGACAAAGAAATCGGATATGTAATGATTCATAAGCCATCATTTGTTTGTAACATTAATATGGATACGGAAAATTAAATATAGTTTATAATAGCTCCATGATTTATCAGAAATCATTCATTTATATTTTTAACAAAATTCGGAAAATGTTATCAAACACGGATTAATAAAATTGCATTCTTTCAGCTTTTTGATAAGATTTAAGTAAATGAGGAGAAAAAAGTCACACATACAGTGGTGGCCAAAATTGTGGCACTTTTAGGTAGCTTTCGTTACAAAAAGTAAAAAGCTACCTAATGCAGCCGTCCAAAGGAAATCACTTCGGGAAATTTTGCTATATTTTCGTCGATCATTACCCCCAGATACTAAAACCACCCTCCGTTGAAATCCTGACTTATCCGACTCCGTTGATATCTGACATTTGTCATGCTGTAACTCTTGAATTTTTTAACCGATTTGGATGAAATTTTTCATATGCATAGTGCATACTAATGGCTCGACCGAGTTCTTTGGCCATCTTCATCCGCCATCTTGTTTTAAAATAGTGGCCATTTGAATTTTGTAGATACTTTTGTAAATTTTTAGGTTTCCTAACTTTCTCATTAAAATGACTTATGTTGTTAACTTACACTGTGTGACGATTTAAAATACCTTTTAATGTTTCTAATATTCTGTTTAAAATGATACATAAGTGTTTGCATTTTGTGAAACGTAACATTATCTGTAAGAATACAATATTAGAAAACATAACAAAATTTCAAAAATTCAAATGGTCGCCATTTTGAAACAAGACGGCGTATGAAGCTGGCCAACGAACTCGATCGAGATATTAGTATGCACTATGTACATGAAGAATTTCATCCAAATCTGCTCAAAAATTTGAGTTACAGCATGACAAAATTCAGATATAAATAAATAAATAAATAAATATATATATATATATATTCTAGTCTATATATATCCTTCGGACGGCTGCAATTGGTAGCTTTTTACTTTTTGTAATGAAAGCTACGTAAAAATGTCAACAATTCTGCCCACCACTGTACATACTTTAAAATGCAATTTTATACCAGACGATATTCTTGGCATAGCACGTATTTTAATTACAAATTTTTCTCATTTTTATGAGAAAAGGGCAACAAGAAGGTACAGAAATCTACTATTTTTTCTTTACTTACTACAGAAATAGAGTACTTCTGTTGCCAACATTACAGAAATAGCTTTAAAAACTACAAAAGAATTATCTTAAAATAATATCTTGAAAATGTGCGACGTTTAGAGGTTTAAAAAATTGCCGTAGATATTATCAGTATTTAACCTTACAATGATACATCTGCTTTGTTTTACGGCTGGCTTATGTAACGGAACGTTATTTTTTTAGGGACGGCATTTTAATTGTTGCCTGAAAGAAATAACATATCTGGGGTTAAAAAATCAATAAATCAAATAATTTTTTTTCATAAATAGATTTTCCTCCGTAGTGCCGCCAAATTTTTTAATATATTGTCGCGAGCTGTATTCTTGAACCTGCTCAGATTACTACGAATTTTTTCTCTTGTAATAAAAGGGTAAAATAAAAATTATTTCCGTTTGTTGTGTGTGTTCTATGAGTAAGCCTAGGTCTCCATTTTTTAGAACTCAAAATATTAAGTACTTATCAATATGAGAAGTGAATGTAGAATTACATATTAACGAGTGATTAAAAGGCATTTCACAATTTCATTTCAAACAACTTCATAAATTCAAAACTAAAAGCTAATTATTTAATTAATTTGTTACTAAAAGAGATCTCTTCTACATAATCTTATTTTATTTAAGTTTCTACTAATTGAACCGAAGTATTATCTATCTAATTAACATAGTTTTAAACACCTCTCCACTGTCCGATAGAAAAATAAAATCATTGACATAGCAATTTTACCTCTACAATATAATATTTAAAGCGTAATACCAACTTAAGAGGCTATTTGAAAAGATATTAGATATTTTTTCATAGTAACGGGACATGTATGTATAATGAGTCACCGGTTTTGACAAATAATAAATTTCAAGTTTATACAAAGTGCAAACTAAAGTCCCCATACACTGAAATAACATTTGAACAGATAAAGAAAAAGTTGTGGTATGGAATGGTCACTCAAAAACAGCTGTGAATTCAGCGCCTTATTGATTAAATTCGGAAAGTATCCATCCTATCAGAAAACTAAGAGATAACAAAAGAAGGTGAATTACAAAAATATAAAACATCCTCAATTTATTATGAAATCATATCTTACATTTAAATATAACTTTAGAAGAATCCCTAAATGTAATTATTCGATGCATAATCATTTGTTTAAATATGTCCTAATCGCAGCACCATAATGGCGGCATTTTTTAAATTAATAACAATAATAGTCAGTTTGATCACATAAAAATTGTCTTAAAATGGAACCCATCAATGGTAACGTCACAGACAACTCAACCCCACGTAACAGTCGCCATGGAGGAAAGAGATAGATGGAGTTGCAGTATGCCTTAAAAAAGGTTTGCAATATGAAACCATTTATCGCTCAAATTTAAACGTCCAAGAAAGCCCAAACAAAACAAGCACGTGGAAGGGATTTTGTATTAATAAGACGAATTCAAAGAGCTGAATCACAGCTGAAGTATATTTTAAGAAAAAATGGTACATTTTTTAAAGGGCCTTTGTTGTGTTGTTATTTATTAAAATAAATGCTTGCTTTTAAAATAATTGGAATTGGAAAATTAGCAATAAATAAATGTCAAAATAAGATTAAATAAAATATTGAAAACATCTGATAAAAACTAAAAATTATATTATTAAAAGTTTTCTTTCTTTAACCCTTTCCAACATAGATGAAAAATGGTTGTCTTCGGTTTGTATGGCCTTCTGGCTGATCTCTAACTCTTGTAAATATACTGGGATCACCCTACATTTTTAATATGTTATTGACGTTTACAATAGCGTGATCGCTATTAAAAAAAAGTGTGGCACTTATAGTTGATTTGCATGGGCGGTTAAAAGTATTTTGTTACATTACGCTCAATGGGAAAAATCGTTTCAAGTGCATTTTAACTAGTAAATCTGCAGATCAAGAGCCTCAACGTCATCTCTGCAACTTATTGTTTTTAGCAAATTTTGCTTAATATTAATCTTTCTACAAAAACAAAATTTAAACTTTTAAATTACACAAACATTTATAGAAGGAGAAAAAATATTTCGATGGTTTCAGACATTAGAAGCGTTAAATTAAACACGTTGTTATGTAATGATATTCTGAAATTCTCACAAGCTACTTATTCTAGTAATTTTTATATAATAAAGCAAATTTCTTCACGGGGGTGCCCCCCCCCCTGAATCCCCCATTGTGTAATTTATTTTGCATTTGTAATTTTCTATTGATTGAGTTAATGATTATCCTATATCTTAGATTCATTTTTACACTGCGATTTATAAGGATAAGCAACAATTTGGTCAAGCATTTTACGTTATCCTAATATCCATACAGCAGTATTTACTTGCCTGCTAACCACAAACATCTGTATCTAATGGATAAAGAACTTTTGGAAATGTAAACTGAGACATCTAATTTAGAAATCTAATAATAATTTTGATTACCATTCTGCAATATTTATATCTAAGATCTAATCTAAATATCTAAAAATGTACTCGATAGCATTAACTTACTAAAATCACCCTAAAGTAGGGGGAGTTCTAAACCTAACGGTTAATAATTCATCATCGTGTCCACTTCCAATTGACTAAATAGATAAACGTGATATGGCGCCGTTAAGTATTTTTTGTGATAGCCTTTTAATAGTATCCACATTTAATTTAAAATCGTGATGTTACAAACACCGTTGAAATTTGATGCACACCTGTGTTCAGGTCAAATTACGAAAGGTTAACTAACCTTTTATTTCCCTTAGCCGGGCATTTTGTTTTATTTTTCGTAATAGGGATTATTTTAATAATTTATTTTACACTCTACAAGCTGTTACACGGGACGTTGTTCACGTAGCATTAAAATAGAGATAAATGCATTAAATAAAACATTTCACTCACCACCAGACATGGCAAGTCTCAGGCTTTTTGCACAACACTATTACCTTACAGAAAATGTTGTTCTTTTAAATCGCGCAAATGTTTCAATTAAATAAAGTAACATTTTTTGTATTAAAATACTGGTATCCAGAACGCCGGAGGCTTGGCAGCCCTGCTCCTCTTAATAGAAACATATATAGTTAACCAACACTTTATCACATTTTATAGGAAACAATACGGAATTTCTTGTTTGTATGGTCTTACATATACCTCAGTCATAAAAATGTAAAATTTTGTGCCAATTAATATACGCAATTGCGAAAATGAAATCGTAACCAATGAGAAAAGGAAGCCAAGTAAAATCGTGTAAATCGTGGAATCTTTCTTCGTAGTGTGGGAAAATACCACTACAAAAATTAATTTAAGTGGTATTTGGTGTGAAATGTTTATATGTATTCATTCCTGTCCTATTTATCTTTTTTATTATTTGTAATTTGCTGCATTTTCCCTTTGCACGTGAAAATCTTACAAATTAAAATGAACTCTTTGGGAGAAATTGTTATTCCTTTTTTTTTGGCAACAATAAAGTTTATAAAGTTTAATAGAATAATGTCAGTTTATTCTGTATGAAAATAACGAACTTTTTCCTTTATAATCAAAATAGTTGAATACATAAATAAAGATATTATTCTATATAGTATATAAATACTATTTTCATTTCTGCGTTTAAATCAATCTATATGCAAATATCTATACAAAGGCATTCATTAATTCATTCCTTTTAACTTTGATTTTACTATAAAAACCATACATACTTTCACATTTATGATATTTTTAGATGAGATATAGTTGCTACGCAACGGTTAAAAGAAAAAAAATGAAATATAAGTAAATTCATAAAATAAAATGTTTTATATTATTCGAACACATGTATAAAATTCCATCATAAGTTATACACCTAATTTAAAAGCTCTGACAAATGTTTTGACAAAATTGCAAACTAATAGGAATAATTTACTACACTTATTTAAAAATTTCAGCATCAAAAATTTACTATTTAAATCCATTTTTTATATGAGCCATTTCTTTCAACAAATGAAAATTTGAAAATCGTCTGACTTGCCATTGAAAAGCATTACAGAGCAAAATAAAATATTCTATATTTCCCGAACGAATGAACCAAATTTAACCAAAAACCATACAGCTAAGTCCGAGTACCTCATCAACATGCCACATTAATTTCAAGCCGATCGGATGCTTTTTGCGGCAGTTATCGCGGAACAGATGGACAGACAGACAGACAGACAGACAGACAAACGGAAATCAAAACTTTTCGTGTCTCCACAGTAAGCCTTCACTGACGTTTCGGCAATTATGCTAGACAATTTAAAACATAAAGAAATTGGTATGCATTTATAAAGTGCAGTAAAACATGCATTTCGTAGAATATGGGGTTTGCAAAGCATTTATTATTCATTTACAGGGCACACAAAAGAATTCCGTTATATAATGATATATGGGGGGGGGGGGGCTGTTTACAGGGATATTATGTTACTGAAATATAATGGAATATATATAAATTACTCAGATTTACTACAATATACTTGCGGTGAAATATGATGTGCATAGCATTTATCGTTCTTTTACAAGGACACACAAAAGATTCGGATACAGTACTGTATCTAAAGTGCTTGTCAGTATGTCACATAAATTTTGTGGGCGCTCTATCACAAGAACTATTGCACGGAATTTAATAAAAATTTATATTCATGTAGTCCCTAATAGAAATTGGTGCCGATTAGTTTTTGGGGTAAATCACCCAACAGGTGGCGCTGCTATGCTGCATTTTTCGCGATTTCAGCAGTAGCTGTATCTCAAGAACTAATACACGGATTTTCATCAAACTTCAGTTTCAGTTGGTCCTTAATATGACTTGGTGCTGATTGCGTGTTGGTATAAATAGTCCATCAGGTGGCGTTGCTGTGCTGCATTTTTCTCGATTTCCGCAATAGTTCTATCAGGAACTAATGCACGAATTTTCCTTTAACTTAAGAGTTAGATGTTAACACAAGTTGTTGCTGATTAGATTTTGGTGTTAATCGTCCAATAGGTGGCGCTGCTACGCTAGAATTTTCATGATTTTCGCAATGGCTCTATCTCAAAAACTAATGCACATATTCTTCCTTCAGATTCAAACTTCAGATTCAGTTTGACATTGACATATGTTGTTGTTTGGTGGTTTGGTGTATCATAGGTTTTGGTGTAAAGCACTAAATATTAGGTGCTGCTAGGCTGAAGTTTGCTAGATTTACACGATTTCAGAGATAGTCATATCTCAAGAACTAATGCACGGAATTTCGTATCTTTAGAATCCTCATGATGCGTATAGACTGCCATCTAATTTTGGCAGTGTGCTAGCGAATTTTGAAGTATACATGTATACATTTGAAGTAACATGTATGAGGTTGAAGAAAGTTTTGGGATTGGCATAGATGGAAGTTTTTTTGTGTCAGTTTTCTGAAAAGAAAAAGTTATTCTTGAGGAATGCATAACAATTTTGTGAAAAATAAAACTTTGTATCGAAAGGTCAAGTCCAATTACTCAAATGCGAGCTAAGCATTTATTGATAATAATTTCATTCTTACAGCTAAAATTTTCCTATCAGGTGAACTTTTTTTTTTGCAAATAATAATGTTTCAAAACTCAAGTAATTCAAACTAATTAATGGAGTTTCTTTGATGGAATGAAATTTTATAATTGCGCTTCAAATAGGCCACCATTTTTGACTGTATCAATCGCTACTAATTTAATTAAGCGTCTTTATTTGTTTTAACAGCATGTTAATAATTGCATGTAAATATATAAAATATAATGATGAAAGCATTCTTTTAAATTTATATATGAAAACTTAAATTACAAATACTAATCGAAAATCTAGATTTTCGAGTGCAAACGATTTTAGGACAATAACGAAAGAATGTTACCCTTTCAAGTAAAATCTTAAAAGACGCTTCTGATATTTATATTTGAAATACATATAATAAAATAATCAAATGATTCTGTGAAGTGATATATTAGTATCTTTGATACATTTTGATCTAGTACTACATCCTATTACAGCGCATAAGTCATGTTTTATCGAAATTTTAATCATATCTTGAATAACAATTTTCGACGGTAAAAAATGAAAGCAAAGAAATACAGGTTTAAACCGGTTTCAATTGATAGGCGTGTCAAAGCACGTGGTTTTGTTTGGGCTTTCTGTAGCGAATTTTAGGGTTACTTTTTTGGCGTCACCTCCAGCCACCTTACTGCACCTCCATCTATCTCATTCCTCCATGAACAGTCGCAAATTGGATCAACACAAACTACAGAGTTCAGAGAAAGACAGAGAGGAAATGCGTTGATTTGGTGTTAATCTAAAAATGCAACACTGAAACCGGTTAAAACCGGTCACAATTCAATCCCACACTTGCAACTCTGTTTTAAAACTTTTTTTCCGTCCAATGAATTCAGCCCTTGTTCCTCGTACTTGTTTCGTGTGGGCTGAATGATTTGAACGATAACTGGCGTCATATTTCAAGCCGTTTCTGTAGTATAGTGTATCTCTAATATAATACAAAATATGTGGGTTTGTATGGATACAATATGTGGTTGATACGTAGAGTTGTGTTGACTGTGACGGCACACTGATGGGGTCCGTTCCATATAAAATCTCGAAGAATTAAAATATCAGCGTTTACAGTAAAGTATTTGATTTAAACATCACCTTCTTAGATAACTAAATTGGTAGTAATAAAGTGATAGAATTCAACCAATCACAAGTCACTTTAGTTACCGTGACAGGCGCATGGCCTATTACAGATACAATTATTTAACGTTTCCAAATCCATATCTCATTTCAGGAACACTCCAACATACTAACTCAACATTCTATGGACATGCATGCAGTTACAAACAGTTGTTATAATTATTTCAAGACAGATTATTTCTCTACAGATGAGTTGTGGTAGAAAATGCGTAGCTTTTGAAAACTTAAAATGAAAATAACATAACACGACAGCAAATTCCGATGTAAATTCGTAAACAAAATTTGATAAATATAAATATTTGTATTAATATACTCAAATATACGATTTGGTTCAATTTTACTCAACAGAAACAGAGATTCAACTATATGTTCATCTTATAATGCATAACATAGGAGCTCCCTCTTTTTTAGTAATCAAAATTGCTTATCAAACA
Source organism: Maratus speciosus (assembly GCA_963932465.1). Classification (NCBI taxonomy): domain Eukaryota; kingdom Metazoa; phylum Arthropoda; class Arachnida; order Araneae; family Salticidae; genus Maratus; species Maratus speciosus. Next base: position 327,651,091 of record OZ010795.1, on the reverse strand, counting down.
CATTAAATTTAGCAAAAAGTAACACCCTTGATAGCGCGGTATAGCTACCACGTAAATCGTGCACAACATGAAGTGCCAGGATCACCTGTTGAATGATTCACATCATAATCTATTCAGCACTATTTCATATCAAGGCATCATAACTAATACGAAATTTACTGCACTTCCGTGCATTATTTCTTAAATTACGCAACCACAAATTTGTTTAACCCATAAACGGAAGTCTGACTGACTTTAAACTGACAGACAGTTATTACTCCTCTCTAGTCAGATAGTATTCAGGATTTTCGAAAACGTGTAAATCCATCGAAAACCGGAAGTCGAAAATTTTTATATATCTGATATTTCGATTATGGAAGAAAGTGTAAATAATAATTGAAATTCATTACATACATTCTAAATTAATGCTTTATGTTGAATTAAAATTAGTTAAGACCCTTTCTTTATTAATTTAATAATCGGACAACAAAACCTCAAGGCAAATGAAATCGTTTCAAGAAGATCTTTTAATTTTTTTCATATTCCATGAATTATTTTCCAGCAAAATAAGAAGTTAGATCTCTTTATCCGAGAGGAATCTACATTTAAAAGACTAGGGGAATAAAAATATCATTTTAAATCTAACAAACAAAATGTATTGTTTTCAATTCTTTTCTAATCGAACGAAGTGCTCAAGGGCATTCAAATGTTACGTTTATGGAGATAAATTTCCATCTCCTCCACACATGCTTCAATTTTCTTATTTAAAACCAGACGGGAACGATAAAGAGTCTTCTTGCTTGCCAGTCGTTTGTCTTTTTTTTCGCAAAATGAAGTTTAAGAGAGTTTTGACCCTTTTTTATTGGAATAAAACCTTTGTAATAAAAGTTGTAAATGTTGTTGTTTGTAAATAATATGAAAACGTTGTATCACAACTTATTTCTTTTATATCATTTGTAGAGTCGGCCAAAAAAGAAATGAATCCTCCCATGCATTTTAAATACCAACTTGTCTTAGAGAGAAACATAAATAGATACTTTTTCAATATAGGGGTCATGGCGGTTTTCTTAAAAGCTTGGCTTCAGAAAGTAAGATTTCTTGCCAAATGATGTAAACAGCTACGAAAACAAATCTAATGAACTTAAATGCTTGTTTATAAATGTATTTATATATCTAAAAGCATTTAATTTATATGTATTATTACTATTATTAGTATATATTTTGAAGCCCAGTGGTGTAGTGGTCAGAGCATCTGACTGCCGCACCGCAAGACGAGAGTTCGACTGCCGACTGGGCAAGGTTCACTCAATCTTTCATCCCTTTGAGGTCGATAAAATGAGTACCAAGCTTGCTTGGGAACTAAACACCTAGGGTCTCGCGTTAGGTTGACCACCTGACCGGGACGCATGCTGCATAGCACCTCGGGGTCCAGAGTCATGAAAACAGAGATGGACCCAGATTCTTCATGGATTGTATAGCCACAGAGTTTAGTTTAGTTAGCATTATATATTTTATATACAATTTACTTCCATTTGTATATAAAAATAGGCAAATAAATTGTTTATATTAAATAAATTGCATAAATAAAAAAAAAAAATCCCTGCCGGATCGGGCCTACAGGCGGAGGTAGATTTCGATGTTAAGTACTAAATTCTCCAACAAAACTTAAATCAAGATTAGAGATAAAACCCAGTTTCTTCACAAAGAGCGAGCTGTAGGGAGCTAAACTTTTTGTGAAAATTGTAATATACACGAATACACACACACATATATATGGAATAGGTTTAAAAAATGGCTACAAAAAATTGAGAGAACCTTAAAGTGTTAAAATATGTTAATATTTCCATAGTCCGGTTTTTATCATGTTTTAATACGTTTCTTCAAACTTACATGGCGTTACATATTCACCTGCTAAGGTCCATTATATTTCCAATATGACGAAATATACATATTTTTTTAATTCGTCAAACTATTTATTTTGAGTTTTCATACTGAAATCTTGCTCTAGGAAACTTATGACGTAATATTCAATTTGTTTTCAATTTGTCAAACTATTTAATTTTACACGTGAAAATTTTGCAAAAGAAAAGTAATTGTTGTGGTGAGAATTTTATTATTTGTTTTTTTTTAATTGTTGGCAACTGCTATAACGAAAAACTTTTATTTTTTCCCTTCCATTGTTGTGTAAGAGCTGGTTTTATCAGAATCATGTTAAGACAGTATTCAAAATTTTGAACCCTCCCCATTTCCACCCTCTTGGGCCGATTTCGCCCATTTTCAATCCCCCCCCCCCCCCCCGAGATATTAGCCATCTCAAAGTTGTTGGCGAGTTTGAAGATGATTCGTGCATAATTGCGACTTTTATCGTGCGGACAAAATTTAGTACATACATACATATATATATATATATATATATAAACTTTTTAGGTGGGAGTGGTTTTGAGTTCCTGGGGTCCTATAATGAAAAGTTATGAAGGAATTTTTCAAAAGTCGCACCATGGTAACGACTGCAATAGGTAGTATTTCTTAGGAAATCTACCTAAAAGTATATATGAGCGAGTGAATACGCTGCCAAAAAATATGCATGAAAGTTTCCTTCTCTCAGCAAGCACATTATCACTATCTCACAAAAGCCCCTATATTGAAAAGTACCCGAAAATCGCCATTCGATCGGGAATTATATCTATTTTTAGTATACATTTTAAAACAGAGCTTAAAAGTTCGTCTTCATATAGAAATAGTGTCAAACTCTGAAATTTGTAATACAGACACCTAAATTTGGCATCATATTTGGATATTTCATAAATTTTACCGTAGGAGATCAAACGTGTGAGGTCATTCACTGAAGTCATTTGTGAATCACAGTGATTTAAACCTTTGATCTCTTAAAGTTAAATTCAATTTTAATCGTTGCAGCAATGCAACTATCTGCAATGCCAGTAGTTGTTTAAGCATAACTCAAAAACCACATGATGGATAGATTTTGCGTTCTAATATTTGATGCTTCTAGAAAACAGTTACTATTTAAGAAATTTATAGGTTAACATTCATACATATTTTCAATATTAATTTCAAAATACACATGTTTTTAAATTCATTTTGAAAAAATATATGAATTATAACAATATCTACATATACTGATAGAAAATTTAACAGAAATTAAAATCGGTACTACTTAGTTATCCCGTCGACCAAAAATCTATCGCCAAACTATAAGATTAAATGCCAACAATGGTTGATCGTAAATGTCACATTCACTTGACTTTAAGCAAGTTACACGTATTTACGTCATCAAGTGATTTTTATTTTGACGTTTTATTTGTTTATTTATTAATGTTATACTAATTTATTTGTTCTTTCGTTATTTAAAATAAAAATTATGTCAATTTGTAAAATTTGGCGAGTGGTTTGGCGATTTATATAATTTGGCGGAATTGTCCAACGAGATAACTAAGTAGTACCTTAATATCTAGAAATTTTAAATATGTGAATCCAAATGCTAAGCTTAATTCATAAAGTAAGATTTGGGTTAGACTTAAAAACCTATCCACACTACAGTTTGTTTTGCAACTATTAAAAAGGCAATTAACCTTAGGAGTTCAAAATTTGAATCAGAGAAAGGCTTTGTCTAGAAATTTGCAGTCTTCATGTCTGCTGGGTGTGCACTTGTATTCCTCCATTTGCCATATTTCGTCATATTATTACTCATTGCTGTTTACTTTATTTTGTAACGATTTCATACTTAAAATGTAACACAGCATAATACTTATTCTTAATGTGTGTTACTCTAACTTGTGTTGATTAAATATACATCCTAAAATCAATGTGGTTTGTTCATTTATTTGTGCTGGCCACTTTGCCCAGCCTAGGCGGGCGAAGTGGCCATTTTGTATGTATTTTTAAGCAACGTGCGCATATTAAAATAAGTTTTTTTTTTTTAAGTAAAAAAGCAATTGAAACGAAACTTATTATACTTACCATTGATATTTGTTTTTAGAACTTTACTGATTAAAAATGTATCATAAAAATTCATCAAATCTTACAGTGGCCACTTTATCACTCCTTCCCCTATGTATGTTACTTTCACAGATATAGTATGTGATTAGGATATGTATCTCATTCTGATTCCGGTTGATATAGCCTATAGCCAATAAAACTACCATCGTAAACTTCTTAAATATAAAAGCCCTATTTCTGATATTATGTGCTTAATAAATTTAGACTAAATTATTATTTTATATTATGTAACTATTAATATTAATTAATTAATTAATTAACATTAATTATTGATTAACTGATTAATATTAATTAACGATAATTAATATTTTATTTATTAATTGATTAACAATCATTTTCGGTGATCTATCTTCCTGGAACGGATAATTCATAGTTACCAAATTAACTGGCGATTCATTTTAAAAATTTGATTCATCAAATATTTTTACATGAGTTGTGTTGGGTTTATTTACATTTAAAAGTTCTGAAAATAAGTTGAGTTGTATGACCCTTCAACTAAGATAATTAGGCTAAACTTTGACTAGCTTACAAGCGCGATTTTTTTTAATACACCGTTACAAAAGTTCATGGTGCTTTTCGGTTAGCCGGGATCCAGTGTTATGTATACATACATATATATGTATATATACCTGTATGTATACACATATTGTATATATACACATATATACATATATAGCCACATATATGTATGTGTATACATATGTATATATAAATGTATATAGACATATACATGTATACATAACACTGGCGCCCGGCCAACCAAAAAGTACCAAATTCATCACTGGTGTTTGTTGCATAATTATCAAATTAACCGACGATTCGTTTTAAAAATTTGATTCATCAAATATTGTTACATGAGTTGAGTTTATTTACATTTTACTTACGTCAAGGAAAGTTTTTGAAGTAAGTTGAGTACTTCAACTAAGAGAATAAGGCTAACTTTGGCTGTCTTACAGGCTCGAATTATTATTTTTTTACATCAGTTGCGTTACATTAATTCATTGCTGGATACACTCTAAAAAAACCTGTAAATTTATGAGCGTTTGCCCTTCAATTTTCACGGGCAACAGCCTTATTTGATGAAGAACGGTCTGATCCATTAAATAAGTGACCTTATCCGTTAGATATTTAAAAAATTAAGGGCAATCCACATATTTTTACAGTTCTAGCCCATTTATTAGGAAAAATACGGATTGGTAATTGGATACGGATTTTTATTTTACGGGGTATGACTGGAATCTCTGCCGCCGGCCTCTGCCCGTAATTTTACAGGGATATTTTTGTATGTGTAACTTGCTCTGCGAATGATTATCTTCATGGTTTATTATTTTTATCTGTCACGATGAAAGAATCTCTTGTGTCTGTGTACTTCGATGGAATGAAATATTGGATTGCCAGCCTAGTTTCAAATGAAGTTATCTCAGATTATTAACATATTTGAAGATAACTCAGCCCTCAGATATTGTTTTTAAGGATCTTTTTTTAAAATGTGACTTTTAGCAGTTTTATTTGAAAAAGTTATTTTAATAAAAATGACCGCCTGGCATATGAAAAGCGAAGCGGTCAGTCTGAATTTGTTTTCCTCATTCACGGGATTTGGTCTATTATAATATAGATGAGGATGAAATATAAAATTTTAATACTTCTGGCATATTAACCAGCATAACAACTACAATAAACTTGTTATTACAATTTTCAGTGCATTATCATTTGTGTTTTGTAAAGAATTCGAATATCCTGCCTGATATGCATAAAATTATTTGGAAAGAAAATAAGGTTATGGTTTGCACTAATAATTCGAAATTATGTAAAAGTTCTTAACATTCAATTTTTATCATATTATATGTGCAATTTCTTAAAATACGTTCATTTATGTGTCATTAGCATAAAGTGACTATTTCTTATTGAAAGCACAAATGTTTAATCAAACTAATCCTGCTACATTCTAATCTTATTCTTCTCAAAATAATTTACCTAGATATTTTGCATTCTATACGATTAATTGCTGCATGTATGGAATATTTATTTATTGAGCTTAAAAAAAAAACATAGCAAACCAATTCGTTTTACTCTAGTAATAAATTTTATCCACATACTGAAGAAATCGTATCTCTGAATTTAAAGAAGAAAGATAAGATTGACACACAAACTCGTCTACTTTCATTTCTATTTTAATCGGCAAAAGTAACTGGAGGCATTCAAATAAGTCGTTATTTTATTTGCATTTCCTTTATTTCCTTATTATGGTTACCCAAAATAATTTTGTGTATTTATGAAAGAAAGGAAATAGTTATCGATCGTACGAATATTTCAATCATACAAAATACATATTAAATGCATGCATTTCCTTACATTTTCCTAATCTATGTTTTCCTAATATATGTTTATTTATGTACCATCTATATGTATTAACATTATATATATATAAATCGTTTGCAGGCATTGAAATTTGTTCACTATAAATAATTAATAAAGCATTCATATATTTTATGCATTCTATATAATAAAATTCCGAATACCTTTAAAAGGTTACACTCATCCATATTCGCACAGCTTGGGATAAAAGCTTATCGGATTTTAGATCTGCAATAAAAAGGGTTTCTGTGGAAAATAAGAAACTTGCGTACTTTTTTAAATGCAAAATAAATATTTTAACCCTTTCAGGGTCAGAGTACTTTTATACCTAAAAAGTATAAGCTTTTATTCACGTACTTGGATCACCCAGCCAGAGCGCCCACCTAAATAGGCATATACTGTTATGCTTTTTCACGTATTTATTTATTCACGTACTTAACACATGGAAGATATTTATTTCAAATCTCTGGTGCGAATGCGGTATTTAGGGATTTAACCTAAGGATAAAAAAATAAACCACGGCCTTCAAGGGGTTAACAGCAGAATAAAATAGACTATGTATTGAAATGATATCTTTATTTTAAACTACCCTTATTGAATATTAAATATGCGAATTATCATATTGTTAACTGAGCGTAAAACCTTCAGAGCGAAAAATGTCCAGGCCGGGAATCGAACCAGTATCCTTGGAATAAACTCCAATGCTCTATCATTTGAACTACGAGAACGATTCCAGCCTGCACTGCAAATTCTCAAACACAAAAATAAACACATTTTACAACACTTTTTTCATCAAATTAACAACACATTAATGTGTTGTGAATCAGAAAACTTCATGTACAAAATATATTTTGTATTGTGATTGTGTTCTTAATACGTTGCAAAAGTGTTGCTATCTAGAAATGTGTTCTTAATATGTTGCAATTGTGTTACTAGTATATATGTTACTATATACTCAAGTGTTACTATATACTCAATATGTTGCAAAAATTTTTCTATCTAAAAATGTGTTCTAAAAATAGCGTTGTTAATTGTGTTGGAATCGTGTTGTAAATAGAGTTGATGAAAATATTTTCTTACAATACTGTTGTGCTGCACAACACTTTGTCACCAAATTAACAACACATTGTAAACACCACACAATTTCGAACACTATAAAACAACACATGTAAAACACTTTCAAAACACTTTCTACATGGTGCCTTCAAAATAACACACACACTTAAAACATACTATTTATTAAACATTTATAACACAATTATAAAAATGAATGTTTTATAAACACATTTTCTCCTCTCTAATTTTTAACATCCCTTTTTGCACAAGCGTTTTATTTGGCACAACATATGCACAACACAATTCTGAAATTATTTTAGTTTGAAGTGTTAATTATTATGTTCAGTTAGTATTGCAAAAGTGTTTCCGGAATTTGCAGTGTGGCATCTCTCACTCGCATATGTCGGTATATGTGTCGGCCCATGAGTGAGAGATTGCAGGCTGGAAATCGTCCTCTTAGCTCAAATGGTAGAGCATTGGAGCGTTATTCCAAGGATTTGGGCTCGTTCCCTTTCTGGGCATTCTTCGCTCTGCCGGTTTTACGTTTAGTTAGCAATGTGATAATTCCCGTATTTACGAGGTATATCCACAAATTAAGATCCGTTTCTATTTCTATCCGCTGCAGCGCTGCGATAGCAGTTCCGAGCATGCGCGGTAGTTACTCTGACTGAAGGAGACTAAATGTACGCCATTTTCAGATCGCTGCTGCCGCTGTATTATTTGTAGTGCTTCTTTAGAATGTCAGCCTTAATTGAAAATGCCGCCCCTTGTGAAATCAGATCTGTGATTCGTTTTCTCAATGCAAAGAAAGTTAAACCAAGTGAAATTTATCGTCAAATCTGCGAGGTTTACGGACAAAATGCTGTGAGTGATTCAATGGTTAGAAGATGGGTCAGACAGTTTAATGAAGGACGTGATCAAGTGCACGATGAAGAACGAAGTGGACGCCCTTCTTTGGTTACTGATGAACTGGTTCACGCAATTGAAGAGAAGATTAAGCAAAACCGTAAGTTTACAATTAGTGCTCTTGATATGGAATTTCCGCAAATCTCACGATCACTAATTCATGAAATTGTTACTGAAAAACTGAAATTTTGAAAACTTTGCTCACGTTGGGTACCCAAAATTTTTACTGAACAACACCAAAAACAACGGATGGGCAGTGCACTTCAGTTTTTGACCATTTTTTCTTTCACCTCAAATCTTTCTTTGGTAGTCAACACTTCACCGATGATGACGAGCCGAAAGAACATGTAACCACATTGTTCGAAACACAGGCGGCAACCTTCTATGAAGAAGGCATACAAAACCTTGTGGCACGTCACGACAAGTGCCTACAAAATTTCGGAAGCTATGTAGAAAAGTAGTGTCGCAGTTTTAGATTTTTGTACAATAAATATTTTTTTTTGTATCTGTATACGTTTTTTTTATATAACCAAACGGAACTTACTTTGTGGATATACCTCGTAATATTAAAATTATTCGGGAGTAATTTCATTGCATAAAATTAATTAAGATTCCCCTTATTCATACACGCTTTTCTTGCTACCATGTGTCCAACTTCTGACTACATCTTAAAGGACACTTGTAATTTTGTTCTTTTTATTTTTATTTTACTGTTCTTTTCAAATTAAAATATACGTATATATATATTATTTCATTTCGAAATTATGCTTGCATTTATAAAATTACATTTTATGATATCTGAATGTAGGATCTTATGTTATTTTTTTAAAGCATTGATAATTCTTACATCATATAAATGGTGAGTCTACTGGATTGACAGACGAGGCGTGTTCAAACGAAACTCATTCGACAGTTCTAGTAAGCGGAACGTAAATAAAGGAAACACAAAACTGACTGAAATAGAAAGAATAGTATATATGTAAACTTACAGCATACACATTTGTATAGAAAATACGCCCATGATGTTAACCTTTAAATGCATAGCGTAACTTAGGAACTACATGATCTTTTTTTGCCATTTGGCGCTTTCTCTTGATCTTTTGGTGTTGGCGCTTTCTGTTGGTCTTTTGGTGTTGGCGCTTTCTATTAGTCTTTTGGTGAACTATTATGTCTTACTTACGTGTGATAACACACATTTACGGACGTAAGGTCTGTTTTTGTACTGATTTGTTATCACGGGTAGGTTATAACACATTTTGTTGGTACTGCTTGCAATGGGCTCGACTGACGTTTTTTCTCTATCTTTATAAGATAGTCATTATTAAGTCTGCAAACTATTAAAAGCATTATAAAAATTATCAAATCTTTGCATAATTGCTATTGTGCAGTGTAGACACTTTAAAGTAAGTATATAATTTTAAATTATCATTTTTAGATCAATTTCGTTATGTAACTCAGGAGTGACATTATGACATTATGTCCAACAGAAGCATAAATATATTTTTGCACTATTTTTCTAGAAGATAATTAACAAAAATAGACTCAAATAAAAAATTTTCGAACAAAATAAAAAATCATGCATTAAAGGGTTAAGGGGGTTCGAAACAGAAAAATCATAAAATTTTCTAAAAAACTGTTACTGCATTAAAAATTTCTCTGTTTTTTCTGCTTAAGTTGACGTTTAAATCATGCTTCTATCTTAATTGGAAAAGGAAATATTATTTTTTTCGTTTTGATTTGTTTTCAAAATCTAGCTTTCAAGCAATAGTTGTCACGGAAACGACTTCTTGGGAAAATGCGTTTTTCTTCATGATGAGTTTTTTCACCATTTCTCGTATTTAAATTGTTATAAGTCAAGAATCGTTAAAGATAAGTGTTTCAAACTTGGAAGAGGTCTTTTCAATTGTGTAACTTAAATTTTGATTCAGCAAATTTGAAAAAAAAAATATTTACTTTTGAAAATATAATTTTTTGAAAAAAAGTCACATCATTATTTTTTTAATTTTTACTTTAAATATTTTTCATTTGTATTTAAACTAATATTTTTAAATCTGCTGAATCAAAATTGAAACTTATATATGTCTGTTTATTTAAATGGGAAAAAATTGAAATTTTATAAATAATATTTCGAGTTACAACGATTTTAAATTACACCGCTTTTTTTTAAATTTTTAAATTAAAATTTTTTAGGGTTTCGTCCATCTGACGAAACTCTATTCGTCTCACTTCTCTGTCTGTCCTTCTCTCACAGTGCCCGTTCTCAAAAACTATATATGTTGGAGACTTGAAATTTTGCATACTAATACTGAACACCTCACATCAAACGACAAATCATAAAATTTTGAAAAAGTCTTATATTTAACCCTCTGGGCGCTAGCTTGTGTATTTTAAGCTTTTTTTTTCTAACTCAGCCCCTAATTAAGTTGAAGACTTGAAATTTTGCATAATTATAGCTAAACACCTCACATCAAACGACAAATCATAAATACTTGTAGCCGAATACTTGCAATCACACGAAAAATCATAAAATTTTCAAAAAGTCTTATATTATTTACCCCTCCGGGTTCTAACTCGTGTATTTTAAGCAATTTTTTACTCTCCCCTCTTTTCAACAGGAGGGCACTTTTCTAGCTTTTGCCAACACTCCTTTGACCACTCTTTCATATTATGCACCATAGACTTAAATATTTTAGTTCCACTTTTTAGTGTCAAGGGGCGCCTACCTATCTCGGGTGCTAGGGGCCCGATCCATTCTACTAGTATATCTACAGATAGGTTGTAAAACGGAGTTTCGTTCGGATAGGGTTTTTTTTGGAATGGAGTGTGCCTCCTGGTTGCAAAATGTGGAACTAACAGATTTCGCAAAAGGATAAAGTGTTTTGAAAGGAATGTTAAACGAAACCCTCTGTGAGATCTGTGATCACACTTACCCACTTGTTTAAAATAATTATGAGAAGATTTATCAAGCGATTTTGCTTACAAATGGTATGGTTAACCATCACAAAAAATTTCAAAATTTTAATTCAATAAATAAAAATTATTTTAAAATGTGTTCCGGAGCCCCTTAAGACATGGTTCCCATTGCTTGGTAAGGCGTCGAACGCCGTCGTCGGAGAAAGATTTCGGTTTTTGCTTGAACCTATGAAACGTTAAATTCACTTGCCAAGTAACGAATGCTTCGTCAATGGTTCATCTTGAACGATTGATTTATTGATTGATTGAGTGACGGCCGATTATCTACACTAGGGATATAGGCCCGAGGGGGAGTGCCCTTCGTGGGGGTCTTTCTAAGGGAACCTAACCCGTATTAAGGCATGGAAATCCATGGTTCGAAGAAAACCACGAAAACTCCGAACGATTAGGCCGACGGGCGCGATTGGTATCGAACCCAGCACTTCCCGTCTACCAGTTTCGAGAGCAGAACCTCTCGGCCACTGGTGGGGCTCATCTTGAACGAAGTGTCAATATCCGCAGTCAGTGTCTCAGTAACAACTTTGTGTTTCTGACCAAGACTCGCCAAATTCATCGATTTCTCACGTCTGTTGCGGAACATTCGCAACCAATCCATAACAGTTGGCTTTGATAAGCACTTTTTTTCATACACAGCAACCATTATCCGATGATTTTCATCAGGATTGCAAACCTCTGCCAATGAAAACTGTATTAGGGTATAGGGGGGTAAAATCACGGGCTTTCAATAAATTTCGATTTTGAATGAACACGTTGGTCTAAATCTGTTTGATGTCTGAATAAAATGTTACATTAGGACCTCACTTAGTATCACCATCATCCTAGATTCTGTCAAATTATAATTTCGCAAGAAATTACAACTTTTTTAAAACACTGCTCTACGTGTCTTTGCCCCATTGATTGGGGTGAAAACTCGCAGTGAAGGGCAAAGCCTCGTTGTGTTTAACTGGCCGAGTGAAAGTTTACAGAAATGCAATCGAGGTAAACTACACGGCATTTAGAAGCTAAAGAGTTTCCGCTCTTCACTGAATTTTTGGATTTGTAGACATTTATAATATTATCATCTGAACAATCAGATGAATTTTTTAAAATATGACTACAAAATGAAAAATTGAAACTTATTTAATTTTATCTGCATGGAATGCAGCTTTCTTCGCATGATATCAATACACAACTAGTACGATTGAAGCCTAACTTTCGACTACTGTTTTACATTGAAAAAACATTGCGTTCATATTAAATCAGTCTGTGCGTGTTTTTGCCCCGGGCGTTTCTTTGCAACCCCTATGCAACTCCACTGTGATATTGTTTGGACTTTTCCGGAATCACTTCAGCCATCTTGAACATACCGGAGCATAACTAACAAAACAAGTTCAATTAAAACCCATTCAGCTGAATACAAGTTCTAAGAGGCAAAAACTAAATTCCCATTTGCATTTTATATATTTAGCAGATTATACATCTTAAAGTTTTAAGGAACAAATTTTAAAAAGTAGAATTTATAAATAAACCAGGTGATGCAACACGGTCTTCCCTGGTTACAGAATATACCTGAACAACATTTTTTTTAATTGAAAAATAATAGATTTTTTTTATACTTAATATATTTTTTTAGATTGCCCACTAATAACAGCAAAACGCGTTTTTATATAAAAAATAATAATTATGTATTCAAATAAAATTTTGAAATTTATTAAAATCTATACTTTTGTGGAATATAAACCGGAAATAAATGCTGAACTATTTATGTTATTTTAGGTGCAAAAGGGATTTATATTTCGTAATCGTCTGTACGCGATAAAGATACATTTTAAAAAAATCATGCTTAAAAGTTATTTTAAAAATCTGAAATAATAAATAAATTGCAGTACTGTTTTCAAAAAAATTGCGCTTGAGAGTACAACGGTGACGGTGTGAAAATTAACTAGTCGGTTTTGCCAATCCCAAAACTTTCTTCTGTCTCATACATCTTCATACGTCAAACTTCGCTAGTATAGTGCCAAAATTAAATGTCAATCTAAGCCCATCATGAGGATTCTAACGACAGGAAATTCCGTGCATTAGTTCTTGAGATATAAATAGGGGAGACCGGGGGAATGGCGACACCTTAAGGGAATTTAACTTTTTTCACTTCAAACAAAAAAATGTTTATTTTTTAATAGTGAAAATTCTAAAGCTGAATCATTATCTTTAGTATCTGTATAAATTTAACCGTAATCATAACTGTAAAGTAAGCACACATAAAAAAAAATTCTTTCAACCTCTGTACAGTGGCGGTATTACCCAGGATACTGGGTTAATTCCGCCACTGTATCGGGGTAATGACGCCACTCTTTAATGACCTAGTAAATACATAAAATGGATACTAGGAAACACATAACCTAATAAAAATGTTTAGACAGCATAACTTATCAAAATAATGATTAATTACAACGTTCCTTAAGCTAGATTTATTAATGTGCTAAGCTTACAATTTAACCCAAATTAGAAAAGTCACCCTTTGCCATGGTGGCGGTATTACCCCGACAATATAGTGGTAAACTCCCAGCGAAGCCTAAAGAAGAACCGAACTTGCACAACAAATTGCATCAAAATGTCGGCAAATGCATGTAGATTACGGGTAATATTATCTTAAGTACTTAATGTTTCAATAAAAGGTGTTTACCTCTACTCATTTGAAGCTCCAAAATAAGAAGCAACTAGATAAAAACTAAATTTTTCACTAGAAGAAGCGAACGACGTACAACAAAACCATTCTCACTCTAGGCACTGTTTCTATTGTTGGCCGCTATAGTGCAGACGCAATCACTATCTCAAACTGCCGTTAGTTTTTAAACTAGACGGGGTGACGGCATAACCTGGAGTGGCGCCATTCCCCCGGTCTCCCCTATCACTAAAATCGTCTAAATTATGCAATCTGCAGCATAGCAGCGCCACCTGTTGTGTGATTTACACCAAAACATAATCAGCAACAACATATGAAAACGCCTAACTGAATCTGAAGTATGATGAAAATACATGCATTAGTTTTTGAGAAAGAGATATTGCGAAAATCGTGAAAAATCCAGCATAGCAGCGACACGTATTAGGCGATTGACACGAAAACCTTAATCAGCGAGAACATGTGTCAACGTCTAAATGAATCTGAATTTAGATGAAAATTCGTGCATTAGTTCTTGAGATAGAGCTATTGCGGAAATCGTGAAAAATGCAAAATAGCAGCGCCACCTGTTGGGAGATTTACAGCAAAATGTAATCAGCACCAACTCATATGAAGGAAAAACTAAATCTGAAGTTTGATCAAAATCCGTATATTAGTTCTTCAGATAGAGCTTTTGCGGAAATGGTGAAATATGCAGCATAGCAGCGCAAACTGTTGGACGATATACACCAAAAACAAATCAGCACCAGTTTATATCAAGGTCTAACTGAATCTAAAGTTTTGTGAAATTCCGTGCGTTAGTTCTTGAGATAGATCGCCCTCAAAATTTTTGTCACATACAAACAGACTCGCAGGGACAGACTCACAGACAGACATTTTCTGAAAAGCATCAGGACCTTCTATAATGTATAAATCCATCAAAACCCGTAAGTCGAAATTTTTCAATTATCCATTACTTTCTTGTTGTAAAGATAGAAGAAAGTAAACATGTGCGCTGTTTAGAAATTTTTTTAAAAATGCAGTAAAAGAGAAATTTAATGACTCTGTGTTGCCAACTCAAAATTACGTCAGCGTTACACACGGACATATTTGTCCTTTACGTAAATTAAACAACACTTTAAGCACCAGGGCAGTTAAAGTTAATAAATACAATTTAATTTTTTAATTAAATTTATAATACATATTTTCCATTTAATACATTATCTCCATTAAAACACGTTTTCTTTTATTATATTTATTCTTATACATTTTACACACTTCCATGCGTTTCATTTTCTAGATTCACCTCGTAACGTACTTACATGTTTACATAGAATTTTGAATACATACGATAGGTACATAATCCTTGTATCAGCAAATGTATGTGAAAGGGATTAACGAGGAAGTTCCCGTAGTACTGATTAAACTAACTCTTAAAAAATAATAATTACGATTAATAAACGGTTAAAGGTGCAAAATTTGGTAGGGTTTAGTTTTTATTAGATTAATAGCATCCAGTAATGAATCAGTAATACACTCGCTTCCACAATATAATGGTACTCTGTACAATTTCTTTCCATGACCGGAGTTTTTTTTTTTTTTTTATCATAAATGACACGACGCTTAAAAACAGTAAGTAAGTCTGTTTCTTCAAAAAATATTCCAGAACTTTTCGTTTCGAGTAGCTCTAGCAATAAATTTTATCCCCATACTAAAGAAGATATCCTATCTCCGAATTTAAAGAAGAAAGATGAAGTTGATACAAAAACGCGTCTGCTTTCATTTCCATTTTAATCGAAAGAAATGACTGGAAGCATTTAAATAAGCCATTTCTTTATTGAAGAGGAAATTTATGTACCCTTTTGCAGGGGTATCCATTTTCTTTCTGTCAGGAATTCGAATACAAACCGATAATAGGGTGAAATATCTGACCAATCTTCATTTGTCTTCGTTAGCGGCAACCGAGATTTTTGTAATGTTCATTTGCTACAAAAACTTGTTGCTTGCGAAAGAAAAATGTTTTGTGATTTGATTTTGACCGTTATCAAACAGATTAAATTGTTTAAACATTTAACGAATGACGCTGCTAGATCAGTGGTTGTAATTTAAGGGGACCATTGGGATAGACATATAAAACCTTGATATCTCAGATAAATGAGTATCAATAATAATAAATTTATTTCTCCATAATAATTTTTTCATTTGACCAAATTAATCATTATGACTTATCATATCAGGTTAGAAGTATTTTTTACTTATTACGTAGATTTATAGTGACAAATGAAAGACATGTTTTGCCTAACCATGATGTTATTAACTTAATTGAAAGTGATTAAGTTTCGTTTGTTTGCCTTCTGTGTCGACGCTGTTGCCTGTATACTAGATGTTCTGTATTCTTAGGGATTTCTTATATTTTCAACAATTTTGTTTATTTTTAAAAATATGGTTCAAATGGTGAAATCACTACATTTCAATGCTCAACTAAACGAACACTTTGAAAAAAAAATTAACTGAATGTTTAATTAAAATTTCTGAAAATTTTATAAAAATTTGAATTTTTTAAAATTTCTACAACTTTTTTAAAAATGATATTTTTGTCCAGTTTTTAAAAGATTTTTAAATGTGTATTACACAAGACCGCGCATACATTTTTAGTTACATCTAATACTACATTTAATATAATTTTTTTACTGATAAATATAGTGTAAAAAAATAAAATCTAACACATCTTCATTTATTTTAAATTAAAAAAAAATAATAACAAAAAACCTGAAGGCTAATTCCATGGTTAGATTTATTGCATATATAATAAAAAACATGTACAAAAAGGTTTAAACCTCTATCTCAATGAATAATAATAATAAAAAAAAAGCATTAGCATTTTTAAAACAAGAAAGTGAAGAAACTGTGAACGTGGTAAAAAGCCATTTAAATTTTTAATTTGTGTGGATAATTGCGTTGAGTGTAGACTATAAAAAAAATCCGACTAGCTTTCCTGTAGGAATCGGAAAAATAGTTGCCCTTACCGTACCGGAAAATTTTCCTACCTAGCCCGGAATAAAATCCGTAAAATCGAAATAAAATCCGTAAAATCGGAATAAAATCCAAAAAATACCGTTTTAATGAATGTTTCCTTTTTTTACGGATTTTATTCCTAGATGGGTCGGAAAATTTTCCGGTACGATAAGGGCAACTATTTTTCCGATTCCTACAGGAAAACTCCTCAGATATTTTTTACAGTGTATTAACAAAATTTACAATATCTCGCGATATAATTACCGTATGAGTAAAGATGCGGCGTCAAAATATTCACAATTAACCTGGCTTCCACTTCATATTAAAAAAGAAAAATTGATTTTTTGACCAATTTTAAGGTAAACTGTCCCCTTAAAATGTCTTAAAAGTACCAAGAAATTGTGCTTTCAAGTAGCTTATTTATTATTTAAAATTTAACATTCTAAATTAGTACAAAAATTTCAAATTCCATATTATTATTTATCTTCCTTTAAATAAATAAAAAATGCTTCTTCGTTACCTAGTATTAAATATGAAGCGTATTTCTCGTCCTAAATTTTCTATTTTTTTTCCCTTACACAACTAAGCGAAAAGTTAATTTCCGTAATTTAGTAGAAAAAAAAATTGCAAATACTGATGTTATCAAAATCTAATTTCCTATCATATTTAAAATATTCTCTGATTAAATTAAGCAAAAGGAAGAACAAAGAATGTAAAATTTTAACAAATTAAGATACAAAAACTTTTTATTTTTATTTGAAACCTCATAATGTAAAAATCACTTTAACACTTTAAAATAAATCCTTTTGTTGTTAAAAAAAACTTTGATGCGTAGCATATATTCAATAAATAAAATTAAATCAAACATCTTGAATTTGCAATTTTCATTTCATTTCAGATTGGAAATGGCCAAAGAATTGTCACATTTCTTTAATAATATGGAAGAGCATGCAGTACCTCCACAAAATTTGAGTTGGATGTGTTAATTTACAAAGTATCAATTCATGTCGTCAGACAGTCATCGATAATTTCTAATTTTGAAATGGGCATTAAAATTACTTTAATCGAGAAAATTTATCTTGGAGCTTTTCAAAAAGAGATATTTCCAGTATGGTTGGTGTGATGATTGCCTGACTGTTTTTCTCAAAACACAGTTACGTCTATCCTTTCTATATGCTTGATATAAGGAGAATTGCAATACGAAATTACTAGGTGTTGTACAATATAAGTAGATAAAGACAAAGTTTACAGCACCAAAACACTTTTATGTCTGGCAAGCTAGTTTCGGTACCCATAGAGTACCGTCATCAGTGCAAAATATGATTGACATATATATCATATGATATGAAATATGTAATATGACATATGATCCCATTTTGCACTGACAGTACGCTGTGGCTACCAAAACTAATTTGCAACAAGTAAAAGTGTTGTGGTGCTAAAACGTTGTTTTTTATGTACTGGTAAGGAGAATATCTCACACATTTACAAAGAAATGAAAAGGAAAACAAAAATGCCCATATTTAGAACCTTTTATGCTATCTAGGAGCGATCGATAATTCTATGCGACAAATTTGGTGTCTGGTATGGGAAATCCAGTCCTAAAATTAAAACTTTTATGTAAAAGCATGAACAAGGACAACTAATTTATAATACCGTGTAAGACAGTATCGTGCTTCTATTCTATATCTGTGACACTTATTGAATCATTCATTAGTCCACTATATTGATTTCATAGAACGGAGTTCCCGATTCGAAATCTTTCGCCTTCTAAATTATAAAACAATCGTGTGGGTGGATTTGTTTGAGATTTAAAACATTAGTTCTATGACACTTATTACCTTGAGGCAATCATTAGTCCAGTATATGGTACATAATGTAGAGTCCATTAATCCAAACCTCACATATTCTAAATTATGTAAATAACGGTGCATGCGGGTTTCAATTCAAGCTTTTAGCGTTAAATTTGTGGCTTTTATGATCTATAATCATTTCTAAAAATCTCCATTTGTGCCCCATTTTTTTTACGTGAACCATCTGCTGAACAGTTTAGGTAGAGTAGCATCATAAAGAAAATCATTGGGATAGACATATAAAACCTTGATATCTCAGATAAATGAGTATCAATAATAATAAATTTATTTCTCCATAATAATTTTTTCATTTGACCAAATTAATCATTATGACTTATCATATCAGGTTAGAAGTATTTTTTACTTATAACATAGATTTATAGTGACAAATGAAAGACATGTTTTGCCCAACCATGATGTTATTAACTTAATTGAAAGTGATTAAGTTTCGTTTGTTTGCCTTCGGTGTCGACGCTGTTGCCTGTGTACTAGATGTTCTGTATTCTTAGGGATGTATAAAGTAGTCATTGATTTTAAGGTAAATATTGTTATATTACATGCATTTCTGATTCGGTTTTTCGATGAGAAGTTTTTTTTCGGTAGCTGATGTTCATATTTCTTTTTTGTGCGTGTGGTTGATTTGTGTTATTGTGTTACATGCGTTACGGTCATTCAGGGCAACTTTGATCCGCATTTTCTCTATTTTCATATGCCACACTCTTATTTGAAGAATATTGTCGCAACTAGGGGCATAAAAGAGAAGACATGATCCTAAATTATTGTTTGACTATGAAAAATTAAGGAATAATAAGGATAAAAGCAATAAAAAATGGACTTTTAGCCTGGTTCAAAGTTACCCAGCCATTTAGGGTAACTTTGCACCATATGATAAATTTTTAGATAAAATAATTCATTATAAAAAAAAGTATTGTAGTCAGGACAACTTTAAACCCCAAAAGATGTTTTCAGATATGTAAAGACTGCGAATTTACATTTCCCAACATCACAAGATTTGTATCATTTATGATATTACAACAAATATCAGGCATAAGAAAAGTGGAAGAAGAGAACCATGAACATTTAGAAATAAAAAAAACCTGTTTATTGTTCATATAAAACATAAAAATGCAGTGGAAAACAATTTTCAATGTTTTATCTCAATAATATATCCATAGTTACAGTAATACGACTAGTACTAGCATTATTCAAACAAGAATAAAAAATTTCAAATGTATGAAATGTCAAATTTGAGTAGCTCCGCCCCGAAAAACGCCTTTAAATGGATTTTATGGATTTTACGCATATTTGTGAAAATATTTACATGTTATATCTAATGTTCATTTTCGGCATTTATATAAGATATACGTACAAATATGGGAAATTTTTTACAGTAGCACCTATAATTAATGAATTATAAGCATCAGTATAACTTTGAGCCGGCTCAAAGTTACCCTGAAAATGGGGTAAAATGTTAGTGCCTTCTTATTTTACATTTTATTAACTATTAATAAATGAATAATCACAAAATATTAACGCATTTACAATATTTGGATAATAATATATCTTATAAATGAGTATATTGTTACTTACTATGAAAATTTAATTGTATTACAACAACTTCAAAACAGTATTCAAATTAACTTGAAAACAGTACTTTACAAAAATAGTTAGATGATGCATTTAATTGCGCATAATGTTACTAATTTATTTTCTAAAATAAAGAGTAGAAATCCCAGTTTAGAACCTTGCCAACAGAGCACAGTTCTGGAGTTTATTTAGTCTTTTAGAGTCAAAAATATTGAAAAATAGGAGGTGGTGCAAAGTTACACCCCGTGGTTCAAAGTTACCCTGATTGACTGTACTGGCAGCTACAGTGATCTTAAATCTTACTATGGCAATGCGCTGAAATCAATCTCTGTGTTAAGATCGATTGTTGTTTGGGCCTTTGTTTTGAGTTATCTTATGTGAGGTAGGCCGATATTATATCACGGGCAAAAAAGAGGTTCTTAAAAGTAAGAGATGCCTTATTATTATGCCTTTATAGATGCCTTTATTTAATCCTAGAGCTGACATTTAAACAATCGTTTTAACAGACCAGAGTACTATGGATACTTCAAAATTGTTATTAAAGCTCTTTTGGTATTTGAATATGGAACAATAAGTAATATTTTTGACAAGATACGGCAAAAATTCGACATGGCTATACAAAGTTTTTAAGATATAGCAAATAAAATAGCGTGTAATTAAGGCTACACTGCCGAAAGGAAAACTACTATGCGATCGTAATAGATTCGATATAATAGCGCAATAATTCCCTTTATTGGTTTAATATATACGTCGAACTTGCTATTTTGACACATCTTCAATTTTCTTATTTATAAAATCAGTATTCAAAATTTTACATGCATATACTACATCTATAATATAGTACACATACTCATAATATCAAACTGTATAGGAAAGCATATTTAATTTTTTTATAAATAAAGTAATAAAAATGCATTTAAAAATATTATAATTCATTTAAGATTGAATTTTCCCCAAAAATATATCCCTGGTAAAAAGTATGCAATTAATTTGCGCTATAATAAGGCATCCAAAATGCGTTCTTTTGTCATAGACACCGAATATGAAAGATTCTTCGTTATAATCAAAATTTGATTTGAATAAGAATTTCGCGTAGTTAACATCTTATCAAAAAGGTGAGCACAAATTACGTGGCCCGGTGGAATTGGCTGAAACTCTGTGGCTGTTGTAGACCATCATGATTATATGTCTCAATGCGCACAATCCTGAAAAATAATGGCTAGTTTTGATGCTATAACATTCATAAGTCCTTCATTCTTCATTCCTATTGCAATATTCCAACCTTCCAGTTTTTTCTCCTGTCGGATAAAAATAATGTGGACAAGAAAATTATTTATCGAAATATTTCCTGTTTCCGCGTGGTTTGAATTTGGCTTTAATTAATTACAAAAAAAAATTGGATTAAATTTATTTCGAATTATATCATATTTCCATCATAATATCATAACTACCAACCTTCCTTCCTTTAGTTTTTTAATCAAATTAAAGCAGGAATTTTGTTGAATAATAAAAGCTAATTAAGAACGGCATGGAAAAAGGAAACATTTCATTAATTATTTTTTCAGGTCCAAATTATGTTTATTTGACCTGAAAAAAACCATACGTTTAGAAGCTATGTAATATCGATTAATATCATCAGGCAGTTATAGCATCAAAACTAGCAGCTTTTCACGATTGTGTCCGTTGATACATTTCATCACCTTTGAATTAACTATAGCATACCAAAATTTCAACCGCTTCCAACGGAACCATTTTTCCTTATAATTTGTGCATTGTCTTTTGAACATCTTAATCAACTATTTTTTTGTCGTCAAATTTGAAACACCAAGCTCTATGACCATTTGGCCCATTTGTGCATGTGTGTATATGTGATTATATGGCAATACATATGTATTACTGTACAAAAAAAAAAAATCTCTACTTTCACATGTATCCGAATTATAATAAATTCTTAGTCTTGGTTAAATTGATATTCATTTGAATGAAAATATCTCCAAATTAGCCAATTATTGGCAATTTAGACATTTTATGACATTGGTTGATTGCCTTTACATTGAGAGAAAAAAGGTCTGTTGCTCGGGAAAGTGTGTGCGATTTGCCTATAGAATTTTTTACTTTAAAAAAGAAAACGTTAAAAAACAGAGGGCTAAGACAATATAGATTAAAAACTAATAAAAATATCAAAACAAAAGAAAAATACTTATTGTTAAATTTATTCCCTGATAATAGACTAAACTTATACACTTGATAAAAATAAAGGAAAAAATCGCTTAAGCCTTTTTTGTTTGTAGCTAAAATGACTAAAGAACTATATTTTTACAAGCAAAAATACCGATATTAGAAGAAAGCAAAAGAAAAATAATACGTATTTTACTGCTCTCTGAAGCTAATGTACCATACCGACGGAATAAACGTTTATCATCTAAGCGTTCGCACAGAGCAATAGTTGTACGACATAAAAAATGAGCTAAGGTTTGCATTGTTTTCAATGTTAGTGAAAATGCCTATATTCACTATATATAGAATATCAATAACGCTATATCGTGTAATTAATCAGCTGTAAAGACAATACGTGAAGAAATACACTGGTTGTCAAAAATTAAGGAAAATTCACAAAATGCTAATTTTTAAATACGCGAATTCTCAAAAGGAAGTAATATAATTTGAATAATTACTATCTCTGCAGAACAGCTAGTCCATATAACATCTCATTCAGGTCACACATGGTCACAAGAGTCACAGTCACTACGGCGAAACAAAAAATAGGAAATTCCATACGTCTCTTTTATGAATCTCAAATTTCTACTATATGTGACTCCACTGACAGGTCACTGTGACTGCTGCTTTGTGACGAGTCACCAGGTGACTTTGCAATGTCGATTCATTGAGACTCTCGTGTGACTCTCATCTGTAGATTCAATTTCAAAGTCATTGTGCACGTTGCATTATGATAAATCACCAAATGATGTCACATTAAAGTCACATGGTGACTTTCTGTCACATGAATTTGTCAAATGGTAACAGAGACCTTACTGTAAAGTCACTACTGTGAAAAGTGGTGAAAAGTCACCATGTGACTTTAATTTGACATTATTTGGTGATTTATCATATTGCAACGTTCATAATGACTTTGAAATTGAATCTCCAAATGAGAGTCACACGAGAGTCTCAATGAAATGACATTGTAAAGTCACCTGGTGACTCGCCAGAAAGCAGCAGTCACAGTGACCTCTCAGTGGAGTCACATATAGTAGTCATTTGAGACTCATAAAAGAGACGTATGGAATTTCCTATTTTTTGTTTCGCTATAGTGACTGTGACTCTTGTGACCATGTGTGACCTGAATGAGATGTTATATGGACTAGCTGTTCTGCAGGAATAGTAATTATTCAAATTATATTACTTCCTTTTGAGTATTCCCGTATTTAAAAATTGGCATTTTGTGACTTTTCCTTAATTTTTGATAACCAGTGTAGTAAAGTAGAGCAAGAAATTCTATGTCCGGTTACGTGTGTGGTATTAATACATGCATTTGAATTTAATTCTATAGTAGTGACTGTTTTTTTTTTTTATTTACATAAAGTTATATTACACATCAATTTAAACATTAGACTGCACAAAAATAATCTCTCTATTCTAAAAAAAAAAATACCTAAAACTGTCCCCGATGCCGCAAATGATTTTTCTGTCTTTCTTCGCTAATATTAAGAAAACTACTGCATACAAAAATATGAAAATTCGCAGTATCGTAGAGAAATATTTAATAAACACGCAGAAGCAGACAGTTTTTAAATCGAAGAATTATTTTAAGAGAAGTTAATTGTAAAAGTTGGTCAAAATCATTCCATTAAAAAAGTTTTATAGGAGCAAAAACTATGCATAGGAATTTAATCATTTTTTCTAAGGATATACATTATAAACTTGCGGTGTGCAGACTGCAGTAAGTTTTTTAATTTGACTAATTTTATTAGGGTTTTTTTTTCAATTTTTATTCAAATTTTCAAAATTTCAAGAATTTTTTTTCTTCATATTTTAGAAAAGGTTATTTTTTTAAATTGTTGCCAATTTTTAAAACAGCGCAAAGAATAATGTTTCCTTTCAATTAAAAATGTATTTACATGTGACTATTAAAAATAGGAAAAAACTTTAAAATTAGAATTAAATGCTTACGTGTTAAAAGCAGGAAAATATTGAAAATTACGTCATAAAAATTATATTTACATGTGAATATTAAAAGAAAAAGAGTAATTTAAATTAATAAATTATTAATATCCGTAAAAATAGTAAATGGATGAAATTACGTCAGATTTAAAATGGCTAAATAATAATATTGCCAAGCAGTTTAAATTTAAGAATATATTTACACGAGACATTTATTTATTTCATATTTCGAGATGGTCTTTTTAACTGTTGTTACCAATTCTAAGACAGCGCAAATAATATTTCCTTTCTAACAACAGAAGTATTTTCACGTGGAAATTAAAAGTGAAAAAAATCATTAAAATAATAAAATCATTAATATGCGTTAAAAGCAGTAAATGGGAGTAATTACATCATATCGATCCCCTTAATATTTAAAAGTAAATCAAAATAATTACATGAAATCGATTCCACAAAGACTTGCTAATTTGTTATAACTTCATTCCAAAATAAAATAATTATAAAATAAGAATTGTTAGAGTATGTTGTAAGATTAAAAATGTCAGTAAATAAATGTTTAAGTAAAATATCTTTTCTTACAAATCATTTTGTATCGATATCTTTATTGACTCTAGATTAGATATTAAAATACATTTGGATACCCTGATTAATATGGCAGCACTAGTATTTACGATCATTATGTACATTTGTATTTAAATGTGAAATAATGTGTAATATCTTAAAATAACACAAAGAAAATATACAAAGGACTACTAAATCCTCTTCAGAAAAGAAAAATAAGGCGAATGACAATGGAAATGGAAAACTAGTAGGCTATTTATAAGTTGTCGTACTTATTGGGTTTTGAAAAAAAAAAAAAAAAACAGTAGCATTTAGAAAAGAATAACAACCAAGATTACATGCGTTTCAATAAATCATATTTATCATCCGATCAATATTGATAAGTTTTTTCCATAGAATATAGATTAAAAATATACAAGATTAAGAAAAAAGAAATTCCTTAAGCTATTTTTTTATCGTACTAAAATTAACAAAACCATGTTTTTGCAGCATAAAACTCTATTTTAGAAGAAAACAAAAGACATAAATCATGCATCTCTGAAGCCCCCCCCCCCCCCCCCCCGCGTCCCCTGCACAATGCTGACGAAAAAAGTGTTTATCATCTAAGCATCCGCTCGAAGCAAACAGAAATGCATGGCAAAAATATAGACTAACTCTGGCGTTGTTTCTGTTGTAAAGTAAGATGCCGATATCCGCTATACGCGGAAAATTAATAGAGATAGAACTGAAATGTAACCAATTCTAAATGCGATAACTGGAAGTAATTTTAAAGATGAACATGAATTATTGTGTTCCATTTTACGCGTGATTCCAATGAATCCATTTTAAACACTACCCACCAAAGTTGAAAAGTGTTTATGCGTTGGGTTTGTCTAGCCGTCTGTCTGCACTCTAACTCTCGTAAACGTACTCTGATCACCTTGAAATTTTTGTATGTTAATGGCATTTACTATAGCACAATCCCATTTGAAATTAAGTTTGTAGCTTTTATAGTTCATTTACAGGGACAGTCAAAAGTATTCCGTTACATTACGGCCGATGGTAAAAAATCATTTCAAATGCACTTTAATATGTTAAACACTTTAAAACATAATAAAACTGATATGCCTTTATGAAGTGCACTAAAATATGCATTCTGTAGAATATGCGATGCAAAGAATATTTATTACTTATTTACAGGACCACACAAAAGAATTCCGTTACATAATTGTATGGGATTGAACATTGTTTCCTGCGTATTTTAATTATGTTAAACCATTTCCTGTATAATGAACTTGATATACGATGTTAAGTTTTATTACAAATTACTTCCTGTATAATGTGAAATACATAGCATTTAAAGGGACACAGAAATTATTTTGTAAGAGTTATTGCGTATGAGCGTAAATTGCTTAAAGGTGGTTTTTAAATGAGTTATTCATTTTCTAAAATGATTATATTAGGTATCTTTTTTACCCTACTTATCTAAATTGCGAAGTTTTGTTTAAATATTCAGAAAGTTTTGTTAACTGTTCCATAATCTATGTTTAACGCATGATTGTACTTTCTTGTAAATTAATTGAAGTGGCGATATTTTTATATTAATTTACAAACTCTCATATTCCACAATAATGAAAACATTAGTTACAAAAATACTCCTTGTGATTTCGAAACTGGTTCATCAACAATATACCCAAAGGTTCCTAAAGTGCATTTCAGAACAAAATAGTTGTAAAACAGAACGCTTATAACTCAAACTAAAAAGTAAAAATAACAAGAGCAAAACGTCATGCGTCAAGCATTGATTATGGACCAATTTCCAGCACTTCCAGAATACTTTAACAAAACTTTAATAAGGTGATACACGGTTTCTAATAAAAAAGCATAACACATTTGAAAACCAAGTTTTTAGCATTCTCATCAATAGTCGGAAAAATATTTGAAATATTTTTTTGAAGCCCTGTATATGATTTATAGATTTGCATGTAGATTGTAGATACAATATAATATGCTAAAATGCATTTCAGTTAGGGAGCGCATAGCACAGTTGAGAATTCATCTTCAACCATTTCCGTCAATAAACTGAAATGTACCAGATAACTTTCATTCTGTCCTGCATTTGATTTATTATATGATTTATGAATTTATGCATACCAAGTAGTAAGCAAAAAATTAGTTAAATGTTAAAAAGTGTACACCATTTCAAAAACACAGCCAGCAATTATTGTTTATAGACAGTAATTTAATCGGCTACACACTTCATTTTCAATTCCGAATACGCCATAGTAAACCTCTATAACATACATGAATTGCATGGAAATCCGTGTCTATTGTCGGGTCTATTTTATCCGAGTTAGAGCACGGACAGACAGACTGGCAAGCCGAATTCGTAAACACTTTTCAGCTATGTTGGAAAATGTTAAAAATGATTGTACTTTTCCAGCCTTGGCGATATACAGAAAATGGCCTTGGCATGAGAAGGAAATTTGGTAACATATTCTCTGGCAATCTATTTATTGTTTCATATGCTCAAGCAAACTCAAATAAATTGCATACAAATAACAATAAAACAGTAATAATAATAATAATAATAATAATAATAATATGTATATATATGTGTGTGTGTGTGGGGGGGGGGGGGTGTTCATATGTTAAATAAATACACATATAGACATGCATAAAAGTTCCTTAAGCTTACTTTCATACTTGTTTATATCATTTGGTAATGAATCTCACTTTCTGAATTCTGACTAGCTCCAATTTAAAAAAAAAAGCTAAGGCCCTTATACTGGAAAAGTACCAAAACCACAATATACCAAAAACTTTTGAAACGCATCTTAAAACTAAGATGTATAGAGATATGTTCTTCACCATATATGCGATGTTTAAATAGTCATTTAGTAAAGGAAAGAACAAAATTTATAATCAGTAATGAGTTTTTTGTACTTAAATGAAGTAAAAAAAAACCATACAGTTATTATGTCGTCTTCGTAAAATCAAGAATAAATGTCGCAGAAAAAGACAAATTAAAAAGCCGTTACATTATTTATAAATAAGAGTTTGTTATATTTCCAACAAAAAAGAAACTAAAACATGCACTACACGTGGTTCAATAAATCATATTTATCATCCAATCAATATTAATAATTTTCTTCCCATGATCACAGATTAAAATAGACACTTTATAAAAAAAGAGGAAAAATCCCTTAAGCTATTTTTACTCTGTGACTGAAATGACTAAAGAACGTTTTTTTTTTTTGCTATCAAAATGCTGTATTTTGGGGAAAAAAGCAAAAAAATAATAATAATGATAATAATACGTAATTTATGACTGCCTAAAAATAATGTGCTAGGCTTATAGGAATGGATGTTTGTCATCTGAGATTTCTCTCAGAGTAATAATTGCATGGCATAAAAAAAGCTAACACTGGCATTGTTTTCGATGTTAACTGGAAATATCGATATGCACTATAATATAGAACATTCATAAAGCATGATAATTCGTTTGTAAGTATAATAACGGTTAAAATATTATTGTATAACATTCAATATTTTCCATTGCGTGTATGGTTAAAGTGATTCCATTTAAATTTATTTCTAGTAGCTATATGCTAATATCCATTGGCATACATTTGTATTCCACAACATTAGTTACACGAAAGTAATATTTTTAAATAATTACAAAAGAAGAACGAAATATCATGCGTACGACATTGGTTATGAAACACTTTCCAACACATTCTGAATACTATAACAGAACTTCACTAAGGTGAAAAATGATGTCTAAATAAACAATTTGGAAAGCACATAATGCAATTGAAAACCCAATTTCTGCTAATAGAGAAAATATACGATTTTTTGTGCAGCCTTGTATATTATCTATAGATATGTATGTATACTACATAGTATGCTAATAGTAAGTTCAGCTAAACGCATAGCACATAGCTGAAAATATCCATTGAGTAATTTCCGCCAATAAACGGATGTTGTTGAAAACTTCTGTGCATCCCTGTATATGATCTATAAAATTTATACACGTCAAGTAATATTTAAAAAATAATTAAATTTAAAAACGCATACGACAATTCAAGAGCTTAGTGGTAGAACATGCTATGATACATTTTCTGAAAAATTGTTTTATTTTATGGATGAAAGCGTTATGAGGTTTTATATCATATGGTAAAACTACAGGGTGGCTACTAAATACTGTTGCACTCCAAAAAATACGAATTAATTTTAATCGTGTGGTAAAACAATTTATTTCTTTATTTTAACGTTTGGCAATCTTCTATTAGTGCAGAAGAATTTTGCTATAAAGCAACTATTTAAAGTTATTTTAAAGAGGGAAGCCAAAAGAATGATGATTAAACAGCTCTTTGATCGCAGATTTTCCGCTAGTCAAATCTTTAAGCAATTAAAATGCCTTGATTTTAATGGAACATTTATATATAGAACTATAAATCGATTATTGGATACTAATAGCTATGTAAATATCGATCTAGGCCTGGAAGTCCACGATCAGTTCGCACAACAGAGCGCATCAAAAGAATTCGTGAAAAGGTATGAACAAATCCACAACGTTCTGCAAATAAAATGGCTGCAGAAGAGAACGCGAGTCGCAGAACTGTGCAAGTTATTATAAATGAAGATCTGGGTTATGTCCCTTATCGCAAAAGAAAAATTCAAAGTTTGACTGCAGCACAAAGAATAAAAAGATTATAAAGAAGAAAGAAATTGATGAAGCGGCATGGTAGGAAAAATGTTGACAGAATAATATTTTCTGATGGGAAGCTATTTTGCACTGAACAGTGTTATAATGCTAAAAATGATGTCGTATATTCAACAACCCTCGAGGATATACCCGAAACCTTTCGAACTGTTAAACGCTTTCAGAACAAGAATTCTGTTATGGTTTTGGCTGCAGTGTTAAACAATGGAAAATTGCCTTTGAAGTTCATCGATAAAGGGATAAAAATCAATGCGAATATTACAAACAGGACATACTGGCTACACATTTATTGCCACAAGCTGAAAGGTTGTATCCCAAAAGGAATTGGACATTTCAGCAAAATTCTACACCTTCGCACCAAGCTAAATCAGCACGGGCTTGACTCCCTCTCAATTGTCCAAACTTTATCAGGCAAGAAGATTGGCCACCTTCTTTACCGGATCTAATTTTTTTAGATTATTGCGTCTGGGGGATTTTAGAGGCTAAAGTAAATAGCAACAAACACAGAAGTTTGAACTCTCACAAAGTTTCCATATTGCGTGAATGGTACCGATTACCTCTTAAAATGATTCGTGCCGCAGTCGGACAATGGCATAAGAGATTATCTTTGGTAATCGATACAGATGGCGGTAAATTCGAGTAAAATTTTTTCCTGGTAAACTTTCATCTCTGTTGTTCATCATATTAGTGTAGTTATCATTTTCTATTTTATATCTCTAAAATAAAATGACTGAATATTTTTAACAGTATTTAGTAGTCACCCTGTAAAATACTAAACTTCTACTTAGTATTTAAGGTATAAGACAGTATCTTTTAAAATTTAATATTTTTATGTATAATAATTTAAATGGTGAAAATAATTTCTAATATTTAGCCATTAAATATTAATATTCTTTTCTAGGAGAATTTAGTAGGACCTATTAACATTTAAACACATGCTGCTAAGAAAGAATTAAATAAGTAACTAGATTACAAGAAAAAACTTTCACTTCAATTTTCTCGATTTCTAATTTTTGTTACATAGCATCTTCTTCTACTCAGGTCTTCAACTGAAAACGCACTTCCACCAGTTATTGTTCGTAGGCTTCAATAGTTCAATTATTGTTCATTTTCTTCTATAACCAAACTCTTTTGCGTGGTCCTTTAAATGAAAGATAAATTTTATACACACCACATCCTATAAAAAAAATCCGTATGACACATATCAATGATATATGCATATTGTAATATGTTTAAAATAATAAGAACCTTTCAGTACACTTCAGTGATATATATCAATTTCAATATATTTCAAATAGTGTAATATCACTAAAATACACCACAAGCAATTTCCCCCATAGCCTCTTGAGACCCCGCGTCCATTCTATTGGACATTTTTATTTTTTATGTAAAATACTTAATTTCAGTTGGAACTTGTAAATACTTGCTGTTCATTATACTAGATAGTCTAGGGGTGCTATCTGTATGTCGAAATAATAAAAAAATTGCAACTAAATATATATTTTAATCATTTGAAAGTGGCAGGCAACAATAGAAAGACTATTGAAGGTAAACAGACAGTTTTAACGCAATTTTTTACATTTTTCAAAAGTATTTTCATATTAATGCAACATACACCTAATGTTAAGTGTTGTATCAATGAAATGACATAGCGGTTTAAGTAATCTAATGTGTATTTTAGAAAATAAACAACTTTTTTTTTAATGCCCATTCTATTGGACGTTGGGTCTTCATCAGTTGTTTTTATTCATATTAGACTCTTTTTGTATACCGAAGAGAGGCATTAATTTTTACTTAAAAATCAACACAGTATCGAAACAAATAATAGATACAGAAGTAAATGATATATATTCTTAAATAAATAAATAAATAAAAAATTAAATATTATCCTAAAATGCATAATTTTACTGATAAAATGCTTGTTCTAAATCAGTACATTGTTAAATTTTGGATTTCAGTGATTTTTTTCTTCTTTTTTTTCTGAAGCATTTGGTGAATGTAGATAATTAAGCCTCCATTATGTGTTATTCTTATTCATAATTATTTTTGGTATTATTTTTCTGTTAGTATACTATTTATAATTGAATTAATAAATTTAATCATATTTAATTAGCAAAAAAACTTTAAGAAAATATATTTAAAGATAACGGTATAAGATTCTAAATAAACTCATTTTGATTTCTTTTAAACTTCTTCTTCGCATTTACTTGCCAATTGTGGTAGCTGTGCCACTATTTATTATCATTATTCTAACAAACAAATTACTGGTGTTGAGAAGAGTTAAAAAACAAACCGAAATGTTATTAAATTTTTAATGTTATTATTGAATTGCTCAACACGTTTCTTAGTTAAAATACACTTTTTCTATTTGATGATGCAAAAATTGAATTTATATGATATTTGGAAGTGACATAGAAACGATAAAAACACACTTCTGATGTCAGCAAAGTTTGTAGTGAAAGAAATAGGAACTTGACGCTAAAAATCTGGCTTTTAAAACCTATGTAGCGATCTTATCTTATATGGTAAACATAAAATAAAATAAGTAAAGATGTAAAATAAGTAATCATGAAATGCAACTTGTATTTGTATGTTCGTTTAACTATAAAAAATAAATGCAAGCTTTTTATATTATTTTACTGTTCTTAAGTTGTTTATAATTAAATTAGTTAATTTAATCGAATTTAAACAGAAATAAAAATTTAAAGAAAATATAACTGAAGATAACAATTTAACATTATAAATAAATTGCATTTTATTTCTTTTTAATTTCCTTTGGCATCCAAATGTCAATTGTGATAACCGTGCCACTAACTTTATATGTTTTTTTAGAAAAAAAACTTTTATTAATGTGATAGATTTTTTTTTAATTCCTTTTTAAAAACTATTTTAAAAGTCACCAACTTGATTTATACATTTCATCCAAAAATACTTTTTCTGTTTGATAATGAAAATATTTAAATTTTACAATATTTACGGGTGATGTATGAACGATAAAAGCACATTTATAATGAAAGAAAGTATAACAGAAGATAATAATTTAAGATTATAAATAAACTGCGTTTTATTTCTTTTGAATTTCCTTTTGGCATCCAAATGTGAATTGTGATAACCATGCCACTAACTATTTATAATTTTATTTGAAAAAAAAACTCATTGGTGTGATAGATTTTTTAAAATTCTTTTTAGAAAAACTATTTAAAAAACACTAAATTGGTTTTTATTTTTCAAATAAATCTCATCCAAAAATACTTTTTTTTTCTTTGATAAGGAAAAAACTATAATTGTGCAATATTTAAAGGTCATGTATGAACAATAAAAACACATTTATAATGAAAGAAAATTTTGCAAATAAGATTTTTTCATTCAGAATCATGTAATTCAGTAATATGGTTTTTACAGGACTAAGACCCAATGTCCATTATATTGGACACGCAAAAACTCTATATATTTTTTAGTTTTAAAAATAAATGAATATATATAAAGTTTTCTAGCCCCATAAAGAGCCTTAATCCTAAAAATGGTAAAATATGTGCGAAAAATGCGAGCTTGGGTCTCAAGAGGATAGACCTTAACGTTACGAAATTCTTTTTGGTGTCCCCGCAAATGAACCGTAAACGCTATTCCCTGCTTTTTCCATACCGAACATGCCATAGTAAACCCCAATAACATATATAAATTTCATGGGGATCGGACTATATTTACATGAATTATAGCATTGACAGACAGACTAAGCGAATTGATAAACACTTTTCAACTATGTTGGAAATTGTTAAAAAAGGGAAAGAGTTTCATGAAAAATATATTTAAAATTACCTAAAACTACATTTCGAAGCGAAATAATTTTAAAACAAGATCTTTCCCAGTTGTTAGAAGTTAAACATTTATATCAGAAAAGAAAATGACAATAGGCATAATGGTTTGAAAAGAATCTTGGAAACTCTTCGAAATTATAATCTTATAAGTGTTGTATACATATAATTATTGAACCTAATTCGGATATTGCAACAGTGATTATGAATTCCTAAGAAATATGGAAACAACAACATTTTTTTATTTGCATTTATACATGCTACGCACTTCATTTTCAGTATCAGACATGACATAGTAAACTTCTATAACATATATCAGTTGCATAGCAATCTGAGTATTTTTATGCAAGTTAGAGAACGGACAGGAAGACAGGCTGACAAACCGAATTCATAAACCTTTTTCAACTATGTCGGAGAACGTTAAAAATGGCATTTGATAAAAAACATTTGAAAAACAATTTTAGAAATAAGATGTATACAGATATGTTTTTCGCACTAGATGCCAAGTTTAAGTAGTCATTTAACCAGTTTTTAATACTTTCCAACGGAAGTTGAAAAGTGTTTATGACTTCCGTTTGTCTGTCCCTCTGTCCTCGCTCTAACTCTCGTAAATATACTCGGATTGCCCTGAAATTTTTGGATGTTAATGACCTCTACCATAGCACGTTCCCTATTTAAAATGAAGTTTGTAGCATGTTTAGTTCATTTACAGAGACAGTCAAAAGTATTCCGTTATATTACGACCAATGGGAAAAAATCGTTCAAATGATTTTTAATGGTGTTACACCCTTTCAAACATAACAAAATTGATATGCATTTATGAAGTCCACTAAAATATGCATTTTGAATAATATGCGGTGTAAAGAATAGTTATTATTCATTTACAGGGACGCACAAAAGAATTCCGTTACATAATGGTACAGGGGGAATTGTTTGCGGCGTATTTCAATAATGTTAAACTATTTCATATATAATGAAATTGATATACGTCGCTGATGTTTATTATAAGTTATTTCACATATAATACGAAGTGCATAGCATTTACAGGGACACACAAAAGATTTCAGATACTATACTGTATCCGAATTACTGTATATTAGCAATTTTTGCTGGAATTTCGTTTTTAATTATGATATGCGCTTTTAAGTTTCAGAATATTTATGCATCTGAGAAATATTTATGGAATATAGATAAATTGATATACAGGGCCACGTAAAGAATTGGATACTGGCCCTCTATCTATGATAATTTCTGGAAATGTGATTTCAGTAGTTTTAAGAGGGTTTTAGTTTGAATTAAATATTAGCTAAAGAGTGGCGTGTAATAAAGGTACTAGGTAAACTGCAGGGCTGTATAAAAGTATTCAAGTATGTTTCCATCTATTAGTAAAAATTGCTGAAAGGGAAATTTCAACATGTTATTCGTTTTCTTGCTAAACTAAATTTTCCCATTATATAGTATATATATCAACGTACAGATCAAATGCAGGGCTGTGCAAAAGAATTGGAATACATATTTAGCTAAGGGAGGTAACTGCTGAAACCAGTTTTTTAATGTTTTATGCGTTTTCTAAAATTTTTACTTAATTATCTTATTTACCTTATTTCCTTAAATAACGAAGTTTTGTTAAAGCATTCAGGAAGTGTTGGAAAGTGTTTCATAATATATGCTTAACGCAAGATTTTTCTTTTTTGTTTGTACATGAACGAAAAAGTTCAATACAGCTATTAAGTCGTCTTCAT
The DNA here is from genome assembly GCA_963932465.1 of Maratus speciosus. Taxonomy (NCBI): domain Eukaryota; kingdom Metazoa; phylum Arthropoda; class Arachnida; order Araneae; family Salticidae; genus Maratus; species Maratus speciosus. The sequence goes on along the minus strand of OZ010795.1, from coordinate 327,615,728 downwards.
AAAATCAAGAAAATATGACGAAGAACAATGGAAATTAAAAACTGTTACATTATTTATAACTAATAATACTTATTGTATTTACAACAAAACAGTAACCAACAAAAAGCGAACAAAAACTTGCACTACACGCGGTTCAATAAATCATATTTATCATCCAATCAATATTAATAATTTTCTTACCATGATTTAAGATTAAAATAGACACATTGTAAAAAACAGAAGAAAAATCCCTTAAGCTATTTTTACTCTGTAGCTAAAATGACTAAAAAAGGGATTTTTTTTTTCTTTTTGTAAGCATAAAGCTGTATTTTGAAAGAAAGTAAATATATATATAATCATGCGTAATTTATGGCGTTCTGCAGTTAATGTGTCAGGCTTATAGGAATAAATGTTTATTATCTGAGATTTTTCTGAGAGTAATAGTTACATGGCATAAAAAAAGGCTAACGCAGGCGTTGTTTTCGATGTAAGTGAAAATATCGATATTCACTATAATATGGAATACAAATAAAGCATGATAATTCGCTTGTAAATATAATAACTGTTAAAATATCATGTTCATCAAATCAATATGTTAAAAAATCATTACATCAAATATTTTCCATTACGTGTAAAGTAATTTTATTTCAATTTTTTTCAAGTGGTTATATATGCTTATATCCATTGACATAAAGTTGTACTTAAGAATATTTAAAACATTAGTCACACGAAAGTAATTTTTCAAAATAATTACCCCCCCCCCCCCCCCCCAAAAAAAAAAAAAAGACGGTTCCATGAAAATTATATTTAAAGTTTCCTAAATCTTAATTTGGAAATGAAATAACATTAAAACAAGATCTTTCCGAGTATGTTAAAAATTAGACAGTATTATCAGAAAAGAAAATGACAATAGGTAAAATGGTTTTGAAAATATTTTCGAAATTCTTGGAAATAGGTGTAGTGTACATATGTTCATTGACCCTAATTCGGATATTCCAACATTGATTATGCACTCCTACACTGTAAAAAAAATTCTGCAAAGTTATTAAAATTGTTCAAGGAAACTGGGATTCCTAGAACTTTTTATGTAACGTTAACAACAAAAATTCATGTAACATATACACTTTTGCAGTGTAAATCAAAAAATCTGTAAGGTTATTAAGAATTATTTAGGAAACTGGGATGCCTAGAACTTTTTATGTAACTGTAACACGGCTTACAGATAAATTTATAGTAAGATTAGTGTAATTTTAGTTGATGTAAAGCTACAGATTTCTGTAGCTTTACAAAAACTAGTTTTGTAGATTTACATATTTTTTTTTTTTTTTTACAGTGTACAGATAAAATTTTAGTAAACATACAGATTTCTGTAACTTTACATCTGCAGAATTACAGATTTTTTTTACAGTGTAAGTAATTTGGAGACACCATATTTTAGATGCGTTCATATTTCTATAAATACGCAGCACCTATAGTCGTAGTCTGGTCCGTCCGTCTATCTGTCTGTTTGCAAAAAAAAAAACACAGCAAAAGCTATCCAACCGAATATTTTGAAATTTAATATATACAGGGTGATTAAAAAAAGATGGGAAAATTTTTAAGAGGTGATAGTACACACCCAAACAAACATTTTGTATCAAAGAATGCATGGTCGAAAACTAAACGTAAAAAAGTTAGAGGGCGCCAAAAGTTATGTTCTTATACGAGACAAAAACACACAATGAACGATTAAGTTAAGTTACGAAAACAAATTTAATGGCATTTGATTACAATAAGTGCTCAAAACATTGACCGGCAGCTGTTATGCACGCAATACAACGGCGAAGAACAGATTGGCGAATTTTCTGAAACACACCAGGCACCACCGCGCTCGCCAGATCTTTCATGTCTCGATTTTTTTTTTTTGTGTGTGGGGACAGCTAAAGGCTCTTGTGTATGAGACTCCCATTGAATCCGCAGAAGAACTTGTCGCCAAGCTTTCGGCTGCTGTAGGGGAAGTTCGCAATATGCCTGGTGTGTTTCAGAAAATTCGCCAATCTGTTCTTCGCCGTTGTACTGCGTGCATAACAGCTGCCGGTCAATGTTTTGAGCACATATTGTAATCAAATGCCATTAAATTTGTTTTCGTAACTTAACTTAATCGTTCATTGTGTGTTTTTGCCTCGTATAAGAACATAACTTTTGGCGCCCTCTAACTTTTTTACGTTTAGTTTTCGACCATGCATTCTTTGATACAAAATGTTTGTTTGGGTGCGTACTATCACCTCTTAAAATTTTTCCCATCTTTTTTGAATCACCCTGTATAATCGTTGTAGAGTTTTGTCGAGTCATTTCAAATTTTATGAAAATTAAATCAAAATTAAAAAGATATTAACCCTTAAATGCCTGATTTTTCAAAAATCATTGTAATAATGTTTTTCGGCTTTCATTTTTTAAATAAATCATGGGAAAAATACTTTAAAAAATCATTTTTTGTTTTAAGTATAGTTTACGGCTAAAAAACAGTTTGTTACTAATCGGCAATACTGGTGTTTAATTGAAAAAATAATTTCCCTTGATAAAATTCTACAATATTAAACACACAAGAATTTTAGGAACTTCAATAAGAAATAAATTTTACTTGCTCACTGCAGGTTAAAATAGGGTATTTCGCAAGCTTCCAAACAAAACAAAAAGAACAAGTAGAAACATTTGAAAAAATAAATTTATCTTTATTCTTAAACAGAACAAGTGTTGCCATCTAAATGTTGAAAATCGATTTAATAATATTTCCAGACTGCATTTTATCGGCAACATTAGGCATTATAGCTTCAATATTATGCTAATAGTATTTTGGAGCCTAAATTGGGTATGTTGCCGAAAAGCAACACCAGGCATTTAAGGGTTAATAAAACTTTTCTTCATCCTATTAAATCCTATCATACGTAATTAATTCAATGATATCCCATGATAGGTAATGATTCTAGGTTGCCATAGTGATTACGCCATATTTAAGATGGTGTCATATTATTTCAGTATTACTGAATTTAATATTTGTAATCGTAATAAATTTTGTATTCATGCCTTTTTGCATAAGAGTGCAACCGCTATTGCACCAAGACCTGAATATTTATGAAACTAGTTATAGTGCAAACGCACCTCATTTGCCACGTTACACATATAATTTCTGATTTTTTTTTTTTTTTCTATTTGAATGTAGTATAATAAGAAGCATCGGATAGAAAATGCAAAATCCAATGTCAAACCTTCCGATTTCTAAATGACAATTAAGGATTGACCGAAACCGAATTTTGGTAATCTTCCTATATTCGACCGAAAACAAAAACGAAAATGTCAAAAAAAAAATTAAGTAATTACTACTTACATAAATATTCATAATTATTAATTAATTATGCGATTAATCAGACATTTGGCCGAAGAAGGCGCTCTGTGCCTCTGACTAAAACGTTTTATTTTCATATAACATGAAATTTAATTAATTCATTAACGACTCAAAATGGCTTTCTAATTATACGAATTTCATCTCTTAATTAAAAAAATGTTTTAGGTATACATACCTCGACTTATATTTTATAATAAATTTTTGTAAACGATCATCTGTTAAACTAGAAATTTCCCAAAGAGTATTCGAAACACTTCTGCGGTTTCAATCAAAACATTTTCTATTTCTATTAAGTCTACAGCTGTTAATGAGCACGAGAAAAGCATCTTCAAAGTTTAGTCATATGGATATCTTGAAAAAAGCAATAACAACACTAATAATAATAATAATAATTAATACATAATTTATGACTCCCTGGAGTAAATGTTCATGGCTTAAATGTTTATCAACTAAAAAACCGCTTAATGTAATCGTTGGAATGGCATGAAAATGGCTAATGCTTGCGTTGTTTTTTATGTAAGTTCAAATGTCGATATTCACTTTACTATAGAATATCGATAAAGTTGAAGCGTATGATTAATCCATTGTAAGCACAATAACTTTGGAAATATTATAAAAGAACATTACACCATATGTTTCATTACACATCTAGTTATATTCCATGACAATCAAAATATTAGTCATAAAAAACTGATATTCAAAATAGTTACAAAATATTTATTCCTATGAAGATGGCAGCAAAATTCAGAGTTGCGATTGACAACTATATTTTTATGTTTCTGCTACCACTATTTTTTTAAATAAAAAATAATTCAATAATACTCTATGATTAATGGAAGGCAAAATATATATATAGAGAGAGAGGGGAAGTTCGGGTATTACGGAATGATCTGACAATATGTAATACTTCAGTATCTGGCTCATACGGAATTGCAGCCAATCATAAAACAGTCAAAGGACTTCCTGGTGCTCAAATGAGGCACTGTTGTGAGTTGTGTTTGGAGACCTATTGTTAGAACGACGCGGTGAAATAAAATCTTATTCTCAATTTTTGAGGTAAAATTTATAAAATTCGCATTAATTATAAAATATGATTGTCAGTGATATTAGCCAAGTTCAGTATAAAGTTGAACAGTAGTACATGGTGGGGCAAATAAAAGTGGCCCGGACGAGTGGATACGATTGTACGTGAATGATTGACGCGCACACCATGTGATCGAAACCGGTTCAGATCTTAGTGCCGGCTGTGTCAGTGTAAGTGTGATCAGTGCAAAGTTGAAGATCAGGATTGCTAGTGGTCGGGGAAAAATATAGTAAAAAAAAGTGATGAACACCAGTATATTCTTATAGAAAATTTTCTGATGAAATTGCAGCAAGCTCTAAGATCTGCCTTTTACAGCTTGCCGACCAGGGCCCAAAACTAGCAAGAAATTAATGGTGCTCATTTTCAACACCTGCTATAAGCAGATTACAGAACTGGTATTTCCTTTCCTTTGCTGTGTTTCTTTGTAACCTGGAACTCTGTTCCCCGGGTCACTTTTATTTGCCTCACCCTGTATTTATTGCTGCGTTAGTTAGTTTTCCTCTATGCTAACTTTTTATGAGTGAATAGGTTATGTTTATCAAGATGTTGTAGGACTGCCACGGAAGACAATTTTTATATTCTGTTGTCACCATTATTTTAAATAAATACATTTTGTAGTATATTTTTCTTGCAAATGCTCTCAAAGCGTAAGTAAATGATTTTTGTTAAGAAAAAAGGGGTGCGAAATAGAATTAAAAAATAGTCGCCTGTGGCAGCCCTGATGTTGTGTCGGATAATATGGAATATCAGCTAGACAGCTGTTTCGAGACGCGTCTAGTACACCGGGAGCTGGCAGCACGGATAATCACCTCATCGAGTTCACGGATGAAATTCTAGTATTTGTTAAATCTTGATTCGCATATAAAAACGCAGTCGGTCTGCCAAGTCATATCTTGCTGGAAAACACCTGAAAACAGGATTTTAGAGGCTGGCTCGTAGGTTTACCATCGTGTTTTCCGGCACCAAAAGGTATGAAAACATGGAGTACTGGGAACAGGAAAACACAATGGTAAACGTACGAGTCAGCCGCTAAAATTGGGCTTTCGGTTGTTTTCCACCAACATATGACTTGGCAGACCGATTACGTTTTAATATGGGAATCAAGATTTAACTAATCCTAGAATTTCATACGTAAACTCCATGAGGTGATTGACTGTGCTGCCGGCTCCCAGCCTATAGTGAAGACGAACAATCGTTCCACTTTGACGCATAATTTGAGATGGGTTTTTTACCACATTGTTCACCAGATGAAGAAGATACAGTATGCCTGTTTTGTAATGGAAAATATTCAGAGACTGGAAGTAGAGAGGAGAAGGTATAATGCTTGATGTGGGGTCATGTTGACTGTGATGATGCTGAAACAATACACTGCATTTGTGTTTTTGTACAAATTATAACAATTTTTCAAAGAATCTGATGATTTACAGATGATGTACTAATGGCTACTTATAAAATAATTTTGGTTATTCTTGTAAATCGTGGTTTTTATTGCAATTTTAAATATACCTTATAACACCATTCCATCTTACCCGACAGGTTGCCATTACCCGGAAAGTGTAACTTTATTTTTTAAGCTAAATACTGATATGCATTTTTCTTCTTCCATTTTAAATGCATTAGAACTGCGTTCAGAAATAGCCGAATTTTATTCTTTACAAACTTTTAATATATCTTGATTTTTGACTCAATCAGAGATTTCGAAAAACATGCTTTTACAAAATGTCTGTCTGTGAGTCTGTCTGTCCGTCTGTCTATATGTGACAAAAAATGTTGTGAGCGCTCTACCTCAAGAAGTAATGCATGGAATTTAATAAAAATTTATATTCAGTTAGTCCCTGATATTAATTGGTGCTGATTAGTTTTGGGTGTAAATCGTTCAACAGGTGGCGCTACTATGCACCATTCTTCACGATTTCCACAATAGCTCAATCTCCAGAACTAATTCACGGATATTCGTCAAACTTCAGATTTAGTTAGTCCTTGGCATGAATTGACGTTTTATACATTTTGGTGTAAATCGCTTAACAGGTGGCGCTGCTATGCTGCATTTTTTGTAATTTCTGCAACAGCTCTATAACAAGAACTAATGCTTAGATTTTCGACAAACTTCAGATTCTGGTATACCTGGATATGAGTCAGTACTGTTTAGATGTTGGGGTAAATCGCTCAATAGGTGGCGCTGCTATGCAGCATTTTTCAAGATTTCCACAACAGCCTCCAGACCTAATGCACAGATTTTCATCAAACTTCAGATTCTGTTAGTCCTTGACATGAATTTACATTTTATAGATTTTGGTGTAAATCGTTCAACAGGTGGCGCTGCTATGCTGCATTTTTCACGATTTCCACAATAGCTCAATCTCCAGAACTAATGCACGGATATTCATCAAACTTCAGATTTAGTTAATCCTTGACATGAATTGACATTTTAAACATTTTGGTGTAAATCACTTAACAGGTGGCGCTGCTGTGCTGCATTTTTTGTAATTTCTGCAATAGTTCTATCCCAAGAACTAATGCTTAGATATTCAACAAACTTCGGATTCTGGTATACCTGGATATGAGGCAGTACTGTTTATAATTTGGTGTAAATCGCTCAATAGGTGGCGCTGCTATGCAGCATTTTTCGAGATTTGCACAATAGCTGTCTTCTGACCCAATGCACAGATTTTCATCAAACTTCAAATTCTGTTAGTCCTTGACATGAATTTACATTTTATAGATTTAAGTGTAAATCATTCAACAGGTTGCTCTGCTATGCTGCATTTTTTGCAATTTCCCAATAGCTCTATCTCAATAACTAATGCTCGGATTTTCAACAAACTGCAGATTCAGGTATACCTTGATATTAATTAGTGCTGTTTATGTTTTGGTGCATATCGCTCAACAGGTGGCGCTGCCATGCTGCGTTTTTCAGAATTTCCATCATAGCTCTATCTCAATAACTAATGCACGAATTTTTATCAAACTTCAAATTTAGATATACTTTGATATGAATTGGTGCTAAATTGATGTAATTTCTCTTACTATTTAAATGATTTAATTGACGTGATTTACATATAGAAGAAAGTTTTGTGATGGCCACAACATACTAGTTTTATGTGGACTTAAAAATGAAAATGGGAATGTATTCCATAATACCCGAAATTCCACTATATATAATAATATTTAGACAGTTCTAGTAGCATTGTTCTGTGTTATATTTAAATGTATGATCCCTGTAAAGAGACTTTTTTATGAAATAATTCGATCCTCGATAGTTTTTCGTCTGTCTTTTTTAAACTAATGGAATTTTCTTTTTTTATTTAATTTTTAAATGTTAAACTATTTAACCTATTAAATTTACTGTTTTCTATTTTTATTCAAATTTTAAACTTTTCTTCACTGCATGTACAGCTCATATTCAAAATATTAGAATAATTACTTTTCTTTACAAATTGAAAATATCGTTTCGTAATTTAATGCATTTTAATGCAAATATGCAAACGATATTTTTATTGAGAACTTATTATTGATTAAAATTATTTATTATCATAAAATTAATATCATTTTTGAAAGGATTAATTGAAAAAAAATTATTCTGAAAAGTCAAAATATTAGAATATTTATTCAAGTGGTTCAAAATATTAGAATATTTCACATTAATTCTCCTTTAATTATCGCCAATTCATAACTGGTGGCATCATTGATTAAATTCAGACGATTTTATTTAAAATCAGTATTCTTCTTGCAGTTTGTTTGCTTTTTCGTCTTAAAATGGGTAGTGTGATTGATATTCCTGAATCTCTTAAACTTCATATGGTAGATTTGTATCAGCTTGGTAAAAATCAATGTTATATAGCGAATTATTCATATTGTTCGCAATCAACCGTTAGTAAAATACTAACACAATATTCAAAAAACAAAAAAGCAATTTAACAAATTGCAACGACCATTTGGAAAATGATTTTTTCAAAGACTAATATTTAAGACATAAAAATTCGCACGGAGTTGATCATACATCACGTACGCCATGGATTAAACATTAACATTCCTAGACCCATCATGAAATTTTTAAACTCCTACGGAGCTGGTCATACATTACGTACACCATGGATTAAACATTAATATTCCTGAACCAATTTTAAATGAAATTTCATTTTTAAACTTTTAAACGTTCCACGATATTACTTTTTGCACCGTCGTATAGAGAAAAAAAATGCATTTTTAATTGCAATTTGTTTGAAAGCTGTATCTCAATTTGTTTCTGAGTTATTATTTTTTTTTTATAGTTTTTATTACTATTTTGTCATAGTGGCAACAGAAGTATCCATCTGTGTTGAAAGTAAAGAGAAACTACAGATTACTGTATAGACCAATCAGAAAACGAATAAAATGCGGGATTCAACTAATAAAACGCTTCAGATATGTTTTTGATTTCCTACCCTGACCGAGGACAATAACCATTTTTCCAAATGGTTAAAAATGGAAAATTTCAAAATAATCGCCGAAATGGCGGCCGAAAACCAAAAACATCTGCTAGCGATGACAGGAAACTGAAGCGTATAAATAAGAAAAACCGTTTTAAAAGTGTGCGATTCTTGCACCGAAAATAGAAAGAAGAAGGAGTCGAAGTTTCTACATCGACAACATTAAGACGTCTCTATAAATTTAAGTTTGAATCTCGTGTGCCGTAAACAAAACCTCTCATGACTGCAAAACAAAAGCGTATAACATTGAAGTGGTGTAAATCAAGACGTTTATGGAGCGAAGAAGATAGGATAAATACACTATTTAGTGATGAAAGTATAGCTTTTGTTTCATATGGTAATCACGGTATTCGAGTTTGGAGAATTAAGCAAGAAGCATTTGATAAAGAATGTCTTAAATGTTCCGTAAAATTCGCTGCTAGTGACGCTAGTGTCATGGTTTGAGTTTGCATGAGTGCAGAAGGAACTGAAAAGTTATGCATCGTCTACCAAATGGTTAACTCTCAGGAATATCAAGAAATTTTGGAATAGTACATGATTCCATCATCAGAATATTATGTTGAAGATGATTTCATCTTTCAAAAAGATTTAGCGTCACCACATACCTCAGTGTCAACTAAGAATCGGTTCCGCCAACGCAACATTAAAGTACTTCCTTGGCCACCAAACTCACCAGACCTTAATCCCATCGAAAACTTATGGTGTATAAAGAAGAAAAAACTCCGAGAAAATTCTCCTTCAAGTAAAACTGAGTTAGTGGTACGTATAAAGTCTACTTAGGCTAATATTGATAGAAATGTTTGTTAACGCCTTGTATATAGTATGCAAGATCGATTATACGCTGTTATGAAAGCTAAAGGGAATGCTACAAAATATTAACTACCATTAACTTCATATTCATAAGATAACATTGTTGCGTAAAATAAAATATTCTAATATTTTGAACAAATCTAAATTTTATTCTAATATTTTGATGTGTTTCAGAAAGCTGTATACCTAATTTATTGTATTGTATTTTATATTTTGTAAATGTTAAAATCTTATCTAAACATTCCAGATTTAATTTATAAGAAATTTAATTGCATTTACTTAGTATCAAAAATAAATAAATGAAAAAAAATTCTTATTACTTTTTTTCAATTATTCTAATATTTTGAACATGAACTGTATTTTTTACAAACACTTTTCTTTCTATACCCCTGCAAGACGCTTACTGTTCAACGGGATGTTAAGTTGCACTGCAACTATGAAATCCACAAAGATAGGGGTTGTGCACGAGGCTAACGAGAAAGACAGGCTACCGCGGTGGGTCTGATTCTTCTTTTTTTACAGACCGCTGGAGTCATGTGATGCTCGAATACACCAATGAAGGTGTGCGAAAAGAACATCACGTGACTCCAGCGGTCTGTAAAAAAAGAAGAATCGGACCCACCGCGGTAGCCTGTCTTTCTCGTTAGCTTCGGTTGTGCATATATAACGTCATCCATTTATGCGGGAAAGGGGGGAGGGGTGTCTGGCACTTGATATCATAAGATTTCTCTAAGGGAAAGGGGAGATTGACTTTTGATATTGTTATCTTTTTTGATCTAACCAATTTTTTCTTCTTTGTAACTTTTTCGCCACATCAAAATAGCTCGTTATCATATTCTAGTATGTTATTCATTTTTATGAAAATAGAAATTTATTTTTAAAACCTCTTATGAGTATTAGGATTATTTCATTCCAAAATAGGGAATGCCCCATTGTTTGGTATTCCTATTCTTCTGTCATATGCGCATATAATCCGCTGTTGGAGAAATCAGGTAGGAAGTATGTTTGAAATAACACTTGTGTTTATTAATAAAATAAAGAAAAATAATGTTTTCTATCTGTTTTGTTGATAAGGTGTTCTGCTTGCCTCTTCTCATGCAGGGAGCAAGTGCAATAACAATAATATTGTTTAATGGATTAGATAACAAAAAGCTATTATTAAATCATTTTTAAAAGTAAATATCTCTTCTAAATTTTAATTGTTATAAAGGTATTTCATACATAATAGTGATATTTTATTGACTTCTTATATTTTGGATCAGTAAAGTATGTGAATAATAAATGTAAAACCATGCCTGTATAACGCAAACGTACAAAAAGTAAAAGAAAAAAAAATTGTAAAAATAAAAATAATTTTTAGAGACTGATAACGATATCATAGGGGCGGTAGGAGTCGAGGAATTTATGTATGATATCGTAAGAGGGCGAGGGGTCCATAATTATCATAAAGTTGATAACGTCATATATGTATAGTCCCGTACTTACATTGTACCATTGTTCCAGTTTCCGTAGTGATTATTATTCTGTGACAGTGATGTACAAAATAACTGAAAAAGAAATATAGTCGCTTGTGGCAGCTCTGGAAATTTCCTAAAACTAAATTGTAAACAAGCATATTTCGAGTATGTTGGAACTTAAACGGAAATAAAAAAAAAAGACAGAAAGTAAAATCGTTTATAAAAACATTTTATAATATTTTTAGAAATAAAAGTTGTATATGTACAGTCGTGGAAAAAAAAGTAAACACCTCCTACTAACTCTGCAACTAGTTATAATAAAAGACAGTTACTGCTACCAAACGATTGGAAATTAAGTCTTCTTTTAAAGGATGTATATAAAATTTGCTTAGGGGGCCATCTACATGTCAAAACGAGACTTGGTTATTTTCAATGGCAACACCCAATTTTGATAATATATTTTATTTCTTCGGCTCAAACTATGCCTAAAAGCGAAATTTCAAATCATTTCGATCATGATTCTTTAATTATAAATTTTCAAAATTTAGAGCTTCTAATGATAAATTACATTTTTATATTTTTATTAATATCTCCTGAAATTATAATCCTACTGTGATAATTTTCTATGTGGTTATAATATTAAAAAATCCAAACATAAATATATTGAAAATGCAATTTTAAAATTTTTATAATATAAATTATGAATTATGAAATTAATATTCGAAAAAAATATGAATTGAAACCTACAGTTTTTTTTCTTTTTTTTATTGATAGATTTATGTTTATTATGTCCTGCATTATGCGAATTCTCAATTTCAAATTTTCCGTCCAAGTAGTTTTCGAATTATGATTAAGAAAACACAAAATGATGGTTTAAGGATCTGTCTATGATGAGTAGCAAAGAATAATTTGAAAATAATATATTTTACTTATTTTATTGAAACATTTGGGCTGGCAAAAGTCGAAGCATATTAAGCGAGTGAAATGGTCATATTGGCAAGAAATAATACATTAATAGAAGTGGCATAGTCATTCTGTAGCATTTCAACAATTGAGTACCAAACTTCAATTTGGATACAGCCCCTAAAATATTCTCATTTTAAAATAATTAATTTCTCTGAAATTAACCGTACTAATTTCATGAAAATTTGGATTTAGGCTAATTGAAGGGTATAGAATTTCTTTATGGATGTCAAACTTCGCTATTTCTATTTTTAAAAAAAGTTTGGGTTTATTTTGATATGTATATCCCACTGAGCAAACTTTGTATACATCATTTAAAAGTAGGCTTTACTTCCAATCGTTTGGTACCAGTAACTTTCTCCTACAATAATTTGCTGCAGAGTTAATAGGGGTACTTTTTTTTCAATGTCTTTACGTTTATTGGCATTGGATCCGAAATTTAAATAGCCATTTAGGTTCTCTAACGTGGAAACACCTAAGTTTATTGCCATTAATGTTTTTTTCCTATTTAAATCGCTTGCAATATGCCAACCTACCAATTTTTGAGTACCAGAATTTCCAAAGAGTTGTCTTTGTCTTATTTAATCGCAAATTTCTGTCATTGAGTACAACTAATATTTCTATTTGCTAATAGTGGTACTCAAATTTCGGAAGGTTTGGTAGCTATGAAGTAGCAAAAAAAAAAAAAAAAAAAAAGAAAGAAAGTAAAACGTCCAAAATCAAATATCGTGTTAAATCATTTACAAAAATAAAGTCAAAGAACAATGGATATTAGAAATCGTTTCTTTCTTATTATTTCAACAAAATTGTTGTCAAATAAGAAAATACACTACGTTACATAAATTACATTTATAACCCAATCAATATGGATAAGTTTCTTCTCATGACTGTAGACTAAAATTATATACTTTTAAAAAATTCTTTAAGCTATTTTTACTTTATGAATGAAATGAACAATGAAAGATTTTTTTAAAGCATAAATCAGTATGATGGGAGAAAGAGCAAAAAAATAATACGTAATATATTGCTCTCTGGACCTAATGTACAATGTTGACGGAATAAATGTTTATCATTTAAGCATTCACTCAGAGCAATAGTTGCAAGCCATAAAAATGGGTTAAGGCTTGCATTGTTTTTTGTGTAAGTGAAAATGCCGATATTCATCATAATATAAAATATCAATAAAGCTACAGGGTGTAATTAATCATTTGTAAACAAAATAACTGGAGATATATTAAAGTAGAACAGGAAATTATGTGCACCATTACGCATGTGGTTTTAATGCATGCATTTTAATTTAATTCTGTACTAGTTGCTGTTTGTTTGTATTTGCATAGTTATATTACACAAAAATTAAAAAATTACAACGCAGGAAAGTAATCTTTCAAAATATATTAAAATAGTTACGTAAAATCGATTCCATAACGCCTGTACAGAAAATTAGCGAAAAATGCATTCTAAAATAAATATTTGTAAAATTTGAATTAGTCAAGTATGTTATAAGTTAAACAGAAAAAAATGACAGTAAATAAATATTTAAGTAAAACATCCTTTCTTTCAGATAGTTTTGTAACGATATGTTTATTGACAATAGATTCGATATTAAAATACATTTGAAAACCTTAATATGAAAGGACCAACATTTATGATCATTATGTACCTTTTGTAATGAAATGTGATTTAATATGTAATATATTAAACTAAAAAAAAAAGAAATTATAAATATGACTATTAAATCCCCTTCAGGAAAGAAAGAATGACGAAGGACAATCGACATTAAAAAGTATTAAAAGTATTAGGTTATTTATTAGTGACAGCACTTATTATGTTTTCATCAAAACAGTAGTCAAAAACAAAAATAAACGGTCAAGTGCGAGTATTACTCGCACTTGAGTACGGCACAGAAAGTTCCGTACAATAATATATGAATTAGTAACTGTATTATTAAAAAAAACGTTGTAAAAGGATACTAAGACTTTGTAAAAAATATACAACGTAGTGTTGGGTATAGCTGTATATACTAGAAAAGTATAAATGGATATTCCATGAAAGTTCAAAGAGACATGGAACCTAAATAATATAAAACATAGATATTCTGTATAACTCTTTTTTTAATCTTATCCTAATCTGCTTAAAATGAACTTCATTTGGTGCTGACAGTAAAAGTAGTGCATATTTAAACTTCATTTGGCAGTTCATAAATCTAAATTCAGCGTAGTAATAATCTTTTCTTTTTGCAGTTCACTTAAGCAAAACCCTTGTTTAAAATTTAAACTGCTGAAAATATAGAAAAATTCTGACGTTGTTTGTGTTCTAAAGTAAAATGCCAATAATCAGTATACTGTTAAAAATTTGCAACAAACTCTCCCGTCATTCAACCGTTTTTATAGAAAGCGGTTACACAATCGTAAATTATCTGTAATCTGACCATAAAATGGGAATAATATGTTCAGAATTGACTTAAATTACGGTTATGGTAACGTATTCTATAAAAACGGTCAAAGGACTGAACAGTTTGCTGCAAATTTTTGGCATTGGATAATACGTTAAATGAAAAGAGATAAAGCGTAATTTTAACTAGTTCTAAATACAATAATTTGAGAAATATTAAAGTAGAACATGAATTATTGTATTCCCTTATGTATATGGTTCCAACGAACACATTTTAATTTAATTGTAGCAGTGATATTTTAAAATCATTTGCAATTGCTTATATTCCCCAGTATTTAAATAATTAGTTATACAAAGTAATATTCAAAATGTTTTCAAAACTGCACTGTAAAACATTTATGTAACGTTACTCCATAAAATTAGTGGCAGCCTATCTGTTTCCATATTATTGAGTAATTTAACGCTTAACCCCTTGAGGGGCGGTGGGATATATTTTATCCCACCTACGATTAATGAAGATTTACACCAGACATTTTTTTTTGAAATTTTACTTTTCTAACTTTGGTGGGAAAAAGACGTAAAATTGCTTTTACTTATTTTGAAATAAAATTTTTCAAAATTTTCGGTGGGAATTCAGCATTACGCAAACGCAACTGCTTGCCCCTCAAGGGGATATAACTGGTGTCCCGTTATATTAATGTGTAATATTATACCAGTTATATCAATTTAAATTACACCATTATATAAGTTATATTACTCCACAAAATTGGAAGCGTACTGTTGCCACCAGTTTTATGGAGTAATGTTACATAACAAGTGCAGTTCCACGAAGACTGTAGACAAAATTCCTTCAAATGCATTTCAAAACAAAATAATTGTAAAAAAAAAAGGAACTTTAAAAGTGTATTAAAACTAAATCTGAAAATTAAAAATAAAAATGACAAGGGGAAATTTAAAAAAAAACATCTTATACATAAGATTTATTCAAGATACGTTTTTGACCCTTGATCGATGTTTAAATAGTCATTTAGTAATGGAAAAACCAAAATTTACAATCATTAATGTTCTTTTTTATTTGAATATACTACAATAATGAGCATTCTAAAAAACAACTAATACAGCTATTAAACCGTCTTCAAAAAAATTTAAAAAAGAAGACAAAAAACAATGGAAATTAAAAACTCTTATTATATTTATAAGTAATAGTGCTTATTAAAACAATGCCAACAAAACAGTAACTTAAAAAAAATCTTGCACTACATGCGGTTCAATAAATCATATTTATCACCCAATCAATATTAATAATTTTCTTCCCGCTATGAAATATTAAAATAGACACTTTATATAAAAAAAAAAGAACAATCCCTTAAGCTATTTTTACTCTGTGACTGAAATGACGAAAAAACGTTATTTTTTGCAAGCATAAAGCTGCATTTTGGAAGAAAGGACAAAAAAAAAATAATAATAATAATGTGTAATTTATGACTCCCTGAAGTTAATGCGCCAGGCTTATAGGAATAAATGTTTGTCATCTGAGATTTTTCTCAGAGTAATAGTTGCATGGCATAAAAAAAGCTAACGTTGGCATTGCTTTCAATGTTAAGTGAAAATATCGATATTCACTATAATATGGAATATCAATAAATCTTGATAATTCGTTTGTAAATATAATAACTGTTAAAATATTATAACATTCAATATTTTTCATTACGTGTATGATTGGAGTGATTCCATTTGAATTTATTTCTAGTAGTTATATTCTTATATCCATTGACATGAAGTTTTATTACACAACATTTAAAACATTAGCTAGATGAAATTATTATTTCAAATAATTACTTAAAAAAAATGGGTTCATTAAAAATATATTTAAAATTTCCTAAAACTGCTTTTCGAAACGAAATATTTTTAAAACAAGATCTTTCCGAAATAGTAGAACTTAAATAATATCAGAAAAGAAAATGACAATGGGTAAAATCGTTTGAAAACTTGTGGAAGCGCTTGGAATTTATACTCTTGGAAATAAGTGTTGTATGCATACATATTTATTGACTCTACTTCGGATATTTAAACAGTGATTATGTATTCCTAAGAAATACGGCAACACCAACATTTTTTTTTTTCATTTTGTACTTGAAAGTAGTACAATAAGAAGTATCGAATAGAAAAGCAAAAGCCAATAGGCATACACTCCAAAAAATAAATACGTAAATTTGCACATTAAAGCAGGTATACTAATGATACAGAAACGATTTGTCTATATGTGTAAATTGGTGTATAGACTACAAATATACTCCTAGTGTATCAGTTTCAAAATACGTATTGTTCTGAGTATTTTGATGATAACACATTAAGCGACTTCAGTGTGTAAAAAGTTATTAAATAACTCTGAAAAACACAGCCAAACGTATAAATTGCATGTGAGTGCACCTATATCCGTGTAATATACAAAAATGATGGATTTTGTGTACATAGTTCATGACCTTATAGTTTGGTATGTACATTTTTAAATGAATATTTTGATGGTTGCAAAATAAATTACCTGTGCTTTACTCATGTATTTTGTGCGTCTGTTCTCTTTTCAGCAGATTTGCTTTAAGACCACAAAATAGTGTACCTTTAATTTACAAGAAACAGGATTGTCTGAAAGTACATTTACTGCATACCATCTCTCCGTTAGAGTTCTTTTATTCTAAAATCATATGCACAATCTGTGCACAGAACCTGTATAACCTAAATATATACACTTTAAAATAAAATTTCGTCAAAATACGGAAATTGTAACGCCAGTACTGTTTCCGTATTTTCTTTCTATCAATTTCAGTCATAACTTTTCAAAGATACATTCACAGAAAGAGGATAAATTCTCTATTTAATTCAATCTACTAAGCATACTTACAGAAAAGGGATACAAACTTACGAACTGAGGAACTACAACTTTCCAAAGCAGCACCTTGACCATTCAGCTACTAATACACAAGTCAAGTTTCCAAGTATCGATATTTATTGAGTGTACATACGTACACATATTTCTGTGTAATATTTTTACACATAATTCTGTATAATATTATGTTCTTACGCGTATAGCTGTATAAAATTCGTATGCATATTTCTGCATAATATTCTTATACATATTTCACTGTTATATGCAAAATACACAGATATTTGTGTAATATGCAAAATTTGTAAATTTACATTAAGTTACCAATTCGGGTAAATCCGTAAAATTTCCTACATTTACACACTTATTTGAGTTTTTGAAAAGATAACAAATTACATACTTTCATGAAGCCAATAAACACACATATATATATAGGTAAATGTTTACGACAAGAGTGTAAATTTTATGACAAAAGTGTAATTTCACAAATTTGCACGTTTACTTATGCAAATTATTTTTTAGAATGTGGCTGCTAATTCTTCCCATATTTGAATAACAATATTTCCAAATAGTAATTTTCGTCTCTTTTAATCACAAATTTCTGACATTTAAATTCTGACACAGAATACTTCTATTCGGAAATAGTGATACTCCAATTTTGGAAGTTTTGCAAACTTTAAATAAAGGTAATGCCTTCCAAACCTATACAAAGGAGACGGAAAAAATGGATTTTGAATACTATAAGGTTATTTACAAATGATACTGCTTATTAAGTTTACAACAAAACTATGTTTAAAACAAAGCAGAAAAATATACACATACACTACGTGCGTTTCAATAAATGATGTTTTTCATCCTATCAATTTTAATAAAATTCTTCTCACGATTATAAACTAAAAATATACACTTGACTTTAAAAAAAGATACAATTTCTTAAGGTATTTTTACTCTGTGACTGAAATGAGTAAATAATATTTTTTTAAAGCGCAAAGCCGCATCTTTGAAGAGAGAAATAATAATAATAATAATAATAATAATAATAATAATAATAATAATAATAATAGGTAATTTATGAGTCCCTGAAGTTAATGTACAAAGCTTACGGAATAAATGACTTCGGACTAAGATGATACTGGATGGTACGGACTGATATGGAATACGGACTAAGTCAACTTGTCATCTAAGAATTCGCTCAATTCAATGGCTGTATGGTATAAAAAATACCATCGCCTGTGTTGTTTTTCAGGTAAGAGAAAATACCAATTTCACTGTAATATAGAATATTAATAAAGCTAAAGCGCATAATTAATCTATTTTACGCACAATAAGTTTGGAAATATTAAAGTAGAACAGGAAATCATATATTCATTACACGTGTAGCTGCAGTGATATGATGCATTTACTTACATAAAGTTCTATTGCATAACAATCAAAACATTAGTTAAACGAAAGTAATATTCAAAACTAGTTGGATGTGCCAATCCTAAAAGTTTCTTCTATATCATACGTCTTAATATTTCGAAAAGTAGTTACAAATGTTAATACATCAGTTACAGTGGCGTGGCGTCCGGTCACCGCTGGATGCGGCGATGACCAAGCAATATTTTAAAACTCTTAATAAGCTTTTAAAACTCTACGATCCAGTTTTAGCAGAACATTTGGAGTTCATGTATAAGTGAAGGTAAGATTTAAAGTTTCTTTTTTGAACATTCAACCATTGAATTTTAGAGTTAATAATTTTTCACCACAAACTTAAATAATTGCGATGACCACCGAAAATTTTCACGCCACGCCACTGATCAATTACTATACCTACTTTGACATTCATCCTAAATTTTTGCTTCAGCCAGTTAATCAGAGTAAAAACGAGTGAATCTCAATCATGATCTATCTATACTAATATTATAAAGAGGTAAAAAATGTTTATTTGTAGGAGGTAAGCTCTGGAACTACCGAACCGATTCCTAAAGTAATGGTATCAAAATGATAGTGTTAGTCCAACTTAGAACATAGGCTATATCTTATGTCCGTGCCACTTGCGAAAAGGGGGTGCAGGAGCAAAAAACGTTCTAAAAATGCGATTTTTGTGTTACTGAAGGGCCTAGAAACATGAAATTTGAAATGGTAGTTACTTACAAGATACTAATGTTCTCTAAGGACATTTCTTTAAAAAAATCGAAATTAAAAAGGGGTGAAAATGCGCGAAAAACGTTCTAAAATACGTTCTAAAGGGCAATTTTTACGCAATTTCAGAAAGTACCAAGCTGATTTTAAAAAATGATGGCATTGAAATGATGATGACAACCCTTGCTCCAACATAGGATACATTTTATGTCAGTGTTAGTACCTCTAAAGTGGGCGCAGGAGCAAAAAAACGTTCGAAATTGCAATTTTTGTGTTACTGAAGGGCCCAGATACATGGAATTTGGCATGGTAGTTATTCATTAGATATAAATGATCCCTAAAAACATTTCTTAAAAAATTCAAAATTTAAAATGCGTGAAAATGCGCAAAATTCGTTCTAAAAATCGTTCTAAAAATCGTGAATTTTACGCAATCTCAAGAAGTACCAAACAGATTTTAAAAAATGGTGTCAAAATGATGGTGCAACCCTTGCTTCAAAATATGCTACATTTTATGTCGGTGCCATCACCCCCAAGGGGGGTGCAGGAGCAAAAAAACGTTTGAAAATCGATTTTTGTGTTACTGAAGGGTCCAGATACATGGAATTTGGCATGGTAGTTAATTATTAGATATAAATGATCCCTAAGAAGATTTAAAAAAAAATCGAAATTTAAAAGGGGTGAAAATGCGCAAAAAGTGTTCTGAAAAACGTTCTAAATGACGAATTTTACGCAATCTCAAGAAGTACCAAACCGATTTAAAAAATAGTGTCAAAATGATGGTGTCAACCCTTGCTCCAAAATAGGTTACATTGTATGTCGGTGTCATTACCCCCAAGGGGGATGCAAAACCAAAAAAAGTTCGGAAATGGAATTTCTGTGTTACTGAAGGGCCTAGAAATATGAAATTCGGAATTATAGTTACTTATAAGCGATATATAAGTTACTTATAAATGATCTCTAAGAACATTTCTTAAAAAATTCGAAATTTAAAAGGAGTGAAAATGCACGAAAAGAGTTCTAAAAAACATTCTAAATGGCGATTTCTACGCAATCTCAGAAAGTACCTAACCGATTTCAAAAGTAATGGTTGGAAATTGATGATGGCAGCCCTTGCTGCAATATAGGATCTACTTCATGCTGGCGTCACTACCACCTTGCACTGTAAAAAAAAATACTGCCAGTTTTCCGGTAGGAATCGGAAAAATAGTTGCCCTTATCGTACCGGAATAATTTCCAACCCAGATCGGAATAAAATCTGTAAAATCCGAATAATATCCGTAAAATACCGTTTTACTGACTATTTCCTTATTTTCGCGGATTTTATTCCGAGCTGGGTTGAAAATTATTCCGGTACGATAAGGGCAACTATTTTTCGATTCTTTCCGGAAAACTGGCAGTATTTTTTTACAGTGTGCGGTCGCATTTCAAAAGGTTTTCTAAATTGTGATTTGTGTGATACTGAAGGGGCTAGCAACTTGAAATTTTGCATGGTAATTATTTATGAGATGTAAATGCTCTCTGAGAAGAGTTCCTTAAAAATATGAAATTTAAATGGGGTGAAAAAAAACGAAAAGTGTTCTAAAAACGGTCTAAATAACGATTTCTATGCAATCACAGGAAATATAAACAGATTTCAGAAGTAATGGTTGCAAATATATGGTGACAGTCCCCGCTCCAACATAGCCGATATTTTACGTTGTTGTCACTGCCACCTGGGAGTTACAGGAGCAAAAAATTTCTAAATTGCGTTTTTTGTGTTAAAGAGGGGGTCTAACATTTCAAATTTGGAATGGTAATTACTTCAAAGATGCAAATGCTTTCTAAGACTTGTCGACAGAAAATTCCAAATTTAAAAGGATGAAGTGAGCGAAATGAGAGGGTGAAAATGAGCAAAAAACGTTCTAAATGGCAATTTCTACGCATTCTCAGGAAGTACGGAACCAATTTAAAAAATGGTGGTTTCAAAATGATGGTGACAGCTCTGTCTCCAAAATAGGCTAATTTTTTTGTCGCTGCCACAACCCCAAAGGGAGTACAGGAGCACAAAACCACCTAAAATGCAATTTTTGTGTTACTGAAGGGCCTAGAAACATAAAATTTGGAATGTTAGTTACTTATAAGATATAAATAATCTCTAAGAATATTTCTTAAAACATTCAAAATTTAAAGGGGGTAAAAATGCGCAAAAAGCGTTCTAAAAAACGTTGTAAATGGCGATTTCTACGCAGTCTCAAGAAGTAACGAACCGATTAAAAAAATAATGGTGTTAAAATGATGGTGACATCCCTTCCTCTAATATAGGCTACATTTTATGTCAGTGCTATTACCTCAAAGGCGGTACAGAAGCAAAAAACGTTCTAAAAATGCGATTTTTATGCTACTAAAGGGCCTAGAAACAGGAAATTTGGAATAGTAGTTATAAGACAAAAATGATCTTTAAGAACATTTCTTAAAAAAATCGAAATTTACGAATGGTGATAATGAGCGAAAAGCGTTCTAAAAACGTTCTAAATGGTGATTTCTACGCAAACTCAGAAAATAGCAAGTCGATTACCAATGTAGTGGTTGGAAATTGATCATGACAGCCTTTGCTTCAACATATGCTCTATTGCATGTTGGTGGCACTACCACCAGGAATTTGCAGGAGCAAAAAACGTTCTAAATTGCGATTTCTGTGATACTGACGAAGCTAGAAGCTTTAAATATGACATGGTTGTTACTTATAACATATAAATGCCCTCTAAGAACTGTAGAAAATAAATTCGAAATTTAAAAGAGGTGAAGCGAAGGGAAAGGGCGAAAAGCTTGCTAAAAAAAGTCCTAAATTACGATTTCTATGCAATCTCAGTAAATAGTAAACCGATTACAAAAGTAATGGTTGCGAATCAATGGTGAAAGTCTCTGAATCCACAGAGGTTATATTTTATGCCAGTGCCAGTACCACTTCGGGTTGGCAGGAGGAACAACAAATGTTCTGAAAAAAGCCTTTAAAAACTTTCTGAATTACCATTTCTATGGAATATTAGAAAATATTAAACCGATTTCAAAATTAATGTTGCCAAATTAATGATGATATTTTGTGTTTCAACATAGGCATTTTATGTTAGTGCCACTGCCACCAGAGAGGTGGTAGACCGATAGACAAAAAGCTTGGAATTTGAGATGATTTTTTTTTTTTTTTAGATGTAAATGCGTACTAAGAACGGTTTATTCAAAACTTGAAATGAATACCAAAATGAGCGTATGAAATGAACATAAAAGCTTCAAAATATTTTCCAAATTATCATTTATTTAGTTTTAGTTCTTTTTATTAATTTAAGTCTCATTTCTGCCTAATGCAGTGTAATAATGAGGTTTAGTTAAACTGTGTTTTAAATAGTAATTTTTGAATTTTTCCTAAAAGTATAATTTTTTTTAAAATAAAACTTAGACGTATGAATATCACTTGGCATATTTCCACTGTTACGCGAGCAAAGCCGCGGGGTTTGCTAGTATTTAATAAAATCAATATTTTTCGCCATTCTGTTTTACGTCAGCTGATTGCGAATATCCGGCTTAGGAGATGCGAAGTTACCATCGCTGCACGAGTTGCCGATGTACATTGTACAACTACGAAAAAATCGAGACAATGGCACAAAAATCGCAATTACAGCGCCACCTTCCGGCTGAATATTTCCAAATACATGTGGGATCTACTTTCCATAGAGAAAAACATATACATGAAATTTGGATCGATTCTATTTATAACTTTATGCACTTTTCGATGATACAATAATTAAAATGACACAAAAATCGCTATTTCAGCTTCCCTTTCCGGAAGAAAATTTCCAAATTCAAGGAGGCCCTGCTTGACATTGCAAAAAATATATAAGGGTGTATCTGAAAAAGGGGCAAAACTGCTTATGTCATATGTGGTCATATACTATATGTCATATGTGGGGTGTCGGTAAAAGTTATAAAAATGACCCTACTATCTGGGGTATGGGTCTACTATCGCGCCTCCTGGAATACATCCCACCCCCTCTCTTTGAAATACCGGTTGAACAAATGTGTTACTGTGCACACTGACTGTATAGAAAAAGACTCATAAAAATGTAGCAATTTCATAAATTTCACTCAATTATTTCCATGTGAGGGAAAAAACTTATTGATACACCCTCGTATTATAAAGCAGAGGGTCCCGACCTATGGGAATACGTCGGGACCACTAGTGGGTCGCGGAAAAGTCGAGGTTTGTCACAAAAATACGTCATTTATTTCATCTGCTTTAATAATAATAATAATAATAATAATTGCAAACAATATTTTAAGGGAAAATCCTTAATTTCCTTCTGGGTGAATGTACTTTGAATTCCTTGATGGAGTTCAACATGGTATACTTGTATGAACATACTTTTTTACTTTGCTGTTTCTGATAAACAAGTATAGAAACAAACTACGTGTAGAAAGTGACTTAAGATTAAAATTAACCAGTTTTAACCCTGATATAATAGATACCCTCATCGGTAAACACTAGTGCTAGAAATCTCATTAATTTTAAAGTTATGTTTTGAAAATAATTAAACTCATTTTTAAGTGCGTTCGTAATTATATAAATACGAAGCACCTATAGTCGTCGTTCAGTCCGTCTGTCCTTCCGTCCGTCCGCATATAACACAGCAAAAACTACCCAACCGAATGGTCTGAAATTTTAAATATATAATTGTTGCAAAATTTTGTCGAGCCATTTAAAATTTTATGAAAATCGGACGTATAGTTTAATTACAGGGACTGTCAAAAGTTTTCCGTTACATTACGGCCAATGGGTAAAAAATATTGCAAGTGCATTTTAATGATGTTATAGCCTTCCGAATGATCTGAAATTTTAAATATATAATTGTTGCAACATTTTGTCGACTTATTTCCAATTTTATAAAATTCGGATGTATAGTTTAATTACAGGGACAGTCAAAATTTTCTGTTACATTACGGCCAATTGGAAAAAATTATTTCAAGTGCATTTTAATGATGTTGCAGCTCTTTGAACAGAATGAAATTGATAGGCACTTACGAAGTGCACTAAAATATACATTCAGTACAATATCCGGTGCAAAAAGTATTTATAAAACTAGTTATAGTACGAACGCACCTCATTTGCCACGTTTGACGAGCAATTTCCAACTTGTTAATTTTCTCTGTAGTTTGTGTACTGTTTTAATTATTATTTCTCTTATACATATTGGGATTACTATTTCTTGTTTCTGTTGATGGTGTATCCTTCGTTTGAAAATTTGCCTATTTCGTAGGATAGAAAACCCTACAGCCTATAGAAATCATATAACAATTTTCATACTGATATACTTCCTTATATTAGGTGGGTCGCGATTTTTTTTTTTTTTTTTTTTTTTTTAAAGGTGGTTCGCGTACCTATAAAAGTTGGGACCCGCTGTTATAAAAAGTCAAACTTGTGTGTAACGCTGACGTCATTCTGAAGTTGGCAACAGCAGACGTTTAAGTTTAACTTTTACTGCAATTTTTTAAACTTCTAAATACCGCAAATTTTCCATTTCTACTCTGTCGAATAAGGGAAAAAATTTACTTTCAAATTCAAATTGTTTGAAAACTGTATCACAATTTGTTTAAAAACTATATCTCTCTTTAATAAATTTTTACTGTTATTAAAATAACTAGTACGTAGTATACTTCAATTCTAAACGATGGGTACGTCAATAATTTGGTAGTTTATCTACGTACCCATCGTTTACATGGAGTCCCTTTACCGGTGGTTTATTCTGTTGAGTTGTCTACATGGCAGAGCAGATGTTATTACCAATACGGTTGTCGGCCCAGTTAGCTTAAACGGTAAAGCACTGGCCTTGTAAGCCAAGGATCTGCGTTCGTTTCCCGGCATGGGCCTTTTTTCGCTCAGTTAGAAATATTCAATTAGTATTAAGACATATAATCAACTACTCACTTAAACCACTGAAATGAACAGAATCAAAAATGCTGATTGTAAATAGTAATCTTTTGCTATTTCTTCTGTCGTGAGGCCAATACGAAAATATCGCTTTTAATAAATTTCAAAATTTTATTTGGACGCATAACTGCTATTTTTCGTATAAATATCATTTTTGATATTTTTAGTGGACATTCTAAAAAAATATATTGAATATAAAAAATGTATTAGAGTTATCAATTTTTTTAAAAGTATTTTTCGCATATATTTTGCAACCCCGGAAGCCCGGGTGCAAAGTGCACTTGTATAGATAAAGACAACAAAGAACAATGGTAATTAAAAATTAGTTCAATCTTATTATTTCAACAAGACCGTAGTCATATAAGATGAGAAACTACATTACATAAATCACATTTATCATGCAATCAATATTGATACATTTCTTCTCACGATGTAGACTAAAAATATACACTTTATAAAAAAATCCGTAAGCTATTTTTACTTTGTGAATGGAATGAATAAAGAACAAGTAAAGAAAGAATATTTTTCCAAGCATAAAGTCGTATCTTGGAAGGAAGCAAAAGAAATTAATACGTAATTTATACCCCACTAAAGTTAATAAGCAAGGCTGACGGAATAAATGTTTATCGTCTAAGCATTTGCTCGGAGCAATTGTTGCGCGAGACAAAAAAATGATTAATGCTTTTATTGCTTTTTCATGTAAATCAAAATGCATATATTTATCAAAATATGGAAAATCAATAAAATTACTGGGCATAATTAAGCACTTGTAAACATAATAAGTAAAGAATTATTATTGCAAATAGAACAACAACTGATATGCGGTGGCATCGATTGAAAATATATGGTTTTAGTTCTCGTAATGATAAGGTTATATGTAGTTACGTATAATTGTATTCTTTTACAATTAAAATATTATATATGTATGTTACATTTTATTATAATTACAAAAAAGGCTCCATGAACAGAGGACTCAAAAGTAAATAAACTATATTTTCGATCTAAATAATTGTCAGGAGACAGCAGTGTTTCATAAATGTTAAAACCTAGGCTAATATTAAGCAAATCATTGCACATAAAAATTTAAAATTGGTAGTGTTGTAGAGAAATGGTAGATAAAAACGCTGAAGCAGACAGTTTTTAAACCGAGGAATTGTTTTAAGAGCTATTTATTGCTGAAATCGATCAAAATTTCTCCATAAAAAAAAGTTTTGTTGGGACAAAAACTATGCCTAGTAGTTTAATATCTTTACAGGTACACGATTGACAAGCTTTCGGTGTGCAGTGTGCAATTATTTTTTATATTTGACTAATTTTTGGGTGAGTTTTTTAAATTAAAAATTTTATTATTTCAATAGATATTTATTTGATTTTTTGAAACGGTCATTTCTGACATAGTTGTCACATTGTAAAACAGTGCAAATAGTATTTCCTTTCGTTTAAAAATTGTATTTACACGTGACTATTAAAAACAGAAAGAGCACTTTAAAATAATAATTAAATAATTATGTGTTAAAAACAGTAAATCGGAAAATTGCGTCATATATAAAATATTCAAATAATAATATTGACAAAAAGTTTCAATTTTAAAATATATTTATACGAGATATTTATTTGATATTTCAATTTGGTTTATTAACTATTAAAAAGGGAAATTTAAATGAATAATTAAAAGAGAAACAAAATTTTGGCGAAACTTGCGTCATATTTAAAGCGATACGTTTAAAAGGTTTTTGTTATTTAAAACAATTTTTATATAGCGTCGTAATAAAATTCCGGGAGTCACCAATACTGTTTTCTTAGCTATTTTATTCAAGCTGATTTTCAAATGTTTAATGGATTTAATTAAGCACAAAACAATCTTTAGCTCTCTCGACAGCAGTTGATTTGTCTTAAAATCAATCTATCAAAAGGAAATGAATGGAAACCCTATTACGGGATATCGCCACTGGTCTTTTAATTATAGTTCAATCTTCCGTAATCTTTGTCAATCAGATCACATTAGCGTGTTTTTAGTCTGCGATGCCTGAACGGGGGTTAGCGAGCGCAGGTCGTAGGGGGCAGAACCCACTAGCATTTAAAAGTTTTCTTAATTTAAATATAATAAGTTAGATAATATTTGAAAAGCTATTTTATCATTTGTTTCACATATCTGACACAAATTTGGCTCAAATCAATTTATCCTGACTCATACACTTTTAATTGACTCATTTTTTTTTTCTTTGATTGATTTATTTATTTCTCTGAACACTCCCACTTAATGGTTCCTTGCGCTACCTAGACCTGCGTGGCAAAATGACCATAAAGCGTGGCGGGGCGTAAATGGCATGCCCCTGATAACAATGACAGAGTGGGTTGCTACAGTTGCTGACTTCAACTCCCCTATAAATGCCACATATATTCAGCTTATTCGACATCGGATGTAAGTTTATTTCAGGCATATTCTACTGAAGAAAGTAATTTTCAAGTTTTATTTTACTTTTCGTATTGAAGAAATTGTAAAAAGATTTCACTAAATATGCAGTATTATTAATGAACGTTGACAAAGAAAAGGAAGAAAAGATAATGAGACAATTAATGGTAAAATAAAATATACCGTATTTCGTATTTGAATTAAGTTTAAAAACAATATTTTAAATATAGGTAATAATATTAATTAAACATAGCATGAATATAAATGTTTGATTATTCAGGGAAATTAATGTGATTATCATTTCTTTTAATTAGTTTTTTAATTAATTTATTTATTTTAAATTAAATTATTGCTATCGTAAACATACGTGAATGTTTTGTGCTGAAATATATAATCGGAAAAATTTAAACGTGAATTTAAATTAGATTTTAATTTTTATGTGTCTGAGTTTTAATCAAACAAAAAGAAAATTTTAAAAAAGAAAGAAAAATCATGCATCAAGCATAGCTTATGCAACATTTTCCAACACTAACATTTTATAAAGATTTTTTTTTTCATACAGTGAAATAAGATATCTAAATAAGAAATTAAAAAAAAAAAAAATCAGTGAAACTTCAATTTCATCTTTGCGAATTCTTTCTTGCAGCTATGTATATGATCTACATAGTTTATAGACACCATGTAATACATTAAAAGTTAGATAAACTTAAAAATACATACCACAGAAGGAAAAACACTTACAGCAATTATCGATCATAGTCCGTCATCTGTCCGAATTCTTTCGTGTTTCTCTGTAACTGAACGATAATTACTATGCACTTTATAATCAATAAAAAAATGTTGTAGAGAACTTCAGTGATCCTTTTTAATTTCATTATTAGGTGCGTTCGTAATTATATAAATACGTAGAGTAAAATTTACCCAACCAAATGGTCTAAAATTTTAAATGTATAATTGTTACAAAATTTTGTCGAGTTACTTCAAATTTTATGAAAATCGGATGTATAGTTTAATGACAAGCACTGTTAAAAGTTTTCCGTTACATTACGGCCAATGGGAAAAAATTAGTTCAAGTGCATTTTAATGATGTTACAGACTTTCGAATAGAATGAAATCGATATGCACTGATGAAGTGCACTAAAATATACATTCAGTACAATGTGCGGTGCAAACAATATTTATAAAACTAGTTATAGCACGAACGTCTTTCATTTGCCACGTTTGACGTGCAATTTCCAACTTGTTTTTGAAATATTATAGCATCATTCAAACATACCGTAAACCATAATGTAACGGAATTTTCCTTGTGTGTCCCTGTAAACGAATTATAAATTCTACGCATGAACATTCCATAGTAAAAGTTAGTTACATATAAAAATTACATGGCAGTTCGAGTATATTTACGAGAGTTTAAACAAAGGCAAATGAATAGACAGACAAGCCGAATTCAACATTCTATCACAGTGCTAATAAACTGCATTTTAGGAGTTTACATTTCTTCTAAATTCTTAATATATATATATATATATATATATATATATTGTACATACATATGTTTTACAAATCTGACCCAGATCAATTTATTTGTTTCATACACAAGTAATTGACTCATCGGTATCTCTTCCTTGATTGATTTTTCTGGAATATTTTCACTAATTGGTTCCTTGCGTTGTCTATACTTCCGTGACACAATGACCGCAAAGGGTGGTGGGGAATAAATAGCGCTCCCCTGATAACAATGACAAACTCTATCAAAACTGTTGCTGACCCCTTTATTTTCCACATCTCTTCAGATTATTTAACGTCGGGTATAAATGATTTCGTAAGTTCTCTGTCGTTTTGCGTAAATTTAAAGATTAATTTTTGTTTTAATATCGAAGAAATCAAAAAAAGTGTTTACCTCAATGTGCAGTATTACTCAACGTTTAAAAGATAATTGATAACAATTATTTTAAAGGTGATTTTTTTTAATTCAAGGAACCGTATCATACACTGTAAAAAAAAATCTGTAGTTCTACAGATGTAAAGTTACATGCTTACTAAACTTTCATCTGTAACTGTACAAAAAAATCTGCATTTCTACAAAACTAGTTTTTGTAAAGCTACAGAAATCTGTAACTGTACAAATGAATCTGCTAAAATTACAGTAATCTTACTAAAATTTTATCTGAACCTGGTTGCAGTTACATGAAAAGTTCTAGGCATCCCAGTTTCCTAAAAAATTTCTAGTAACCTTACAGATTTTTGGATTTTCGGCGCAAAAGTGCGTCTGTTACAGGAATTTTTGTTGTTGCCGTTACATAAAAAGTTTTAGGAATCCCAGTTTCCTTGAAAAACTTTAGTAACTTTACAGATTTTTTTTTTACAGTGTATGATGTTTAACGGATTAGTGGTGATGAACATTTTAAGATGGATAATCATCAAAATAACACTGTGTTAATTTTGTTTAAAAAAATTAATGAGGATGGGAATTAAACAGACTATCCTATTTAGATTTTAAGAAAAAAAATTAAAGATTTTAAATAATAAACAGTAATATAAATTGTACTTTTGTAGTGAGTTACAGTAGATTTTTCATATAGCAAATATCATTTTAAATTGTTTCTTTCTATGATATATTTATATGAAAACCATCTAAAATTTTTCTGTTATATAATTTTCTTTATCCACCAAAAAGGATATATTTCGTTATAGTCATCACAAAATTTTCTTCTATATCATCCTACTACATTAATTTCAATAGCACGATTACACATCAGAAA
Organism: Maratus speciosus; assembly: GCA_963932465.1. Classification (NCBI taxonomy): domain Eukaryota; kingdom Metazoa; phylum Arthropoda; class Arachnida; order Araneae; family Salticidae; genus Maratus; species Maratus speciosus. The sequence goes on along the minus strand of OZ010795.1, from coordinate 327,585,055 downwards.
TCTTGAATATAAAGCATAGTGCTTTTCTTTGAATTTATCACGGAGTTGCTGTAATCAGTTAATTTAAAAAGAGCACCACGCAGCAACACCTCCTGATTGGTATTAAGTTTAAAATTAGATCAACTTTTAAATTTTTAATCATTAACCTAAAATATATACTTTTCTACATTTCTACACTATAGAATATGAGATACAGCTATGATGTGCATCGCAAACAGCAATTTAAGCTAATATCTTATTATCGGAGCCATTTCCAAATTGGAGTAAAAATTAGCAATTCTGGCAACAATGTAGTTGCAAAATTATTAGAGTCACAAGAATGGAGCTAATTATATGGCAAACGACGCTCAATAAACTGCATCAATTGGCTGTTGAACCAATTATGAAACTTTCTTCAAGCTTAATGTAGCATCGTCTCCACTTGTATGATCAAAACCAAAAATAGATCCGCTTCGGTTTCCAGAAAATCATTTTACGTATACAATTAAGTGGAATTCTAAGCAATATATACTCAGAAAATCCCGGAAATAGTGAAAATTGCATTCAGAGTGACCAAAATTTAATGAAAATTAATATACTAACGATATACAACAAAGTGTAATTAAAACTATTTTATGTCGAGCTCTAACAGAATGTGAAGTTTAATAAAATTCGTTCATTTGACGTTGAGAGATAGGTATCTTGATCGTCGTGAAAAACATTGCATAGCAGGACCACTTTGTTTGATACACACCAAAATGTATTTAAAAAAATATTAAGTTCAGTCGTCTGTGCTATCGAATCATCTGGTCATCCTATTCTATCTGGTCATCTGGTCATCTATCTGGTCATCCTATTTGACTTACATGATTTCCCGCATTCTTGAATTTTTAACTTTTACCAGCTTTGAAGTTCTTGCTGATCTTCATCAGAAGTTCATTTCGGTAGAAATGTGTTTCGTTTATAGAGAAGGCTGGGGAATTAGATGCTCATGTTTCCGAAGTAAGCAGGAAAATGATTTGCAGGATTGCACTATGCATTAATCATTTAATTTGGGGGAGAATATTACAATTCCACGTAACAGAATTCAAAATTGCAATTGCCTTTTTGTTTCCATAAATTCACTTTGCTTCATCTCTTTGGCATGCCTTGTCATCTCTATTCTTCTTGATAAATGATAGATTCAAGGTATTTGAATTCTTAAACAGTTTTTATATTTATATCATCCAATAAAACATCAGCTCTCAGAGTTGTAGATAAGTGCTCAGTTTTACTCATATTTACCCTTAATCCTCATTGATCATAAGTACACTTGGCACAGATGTCATATACGCCCCATATTAGCGCGATTGTTTCTGACGGCAATGTCATATATGCACCGGGTACTTATCTGGCGACAAAGTTTCGTTATTTTGCTTGATATGGTAACACGGATGTCGTTTTTTATTTATTAATAAATTGTTTATTTACTTTTATTTTCTTTTTAAAAATTATATAAATGTTTCGTTCTATATTTATTAATCAAACTTTTTTTAATATATTGTTATTCCCCTTTTTAAAAATATATGTAACTGGTATTCAAAAACAAGGTTTTCGCCAAATTGGCGTCGGAAAAAAATCGCGCCAATATGGAGCGTATATGACATCTGTGCCGTACCCTTTAATTTACGAAACTTGTACTTAGCTTCATCTTCATCTCCTGCTTATGATGGCTCGATCACCTGCGAATAATAAATAACAACAAAAAATGCAAACAATAATAATAATAACATCTTCTCCAGAAAGTAAATACTTCTTTGTTTACTGAAATACAGGGTGTCCATAAAAAATGTCACAGTTTCAATGTTATATTATAACAGCTTAATTTAGATTATTTACAACAAATCATACATCAAATTTAAGGTAAACTAACCTAGTTTTTCTTACAAATGTTCAATATGTGCATCTTTAGTTATACGGCACACATCCAACCTAAAGTCCAATTTTCACCACACTTCAGTTAACAAGTCCGGAGTAATTGAAGTAATAGCCTCTTCAATTCTGTCTCAACGCTGGTAAATCATTAGGTACGGCGGAACGTAGACACGATCTTTTACAAAAACCCAAAGGAAAAAATCGCTTTGCTCTAGTGGTTTTTAAATCTTCAGTCCAGAAATAACGCTTTGCGCTCAGGTGTCGCCATTTTGCGCATGTGACATTGCAAGCGAGTAAATAAAAAATCAGTACTGGTACATGCGCTTATCAAAAACTTTTTGAGTTACTCTTTGTGACCTTGAACCAACACTCTACAACTCTTACAGTTGATGCTATTAGAATTTGTAACTGGGACATTTTTTAATGGGCACGCTGAATACATATGAGGTATTTTCGCAAATATGTAACTTTCAGGAATAAAAATCTGGTGAAATTAATCTTACTAAAATAACATTTTAAACTTATAGACGAATGCCTTAATGACTCAAAATTAAGAAAAAATGGTCAGCAGCTAAGAATTTTTTTATTTAACTGAGGTTTAAGTTAAACTTGCGAGTTTAATTTTCCTTATCATTTTATCACTCTAACTTTTTATTTTCTTCTAAATTTTTACTTATAATGAATTTGTTTATTGCCCACAGGACATTAAAATAAGAAATAATAACAATGTAGTATTTTTAGTACACAATTTTTGTATAATGGTATAACATTGTCTTAAAGGGATGTTAAGGAAGGAATGGTAAGGAAAAAAAGGGGACAGTAAGGGAAAAAGGGACGGTAAGGAAAAAAAGGGGACGGTAAGGAAAATTACCACCTATTTTTAGACAAATCATGTTAAGACTAAGTGATAGCAACAGTATTTATTGATTTTTAGCAACAGTTATTTGCATTGGATTAAATTTTTAAAATATTACCTCGAAAAGTGCGGAAACAAGCCTTGGGGACGGTAAAATTTCCATTAAAGCCACGATGCTTGAAATTGATACTTAAATGCTGATTTAAATTATCCATTAAATTTCCTGTCAAAGAATTTTAGACATTTTTTTTCTAGCATACTTCTGTATGTTAAAAAAGTTGAAAAAAAATTCTGTGGCTGCATCTGAAGAGTTTTTCTGTATAATTTTAGCAAGAGGGACGGTAAGGATGAAAAACCCAGGGACAGAGTTCAAAAAATAATATCAACCGTAAAAATGTGTTCAGGTTAATTTTTTGCCACATATTTATATAAAACAATAGTCCCAGTTTCGGAAAAAATGACATCGAACTACTTTTATTGAAACAATTTTATACAGACAGCTCCAAACTTAAAAATATGCATCAGGGACACGGGACGGTAAAGGAATTTCGTGGTATATTTGGACCACCAACATCGTCAAAAACTTATTTATATCGTTAATATTGTTATACAGTCATGCAATGTGATGTTTTCCAGTATAAGAAAAAAAACAAGAATATGTAGTAAAATAACAGGAATTTAAAAGTAAAAAATATGTGATAATGCCTCAAATATCGTCGCCTCAGAGTAACAGTAGGACATCTAGTAATAATACAAAAAGTAAAAAATATGTTATAATGCCTCAAATATCGTCACCTCAGAGTAACAGTAGGACATCTAGTAATAATACAAAAAGTAAAAAATATGTTATAATGCCTCAAATATCGTCGCCTCAGAGTAACAGTAGGACATCTAGTAATAATACAAAAAGAGATGTCTGACTTACTGCAATGAGAAACTGTGTTTGCATCTAAGGGAACAACTTTTGAAACACAAAGATATGTTTAATACTATATCTCATATGTGTTTTTGAAAAATTCCCTACTATTCCAGAAGATGCAGACACAGTTTTTCATAGCAGTTAATCAGACATCTCATTTTCGATTACTATTCTATTCCTATTATTCTATTGCTTATTGTTGCTTGGAGGCCACGATATTAAAAGTATTTTATCTATGAAATATCATTATTATTGTGATTAACTACAAAATAAAATAGATTTTCACTCTGATAGTATTGTAGCTACTAAAATTTCTGCTTTGAATAATGAAAAGCGAGAAATACTTTAGTTTAAATTAAATTCTCAAAATTGTGTTTGATTTGTCATCCATAAAAATTTAACGTACGTAGTTGGAATAATTATTAAACATTTCGTAATATGGATGTTTAATTTTACAAGTACCCTTTTCGAAGTTTTAATGACATATTTTCTGAAATAACATGAGTTATATTGCTTTTAAATATCGATTTTTTATCAATCAGTAACAGAAGAAACTCTTAAACTACATCGAAATGCATTTTCAATATCACCAAAAGAAGTGGGTGTTAAAAATTATTTTGGAAACAGTTTGCTTCTGTCTAATTAAAGTTTTCCAAAAGTATCTCAAAAATTTTCAAATATTTAATTTATAACTTAAACAAAAGTTCTTTATCACGGTTTATAAACTATTACCAAATTAAATATTCTGTATTAAAAACTAATAAATTTAGGGATTGGCGTATATACGCCAGTGAGTAAAATAATGTGTAAAAAATTATTAAAATTAAACAATATTTTAGTTTATTGAAATATGTTTTAATATGTTTGCTTTGAAAAGTCGACTTTATGTACGAAATTCCATTTCCAATTCTGCATTCACTCATTGTTTTCAAGAAAAACCGATTTTCTGCACGAAATTCCAGCTACAGTTTTACATTCTACAAATGCTGTATTTTTCGTACAGCTTTGCAGTACAAGTACAGTCGTGTAAAAAAAAGTAAGCACCCACTGCTAACTCTGGAACAAATTATCGTAGAAGAACGTTACAGGTACCACACTATTGGAAATAAAATCTACTTTTAAATGATGTATATAAAATTTAAATTATTTAAAACAACGTTTAAACACACAATAAAACAACATATTTGAGCATACGTATACGTTTCGTGAGTACTAGGACTCACATCCTCAGTGTAAAAACTTTAAAAGCTCTAAAAACAATATCCCCCCAACTGCATGTACGGTGAAAAAAAACCCCAAATTTTTTTTTTTTTTTTTTTGGGGGGGGGGGGGTTTCACCGTACATGCAGTTGGGGGGATATTGTTTTTAGAGCTTTTAAAGTTTTTACACTGAGGATGTGAGTCCTAGTACTCACGAAACGTATACGTATGGTCAAATATGTTGTTTTATTGTGTGTTTAAACGTTGTTTTTAAATAATTTATATTTTCACACAAGTTCTATACTTATTGTATATAAAATTTGTTTAGAGGGGCATCTGAAATTTCTCACAGAAGCAAAAGAAAATTATGATCACATTTTGAATTGTAATTTTTTAATAGGGATAAGTTCTGGCACTCTGTAATGAATGTCCAAAAAAATAGTAATTATGTAGAAAAGTAGCCATAGTATTAAACACTCCATGCATATCATGCATATTAAAATATTTGGCCCCTTTATTAGTCACTGATATGCTATATCTTTCAAGCAACAATTAAAGTGTCATCCCTAAAAAAATAAAGTTACGTTATTTAAACCAGCCGTAAAACGAAGCAGATGTGTCATTATACGGTTAAATACTGATAATCACTACTTCAATTTTTTAAACTTCTAAGCATCACATATTTTCAATTTTTACACCTTCGTATAGGCGAAAAAAGTACTTTTAACTGCAATTTGTTTGAAAACTGCGTCTCAATTTGTTGTTGAGTTATTAATTTTTTTTTTTTTTTTGTAGTTTTTAATTTCATTTCTGTAATGGTGACATCTGAAGTACTCCATTTCTGTCGAAAGTAATAGGAAAATAGTAGATAACTATATCTTTTTTTGTTGCCATTTTCTGATAACAAATTGTAATTAAAAATACGTGCTATTTTGAAAAAATATAAATGAATGATTTCTAATAAAACATGGAACTATTATAAACTATATTTAAGTGTCCATATTAATATTAGGACAATTGAAGGCTTATGAATAATTAGCTATCCGATTTGTTTCTTTTTATTTCAAGTTTCTTGAATGACGACGACGATATTGCTTTTTGCTGGGTTTGTGTATTATTCCGCGATAATGACGACATATGCATACTTTTCTGTAGATGTTGTTTAAGACTGGATCGTAAATGTGAAATTCTTCAACGGATACGTCCTTTTATATAAAATAAATGCGTGTATTTTAAGTCTTAAAACTGATATAGGTTTTGTAAAAGTGCGTAATTTTCAGTCCAGCGGCTTGAAATTCTTCACAGATGGAAACGCTTCAGTTTTTAAAATAACGCAATTGAAATCACACACTGATAAAACACGAAGTTTTACAAAAATTTAGAGTGTCTATACAGAAGAGCAGTGGCCTTTAGGTTAAAGTGATATTTGATTGAGATTTTGATTAAACAATATAAGATGCATTTTTTATCGTAACTAATTTTGTAGGTTTGTTATAAATTAATGAAACAGTTCCTTCTTAAAAAATTTACTTTCGTCGAAATTCGAAGGGTTCCACCTCGTAATAATATTTTTTTTTTCTTTTTCTCATCGGGGGTGACTCAAAATTCTGAAAAGTAGAATTCCTGCTTGTTTATTTATTTATTGCATGAATTATCCTCATGCATCAAGTATGCAAAGCATGTCTTTTTTAAATTCTATCCCATTTATCGTGTTTAATTACTGAAAGTTTTAACCTATCTCAAATTAGCGTTTCAATTTTACATGAAAATATTTCTGGGTCTCATGTGATTTTACCGGTTTACTTATTATGCTAGTGCAGTACATTGAAAATTAATTAGTTTTCAAATTTGGAAATTTTTGCTAATCCGCAGGGAAAAAGTTAACATTAAAATTCGATATTAGATAAAGCCTAATATTTACTTATTTAATGTTTTAATACGAATAATTAAAACTAAAATAACTTATTTTACGAAAATCTTAAAATTTTACTATGTACTTTAATGACTTTGATCAACTACATCTATAGAAGATAAAATGTAACAAATGTTAAATTTTTCATGATTCAAAAGAGAACGAATTACGTATAAACTTGGATACAAATTACTTTCAAAGAATAATCAAAAATAAATAATTATGCCAAAGAATGTTGTCATTAAAACAAAATATGAAACATATACCTTTTTCCCAAGACAATTAGAACTAATTTAAGTCTGTAATATTTTTAATATCGTTAAACGCTTCGTTTTAATGTAGTCTCTGATTAAAATTAAATAGTGCGGATTAATGATCATTTCGAAAATAATTTTGCTCTGTAAAAATTCTTATACATTTCGATCATTTTTGCTTTGTCAATGAAACAAATGATTTCCTTTAGATAAAAGGTAGAAACAGTAATATTCCTCACAAGTAAAAAAAAAAAAAAAAAAAAAGGAAGAAGAAGAAGAAGATAGCCTCTGCGGATTTCAAAGACTGTAATTTGACTCCGTTTCCAGAAAAATATGGGGACAGAGCATTAAAGTGAATCCTACTTAATTTATCTACCTGACCTTTTTATATTGCTGTTTCTCATCGTAATTTTTTTTTCTCCACAGAAAATTTACGTTATTGTGAAACCCGGTGCTCACTATTTCGGGATACGTTTTCCAGTTATGTTGTTTTGTAATATGACAGCCTAATCTAAAGGTTTTCTTTTATAAATACTTTAATGGATGATTTGCTTTTTTTCGTTTGAAAAAATCAATTTTTCTTTTTTTTTACATTTTTCTATTTCCTAATGTCTGTAGATTATCCGTGTACAATGATATGGCCGAATTCGGAGTTCTTTTGTGGTTATTTGTTGCTTTAGCGCAACGCGTCCGTAGGCTTAAACTGTTTTGGAGCACTATAAACTCATTTTACGCAAAATTATTATTATTATTTTAATTGGGCGGGATCAGAACGCAAAAAGTAGTAAGCCGATCTTGCCCTTTTTTTCTTGAATTGGGCAATTTTTAAATTTAATTACATTTAGTTAAAATCATCACTCCGTTTAATTTTTAAATATTGATTAATGGTGGCCATCTCTCCGGAAATTGAAGGACTGATGGTCGCCCAATTTAAAACATCAATAGCCGCTGTACATCTTTGTTTTAGGCTTAGAAATAAAGATTAGATTATATACGCGCCTTAAAAGTCCATAAAATAATATATATATATATATATATAACGTACGTACTGCAAAACATTCAGATACCTAAGTAAAAAATATATATATATTGAACCAATAAATTAAATAAACATTAAATTTACATTTTTTATATAATCGAATCACACAAATGCACGTCGCAATAAATAAACTTGTCGAACTATTTCATACGAACAAAGTTTATGTTGCAATCTATGATCAAGTTTTGTAAATATTTAGACTGGCCATCTATCCTTGAGTTACCCTATTTTTAGAAGCACGACAAATTGCGAAAAAGGGGCTCAGAAATAGGCCTTTTTTATTTTCAAATTGCTGCAACTTTGCTGATTTTCAACTTTTTGTTCTCAAAGTGATTTAAGATCTAGACAATATTATCTACTTTCATAATTGATTGAAAACGATTGGCGATCTATCGGATCCAAATAGATTGGAAGTGCAATGCGCGCACTCTAGGGCATCCACCTACGCAATTCCAGACTCATCATCAATTTTTTATTTTAATGTTTTTTTTTTTAATGTTTTTCAAATGTTAAAAAAAGTGCAAAAAATCTGGAACTAAAAACTTTATTCTTATTCCAGAAAAAAAAAATTACTAAAATAACACTTTTCATTCGGTCTTCTACAGGCAAGCCGCCCATTAATAATGATGTCAAATAAATATTCTTGGCTATAGACTATTCATAATGGCTTTATATTTCTCTGAAATAAATTTATTTTTTTATTGTCATGCTTAACATCAAAATATATAGTAGAATGAGAAAATTTTTAATTTTCTAAGTTAAAAAAATAAAATGATAAAACAAGAAACCTGGAATTCGCGGATGAAATATTCTGGATATTGGTTTAGCTTTTTATTGTGTTAAATTCCTTAGGTATGAAAGATTACACTGTTTTTGACTTATGAATTATAAACTACATTCTTATGCACCGTAAAAATATAATACAGGGTTTTTCTAAAATCACTATACATTTTGTGATTAAGCAGATTTTATTACACATTATGCAATTGTATAGAAAATTATGTCGCAATTGAACATAGTTTCAATGACCACCTTGCATGTCTAAACATAAGCCCCAGCTCTTCACTGTAGACCAAAAATCTTTTTCATTAAAAGCTGATCGACGGATTTTCACATTGTAAACCTTAAACTTCATAAACCACAGGCAAAAATGTCTAAGGACGCCTGGTCAGGAGAGCGGAGGGCCCATATCCTTAGAGAGGCACGACCAATCCATCAGCCGGGAAACACTTGAATCAGACTTTGCGCGGTTTCTGGCGTTAAGCTTCAGATAGACCATCATGCTACTTGCGGTTTTTTGTTCTGGTGCAGGCGGCGCTTTTTTGTGGTTTCACGGCTTTTTTCATCTTTTATGATTTTACATGTAAAGGCCTGGATGTCCTTCAAGAAGGGGACAGCTTCCTGCAAATACGATCTTATCTTAGATCCTGACCCATTGCTGTATCCATTGTTGATCCTCTCGTCCTATTGTTAAAAAACACAAATGGGGTCCGAAAACAGTGGTTTTATTGCTTTAGCAGGACTTTCAGCCATTTTTGCTTTCTAAACGCAGCCTTATTCCTGGCCCCACCGGACGTTCTTCATCTGCAACACTACCAGTAGGCTGTAGTTCATTGACTAGGGTCCTTATAACCAGCTTGACATATAACCAGCTTGACCAGCCGGGCATGGTTTCCTAAGTCTACGGACGAAGTCTGTCCGAATCTGTTAATACCTCATTCCATGAAGCCGAGCAGAAACAACAGCGATTCGTTATTCTTTGGTTAGCATTCTGTGGTATTATCTGCAAGAAAAAATATATTCTGTAAGTATATCACTGAAATGTATAGTGACTTTAGAATCACCCTGTAATTATACGTTTTTAATGTGCAATATGCACAGTCAGGATGAAAAACTTAATTACAAGCTGTATTAATGGAAAAGAATTTTCAATAAAGTCTAACGACATATATTTGTCATGTTCCCGTATTTTAAAGTCAGAGAATAAAACTTGTAAGTTACTTTGAAAACTAATTAATTTTGAAATTTCATAATTTTTGCCAATCCTTTAGGATAATATTAATTTTGAAATGCGACATCCGGTAAAGTCTGAAAGCTCATATATTCATTTAATATGTGCATATTTATCATTATAGCTGGATTATTATCGAATAAGAAAATAATTCCAAGCTATACAAAGCACTATTATAATTTACATTTATTTTCTGATTTACATACTAAAAGAAATTCAAATTTTACAAATTTATGTTTTTCATTATTTTCAAGACAGAAAATTGCAAGGTAAATTTAAATTACTTTACATTAATAACAAAAAATGTGCAATTGTTTCACTGAATATATTTAATAAAACTAAATATAAAACAAAGATATTTGAACTATACTTAAATATCTTATATCATTAATATCTTTAATATAGTTTCCAATTAAAATTAAATATTGCGGAAAAATGATCATTAGAAAAACATTTTTTTTTACCCGACTGCCAAGAAGGGTTATGTGTTTCACGCGTATCTTGGTATGTGGATTTCTTTATACACTTGAAACATCCCAACGGCTAGATGGATTTTAATGAATGAGGTCTGTATCGATTCGTCTTAACAGTCCGATGGTTTTAGGCTAAATTTTGATTTTATAAATTCAAAATGGCGGTAGAGACGAAAATTTTTTTTTACACACCCTATTGAGTGGCATATCATTGGATAGGTCTTTCAAAATGAAGACGATGTTTCATTGACTATTTTACAGTCAGAAGCTTCGTTTAAATATTACACAACCTGGAAGTTGTGTAGGTAGGATCTCTAGCTTTACTGCAACTCTAACCCCATCAAAACAGTGTTTATAGATAAGAACTAACAATTAAACACAACTTAAAAGTCATCAATATCAGTAAATAAAAAAATAGGTAAGTAATATAAAAAATAGTTTCACATCGATGAGAAATATTTAATTAGTTCGCTTTTTACGCAGTCGGGTTTTTTGATTTTTTAAATTTAATTTTTACTTGTTTGCTGTTATGAAATACTTTTACTTTCCCACCACTTTCGCTTTGTGCGAGAAACAATATATATATATATATATATATATATATATATATATATATTTTTTTTTTTTTTTTTTTTTAACTACAGATTCAATAACATTGCTGTAAAGTTTTCAAAAAGCATATCCTCTGTTGACTTCAATGGCGAAAATTTGATTCAGTTTCCAGAAAATTATTTGTAACAAACATTACGTTAAATCTTTTTAATTTATCTACCTTAAATCTTTGTATTGCTGTTTTCCACAGTAAAAGTATCTTTTCAGAGAACGTTTTTGGACATTATTTCACTATGTGCACTACTGAAGTGACGCTTACGAAGTGGTATTTTACAATTCTCAGTATGCTTGTAAAAGTACACGTACTATATGAAACTTTCAATATATTCTTTTTACAGATAAAGGCTATACCAATAAAAACATAAGCAAGAGATTTGGTTCTAAGTTTAACGCAAATGAGATTGTTCTTACCCTTAAAAATACTATACACTGTATTTAAAGAAAAAAAAAAACGGACTAAAAAACGGAAATACTACTGGCAATCTAGACGCCAGTACTATTTTCGTTTTTTTTACGGGAATTTTTACCCATAAATTACAGAAAAAAATTTCCGTTTTTCTGATTAAAAACGGAAATTTTTCTGTAATTTATTGAATGTAAATTCTTGTAGGAGGGCTATGTATGATGTCGGAAGTTTTTTTTTACCTTCATTCTTGATTTTAGTTCGAATTTCAAACAATAGACGGCGCTGAGATAAATAGGTGCTAATTCCAGACCCGATTTTCGGTACTTCGGGATCCATTCAAGAGATTTTAACCTCCTTTTTTGCATGGGAGCAGAGAAAGGCCGAAAAATCGAGCAAGGATTTGGCGCCTAGTGCCCGCAGCACCATCTATCGCTGCTATTTGTAACTAAAACCACGAATCGCAGCATAAAAACTTCTGACATCTTACATAACCCTCCTGCAAAAAAAAAAAAAATTAATATCGCTCACCGTTTGCAAGTTATTGAATTTTAAAATCCATCAGTCATTTTTGGAACACCCGGTATATACAAAGTGTCCGTAAATTATCATCATGGCTTACTTACCACATAACATTGATAGAACATGACAAACAAAATTATTGTATATTTGTAAAATACAACTCAAAAAGTTTGTTCAATAACTTAAAGTTACATACGTGTAAAGTTGCAATTCAAAACATTATTAATTAAATAACGATAATAATCAAATAATAATTAATATTAAAATTTTGTCAAATTTATCAAAAAGTTATTAATGAATCATGAGCACAAAGTTAGATAGTTTTTAGCATTCGTTTTTGATAAAATTGATAAAATTGTAATAATTATTATTATTTTATTATAATCGTAATTTGATTAATAACGTTTTGAGTTGGTACTTTACACTTTACACTATGTAACTTTGTTTGTGTGGTTAAAAAACTCTTTGGGAAGTATTTTTTATGAATACAGTTTGTTTTCTGAAAACGAAAGCCTCCGCGCATTTGCGCATGCGTCAAGTCTGCTTTGATTTGATAAAAATAAGGGTGAGCGGAGTTTGTTTAGTAGCTATTTTTAAGAATGCGCTTTTGTGGAAATAATATCGATTCATGTCGAAACTTTTTTGTAGTTAATATTTATAAAAAACGAAAACACTTAAGCATTTTTTTAAGTTTTACGCTTTTCGCGATCCAAAAGAAAATTAACTTTTTTTTAATTCTTCTTGCAAATTACATTAAAAAAACTTATTTGTTAAAATAAACCTTTAAATGTTAAAACATACCTTTAGATGTTCAGTTCTTCCAACAACGCTGCAATTGAATTCATCTATAGCTTTTTTTTTTCACAGACATCCTTTTTTACTTTTTTTTTAGGTGAACAAAAAACAGAATTACGCTCATCTACTGCTTGAAGGCGAAACTTTTTAATAATACTACTAGAAACCCCAGCTATCGGAAGAATTAATTCTTCTTTTTCTGCTTCTTTATCACAAAAGTGAATTACTTTATATAAAATCTTCCTACTACCAAACCTAAAAGATTTATTTCCTCTCAAACTAGCCATTTGAACACTAAATATAGAAGTTTCAATTTGAATTAAAACGAGATATTAATAGAATTTTAAACTTTGATCGGAAGTAAAAAATAACAAAGCAAACGCCAATCTTAGTAACAAAGTAGACGAAAGCGCCGAAGTAGATTTTCGGAAAATATCCATCTCAGCGTAACACCACTTCGGATAGTAGATTTAGTCCCAGAGTACTAGGCGCGGCTTTCGAAAACAAACAGTATGTAACAATATTTTTATGTTCTTGAAAAAAAAATGAAGTAAGGAACCTCAACAGGAATTTACGAGCACCCTGTACACACTTTATTTTGACATATTTTTTTATTTAATTTCTTTATTTTTCTGAAGTCTTATTTTATTTATCCTTTACATTATCATGCTAATGTTACATGAAAATTTAATTTAATTCAGTGTACATTCACAGTTTTACTTATAATTTTAGCACCTTATAGTGTAAATAATATAGTTTTCAATTTTAGAAAAATTTGCCTATAATGAGGGATAATATGGACTTAGAAATAGTATATCATATACAGTTTTAAAATTCATATACGCATTTAATATTTTCATATACACCATTACGAGTCAAATATCTGTATTATAAAGGTAAAGGTGTCTGAGATAACGCTTATGTCATTTTGAAGCTACACACCGCCTCCTCAATACTAGTCCAGAGCTCTGACACAAAAATGGCGGCTGCCGAAGGAGGATTTTTTTTTTTTTTTTTTTTTTTTTTTTTTTTTTTTTTTTTTTTTAGCGAGTGCGAATTTTGAAACTCTTGAATTTTTGTACCAATAATATTTAAATGGTTTTTCCGTTTTAATTTTCTGAGATTAAACAAGACACAGAAACCTTTTATAAAATACTGGTGTCTAAATTTTTAGTGCAAATTTTATTTAAAATTTTAAATATCGCTCATTTTACATTTTTACACCGCCGAATAGGAAAAAAAGTGTACTTCCCAATGCATATTTTTTTAAAACTATACGACAATTTTTTTTTTCAAAACTCCATTGTTATTTACTCAATTTTTATTGCTTTAAAATAATTTTCAAGCATTATTTTCTTATATAGCTTTATGGTGTGCAGACGATTACGAAAGATAACTCCGTTTATACTCAATATTACAAAAATAGCTCAGCATTTGTTTTCAGATTATATTCCACAACGCGACTAAAATATTCATGAATCAATAAATAAAGCAATAAAATATAAATAAAACACAAATTTAACAGTCCACACTAGTCACGGGAAAAGAGGTTCCAACCGGTTCTGAAATTAAAAATATCCTAATATATATATATATATATATATATATATATATATTTAACCAAAATCGAAAAAGTAAAAACTAGCCCGGTTGTAAATTGTCTTCAGCTATCCTATGCAAAAAAAATATTCAAAAATATTAAAATCAAAGCGAGAAATTTGAAAATAACGTCCCCATAGAGTTAACATTATCTTTTTCGTTTCTTCCTGTGACTAAAGTGGACTCGTAAGAGCCTACACTAGCCACTCAAAAAGATCCGGATTATAATGTTAATCCTATAGGGAAGTATTTTCAAATATCTCGCTTGAATTTTGATATTTTCGAAGGATTTTTTTCCATAGGATAGCTGAGCAGGATCTACAACCGGGCTAGTTTTTACTTTTTTGATTTTGGTTTCAAATTTTTTTTAAAGACTTTTACATTCGGAACCAGTTTGAACCGGTTCTGAAATTGAAACTATCCTAATAGAAAAAAACTACAACCAAAATCAAAAAAAGTAAAAACTAGCCCGGTTGTAGATCGTCCTCAGCTATCCTAAGCAAAAAAAATCATTCAAAAATATCGAAATTCAAGCGAGATATTTGAAAATAACGTCCGCATAGGGTTAACATTATCATTCGGGTCTTTTTGAGTGACTAGTGTACGCTCTTAAGGCATGAAATCAAACTAAATCAGAAATCACTGAAATAAACATAATCAAAAAGGATGATTGCAAATAGTACTCGTTGGCAATTTCATTACACTATTAACTCCTGTCACGAGGCCAATACGAAAGTATAGCTTTTAATAAATTAAAAAAAAAAAATCACGCAATATCGCTATATTTCAAATAAATATTATTTTTGGTTTTGGTAGTGAACGTTAAAATATATATATATTAAATGTAAAAATTCTGTTACAGTTATCAATTTTAAAGAAATGGTTTTCACTTACATTATGTTAATCGGGAAGATCGGTTTTATATCGTAGTTTAATGAAAAACGATACTTCAAATTTTATGAAAAAGTTTTAGGATTTCCATTTATTTCCAGCTTAGCAATACCTATAATAATTATAATTTAACAAATGTTATACCCCCTTTTTAATCTAAAGAGACACAATTACAGCATAAATAGAAATTGTATTAAATATATAATCAAAGATATATAATTATTTCAAAGAAAATTTTCTGTATGAGAATATGAAATATAAATCTTACTCCCAAGACAATGAAACTAATTTAAATCCCTAACATCACTAAATTCTTTGTTTTAATATTGTTTCTGATAGAATTATATAGTACAGATTAATGATCATTTTGAAAACAAATCATTTTGAAATTTACTCTATAAAAATTCTTTTACATTTCTACTACTTTCATTTCGTCAGTGAAAAAGAAAATGATTTGCTTAAAATATCAAACTAGATTCAATAATATTAGGTTTGAGTGAAAAAATTGATAGCCTCTGTGGATTTCAATGACGGTAATTTGACTCAGTTTCCAGAAAATTGTGGGAAAGGAGCATTAAGACAAATCCTACTAAATTTATCTACCTAACATTTTTGTATTGTAGTTTTTCATTGTATTTTATTTTTCTTAGATAAATGGTTCATTATTTCGAAATCCAGAAGTCACTCTTTGGATGATATTCTTTATATTATGACTGTCAAGTCAAGAATAAATATTTATTGAATAAACGTTTCTTTTCATAAATATTGTAATATTGATCTCAATTAAATATATCAGATTATACACTGTAACCCTTTCTGACACAAAGTTAAGATAAAACAGTTCGTTATTTCGAAATCAGGAAGTCGCTTTTTAGGTGATATTGCTTTATATTATGACTGCGTAGTCATGGATAAATATTTATTGAATAAACATTTCTTTTCATAAATATTGTAATATTGATCTCAATTAATTAGCCCAGATTATACACTGTAACCCTTTCTGACACAAAGTTAAGATAAAATAGTTCCTTATTTCGAAATCTGGAAGTCACTTTTTAGATGATATTGCTTTATATTATGACTGTCTAGTCATGGATAAATATTTATTGAATAAAGGTTTTTTTCATAAATATTGTAATATTGATTTCAATTAAATAGCACAGATTATACACTGTAATCCTTTCTGACACAAAGTTAAGATGAAATAGTTCCTTATTTCGAAATCTGGAAGTTGCTTTTTAGTGATATTGCTTTATATTATGACTGTCTAGTCATGAATAAATATGTATTGAAAAAAGGTTCCTTTTCATAAGTATTGTAATATTGATCTAAATTAAATATCCCAGATTGCACGCTGTTAACCCTTTCTGAAACAAAGTTGAAACTATTGAATAACACCAGAATTTACAAAAAAAGTTATTTGGAACTAAGCAAATGCTGTTCTTCCAGTACATATAAAGTTTTTTGTTTGAATTGCAGGTGCCATCGTGGCATTTGCGGATTAATATTAAGTGGGACTAAATTTAACACACCATGTCGAAAAGTGGTAATCGACTTTTTAAATGAATTTGAAGGCGTTTTCATTTACCTATTATTGTACTTCAGATAAATTAATTTACTATATGAGAAAAGTTTTAATTTTCTACGCTGAAAAAAGTAGAATTACATAAAAGTAACAAAGAACATGAAATTCTCAGATGAGATGTTCAATATACGGGTTTAGCATTTTCCTACGCAAAAGATTTTATTATATGAAAATTTTCATGCTGTTGGGCTTATGAACTATAAACGACATTGAACCATACATGATATTAATATTTGTTGAAAATACACTACTTTTATATTTTCGAGCTTTATTCGAGATTCTTTAGCGCGCGCAACTACGAAATGTGAGAAATGAACTGAAAAGAAATTTTATTTTTAAATAAGTTGTTTTAAGAATTCTTTTGAATTAGAAGTTTCATCGCACAGTGACAATGTACATATATTGTTTCTCTGTAAATATTTTATTGTTTTTTTCCGTGCCAGTATTCATCTGTATTGCAAACTAAAATGTTTTTTCATATAAAGTTGCGGTTTTCAACTTAAATAATGCTTACACAAGAGATCAATCATTATAAAGGCATTAAAACCCAACGAATGTGGAAAAAGAATTTTAAAAGTTCATTATCATGAATAGATTGTTCTTGTCAGTTATTATATTTTTTATTTTAACAACAATCATACTTTTGTAATGTGAAAAATGCACGTTTAGTGTTTTTAATTAGACATATGCCGTTTTTAATAGAAACGAATTTCTAAAAAACGCCAGTCTAATATATGTTGCATACCCTCTTATGTCACTACTAAAGATCAAAGGTAGCGAATTATACTGTAAACTTGATTAACTTTTTAATTTGCCACTTGTTGCCAATCCTGGTTGATAAAATTGTCTTAGAAATGTGACATCAGATAAAATCTCAAAAATCATACATTTGTCTAATATTTCCATACACATCCTTTTGATTAAAATATTTATTTAAAATTTCTGTTGTAATTTTTTGTATACTTTTCCTGTAATTTCACACTTTAAGAAACAAATCTATAATTTACATTTATTTTCTGCTCAACATACTAATAGAAATCGAATGTTACAAATTTTATATTTTTCTTCAGTTTAAAGAAAGAAAATTACAACACAAATTTCAGTGACTTTAAATGATGTCTGTTTGTGTTTGCGTTTGTTTTTATGGCGACCCATTACACAAGCTTGCATTTTTAAACTTTTTGTCAGATGATTTCTTATGAACAAATTTTTCTGAATCAATTTTTCATGTTGATTCCGAAAATAACCTCCATTTTTGTATATCACATCAGGATTTTACAAAAAAATAAGAAGTTGTGTTTTCAATATTTTAATTATTCAGTATTTTATTTTATATTTTGATAGAAAATATATCACAATTTCATACAAAGTATTTCATTAAACACGCTAAAAATACTGTAAAAAACGTCCTTATAAGTTCATGAAATTTCTTTAATAAAACGAAAAGCAAGCAGTGTTCAATTAAACAAACTTTCTTCTTTTTGACTTTCTTGCGGATCCTCCTTCATCGTTTATGTCCCTCTTCAACATCCAACAGTAGTCCGCCATCATATTTACATTCCATCTTCCCTTATACTATTCACTGTAATGTCCCAGATTTTCTGGAAAGTAGTTGATATGGGGATGCAGAAGTGCTTTTTTACACTCATATTACAACCCAACTTCTTGAAATTTTCTAGCATTGTTTCAACAATATTCCTATAATTTGGATCTTTCTTATTCCCTAGAAAGTTTCCGGTAACACATTTAAAAGCGACCCGTGCGTCTTTTTCTGTCTCATTCATCGTTTTGTCTAAATCCTTGTCCTTCATCAGTTTTTCGATTTGAGGACCAATGAAAATTCCAGCTTTTAATATTTCGTGTGTAATGAAGGGAAATTTACATTATGTGTGACTACCATATAATGCTTGTTCCCAGCGATGAATCTTCACAATCGACTCGGGTCGGTTGCAAGCAAATTATACGTGATACAAGAATACTAAGAACAGTTCTGTAATCAGCATAAAAAAAATGCATCAAGAGCAGTCATTGATTTTTAATCATCTGATATCATGCAGACTAGTGTTATCGGCACGAGGGATATAGGCCCGGGTGGGTGCCCTCCAAGGAGGTCTTTCTAAGGGAACCTAACCCGTATTTACGCATGGAAACCCAAGGTTCGAAGAAAACCACGGAAAACGTCGAACGATTAGGCCGACCGGCGTGATTGGGTTCTAGCCTAGCACCTCCCGTCTACCAGCTTCGAGAGCAGAACTTCTCGGACACTGACTTTAAATGAATAATAAAATATATTCTTATGGTGTTGCCGAATTCGAACGACAGATTCAGAGCGGTGATAGTAGGCATCAAGAAGATGAAAAATTACCATAGAACAAAACTTTGGTTGCCGGTAATATCTTTCAGAAAACTGAAGTATATTATAATGAAACTTTTAATAGACATGCTCACCTTTGTTGTAAATATGATAACACTAAAAAAAGTTATAAAGTTTTTATTGTATGCACTCATAAAATAGCCCAAAAAAGCTTAAATTTGCATAAACTTAAATATGCAAATTTCGAAAAACCTGGACCACCTAGAGAGAAACTGAAAGCATTTTCGGAATCAGCGCATAAAAACTAATCTAGAATCAACTTATTTCAGTTCTGGAATGAAACAATATTGCACAGTGTTTCAGTTTATACGTTATTATCGCTTGCGTGAACACCTTGTTTTTCAAGAACTTTTTGTGAGTTTATCTGGGTGAGTTTATCACATTTCATACAAAACGAGGTACACATCGTTACATTTGTATTATAATATTTGTATTTTTCGCAAATTTTTTACCGTCAAGTCGACTTCAGTTAGGATGAAATATCCTGTATTTGTGATCAACTAAGTGGTTGGCGACCCCATGTTCTATGGCAATTTTTCATTCTCTTAACGCCTACTATCATGCCTCTGAATTTAAAGATAGAATTCGGCAACTCCTGTCTAAATGTTTCATGAAATCATTTCGAATAAACAAATATAAAGCAAATATCTCATTCTGAAGACATTGGAACTATATTTAAATCACTTGTATCATTAAAATTTTTAAATATTTTTTTTTACATAGTTTCCGATTTAAAGAGTGCGAATTAATGATAATTGGAAAGAATAATGTTCGCTTTAATACTTCTCATTTTCCAGTACTTTTGTTTTGTCAAACAAACAAATAATTTGCTTTAGATTCAATTATATATTACTCTCAAGTTTAAAAAAAGGGTAGCCTCAATAGATTTCAATGACGGTAATTTGACTCAGTTTCCAGAAAATTATGGGGAAAGAGTATTAAAGAGAATTTATCTACCGACATTTTGTATTGCTATTTTTTACCATAAATTTTTCTTTCCCAATAAAATACTATGCTATTTTGAAATCTGAAGGTCACTATTACTTTGAAAAACGTTTTTGGTAGGTATTCTTTTATAATAGATTTGTCTAGTCATGAAAAATATTTATTAAATTTAAAAGCCCCTTTTTAGGGTATCTATATTATAAAGGACAAACGTGTCAGTGCGTAATACCGACGTTATTGTAACGGCAACAGCAGACGATTAAATTTGACTTTTACTACATTTTTTTTACTTTCTTCTATCTTCAATAGAAGAAAGTATTGTAATCGAAATTTTTTTCGACTTCCGGTTTTCGACGGATTTGCATGTTTTAGGGGTCAGAGATTCCAAAAAACATGTTTATAGAAAATGTCTGTCTGTCTGTGTGTCCGTCTGTCCGTCTGTCCGTCCGTCCGTCTGTCCGTCTGTCTGTCGCCATTGTACCATCAAAAAGTGTATGAAGTTATGTATAGAATTAAACCAAAATTTTATTATACGTTTTTGGCTATGGCAAGCAGGTCCTCCCGGTATTTGGAAAAAATTCGCCGGCAGGGGGCGCTGATATAACAATTTTTGTGCGATTTTGAATATTGTACCATCCAAAAGTGTATGGAGTTATGCATAGAATTGAACCAAAATTTTAGTTTAAGTTTTTGGATATGACAAGCAGGTCCTCCCTGAATTTGGAAAAAATTCGCCGGTAGGGGGCGCTGTAAATGCGTTTTTTGTGCGATTTTGAATATTGTACCATCGAAAAGTGTATGAAGTTATGCATAGAATTGAACCAAATTTTTATTTTAAGTTTTTGACTATGGCTATATAATATTTGACTATGGTATACTTTTCTTGATTTTTCGTAGTTCTGTTGTGCATCGGCGGCTCATGCAGCGGGGGGAACTCGCTTCCTGCTATGCCGGCTATTCGCAAACAGCTGATAACGACAGAATAAGGAAAAATTAACAATTTTAACAAATATCATGATATAGATTAACTCGTTTTTAGTCCGTTTAATTGACTTGAGCAGAAATTTAAGATGAAAATCAAAGTTGGTATAGTATTGAACTAATAATATTGAAGTATTAACATGTGTAACTAGGTTTTGAAATATTAAGATGTATAAGATAGAAGAAAGTTTTGGGATTGGCACATCCAACTAGTTTACTTCTAAATTTCTCGTACTTTCAAAAGCAATTTGTTGGAAAACTATATCGCAATTTACTCAATTTTATTGTTTATAAAATAATTTCCAAGTATGATTTTCAATCAATATGAAAGTATCCCTTTTAATAAGTTTCAAAATTTTATTTTAATGCATTGTTGCTATTTTTTATATAAATATGATTTTTGGTACAGCGATTGAGTGCTACAAAAATATATTAAATGCACAAAATCTATCATTGTTGTGATTTTTAAAAAAGTGAAAAAGATGAATTTTTAAAATTTAGACCCGTGCAAGGCTTTCTCTCTGCAATCTTTGAGATTATTGGTTGACACGTTTCCCCATTAATTTTTGATCAATTGCAATTTTTTTAATCAGACAATGTGTTTTAATAATATGCAAGTAAACTGCGCCAAATGTTGCTTTCAGAACCTTTCGAAAAATGCGCTGTGTCTTTGGCGTGTGTACAGAAAAAAAGGATATGGATATCACAAATAAATATATATGATGTCAGATGTAAATTTCCGACTAGGCGAAAAATGTCCGGACCAAGATTCGAACCTGTACTCTTGGCTGAAGCCGCCCTGGGGAAAATTCTATTGTGTAGTTGACCCGTGCCAGATAATGCGAAGCCGGTAGAGTATAGGCGGCTTCAGCCAAGAGTACAGGTTCGAATCTTGGCTTCGCATTATCTGGCACGGGTCAACTACACAATAGAATTTTCCCCACCTCCAAACGGTCTGTCGGGGCTCAGATGAGAAGGATATATTTTCTTCTTTGCACTGGCCTGCTATTGATGCATACAGGAATCCATTTTGTTGCCTAAGTGGAAGCATAGCTACAGAATGACTATATATATAAAAAAAAAAGATTTATGATTTATGCACGCGAGAGGAAAGGCGCGAATAAAACACTTAAGTGGAATATTTACGTAGCTTGTGCGTTCTTAAAATCCAGTTACATTTTTCCTTTTTCAATTTTAAGCCTTCGTGAATGTTTCAAAATGTGTAATATCATTGATTTTTAACCTCTAAAATAGCGATTTTTAAATTTAAGAATTTCTTACGATACATATTTAGGAATAAGATTATTAAGTTTTAACATCTATCATTGTTTTTCAGTTATACATAAATAGTTTTCAACATCAAAGTTAATCAACGCAGTATTTAACTGAGATTTTAATTCCCATCAGCAGTATTTGTTTTCCTTCTATATATAAAAAAAAGTTTTGATTTGGAAATGGACCAATGAAAATCTGCGTAGATCATCCGGGTATACTCCTACTAGATCGGCATCCATATTTTTTATGACCGGTGGTCTTTCTTCGTTAATATTAAGAAAACTGTTTCATACAAAAATATGAAAATCGGTGGTATTATAGAGACATGTTTGATAAACACGCTGATGCAGACAGTTTTTAAATCGAATAATTATTTTAAGAGCTATTTTATGTTAAAGATGGTCAAAATCGTTCCATCAAAAAAGTTTTATAGGAGAAAAACTATACATAGGAACTTAAACATTTTTAGATCATTTTATACATTGGAAGTTCCAGATGTGCAGACTGCAATTATCTTTTTAATTTGACTCATTTTTTGAGGATTTATTTCCATTTTAAATTCAAATTTTCAACATTTCGAGAAATATTTTTTACACATTTTAGAAAAGAGCAATTATTTTAAACTGTTGCCAATTTTAAAAACAGCGCAAAGAATAATATTTCCTTCAAATAAAAAAAATATTTACACGTGGCTATTATAAACAGAAAAAACTTTCAAATTAGAATTAAGTGATTACGTGTTAAAAATCAGGAAAATATTGAAAATTACATCATAAAAATTACAGTTACACGTGAATTTTAAAAGGGAGAGTAAATTTTTAAATACTAAATTCATTATTATGCGTTAAAAGTCACAAATGAAGGAAATTACGTCATATTTAAAAAGGCCAAATAAATAAAAGTTGGCAAAACACTTTAAATTAAAAAATATATTTCCACGACACGTTTATTTCATATTTTGAGATAATCCTTTCAACTACTATCGTGAATTTTTTTCACCCATCAGTCTCCCCCCCCGCCCCCCTCAAAAAAAAAAAAAAAAAAAAAAAGAGAGAGAGAGAGAGAGAGAATTTGGTTCAAAAATCAAGACAGTGTTCTTAAAGAAATTGTTATTCTTGTTCTAGGGATTGTTTTCCTTTTTTTTTATCTGTAATATTTTACATGTTTTCTTATCATGTTTTGAATAATTTAAAGTTTTTATTATTATTATTTTATGCCAGAATCCTCCCAGATTACCCGCCCCCCCCACACGTGTAGACTAGATATTTTTTAAACCCTTGGATACTTTCAATAAAACTCACATGCGGGCAATCTTGAATTCAGACACTTTTCTCCCGGAGGGATTTCTGTGGCTCCGGGGAGGGGGGTTATAGAGTTCCGGGGGGAAAACTGCTCCCGGACCACCCCCTGAATTCAACCAATTCAACACTGCATGCGGGTTTTTAACGTTTTCCAACTTAGTTGAAAGTTGATTATTAAATAGGCACGAGAAGCATGTGCTTCCCTTACAAAGTTTTGAATTGGACTCAAGAAAAAAGAAAAGTAGCTTGAATATTTTATTAATCTCTTAATTATACCTTTAATAGTTTCAATTCAAGAATAACATTTTCAATAATCAATTTTTCCTATGTTTTTCATATGTTATTCAAGTTATTAAAAAATGACTCATTATTTTTTCATTCAAGAAATTCCTTATATTTGTATAATTTTTTTTCTATTATAAGGAATTTTTTGAATGAAAAAAATAATATGTCATGTTTTTAATAACTTGAAAGTTGTTTTGTCCTTTGAACTATAAAAGACAAAATATAAGTATAAAATACAGGCATTACAAAAGGCAGTTATTTCTATCGATAAAAATTATCTAAAAAAATATTCATCAGTTAAATGCAGCATTTAATGTTATTAAACTCAAGAGAGAAAAAAAAAGGCCGCGCACTTGAATTCTATGTTTTATTTTTAAATATGCAATTTTTTTTATCAGAGTTCTTGGCAAAGTCTTCAGGTAAGCAGTTCGAAGATTCTGAAATCTTTAGTGGATAAAAATAGATTTTTAAATTTAAGAGAAATTTCAAAAGTTTCTAAGATTTTAGATAAAGAGTATAATTCGAGACAAAAAAGATGTAGCTTTGCATCAAAATGGATACTTTACTAACTCCGCAGTCAAACCTATTCAGACTATCTTCCTTTAATCTCCTCCTAAACTCCCCATCTTGACCTTTGGAGAGGAAAACGCAGGAAAAAGTAATTAAAGCGTGCGGAGCGCTGCTCCACGACTCTACCATCTGAGCTATCCCGGGCGAATCTGGTGGAACTTCTTCACCCAGCTAACCATTATAGCATCTGGTCTGAAATCTGGTTCAGCTCAACAGAATAAATCGCAGGTAATGAAACCCTAGAAATCGCTGGACACGTAATTACTCTAGATTAATTACGTACATTAATTACGTAATTGTGTTAAAATTAATCTAAAATATATATTAGAAAATTAATTAAATTTAAAATCGCATAACACAACTGAAAACATACTTTCAACAATTATTGTTCGTAGGCTTCAATAACTCAATTATTACTCATTTTCTTCTGTAACCAAATTATTTTGTGTGTCTCTGTAAATGAACGATAATGTACAGTAAAACCTCCCTAAAGCGACCACATTCCGTTCCAATAAAAATTGGTCGCTCCGAGAGGTGGTCTCTTAATGGAGGTCATGTTTAAATCTATATTTTAATTGTTGAAAAAGGGTAACAATTAATGTTACTAAAATTTATTTTCACATTAGGAAAAAATATGAAAATTTAAGTATCAAAACAAGTTAATTACATACGTTAATTAGTGCAGAGTTTAAAAAATGAATACATTGACGTTTGCTTTGATTTTGCGGTTTCATCTTCTATAACTTTTATTTCCAAGTCCTCTCAAAATTCAGTAAATAAATGCATTTTTTTTTTTTTTTTGTACAGGAACAAATTATGGCGATTTCATGAATTTATCTATTTCTTTGAGAGTTTCCTGACAGAATAGAGCAGGGGAGTTTATTGACCGTCATCCTTACTTTGTCATCAGAGTTAAATTCATTGCCTAAAAAGGCACAAAGGGGTTTAAACACTTAAAAGTTTTCGGAATAAATAAAAATTCTAAACTTAGTTTAGAAGTTTGATGAATAATGCGCTCTCCGGAATTATTATGCTTATAAAATCTTCTTCAAGCGACCAGGAAAAAGCGGAATTCATTTCATTTTCTTCAAAGAAAATGGTCGCACGTGGAGGGGAGTTCAACTGGAGTGGTCTCTAAATAGAGGTAAATTAGTACTGCACCAATGGGAATAAATTCCGTTCCATGAAAAAATGGTCGTTCAGGGAGGCGTTTGCTTAATGGAGGTGGTCACATAGGGAGGTTTCACTGTATGTGATCACCACGTTATATCGTAAGAAACTTGCAGTACACTTCAGTGACATGTATCGATTTCGACATGTTTAAAATAGTTTAACATCATTAACATACACCGCAATTCTTTTGTGTATACCTGTAAATAAACCGTAAATGCTACACACTTCATTTTCAATGCATAACATGCCATAGTAAAACCCAATAACATAGATGAATTTCGTGGTAATCGGACGCTATTTACACGAGTTAGAGCATGGACACACAGACTGGCAAACAGACGGACAGACAAACCGAATTCATAAACACTTTTAAACTTTGTTGGAAACTGTTAAAAAGGAGCTATGTACTTTTTCAAGAGTTAAAACACAAAACTCCGTACAAAGCAATATGAAATCTGGGTAAAATAATAAAACCGTTTCATTACAATATGCATGCAAAATAAATCTGTACCAGAGATCTATACCAGCAGGATTGTCCTCAGTCAGTCAGCATTACAGTATAAAAAATAAAGTTACTTGTGGGATGATAATACAATTCCCACCTTTCAAGATACCTGCACCTTATAAAAAAAATTAGACTACAAAATAATTAGAACATTATAGTGACATTGTAATAAAAAAGAAGGATTTCGGGAAAGTATTTTCAGATTGCATTAAGGTGGTAAACAAAAATGCATCATATATGTTTAAAATACTTCTGTCACCTGAAAACAAATCAGCTATTGAACACTCAGCAAAGAGATGATAACAGGAAGTAATAAATATTCGAGAAAAAAGACACAGAGGTCACAGATCATACGGGCGGAGTAAATACGCAAATTTTAAGGAATTATTCTTGCATTGTAATTCTGTGGGTGAATACACACACGTCTAAGTACAGGGTACTTATCACACCATCCAATGGAAAAAAATGTATTTTTCTATTGGATTAAAGTTGCAGAGTATATTTTACTCTGTCTTTCAGAGAAAAAGATTTTTTTCAGTTCAGTTAAGAAAAAGTTTTCGAGAGAAAAACATGTTTTGATGATACACTTTTTTAACGATTATGTCTTATATTTTTGAAGGAAGAATAACTGTGTACATTTTGGATCATGGAAAAATTACTATGATGTAATAATATTTACGACTCGTCATGGACTAACAGGAGATGTAAAACAGAGAGCCTGGAAACGCAGTCACATCCAGGTATAGAACATTAATTTTTAACAGTTCTTTTGAACATTAATAAAATTGCAATATTTGCACATCATAATTATGGAGTGAAAATAACATCCTTCTTACTATCATCCATCCAATTACCATGTGTAAGAATATAATTATTCTTAATTTTAAATTGTAAAATATGTTAAAGAATTCATTTCAATCTGATGAATTCAGGATATTTCAACTTTCAAAACTTCTTAATATGTAATATTTCTTAAATATGTAAATAATATGTAAATAAACTCTTTATTTGCATTAAATTTTGCTTTCCTTATTTTCTACTTTAAGTCTACTTTATTATTTCATTATTTTAGGAATTGGTAATTTATTATTACAGGGTAGGTTGGAAATCGTTGGCCGAATTATTAATTAAACTGAAACTTTTCATGGTCACCTATAATCCCTGTGTGATTCATAAGACTTTTCGTACTACTAAATCACACAACGCGTTTAATTTTAACTTAGGCAATTTAATTAATTCAATATTAATTTAATTTTAAACTGCAGCACGAGAGTTCCGAATCATGATGCTTACTTGCTATACGAATTCTTACGGCATAAATGCTTACTAAATTCCAAATACCCAACTTTCTTTATGCTGGAATTAATTTATCTTTCAAATTAATAAAATCTCAATCTATCTTAAATTTTGCTTTCCTTATTTTCTACTTTAAGTCTAATTTATTATTTCATTATTTTAGGAATTGGTAATTTATTATTACAGGGTACGTTGGAAATCGTTGGCTGAATTATTAATTAAACTGAAACTCTTCATGGTCACCTATAATCCCTGTGTGATTCATAAGGCTTCTCGTACTACTAAATCACACAACGCGTTTAATTTTAACTTACGCAATTTAATTAATTCAATATTAATTTAATTTTAAATTGCACCACGAGAGTCCCGAATCATGGTGCTTACTAACTGTACGAACTCTTACAGCATAAATACTTACTAAATTCCAAATACCCAAATTTCTTCATGCTGATATTAATTTATCTTTCGAATTAATAAAATCTTAATCTATCAAAATCCATGTGCATAGAGCGTTTCAGCATATAGTATTTAATGGTGCTACGTGCTTTTTCTGTTATTTTTCAATACATAGAAACAGGATATAGGTTATTGCTTAAATAACATACAGTATTCATCCATTTCTAGGTTAATTCATTTATGTATTATTTTGCACATTGCAAATTTATTTTCTTATAGTTACAATTAGTTGTATTTTATTTTTAAAAAGTTGTTAACTCAAGGCTTTTAATTTTAGCAAATATTTACTTTTATTGGAATTTAAATTTCTTTCTTATTTATCAAAACTTCTAAATTCTGTTGCTCTGTTTCTATTTTCACTCCTGGGTAATAAAATTGGCTATTGGTTATTGGCATCAAAAGCACTGAAGTATGTACAGTTACAAAAAAATTATTATTTCACGAAATATATAGTATTTATTACTGAACTTTACGATATTATACATGTTGAAGACAATGACTTTACTATATTTGCCAATTATTAAGGAATAATGGTATTTCACTTATACTTTATTGTTGAAAGAACACTCTATTGTCTGCTTTAAGTCTAATTTATTATTTCATTATTTTAGGAATTGGTAACTTATTATTACAGGGTAGGTTATAAATCGTTGGCTGAATTATTAATTAAACTGAAACTCTTCATGGTCACCTATAACCCCTGTGGGATTCATCAGACTTCTCGTACTACTGAATAATACAACGCGTTTAATTTTAACTTAGGGAATTTAATTAATTCAATATTAATTTAATTTTAAATTGCACTACGAGAGTTCCGAATCATGGTGCTTACTTACTATACGAACTCTTACGGCATAAATCCTTACTGAATTCCAAATTCCTAACTTTCTTTATGCTGGAATTAATTTATCTTTCAAATTAATAAAATCTTATTCTACTTTAATCCATTTGCATAGAGCATTCCAGCAGTTACTAACATGAAATTTGATCAGATATATTTCTCCTAAATTAGTAGAATTAACTTAAATCTTTAATATTATCAAAAACTTTATAATTTCCAGTTAAAATCAAACAGTGGAGAATAAGGATGATTTAGAGTAAATTGCTCTATAAAAAGTCTTAGTTTTCCAGCACTTTCTCTTTTATCAAAGAAATGATTTGCTTCAGATAAAAAAAACTAGATCCAATAATATTCCTCATGAGTTAAAAAAGAATGTCCATTGTAGATTTCAGTAACAGTAATTTGACTCTATTTCTAGAACATTAGAGGGAAGTAGCATTACAGTGAATCCTACTTAATTTATCTACCACCTTTTTTGCATTGCTGTTGATCACAATAATTTTTTCTTTTAAGATACAATTGTACGCTACGTTTTAAAATCCGGAAGTAAATATTTTAGGAAACGTTTTAAGATGATATTTTTTTTATAACTAGGGGGCTCTGCCCCCTACGAGCTACGCTCGCCAACCCCCGTTCAGGCACACCAAAATCCAAAAAGCACGCTAATTTGATCGGCTTTAAAAATATTGAATTAAAATTAAAAAAAAAAAACAGTAGCGATCTCTCTGTAAACGGGTTTCCATTCATTTTCCTTGGATTGGGGATTTTTAAGGCCAAATCTGCTGCTGTTAAGAGATATAATGGCTGTTTTCGTATTTAATTAAAAAAAATTAGTTAAACATTTGAAAATAAGCTAATGTAAAATGAATTAAGTAAACAGTGCCATTGTCTCCCGGTATTTTTTAACAGCGCTATAAGATAGTTCTTTTAAATAATTCATTTTAAATGTATCGTTTCAAATCTGACGTAATTTACACCAAAGTTTTATTTCTGTTATTAATATTCACGTGAAAATACTTTTGTTGTTAGAAGGAAATATTATTTGCGCTGTCTTCGAATTCACGATAATAGTTGAAAAAGATTATCTCAAAATATCTCGCGCAAATATATTTTTCCATTTAAATTGTTTTGCTATATTTTTTGCCATTTTAAATATGACGTAATTTCCTCAAATTAAAAGTTTTAACGTATAATAATGATTTTTTTTCTATTTTAAGATTTTGTTTCTCTTTTAAAATTCAAGTGTAAATAAGGTTAGGCACAGATATCATATACTTTCTCATTTTTACATTTCATTTTCTCATACTTACTCATTTTTTTTCTGACGCTAATTTCATATACGCAACAGGTAGTTAACTGGTGCTAAAGTGTCGTTATTTTGCTTGATATGGTAACCCGGATGTTGTTGTTTATGCTATTGATGTTTTCGCCAAATTGGCGTCGGAAAAAGGTTGCGCAAATATGGGGCGTGTATGACATCTGTGCCTATGGTTCTTGTGACGTAATTTTCCTGCTTTTAACATGTAATCATTTAATTCTAATTTTAAAGTTTTTTTTTTCTGTTTGTAATAGTCACGTGTAAATAAATTTTTAATTTGAAGTAAACAATATTGTTTGCGCTGTTTATACAACTGGCAACAGTTTAAATTAATAACATTTTCTAAAATTTGTAAAAATTATCTCTCAAAATGCTGAAAATTTGAATTTAAAATTGAAATAAAACCTCAAAAAATGAGTCAAATAAGAAAAATAAATGCAATCAGCACACTGGGAACTTATAACATATAAAATGATCTAAAAATGATTAAATTCTCATGTATAGTTTTTGCTGCAATAAAACTTTTTTAATGGAACGATTTTGTACAACTTTAGCATTAAATATCTCTTAAAATAATTCTTCGATTTGAAAACTGTCTGCATCAGCGTGTTTATCAAACATTTCTCTATAATATCACCGATTTTCATATTTTTGTATGCAACAGTTTTTTTTAATATTAACGATGAAAGGCCATGCTTAAGCATTCAAATTGGATGCCGATCTACCCGGAATATCTACGCAGATTTTCATTGGTCCATTTCCAAATCAAAACTTTTTTTTATATATATAGAAGGATGGGATTGTCTAGTCGGAAAAAAATTGACTTAAAGATCTATTTTTCCTAATTTCTTAAATAGCTATTTCTTGGTTATAGACTAATAATTAACTTGATTTTTTTAATGGATTTAATTTTTACTGTCGTATTTAACATAAAAAGTTATGTTTATGAGAAAGTTTTAGATTTTTAATTCAAAAGAAAAACTAGTCATTGGGGGCCACCGTAATACTTACCCATCATGGATATGTCATCATGTATAATATAAGATATGAAAATAAAACATGTGTAAACTATTTATATAAAGTTCATTGCAATTCTAAAATAAAAATAAAATGCATATTTAAGTATTTTTAATACATAGTAATGCTCTATTACTGAATTGCAGGTACTACTTCATTAACCCGCCGATCCATATCGACAAATTATATAAATCGCCAAACTACTCGCAAAATTATACAAATTGGCATAATTTTTATTTTAAATAACGAAAGAACAAATAAATTAGTAAAAGATTAATAAAAATACAAATAAAACGTCCAATTAAAAATCGCTTCATGACGCAACAAACACGTATAACGTGTTTAATGTCAAGTGAATGTGACATTTAAGACAAACCATTATTTGCATTTACTCTTATAGTTTGGCGATAGTTTTTTGTTCGACGGGATAATCAAGTAGTACCGAAGTGCGTAAAAGAAACATCCCTATAGCTCCAAAAATAATAATCATACTAACTAACAGTTTACTACGTTGTATTAAGCATCTCATTTCCAATTAAAATATATCTTTGTATTGAAATTTGAATGAAATACATGGCCATGAAATATCAAAGAGTGTGGGAAATATCATCACAAATATCTCGGAAACAAATTCGACTTCATCCTTTATGCAAAATTTAAGTTTTTTTATTGTCTTTTATATTCACTCCTTAAAATAAACAATTTCGAAATTTTTATATAGCTTTTATCATAACGAATTTTTTCCGAGAAAAAATAGTTCCAGATAATCGAGGTTACTGATATTCAATAGACTTCTTTCCATTATTACATACTAAGTACACACTAAATTTTAAGTCTCTATCTCAATTTGTTCAGGAGATAGAGCGTTTGCAGACACACAGACAGACGGACGGCATTTTTTTTTTCTAAAAAATATGTTTTTCGGAATCTCCAACGTCTGAAACATGTAAATCCGCCAAAAAAAAATTTCGATTTTTAAAACGATTACAAGACTTATCCTGTACTATGTATGATGGGTATGTAATAATTCCACAACCTACCAAGGAACATAAAAGTTGCGATATTTAGGACACATACTTAGCTACTGGTATGTTGATGTACATCTAACATAAAAAAAAAAGTTGGCGTTATTTGCAACGTTTTAAATTCATAAAGGTAGAAAAGTGCTAAAAGTGGCACAAAACAGAGACTCAATTTTTCAGGGAAGCTTCTATTTCTTTGGGTCATTTTTTTTTTCATTTTTGATTCCTATAGTATGCAGATTGTTTCTCTAAAGCGGTTTCGCAATTTTTCAATTCCTGAAAATCTTTTTTGCTCGTTCAACATAACTCCATTGTAAAATTTTAAACTTGTTTTTCTCAAAACTATGTTTTTCAATCTGAGCGACCACTTTTCTCGAAAATTAATTCGACCGTTTCTTTCATTTTTAACACCTTCCAACAAAGTTAAAAGGTGTTTATGCATTCGGTTTGTCTGTCCGTCTGCCCACACGTTAACTCCCGTAAATGTACTCGGATTTTCATGCAATTGATAAACGTTATTTAGGGCCACCAAAGCATGTTTGCATTATAAATGAAGTATGTGAGATTAATAGCTCATTTACAGGGGCACTCAAAAGATTTCCATTACATTATGGTATATGGAAGAAAATCATCTGCAGAGTATTTTAATGAGATTACGCTATTTCAAATGTATTGAAACTTACATAAATCAGTGAATTTCACTCCAAGATGATTGCTATAGAATAGGGCGTACATAGCATTTGTCGTTGATTTACAGGGACACACAAAAGAACTCGGTTACAGTACTGTCTTTGAGTAATAATCGTTGGAAGTGCGTTTTAAAATTCGGTATGCGCTTTTAAATTTAACTAATATTTTGCATGTTACTCGTTGTATATAAATTCTATACCTCATATACAGGGCTGCACAAAATAATTCACGAACCATTCTCTTTATTAGCGGAAATTGCTGAAGGGATTTTCAAGAGAGATATATGTATTTCTT
Organism: Maratus speciosus; assembly: GCA_963932465.1. NCBI lineage: Eukaryota > Metazoa > Arthropoda > Arachnida > Araneae > Salticidae > Maratus > Maratus speciosus. The sequence continues at coordinate 327,551,748 of OZ010795.1, read as the reverse complement.
ACCTGAACAGATTTTTGGTATGCATGTAGTTAATAGATACAAATCTATATATCATATAAGAGGCTGCTCAAAGGATTCCGATAATTTTTCTATTGTAGATGGGATCAGCTGAATTTGGATTTTCAAATGTGTTATGCGTTTCCATGTGGTTGAATTAAACATATTATTTTAACTTAGTAAACGGAGCAGTTTTGTTGCATTATTCTGAATGTGTTGGAAGGTATTTCATAATCTATGCTTGACGCATTATTTTTTCTTTCTTGTTTATTTAAACTAAAGGTAATCGCTTTTCCTGGTCAAGAGCAAAAATCCTGTAACTACACTATAAGTTCAATGATGATTGGTCACTTGCGATTTTAGACGTTTTGTTAAATATCTGGAAAAATATATGAGGAATTGACCTGAAACTTATTATTAAATTTGTGATGAGGGTGGTATCCAAATATACTGCAATATGTACGTGCAATATTGTGTACGCTATCTTGGCACTAATCAATAGATATTTGGATACATCTCCTCATCTTTTTGCTTCATTTTGGGATTAACGGATTTTGAGCTTATTCTATCGACGATAATTTTTAGAATTCTCTAGCTATGTTTTTGAAATTTTCACAAAAGTGGCTCTACACTTAGCTATTATGCACATTTTATTTTGATTGCATTCGCGCATGCGTAGTGAAGCGTTTTTTAGTAAACCTGCTCATTTTTCATCCAACTTTTTATTATTTGTTAATTCTGATTGCAGGGTATTGTGTACAATATCGTTTATCATATTTTCTGAAAAGAACTGTTTTTATATTAAGAATTCGGCAAATTATAGGCTAAGGCAAAATTTGAGACTGTTTTTATAAAAACCTTAATTTCTCTACTAGTGTACATATTATCCTAATAAAAATGAACAGAGTTTATTACAAGAAGGCTCTTAATCATATTCTACAGTTTGAACGCTTTTGGTGCATTAGTTTTTACAGGGTTACCCAAAAGATATTCGTTCTTTTTCAGTTTGTTAGCGGCCCCGTTTGGTAACGGGCTTTCGGGAAAAATACCTCGCGGATATATATGACCTATACTATTCTGTTTACACGCCTGTAGTTTCAGGATATTTCCTGATATATTTTTCTAGATATTTAACAAAACGTCTGATGTTATTAAAATGCACATAATCAAAACTACGAAACAGAACTATTTGAATTAAAAGAAAAAAAAATGAAAATCCCAACGTTCACGTGACCTCCCAGAAGTAAAGATTATTATCGGACACATTTTACGACCGGCATTCAGGATTTTTACAACTAAGCAGAACTCTTACAAAGAAATCTTACGAATGGACACTTTTATAACAACATTCGGACATTCGGTTTATGATGCTATACCCGAAAAGATGCTTACCCCCAAGGACACACAGCAGAACGATAATGAGGGGTCGGTGCAGAAATAGAGGCAGGGCACATAATTTTCCAAAGGACCACTAAAAATTGCAAGAGCGGCAGAAGGGAAAACAATAGGTGAGATCCTATTGTATACTGAGAAGATGAGAAAGTCAAAATGGACGAATCAATTACAAAAATAAAATGTAAGACTAATACAACGAGAGAAAGAAGTGAAGTCAGTCTGAAAATGTTTTTCTGAGAGTGTCACCTAAAAAGGGGGCTCTGCCAGTTTCCGATCAGTTTGATATATTTCTAAGTGGAACGAGATCAGAATGGAGGCCTGTGCCCGAAGGCTCTCAACATGGGTACATACAATATATTGAACTAACTTCATTCACCTCTAGTGTCTCTACCAAGTGATGATTCTTGATATAAGAGGTACATTTTTATTATTTCCCTTTTTGCCTGCTAAATTAACGGGCTATATAATTTTAGTCAAATCATGCTCTTGCCTACCCGGGTCAATAAATTAATTATATAACATAGAATCAGTCAGCAATCAATTGTTAATGATTGCAATTAATCTGTAATCCAATTTATAAGTTTGCAATAAAAATTATCCAAAATATTACTATGTGTTTGTATTGTCTATTTGTGTTTTCTTTATGTAAATAAATGTTATGTTTGTGTGTAAAACGGAATAAGTGTCAAATTAATTGATTCGTGTGTCTGCTTAATTTTAATACTAGTGAATTTGAGCATTTTAGTTACCGGCTTCAAAAGGAACATGGTGTTTCTAAAATACACAGCGCAAGATGATTAAGATTTTTCATTAACGAAGACTATTAATTGAAATATTTAAGAGAATAAAAGAATGTGACATAAATAAAGGATTAATTTAAATATATATTTATAGGAAGCATAGTTCATTTAAGTATGCAAGATTCCAAGAAGCAAAACGATCACTAAGATTATAATAATTTAATTTAGCTAACTAAAAGATGATGCTTATAAGGGTATTGGAGAGATACTAGACAAAGGGGTTAAGGAGAGCTAATAAGATATTTATAAAGTTTATTTTGAAATGCAAATTTCTCCCCATCAACGTCTAAAATCGCAAGTGACCAATCATCATTGCCCATATAATGTATTAGTTATGTGTAGAATGAAGGATTTTATATTCAAATGAATCATTCGGACATGCGCAAAAACATAATTGCCAACCTTCGAAAATTTTAATGATATATTACTAGAAATCTCTCTATTCTAAATAAAAGTAACTAATGCTGTCACCGCGCTGTCAATGATTTTTTTTTGTGACCGAGGGTCATTCTTCGTTAATATACTAAAAACTGTTGCATACAAAAATATGAAAATCGGTGGTATTATACAGAAATGTTTGATAATCACACTGATGCAGACAGTTTTCGAATCGAATAATTATTTAAAAAGATATTTAATGCTAAAGTTGGACAAAATCGTTCCATTAAAAAGTTTTATAAGAGGAAAAAACTATACATAGGAATTTAATCATTTTTAGATCATTTTATACATTAGACATTCCTGGTGCGCAGACTGCATTTATTTTTTTTAATTTCATTCATTTTTAATTCAGATTTTCAGCATTTTGAGAGATATTTTTTACATATTTTAGAAAAGGGTATTATTATAAATTGTTGCCAATTTTAAAAACAATTCAAAGAATAATATTTCCTTCAAATTAAAAATTTATTTACGCGTGAAAAATAAAAACGGATAAAGAGCAAAAAAATCTTTCAAATTAAAATTAAATGATTACGTGTTAAAAGCAAAAAAAAATATTAAAAATTGTGTCATAAGAATTATATTTACACTTGAATTTTAAAAAAGAAAGAAAATTTTAAAATAAAAATTCATTATTATGCCTTAAAAGTCGTAAAAGGAGGAAATTACGACATTTTTAAAATGGCCAAATAATAAGGCAAAACACTTTAAATTGAAAATTTATTTGCGCGTAACATTTATTTCATATTTTGAGATAATCTTTTGGTATTACTTAGTTATCCCGTCTACCAATTTCGCCAAGTTATATAAATCGCCAAACCACTCACCAAATTATACAAATTGACAATTTTTATTTTAAATAGCGAAAGAACAAATAAATTAGTATAACATTAATAAAAATACAAAATAAAAAGTCGAAATAAAAATCACTTGATAACATAAGTAAGTGTAACTTGCTTAAAGTCAAGTGAATGTGACATTTACGATCAACCATTATTCGCATTTAATCTTATAGTTTGGTGATAGATTTTTGGTCAACGGGATAACCAAGTAATACCATTTACTGCAATGTTTTAATTTCCTGGGAGGTAGCCAAGTAGTACCAATCTTTTTAATTATTGATATGAATTCTAAGACAGTGCATATAATATTTCTTTTCTACCAACAAAAGAATTTTCACGTGAATATTAATAAGGGAAAGAAAACATTGGTGAAAATTACGTCAGATTTAAAACGATATACATTTAAAGTCACTTATTTAAAAGAACTTTCTCATAGAATTGTTAACAATTACCGCGGGACAATGACTCTGTTTACTTAATTGATTTTACACTAGCTTATTTTCAAATTTTTAACTACATTTTTTTTTTTTTAATCAAAGACGAAAACAGCCATTGTATCTCTTAAAAGCAGTTGATTTGGTCTTTAAAATCTCCAAACAAAGGAAAACGAATAAAAACCCATTGATAGAAAAATCACCATTATTAATTAAAATTATAATTCAATCTTTTTAAAGCCAATCAAATTAGCGTGCTTAGAATCTGGGCTGTCTGAACGGGGCTTGGCGAGCAAAGCTCCTAGGGGGCTACACAAGCTACCCTAAGCTCCTACACAAAAAATTAAATTGTCTTTTAAAAAAAGAAAAACTCATTTAAAAATGCTTCAACTATTAGTGTTGAGTAGAATGAATGATTTTGTATTCGAATGCGCAAGAACATAACTGCCAACTTTCGTATATTTTTAATCAAGTAATACCAGAGTTTTGTAAAAAAAAAAAAAAAAAAAAAAAAAAAAAAAAAAAAAAAAAAAGAACTTTTTTTTAAAATTAAAATTATGAACTACATAAAAATAAGAAACTTCTCTTTTTCTTTGGAAAATGTTTGGAGGTAGGAGAGTAAAAAAGTTCTTCCGGTCTGAACAGGGGGAAAATTTAGCATCTATATTCCTTGTTTTTAAAAATTCTGCTAATTTTACTCAAACACACAAATTTAAACTGCGTAGAACCGGATAGTAGAAGGTTCAAGATCGGTTTTCCATGATATTGAATTTGAATTAGAATTTCACCAAATTAGTTAGCTATATCCAAGTTGGCTTCCTTTAGGTCGATTTATTTTTGGTCGCCAAATTTGGCTGATATGACGCTTACTGATATGACTATAGGGTTTTAACGAATGAAATAAACAATAGACAGACAACAGAGAAACAATGGTATGGGGGAAAAAACAAAAGGAAAAAAATGCTCCGGAATCATGATATCAAGGACGAACACGTAAAAGCAGAAACTTTTAGATTTCTAATTTTTTTGTACATCTTTCTGAATTCTAAATCTTCAAGAGGCCGCCATTTTTAAACAAGATGGCACATGAAGCTGGCCAACAAACTCACTCGAGACCGTGCTATGTCCTGTACACATGCTCGGTCGCATCTAAATAGGTTTAAAAAATGTGCGTACTATCTCCTGATAAAAATTATACGAAAAAGCCATTGATGGTTTCAAATTGACTGCTACTCTAGAATTTTCAAACTACTGTACCTCAACCTTTTTTTAAGATAATGATGAAACAAAAAATGCTCCGGAAACCTCGTATCAAAGTAAAGTTATAAAAAGAAATTTCAATTTCTAATTTTTTGTACCTCTTTTTGAATTAAAAAATTTATTTTTATTTTAATTGGGTCGTATTTTGAAAAAGATGGCGGATGAAGCTGGCTAAAGAACTCGATTGAGACCTTGGTATGTCCAGTACACTTCCTCAGTCACATACAAATTGCTTCATAAATACGAGATTTACAGAATGACAAAAATCAGATATGTATATATATATGTGTGTATATGCATTATAGGTGAAGATTTGCGGTCGCCAGTCGCCACGTGGCGACTAAATGTTTTATTGTGGCCACTAACTTTTAGGGTCGAAGTCACCATGGGATTTTTTTTAGATAATTTTTCTGATAGAAAAAGGAAGGTGTGAAGTGTATTTTTATTTTTATAGTGAAAAATTATCTCACACATTCACAAATTTTTGAATATGTACTTTTACATGACAAAATCAAATTAAGAAATACTGTTTTTCTAAAATTCTTCACTAACATGATTGCTTAGCTTATACATATATATATATATATATGCATCTTGCTCAACTTCTCCTTCTGACTGTATATAGTTTAAGATTTATTTATTCTAAATTAATATTCAAATTTCAAGAATTTCACGATTAAATTAAATATACACATTTGAAGTAACTAGTCTGTGTTTTATTGTGCATATCTGTATATTAAATAAAATACACTTTTCCCTTTGACTTCCTGAGAGTTTTTGATTAGTCCCCCCCCCCCCCCATATAAACACTATCGTTTTTATGTGTTTGTTTCTGAATGTGGCCACTGGAGTTTTTGCGTTTAGGAGAGAGTGGCTACTTTCAGATTTTGGGAATCTGCGCCTATAATATGCATGTATGTGTATATATGTATATATATATATATATATATGGAGCTAAATTTTGTCATTTTAGGCTTAATGCCAACAAAATTGGATGAAATAACGCATCTGTACTATAAATTAAACCTGCAAGCTCCTCTAATGATTCTGTGAGTTATTCATAGTTTCTTATTTTACATACTTGTTTTCATTGTTCATTTGTTCATCTTTAGAATTTTACCATTTTTCACATATTTGTGATTTCATCTTTATTATATATATATCAACATTTAAACGGAGGACGTTTTTAGGGTCTGGGAGTCATGATCGATGAAAACGTGACGAAATTTTCCGGAATTGCTTTCCACCGGACGGTTGCAATAGATAGGTTTTTACGTTTTGCAATGCAAGCTACCGAAGATACGAAGGTTGGCAACTTTGCTTTTGTTTATTTTTTGCTCTTGTGATTTATTGAAACGACAAAATCAGTCTCTAAATAGACAATATAAACAAAAGCCAATATTGTAAAATGATTATTATTATTACCATATAATAAATTTAATTTACACTAGATAAGCAATAGGAGTAAAATGATAAGAACGGAACAGAATTTCCTATATTATCAAAGTATAACATTCCAATTGTGTTCTCTTTGTGTTTAATAATTTCGTGCAGCGTTGTCGCATAAAGTTTAAAATGTTTCAAACTTGTCGAAGTGACAAAACACACCATGCTTCACAAATAACTGATTTTTATTCTGCTTTCGAAGTATTCTGTGTTATCTGACCTTTTCTTCGGTAAATATTGCGCCCAAACGCTCTTTATTGGATTTAGGTCCAGAAGATTGGCTGGCTAATCAAGTGTGGGAATGTAATCATCTTCAAACCACTTTTTTGTGTCTTTTGCAGAAAAAATTTAAGCATTGCCTTCTTGAAAAATATGTTTAACCCGTCAGCACACGCGCATACATTTGTAGCGTTAGCACGCGCGTGGGATAAAACTCACACCTTTTTGTCTCCATTATATTTTTGACTAAATGCTTTTTAAAAACAAATCTATTGTTCTGCATTGTAAAATTTATCAGCACTACTTCTTTTTAGGGGAAAAAATCATGATTTTCATATTTATTTTCAGATTTTGCAGCAGTATCTGTAACAATCACACGTTTTATTTTTCCTATGAAATATGAAAACGATTTCTTTACCTCTTAAAACATGAATTATTTCACAAAATGGATATTAATTACATTTAAAAACCTCTCATCAATATATACAAGTAGCTTTCATCTTACTATTTCATTAAAATTATTTTAGTGTGTGTTAGCCGTAAGAAATGAACGTATCGAATCGAAATGTTTCTACACGCATGGGATTATTTAATCCCAAGAGGTATATTTCTCCCATCCTAGTGAACAAAGAAAAGACATTCCTTCACCCACGCCTTCTTGACCTTGACCTTGAAAGGTAAAAGGCAGGTCAAAGGCGTACTCTGAAAATTCATCCTTTTTTAAAGCAATAACGTGATTGGGGTAGATTTCATCCCAGCGCGTATGCTGACGGGTTAATAGCGGCACTTTCTTCATCCTGGTTCAAATGATGAATGGTACAAATAGTACAAAGGGTACCAAATGGTACAAATGGCATTCTATGATGTAAATATAGGCATGTCTATTTCGCTGTACTGCTGGAAAAGCAATTCTAAGCTTAGCTCTTGAGGAAAAAGCAGCCCAAACCATTAGGGAGCCTCCACCTAGGAGACGCGTGGAAAATACACACTTTTTCTTTCGAAGGTCATGCCAATATGAATGAATACCATCCGAAACATCAAAATTAAACTTTTTTTCCTCACTTAAAATAATTTTAGACACATTCGTTTGTTGCTTCATATGTTTCTTTGCAATCTGAATGAGGGTTTATTTGTGGCCAGATGTTAAAAAGGACACCGACATGCGACATCCGATGTTGGCATCTTTATCTAGCTTCCAATTTTTCTTTGCTGTCATTTTTTTGCTTGAGACAGTGTGAACAATCAAAATTACGGATTGTTTCAAAAGATTTTACAGCCTTCCGGTAGCTTTTGCAGTACCATAAATAGTTAGATTCTAGAAATTAAAAATGGTAGTCTTTGAACATTTAGCTTTATCAGCAATATTTTAAACATTGTGATGTTGTATAAAGTTACAATTTGGACTCTTTCGGAGTCAGAAAGTATTTTCCTTCTGCCTATTGTCAAAAAGTTCTGCGAACAAAACGAATGTGTTCAGAATCGCTTTTAAATGTTAATGTTAAATAATACGCTATTCACCATCACGATGCTCAGTTTCGAAACATTTACTGCGGTCATATCATTTTGCTCCAGCGTAAATTTAGAAAAACGCATATTTTAAAAAAATATTAATATATATATATACATGTTTTTAAGCTATTACTTTAGTATTAATTGGAATATCCTGTATTTAATTTTAACAGAAAGATTTACTCATTTGCAAAGCAAATGCGAGCTGACTTCTTTGTTTTTGTGTCATTACTGTTATTTTGCACTCTGCTGTATATATGTATTCTTTGATTTCATTGCTATATATATTTAATATGCATATATATACATATATATAGAAAATCAAGAGGAAAAAATACATTTGCTTAATTTTATAAATTTATATCGTAATGTCGAAAGCTCTTTATTTAATTTAGCTTTGGAACAAAAAATTAAAATACTCTGGTGTAATTGAAATATTGTAATTAATACAATTATTTTCTCCCAATCTTAAACTTCTAAATTACTTGAGTGGTTTTTAGTGTTACATTCTCAGAATAATTTTCTTTGAAAAATGTAATTTATCCTCCAGAACATTAACGCAGTATATGTTTTTAATTTTTTCTTTAACTTAAGTGCCATCATATGTTTCGTCTTTTGAAATTAATGAAATTACAAATCGCCCACAATAAAGAAACATTTAATAGTTTTAAGAAATCATATTAAAAAAGATATGTATCTTTGAAGTCACCACAGACAAATTACTACATATGTTTTCTCAGAAATCTATAGAAGAGTTCTGCTAGTTTGTAGGAATTGACATTTAAAGGGGGGGGGGGGGTTAACGACAAGAAAAAATTTCAGGAAATATTGAATAAAAATTGAATTTCAGTTTTAATTTTTGCTCATATTCTCGAATATTTTGAGTCTCTATCAACTCATGCTATCTTTTCAAAAGTAAATCAAGCTCATAGAAAGTCAAACTCACGAGGTTTAATTCAATGAGTACCAAATATTTTTTTTAATTGTTTTCACAGCAGCAAATTTTCTCTAAATTCTTCATAAAATATTTAATCATATAAAAAACTATAACATTTAAATAAAATTGTATCTTGCAAACTTTTAAACTTAATAAATTATGTAATGTTTACAGAATCATTTACAGAATCAGAGATAATCAATCTGTTTACAGAATCGTTTTCACATGAAATTAGGAAAATTACCCATAGAAATAACACATTTTAATAGATGTTTTATATTTCAACAGTTACTTTAAAAATTGTGTTAACAAAATATTACATCATGGTATTAAATTAGGGTTATATTTTATCATTATTTATGACTATACAGATATTTTCACATTTACGTCGAGGATTACTTTATTAATGATTATCAAATAATAGACAGACAACATAAAACATAAAATAGACTAAAAAACAGGAATATACACCCAAGGAAGGCATACATATTGGGAGAATTGAACCCGCCACATACTACTATTACTATATCGATTATTTTGTTTGAGTGTATCAAGTTCCTAGGACACCACTATACATTCTGTATCGAGAAACGTGATCCAATACAAACTGGGAGGCAGCTGCACAAATCATCACCTCATCGAGTTGATGGCTGAAATTTTAGGATTTGTTAAAACTCGATTCGCATATTAAAATTCAACTCTTCTGCGAAGAATTGATTTGGTGGAAAACACCTACAAAGCCTGTTTTAGTGGTTGACTGGTATGTTTATTATGTATTTTATGCATTGCGATTTCCTGCGCCCAGTCTTCTATGTTTTCATATCTTAGGGTGCAGGAAAGCACAATGATAAGCCTACCGATCAACCACTAAAATCGGATCTTCCGGTGGTTACAACCATGATATGACTTGGCAGGCCAGTTTCATTTTAATATGCTAATCGAGTTCTGTCTAACACTGAAATGTCAAATCGATGAGGTGATGGTGTGTAAGTAGAGCTACTAAATGTATACTAGCCTTAGGTCTGTGCAGCCTCCTCTCTGTCTATTAGTCAACCCGGAATATTACCTCAGTTAATCAATCAAAATAACAGTAAAAACCGTGACATACGTAATAAGATACATATATATACTAGGGGGCTCTGCCCCCTGCAAGCTACGCTCGCCAACCCCCGTTCAGACACCGCAGAATCTAAAAACACGCTAATCTGATCGGTTTAAAAAATATTATAGAGGATTGAATTATACTGAAAAAAGCTGTGCAGATCTCCCTGTAAAGGGAGTTCCATTCAATTTCCTTTGATTTAAAAAATTTAAGGCCGAATCAGTTGCTGTTAAGACATCCAATGGTTGTTTTCGTGTTTGATTAAAGAGGATCAGTTAAACGTTTGAAAAGAAGCTAAAAATAAAAGGAATTAAGTGTACAGAGTCTTTGTCTCCCGGTATTTTAAAACAATTTCTATAACAATAGCCTAATTCATGTGACTATCATCAAGAGTTCCGGGCGAACCACTTCGCTTTTTATATTCCTGGTGCCATTTTGGTACTTTAATATTAGCCAGGTACAGGTGATAAGTCGCCAAATATTATTCTATCGCCATCATTTCATCTATGTTATAATAGTCCAAGTCATGTAACTGCCATAAATAAATACGCTCTGATCCCTTCGCTTTTCATACGAAAGTTTGGCCCAGATATCATATACGGCCCCATATTAGCGCGATTTTTTTCCGACGCTAATTTTGGGAAAAGATCAACAGCATAAACAACAACATCCGGCTTATCAAATCAAGCAAAACAACGATACTATGGCGCCAGTTAAGTACCCGTTGCGTATATGAATTGGCGTCAGAAAAAAATAGCGCCAATATGGGACCGTATGTGGCATCTGTACCGAAAGTTTTCCACTTCGATTTAAAAAAGTCAATTTTTTTTTAATAATACTACATAAAAGCATTGTCGCAAAGAATTTTTGGTACTGTTACGCTAGCCGGTTGCAAATCTCGCCAATAACTATTTTTCAACTCGCCAGTTAGCATTTTTTTTTTAATTTTTCGAGTGGTAAATTAAAACACTGCTTTGAAGTTGAAATTAAATGTCATCGTTTGTTACATCATTTAATATTTGGCCAGATGCCATATACGCACCTGGTTTAGCGTGATTTTTTTTTACGAAAATTTGGCGAAATCCTCGTTTTCGAATACCAGTTACATAAATATTTTTGGTACTACTTAGTTATCCCGTCGAACAAAAATCTATCAGCAAACTATAAGATTAAATGACAATAATGGTTGATAAATGTCACAAAGCAAGTTACATGTCTTTACGTCATCAAGTGATTTTTATTTCGACGTTTTATTTGTATATTTATTAACGTTATACTATTTTCTTTGTTCTTTCGTTATTTAAAATAAAAATTATGTCAATTTGTATAATTTGGCGAGTGGTTTGGCGATTTATATAATTTGGCGAAATGGGTCGACGGAATAACTAAGTAGTATCGTATTTTTTAATTATTTTCTATTATTTTTAAAGGAAAATAACCACAAAAAATAATTAACTATGGAACAAAACAATTTATGTAATTTAAAAAAAGAAAATAAAGTAAATAAACACTTATTATTAAATAAACAACAATACCCGGGTTACCATGTCAACCAAAATAACCCCATTTTGGCGCCAATTAGGTACCCCGGTGCGTATATGACATCTGTGCCAAATATTTTTCTTTTCATTTCGTTTAAAAAAAATAAAGAAGTGAAAGCCATTTATTTTAAATGTTTCTGTTTGTATTGAATAAAATGATAATGAAATACAAATTGAATTATGAATAAAAGTAACATGATACATTTCTTAGCATACATTTAAGGGAGGCCAAACTTGTCGCCAAATTAGTTTAAAATAGTAACCTTTTCTAAAATCTGAAAAAAAAAATATCTGTTTGATTAAAATTTGAGTTGCCATCATTAGAAAAATGTACATAAAATTAGAAAAAAATAATAATATTTCGAAAACTAATTCGAATTTAAAAATTCTAATACCAGTTTTGAAATCTGCGGATCAATATTGATTTTGGTGTTAATTTCATCGCAATGTATTCCATATTTTAGGAGAAATCGCCGTGAAACATAATCAGTTGTTTAATCAGTCGATTCAAAGAATCGTTACATTTCAGCCGTTTCATATATTTGTTTCATAAATTCGTTTCATTAGGATTTTATATATAGAGGGTATATATATATAACGGGGATTTTATATATAACGTACGCCACGGTAAAAGTATTCAAAGATAAAAGGCACGCGCGAGAAGAAAAAAAATAACAAATGTGATAAATTAACCAAAATGTGACGCTGCCTCCCAGACTTTAATTATAGATATGAAATAAGTTACCTTTTTATCAAGTACCTCAAACATTTTTGTGTAGTGTAATTTAAAACTAGTTTAAATATCTTTCAATAGATGGAGCTAAGCTGCACTGTAGAAATACTCAAATTTACTTCAAGATTTGAAAACTTTTTTTGTATTATAATAGTTAAATAAAATGGAAGTAAACACTGAGATACCTTTGATGCAACTTTACATGTTAGATAGAGAATTTTTACATTTTGAATCATCATAGTGTCAACTATTGACGAAAATGTTTACTATCTTTTACGATTTCCTTTAAAAATATTATTATCGGTAATTAAAATAAAATAGTTCGGAGAAATGGCATCGTAAATAAATTAGTAAGGTAAACTTTTACATTTTTTTTCACAGTTTTTGTTTTATTAGCGAGAAAAATTCTTTAGATATAAAACTACTGTGGATTTCAATAATGATAATTTGACTCAGACATCATTAAGTGAATCCTTACTTAATATATCTGTGTGACATTTTTTTATATTGTTAGTTGTTCGCCGTAATTTTTCTTTTCACACATAAAATAACATGTTATATTTACAAATCCGGAAATCTCAGCTTCGAAAGCGGTTTCGAAGATTTTCATATGTAGAAGAAATTGCTTTGACACGTGAAAATTCTTTACTTAATTTAAAGACTGCTTCTATAGATAGTTTAATAATGATTGAAAATAAATACTCCTGGTTATAAATTATTAATAATGTTGTGAATGGAAAGGACTTGGGGGAAAAATCATGTTCATCGTTCTTTATCCTTTATACATATCTTAAATTACTTTTTCTTTAGAATTGTCTTCATTTTTGCCTCGATCGTTGGTAACCATATAATAGTACGAATGGTAATTTACACGTCAGTGAATTAAACAAAAAAATTAACTCCGTTTTTGATATATTACAAATAAAAAATTAGCAAATATAATTGGAAATTCTTCTTAACGTTGGAGAATTCAACGATTTGCAGCGTAGAAAAGGTAAAATGAAATTAAAGTTATATAAGAGAAAGGAAAAACATTTTAATTTATAAAACATACGGAATTTTCAGCTTACACATGCCAGAAAATAGAATAGAAAACTTCTCGCTGAAAAACTAGTTCTATAAGCTTTATCTTTTTTTAAATGTTATTACTTGGGAATATTCTTGCATACATTTCATGAAGGGCTCCCTAAGTTTAAAATTCAATTATCCATTAACTATAATAAATATAAACATTAAATAAGTCAGATCATTTTAAGATAGCTTATATTTTATGCAGAATAATATATAAAATTGTTTAAATTTTTATCAATAAGTGACGCTGTGTTGTATCAAGCTGTAATATTTTACTTTAAAATTTCAAAGTATATATTTTTTTTCGAATTTCAATAGTTAAACAGAATTTAAAGTAAATGCTGAGATATCTTTGATGTAGTTTTACAAATTAACTCGAATACTCTTATAGAGACAAAAAGATGCATTCATTAAGATATGAATTATTTTAAAAATTAGAATATAAAAAAGTTAAGAGCTGATAAATATTTCTGATATGTATTAATTAATTATTGTATATTAATGTTGTTTTCTATGAAATACTCTGGATGTGAATTATGCTCTATCTTTTAGTAAAATGTAAAATATGTTTTCAGGCGTGATTTAATTAAAAAATTGATTGTGTTTATAAATATCCAGAGTACATGGTCTCACAATCTTTTGACTTTTATGTCCCTGAATAATAATTTTTATTTTAATATTTTTTTATGTTTTTTTTTTTTTTATTTGATGTACTGTGGAACATCTCATTGCCTGATTGCATAACCATATTAACGAGATAAATACGTTTTGAATGATGCTGGGGGTCCAAATACCTGGAAAACTCCTATACCGTCCCGTGTACCTGATGCTGATTTTTAAGTTTGGAGCTGTCTGTATAAAATTGTTTTAATAAAAGTAATTCGATGTATTTTTTTTCCGAAACTGGGATAATTATTTTATATAAGTATGTAGCAAAAAATTAGCCTGCACACATTTTTACGGTTGATATTATTTTTTGAACTTTGTCCCTGGGTTTTTCATCCTTACCGTCCCTCTTGCTAAACTTATACAGAAAATCACTTTAGATGCAGCCACAGAATTTTTTTCAAGTTTTATCTCATGCAGAGGTATGCAAGAGAAAGAATGTCTAAAATTATTTGACAGGAAATTTACCACAGAGTTTAAATCAACATTTAAATATCAATTTCAAGATCGTGGCTTTATTGGTAGTCTTACCGTCTGCAAGGTTTATTCCTGCACTTTTCGAGGTAAATTTAAAAAAAATTAATGTAATCCAATGTTAACAACTGTTTATAAAAATCAATGAACATTATGGCTGTCACTTAGTCTTAACATAATTTATATATAACCACCTAAAAATAGGTGGTAATTTTCCTTACCGTTCCATCGTAACCGTCCCTTTTTTTCCCATTTCGTCCCTTTTTTTCCCATTTCGTCCCTTTTTTCCTATACCGTCTTCTTGTTTTACCTTACCGCCCCTTCTTTAAAACCCCTTTAAGGCAATGTTATGCAAAAATTCTGTAATAAAAATACTACATTTTTATTATTTCTTATTTGAATGTCCTGTGGGTACTATGCAAATTCATTATAAGTAAAAATTTAGAAGAAAATAAAAAGTTATAGTGGTAAAATGGTAAGGAAAATTAAGCTCGCAAGTTTAACACAAACCTGAGTTAAATAAAAAAAATTTCGCTGCTGACCATTTTTTCTTTATTTTGAATCATTAAGGCATTCATCTATCAGATTAAAATCTTATTTTGGCAAGTTTAATTTCACCAGATTTTTATTCCCGAAAGTCAAAAGATTGTGAGAATGCCCCATATAATAACTCTAATTATTGCATCCTTATCAAAATCCTTATCAAAGTAATGGAAGGATCTGAATATTTGAAGAAGATCCGTTTCAGCCGTAATACTTGAATCCATCTGGGTGTCCAGCGTTTATTAGATATACTTTATCATTAATAAATATCCCTTTAAAATCTAATGCGTATAATCTTGTGGAGTCAACTTTTGAGAATTTCGTGATTTTGCGATTAGTTAGTCGGCCTTAAAGAGTCGTGTTTCCTAGAGAAAGACAGTTTAGCTTTAAATTGATAAGCATGTTAATTTCACTTATCTAAAAATTGAAACGATTATATTCTTCGTATAAACAAATTACTTTCTCCAATCTTTAAAGATATGCATATTTTTCACGGCATTTCTTTTTTAGACTAAATAGAACATATAACACCGAAGATCTAATAACAACAAAAAAATCTGTCCGTTTTAAATAGTTGATTATTTTGATGTACTGTATAAAAAAGTTCGACTTAAATCATTGAGATAAAAGTAATTGATTAAAAGACACTGCTTTATTAGTAAATTTTAATTACATGTCTAAGTACTTAAGATTAATAAAGAGTGCAAATACGTGTATTTTTTTATTACATCATTACTTTTCTATTAGTTTCGTTAAAAAAGTAAGTTACACTCGAACAATGTAGGTCAAAAAAGCCTTTATTCTTAAGTGCGCTACAATTCAATATGACATACATACACCACACTATTTCTCTACATAATCTCCCAGTCTCGGCGAAAATTTGTCAGCACAATGCACTAATCTTTCGATGCCCTGACTATGGAAAATCGCTCCTTGGTCCTGGAGACAGCGTAGAATAGCTGTCTGAACCAGATCATCGTTGTAAAATTGTCTTCCACCCAAACATTCTTTGAGCTGACCGAGCACATGAAAGTCGTATGGCTCCAGATCGGGACTATACGGTGGATGCTGCCAGAGATCCTATCCAAAACTGCGAAGTAAACCCTGTGTTGTGCGTGCGGTTTTGAATTGCCATGCAAGAGGACAATGACTTTGCATACGACGAATCTCTGTACTCGTAAAACGTTTTATCACATAAAACGTACTGTTCTGCGTACTTCAACGGTGGAATAAGTTTCCAGCTGACGTTTCATTTTTTTCTCGTACTACGCAGAACGATTGTCACTATCCGACTAAACTTGCTACCTTTGGAAGTCGCGGCACCCAATTATCGTCTGCACAAGCTTCGCTCTTGTTTTGGAATGCTGCCATCTGTGGTGGCACAAGTGTAACTTACTTTTTTAACGCCTATTGTACTAAATGCAACTCCATACATACTCGCCTACCTGATTACTAATAGTTAGGGCGCTGGCTATTGTACGAAAGGTACAAACTTCGAATCCCTATCAGGCATGTTTGCGTGTGGTGAGTTAGTGCTCCTTTAACCGGCGATCCGATCCTAGCATGTTTAGCCCTGAAGTGAAAAATATGACTGTAACTCCTCCAACTAACCATACATCCTTAATCCCTATTAAGTGTACGTACGATATATAAATAATACTTAACCATTTCATTCGTAATGTAAATACGTAATCCTTACATTTATATATATATATCTTACTTATATCCATTTGGCACATATAGATTTATCAGCCTGCATGCAAAATCACAAACTTCAAATTACAGTACAAACTCCATTCAACGTACTTGCAATCCATAAACAATGCATGCAATTCTGCTTTTTTTAACAGGTCAAAGCAACCCAACCACAGTCTCACAATCATTCCTAATTATGACTACACTAAAACCTATTAAACAGGCATTTATATTCATAAGACTTCTATAATCCTAATTAAACTAATATATAAATTAAAACTGAACAATCTTACATAATCCTGAGTTAATTAAAAATTAATAGATAAACATTTAGTAAGGAGAGTAAATAACCATAGGCGCATTGCCCAATATTTTTTTATAAGCATGCTTTTAAAAAAACGAAAATAATAGCTACTCCTCTTAATTAGAATTGACCTGAGTTTCTATCGCTTATCGGAAATTCGTGTTTTTTAATATATAATATCCATATCAATTGCATGTGTACAATCGTGTGGGTTCAGTATTGCAAATTTCAGGACTTTTGGTCTAATAATTCGATTTTAGAAAGCTGTGCTACTTAGGGATGGGAAACATAAGGACGAAACTTTATATTTAATTTTAACACAGTAATTTTAATTTTACAAGAAATCAGATGTATATTTCATGTGACGTTTCTTGCATGGACAATGTATTATAGAATATGAAAACTGAAGAATTTCCCGTATCATGCCTATACATTTACATTAACCCTTTATATTCTGAATTGTGAATTCATGAAAATTTTATCTTCTAAAACATTTTTCGTGAATTTTTGAAATAACATTAGAAGATTTACATAATCATTTAATAAATTGTAGAAGGATTTTAGAAGGATTGAAGGATTTAGAAGGATTAATTAAATTTGAATTATAGGGATTCTGTGCAATATTCATAACCCCACTCGAATCTTTTATTTTAAATATTTTTCTTAGTGTTTTGTAGAATTAGGAAATGTACAAATATAATGTTCTTACAGTAGAAATATAGAAATATTTCCGAATTAAAAAATCCCCTCCCCCTCCAACGCCAAGAAAGCTGAAAAGATGCAAAGGCAAAAGAAATCATTCTTTAAAAAATATTTTATAGTGCTTTTGGAACAAGATAAAGTAATGCATCTATAAATCATTCTAAACTGTATTACTACTAATTCATATATTAAATGAATTTTATAACAAGTTATTTTAATGGTACTTTTAAGTACCGTCAGTTGATACTGGGTTAAATATTCATTAACCTTTAACTGATGTTACGGTCTCACAGATCTCTGTTTTTTTTTTTCCATTTTCATAGTTTAACTTGTAACTTTTAGTTTAACTACAAACACTACCAAAATTTTGTTCCGTTTGGAACTTCTATTACCAGAGTCTTTTGAATAGATTAATTTTAATTATAAGAGTCCTGTACAAAAAGTTAAGTACAAAAATACTATCCCATGAGTTTATCTCGCCTTTTATTCATCTTTCGATGGAGCGGTCCGACAGACCGCTTCACAATAGTTATGTGAAAATTTCTGTCACATCAGTTAAAGGTTAAGGTTTCACATAAATAATGTTTCTGAAATAATTTTACATGAAATTGTTTTTTCTGGGATCTTAACAGAGAATAGCGATGGTAAGAAAAAGAAGATTTCTTCTAATCCACGAGATTATTTAAAACTTTCATTAAAACCAGAAATATCGATCTAACAAGGAGAGGGCCAACCTTGTTAATCACAGATTTTGATTATTTTAATATATGTTGTAGGGTAGAGACCCCTTAGTCTCAGGTTCAACGGTTTTTATCCAACGCTCCTTAGTTCTTGAGAAACCGGGGGGTCTAATAGTAGTACATAACTTAAATACTTACTTTGAAAGTGAAAAGGTAGGTTGGTCGTAGCTGTGTTGGTATGGCGTTTACCGGCTGATCCGCGGGCCCAGGCTCGATACCGGGGCGCGCTACATTTGTTTTTCTCATTTTTCTGTTTTATAAATATATTTGTAAGTATAACTTAATAATTTCATTGTTAATTAAAATTTATAATATTGTATCTCAATTATAATTTTAACCTATTTACTTTTTTACTTTTAACTAAATAGTTGTATAAAACCGTTAATTTTTTTTTAAATCACTTTTAAAATGTATTTCATATATTCTTTATCGATGTAATGATATTGAGCAACTGTTTCAATTCATTATTTTAAAGAAACATGCTTTACGCATTGCTTTAACAAAGGAAGTCAATGCGATAATACTATTACTCTGTTTTTAAAGTAACAAGCATAATTATATTAAAAATTAGCATCAGAATTAAATTACAACCGACTTTTTGCATATTAAAGATTTTTAAATTTGTAATACGTATGCTTGCACTTTCAATTATTTTGCTTTTATCTTCTTTCTGCTTTTATTTTTATTTTATTTGAATATTCTTTTATTTTATCATAACTAGATGGCACCACAACAGGTTTTGTCACGATTTTGGAATTTTCATCATTCAATAGTAGATCCAATTTCTTTTTAAACCTCTTTAAAGGATGAGAAATAATAGTTTTAAAAAAAATGATAAATTTAAGTTTGTTAACATTATAATTAATGTATGATATTAAAATTTTTAATTAAAATTATTAAATTATAATTTCAAGTATATTTATAAAACAAAAAATGAGAAAAACAAATGTAGAGCGCCCCGGTATCGAGCACGGGACCTCGGATCAGCCGTCAAACGCCATACCAACTCAACTATGACCAACCTATCCTTTTTGTTACAAAATAAGTATTTAAGTTGTGTGCTACTATTAGACCCCCCGGTTTCTCAAGAACTAAGGAACGTTGGATAATATCCGTTGAACCTGAGACTAAGGGGTCTCTACCCTAAAACATATATTAAACTAATCAAAATCTGTGATTAACAAGTTTGGCCCTCTCCTTGTAAAACGAAATTAACTTTTAACTGATTTCACGGAAATTATCACACAACTACTGTGAAACGGTCTGTGAGACCACTCCATCGAAAGATGAATAAAAGGCGCGATTAACTCATAGGATGGAGTTTTTGTACTAAACTTTTCGTACTGGGCTGTTATAATTCAAATTCACCTATTCAAAAGCCTCTACTGTAGTACTAAAGTTCCAAATGAAAGAAAATTTCTGTAGTGTTTGTAGTTAAACTGAAAGTCACAAGTTAAACTATAAAAATTGAAAAAAGCAGCGGTCTGTGAGACCGGTAACATCTGTTAAAGATTATTCTGATTCAAGGACATCATAAAACATTTAGTTGAAATATTTGCGGAATAAGTTGTGTTATTCTTCAGAAACGATTAAGACGTTATTTCAATTTATGTATATGGTTTTGTTCAAAAAATTGCAAAAATTAATACAAAATTAATTTATCCATTTTGTAGGAAATAAACGTAATGGTATTTATTTTAGTTTTTTCCAGACAATACAATGATAAAAGAACTTTTGATCATTTATTGAAGTGCTGCGATTCGAAGGTGAGCAGAGCTTTCTATGTAATCAGTTCCAATCTGACAATGAAATGAACACGATTTCTCGGGAATGGCTCGATTTATTACAATGTAATTTACCACAAACACAGAGCTCGTTTAGAGACCGAAAAACGGGTTGCCATTAAAAGTTGGTAATGACGTCATAAATTGTCTTCTCAACGTGAGGTTGGGTTAAAACGGCTCTGAACGCTTTTGGTTAAAATTGTGGGTATTTTTTAATTACATTAATAAACTGGACGGCAGCTGAACTTTTGATAGCGCAAATACTTTTTGATTATTCTTCAGATGACAAAGATTATGACATTTTCCCAGTTCCTCAACCTTTGCAACAACACTCTTCTTAGAAGGGAAAGTGTCCCAAGATTTTTTTTTTTCGAAAATACTGTCGCAGCAATGCCTGATAGAGATTTTGCTAACCATTTCAGGCTGAATTAACGATGCATTCATTTGGTGGGAGATATGTTCAAATTATGTATTTTTTTTGTAAGATTTTTGGACTAATTAATCAACACTATGCGAAAAAACTAATCAAAACTGAAATATTCCGGTTAACAGTCAAAGTTAAGCTATAGAAGAAGAAACAAATCGGATTTTATAACCACATGATCACTTTACACAACAAATAATGAAAATAATGTGAGTTACCCGAAGTCTGGTTAATTTCCGACTCTGAACGCTACAGATAAACCGCAAAAAGTCACCTGATATCAGTGTCTGAACGCTTCGGGTTACACATATGTAACCCTATGTAACTCAGGTTGCGGTTCGTGAGCGCGCTCATAGACAGTAAGGCACTTCACAAGACTGGAATAATAACATTTTAGCCGTTTTAATGGATTTTCAAATTCGGTCTGTGACCTGAATGATTCATGGTCAAAGTTAAAATGCAGACTATACGGTCGATCTTATGTCACTAACGTATACCATACTCATAGCTGCCAACATTTACGATTTCTTCCTACCACTAAAATTTTATAGCAAATATTGCCTTATTTAATCGTTGAAATCTCTCGATTAAACAAGTCGGAGATCTTTTCTAAATTTTAGTGGTGGCAAAAAAGCGTACAAGTTGGCAGCTATGCATACGTGTTCATCGATCCCTTGGAATTGCACTTGTTGAGGCAGTTGTGGAAATATGAGAAGGTAAACAAGATAAAACTAGGTTAAAGAGATTTATCACTTAGACTAAAACTAGCAGGTATGACCGAGCTGAGCTCGGTCATAATTAGCTTTGTGTTTATCTCGATATATTATTTCAGCTGAATCATTCTTGCTGTTTTAGATACAATTAACTTGACCCTGAGCCATAGTGACCCAAAACAACCCACTAATCGAGTGCTTTCGAACATGCGACCTAGCCCAATGCTCTTCACGAGGCCGAAAACGATAGAATATAAATTTAGTTAAAATCCTTAGTCATTTTCTAGATAAAATTAGCTTGACCACGTTGATTCAAAAATGACCCAACTAATCGAAATTTATCGAACATGTGACCTATTCCAATGTTCTTCACGTACTGGAAACGGTATAGCAAAAAAACTGTCAAAACCGTTTGAATCTTTTTGAGATACAATTAGTTTGACTCCCACCCATTACAACCCAAGACCCACTAATAGAATTTTCTTCAGTATGCGACCTAGCCCAATGGTCATATCCTCTGAAATGGTATAATACAAAATTTTGTCAATATGTTTTGAGCCGTATTATAGATACAATTAACTTGACCCAGACCCATTGTGACCCAATATGACCCACTAATCGAATTTTCCTAAACATGCGACCTAACCCAATGGTCTTCTCGTAATCCAAAACTGTTGAAAATAGAGTTTATTGAAAATCGTTACAGCCTTTTTTAGATAAGATTAGGTTGACCCGCAGTGACCCCAAAATGACCCACTAATTGAAATTTCTCGAGCATGTGACCTAGCCCAATAATCTTCTCGTACCCGAAAACGGTTGGATAAAAAATGTAGCCAAAATCAATTGAACCGTTTTCTAGATAAAATTAGCTTGACCCACAGTGACCCCAAAATTACCCATTAATCGAATTTTCTCGAACATGTGACTTAGCCCAATTGTCTTCTCGTAATCCAAAACTGTAAAATAAAGTGTTTAGTGAAAATCGTTAGAGCCTTTTTTAGATAAAATTAGGTTGACCCGCAGTGACCCAAAAATGACCCACTAGTTGAAATTTCTCGAGCATGAGACCTAGCCCAATAGTCTTCTCGTACCCGAGAAAGGTTGGATGCAAAATGTAGTCAAATCGATTGAACCGTTTTCTAGATAAAATTAGCTTACTCACATTGACCCAAAAATGACCCATTAATCGAATTTTCTCGAACATGTGACTTAGCCCAATGGACTTCTCGTAATCCAAAACTGTAGAATATAGGGTTTAGTGCAAATCGTTTGAGCCGTTTTTTAGATAAAATTAGCTTAATCCTCAGTGAACCAAAAATGACCCACTAATTGAAATTTCTCGAGCATGTGACCTAGTCCAATAGTCTTCTCGTACCCGAAAACGGTTGGATACATAATGTAGTCAAAACCGTTTTTTAGAAATAATTAATTTGACTCTGACCCAATATGACCCAAAATGTCCCACTAACCGAATTTTCTCGAATATTGGACCCAGCCCAGTGGTCATTTCATGCCCGAAAACGGTAGGTTGCTAAATTTAGTCAAAATCGTTAGAGCCGTTTTTAAGATAAAATTTACGTACACACACATACGCATACAATTTTTGCTCGTATTATAATTTAAGATATGCCGGGTTCTCAAGTTTTCAGAAAAATAGCTAATCTGTGATTTCACGGCTTCCTTCAACATTGATCGTTTCCTGAAAAGTACTTGAAGAAGTCATTGATATCTAAAGTCTTACATTTATAGCGTCTTTTAAACTTACATTTGATTTTTATATTTTTTATGTATATATTTATTTATTTATATACTAATAGAACTTTGCGTATTCAATCGCGTACACAACGCGTCGAAAAAAAGAGTGGTATTTTATTTTTCTACTTTCTTTATATATAATTTAATTTGAAATCGATATTTTTTTAAGAGCTAATTCCAGCTGTGGTACGGAAAGTTCTGTGAATTTCATGCATATAAGTTAACCTCGTGTGCTTCAGTTGATGCCTTAATTCATCCTAGTTTAAGTGGATTTGAACGATTAAGTGAAATAAAGCTTGTAATGTTTTGAGGTTTTTTTTACACATATGCGACAAAATAATAATAATATTGCTTTGAAGGTCTTTAATTATTACTTGAATTTTAATATGGAAATGAACTTTCAAGATATGAGTAGAACCTCCCGTGAATAAAATAATATTGTACACGTTTTATTACATTCTTTATAGTATAAACTACTGCCCACGCTCGTTTCATTTTTATTTTTGTGTGTAAATACCTTTATGACACAATTTAGAGGACTTACCTGAAAATTATTCAGCGCCTAATAATTTTAGTGAAAACAAGTATTTTCTGGCAAGCTCCCACTGTTTAATTAAGTAATAATTAAACAATCTTAACATAAGTTTTATTTAGTTGACATTTTTGGAAGTAACTAATTTTTTTAGACACTGTGGGTTAAACCAAACCATAATGCAACATTGAAATACAATTGAAATTTTTAAAAAATAATAGTATTGTTACTCAAAAGTAAATTAAGTTACTACCACTGTTTATCTTTCACAGACAACTCATGTGTAACCTTGCAGTTAATTCTATAAGATTGTTCGGATAATAAATGTTGATTTTTTAAAGTGCCACGTGTCATTTTCCATCAACACGTACACACAAGTCTCATTACGACACTAATCATATATTTCGTAGCTTCACTTAATGTATATAAATAAACAAGTAATATAAAAATTTTGTT
The DNA here is from genome assembly GCA_963932465.1 of Maratus speciosus. NCBI lineage: Eukaryota > Metazoa > Arthropoda > Arachnida > Araneae > Salticidae > Maratus > Maratus speciosus. The sequence goes on along the minus strand of OZ010795.1, from coordinate 327,527,233 downwards.
TTTAAAGTCAATTCCTACGTAGGTCATCAAAGAAAAATTTAATATAATCCCTTAAGCTGATATTAGTTTTTGTTGCATTAAAATATCTCAATTTGTTGATTTTCTATAAGCAAGTAGGTTTACAATGGAAGTCTATGGGAATTTGGTGAAATATTAGAGATATCGCCAAGTTGACGTCACTTTTGGCAACTCATTTTGGTCGCCAAATTTGGCGGTATTTGGCGACAGAACAGGGTACCCTCTATGGTAACCCCCTTATAGATATGAAGATGCATTAAATGCTGTTCAATAACCAATGGCCGCCATTTTGTCTTCCATATAAAACTAAAATTAATTAATTAAAATTTAATTAATGAATTAATATTTGAAAAATCTGTATTAATATCAATTGTCATCCAGTACAAGTTTAAAAAAATTTATTTCAACTTGATAGGATGAATAATAAGTATTTTATTAACCATTGAAAATTTGAACAAGATATATAAATAAATAAATATAGGGAGAGTGTGAACTAATATTAGGAATTGAAAAACAATGTTTAAAGAACAAAAACACTTTATTTTTTATTGCAAACTAGTTTCAGTAACCATAGCGTATCGCCATTAGTGCAAGACATGATGACATCATGTTTTGCACGACGACTGTAGGCTATGGCTACTGAAACTAGTTTGCAACAAGAAATGAAGTATTTTGGTGCTTTAAACTTTGTTTTTTTATTTATATTTATAACTGCGCCAAGTAATTTCTTATTGTAACTGCACTTAATTTGTTTAATCGTCAACACAAATCATATTGTCTAAAAAAGAATTACTATGGTTTTGATACATGAGTACAAATTGGGCACACATTCCACTCTTGACATTGACGTTCTTCAAGAAAATGTGAACGTAAATACTCAACTTATAAGCAGAGACGTTGTCGAGCTATTCTATATAATATCAACTATTTCTTTACACTATTGCCAGTTGAATGAGTTCTTTGAGATAATCGAAAACGTTGAGAGAACCGGCAAGATTGTAACGAACAGCGAAAGATCATCTTAGATCAGATTTAACGGCAAAGACGATCCTGGTAAAAGTTTGATAAAATATGAACGGACTCATACATTGGTTCCCAACCTATGGGTCTCAACCTACTGGTGAGTGGCGGATGCTTTGGACGATCGTGGAACAATCGAGACTTGTCACAAAAATATGTCTTTTATCTTATTTATTTAAAAAATATAAAAATTTTAACAATACATAATATTTCAAGAATACCTCTCCAATAGTTGATCAAATTTTTGAAAGATTGCACCATTTCAGGTGGAAATGAGTTTTAGACGTAGCAGTAGACATAAAATTTTTGTTTGAACGTTGGAGCATCTGTTGTCACATTATTGCCAGCTGCCTGCTGTTGTAAGAGAAGCCATTTTATGATTTTTTTTTTTTATTATAAAATGTAAAAATTTAGTTTTTGGATCAGTTGGAGACAATTACGGTAAGTTAATCCACTTCCATCTTGCTTATTTCAAATAATAGTCTTATATGACTTATTGTTAATCACAGCTTAAGCTTGATATTTTTAAAGATTAATTTTTGAATTTTCGACTGATTTCTTCGATTGATCAACTACTGGGAAAATGGCAATTAAAGAAACTTTTTACTTATATTTTGGTTGCAACTTAATTTCAGCAGATTTCATTTTGCCCATTATAGGACCTCCATTAAGGGTTGTAGCACTTATGTTAGTTTACTTCTAAAACTTAAAAGGAAGGAAATATAAAAAAAACTCGTAGCACCGACCTTATTTGACCAATTACTGGCTCGGTCACCCTATCTAAATCAGCTTTGAGGTCCTCCATGGGGATTCAACACGAGAAACTTGAGTGAATGTGCTTTTTTCTACTTTGCTATTTTTCAAAAACAAGTACAGAAACCAACTGCATGTAGAAAGTTACTTAAGGGTAAAATTAATAAGCTTTAAATCTGATACGGATACATTGGCAAACACCAGTGGCAGAAATCTCACTGATTGTAAAGTTGTGTTTTGATAATAATTAAAAGTGTTTTCCATTATCTTTGTAATGTAGTATGTGTTGTTTTAAATATTGTTCCACTTACACACATCGGGATTGCCAATTCTCTTTTTAGTTGTTAGTGTATCCTTCATACGAAAATTTGCCTTTTTCGTAGATCGGATAGCCAATAGCTTATAGAGGTCATACAACAATTTCCATACTGATATTAAATACACCCTCATGTTAGGTGGGTTAGCAAAATTTTTTTACTTAAAGGTGGTTCGTGTACTAGTACATGTTTGGAACCGCTACATTATAGATTTTTGAATGGAATTGAGAACATGAATTCAGTCACATATTGAGCACAAGCATGCATCATGAACCAAAAACGTATGTAACAAAGAAACATCCGTAGTGAACAGGAAAGTTCCGTTTTTATTCCCTGGTTACGCGGATTTCATGTGTCCCAAATCACAAAACAAAAAATGTACGATATTGGATATGAAACGCATTGTCCTTACGCATCCAGTGCACTCGCCCGACCGGGCATATACTGATTATGTTTATTTCTATATCTTAATTTTATTTTAAGTACTCGGAACATTGTTTGCATTTTTCGACGCTACACATTTAAGCGAAATGTTAGAAGTTTTGTGCATCTCGGTGATTTCGAGATCAATTTTTAGCAGAAGTGTGACCGTCAGTTAGACAAAGGTTAAATTGTAATTCATGAGATCGTTGGATTAGAAAAATGCGGTTCTTATTTCATTGTGACGATGTTGTATTTGCTAAAACGGCCAAAATGTATTTAAACATATCGTAAGGAAACGCTTCCACAATATTGGTCACAAAACCACATGTCACATATCTTTTATTCACGTCACATTAGAGTTCTAAACAAAACATGTTAGACCCAAAGCGAACCCGAAATTTTAATTTGAAGAATATGCTCGATACAATGTAATAATTTTCATATGTATTTAATGAAATATATAATGTATATATAAGTAAAAATTTATATTTAAAGGATTTTTTGTCAGAAATACAATTCTGGACTTCCGTTTGAAAATCTGCGAATACGTCAACGCGACTCGCAAGAACTAAAACCAAACTTCTGACTCACTATCAAAATAAAAAAAAATTGCCCAACCCAATAACAAAAAAGAAGGGACAAGTAAAAGTGAAGTTATGAGTCTCTATACGAGATTCTACCCCGTTTCACAACTTTTGAAACAAACCATAGTGTATAGGGGCAATGTAGACTAGATTAGAGTTCTAATCTCATTTCTGAAAAGCATATAACTCTATTCTAATAAGTATGTATTTTATAAATACAGAGTTTTCATAAAAGAATGTCCCGGTTTCAATGGTGTATTATAACAATTTAATTTAGACTATTTACAACAAATCATATATCAAATTGAAGGTAAACTAACCTAGTTTTGCTTACAAATGCTCAATACGTGCACCTTTAGTTAAACGGCACACATCCAACCTAAAGTCCAATTCTTCCCACACTTTGGCTAACAAGTTCGGAGTAATGGATGCAATAGCCTTTTCAATTCTGTGTGTTTTTGCCACATGGGGGATCACAATTAAACCTTACAGGAAACTCACTTTGAACTGAAATTACAGATTCACTCTTAGCAAATTACAGATCACAAAACGCGTTGCGCTCAGGAGGCGCTACTTAGGTATGCGGCACTGCCAAGCGAACTGCCATAGCGAAATAGTACTCGCGCATGCACTTATCTAAAACTATTTAAGTTGCTCTTTATTTGTGACCATGAATTCAACACTTTACAACACTTACAGTTGATACTATTAAATTGTATAACGGGAAGATTGTTTAATGGATATCCTGTATAATAAAATACATAATATGCAATAGAGCTTATAAAATTTATTTAAAACCGCATAGTAAATGTTTATATTATGTTATATAATAACAAACTCGAATATAGTATGATGTTTGTTGCAATGCAACAGCGATTTTGTAAGACTGAAATAAGCACTAATTAAACATATTAACGAAATTAACGAATACTTATTTTATTTCAGTCTAAACAAATAACCATAATAAAATATTTGAAAGTATAATAAATGCAATAATAACTAAAAAAAAACTTTTATAATTAGTCAAATATTTTAAATCTCTCTTATCCTAACTTTCTTGTTATATACATATGCTAGATATGTATAAAAAAAATTACTGGTTTATTTAAAGCATAAAATGTACTAATACAAACAAAAGCAACATTTAACATCCGAAAAAATAATGCATGCACCATAAATACGTTTTAAAACTAATTTTTATCTTTCTTTAGCCTTATTTTTTCAAACACCATTTAATAAATAAACTAAATCATGGCAAAATGCGTAAATTATTACATGGAAGAAAATCTTAATTTTCTTAGCAAACACTTTAAGTAAATTTCCTAAATCCTTCGGGGATTTTAATTTTATTCCCGAAACTATTCTCTTAGTTTTCGAATTACATAATTCCTTTCTCTGTAATAAGCCACACATTTCAAAACCAATATCCTCTGCGGATTTTGATATCAGTAATTAGACTCAATTACCAGAAAATTACATCAAAGGAGTATTAAGTGAAACTTCTTTTAATTTTTCTGCCCTGTCTCTTTCGATCTACGTTTTTTTTTCATCACTACATTGTTCTTAGAATCTTTCTAGATAAAAATGGTTCAAGTCAATGGAAAAGATAAATTCGTTGTTCAGTTTTATTAAAGGGACATAATTACTAAGAAAGTTATATCTTTCTTTTTTTTATGCCAACACTTTTTTTTCACCATTGTAAGACCTTCAATAATGATAGTTTAAGTAACACAGATGATTGCTTTTTAATTTCATTCCAAAGCTTTTTGGATGATTTTTTTTCATAGGATTGATTCTTATTTTTTTTCTTTCATTAAAATTTTATCTTATACATTTATCTGACACGAAGATAAGATCGTACAATTTTATTGATTCCGAATTATTTTATATGTGAGCCGAAAGTAGAGATGTTTAAGATACATTTTAACGCTTTCAAATATGATTAAAACTAGAGATCGACCGAAAATTCGGTTTCGTTTTCCTTTTCTACCCAAAATCTGAGTTTCGGTGAAAATGCTGTTAAAAATTAAGCCGAACCAAAACTTGACCGAAACTACCTGTATTAAAAATATCTCGATTCTTCCTTCGAAAATTTTCAGCATTACTATTGATTTAAGCTGTATCGTCTCAAATGAGAAACTATTTATTGCTATAAACTTCACTGCTTTTAATAATCATTCATGACTGACTCCTGTCATGAGTGCAAATTATAAAGCAAGTATTGCATATAGGGCTAAACTGTGAAGACTTTTTTCAAGTGCTCATTAAAAGCTACAGTCTTAACAGTAATAGAAAATTTTTAGTTTGAAACCCTAGAAGTGTTTCGAATACACTTTGAGAAAGTTCTAGTATAACAGATGATCATTTATAAAAACCATTATAAAAGATAAATCGAGCTATGTATAATTTTTAAACATTTTTAAGTTAGATGACATTCGTTTAATTAGAAAATTCTTCTGTGTCGTTGATGAATTGGTTGCATTTTTCTAAATGAAAATAAAAAGTTTTGGTCAGAGGCCAACTTGAGCCAAACGTATAATTAATTAATAGTTATGTATATTTAATAATATGCATAATTAATTAATAATTATGTATAATATTATATGTATTAATTACTTTTTAAAACATTGGACACTTTGGTTTTCTTTTTCGGCCGAAAATAGGAAGATTAACGAAATTCGGTTTCGGTCTTAAAAATCAATTTCAGTCGATGCTTAGTTAAAATGTTTGGTTCGTTTGTACGTCTGTCAGCGCTCTACTTGCATAAATATGTTTAAATTACTTTGACATTTAAATATATTATAATGGGTAATTGGAGCATGTTCTCTACAAAATATGACATAGATAGCATTTATAGTTTATTTTGTAAAGATATCCAAAACATTTTTTTATAAATTATTGTCTAGAACAGTGTTCCTTAAACTTTGGGGTCTCTCGTACCCCCTTTAATATGATATGCATTTCGAGGACCCCGAACAAAACTTTTCTTAATGCATAATAAAAAAAAATATTTTAATGTCATCATAAACCATATATATTTTTTCTTAGATATATTCCGTGTTTAGTTAATGAAAAAATCAGTTGCATTAATAAGATAAATGGCACACATTTTAAGACAGTTAAAATGTACATACTACTATTTCCCATGAGAAGGATGCTGCTTTTTTTCTACGATATGTGCAATGTCTGGTTTTCAATGTTCGAAACATGCATTCGCAAGTGGTTCGACATTCAATAGATTTCTATATTTGTCTTTCATGTGCACTATGCTGGAGACAGTCTTTTCACACAAATATGATGTAAATGAGGGAAGTAAATACTTGATAACTTTATCTGCGTGTTCTGCATACGTATTTCTCACTCACAATCAAAAATTAGCAAAGCTATTCACTTGGAAAGGAATTTTCATGGAACCATCGCATGATAATTCCGTAAGTTGTTCCTGCTCTAAGAATGTTAAAGATTTCATTTCACTAATGTCTTGGAAATAAAATGGATTCATCACCCACTCATTTTCTGACTTTGAGGGGGCAAAATAAAGTCGGAAAGCTTCTTTCAAGTTCTCTAGGTGAACAACGGAATTTTCAACAATATCAGGGGAAATTGAACCGCCAGATGATGGTAAGAAATCGAATAATGTTGGGAATGATTCAAAAATCTTATTTTCAAGTCGATTTGCACTCAAATAATTTTTTTATTCTTTCTTGCAACTTTGTCCTGGAATTTCAAAATATGTACCGATGTTCCTTGTAAGCTTAAATTCAGATCATTCAGAAAACTAAAAATATCTGTCAAATATGCCATCTTGACAAGCCAGGAGAAATCTTTTAAACATTCTATCAAATTGTATTTGGAATTTTAAAAAGTCTAGAACTCAGTGGATGAGCCTTGATATAATTACTACTGAAACAACTTCGTTGAATGTAGACTTCAAATCTTCAGGCATTTTTTTTTTCCGCGACTAGTGATTCACGATGAATACAACAGTGTGTCCAAACTGCAGTTTTATATTTAAAGAAGCTGATCAAACCATTAATAGGTTCACTCATAGCTCGGGCAACATCTGTGCTTATTCCGGCACATTTCGATCAGTTTATTTCTTTTTCTTGTATGAAACAGGTGAATAACGCTTCACTTGTTGTGTGCGATGGAATGGATTTGCAAAACAAAAAAATCTTCACATACCTTACCACCAAATTCATAATTAATGAAAGCTAACAAATTCGCATTATTTGAAACACATAAACTCTCATTTACCTAAAATGCGAAATAAGGACTATTTTTACACGTTCAATTAATTGACTCTCAGTATTTTCACATAAGTCGGTTATTCTGTTCTTAACAGTATCATTAGATAATAAAATTAAATCTAGATCATTTTCTCTTTTTTTCCTAACATTGTTGTGATCATTGCTTTAACAGCAGGCAGAATGAAATTCTTTGCAATCGTATGGCAAACTTTGCTACCATCACAGATACCCGATACGAGGCAAAAACAGCCTTTTCATTATTGGAACTAGCTGCGGTCTTTTCAATTAATTTCTGTCTTTTTTCAGTTATTTTAACTTTCTTTAAAATGTCCAGTTGGTTTGTTTAAATACCTTTTATGTTTAGTTTTTAAATGCCTACGGAGTTTTGCTTGTTTCATAAATTCATTTGACAGTCTATCTTGACAAATAAAACAAACAGGCTGTTCTTCATTATTAATACAGGTGCTCCTAAATTCCAATGTTAAATATTCTTCAGAGAACTTACATTTTTTCCTTTGCTGTAATTTCTTCTTTGTTAAAATGTGGTGTATTAAATCATCCTTATCTGTATCTGACTCCACCTCTTCTTTACGTTTTATTTTATTGGTCTTTAACCATTCATTCATATCTTAAATTTAAAAAAATGTAAATATGTAACAAGGGAGACTAAAATACTAGTAGTGCACTTAAAAATGACAGTGACTGAAATTCACTCACAACCATTTTGACATTACTTTCACATTTCTTGATAAAATGACATATTGTTACGTGATTGTTATTGTGATAACGCGAATCAGAATCCATTTTTAAAGGGCGCTGACGAGGGACAAAATATTTTGTAAAAATGTTTGGCTTGCTCAGAGATGAATTCAGAGGGTTAAGAAGAAGAGAGGGGTGGGCTTCCCTTCCTCAGCATTGAAATGACAGCCTCAAAAATTTAGACTTAGGTATTTATTTTATGCTTACTAATAGTCCTAGATTAGAAGTTCTAGTCCTGCATTTATCCATAACTACAACTACATAAATTCCTGCCAAAGAAAAAAGGTCTGAATTCAAGAATGGGCTTGAGGACCCCCGTCTGTAAACTTGCGGGCACCCAGGGGTCCGCGGACCACAGTTTAAAAAACGCTGGTCTAGAAGCAATAGTTGTTTGAAATGCCTTTTTAATGATGTTAACAACAATGATGTTACAAAGGTTTAAGCTGATTTCTAAAGTTCATCAGTTAAACCGTGAAATTTAAATTGATTTCTAAAGTTTTATATGTCAGAATAAATGATAAAAATTTCGGCATTTTAACTCACTAACTGGAACATTCTAAACGCTTGAAAGACATGCCGTCTAATTTATCTACACCTAAAATCTCTCCAGTGCGCATAAGTTTATTTTTAACAAAAAATTCGTTAACTTCATCTCATTTTTTTTATTATTTTACATGAAAGTTCTAAATAAGTCTCGTGCAAACAATAAACCTTTCCTTTTACTTGGAGTTTTTATAGTCTTTAGGGATTTCAGAAAAGATAATTTGACTCAATTAGTAGAAAATTAAGAAATGTATTTAAATGAAACCGTAAGTTATTTCCTATGTCTCCCTCAATCACTTTGTTTCATCACTGACTTTTTAGCCATTGTTTTAATTGGTAAAAAATGCATATGTGTTTCTTCAAAAATGTTTTTTATAGGCGCATCCTTGGGACTGAACTGAGTGGAGATTATACATGGTTTGTAAGATCTGTAGATCTGAAAAAAAAAATCGAGGTGATGAATTTATTTTCAGAAACATGCTTTTAAGAAATAATAGTCTAATGCTTAATTAGTACTTAATTAATGCTTAATAATCTAGTTAATAATAGTTACTTGCAAATTTTACAGTCTTTAGAGATTTCGGAAAAGATAATTTGACTCAATTAGTTGAAAATTAAGAAATGTATTTACTAAATGAAAACGTAGTTTATTTCCTATGTCTCTTTCAATCATTTTTTTTTTTTGTCACAGACTTTTTAGCCATGGTTTTAATTGATAAAAAATTCATATATGTTTCTTCGAAAATGTTTTTATAGGTATATTCTTAGCAACCGAACAGAGTGGGATTATACATGGTTTCTAGAATCCATAGGTCGGAAAGAAATAAATCGAGGTAATAAATGATGCATATGATTTTAAGAAATATTAGTTTAATTTCAATTATTCAACATTATTGTATTTACTCCCATAGCATTTGATAGAATTTTTAATTAATTATGTCAAACATTAGATAAATACTATAATAAGAAAATTAAGAAGTATTTCAAAAATGTAATCCATAAAATGCGGAGTGTTTAGTAACGGTGTTTAGTAACGATTTTGACTTTATGATAAAATTAAAATCTACATGACAGGAATACGGAATATACGGTTCAATTATCGTCTGCATCATTAAAAATATTCTTCTGTTTAAAATGTCGCTACAAATAAAACAAGAATGAAGCATCAAACAAGTTTATGCAAACAATAAACATTTCCTTTTACTTGCAGTTTTTACAGTATTTAGAGATTTCAGAAAAGATAATTCGACTCAAATGGTAGAATGTCTCTCTCAATCTTTTTTTTTTAACCATTTGAAAAAATTGTTATTATCCTCATCAGGGTAGGAAATCAAAGCATATCTGAAGCTTTTTATTGGTTTAATCCGCATTTTATTCGTTTTCTTATTGGTCTATACAGTAATCTGTATTTCACTTTACCTTCAACAGAGATAGATACTTCTGTTGCCACTATGACAAAAAAGTAATAAAAACTACAAAAAAAAATTAATAACTCAGAAACAAATTGAGATACAGCTTTCAAACAAATTGCATTTAAAAATACATTTTTTCTCTATACGACTGTGTAAAAAGTAATACAGTAAAACCTGTAAAGTTGACCACCCTTGTAAGTTGACCACCTGTCTATGCTGACCTCTGTTGTCAGGAACCAAATTTATCCTATACAAAACTATAAGACAAACCCTTTGTAACTTGACCACCTGTCTATCTTGTATCTTGACCACTGAAATTATTCAAATTTGACTAGAACTATTATAAAATGCCCATCAAAACTCTTAATAACTTGACCACCCAAAAGGCTAACGAATCATAAATTTAAAAAAAATAATAATAACTCTCTACGGTTTTTTTTTCTTTTTTTTTTCCTTTTTAACTAGAATTTCTAAAAGGGTGAAATAGTTATCATCCTGAGGAATGCTCTTAGTAGTGATAGTTGTAGATAAATTTTTCAAGGCTTATCTACTCTTACACTGTTGGTCTTTTGGATTTGGCTTTTCAACCCTCCCCCTCCATTCCTTGATTCTAGATTTCTTTCTTCTATTCTCCATTCTCTTATCATTCCTTCGCTTCTTTCAATAACCCCAGGTGCTAGTTGGTAAGCAGAAATATTTCCACCAGTTGCAATGATTTGTGGCACTTGTAACAACAAGTGATGAGTTACACTAGAACTGTGTTGTAGTACAGAAGGATTATTATTTTCATCCAGTAAACTTGGTGTAGAGGTAGTATTCAAGACATTTATATTTTGTAATTGCTTTTTCACAAGGAAGATTTTGTTAACCTAAAGTGGCTTTAAAAAGAAAATTAGTTGAACTTTTAAATTTCTTCTTGGACAAATAGGCAATGTAAATGACAAACTTAACTTTAGAATGTGTATGTGAATTACGTGTCTTAACAGGTGAAAAAACAAGTGTTTTTTAAGATTTTTATAAATTATGTGTAATAACTAGTATAGTTTGAAGAATCACTAATTGGCTGTATATTGATTGACTGTTTTTAAATAAATAGTAGTTAATACTAATTGATTTAAAAATTGATGCAAAACTATCAATTCATTCTTGTAATTAATCTTTTCTTTTATAAGGTGTTAGAAATATGCATGGTAATACAATATTATTTTAATGCCCTGTCAATAAATAAAATTTTTGTGGGGAAAAATGATATGGCATGAATATTACGTAAAAAGTAAATTTATCATCACCCTTTATAAGTTGACCAGTTGTCTAAGTTGACCACTAAAGTGTGGCACCGCAAGTGGTCAACTTACACAGGTTTTACTGTATTGTGGGATGTTTAGAAGTTTAAGAATGAAATTTCATTTAAAATGGGTCGTCAGATTTCTATGATGTAAAAGCCTTTTCCCGAACAGCCAATGAAATGCTTGCATAATACGTAAGTTTCAGGTGGATAATACGTAAGTTTTAAGAAATCTGACGGGCTGCAGGCGATTTTTGTCGCTTGTAATTTTTACGTGTAATAACACTATTAATGTTTAATTTATGGCGTACGTAATGTATGATCAACTCCGTGGGATTTTTTATGTCTTAAATTTTAGTCTTCGAAAAAATCATTTTCCAAATGGTCGTTGTAATTTGTTAAATCGCTTTTTTTTTTTTTTTTTTTTTTTTTTTGTCACAGACATTTTAGCATTTTAGCCATGGTTTTAATTGATAAAAAATACATATGTGTTTCTTCGAAAATGTTTTTCATAGGGATTTCATTCTTGGGGACTGAACAGAGTGAGATTATACATGGTTTGTAGAATCTGTAGATCTGAAAGAAATAAATCGAGGTAATAAATAATTTATATGATTTTAAGAAATATTAGTTTAATTTAAAATTTTCACCATTATTTTATTTACTCCCATAGCATTTGATAGAATTTTTAATTAATTTTGTCAAACATTAGTTTAATAAATACGATAATAAGAAAACGAAGAAGCATTTCAAAAATCCATAAATGCAGAGGGCAATAAAAATCACACATTTTTGTAACGATTTTGACTTTATCTATGATTTACATTTAAATGATAAAAATAAAATCTACATGTCAAGAATTCGGAATAGAAGGTTCAATATCGTCTGCATCATTAAAAATATTCTTTTATTTAAAATGTCGCTACAAATAAAAATAGAATGAAGCATCAAACAAGTTTATACAAACAACAAACCTTTCCTTTTACTTGCAGTTTTTACAGTCTTTAGAGATTTCAGGAAAGATAATTTGACTCAATTAGTATAAAATTAATAAATGTATTTAAATGAAAACATAATTTATTTCCTATGATTCCCTCAATCATTTCTTTTCATCTTGGACTTTTTAGACAATGTTTTAATTTTTAAAAAATGCAGATGTGTTTCTTCGAAATGTTTTTCATAGGCGTATTCTTGGGACTGAACAGAGTGCGTTTGATTATACGTGGTTTGTAGAATCTGTAGATCTGAAATAAATAAATCGAGGTAATAAATAAATTCATTTTATTTTAAGAAATAATAGTTTCATTTCAATTCTTCACCATTAATTTATTTATTCGCATAGTATTTGATAGAATTTTTAATTAATTTTGACAAACATTAGCTAAATAAATACGATAACAAGTAAATGAAGAAATGTTTTTTTAATGTAATCCATAAATTACACACTGTGTTCACACATTTTTGTAACGATTTTGACTTTTTCTATGATTTAAATTTAAATGATAAAATAAAATATGTATGCCATCAATTCGGAAAATAGGGTTTAATTATCATCAGCATTATAACAAATATTCTTTTATTTAAAATGTCGCTACAGATAAAAACTAAAATGAAGCGCCTATTAAGTTTATTTCCTTCAAAATTGTTAAATTAATTTTATTTTCATTTCTTAAATGTTTCGATTAAAATAACGCAAATAAATCAAAATGAAATCATAACCATAACGGAAGAATAATTTTACTTATTACATAAACATTTCAAATAAATCTTTTATGATATCCTTCAATCACTTTAATTTCGCCTTTGATCAATATTTTGATTAATAAGATAGTTTTAAACCAGTCTTGTTCAAGAAATAAATCTCTTTTATTCTCACAGTCTTTATTCATTTGTTGAGATCCTAGAAAAGATAATTTGACTCAATTAGTAGAAAATTATTTCGGAAAAGGTATTTAAATGAAACCTTAATTTATTTCCTGTGTTTGCCTCAATCATTCGTTTTCATCATTGACTTTTTAGATCATGATTTAATATATAAAAAAGGCATATTGTGTTTCTTGGGAAAAGTTTTTCCCAGACGCTTCTTTGAAGACAGAATTAAGTGCAGATAGCAATTTTTGCATGGAATAAATTGAGGTAGCGATTCAATTTATTTTTAAGTAACATATGATTTTATTTTAAAGAAATATATAATTGCATTTCATTTTTTATCGTTGTTTCATTTATTCCCATACCATTTAAAAGAGAATATAATTAATTTTGACTAAAGTTTACTGCAAACGTGTATTAATAGCATTTTTAGAATTAAACTTTTAATTAAAAAATATAAAGATATACTAGCTGCGTGAAATCCCGTTGTGTTGGATTTTCACTGCATATTATTTTTCGATTTCTTGAGGCAAAAAGAAATCTAATATTATTATACATTTACAAAAAAAAAAAAAATTCTATAACATCAGTTTTATTATTCATGAAATTTCAAGTAAGAAATCATATTTAGGATAATCAGAAGTTCCAAAATTACATTTCGCAGATTTTGTAAATTTAGTCATTTCGTAATTTTTTATTTAAAATGTTTTTTTTTTTTTTTTTTTTTTTTTTGTCAAAAGTTATTTTTTTTTCTTAAGGTTTGGTTTCTACATTTGGAGATGATGAAATTTAAATAACGTCACATAGAAAAATTTATAAAAAAAATTCATTTTTCAAATGAAAATCAAATTTCAAATTATTTTTGCTTAAAAGGCGCAAAGACCAACTTAGTGAAAAAGATTCCATGCCGGGAATCGAACCCGGGTCATCAGTATAGCGCACTGACGTTCTACCGCTAAACCACATGGAACGATACCCAGCCTGGAACCCCTCACTATTACAAATTGGCAAGGCTACAAACGCAGCACAAGATGGAATATTTTCCGTGAGCCACCAACATGGGGCAAACACAGACACTTAATTAAATCCAGCATCGAATGAATCTATATTATTCATTCGATTCATTCGATATAGATTCATTCGATGCTGGATTTAATTAAGTGTCTGTGTTTGCCCCATGTTGGTGGCTCACGAAAAAAATATTCCATCTTGTGCTGCGTTTGTAGCCTTGCCAACTTGTAATAGTGAGGGGTTCCAGGCTGGGTATCGTTCCATGTGGTTTAGCGGTAGAACGTCAGTGCGCTATACTGATGACCCGGGTTCGATTCCCGGCATGGAATCTTTTTCACTAAGTTGGTCTTTGCGCCTTTTAAGCAAAAATAATTTGAAATTTGATTTTCATTTGAAATATTGTATTCAAGGCGAATGTTTCTCTCTGGAAAAATTTCCAAATATTAATATAAAAATTCATTTTTATAAAATTAAAATAAATGCTTTGCAAGTAAAATATTGTCATTGTTACACGATAAACTCTTTTACTTTTAGCACCTTTGAAAACTTTTTAATCGACATCTTTCAAAAATAATAAATTGAAAACTGTACATGTTTTTCTTTAAAGTCAATTCTTGGCAATAGAGGGAGAAATTGTTCACCTAGATAAAAGAAGAAGCTTAAATTTTCCTGCTTGATTTAATGAACGTATAGCTGAAAAAATCAACGATATAATGGTTTCTGAAGGTCAATATGTTGACAGATGATTTTTGTTTCTGTTGAATAAATTGTTTCATGAAGCTTGAATATGTCAAAATATTTTTTTTTTCATTTCTCAAATATTCTTGAAAAAGAAGACTTTTTAAAGATTTTTCTTTCATCCTTTATTTTTTAAAGATGATTTATCTTCACAATTTTACTGAGAAAACGACACCAATAAAAATATAATACTGTAAAAGCACTTATTTTCGCGAGTTGTAATTTTCGCGAAAATGAAGATATCGGTGATTTCGCGAGCTGCAAATTTCGCGAATTTTGCATGAACAGAACCGAAAGTTCAAAAATCTCGAAACTACCTAAATAGAACCCCTTTTGCATAAGGCATTTTAAGAAACGTCCTTTTGTCCAAAAGCTTCTTTCTATTAATTGTATTATAGTTTTTATTCAAAAAATAGTTGTATAGTATTCAAGAAATAGTGGTAAGTATTTAAGAAATGTTTGTGTTTATTTCTTATTTAAGTAGCTGTAATCATTAACTTTTGGATAAGTCAAAAATTTCTGATTTTTTGTTATTATTTGAAGGGGGAAAAAAATATTTCGCGAGGTTTAAATTTTCGCGATTACGATGGACTCGCGAAAGTCGCGAAAATTAAAGCTTCGCGAAAATAAGTGCTTTTACAGTAATACGTTTTGTTTTCCCTTTTCACTCTTAATTTAGTTGTCGTCTTTAAAAAATCACATATAAGTCACAAAAAATCAATATCTCTAACACTAATTCAAATTCTAAAATTCTTAGACTTCATGCAACATCCTTTGCTCTAAGCAGATAAATGGTGTTAATTTTATAGCGCTGCATTCCATATTGTAGGAGGAGTAGCTATGAAATACAAATGGATACTCAGATTTTAATATAAAAGATAACTGTAGTAGTTAAACCAGTTAATTACAAATTATGAATTCAAACAAACGTGAATTTTTTTTCATTTCAGAAGAGCTTATTTTTTTCTATATTTTAGTCAGCATAGGCAGAATAGAACGAATTTCAAATGGTTTACTAAATATTACAAGTAAAGTATAAAACATTCTATTTTAGATTCATGCTTGTAACAGGATATAATTAAAAATCACAAATATGTAAATTCCGCTACAAAAATTAGCGATTTGTTTCACCCTTTCAATTAAATAATTTTAAACTAATTATGAAATGTACATTTACCATTGGATAAAAATGAGGGGTAAATTGAAATATCCAACGGATTTTTTTCTTCAAGATCATTAAATTAATTTTACTTTAGCTTCTTAATTGTTTTGAGTGAAGCATCTTACAGAAATCAAATTTAAATTATAATTGTTACAAAAGAATAAATTTATTGTACCAACGCTTCACACAAATCTATCATGATATACTTAAATCATTTGAATTTTAGGTTAGGTCGTATGTTCGATAAAATTCGATTAGTGGGTCAGTTTGGTTCATAATGGGTCAGGGTCAAGCTAATTATATCTAAAAAACGACTCAATCAATTTTAAGTAAATTTGGTATCCAACCGTTTTTGGGCTTGAGAAAAGTATCGGGCTAGATCGAGAAATTTCGATTAGATCAACTTTTTTAATTAAAAGAAATTTTAAATAAGTCACGTCCAAACGGTAAACCCTTTAAATAATATTTGATTCTATTAGCAAAAAAAAAAAAAAATAAATAAATAAATAAAAATAAAAATCCAAAAATGTATTTAAATTGCACTCTATTTATCTGTTTCTCTCTGAATGATTCTTTTTAATTAATGACTTATTAGTCCGTCTATTTTAGATTCATACTTGTAACAGAAAACAATCAAAAACACAAATATGTAAATGGTACTACGAAAATTAATGATTTGTTTCATATTTACAATTAATAAATTTTAAATTAATGATGAAATATACATTTATCATTGGATAAAAATGAAGAATAAATTTAAATATCCTGCGGATTTATTTTCAAGATTATTAAATTAATTTTACTTTAGTTTCTTAAATTTTTTGAGCAAAACAGCTTACATAAATCAAATTTAAATTATAATAATTAAAAAAGAATAACTTAATTTATTACACCAACATTTCAAAAAATCTATTATGACATCTTTGAATAATTTTAATTTCAAATAAGATCAATTTTTACGGTTTAAAAGAAATTTTAAATAAGTAGCGTACAAACAGTACCCTTTAAATAATAATTTGATTCAATTAGTAAAAAGAAAATAATTCAGAAAATGTATTCAAATGGCACTTTATTAATCTGTTTGTGTCTCAATCAGTCTTTTTCATTAATGACTTATTAGTCCGCTTTAAAAGAATGCATATGTCTTTCGTGGAGTAGTTAATTCACAGACGCATCTTAAGACAAAATTGAGTGGAGATTGAAGATGATATATCTATAGAAAAAAAAATCGACGTAGTAATTTATTTTATTTTCTGATAATATATTTTGTTTTAAATATTAATTCCGTTAAAATGCTTCGTCATTGTTTTATTTATTACCATGATATTTGATAAAGATTTTAATTTATTTCACCAAATTCAATTGAATAACTGTTATAATTTTTAAATGTACGTAATTTAATATTTAAACTGGATATCAATAAAATACATATGACAATAGTTACACCAGGAATAACTAAATATTAATCATTTGTTATTATTTTTTAATTATTTATTCGTAAAAATGAGGTATGAAGAACAACTTCATCTTTCTTTTTTTTTAGTACATCCTGGAATAAATAAACAAATAGAAAAATGATAATTACAGCCCGTCCTCCATCAATGTTGTCATTTGTTTTGCGCTCATTTGGGAATTATCTTGAAGACATTTTTTTGTGGTGTTGGGTTTTGAGTTTCTAATGGTTTTTAATGTATTTTGAAATATTTTTAATGTATTTTAAATAATTTTATATTATATGTATGCACCTGGAAGTATTTTTAGTACATTTATTTGTGTTTTAGGATTTTTAATTATTTATTGAGATTAGAGATTGATAATTATTAGGAATTTTAATTATTTAACTCAAAGTGAATTTAGTACTAGAATTTTAACTTTCATTTTTAGAATAAAAAAGTAAAAATCTTAATTTTTTTTGTGTGTGTTTGTCTCAATCATTCTTTTTCATCAATCATTCTTATTGCTGCTTAAATTTTGAAAAAAGAGATATGTCTTTCTTCAGAAAAGTTAATTTGTAGATGCATACATTATATAGATTTAAGATGAGACTGAAGTTGAGTTGCTGTCCAGATGTTGTGCTGAGTTGTTTTCTGCGTTGTCGTGAAAAACCGTTGTTTTACAGATTCTGACAACGTTGTCGAAGTCAATTAATTATTGCGTTTTTAATTGACTAGTTAATATAATTGTATATGTAATTGGCATCGATGTAAATATTAATTTCATATTCTATAATGTAAACGATTTTATTATAATATAACTACTACGGTAATAGGATGTTTTGTTTTCAAATTTAATTAGGCAAAAATCACTGTGTTTGTAAACATATTGCCTTTTGATGTAAAAAAAATCCTATCGGACAATCTATTAAAACTTTATAATTATTTGTGACGTATATATTATACTCGGGTCGAACTAAAATATTAGATCATACAAAAAGATTTATGAAACAGATCAAAAAGTGAAGAAGTGGCCACGAGAGCAAGGGCATGACAGGCACCATCATATCTAATAAGAACCGTATCAGAGAAACTGGAATAAATTTTGGTTGGATTTAACAGAGCCAATAAAAATATCCTGTGTTTTTAGTATAGATTTAAAAGTTTAAATACAAGAAATGTCACTTCGGTATTTTTTAGAATAGAGCAGTTTTTTTAATTCGTTTGTGCTTGAATTTTTATTTTCTCAAATTAGTTGATAAAATAACTCTAAAAGGTTGCAAAATGAACTGGAAAAATACTAAAAAAAATTACGCTATTTTTTTTTAATAAAATGTAAACACATTAAATATGGGAATAAGTATAATATTTGTAATAATATAATATGCATAATTAAATGTTTTGCCTAAATTTAATTAAAATAAGCTTCTAAATTGTATTTTATATACTATAATAAGTATTTTTATGAACTACTAAAAAAAAAAAAATATTTCTTCACAGAGACTAATAATATTATAAGTAAAAGTAATAATAAACTAAGAATAGTCGTATTTGAGGCTTAAAAAATTTTTTTTAACCATCTTGAAAAGGACTTCACATAAATAAGTGTCTCCTAACTGGCTAATAAAAAGCTGTACCCATTTGTGCCAAGCACCCTATATTTTGTACGTTACAAAAATGCATAAAAAAAAGGCTTGAGCATATAATTTCCCAATTTTAAAAAATACGCATTTCAAAGAAGTCTACAAGCTAAGATTATAACTTTTTTATTTGGATCCTTGGTAGAAAAAACAAAAACAAACTTACTTTTTACATTTCGCTATCTTGAAAAAGGAAAAATCTATAACTCCAAAAAAAAGGCTTCGTTTAAGCAAATAAATATCCATCTTATGCTGTCATCTTTCGAAAATAGATGAAGACATTTATAGTTTAATTATTTTATACAATTTTTATGTTATGAATAAGAAGAAAATTATAAAAATTCATTAAAATTCGAAGCATTCCAAAAATGGGACGCTAAGCATAAATGGGTTAATGAGTTTGATCAAATATCATGAATCCAAAAGATGAATGCTCACCTCATGCCGATTCTGCTATCAGCAGGTGCTGCATACACGGAAAAAGAGTTAGCCAGGAAATATAATCAATAAAGAGCCAATAAAGTGAGCAGCTAACGCCATATACCATGGGTACCAACTAAAAGTCCACCGATCCCCTTTTGTCTTATTGAAGTGTATGTGATACCTCACAGAATTAGAGATAAGAATTATGCATCTACTGTTTTGGCCAAAAATGCACAAAAGAGAGTTAAAGTGAAGGATTAGCTTTATATACACGTTGGTTCAAAATTGGTCAAATTTTAAGTGCATTAAAAATAACTGATGGTGTATTGAACATTTTTTATAACATCTTACACAGCATTCATGAATGCACAATCGATCAAAATAATGAATACCCCATACATTTTAAGCACCAAATTGTTCCAAAAAAATGTAGATAACCATTCAACTGAAAATTCAGTCACCTTTCAATTTGTGTTAAAAAAAGAAAACTTAGGGGTTGTGTTCATACTGAAATTGTACCAAAATCGGACATTTTCAATACGAGCATCCATTTTTACATCATATTCTGCTTTTTCGGTAAATTTTACCTTATGATATCAGACAGGAAGCCATTCGGGTAAGTACCAGGTGAGCAAAAAGTTCGTTATAACTTTAAAAACTCATAAAAAAAGAAAAAATTATGATAAAGGAATCCGGTTAGCAAGAAAGAGCTCACGAGGTAGACGGATATATATATATATATTTTTTTTTTAGCAGCAAAAATATTTAGTTTAAAATCACATGGTTAGGGCGCTGACGACCCGAAACATAATGAACAGAACAATAGTTGCGTCGTAGAAAGTTTTGGAGGTTATGTTAAACATTTCTTATTGAAAGAACAAGTAAATGGAGCGTATTGTTGTCCTGTTTATTGTGTTTCGGGTCATCAGTGCTCTCTACAAGTGACTTTTTAACAATTTTTTTTTCTGCTTAAAAAAATCCGACTACCTTGTGAGCCCTTTCTTGCAAACCGCAGTCCTTTATCATAATTTCTTCCTTTTTTATGAGTTTTTAAAGTTGTAACGAACTTTTGGCTCACCCGGTAGTTAAGAAATTATGAAGGTTTCAATTTCTGATCTCCTAATGTTAAATTTGTTTGTAATCGTTTCAAAACAGATTGAAATGCAGGTATTTTTTTAATGTAACTCAAAAAAGTATTTGGAGGGTATGACCTCTAACTTTAGATTCGCGAATTTGAAGCTTCTAGAAGTCGATTTCTGTTAAATTCATAGGTTAATTTATATATATATATTTTTTCGAAAATTTATTCCAAAAAATAGTATTTTTTCCAAAGAAATTTTCGAAAAAAATATCAATTGTAATTTACTAACTTTTTAACAGAAATCGATTTTTATTAGCTTCAAATATGTGAATCTAAAATTTCTGCTCATTCCGCCAAGAAATTTTAGAATTATGCTTAAAAAACTATCGGCATCGCAAGCTGTTTTGCAACGATTAAAAATGAATTTAACACCAGGATTTCCAAATTTTAAACCTGCATAATACCTTAACTAATCCGAATGGCTTCTCTATTTAGTAGCCTGATGTATAACTTACCCAAAATGCCAAATATAATGTTCACATTAAAATTTTCAGAGTTCTCAATTTCAGTTTGAAGAAGATCTCATAATTTTTCCTTTTAATATAAATTGAAAATAGACATTATTTACAGTCTAATTATTATCTTCATTTATTTTCCTGGGGATGATTTGGCTATGTTAAATGTTTTTTTTAGCTTACAGGCTGTCAAAGCATGAGAACTAATGTGCCCGCAGGTTCTGTATGTACGTACGTAACGCGATAGCTCTTGATAGAACTATTCGATTTCCTTCAAATTTTTTCCCAGGTTCATTCTTATAAGGCGCTTCTCTGATTAGTTTTGGGCGTTCATTGGTTAAGTATAAAGGGGGCACGGGAGGTAATCCTTTACTTATATAAATGTGTTTTTCATGCAGAATTATCAGATTTGCTTCAATTTTGGTATACCGGCTAATTCTGATAATGCACTTCCCTGATTAGATTTGGAGGTTCATTGTTTAAGTATAAAGGGGGGGATCGGGGGGGAATACACCCTTAATTAAGATAAATGGGTTTTCTTATCTGATTTGTTCAAATTTGCTATAACGGTTTATTACGATAAAGCGCTCCCCTAATTAGATTTGGAGGTTCATTGTTTAAGTTTAAAGGAGGGAAACGGGGTCTAATATCCCTTAATTTTGATAAATGTGTTTTTCTATCCTATTTGCTTCAAATTTGGTATACCGGTTTATTCTGATAAGGCACTTCCCTGATGAAATTTGGAGGCTCATTGGTTAAGTATAAAGATGTGAAACAAGGGGCTAATCCCCCCTCCTTAATTTATTTTTCGAAAGGCATTATTCTTTGAAATAAGTGTATAATATACAATTAGTGAGAATGGCCTATGAGTTCAATGCCACCAGTTTAACTGGGCACTTTTCTTTTATTTATATTATAACTGTGTATAAAATTTATCCTACATTTATGTTCTGTTAATGAAAATAAAGTCCAATTTAGCCTAAGTGAATAGGTATTGAAATTCTTAAATTCACATTTTATATTGCAATCTGTAGATATCTACTTCCTTTTGTTATAGATGCGTGAAAACATATATAGATACAAATATTAAAGGATTCGTTACTAATTAGATTGTGAAAATGTAGGATAATGTAGATTTAATTATTGAAGAAAATAAGTATTAATTTCAGTATAGAAGAATATTGGAATGAGCTTCTTGTGAGAATGGTAGGCATGATTTGTAATTTAGTTGTATCCAAAATAGAGTCTTCCAATTCTTAGTTTAATACTTCATACATAACGCAAGACTTATTATTTGATTTTTGAATAAAAATAGACTAAGCAGTATTGAGAACATTTTAGGTACAAAACCACATAGTCGGGTGAAAAGCGATTAACATTACCTCAATTTGAGCAGCCCTCTAACGGCTACTGGTTGAAGTACTTGGCACTAGGTTAGACGAAATAGCAATCATTACGGTATCTCCATATTGATATTTGTGAAGTTTCTGTGTTGGAAAGTTTATTTTATCAGTTTTTGTTTTAATGTTTGCTATTTTTCAAAAGTCTTAAGTATGAATACATTTAAAAATTTTGAAACTTTTTATGCTTTTTGTGTAGCATATTCAAAAAGAATTTATTTTTGCTATTGTTGCTAGCATTTATCGACGCATTTTATGAATTCTTTTCCGACCCTCATTCTTTTTGGAGACAAAACCAGATGTCCTACGTGGGATAAAAATGGATATCGGAAAATTATAATTGAAGAGCCTTTAAAAAAATGTTTGAAAAAAAAAAAAAAAAGTCAAAGAAAACTACATAGACGAGTGATTATTATATTTCCACAGCAGATAAATTGGAAAATTTATTTTCTACAATTTCTCAAATTGTAAAGCAGATTATTATCCTTTTATCTTTAAGCATTAAATCATTAGACATAACTGAAATGTTATTAGTTTAGTTTCTTAGTTAAAACTGTAAAATAAATATACTGTTTTTCTTAAAAAGTAAGTCTAATATTTTTCACATCCTGTAAGATCGACATATCCATGCGGTTTTACATCAACAGCGGGATAAAACTGAATGATTTGAATTTATACAAATAAGCAATTATTTTTAAAAGATGTAACATACTAATCATTTTTTAAATGATATTAAGGTACAAGAATAAATGCGGAGGATGACCGCACAGTTTTATTAAATTCTATAGGAAATTATGTCTTCAATCTCAAATTAAATTTCTTTTTGCGCGACTTTAACACGAATTTTATTAAAAAAATATATATTAATTGATGCCAGTTCTTCGATATACAGTGAAACCTCCCTGTGCGACCACCTCCCGGAACGAAATTTATTCTCATAGGCTCAATACTAATTTTACCTCCATTCAGAGACCATCCCAATTGAACTCCCTCCATCAGCGACCAATTTTTTTGTAGAAAATGAAACAAATTTCGTTTTTTCTTGGTCGATTGAAGAAAGTTTTCTTAGAAAAATAATCCCGGAGGCCGCATTATTCATCAAACTTCTAAACTAAGTTTAGATTTTTTTTTTTTTTTAATTCTAGTAACTTTTAATTGTGCCTTTTTAGGTTATGAATTTAACTCTGATGACAAATTAAGAATGGTGGTCGATAAATTCCGTAGCCCTATTCTGTTAGGAAACTCTTTAAAAAATCGTCATTATTTGTTCCCGTTAAAAAAAATTGCATTTATTTACTGAACTTCAAAAGGACTTGGAAATAAGTTATGAAAGATAAAACCGTAAAATCAATGCAAACGTCAATATATTCATTTTTTAAACTTTGCAGTAATTAACTTATGCAATTAACTTTTGTTTTGTTACTTAATTTTTTATATTTTTTTCTTAATGTGAAAAATAAATTTCAGTAACTTTAATTGTTACCTTTTTTCAACAATTAAAATTCAGATTTAAACATGACCTCCATTAAGAAATCACCTCTCGAAGAGACCAAATTTTATTGGAACGGAACATGATCGTTTTAAGGAGGTTTTACTGCATCAAATTTATTACCATAGCACTTAAAGACATTTTTAATTATTTTATTCGAACTAAATAAACGCCGTAATATATTTTTTAATGACTATCTAATTTAAAATCTGAACAAACTTACAGTGAGAATCCTTAAACTATACGTAACCCATTATCAATAACTTGTATTTTGTCTTGTACATTTGTAAAAATATGAAAGGTATTTTTTATTATTAATTTATATATAATATGCTACTTTGATGAAATATTTTCTGCTTAAGGGAAACTTTAAAAACACTGAATTTTGTATAAGCTTAACAAAATGACAATATGTGTTTCACATAATCACTATAATATTTAAAAATAAATTATGAAATGTACTTTTATCATTGGATTAAAAGAAAATTGAAATGAAATACCTGTCAAGATTATTAAATTTAACTAATTTCGTTCAATGTTCTTAAAAATTTAGAACGAAACAACAGAAGAAAAATCAAAACAAAATCATAATCATTACGCAAGGAAAACACAATTTATTGCACAATTAATTCAAATATATATTTCATGATATCCTTAAATTATTTTAGTTTCAACTTATATCAACCTTTGGATTGGGAAAAAAAAACATTAAACAATAACCCATTTAAAAGATAATTTCATTCAATTTGTAGAAAATTATTTCAGAAAAAATTCTTAAATGGAACCTTAATTTATTTCCCGTGTTTGCCTCAATCATTTTTTTTTTCATCAATGACATTTTATTCATTTTTAATTGATGAAAAAAGACATATGCATTTTTTTGGAAAAAGTTAATTCACAGATGCATACATTGAGATTGACGATAAGTTATCTCTGACGTAGTAAGCGAAGTAGTAATTAAATTTATTCTGAAGTAACATGATTTTTTTTTCTTTTTTTGTGTGTGTGAAAAATTTATTGCATGTCGATGCTTTATCACAGTCATAATCATTGCCGCAACACTGAAATAAAATTTTTATTCTTTTTCCTAAAGTTAACGAAATAATAAGAAATAACATCTTTTAGGAATGTGTAGTTTAAAATATAAATAAACAACCATACATAACAAATATTAAGCCATTATTGTAATTATATTTTTTTTTTCAAATTACATATATTTGATAAAAGAATATTTATTTTTACTTATATCATTAAGATGAAAATTTTGGCGTTTGTAGAGGACTTATTAAAAGCACAAAACTCCATAAGCTACAACAAAAATTAAAATATATTTTTAAAATAATCAATTAATACTTTTAATAATTGATAAAACTTATCTTTTAAAGCGTGTAAAAAACTAAAATGGATTATTTACCAGGTTTTCTTCCTTAAAGATCACTATATCACTAAACATACTTTATTAGCCCTCGGAATGCTATTTCTTTCTCCCAGCTTATTTTGTCTCCAATAAATAACGTTACCTTGTGTACGCTAGCCGTAAAACAAAAGCCGATCTTTCATTGTGCAATTAAATACGCTACAGCATTTTTTTAAACTTCTAAGCATCGCACATTTTCGATGTTTATACCGTCGTATTGGGGATGAAAAGTACTTTTTAACGCAATTTGTTTGAAAACTGCATCTTCATTTGTTTTTGAAATATTAATTTTTTTGTAGTTTTTAGCAACATTTGTTTCATTTTGGTAACTCAAGTACTCCATTTCTGTAGAAAGTAAAGAAAAAAAATGTTGAAAAATAGAAATTATATTTTTTTGTTGCCATTTTCTCATAAAAATTGAAAAAAAAATTAATTAAAATGCGTGCTATTTTGAGAAAAATATAAATGAATGATTTATTATAAAACATGGAACTATTATAAACTATATTTAATTTTAAGAATCTATATTAATGCAAATGACGTCATTTTACATAAAATAAAAACGTGTGCTTTAAGTCTTAAAATTGAAATATGTTTTGCAATAGAGTCCTGATTATCCGAGTGCCGCTTAAACGAGTTATTTTCTTCTGGTGGACTGGTGGCTTCTATTATTATGAAACAGCCATTATAAATCAAGCGTTAGGTGCAGCGTTAGGTGAAGTCGTAAAAATTTAGAACCCTGATTTTCTGGTCACAATGAAAAAAAATTGCCATAATTTTTTTTTTCAAAAAAAAAAAAAAAATAAAAATAAATTTATGGCCTTTACCTAACGCTTGATTTATAATGGCTGTTTCATAATAATAGAGGCCACCAGTCCATCAGAAGAAAATGAAGTAAAGGAAATGCCGGGGGCGACACTAAATTCTGAAAAAGCAGAATTCCTGTTTTATATATTCAATTATTTAAAGAAACAAATTAAATTCTAAAAAAGTCCTTCCGGCCAGTGCCGGGAGGAAGAGTTAGCTTTCATATTCCTTATTTTAAAAAAGCCAACTTTTATCATTCAAACACACGAAGCTCAATTTAGTGGAAACTGAATATAGGAGATTCAATACTAATTTTTATCAATATAATGAATGAGAATTTCGCGAAATTAGTCAGCTTTATCCAAGCTGCTTTTCTTTAAAGTAACTTAGATTTGGCTGCCAAATTCGGCGAATTCTTAAAGTGCCTGCCATTTTAAGACAACATGGTGAATGAGGCTAACCAGTGAACTTGGTCGAGACCTTAGTAATTGCTGTGCACATGCTCACTCACATCGGAATCGGTTGATATATACGAGTGCTGCCGCATGCAAAAAAATCAGATTTTTCAAAATGTCACCCACAATAGAAATTGAAACTGCTATATCTGAGTCATTTTTTAAGGTAAAGACAAACAAAAAATGCTTCTGAATCCTTATATCAAGGTCCAATACTTAAGAAAGAAACCTTTTTCAATTTCTAATTTTTTTGCACCTCACTTTAAATATATATATTTTTTTTTTATTTAATGGCCGCCATTTTGAAACAAGATGGCTGATGAATCTGGCCAGCGAACTTGGTCGAGGTATTGATGCATACTATCCACATGCCTTCTTACATCGAAATAGACGAATACGTGTGTTATCGCGTGACAAATACAAGATCGTTTCAAAATGTCAGCCATGCTAGAAATTCAAAGTGCTATAATTCAACCATTTTTTAAGATATAAACAAAAGAACAAATTTTCAGAAACAAAAACTGCTCCGGAATCTTTGTATCAAGGCCAAACACATAAAAAAATCATTTCATTTTCCAGTTTTTTAATACCTCGTTTTAAATTTTAAATTTAATTTTTTTTAAATGGCAACCCTTTTGAAACAAGATGGCGAATGAAGCTGGCCAACGAACTCGGTCGAGACATTGGTATGAACTATGTACAGACCAAGTTACATCCAAATCGGTTCATAAATAAGCCTGTTATCGCGTGACAAAATTCAGGACGTTTCAAAATGTCAGCCACGCTAGAAATTCAAAATGCTATAACTCAGGCATTTTTTAAGATATAGACGAAACAAAAACTGCTCCGGAATCTTTGTATAAACGTAAAATACATAAGAAAAAATATTTTTCCATTTTTAATTTTTTGGTACCACATTTCAAATTTTAATTTTTTTTTTTTTATTTTAAATGGCCGCCATTTTGAAACGAAACGGCGGATGAAGCTGGCCAACGAACTCAGTCGAGACATTTGTATGTACTATGTACACACAGAATTACATCGAAATCGGTTCATAATTACGAGAGTTACAGTGTGACATAGGTCAGATATATATATAGATATATATAGATATATATAGATATATATATAGATATATATATGGGCTGTTTAATAGGCTCTGCTTATTAACCAGGAGAAGACCCTTTAACTGCCTTCGAGGAGGACTTAAAGGAATCGACTGGGAGCAGAGACTTAATGTCCAATCCGCACCTTCCACCGGTACAGCCCTGTTAGTACCCTTGCCTAATGCATGGGGAACGAACGCGGATGGGCTTCCTCCAACCCGCTTGGCCAGCGTGGAGGAATTTGGCCACCTACCCCCCCCCCTTATTTTACCATGAATTCGCAAAATAAATCACGGCCCTTAATTCCCGGCGGTCTGAATGTTCCTGGTTACGGCAGCGATCAGAAAGACATGAAGACAGAGGGTGCTAAGAATAACCGGGCTTGGCTAGGCTGCCATAAGTTGATGACCTTGGTTACGTATAATGGACGATCCCTGTCTTCGGAAAATCGTTTACAGGAACTTGAAAAAGAATTAGAAAGAATCAACTGGGACATCCTAGGATTATGTGAAGTAAGAAGAAAAGGAGAAGAGAAGATAGATCTGGCATGTATTATACTACATGTCTGACATGTATTATACTACAGAGGCACAGAAGATGGAAGAACAAGCGGTGTAGGATTTCTGATTCATAAAAGGTGGAAGAATCACATCGTAGAATATGATAGTGCATCAGATAGAGTTGCAAGGTTAGTAATACAAGTGTCCAGAAGATACAAGCTGCAAATTACCCAAGTTTATGCACCAACAGTAAGCTATACTGATGAAGAAGTTGGGGATTTCTATGAAGAAGTAGCTTCAATGCATCAAAAGGGAAAATGCTACATAAAATTAATAATGGGAGACTGGAATGCTAGAATTGGGGAAAAAGAGAAAGGTGAGTTATCAGTAGGAAATCATGGATATGGGGTGGGAAATGAAAGAGGAAACAGATTGATTGAGTTTGCAGAATGTGAACAGTTGTATATCATGAATTCATTTTTCAAGAAAAAGCCACAAAGAAAATGGACATGGCATTGTGCAAATGGCTCAACAAGTGAAATCGACTACATCTTAACAAACAAAAAGCATCTTATTCAGGATTGCAGCGTTCTCAATAACTTCAATACAGGAAGTGATCACAGGTTGGTTAGATGCAAACTGCTGTTAAATACTAAAGTGGAAAGAATGAAGCTTTTCCAACACTCAAAGAAATCAATCGATATAATAAATCTCCAGAAACATAAAGAAGAATTCCATTTGGAACTTAAAAACCGTTTCCAAATACTTCAATCAGCTTTAGAAGAAGAGCAAGATGTTACAGTAGTGAACAAGAAACTAACCAGTACTCTACAAGATATTGCAAAGAAGATAGCCGGCGATGCACAAGTAAAGCAGACAAAGAAAATAACATAAGAAACAAGAAGATTGATGAAGAAACGTAGAGAATTTAAAATGAAGAAAAACGATCCTAAATCAAGAGTTGAATATGCTGAATTATGTAAAACGGTAAGAAAATGTGTTACAGAAGATATCAGAAAATTTAACTCTGATCTTGTCAAGAAAATTCTAGAAGATAACAAAAGTTTAAAATCAGCTAAGCGAAAACTTTGTGTTGGAAGAAAAGGTATTTTTGCACTAAAGAGGGCAGATGGAACAATCACCAAAATCAATAAATAAATAGTACACATTGTCGAAAAATTCTATAAAGATTTATATAAATGTGAAGATCAGAGGGAAATCAACTTATGTGATCCACGAGAAAACTTAACAGAAACCGATGCCATAATCCCAGTGACGACAGACGAAGTTTTACAAGCCATTAAATTTATGAAAAAAGGTAAATGCCCCGGAGAAGATGGAATTACAATCGACCTTATCAAAGAAGCAGGAGAAGAATTTGCAAAACTGCTATCCTTACTGTTTTCCAAATGTCTCCAGAAGTCAGATGTACCAGAATATTGGAATAATGCTGTGATGGTGCTACTTTACAAGAAAGGAGAAAAGGAAAAGATTAAAAACTACCGTCCAATCAGCTTACTGTCAGTGATTTATAAAATTTTCACCAAAGTTTTAATGACAGGACTTGAATCAGCTCTGGACTCAGCTCAACCTAGAGAACAAGCAGGATTCCGAAGTGGATTCAGCACAATGGATCATATCCAAACGGTAAGGGAACTCATAGAAAAACATAAGGAATATAATTTACCTCTTTGCCTTGCCTTTATTGATTATGAAAAAGCATTTGATTCGGTCTACACATCAGCAGTAGTAGAATCTCTGGAGGACATTGGTATAGACAAACCTTACATCAATATTATAAAGAAGATTTACAAGAAAGCAACAGCAACCATCCGCTTGGACAAAGGAAAAGCAAAGATCAAGCTTGGAAGAGGGGTAAGACAAGGAGACACCATTTCGCCTAAGCTTTTAACTGCTGTCTTAGAAAATATTTTCAAGAAGCTGGATTGGGAAAACAAAGGGATTAGAATAAATGGGGAATATTTAAGTCATCTCCGATTCGCTGACGACATTTTAATTTTCAGTAACAGTCCTGAAGAATTGGAAAATATGCTAAAAGATTTGGCAGAAGCTAGCATTAATGTGGGATTAAAAATAAACTTGGAAAAGACCAAGGTGATGTTCAATTCATTTGCATCAAAAAAGAAAATTGTCTACAACAACACTGAAATTAAAGAAGTGCAAAGTTATGGTTACCTTGGGCAAGAAATATCATCTGATAATAGTATCATGAATGAAATCAATAGAAGAATAAGAAATGGATGGAGTGCTTTTGGGAAGAACAATATTATTCTGAAGAGTAGCATGCCCCTGTGTTTGAAAAGAAAGGTATTTAACCAATGTGTTTTGCCTGTGCTAACATATGGAGCAGAAACATGGACGCTAACAAAACGGATGGTACAAAGATTACAAACAACACAGAGAAGTATGGAAAGATGTATGCTAGGTATAACTAGAAGAGACAGAAAAAGAATAACCTGGATAAGAAGTCAGACGAAAGTTTTTGACATCATTGAAAGAATTAAACGGCTAAAATGGAAATGGGCTGGGCACATCGCAAGAAGACAAGACAATAGATGGAGCACAAACACCCTACAGTGGTATCCCAGCGATGTAAAACGGCCAAGAAGACGACCTCAAGTAAGATGGAGTGATGAAATCAGAAAAGTAGCCGGTGTAAATTGGATGACTAAAGCACTAGACAGGAAACATTGGGAAAATCTGGGGGAGACCTACATCCAGCAGTGGATTGAAAACGGTTGATGATGATGATGATGATGATGATATATATATATATATCAATTTTGAACGGAGGGTGGTTTCGGGGTCTGGGGGTCATGATCGATGAAAATATACCAAAATTTTTTGAAATCGCTTTCCTTCGAACGGCTGCAATAGGTAGCTTTTTGTAATGAAAGCTACCTAAAAATAGTATCATAATAGTATCATAAACATTAATTTAATGAAGAAACATTTCAACTTAATCTGTTATGATATCCTTAACCCTTAAATGCATAGTGCACATTTACATCATTTTTTATTTAGCTTTTAATAAATAAATCAAGTTCTTAGCAGGCACTATATTTACATAGAAATATTAATCTTGTAAAAATTATAAAAATATGCTTCTAAATAAAGATAAAAATATATTTCAAAATTTCTGATGTCTAATCCTTAATAAAAGAATAAAAAACACTATTCTAAAATAATAATTCAGGCATGTAAACGTTAAATCAGTTTAGTTTAGATAGATAATTTCATTCAATTTGTAGGCAATTTTTTCAGAAAAGATTTTTAAATGGAACCTTTTTAACACTTTCCAACAAAGTTGAAAATTGTTTATGACTTCGGTTTGTCTGTCCGTCCGTCCGTCTGTCCACACTCTAACTCTCGTAAATATACTCGGTTTGTTCTAAAATTTTTGAATGTTAGTGATCTCGACCATAGCACGATCTCTATTTCAAATAATGTTTGTAACATGTTTAGTTCATTTACAGGGACAGTCAAAAGTTTTCTGTTACATTACGGCCAATGGGAAAGAATTGTTTCAAATGATTTTTAATGGTGTTATGCTCTTTCAAACATAATAAAATTGATATGCATTAATGAAGTCTTCTAAAATATGCATTCTGTAGAACATGCTGTACAAAGAATAGTTATTATTCATTTACAGGTCCACACAAAAAAAATCCGTTACATAATGGTATAGGGGTGGAATTGTTTGCGGCGTATTTGAATTATGTTAAACTATTTCATATATATTGAAATTGATATATGTATCTGAGCTATAGTATAAGTTACTTCATGTATAATACGAGGTGCATAGCATTTATAGGAACACGCAAAAGATTTCAGATACTATATTGTATCCGAATTCTGTACATTAGCCATGCTTGCTGGAAATTCAATTTTAATTATGATATGGTCTTTTATGTTTCGCTATATTTATACATACTATATGGTGTGTGTAAATGCTATAATTCATATACAGGGCTACACAAAAGAATTCGTAAGGGTTACTGGGTATGAGCGCAAAGTACTTAAAAGTGGTTTTTAAATAAGTTATACATTTGCAAGCTGAACTGCTTTTTGTTTACTAAGAAATGGTTTTAGAATATAGATAAAATGATATAAAGGGTCACGGAAAGAATTGGATACATGGCCGTCTATAAATGATTTGAGTAGTTTTAAGAGTGTTTTAGTTTGAATTAAATTTTAACTAAATAGTGGCGTGTAATAAAGTTTCTAGGTAAACTACAGTGTTCTACAAAAGTATTCAAGAATGTGTCTATGTGTTAGTATACGTTGCTGACAGAGAAATTTCAGTTTGTTATGCGTTTTCTTGCTAAACTAAATTTTCCCATTATATAGTATAGATATTAACCCACTGATCCAATACAGGGCTCTTCAAAAGAATTGGAATACATATTTGGATATGGACGGTAACTGCTGAAATCAGTTTTTGAAATGTTTTATGAGTTTTCTAAAATGTTTATCTACTTAGTTATCTTATTTACCTTATTTCCCTAAATAAGTAACAAATTTTTTTAAAGCATTCAGTAAGTGTTGGAAAGTGTTTCATAATCTATGCTTAACGTATGATTTTCCTTTTTTGTTTAATTTATTTCCCGTGTTTGCCTCAACCGTTTTTTTTTTGTTTGTTTTTTTTTTTTTTTTTTTTTTTTTGCCAATGGTATTTTAATTCATTTTTACTTTTTTCGATCTTTACAAGAGGAAAGTAATGGATTCGTGAAAAATTTCGACTTCCTGTTTTCGATGGATTTATACGTTTTAGAAGGTCTTGAACACAAGTTGATGATTTTTAGGAAATGTCTGTCTGTCGCTCTGTGAGTCTGTATGAGACAAAAATATTGTGGGCGCTCTATTCTCAGGAACTAACGCACGGAATTTCACAAAATTTTAGATTCAGTTAGACCTTTATATAAATTGGTTCTGATTACTTTTTGGCGCAAATCGTCCAACAGGTGGCGCTTCTGTGGTGCATTTTTCACGATTTCCGAAATAGCTACATCTCAAGAACTAATGCACGGAATTTCATAAAACTTCATATTCAGTTAGTCCTTAGTATCATTTGGTGCTGATTACTGTTTGGTGAAAATCGTAGAAAAGGTGACGAAGCTATGCTGCATTATTCATAATTATCGCAATAGCTTTATATCAAGAACTAATGCACGAATTTTCATCATACTTCAGATTCAGTTAGTCTCTGATATAAATTTGTGCTGTTTAGCTTTGGGTGTAAATCGCTCAACAAGTGAGCTGCTGTGCTGCATTTTTCACGATTTCTGCAATAGCAGTATCTCAAGAACTAATGCATGAAGTTTCATCAAGCTTCAGCTTCAGTTAGCCCATAGTATAAATTGGTCCGAAATAGTTTTTGGTGTAAATCGCTCAACAGGTGGCGCTGGTATGATGAATTTTTTACGGTTTCCGCAATACCTCTACCTCAAAAACTAATGCAGGGATTTTCATCAAACTTCAGATTCAGTTAGAAGTTAACATAAGTTGTTGATGATTAGATTTTGGTGTAAATCGCCTAACCGATGGCGCTCATATTCTGTATTTTGCATGATTTACAGGATTTTAGCGATATTCCTATCTCAAGAACTAATGCACGGAATTTCATATCTTTAGAATCCTCATGATGGCATAAATTGTCATTTAATTTTGGCACTGTACTAGAGAATTTTGAAGCATTAACATGTATGAGATAGAAGAAAGTTTTGGGAATGCCATAACCGACTAGTTAATTGATGATGAAAGAGAACATGTATATTTCTTGGGAAAAGTTGATGAAAGTTAACTAAAGTTTACTAAATAGTAAGAAAATAACATTTTTTGGGAATACAGTAAAACCTCCCTAATGCGACCACGTTCCATTCCAATAAAAAGTGGTCGCTCCGAGAGGTGGTCTCTTAATGGAGGTCATGAAGTCATGTTTAAATCTAGATTTTAATTGTTGAAAAAAGGTAACAATTAATGTTACTAAAATTTATTTTTCACATTAGGAAGAAATATAAAATTTAAGTATCAAAACAGAAATTAATTACACAATTTAATTACTGCAGAGTTTAAAAAATATGGAATGGAATTATACCCGTTAAAACACATAATGCATCGGTTGAGACTGATCTATATGTTGAAATTACTGACATCAGTCCTATTCTCTGGCAAGAGCTTAACTTAAGTAAAGCATGGGATTTTAAATCGTTATACCATATTTCCGATCCATAAATGATTTGCTTCTCAATTATGTGAGTATACCAAATTTTTATACGTGATTTTTATATGTGAGTATACCAAAACATTGACGTTTGCTTTGATTTTACGATATTTTCTTTTATTTTTATTTTCAAGTCCTTTCGAAGTTCAGTAAATAAATGCAGTTTTTTTGGACAAATAATGACGACTTCATTAATTTATCTATTTATTTGAGAGTGACAGAATAGTGCAGTGGACAGGAGAGTTTACTGACCGTCATTCTTAATTTGTCATCAGTGTTAAATTTATTGCCTAAAAAGGCATAAAGGGGTTTAAACACTTAAGGGGTCTCAGGACTCTTAAAGCTTTAAAATTTTCGAAATTTTAATTTTTTTAGATGTTAAACTCCTATCTTTTCTGAACATTTTGATGTAATTGTTTCCTTGAAATTCCTTATTAGAACTGAAGTTATGGCTTTTACATTTATACACGTTCAATAGCTGAAGCGTCGTTTCGGAAACTTTGAAGCCATTTTTCTCCAAATGACGTTTTTGGGCATAACGCGCACGATATCTCAAATTTTCAAAACATATGTTTCATGTTAGTCTGTATAAACTGAACCTAAAATTTCCTTTTTATTGTTCAAAACAATATTTTTTCTCGGTGATTATACTGTTGAAATTTTCTTAATTTTGCATTAGCTAAATACAGCTTTATATTAAAAATATAAAAATGCTTTAAATACAAATTTATTTAGGTTTAGGGTAATTATTACAATCTGAAGTATAAGTAGGCACCAAAATTTTCATTCTAGTTGGAATACTTATTTTGTAATCGTGCGCGTAATCTGTTATGCCGATTTTTTGCTCGTCAAATGTCTAACAGTTTGGAGCCCCCTGTAAATCTTAATACATCATCTTATAATTTTTAAAATACATGAAATGGAAGAACATACTTATATATATTATTCCAATTAAAAGTTTGTCTTAAAATCTGATACATTTTAAGATATTAAATGTTAAAAATGGTCTCTTTTTTTCATATTTTCCAATTTTAAGAGTCCTGAGACCCTTTAAAAGTTAGCGGAATAAAAAAAATCTAAACTCAGTTTAGAAGTTTGATGAAAATGCGTTCTCCGGAATCATTTTTCTAATAAAATCTTCTTCAAGCGACCAGGAAAAAAAGGAATTTATTTAATTTTCTTCAAAGAAATGGGTCGCTCATGGAGGGAGTTCAACTGGGATGGTCTCTGAATGGAGGTAAATTTAGTATTGAGCCTATGGGAATAAATTTTGTTCCACGAAAAAATGGTCGTTCAGGGGTGTGGTCGCTCAATGGAGGTGGTTGCACAGGGAGGTTTCACTGTATGTAATTTAAAATATAAATAAACCTATAGTGAGAATGCTTAAACCATACATAACAAAATATTAATCCCTTATTTTTTTTAATTGTATATTTGTGTGAAGGGAACTTTAATTTTACTTAATTCACTGAGATGAAAATTTTGCGGCTTGAACGGAAATTATAAAAAGAACAAAAAAAACTGTATACAAATTAAAATATATTTTTCAAATAGTCAATTCATATTTTTAGTAATTCACAAAATATATTTTTAACATTGCAGTAAAAAAACTAAAATGAAGTTTTCTTTCTTCAAGATAACTAAATATATTTTAATTTTCTTTATTAAATTATTCTACAAACAAATTAAATTATTCAAAATAATATCATAATAGTATCATAATCATTAATTTATTGAACAAGCATTTTAACTAAATCTGTATTGATATCCTTAAATCCCTTTAGTTTTATCTTAGATGATTTTCTTCGGTTTTCATGAATGAGTCTCTTCCAAAGAAGAACAGCCCCCCCCCCCCCCCCCCACGCAAACACACAGACACGCTAACAATTTTATCCCCAGATCAGACTCGATAAAAAAAATTTTGACTCAATTAATGGAAAAATATTTCGGAAAAAGTATTTAAGTGAAACCTTAATTTATTTCTTGTGTTTGTTTCAATCACTCTTTTTCATCAATGACTTTTTAGTCGTGTTTTAATTGATAACTTTCTTGGAAAAAGTTAATTCGTAGACGAATCCTTAAGAATGAATTAAGTGGGGATAACAGATATGTTCTCCTGAAAACAAATAAACATAGTAATTTATTTTTTACTTTTAAATAAATGTTAATTTCATATAAATATTTTACTATAATTAGTTATTACAATAATATATAGTAGGTTTTTTTTTACAATTTATTTGATTACAAGTTTAAAATTAAATCTTTAATGAAAAAAAAAAATAAAAAATTAAATCTGGAAGGGATTTTTTTTTTTTTTTTTTTTTTGTGTGTGTGTGTGGGGGGGGGGGGGGGGAGGGCGAAAAGTTTTAGTAAACTTTAAAAAAAAAAAAAAGAGTAAAGTTAATTTGAAATATTTTTCCTAAGTTTATGTCGTAATGGTTCAAAATCCCTAATATGTATTTATAATGAACTCGCTCTGTAATTTTACGAATAATTTTAGAAAAAGAAAAAGAAATCTACCGTAATTTGCAGATACTTGAACCAGGGAGATGACTTCTTAGACCCGAATAAAAAATGTTTTAAATATGACAGACAGCCACCGATAGCAAAACAGGTAAAATTGTGGCCCCTTCAAGACAAGATTGTTGCAAAGGAAGCAGCTTCGATCACAAAAGATCTCACAGGAAAAGATAATCTCCTTAAGGGTGTATTCGAAAAAATATTTTTCCACTCTCAACAGCTCGAAATTTTCTGAGACATTTTCAGACTCATTTTTAAAAGTAAAAACATGAAACTCGCTGGGGTGAATTCTGAAGACATGTTTAACATGCCGTGTGATTTCATTTTCAGCTCAATTAATTAGAATTTGATTTTTAAACAATTATTTTCTCAGTATGACCATTTTTTTCATTTCCAGATCGCTCGCTTCGGAAAATTTGGTTCAAAACGCCAACTTTGACAGCGTTTTTTACAGTATTTTCTGCATTTATCAAAAAATTAAGAAGCACGGCACATTATATAGTTTCTAAATAAGAGAATTTCCCAGTTTGATGCGTTTGAGGGCAAAAATGAATTTTAAAATGAATCAGAAAATAAGCAGTTTGGATCGGAATACACCCTTAACTTAAGGACATCGACCAGCAGGTTCGGAAGGGCTGTTAAATTACGTTGATCTCTCAACACTGTAGATCGAGGACTTTTTTTGTGTGGGTGTGCAAATAACCCCAATTTACTGTAATGTCTTAATTTCCTGGGAAGTTCTTTATAAAATATGCATGGTAGACATAAATGAATATCCCAACTTTGCTGGGCTATTAAAATAAAACAAAAACACGGTACAACCTTGTTGATCATCGGAAATAAAAAATAACAGTTGAAAGTCTTAATTCAATACAGTTATAACGGGCTTCCTAAGGATCAGGGAATTCGAAAATTTAGGCAAAAAGACAGGGAAATGTCAGGGAAATTTTTAAACATTTGACATGTCAGGGAATTTTTGATGTGCTACTACTTTTCCATCAGAATCTCAATTATCATTGTAGGTTAATAACTTTTAAATCAATTGTTCATCCAGTCTAAAAAATATATATAAAATTTATGCAAATTCATAACAATAGCATAATATGAAAAATAATTAAAATCTGGCAATTCTTATAACACCTATTTTTTAGCATTTATCTAGATTAAAGTTGTTCATTGTGGAGGGTTTTACAACAATATATAAGCCGAATTTGTATTGAGAAAGTTCAGAGAAATTTTCGAAAAAGATCAGGGAAAACCTGGAAAAGTCAGGGATATTTTTAATAGAATTGTGTAGGAACCCTGAAGTGTTCAATATAAGCCCCTCGAGAAACATGGAGGATATCGGGACGGTAGCATTCATTTTATCTGGAGGGGCTCAAACTGAACACTTATAACTGTGATGAATTTAAACTTTTTAACTGTTATTCTGGATTTCCTATGAACAAGAAGGTTGTACTTTTTCTTGTTTCTTTTTTCTTTTTTATAGTTCTGTAAAGTTATTATATTCATTTATCTAGACCCTGTACAAAGTTATAGTTATTTTATTATAAGATGCCATTTACATATTACAACAGGACCTAGCTTTTAAAAGTGCAATAACAATGCTATTATTTTAGTGAATATTTTTTTAAATACAAGCTTTTTTCACTCAAGCAATGAAATATTTTAAAATACATTACCAAGTATATATTTAACAATTTAGAAAAAAAAACTAAAATGAAATATCCATCAAGCTTATTTCCTTCCTTCAAGATCGTTAAATTAATTTTGTTTTGATTTCTTAACGAGGTCCAGGGCTCAACATTCTATTTTTTTTTTTTTTTATAGATATTTTGTTATGAATTTTTTCTGATATATCTTTTGATATAATAAGAATATTGCATGTAAAAAATCCTGAAAATGTTTAAATATTTTTTTTTATTTAAATTGTAAAATTTTAAACATATTTAATTTTTTATGTAATTCTGGAAGTACTTACTCGATTTACAAAATTTTTAAACTTTTGTGTACAGAAAATGTGTCATTTTAATTTGTCTTCAGGATTTCTTAACATATTGATTAGGAATTTTATAAAAAAAATTTAAGTAAAAAAATGAAGTTTTTTATGAGGAAGTTTTGCATTAATTAGCATATTTTCACAATTATCACTCAAAATTAAAAATTCTGAAGACAATTTGTTGGAAATATAGCATAAAATCTCACTTAAAAATTCCATACATATATCTTACAAGGAACATTACAAAAAACATTCATTCTTTTAAAATTGACAAATCGTGAAAAAATTCATTCTGAAATAAATGGATCTAAAGTTCTCGTCAGCGGTCAGCTGATGGATCGCTTCTCAAAGCAAAAGGTGTTATATCTCTGGATCTAATGAAGATAAAAGCATACGGTTTGCGGTATTTAACGCTAAAAACTCAGTATTTTTTTTTTTTAACTATAAAAAAAATTACATTTTTTTGACAATTTTTAGCCCCGGACCCCCTTAAATTTTCAGAACAAAACAATCTTAATAAATTTTGTAAAAGGAAATCAAAACCATTACGGAAGAAAATCTTAATTTATTACGCAGGACTTTTCACATAATATTTTTATGATATCCTTGCATCACTTTAAATTCATTTTAAATCATTTTAAGAATAGAAAAAAAGGTGTTAAATAAGTCTCTTTTAAATACTAAAGCCTTATTTTCATGCAATAGAATCACGTTGAGTTTCTAGAAATGATAATTCGACTCAGTTAGCAAAACGTTATATAGGAAAAGATATTTAAATAAAACTTGTGTGTTTCCTATATCTCTCGCAATGAATCTTTTTCATCACTTGCGTTTTTTGAATGTTTAATAATTAGAAACACCATGTTTTTCTTAGTCGCATACTGAGAAAGAATTAAGTGAAGCATGTAAGATTTCTGTGACATTATTTGAAAAAATTAAATCGAATTTCATTATTTTTAGATAACATGATTTTAGTTTTAAATTTTTTAAATAGCGTTTAAAATGCTTCATCATAGTTTGATTCATTTCCATAGCATTTTATAGTATACTAGCAAAATGACCGAGCTAAGCTCGATCAAAATTAACCTTGTGTTCAATTCGATATTTTATTCTCACTATATCATTCTTGCTGTTTAAATACAATTGGCATGATCCTGAGACATAGTGACCCAAAATGATTCACTAACTGAATTTTTTCGAACATGCGACCTAACCAATGCTCTTCTCGAACCCGAAAACGATAGAATACAAAATTTAATCAAAATCGTTAAAGTCGTTTTATAGATACAATTAGCTTGACCCACGGTAACAAAAAGGAACACACTAATCTAAATTTATGGAACATGTGACCTATCCCTATACCAATGGTATTTTCAAGCTGGGAAACGATGTAATAAAAAGTTTTGCCAAAATCGTTTGATCCGTTTTTTAGAAACAATTAGCTTGACCCACAGTGACCCAAAAATGACCCATTAATCGAATTTTCTCGAAAATGTGACTTAGCCCAATGGTCTTCTCATACTCAGAAACGATATAATACAAATTTTTGTCAAAATGTTTTGAGCCGTTTTTTAGATACAATTAGCTTGACCCACGATGACCCTAAAATGACCATAATTTTTCGCGTACATGTAACTTAGCCCAACGGTAATCTCATGCTCGGAAGCGCTATATTACAAAATTTTGTCAAAATGTTTTGAGCCTTTTTTTAGATTTAGTTAGCTTGACACCTGACCCATTGTGACCCAAAATGACCCAATAACCAAATGCTATGAAAGATGCGACCTGGTCCAATGGTGTTCTCGTGTCCGAAAACGATAGAAAACAAAATTTCGTCAAACTCGTTAGAGCCGTTTTCTAGATAAACTTAACTTGACCCACAGTGATCCAAAAATGACCCACTAATCGAATTTTCTCTAACATGTGACTTAGCTCATTGGTCTTCTCGTAATCCAAAACAGTAGATTACAAAATTTAGCCAAAATCGTTAGAGCCGTTTTTTAGATAAAATTAGCTTGACCCCGAAGTGACCAAAAAATGACTCACTAATCGACATTTCTCGAACATGTGACCTAGTCCAATAGTTTTCTCCTGTCACAAAACGGTTGGATATAAAATTTAGTCAATTGAGCCGTTTTTGAGATATATTTAGCTTGACCGTGACCCTTTATGACCAAAAATGACCCACTAATCGAATTTTCTCGAACACATGACCTATCCCAATGGTCTTCTCGTTCCCGAAAATGGTAAAATACAAAATTTAGTCAAAATCATTAGAACCGTTTTTACAATAAAATTTACATACACACACAATTTTGGCTGGTATTATAGTATAAGATATATTTGAGAAAAGTTAAATAAAAATATATCACTTTAAAAATTTTAACTAAGAATTAATTTTAAAATATATTACATGCACTAAATATAAAAACTATTTTTTTGTCAAAGGAAAATAATAGAGAATTATGTGAAATTGTAGTGCTAAGAAAAAAAAGTTCTAAACTTCTGACCTAAATAAAACCCAATAAACACTTCATGTTGATACAGAAGAACGCATCATTTATTCTGTGTTTGCAGCATTTATTCTGTATTTTTCTATATTTAACATACACATATCAATCAGTGAAAATTTTTCCTCTACAGTAGATCGATCGTTTGCAACATTTTTTCCCCCTATGTTCCAGATTTGTTTATCAAGCGGCACGACGACGTTTAGTCACTCGGTGGTTAAAAGCAAAAAAATTGTTCTGCCACTTAATAAAGTATGAAAATATAATGACTTTAGCATAAATTATAGGAAACACAAAACTGTTAAAGCTAAAATTAAACTAGATATAATTAAAACTAGAAATTTTATTTTGTACATTCAATTTAAATATTTTTTTTAAATCATCAATTGTATTTTTAATCATATCAGGAAAAATTAAAATAAATAACCATCTGTTCTATTTTATTTTGTATTGTTGTTGATTCTTCCATTTAATATATCACTTCAAATTTGTCTTCTCAAATCAAGAATCCATGGTCTGTCCATCTGTCTGTCCTGGCCGTATATAACAGCAAAATAAATACCCAACCGAATGGTTTGAAATTTAATTTTTATAATGGTTTCAGAATTTTTTTCGAAGCATTACAAATTTTATGAAAATCGATATTCATGAAAATCGAATCAAAACTTTAAAAAATATTAATAAAAGTTTTCTTCATTCTGTTAAATCCTATCACATGTAATTAATTCAGCGATATTCCATGATAGGTAATGATTCTAGGTTGCCTAAAAACTAAAAATCCTATGATTTTAAAATATAATTGTCTGAAACACAAAACAGTTAAAGCTGCAATGGCAAGTATAAATTTATTTTGCATAACGAATTAAAACTTTTTAAAAAATCAACGAATGTATCTTTAATCATTGAGGGAAAAATTAAATTAAATAACCATCTATTTTAATTTTTTGGTGTATTTTTGATTTTATCATTATATAACATATTATTTCAAATATGTCTTCTCAAATCAAGAATCTATTTTTTCCCCTTACAATCATTGTCCTCACTTGATATCCTAGGAAAAATAATTTGATTCAATTAGTAGAAAAGTATTTTGAAAAGAAATTTAACTGAAACCTTAATTTATCTTCTATGTCTCTCTCAATCATTCTTTTTTTATAACTGACCTTTTTAAATGCAGGTTTAAATGATAATAAAAAAAAAAAAATACGTCTTTCTTGGGAATAGATTTTCACATATGCATCTTTAAGACATACGCTGGAACTGCATATTAGTTATCTGCAAAAAATGAATCGAGGTAGTAATTAAATTTATTTTCAGGTAACATGATTTTACTTTTAAAACTTATTAGTTGCATTTTAATACCTCGGCATTTTTTCAATAATTCCCAAGGTATTTCATCGAATTTTAATTCTTTTTTATAAATGTGAAATAAATAATTTCGATAAATGTTTTTAATGAACGTGAATTTAATAATATCTACCCTATATATATATAATCCAAATGAAACGAATTTATGAAATGATTCTATGAAACGACTGATTAAACAACTGATTATGTTTCACGGCAATTTCTCCTAAAATATGGAATACTTTGCGATGAAATTAACACCAAAAATCCGTATTGATCCGCAGATTTCAAATCTGGTATTAGAATTTTTTAATTCGACTTAGTTTTCGAGATGTTAATTTTTTTCTAATTTTAAATACTTTTCTCTAATAGATCTAATAGCTCAAATTTTGATCATAACAGATTTTTTTTTCATACTTTAGAAAAGGTTATTATTTTAAACTAATTTGGCGACCAGTTTGGCCTCCTTTAAATGTATGCGAAGAAATGTGTCAT
Source organism: Maratus speciosus (assembly GCA_963932465.1). Classification (NCBI taxonomy): domain Eukaryota; kingdom Metazoa; phylum Arthropoda; class Arachnida; order Araneae; family Salticidae; genus Maratus; species Maratus speciosus. The sequence continues at coordinate 327,483,708 of OZ010795.1, read as the reverse complement.
GTTACTTTTATTCTTAATTCAAAGTAGTTGAACAATCTTTCGCCAAATCTAAAGATTCTGATAGAGAAATCAAGAACTCGGTATTTTTTAAGTTAGCGGGACGCAGGTGATAAATCGCCAAACATTTTTCCCGTCACATTTATTTGTATTTCATTAATTTCATTTAAAATATAATCCTTTCATTCATTTTATTTATAATACTAAACTTTCATTTAAAACTGAAACATTTAAAATTGATGGTATCACTTTTTTTATTTTTTTTTATTTTATTTTTTTTTTTTTTAACAAAACGAAAAGAAAAATATTAGGCACAGATGTCATATACGCACCGGGGTATCTAATTGGCGCCAAAATGGCGTTATTTGATTGACATGGTAACCCGGTTATTGTTGTTTATTTAATAATAAATGTTTATTTTGTTTTATTTTCTTTTTTAAAATTATATAAATTGTTTTGTTCTATAGTTATTAATTATTTTTTTTATTATTTTCTTTTAAAAATAATAGAAAATAATTAAAAAACACTGTACTACTTAATTATTCCTTCGACCAATTTCGCCAAATTATATAAATCGCCAAACCACTCGCCAAATTATACATAATTTTTATTTTAAATAACGAAAGAACAAATAAAATAGTATATCATTTATGAATATACAAATAAAACTTCGAAATAAAAATCACTTGAAGACGTAAATACGTGTAACTTGCTTAAAGTCAAGTGAATGTGACATTTACGATCAACCATTTTTGGCATTTAATCTTATAGTTTGGTGATAGATTTTTGGACACAGATGTCATATACGCCCTATATTGGTGCGCTTTTTTCCGACGCCAATTTGGCAAACACATCTACAGCATAAACAGCAACATCCGGGGTACCATATCAAGCCAATTAATGACACTTTGGCGCCAGTTAAGTACCCGTTGTGTATATGACATTGGCGTCAGAAAAAAATCGTGCCAATATGGGGATCTGTGCCGATTTTTGGTCGACGGAATAACTAAGTAGTACCAAAAATTAATAACTGGATTTCAAAAACGACGTTTTCGCCAAATTTTCGTAAAAAAAAAAAAAAAAAAAAAATCACGCCAATCCCGGTGCGTATATGACATCTGACCAAATATTAAATAATGCAACAAACCATGACATTTAATTTCAGCTTCAAAGCAATGTTTTAATTTACCACTCGAAAAATAAAAAAAATTCTATCTGTCGAGTTGAAAAAAGCTATTGGCGACATTTGCACTCGGCTAGCGTAACAGTACCAAGAATTACTTGCGACCATGGCAACTTTTATATAGTTTTATTCGAAAAAAAATGATTTTTTAATCAAAATGGGAAACTTTCGGTACAGATGTCATATACGGCCCCATATTGGCGCGATGTTTTTCTGACGCCAATGTCATATACGCAACGGGTACTTAACTAACGCCAAAGTATCGTTATTTTCCTTGAAATGGTAAGCCGGATGTTGTTGGTTATGCTGTTATGTTTCCCCAAATTGCCGTCGAAAAAAAAAAAAAAACGCGTCAATATGAGGCCGTATATGATATCTGTGCCAAACTTTCACATGAAATGCGAAGGAATCAGACCGTATTTATTTATGGCAGTTACATGACTTGGACTATTATAATATAGATGAAATAATGGCGATAGAATAATATTTGGCGACTTATCACCTGTGCCTGGCTAATATTAAAGTACCAAAATGACACCTGGAATATTAAAAGCGAAGTGGTTTTTAGATTCTGCGGTGTCTGAACGGGGGGTTTGGCGAACGTAGCTTGCAGGGGGCAGAGCCCACTTGTAAATTATAAATGTGTAATGAAAATATAATAAAACATATATATAACATTATTAACCGTTTGTTATTTTTCAAAAACAAATTCCCTTGTGAAAAGGAATTCTTTCTGATTTTTTAATAAATATGGGCGAAACAGAATAATTTAAGCAAGAACATGTCCATAAGTTTCGCTGAAGTCATACGTACAGTGGCAACACCTGACAATTACAATTTTTTTAACTGCAATTTTCTTTAACTTCTAAACATTTTAATTTTTACACCGTCAATATGAGAAAAAAAAAAATATTTTAGAAATACAGTTTGGAAACTGTATACCTCAATTTTCTGATTTTTTATGGTTTGTAAAATATCTAGAAATATTAAAACTATTTTTAAAAGGTGTGGTAACCAATGGAATAATACTTCTCAGAATTAATGTCCATTTACAAAATAAATGAGTTATTGTGTATAGTACAGAAGCTTTAGATTTCTTACAAAATATAAGATTATTATGTTCTATTAAATGGGACATGTTGTGCAGTAAATTTGAATTTGTGAAACATTTTGCCGAATGCAAGAATCTATCCAACAAAAGAAAAAAGTCCACGCTAAAGCATTTCCGATAATTCCATTAAATAAATAAAATTAATATACTTACTCATCTTGAGGGCAAAAATATCCAAAAAATTCCACAATTTCCTATTTATAAACTAAGGAAAAGTATGATATAAACATTTAACGAATAAAGGTAAATGTATAAATGTTATTTTATAGCAAATCATATAAAATAAAATTACTATAAGTCAGTAATTTAAATTATAGATAAAAGGAAAAAATCCACCGTGCTTAAATTTTAATAATTTTGTCAATAAAATTTTAAATCCTTTTTCTTCTTACTACTATTGGTATATTTTTTTTCATCCAGAGTTCAGCGTAGGGTGTTGCTTTAAGAAATTTGTTGTCATTTCACATGATCTTTCTTTTGTGTCGATCAACTAACCATTATACTTAACAACGCTCCTTAAGAAAAAGAAAAGAATGAAAAAAATAATGCAGCATAGATTATGTAACACTTTCCAACACATTCAGAATACAGTAATAAAACTTCAAAGTTTATTAAGGTAAAATATAATGTCTAAACAAACAATTGGAAAAACTCATAACGTATTTGAAAATGCAATTTCAGCTATTAAAATCAATAGTCGGAAAAATATCTTTTGTGTGTATGTGTGTGTGCAGCCGTGTTTATGTTCTATAGATGTGTATGTAAACTACATAGCAGAGCAGAGTTGGACAAATTTGTAATTCCTATTATCTGCACTGTAATTATAATTTAATTGTATGTAATTAATTATAGTTAAAATTACATGCCGTAAAAAAATTTTGCAGCACTGTAAACAGAACAGCCCCATTCCCATTATTTGACAAAATTTCTGCGTTTGAATGTGTGTAACTATAATCAATTACATGCAAATTAACTGTAATTACATTGCGGGTAATTGAGATTACAAGTTAATCGTGTGTAATTGATTATAGTTAAACACATTCAAACGTAGAAATTTCGTCAAATAATGGAAATAGGGAGGTTCCGCATACAGTGCTGCAAAAAATTTTTATGGCATGTAGTTTTAACTATAATAAATTACTCACAATTAAATTGTAATTACATTGCAAGTAATTGCAATTACAAATTATCTCAAATCTGCTTCATAGCATGCTAAAAGTTAGTTCAGTAACCGAACAGCACAGTTGAAATTTTCCATTCAGCAATTTCCGTGAATAAATGGAAATGTATACTTGAGAACTTTTATGCAGCCCTGTGTAGGATCTACAGAATTTATACACACCAAGTAATATTTTTTTTAAGTTCAATTTAAAAATGTGTACCACAACTGAAAACGCAGTTCCAGCAATTATTGTCATAGGCTTCAATAGTTCAATTTCTTTTGTAGGCAAATTCTTTTGTGTTTTCCTGTAAATGAACGATAAATTTTATGCACACTCTACTTTACAGTTAGGGGCGTGTAGTACACCTCAGTCGTGTATATAAATGTCAGTATGTTTAAAATAGTGTAATATCCTTAAAATATACCGCAAACGATTTTTCCCCATAGATAGTAATGTAATGTCATTTTTTTAGTATCTCTGTAAATGAACCGTAAATGCTACACACTTCATTTTCAATACCGGACATAATATAGGCAATAGACTGAGCTGATTTTTAGTTGTTCTCCAAAAACAGCTAACTGATAAGGGGTTTTCTATAAATTGTCGTTCTTATTTTTTTAATTTTTTAATTTTTATTTTTTATTGATGCTTTAGTTCTTCTTGGAAAACCACCAGAATGAGCCTCTTACAAGAATAAAAGAAGTATCAAAACAGAAAATGTCTATATGAAAAAGCATACACCGTTGGAACGTCACATTCACCTTGAAAACTATATCGAAATAAAATTAAATATAATTAAAATAAAATGTAACAACATCTTTTTATATTTGTGACGTCTTTTTATAGTGATATTAAATGCAACTTTTTAGCAAGTTTTCTTTAACTTTATTTCGATATGAAGTATCAAAATTTAAGCATTTCTTCTAAATCCACTCGTTGGTATTCGTTAAGTAAAAACTCCTTTGCGGAAAACCAGATAATAAAAAATGACAATTTGTGGAAAATACCTTATCATTCAGCAGCTTTTAGAGAGCAACTGAAAATTCGCTCACTCTATCGCCGGTATCTTTCTGAATTTTCACGATATTTGACTGGCTTTTTTTTTTTATGAGTTGCTCCATGGACTTGACTATCAAATCACGAAAAAAAAATATTTTTTATAGTGCGCGATGTGCAGATAAAATATATTTGATTCTACCACTCATTATGCATCATATATTTAATATATTTACATTCCAATTACACCATATTATTTCTAGTACATTTTGTCAAAGTTTCTGAAACTTGTGTTAAATTTGTTGAAAAACCCTGCATGACAAAAACAAAAAACATGCTAGAATTTTTTGAACTTTAAAAAAAATCGATATATCTCCATGAATATAAGTTCTATTCTTCCCCAAAGAAATGCATATACTGTACAATATCCATATATTCATAAGCTATAACGATAGATCATTTCGTGCATTTTATTTTTACAGAGTGATCCAAAGCATTATTATTTTTTCTTTGTTTTTTTTTTGTTGGCTCCCTAATTGTCCTTCTGATCAAATCGCTGTTGAGAAATATGAAGTCGAACATACTCTTCATAATCCCGAAGTTGCCGAAAAATCCGACAAATGTATATTTAAATATTTGACAAAATGTCTAAAATTGATGGAGATTAATGGCCATATAGTGTATATCCTTTTTAGGCTTAATGAAATTCAAACCAAGAGAAGAAAAAAACCTAGAACAAGAACAAGAGCAAGAACGAAAAGCATGCGTACAACATACATTATGAAACACTTTCCAACACATTCCAAATCAGAGTTGGGTAAATTTGTAGCCTTAATTATCCGCAATGTAATTACAAGTTAATTGCATGTAATTACAAGCTATTAGTTACACACATTCAAACACAGAAATTTTGTCAAATAATGGTATGAGGGTGGTTACGGCTACAATACTGCAAGAATTTTTTACGGTATGTAATTTTAACTAAAATTAATTACATACAATTAAACTGAAATTACATTGCAGGATAATTGCCATTACAATTTTGCCCAACTCTGTTCCAAATAATGTAGCAAAACTTTACAATTTAATAAGGTGAAAGTTAGTGTCTAAATAAACATGTTAGAAAAGGTATAACGCATTCGAAAATCCAATTTCTGCAATTCCCATCATCAGACGGAAAAAATAACGGAATTCTTTTAGAGCAGCGCTGTATATGAACCATATATTTGTATTTACACTACATGGTATGCAAAAAGTTAGTTCAATTAAACGCATAGCGCAGTTAACAATTCCCATTCAACAATATCCGTCAATAAACGGAAATTTATTTTAGATGTTTTGTGTAGCCCTGTATATGATCTATATAATTTATACACACCAAGTAATAGGACAAAAATTGGTTTACTTTAAAATCACGTACCACAACTTAAAACGGACTTCCAGCAGTTATTGCTCATAAACAGTCCTGTAACCGAATTCCTTTGTGTGTCCTTGTAAATGACCAATGAATGCTATACACGCCATATTATATACTAAGCCTTTTGTAGTGCACCTCAGCGATACAAATCAATTTGAATGTGTTTGAAATAGTGTGACATCATAAAAATGCACCGCAAACGATTTTCCCCATACAGCGTAATGTAACTGAATTATTTTGAGTGTCCCTTTAAATAAACTATAAATTCTACACACTTCATTTTCAATGTTATAGTAAACTTAATTAACATATATCAAATGCATTCCAATCTGAGTATATTTACGAGAGTTAGAGCTCGGGAAAAGGCAAAAAGACAGATAAACAGACAAACAGAATTCATAAACAATTTTCAACTATGTCGGAAAGTGTTGAAAGAGAATTTTTAATTTTTCTTTTTAGAAATTATTTTGTGTAATGTGGTCTTTATAAACTATATAATGATTTACATATTTAAATTAAACTTCACTAACAAGATCACTCGGTGCATCATTTAAAGCTCAAATACAAAAAAAAAAAAAAAAAAAAAAAAAAAAATTTAATGTCTTAAATGAGGTTGTATAGTTTGTTAAAAGGGAGTTATTCTAACTTGTTGGTATCTTTAAGTATCCAAAAAGCATAATATATATATAAACAAATGTAAAATTAAACGGTGAAGTGCGAGCATTACTCGCGCACAGAGGGTTCCGTAGAATAAATATATGAATTTGTAATTGTATTATTAAAAAAAAAAAAAAAAAAAAAAAAAAAAAAAAAAAAAAAAAAAAAGTTGCTAAAAGAATACTAAAACTTTGTAAAAAACTGTACAGCGTAGGGTTGGGTATAACTGTATATATTGTATACCATGAAAGTTTAAAGAGATATGGAACCTAAATAATATCAAATATAGCTATTCGTATAACTCTTTTTTTAATATTATCCTAATCTGTTTATGATGAACTTAATACAGTACTGACAATAAAACCAGCGCATAGTTAAACTTCATTTGGCATTTCATGAAACTAAATTCAGCGTAGTAATAACCTTTATTTCTACAGTGTAGCTAAAACAAAACCTTTGTTCAAAGTTTAAATTTGGCATTGTGCTAAGCGCGCTTCAAATTGAGGTCTCAAAGTTGCAACGCCGCCTTGGTCAGTGCCGCTTTTTTCCAGATTAACTTTTAAAGTCACTCGAGGCGTATTGAGAGATACAATCAGTGCAAACTATCGCGAATCCCACAGTATTTATGCGATTCATTCTAATTAAATCTTTCGAGGGCAATGCCCTTAAAAAACGGACACCTAATTTTAATTCCAAAACAGACAAACGGCACCAAGAATATTTAATTAAAATTTTCCTTTTATCATGCACGTGAAAATAAGCAAGTTCGCATTTTTTAATAAATTCGTTTATACATTCTGGTGTCAGTTCATTATTTCATAAGTTTATAAATAGAATTACTTCGTGCCGGAAAGGATTAAGTGGTCGCAGGACTAAAATTTAAGAAATTTTAATTTTTTTAGATGTTAAACTCATAACTTTTCTGAATATTTTGATATAATTTTTTCCTTGAAATTCCCATTAGAACAGAAGTTTTGGCTTTTAGAATTATACCCGCTCAATAGCTGAAGTGGCGTTTCCGAAACTTTAAAGTCATTATTTTCCAAATGGCGTTTTTGTGCATAACGCGCAGGATACCTCAAAAACTTCTGAATATTTTTTTCATAAAATTTTCAAAACATATTATTTCATGTTAGTCTGTATAAACTGAACCTAAAATTTCCTTTTTATTGTTCAAAAAAATATATTTTTTTAGGTGATTTTACTGTTGAAATTTTCAAAATTTTATATTAGCTAAATGCAACATTGCATTAAAAATATAAAAATGCTTTAAATACAAATTTATTTAAGTTCAGGGAAATTATTACAATCTGAAATATAAGTAAGCACCAAAATTTTCATTCTAGTTGCAATATTTATTCTGTAATCCTGCGCGTAAACTGTTTCGCCAATTTTTTGTTCGACAAATGTCTAACAGTTTCGAGCCTCCTATAAATACTAATTCTGTATCTTGCAATTTTTAAATACATGAAACGAAAGATCTTTCATCCCAATTAAAATTGTGTTTTAAAATCATATACATTTTAAGACATTAAATGTTGAAAATGGTCTTTTTTTCATTTTTTCCATTTTTTAGAGTCCCGAGACCCCTTAAATTAGTATGTTTTTAACAATTTGACGTTTATTGCTTTCATACTGTTATTGGACATTACATTACACATATATATCATTAAAAGTTGTTAACTAGGCATAGAGTACGCCGCCCCTATCCTTGTGTATGTCCAAACTGACCGTACCTTTAAGGGTTAATATCTCGGCTTGATGATTTTTTTGAACGATGATTTTTTTTCGAAAATCATTATCAACAAGGCTTTTATTCTTCTGCAACGATAGGTATATTCAGCGATGCTCAACAATTTTTCTGAATGCCCGTAAATCGAAATTTATGTATAACAGAAAAATGCTAATTACTCACAAACTATGTGACCTAGGGTAATCGCTATAATTTTCCGGCAAGGTTTATATTAACGTCCACTACCTCTAATTTTTTTCATAATTTTAGTTTCAGTAGATTCGGAATTGGATGGGGGGGGGGCATATTTTTGCGTTACATTTTCAGCAATATGCTCTATTTTTTTACTAAATATATTTATGAATGTTTATTAATCTGAAAATATGTGGGTCAATGGTCTTTATTACTTCCCCGAATTTGAACTTTCCACGCTCCATAGTTTACGAGTAAAAAGGCTGTGACAGACAGACGGACAGACACAAGAGTGATCTTATAATGGTTCCGTTTTTACTTTTTAAGTACGGAACCCTAAAAATCGCATAAAAGTATACCTTATTCCTAGAAAAAGATTTTCTTTAAACCCGTCTGTGGTCTTTTCGTTGGTTTTATTAACAAAATATCATTGCGGAAACAACTATAAAATATTTTGTAAACTTTTCTACTATTCTCTTGCAGCTCAGAAAAGTTTTTTTTTTTTAACATAATCATTTGGAGGTAAAACAAAAAATAGTTTCATTCCAAAGAAAAGAAAAAGAAGAAGAAATAAAGCTCTTGTTTAATTAAAGTGGATAACTGAAGTAAAGCCAGCATAATACCCTTTATTTCTTCACTTTTATAAATGATAATATTATTTAAGTTCACCTGAGATAATATCGACTAAGATAAAATTTTGGCTAACATAATTTCATGATAATGCTTGAATCATTTGAAAATTATACTCAGGTTTCTCACTGACGTTTTACGAACGGTAGCAATTTAGCTAATCAGAAGTAAAAAACATTCGCCAAATGAAAAAAAAAATAGCTAAATAAATTCATTGGTAAACATTGAAAATTAGATCTTTAACCCCTTAATGTATCCCCCTTTTTTTTTTATATGTTCTAAAGCAACCTAAGTTTTTAAAACTGTTTATACATCTAAACTTAATTATTCGCTAGAGAAATTAAAAAAATAACTGTATTCTAAATGTCTAGCGCAATCAAGAAAAAAAATTAAAATCTGATTTAACTCTGCGGAATGTTATGAAATGAAACTCCCAGTTTCAGTTAACTCAGGATTTCCCTATATTACATTCAATGAATTCTGAAAAATTCAAAATATAAACAACAAAATTCGTCAAAAACTTTATTTTTCTAGAATTCTTTAGCTTTTCAATGAAGCCCATACTTCAAAGGCAATTTCAAAATAGTAATGTTGTCTATTGGGCGCATCGAAACATACTCAAATGGCATTCTTGCTTACTGTGGCTTTGGCTGATGCTAATTTGAATTGGTTTTTGGTTAGTATCTCTAAAAATAATGTAAATTGTACAATACAATTGAACATGATAAGTGACATCAATCGTTCAGTAATGTAAATAAGAGTCTCGCCTGTACTGATACGCACACACACACACACACAACTAGTATGTTGTGGCCATCACAAAACTTTTTTCTACATAAATCCCGTCAATTAAATCATTTAAATAATACATGAAATAACATCAATTTAGCACCAATTCATATCAAAGTATATCTGAATTTGAAGTTTGATGAAAATTCGTTCTTGAAATAGAGCTATAGCGGAAATTCTGAAAAATAGCATAGCAGCGCCATCTGTTGAGCGATTTACACCAAAGCATGAACAGAACTAATTGATATCAATCTATAAATGAATCTGAAGTTTGTTGAAAATCCAAGCATTAGTTCTTGAGATAAAGCTATTGCGGCAATCGCAAAAAATACAGCATAGCAGCGCCACCTGTTGAGCGTTTGACACCAGAATGTATAAAACATCAATTCGTGTCAAGAACTAACTAAATCCGAAGTTTCATGAAAATCCGTGCATTATTTCTTGAGATACAGCTCTTGCGGAAATCGTTAAAAATGCAGCACAGCAGCGCCACCTGTAGGGCGATTTCCACCAAAAATTAAACAGCACTAATTTATATCAGGGACTAACTGAATCTGAAGTTTGATAAAAATTCGTGCATTTTTTCTTGAGTTAGAGCTATTGCAATAATCATGAATAATGCAGCATAGCAGCGCCACCTGATAGGCGATTTGCACAAAAAAGTAATCAGCACCAAACTATATCTTGGACTAACTGAATCTGAAGTTTTATAAAAAATCCGTGCAGTAGTTCTTGAGATATAGCTATTGCAGGAATCGTGAAAAATGCCGCATAGCAGCGCCATCTGTTGGGCGATTTTCACCAAAAACTAATCAGGTCCAGTTTATATCAAGGTCTAACTAAATCTAAAGTTTTGTGAAATTCCGTGCATTAGTTCTTGAGATAGAGCGCCCACAAAATTTTTGTCACATATAGACTCACAGAGAAACAGAGTGACAGACAGACTCACAGAGAAACAGAGTGACAGACAGACTCACTGACAGACATTTTCTAAAAACCATCAAATCGTGTTCAGGGCATTCTAAAACGCATAAACCAGTTGAAAACTGGTAGTCGAAAATTTTCACGAATCCAATACTTTCTTCTTGTAAAGATAGAAGAAAGTAAAAAAGATAAGCAAAATTCGAGCCCTCGCAATTTGGCGAGTCTAATCATCAGTTTACTCGCCGAATGAAACATTTTGTCGCGATTTGGCGCAATGGCCAGCGGCAGCGAGAACCCTGAGTATATTTCACATATTAAAGAGATTTTTTTTCTTTTTTTTTTTTTTTTTTTAACATTTTGTTAGCATGTTTGATGCATTCATGTGTAGAATTATTCTAAAGAAAGTTTACATTAATACATTTAAGTAACACCTTAATATTTTTATTATATTAAAATTCTTTGTATTACAGTAGTTGCATAAACGAGCAGCGACATACACGAAATAGAATTTCACTGGTCAAGATGGTGTGCAATATGTAAGGGACACAATATGCAACTTTTCATTATTGCCAAACTAAAATTAAGAAATGATAGCACTTGTAAAAAAAAAAAAAATTATATGGTATGTTGGTCTAAATGAGAATCGTCCATAGTTTCTTATATAGTTGCTATATTTATAAGAGTAATCTTTTAAGTGGGTATCCTTCACCTGGGGCATTTTTCATTTCAAATATAGGGAATAATAGACATATAGAAGGAAATTTAATTACATAAAATGAAGCTTTTAGGTGCGTTCTTAATTGTATAAATATGTCGCGCATATTGTCTCGTCTGGTCCGTCTGTCTGTCTGTCTGTCCTTCTGTCCGCAAATAACAGCACAAAAACTACCCAACCTAATAGTTTGAAATTTTATGTGAATAATCGTTGCAGAATTTTGTCGATACATTTCAAATTTTACGAAAATCGAATGAAAACTTTAAAAAGTATTAATAAAAGTTATCTTCATTCAATTAAATCGTATCATACGTAATCATTCAATGATATCGCATGATAGACAATGATTCGAGGAGGTCATGGTGATTACGTCCTACTTAAGAATTGGTCATATTATTTCGCATTACGGAACTTAATATATATATACTAGGGGGCTCTGCCCCCTGCAAGCTACTCTCGCCAACCGCCATTCAGTCACCTCAGAATCTAAGAGCACGCTAATTTGATCGGTATTAAAATGATTAGAGAAAATTGTATTTTAATGTAAAAACCTATAGCGATATCCCTGTAAACGGGTTTACATTCAATTCCCTTTGATTGCGAAAATTTAAGGCCGAATCAGTTGCTGCTAAGACATTCAATGGTTGTTTTCGTATTGGATTAAAGAAGACCAGTTAAACATTTGAAAGGAAGCTAAAATAAAATGAATTGAGTTAACAGAGTCTTTGCCTCCCGGTATTTTTTAACAACGTTATAAAACGATTGGCATAATACAATTTACTACAATTTACTGCTTTAACCCCTTCAAGGACGATGGTTCATTTTTGGACAACTTAATTTTAATTCTTAAATGTCACATTGGAACCAGAATATTGGAATGAAAATTTTTCCTTTTATTAAGTAAGTGAACAAAAGCATTTTCGTATTTCGAAATTTGTTTGTAAATTCTGGTGCCATTCACTGATTTCAACATTTTACGAATAGAAGTACTTTGCCCCTGAAAGGGTTAAATGCATATTAATGTATTTAATATTTTAGCGTTTCCTTTCTCTTTTAATATTCAAGTGTAAATACAATTTTCAAGACATAATTTTCAATATTTTCCTGCTTTTAACACTTACTCATTTAATAGTAATTTTAATGGGGGTTTTCTCTGTTTTTAATAGTCACGTGTAAATAAATTTTTAATCGTTAGGAAATATTATTCTTTGCGCAGTTTTTAGAATTGAAAACAATCTCTATAATATTAGCCTAAGTCACGTGATTATTATCAACAGTTCCGGGAGGATCCCTTCGCTTTTTATATTCCAGGCGGCCATTTTGGTACTTTAATGTTAGCCAGACACAGGTAATAAGTCGCCAAATATTATTCTATCGCCATCATTTCACTTATATTATAATAGTCCAAGTCATGTAACTGCTACAAACAATTATAACTCTTCGCTTTTTATAAGAAAGGTTTCCATTTTGATTAAAGAATCAAAGTTATTTTTTCGAATAAAACTACATAAAAGTTGCTATGATCGCAAAGAATTCTTGGTACTTTTATGTTAGCCGGGTGCAAATCTCCCCAATAGCTTCTTTTTAACTTTTCAGTTAGCATTGTTTTATTTTTCGAGTGGTAAATTAAAACGGTACTACTTGGTTATGCCATCGGCCAAAAATTTATCGCCAGACTATAAGATTAAATGCCAATAATGGCTTATCGTAAATGTCACATTCACTTGGCATTAAACACATTACACGTGTTTATTACGTCATCAAGTGTTTTTTAATTCGACTTTTAATTTGTATTTGTATTAATATTTTACTAATTTATTTGTTCTTTCGTTATTAAAATAAAAATTACGTCAATTTGTATAATTTTGTGAGTGGTTTGGCGATTTATATAATTTGGCGAAATTGGTCGACAGGATAACTAAGTATACCATTAAAACATTGCTTTGAATTTGAAATTAAATGTCAGGATTTGTTGCATTATTTAATCGGGTTTGCCGTGATTTTTTTTTTTTTTTTTTTTTTTTTTTTTTTAGGACAATTTGGCGAAAATCTCGTTTTTGTATACCAGTTACATATGTATTTTTAAATTATTTTCTATTATTTTTAAAATGAAATAACAATAAATAAAAAAAATAATTAATAACTGTAGCACAAAACCACTTTTTAACATTTTTTTTAATAAAAAGAAAATAAATGAAAATAAACATTTATTAATAAATTACCCTAAGCGAATTTTAAGCATAGTTTTAATTAGTAGACGTTACTACTAATTGATTGGTACAAGTTCTATTTTATACGCTGATTTACAGTAAACTTAATATGGACGTATTCTTTTTAATCTTTTCTGTTATGGTCGATTGTACTTTTTTTAGTGTATGACAATAATAGAAAGATAAAAACGACAATTTTATTCAAATACATTTTGAATTATGAAAAATCCATTCATTAAATGTTTAATTTTAAGATAAAAGATCAAAGTGTATGTTTTTTCCAACATTTTCTCCTTTTTTTACAAAACATTTTTAACCTTTAGTTTAATGCAAATTGAGTATCAATTTTATCAAAACTATTCAAATATATATAAATGTAAGTCTTATTTTAAACTTTTAAAAATATGTTCTATTTGTCATCATCTGTCCTTTGATAAAATCAATTAAATTGCTCTTTGGTGTCACTGAGGAGGCGTATCTTGGTATTTTCAGGGGTATTTCATATATGGCCTCATATTTAAGAGATAAGACTTGCAAGCGTTCTTCGATTTGCGATTTTTCTATTATGTGATAGTCATCCCTTAAAGATGATATCTCAAGATATTGTAATGGGAATTTTCCTTTTATCCTGGCGCTCTTTCAAAAATTGACATGATGGATGAGATCTGAATCCAACAAAGAAAGTTATCTTGGAACTCTAACTCGAGGAATCACAAATCGATTGAAATTGAATTTTTTGCGCACTTTGCCGTTTATTGTCTTAATTGTAACTTCGATGAACACTTGAAACAATATTTTTACCAGATAACGAGGATATGAGATGAGCAATTGAGAGATATGGTTTTTGGTTATAAAAGATATTCATTTATTATGCGTATTTTTATTTATTTTATTTATTTATTTATTTATTTATTTATTTTTATTTTATTTTATTTATTTATTTATTTATTTATTTATTTATTTATTTATTTTTATTTATTTTTTTTTTTTATAGCGAAAGTTTGGTTTGAAAATTTAATGTGAAACTTTGGCATAATTGTTTGCTTGTTTTTTTTTTTTTTTCAATTATTTGAAAAAAACTTTTAATGAAAATAAGTAGAATCCACATAAAGAATTAAAATTAAATCGATATGGAAATTTTCTCAAAAGGAATTTAAAAAAGAGTAGTTAGTAAATTAACAAAAACAGATATTATCCAACCTTTTATAATTTTTATATTAAAAGCGAGTCTAATATTTCTTTATTTAAAATAAACAAATGAAATCATTTTCAAAATACAATTTAAACGTTAGTTATTGATTTGTACTACATTTATAAGTCTACATACAGCCGTGGAAAAAATTAAAAGGACAAGCAAAACGTCGCCAAATGTAAGAGCCGCTTGGCTAGAAAATTATGCATATATTTATATGATAAAAATGCTTGAAACGAAACATTTCAAAACAAAATTTAATATTGAAAATTTGTAAAATCACTAAGAGGCATGAATTTAGAAGGGTTTAATAACTTGCTACTTGGAAAAATCTATAAGGACACGCATTTCTTTTGAAATCGTAAACAAAATTTTGCACATTTGGTAATATCATAGTATTGTTTAACACTAAAACTACCGCGGGTGGTCAAATGACCCTTTTTGAATTTTTTTTTCTTTTTGGAATTTTTTAAACTAAAGCATTACGAAATTTCTTTATATTTCACGACTTTTATTAAAATACTAGCAAACCCCGCGGCTTTGCTCGCGTAATAGTTGAAATATGCCAAGTGATATTTGTATGACTATTTTTTATTGGAAGAACACTTTTTGAAATAATTCAAAAATTACATATTAAGCCACAGTTTGATGATAATTAAGAAAGTATTTTGAGACTTTTGTGCGCATTTCATACGCTTATTTCAGTATTCATTTGAAGTTTTGAAATTTTTAGAAACCAACTTAACACATTTACATCTTAAAATTAACCATCATGTCAAATTCCAAGCTTCTTGTCTAACAGTCTACATCCTCTCTGGAGTTAGTGGCATCAACATAAAAGGCCGAAACAGAGTTGAAATAGAAAGTCTCGAAAAATGTTGAAACAGAGACTGTCACCATTAATTTGCCAACATTAACCTAGAATTCGGTTGGTATTTCCTAATATTCTATAGAAAAAGGAATTTAGATGTTTTTAAAGGATTTCTTGATGTTCCTGCCAACCAGGTGGTAGTGACAAAGGAATAAAATATAGCCCGTATAGGATCAGAAAATATCTCTCTTGATCCCTAACGAATAACTTCTGTAATCGGTTTATTATTTCCTGAGATTCCATAGAAAGGGTAATTTAGAACACTTTTAGAATGGTTTTCGCTCCTTCCCTTCGCTTCACACCATTTTAATTTCGAATTTATTTTCGACTGTTCTTAGAGGACATTTATATTTTATTAGTAACTACGGTGCTATATTTAAAGTTTCTAGCCTCTTCAGTACCGTAGAAATCGCAATTTAGAAAGTTTTTTGCTCCTGCAACCCTCGACATAAAATATAACTTATGTTTGTGCAGGTTCTATCACCATCAATTTTCAACCATTATGTTTGAAATCGGTTTAGTATTTCATACGATTGCATAAAGAAAAAATTTAGAACGCTTATAGAATGCTTTTCGCTCACTTCATACTTTTAAATTTGGAATTTACTTTCGACAATTCTTAGAAAGCATTTGCATCTTTGAAATAATTACCATTCCAAATTTGAAATGTTAGAACACCTCAGTAACACAAAAGCGCAATTTAGAACATTTTTTGCTCCTGTAACGCCCAGGTGGTAGTGACAACAACGTAAAATATAGTCTTTGTTGGAGCGGGGACTGTCACCATCAATTTGAAACCATTACTTCTGAAATAGGTTTATATTTCCTGAGATTGCGTAGAAATCGCTATTTAGAGCCTTTTTAGAACGCTTTTCGTTCAATTTCACTCGTTTTAAATTTCAAATTCTGAAGGAACTCTTCTCAGAGAGTATTTGCATCTCATAAGTAATTACCTTGCCAAATTTCAAGCTGCTAGCACATTCAGTATCACAAAAATCACAATTTAGAACATATCTCTATTCTAAAAATAAGTTCCTAACGCTGTCGCCGCCGCCGGTTTTGATTTTTTTGTGACCGAAGGCTTTCTTCGTTAATATTAAGAAAACTATTGCATACAAAAACATGAAAACCGGAGGTATTATAGAGAAATGTTTGATAAACACGCTGATGCAGACAGTTTTCAAATCGAAGAATTATTTTAAGAAATATTTAATGCTAAATTTGGACAAAATCGTTCCATTAAAAAAGTTTTATAGGACCAAAAACTTTACATGGTAATTTAATCATTTTTAGATTATATTATCCATTAGAATTTTCCAGTGTGCAGACTGTATTTATTTCTTTAATTTGACTCATTTTTTGAGGTTTTATTTCTATTTTAAATTCAAATTTTCAGCATTTCGAGAGATATTGTTTATATATTTTAGAAAATGGTATTAATTTAAACTGTTGCCAACTGTATAAGCAACGCAAACAATAATGTTTGCTTCAAATTAAAAATTTATTTACACGTGACTATTATATACAGAAAATATAAAAAGCAGGAACTCATTGAAAATTACGTCATAAAATCTATATTTACACGTGAATTTTAAAAGAGAAAGAATATTGTAAAATAATAAATTCATCAACCTGCATAACCTGCATCTTAAATAGGATAAATTACATCACATTACACTTATTACGTAAAATGAACAAAAAATAATGTTGGAAAACAGTTTAAATTTAAAAACTGCGCGAGACATTTATTTGATATTTTGAGATGATCTTATCGACTATTTTTGTTATGACAGCGGAAATAATATTTCATTTCTAACAACAGTATTTTCACGTGAATATTAAAGAGAAAAAAAAAGTTTAATGAAAATTACGTCAGATTAAAACAATACATTTAAAATGTCTTATTTAAAAAACTTTCTTTTCCCTTTGTTAAAAAATACATGGAGACAAAGACTCTGTTTACTTAAATAATTTTATATTAGCTTATTTTGAAATGTTTAACTGATTTTATTTAATCAAAGACGGAAACAGCCATTGTAATTTTTAATAGCAGCTGATTTGGCCTTAAAATTCCCCAATCAAAGAAAAATGAATAGAAACCCGTTTATACTGAGATCGCCACTGTTTTTTAAATTATAATTGAATCTTCCGAAATATTTTTAAAGCCGGTGAAATTAGCATGCTTTTAGAGTCTGCGGTGTCTGAACGGGGGTGTGCGAGCGTAGCTCGAAGGGGGCAGAGCCCCCTCGTTTTTTAAAATGCAACTGCAAGGTTTTAGTTACGCTGACATGAAATAGATTTTATATTGGAGCAAGGTATGTCATCATCAATTTCCAGCCATTACTTTTGAAATTGGTTGGGTATTTTCTGAGATTGCAATTTAGAAATTGCAATTTAGAACGTTTTTCGTCCATTTTCACCACTTTTAAATTTCGAATTATTTATTAAATGTTCTTAGACATCATTTATATCTTACAAGTAACTACCATGTCTAGTTTCAACTTGCTAGCCCTGCAATATTACAAAAAAAGTAATTTAAATAGTTTTTTGCTCGTTCACCCCTTTCGGGGTGTGGCACCGATATGAAATATAGCCTATGTTGGAGCGAGGGCTGTCACTATCGTTTTCACACCATTTTTTTTAAAATCGGTTCTATACGGAACGAGATGTCATTCGGTCAAGTAGTGTAGGAATTATTCAGATTTAAAAGTTGGATTTCTTACTAATTAATTCATTTTTAGTAGCTGCAAATCAGATTGCAATGCGGATAAATTTTAAAGTATACATCAAAATTATTTTGCGGAATGAGGTGTAATTTTGGATTCGGAAATTTGAAGCTTGAAGAAATCGATTTTTTAAATTCATAAATTACAATTCAGAATATATCTATTTTCAAAATTCATTTTCGAGAAAAATATGAATTCTAACCTATGAATTTTTGAAATAGAAATGAATAACTTTCCGCTTGGTACCCAAAGATAGATTTGTAAAATATGTGTCAGACGCACCGGGATTAGTGCATTTTTTTTTCCGAGAAAACCCGTTTTCTTGTAGGCCTAGCTTACGTAAACAGCGTGTCAGTTTTATTTTATTATGAAATAGATTATACAAACCTCTAAATCGAACAGCCATATTTCGATTGAAATTGAATTTTTGGGGTATTTCTTTTAATTGTCTTAATTGCAGATTCGATGAACAATCGAAAAAATAAATTTACCAGACAATGATGATAATAGATCATAGAAACAAAGATAAATGTTTTGGTTAGAGCAGATACTATCATGTTAAAATATCATGTTTGTTTTGTTATAGCGAAGATTTGATTCACTTGAATCTGAAACTGTTGTTGCATTGTTTGTTTGTTTTTTCAATGATGTGAAAAACACTTGTAATTAAAATAATCGCAATCCATTCAGTTAAGTTGGTTTAGAATTAAAATAAGTCGATATTGAAATTTTCTCAAAATGAATCTTTTGAAAAAAGTAGATAGCAAATTAATAAAAAAGACTTTTTGCATAGCCTGTTAGAATTTTTATAATAACCAACTCGTCCGAAATTTCTAATTCATTTGAAAGAAATTAATTTGAAAATACTGCATTTTAATCGTTTCTTATTTAACTGTAATTTTGTTTTTTAATTTGCATTACCTATAATTCTTATTATTCATTGACTACATTTATATCTCGGTATAAGTACGTACTTTGAAATTTTCATTTGTTTATTTTTGTAACTCGCTTATATTATTTAGCATTTATTTGTGTCTTCTCTTAGATGATTATTTCAACGAAAACTAAAATGAGTAATTTTATGCAGTTGGGTGTTAATTTTTAAAAAGTCTAATTTTCAAATAAATTCTAAAAATGGGTGAATTGTATTCATTTTAAGAGTAACTCGCATTAACATTTAAGTTGCTGCAAATTATCTATCTGATCAAAGCTATTAAAATATGTAACTGTATGTTCTTTTCTTCACTTATATGTAAATGTATGATTTTATATCCTCTGAACTTCCTTAAAATCAATTAAATTATTTTTGTCCCATTGACGAGATATATCAGAGGACATATAGGGGTATATCATGTAAGGACTCGTATTTAAGAGATAAGAATTGCAAGCGTTCTTCAATTTGCGATTTTTTCTATTATCTAATATTCATCCTTTAAAGATGATATCACACGATATTGTGATGGGAATATCTCTTTTATCCTGGCGTTCTTTCAAAAATTGACATGATGCATGAGACTTGAAACCAAGGAACAAAGTTATCTTTGAAATTTGTCTCGAGAATCACAAATCAATTGAAAACGGATATTTTCAGAATTTTGTCGTTTATTGTCTTAATTGCAGTTCCGATGGACAATAGAAACAATACTTTTATCAGATAATGACGATATGCAATCATTAGGAGAAAGATAAATGTTTTTGTGATAGAAGATAACAGAAGTTTTAATTTCTGTCAAATCTCCATTTTTTTAAGACAAAGCTAAAATGCAATTTATTGCTAAAATGTTAAAAAGATCGTCTGCCATCAGAATTTATCTGCAAATTCATTTGAATATTATTAAATAATTTCCTTCACGAACATAAAACGATCTGAATTTTAGTAAAACGAGTTGGATGTGCCAATCCCAAAACTTTCTTCTATCTTATACATCTTAATATTTCAAAACCTAGTTACACATGTTCATACTTCAATATTATTAGTTCAATACTATACCAACTTTGATTTTCATCTTAAATTTCTGCTCAAGTCAATTAAACGGGCTAAAAACGAGTTAATCTATATCATGATATTTGTTAAAATTTTTAATTTTTCCTTATTCTGTCGTTATCAGCTGTTTGCGAATAGCCGGCATAGCAGGAAGCGAGTTCCCGCCGCTGCATGAGCCGCCGATGCACAATAGAACTACGAAAAATCAAGAAAAGTATACAAAAATCGCTAACACGGAGCCCCTTTACCGCGCAATATTTCCAAATTCAAGGAGAACCTGTTGGCCAAAGCCAAAAACAAGCACAAACATTTTGGTTCAATTGTATGCATAATTTTATACGCTGTTCGATGGTACAATAATGAAAATGGCACAGAGATCGGAATTATAGCGCCCCCTTCTTTCGGAATTTTTTCAAGTTCAGGGAGGACTTGTTTGCCATAGCCAGAAACATGCACAAAAAATTTGGTTCAACTATATAGATAACTTCATACACTTTCGATGGTACAATAATGAAAATGGTACAGACATCGCAATTATAGTGCCCCCTTCCGGCAGAATTTTTCCAAATTCAGGGAGGACCTTCGTGACATGACCAAAAATAAACACATAAAATTTGGTTCAATTCTATGCATAACTTCATACATTTTTCGGCGGTACAATATTCAAAATGACACAGAAATTGTACAAAAATCGCTATTACAGTGCCCTCTACGAGCGATTTTTTTACAAATTAAGGGAGGACCTCCTTGCCATAGCCAAGAACTTAAAATTTTTTTTGGGTTCAATTCTATTCATAACTTCATACACTTTTCGATGGTGCAATATTCAAAATCGCACAAAAATTGCTATTACAGAGCCCCCTAACGGCGACTTTTTTGCAAATTCATGGAGGAACTGCTTGCCATATCCAAAAACTTAAAATAAAAATTTGGTTTAATTCTATGCATAACTTCATACACTTTTGGACGGTACAATATTCAAAATCGCACAAAAATCGCTATTACAGCGCCCCCTACCGGCGAATTTTTTCCAAATTCAGGGAAGACTTGCTTGCCATAGCCAAAAACTTAAAATAAAAATTTGGTTTAATTCTATGCATAACTTCATACACTTTTGGACGGTACAATATTCAAAATCGCACAAAAATCGCTATTACAGCGCCCCTACCGGCGAATTTTTTCCAAATTCAGGGAGGACCTGCTTGCCATAGCCAAAAACTTAAAATAAAAATTTGGTTCAATTCTATGCATAACTTTATACACTTTTGGATGGTACAATATTCAAAATCGCACAAAAATTGTTATATCAGCGCCCCCTACCGGCGAATTTTTTCCAAATTCCGGGAGGACCTGCTTGCCATAGCCAAAAACTTATAATAAAATTTTGGTTTAATTCTATACATAACTTCATACACTTTTTGATGGTACAATGGCGACAGACAGACGGACAGACGGACACACAGACAGACAGACATTTTCTATAAACATGTTTTTTGGAATCTCTGACCCCTAAAACATGCAAATCCGTCGAAAACCGGAAGTCGAAAAAAATTTCGATTGCAATACTTTCTTCTATTGAAGATAGAAGAAAGTAAAAATCCTAGATGCCATTAGAAGTTTAGAATTAAAATTAAGTGGTATAAGGGGGCTGTGCATACATAACGTTATCATTTTAGGGGGGAGGGTGGTCTGACTCTTGCTATAGTACGGTATCTGAAGGTGGAGGGGGGGGGGGTTGCTTTTTGATATCTTTATCATTTTTTATCTAACCACACTTTTCTCTTTTCAGAAACTTTTTCTTTACATCCAAATTTCTTTGCATCCAATCTGTTACATTTTTTATTATTTTTCTTTTATATGTTTTTATGAAAATACAAAAATTATTAAAGTCATTAAATAATTATAAAATCATTTGATTTTAACATTTGAAATACCCCAACGTTTGGCATTCTGATTCTTCTGCCATATGCGTATATAATTCTCTGTTAGAGAAACCAGGAGTATGTAGGATATGATACTTGTGTTTATCGGTAACTCAAAGAAGGCTGTTCAATGTTTTGTTGATAAGAAGTTCTGCTTTTACCCTCCGCGGGCAGGAAACAAATTCAAGAAGACAATATTACTGTCGAATGCATTATGTAACAATAAGCTATTATTAAATACTTTTAAATAATAACTAACTCTTTTAGATGACATTTGATATAAATTTGTTTCATGTGTTGATACTTTATTGTCTTCTTGAATCCGTAAAGTATGCAACTAACAAATGTGTAATCATATGTGTCATCACTGCAAGCGTATGTAAGAAAGAAAAAGAATGTTTAAATAAAAGAATTTTTAGCCATTGATAATCATATCATCGGATAGGGAGGGTGGGGGGAGTCGACGAATGATAACGTATGATATCGTAAGGGGTGGAGGGGGTCCAAAATTAGCAAAATATTGATAACGTACATATATGCATAGGCCCTAAATAATATCCCACCACCTTTCAAAGGATTAAAGCATGGCTTTTGTCCTTTGTTAGCGAATCTGGAAATTTTTATTTTATCACCTATATTTCTGTAAATATATATATAACATATATTTTTAATCTTTATTTTAAAATGTGGGACAACTAAAACATAGATTAACAGTCGAAATTCTAAATAGACTTCGAATAAATAAAAACTGAAATTAACAGAATTAAAATAGGTGCAAAATAGATTTATAATTATTTTAAGAAGGGCAAAAATAGGTGCAAAATATATTTGATTGACGTAATTCAAAAACTGCAGAATTTGAATGACTTTATAAACTAATTAATATAAAGAATAAATACGAAAATTTTATTACATTAAATTATTGATTTTATAATTATACAAGAAACAGATTTTTTTTTGTTATTCATCAACATTTTCGATTTTGAGGAGTCGTATTAACAGTATAGGAACTTAATGTTGAGTAAATAGAAGAAAAAAAAAACAAATATTGAAGACATATTTTTCGAAAACCAAAAATGAAACAACGTTATTTCAGAAAAAAATGTTTCTTCTGTAAGTGGTTAATGTTTTCTAAAAGATTAAACTTAACTTTTTATTGGTCAATTTTCAAAAAAGAATGATATATTTTAAAAAGTACGAGTGATCGTAATGATAAAAAAAACTTAAAGTTTTTAAAATTAAAGATTCGACAAAAATAACTAGGATTATTTTACTACTATTTAAAGATTCTTTCTTAATTTACAGACCAAAACACGTAAGATAAGTTCAATTAAGAATACTTGTACAAATTTAAGCGTTTATTTTGTTAGAATATGTTTAACTGAAATGCTATCTTCTCAAAGTGTTTCAATTAAAATAAAGTAAAATCAAACGATCTCTTAAAAGAACTTAAAAAAAAGGTTGTTTTGAGAAGAGACCACCTTACAGGGAATAATTTCATTTCAGAATTCCCAAAACTATCAGAAAAATACGTGACACATTGATGTTTTTTTTTTTTTTTTTTTTTTTTTTTTTTTTGGAAGTTCAACCAAAAGGTCTGTGATTTAACTTAGAAAGTGTATCACATTGTATTGTTTAATAGTCATTGCCATCTAAACACATCACTTACAAATCGGAAGAAACAAGCTAAACTTTACAGCTCTCTTTAGACTCTTTGGGATGGAACTGATTTAGAAATAAAACTAAATTGTTTACATGTCCAGTTGTAATATAGCAAGAAGAAGCTATAAGCATTAAGGGACTGGACTTAATCAATTTTGTCTCCAAAGGGAACTCTAAGAAACCTTGCGTTCAGTCATTTGTGTTATACGTGAAGCTGTTGTAAGGTGAACTAAAAAAGTATTTTTTATGGTATTAGGTATTGTAATGACCTGTATAAACTTCCACAAAGTATAGTTTTAGGTTTATATCTTAAACATTAACTTCTTCAAGAGGGTATTTGCTATTCCAGCAATGACAATATATTATTTTAATTTTAGAATGTAAAGGGAATGTAAGAAACAGAGAAAGCATGTCTAAATATAAAGAAAATTAATTATTTCCAATATAAAACTGTCTTAGGACTCAAAATATTAAAATATAATTTCTGAGTGTATAGTATTATAACCCGCGGCAGATTTTGACTCAGGGGTGATCCTGGGCCAGTGAGGAGGTGCAAAATGTAGACTCAAAGATTCTTTATGCTTCTGTGAATATATACTATTTATGAGGATACGCAATACAAATATCCGTATATTTAATGTGATTGAATGAAAATAAAATAGACGCGAATAAATGTAAGAATAACAATACCCTTTTAAAAAAAAGGGCGGAAGAATAAAAGGAGATAGCTACTATCATAGATTTTCTATTAATAATGAGTTTGTAATTCTTGCTACTACAGAATAATTTTATTTCACTCTTAGTATAGGAAGGGTATATAAAAAATACAGATAACGTGTTAAAAGTTCTAGAGAATTATTTACTATCACGACAAGTATTTTAAAACTGTAAAGCTAAAACATGTGCTTTCTGAGCATAGGACTTGCATTAAACTTTTATCTATTGACGGTACTTATAAATACCATTAAAATAACTTGTTATAAAATTCATTTAATACATTGATTAGTAGTTATACAGTTTAGAATGAGTTATAGAAGCATTAATTTTTCTTGTTCCAAAAGCATTATTAGTTACACAAAGCAAAAATATTTTTAAAAAGATGATTTCTTGCCTTTGCGTTTTTCAGCTTTCTTGGTGTTAGTGAAAGGGAGAGAATTTTTCAATTCGGAAATATTTCTTTATTTCTATTGTAAGAATATTATATTTGTACATCTCCTAATTCAACAAAATACTATGGAAAATATTTAAAATAAAAGATTTGAGTGGGGTTGTAAATATTGCATAAAATCCTTACCAATTCAATTTTAATTAATCCTTCTGAACACTTCAATCCTTCTAAAATCCTTCTAAAATTTATTAAATTATTATGTAAATCTTCTAATGTAGTTTCAAGAATTCACGAAAAATGCTTAAGAAGATAAAATTTTCATTAATTCATAATTCCGTACATAAAGGGTTAACTTTAGCACATTCATTGCTTGCGGCTATTGCTGTCATTATAACGAGACTAGCCCTTTATAATCTAATAACAAGTCCAATCTATTGTTATTTCTCATTCATATTCCGGCAAGCAGCGTCACATTTTTAAACCAATTTTAGGGTACAGCTAGCGAAGGCTGTTGTCATAACAACATTGCACAGCTCGCTGCATGAAATGAATGGCATCCGGATTACAGATATTATACAGATATTTCCGTATCGAAGGCAGTTATTAGTAATCGAGTTGTCATTCATTTGTGGTGCTTTCAATGTGCTGTGTGATATTGCCGTGGAAATACCCCTTTCATGTGTGCCAATTGACTGGCCATATCTGTACCATATAATCTATAATCTATACAAAAATCAATCCCAATAAAACTGGTTGCAGTAATGTCATGTTATCTCCTTTACTATCAGTTTTTATTTTACTTTAAATGGCGCTCTTTTTGTTATCATAATCAGATATATTTTATCAGTCATTTTGTGAGCAAAAGTAACAATCAATAAATCAAACAAACTCTCTTACACTTGATGCATTTGCATTTAAATAACAAACTCATTACTTTTACACACTTTGTTTAACTTATTTTCTAGTATTACAGTCTGAACTATTTTTATGTATGAAGACATCAAATGAAAATGCTATACACCAGTTTTGAAAGAAATTTATAAAACAGGATGCGTATGGTATTTGAGGACATAAATTTATTTTGCTATTGCTCCATTTCAATAAATTGAACTTATTTTTTAATAGGTACAATAATAATGAAATATATTTAGCTTACTTAAGAAATGAAAAGGCACGCTGAAATTGTAACTTTAAAGACTGAGCATAGTGATTGTTATTCGATTTTAAAAATTGCCAGATGTTTCGTTTACGAAATTCGTAAGTTGTTGGATCCCAAAGATGGAAATGTCCAACCAATATCAAAGCGTAAAGACCTTTGAAAACGTTCTCACATAACTAGGAAAGTCGATATTAATCCAGAAAACTCAACTAATCATCAATGATAATTTCAGAAAATCAATGGTCACTCCAAAAAATATTCCGTTTTCGAAGGAACAATCAGAATTGTTGTCCATGAAGACATCAGATGTAAATGTGATGATGAAAGTAAAATTTATGTCAGGAAAAACAAATGAAAATGGCTAAATTAGATCTAAAATGTTCTTAAAGAAACTGAAAAATCCAATAGAAGACAATGTGATTGGACTTCTCCCAGACGAGAAAAACTCTGACCTAAATCATAAAATTAAAACTAAATGGCACCACACTTCTTATGTAAATACTTTTCTGTCGTTTCAACAGTTAGGCAGGTAAAACTTTCTGGTACTAACATGAATTCGAGGATTATTAAATATGAAGGTAACGTGATGCCTCTTACCTGTTTGTGACTTTTCACAAGGCCAGGGTTAACTCTGTTGCCTACATTCATGTGCAGGAAAAAGTTATTATACCAGTGTACGAAATAGAACTTTTATGTCTTTCAAAGGGACTCACCATTCTAATATTAGTCTTAAATATCAAAGGCATGGTTAGTTTAAAACTTCCATGACCACATAACCCTTAATATTTGGCCTCTAACTCTCCAGACCTCAATCTATCATGCTATTACATATGGCACATTGTTATGAGGGAGATCAATAAACTCCCCATAAAACCAACAAATTTATGAAAGCCGCTGAAGTAAGAGTAATGTTTAATACCAATCAAGATTCTTTAATTCAAGAATATAGACGATGAAGTTCTGACACAGAAGCAGTTATAAAAGCCAAAGATGGTTATGTATTGAAAGCAAATTAAAAATTTTTAATGCATTTACGATTCTACGAAGGAAAAATGTAAACAGAAATAGAATATAATTTTGCTGTTTAAAAATTTTGGACAATAACGTAGCTAGAGGTAAAGAAAATTTTTAACAAAAATCTTCTTACATTTTTACAAATATTTATACAGTAGTTTAGTCAATTTATTAAAAACATTAAATTTCTCAACTTTTAGTACCTATAAAGCTACTTATTTAAAACCATCATATTTTTTAAAAAGGTAATCAAAAACTATTAAAAACGCTAATCTTCTAAGTACTTAATCTGTATTTAATATTAATACATTGTAACTATTAATGGATTGAGAGCGTTGCATTAAGACAAAATACTGTATGTGACGTTTAAAAGAAATTAGTTGTCCAAGTTCAAATGTTTTTTCTAGAATTTCCTGTTTAAATTTTTCCTAAAAAATCTTTTCTCTAAATTTTTCTAAAAGCTATTTAACACAAAAATATTTTCAGAAAAAAAAAATAAATAAAGCACAGGCATCATCCTTTAACTACTAAATTTGAACAATTATAAAACCAATACGAAACTGTGACATATTTTATTTGATACAGGACTGAATGTGAAGTTTTAATGGAGATTATGCTAAAAGGAATTACATACAGATGTATGGATTTATGTTTCTTAGGATTTCTGCGTTAAAATGCCACAAAACTGCTTTGGAGACTACATAATATATTTTTTCTTTGATATTTGAAAGGTTTTAGGTCTGCTACTAAGCTTCAAATTTTTTATCTTTTTTTTTTTTCTTTCACGATTTAAAATCTAAATTCTACAGTCATCTTTTTAATAGTTTAGTGGAAATTAATAATATTCCTGTGTTATTATATTAAGCAATCAACATTAATGGCCACGTAAAGTTTAAGATCTTATACTTTATGGAAAATATTTAAAAATTAAATTTCAATCCGATTAAAAAGTGCAAAAAAATAAAAATAAAAAGTGAAGAAAAGTCGAATAAATAAAAGGGAGTAAAATTCGAAAAGCAAGTGGAAATTTAAAAATATACATATTTCTCAAAACGTAAATTATAGCAACACACGATTCGGTATTTTTCTGAAATAAAAGTATGTTTTAAAAATAATGCTGCTGGAAATAAAAGGGAAAATTAGAGGATTTACTTTTACAACTTTATGAAAAGTTACGTTATTATATCATTTCAATAAGAATTATTTGATACTAGCAAACCCCGCGGCTTTGCTCGCGTAATATTTGAAATATGCCAAGTGATATTTGCATGACTACTTTTTATTAGAAAAACACTTTTTGGAATAATTCAAAAATTACAAATTAAGCCACAATTTGACTAAACTTTATTATAAAAGTGCGATAGACATAAATGAGATTTTAATTAATAAGAAGAACTAAAACTAATTCCAAATAAATGATAATTTAGAAAATATTTTGAGTCTTTTTTGCTTATTTCATACGCTCATTTCAGTATTCATTTGAAGTTTTGAATTTTTTAGAAACCATCTTAACACATTTACATCTTAAAATTAACCATCATGCCAAATTCCAAGCTTCTTGTCTAACAGTCTACCACCTCTCTGGTGTTAGTGGCACCAACATAAAATGCCGAAATAGAGTTGAAATAGAATGTCTTGAAAAATGTTGAAACAGAGACTGTCACCATTAATTTGCCAACATTAACCTTAAAATCGGTTGGTAGTTTCTAATATTCTATAGAAAATAGTTTAGATGTTTTTAAAGGCTTTCTTGTTGTTCCTGCCAACCAGATGGTAGTAAAACCGGCATAAAATATAGCCCGTATAGGATCACTCTTGACTCGCAACCAGTAACTTTTGTAATCGGTTTATTATTTCCAGAGATTCCACAGAAATCGTAATTTAGAACTCTTTTAGAATGCTTTTCGCGCCTTCCCTTCGCTTCACCCCTTTTTAATTTCGAAGTTATTTTCGGCTGCTCTTAGAGGACATTTATATTTTATAAGTAACTACCGTGCTATATTTAAAGTTTCTAACCTCTTCAGTACCGCAGAAATCTCAATTTAGAAAATTTTTTGCTCCTGCAGCCCTCGAGGGGTTGTGGTACCAACATAAAATATAACTCATGTTTGAGCAGGTTCTATCACCATCAATTTGCAACCATTATGTGTGAAGTCGGTTTCGTATTTCTTACGATTGCCTAAAAATCGTAATTTAGAAAGCTTATAGAACGCTTTTCGCTCACTTCATCATATGAAATTTGGAATTTTCTTTCGACAATTCTTAGAAAGCATTTGCATATTTTAAGTAATTACCATTCCAAATTTAAAATGTTAGACCCCCCCTCAGTAACACAAAAAACGCAATTTAGAACATTTTTTCCTCCTGTAACCCCCAACAACGTAAAATATAGGCAAACAACGTAAAATATAGGCTACGTTGGAGCGGGGACTGTCACCATCAATTTGAAACCATTACTTCTGAAATCGGTTTATATTTCCCGAGACTGCGTAGAAATCGCTATTTAGAACGTTTTTTGAACGTTTTTCGTTCATTTTCACCCCTTTTAAATTTCAAATTTTTAAGGAACTCTTCTCAGAGAGCATTTACATCTCATAAGTAATTACCATGCCAAATTTCAAGTTGCTAGCTCCTTCAGAATCCCAAAAATCACAATTTAGAATGTTTTTTTAAAATGCAACCTCAAGATGGTAGTGACGCTGACATGAAATAGATCCTATATTGGAGCAATACGTCATCATCAATTTCCAGCCATTACTTTTGAAATCGGTTGGTTACTTTCTGAGACTGCACAGAAATCGCAATTTAGAACGTTTTTCGTCCCTTTTCACCCCTTTTTAATTTCGAATTATTTAGGAAATGTTCTTAGAGATCATTTATATCGTATAAGTAACTACCATGCCTAGTTTCAAGTTGCTAGCTCCTGCAGTATTACAAAAAGCACAATTTAGATCGCTTTTTGCTCCTTCACCCCCTTTGGGGTAGTGGCATCGACATGAAATACAGCCTATGTTGGAGCGAGGGCTGTCACCTTCGTTTTCACACCATTATTTTTTAAATCGGTTCGGTACTTCCTGAAATTGCATAGAAATCGCAATTTAGAAAGTTTTTTAGAACGCTTTTCGCTCATTTTCACTCCTCTAAAATTTCGATTTTTTAGGAAATGTCATTAGAGATGATTTGTATCTTATAAATAACTGTCCTGTCTAATTTCAGGATTCTATGCCCTTCAGTAACACAAAAATCGCAATTTAGATCGCTTTTTGCTTCTGCAAACCCTAGGTGGTAGTGAGACCGACATGAAATAAAGCCTATGTTGGAGCAAGGGCTGTCATCATCAATTTCCTACCATTACTTTTGAAATATGTTGGGTACTTTTAGCGCATTTTCACCCCTTTTAAATTTCGATTTTTTTAAGAAATGTTCTTAGAGATCATTTATATCTTATAAGTAACTACCATTCCAAATTTCATGTTTCTAGGATCTTCAGTAACGCAAATTCCCGAACGTTTATTTTGCTCCTGCGCCCCCTTTGGGGGTAATGACACCGACATGAAACATAGGCTATGTTGGAGCAAGGGTTGTCACCATCATTTTGACACCATTATTTTTGAAATCGGTTAGGTACTTTTCTAGATTGCGTAAAAATCGGCATTTAGAACATTTTTTACAACGCTTTCGACTCATTTTCACCCCCTTTTTAAATTTCGAATTTTTTAAGAAATATTCTTGGAAATAATTTATAGCTAATAAGTAACTACCATGCGAAATTCCATGAATCTGGGCCCTTCAGTAACACAAAAATCGCAATTTCGAACGATGTTTTGTTCCTGCACCCCCTTTTGGGGTAGTGACACTGACATAAAATGTAGCCTATGTTGGAGAAAGGGTTGTCGCCATCATTTTGACACCATTATTTTTTAAATCAGTTTGGTACTTCTCTTGATTACGTAAAAATCACCATTTATAACGTTTTTTAGAACGCTTTTTGCTCATTTTCACCCCTTTTAAATTTCGAATTTTTTAAGAAATGTTCTTGGAAATCATTTATACGTAATAAGTAACTACCATTCCAAATTCCATGTATCTGGGCACTTCAGTAACGCAAAAATCGCAATTTCGAACGTTTTTTTGTTCCTGCACCTCCTTTAGGGTTAGTGGCACCAACATAAAATGTTGCCTATTTTGGAGCAAGGGTTGTCTCCATCATTTTGCCACCATTATTTTTTATATCGGTTTGCTACTTCTTGAGATTGCGTAAAAATCGCCATTTAGAACGTTTTTAGAACGCTTTTTGCGCATTTTCACCCCTTTTTAATTTCGATTTTTTAAAGAAGTGTTCTTAGAGAACATTAGTATCTTATAAGTAACTACCATTTCAACTTTCATGTTTCTAGGCCCTTCAGTAACACAAAAATCACATTTTTAGAACGTTTTTTGCTCCTGCAACCCCTTTTGGCCAGTGGCACGGACATAAGATATAGCCTATGTTCTAAGTTGGACTAACACCATCATTTTGATACCATAACTTTTAGAATCGGTTCGGTAGCTCCAGAGCTTACCTCCTACAAATAAACAATTTTTACCTCTTTATAATAGAAGTATAGAAGTATAGATTATTTAAGAGAAAGTAGTTTCGTATATGTATTCTTATTATTGTTTTTATTTAGTAGGTCTTCAAGCTATTTATTTAACACAATATTCCATTCAGAAATCAGAAATAACTAAGAATTTTTAAATACGTTAACCTTTTTATTATTAAATATCAAAATAGTGATAGACTATTATCGATTTTATATCGTTAAAGGACTTCATGTGAAGTTTCAATGGACATCATGCACGCTCAAAGAAATCATGACTACATTAACGAGAAATTCCTCGGAGAACATTGATTTCCACCACCGGCAAATTTTAGCTTACCGTCTTTTTTTTATACATTTCTTTTTACGAATCCAGATTATTCAGACAGAAGAACGCTAAATACCTTTGAAAGGCAGCATCCTTTTAATTGCTAAATTTCTACTTGTTTTTCGCTACCAGCATGCATGTGGAATTTCTGCGAACTTCCTCCATGCTGGAAGAAATCTTGTACTATTAAGAAATTTTTATGGGAAAATTGACTTTGGCAATTTTATTATATCAAACATCCAAATAAATAGACTCGCACTTGAAAAAGTTAAAGTTATAATTGCCATAATCATTAGTTGAAAAAAAATGTATTATTATTTTTTTTTTTTAATTTAGATAAAAACAATTATTACGGTATTTTCTGAAATAAAAGAAATTTTCAGTAGTAATGTGGCTGGAAATAAGAAGAAAGTGAAAGAAAAAGCTTACGTTAAACACTTTCCAACACATTCAGAATCAGCAATTACCATCAATAGCCTGAAAAGTATTCGAATTCTTTTGTGAAACCTTGTATATGACATATTTGCATATATATGTACTACTTAATATGCCAAAAATTTTATTCAGTTAGGAAATGCATAATACAGCTTAAAATTCTCCTTCAGCGATTTCCTTTAATCAGCGGAAATAAACTCGAATTCTTTTGCACAGCCCTGTATAGGATCTATAGATTTTATACACACCAAGTAAAATGTAAGAAATTAATTAATTTTAAAAACGCACAACACTGTTGAAAATACACTTCCTACAAAGACAGTGTTGTAACTGAATTCTTTTGTCTTTCCTTGTGTATTAACAATAAATACTATGCACACCATATTCTACAGTAAGTATCATGTTGTGCACATCAGTGCTGTATGACAGTTTCAATATGTTTAGAATAGTACTACATCATTAAAATTCTCTGCGAATGACTTTTTTCCTTAGATGATAATGTAACGCAATTCTTTTGAGCATCCCTGTAAAGGAACTATAAATGCTATACACTTCACTTTCAATAACAAACACTTTATAGTAAAGATTAATAATATATATTAATTACATGGCAATCCAATTTTATTTAGGTGAGTTAGAATACGGACAGACAGACGGCCATATTGGCGGTCAGACAAACATAAATCATACACTTGTAGAAGTACCGGGTGGCCA
The DNA here is from genome assembly GCA_963932465.1 of Maratus speciosus. NCBI lineage: Eukaryota > Metazoa > Arthropoda > Arachnida > Araneae > Salticidae > Maratus > Maratus speciosus. The sequence goes on along the minus strand of OZ010795.1, from coordinate 327,450,297 downwards.
AAATTAAAGCACCACTACTTTGACCTTCTTATATATCAAAATACTCGGTGTAATACTATGTTCACACTGGATACCTTAAGATATCTCAGGCCGCCGAACTCTCTCGGTGAGTTTCGACTTACTTCGACTAGATACAGGAACGACCACTCACTCTCGTTGGCTATGAGGCTTCGCTTTTACTGATTGGCTGTTGCGGCTGTTTTCATTTTAAGCGCATGCGCATACTTTTCTTTTGTTCAGATCACAGACACAGTGACGCTACTGGGATATCTTAAGTAAGGGTTTCGATGTGAACAGCCATCCGATGTGAACAGGCATCCAACACTTCAAAACTGGTTGTCTAAGATATCTTAAGTTTCTAGGGTGAACAGGGTATGAAGAGTCAAATTATTGTGCACATAATATTCGAGAGATGTGAAAACGGGTTAAGCGAAAGACAATTAGTTCCCGAAACACCGATAGATGGAGCTGTTCAACAGAAAATAGGAAAAGAAGACAAAAATTAAAAATAAACACACGCGAAAAGAACATTTTCCGTTTTAATTTTTATTATCTTGTGGTAAAAAAAAAAGTAAAGAAGCTTAAACTGCCTTTGTAACTGGACTTTCGCATTGTAAGCGCAAAACTTTCCATAAATCCATGGTTTATAGCAATGTGCTGAGTGTAAAAGAGGATACAAACCGGGGTGAATGTTATTTCTTCTACAACGTTTCAATACTGACAAAGTAATCATTCATGCGTTTTTAACAACCTGACTATCTTGATCCGTGCGATTTTTTTGTTGTGAGGAGTCTTAAAAAATCTTTTTTATAAAGGACGCTAAGTAATCTTGGAATACCTGAAAGAATGTATCTCTCTGCTTGTGAAAAGCATCTCAGCCGGCCAATTAAGATCCAAAGTTGAACAAGCTGTCGAAAGACTAGAATTCACATCTTCAAGAAGGAAATCATATTGAACAGCATTCCGTGCGTCGATAAAGCCCTTGTCACGTGAACTTGGTATGTTGAAATACAGTCTGTAGAGATGTGTCTTTTTAGCGTATGACCTGTAGTACAGCACCATCTATCGGTGTTTTGGAAACAATTGATTGTCACTTAATCCGTTTTAGGAGTGTTGAAGTAGTGTGAGCACAAAATGTGAAGCCTTTACACTGAGTAGTTCGATATATAGGGAGGTCGAAATGGGGGTGGTTTATTTCTGGCCGCTCTGTCTGTCGAAAAGTGGTTAAAAAGGATTCTTTACAACTTTATAAACAGTAGTGTTACTGTTTCAGTTTTAAAACAGAATATTTTTACATTATTGAAAAGTATAGTTAACTTGACAATAGCTGAATAATTTTTGATATTTCCCATTCAAGTTCAATACTGGCGAAAAATCAGAATCTTCTATAGTATGGTTCCATCATTTTAGCTTCTTGAGTTTTTGTAAAATTATCTGAATTCTTAAAACTACGAAATAGGCAATTTACCTTTTCCGCTCGGTACAGGCTGAGAGAAACTTTTTTGTTTTCCAAATGAAAATTTTTAAAATTTCATTGTAACAGTCATTTGATTGAAAAGTGTAACTCATTCAAAAATTACACGGAAATACATTTTTTGTTTTCAAAATTTAAACAACAATAAAAAGGAAAATTATTCTAGATTTTTTATGTAATATGTATTTCAATACAGGACTGTATATGAAATTTCGATGGGCATCATGCATGCAGAAAGAAATCATGTATAGTCTGATGAGACATTCTTCGGGAAAATCGATTTCTGCCACCTACAAGATTTAGCTTTCCATCTTTTTTTTTTTTGGAAAGCAGATTATTCTGAAAGAAGAACGCGAAATCCCTTCGGAGAGTACAAAGTATCTTTTTTCTTTGATATTTGGAGAGTGTTAGATTAACTGTTAGAGTTCAAATGTTTTGTCTAAAATTTATTTTTATTTTTATTCCTTTATTTTATATTTCAATCCAAAAACTTAAAATTTAGTTTCAAATCGAATGAATGTATCGCACTTTATTTTGTTAAAATTTAGTCGTAGTTGAAAAGAAAAAAAAAGTAACTTCATAGAAAATTCCTGTAAATTTATTATAAAAAAGATCGTTTCTAAGTGCAGATTGTTTACAGTTTAACCACAATTTTCGAATAAGATGTTTCGTCTTATTTAATCACATAAACTTTGCTATTAATCGCAGGAAGTTCTTTAATCTGAAGAAAAAATATCAACAAATAGTTCTTATCTGAAATAGTGGGGCAGTCATATGTATACTTACGTCATTGAACACACTTTGTACGTTTGTGTATATTTACAATAAACACCTAGACCATCGTGTGGATTATACTTATTAAAGCGCTCTTATTTTTTATGTATTTAACCTCCTCGGCTCTGAAGTATCACATGTGATACTTCCAAGCCGAGGAGGAAATTAACTAAACTATTTGATTTTTTCACTTTTTTTACTGTACTTCTATATAGCTAAATATTTTTGTCTTTGAATCAAAACCAATAAATGGCATCACAGATGCTTATTTCCTCAAAAAATAAGTGTTATTTTTACCTGAGTTTGCTAAATGCATTCCAGATAGTGTGTCCAAGAAAGTAAGAAATTTTCAAAATTAATTAACTTAAACGCTTTACAATAAAAAAAGAGGTTTTATAGATCGTTCAGTTAATTAAAAGCCTTCGATTTGATACTGCGTGATTTAGGTCATTGATAATAAAATTTATATTTTAAGGGTGTTAGTAAGATTCGTATTTTTGAACCTAAATTACCAGCCCCATAAAATATAAATTTCAGAAAAAGGGCTCCTTCTCTCATCTATGGCATCTTTTTGTCTGTGTAAAATCAATGAATGTGTATTGGCAGTGTTACTTTACCTTCGGGTATGAAGAGGTTATGACACGTTTAGAATATACCTATGACCCACCACTTCTGCTACTCAGCAGTTGACAGAAACATTGACGAATGGACAAAATATCTGGTAGTAAAAATAAATTTTTATCTTTTTAAATGCCATTAATTACTGAACCTGTCTTAATTGAATTTAAAATATTTCTCGTTCTTAAACTCTGCTTATTATAGATACGCGTGCGTTATCCCTGAAAGTTATATTAAAGGGTTGAATTTCAATTTAATTAAAGGAAAATGTTAATTGCATTCGACTTTATTGCTTTACAGCGCAGAAAAAAAACCTGTGTCTAGCCATGCGAGAAAACTAAAACACACTAAGGTATAATGTAAAAAAAATCTCGTATATATAGGGCGATTTTATCTGAAATTTCTGTCGTTTAACGGAAACTTTCTATTTTCAGTGGCAATTGTACATTTTTCTGCGATAAATGGAAAATTTCCTTTTATCCTTACTCGTTGAGTGTTAAAAACGGAAGTTTTTTTCCATGACAGACAAACAGATATGTTCTTTTTCAGTTGCGAGAAACGGGGAAATTCCAGTTAAATTTTCGTAAATGATTACCCGAAATATGAAATTCATTTTTAAATCTAAATATTGATATCTATTTTTTTCTTCCACTTTAACCCTCTAGTGCATACTGTTGCCAATTGGCAACAAATTAAATTTTCCCTCCTTACCGCTTATTTACCGTTCCTCTTGTTAACTTTATGCTTTACGCTTTATGCATTTTGACCCTATACTTAGGTTTAGTTCATTAAAAATACCAGAGGGTTTGTTTATAGTTGTTTATTAGTTGCAAATAAAAAGCAACTTTTGAAGCCTTTCATTTTTCTAGCCATAGATGGATTTCTAACGCAAATAAAAAATATTTAAAATGCAAAATTTGAATTGAAAAAAACCTTTTTCAAAAGAATATGCTTTTGAAAGTTATTTTAAATAATTTTCGGTAAAGTTTTTTGGAACAAATATTGTGGGCATGCGAATATACGCTTGTTGCCATTTGGCAACACTATGAATTGAGTTCAGCTTTTGTTCACATTTTTAGTATTCTCTTCAATGAATTTGTTGATTGTTTCATCTTGTTTTTTGTCTATTTTTTCATCAAAAAATTTGTTCTGATAAAACCTCGTCATCTTCAACATATATTTTAAAGCAAAAACACTAAAAAAAATTACTAACAGAAGAAATATGGATTGTATTGTCAAGTGAAAGTGGCATTTCTGGCAATGACAGAAATGATGATCCACATTTTGATCTAAACCTTCCGTTCAAAAACGATTCAGACACTTATTATGAGACTGATTGTGGTTCACAAGCAGATAAATCTGCTAATGAAATTGACTAGAATGTTGATGCAAACGTTAGGATAGTGAATATTCCATCTACATCAATACAAAAACAGTCAGGTAAACGTAGTTAAAGCTTCAAACCCTTCAGCCAGATCCTTCTTGGATAAAGATTATTGGACATGTTTCTCTGGCTGAAAGTGTTTTATCATTAAAAACACCATATAAATATTTTTGTATTTTTCCACCCAGTACTTTTAGAGGATATCTCTTGAAGAAACAAGTCTGCATAGTGTTCTAAAGCATATGCAAAAGCTACTCAATATATGCTCAACAGATATAAAAAAGTATCTAAGAATTTTTATCTTGAGTAGCGTGGCAAACTTTAAAAGCATACGATTGCTTGGGAACCCTGTCATCGGTGTACCAACAGGTAGTCGCACTATGATCTTGAATGCATTTGAAAGTAAACGTCAATTTTCCCATCTGAGCAATAATACATTGTCTAATGTGGAAGATAATTTATTCGAGACCAGTAGTACCCTGGATTGAAAATCTTATCCATTTCCATGGAAGAATATATCTGTGTTTATGCGCAAATAACTGCGACAAAGGTTCGTCACCACATGAAGCAGTATATCCCCTCCCTCCCCCCCCACCCCCCCCAAAAAAAACTCGCATAAAAATGGTTTAAAATTTTTATTTTTCGCAGGAGTATCAAGATTTGCGTACAATTTTGATATTTATTGCGAAAAAAAATACAACCATTTTGCCAAAGTGAGCATGACTTGGAGGTTAGCGTTTGAGTCAATTCTAGACTAACTCAACCAGTTGTTTAACCTGTAAATTATGACGTGTACTTTGATAAATATTAAACATCAGTGAACCTAATGACACTTTTAAAATCAAAAGTAATTTCGTGCCTTGGAATAATAACAAGAGACATAATCCCGTGCTGCAAAATGCCACCCAACAATTAATAGAAAAAAGTCCAGAGAAGTATCTTAGAGTACATTTAATTCATGGTGTTGCCATTTGGCAACCATTTAAAAAAATCCAAAATACGAAAAAATATAAGAGTGATATTTTTTTCAGTATTTTTCCTTTAATGTATGCCCATTAAGAAATCAAGTATATTTTTTAAAAGGAAAAATAAAAAATCATGCACTAGAGGGTTAAAAGCATTAAAATTGTCTTATGAAAAGGCCAAAGCTTGTACTTTATTAACTTTAATGTATCTCAATCTTTTTACGTTAGATTACATATCAAAATGTAAATGATATTCCATTACACCCGAACTTCCTCTATATTTGTGTAATATACGTATACAAGATACCCGCTAAAATCCGTTGTCAAACCAAAAATTTATGAACGGCAAGAGCTGTAGCCATAAAAGTGGGGTCTAGGTATAGTAAAGTAGCCATGCGCTACTGAATGAAACTGCCTACGGCGTCATCTGGTGGAAAACTGCGGAATTGGCATTCCTATTTTAAAAACGGAAAGACATAAGGGGAAAAAGTGATTTACAAAGTTGTAGAGAATCATCTATTTAGTACGAAAAGATACCTTGTAGACATTAATGCGAAGAATGGAACGGTTAAAACGAGCATTTGCTTTTTCGTGTTTCCTAAACTGTGACGTGACAAAATTATCTAAGAAAGAAAGAAAACTAATTATAAAAATTTATCTTTATTTGGGATGTTCAAACTTCTCACCGTCAGCTGCAATGCACATCTGGATGCACATTTGTCCAAAAGATAATGATTTCTCCTTCCGTTCAAGTTTAGTGACGTCACTGTGTAGGAAATCAAGAAAAAACAAATGCGCGTTTTAACTGTTGTGTTCTTCTCCTTAATGTCCAAAAAGCATCTTTTCGTATTGAATCCATGATGCTCTACAACTTTGTATATCACTTTTTTTCCCTATCTCTTTCCGTTTTCAAGATAGGAATGCTAACTCTGCAGGCTTGTACCAGGTGGCGCCGTAGGCGGTTTCATTCAGTAGCACATGGTAACTTTTCTATGCCCAGACCGCACTTTTACGACTGTAGCTCTTGCCGTTTAGAAATTATTGGGGTGACAACGGACTTTAGCGGGCACACTGTATACTTTATATATTATTAGGACCCCCAACTTACATTTCTGCATAAAATGACCTCCAAGACCGCGTAAAGAGAACCATTGCCTAAATGAAGTATTTATTTTCACCTGAAATATCACCCTTTTGATTAAAAAAAAAACTTTTTAAAATAAAATAATGTACTTTTTACTTACAGATTCCAAATCAAGTTATAAGATTTTTCAAAAGAAAAATACTACATGATCAACATTATTTTCCCCGCAGAACAAGTTATACCAAACTAAATTTGTAGTTTTAAAGTTGCCAAAAAGTTTTTCAGGTTATATAAAAATCTCTGGTGGATATTAGATATCTTCAGAAATTTTTGGAAAATAGAAAGAAATCTTAATTTTAGAAAAGGGCGAAATATTTTTCAGATTGAGTACCATCTTCTTAATCCGATATTACAGTAATTCGGATAATAATACTTGAATAGAAATATTTTATTTTATTCTTATTATTTTTTCATTTTTAGTGATTAGAATATCCAAAAAAATATAAGGGTGAATCCAATATAAAGAAATTTTTTTTAGCAACAGTGTATACATAATGCCCACTAAACTCCCTTGCCAGCCTCTTAACTTCGGAACAGCTGCTGCTAAATTCATAAAAGAGGTATCTAGGTAAAGTAGCCATGCGCTACTGAATGATACTGCCTATGGCTCCACCTGGTGGAAAACTGTGGTGTCAGCCTTCCTATCTCGTAAACGGAAAGAAATAGACACACAAAGTGATTTACAAAATTGTAGAGCACCATTGATTTAGTACGAAAAGACATCTTATGAACATTAATGCAAAGAATAGAACGGCTAATAGTCCAGGCAATAGGGAATTTTACCTAGCAAAATTAATGGTAGTACTGGAAATCGGCTTTCTAGATGTTTTTTTGGGTCGCTGAATCCGAATTTGTAACTTCCCACCAAAATTTCCCCCGGCAACCTACCCAAATTTTAGTAAAAAGCCCCCAAAAAAGGTTTTTATTAAAAAATCAATTTTTTTATTGTTTTAGAGAAAAAGTATCTAGAAATTCAGGGTCAGCTAGGTGGGGAGGCCTACCAAATGGCTTAAGCACTCACAAGCCCCACCCAGCGGTTTCCATCTACTACCGCCGTCACCACACACACACAAAAAAAAAATTATAATAATAATAATAATAATAATAATAATAATAAATAAAAGGCCCGAAGGGACCTACAGGAAAGCCAATTGAGAATATTAAGATTAAATACAATATAAGTACAATATATACACGATGGAAAGCCCAATTTTTACTGGGCGTTCACGAGAGAAATTTAGATATTTGTAATTAATAAGATCATGAGATAATAGATAATAGGATTTTTAAACTTGTTGGAGCGGCAAAAGCTCAATTACTCTGCAAAGCTGGGCGTTCTGCAAAAATACAATAAAAGCTACGTATATGTATACTAAATTAGAAAGAGATTCATAATTTTAAAAATAATGTAGAATATAAAAAATAGGTAAAATAGTGAATAATTATGATGAATATTATATAATTATATACACACACAAAACTTCAAAAGTCTATTGTTCTTGCAACAGTTCAATTATAGTTCAATCGTGTTGTTTGTGGCTAAGAGTTTATTTTGAATTGGTGGTATCTGTCTATTTGTTAAGATACGTTCTCATCATCATCTATAAATGGCAAAACATTTTGAAACAAATAATGGTTGTTTTCTAAAACTTTCATACATTCAATTATCTTTTGACGAAATGATGGATTTGACAAAACCACTGAGAACCACTGAGACAAAGAAATTTTTGGAGATTTTCTTATATGGTAATATGATGTAAGGGTACAGTTAAAGATATAATGCAATGATGTAGCTCGCTGGCCGCATACACATAATGGAGAAGGAACCCTGTCAAATTTATAAAGATATGATGAAAATGGGCCGTGGTTAGTGGCAAACAGAAAAAGATTTCTATGCAGCAGGATTCTCTTTTCCGAGACTTTTGGGGCTAAAGCGTATGTGTACCGTCCTGTGGTACCATAGTCCCAGCGAGTCTGCCATTGTTCGTGTAGAGATAATTTTAGAAGCTTCTTCAAGTAAGAAGGAGGGTTGGGAAAGAATTTGTATTTGGCATGTGATGTGGCTTTGGTAGTAGACAAAATTTTCAACAAATTAGATATATGACATTATGACTTAGGATGAAGGGGAAGGGGGGATCTGCCTCGGAACATGCGCCGCAGTGCTGCGTGGACTAAGTTGCGCAATTCCACTTAACTACTCACACGTTTACATTCGCCCTCCCATCTCCCCTCCGAACTTTCTCTATAACGTTTACTTTAAGATTTTGGGGTCGCTGAATCCGATTTTTTTAATAAAAACCTTTTTTGGGTGGCTTTTTACCAAAATTTGGGGGGTTGCCGGAGGAAATTTTGGTGGGAAGTTACAAATTCGGATTCAGCGACCCAAAGAACATCTAGAAAGCCGATTTCCAGTACTACCATTAATTTTCCTAAGTAGAGTCCCTATACGGTCTCTATTGCCTGGACCGAGCATTTGCTTTTTCGTGATTTCCTACACTGTGACGACCCGAAACGATCTTAGAAAGAAAACAAACCACTAGTTATAATAATATACCTTTATTTGAGGTGTTCAAACTTCTCACCGTCGTCAGTTGCAATGCACATTTGTCCTAAAGATAATCATTTCCCCTCGCGTTCAAGTTTCGTGACGTTACAGTGTAGGAAATCATGAAAAAACAAATGCGTATTTTAACCGTTCTATTCTTCATATTAATGTCCACAAGGAATCTTATCGCACGAAAACGATGATGCTCTACAACTTTGTAAATCTCTTTGATTCCCTATCTCTTTCCGTTTTTGAGATAGGATTGCTAACTCCGCAGTTTTCCACCAGGCGGTGCCTAAGGCGGTTTCATTCAGTAGCGCATGACTACTTTACTATACCTAGACATAACTTTTATGAATATAGCAGCACCCGTTCCGAAGTTAAAAGGGTGGCAAGGGATTTTAGTGTGCACACTATATATTTAAAAATCAGGGCTGTTTTTTAGTCATATGTTCCGAGTTTTCAACTGAACTGATTTTGGTAGTTATTTTTTTAAATGAAAGTTGTTTAGAGGCTGTACATATATAAATCTATGCCTTTAGCGGGGAGAGGGGTCTAGCACTTGAGATCGTAAGATATCGTTCGAATTAAAGGGGCTTTGACTTTTGCCATCGTTGTCATTTTTTATCTAACCTAAATTTTCTTTTTTTAAACTTTTTATTTACATCAAAATAGTCTGTGATCTTTTTTTTTTTAGTGTTTTATCCATTTTTATGAAAATACAAGGGTATTATTGGGGGAAGGGGGTGCCGTTAGAAGGAAAATCGAAAATTTTTCACTATTTGGCATATCTGAGTAGACGTTTTAGGTAGGTGCGTGAAATTCCAGCCAAAAAAAATATCTACTAAAAAATAACTAAACACGTATTTCAGCGATTTTAGAAATTCCATCCCCCCCCCAAGAGGGTTAAAAGAGGGGGGGGTCGAAATTTTTAGAGCATTTGGCATATCTCAGCAGCCACTTTAGGTAAGCGCGTGAAATTCCTGAAAATAAATCTACTACACAAATAATTAAACACATATTTTAGTAATTTTAGAAATCCCCACTCCCTCCCCTATAGGGGTTAAAGGGAGATGAAAATTATAGAACATTTGGCATATCTCATCAGCTGTTTTAGTTTGGAGCGTGAAATTCCAGAAAAGAAGTATGCTAAAAAAATGATTAAACAGGTATTTCGCGATTTTAGAAATTTCCCTCCCCTAAGGGGGTTAAAAGGGCGGTGGAAAATTTTAGAACATTTGGCATATCTCAGGAGCCGTTTTAGGAAGGAGCGTGAAATTCAAGATAACAAACCTATTAAAAAATAATTAAACATGCATTTCAGCGATTTTAAAAATCCCCCGCCCCCACTAAAAGGATTAAAGGAAGGATCGAAACTTTTAAGTAATTTCGCCATATTTCAGTAGCCGTTTTAGGCAGGATCGTGAAATTTTAAAAAATAAATCTACTAAAAAATAGTTAAACACGTACTTCAGCGATTTTTTAAAATTCCCCCCTCAGGGAGTTACAGGGCCGTCAAAAATTTTAGGACATTTGGCCTTATCTCAGAAGTCGTTTTAGGTAGGAGCGAGAAATTCAGGATTACAAACATGTTAAGAAAATATAAAAACATGTATTTCATTGATTTTAGAAATCCTCCCCCCCCCCCCTTAAAGAAGATTAAATGGAGGGTCGAAACTTTTATGTCATTTCGTCGTATCCCAGCAGCAGATTTAGATAGAGGCACAAATTTCACGTCATAATTCCGTGTTGTTCAATTGTTTTTAACTTATGTTACCAGGTGTGTTATCATACAGTAGAACGTCTAAATTTCTTGATTTAAGATCGTTTTAGCATGACGCGTAGCGATTTGTGATCTAGCATGAAGACGCTACGAAAACTCCAGTATTGTGGGAGTTGCTTACGTTTTTATGCGTGGCTGAATAAACATTTTAAAATGATATTGGACCTAGTTTTAATGTTTAAACCATCGTATTTTTTAATCTTTTGCCCTACTACTCGTATGGCCGGACCATCGGAATATAATTTGACTACTTAATGAATTCTGGAGTTTCGATTAAACATAGCCAATCTCAACTATTTCCAACAAATTAATGTAGTTGATTAGAATTCTCAACTGCAAAGTAACACAGCCTGTCAACAGTTGTCAATATTCTACAATTTTGATACATCCAGCTGCAATGTTTCACTAGTGTAGTATAAAATTTATATATGTTTTATGTATGTTATATATATATATAATATCTTTGAAATCAAAAGTCAGCAAACAAGTTCTTGTAACAAAATCTGATCAAATCTCTAATTAAAAGATGACATGTAATTATTTTATGTATGGAATACCTTTAAATTTAAATAAAAGCTAACAAGTTTGAACAACAAAAATGATTGAAACCCTATTAAAAAGAAGAAAACCAACGTTTAAAAATGCACAAATAATACGTGAAAAGCAGCAAACAGCTGTTTCGAATCTACTAGCGAGATTCTTCTTCAGTGCAAGATGAGCAAGACACAGCGTGCTAGAAAAAGCAAAGCTGAGCGAAATGACAGAGACACTTATATACCCGATACGGGTAGCGAATGCGCAAAAAACAATCAATGAGACATAAGTAGATGAAACGGCTGAGTGGACAAGTAGTGACATCTACCAAAGAACAAGAGAAAAAGTAACCAAAAAGAGGAAATTAAATTAATTAATTAAACTAACTTAATTAATTAATTAATTAATTAAACTTTTTGAAATTTTAAAATTTCTATTCTATGTTCGTTATGTTGATGATGTTTATGTCCTTACTGAAATGAATTCGGATATTAATCATATTCTCTCTATTATGAATCCCATTGATCACTGCATTCAATTTACCTCTGAAATTGAGACCAATAACTGCCTTTCTTTCCTGGACGTCCGTGTTATTTGGTGTGATAATGGTTTTCAGACTACCGTCTTTCGTAAACCTTTTGCTGTCAGTCTCCTACCTCGCAGATATTCTTCTCATCCTCCTAACCAGAAATTCGCTGCTTTTAATACTTTTGTTTTTCGGGCTATCAATATTTCTCCCACTCCACAGCTACTCAGTGCTGAACTTAATTACCTCAAAGCTATTGCTGTTGATCGTTGTTATTCCTCTAATATTACCGATTCTATTTATAAGAAATTGACGAAACTCGTCCATTCTGAAAAGCATTCTAATTCCAACTCGAATACTTCAGTTGTGTTGCATTTTTTTCCTAAAATCAGTCAGCCAGTTGTTAAAATCTTAAGAAGGGTTTGATTTTAATGTTATTTTTTCTTCTGTTAATAAAATCTCTTTTTCAAATCTTAAACACCCCATTGATCGCCTAGATAACTGGGGTATTTACCAAACCCCGTGCCAGTGTGGTCTATCTTGTACTGGGCAGACTAAACGTGCTCTTAGATTCCGTTTAAAAGAGCATGAAAGTTATGTTAAAAATCAGAAGCTTAAACAATCTTCTATTGTTCAACATTGTTGGTCTTTTCAACATTAATGTTTAACATGTTTAATTTTTCCTCAGCCATCATTATTCAGAAATGTTCTTCTAACCTTGACCTTGATTTTTGGGTAACTTATTACATCATTAAAAATTCTCACTCGTCAGTGACTTATCTAGTACCCCTGTTTTTCCAAGTATTTGGAAAGCATTAATTTAATTTCCACTATTTTGTTTCTTTTTCTCTTGTTCTCCGGTACATGTCGCTACTTGTCCACTCAGCCGTTTCATCTGCTTCTGTCTCTTTGGTTGTTTTTGGCGCATTCTCTACCCGTATCGGGTATATAAGCCGGCGCTTCTGTGTCATTTTGCTCAGCTTTGCTTTTTCTAGCATGCTTTTTCTTGCTCTATCTTGCACTGAAGAATAACCTCGCTAGTAAATTCGAAACAGCTGTTTGCTGCTTTTCACGTATTAATTGAGCATTTTTAAACGTTGGTTTTCTGCTTTTTAATATTCCTGCACAAAGGCTTTAATTGCTATTTTAATGATCGAAACTCTAATTTAGAAATGGCATGTAACAATATTTTACATAACTTTAAAAAAAAGAAAAAAAATTACAAAATGTTATAATGTTCTAAATAAAACCTACTATGAAATTTCAATACAATAAGAAACAAAAAGGAAATATATATAATTACAGATAGAATTGAAATGAATATAATTTAAGTACAAATTGGAACAAAAAATGGAATGTAGATATCAAATGATGATGGAGATTTGAAAAACTAAAGCGACACGTGGATGTCTAATATCAGTCGGCAGAACAATGCAAAATGCAATGTTGCGCAAAATGTCGCAAAATAAATGCATTATTTTATATAATAGACGCAATCTTGCCAAAAAAGTCTATCACTGCCGAAATAATACATTGGTAGAATAAATAATTTGGAAACAATTAGAAAATTTAACAAAGAAAATTAAAGAATTGTACTCATATTCTACGTTATATGTTGAAAGCGAACTACAGTAGCACCCCAAAAAAATTTTTATGTAAGAAGCATTCAAACGATGGAACATCAAAATATTTGATTACAACGTGTTGCAGTTAATATGTAATATACACATTTAAGACATATTCTAATTTTATGTATATACATTATTTCTACTTTTTGTAGTTATTTGATACCTGCTTATATAAGATTTACCATTTGACACTGCAGTTCCTATGGATTATTTTCTACATCAGTAATTCTTTTCTTGTTTTGATTTCTTATTTTCAATAATGCTACTATATATCTTGAGTCTTTTTTATTATCAGTTCGTATGTTTGATCCCATTTTATAAAATCATTAATATTTCAATTACTTAAATCTTTCCTATTTTGGATACTTTATGATTTCTTTTCATACAGGTTTTAGTTTTATCTTTCACTTTTATGATTTTTATTTTTCTCCATTTGTGTATGATAAATTCTATGTACACTTTATTAGGGTTATACATACATATATGCAATTTCTGCAAATTAATTACTCTTCACATCAATCTTTTTTTAATGAGTATTTAAAAAAACACCTTTCAAATTTTACTTAATAGTAGTTGCTGTATAAAAATTAAATTACAAAATTACCATAAATTTCTTCCAAATAGAAAACTATTATTGGAGATCCAATATTATGGCAATTCCGCAGTTGTCAGAAGTACTTCCAAAGAAAAATCAATATTGGTTAAATATTGTCTTTAACTTGGAAATATTCGTAATAAAATTACACTATTGCAGAAATTTTGACTTGCACTTAAAAAAATTGCAATGAAGTAGCAAAATATTTATCACCAATATTAGTGAAATATTGCCAAAATGTAACCACCTCTTTTTTTGGCAAATATTTATGCTAATATCGCCTTGATAGACGAAGATTTAGCTAAGATACAGCAAATGTTTGCCAACACGTGGCCAATATAAACTATATTGGCCCGTTGTTGTTTCTGTACTAGAGAGGGCAGCACTACAAATCTTCCCCTGTGTGTGAACTTCAACAGTTATTTCAGAAAAATGTAAATGAATCAATGCTTTTTATCCCCAAATCTTAAAATAGTGTGTGTGTGTGGGGGGGGGGGGGGGGGTTGATGTTTTTACATTAAATATTACAGTAGACGCTCGATATTACGAACTTGAGCGGGCTCGTATAATGTGTTCGTAAAATCCAAAGTTCGTGAATGGGAATAACATTAGTTCAATGGGATGCTTGTCGAGACCAGTACATCAGTTCGTAAAAATGAAGAATTCGTAAAAAAGAGGTTCGCAAAATCGAGCATCCACTGTATTTTTTTAATAAAATATTGATACATCATTCGTAAATCTTTCATATACTAAACTTATTTGACATTTTTCCCGATACAATATTCCATTAATATTGCTGTTACACATGTGATCTACATTTTAAGAAACAAAAACCAACGAGAAAAAAATTACTAAAAGCATCGTTTTGAGTAGTGAAAGCGATGATATGAAATTTCCACGACAACTCAATAGATGTAAAAGAAAATTTAATCATCGCGATTCCCTTCCGTTGCTAGGCGACCGTAGTTACAATGTATACTTCACACAAACTTCATATAAATTCTTCAATAAAAGACACATGCTGGCAGATTGTCTTTAAAATGTCTTAGATGTCTTATCTGTTCTCAAAACCACATTTGCAGTGTTATTTTTTATTCCAAAACAAGACAGACTTTTAGAATGGGAAAACTGTATAGATACATTATGATGAACAAACAGAAAAAAAAGAGACTTAGATTTAGCGATATCAAATTTCTCAAAGATAGGAGCTACATTATTTGAAGTATATTGCATTATATATTTTTTAACTGTTGGAGTCATCTAAATACTCAATCTTAGGGCTGAATGAATTTTCAAAAGCAAATGGAATAATTTCTGCATAATGTATGAATTCAGACAATTTTCCTACATAATATATAATGGCAGATTATTATGACCACTATTATAATCTGATCTATAATTGTTTCGGAAGAAGTAATATAAATTGTATCCAGGGTTTCAATAAAAAAAATTAGTAGATATGTGTGTATGCATGTATTATCTACATCTATTTCCCTTAAAATTTGCGATGCCATCATAAAGTTTGTAGCCGGATATTGTTTTCAAAACCATAATTGTAGACCAACTGCAAACATGTAAATGAATTAAATATTTATGCTATGGCGCTTTTATACAAAATAATTAATTTTCTGTAAAATTAATAAAAGCAAATTTTATGTGTCCCTATTCATATAATACTTAGCCAAAGTTTACTCTTAGAGTAGCGTGCAAAACAAAACAATGAAGTATAAAGCAGTATATATAAATATTATACAGACATGCATACAATAAATCCAACAGTCGTGAAAAATTAGCCAGAGCCAGGAATCGAACCCGGGACCATAGCATTCCAGATTGTCGCTCTAACCACTGAGCCACTCCGGCCGATACCTGCGTCTGCAATTTTTCACTAATAAACCATGTTGGGGAAGTCACCAGCCACCTAAACAACGAATATTATTATTATTAAAGTATGAAACAGGTTCTTCAATCCTTCAGCTAATGAATGCCTTAAAAAACTATGACCGTGTTTTTATAACATGATCTTTGTGTAAAGAAGGTATCCAATTATATAAATTTAATGTACTATTTGAAACAATAAAAATGAAATCACAACTCATGTTTAATATCAAAATAAATGTATTATTTGATTTTTTTTTTTTAAATATCATTACACATACAGAAACGATTTCATGGTTACTATTTCGTAATTCTGTTTAACTTCAACTCAAACACGTTTAATATATCCTCTGTGACAAAGAAAAAAAGAGCAGTTGCGAAGATGTTTTTCTATGAGACTTCATGCAGGATACAAATATAAGGAAATTTTTAACATTAATCTCATATTAAATCTTCCTCCTTATTACATGGGATATTTTGAAACGTTTGAAATGAATTTAAATGTAGTCCTTTTTCATATATTTTTATTTTTACTGAAGTTCCGAAGAAAAAAATCTCCATAATTGACCTTTATTCTTGATTACGCAGAAAAGTGATTCGACTGAAGTGAAACAGAGTCACAAAAAAGTAACCAAGGGAGAGTTTCTGTATTATGCAACATTTTCAATACAAAATCATACAATGCATCTATTCTGTCATCAAGCGTCAGTTATTATTGACGCTCTTTTTTGTATATCATTTTGTTTTTCAAATATCACTACACATACAGAAACACTTTCTTGATTATTCTTTCGTGACTCTATTTCACTTCAACCCAAACACTTTTAAACATACCCTGGATGATCAAGAATAAAGATTAGTGAAGGAGATTTATTTCTTCGGGACTTCATTCAAGATTTTTAAAAAAAATAAGAAAACGAAACAGCACTAACGTCATATTAAGTCTTCATAATTAGTTAAGACATTGTGAAACATGTTTGAACTGAATTGAAATTACAATTGCACCTTGCGAGCAGAGCTATGTCGCTTGCCGTCATATAAATTAAGCATTTAGTGACAAACGCTACCTTTTGCTTATAGTTATTATTTCTACATTGTTAAAAATTTGGTACATCGTTGTACCAATTTTTGGCGTTGCAATAGCTGCCACTATAAGACTGTGAAACATTGTTCCTACATTGGGTTCTAAGGATGAGCCGTGAATTGGTGAAACGTTTAGCCGTGAATTGGTGAAATGTTGAACCATAAATTGGTTAAATGTTGAACCATAAATTGAAATGTTGATGAATTAATGGTTTTTGCCCTCCCACCTTTTTTAATTTAGAAAAAACGAACACCAAACTAATGAATTCCTGATTAATTTTTGCTAAAAACTGTTTGTTATTTAATTTTTAAAACAATTATATTTCAAACTGTTACATAAAGAAGGAATATAACAGACAATCGCTTGTAAAATCAGTAAAACTAAATCAATCCTTTTTTATAAATGATGAAAACTAACTCTTATTCATAAAATACAAAATCTACAGGAATAAAAGATTAAATTTAAATAAGACTTACCTTTACGTTCCATAAATAATTATTTTAATATCCGTTTCGTTTAATTATTCAATGGCGGCCGAAATGTAACATTTTCTCTTATCTGATACTGACGTCTTAGACAAAGACATGCTGTTCTGATTGGCTGATAAGTAGCTCTAATACATGGTTCAACTTATTACCAAAGTGTGGTTTAATTCAGTGTAATTTCCAAGGTTGCACCATGAAATGGAATTTTTGGAAATTAAGAAGTACCATATTTTAGTAACAGTGTAGTAGAAAACATACATTTTAAGTACCAAAAGAGATAAAATAACATATTACATAAAGCGCAAGCATCTGAATATTTATGTTAGTAAAACTATAATCGCAAGTACTATGATATCACAGACAATATCAAATATTTCCACATAAAAAAACATTTTCAAGACAGAAAATATCTAAAACACATCGTGTGAAAATTTACCTCTCGTAGCTTCATCATGGACGAATTTATTGCAGATTGTATGTCCTACGATAGATATCAGATCGAATTCTTACAATCAAAGTCTGGGACGAAGTGGCATTTTTTGCAGGCATTAAACGCATATGATGTGAGGAAGCCCAAACTTATGTCTCAGTTAACTTTTTATATACAGCTCCAAGTCAAAAAATTAGAATAATAAAAAAAAATGAAATTGCGAAAAAATGTTTTTTATGTATATCTTATACAAAAAGTAATACAAGATAAAAAAATTTATTGTAAGAATCTACATAGTTTGTAGAATAAAATAATTATTTACACTTGGAAAAACCAAAATATTAGAATAACCATTTACCTGTTTCAAAATATTAAAATAATGCATTGTAAATAATACGTGTTTAAAAAAAAGAAAAATAGTTATTCTTTAATATTTTGTAGCATCACCTTTACATTTTATAACAGCACGAACTCGCTTTGCTAAACGCTCAACAAGTGGTTCACAATCCTTTCTGCCCAGACATGACCATGTCGATTTTATACTGAAAAGAAGCTCAGCCTTGTTTTTTGGCGCAATATATTGCAGTCTTTTCTTTATTATTACGCACGAATTCTCTATTGGATTTGTATCCGTCAAATTAGCCAGCCAGGGAAGTACTTTAATTTGGTGTTGGTTAAGCCAGTTCTTGGTGGACACTGACCTCTGTGAAGGTGCTAAATCACGTTGGAAAATAAAATCGGCACCACACATATCTTCCGATGATGGTATGATGAAATGCTCGAGGATTTCTTGATGTATCTCAGAATTAATCCTTTCGTTAACGATACATAGCCTTCCAGAATCATCTGCAGTCATGCAAGCCCATACCATTACACTGGCTACAAATTTCACTAATCGTTTTCTTATCATATGCTTCTTGCTTCATTCGCCGTACACGAACACCTTGATCACCATATGTTACGAAAAACACACTCTCATCACTAAAAAATATCTTTTTTCAATCATCTAGATCCCATAAAAGCCTTTTTTTTGAATTACTTCACTCTGTCCCTGTTCTGTTTAATAATCGCGAGGGGGTTTACCTTAGGTACACGAGATTTAAATCCAAGTTTATGGAGACTTAGTGTTGTAGATTTACTTACATCAACTTTTCTACTTTCTATGCAAATATCTTATACTTCTAAAACGGTTTTTTAGAATTACTCTTTAGCTTTCTATCATCTCTCTGAGTAGTTTTTGGCTTTTGGCTGCTATTCAGAACCTTGTTTTCAAAATGCCAGTCGTTAAAATACTGCTTTATTACTCTACTAACACTTGGTTGAGAACGTTTTAAGTAACTGGCAATACATTGATGATTACGGCCTTCATTATGCAAATCAATAATACGATGCTTTGTAAACTCCGTTATGCCGGGCGAACTACCCATGTTTCACACAAAATGAAAACAATGATGATACAAAGCGTTTTTATAACTTAAGAAGAAGACCCGCAGAAACTAATTTTATGCTTAATTTATGCAACCGTCTGAACCAATTAGGAAAATTCATAAGCATTCTAATTTTTAGAACCACATATTTTAGTATTCTAATATTTTGAATAATGAAAATAATTTTACAAAAATACAATATTCCTTCAAAATTTAATCTTTGACAGTTTTAATTTTCTTTAATAACATGCAAATTTATTAAAGAATCAACCGTTGTTCTTTTTTAATTCTACGACTCTGAAATAAAGCTAAATGCAATTCGAAATACAAATGAAATGAATTATTCTAATTTTTTGACTTGGAGCTGTACTTCTTCAAGGAGAATCCATTAGTGCCATTAAATACCGCTGACAAAGTCACACTTGGGCGCATATAACACCAACGTTTCTAACTCAACAAATGCCTTCAGAAAAGGAAAGCACCACAGAATTTTAATATATATTACAGGATCTTGAATTTGTAAGACGTAAATGCTGAAGATTATAAGAATTTCAAAAATCATACATATGTATCAAGATCCAAGTAATTATTTAAAATTACACTCAGAATATTGCTCACAACACGAATAAAAAATAATTTAGATTATCAATATAAAAAAATTGGACTTACGTAACATTTTTTTTTTTCTGCATCAGTTACTCATACATGATTTTTGCCTGTTTTAAAACTTTCCCGATACATTTTCTTCTAAAACCCGGACTAGACAGTTAAGGGAAAATCGTATATGGTTTCTCATGCTGTGAGACTTATAGAATAATTCTACATAGTTGACAAATAATGGAAAAATACCTACAGTTTTCACCTATGTCGTGGAAATTCCTCGTTTCAGCATACTGTGCGCTGTAAAGCTACAGCAGGATTCAAATGATAGACACGGCAAATAATAATAATAATAATAATAATTCTCGTTTGCTATGCAAATGCGCAAATCTTTGTGTTAAAAGTGATTACATGGCTATCCAATTAAGATTAAAGCAATCATTTAAGAAAGTTCTGTATATTTTTTAAATAAATTTAAAAATATGTATTTTGCTAAATTTATGTTGGAAAAAATGATAAAAGCACTGTAAATAATATTAGATGTAAATTTCCAACTGGGTGAAAAATGTCCGGAACAGGATTCGGACCAGGGTGCTCCTGGCTGAAACCGCCAGTGCTCTACCATCTGAGCTATCCCGGACGAATCTGGTGGAACTTTCTCACCCAGCTAACCTTAATGATTATAGCATCTGGTCTGAAACCTAGTTCAGCTCAACAGAATAAATCACGGGTAATGGAAATCCAGAAATCGCTGGATGCGAAATTACACTAGAATAATTTTAACACAATTATTCTAATTGGTAAATAGTACACTGGTGTACTATTAGTACCAATAGTACATTGCCAATATATACATGCTTATCAATAGTAAATTGGTAAATAGTACACTTACATCCAGTGCACTGTAAATATTTCGAAACAGCGGCGTGCGATTTTGGTACATTTTCTCATATCATTTAAAAAATCATTTGAAAGTGATTCTGGGCGCATTTTTTTAGTTCGCAGAATTTTTTGACAATGGGAAGAAGAAAAATTCTTTCAGACTTCAAAAGAAGCCAAATTCTAGACTATAACAAAATCGGAATGTAATTTCAAAGAATTGTTGATGAAATTAAGCTTTCAAAGACAGTCATTAGGTGCGTTCGTAATTATATAAATACGTAGCACCTATAGTCGTCGTTCAGTCCGTCTGTCTGTCCGTCTGTCCGTCCGTCTGTCTGTCCGTCCGTCTGTCTGTCCGTCCGTCTGTCTGTCCGTCCGTCCGCATATAATAGAGCAAAAACTACCCAACCGAATGGTCTGAAATTTTAAATATATGATTGTTGTAAAATTTTGTCGAGCCATTTCAAATTTTATGAAAATCGGATGTATAGTTAAATTACAGGGACAGTCAAAAGTTTTTCTTTACATTACGGCCAATGGGAAAAATTATTGCACGTGCAATTTAATGATGTTAAAGCTTTCCGAATGGTCTCAAATTTTAAACATATAATTATTGCGACATTTTGTCGAGCCATTTCAAATTTTATGAAAATCGGATGTATAGTTTAATTACAGGGACAGTCAAAAGTTTTTCTTTACATTAAAGCCAATGGGAAAAATTATTGCAAGTGCATTTTAATGATGTTACAGCTTTCCGAATGGGCTGAAATTTTAAATATATAATTGCTGCAAAATTTTGTCGAGCCATTTCAAATTTCATGAAAATCGGATGTATAGCTTAATTACAGGGACAGTCAAAAGTTTTCCGTTACATTAAGGGGAATGGGAAAAAATTATTGCAAGTGCATTTTAATGATGTTACAGACTATGCACTTATGAATTGCAAATAAATACACATTCAGTATAATATGGGGTGCAAACATAATTATAAAACTAGTTATAGTACGAACGCACCTCATTTGCCACGTTTGACGAGCAATTTCCAACTTGTTTTAATTTCTTACAGATTCCAAATACTTATGATACGTTAAAATGTACAGAAAGGCCGAGAATTCTTTCGATGCGTTCCGAATGATTGATAGTTTGCACGGTCGAAAGCAAAAGAATGACAGCAAAGGAAATTGGAATCCAGATAAAAACGCGAATTTCAGTATGGGCTATAATAAGAGAAAGAAAATGATCGGCAAATCTTAAATACTAGCCGCCCTTGGCGACCAGTTTGGTCTCCCTTAAATGTATGCTAAGCATTGTATCATGTTACTTTTATTCATAATTTAATTTACTTGCTTAATTCGTCGCCAAATCGGAAGATTCTGATAGAGAAATCAAAAAGATTGTATTTTTATGTGAGCTCTGCGCAGATGATAAATCGCCAAACATTGTTCCGGTTGTATTTTTTCGTATTTCATCAATTTCATTTACAATATAATCCTTTCACTTATTTTATTTCAATTACATAACTTTAATTTAAAACTAAAACATTTAAAATTCAACACTTTTACTTCTTATTTTCTTTTTCTTTCTTTCTTTTTTTTTTTTTTTTTTAAGAAAAATAAAAGAATGAAGAAAAATATTAAATAATACATAAATCATTACATCTACAACCTCAAAGTACGGTTTTAAGTTACCACACGAAAAATAAATAGTGCTAATAGGTAAGTTAAAAAATACTGTTGGCGAGATTTGCGCCCATCTATCACAAATATACCAAGAATTGTTTTCGATCACGGCAACTTTTATGTAGTTTTATTCTAAAAAATAATTTTCATTAAAAATGGCCGCATTGCATATGAAAAGCAAAGGCGTAAGCCTGTAAAGTAGCGTAGCCGCCCGTATTGAAGGCGTAAGCCCGTTATGACAGTCATATGCCTTGCACACTTATAATATAGGTGAAATGAACGCGATGGAACAACATTTAGCGATTTATCACCTGCTAACATTAAAGTACCAAAATGGCTGCCTGGCATATAAAGATGAAAGCGGTCAGCCCGGAATTGTTGATGACAGTCACATGACTTAGGCTATTATTATAGAGATGTAAAACGTCATCTGTTTCGACTTTTAACATATTGCTATATAAAAAACAATCGCAGTCAGATGGCAGAGAAACATCTAAAACAACAAACGCATTGGCCTAAAAATTATTTTCAGTGATGAAAAGAAGTTTACTTTTATGCGTCAACAAGGGAGAGGCTCCCTAATAGTTTCCGGTGCTTTTTCTTCATGAATTGCTTTTCTAGAAGGACGACCAAATAGACATACCTATATTCACATATTAAAAAGTCATTTGTTGAACCAAGGTGAGAAAATTTCGAGCCTTTACTATATTTTCCAATAAGACAATGTCTCAATTCACTCTGCAAAACACACAAAAAAAAATGGTTAAAAATAATAAGATTCCTACGCTTAATAGTCTAGACCTAAATCTCATGAAGAATGTTTGGGGAATTATAGTGCGCAATATCTACCAAAGGAAAAAAAAAAAAAGAGTTAAATGGTTCAATATAATTTGAAAGCAGAATTAAACCTGCTACTTGTGTTGCGAGTCATGGCGTGTTTTGTCCTCCCGATAAGTTCGAATCCTTGTAAACTCTATGCCGCAACGATGCATTGCAATTATTAAACAAATCGGAAGCATAATTGAAACGCAATATTTCTATAATCCGTTTTTAACATTTTCCTTCAAATGAAAATACAGTTTATTATAGTATAATAAAAACAATTGCTTTACAACGTTTTTTTTATGTTTATTGTGTTTATTTAGTTTGATAAACATTCATTTATATGGTTAATATGATGATTAATATAATTATATTTATTATTTAAATGAATTAAATTATCGTTCCTGTCATTTTGCACCCCCATTGTTGTTGTTCACAGTTTTCGGGTTTTAAACTACTTTTTAAAACACCTAGCAGCGATTACTCGCCAAATATTCTGCATTTTGTTTGCATCTTCGGATTTCTTCCGCTCTTGAAAATAACCCTACTTGCAACTTAAAATAGTCTCTCGCAGAAAACTAGAGGCAATAGCGTATATTTCAGATCGTAGGATAGCCCGTATAATAGAAACATAAAGCTGGTAATCATGATATTAAAACATTAAATTCGTAAAATGCAACAGTCCATGGGGTGTATATTTGTTTGTTTTCATATATGCTTGGTTGTTGACGTTGCTCACGCACGCACACACATGTGCTAAGTTTGGCGATAGTTGACGAAACATCATCAAATTAGCGGTATAAATAAAGCATCTAAAACAAACTCGACTTCGCTCTAACTGGCAAACGTGGCAAAATTCCGATCGAAATCTTTGTTATAGTAAGTCATTTTTTTTTAAAATATATAACATTAGATGAAATCGTGTCATGCCCGAGCTTGCAAAAAAGAAACTCTATAATTTTAAAATTATTTAGCTTCATATTTAAAAACGTATTTATTTCTATTATATTTCATCAATTCAAAATCATATTAACATTTATATATACTAAAAATAAATTCCCGTCTGTTTCATGCTATATAAAAAGACTGATATGTTTATACTTTCAAAACAAGTTTACCCCTTACATTACAGGTGGCCACGAACCATTGTATACGTTGAAAAGTGTTTCTAATCTTAATACTTTTTTCAAAATACTTATTTATATTTCTATGTTTACGTTTTCAGTTCAAAAAGGGATTGTATGTATCAGTTAGATTAAGTATAAATTTATAGTTACAAATGTTCAAAATTGCCCTAATAACCTAGAGTATTTACGAAAGGAATAAAGGAGAAATATTGATGAAAATATTTTTCTCACACTCACACAATCTATAAAAATTCTTTTAGAACAACATAAAATACTAGAAATTTTAGAGCGTTAAAGGCACAGATGATCCTTTTATTACCTCTAAAAGAAGAATTATGTTTTTATGGGAGCTTGAGAGTATTTGTTAAATGTTTAATAAACTATTTCATACTTTAGAGGATATTTAATATTAGTGATGTAAAAGCACGAAATGGTTTCGTTTGACCCGTTTTAAGATTAATACCTTGATAGAAATGAAAATGTCTTAATTTACTAACTAAATATATGAATTAAGACTAAAATAAATTCAATGAAACTAACTGAAATCTAACTAACTGAATCTGAAGTTTGATGAAAATTCGTGCAATAGTTCTTGAGATAGAGCTATTGCGATAATTATGAATAATGCAGCATAGCAGCGCCACTTGTTGGGCGATTTTTACCAAAAAGTAATCAGCATTAAATTACGTCAAAGATTAAGTGAATCTGAAGTTTTAGGAAATTCTGTGCATTAGTTCTTGAGATAGAGCTATTGCGGAAATCGTGAAAAATGCAGCCCAGCATTGCCACCTGTTGGACGATTTAAACCAGAAACTAATCAGGACCAATTTATATCAAGGTTAAACTGAATCAAAAGTTTTGTGAAATTCCGTGCATTAGTTCTTGAGATAGAGCGCCCACAAAATTTTTGTTACATACAGACTCACAGAGTGACAGTGTGGCAGACAGACATTTTCTAAAAACTATCAAATCGTGTTCAGGGCCTTCTAAAACGTATAAATCCATCGAAAACCGGAAGTCGAAATTTTTCACGAATCCAATACTTTCTTCTTGTAAAGATAGAAGAAAGTAAATATACACCTAAAATGGAAATATTGGAAAAATGTATTTTAATTCGGACAGAAACTTTTTTTATGCAATGTAGACATATGAGAAAAATTTATAATTAAAATAATGTCTGAAAAAACATTATAAAGAGAGGTAAACAAAAACTGAAGCGTGGCGTAACTTTTCTCTTTTTCTCAGTATTTGAATTCCTTAATTTGAAAAAAGTCTGTAATATTACTTTGTACAGGTTTCTTATACAAAATACATTGTTCATAAAAATTTTTCGCATTTTTGTAAAACCCGAACAATTCATTTGTAACATTTTCGTGAACATCCCCTTCTTATTGTATCGAAGGCTTTTATCATTTCTTCTTTTGAATGAAAATGATTAATGTGAACAGCATAAATAAATAAAAAAATGCGTTTCATACAATCCGCTGATATTAATTCATACATACATCGCAACAGCAACCTCTCCGTTTAATGTTGTACAACGCACGAAAGTGGAATAAACTTCGTTATATAGAATATATTTTTCGTAATATGGAGATTATTTTGCTTGTTAATGGTTTACAAAGTTAAAGTTCAGCAGAGAATTTCGTTAAGTAGAAAACTTCCTTAAATAGGTACTTCGTTCAAGGGAAGTTGGACTGCATTGTATAGGGGTCGTTCTCGCGAAAAGGTACAAAATAGCACGAAAAAAGAAATTTATTTTTTAAAGCATGTAAAAAATCTTAAAAAATACATGGATGTTGTCGGAGTTTCCTCTTAGTCCGCACAATTTCGAAGAAAATCCTTATTATTTATATGCTGCCACCACCGATATGATTACGTGATATCGGTCACGCACTGAGAGGATTGTTTAAATGAAAACCAACGCTTTCAATTAACTAAATTAACAGTTTATTTACACACTGTTTACACAACAACAAAACACTCTTTACACTTACAAACTCGGATATAGATGATCCGGTTCAACATTCAACTGAATACAGTAAATGCTGGCTGTGTACTGTTAAACTACGTTAAATCACTCTCACTCTACACACGTTAAATTAGCTTTCCGGAGCTCAATCTCGATCTCCCAACACATATGTGCTCTAAGCCTAAGCTCTCCGAGCCTCACTCAATCCTACGCCCTATCTCTACGAGCTATACACAGTGACTACCTTGCGCTTGGCGCTCTCAGCTCCAACTGAACCCTACGCTGTATCTAAGAGCTACACACAGCAACTCACCTTGCGCCTTGCACGCCAACTTTTAACTGACTCCCTCAGCAGAAGACACTGCCTTCCAGCAACCCCTTGCTACTTCTCAACGTAACCCCTCAGGGTTTTCTACCTCGCTCGCATTCCAAGCTCTATTCTTCGTTCGTGGAATGCTTTTGTCTCCCCATCTTCCACAGACATCTCAAAAGTTTGGGCAAACCCCTCTCTAACTATCTTTTTCCCCCTTCATTCCATCTGTACATTTTCCCCGGCTTAGATCCAGTTTTAGACAAGGAAAGGATGTTATTTTGAAATTCCAGTACACAGGCCATACAATATATCATATATTAAGACAAAAATAATATAGAACCCCAGTTCTAATAGCAGATGTTTCTCAGAACCTGACAGATGTTTTCATTTGTGTATAATAAATAACGTTATATTAGTGATCAAGTTTTCTAATTTATTTTGCACAAGTTTTTGATTTTTTTTTATGTCAGACATGGCCCCTGAGGCCACAGGAACGAACATTTACATTTCAAAAATTTAAATGAAAATGTAATTCAGTCCTTATTGGGCGTTGTTAGTATATATTTATTTTTTAATTTAACCCTTTAAGAGGTCCGGGACACAAAAATCTTCAAATTTTGCAAAAACATTTTATTTCATAAAAAAAATTCGCTGTTTTTTACTATTCAAAATGACATTTAAATCATGTTTCTATCTGAATTAGAACAAAAAATATTAATTTTTTCGTTTTGGTTTGTTTTCAAAATCTAGCTTTCAAGCAATGACTGTCATGGAAACGACTTCTTGTAAAAAAGCGTTTTTCATCATGATAGGTTTTTTCCCCATTTCTCATATTTAAATTCTTATAACTTGAGAACAGCTAAAGATATAGGGTTCAAACTTGGAACATATCTTTTTCAATTGTTTATTTTAATTTTGATGCAGCATATTTGAAAAAAATATTTACTTTTGAAAATATGATTTTTTTTTTTTTAAGTTGCACCACTTTTTTAAAAATTTTTTCGTTAAATATTGTTAATTTTTTTATAAATCAATATTTTTTAAAATGCTGAATCAAAATTAAAACTTATATATTTCTGTTTATTTAAATGAAAAAAAAATGAAATTCTATAAATAATATTTCGAGTTATAACGATTTTAAATTACCCAACTTTTTTAATAAATTTTAAATTTAAATTTTTTTTAAACATTCTGAGAAGTTTTATCGTGTGATTTTGTTTGCAAATGATGAGGTTAACCATCACCAAAAAATTAAGAATTTTAACTCAACATGTGTCCCGGATCCCCTAAATGCTAATGCATTAAGGTATTTTTTATTTTCCTCGTAAAACATTATGTTTATTTTTTGTTAACTAGCCACTAGAAAAATAGTGAAAAAATTTATTTATCTTTCATATGAACATGTCATAATGTCACTCCTGAGTTGCATAACAAAAATTGCTCAAAAAATGATAATTTTAATTATAAACTTACTTTAAAGAGTTTACACTGCATAATAACAGCTATTCAACGATATAATATATTCTATAATGCTTTTAATAGTCTGCAGAATTAATAATGATTACCTTCCATTGATTCCTACAAGGCGAGAAACGTTTGAATGATTATAAATTTGCAAAATCGTAAAAATGGATGGTTGTTCAGTAGAAAATTGGTCTAACCTGTTCAGGAATGGGTTTAAAGTATTTAGATTCCATATAAATGAAGAAAGTTGGGATAAGTTGCCTATAAATACTTAGAAAAATAGATCTGGATTGAAGAACTTCGTCAAGTACCGCGCCAACGTGATCACGTGTATAAAACAAAGCAGTTCTTTGAATCCGATATATTTTGTATCGGACGGGTGAGGAAAGCCTAATTTTAAAAGAAAGGACAAAAATCCCCCCCCCCCCACTTCTAAAAAGTCCGCCTTATTCACTTATTTTTTTATTCATTTTGAGGGGTGGGGTGTTTATTTAGATGGTTGAGTTCATTTAATGTTTCTAAAAAGTAAAGAACAGGGAGTTTTTTAATCGAAAATTAAAGATATTACACATTTGCGGGAGAAGGGTGCGGTCAAAAGGAAAAAAAATCCAAAAGTTCAGAGTGAGGTGGGGTTTAGATCATTATACGTTTATTGTTAGAAAAAAATAACAATAATATTAGAAAAAAAATTATAAGTTTTGAAGATTTTTAATTTTGTCAGCTAAAAAATGGTGGAGGGGGCAAACTTTATTATTATTATTTATTTTATTGGCCAGGGGATGGGAGAAGTTTGATTTAACAATCCATTATTTATTTACTGTTACTATAAAATTACAAATAGGGCAGAATAAATTAAAAATGAAAGAGTTTGATTTCACTATTTTATATTTTGAATTCTCAGTTCGAGGAGACGAAATCGGTAATTTCGGAAGGGGGAGATTTAAATAATTGATCATTTATAGCTGCAATAAAGTAATAAATGAGCAGAAAAGTTTAAAAAAAAATAAGTTTTAGAAATTTTAAAGTTTTGGTTGAAACTTTTAGGTTTGGGGGGGGGGGGACTTGAGGTTAAGATTAAATTAAAAGAAAACGGATATGCAGAAGGATCTCATTCTTCTTTATTAAATTGTTCCCTTTTTAAAATAAGGTGTTATTTTACATGCGATTAAAACGTGAAAACTGGATATGTAACTTACGAAACTTATTGCATAGAATATTAGCAATTGAAGATGTTTTTATTAATAACAAATTATATCATAATTCATAGTGAAAGTAATAAAAACATAGTCTAATGCATGTGAATATATATATACTCACACTAAATCGATCTAGTATTACTTCAATTTATATTCTCTTTCTTAAATATAAATGTAAAACATATCAATAAATATTATTTGATGAAAATAAATTTTTAATTCTAATATAGCATTATATAAAAGCATAATTACATGTAACTATTAGGTTGTAACGAAAGTTTCCCGCCACAGCTAATATAGTCTTTTCAAACAGTTCGCGTTGACTTGTTTGCTCATATTTTATCAAACGATTTTTGGAATTTGAAAGAAAGAGACTTGCTTTATAACACTAAGTTGTGAAATTGGTAAAAAATATCGTTATCATTAAGTACAGGGTGTCTCAAATAGAACTATCAAGCTACCAGATTAGAACCAGCATTTACTTCCAGTTCTGTTGCAAAAAGTCAGCTACAGAATGTTACCGAATAATGTGTACAGTTTTAGGTACTACTGTTGTATCATATGACGCTGTGAAGGTTTGGTACCGAAAGTTAAAAAACAAGGGCTATAACATTCAAGGAGCAGAGCGCTCTGGCCGGCCTACTGATGTTGATAACGTCCGCCTGTGAGAACTTGTGGAAGAATATCAGCATTCGACCGCTCAAGAGTTAGCTAAGGAGTTAGACGTTAGTGCCATGTTCATTAGTCGCGCTATGCATTGCATAAACTTGACGTACAAGTTCAATCGCTGGGTGCCGCATGAGGTGACTAGGCAGATAAGGGCAGACATGTTCAGTCCTGCACTAATCTTCTCAAATATCAACGCAAGCACAAAATTCCGGGCAGGATTGTCACTTGTGACGAAAAGTGGATTTACTTCAACAACATAAGCCGAAAAGGGGGTTG
Organism: Maratus speciosus; assembly: GCA_963932465.1. Lineage (NCBI taxonomy): Eukaryota > Metazoa > Arthropoda > Arachnida > Araneae > Salticidae > Maratus > Maratus speciosus. The sequence goes on along the minus strand of OZ010795.1, from coordinate 327,420,023 downwards.
GTCTGCCCCTGGTGAGCCCGTCGGCAGCATCGCAAAGTGCAATTCGACTAACAAAAGGATAATGCTTTGTATCTGGTGGAATTGCCGTGATATTATCCACACAGGATATCTGGAAAAAATTAAAACAATGAACAGTACGGTAAACAGCAAGATGTTAGTCCGTGTTGACGCTGCTATCAAGGCAAAACGTCAAAATGAGTTCCGGCGCAAGAAGGTAATGTTTCATCAAGATAATGCTAGATCACATGTGTCTGCATTCACCGTCTAGGCTGTGTATGGACTCGAATGAGATCTTTTGCCACACCCACCATATAGCCCCAACATCGATTCTTCGGTTTTCTACCTGGTTTCACACTTGCAGCTACATCTTGCTGATGCTATCTTTAATTCTGCACAGAACGTCCGAAATGAGGTTGATCTGTTTTTGGACTCGCGGCCCCCAAGTTTCTGGGCCGAAGGCTTTGAAAAACTACCAAAACGTTGGCAGAAAATTATAGATTCGTGTAGTGATTACTACTCGCACGAAAGGTACGGCTTTTGTGTTTTTTTTTTCTAACTTTATTAAGAACTTTTTTTGGCGGAAAACTTTCGTTACAACCTGATATTTTATATTTTAATATACGGCATAATTAAATGTTTTAATTATTTATTCTGATATTTAATTATTTATTCTGATATTTTTGAATGACATTAACTTAATTTACTCGCCACTTTATGCGATAAGACGCCAAGTCAGGCGTCCGTTTGAGTAATTAAATGGAGGTGTGAGTCAGCTCATATTACAGGAGCCTTAGGGAGAATGATTGTAATACATCAGTAAAAAAAAATATTTGTTAATATCATATTTATGAATAGCTTTCACAATTAGTTATTGAGTATGTGAATGCACCAGGATCTGTACACTTCCATATCTACAATTTTAAAAAATCCACATCTATAAAAATGGATTATTTTGTGTGAAATTTCTGAATTTTAATAGGAACATTTTTGCGTGAAATTCATAAATTTTGCCGATATAAACAGAAAAATTTCCTTTTACCTTTACTCGTTGAATGTAACAACAGTTATGTGCTTTCCTTGATAGACAAATAAAATGTTCCTTTTCCATTGACAAAAAACAGAAAAAAATCCAGTTAAGTTTTCGTAATTGATGTTTTGGCTAATAACAAAGTCATTGGTTAGTGTATGTAGGAAACAGAGAATCCTGCGCCAATCCAGAGTATACAGAGGTTCATATCTGAAAGATATCAAGGCGATAAAAATGATGTGATAATATTCAATAGAACTACCCCTTTCGTGTATAAGTATGCATGTGTATATTATAATTATTATTTAGATTTTTTAAATATTCCGCTATTGCTCACTTTTATTTCTAAAAAACAGAAATTTCCCGTCTTGAACATTGGAAAATTTCCATTTTCAAAACGGAGGAATACCAAAACGGAAGTTTTGTGAAAGAACGGAAAATAGACGGCAACTTTGGTGCCAGTAAAGTTTCCGTTTTTTTTTTTCAGGGAATTTCTTTTTACAGTGTATATTTACATCGAAAAATCAGTAAATAAATGAGCAGTCGTTAGGACCGCGAATACTAGGTGGACAATTACATGCAGATTCAAGACATGTAAAAAGCCCATAAACGTTATCCGTACCGAACCTTGCAATTTCTGCGCACATTCCTGATAATTGTGAGTAAATTGAGAGTGTTAAATGATTAATAAACGTAAATACATATTTTCAGGGTTCACACAATTATATCATATTTACCATTTTCCCTATCAAATCTCTAATAGCATATTAAAGTGCTGTGAAACAATGTGATAAAATGCTAAAATTGTGTTAAAGGGTTGTCAATTTTGAATTTATCTATGTGATTGTCTGCTTGTTTCTCCTTATTTTAACGTTTACATGCATATGTTTTAATTAATTTAAATACTTTTGATTTTTTTACTGATAATAAAGCTTGAGAAATCCCAAAACAGCTGTCTTTTGACATAATTTAAGAGCAATTTGTGATTTTGGTCACGTTACTTCGTCGCATATAAATATATAGGCACAAAGTAGCCACGTTTTACATTAACTATTTTAACGTAATAGAATAATCTTGCATAGCAGACTATAATTTTCGCTTTTGCACTTTTTCACCCAAATGATCTAGCTTAAAAATAAGCGATTATGAGTGACTACTCAGTGTTACTTTATGAAAATTATTCGCGCTAAATTAAGGTTGAATGCTTTAATCACTTCCTAAATTCCATTCAGCATTCCTTACATTTTTAACTTGACAGTACATTTATTACTTTTCAGTTTCATACATTCATTTTGCTTTTAAATAGCTAGAAAACACACCTTTAATTATTTATCGTAGTTAAATTGATAATAGTTAGAATAGTTAAATTGATAATGAAGGTATTTTGTGTTTTTTTTTTTTTTTTTTTACAATATATCACAAGGATATTGTGTACAGAACTAAGTCATTTAACATTAAAGTATACGCTATTTTTGTTTTCATTAATTTTGGTTTTAAATAGTTAGAATGCACACCTTTAATTATTTATCTTATTTCTTATAGTTAAGTTGATAATGAAGATATTATACATTTTGTTTTTTATACTATAAAGAATTTATTTTCACAACCAAGTCATTTAAAATTAAAGTACAAGCTTGTTCTAAATTAAGCGAGATGCCGTACACTTCCTAAATTTTAAATGTTTGTTCTAAATTAAGTGAGATGCCGTACACTTCCTAAATTTTAAACAGCATTTAGAATATTTTAAACTATTCGCAAAAGTTGTGAAAATCTACTATTTTTTTAGAATTCCGTTTTAGTTTGGGGCAGATTTTGAAGGGCAGACCAACCACCTACCACGAATAACTTGCCTGCAGTTTTATTATTTTTTTATTACATTCTTTAATGTTGCATTCAAATAGTTTGCGTTCAATTTCCGGGGCATCTCTACTCAAATTCCACGAGTAGTCTGCTAATAGTGACGCATTCCATAGCCCCTGGTATCTTTCACATTTTCGATATATCTTGGCGAAATCGTTAGCTATGTTTGTCACTCACAACATCGCAGTTTGCAGGGGAAAAATCGAGATGAGAGTGAAGAAAGTGAATTTTTAGGGACATATTGCAAGTCCGCTGCTGATACTTTTATAGCAGATAATCAACAAGCTCATCATTGTTCCCAGATCTTCTTTTGCCCCAAAATCCATAAAATCAATATTGAAGTTTTAACAATCTTTGCCATTTTCAATATTAAGACATAAATTTGACATGATATTTGGATTCTTTGATAAATTTTAATTTCAGATATCAAACAGGAAAACGTTTGATTGCCTAAGAGGGACTGCTCAGACAAGGAACCATGTCTGTAGAGCATATCGCCCCTATCGGCCGCCTTTATTAAGGTCTAAAAAATACAGTTTTCAGCCAATACTTGGCATGGTGCAAATGATTGCTGATGCGAAGAATGTGTGCTGGAACACACCATGCGAAGAATGTGTGCTGGATCAGAACTTTTTACGGTTGTTTTTACGGGCGTTTAGACGTCTTCTTGGCGTTCTTGCAGCAGTATGCTCGTCACGCCAGACCGCTAGGATGCGAGTCTGGAAAATTCCATGTGATAAGGAAAACGGTTGGTGAAGTAGTTTAGGATATATACAGATGCAACATTTGGAAATCCTAATGTTAGATGGCTTTTTAATACTGTTTCAAAACAAGCTGCAATGCAGTTAATTTTTTAAGCATAACTTACAACTACTTGATGGAATGATCTGTAATTTTCGATCCACCTATTTTAAGCTTCTAGAATTCATTTTTGTTTAAAACTTTATAGGTTACTTTTCATATATTTTTTAAACATTAATTTAATATTTACAAGGGGTATGGACAGCATCTGTCTGGCTTTAGCATGTATTCTTCATAGAGCTACTGTGTAAAGGTTAACAAGTCGGATTTGACAAACCCAAAACTTTCTTCTATCTCATACATGTTAATACTTCCTGAAAAATGCAGAACATTAGCGCCACCGGTTAGGTGATTTACAAAAAATCTAATCATCAACAACTTATGTCAACTTTTAATTTAATCTGAAGTTTGCTGAAAATCAGTGCATTAGTTTTTGCGACAGAGCTATTGCGGAAATCATAAAAATTTCTATATAACAGTGCCACCTGTTGGGCGATTTGCACCAAAAACTAATTAGGACCAATTTATACCAGGTACTAATTGAATCTGAAGTTTGATGAAAATTCATGCATATGTTCATGAGATACAGCTATTGTGGAAATCGTCAATAACGCAGCATAGCAGCGCCACGTGTTGGGCGATTTTTACTGAAAACTAATCACCACTTAATTATATCAAGTACTAATTGAATCCGAATTTTCATAAAAATCCGTGCATTAGTTCTTGAGATATATCTATGCAGAAATCGTGAAAAATGTAGCACAGCAGCTCCATAAGTTCGACGATTTACACCAAAAAGTAATCAGCACCAGTTTATATCAAAGTCTAACTAAATCTAAAGTTTTGTGAAATTCCGTGCATTAGTTTTTGAGATAGAGCGCCAATAAAATTTTTGTCACATACAGACTCACAGAGTGACAGACAGAGTGACAGAAAGACTCACAGACAGACACTTTCTAAAAACCATCAAATCATGTTCAGGACCTTCTAAAACGTATAAATCCTTCGAAAACAGGATGTCGAAATTTTTCACGAATCCAAAGCTTTCCTCTTTTAAAGATAAAAAAAAAGTAAAAATAACATATTTTTTGAAAAAATCTTAACTTTGCACATCCGTATTTCCAAAACAAGAGTTAATGAGGGATTTTTATATAGATATTCGTGTTCAGTTGGTTAATTTCATACTTAATTGCACACTTTCACTTCAAAAGGCAATTTCATTGTTCTACATTGTACTTTTTTAACAAATTGCAGAAGAAGAAGCAACAAACTTTAATGCCACCTGTAATAAAAATTCGTGCAAATATTAAGGATTTTAAAGCAGAGAAAAATTTAAGATATATTTTTAGTTATAATAAAATCTAGAAACGGGAAACATTCCAGAAGGCTTCAAAGAAAGTCATTGTGGCCGTGGGCGACGTGTTGGATAGCTGTGATGTAAACTGGAACTGAGAAGGTCTTAGCCCGTGCCGGGGCCTGATGTTGGTTCGGCTTTTTATACCGGCTTAAAGTGAGTCTTCCGGCTTAAAGTGAAAGTTTTATTTATTAGGAAAATTGAAAAAAGTCCTTCCGGCCAGTGCCGGGAGGAAGAGCTAGCTTTCATATTCCTTATTTTAAAAAAGCCAACTTATATTATTCAAACACACGAAGCTCAATTAAGTGGAAACCGAATGTAGGAGATTCAATACTAATTTTTATCAATACTAAATCATTATGAATGAGAATTTCGCGAAATTAGTCAGCTTTATCCAAGCTGCTTTTCTTTAAAGTAACTTATATTTGGCTGCCAAATTCGGCGATTTGTTAAAGTGCCTGCCATTTTAAGACAACATGGTGGATGAGGCTAACCAGTGAACTTGGTCGAGACCTTAGTAATTTCTGTGCACATGCTCAGTCACATCGGAATAAGTTGATATATACGAGTGCTGTCGCAGGCAAAAAATCAGATTTTTCAAAATGTCACCCACGTTAGAAATTGAAACTGCTATATCTGAGCCATTTTTTAAGATAAAGACAAACAAAAAATGCTCCTGAATCCTTATATCAAGGTCAAATACTTAAGAAAGAAACCTTTTTCAATTTCTAATTTTTTTGCACCTCACTTTAAATATATATATTTTTTAATTTAATGGCCGCCATTTTGAAACAAGATGGCTGATGAAGCTGGCCAGCGAACTTGGTCGAGATATTGATGTATACTATCCACATGCCTTCTTCCATCGAAATAGGCGAATACGTGTGGTATCGCGAGACAAATACAAAATCGTTTCAAAGTGTTAGCCATGATAGAAATTCAAAGTGCTATAATTCAACCACTTTTTAAGATATAAACAAAAGAACAAATTTTCAGAAACAAAAACTGCTCCAGAATCTTTGTATCAAGGCCAAACACATAAAAAAAAATCTTTTTCATTTTCCAATTTTTTAATACCTCATTTTAAATTTTAAATTACATTTTTTTTTTAAAATGGCAACCCTTTTGAAATAAGATGGCGAATGAAGCTGGCCAACGAACTCGGTCGATACATTGGTATGTACTATGTACAGACCAAGTTACATTCAAATCGGTTCATAAATACGCCTGTTATCGCGTGACAAAAATCAGGTCGTTTTAAAATGTCAGCCACAATAGAAATTCAAAATGTTATAACTCAGCCATTTTTTTAGATATAGACGAAACAAAACCTGTTCCGTAATCTTTGTATTAAGGTCAAACACATACGAAAAAACTCTTTTTCATTTTACAATTTTTTGGTATCTCATTTTAAATTTTATTTTTTTTTTATTTTTTTAAATTGCCGCCATTTTGAAACAAGATGGCGGATGAAGCTGGCCAACGAACTCGGTTGAGTAATTTGTATGTACTATGTACACACCAAGGTACATCCAAATCGGTTCATAAATACGTCTGTTATCGCGTGGCAAAAATCAGGGCGTTTCAAAATGTCAGCCACACTAGAAATTCAAAATGCTATAACTCAGCCATTTTATAAGGTATAGACGAAACAAAAACTGCTTCCGGATTTTTTTATGTAGGTCAAACACATAAGAAAAAAATATTTTTTCAATTTTCAATTTTTTGGTACCACATTTCAAATTTAAATTTTTCTTAAAATTTTAAATGGCCGCCATTTTTTAACAAAATGGCGGATGAAGCTGGCCAACGAACTCGGTCGTGACATTGGTCTGTACTATGTATAAACGAAGTTACATCCAAATCGGTTCATAAATACGCCTTTTATCGCGTGACAAAATTCAGGACGTTTCAAAATGTCAGCTTCGCTAGAAATTCAAAATGCTATAACTCAGCCATTTTTTAAGATATAGACGAAACAAAAACTGCTACGGAGTCTTTGTATAAAGGTCAAATACATAAGAAAAAAATATTTTTCCATTTTCAATTTTTTGGTACCACATTTCAAATTTTAAATTTTTTTTAAATTTTTAAATGGCCGCCATTTTGAAACAAAATGGCGGATGAAGCTGGCCAACGAACTCGGTCGAGACATTGGTACGTACTATGTACACACCGAATTACATCCAAATCGGTTCATAAATACGAGAGTTACAGTGTGACATAGGTCAGATATATATATATATATATATATATATATATATTGATATATATATATATATATATATATATATATATATATCAATTTTGAACGGAGGGTGGTTTGGGGGTCTGGGGGTCATGATCGATGAAAATATACCAAAATTTTTTGAAATCGCTTTCCTCCGAACGGCTGCAATAGGTAGCTTTTTGTAAAGAAAGCTACCTAAAAGGAAATAAAACTTCCAGCTGCTACTTGAGAAATAAGAATGTGGTTTATCTAAGTTTTACAAAGTGTTTTAGAAACCTCAAAAAATTAACTTGAAAGAAAATTGAGTTGTTATGGACAGGCTGTAAAGCGAAATACTCTATCTAAATCTAAAGCAACGACATGGTCAGTGTTAGTGGCATAAAGAAGTCATGAGGCATATCGATTTCTGTTTAAAGTCATTCTTTAGAGTTACTGGAAAACCGAACTGAGGTTATTCCGCCATAGTTGCGCAATGATAGTTTAAAAGAATAAGAATTGTGATTTTTGTAGATTTCTTCCAGATATTGGGTAAAATAACACATTTTCTATTTTATACAGATTATTAGGAACATGAAAAGCGCAAAACGTCGTTATGAGTGAGTATATAGGATTAATAGTTCTTACAATACAAGAGGAGACTTTTAAATGAGAAATTTAATCTTGAAACAATTTCAAAATGTTATTTAGAGTTTTCTCCTGCGTACATTTAGTATCGGACTCGGGCTCTAAAGACACAAAGTTTTTTGGAATCAGTTGGGAGCAGATTCAGAAAAAAAAATTGTTCGAAATCATCTATAGCCCTTTAACCCTTTCGACCCTGGCGGTCACATATGTGTTCTTCACTTTTAAAATACTTTAAACTATAAGTAATGCCTTGCAGATACATTGTTAAAAATTTGCAGCATTCTAGCAGGTCATATAACCGGTTTTTTTTTTTCGAAAACGGTTAAAACAACGGTAATTTAACACTATTCTGACCATATTATTGGCCATTTTATGGTCAGAATATAGTTAAATTATGGTTATGAAACCGTTTTTTCAAAAAACGGTCGAATGACCTGCCAGAATGCTGCAAAAATTTTAACAGTGTACGTAAAAACCTCGTAATCATATATGTGTATTCTATATTTTCATCTTTTTAATGGAGAAGTAACGCCATTTAGCTTTGGAATAGTTAAAAAAAAAAAAAAAAAAAAAAAAAAAAAAAAAAAAAAGTTGACAAGTTTTCATTTTTTTGGACTTTAAGAAAAAAGTCTGAGTCGAAAGGGTTTAAACTTGAATTAGGAACTACATTTACCAATGAATAATTTGTCATAAACAATAAAAAATACTAGTATGTTTTTATGTTTGTTAAATCCTGTTGTAATACGACATTTTCCAAACGTCTTCAAAAAATTTTCCTTCGACTATTGCCATATGCAAAGAACGCGAAATAACTACATTCGTTAGGTTTCAAAAACTAACATATTTGTTAAATTTCAGTAAAACATAACTTCTGAGATTTGGTTAGTTACTTTTCATTTTATTAGCGTAAAAGGGATTTTTACCCCAAACTGAAAAAAAATTCAGGGTCGAAAGGGTTAAGACCTGACCTACACAACTGTGCAAGCAATCCTAAAGAAAAAGAAAAAACATTTTCCTATTTTTGTACGATTTAAAGTCGAACCTACACCCACAGAGTTGTGTGGACCCTCCCTTGGTATAACTTACATCGGGTATTTTTTTTTTTATTTTTTTTTTTTCAATCAAATATTATCCAACTATTTAGGAAAAACCTCCAAAAATTTTCATTTCTACGAAAAAGCTTCCGGTCGTAAAGGGTTAAACAGGGTGGTTGTTGTCGTTACTATTGGATGTTGCATTATTAAGCAAAAAGAGTTTCTCTGATCTTAATTATATTAAAAATAAATATATGCAATAACAGTACTATTTACAATCAAAATATTTATATACAGAGTACACTAATTATATAAATACGAATACTACGCTTTTTCTTTTCTTTTTTTTCTGAGAAATAATGTAACATATGAAAAAAAAAAAGTGCCCAGTTAAACTGATGGCATTGAGCCTTACAAGCTATTCACACTAATTGTATATTATACTCTTATTTCAAATAACAATGCCCCTCGAAAAATAAATTAAGGGGGGTATTAGCCTTCCCTCTTTACACTTAACCAATGAGCCTCCGAATCTCATCAGGGAAGCGCCTTATCAGAATAAACCGGTACACCAAATTTGAAGCAAATCGGATGGAAAAACCCATTTATCTAAATAAAGGGGGAATAACCCCCGTCCCCCCTTCATACTTAATCAATGTTGACGACTGCTTTTCGTCTTTTAACCATTTAACACCTGACCTACATAATTGCGCAGGTGATCCCCCCCAAAAAAAGCCCCCATCAGTGGCTGAGAGGTTCTGCTCTCGAAGCTGGTAGACGGGAGGTGCTGCGTTCCCACCGGCCTAACCGTTCGGAGTTTTTGTGGTTTTCTTCAAACCTTAGGAAACTTTGCGTAAATACGGGTTAGGTCCACTTAGAAAGACCCTTACGGAGGGGACTCTCCCTAGGGCCTATATCCTTCGTGAAGATAATCAGCCGTCATAAATAACACCATAATACCAACACCAAAAGAAAAAAAAACATTTTCCTATTTTTGTACGATTTAAAGTGGAGCCTGCACCCGCAGAATTGTGTGGTCGGGTATTTTTAAAAATATTTTTTTCAATCAAATACGATCCTATTAATTAGGGGAAACTAACAAGACTTTTCCTTTCTACCAAAAAGCTTCCGGTCTTAAAGGGCTAGTGAACATTATAACTATTAAAATTTGCTTAATCTTTTTTGGAATAACCCTGTAAATTTCAATTCTTTATTTATTTCTGAATGCTTTTGTTTGCATTAAGTTTAAAGTAATATTTACTTGAAAAGTTTTTTCTCAAGATTTTTAAAATTTCATACCCAGAATTTATATGTTTCTTGAAACTTTAACAATTTTAATAAAATTTATCTTTTATATCCGTGTATTTTTAAAACTATACATAAATATGCATATATTTAGCTTTTTATCTGAATTTATTAAGCAAAAGTTATAATTTTAAATTACCATTATTCTACTCACTTTGTAATAATAATAATAATAATTCATTTGTTTTCTTGCAAACTATGTTTACACGAATTGAAAGCTAATGAGATATAGAAAAAAATTGTAACAGTGTTGTTCATTTAAAATAAATAGTATCAAACTCTAATAAAATAAATAACAATTTTAAATCAGATTTTAATAATATTTTTGACAGTGTTACAAACAGTTAACAATGAAAAAAATGCCAATACATTTAAACCTATGCTAAGCATTAAAACTGCTTTTCATATTTATTTTATTTTATGTCATGTTTTTATTTTTTTTTTTCATTGAGTCGCATCCAAAGAAACAAAAAATTTTCTTTCACAGAATTCTACATATTTAATTTTCAAAAAAAGATTTAAATCTTATTTATTTCTTTTTATCATTGTGTACTTTATGGGATATTAAATGTAAATTATTAAACTAATTATTAAACATATCAACACATTTTTTGAAAAAAAAATAGCAATAATAATAATAGCTTATTTATTTTACCATCTTTCATGCAAATTATACTATTTGCATGTTATACTGATAATGGTGTAATACATATTTTTTATATCTCTTTATAAAGCAATGAACAAATACTTGATTTTAGTTATTAATGTTGAACCCTTCGGAAAACTTTTTTTTTCTTTATAAAAACGTAAGAAAGCTAACAGTTTATTTTGGTACATAAACCAACGAAATACAGCATTTTGAAATACAAAATAAACTTTTTGTATGTCAATCTTCTAAAAATAAAAAAGCAGTCATAATTTGAAAACCTTAAACTGACAGTTTTCTGTAGAGTAACAAGCAGGTAATTTAAGAGACTTTTTCTTTTTCTCTTTAGAATGTGAATAAGTGAATAATGAGGAATTATGCACTTTGATGTTTGCTCAAAAAACCTAATATTTTTAAGCACATTAAGCACGGAAGAGATTTGAAATGAGAATATAAATATTTGCTCTTAAATATCGATCATTCAGAAGGTTTTAATGAGGTTAAAAGATCATTAGAAGGATTATTGTCTCTGTAATGGCATGTAAAGTTTCTTTTCTTTTTGCATATTTAACTATGCATTTTTAAACACTGGATAAGTGATATTTCTTACCCCGTTAGTTTATTGCTCCAAATTTAATAATGGAGAAAATATTTAAATTGACACGCGGCGGAAATGATGCATTAAATCCTGGAAAAACGTTTTAGTCACGCTTTGTGGAATAATTTGAAATGATAAAGAAGAGTTTTGTAAATTTGAGTTTCATTCATCAAAAAAAGTTCGTGGTAAACAATTTAAAAAATTATATTTTAAACTTTTAATACATTTTGATACAATTACTAGCCAATTTTTACTACACTATTTTTTTATTACAGAAGATAATTACAACCAACTGACCAAAAAAACGTAGAATAAAGTAAATTATCACTATTGGACGAATCCTATTTATTGATAATTAGTTTTCATCTTGAATTAATCCTTCAACGCCCATAATTAAATTTATACATATATTTTTTATTCATAAATTGTATTGTATATTTTTCACTATTGTAGGAATCCTATGCGTGGATAATTAGTTTCTATCCTGAATTAACACACCAACGCATATAATTTAATATGTACATGTACATAAATATATTTCAGTTTATGTATTTTATTGTTTAAACTCTAATGCCAGAGGTCCTTTCAAAGACGTATCACATATATTTGACACTCTTCATTGGCAGAATATCTTTATACTAGGGCATAATATATCTAATTTTCTGAAGTATAATTTTTATGAGTTTGTTCAAAGTATTTTCAATTTTGGACTATTTCTATGGTTGCAATCGATTGCGATAGCAAACTGGCGTTAACAAACCCTTAAATTCTCTCACCGAAAAATTTGCTTCAGCTAATTAATTCTTAATTAATCTCCCTTTTGATACAAAATTCATAAAGGTTAAAAAAATATCTGCGCAATTTAAAGCATCTCTCTGTTCTAAAAAAAAATAACTAACGCTGTCACCGCCGCCGCCGGTTTTGAATTTTTTGTGACCGGAGGTCTTTCTTCGTTAAGATTAAGAAAAATATTGCATACAAAAATATGAAAATCGGTGGTATTACAGAGAAATGTTTGATAAATACGCTGATGTAGACAGTTTTCAAATAGAAAAATTATTTTAAGTGCTATTTAATGTTAAAGTTGGAAAAAATCGTTCCATTAAAAAAGTTTTATAGGAAAAAAACTATACATGGGAATTTAATCATTATAAAACTTTTTTTAATGGAACAATTTTGTCCAACTTTAGCATTAAATATCTCTTAAAATAATTCCTCGATTTGAAAACTGTCTGCATCAGCGTATTTATCAAAAATTTCTCTATAATACCACCGATTTTCATATTTTTGTATGCAATATTTTTCTTAATATTAACGAAGAAAGACATCCGTTCACAAAAAATTCAAAACCGGCGGCGGCGGCGATGACAGTGTTAGTTACTTTTTTTAGAATAGAGAGATTTTAGAAAATGGTATTAATTTAAACTGTTGCCAACTGTATAAACCGCGCAAACAATACCGTTTGCTTCAAATTAAAAATTATTTACACGTGACTATTATAAACAAAAAAAAAAAACCCTTCAAATTAGAATTAAATAATTACGTATAAAAAACAGGAACTTAGGAAAATTATGGCATAAAAACTGTATTTACATGTGAATTTTAAAATAGAAAGGATATTGTAAAATAATAAATTCATTAACATGCGTTAGAAGTCTTAAATAGGAGAAATTACGTCACATTTACGTCACAATACACTTATTACGTAAAATGAACAAAAAATAATATTGCAAAACAGTTTAAAAATTACGCGAGACATTTATTTGATATTTTCAGATGATATTTTCAACTATTTTTGTTAGGACAGCGCAAATAATATTTCATTTCTAACAAAAGTATTTTCATGTGAATATTAAAAAGAGAGAGAAAAGTTTGGTGAAAATGACGTCAGATTAAAAACTATACATTTAAAATGTCTTATTTAAAAGACCTTTCTTTTCGCTTTGTTAAAAAATACCGGGAGACAAAGACTCTATTCACTTAATTCATTTTATATTATCTTATTTTGAAATGTTTAACTGATTTTATTTAATCAAAGACACAAGCAGCCATTGCATCTTTTAACAGCGGCTGATTCGACCTTAAAATTCCTCCAATCAAAAAGAAATGAATAGAAACCCGTTTATAGGGAGATCGCCACTATTTTTTAAATTATAATTCAATCTTCCGAAATCTTTTTAAAGTCGATCAATTTAGCGTGCTTTTAGAGTCTGCGGTGTCTGAGTTGGCGAGCGCAGCTCATAGGGGGCAGAGCCCCCTAATATTGTTTTAAAGAATTAAAAAGTGAAATTAATAAGGCATTTCAATGCGTTTATCAGTGTTTTTTTATAATACTAGATCACACCTTCTTTTGACAATCTTTTTGAAAATAAAATATTATTTATTATACTTACAAACCCACAAATGTTTGTTTTCTGCAGAGCAATAACCAGGTATTTTAACTGATTTTCTTTTATGTCTTCGTAATGTAAATAATTGAATATTGAGGAATTATGCATTTTGATGTTTCTCAAAAAGCATAATATTTTAAAATATATTAAGCATCAAGATTAGAAATGTGGCAATAGTTCTTACTTATTGATCGCATTCAAAATGTGTTGACGAGGTTTAAAGATCATTAAAAAGCTTATTGGTTATCTAATACAACGAAAACTTTCTTTTTGCATATTTAATTATGCATTTTTAAACAGTGGATAAGTGATTCGTTCTTTCCATAGTAATTTATTGCTGCAAATTTAATAACAGATAAAATAAACGACGTAAATGATGCGTTAAGTTCTGGACGAAAGTATTAGTCACGCTTTCTGGAGAAATTTGAAATTTTAAGGAAGAATTTTAAAAATATGTATCATAAATTAACGGTAAATAATATAAAAATTCTGTTTTTATCTACCCTACATATATCCTAATCCTAATGAAACGAATTTATGAAACGGATATATCAAACGAATTTATGGAACGGATATATGAATCGACTGATTAAACAACCAATTATGTTTCAAGCGATTTCTCCTAAAATATGGAATACTTTGCGATGAAATTAACACCAAAAATCAGCATTGATCCGCAGATCTCAAAACTGGTATTAGAATTTTTAAATTCGAATTAGTTTTCAAAATATTAATTTTTTTCTAATTTTACATACATTTTTCTAATGGTGGCAACTCAAATTTTAATCAAACAGATTTTTTTTTCATATTTCGGAAAACGTTGACATGGTAACACGGCTATTGTTTATTTGATAATAAATGCTTATTTTCTTTTATTTATTTTTATAAATTATATAAATAATTTTGTTCTGTAATTATTAATTATTTTTTTATATTTCCTTTAGAAAATAATAGAAAATAATTAAAAATATGGTACTACTTAGTTATTCCGTCGACCAATTTCGCCAAATTATATAAATCGCCAAAACACTCGCCAAATTATACAAATTGACATAATTTTTATTTTAAATAACAAAAGAACAAATAAATTAGTATAACATTAATAAATATACAAATAAAAAGTCGAAATAAAAATCACTTGATGACGTAAACACGTGTAACTTGCTTAAAATCAAGTGAATGTGGCATTTATGATCAACCATTATTGACATTTAATCTTATAGTTTGGCGATAGATTTTTGGTCGACGGGATAACTAATACCAAAAATGCATATGTAATTGGTATTTGAAAACGAGGTTTTCGCCAAATTTTCGTAAAAAAATCACGTCTAACTTGCTGTGCGTATATGATATCTGGTCAAATATTACCACTCAAAAAAAAAAAAAAAAAAAAAAAAAAAATGCTAACTGGCGAGTTGAAAACAAGCTATTGGCCAGATTTGCATCCGGCTAGCGTAACAGTACCAAGAATTCTTTGCAACCATGGCAAACTTTATGTAGTTTTATTCGAAAAAAAATTTTTGATTTTTTAATCAAAATGGAAAACTTACGGTCCCATATTGGCGCGATTTATTTCTGACGCCAATGTCATATACGGAACGGGCACTTAACTGGCGCCAAAGTATCGTTATTTTGCTTGATATGTAAGCCGGATGTTGTTGTTTATGCTGTTGATGCGTTTCCAAAATTGGCGTCGTTAAAAAATCGCGCCAATATGGGACGTATATGACATCTGTGCCAAACTTTCATATGAACTTCGAAGGTATCAGAACGTATTTGTTTATGGCAGTTGATGACTTGAACTATTATAATATAGATGAAATGATGGCGATAGAATAATATTTGTTGACTTATCACTTGTGCCTGGCTAACATTAAAGTACCAAAAAAACAACTAGAGTATAAAAAGTGAAGTGGTCCGCCTGGAACTGTTGATGATAGTCACATGACTTAGGCTATTGTTACAGAGATTGTTTTAAAATACCGGGAGACAAAGACTCTGTGTACCTAATTTATTTTATTTTAGCTTCTTTTCAAATGTTTAAATGATCCTCTTTAATCAAAAACGAAAACAACCATTGGATGTCGTAACAGCAACTGATTCGCCCTCAAATTTTTGCAATCAAAGGGAATTGAATGGAAACCCGTTTACATGGAGATTTGCACAGCTTTTTTCAGTATAATTCAATCTTCTCTAATATTTTTAAAACCCATCAGATTAGCGTGTTTTTAGATTCTGCGGTGTCTGAACGAGGGTTGGCGAGCGTAGCTTGCAGGAGGCAGAGCCCCCTAGTTCTTTATAATGAATTTTGATGCAATGAAACCTGTTTTCATTAAAGCATTATTGCAAAAGATAACTAAAAACATCCAATCAGGGTGCAACAGAAGAATTTTCTTTTGTCTTCTGCAGCACTCCAATGAGGATAAAATTAGTTTTTTTTATCTTATTAACCCATCAACTGCCGCAGTAACTTTTTTATTAAAATCTGTGCTTCATAGTAATATTTTATGATAAATAGGTTTGGTTTGGTTTGTGTTTATGACGGCCGATTATCAACACGTGGGATATAGGCCCTGGGGGGGAGTGCCCTTCGTGGGGGCCTTTCTAAGGGAACCTAACCCGTATTTACGCATGGGAAACCATGGTTTCAAAGAAAACCACGAAAACTCCGAAACGGTTGGGCCGACGGGCGCGATTGGGTTCGATCTCAGCACCTCCCGTCTACCAGCTTCGAGAGCAGAACCTCTCAGCCACTGGTGAGGCTATGATAATATAGGTCAGAATATTGACAAAATTGAAAAAAAAAACTTCATTCGTTTAGGAATTAAAAAATTCACCATCAGTTAAAGACATTCTTTTATCACTTTCGTCACAATATTTTTTAATATTAAAAATTGCGTCTGAAAACTAAAATAATTAGTTGAAAGAAACCGTCTACTTTCCAAGGAAAATATTCTTCTTGATCCAAGCATTTATTTACATAAAAAAAAATTACTTAAAAATTGGTTCATTCTCGCAACATCAGCAAGGAATGTGTTTAAACACAGTATTTAGTAGGGAACATCTGATTCGTTTCCAGCGTTATTTTAAAAAATTGGGTCCGCTATTTCGAAACTTCTGATGATTTCTTTGATACGAATTGAATGCTTTAAAAATCTTCAGTCAAGATGTTCCAAACAAATAGTACTCTGCTACAAAGGCTTGCTTCGAATAACAATTCTTAATAAATCTAATTTTTTATGCAGAGTTCAATAAGTTTTTAACTATTCTACATTTAACGCTCTTAAAAAAAAAAAAAAAAAAAAAAAAAAAAAAAAATGTAAACTATTTTTTTTTTTTTTTTTTTTTTTTTTTTTTTTTTTTTTTTTTTTTTTTTTTTACGGAAAATCTCTTTTATTTTACTCCACCTGTTTTTTGTATGTATATATATATAAACTCGGTTTATGGCGTCAGATACCGCCATCCGAAGAATCCTCAAGAGTCTTTTTCCATTTCTTCCGGTCAAGGGTCCATTCCTCTTCCAGATCTCTATCCCTCATTGCGTTTGAGATATCATTCATCCATGTCTTTCGTGGTCTTCCCCGCTTCCTTTTTTTGTTTGTTTCATAGTTGAATGTTATTTTGGGTAGTCTTTCATTATTCATTCTTTTGACATGACCATACCAGATTAATTGCTTTTTTTGAATATCATCTAGTATGGTTCCCTTTATTTTCATCATTTCCTTGATTCTGTCATTTCTTACTCTTTCTATTCTTGATATCCTGCATGATCTTCTTAGGGCGTCCATTTCTACCGCCGCTAATTTCTTTCTTTCTGTCTCCATAATTCTCCATCCTTCTGCTCCATATAACAATATGCTCTTTACAATAGAGTTGTATATATTATATTTTCTTTTCCTAGAGATCTCCTTACTCCACCAAATAGAACTTAATATTTTTACAGCCTTTTTCCCCTGACAAATTCTGTGTTTAATTTCCTGTGAGTCTCTTCCTTCTCTATTAATGTCTACACCTAAATGTCTATAATGCTTACAGCTTTCTATTTTTATGTTATTAGTTAGATTTAGGTCTGTCTCATTTCCTCCTATACATAGGTATTTGGTCTTGCTGACGTTCATGTGAAGTCCCCATTTCTCATATTCTTCCTTAATTTTCACCGTCATTTCCTCTAAATCATTTTTACTTTTTGCAATTACAACTTGGTCATCTGCGAATTGTAGAGTAAAAATTGACGTTCCATTCATACTAAGTCCCATTCCTCTGCATTTCTTTTTCCACATTTCCAATGCTTCTTCAATATAAATTTTAAAAAGTGTTGGGGAGATACAACATCCCTGTCTGAGTCTTTTATCTGTTATAAAACCTTTTGATAATCTTTGGCCTATTTTGATCTTTGTTTTTGATTGTCTGTAAAGTTCTTGAATTGCTCTAATAATACTTGGATTTATAGCCATTTCATTTAATACATTCCATAATTTTGCGATTGGAACATTATCATATGCTTTCGTAAGATCTATAAATAAAAGATGAATTTGATTTCCTACTGCCATTTCCTTTTCAACAATTTGTTTAAGACAAAATATATTATCCATACATGATCTTCCTGCTCTAAATCCACTTTGCTCTTCACTTTCCTTCATTCTCATTTCTTCTTCAGTGAAATCTTTTAAAATCCGTCCATATAATCTACTAAATGTTGCTGTTACAGTAATGCCTCGGTAATTCTCACATTTTTGTCGGTCTCCTTTCTTATATATTGATGTTAAATATCCAATCCTCCATTCTTCTGGTATTACCTCTCCGTTAGGCATTTTTCGAATAATTGTGTAATTAATCTGAACAATTTATCAGTTCCATTTTTGATCAGCTCTGCTGATATTTCGCCGAGGCCACTTGCTCTTTGATTTTTTAAATGTTTAATTGCTTTTTTAACGCTCTCAAGCTCCAATATCATAGGTTGTCCCACAAAGTCAATACCAGAATTATTTACTTGAAATTCATCTCTAGTTTCCGGAAGCAAAGTCTTATAATATTCTTCCCATTCCTTCACAGATATACCTTGCCATGAATTATTATTTGCTTTTCTAATTTTCTTTAAAAACTTCCATGCCTCTGTGCATCGTCTTCCTCCTATATATGTCTAAATTTCTCTGCATTTTTTTTCCCATGATGTTCTTTTTTTCTCTAGTATTAATTTCTTAGTGTCTTCTCTAATAGTTTTATAAAGCTGTCTATCCTTATCCTTTTTAGAACTCATCCACCTAATACAGGCTTCTTTTTCCTGTTTTATAGTCTTTTCAATGTCCTCGTCCCACCAAAAATTTTTTGGGGAAGTTCTTCCCTTTCTTTTTTGTCCCAATGCTTCATTTGCAGCCTGGTGTAAAGCTAATTTAATATGTTGATATAGTTCAGCTGTATTAGTAAAATTTCTTTCCTCTAATTTTTCATCTAATCTTACTTGAAAGAGACTTTTTGTACTTTATTCCGTCAATCCTTCCAACATATATTCTGGAACATCAATATCTTCCATCTCTGTATAATTCCTTTCCTCACTAATTAGCTTATTCGAGTAAGGAAATGCAAGTTTTGCTCTCACCATAAAATGATCTGAGACACATTCCGCTCCTCTTTGGACTCTAACATCTAAGAGTTTTAAGTGGGACCTTTGCTTAGTAATTATATAGTCAATAATCGTTTTTAGTTGTCTAGTATGCTGATACTACGTATATTTATGAATATCTTTGTGTTTATAAAAGCCATTTATAATCCTTTGGTCGTTAGTGTTGCAAAATTCTATAAGTCTTTCTCCATTATCATTGACTACATCCTCTCCGAACTCACCAACAATATTATCTCTCTTCCTGCATCCAGTTCTTCCATTGAAATCACCCATCATTATAATTTCTCTTGTTCCTCCAATTTCTTCCGTGATTTTTTGCAGTTTTTGATAAAACATATCTTTAACTTCATTAATTTCATCATTATTCGGAGCGTAAATTCCTAAAATAGTAATTGTTCTCCCAAAAATATCCATATAAATCTTTAGAATTCTTTCATCCACAGCATCAAAATTCTAGAGATGTCTCTTAAATTTGCTTTTCATTAAAACTGATACTCCTCATTTTGCTCTTTCTTCCTTTGGAACTCCTGAATATATATGAATAAATTCTCCATTTTTTTCAATTCCTGATCCCTTTTTCTTAGTCTCTGTTAAAACAATCAAATCAATTTTCATCGCATTAATCTCTCTCATTACATCAATCCATTTTGATCTAATACCCTGTATATTCCATGTAGCCATAATCATAGTCCTTTTCCGCAGCCTTAGTCGTTGATTTTTAGAAGCATCCGATTTGTATTTGTCCCATTTTTGTATGTAAAGATGAAATTTCGTGATCGATGTTTAACAGACTTCCTTACATGCTAGAATTCTAAAAATCACTCTCGCAGGTGTGTTTCCGATGACAATATAATATTTTATTATTTTCATAACTTAATTATAAAATAATACATTAATTTTAATTCATTTTTTCGTTAGCCCGCCACATGTACTAAATCGCCAAATTTTCTCTGTATCTCGTACAATCACATGATAGTTGTAACGACAATGGATATATTTATGCGCCAATAAATGTTCGCCAAAAGGCTGTAAAAATGTAACAATGAAGCATTTTAAATGTTAAAACGTACAAAATAAATTATAAATATAAAATGAAAAATATTTAAAAAATGCGCTTTTATGAATTAATAGTTTAACCTTAATTAATTTACGATTATATATTGATAAATCAATTTTGAAATCATAAAAAGATAGTTCAAATAATGTTTCCGTTTTTCTCTTTCCTATTGCCCAATCTTAAACTAGTATGTTGTGGCCATCACAAAAGTTTCTTCTACATATATCACGTCAATTAAATCATTTAAATAGTACAAGAAATTACATCAATTTAGCACCAATTCATATCAAAGCGTATCTGAATTTGAAGTTTGATAAAAATTGATGTCTTAGTTCTTCAGATAGAGCTATAGCGGAAATTCTGAAAAATGTAGCATAGCAGCGCCACCTGTTGAGCGATTTACACCAAAATGTACAAAATGTCAATTCATGTTAAGGATTAACTGATTCTGAAGTTTGGTGAAAATTATTGCATTAGTTCTTGAGATACAGCTATAATGGAAATTCTGAAAAGTGCAGCATAGCAGCGCCACCTGTAGAGCGATTTGCACCAAAACACAAACAGCACTAATTCATATCAAAGTATACCTGAATCTGAAGTTTGATAAAAATCCAAGCATTAGTTGTTGAGATAGAGCTATTGCGGAATCGTAAAAAATGCAGTATAGCAGCTCCACCTTTTGATCGATTTACACCAAAATGTACAAAATTTCAATTCATGTCAAGGACTAACTTAATCTGAAGTTTGATGAAAATCCGTGCATTAGTTCTGGAGATTGAGCTATTGCGGAAATCGTGAATAAGGTTACATAGCAGCGTCAACTTTTGAGCGATTTACACCAAAAACTAATCAGCACCAATTTATATCAGGGACTAACTGAATATAAATTTTTATTAAATTCCGTGCATTAGTTCTTGAGATAGAGCTCCCACAAAATTTGTGTCACATAGAGACAGACAGACTCACAGATGCACAGACTCACAGACAGACATTCTGTAAAAACATGTTTTTCGGAATCTCTGACCCCTAAAACGTGTAAATCCGTCGAAAACCGAAAATCGAAAATTTTCACGAATCCAATATTTTCTTCTTGTAAAGATAGAAGAAAGTATAAAAGAACAGGACAAAAATTGTATATATTTTTAATAAATTCACTTTCTTGCGTTTTCTACAAAACGTAAAATAAAATTAGCGAATGTTCCACAATCGAATTTGGTGCACACGGAGGCCAAATTAGTGTATTGTAAGAGAATTTTTGGGGGGAAAGATAAATTGTAGTCAAAATATTAGACGTCATTAGGCGTCATTTTCAAGGTGAACATTGAAACCTTATGAAAAAGTGTTTTTAACAAAACTCGTTTTACTTTTATGCTTATTTAAATATTAAAATAGCATTCACTATTTGTAAAACCAACAAATGTCGCTTTTCAGCATAACAACAAGCCAGTATTCACAGTTAGTTTTACTTTCCGTCTTCGTAATGTAAATAAGTTAAAAATTGAGGAATTATGAGCTTTGGTGCTTGCACAAATAAAATAAGAGTAGTATTTTTGAGTACATAAATCAGCGAAATGTCGCTGTAAATATTTGCTCTTAGTTACCTATCTTTAAGAATGCGTCAATGAGGTGTAAAGAACATTAGAAGGATTATTGGCTTGGAAATGTCAAGGAAGCTTTCATTTTGCATATTTAATTACGCATTTTTAAATGTTAGATAAGTGATTCTTTCTTCCATGGTAGTTTATTTTTCTGAAATTA
Organism: Maratus speciosus; assembly: GCA_963932465.1. NCBI lineage: Eukaryota > Metazoa > Arthropoda > Arachnida > Araneae > Salticidae > Maratus > Maratus speciosus. The sequence goes on along the minus strand of OZ010795.1, from coordinate 327,397,719 downwards.
TTAAGCCAGAAAATATTTAAAATGTCAGGGTGGGATGATGCATTAAATCCTGGCGAAAACGAAAGTCATGCTTTGGAAATAATTTGAAATGTTAACGAAGAAATTCATATTTACCGCAGACATTAATAATAAACAGCAATAATTATAAACTTTTAAGCCCCCCCCCCCACCACAAAAAAATCGACTTCAATTGAGGACAGGAACTAGAAAACTCGATTCATCCAAAATTAAAAAAGTGGCTGAGAGGTTCTGCTCTCGAAGCTCGTAGATGGGAGCTGCTGGGTTCGAACCCAATCGCGCCCGTTGGCCTAACCGTTCGGAGTTTTCGTGGTTTTCTTCGAACCTTGGGAAACCTTGCGTAAATACGTGTTAGGTTCCCTTAGAAAGACCCCCACGAAGGGCACTATCCTTAGGGCTTATATCCCTCGAATACATAATCGGCCATCAAAAATCAACTCAACCCAACCCAAAATTAAAAAAATCGCGTTTTCTTTTTCAATCTTTTCTATTGGCAAACATGCACCAATAAAACACAACGATCTGCACAAAAACTAGTTTTTTCTTGTATTTCTGCAGTTGTAAAATATTGGTTTACAATGAAAACCAATGGACGCAGTCAGAGATTTTTCGTGATTTCCCAAAATTTGATTTTCTGGATAAAGCGAATTTTGAAACTCACGTCCTCAATTACTAGATTTTATATTAAATTCGAAAATTTGCCACAGACTTTTGGCCCACTTCGTTTTAGCGTACAAATCCTTCCACCGTAAAAATATAGTCCTTCAAATGAAGCGATTGTATCACAGAAATCTTGGGTGAATTTAAAAGCTTTACAATTTTTTCTTTTACTGAATGTTTAAGTCATAAATGTTTTTAACGATTAAAACCTTGCTTTTTGGTTTTCCGTATAGCAATCCTAGAAACAAAGACGTATAAAGAGGGAGGAAAATCGCGGGATAGCGACTTTCTCGCACAACAGATAGCAATATATCACTTGATGAAATTGAAAATTGTTGAAAATGAAATATTTTAAAGATGTTTATTTATTTATTTATTTATTTATTTTTATTCTTATTTTTATTTTATTTATTTTTTTATTTTTATTTTATTTATTTATTTATTTTTATTTTTATTTTTATTTTTATTTTATTTATTTTTTTATTTTTATTTTATTTATTTATTTTTATTTTTTTTTAAGTACTGAACCAATTTTATGAAATTTAAATAGGACCAATTCGGATGTAATCCTCTTTCAAAAAAAAAAAAAAAAAAACCTCACATAAATGGTCGCGTAATTTCGGAATATTCGGCGAACACACATAAAAAATATCTACATAAGCGTCTTTGAGAAACACCTCCTTTTTTTCTGAAGTCTGTTAAAAAACATACAAAAACTTACTTTTTAATAAATCTTTGATGCAACTGCTGTTAATATACATGCGGTTGTTATTACTATGGTTTTTGAACTATTTTGAATTAAATACGCTGTTATGTGATCAGAATAATGAAGAAAATAATACATTTTTTATTATTACAGAAATAATTATTCTGTGTATGCATATTTGGTTTTACCTCTGAATCAACATTGTACTAAGACATTATCTGATTCATATCAAAAGCTTGGTCTAGCTATTTTGCCTTTTAATTGATTTCATTCATCAAAGCAATTTATTAATGATTCAAATGATTACAAAAATGATTTCAAACTGATTTCACCAAGACAATGTAAACTAGTAGATTCTTTCATTGTAAATATTTGCCTCAAATAAGTAATTCATTATTTATTTTATTTTTTGTGCAAAATAATGAAGGTTAAAAATTAAAAATTTTATATTTGTTGCTTTAAAAAAATTTAAAAGGGGGGAATCAAAAAGTATGTCATTCGACAAAATATTGAAGATTCGGTAAATAAAGTATTCGGTATGTTAACCGACGTTATTTTTTAGACAAGAACACCCCTTTTGAGGTGCGTTCATAATTATATAAATACGTAGCACCTATAGTCGTCACTCATCCATCCATCTGTCTATTTGTCCTTCTATCCGCATATAATAGCTCGAAAACTACCCAACCGAATGATCTGAAATTTAATATATATAATTGTGGAGAAATTTTGTCGAGTCATTTCAAATTTCATGAAAATCGAATCAAACCTTAAAAAGATATTAAAAAGATGCCTTTATTATATTTAATCCTATCATATGTAATTAATCCAATGATATCCCATGATAGGTAATGATTCTAGTATATTCTAGTATAATGATTCTAGTATGCGTACCTTTAATAACTAAAAATGGAATTCAGACGTTAATTTATGTGCTTTAATATATATTGCGGATCGATGGAAAAAGAAATTTATTCATCGTTGTCACATCATCCAGTGCTATCTGGCAGATGGACGATGACGTTCTCCAACTTGGTTTATTATTAGTGAGAAATTTCCAGGCTAGGACGTCGGCCAGGGTAGCTTAACGGTAGAGTAGCAGCACGTTAAACTGTCAACCCAGGTTCGAGTCCTGGCCCCGGCTAATTTTTCACTCCAGTTGGGTAATTGTATTTATAGTCTGTCTTAATATATGTGTATCTTTAATAACAAAAAATGATTCTAGGTTGCCATGGTGACTACGTCCTATTTAAGATGGATTTATCTTATTTCCGTATTACTGAATTTAATATATGTATAATCGTAATAAATTTTGTATGTATGCCTTTTTGCATAAGAGCATTGCACCAATTACCATACACCTATTCCCCCAATGTCTGAATATTTATAAAACCATTTATAGTAGGAACGCACCTCATTTGCCACGTTTCACATACAATTTCCGACTTGTTATTATTGCAGAAATAACAAGTATTCTGTGTATGTATATTTTCCCTCTGAATTAACATTGTACTAAGATCAACATTGTACCTTTGATATACGATTTGTGCCAACAGTTTCGTCTAGATATTTTGGATTTTAGTTGATCTCATTCAAAGCAACTTACTAATGATTTAAATGGTTACAAAAATGATTTCAAACTGATTTCACCAATGCAAAATGAACTAGTAGATTCCTTCAATGTGAATGTTTGCTTCAAACTAAATCATTCTTAATCAATTTCATTTTTTATGCAAAACAATAAATGTTAAAAATTAACTTAACAAATTAAGTTAAATAATGCTATAAAAAGTGATAGAATATCTTTATTAAGACTTACGATCGTTTCATCGCACAATCGGCGACATTTTCAAAATCAATCATCTAGTTCATTTTGCCTTGGTGAAATCAGTTTGAAATCATTACAATATTATACATTATTAACTTAACAATTTTACATTTGTTGTTCGAAAAAATTAAAAGTATGCCATTCGGTAAAATATTGAAGATCCGGTAAAAAAATGTATTTGATATGTTAACCGGCTTATTTTTTTATGCAAGCACATCACTTTTTGACAATATTTATCAAAATAAAACATCATTTACTTCTTCCAAACGCTTTATTGTCAGTTTTCTAAAAATAAACATTTTACGAATCATGTTCTCGACGTCTTCATAATGTAAATAAATGAATAGTGAGGAATTATTATCTTTAATGTATGCACAAAAAAACATATTTTTAAGTACATTAAGTAGTGAAGATATTTGAAATGTGGTTATAAATATTTGCCTTTAGTTATAGATCGTTCACTATGTGTTAATGGGGTTAAGAGATCATTAGAAGGATTACTGAATCTGCACTGTCACGGAAACATTCTTTTTGCATATTTAATTATGAATTTTTAAACAGTGGATAAATGATCCTTTCTTTCCCCGGTAGTTTATTGCTCCAAATTTAATAATGGAGAAAATATTTAAATTGACACGAGGGGAAAAGGATGCATTAAATCCTATAAGAAAGTATTAGTCACGCTTAGTGAAATAATTTGAAATGGTAATGAAATTTATATCTTTAAAAGAAATTGGTGATAAAAACAAAACAAAAAATAATGGAAAAACTTGATTTTATATAAACTTTGTTATAACTGCAAAACCGCAGTTCTTGTAAGGGGTCTCGGGAGTCTTACTTTTTCATTAATGGTGCAATTTAACATCCTGACGCATTTAAATTTATTTATGATTCCCTATAAAGCACAAATGCATAAAACTTTTACCACTGTTAGTTTAATATATGTTTTATGCAGCATATTTCGTTCAATATTCTATGATTAATATTTTATTTTATTTTAAATATTTAATTTTTATTAAAATAAAGGAAACATGTTTTTTGACTTGCATCTACTGCGCCCAAGTTAGAAGAAAAACTATTAATTCTAGGGTCACAAATAAAATTTATAATGATGTAAAACAAATTCACCTTAAACGTATACTTCATTTTTAAGCAATGTAAAACTTGATTGTTTTAGGTAGCTTTCATTACAAAATGTTAAAAGCTAACTGTTCCAAACTCCGGAGAGGAATTCCGAAAAATTTTGGTATATTTTCACCCATCATGACCATTTTTATACAAGACCACCCTTTTCTGACAATATTTTTAAAAATAAAATATCATTTATTACTTGCAAACGCCTTATTGTCAGGTTTCTAAAAGGAGACATTTTACGAGTCTTTTTCTCGGCGTCTTCATAATGTAAATAAAATAAATGAATAATGCGGAATTATCTTTAATGTAGGAACCAAAAAAAAAAACATAATATTTTAAAGTACATTAGTGAAGAGATTTGAAATGTGGTTATAAATATTTGCTTTTATAGTTATCGATCTTCCATAATGTGTTCATGGGGTTAAGAGATCATTAGAAGGATTATTGAATCTGCACTTTCACGAACACATTCTTTTTTCATATTCAATTATACATTTTTAAACAGTGGATAAGTGATCCTTTCTTACCCCTGTAGTTTATTACTCCAAATTTAATAATGGAGAAAACATTTAAATTGACACGAGAGGGAAATGATGCGTTAACCCTTAAATGTCGGGTGTTGCTTTTCGGCAACATACCCAATTTAGGCTCTAAAATACAATTAGAATAATATTGAAGCTACAATGCCTATTGTTGCCAATAAAATACATTATTAAAATATTATTAAATCGATTTTCAAAATGTAGATGGCAACACTTGTGCTGTTTAAGAATAAAGATAGATATATTTTTTCAATTGTTGCTACTTGTTCTTTTTTGTTTTGTTTGGAGGCTTGCGAAATACCCTATTTTGTTCTGCAGTGAGCAAGTAAAATTTCTTTCTTATTATAGTTCCTAAAATTTTTGTGTGTTTAATATTATAGAATTTTATTAAGGAAAATTACTTTTTAATTAACCCCTTGGGGACGAGCGACACGTATACGTGCCGGAAATAGGCCTAAGGATCCTCGTTTATCCTCACCAGTAAAATTTTACTGTAAAATTTGCCTTATTTAATCCGAGCATTTTCTCGATTTGAATAGGCACAAACTTCTGTTTTTTAAAACCGGTAGCAAAGTAATAAACATTTCGTAAAAGGTTCCCGTCGCGAAGGGATTAAAGACCAGCATTGCCGATTAGTAACAAACTGTTTTTTAGCCGTAAACCATACTTAAAACAAAATATCATTTTCTTAAGTATTTTCCCATGATTTATTTAAAAAATGAAAGCCAAAAAAACATTATTACAATGATTTTTAAAAAATCAGGCATTTAAGGGTTAAATCATGTACGAAAGTATTAGTCACGCTTTGTGATATAATTTGAAATGGTAATGAAATTTATATCTTCTATATAAATTGGTGATAAAAAACATAAAAAAAATTCTGAAAACTTGATTTTCGATAAGTTTTGATATAATTACAAAACAACTGTTCTCTTAAGGTGTGTCAAGAGTGGTACTTTTTCATTGATGGTGCAGTTTAGCCTCATGTAAGATTTAAATTTATTTCTGACTAGCTGATTCGAACTGCATTGCCCGGGTAATTCAAAACATAGCAGGAAACGCGAAAAAATTCTAAAAAATACAATAAAAAATTGCGAAAAATTTAAAAATTGCTGCACGAAACCTGAATAAACTTCACTGTGAAGAGGGTGAAGAGGAAAAATATACATATTAGGCAAGAAGATTGAAATCAGAATCCTTTTACTAATGTGTTAAAATCGCAGAGGATTGCTAAAAATCATTAAAATATCAAAAGTCGCAGAGGACAAGTTTAAAACAGGATTTCTTCTATGAATGTAGAACAATCTCTACGGAACGCAAAATAACTCTAAAAATCACATAAAAAATTCGAAAATTACTGCATGAAATCCGAGTAAACTTTATTAAAAAAGACAGAATTTATTATGTTAGATCAAAAAATCGAAAATCAAAAACTCGCAATGGATCTCAAAGAAACGTAAAAATCGCAAAAACTTAAAAAATCACGGAAAATTTTTACTATATTAGGGTAAAAGTTAAAAACCTAATTTCAATTACAAATATTAAAAAATCGTCTTGAAACGCAAAAGATTCAATCTCGAGATTAAAAATCTTGATAAATAGCTACAGAAAATCGAAAATCGCACAGGAGAAAAATTACTATATTAGGCTAAAAGTTTGAAACCGAATTTCCTTTCCGAATGTCAAAAAACCTCCACGGAACTCGGAAAAAAATAAAAACACTGAAAATCGCATTAAAAATTCAAAAATTGTGGAGGAAAAAATTTACTATAATAGGGTAAAAGTTTGAAGTAAAATGCATTTTCGGTTAAAAATTTGAAACAAAAATCCTTTTACAACTGTCAAAAAATGGCCGTAAAACCCGAAAATTTGCTTTAAAATCGTTAAAAATGCAAAAATTGAGATGAAGGAAATTTACTATCTTAAATTAAAACTTTAAAATCAAATTCCGTTTTCGAATGTCTAAAAATGGCCGCGGAACTAGAAAAAGCTCTAAGAATTCAAAAATGGCATATAAAAGCGCGACATATTGAAAAATAGCTGGGGTAAAAATTTACCACAATGGAGTAAAGCATTGTAATCGGAAATCTCTCATGAAACACAAAACATCGACGTGGATCGCCAAAAATCTCTAAAAATTGCTAAAAACGACATTGACTATTGCTAAAGTTGAAAAATCGTAGAGGACGAAATTTACTATATTAGGCTAAAAGTAACCAATCGAATTTATTTTACAAATTTCAAAAAATTGTTGCAGAGCACAAAAAATCGCTAATAATCGCATTGAAAGTCGCAATAAAAGCCGCTAAAATTCAAAAATAGTAGAAGACAAAATTTATTATATTAGGCTAAATGTTTGAAACCAAATTCTTCTTACGAATGCCAAAAAATAGCCGCTGGACTTGAAAAAACGCTAAAAATCTTTTTGAAAGTCGCATTAAAAATTCTATTAAAAATCGCTAAATAATTAAAAATCGCTAAAGTCAAAATTTACAAAAATGGGCAAAACACTGTAATCGAATTTCATTCATCTCTAAAAATTACATTGAATTTCGCATTTAAAATCGCTAAATTTGGAAAATCGAAATGAGAAAAATTTACTATATTAGGCTAAAAGTTTAAAGCCAAACTACATACTGCAGCCGCAACTCTCGTATTTATGAACTGATTTGGATATGACTTAGTATGTGCATAGTAAATACCAATATCTCGACCGAGTTCGTTGGCCAGCTTCATTCGACATCTTGCTTCAAAATATTGCTACTTAAAGATTTCAAATTAAAAAATATATGCAAAAAATTATAAATCCAAATTTATTTTTTACTTAAGTGTTAGGTCTTCATACAAGGATTCCGGAACGTTTTTTGCTTTGTATCTGTCTTAAAAAATGGTTGAGATATAGGAGTTTGAAATTCTAGAGTGGCTGACATTTTGAAAAAGACGACAGATTAAAAACGTCAGGGATTAATTTATGAGTTTTAGTGAAAGTGATTTCTCCCAAATTATCTTTCATTGTTGTTACCATTGTCGCAACAGTACGTATAAAACTATATACTCATATCCGTTAGTGCAAAACGTCTTGGAAAAAATCGCGAAATTTCCCAGCAAAGAAAGAAACAGTAGGCCATCAGCTGGAAAAAAGATGGCAGCCAGCACTGCCATCAGCGGTAAAGTGCAATGGTGCCATTACTTAAAACTGTAAAAAAAGTGTCCGTGCGGAATGCAGCTGGCCCATCAGTAGGCCAGCATTTGTATGCCATCACATTACTTCAATCCGGCACTTTCCCTGCAGTGCTAGCACATATCCCACTGCTATTCCTTTGCTGGCTCATCAATTTTTCTTACAAAAAATTCTTATAGAATTCTATAAGAAAACAAAGTGTTATGGTTCTTTTTTCTATAAGCTAGTTTCACCAAGAGCTATAGAAATATCTGTCTATAATAGAAATGTCTATAGAAATATTTGAACTTGCAACGGTTTCCAAGTGGTCACCCTCCCAAGTATTAACCACGCTCGATGCTGTTTGGTTTTCGTGATCGGACATGAACAAGTACTCTCAGAGTATGCTACGACCGATCGTAGTTTTCAAGCTCTCATTATACTATTTCAAGTTTGTATTTTGTGATTTACGTTCCAAATCATTAAACTGGTATAGAAAATATTGTATTGTATAGAAATCCTATATATTTTATACGCTTTTTTTTTTATTATTGATTCTCAACTGTGTAAATTATGAAAACCGAAATCCTTTGTAACTTAGTAAAACCAGATTTAAGGAGAAGAAAAAAAGTGCGTTGAAATAAAGAATTTATTTATTTATTCATTTACTTATTTATTTTGTTGATGGCAGTGGTGCTATATCATTTACAGTTTTAAAAAAAAAAATTAGGTTCACCGCTTAAATTGTGTTAAAATATTCATTTCAGATTTGTGTTCAAATACTCAATTTCTTCGATATTCGTAACGCCAGTTAGCGTAAGGGTTCCCAGCAATAATACTGAAAAAGTTCGTGCACTTCTATGTAGTGGTGGGCCAGCGCATGAGATAAAACGGAAGCCCACCAGAATTTTATCTCATGATTTCCAACAGCAAAGTTGACTGAAAATGTCCAGCTGTGGTCATGTAGTGGTAGACCATTAGCCAGCACTTCTCCATCATTGCCATCACCTATCTTGCTGCTGGCCAGCAATTTCCTCTTTGCTGGGTTGGCGACCAAAAACATATCGCCATAAATAAAACCAGCTTGACTATAACTGACTAATTTGATGAAATTCTAATTCAAATTCGGTATTAACGAATTTTCTCTAACCGGATTCTTCGCATTTTAACTTCAAATTATCGAGAAAAGTTAGCTAAAATCTTAAAACTAAGAAATTGGGAAGCTACCTACATAGTTATACATATAAACATTAATTAGTTACTGATTGAAATTGAAATATAAGATTAAAAGTATTTTCTAAAATGTAAATATCATTCTCTGACTGTGCCATCATTCACTCGTGTACAAAAGAAAGTAGTTTTATTTCTATTATAACACGTATTTTTACATTTTTTTTATAACCTCTATTAAAGATAATTAAATATTTAGCCACTTAATTATATTTACATTTTATGCAATGCATATTAGGGCATTTGTTTTATTGCTGTCCCTAGTTATTAACATCATTCCCTCCCATTTATATAAAATTGCTCCTAGTTTTTCAGTAAATGATAGTATACATACATTATATAGATCTAGGATAGTCCGTATAGGAGTAAAGTACAGAAACCATATTTTTTCTTGCTCAACAACATTCTACAATAGCTATACATAGCTTGCAAGTATTAAATCAAAGTATTTTTACTACCCCGTCATATCCTCATCTATTACATTTTTAGTATAAAGAAGATGATTTCTTTTACTGTTATTATATTATTGGAAATGTGTTTCATAAGATAGCACTGAAAATATACCTAAGACTAATCCTTTTTGTACAATGTGCTTTTCAAAACTATTTCATCATTCCCTCATAATTCTAACAGATGATAAAAGGATCTGAATCCACTCATATACGTTCTTTATAAGTAAAAAACGTAATATGATGCAACAAAATACATATTAAAAAACTCATAATATTTTTGATTAGAGTAAATAAGATTAATCTATTTTGGAGAAATTTCATTTGAGTTCATTTTTTTAAACAGCCCTTTTTCAGAGAAGGACCATATATTTTTTTATGAACTTTAATACTATTCAAAGTAATACTTACCTATGTGCTTCCACGCTTTATGTGTAAGGTTGCAGCATGTTAAACCCTCTCCTATCTTTGTCATAGTATGGCACATTTTATGGGCGTCTCCTTCCCTGTTGAAATTTGATGCATTTAAGATATGAACCCGTACTTATCTTTCGGTATTTAACAATAAGAAAAATATTTACTTAACGCCCCATACACAGTTGTTAAGTCTTTTATTTCAAACATGTGCTTCATCGTGTAAATTTAAAAACAGGGACTACTCGTCCAAACCAATAATAGACTAAAAAAATATACTGGAGAACTGTTATGGCTATTCAAGGATCAGTTTTCGAAAGAATTGAGTCCTTTAACGGACCCTTCACAAAACTTTTCTTTCTAAAGACAGGAACCTTCACAAAATTTTTGTCTTAAAAATAGGTCTTTCACAAAACTTTTCCATCTACAATTGAAGTTTTCACAAATTTAATCACTTGTCACAAAACAGCTGATGAACCTAAGATGAATGAAAGACCTTGCTGAAAATTGAAAAACAAAAACATAAATTTAAAGATAATTACAAATTCACAAGATTATGAGTAGCTTTTTCACAAATATAAAAATTTGTTCACAATTTCATAAAAACGAGACCATGTGAGAAAAATCTGCACAGAACGCTGCTATTTAACTCTACTGTAAAATGACATCATCCAATTGTCTTCGAAAATTCGAGCATAGCCTATTGTTACATTAATAGTACGTGAAATAACTATGTTCGTTAGATTTCAGTTAATGACATAATCGTTAAATTTCTGTAAATTTTAACCCATTTATGCCGAGCTTCCCATTTCTGGGACGCTTCGAATTTTAATAAAATTGTATAATTTTCTTCTTCTTTATAACATGAAAATTGTACGAAATAATTAACTTTAAATGTCTTTATCTGTTACCGAAAGATGACAGCATAAGATGGATATTTATTTGCTTAAATTAAAGCTTTTTTCGGAGTTAATAGATTTTTTCTTTTTCAAGATGGCAAAATGTAAAAAGTAATTTTATTATGGTTTTATCTACCAAGGATAAAAAAATAAGTCATAATCTTACCTTGTAAACTTGTTTGAAATACGCATTTTTTTTTAATTGTTAAATTATATGTTCAAGCCTATTTTTTATGCATTTTTGTAACGTACAAAATATAGAGTGCTATGTACGAATGGATATATATTTTTATTAGCCATTTAGGGGTCAGATATTTATGTAACGCTCTTTTCAACATGATTATGAAACAAATTGTATTTAAGCCTCAAATGCGATCATTCTTAGTTTATCATTACTAATACTTATAATGTTATTAGTCTCTATAAAGAAATAAATATATTTTTTTTAGTAGTTTATAAAAATACTAATTATAGTATATAATATAAATTTTAAAAGCTTATTTTACATAAATTTAGACAAAACATATATTTATGGATATTATAATATTACAAATGTTATACATAATTCCATATTTAGTACGTTTACATTTTATTAAATAAATACAGAAAAAATTGAGCGTAATTTTTTTTAGTATTTTTCTAGTTCATTTTGCAACATTTTAAAGAATTTTTATCAAGAAATTTAAGAAAACTAAAATTCAGGCACAAATGGGTTACATTTTGTCTTTTGGATAGCTACATTTACTTTTAATAAACTAAAAGTAAATTTTCCCTAAAATTATTTTTTTTTTAATTTGCAGCCGAAAGGGACGATAAAAGATGAAGACGGTGAACAATGTCAATAAGTCATTAGTCTGATTTCAAAATTCATAGACATGCTGTGAAGTAATAAGTATTGAAGAACAGACATAGATATAAAGAACTATTTACACATCTCAAACAGTTGTAAATTAGTTTTAAAAAAGGAAAATAAAATTCTAAATTGAGTGGATAGGTAAAAATAACGAAAGTATTCTTTACTACATGTAATCCTTCACTAGATGTAATTTTAAGCACAAAATCCCTCAACCCTCTTAGATAATATTGGTGTAGTTTACACACAGTAACCCTTGCAAAGACTGTGATGATATAAAATATTGGCAAAGCTAGTAGCTCACGCAACATTTGATATAAGAACATAAACCTGATACTCTAGAGACCTACGTTCAAAATTAGTTACACATGCAATAAAAACTGACTAAATACCAAATTTTAATAATATATTATTATACCAACACTAAGCACGTGAAGACATTTGCAAGCTAATGTTAGCCAATGTTGTTTTTTATTATTACTTTTATTTCTCCTTTGCATCTCAATATTTTTACATGATTCTTTTTATTATTTTACGTTCTTGTCTCAGATCACTTTATATTTCGAAACCGGTTCCAAAAGTAAAGCATCTTCAAAAAAAAAAAAATAATAAACATCAACAAAAATAGAAAAGTGAAAAACGTGCCCGATTCAATACAGATCTCAGATATCTATTCTATCGTAAAAAATCGTTTAAAAAACTTGAAATAAAAACAAAAAATTTTGAAAAAAAAAGCGCTACCATTGGTTTAACATTAGCTTGCAAGTGTCTTCCTGAGACTAGCATAGGCTTTTAATTAAATATTACTGTAATAATAATAAAAGTAGAATATATTGTGGAAAAATAGACCAGAACTCTGCAAGTTCCTGAGGAGTATGCAGTTCTGCTCCCGAACTTTTAAAACAACTACTGGTCTCGATACATATTCGTATTGATATTGGCTGATTTAGTGGCTAAAACGTTTACTTTGTGATTTTAATTTTTTTTTTTTGCATCTTTATTTAATTAAATATCTGAATTTTAAATACTCTGTTAATTTTAAGATTATATCATGGATAATTACGTTTAAATATTCTAAAAGTGTATTTGTTTTATGTGTATACTGTATTACATCACTTTTAGGTAGATTTTGTATGAAATACTACCTATTGGGATCGTTCCTATGTTGGAATTTCTGAAAATTTTTTGCAGATCTACACCGATCATGACCTCTAGAACCCAAAACCACCCTCATTAAAAAACTTTATATATATCACATTTTTCTGGACACGATAACTTTCGTAATTCAGCACCAATTTCTTACAAACTGATACATAAAATCAATGGGCATAAAATCTCGGTCAAGTTCGTTAATGGGCAAAATCGGACCAAGGGGATGGAAATAGGGAGGGTTTTTGTGAAAACCCCCCATAACTTCTTAATTTTTGTTTTTATCAAATCAGTTTAAAGTTTTTATTACTTCTAAAAAATAGGGCCAAAAATTTATGTATCACAGATTTTTGATAAAGTTAAAAATGGGCTTAAGGGGCGCAAAAAACAGGATTTTTGGAAGAAAAAAATTCACAACTTCGTCAATTCTCAAGATATCAAATCTAACTAATTTTATTATAAATCTCCTTAATATTATCTACAACTTTTATATTCACAAGTTTTTGATAGGACCAATTCGTACCGCAAAAAAAAATTAAAAACGAAAACAAAAAGGGTGGTTGAAGAAGATAAAAATCCATAACACCGTCAATTCAAAAGATATAAAATCCCCATGAATTTATCATATATCTTCTTAATATTGTCTACAACATCTATATAGACAAGTTTTGGATAGGACCAATTCTTACAGCAAAAACAAATTAAAAATACATAGCGGTTGGGAAAAAAAATCATCTTAGTAAGGGTGTATTCAAATCCAAACTGCTTATTTTCTGACTCATTTTACAATTCATTTTTGCTCTCAAAGGCTTCCAATTGGTACGTTTTCTTACTCAGAAACTATATAATGTGCCGTAATGGTCGATTTTTTGATAGAGGCAGAATATATTTTTAAAAATGCTGTTAAAGTGGGCATTTTGAACCGAATTTCCCGAAGCGGATTATGTTGGAAAAATCATTGTATTAAGGATGCACTCAAATCCAAACTGCTTATTTTCTGACTCATTTTTAAATTCATTTTTGCTCTCAAACGCATTTAATTGGTAGATTCGCTTAGTCAGAAACTATATGATGTACCGTAATGATCGATTTTTTGATAGAGGCAGAATATATTTCAAAAAGTGATGTTAAAGTGGGCATTTTGAACGGAATTTCCCGAAGCGATTGTGTTAGAAACGAAAAATATTGTCCTTCTGAGAAAATAATTGTTTATATATCAAGTTTTAATTAATTGAACGAAAAATAAAAACACAGGTCGCTTATAAATCTCTTCAAAAATCACGTCAGAAAGTTTCATATTTTATTTTTAATTAAAAATGAATCTAGAGTTATGCCAGAAAATTTCGAGTTGTTCAGCACGGAAAAGTATTTTTTTTTAATACCGCCCTAATCTGATTCTGATAAAACCAGCTATTATATAAAAATGCAATAAAAACTCGTCAAAAGCGGACAGATAAAATTGTTAAAGTGGGATTATCTCTAATCATGATTTAGTTTTTGTTTGTGAAATTAGTATACTTGACTTCGAAATCTACCTCCGCCTGTAGGTCGGGCCGGCAGGGATTTTTCTTTTTCATATGTTTCGTTTTAATATTAAGTAACATTAATGCTTTAAATTATATGAGGAATATCATAAATAAATACATGTGAAAAAGGACGTTTTAGCAAAGTAAAGTGCAGCTCCTGCGATCATTAACCTATGAAGTACTATACAAGAGTTGCAATTACACGGGTCTTTACTTTCTTCAATTTTCTTAATTATGTCCATTTAGAGGTGCAAACACACAAAGCATGTGTAATATTCCAAAGTTAAATGAGGCTTTTAGCTTCACCTCATTAACTAATTATGAAGTAAGCGCGATCGATATCCAAATTAAATTTCTTCTGGAAACCTAAGAAGTAAAAAAAGACATGAAAAGCCATAACAAAATCAATAGTGAATGTTTTGTTCGCTTATTTTTTAATTGATTCATTTGAAAACCATTTAATGAGCTCATTCTTCTGAAACAATTTTTATAAATTCATTATAGATTCCTTTTATTAAAATCAGTTTCAAGTATGTAATTGTGGCGAAAAAAAAAATTAACCCTTGTAAAAGTGCAAAAGTATAAAGAGGAGTCGGGTATTTTTCTATTGCAAAAAAAAAAAAGGAGGGGGGCTTGATTCATTCACATAAAACTACCCTTAAGATCCTATACTAGTCAAGGAAAGAAACGCTCTGGCTAATGTTAATGTTATGGGGGGGGGGGGGGGGGGAGGAGGATTGTTTATAGATGTCTCCCTCGAATTTTATGGTTTTAAATTATTTTTTGTCTAAGGTACCTGAGGTCCATAATTTTTACTGTGCGTTTGTACTTTTTCGATTTTAGTTACAGTTTTTTTATATAAAGATATTTTAACTTTTGGAACCGGTTAGAACTGTTTCTGAAAATGAAACTATCCTCATGTAAAAAGAAAAAAACTATAACGAAATTCAAAAAAGTACAAACGCACAATAGAAAATATTGGCCTCAGGTATTCTATGCAAAAGAAAATCATTTAAAAATATTAACATGCGAGCGAGAAATCTCTAAACAACGCTCCTACAGGATTAACTTTAGCATTATCATTTCTTTTTGTGATTAGTGTAGATTCTTAAGGTCACTAATGGCATAAAATACTTCAAATTTTAAAATTATCATTTTTTCCGTTTAAAAGATAAAACAGACACAGATATTTCCGAATAATTAATTTATATTATTTTACAATTAAACTCCTAAAAAGAGCTTTATATTTCGCGCCACCAGAAAAATATGCCAGGCATACGGGAGAAGGGGGTATACAATAAAACGGCATAAAAAAATTTAAAAAAAAATTTAAAAAGCATTAATTGAGAGCAATATATAATCGATTGGTGAAATTTTCACATAATAATAATAATAATTGTAAAAGATACTAGTACAAATGTATGGAAACGGGGGAAAGATCAATTCCAAGTACTATTAAAAGTCTTTTCAAAGAAAAAATAAGTATAAAATAATTTTTTTTTTTTTTAACATTGCTTTATCATCATTTAATGCTCGCGCAAGCAGAGAACTCGATTATGAAAAATGTACATAGAAAGGTAGAAAGCAGAATCAAGTAAATTTCTTTAAAAAGACATATTTTTTGTTGTTTCTTTTTTTTAGATAGATTAACAGGGCGGAAAAACGAAACCTTATTTAACCTATCTGTTTAGGATTTCTAAATTGATTTTTCAACGTATAATCGTAAATTAATATTAAACTATTAATTGACAAAAGCGTAATTTTTTTTAATATCACGCTTTTAATTTTTTATTTGTAATTTATTTGTAATGTTTCATTGTTGCAGTTTATAGCAGCCATTTGACATCTTTTGGCAATCGTGTATTGAAGCATCATTAAATCTATTGCTTTTTCAATTCCCATACAATTGTGCGCGTAACGGAAAATATACAGTGCGCCGCGAAATTTATCGCCTCTGGTGGATAACGGAAAAAAGCCTAAAATTAATATAAAAATGTATAATTAAGTTTAAAAAAAATATATCAAAATATTACATTGTTATCGAAAACATACATGTGGAGGTAAATTTTGTAATTCTAGCATATCAGGAAGTAGTTTAAAAATCGATTACAATGTTTAATCTTTACATACAAAAACCAGGTTGAGTTGAGTAAAAGGTTGTAGAAACACACTCTCTCTCCCTACTAACTCTGCCGCAAATCATCCTATGATAATTTGACTTATCGATTTGACGAATCGAATACTAATAACATTTACAAATTAATTCTATACTTAAGTATTGCTTGAGGGGTCGTTTAAATACAGAAATTGTGCCAAAAGTTTCAATACCAATATCACGAATTTTTTTGGTAAATTTTACAGGCTCTGTGCAGTAACTAATGAAACTGATTCCATAAAATTTGTTTAGTTGAAGATAATTTTATAGACACTTAATATTCTTCAAAATAGCCTGCTCCTGCATTAATACACCGTTGAAAACAACTTTGCCACCCATTTCTGTCCGCCTGGAAGCCTTCAACTGGAACACTGTTCAGAACGCACGTTACGTTTTTCTGCAAATTCTCCGGATTGTCATAGCGATGTCCTGCTAAGCTTAATTTTGACCGAAGGGATAGAAACAAGTGCAGCAGTGTCAGATTTTGGCTGCACGGTGGTTGGGGCGGCGTTGTAATGCAGTATTTTGTCAGAAACTGTGTCACTTTGAAGGATGTGATGGAACCAGCTTGTCACAAATTTTCCGCATCTGAAGTTCTTCCGTGACAATTCGATGCACAATCGATTTCATAAGTCCCAATGTCTCCTCAATTATTTGGGCACTGATCCGACTATCAGAGACTAAAAGCACTTACATATAAGCCACACTGCATAAAGTTCGAGAACCTGATGGACGCGTTGTTCGTTATCGATGTCCTCTCTTTCCCATTTGAAGGCTTTGTGCCACCTAAACACTCGAGCTTTGGACAAGAAATCCTTCCCCTAGGCTTCTTGTAACATGGGAAGCCACGCAATAGCCGATTTGTTTAGTTTTACACTAGACTTTATGGCGTATCTCTGCTCGACAGTCCAAGTCAGTCTGAGAACCTAATGAGTTATTCAAACACGCGTCTTCTTCACGAGTGATCTGCGCGCTGCAACGGCTCAAGGCCAATGGCTTGCGCTAGAATCTGTACCTGACACTCCCCACCGCACGTATCTCTCGCAAACCCCGTCACTTTGGCCTTCTGCTTTGCGCGAAAAATTTAGTCTCATTACTTAATGGACAGATCATGTACCTTCGGATACCAAGTGAAAAGTCATTCGATCAAGTAGTTTAATAATTATGCAGGTTAAAAGTTTGAAACTCGCAATGTTAACATCAATTTCAATCCTTAGAAAAAAAATTACAACGCGGGTAGTTATTTTATCAGTTTTTGTTAAAGCAGAAAAACTATATGATTGTATTAATATTTATATAAAGAATTATATGATAAAAATTTGGGAGTGTATATCTACAGTGGTGGTCAAAAGTTTCCGGCCAGCATAAAAGTTTTGGTTAATTTGTAAGTATACCCATATGATGAGGAATCTCAAAGTGATACTTATACACTTTATTGACATAACAGTTAAGAACTTATTTATAGAATAAAAATTAAATATTAATAAATTTAATTGACAAAATTAATTGCAAAAGAAAACGCATGTTCTCAAATGTTTCCGGACACATTGGCAAGTTCGGAAAAAAATGGTGTTATAACAGAAAATAACACTGATCAACAACATTTACAATTAGTATTTTGTATTCATACATTTAGCAAAAACTACTGCGGCGCAGCAACGTGGCATCGATTCAATGAACGGTTGTAGATCATCAATGTTAAGTTTAGCCCATGGTTCTGGCAATTTTTGTGAAAATGCTGCTAAATTGGAATATTTAAAACTCCACACGCGTTTTCAAGTTAGTTTCAAAGATTGTCTATTATATTCAGATCGGATGATTGGGCTGTCCATTTCAAAAGCGAAGTTTTTTTGTGCTAAAGCCACTGCTTGGCGAGCTTGCATGTATGCTTTTGGTCGTTATCATGATGAAACAAATAGTTGCGACCACAATTTTTTCCTCCAATAAGGCAGCAAATGACCTTGCAAGATATCCTTATGCATTGCACTATTCATCTTGCCGCGGATTTCAAATAACGGACAGGCGCATTTTCCAGAAAATGCTCCCCACAGCATAACGTGTTTTACGCCGTGCTTCATTGTAGAAATAATATATCTCGCATTTATCTTTTGTTTTTAGGTCGTCGGTTGTAATGTTTTTTATCACTCACAAAAAGATTGAACGTCGATTCATCAGAAAATAGTCCTTTTTTCCAGTTTTCACTTGACCAGTCTTTGTATTCCTTGGCAAACGCCAGTCGGGCCCTTTGAATTTTTTTATTTATGAAAGGTTTTTTAACACCGACTATTCCATAAAGTTCTACGTCACATAAACGTCTTGACACTGTAGATAGACTTGTTTCAGCAATAACCATAGCATCATAAATCGCTTTTAACACCATAAATGGCGTGGAATTGCAGCGGCATTTTTACGCGGGTCATCAACTGCTTTTCTTCTGATAATTGTGTCCACAAGAATAGTCATTTTTCGGGGGCAGTTCCGAAGGCCATGACCATCTTTATATATATTTTTTTAATATCTTTTACAGCAAATTTTCCAATCGACAACTTTGCCGCAATCTCACGAGAGGATTGTCCCTTTAGCGACAAACAAATCACTCATTTAGGAACAATAAATTATTGAACTTTTCATTTTTGAATTTCCAATACATTATTCACGTTGATTAATTAACAAACATGGCCAAAAAAATACTTTAGCGATAGCAAAAACTAATAAATGACGAATGGCCGGAAACTTTTGCACGCGCGAATTTCAAATTCCTCCCCTTTGCATCAAGTATCTTAAGTAACCAATCAAAATGATCGCGTGGTCAGAGGTAATTTGCTTATTCCTAACTTTTGGAGCAATTGAACTTCTTCGCTAAAACGTTCTATCAAACAAATCAAAGAAACTAACTGGGCGGAAGCTTTTGACCGCCACTGTATATTGCAGTATTTTGATCTGGAAGCTATAAAAAAATAACGTATAATTAGGTTACCTAATTTGGTTCGCGTTTTCAAAATAAATGAATAAATAAAATTAGCTATATGCATGTGTCACCTTCACATGTAATATTTTTAAGAATAATTCTGTATTATAAAGCATAAATGTGTGCTTCATTGACGTTCACGTCATAAAAATGCGAGCAACAATAGGTTAAAATATATGAAAGTTACAGCAGCTGCTGTTAATTAATTGGCTCCACTAGTGGATCCATTTTTTTTAATTAGCCATTAATTAAATAATCAGAGGGTTATCTTTATGGGAAAAATACAAAGTTTTGTGCCGATGTTTTGACGAATATTTTTGATTTTCAATTCCCAACGCTGTCAAATGTACATTTTATTGGCACTATAAGAGTCCAGTTCAACTTGCATGTCAATGCAAGTAATATATTTTTGAGCTATCGAGCTGTCAATAATGTAATTTTTCACGGGGAGTCGGAGATGTGCTCCGACAAATATAACTAATGCTTTCCAGTTTTACAGTGTTCCGCTGTATACTAGCTTTTAAATTCTCATAGTGTATCGATTCGATTTATTGAAAAAAAAAGGTTTCAAACCTCTTTCTGAGGCCTTGTTCCAGTTAGGTCCGCTATATTCAGTGAAGAAGTAATACAGCATATTTATCCCTTTAAGACCCGATGCATTTGTAAACAAATCTAGTCATGCCTGTAGAAAGTAAAACATGGACTGCAATCGCTACCTGTTGATAAAAAATGATACTTTACTCTATCTGCAAACTAGAACGATCGTTCGATACGAGTTTTTATTACATACGACTCAGAAACGAAAATTTAAATGAATGTCTAACCCGCACGATCGTGCGGGTTGGGTCTTAAAGGGGTATGGTGCACAAACTTAAGTACTATATAGAAATGGATTATGTATATAAACTCGCTTTATGGCATCAGATGCCGCCATCTGAAAAATCTACAAGAGTTCCATTTCTGAATTTGCCGGTCAAGGGTCCATTCTTCTTCCATACCTCTATTACTCACTGCTTCTTTAACATCGTTCATCCAGTTCTTTCGTGGTCTTCCTCGTTTCCTTTTCTTTATTTGTTTTATAATTAAATGCGATTTTGTGTAGTCTTTCATCACTCGTTTTTTTAACATGACCATACCAGATTAATTACTTTTTTTTTATCATCTAATATGATTCCCTTTATGTTCATCTTTTCTTTGATTCTTTCATTTATTATTCTTTTTATTCTTGATATTCTGCGTGATCTTCTTAGTGCATCCATTTTCATTGCCGCTAATTTCCTTCTTTCTGTCTCCATAATTGTCTATCCTTCTGCTCCATATAACAATATATTCTTTATGCATATATTATACTTTGTTTTCCTAGAGATCTCCTCACTCCCCCAAATAGAATTTAATACTTTTACAGTCATTCTTCCCTGACAAATTCTGTATTTAATTTCGTGAAATAGACTAAAGGTACATTATTTGTAACACAGTTTAGTGAATAACTTTTAGGTCAAAATAGTTAAATTTATTTCGTAACTTCTAAAGAGCAAAACATTACGCTTCAAATATTGTTAGCAAAATATCACTGTATAGCCTGATAGGCGGTACAAACATAAATTCCATTATAAAAACTTCTATGTTTCACACTGCGTGCGACTTTTTACTATATGTAAACTTTTTCACCTTTCCTCAGAATGAATTTTTCTTATATTTTTAAGGAAACTTTTTTTTATAAAATGTGTTAAAGCTTCAGATTTTAAACTTAACATGTTTGTCTTACTAAAAGGTTTCTTTAAAGCTATCTAAAATTTTGAATATAGCTATGATATTAAACAAGATACATCTGAAATTGTAAAATTATTTTTTGAAATGTTTCAGTAATTTTTAATTTCACATCATTTTTAAACAAATGAAAAATGATTCTTATTAATACTAAATAACATGCTTTAAACTTGCATGTGAAATTTAAGCACCTTATCTTCAATACTTCTTTTGGAAAAGTGTATCTAACTACTAATAACCATAAAACAGGTATCGTCAGGCCCAAGAGGGAAAAAAAAGATTAAATGTGCTGTATTTCCTACATCGCTTGAGTTATCGACAAAGCTTTGTCTCAAAATATAAGTGGTAGCATTAGCTTGAGGCTGACAGCTCATTGTAAGTAATTCGCAAAGTTTCCACCTTGGCAACACCAGTCAAACAAAAACGTGTGAAGACGGTGAGAATTTAGCTCTTACAACTTCTGTCTGCCAAGCTGTAAATTATTTCATTTGGACTTTAGTAAGTACATGTTATTATAACCTCATTAGTGTAGATCAAGGCCTAATATAGGATTATGCGTTCCTGAGATAAAAAAGAAAAGTGTTTTTCTAAGTTGAGGTAACTTTGGCACAACATTTGGGGTAACATTGGTCCAACAAATTATCACTTAATTTTTTTTTTATGTATACTCCCTGTCAATGCATAAAAATGTTATATTTGAAGGGGGGCTTTTTCTTATTTTGTTGAATTTAAACACTGATGTTTTTGTTTATTTTTGATGTACTTATGAAAATAGACATTTGTGCTTATACAAACAATAATTTTGCTGAAAATTCATCCAGTGTATTGGTTCCAACTGAACCAAACAAGAAAGCTATTGACAAAGATGACTGTAACGTTGGAAATTTTGTACCTGCGCTGTTTAATGGCAATATCTATCCCGAGAGGATTACTTTGAAATCAAAGGAGTGTTGTGTTGTTGACTGCATGGAAAAGAAGTTAAATTGTCGGCATTGGCCACAGCGACCAGACTCGATGGTGTATGAATGGAACGATATTGTTGCAAAAATTGCTCCTCTTAAACTTCTACCTAAGAGAAACTAGTATTCAGTCCCAGACCTGGACAATCCACATTAAGCAATATTTATGAGTTTTATAATAATTTTTTTTATCAAAATATATGCTAATTTATTGTCTTTTTACATGTTTACACATCTTACCCTCTCTCCCTGTTTTTTTTTTTTTCAATAGAGTAACATTGGTCCACCACATCATGTTTTAGGTCCTATAACATTCGTTTTAACACATGGGCCAATGTTACCCAATTCAAGGTAACATTGGACCAAAACTTTCAAAAACTGTTTTTGGTAAAATAAAGAAAATCAATGTCGACAAATTTAGGATAATGGTGTGGTTCCATATGTTCTTAGCAAACAAAAAATTAATATGATATTCATTTTTAAATAAAATAAGAGAATGGAGATGCTGAACATGCCATGAAACAGAGAAATTTGGGACAAAGTTACTCCAGTTGACGGTAATTAAAAAGTAAAGGGGCACTAAGTAAAATTATGCATGTACAGTCTTGGAAAAAAAAAAGTAAACACCCCCTACTAACTCTTCAACAAATTATCGTAGAAGAAAGTTACTGGTACCGAACGATTGGAAATAAAGTCTACTTTTAAATGATGCATATAACATTTGCTTAGGAGGCCACCTACATATTCAAATGAACCATAACTTTGTTTTTTTCAATAGCAATATTCAATTTTGACAGCATAGATGAGCTCTACACCCTTCAATTAGCCTAAAAACAAATTTTTATGCAATTCGTAACATAAGTATCCGAGAAATTAATTATTTTAAAACGAGCGTATTTTAAGGACTGTATCCAAATTGAAGTTCCGTACTCTATTGTTAACCGAGAGAGCCGCCTTCTTGATCAAGGCACTGTTTGATAACAGGACAGCAGAAGAAATTCCAAAATATCTACTCACTTCTATCACAGACGGCCCCTTAAACCATCATTTTGCCGTTTTTTAAGCATAATTTGAAAACTATTTGGAAGAAAAATGTGAAATTTTGGATTTTGATACAGCAGGACTTAATAAGTATAAATCCATCAAAAAAATTGTTGGTTGCAATTCATAATTTTTTCGAATATTAATTTCATAATTCATAATTCATATCATAAAATTATAAAAATTACAAATTCAGCGTATTTATGTTTGGCCACATTAGTATTACTGCTGCACAAAAAATTAGCACATTAGGAGCATAATTTCAAGAGATATAAATAAAAATATGAAAATGTAATTTAACATTAAAAGCACTAAATTTTGAATGTCTATAATTCAAAAACTTATCATTCAAATGACTTGAAATTTGGTGCCCAGGCATAGTTTGAACCGAAGATTTGAAATATCTTGTTAAAATTGGGTATTGCCATTGAAAAAAAATTAGGTTTGGTTTCGTTTTAATATGTAGATGGCCCCCGAAGCAAATTTTATATACATCATTTAAAAGTAGACTTTACTTCCAGTCGTTTGGTACCAGTAACTTCCGTGTACGATAGTTTGTTGAAGAGTTAGTAGGGGGTGTTTACTTTTTTTTTTCCACGACTGTACCAAGTATTTTTATGAGTTATATATAAACTAAAATCTATCATTTAAATAAGAAAGTAATTCACCTTTTTTATTTTATATTCAGTTTAAAAATAAAATCTATTTCATTGACTTCATTGAAATTATTTTTAACCCTTTGTTGCATACTGTCCGCCGCAGTGGACAAAAATGTTACTTTTACTCCAATACAAATTTAATTTACAGTTCCTATTCAAAGTTTATGCTACTCTGCGACTTCTATGTTTTCAATATAAAGATCGAGTTATCACCAAAAGTCGGATATCTTAGCAAATAGAAACCAGCAAATTTAATGATATATATTTGCCAATTTTAATGCATGCAACAAAGGGTTAAGTACATAAATGTATGTACCATGTGACTAATTTAAGATGTATAAAGCCTTAACATTTTATATTTTTTATAAAATTATCTTACTTTTCTCGCCTTTGTGTTCGCTTGTTGTTCCAAATATTATGGGCGAATTGCCAACCTCCATCACCATTTTTCAATAATTTTGTTTTATTTAGTCAAATGAATTTGTTTGTGTTTTGGCTCAAGACATAATGTTTTCCATACAATGTTTCGTATAAAATAGAATGGCATTTGTTTCTTCTTCAGTTCGCTTTACGTAATTACACGAGACCATATATTACAGGGTAACAAATCTTCTCAATTTGAAATCAAGTAAATCTAAATATTGTTTTTTCGAACTTAGATTTATATCCCCTACAAATCCTTTTTCAAATTAATGTTAAAAAGGTTAAATTTTGAACCACTTCTTTGGATAACACTAACCTGTAAAATTTGGGTTCCATCATGTCCTTTAGCTTTGATAATTGATTCTTATGTATTTTGTACCGCTGAATTCGAAAATGACTTTAATTTTTTATCATCACGTAAGGAATTTTTTACAAATCGTAACTTTCAAAGTTAAAAAATAAAAAAATAGCGAAAGCCTGATATTATAAAGTAGATGTGACTGTTGTCTTTTAAGTAGCTTTCATTACAAAAAGCTACCTATTGCAGCCGTTCGGAGGAAAGCGATTTCAAAAAAATTTGGTATATTTTCATCGATCATGACCACCAGACCCCGAAACCACCCTCCGTTCAAAAGTTGATATATATATATATATATCCATATATATATATATATATATGACCTTTGTCATACTATAACTCTCGAATTTATGAACCGATTTGGATGTAATTCGGTTTGTACATAGTACATACCAATGTCTCGACCGAGTTCGTTGGCCAGCTTCATCCACTATTTTGTTTCAAAATGGCGGCCATTTAAAATTTTTTTTAAAAATTTAAATTTGAAATGTGGTACCAAAGAATTGAAAATAGAAACATATTTTTTTCTTATGTATTTGACCTTTATACAAAGATTCCGGAGCAGTTTTTGTTTCGTCTATATCTTAAAAAATGGCTGAGTTATAGCATTTTGAATTTCTAGCGTGGCTGACATTTTGAAACGTCCTGAAATTTGTCACGCGATAACAAGCGTATTTATGAACCGATTTGGATGTTACTTGGTCTGTACATAGTACATACCAATGTCTCGACCGAGTTCGTTGGCCAGCTTCATTCGCCATCTTGTTTCAAAAGGGTTGCAATTTAAAAAAAAAAAATTAAATTTAAAATTTAAAATGAGGTATTAAAAAATTGGAAAATGAAAAAGATTTTTTTATGTGTTTGGCCTTGATACAAAGATTCCGGAGCAGATTTTGTTTCTGAAAATTTGTTCTTTTGTTTATATCTTAAAAAATGGTTGAATTATAGCACTTTGAATTTCTAGTATGGCTAACATTTTGAAACGATCTTGTATTTGTCACGCGATAACACACGTATTCGCCTATTTCCATGTAAGAAGGCATGTGGATAGTATACATCAACATCTCAGCCAAATATAAGTTTCTTTAAATAAAAGCAGCTTGGATAAAGCTGACTAATTTCGCGGAATTCTCATTCATAATGATTTAGTATTGATAAAAATTAGTATTGAATCTCCTATATTCGGTTTCCACTAAATTGAGCTTCGTGTGTTTGAATAACATACGTTGGCTTTTTTAAAATAAGGAAAATGAAAGCTACCTCTTCCTCCCGGCACTGGCCGGAAGGACTTTTTTAACTTTTGATGATTGATTTTTATGTATTTTTTTGTCGCTGAATCCGAAAATGACTTTCATTTTTAATCATCACATCAGGATGCTTCTTAAATCGTAAATTTCAAGGTAAAATGTGTCCGCCTCCCCCCCCCACCCCCCTAATTTGGACTCCTGAACTGTTCAGATGTAAGAATATCCAGCATAAGCCAAGAAATTGAATAAATTATTGAATTAAATATAATTAAATTGAATAAAAAAAAGTTTTACATATTTTTTATTGCATCAGATTTTCGCTATTTTTTTACTTTTTAACTTTGAAATTTATGATATCATAAATAAAATTAAGTTAGTTCGAGTTATCACCAAAAGTCGGATATCTTAGCAAATAGAAACCAGCAAATTTAATGTTAGATATTTGCCAATTTTAATGCATGCAACAAAGGGTTAAGTACATAAATGTATGTACCATGTGACTAATTTAAGATGTATAAAGCCTTAACATTTTATATTTTTTATAAAATTATCTTCCTTTTCTCGCCTTTGTGTTCGCTTGTTGTTCCAAATATTATGGGCGAATTGCCAACCTCCATCACCATTTTTCAATAATTTTGTTTTATTTAGTCAAATGAATTTGTTTGTGTTTTGGCTCAAGACATAATGTTTTCCATACAATGTTTCGTATAAAATAGAATGGCATTTGTTTCTTCTTCAGTTCGCTTTACGTAATTACACGAGACCATATATTACAGGGTAACAAATCTTCTCAATTTGAAATCAAGTAAATCTAAATATTGTTTTTTCGAACTTAGATTTATATCCCCTACAAATCCTTTTTCAAATTAATGTTAAAAAGGTTAAATTTTGAACCACTTCTTTGGATAACACTAACCTGTAAAATTTGGGTTCCATCATGTTCTTTAGCTTTGATAATTGATTCTTATGTATTTTGTACCGCTGAATTCGAAAATGACTTTAATTTTTTATCATCACGTAAGGAATTTTTTACAAATCGTAACTTTCAAAGTTAAAAAATAAAAAAATAGCGAAAGCCTGATATTATAAAGTAGATGTGACTGTTGTCTTTTAAGTAGCTTTCATTACAAAAAGCTACCTATTGCAGCCGTTCGGAGGAAAGCGATTTCAAAAAATTTTGGTATATTTTCATCGATCATGACCACCAGACCCCGAAACCACCCTCCGTTCAACAGTTGATATATATATATATATATATATATATATATATAATATATCCATATATATATATATATATATATATATATGACCTTTGTCATACTGTAACTCTCGAATTTATGAACCGATTTGGATGTAATTCGGTTTGTACATAGTACATACCAATGTCTCGACCGAGTTCGTTGGCCAGCTTCATCCGCTATTTTGTTTCAAAATGGCGGCCATTTAAAATTTTTTTTAAAATTTTAAATTTGAAATGTGGTACCAAAGAATTGAAAATGGAAACATATTTTTTTCTTATGTATTTGACCTTTATACAAAGATTCCGGAGCAGTTTTTGTTTCGTCTATATCTTAAAAAATGGCTGAGTTATAGCATTTTGAATTTCTAGCGTGGCTGACATTTTGAAACGTCCTGAAATTTGTCACGCGATAACAAGCGTATTTATGAACCGATTTGGATGTTACTTGGTCTGTACATAGTACATACCAATGTCTCGACCGAGTTCGTTGGCCAGCTTCATTCGCCATCTTGTTTCAAAAGGGTTGCAATTTAAAAAAGTCCTTCCGGCCAGTGCCGGGAGGAAGAGGTAGCTTTCATAATCCTTATTTAAAAAAAAGCCAAATTATATCATTCAAACTCACGAAGCTCAATTTAGTGGAAACCGAATATAGGAGATTCAATACTAATTTTTATCAATATAATGAATGAGAATTTCGCGAAATTAGTCAGCTTTATCCAAGCTGCTTTTCTTTAAAGTAACATATATTTGGCTGCCAAATTCGGCAATTTCTTAAAGTGCCTGTCATTTTAAGACAACATGGTGGATGAGGCTAAGCAGTGCACTTGGTCGAGACCTTAGTAATTGCTGTGCACATGCTCACTCACAGCGGAATCGGTTAATATATAGGAGTGCTGTCGCATGCAAAAAATCAGATTTTTCAAAATGTCACCCACAATAGAAATTGAAACTGCTATATCTGAGCCATTTTTTAAGGTAAAGACAAACAAAAAATGCTCCTGAATCCTTATATAAAGGTCAAAAGCTTAAGAAAGAAACCTTTTTCAATTTCTAATTTTTTTGCACCTCACTTTAAATATATATATATATTTTAATTTAATGGTCGCCATTTTGAAACACGATGGCTGATGAATCTGACCAGCGAACTTGGTCGAGGTGTTGTTGTATACTATCCACATGCCTTCTTACATCGAAATAGGCGAATACGTGTGTTATCGCGTGACAAATACAAGATCGTTTCAAAATGTTAGCCATGCTAGAAATTCAAAGTGCTATAAATCAACCATTTTTTAAGATATAAACAAAAGAACAAATTTTCAGAAACAAAAACTGCTCCGGAATCTTTGTATCAAGGCCAAACACATAAAAAAATCTTTTTCATTTTCCAATTGTTTAATACCTCATTTTGAATTTTAAATTTAATTTTTTTTAATGGCAACCCTTTTGAAACAAGATGGCGAATGAAACTGGCCAACGAACTCGGTCGAGACATTGGTATGTACTATGTACAGACCAAGTTACATCCAAATAGGTTTATAATTACGCCTGTTATCGCATGACAAAAATCAGGTCGTTTTAAAATGTCAGCCACAAGAGAAATTCAAAATGCTATTACTCAGCCATTTTTTTTAGATATAGATGAAAGAAAAACTGTTCCGGAATCTTTGTATTAAGGTCAAATACATACAAAAAAAATCATTTTCACTTTCCAATTTTTTGGTATCTCATTTAAATTTTTTTATTTTTTAGTTTTTTTAAATGGCCGCCATTTTGAAACAAGATGGCGGATGAAGACGGCCAACGAACTCGGTCGAGATATTTGTATGTACTATGTACACACCAAGGTACATCCAAGTCGGTTCATAAATACGCCTGTTATTACGTGAGAAAAATCAGGACGTTTCAAAATGTCAGCCACGGTAGAAATTCAAAATGCTATAACTCAGCCATTTCTTAAGATATAGACGAAACAAAAACTGCTCCCGAATCTTTTTATCAAGGTCAAACACATAAGAAGAAAATATTTTTTCAATTTTTAATTTTTTGGTACCACATTTCAAATTTAAATTTTTCTTAAAAATTTAAATGGCCACCATTTTTAAACAAGACGGCGGATGAAGCTGACCAACGAACCCGGTCGAGACATTGGTATGTACTATGTATAAACGAAGTTACATCCAAATCGGTTCATAAATACGCCTTTTATCGCGTGACAAAATTCAGGACGTTTCAAAATGTCAGCCACGCTAGAAATTCAAAATGCTATAACTCAGCCATTTTTTAAGATATAGACGAAACAAAAACTGCTCCGAAATCTTTGTATAAAGGTCAAATACATAAGAAAAAATATTTTTCCATTTTTAATTTTTTGGTACCACATTTCAAGTTTTAAAAATTTTTAAAAAATTTAAATGGCCGCCATTTTGAAACAAAACGGCGGATGAAGCTGGCCAACGAACTCGGTCGAGAGATTGGTATGTACTATGTACACATTGAATTACATCCAAATCGGTTCATAAATACGCCTTTTATCGCATGACAAAATTCAGGACGTTTCAAAATGTCAGCCACGCTAGAAATTCAAAATGCTATAACTCAGCCATTTTTTAAGATATAGACGAAACAAAAACTGCTCCGGAATCTTTGTATAAAGGTCAAATACATAAGAAAAAAATATTTTATCATTTTTAATTTTTTGGTACCACATTTCAAGTTTTAAAATTTTTTAAAAATTTTAAATGGCCGCCATTTTGAAACAAAACGGCGGATGAAGCTGTCCAACGAACTCGGTCGAAACATTGGTATGTACTATGTACACACCGAATTATATCGAAATCGGTTCATAATTACGGGAGTTACAGTGTGACATAGGTCAGATATATATATATATATATATATATAGATATATATATATATATATATATATATATATATATATCAATTTTGAACGGAGGGTGGTTTCGGGGTCTGGGGGTCATGATCGATGAAAATATACCAAAATTTTTTGAAATCGCTTTCCTCCGAACGGCTGCAATAGGTAGCTTTTTTGTAAAGAAAGCTACCTAAAAAAATTAAATTTAAAATTTAAAATGAGGTATTAAAAAATTGGAAAATGAAAAAGATTTTTTTATGTGTTTGGCCTTGATACAAAGATTCCGGAGCAGATTTTGTTTCTGAAAATTTGTTCTTTTGTTTATATCTTAAAAAATGGTTGAATTATAGCACTTTGAATTTCTAGTATGGCTAACATTTTGAAACGATCTTGTATTTGTCACGCGATAACACACGTATTCGCCTATTTCCATGTAAGAAGGCATGTGGATAGTATACATCAACATCTCAGCCAAATATAAGTTTCTTTAAATAAAAGCAGCTTGGATAAAGCTGACTAATTTCGCGGAATTCTCATTCATAATGATTTAGTATTGATAAAAATTAGTATTGAATCTCCTATATTCGGTTTCCACTAAATTGAGCTTCGTGTGTTTGAATAACATACGTTGGCTTTTTTAAAATAAGGAAAATGAAAGCTACCTCTTCCTCCCGGCACTGGCCGGAAGGACTTTTTTAACTTTTGATGATTGATTTTTATGTATTTTTTTGTCGCTGAATCCGAAAATGACTTTCATTTTTAATCATCACATCAGGATGCTTCTTAAATCGTAAATTTCAAGGTAAAATGTGTCCGCCTCCCCCCTCCCCCCACCCCCCTAATTTGGACTCCTGAACAGTTCAGATGTAAGAATATCCAGCATAAGCCAAGAAATTGAATAAATTATTGAATTAAATATAATTAAATTGAATAAAAAAAAGTTTTACATATTTTTTATTGCATCAGATTTTCGCTATTTTTTTACTTTTTAACTTTGAAATTTATGATATCATAAATAAAATTAAGTTAGTTCGAGTTATCACCAAAAGTCGGATATCTTAGCAAATAGAAACCAGCAAATTTAATGTTAGATATTTGCCAATTTTAATGCATGCAACAAAGGGTTAAGTACATAAATGTATGTACCATGTGACTAATTTAAGATGTATAAAGCCTTAACATTTTATATTTTTTATATAATTATCTTCCTTTTCTCGCCTTTGTGTTCGCTTGTTGTTCCAAATATTATGGGCGAATTGCCAACCTCCATCACCATTTTTCAATAATTTTGTTTTATTTAGTCAAATGAATTTGTTTGTGTTTTGGCTCAAGACATAATGTTTTCCATACAATGTTTCGTATAAAATAGAATGGCATTTGTTTCTTCTTCAGTTCGCTTTACGTAATTACACGAGACCATATATTACAGGGTAACAAATCTTCTCAATTTGAAATCAAGTAAATCTAAATATTGTTTTTTCGAACTTAGATTTATATCCCCTACAAATCCTTTTTCAAATTAATGTTAAAAAAGTTAAATTTTGAACCACTTCTTTGGATAACACTAACCTGTAAAATTTGGGTTCCATCATGTTCTTTAGCTTTGATAATTGATTCTTATGTATTTTGTACCGCTGAATTCGAAAATGACTTTAATTTTTTATCATCACGTAAGGAATTTTTTACAAATCGTAACTTTTAAAGTTAAAAAATAAAAAAATAGCGAAAGCCTGATATTATAAAGTAGATGTGACTGTTGTCTTTTAAGTAGCTTTCATTACAAAAAGCTACCTATTGCAGCCGTTCGGAGGAAAGCGATTTCAAAAAATTTTGGTATATTTTCATCGATCATGACCACCAGACCCCGAAACCACCTTCCGTTCAAAAGTTGATATATATATATATATATATATATATCCATATATATATATATATATATATATGACCTTTGTCATACTGTAACTCTCGAATTTATGAACCGATTTGGATGTAATTCGGTTTGTACATAGTACATACCAATGTCTCGACCGAGTTCGTTGGCCAGCTTCATCCGCTATTTTGTTTCAAAATGGCGGCCATTTAAAATTTTTTTAAAAATTTTAAATTTGAAATGTGGTACCAAAGAATTGAAAATGGAAACATATTTTTTTCTTATGTATTTGACCTTTATACAAAGATTCCGGAGCAGTTTTTGTTTCGTCTATATCTTAAAAAATGGCTGAGTTATAGCATTTTGAATTTCTAGCGTGGCTGACATTTTGAAACGTCCTGAAATTTGTCACGCGATAACAAGCGTATTTATGAACCGATTTGGATGTTACTTGGTCTGTACATAGTACATACCAATGTCTCGACCGAGTTCGTTGGCCAGCTTCATTCGCCATCTTGTTTCAAAAGGGTTGCAATTTAAAAAAAAAATTAAATTTAAAATTTAAAATGAGGTATTAAAAAATTGGAAAATGAAAAAGATTTTTTTATGTGTTTGGCCTTGATACAAAGATTCCGGAGCAGATTTTGTTTCTGAAAATTTGTTCTTTTGTTTATATCTTAAAAAATGGTTGAATTATAGCACTTTGAATTTCTAGTATGGCTAACATTTTGAAACGATCTTGTATTTGTCACGCGATAACACACGTATTCGCCTATTTCCATGTAAGAAGGCATGTGGATAGTATACATCAACATCTCAGCCAAATATAAGTTTCTTTAAATAAAAGCAGCTTGGATAAAGCTGACTAATTTCGCGGAATTCTCATTCATAATGATTTAGTATTGATAAAAATTAGTATTGAATCTCCTATATTCGGTTTCCACTAAATTGAGCTTCGTGTGTTTGAATAACATACGTTGGCTTTTTTAAAATAAGGAAAATGAAAGCTACCTCTTCCTCCCGGCACTGGCCGGAAGGACTTTTTTAACTTTTGATGATTGATTTTTATGTATTTTTTTGTCGCTGAATCCGAAAATGACTTTCATTTTTAATCATCACATCAGGATGCTTCTTAAATCGTAAATTTCAAGGTAAAATGTGTCCGCCTCCCCCCCCACCCCCCTAATTTGGACTCCTGAACTGTTCAGATGTAAGAATATCCAGCATAAGCCAAGAAATTGAATAAATTATTGAATTAAATATAATTAAATTGAATAAAAAAAAGTTTTACATATTTTTTATTGCATCAGATTTTCGCTATTTTTTTACTTTTTAACTTTGAAATTTATGATATCATAAATAAAATTAAAGGACATTTTCAGATTCAGTGCTAAAAACTACATAAAAATTAATTATCAAAATTTAAAAAACATAATCATTACATATATTTTTTAGTATCAGATTTTCGCTATTTTTTTACTTTAACTTTGAAATTTACGATTTGCAAAAAATCTTGACATGAATGTTAAAAATAAAGGTTATTTTCGGATTCAGAGCTAAAAAATACATAAAAGTCAATTATTAAAAGTTAAAATAACAAAACCATCGCAGGTTTGTGTAATTTGAACATTATGATGGGTTTCGTAGTTAATTTTCAAGTTAAAGTAAAGCTATTATTTTAAAGAATAGTTTATTTAATTAACATAGTTTAGTTAATTAAAGCTATTGAAAGAAGTTAAGGTTAATTAGAATTTTACTTAGTGTATCTCAATAGATTACTAGCAAATAATAAGAACGGTCTTTTTCAATCAATGAAGAAAATTGTGTAACTATTTTAACTGTGCAAAAAAAAATATCAGATTTTTCTGAGGCTAAATTCTGAAAGTGAAGATTGTAAGTGTAAAATGTTTTTAAATTATTTAATATTTGAATCACAAAACACATCTATTTAAGACAAAACTTACAACATTATTATTTCTGTTATTTGATATTGTTCATTGAATTATTATACTTATTTAATTTTAGTTAGTTTTCAAGTTTCATTTATTTCGAATTTCGAAGAACTCCAACATTTTAATTAAGTCTTTATAGTTCATGGTAAAAGCATATCATATATATACCGGGTGAGCCAAAAGTTCGTTAAAACTTTAAGACCTCATAAAAAAAAAGGAAGGAATTATGATAAAGGAGTGCGGTTTGCAAGAAAGGGCTCACAAGGTAGTCGGCTTTTTTTAACCTAAAGAAAATTAAGTTAAAAAAGCACATGTATAGGGCGCTGACGACCCGAAACACAAATGAACAGGACAACAATACGCTCCAATCATTTGTTCTTCCGGTAACAAATGTTCAACACGATCTCCAGAACGTTCTACGACAATATTATTGTCCTGTTCATTGCGTTTTAGATCGTCAGCGCCCTCTACATGTGATTTTTTAACCTTTTTTTTCCTGCTAAATAAATCAGACAACCTTGTGAGTCCTTTCTTGCAAACCGCACTCCTTTATCATAATTTCTTCTTTTTTTATGAGTTTTTTAAACTTTTAACGAACTTTTGGCTCACCCGGTATATGTATTTCAAATATAATTAATGAATATTATTGCATAACAGGCGCAAAATCAGCTCATGTGGAATGCAATAAAATGCATTTCTTCAAAATATAAAAATGCAATTACAAATTGATAGTAAATTGAGAAAGAAAGTGTACATGAAAAATATTTATAACAATTAATTATGAAAATTCAAAACCTTCAAATTTAAACTACACAGGCAAAAAACTGTCTGTTTCTTCTCATTGGGTGGACAAACAGAACTAACACCTACCTCCACTGTAAAAAACTTGTAGTTATCGAAACACAAGTCTATCCTGCATTCAAAACCAATACAAAAGCTAAATGTAAAACTAAAACGTATATACCGGGTGTCTCAAAAATGACTGATGGATTTTAAAATTCAATAACTTGCAAACGGTGACAGATATTTAAAAAAATCTTGCAGGAGAGTTATATGTGATGTCAGGAGTTTTTTTACTGGGATTCTTGAGTTTAGTTCGAATTTTAAGCAATAGATGGCGCTGAGAGCAATAGGTCCTCAGTTCAGATCCGATTTTTGGTACTTCGGGATCCATTCAATACATTTCAATCTCCTTTTTTCGCATGAAAGAAGAGAGAGGCCGAAAAATCGAGCCTGGATTTAACGGTTATTGCTTGCAGTGCCATCTATCGAAGCTATTTGTAACTAAAACTGAGAATCGCAGCATAAAAACTCCTGACTTCTTACATAACACTATGCAAGAATTTTTTTAATATCTATCACCGTTTCCAAATTATTGAATTTTAAAATCCATCAGTCATTTTTGGGACACCTGGTATATATATGTGTATATATATATATATATATACAGGGTGTTTCAGCCAGCGGTTCCAAAGTTTAAGGAGAGATATAAACCTAGACGATGGGAAATCACATAAAAACGCATAGTCGGAAACGCTTTCCTAGAGCGGTAGTAATGAAACGAAACACAAGAAAGGAATTACACAGAGTAAGAAAACGTGTTTATTATTTTTAGTACTATGAAAATGCCGGGACAATGCTAAAAAGTGCTAAGGAACTTGTTTCACACATCATGGCAGCTACTGGGGGGAGTCCGGGACACGCTCGATATTTTCTAGAACATTAGATCTTCCATGCGCCGGAGATGTGGGTCTTGCATTACGGTCCGAAGTCGTAAAATACGAACACCATCTCTGATGTCGATCACTATCTTTCTTTTTGTACTTACTTTTTAGTTTTTGCTGTACTAAAAATAATAAGCATGCTTTCTCATCCCATTCGTGTCCTTCCTTTCTCGTACTTTGCGTCGTCACTACCGCACCAGGAAAGCGTTTTCGACTATGCATTTCTATGTGATTTCCCATAGTCTAGGTGTACTCTATCTCTCCCGAAACTTTGTAACCGCTCTGCTGAATCAGCCTGTATACACACACACATATATATATATATATAGAAATATATATCTTAGCATTAAAAAAATTTCGATCAAGTTATAAATGAGTATTCGTCGATTACAGTGCAAAACAGTTATGAACTTATAAAAAGAGTAAAGAAATTGAAAAACATTACGCGATTGTATACATATGACTTTGAGGATTTATATAATAGTACAAATTTAGAGAATTTGAAGTATAAAATCATAGATGTTTTTCAAAATCTATAAAGAAAAGGATATCAGTACTGAACTGTTCAGGGATTTATTTCATTTTGTTGTTTTCCAAAATATCTATTTGAAGGGGTAAATGTATATAAACAAGTGAGAGATATTCCTGTGTGTGTGGAGGGAGGGGGGGTGGGCTTTAGTTGCAGCTCCATTCTGGCGCATAATTATCTTTTTACGTATGAAGCAGGATTTTTATTGAATAAAGACTTGATGATCTACAGATATATAGATGACATTTTAGTAGTCAATATGAATAAAACATAATAAAGAAATTTGTTACTTTAAATTTTATTCAAATACTTTAAGTTTAAAAAACACATCTGAAAATCACAGCTAAGTCAAGGACTTTGAAGTTAAACTGGAAATTATAAATGGAGTCTTAGTCACTGGTGTTTATTATAAGAGAAAATATTTTGATTTTGAAACAATAAAAATTTTAAATTTTAATAGATATATATATTGGTATATCATATATCAATATTCAGAAATATATACTTAAACTGTTTGAACCGTATAGTGAACTGAGTTCAAATATTGATTAAATTGGTCTAGAAATTTTTCTATTAGGTAGCTTTCATTACAAAAAGCTACCTATTGCAGCCGTTCGGAGGAAAGCGATTTCAAAAAATTTTGGTATATTTTCATCGATCATGACCCCCAGACCCCGAAACCACCCTCCGTTCAAAATTGATATATATATATATATATATATATATATATATATATATATATATATCCATATATATATATATATATATATATATATATCTGGCCTATGTCACACTGTAACTCTCGTATTTATGAACCGATTTGGATGCAATTCGGCGTATACATAGTACACACCAATGTCTCGACCGAGTTCGTTGGCCAGCTTCATCCGCCATTTTGTTTCAAAATGGCGGCCATTTAAAATTTTTTCAAAAATTTAAAATTTGAAATGTGGTACCAAAAAATTGAAAATGGAAAAATATTTTTTTCTTATGTATTTGACCTTTATACAAAGACTCCGGAGCAGTTTTTGTTTCGTCTATATCTTAAAAAATGGCTGGGTTATAGCATTTTGAATTTCTAACGTGGCTGACATTTTGAAACGTCCTGAATTTTGTCACGCGATAAAAGGCGTATTTATGAACCGATTTGGATGTAACTTCGTTTATACATAGTACATACCAATGTCTCGACCGAGTTCGTTGGCCAGCATCATCCGCCATCTTGTTTAAAAATGGAGGCCATTTAAATTTTTAAGGAAAATTTAAATTTGAAATGTGGTACCAAAAGATTGAAAATTGAAAAAATATTTTTTTCTTATGTGTTTGACCTTGATAAAAAGATTCGGGAGTAGTTTTTGTTTCGTCTATATCGTAAAAAATGGCTGAGTTATAGCATTTTGAATTTCTAGCGTGGCTGACATTTTGAAGCGTCCTGATTTTTGTCACGTGATAACAGATGTATTTATGAACCGATTTGGATGTAATTCGTTGTGTACATAGTACACACCAATGTCTCGTCCGAGTTCTTTGGCCAGCTTCATCCGCCATCTTGTTTCAAATGGCGGCCGTTTAAAAAATTTAAAAAAATTTAAAATTTAAAATGAGATACCAAAAAATTAGAAAATGAAAAAGATTTTCTTTGTATGTGTTTGACCTTAATACAGATATTCCGGAACAGGTTT
Source organism: Maratus speciosus (assembly GCA_963932465.1). Lineage (NCBI taxonomy): Eukaryota > Metazoa > Arthropoda > Arachnida > Araneae > Salticidae > Maratus > Maratus speciosus. Next base: position 327,359,705 of record OZ010795.1, on the reverse strand, counting down.
TGTTTCGTCTATATCTAAAAAAATGGCTGAGTTATAGCATTTTGAATTTCTATTGTGGCTGACATTTTAAAACGACCTGATTTTTGTCACGCGATAACAGGCGTATTTATGAACCGATTTGGATGTAACTTGGTCTCGTACATAGTACATACCAATGTCTCGACCGAGTTCGTTTGTCAGCTTCATTCGCCATCTTGTTTCAAAAGGGTTGCCATTTAAAAAAAAGTAATTTAAAATTTAAAATGAAGTATTAAAAAATTGGAAAATGAAAAAAAAATTTTTGTGTGTTTGGCCTTGATACAAAGATTCTGGAGCAGTTTTTGTTTCTGAAAATTTGTTCTTTTGTTTATATCTTAAAAAATAGTTGAATTATAGCACTTTAAATTTCTAGCATGGCTAACACTTTGAAACGATCTTGTATTTGTCACGCGATAACACACGTATCCGCCTATTTCGATGGAAGAAGGATGTGGATAGTATACATCAATATCTCAACCAAGTTCGCTGGCCAGCTTCATCAGTCATCTTGTTTCAAAATGGCGGCCATTAAATTTAAAAAAATTATATTTAAAGTGAGGTGCAAAAAAAATTAGAAATTGAAAAAGGTTTCTTTCTTAAGTATTTGAAATTGATATAAGCATTCACGAGCATTTTTTGTTTGTCTTTATCTTAAAAAATGGCTGAGATATAGCAGTTTCAATTTCTAATGTGGGTGACATTTTGAAAAATCTTATTTTTTGCCTGCGACAGCACTCGTATATATCAACCGATTCCGATGTGAGTGAGCATGTGCACAGCAATTACTAAGGTCTCGACCAAGTTCACTGGTTAGCCTCATCCACCATGTTGTCTTAAAATGGCAGGCACTTTAAGAAATCTCCGAATTTGGCAGCCAAATATAAGTTACTTTAAATAAAAGTAGCTTGGATAAAGATGACTAATTTCGCGAAATTCTCATTCATAATGATTTAATATTGATAAAAATTAGTATTGAATCTCCTATATTCGGTTTCCACTAAATTGAGCTTCGTGTGTTTGAATACTATAAGTTGGCTTTTTTAAAATAAGCAGTTTGAAAGCTACCTCTTCCTCCCGGCACTGGCCGGAAGGACTTTTTTAAATTAACGCTGAAAGACAGAACTACCCAATACAGTTTTTAAGTTATTTAACGCGTAACTTTATCAGTAAAAAAAGCTATCGAAATAAAACAATCAAATTATTCAATATAAATGATATATCAATAGATGATATCGGATGAAAATAGTTCTGCAGTATGAACTTTTAATGGATTTCATTAGTTGGTCTCAATTTTGTTTGGTGCTTTCATTTATTTGATCTCGATATGTGAGGGGGGACCTTGTGCACACAAAACTACTTAAACCATGCAGCACATTTCGTTAGCTATGCCACCTGTTTCCAATTTTTCAAAAGTTATTCGTGGTTTTGTTGTTTCATATTTTATTAGTTGTGGTTTTGTTATTTGCTTTTACCGTATTTTGAATTCAATGAAAAATAATTTATCAAAAATTCAAAGACATTTTTTTCGTTAATTAGTCTTTATATTTAGAGATGTAATGCTGAAACCCACGTTTCTGCATGTAGATGATTGATTTACTGGAAAACAGCAATTATCCAATTACAGAATGTTGGACCTTTTAGAATCAGAAATTAGGTGTCTAATTCTTACGCAAACGCAACTAGTAAATTCTATTATTGCATTTTCCAAATACAAAGCCTGCATTGCTAGAACATCATACTGTATCTCTTATTCAACATCATTTTTAGACTATGCTACATACGATAATTAAATCGACGGCTTTCAAGCGAGAGTTAATTGCTTCCAGAGAGAGTATTACTATGATTAATTGAATTGTTCTTAAACCTACCGAACTTCGTCAGTATCTATTACTGTTTATATTTATATATACAGGGTGTTCCTTCTTATTGGTGAGCAATAGCTAATTATTAAATCATTAGTTTTTGTGTTTTGTTTTCACTTGCAAAAATGTTTCAATTGTTGTTCTTCATCATATCTAAAGCCATCTAATGCCAAAATTATTATTGTTTTAAAAGGTTGCAAAATTAATAATTTTCTACGGTCTCTGGGTTCAATAAGTTTCATTTAGGAATACACTTCTTCGATCTCTAACAACTAAAACAGTAAAAATTACATTCTTATGGATCAAAAGGTGTGGGCCTATGATACTTTCAATTTTTATGAATTTGCAGCATTTTTTGCCACTAAAAAGAAAAACAAAAAGTTTTTAGTCTAAAAAATCGCTGAAAACTAATAAAAGTGAAATTGCAGTTACAATGGCAGTTTAAGATTATTTATTTTTCCCCCATTAGGTCAGTAGAAATTAGAAGGGAAAAAGTTTATTTCCCATATGTTTGGGTTTTTTATTATTGCTTTTTTCCCCTATTTTCTGTTGTACAACGCCATCTATCGGTGTTCCTGGAACTAATTTATTTTTGCATAATCCGTTTTCCCATGTCTTGAATAGTATATACACAAAATTTGAAGCATTTACACTAAGTAGTTCGATATATAGCGAGGTCAGAGTAAGGGTGTTTTAATTGTGGTCACCAGTTATATCAATTTCATGGCAAGCCTAGCGTATCTGTATGCACTAGAGGCGGACAGAAAGACAAACCGAAGTCATAAACACTTTTCAACTATGTTGGAATGTATTAAAAAACTAGCCGCTCTTGGAGACCAGTTTGGTCTCCCTTAAATGTATGCTAAGCATTGTATCGTGTTACTTTTATTCATAATTCAATTTATTTGCACAATCCTTCGCCAAATTGGAAGATTCTGGTAGAGAAATAAAGAACTCTGTATTTTTATGTTAGTCGGGCGCAGGTGATAAATCGCCAAACATTGTTCCTGTCGCATTTTTTTTTTCATTAATTACATTTCACATATGATCCTTTCACTCATTTTATTTAAAACACAAAACTTTCATTTTAAAGAGAAACATTTAAAATTCACGGTTTTCACTTATTTCTTTTTAAAAAGGAAAAGAAAATATTAAATAATACTATAAACCATGATATTTAATTTCCAGATCAAAGCATTATTTTAATTTACCACGCGAAAAATAAAAATGCTAAGTTGTGAGTTAAAAAATGCTAATGGCGAGATTTGCAACCTCCTAATATAAAAGGACCAAGAATTCCTTGCGATCATGGCAATTTTTATGTGGCAATATAGTTTCATTCGAAAAAATAATTTTGATTTTTTAATCAAAATGAAAACCTTGCATATGACAAGTGAACGGTCAGGCCGTAATTGGTTTATGACAGTCATATGATTTGGACTATTATAGATTAAAAGTTGGCGATAGAACAATATTTGGCGATTTATCTCCGGCTAGCATTACAGTACCAAATCTGGCTAGCATTACAGTACCAAAATGGCCGCCTGGCATATAAAAGGAGAAGCGGTCAGCCTGGAACTGTTGATGACAACCACGTGACTTAGGCTATTATTACAGAGGTGGTTATTACATGCATGGTAATTTCAGTAACAATACAAAATTATAACATTTTTGGTTCTGATTTACTCGCTTTATCGGTTCCATTTTTTACGAAACAAACTCGATTATATGTTTTTAATGTCAGTTAAAGATTTCTATTAAGTTAATCCGTTTGGCTTAAAGTACAAAGTTTCTAGAAATGAAAAATTCATTAGAAATTCCTTCCTCAGAAGGTCAGTTTTTCTGAACATATTTAATGGGATTATAATGCAGATTTATTTCGATTTGTAAAATCATGCTATTTTCTGTAAAATACTACGAACATTGCTAAATTTGCAAAAATTTTTAATACTTTTAAATACATACTAATCTTTACAATATGCATGAAATATCATGTCTAAAGTTACTTTTGAAACAAAGCTATAAACCTGTTATAATAATTATATCAGTTATATGATTTTGATTAACAGAATATTTTGAGATAACTAATGTACCACGTAAATAGCAATGATTCGTGTGATTACGTAACTTTATGTGAAGCTATTAGGCATTCCATTTGCATATTTGTTTTTTGCAATTCAAAAAATAAATTTAGTAACTTTTCAAAAAAGTTGTTAAATGTTCCAAAATATTTTCGATGTTACTATCGAGTCTTTCTATTTCAAGTACGACAGTAAATTAGCTTAAAATTTCGAACTTGCGGTAATTTCCCGAAACCCTGCTTGTCATCACGTTGTGTCGCATAGCAACCTAATTGCTTAATTTTCAGCGTTGCGACTCATTCGGATTCCTTGGGGACACTTAATCATAACTAGTCATTCACGTAAGGCAAACTCGCAAAATAATGTCCAAGAGGATATCAATAATGTCTTTACTTCGTTTAAATTTTTGTCGAAATTACTTTGATACTACACTTACCTTCTGAGTCGAAATAGCTATTCCTAAATTATAGTAAATAAACGTAATGTGTATTACATAATTTTAATTTTATTCTGCATTGTAATTTAAAATAAGTTCTTACACGACATAATAGCGAAATCAATTAATTCTAGAAATAAACTGTTCTTTTAATGAACAGTATATTTTTTCAAAGAAAAAAAAACAAGAAGTTTTCCATAAAAACTAAGGTTAAAACAAGTTGGAAATTGTACGTCAAACGTGACAAATAACGTACTATATATAGTTTTATAAATATTGAGATCTTGGTGCAATATCTGTTGCACTCTTATGAAAAAAGGCATGAATAGAAAATTTTTACGATTATATATATATATATATATATTAAATTCAGTAATACGGAAATAATATGACTTCATCTTAAATAGGACGTAATCATCATGGCAACTTAGAAACATTACCTATCATGAGACATCACTGAATTAATTACATATGATAGGATTTAATGTAATGAAGAAAACTTTTATTAATATCATTTTAAATTTTGATTCGATTTTCATAAAATTTGAAATGTCTCGACAAAATTCTGCATCGATTATACATATTAAATTTCAAACAATTCGGTTGGATATTTTTTCCGCTGTTATATGCGGACAGACGGACGGACACGACGACGACTATAGGAGGTATGTATTTATATAATTACGAATGCACCTAATAAACTAAAATGTTGTGAACATCACAAAATTCTTCTATATAATTTAAATCGTCTGCATCCAAAATTAAACGATAATTTATTCCTTCTTGAGATTTAGTTGTTGCGCAAATCGTGAAAAACAGAGAATATCAGCGACACCTGTTAGGCGGTATACACCCAAACGTAATAAGGAATTATATATATATATAAAGGTCTAACTGAATATGAAATTTGGGGAATTTCTGTGCTTTAGTTCTTAAGATATAGCTATCGCGGTAATCGCGAAAAATGCAGCATAGTAGATCCGCCTGATAGGCGATTTACACTAAAACTTAAACAGAATCCATTTATGTTAATGTCTAACAAAATATAAAGTTTGATCAAATTACGCGCACTACTCCTTAAGATATAGGGGAGACTGGGGAGGATTGACCCATTTTTTACAAAATTATTTTTATTTCTTAAATATGGAACTAAGAATAAAGTTTCATATATCATTTTATTCACTATACAATCAGTTATCAAAATAAAATTGCGACGTAAGTGTAATATATAATAAGCTAGAAAAATGATTATAGTTTAATCACGAGAAAATAATGGGTCAAGGTGCCTCTCATATGTGTCCACATATGGGAGGCTTGACCCACTTTATTTTATATTGAAATATATCTTGAGTGAAATAAAATCAATTTTTAAAATTGCAGAATAACTTTATTCTACACGTTTTAATTATTATAAAAAATTATTTGGGAAAATGTGATATGTAAACAAACCTGCTTATGAAAGAATTCAAGGCACAAGAAAAAAATTCCGTTTTAAACACCTACTTTTTGTGACACTCGACCTGTCAACACTAGTTGTCACATAGTTTGCCTTTATCTCATTCTGTTCATCTTGGTGAAATTTGTCTACATACCTTCCTAAAGTGTTTTGATCAATGTTATCTTCTTTTGCAGAGGCATGAACACGTAACATTTCTTAACGCTGTTACTTTCATCCTTTCTAGTTTTTTTTCATTCTTTCTATTTATCTACTATAGGTACTATTTAAATTAAATAAAAGTTACTATCGGCTTTTCAATTTATATTTCATTAAATGTGTTCTTGCTTCTATAGCAATTTTTCATGTCTTCCTTTAGCCAATTTTAAACATTTCTTTTCTATCACGCCATTTTAATAAAGCTTTACAGAATAAATTTACATTATATTAGAAATATAACCATCAGCCCCACATTATGAACAGAGTATAATAAAAAGATTTCCAAAAATACTTGAATGAGGGTGCTTTGACAATCTGGTCAACCATCTCTCACATTGTTTGGGTCAAACCTCTCCACAAAACCACTTTTTAAAGAATAGAAAATGTTATGATTGGCCTAATTTACTGTACAATCTTTATGCCTGGAATGAAAGATCAATAGTTCTACATTACATAAAAGATACTTATTTAAATTTCTATGATACTTTTTATCTGATAAAATCTTACAAAACGTTTCTGCAAAATACACATTTTAAGCTGAAAACACTTCACAATTGATTTTTCCACGCCTCTTTCAATTATCTGCATGAAACAAAGACTAATGTTCAAGCATTTCAGTAGCTTTGGTTGCCACCTATTGGCAAAACTCTTAAATTGCATTAAATAAGAAAACTGAAGTTTGGGTCAACCCTCCCCAGTCTCCTCTAACTATCGCAGAAATCCTGAAAATTGCAGCATAGCAATGCCACCTGTTGGACGATTTTTAACCAAAGCCTAATCAACACCATTTTATGTCAAGATCTAATTGAAACGGAAATTTGATTGAATTCTGTGCATTAGATCTTGAGACAGAGCGCCGAGAATATTTTCGTCCCATACAGACGTGCAAACAAACTCACAGACAGAAGTTTTCTAAAAGTAGTCAAATCGTATTCTTGACCGTCGAGAAGTATAAATCCGTCGAAAACTGGAAGTCGAAATTTTTCACGATCTTCTTGTACGTAAAGATAGAAGAAAATAAAAATATAGATACAACTAAAAATCCATCTATCTATATTATAAAGGACAAACATATCTGCGCGTAACGCATACGTCATTTTGCGAATGGCAACACTTTCAAGTTTAAAATGAAAATTCAGTTTAAAATTTTCGCTACTGCAAATGTTTAAACTACTAAACATCGCACGCTTTTAATTTTTACACCATCGTATACGAAAAAAAAAATGTGCATTTAAATGCAATTTGTTTGAAAGCTGTATCTCAATTTATTTTTTAGATATTAATTTGTTGTAATTTTTAATACTTTTTTCGTAATCGTGGCAACTGAAGTACTCAATTTCTATTGAAAGTAAAGGGAAAATTGTAGATTACTGAATATTTTTGTTGCCGTTTTCTAATAAAAACTGAAAAAAAAAATTGAAATTGAAATACGTGCTATGTCAAAAGTATCATTTGTTATAAAACCCGGAGAATTTTGGTTTTATTTCGTTTTTATTTATCAATTAAATGATTTTTGGTTTATTGAAACTTAATTTACAAACGATGCAACACTTTTATTTTATAAAAATGTATTTTAAAGGATATTTGTGTGACTTATTTTCTACGCATTTACTTTATTCGTATCAAAAAGCTCAAAGAATGCAATTTTATTAATTGTGTGTTCTATATTATGAAGGACAAACATATCTGTGCGTAACGCATGCGTCATTTTGCGAATGGCAACACTTTCAAGTTTAAAATGAAATTTCGGTTTGCAATTTTCGCTACTGCAAATTTTTAAACGCTAGACACATTCCAGACACTAAGCGAAATGCTTAAGTAAGTGAAAATGACCTCACACTTAAAAGAAAACGATCATTTTCTTAGATAAAATTAAACATTTTTACGATGCGTCTAATAAACATAAATGACGTCAATTTTTACTCTCCGGTACTGAGATTAGAATCTCGAGTTAAGCGTGCGACGATTCACATGCAAAGATATTGCTGACAATCGCGGCTTCAAGTTTTGAGTTAAAATGATAAAATTAAAATACCAATTTTTTTAAATGGTAAATATGGATATGAGAAGTGTGTATGTAAATTTTGAGAGGAAGAAATTGATGTTGGGTTTAGATTTCATAGGGAAAAATTTCTATGATCGTGAAAAAGTGGAATACATTATTTTTTATTCCGGAATACCAAGCATAAGAGCCTCAATTGATATTTTCATCGTAATAACTGATATTTTTTTTTTTTTTTACTGATTACATATCTTAATTATAAATTAAAAACGTATATGTGCGTAACTCTGACGTCATTTTGTGATTGGCAACACTTCACGATCAAATTTCGGCTTTGAAATTTTCGCTACTGCAGTTTTTTAATCTTATGACCGCCGTATATTTTCAATTTTTAGTACGTTGTATAAGGAAAAAAATCTACTTTCAAATGCAATTTCTTTAAAAACTGTACCATAATTGACTGATTTATTATGTTCTTTAGAATAATTTTCAAGCATGATTTTATGTAATTGATCTTATCACGTGCCGGCTTCAATACATAATAATAATAATAAACATTTTTCACATAAATCAACAACAATTGTTTAGCAGCCAAATAGGAAAAAAAAATCTTTCAAATGGAATTTGTTTGCAAAGTGCATTTCAGTTTGCTGATCTTCTATGGATTTAAAAATCATTTTCAAGCATGAAATATTTTTTAATTTATCTCTAGCGCTTGGAGCTCGATTACGAAAGATTAATCCGTTTGCTCTTAAAACAACATAAAGAGTTCATGATTGTCTTACGGCTAATATTCCATAAAAAATTAAAACTTCCTCTATGAATAAATAAATAAAATAATATAAACAAAACACAAATTTAACAAACATGAAATTGAAATACGCGCTTAAAGCTCTGAAAATATCAGAATTCAAAGGAATGCCGTAAGTAGTAAAATCTTGGGTTAATAACTCTTAGGCATGCCACTAAATACGTAAATATTGCTTTTGGTAAATTTCAAAACTTTATTCGATCGTATAATTCACATTTTTCATATGAAAAATGCTTTTTTAATGTAGGTGGGCGATCTAAAAATATATTGCATGTAAAATAAGTATTAGTTTTCAATTTAAAAAAAAAATGTTTTCACTATTATTCTGTTACCCGGGAAGACCGGATACGATTCCCTAGTATATTTAAAAGACCAGGCTGTCTTTATAGTCATCAGGCCTGAGCCTTCTACAGAACCGATTTTGATAATTCTTTTTTTTTTAAACGAAATCCGTTTATTTGTAGAGTGTCCCCACTCGCTATTTTTTTTTAAATAAACCCATTTTTATGTTTTAATTTTAAAAGTCTTTTGTGAAATTTCTTCACATTGGTGGCTATCGGGTTAATTGCATTGTTGACGAGAGAAGGGGAACAATGTGAATTACTATATTATTACGGATGCCGTTTTCGTATTTCAATTAAAAATAACTTTTCAAAAACTTTTGAACAGAAAATTACATCATTATATGAAATAACTCATTTTTACGCATAATGCTTTTACATTTCAATATTTTTTTCGTTCTGCTGACACTGAGTTTGAGACGCTCATCTCAGACAGCTTCATTGGGTGAAAATGAAATGATTATTTTCTTTAATAAAACTAAATATTTTATTGCGAGTGCGTCTAAAAGTAAATTTCTGGATTTCGCTGGCGCTCAGATTAGAACTTCAAGTAAAGAGCGCGAATGTTTGCATGCAAAATTGTAACTGGCAAACTTATCCTCATTAAAATAATAAAACTTTGTAAAAAATCACCATAAAATAAAACAATATACAGGACGCGTTTCGAGCTAAAAACATAACAGCTCGTCATCAGCTACAGCAAACACGTGTCCGCAAGCGAACAAGGTTGCGGAGCTGTTATGTTTTTAGCTCGAAACGCGTCCTGTATATTGTTTTATTTTATAAAGATTTTTTACAAAGTTTTATTATTTTAATTGCTTCAAATCGCCAGTTTTTGGTGCTGTTTCGCTAAACTTATCCTCATGTTTGGAAATATATTTATTAAATATATTTCCAAAATATATATTAAATATATGTAAGTACTTATGTACGTACGTATGTACGTAACGTGATAACTCTGGGTAGAAATATCCAATTTGATTCACATTTTTTTTTCTAGGTTCATTCTCATAAGGCGCTTCTCTGATTAGTTTTGGACGTTCATTGTTTAAGGATAAAGGAGGGGGGGGGGCTTGTCCACCCCCCTTAATTTAGATAAATGGGCTTTTCATGCAGAATTATTTGATTGGCACCAAATTTGGTATACCGGTTTATTATGTTAAGGAGCTTCCCTGATTAGTTTTGGAGGTTCATTGGTTAAGTATAAAGGGAGGAAACGGGGGCTAATCCCCTTCATTTATTTTTTGAGGGTCATTATTCTTTGAAATAAGAGTATAATATACAATTAGTGTGAATAACCTGTGAACTCAATGCCATCAATTTAACTGGGCACTTTTCTTTTGCATTTAAAATATCTTTCCTTAAATGATATGCAGTAATTCCATCGTTCTGACTCTCATAAATGTATTCGGAATATCATGTAATGTATGTCCGTTATTTAAGTTTATTATAGCAAGTCTTCGAATTCAAATGAAATGCGTAGTATTTGTAGTTCCTTTACAGGGGGCACGAAAGAATTTCTTTAAATAATGATCTATGGGGGCAAATCGTTTCCGTTACATTTTAATGGTGTAACTATATTTAAAATATATTGAAATAGATATGCATCACAGAGATAGACTACAACATGCTTCCTCTAGACTCTATAGTATAGAGTAAGTACTATATAGCTTTGACAGTTCACTTATAAGGAAGAAAAAAAATCCATTAAATTATCATCTATGGGAAAATTTTATTGCAATGTTTTTAATACTTTCCAACAAAGCTGAAAAGTGTTTATGATTTCGGTTTGTCTGTTCGGCGTCCGTTTGGCCGTATGTCTGTCTGTCCAACCTCGAGCACTCAAAGGGATTCTGTTTCATTAAATGGGAAAAAATAATTTGCAGAGTATTTTAACGACCATTACGCTACTTCAAATGTATTAGCATTTATCGTTCATTCACAGGGACATACAAATGAAATCGGTTACAGTATTGTCTTTGAGCAGTAATTGCTGGAAGTGCATTTTCAATTTCGGTATGCGCTTTTCAATTTAACTAATTTTTTGCGTGTGACTCGTTGTGTATAAATTCTATACCTGGTATACAGTGTTGCACAACATAATTCACGCGCCATTCTCTTTATTGGTGGAAATTGGTAAATTTTCAACTGTGGTACGTATTTCCAAACTGAACTAATTTTTTTATCCATGTAGTTCATAGATATAGATCTGTGTATCATATACAGGGCTGCTCAAATAATTCGAATAATTTTTCGGCTTTTGCGTTTCCAAATGATTCAATTAGACATCCCATTTCAATTTATTTAACGGTGAAGTTTTGTTACATTATTTTGCACCTGTTGGAAATTGTTTCATAATGTATGCTTGACGCATGATTTTTTTCTTTCTTCTTTAATTAGGATACACTATTTGCAACATAATGAAATTTATTTGTATCACTGAGTTTTTTCGCAAAATATAGAGTGCGCAGCATTTAAAGTTCATTTACAGAGACACGCAAAATAACTTGGTTACAGGAATAAATTTAAGCAATAAGTGCTAGAAGTGCGTTTTTAGCTGTGATATGCATTTTATACCTCAATAATTTATTATTGCATTAAGTGAGCCCTTGTTTTTCAAAAGGGGAAGTTCCTTTCGTGAAAAAAAAATTCGTTAAAACTAAATCGTATTACAAATTAACATGAAATTATATTGTTATCGATTCACAATCAATATTTTTTAATATCAGTGTAAATTTGTTACTAGTAATTTATTTAGCCAAAAACATTACAAATGCGTTGATTTTAAAAGGGAGGCAAGTTCACTTTGTATACAATTATTTTGTATGTTGCATAATAGTAACAATCACAATCAGAATTTCGTCATGAATATTTTAAAAATCTGCACTAACTAAATTAAGAAATATAATTAGATGCATTACAACTTATTACTAAATTTTTTTTCTTTTTTTTTTCACTTTTTCCTGTAAAATTATTATTACTATTTTTACAGTAACTTTTCTAAAGAATGAAATATAGAAATGAAATAAATAAGTAAATAAAATAAACTATTGAATTTCTTAATTTATATAAAAGAAGTCCACAAAACAATATACAGGATGTTGCCGAATTCGGCCAATAATTTCTGAGGGATGATAGTAGTCATCGAAAGGAACAAAAATTGCAGTGGAACATGGTGTCGCAAACTACCTATTTAATCAAAAATACAGTGTTCTACCCTAATTTCATCTTGGGTTTCCAGTAATAACTTTCAGAAAACTGAAGTATAATATAATGAAACTGTTAATAGGCATGCTCATTTTTGGCAACATAAAAAAGTGATAGAAGTTCCCATTATACGCGCCACCAGTATGCACTTGACGCTTCACATTTTGGACTGAGATTACCAGTTTATACGGTATCATTGATTGCGTGAGCACTTTGTTTTTCCAGAATATTTTGTGATGTTATCACATTTCATACCAAACGAGGTACATATCGTTACTCGTTCATTGCAGCATTTTTAAATTTCTTAAAATTATTACTGTCAATCCGAGTTCAGTTATGGTGGAACATCGTATAATTGGGTCTAAATAAGTGGTTTGTGACCCCATGTTCTATGGTAATTTTTCATCCCCTATCAACTTTCTGAATTTGTCGGTCGAATTCGGCAACACCCTGTAGAATAAATCTATTACTACTTATGAATAATTTAACACCCATTCAAATGCAAACCGTTAAATATCTAGCAACACCATAAAATGGACTTTCCCTACTTTCAAAATCAAAGGCTCAAGTGGTGTATATAAACACAACACTAGGTTGCGCGAAATAATTCGCACACATTAACAGGTACGGATAGCAATTTCTAGAAAACGATTTTTACCGTTACATCTGGATTTTAAATTGTTTGTTTAGATATCCCATTTCATTGTATGAGAAAATGAAATTTCTTAATACACTGCTCAAAACAATTAAAGGATATTGCAGTTTTAGGTGGATTTTGTATCTGGTAAACTGTTTAGTTGATTGATACATGGTCGACAGACATAGTAGGTTATATGAGAATAAATTACACATGTTTGGCAGAAAAAATGCATTTTATTGCGCATTTGTGTACTAAAGGAAAAAAACACAATTTGTGCATATGAGAAAAAAAGAATAAGAAAAGGTGTTTTCTTCAAAGAAAATCATTTTCAGTAGGGGGTATGGTTTCCACGGGCGGCCAGCAACGTTGAACACCTTTGAGGCATGGACTCAATGAGGCTATTAAGGACGAGTTGGGGTATTCTGCCCCACTCTTCCAGAAGAGCTCTTTCCAGTTCTTGGAGAGTTTGTGGGGTTTGTTGGCGGCCAGAAACTCGTCTTCCTAGAGCGTCCCAAACGTGCTCGATTGGATTCATGTCTGGAGAACACGCTGGCCATTCCATTCGAACGATACCTTCCTCGAAAAGGAAATCCTCCACCAGGTTTGCACGATGTGGCCTGCAGTTATCGTCCATTAAAATGAAGTTATCTCCGATTGCTGCAGCGTAAGGGACTACAATAGGTCTGAGGATCTCATCCCTATATCTGCGACCAGTCAGAGCTCCATCTCGAATGATGTAGAGGTCAGTACGCCCGTCAATGGAGATGCCACCATACACCAACACTCCTCCACCGCCAAATCTGACACTTTCATGCACGAACGCAGGATTATTCCTACTGCCACGGTCCCTCCAGATGAAAATACGCCTATTATCCGGATGCACAGAAAAACGGGACTCGTCAGAAAACAGAATATTGCTCCATTCATTTCTCCTCCAGTTGACATGCTCGGTTGCCCACTCCCTGCGGTCGCGACGATGCCTTGATGTTAATCTAACACATACCATCGGTCGGCGAGCGTACAGACCTACAGCATGGAGCCGGTTTCGGACAGTCTGAGTTGAAATCGTGGTGCCTGTAGCCGAGCGAAAGTGTTGTTGGAGAAGAGTAGCGTTCATGGTTCAGTGTCTCCGAGCTGTTAACGCTAAATACCGATCTTCATTGGGCGTTGTTGCCCGTCTACGATATGCCCTGGTCTTCGGCCTGCACATCCACTCTCCAAAAAACGTTTCCAGATCCTGGAAGTGACACTTTGTGACACTCCAATGGCTTGCGCTACTTCGGCTTGAGTTTGGCCCCCTTCTAACCTACCAAAAATTCTCAAAGCTTCTGAATCTGTCAAATGACTTCGCTGAGACATCGTACTCATCGAAACAAAGCAATCACTGAATGCCGATCATCCTTGTCTTCATTCTCTTTTATCCAGTTGAAAGTCAAATTTCATTCGCTGCCGCTGAAGCGACGTTTTTGACGTCGAACTCAAAATTTGCATACTCCATAGTTTGAAAACCAGAGAAATTTGCATTTGTGATTCTCTTCTTCTATTTTCGGCAAAAAAAATTTCGTTTATACCTTTATTTTATATAAAACTTCAAATATCCTTTAATTGTTTTGAGCAGTGTATAATTCCAATATGGAAATAAAATTAAAGAAAACTTCATAAAAAGGTACATTTAATGTCACAAATATAAAAAGAAGTCACACATATAAAAGATCTTGTTAGATTATGAACTAGTTCTTAAAAACTTCCAAAATTTCGCGCCGAGCGCTTTCGATCAGACTTTGATCGTCATCAGGGTAGCTTTGATTGCGTACTGTTAGATAATAAAATAGTTCTTAAAAACTTCCAAAATTTCGCCCCGAGTGAATTCGATCAGACATTGATCGTCATCAGGGTAGCTTTGATTGCGTACTGTTAGATAATAAAATAGTTCTTAAAAACTTCCAAAATTTCGCGCCGAGTGAATTCGATCTGACTTTGATCGTCATCAGGGTAGCTTTGATTGCGTACTGTTAGATAATAAAATAGTTCTTAAAAACTTCCAAAATTTCGCGCCGAGTGAATTCGATCTGACTTTGATCGTCATCAGGGTAGCTTTGATTGCGTACTGTTAGATAATAAAATAGTTCTTAAAAACTTCCAAAATTTCGCGCCGAGTGAATTCGATCAGACCTTGATCGTCATAAGGGTAGCTTTGATTGCGTACTGTTAGATAATAAAATAGTTTTTAAAAACTTCCAAAATTTCGCGCCGAGCGCTTTCGTTCAGACTTTGATCGTCATCAGGGTACGCAATCAAATCTACCCTTGATGACGATCAAAGTCTGATCGAAAGCACTCGGTGCAAAATTTTGGAAGTTTTTAAGTTTTTAAAAACTATTTTCTTATCTAACAACATCTTTTTATATTTGTGACATTAAATGAACCTTTTTAACAAGTTTTCTTTAAATTTATTTCGGTATAGTTTTCAAAGTGAATGTGACAATCCAACGGTATACGTTTTTTCCTATATACATTTTGCATATAATTCCGATAGTGTAGAAAAATATATCATAATTTATGCCTTTTGCAAGGCTTTTCCTTCTCGTTATATTTTAATCCATATAAACATTTGTGCACTGTAAAAAAAATACTGCCTGTTTTCCGGTAGGAATCGGAAAAATAGTTGCCCTTATCGTACCGGAATAATTTCCGACCCAGCTCTGAATAAAATCCGTAAAAATAAGGAAATAGTCAATAAAACGGTATTTTACGGATTTTATTCCGATTTTACGGATTTTATTCCGACCTGGGTTGGAAATTATTCCGGTACGATAAGGGCAACTATTTTTCCGATTCCTACCGGAAAACTGGCATTATTTTTTTTTACAGTGTGTGCTTCGCTTATGAATCAGTAACACGAATTTATATGTTTATATTGATTTCTGCTGTTTAACTGTCATGAATGTGTTTATGGTCATTGGATAATGCATATCCTTTTTATTAACATTTCCCAATATAGTTGAAAAGTGTTTATAACTTTGGTTTGTCTGCCTGTCCGTACTCTAATCTCCGTAAATATCCCCGGATTGTTACATAATTCGTATACGTTTTTGATGTTTAGTGTAGAATAATCACTATTAAAAATGAAGCGAGTAGTATTGATAGAAAGTTTATAGGGACAATCCAAAGAATTCCGTCATGTGCTATTTAATGATGTTACACTCTTTCAAGCAGAATGTAATCGATATACATCACTAAGATCCACAACAAAATGCTTACTTTAAAATATTGTGTGCATAGAATTTATCACATTATTTACAGGGACGCACAGAAAAATTAGTTTCGAACATTGTCTACGAACGATAACTGTTGGCAGTGTGTTTTCAGTTGTGATATACGTTTCTAATTTTAATTAAACGTGTTATGTATTTTTCTGCTGAACCGCATATAATGTATTAAGAGATTCTTGTAGAATATAAATAAATTCATAAACGGGGCTATGCAAACTATAGATACATTGCCATTTATGGATATTAATTGCTGGAAGTGCGTTTATAGTTAAATTTCGAGTTTTTAACCCGAATTAAATTTTCGCTGAATGTGCGGTGTATATAAAAATACACTGGTTTCCAAAAATTAAGGAAAAACAACAAAAGTAGCGATTACTCAAAATGTTACAACTAGATTTTAATAAAACTGAGGCACAATTTACAACACATAGTAAGGTATAAGAAGTGGGAAATAACATTAAAAGAAATTACCAGACGATTGTGGTGTTTCAGAAATTAATACAATTATAAAGTAAACAAAATAAATGTCTCAGTTTGGTATAGGAAAAGTACCTTTAATATGGAGTATGATCACCCCTAGAAGCAATACAGCGCATACAGTGAAGTGTGATAATGCCAATTATGCGATCGATAAGTTTGCTGGGAAGTGCGAGCCATTTCTCTTGTAAAGCAGTTGTAAGCGTGGCAAGGGTCTGAGGAGGGGGATGGAGAGCAGAGAAACATCTTCCTAAAGCATCCCAAAGATGCTCAATGAGATTCAAGTTAAGTGATCGCGCTGGCCATTCCATGCGCTGAACTGTTTGGTGCTGAAGATAATCTTCTACGATGTTAACCCTGTGCGGTCTAACGTTATCGTCCTGTAACAGGAAATCTGTACCTATTGCACTGGCATAAGGGTGCACATAAGCATCAATAATGTCATCTCTATAGACGTTTTCATTCACAGTTCCACGGGGAAAGACATGGGCGTCTGTACGTCCACTCAAAGACATACCATTCCAAACCCAGACACTGCCTCCTTTATACGAATTTCTTTTACGAATATTTGATGGATGATAGCGTGTTCCCTGTTCTCTCCAAATCAAACAATGCCTACTATCGCTTTGCAGGCTAAACTGGAACTCATTTGAGACGAGAACACGCCTCCATTGATCAGTTGTCCAGTGGACATGTTGACGTGCCCACCTTAAACGTTCGGAGACATGAGGTGAGCGGCACAAAAATATCTGATCGCATCGCGTAAAGACCACCTTCAAGAAGCTTTCTACGTACAGCAGACGTTGATACCAACCTTCCAGTGACTGCAGTAAGGATGGATTTAAGATGAGAGGGGGTTGCTGTTTTATTCCTTCGCACACATAACCACAAATATCGGTCATCGGTGCTTGTCGTAGCTCTTGCTCGTCCTTCGCTGAACCTTCAGGAGGCCGAACCAGTGGTTTGAAAGTGTTGCCAAAGCCTATGAGCAACAGAAGGACTCGCAAATAGCCATCTGGCCATCTCTGTCTGACTTTGGCCTACATTCAATCTTCCAATAGCTCTTTATCGCAGTTATGAGGACAAATGATACTTCGGGGTCATACTAATGAATTGGCTATCTCAGTTTTCTTGTCTCATTCATAGTCACAGCGACACCAACAGCCGTACTCTCTAGCATGCATTTTTATGTTCCGCACAGATGACGCAATCCCATTGCAGCGCCACTAATTTACATATTGTAATTTTAATCAGCACCTTTTAGTTAACAACATATCCAAATTTCATACGGATAGGTTAATTTTTGAACGAGTTATCGCTCTTTTTGTGATTTTTCCTTAATTTTTGGAAACCAGTGTATGTGGATAATATACAGTTTGTTGTGCAAAAGAATTCGGGCGCATTTCTATCTATTGACGCAAACTGCTAAAGGTGAATTTTCAACAGCATTATGCGTTTTCTATAGCTTTCTTCGTTTAGAATATTATGTAGGATATGTACAAATCAATAATCATATAAGGTGCACGCTGGAGTGCATAAAACAATTCGACTATGTTTCGACTATGGACGATAGTTGCAGAAATTAAGTTTTTAAATATGTTATGTCTTTTTTAAACTGCGTGCATGTACTTCGATTACAAATTCATTTTTTTTTTTTCATCTATTTTGTATTATATCTTAAAAGATTGTTTTCCGAACAATAATAATAATTTTAAACGAATGTGTTAAATTAATCTTCGTTCTAAAACATTTTCGCTGTTATTTGAAATATTCAGTACTTAAATCTTTCTTGGTTATGAAAATATATTAGGACATTTTGTATTGCTTAATTACTTATGTAATATAGATATAAAATAAATTGAAGCTATAAATCTCAGTATTTGCATAAGTAATATGAGTTCTTTTCCAACACTTAAAATCACATTTCAAAACTGCCATCTGTTTTATTCTTAACAATTGAGTTACTTATAATTTTATAAATTAGTATGTTGTTTAGCACCAAAACAGTTACAACGCTAACTCTGCGAGAATTCTACAAGGGTGAATAAATCTTTCATAATTGCCATATTTGCATAATAATATTGTCATAAAATGTATCCTCCAAAGTGTATAATTAATATTTTTCCAAAGTGAGGTTCAGCGTATAATCAATTAAAAGATTCTTGCAAAATTCTAAAATATATAAGTATTGATCAAAGACTAATAACTTTGCTAAATTTTATTATTTGTTTGTGATCGCTGAGATTATAGTTATTTATTTTAAAGAATATTTTAACCCAAAACATCTTGACAGTAATGATAAAAAGCACGAATAGCACTTGACTAATAATGAACAACAGCAGGTGTACCAGTTTGGCCTCCATTTTTATTTCGAAATTTCAAATTCACACCGGAAACTCCGAAATAAGAATTTTTACTTTAAGTAATCGCGAAATGTCCGTCATTAAATAAAACAAAAAATACTATTCTTAATTTCTGGTGTGGATTCGTATTTTCTCATTAAAAATTGAGGCCAAACTGCACTGTAAAAAGAAAGCCTAAAAAACGGAAATTGTAATGGCAATCGAAACGCCAGTACTATTTCCGTATTTTAACGGAAATACTTCCCCGTAAATTACAGAAAAATTTCTGTTTTTCTGGAATTTATGGGAGAAATTTTCCGTTAAAAAACGGAAATAGTACTGGCATCTCGATTGCCAGTATAATTTTCGTATTTTAGTCGGGTTTTTCTTACAGTGCGGCAAGCGTGAACAACTGTGAGTTATTTCCGAAATTTTCAGTTGCATTGCGTCACAATAAATGCAAATATAACAAGACACACATATTCATTGCGGATTTGATACATCTACACAATATATAATTTGTTATGTTTGAAGTGAGCATTTTTTACTTTTTAAACTACTGGGGCAAAATATTTCTAAAAAAAAATAAAGACAACCAAAATAATATATAGGCATCTTAGAAAGTTAACTAGAAAACATAGTTTGTGCTTAGCTTTCAAAACTCTTCTTTTTGTCCATTCTGAAGAACATCTCATCTTATCTTTAGTTAAAGTTAGTTACAAGTTTTAGCACCTATATGAACTCTTTTGATTCACATAAACGTCAAAACATCCCTGGAATCTAGAGTGATGAAATATAGAAGGTATGAAAACAAAGTTCGGTGAATATTTATAAACAAAAGATTCTCATATAAATAAGAACTTATTTCTTACAAATTTATACTGGAAAAAAATTCGTTAAAATACAGAAATTGTACTGGCAATCGAGACGCCAGTGCTATTTCCGTATTCTAACGGAATTTCTTTCCCGTAAATTTTGTGAAAAAACGGGACTTTTTCTGGAATTTACGGAAAACAATTCCGTAAAAATACGGAAATAATACTGGCGTTTCAATTGCCAGTACAGTTTACGTATTTTAATGGAAATTTTTTACAGTGTATATCTGTCGTTTGGAATGCGAGATTGGCAATGACTGCGCAGTTGATGAAAACCTCAGGAAAAATTCACTTTCGGAATCGTATGAGGAACCCTCGTCAATATGGTTTTTAATGTCTGATTCAAAAAATAGTTCTTCTTTTAAGACTTATTTCAGGAAAAGCTGATGTATCAAGATCAGGTGAATATGAGGGATGATCAAGAGCTATAATTCCTCAACGGACCATAAACTATTTCACAACCACTGATGCTACATTTTCTGGTAAAAATTCAGGGCCATGTGACAACTATTTTCCATGTGATACCAACAGAGAACTCTTCCAGTATTTTTGATTTACTGTACAGCCGTTGTCAAAAATGCATTGAAAAAAAAACAGACATCATTTCAAAAGAATAAAAAGGGTTTTTTCTTTTATAGTTAGATAGAATCCTTTTGCTTATGAACATCTTCACCGAACTTTATTTTCCTAACTTACTCATTAGAAGAAACAGGATACACCGCCGCTACCAGTTGCATACTAAATGTAGATACTACGTGCAGAGTTCTTTTCAAAACAGAATATTTGATAATGACTAAATAACGATAATAAAATTAATTTAATTATCTAGAACAGCTGAAGAATTGTATGAAACAACAAGTGTGTACGAAGGGTTTGATAAAAGATATTGAGATGGTCATTTCATAAAATTCCCCCAAAACATCTTTTAACAATAGTGCGTTATTATGTCTTATTTACATGACTTTTTATTTCTTCAGCTTGTCGAAATAGAAGATTTTAATAATTTCATAATTGTCTTATTTTTATTATTTTTATTTTGCATGTATTTTGTGTATGTGTTTATTTGTGTATGTATGTTTTGTTTTTTTACATATAAAAGTTAAAGACAGGACAAAACTGATTAATTTTTCTTTATTAAATTATTTTTTCTCTTTTATAAAATAATTTTTCTGTAATCCGCTTTTATTTTTAATCAAAGAATTTTTTTTCTTTGTTTTAAAAACTAATATCTTGAAATATACTATTTTTGCTTTTCAAATTTTAATATGTTTGAGTAAAAAAAGAAAAGTATTAATTTTTTTGTTTCTGCTTAAAACTGCTTTATTAATTTTAAATATGCAACGTTTTATCTTATAGCATACCAGTTTCAGTGCATTCAGCTTATAGTCCAGGAATATATTTGAACAAATTTCCTTCATTCTTTTCACTGAGGGCAGTACGCTGAGTGATACTGAAACTAGTATGCTATAAGATATAAAGTTCTAGCTCTATTAACGTTGTTTTTTCTACATATGCAACATTTTGTTTCAAAGAAAAGGGATTCAGTACAGAAATTTAGTTACATGCATCATTTACATCAATTATTTAGTTTTAAATTGTTTTTAAAACTTTACTAAATTTCCCTTGCATTTAAAAATTTAATATGTTTGAAATTTATATATATAATCAAAGATTTGTATCAATTATCCTGAATGTGTACACTTTTATTTGAGAAAAAGTATCTAATAGAAAAATTCGAAAATAATCATCAATTACTTCAACTATTATAGCAACAGAAAAAAAATCCAAATGGTCTCATTTAAAAGCATCTAAGAATCAAATAAAATAAAAAAGTCATTTAACCAACTATTTCCTTCATTTCTATTAACCAACACTCTTTATCTCTTCGCATCTTCAGTTATATTACCCGAAAAGAGACGTCACTCAGTTCGATTTGCTGCTCCGCAAAATAAACTCACTAAATTAAAAGCGCGCCGGAATTTCGCCAAATGGATGATAAGTTGACAAATATGAGGATCTGAACAGTCGTTCCGGCGCCAGAGTGGCTGTGGTGAAGAAAGTAATTGCTCTGAAGGATCACTTTAATATCTTCCGAAGAAATTGCCCAGCTACTCTATGGCCCCCCCTCTACTTCCCCTACAGCTCTCTTTTAGAACTAAACAGACGAGAAAGAGTTGGGAGAGAGAGGGATATTTGCATAACACTCAGTGGCTCATCCGCTAGTGCACATAAAGCCCCGAAAGATAAACAAAAAACAAAATTTCTAGAAGAAAAAATTATCCAAAATGAAATACTGCAGATGCTCTGGTGTCCGCGAAGATTCATTAAAATCTGAAACGAATTCTGATTGGATGCAGTTTTCATCCCTTAATGTCGGTCATTTGTTGCTCCCCTTTTCATGTTAACAACCCTTTGCTTTTATTCACCCATTTGTATTTTAGGAGGGGGATAAAAAGCAAAATCTTGAGGATTTTCTTGTGGAGTTTCTTTATTTAACTTGTCTTCCAGATAATGCCCGAGGAGCCAATAAAAATAAAGAAAGGAGGGTGACAGGCAGTTGGTTTCATTACGATTCCAAAGTGATCCACAGGAAAGATTCGATTACGCTCCAGGGGGCACTTCTGTCTCTTTTTTTTTTCTTTTCAGTAGAAAGTGTAGAGATCTATAACGGCATCTTATTCGAAAGCACCCTCCAGAAAAATAATTGTTCGATTTTCTACGAGTGTCGAATTTATCGAAGTGTAAACAGCTTTTTGATAAAAAGAAGGCTGCTATGTTTTGCTGAAAAGTTAAAAACAAAGAATAAACAGAATGCAGTAAAGTACGTGTTTTCAATTTTTTACAGTCTTCCTTTAAAACAAGCGTTGACATGATTTGGTTCTTTAATTGAGTAAAAGATTATACTTTAAGAAACGTACCAGAATAAAACCCTAGGCCAGGCACTCTGGAGCTAAAATTCTCCCTTTTCAGTATTTTATTGGAAATGTTGCTTACTGTATCTACTTATATAAAACTCAAGTGTGGGAAAGTGTAGGTAACCATTCCGGGGTTGAACCGTGCCATCTATATGGTATTTAACCCTTTATCAACTGGCGGTACTTATAAGTACCATTAAAATAACTTGTTATAAAATTCATTTAATACATCGATTAATAGTAATACAGTTTAGAATGAGTTATAGATGGATACTTTATCTTGTTCCAAAAGTTCGTTACACAAAACAAAAATATTTTTAAAATAGGGATGCATAACCTGTGGCCCGAGGTCCAAAAGTGGCCCGCGATGGGTTAATGTGTGGCCCGCGAATTTCGTCAATTTATAACGGGAAAAAATTGCAAATTTTGTCTAAATGGTCGCAGGAAAAAATCGTGAATTTCGTCAATTTGCTGCAAGAAAATTGAAAATTTCGTCAGTCATTTAGGAATCGCGGATTTCGTTGATCAGGCGCGGAAAAAACGTGAATTTTGTTGATCGGACACGTAAAAATCGTTAATTTTGTCGATCGGGTGCGGAAAACTTTCAAATTTCGATGATCGGGCACGGAAAAGTCGTCAATTTTGTTGATCGGCTGCGAAAAAAATCGTGAGTTTCATCAGTCGCTAGAAAACATCGCGAATTTCGTTAATTTTCCAAGTGAAGAAATTGCATATTGTATCAGTCAGATAAGAATCGCGAATTTCGCCGATAGGGTGCTGAAAAGCGTAAATTTTCTCGATTAGTAGCTGAAAATCTTACATTTCGTTAAGCGACTTCGGAAAAATCGCGTGTTTTGTCTGTTTAGCGCGAGAAAAAATGGCAAACTTCGTTGATCGGGCGCGGAAAAATCACAAATTTTATCGATCAGACGAGTAATAATCGCAAATTTCGTCAATCAGGCGATAATAATAACAAATTTCGTCCACCAGGCTCATAATTGTGGGTTTTGTCAATCGGGCTCCGAAAAACGAGAATTTCGGTGATCCGGCACGGGAAAATCGCGAATTTTATCGATGATCCGGCACGGGAAAATCGCGAATTTTATCGCTGATCCGGCACGGGAAAATCGCGAATTTTATCGATGAAACGCGGAAAAATGGAAAATTTTGTTGATCGACCGAAGAAAAATCATAAGTTTGATCCGTTTATCGCGAGAAAAAAAAAACGCGAATTTCGTCAATTTGCCGCGGGAAAATATTACAAATTTTGTTAAAGTCAATCAAGAATCGTGAATTTCGCCGATCGGTCTCGGAAAAATAACGAATTTCGTTGGTTGGACACGAAAAAAAACGCGAATTTTGTCGATCAGGTGAGAAAAAATCGCAAATTTCGTCGGCCGGGTGCGGAAAAGAGCGAATTTCGCGATCAGGCATGGAAAAATAGCGAATTTTGTCAATCGGGTGCGGAAAAATCGCAAATTTTGTAGATCAGGCATGGAAAAATCTCAAATTTCGTTGATCAGATGCAGAAAAATCTCAAATTTTGTTGATTGGGCCCTCGTCTCCCCTTCGTTCACATTTTTTTTTTTTTTGGAACTAGCCACTTTCATGCCTATGTTTGTTTTTTAACACTTTTAATAAAACAAAATTTACTCTCCCGAATAAAGTCGAGAAATGTTATTTCTCTTTAAAAATAATCCTCGCTATATCTCTCTTATTTATACAAACGTAAGCTGTTGATATATTTTTGGCAACTGAATTGGATATGTTGAACGGACAGGGGAACCTAGAGGGGTAAAACTCCCCTCCCCCAACTCTGAAACCATATTTTTATATGATTATAGGTCACGGATCACCTCTCTGAAACAGAATTCTGCCCGTGTTACTGACGTGGCCCTCGACAACCCAGACATTTTTATAAGTGGCCCTACTCTTAAAAAGGTTGTGCACCCCTATTTTAAAAGGATGATTACTTTTGCCTTTGTATCTTTTCAGCTTTTTTGGCGTTGGGGGGAGGGAGGGGAAATTTTTAATTTGGAAATATTTCTATATTTTTATTGTAAGAACATTATATTTGTACATTTCCTGATTCTACAAAATACTAAGAAGAATATTTAAAATAAAAGATTTGAGTGGGGTCATAAATATTGCACAAAATCCCTATCAACTCAAATTTAATTAATCCTTCTAAATTCTTCAATCCTTCTAAAAGCCTTCTAAAATTTATTAAATGATTATATAAATCTTCTAATGTAGTTTCAAAAATTCATGAAAAATGCTTTGGAAGATAAAATTTTCATGAATTCAGAATTCAGTATACAGAGAGTTAAAACACAAGGCTGTTTTTTTTTAGTAATCTGCCCTGAGCTTTCTACTGAACCAGTTTTTCAAATTATTACTTTTTTTTTATGAAAGCTGTTCATATGTAAATGTGACCAACGTAGCTATTTTTAAAAATATTCCCATTTTTATTTTTTATTTTTTTTTATTTTAAAAGTTTTTTGTGAATTTTTTTAATAATGGTGGCAGCTGGATTACTTCCATTTTTTTCAGATAAAAGAGAATTAATGAAAAATATTCAGACACGTGGATTTTCTCATTTGCAAGTTATTTTCGGTAAAAAAATGTATGCACGTGTACTTTACTTTTAAAAGCGAATAAAAATTGATATTTATTGCGACATCACGAGAGTATTGTCTATTGGGTGTATTTTATCTTTATGCATTGTGACTTTATTCTTTTTTTCCATTACAATTAAATAGAAAATATATTTTTATTCGAACATACTGCGGTTATGCATAAAAGTACCTATACAAAATATGTTTGCTTATAGGTTGCTATTATGTTGCTGTACCTATAAAAAGTACTTTGCTCCGCTGACGTTATGCCTATCTTGAAATATATTTTTACATTAATAAAATGAAGAAGGAAAAGTGATATAATTGTGTCAACATGACGTAATTTTCACCGATTTTTCAATTCTTCATCCTAAATATTAGAATCGCAGTCACTGTTGATCTTTGAACTATTTTAAAAATTTGAATATCTCTCTATTCTAAAAAAAAGTAACTACCGCCGCCGTCGATTTTGAATTTTTTGTGACAGGAGGTCTTTCTTCGTTAATATTAAGAAAATAATGCATACAAAAGTATGAAAATCGGTAGTATTATACAGAAATGTTTGATAAACACGCTGATGCAGACAGTTTTCAAATCGAAGAATTATTTTAAGAGATATTTAATGCTAAAGTTGGACAAAATCGTTCGACTAAAAAAGTTTTATAGGAGCAAAAACTATTCATGGGAATTTAATCTTTTTTAGATCATTTTATACGTTATAATTTCCCGGTGTGCAGAATTCATTTATTTTTTTAATTTGACTCATTTTTCGAGGTTTCATTTCTATTTTAAATTCAAATTTTCAGCATTTAAAGGGAGATATTTTTTACTTATTTTAGAAAATTGTACTAATTTAACCTGTTGCCACCGATTCACCGATTTTTCACCGGTTTTTCAATTCTTCATCCTAAATATTAGAATCGCAGTCACTGTTGATCTTTGAACTATTTTAAAAATTTGAATATCTCTCTATTCTAAAAAAAAGTAACTACCGCCGCCGTCGATTTTGAATTTTTTGTGACAGGAGGTCTTTCTTCGTTAATATTAAGAAAATAATGCATACAAAAGTATGAAAATCGGTAGTATTATACAGAAATGTTTGATAAACACGCTGATGCAGACAGTTTTCAAATCGAAGAATTATTTTAAGAGATATTTAATGCTAAAGTTGGACAAAATCGTTCGACTAAAAAAGTTTTATAGGAGCAAAAACTATACATCGGAATTTAATAATTTTTAGATCATTTTATACGTTATAATTTCCCGGTCTGCAGAATTCATTAATTTTTTTAATTTGACTCATTTTTCGAGGTTTCATTTCTATTTTAAATTCAAATTTTCAGCATTTAAAGGGAGATATTTTTTACTTATTTTAGAAAATTGTACTAATTTAACCTGTTGCCAACTGTATAAACAACGGAAACAATAATGTTTGCTTCAAATTAAAAATTTATTTACACGTGACTATTATAAATAGAAAAGATACTTTCAAATTAAAATTAAATAATTGTGTAAAAAAAGCAGCAACTTATTGGAAATTACTTCATAAGAACTATATTTACGCATGAAGTTTAACAGAGAAAGGATATTGTAAAATAATAAATTCATTAACATGCGTTAGAAGTCTTAAATAGGAGAAATTACGTCACATTTACGTCACATTACACTTACTATGTAAAATGAACAAAAAATAATATTGCAAAACAGTTTAAATTTAAAAATAGCGCTAGAGATTTATTTGATATTTCGAGATGATCTTTTCCACTATTTTTTCTGGGACAGCGCAAATAATATTTCATTTCTAACAAAAGTATTTTCACGTGAATTTTAAAAAGAGAAGTTTGGTGAAAATTACGTCAGAAAGAACTTTCTTTTCACTTTGTTAAAAAATACCGGGACACAAAGACTCTGTTTACTTAATTCATTTTATATTTGCATATTTTGAAATGTTTAATGATTTTATTTAATCAAAGACGAAAACAGCCATTGTATCTTTTAACAGCACCTGATTTTTCCTTAAAATTCCCCAATCAAAGAGAAATGAATTAAAACCCGTTTATAGGGAGATCGCCACTGTTTTTTAATTTATAATTCAATCTTTTAAAATCTTTTTAAAGCCAATCAAATTAGCGTGCTTTTAGAAAATGCGGTGTCTGAACGGGGTTGGCGAGCTTAACTCGTAGGGAGCCGAACCCCCTCGTTGAGTAAAAAATATCGTCATCATTTGTATTTTTGAAATCATTTATCATGTTTAAAATCTACTTTTCTACAGTACAAGTCTTTCAACAATAAAATCTCCATCCTGTTTGTTTGTATCTCTTATGAAATTTGTAGCTCTTATGAAAATGAAACGCAGATTCTGTCCTTTTTGACGGGTGTTATATTAGTATAAAATAAAATTCAAATTTATTCGCAAAAGAAATTGAAATCAACGAGTAAAAGTATATGCCTTATTGGCCAAGTTTATTTACGAGTCACTGTGAGTATGATTAATAAATACTTTTTTTTTCATTTTTAAATTGCCTCCATACTTTAGGGCTTTTTAGTTCAACACATTACTTCCACATTAGCATACATGCATTTTATGCACATACATCTTTCATGCATATATCTTGCATACTTACAGGTTACATATATTTTAGAATACATGCAATACACTTACTTAAATAACATCTAACAATACACATAAACATATGTTATATGATACATACAACAAGCATTTTTTCACAAATGCACTACAATCCTAAGACATTATTTATAAAGGGCAGGAAATTTTTATTGATCATAATATAATGGAATACTTTTGAGTTACCCTGTATGTTTACTGTAAATGCTACACACAAAACATATTCTGTAATAACCATTTTCTAATGCAGTTCAATAATGTATATAAATTTTATTATGTTTAAAATAGTGTAATATAATACTAAAATATGCCGAAAATGATTTTTCACCAAAGACCATAATATACCGGAATAATTTTGAGTGTCCTTGTAAATAAACTATGTATGGTACACACTTCAATTTCAGTACTGAACATGTCATGATCAACTTCAATAATGAATCTCAATTCATTTTCAATCCGAGCATACTAACGGGAGTTAGAGCGCGGATAGACAGACGAGGCAGAGAAATCCAATTAATAAACGCTTTTCAACTTTGTTGAAAAGTGCTAAAAAGAGTCAAAATTGATGCAACAAAAATAGTTCATTTTTACTGACCAGAAAATTTGAATTAGGTATGTACAAAAAAGGCATTTCGCCCCCTCCAATCAAAACCTGCAATGGGTCCAAACTATGAATTTAATTTCTGAGCTACAAATTTCTTACGGGACACTTATTGCTAGATATAGATTTTGAAAGGCAGTGATTATTCTTTTACGGCCTTCTTCAGGTCTTCTGACAAATTAGAAATTTTGATATTGTTTCTGTAACATGAAGACTATCTGTTTGGAAACATTCACTTATATGTTTTCTAATGCTTGTAAAAGATTGATTCACTAGCAAACAAAAAGAAAAAACATTTTGTTTGCTTCTTTAATGCGAATTGTCAATCTTTGCTAATTTGGGGTCGAGAAAACCGAATATGACTTCAAGTTTTAGGGTTTCGTCCATCTCACGAAACGCTTATAGTCTCGAGTTTCTGTCCGTCCGTCACAGCGCTCATACTCGCAAACTATTTAAGCTACAAACTTGATTTTTTTTTTTTTTTTTTTTACATTTAACTGAATACCCCCTTGCCAAAATCCTAAAATTTTGAAAAAGTCTTAATTAACGCACTTTTTAAATTCAAAACGCCAATTAAAAGCATGGAAAATGTTCATAATTCAACAAAAGCTTTGATTTGAATCAAACCGCAACTATTTGCTGGCAGAAGTGAAGATTATTTCGAATTCTCCTCCGGATTGCTACAATAGCTGGGCATCCAGAAGCGAAACTGTATGAATAAAGTGAACTGGGGTTTTGCAAATCGCGTGAAATTTCAGAAACTATCGGCCGAAAAACTTGAAAATCGCACAGATACACGCAGAAAATATCTACTTACAGAAATTCTAAAATTTATTCCGATGCGTTCGGAAGACGCGAACAAATCCGCTAAAAATCGATCGATAAAACAATCCTTTTATTTCACTCGAAAGAAAGGCAGAAACTGATTCAATTTCAGAGCGAGCTCAGGCGTTTTTATCTGTGGACGCTCGGCGCCGTCCTGTAGTGGAGGTTTTAAAACGCATGTAAAACTGTCACTACCACCTGGGGGTTGCAGGAGCAAAAAATATTCTAAATTGCGATTTTTGTGATCGGTAGGGACTAGCAACTTGAAAGTAGGCACGGTTCATATTTATTAGATATAAATTATCTTTAACAACAGTTTCGAAAAAATTGGAAATTTAAAAGGGATGAAAATGCGCGAGAAGCGTCTAAAAACGTTCTGAATTGCGATTTCTACACAATCTCATGAAATATCAAACCGATTTCAAAAGTATTAGTTGCATATAAATGGTGACAGTCCCTACTCCAACATAGGCTTTATTTTATATTGCTGTCACTACCATCTGGAGCTTGCAAGAGCAAAACATGTTCTAATTTGCGTTTTTCACACAACTGAGGGGTCTCACATTTTGAAATTTCGCGCTGTAATAAATTACAAGATGCAAATGCTGTCTAAGAACCGTCGAAAAAAAGTTCCAAATTTAAAAGGATGAAGTTAGCGAAAAGCGTTTTAAAAATATTCTAAATTACAATTTTTATGCAATCTTATCAAATACCAAACCTATTTAAAAAATAATGGTGACAAATTGTTGGTGGTAGAAACTGCTCAAACATAAGCTATATTTTATATCTGTGCCACTATCACCAGAGGGTTACAGGAGCAAAAAACGTTCTAAATTGCTATTTCAGTGATACTGAAGAGAATAGAAACATTATGTATGACATGGTAGTTACTTATAAACTATAAACGCCCTTGAAGGATTGTCGAAAATAAATTCGAATTAAAAAGCCGTGAAGGGAAGGGGAGGAGTGAATAGCGTTCTTAAAAAGTCCTAAATTAAGATTTCTATGCAATCTCAGGAAATATAAATCGATTATAAAAGTAATAGTTGTGAATCACTGGTGACAGTTTCTGATCCTACACAGGCTATATTTTAAGCCGGAGACTATACCACTTGGGGTTGTCATGACCAACAAACGCTCTAAAAAAGGCCTTTAAAAGCTTTCTAAATTATGTTTCTGTGAAACATTAGGAAATACCAAACCGATTTCAAAATTAATGTTGGCAAAATAATGGTAAAGGTCCTTATTTCAACATAGCCCTTTATTTTGAGAGAGGGTATAGACCTTTAGTCAAGAAGCTTGGAATTTTATATGATGGTTAATTTTAAGATGTAAGAAGATAGTTTCTAAAACATTCAAAAGTTCAAATGAATACCGAAATAAGCGTATTAATTGAGCATAAGAGTTTCGAAATATTTTCTAAATTATCATTTATTTAGTTTTAGTTCTTTTTATTAATTTAAGTCTCATTTCTGCCTAATGCAATGTAATAATGAAGTTTAGTCAAACTGTGTTTTAAATAGTAATTTTTGAATTATTCCTAAAAATATAATTTCTTTTAACAAAAATTAGACATATAAATATCACTTAGCATATTTCAACTACTACGCGATCAAAGCCGCGGAGTTTGCTAGTATCTTTTAAGTAACTATCATTCCAAAATTCATGTTTCAAGGCCCACAGGTTTCAATAACATAAAAATCGCGATTTAGAACGTTTTTTGCATTGCACTCCCTTTGGGGTAGTGGCATGACATAAGATATAGCCTATGTTTGAACAGGGACTAACACCGTCATTTTCATACCATTACTTTTGAAATCGGTTCGGTAGCTCCAGAGATTGCCTCCTACAAACAAACAAACAAACTTTACTTCTTTATAACATTAGTATACATATGTTACCGCTTTATGGTGATAATGATCACAGAGGGGAAAATGTCAAAAAAGGAAACAGATAAAAATTAAAGTTTCGTAACTTAAAAAAAAAAATAACTATTTTTCCGTAGACGGCATTGGATAGGATGAAGAACAACATTTGAAAAGTTTTTACAACTGGAACCATACCTCTAAAAACAATGGTTGAACGAATACGATTTAACAAACAACAAGAGGATACACTCTGTATTAGAAACCAAAAGTCATTGTTTAAAGTAAAAAATTTCAATACAAAATTTTATAATAGATTATCTATATACACTCTTAGATATACTTTCTTTAGATCGCAGAAATTTTCCGGGCAGCAGTGTTACCAGGATTTTTCCGTTAATTGACGAATATCCAGTTCTTTTTTCTCTGTTACAGGTGGTAAAATATACGTCAATTGTAGAAAAAGTAAAAATTGCTGACCTTGGATTTGAACTAGTTATCTTAGTGTTACGAACCGAGTACGCTAACCACTGGTTTACAGCTGTACAGTTGTGAAACCTTTGAAGTAAATATGTTTGCCTTAGATGGGTATGGCTTGATTAATTTATTTTAAAAGCTTTTAAGGGGGTCCGGGACACATTTTTTAAAAAATTTTATTTATTGATTTAAAATTTTGAATTTTTTTGTGATGGTTAACCATATCATTTGTAAACAAAATCAAATGATAAAACTTCTCATAGCTTTTTTTAAAAAATTGTAAATTTAAAATTTATGAAAAAAGTGGTATAACTTAAAATCGTTTTAACTCGAAATATTATTTGTAGAATTTAAATTGTTTTTCATTTAAATAAACAGAAATATCTATATTTTAATTTAGAGCCAGCATTTTAAAAAATATTAATTTAAAAAAAATTAAAAATATTTAACGAAAAAATTACAAAAAAAGTGGTGCAACTTTATAAAAAAAATCATTTTCAAAAGTAAATATTTTTTTTCAAATATGCTGGCTCAAAAGTAAAGTAAAATAATTGAAAAAGATATGTTCCAAGTTTCAACCCTGTATCTTTAACGGTTCTCGAGTTATAAGAATTTAAATATGAGAAATGGTGTAAAAACCTATCATGAAGAAAAACGCAATTTCACAAGAACTCGTTTCCTTGACAACCATAGCTTGAAAGGCAGATTTTGAAAAGAAACCAAAACGAAAAAATTAATATTTCCTGTTCTAATTAAGATAGAAACATGATTTAAACATCATTTTAAACAAAAAATGGCAGAGAAATTTTTAATCCAATAAAAAAAAAAAATGAAAATTTGAAGATTTTTGTGTCCCGGACCCCCTTAATGTTGAGTTAATTTGGAGAAGATTTTGTCTTTTATGAGATTGTAGCTGGGGTTTTAATACTTTAGTATTAGTATATGATAAAAATATGAATTATAAATATTTATAAATAGATTAATAGATGTAAAATGTGAATATTATATTTTTATTCGAAAAAAATTATTTGAGTAAAATCGATTTTTATCCATTAAATATTTAAATTAAAATACAGTATAACTTCAAAAATCCGGCATCATCGGGACCGAGATCATACCGGATTTTTTGAAGGAATATCAAAAGTAGTAGCTAGGAATATCAAAAGTAGCACTATATTCTTAATGGCGCTTTAGCCATAGTTTAATTCATTATTAAGTGATAAGTATGCAAGAAAAAAAGAAAATTTAATAAAAAATTACTTTAATTGATATTTTCTATGTTACAGAAAAAATATCTAATAAAGAGTGAAATTATTTATTATCTTGTAATTTCGGAATCATCGATACAAACTTCGTTTGCTTCAAATTTTTTAGCCGTTCTTTATTTATTTATTTATTTTTTGCCATGAAGAATATTTATTTTGAAAATGCAGTCTTGTTTCTCTAAAGTATATATTAATTCTCCATTCAAATTTATGCATTTTTATCGTGACACCTTTTCTTCTGCCGGTTGTTCATCCTCACCTTCTGATCTGCTACTAGCATTATCCGCGGTTTTATTTAGCTCAGCATCAGCGATCTCGCTGCCCGATAAAAGTGTTCATTTTTGATGCATTTTCGTCAATGCTTAGTCAATCATCTATATTCCTTCTTTCGACACTTAGTGCATTTTCAGAGTTTGCGTGTTCAATGAGATCATAAATCGCGGCTTTTTCACGTGAAATGTGAAATCCTGAAAATTCTTCCTAATCATTGATGTCGTCATTGCCGATAATTTGTTCTGGCCATATATTGTATCATGCATTCTCTAAAGTTCTTCACAAAGTTTTTCCCGTTGCAAAGCAACGGTGCAGCTCCCAGAAAATAATCGCCTCTGACAGATGAAAAAAAAAAAAAAAAAGTCAAATATTCTTTTCTTGCAGAAGTTTTTAATTCATAAAGAATCGCTATATTTCTTCTCCCATAACTTGAAAGTGTAAAAGAAAAAAGAAATGAAAAGATGGTTTTGATGCCGGATTGTTGAAGTTGCCGGATTTCTAAATGCCGAATTTTTGAAGACATACTGTATCGCTTAAATGCGTTAATCCAAAATATATATTAAATGCAAATATTGTTTTATAAACAACTTTACAAATTCAACTTTATTTAACTCTATTCAACTTATTCAATAAAAAAAAAAAATTGTAGTACTTTTGAATGAATGAGAAAAATAATTGTTATTTATTTTTTAATTCGAAATGTTTTTTTTTTCCTTTTTTTATTAAGTTAGAAATCTTAATTCATAGAATTTTTGTTGTTGTTTTTTTTTTTTCATTTTAAAAATAAATTCGGATTTTGGTATTAATAGAGCGCATGCGTGGTAGGAATGAACAGAATTTCGGGAACAATTTACGGGTAAAACGTGTTTTCTTGGAGATTTCTAGGAAGTTATTTGTTAAAAAGTCAGGAATAATTTTCGTGTATATTGACGAGTTTTTCTAACGGTGTAGTCATCATAGAACATAATAAATATAGTTTTCTAAATAGATTGATTTTCCAATTAACTTTGATATAAATAAGATATCTTGCAATATCCCACAAAAAAACACGCAATGCTATATTTGAAATCTTATTTTGTAAACGCTTTGCATTTTTTTTTTTGAGAAAATCTTAAGAAAAGAATAGCAATTGTAACCTAATATTAATTTTTAATAACTACTAATATCTAATACATTAGTTTTCTAAATATATTGATTTTCCCATTACCTTTGATAACTAGTCGGATGTACCAATCCCAAAACTTTCTTCTATCTCATACATGTTAATACTTGAAAATTCGCTACCACACATCCGAAATTAAACGGCAATCTATGCCCATCATGAGGATTCTAAAGATATGAAATTCCGTGCGTTAGTTCTTGAGATATGGCTATCTCTGAAATAGTGTAAATCCAGAAAAATTCAGCCTAGCAGCGCCACCTATTAAGTGCTTTACACCATAACCTATGTTACACCAAAACCACCAAGCAACCACTTATGTCAAAGTCTAACTGAATCTGAAGTTTGGGGGAAATCTGTGCATTAGTTTTTGAGATAGAGTTATTGGTAAAATCATGAAAATTCCAGCATAGCAGCTCCACCTATTGGACGATTAACACCAAAACCTACTCAGCAACAACTTGTGTTAACATCTAACTAAATCTGAAGTTAGATGAAAATTCGTGCATTAGTTCTTGAGATAGAGCCATTGCGGAAATCGTAAAAAACGCACCTTAGCAGCGCTACCTGTTGAGCGATTTACACCAACACGTTATCACCATCAAGTCATATCAAGGACTAACTGAATCTGAAGTTTCATGAAAATCCGTGCACTAGTTCTTGAGATAGAGCCATTGAGGAAATTGTGAAAAATGCAGCATAGCAGAGCCACCTGTCCAGCGATTTGCACCAAAAACTAATCAGGATCAATTCATATCAGTGACTAACTGAATATAAATTTTTATTAAATTCCGTGCGTTAGTTTTTGAGATAGAGCGCCCACAAAATTTGTGTCACATACAGACAGACAAACTCACAGACAGACATTTCGCAAAAACATGTTTTTCGGGTTCTCTGACCCCTAAAACGTACAAATCCGTGGAAAACTGGAATTCGAAAATTTTCATAAATCCAATACTTTCTTCTTGTAAAGATAGAAGAAAGTAAAAATTGAATATTGCGCGATATTCCACAGAAAGTACCCGCAATGTTATATCTGTCATCTCCTTATTTTTAAAAAGCTTTACATTTCTTTGCGAAAAACATAAGAAATGAAAGGAAATTATTATATAATATTATCTGCTCAATAACCACTAAAATCAAATAAATTAATTTCCTCAATAGATTTATCAGACAGAAAAAACACGAAATGGTATATTTTAAATCTTCTTTTCTTTAAAACGCTTTACATTTAATTAAGAAAAACATAGGAAATGAAAAGAAATTGTAATGTAACATTAACCTTTCAATAACCATTAAAATCCAATAAATTAATTTTCTAAATAAATTGTTTTTTACAATTATTGATAAAAATAGACTATCGACAATACTCACAGAAAGAAAATGAAATGTTATATTTGCAATCTTCTTATCCTTTAAACTCTTTACATTTCTTTGAGCAAATAATAAGAAAAGAAAAAAAATTCAAATATAATATTATCCACCTTTTACGTTTTGTTCACTTTAAAGGCCAAGCGATATCAAATAATGGAGACACACACACATGCTCTCTCTCCTGGAGATGATATTAAGGAATGTGTAAGGCAGACGTTTGCCACCATATTGTTTCTGAGAATTTTGAAGTTTTGCTTAGAATGGTTATAGATACAGACAGAGATATCGATGTAATTAATACTAAATTACCTGGAATTGTTTTTCTGTTTAAAGTTATTTTTTAGGATATGAATAATTTTTTGCACTGTTTCATTTTTTTAAAGTGTTCAATTTTAAATTTTATGTCAGTTTTGGTAGATTGGAGAATTTTTTTATTTAAATTATTTACCACTTTTTTCGACAAGTAATCTTTGCTTTTTTCAATCACAGAATGTCTGTCATTAAACAAAGCTCCTATAATTATTCTGAAATATTGGTAGATATTTTGAATGAAAAAAATCCCCAATTTGACAAAGCTGCATTGTGTTAAAATTGTCGAGAATATCAGATTAAATTTAATTAGGAAGAATTTTTTGGCTATCGCCTGCTGCCAGATAACGAAAAAAATCCTTAGAATTAACTTATTAATTCTTAATGTAATTTTAAAAATATAAAAATTTTATATTGTCATCAAAAACACAGCTGTGCATCTATTTTTTTTCTTATAATTCTGGCATATAAGAAAGTGAGTTAAAAATAGATTTTAAAAAAATCCTATGTTTGCATAGAAAAACAAAATTCATTTGAATAAAACAGTGTAAAAATTCAGTCGAATCGTGGCTTAGCTGAAGACATGGAATTGAAATTCATTAGAAATTTTCTATTAATAAACAGCAGCAAGTTGACAGAGCATGTAGTCTTTATTAACATATTTTCATATCATTATTACAGGTAGTGAGAGGCTAACATCCCCTGATATTAATCTCTTCAGACCTGAGAGTAAAATAACACTACAAATATATGTTGATTGCTTTCGCATAAACAAAATTACACAATACACTGTAAAAAAAAATATTGCCAGTTTTCCGGTAGGAATCGGAAAAATAGTTGCCATTATCGTATTTTATTATCGTATGCCCTTACGGTATTTTACGGATTTTATTCCGAGCTGGGTTGGAAATTATTCCGGTACGATAAGGACAACTATTTTTCATATTCCTACCGGAAAACTGGCAGCATTTTTTTTACAGTGTAGATGACAAACAGAGCAATTTTCCAGAACTTGATACTTTAGGAGACTAGTAATTTAGGTTCACATATACAGATCTAAAATTACTAACACCCTTAAAATATCGATTTAATTATTGATTACGCAGTAACAAATTGAAGCCCTTTAATTAATTGAATCTGATCTACAAATCCTCAATTTTTTTTTAT
The DNA here is from genome assembly GCA_963932465.1 of Maratus speciosus. NCBI lineage: Eukaryota > Metazoa > Arthropoda > Arachnida > Araneae > Salticidae > Maratus > Maratus speciosus. Next base: position 327,322,214 of record OZ010795.1, on the reverse strand, counting down.
TGTAAAGCGTTTAAGTTAATTAATTATGAAAATTTCTTACTTTCTTGGACACACTGTCCGGAATGCATTTTGCAAACTCATATGAAAATAACACTCATTTAATGAAAAAATAAGCATAGGTGCTGCCATTTATTTGATTTGATGCAAAGCTAAAAACATTTAGCTATATAGAAGTAAAGTAAAAATGTAAAAAAAATCAAAAAGTTTAGTTTAATTCCTCCTCCGTTCGGAAGTATCACTTATGATACTTCAGAACCGAGGAGGTTAATCAGAAATGTCTGATATAACATGCTGTTGGAATACAATCATCGCATTTATTATATTTACTCATGCAGGACATAAAATAGAAGTTCCCAGATAATTATACAAAAAGTATTCAGAAAAATGTCCGCATAATGGCTTTCAAAACTTTTTCAAACAACAGGAAACAGTAAATTCTCTCACTCCGAGAAGTTGCAGATTGTTTTATGCAAATTTTGCATGAATACAGAGAAAATTCTATAAACCAGAGTGAACCGAATCTCCAGCCAATCAACTAACTCAAAGGCGCTAAGTAACCGCCTATGAGAAATAAAGGCGTAAAGGGCCTGAAAAAGGTGTAATTTTTTTTAGAATAGTTCCCGGAAAAATAAAAATATCTAGGCTTATGAAAGAAAAGAACATTCGAAATGGAATGATTTTAATACGGGAAAGCTAAGATACTAAAGGTAGAATAGCAAAATTTTGATATATATATAAATATAGTGTGATCCAAAAGATCGTTATAACTTTAAAAACTCTTAAAAAAGAAATAAATTATGATAAAGGAGTGCGGTTTGCAAGAAAGGGCTCACACGGTAGTCGGATTTTTTTTTTTTAACGGAAAAAAAAAAAAAAAAAAAGTTAAAAAATCACATGTAGTGGACGCTGACGTCCCGAAACCCAATGAACAGAACAACAATACGTTCCATTCATTTGTTCTTCCAATAACAAATGTTCAACATGAACTCCAGAACATTCTATGACACAACTGTTGTCCTGTTCATTGTGTTTCGGGTCGTCAGCGCCCGCTACATGTGATTTTTTAACTTTTTTTTTTTTTTTTTTTTTTTTCTGTTAAAAAAAAATCCGACTACCTTGTGAGCCCTTTCTTGCAAACTGCCTCGATTATCATAATTTCTTCTTTTTTATGAGTTTTTAAAGTTGTAACCAACTTTTGGCTCACCCGGTAGATTATTTCATCATTGTTCCGAGATAGTTTAAATTTTAAGTTACTATGTATTCTCAGTATATTTCTTTAAATCTATGATATTGCAAAGAACAGCAAAAATAGCTTCAGAATTTCTCAAACTTTATCGTTATGCGACTCATCTTAAAGTTTGAAAGTTTTTTGAGGCACATTTTAAAGTTTGAATGTTTTATGCAACTCACCTAATATGTAGGTATGTAGAGGTTTTTGTATAATCCTTCCTATTCAGAATGCGAAATTTCGTACAAGGCATAAGTAGAAAAATATTATACGAAAATATTTCTATTCTGAATAATCACAATATAATAATAATGCGGGTGTAAAGATTTTAGGGATGATAATATATATTTTAATTCAAACATCAGAATACATTTAAAAATACAGTACCTTTGGTTTATAATACATGACTTGATTTCTTCGTGGAGTTGCAAACTTGTTCTGAAGGTAACAATCACGTGAATCGAAGAAAATTAAAAACTTCAATACACCTAAAACCATTCGAGGATTCTTGATTTGAATACAGTTTAATATTACTTAAAGATTTGGGACTATGAATAAGTACGATTAAACTGTTTCTTTGAAATTTAATAGAATACGATTTAGAATTTTAACACACTCTTCAGATTTCAGAATCATAACAGAATAAATTCGATTGCTGTCCCATAGAAAATAATAATACAGAAGCAAATAAAGATACCTAATAAAGAAAAAAATTAATGATTAGTATGCATGAACACAAGAAAAAAGCATAATAGGATTTTAAAAATTAAAAATGAATTAAAAAGAATATGATTTACAATTAATTAACACGTTGAGGGCCACGATGACTGACACTGAAGCGCTGAAAATTTACAATGTTTAAAGTAATTTTTAAGAAAGTATAATCCTGTAATAAATAAAAGGTAGGTAAATTTTAAATATTTTTTCAGTAATTATTTAAAACAATGTATATTTTTTCAGTTTTGTATCATATTTTAGACGTCAGACATCGGTGAATGACGCGTTTTAAACGGAAAGTTCGCTGTCAGCCACCGGTGGCTGACGTGGCGCTTAACGTGTTAAACGTCTATTTAAAAAGCACTCAATTTTTCTTCGTGTCAGATTCCTGTAGTGTTACCATGTGCTGGGAACCCAGTCTACTAAAAGGTCTTTCTTGAAGATTATACAGAGGCATAATAATAAAACATAACCTTTTTTCACTAAACATAAAAAATATGTTTATTATCAATTGCAGAATTTAAACAAAAAATACATTTTAAAAATCAACGTGATTTATTAATTTTGTTATATATATATATACTAAAGTGATTGTCTATATCAGGTTTATTTTTGTTGTTTATATCAGGGTTATTTTTGTTGAATTTAGCCTCAAGTTGCTCTCAACAGACAATTTAATAAAATACTGTAATTCTCCGTAGTTGCGTGTCTATATTTTATCACATTTTTTGTTTTTTTAACGATGTAAAATATTGTATTTGTTATATTTTTTTATAGCAAATAAAATTAAGAATAAATTTTGAAAACATATAGATCATTCCTCTATCCGTGTAAACACCGACTTCAATCTATACTTTGGAAACCACCGACGAAATTATTGCAGATGTATCTTCAATTAATTCGCATTATTAGCACATATATGCATCCATATCAGGAATTTCCTTTTTATTCTGTAATTTCGAAAGAAAAATGTTTATTTTATGTATCACGAAACATCTGTCATTAAATAAGGCAAAAATTACTATTCCGAATTTTTGCTATGAATCGGAATTTCTGAATTTAAAAAGAAAAGAAATTCTGAAATGCACGCTTCGGATGCAATTGTTTTAAAGCTGTTCTCAAATCCAAAGGTGCTGCTTTGACATATTTATGAATTCATTTTTGTTCTGAAAAAACGTACGGTAACTATATAATCGAATGACGTTTTTCATTTTTCGGTAAATGGAGAATATATTTCAACAGATACTGTGAAAGTGGGCGTTTTGAACCGAGTTCCTGACGTGACAGTGCTAGAAAGGGTAAAAACATGTCACATGACAAGAATCACTTATAGCTCAATAAGTAATTTATTTATCAAAAAATGGAAAACGCTATTCGATTCCAAATCTCTTGAATCGTCAGACCTGTCAATTTTATGCCTTTCTATGTTCTAAAGTCCCTATGCTTCTGATTGGATATCGCTATAGCTGGAGAGCCCGCAGCGGTATGAACTAAATAAATAACGGCGATGGAGAAATTGTCTGATATAAGAAAAATGAGCCTGTAAATGTGTCAGAAATGTCCGTGCTGTTGAGCAGGGGATTTGAGAACCAACCACCTTACAATATCAGCTACAGTTATGAAAAGGATATAACTAATAAGAGTGTAACTAATTACACTAGTTAATAACTAATTACACTAATTTTACTAGTTAACAGTGTAACTAATAACACTAATAACAGAAAATGAGTACTTTTGTTAGTTTAAGTTATTTAAGACTCTTAAGTTTTATTATATCACGGCCACCGTTCCAAACACATTTAATATTAAATTTTAGAGAATAGCGTACCTATATCTCCAGGGATTAATTAATTAATTTAATTTGAAAACGTACAATGTAGAATGAATTTTAGATTGCAGAAAATCCTGATATTTCAATATTTTTAACATATTGCAATTCAAACCGTTAACTTCATACTACAACACTGTTATATTATTCGAACATGAGAGAAAGGTGGAATCATTACAAGCATATTTATTAGTAATTTATATAGTGTGTTATTCAGCTTTCTAAGAACAGGAATATCGGTTTTAAGAATGTTATTACTTTCCAACTAAAACATTTTCAGCAACGTAATCAATTCCGTACATCCAGGAGTAACTTAATAATGTTAAAGTTAATGCTGTTAATTTATTATGTTTGTCTCTAAATAATGTTTGTCGAACAGGAAAACTCTTATTTGAGAATAGATAACATAAAAAAACCTGTATTCAAGATTAAGAAAAATTATTAATACACTGTAAAAGCTACTCAGAACTCATTTAACTCAGGTACTCAGAACTCTTAACTTTTATTATATCATGGTCATGTTCCAAAAACATTTAAATTAAATTTTAGAGTGTAGTGTACCTATCTCTAGGGATTAATTAATTAATTTAATTTGAGAACGTACAATATAGAATTAATTTTAGTACAAAAATTCTGGTGTTTTAACATTTTAAACATATTGGAATTCAAATCGTTAACTTCATACTAAAACACTATTATATCACATGTACATGCACATGATTTTATATGAGAAAAAAGTGGAATCATTACAAGAATATTTATTAGTAGTTTTTATAGTGTATTAATCAGCTTTCTATAATTAGAATATCGGGTTTGAGAATGCTATTACTTCTCAATTAAAACATTTTTTACTACATAATTGAATTTTTACATCGAGGAGTAACATAATAACATTAACTTTAATGTTAATTTTAATGCTGTTAATTCATAATGTTTGTCTGTAAAACATGTTTGTTGAACAGGAAAATGCTTATCTGAGAACAGATGACATCCAAAAAACTATATTCATGACTGGAAAAACTTATTCACCCTCATTGGACGCTAGATTTTTGTACATGATTTTATTTTTATATTCTGTTCGAACCACTATATTTTAAAAGGAAATTTTGTAGTACATTTCTCTTGCACATGTTGTCAAAGTACAAGTGAATGTGTTTCTTAAAAAAAAAGTGGTGCCAACCAAACAAAATTCGTGTAAGAGATACTAGTCCGACGTCACGTGGGACGTGACATATGACCGATAAGGGTGAATACACTGTAAAAACTACTCGGAAGCATTTCCGAAAATCATTGACAGCAAAAGAAAACCATGGTCTTATAAACACTTCTTTAAAGCTGGAATCATATTAGTTTCCGAGATTTCCAACTATAAAAAAGCTTTTCGGAATCGTGCGTCATTTAGAATAAGTTATTGTATGCTTTCGTTTGTGGTTATGTTATAGAACGGGAGGCGGCAGGGCAGACAATCACCTTATCGAGTTCGTCGCTAAAATTACAGAATTAGTTAAAACTCGATTCGCATATTAACATGCAATCGGTCTGCCAAGTCATATCTTGATGGAAAACACCTAAAAACTCGATTTCAGAGGTTGACTCGTAGGTTTACCACTGTGTTTTCCTGCACGCAAAGGTATGAAAACATGAAAGACTGGGAACAGGAAAACACAATAGTAAACCTACGAGTCAACTGTTAAAATCGGGTTTTCAGGTGTTTTCCAGCAAGATATGGATATGGATATCGCCCACCCTGAGAACCCGCTTGTGGCATATGGTCAGGGCAATTGCCCCCGAGCCCAGGGCAGGAAAAAGTTCCACCACCCGCGAAACCACAACTTCAGGAGCAGGCCCCGAAAGAACCAGCCCCAACAAACAAGACCCCCCACGGACCCGTCCGACTCCCCGAAGAGAACACGGGAGGCCCTCGGACCACCGATGAACATTTATTTTTTGCTTAATAGAGTAAACTGTTTTTACAGAGCCGATCACAATTGGCTACCCTATTAGTTCGGGGCGAGCCTAATTATATTTTTACATTTCAGGGATAATATTTAGTAATGTTATTATTTCAATAAATGTATTACAATAAATATGAATGTCAATTAGCAGAAGGTATGAAATTCAAGATAAAGTTAAGATAAGTAAATAAATTCGAGTTGACATTGTTATAAATTAATAAAAATCAAATAATAATGTATTTACAGATAACAGTTTACAGACGTCACCTAAATCAACAATGATGTGGAAAATATTCATAATAAGGATTTATCTTTCAAGTTTCCTATTTAGTAATTGAAATTATAAGTAGAAAATATATAAAGTATGTAAAATATAATGCTTTGATAATATTGCAAATATGTATTGTAATTAATATTAGTAATATAAATTTGAGGTAGTAATTAATGTACATTAATAATAATTAGATATTAGTATATTTACAGATGGCAATTCACAGATGTCACCTAGAACGACAATAAGAAAGAAAAGCATTCCGACACACTTAAAGGAGCACAATATGCATTCTCAATATGAAAATCAATATGAAACAGAACTATATACATCTTTTCTTATAATCATCTTCCCTTAAATTAATTTTACACTCTAACAAGATATGACTTGCAGATCAGTTGCGTTTTGATATGCGAATCGAGTTTTAAATAATTCTGTAGTTTCAGCCGTAAACTCGATGAAGTGAATGTCTGTGCTGCCGCCTGCTGCTCTATTATATTTTCCAAGATTAAGAAAAATCTGTCATCTTTTACAGTGTAGGTGACAAATAAAGACCTCATGAAGCTAAAAAGGGTTTTAGAAACAGGGTCATTCCACACACAATGAGCAAAATTTTTAAAAAAGTCGTGGCTACATAGTAACCGATTTTAATAAAATTTGATACACAGATTCAATTCATATTCAAATAGAGTTCTGCAAAATATTTCGACAAAAAAAAAATAAAAAAAATTGGAAGTTCTGGACATTTAAAAAACTTGTGACATACAATGGCATGTGTACAATCGTTCAAAGTTGCAAGTTTGAAGTCCCGTATCTTATATCTTCTTATCCGTACTATTTAACATAAATTAAATCTTTTTGTAATATTGTAATCGTTGGAAAATTAGCTTCATATTTATTTAGTAATAATAATTTGGTAACGTCATGATTAATCTTAAATTTGTTGTAAAAATTGAAAATTTGTCAATTTTGAGAAAATTGAAAACGTCATAAAAATTAAAGGAAATCAAAAACATCTCTGAAATTGATGCCTGACTTGTACTGTGACTGGAAAAACTTATTCACCCTCATTGGACGCTAGATTTTTGTACATGATTTTATTTTTATATTCTGTTCGCACCACTATATTTTAAAAGGAAATTTTGTAGTACATTTCTCTTGCAAATGTTGTCAAAGTACAAGTGAATGTGTTTCTTAAAAAAAAGTGGTGCCAACCAAACAAAATTCGTGTAAGAGATACTAGTCCGACGTCACGTGGGACGTGACATACTCAATCAGTCATACTCGTCCAACTCAATCAGTGTTACATATTAAGATCGAATTGCCACAGTTTTTAAGTTGCCATGTATTTTCTTCACCTTTAAAAAAATTTAGAAACTTTAAAAAAAATGACAAAATCGTAATTTTTCCTCTTATTGATAGGTAAAAAAAGTAATGAATGAAAGGTCAAACATTCCAGTTATTGCACAGACATAAATTTCAATAAGTCCATGATATGTTAAAAAAAATTTCAAGATTGCCTTTTGATTCCTAACGTCACAAAATTTGCTTAAAAAAATAATATTTGTTGTATTCCAAGAGCTTTCTTCTTTGAATACGCGCGCGTTTTTTTACAATATTGCACGATTTCAAAGGGGAAAGAGATGCAGTGCTGTCATCTATGGATTTAGAGGATAAATATGTAATTTTTTCGTTCAACGTAATATATATATATATATTTTTTACTGTAGTTTAAAATAAATATATTAATAGCCAAAAATAAACTGAAAGCAAGAATAAAAGTTTCTATATTTAAAATATACGCTTTTACCTATAATATGAAATAATTTAAAAGTTTAATAAAGCTTTCCTTCACTTAAAAAGAAGTGATAGTAATATTGCATTTTACCCACAACATTTTTAACTATTTATTTTTTTCTCATTAAGGAATAAAAAGGCAAGAATGAAACTTTCGATATTTAAAATATATACTTTTAGCTATAACGCCAAAAAAAAAAGTTAAATTGTCTAAATAAGCTGTCCTTCATGCTTAAATGAGCTATATAAATATTGCATTTTTACCTCAAAATTTTTGAAAAATAACTGTTTTCTCATTACGCAATGAAAATACAATTACTAAATTACGCCATTCTGTTAATTATTAATCATTCCTAATTATAAATGATTTTTAATATAGTCTTTCCATTCCCAAGGCTAATAATCAGATTTGAAATTTTAAGCATGTAGACAATACCTCGATTTTGCATCCACTTTTAATGTAATTTTTAATACTTAAATAAACAATCCTGAAATCTATTATTTTACATTTACTCATAAATAGATATGATCTACTTATAGACTGATTTTCATTAAAATCAGTGACATGTCTGCCACAGCTGATTTTGCATGGAATGACCCAACAATAAATGGCACTGCGAATTAGCATATATAAAATTTCATTTATTAATCTAGTCATTAATCTAAACATACCAAATAAATTTTTTATATCATTATTTGTACTTTTGATACAAAACAAATTTGATCGAAAATTATAGGTGTGCGTAATCTGCCAGTTATAAAATTGACTAATTAAAAATTAAGAAAAAGCAGATGATTTTTAATGTACAATTTATAATTTTTAATTTTAGATGATCGCGATTTTTTAAAGCAGAATTGAAATTTCTACACTAAATATTCGGCCAATTACGAATTTTACTCGCACTGAAAGGGTTCGGTACAAAGTTTTTTAAAAGTTTAAAGTAACATTATGCAAAGCGTGCTTCGAAAGGAGGTCGCAAAGTGAGAACGCTGCTTTGGTCCATGCAGCTGCTTTCTAGATAGATTTTAATTAATATCTTGGCTAATTAAAGGCGATTTTTTTTCAAAAACCTTTATCAATGGTCCTTGGATGATTTCGCGTTGACAGGCACTTCGATCAACTCCCCCGCTGAATGCACGGAATATAAAGTCTTTGTGTACGAAAACAATTGAAAAATTTTCTCAAAAACTATGTGACCTAGGATAATTACTATAGTTTTCCTAAAAATTTTCTCAAAAACTATGTGACCTCAGATAATTACTATAGTTTTCCTAAAAGTTTTAAATAAATTCTTACTACTCGAATTATTTTTTCCATAATTTTAGTTACAGTAGATTCGGAAATAGGTGGATGAATGGGACATATTTTTGAAGAACATTTTCGACGATATCTTTGAAAATATAATACCTAAATTTAAAACAAATATATTTTTCAGTTCAGTATTACAAGGCCTTTCAGACGATACCCCACACGATTTAAAAAAATCAAGGAATTTAATTGGCCCCCTAATGTTTTTCTAAAAATATTTGTGGTTGTAAAATAATCTATAAATATGTGCGTCAATAGCCTTTATAACTCTCGAAAGTTTGCACTTTTCACGTTCCATAATTTTCGAGAAAAACGGCTGTGACAGACGGACAGACAGCCACGTGAGTGATCGTATGATGTTTCCATTTTAACACTTTCTAACAAAGTTGAAAAGTGTTTATGACTTCGGTTTGTCTGGACGTCTGTCCGTCTTTCCACGCTCTAACTCCCGTAAATATATTCGGATTGCCCTGAAATTTTTGGAGGTTATTGATGTTTACCATAGCACGTTCTTTATTTCAAATGCAGTTTATAGCGTGTTTAGTTCATTTACAGAGACAGTCAAAAGTTTTTGTTACATTATGGCCTATGGGAAGAAATCGTTTAAAAAGATTTTTAATGATGTTACACGCATCCAAACATAACAAAATTGATATGCATTTATAAAATGCACTAAAACATGCTTTTTTAAAATTAATTGCATAAATTTCTTAAAGAGAAATTTCAACCTGTTATACGTTTTCTTGCTAAACTAATTTTTCCCATTATATAGTATATCTATCTATCTATCTATATATATATATATATATATATATATATATATATATATCAACATACAGATGAACTACAGGGCTGTTCAAAAGAATTGGAATACATATTTGGCTATGAGCGGTAACTACTGAAATCAGATTTTTAAATGTTTACTTAGTTATCTTATTTACCTTATTTCCCCCCAAGTAACGAAGTTTCGTCAAAGCTTTCAGGGAGTGTTAGAAAGTGTTTCACAATCTATGCTGTACGCATGATTTTTCTTACTTGTTACTTTTAAAATACGGAACTCTAAAAACATGCTATTCACAAAAAACTGTATACATTAGGATCTAAAACTATCGATAAACCTCATTTTCGATCATCCGTAGTACATCAGGAGCAGGTTGAGCGGAGCTAATTTTCATCAAGCTATGTCTCTTCCAGTTTACGCCAAATGTTTAGATTTATTCTAGTTTTTTATCGCTTTTGAACTGTACTTTAAAACCATATCAATAATGTTAACCTATGAACTATTTTTAAAACACATAATTCCATTTAAGCAAGGCTATGTTTTCAACTGAAAGACTATACATCAGTGGTGTGTCCATTTTACTTAAAAGTTCCAGCAGAAATTCAAGTTTTGAGATAAATTAAAATCTGAAAACAAATTTTAAAGTTCCACTGTGAAAATAAAAAGCTGCTGAAAATACTGCTAAAAGCTAAGGTAAATGCTGGAAAAGATGAAAAGTGCTAACTCAAAAGCCAAATATTAATAATGCTTCCTATCCGAGTGCTTAAAATATACAAATTATTATGCTTTACAATGTTCGTTATTATTATTATTTAATTTTAATTTTTTTACTGTAAATCTCATAAATATTTCTTTGCAAAGATGGGAATGCCTTATTATGTGTCTAAAACACGCAAAAATTAGAAAATGTACTCTTAAAATTTAGGTGCACGTTATTCACCAAAATACATGGTAATTATTTATAAATTTTTAAAAGAAAAATTACTTAAATCACCTTTGGTGCAAAGATTATTTAATTGATACTTATATAAATTTCTGTATCAGTACATTTTGAGACACCCTGTCATAAATAGCAATTCATGTAAGATACACTTTTTTAAGACATATTTCTCAAATTAATAAACGCAAATTTACCTTTAATTTTCTCAGATTATGAAAGAAAAAGTTTATTAAAGGAAACAAAATGTCGGTCGTGTCAAACTCTACGTTAGAAATTTGAAGTGATATGGGTCCACGAAGAGGTTCCGTAACACGCATTAACTAAGTCCAAAAAGTCCCTATGCTTCTGATTGGATATCGCTATAGCTGGAGAGCCCGCAGCGGTATGAACTAAATAAATAACGGCGATGGAGAAATTGTCTGATATAAGAAAAAGAAGAAATGTCATATATACATTTTGCCGAATTTTCTCCAGATCTCGATTTATTGGGAGTGTATGGCCGAAATTATGACGAATTAAACATTTACTTTCCGCCCATATTAGTAGATGGAATGCGAACACACACGTCTCAGTGGAGATGTTTGTGTAACTCCGTAAAGGATTTATATATTTGTACAAATAATTGTGAAATGTCGCGTAAATAACCGGATGCTTATTTATCGCTGTATTTTAACATTTAGAATTCAATTTTATTCGATGATATATAGTGAATTACACATTATTGAATTACTTTCATTTATTTGTTAGTACATCTTGCGCATTAAATCTATTAAGTCATAATTTGTTGGCTAACCTGAGATTTTAGAACTGTCTATGTACATGAGGTTTCTATTTTTTAACATGAGTATATTATGTTTTGCTAATTAAAATATAATTGTGTAGAATTTTTAAAACTCTTCTATACATAAATAGAAATATTGAACAATTAACCATTGATACGAACTTTAACTACTTTTAGGTGTTATGTTAAAACTTTTTGAAACAAAAAAAATATATAGAATAATACACAATAATTCGGGCCGAAAGTTTAAGATAATTTTACAAATGTAAACATGCGCCTTCATGGTCGTTAGCTAACCAGAATCTTCTCAAAGTAATGTTACGAAAGTAACGCAAAGGCGTATAAAAAGGCTAAATTTTTCTTCATCAACATCACGTACTATCTGCATTATAAAGAACAAACGTATCCGTCCTTAACACCAACTTCATTTTAACGTTGGCAAAACCCTATAATTAAATTTCGCTTTTACTGCAATTTTTAAAACTTCTAAACATCGCACATTTTCAAATTTTACACCATTGAATAGGGGAAAATATATACTTTAAATGCAATCTCTTTGAAAGCTGTATCACAATTTATTCATTTGTTACGTTTTTTTTTAATAATTTTTAAGCATGACTAAAAAAAAAATCTCTATTGCGTGCAGACGATTACGAAAGATAAAACAATTTGTATATAAATTAATATAAAGATTTCAAAATTTGTTTCTGGCTTATATTGCATAAAGAAATTAAAACTTCATCAATAAATAAATAAAATAATAAAATATAAGTAACAAAAAATTAAGACATGTAATTGAACTACTCGCTTAAACCACTGAAATTATTAGCGCCAAAGTAATGTGCCGATCTTTTGTGATTTCTTTTGCTTTTAACTCTTGACACAAGGCCAATACGAATGTATCACTTTTAATAAATATCAAAACTGTATTTGAATATTTAATTGCTATTTTTCACATTGTCAATGGGCAATTAAAAAATATATATTAAATGAAAATATCTGGCGTCACAAACGGTCGCAAGAGTCTCAGTGGTAACGAGGACATAAAATGCGATTTCATTTATTCGTAACATTGTGACTCTCAGGTGACCTTCATTTCGTGATTCTATTGTGAAGTCACCGTTACCAATTTTCTAAACTTTTGTAACTCGGCACAAAATGGGGCATATTGACGTCCTTGGGAGTGTATGTCTAAACTTATAATGAATAAAATGACTTTCGGCTATTATTAACGAATTTAATGCGAAACGCCCACATCTCAATGCAGATGTTTGCATAACTATGTAAAGGGTTATACATTTGTGCAAATAATTGTAAAATGCCATGTAAATACTTATGATGCGTATTTATCGTTGAGCTTAAACATTTGAAAGGGAGTTTTATTTGGCGATAAATAGTGGGCTACAGATTACAGAATTAATTTAATTTGTTTGTCAGTACATTAGGAAAATTACTCTCCTCCGAGATAAAATACCTGACGTTTAATCACGGTCTATGCAGATGCTGGAAATAGAAGCCTTTTAAGTTTTGTTAATGCTGAAGTATGAAATATTTTTAAAATTTCGAATTCCTAATTTCCTAATATTATTTACTCGCCAGATAAGACAGTACATTTAATATTTGAGTATTTATATTTTATCATTTCATTGATTTTGAGATTTTTAGATATTGCAATCTAGACTAATTATTGAATTACACGTAATTCGGTGGTTTTATTTTTTATTTTTCAAGCAGAAATTTCTATAGGTGCATCGCACTCTTTTTCCTTTGCAGTGAATTGAAACTTATCTGCGAAACTTGGAACTGAAACGTTTATTTATGCAACAAAACGCAATCCGTTACATTTTCTAGGTAGTGATAGTAAAAAAATCTCATCTGTCGTGATTTGAAGTAAAATGCCTATATATGCAACAAAATTCACAATGCCAACTAAACTGGCGTATTTGCGCAAATTTTATTTATGTACGGTCATACTTTTATATTGATATATATTCACGTACACACACGCACTAGTAAATCCCTGTGGCAAATTGTCGTCAAGTTTGGAGGTACAAATCAGGGTCGTACTGGCCCACCGGGCAACGAGGCAACTGCCCGGTGCGCCTATCGTCACTTTTTTTTTTTTTTTCTTTTTAAGCACGCTTAAAGTTCTGTATTCTGAAAGGCATAAAATTTTCAAAGATTTTCATTTGGAAAATAAAAAAATAATGCTTTTTATTTTTTAAAGTATAGCATAAGCAAACTATGTGTGATCAAAGACAATTAGATAACCCAATTTTGAGATAACATAAGTTATCGACAATCAGATATGCCATTCTTAAACATAGTATCCTGACCAGACCTTGTTTCAAAGCCTGTACTAATGATAAATTTTAAGAAAAATAATATTAAGTATTCACTTATTTAGATATACACCTAAATAAGTTCTGCTCGAAGAATGCTTCTAATAAGTGTCTAATAAGTTTGCATATTTTCTTTTCTGCGTCTAAGTATTTAGTGCCCCTGGTGTTGCCAGGTATTTTTGTATTTATGCCTTTTGCACAAGTATAAACGACGAAACACCGTATAAGAAACAGATTCTCATTTTAAATGGATTCATTGACAGAAACTTCGATAGTCATGGCGCCCAGGTCCAGATTTTATTCAGTACCCCGAAGAATAGTAACTTCCACATAAATTAATATTAGAATTAATGGCGTATTTAGCATATTTTCTGTCAAATGTTTGGTGCCCTAGGTGGCTGCCCGGTAGTTTGATATTTCTGCTTTTATTGTGAAAGTACAAAAGACAAAAGATAGGAAAAAAAAAAAGGAATTCCGATTTAAGACAGGAGAGTTTCGTTTTAATTTCATTTGGTCCCATTGTCAGAGCGATGGCTTTGGTAATCATGGCGCCCTTGGTCAGATTTTTTTAAGCGTTTCTGTAAAAATAACTTTCAAAAAATTAATATCGTGTTTTTGTAAGCATGGCGCCCTTGGTCAGATTTTTTCAGCGTCTCTGTAAAAATAACTTTCAAAAACTAATATTGCTTTTTTGTAATCATGGAGCTCTTGGTCAGATTTTTTCAGCGCCTCTGTAAAAATAATTTTCAAAAAATTAATATCGTTTTTTTTAATCACGGCGCCCTTAGTCAGATTTTTTTTCAGCGCCTCTGTAAAAATGCCTTTCAAAAAACTATTTCTCTAATCATGGCGCCCTTGGATAGATTTTTTTTTAGCGCCTCTCTAAAAAAAATTTAAAAAACTAATATCGCGTTTTTGTAATCATGGCGCCCTTAGTCAGATTTTTTTAGCGCCTCTGTAAAAATAACTTTTAAAAAACTAATATCGTGTTTTTGTAATCATGGCGCCCTTGGTAAATTTTTTTTCAGCGCCTCTGTAAAAATGCCTTTCAAAAAACTATTATCGTGTTTTTTTAATAATGGCGCCCTTGTACAGATTTTTTTCAGCGCCTCTGTAAAAATAAATTTCAAAAAACCATATTGTGTTTTTGTAACAATGGTGCCCTTGGTCAGATTTTTCCAGCGCCTGTGTAAAAATAAATTTTCAAAAACTAATATCGTGTTTTTCTAATAATGGCGCCCTTGGACAGATTTTTTTCAGCGCCTCTGTAAAAATGTCTTTCAAAAAGTTATTATCGTGTTTTTCTAATCATGGCGCCCTTGGTCAGATTTTTTTTCAGCGCCTGTGTAAAAATAAATTTTCGAAAACTAATATCGTGTTTTTCTAATCATTGCGTCCTTGGACAGATTTTCTTCAGCGCCTCTGTAAAACTGTCTTTCAAAAGTTATTATCGTGTTTTTCTAATCATGGCGCCCTTGGTCATATATTTTTCAGCGCCTCTGTAAAAATAAATTTCAAAAAACTATACTGTGTTTTTGTAATCATGGCGCCTTTGGTCATATTTTTCAGCGCCTCTGTAAAAATAAGTTTCAGAAAACTAATTTCGTGTTTTTTAATCATGGCGCCCTTAATCAGATATTTTCAGCGCCTCTGTAAGATAATAACTTTCAAAAAACTAACATATGTATTTGTAATCATGGCGTCCTTGGTCACATTTTTCTTTTAGCGCCTCTGTAAAAATGCTTTTCAAAAAACTATTATCGTGTTTTTCTAATAATGGCGCCCTTGTACAGATTTTTTTCAGCGCCTCTGTAAAAATAGATTTCAAAAAACCATATTGTGTTTTTGTAACCATGGTGCCCTTGGTCAGATTTTTTCAGCGCCTCTGTAAACATAAGTTTCAAAAAACTATTATCGTGTTTTTGTAATCATGGCGCCCTTGGTCAGATATTTTTCAGCGCCTGTGTAAAAATAAATTTTCAAAAACTAATATGCTGTTTTTCTAATCATGGCGCCCTTGGACAGATTTTTTTCAGCGCCTGTGTAAAAATAAATTTTCAAAAACTAATATCGTGTTTTTCTAATCATGGCGTCCTTGGACAGATTTTTTTCAGCGCCTCTGTAACACTGTCTTTCAAAAAATTATTATCGTGTTTTTCTAATCATGGCGCCCTTGGTCATATTTTTTTCTGCGCCTCTGTAAAAATAAATTTCAAAAAACTATACTGTGTTTTTGTAATCATGGCACGCTTGGTCAGATTTTTTCAGCGCCTCTGTAAAAATAAGTTTCAAAAAACTGATATCGTGTTTTTGTAATCATGGCATCCTTGGTCAGAGATTTTTCAGCGCCTCTGTAAAAATGCCTTTCAAAATGCTATTACCGTGTTTTTGAAATCATGGCGACCTTGGACAGATTTTTTTCAGCGCCTCTGTAAAAATGCCTTTAAAAAAAGTAATATCGTGTTTTTATAATCATGGCACACTTGGTCAGATTTTTTTTCAGCGCCTCTGTAAAAATAAATTTCAAAAAACTATATTGTGTTTTTGTATACATGGTGCCCTTGGTCATATTTTTCAGCGCCTCTGTAAAAATAAGTTTCAGAAAACTAATTTCGAGTTTTTTTATCATGGCGCCCTTAATCAGATATTTTCAGCGCCTCTGTAAGATAATAACTTTCAAAAAACTAACATGTGTATTTGTAATCATGGCGCCCTTGGTCACATTTTTCTTTTAGCGCCTCTGTAAAAATGCTTTTCAAAAAACTATTATCGTGTTTTTCTAATAATGGCGCCCTTGTACAGATTTTTTACAGCGAGTCTGTAAAAATAAATTTCAAAAAACCATATTGTGTTTTTGTAACCATGGTGCCCTTGGTCAGATTTTTTCAGCGCCCCTGTAAACACAAGTTTCAAAAAACTAATATCGTGTTTTTGTAATCATGGCGCCCTTGGTCAGATATTTTTCAGCGCCTCTGTAAAAATGTCTTTGAAAAAGTTATTATCGTGTTTTTCTAATCATGTCGCCCTTGGTCAGATTTTTTTTCAGCGCCTGTGTAAAAATAAATTTTCGAAAACTAATATCGTGTTTTTGTAATCATGGCGCCCTTGGACAGATTTTTTTCAGCGCCTCTGTAAAAATAAATTTCAAAAAACTATATTGTGTTTTTGTAATCATGGCGCCTTTGGTCATATTTTTCAGCGCCTCTGTAAAAATAAGTTTCAGAAAACTAATTTCGTGTTTTTTAATCATGGCGCCCTTAATCAGATATTTTCAGCGCCTCTGTAAGATAATAACTTTCAAAAAACTAACATGTGTATTTGTAATCATGGCGCCCTTGGTCACATTTTTCTTTTAGCGCCTCTGTAAAAATGCTTTTCAAAAAACTATTATCGTGTTTTTCTAATAATGGCGCCCTTGTACAGATTTTTTTCAGCGCCTCTGTAAAAATGCTTTTCAAAAAACTATTATCGTGTTTTTCTAATAATGGCGCCCTTGTACAGATTTTTTTCAGCGCCTCTGTAAAAATAAATTTCAAAAAACCATATTGTGGTTTTGTAACCATGGTGCCCTTGGTCAGATTTTTTTAGCGCCTTTGTAAACATAAGTTTCAAAAAACTAATATCGTGTTTTTGTAATCATGGCGCCCTTGGTCAGATATTTTTCAGCGCCTGTGTAAAAATAAATTTTCAAAAACTAATATCGTGTTTTTCTAATCATGGCGTCCTTGGACAGATTTTTTTCAGCGCCTCTGTAAAACTGTCTTTCAAAAAATTATTATCGTGTTTTTCTAATCATGGCGCCCTTGGTCATATTTTTTTCAGCGCCTCTGTAAAAATAAATTTCAAAAAACTATACTGTGTTTTTGTAATCATGGCGCCTTTGGTCATATTTTTCAGCGCCTCTGTAAAAATATGTTTCAGAAAACTAATTTCGTGTTTTTTAATCATGGCGCCCTTAATCACATATTTTCAGCGCCTCTGTCAGATAATAACTTTAAAAAAACTAACATATGTATTTGTAATCATGGCGTCCTTGGTCACATTTTTCTTTTAGCGCCTCTGCAAAAATGCTTTTCAAAAAACTATTATCGTGTTTTTCTAATAATGGCCCCCTTTACAGATTTTTTTCAGCGCCTCTGTAAAAATAAATTTCAAAAAACCATATTGTGTTTTTGTAACCATGGTGCCCTTGGTCAGATTTTTTCAGCGCCTCTGTAAACATAAGTTTCAAAAAACTAATATCGTGTTTTTGTAATCATGGCGCCCTTGGTCAGATAGTTTTCAGCGCCTGTGTAAAAATAAATTTTCAAAAACTAATATCGTGTTTTTCTAATCATGGCGCCCTTGGACAGATTTTTTTCAGCGCCTGTGTAAAAATAAATTTTCAAAAACTAATATCGTGTTTTTCTAATCATGGCGTCCTTGGTCATATTTTTTTCTGCGCCTCTGTAAAAATAAATTTCAAAAAACTATACTGTGTTTTTGTAATCATGGCACGCTTGGTCAGATTTTTTCAGCGCCTCTGTAAAAATAAGTTTCAAAAAACTGATATCGTGTTTTTGTAATCATGGCACCCTTGGTCAGAGATTTTTCAGCTCCTCTGTAAAAATGCCTTTCAAAATGCTATTATCGTGTTTTTGAAATCATGGCGCCTTGGACATATTTTTTTCAGCGCCTCTGTAAAAATGCCTTAAAAAAAGTAATATCGTGTTTTTATAATCATGGCACACTTGGTCAGATTTTTTTCAGCGCCTCTGTAAAAATAAGTTTAAAAAAATTAATATTGTATTTTTGTAATCATGGCGCCCTTTGTTCATTTTTTCAGCACCTCTGTAAAAATAACTTTCAAAAAACTAATATCGAGTTTTCGTAATCATGGCGCCCTTGGTGAGATTTTTTCAGCGCCCCTGTAAAATCAATTTCCAAAAAACTAATATCATGCTTTTGTAATCATGGCGCCCTTGGTAAGGTTTTTTTTTTCCAGCGGATCTGTAAAAATAACTTTGAAAAAACTAATATTGTGTTTTTGTAATCATTGCGCCCTTGGTCACTTGGTCAGATTTTTTTCAGCGCCTCTGCAAAAATAACTTTCAAAAAACTGCTATCGTGATTTTGTAATTGCAATCCTCCCCCCCCCCCCCCCCCCCCACACACACACATGGGTTCTACTAAACTGGAGCATTCCATAATTTTTTAAATATAATATAAGTTAGACCGCCAAGACTAATTCTTCACAAGATTTCGCAATGGAAACTTATGTAAATTTTGTTTTTTAAAGAAGAAAATGTTAAATTTTCATATCTATTTAGAAATTCCATTACATTTTTAGCATCCGAAAATGCCAATATCTAAAAACATTTAAAAAAAAAAAAAAAAAACGGATCTGCTTAACCGCTTTAAATTTCAAACACCATCCCGATTTATAAATTGAAAAATACACATGTAATTAAAATAAATAGATAAACCACTAAAATTGTAAAAGTCGTTTTACAAAAGAATGGATGAATATAAGTAAGGAGAAGTGCAAATGTGTTTGTGTTCAGTTTTCAATGCTGTTAGTCAATAACGTGGGAGTTCCTAAGAAGACAAATTACCATTTCGGCAGAGTTTCAACTAGATATGGGTTCTATAGAAACCCAATGGTTTCTGTAGTAATACCAGATGTGACACTTTTATTAATTATACCGTATTCCGAGATTTCTGGAGAAAATAGAAATCGGGTGTGGAGGTATTTTCCCATGAAATACTAATTAACACACGACACATGCTCGGCGTACAGGCATCTGCGAAGAATGAATCGTTAAAAATGAAAAATAAAATATTGAATTAAGCAACTGTTATAGCAGTTTTATAATGTTTTGTGTAATAAAACAAGTAGTGTATTACACAAAATTCCTCTTCAGTCGAGGATTCTTAATTGTTTTACATCTTTTTAGCTGCCCAAAACTTTTGACGACATTATTAAATAATTTTCATTGATACATACATCAAATTTTTAAAAATTCCCATTAAGGTGAAAACGAAAAATAACTTTTCCAGTTAAACCTTATCATTTTTTAGATACATCTCTTCTTTTCAAGATATCGAGTAAAAAATAACTGCAAAATAATGAACACATATAAGCTTAATTGCGGTAGGAAAAATATGTGTTATTCTTCTTCTTTCCAATTTTTTCCCACAGAAAATATTTCTAAAGTATAGACTTAATTTTATATGAAGTGTTAAAATCTTACGAGTGTGTGAAGTGTTAAAATCTTGAGTAGACAGAAAAAAGATGTTAAAAATGTGAATTTCCCGAGAAGATATTTTAAATATATGAATGCATCAAAAGTCCATAGACTTAACATTACGGAGAAGAATTTCGAAGCTGAGTGACCAGCCCTCTTAAGTATTTCTATTTTCTTTAACTTTGCTTTTTATTTTTAATACAATGCTTAAATATAATTTTGATACATATTACTTTTAAAAAATGCAAATATATTTGAAGCTATTGCCGTTCTTCTGGTGCGTTTTTTGTATGTGTGTGTGTGTGCGCGCGCGCGCGTGCGCGAGTTGCGGCGGCCATTGTAGTTTAAATTTGGCTTATCTGAAATTAAAACAAACAGTAATTTTTAATTAAATATGACTTATTTTAGTGACTAGACGAGACAAAGTGTGGAAATATTCAACTTTTATCGTAGAAAAATACTAATTTTTGATGATTAAAAATCTTTAATGCACTGCATAATTATATAAGAAAAAAAGCTGACAAAATTAGAAGTGAAACAATCCAGTTATTACCGACTTCAAAAAAAGGAGGAGGTTATCAATTCGACGCGTATGTATGTTTTTTTTTTTTTTTATGTATGTTCACCGATTGCTCCGGAACTTTTTGTCCGATTTATGTGATTTTTGTTTTAATTGAAAGAGGATACTCTCGAATTGGTACCACTTCCGTTTCATCGAAATTGGTTCAGTAGTTTTTTAATAATTCAACAAAAACCAATAAAGTGAAGGATTTCACCCAGATTATCGTTCATTGTTGCAACCAGTTTCTCAATCATAAGCATAAAACTATGTATTCATATACGTTAGCGCCAAGTTGTCGCCAAACATGGCGCAGTTAGGTGAATTATCGCCAAATTTGGCGGCCAAAATAAGTTGCCATAAATGAAGCCAACTTGGCTGTAACTGACTAACTTGGCGATATTCCCATTCAAATTCAGTAATGGATCTTCCCAAATCTGTTTCTTCGCATTTTCTAATCGACAGTCCTATTTAAAATTCTCAATTGGCAACTTCTACTAGATAACATTAATGATAACTTTCCTGTATAGGGGCTTTGGAGAGAAAATGAAAATTTCACGCATATTTTCTAACAACCTATTAACTGTCTCTGTACTACTTAGTTATCCCGTCGACCAATTTCGCCAAATTATATAAATCGCCAAACCACTCGCCAAATTATGCAAATTGACATAATTTTTATTTTAAATAACGAAAGAACAAATAAATTAGTATAACATTAATAAAAATACAAATAAAACGTTGAAATAAAAATCACTGGATGACGTAAACACGTGTAACTTGCTTAAAGCCAAGTGAATGTGACATTTACGATCAACCATTATTGGCATTTAATCTTATAGTTTGGCGATAGATTTTTGGTCGACGCGATAACTAAGTAGTACCACTGTCTCATATACACAAGCAAGTTTTTCAATATTTATAAATTTATTTATTCTAAACAACCATTTGCCTACTTTTATATGCAAACACAAGTTGAGCCAAGATCCCTTATGCTGTTAAAGTACAGGATTAACAACAAACAAAGAAAAAAAAGGAGTTTCTCTAATTAGTATAATAGGCGGCATTGTTATGGTGCGGTGTATTTACATGGCACAGAACTTAAACATCAGTAGGCAAAGGCATAATTGCGAAAGCAAGTCAGTGAGTTACGCAGTCATGAAAACATTTGAATTGTATCAAGAAATGAGAGCAAGTAAATTTGAATCAGATTGCCCGATAAAAGCAAAAGGTGCGCGAAACTAACAGCAAACATGGTGTAAAGGAAATGCGAATATCATAAGTTGCTTCCGAAAGTTCTATATATTTTGCAGTACTATATTCACTAAAATACGTCAGTTACTATGCAGACCGATGACACTTTAACCAAGACTATTAAATGAGCATGACGATGTATTTCTAATCTTCCGTAATCGAGCCCACAGTTAAGGCTAGCTTGAAACAAAAAAAAAATATCAGCAGCAATGTTGTTTAATGTAAATGTGGGTATCATAAAATATTTAATTCGCAAAACGCTTCAATGCACCAAATCATATTAGCTCAGAAACAACAATTGGCAGTGGACTCAATAACGGTAGATTACTTAATAGTTTTAAAATCTCCACTGCCCAATGTATTGCAAATGATAATGCAATAAGAAGCATAAATGCCTAAGTGAGTTAAGCTGATTTTGTCAAGAAAGATTAAATACATAACAACCAAAAATAAACAAAATGCCGTCATGATGCAATGAGTTCTCAATTTCTCTATCAGAATCTTTAGATTTGGCGAAAGATTAAGCAAATAATTTAAATTATGAATAAAAGTACCATGCTGAAATGCTTAGCATACATTCAGTTAAGCACATTGGCATTGCGTATACATTATACATTACATATTGGCACTTGCATAATATCTCCATATAAGAAAACATTAATGCCACCAAAAAATAATTTGTTTTTAAATTCTTGAAGCCACAAATGAATTATATATAAATTCTCTTTTGATACTATAAAAATTTCATCAATGACCAGCCATTTGAGGGAACACCATTTAAGACTTTTCCGCTGTAGTCTTTTGACGATCATTTTTTGATAAGTTATTCGGTTTTCATGTACCCTAATGGCTCATGGTGCATGTAAACTCCGTCGCGGGTGCGAAGACCTCAAAGTTACCTATGAATTATACCTCTGAGGTGCCTTGCCAGGTAAAGGTCTCGTCATCTGATTAAGCTTCTAAATTACGAGATTAACATGAGTAGCAATGCACAGGTGCTAAACAACAAAATATAAATGTTAACTAACTGGCATAAAAAAGTTCATAATTAAGAAATAGGCACTGCCGATAGAAAAAAGAACTAGGCGATCATCAGGTTTATTGCCGCTACGTGGCGATTATGTGGTCTCCTACGCCGATGACAGGTATAAAAAACCCGTTCATCTAGGGCAACCCGGAAGATAAGGGCCTGGTCATTGGTTAGAAAGTATGAAAAATGAGTCATTGGGTCTCTCTTCTCTATTTCATAGAGCATTTTCAGTAAGCCGAAGAACTTTTTATTGTCGGTTTCCAAAGTTCGATATTTTTTTATGCGAGCAGCATCTCCTGTCGTTCTACCCATGTCCAAATAGAGAAACAAAAATATTCAATTTAAAAATAAAGCTATTAAATCTGAAGAAGAATAAATGTAACATATATATATAAAGAAAATTCACAGAAAACCTGTGTTATTAATGTACACACTGATCTGGACAAAAGTATTTACTTATCAAAATAACATCTTTAAAAGTCCGTAATTTCCTCCAAAAGAATCATGCAAAAATTGTAATGCAAAAAAACTAAAAAGTGAAAAATAAACTTTTTTACCAAAAATAAAACCGACTTCAAAAACTACTACAAAGTAAAAAATAATTTTTTTACATAATAGTTAATAAGAAATTAAATTAAGAGCATTGCATTTATCATGCGTATTATTATATTTGTGTACATTAATTTGATTTTTTGGAGTCGGTGCCAGCCAAGCCAAGTTCAAAATTAAAATTGTTCATCCAATACACATCGTAACAAGATTCAGCAGAGCCGTTTAGGAAAAAAATTCCATTCTCAATCAACTTTGACACCATCCTGCATTTGAAAATCTGTCTTTGGCTATGATTTTTTTTCATAATAGCCTGTATAAACACACTAATTTTATAATAACCCTTAATTTAGCACACATAATTACAGCTAATCTCACTTGAAAATACACGTTTATAAAATCAGATGAAATGTTTCAAAAATGGTAAAATTAAAATTTTTTAACTAAATAACAAATCGTAAAAAAACCCGTAGATACTTGGATGTGTGTCTGTGGGATAATTCTACTTAACTTCGTTTGGCTGGCACCGACTCCAAAAAATCAAATTAATGTACACAAATATAATAATACGCATGATAAATGCAATGCTCTTAATTTAATTTCTTATTAACTATTATGTAAAAAAATTATTTTTTACTTTGTAGTAGTTTTTGAAGTCGGTTTTATTTTTGGTAAAAAAGTTTATTTTAAAGTAATCGTGTTGTGGTCGTCTTTTTAAAAATGCAATCGTCTATTCCAAATTTTGGCCACATAAAGAAGTCTTAATTCCGTTGATAAAGCTGCTAAAATAAAAACTCGATTTTCCGAAATTTATAAGTAATGTTCTCAAAAAAGTATTTTTTAACGTTCAATAATGCGAAAATTTCTGCTTATTTGCAAACATTTCGGTACCTTCCAAGTTTCGAGCGAAAACGAAAGCGAAACTGTTTTAAAAATAATTTCAAATTAATTAACATAAACATACATATATGCATGTTATCTGAATAATGTTTTGCGTAGAAACGGCAGTAAATAATTATTAATTAAAAAATAATTTGATTGAAATAAAAATTAATTAAATATAAGGGGCTATAAACATAAAAATTATTAAAAAATAATTTAATTTAAAAATAACGAATTTTATCAATATTAGCAATATCTTCTAGATTTATCACCTTGTATGTGAATACATAGTATGTGCGGCTCTTTGGATGGGGGTGCCGTTTGGGAGAGGCTAGGGAGAGGCAGTTATAGTAATACCGAATATTCGGCAGTACTTTCGCCGAAACTAAGATTTTGGGCTGAAAACGAAAATGAAACTGAATATTTGGCCAAACTCTATATAAAAGAATGAGACTTTCAGGCTTGGTTATTGGAGTAATTTGTAATACAATCGATTCTTTTCTTTAAATTAATTACATCTTGAGTTAATATTGATTGTTGTCTCGTGACAACAGTTCTCTTCCTCTTCTCCGACTGTCGCGTCCGGAAATTTGGTTCAAAACGCCACTTTGACAGCATTTTCTGATGGATCTTTTGCTTTTTTCGAAAAATATAAAAGACAGTTCGATTACAAAGTGTCTGAGGGCAATAAAAAATAGCTGGTGTTTTCGGCCACGTAATTCAGTCAGCAGTTGTAATGAAATTTAATGAAAACCTTTAAAACAAAACTTATCATGCAATAAAATTCAAGTAATACTACCTTTAAAAATAATATATTCAACGTAATACTTTTAAAGAATTATTACTTTTCCGAAGATTTTCGGTCCCCCGCCCTCTTGCCCTGCTTACACAGATGAATCGCGGTAAAAAGAACAAGATCCTTGAAAAACAGAAACAATTCCATTATTGGGCACAGCCTTTGTAAGTTTGCTCATTTGAAAGGAAACCTAAATGCATTATGTTCCAAAGAAAAGAGAGTACCGATATCAGACATCTATTGTCCACTCCACAGAAACTGGAAATGCACGTGTTTCCAATTTTCAACCGATAGTCGGTGTAAATAAAGTGCCCCTGATGTGAAATCTGCTTCGTTTGTCTCGTTCCATCCAGTGTTAAAGAACTACTCCGTCTTTATATTATTTGCCTGTGTTTCGAGTTATTTACTTATTTTAGTGTAATCTTAAACACTTTTCGTAAGCTTGTGCTTCGTACTTTTTTTGAAAATAGTGTACAGTACACAATATTATAAAATATCATGACCATCACAGCTCAGATATGCTGATGTTGCATCTTGCATAACAAGAACTGTGAATTGTCCATGGTAAAACAATATAAGGTAAGATTACTTATATTAATTTTTTTTAATTGTGCCGCTTTCACAAGAGAGTTTATCAGTTTGAATTTTTGCGAAATCTTCAAAATTTGTCTAATGTATTTCGTTATTTTCTCTTTATACCTGTTGAGGGAAAAAAAAAAATCTGGGATGAAAATTAAATGACATTTTTAATATTTCCCGAAATATTATTTATTTGTTACTACAAACTAAACTGAATAATAACAAAAACTGTAGTAATAATATTAAAGAATATTTGTCTTTCATGCAATTGCAGACTATATAGGGGACATGGGGGCACATGTGAAAACGGGGCACATGTGAACATCGCAGTTTTTCGATAGTTACTATAAGCTTTTTTATTTGAAAAAAATTACTAAAGATGATAGCATCTGTAGACATATGGTAAAAATTTTTTGAAGCTCTATGACATTTTGTTTGTCCTCTGTAGCCAAAACACTGTTTTTAGATCTCAAAAGTAAAATCATTGCTCCAAGTTCATAAGCGAATAATTTTATTTATTTATTCATTTATTTGAATTTGAGTGTTTTACCATATACTATGAATACTAATAAACATTTTTGATAAAATTCTTTTTTCTTCTAAAATTGAGAAATGTTAATTATTCATCAATTTAACAGAAGCAGCAATGTGGGGCACATGTGAACAGGCTAGTTGGGGCAGATATGAACAGTTCATAAGTACCCCAATAATCATTCTATGTTTCTGTTTCTTTCAGTTAACTTAATGAGAGATAAAGTCAGTTCCATTATCTACAATTTTCCTGAAATTGAAGATATTTTCCTCTCACAAAGTTGATTTTGTATTGAAACTTCCACAAACACATCTTTCAGCAAATACATAAAGAACAACAGGCTCGTCTACGCTCAATTGTACTTTAAATAAATTTAATGTTTTCTAAAAATCAATAAGTGTTATATATTATTTTACTAAACGGTTTACAACAATATTTTTTATGCATTGTTAATACAAAAGTATTACTTTGAACAACTTTGCAAATTTTTCTTTTACATTTGTTCTAACCTTGCAATGATGGCTTACTTCCATCTCTAAAACATTTATGTATATGATGCTTTGAATGGAGATAGATACCAGTAATATTTTAAGAAAGTACAATTTTTAAACTGATAACTACCGTAAAATCCTGATTGTACCCCCCCCCCCTGTTTCAAAAGCAAAAGAAGTTGGGGGCGGGGGGTTATAGTCGAGATTTTTTTTAATCATTAAAAAACCCTTCTTTATCTATAATTTATAAGAAAATAAGGCAAATACAGGAGTGAGAATCTTTCGTATTTCGGCAGATTTCCGATAAATAATATGTAAATGCCCCCTCCCTATAATTTCCCCCAAACAAAAACCCTTAAACAAAATTTAAAGCTTTAATTTCTTTTTTTAAATTGCTTCTTTATTTTTTTATTTTATTGCAACAATACTTAATGAATCATCTAAGACTCTCCCCACCAAATCTACTTATTTTCATTTTATAATATTTTGCTTAAACATATCACGCAGAAACTAGAGAAATATACATATATATTTTTCTTTATGGTGAATTTAAAAGGTAATATAACTAATGATTACTATGACAAATGAATAAAGGAATAAAAAGCACATTAAAGGATATTTTTTCCTTGTGTTCACATGTGCCCCACGTGTGTTCACAACTACCCCGCTGATGGGGCACATGTGAACAATTTTTTGATTTTATAAAACTATTAAAAATGTAAGAAGAACTATACAGGTGATTTTGAGAAACATACCATCTGCAAAAGAAAGTTCTGTTTACTATATTAAGTAGTTTTTGTTTATCGAAATTAATCCAGTTATGAGAAAAAGCTATATTTATGCGAACTGTTCACATGTGCCCCCATCTCCCCTATGGATATTTAACTGTTTAAATAGAAGGATTCAAACCAACGCTTCGCTGTGATATCTTTTTAATGTTGAAAAAATAAAGAATTACTACAATTTTTAAAAATAATTCACGTAAAATAGACGTCATTCTTTCCCTGAACGAAAATAACTTTTCTGAAATTTTTACATAATTAGTATTTTTATCCTAGAGATTGTATTATATAAAATATTATTGAATTGTATAAAATGATATTTTGCACTTTTGTGTTTTGACCCAACGAAATCGCTTTTGTTTGTTTTATTTTAATATTTTATTTTCCATTTGGAGATAATTGTATGGAGATTGTTATTCGGGTATCCGGGGTAAAGTTTGAATTAACTCATTAGATAAGGTGAGCAGAATTCGAAAATAGAGATAGCTATTTTAGAAAAGTGTGGTGGAAAACAAATACCTCTAAGTTGGCAACACTGATCTAACATCAGAAGTGCAATGTTTTGCGGGAACTATTTTTGTGCATATTACATTTCTATAGTATAAAATACTAATTTAGGTGTCATAATTATTTTAAGAATAAAGTTTTCGCTATAGCAATATACTAGTATATATTTTTAAATAATTTTTTTATACATAATTTATATAGTATGTATGTGTGTATGTATATATATATATATATATATATATACATACAGTAAAACCTCTCTAAAGCGACCACATTCCGTTCAAATAAAAATTGGTCGCTCCAAGAGGTGGTCCCTTAAGGGAGAACATGTTTAAATCTAGAGTTTAATTGTTGAAAAAAGGTAACAATTAATGTTACTAAAATTTATTTTTCACATTAAGAAAAAAAAGTATCAAAACAAAAGTTAATTACTGCAGAGTGTAAAAAATGAATACATTGACGTTTGCTTTGATTTTACGGTTTTATCTTTGATAACTTTTATTTCTAAGTCCTTTCGAAATTCAGTAAATAAATGCAATTTTTTTTTTTTTTTTTTTTTTTTTGATGGGTACAAATAATGACCATTTTATTCATTTATCTATCTCCTTGAGAGTTTCCAGACAGAATAGGGCAGGGTAGTTTATGGACCGTCATTCTTAATTTGTCATCAGAGTTAAATTCATTGCCTAAAAAGGCACAAAGAAGTTTAAACAGTTAAAATTTCCCGGAATAAAAGAAATATATAAACTTAGTTTAGAAGTTTGATGACTAATGCGCTCTCTGGAATTATTTTTCTAATAAAACCTTCTTCAAGCGATCAGGAAAAAATGGAATTTGTTTCGTTTTCTTCAAAGAAATGGGTCGCTCATGGAAGGAGTTCAACTGGGATGGTCTCTGAATGGAGGTAAAATTAGTATTGAGCCTATGGGAATAAATTTCGTTCCATGCAAAAATGACCGTTCAGGGAGGTGGTCGCACAGGGAGGTTTCACTGTATATATATATATATATATATATGAGCATTTGCGCCTTTTTGTAAGGCAATCGGCGCCCTTTTTATCCATTTTACCACCGCACTCTCAGTTATGCCAGTACGACCCTGGTACAAATGTAAATAAGTGCGAGTAGTAAGTCAAAATTCATTCATTTTTAGTCATATCATAATGTTAAAATATTTATTTGCTTAAAAGACGTTATAAAAATACATTAAAAGTAAATTAAAAACTCTTTATTTACATGTTTCAACTTATTTTCTGAGTCGTCATCAGAATGTATAATAGAAAATTACAAATGTATAATGAAAAATGGAAAAAATCATCGAAAATAAACGAGTAATCATGTAACGCGCCCTATATTTTCGCGATATTTTGCTAAAAATCACCAAATTAGGAGACAAAAACAAAATGTTATAAACGTGTACAAACTGTCAATAACTGGCTAATTTGAAGATCTAATTCCAGATTTCAAATCCAATTTCTACCATAACTAATAATCTTTTATAATTGAGAACGTGTTAAAGGCTTATTTTTTTATGTACAGAAATATTTATGTACTGACATATATTCATAGACATACACACCCGAGCGCTCTTCTTTGTCAAATTGCCGCCAAGCTTCACCGTGTTTCGTCAGATATCGCGTCAGATATTTGATAAGACAAAACGAGTCTCCATAAAAATGTCCAAATTCGGAAAAACTGGCTAATTTTTCAAAATTCTTATTCATATTCATTTTTGACCATAACTAAGGATAATTCATAACTGGGGTTCATATCATAGTGACGAATTTTGGAAAACGTTCTTTTGTGCAAAATTAACAACATTCTTGTCACCAAAGTGAATTTTTGTAGAAAAAATGTAATTGTGTATGAATTATAATTTAGATTATATCTTTTTAATAATTATATTTTACTTGCAATAATAATAATTTTTTCCGATATAATTTAATATTATAACTGCGTGTACTGTCGTACATAATATAACATATGTGTGCATAAATATCAGAGTTCTGCTTTAATAGATTAAAAAATTTACAATTAATCAAAATAACCAGTTTGACGATGAGTTGAAACGAAAAATGGAATAGGGAGCATATAATATGTATGTTACTTTGAATTGATTGCGATAGCCATAGAAGTTTTTACTTCAGGTGTGCGGTCTTAAGCACATACATTTTTCAATTTATTTTTCAAGATATAACTTCTTATCTGTAGTTCTTTTATTAAAAATAGATATAACTTTTTTTTAATCACGGAAATGATTACTCAGTTTACTAGCACAATAGCACATGCTTTAAATTTATATTTATAAGTAATTAAAATCACTTAAAATATGTGTTATATTTTATATTTTACTTGTTATATGCAGATATTAAATATTCAAGAAGAAACAAAAAAGGAGAGATTGTCGATTATTCTGAATGTTAAATTCGTCAAGAATATCCATATTTGAAAATTTCTGAGTTTGCCTGCCATTGACATCCTTAAAACAATATAATAGCCGATTTAGTAATTTCTACTAATTTTCTTCTGACTGTAAATGACATCTATAACTGTAAAACACATTTTAAATATACATGCCGGAAAAAGCTACATATATCTATCATTTTCAATGACACAAATAATAATACATTACAACAGAATTTTTAAGCATAAGTATTTTTTTTTAACAAATTGCTATATACCATACAACACCTTATCCAATACCGTAACTTATTTTAAGCTTTTATGCACATCTTATTACTTCTTTTTTCTGAATTTATACTTTTCTTTTATAAATGTAACCTTTATCCAATATGCTGCAATTCAATCACATACTTTCCTTTTTAAAATACATCACAGAATGTTGATAAAGGTATAATACTTTGCTATGTTTAATGAAATAACAAAGATAAATTTATGCATCACTGAAAATTTTGAAACATTTCACGACATTGCAAAAATTTTAAGTTTCACATTTTATGTGTAAGTATACGAATGCAATCGATTTGTTTTACGTGTCTTGGTAAAGGACCTGTAAATGCTGTTAATGCTGCATAAAGGTTTTTGATAGGGAATATATTGTAGATTACACTCAATACAGGAGGTCGTTAACACTTTATGTAAACGATTTTCGCAGTTAATTTCTACACGCAAATACCAGGGGGCGGGTGGTTGTTATTGTTGTTTACAATTTCCCTCTATTCGATAACCTTGAATCTTGGTTACAACACAAGCTCAAATATTCCATGATCCAGAAAACAGTTATGTCAATTTTCTCTCACAACTTTTGGACGGCTTTCAGAAATCTTCCTAACAATTGCTTCAACAAACCAAATGTTTATGGGGGTCATGTGCATTTACATGCTTTTTCCAAAAATCTCCGACGAACGTCGTAAATCACCGCCTGAGCTTTCTTTTCCAAACGTTCTGTGGTCACCAACAAAATAAAGATATATCAGGCAATATAGCAAGATATATCAGGCAATTAGATAAATATCAGGCAATGACCTCCACCGCTGACCTCTGAACACTAGACTCCCGACAGAAGTCATAAAACATGAAAGACAGAGCCTGACCACATCAAACATTGCGCCGAAAAAACTTAGTCTGTTCCATTCTTTAAACTTACAATGAACTCTCGTTAATGTTTCTTCGCTTAAAACTTATCTCTAATTAACGAGGACAATTTTCTTTTCCCATCATTTCCAGTTATCAATTTCCTATATCATATCATTTGTAATAAATATCTGCTATCGCTTAGAACGTATGGATGATAAGGGCAATTTTTTTGCAAACTAGGCAGAATCGAAACTGCTTTGGTACATTATTTTTTCAAAAGCAACCTTGATGTAAATTTAATTATTGAGAGAACAAGAAATTGTTAGTGTGATTAATAAAGATAAAGAAAACTTTCAACTACCAAAAACGTGAGACGTTCAAAAGTTGCTAATGAAGGTTTGATAAATAAAGCCAATCGAAATGTGATATAAATAAAACAGACAAAAGTTTTCAGTGTGTAGGAAAATTGGAAAATAATGTTGTACAAAGGTGATTTCTTCAATTAAACTAAAGAACATTTAAAAATTACTTTAATTATAGTTAATTATGTAAGTATATCAATTCTTTTGTATATTTTGTTTGTCATCAGTAATTTATTTTATTATATTAACAAATTGTAACTAACTTGCTTTTTAACTACAATTTACAAGCTTTTTACTAACTACAATTTACAAGCTTTTTACAAGTACAAAGAAAAAGTTTATGTCAGCATTAAATTGATTACATATTTAATTTCTGTCCAAAATTTAATTCAATTTATTCAGCAAAAGTTATTTTACACTATTCAAATGTTTATAACTTTTAATGCAGATTCGGTTACTGCGAACAACAAATGACCTCACTTGAAAGTCCACATTAACAAGAGTTCACTGTACTACTTCAGGTGGGACACAATTTATCTCTGATTGTGACTGTTTTCTCCAAATATACGTCAGTTGATTAGAAAGTGTGACTGACATCTTTGTCCATATGAGGCTCTATTTTATTAATGTTTTACCATTTAAAACTAGAAACATCTTCTTCAAAAATGGATTTCAAAACATTCTGCTGATAGTTGACTGAATTTACTTTAGTTTTAGTTGATACTTTTTTTAGCTTTAATTCAGCTTCATAATAAAATCGAACAGCAATCGGGAATCTCTTCAGAAATTTTTCGTTACTTTCATGAAACCATTTTCGTTGTGTTTGTCTTCTGTCAATTGATTTAAAAAAAAAATGCACAATTTTTGTTACAGCCATTTAAACAAAGCCATGCTTCATCTAGTGGCACTACAAATTACCATTTAGAAACAGCTAGATGTTTGTTAAAGCGATTGTTGAGGAAACGCATTTCATTAAAAAGTCTTCGAAAAGCTGCCCAAGAGGTATGGAAGAAAATTGACATGACTGTAGTTAGAAATAAGCGATTATAATAAGATTTTCGAGCCAAAATAAAAACTGTTAATGAAAACTATTTAACAGAATCAAATTGTCGCAAAGAATGCGACAATTATGTGTAGAAACGAGATGTGAACATTTTTTCCATAAAGTGTGCATAGCCTCCTGTAATATATTTTACTTTCGTGGATGTCCGAACAGTTTTATTTATGTGTTTCTTCAATGATTTTATCCCAATAGGTAATTAATTGTTGGTTTTAAATTAATTTCGCGTATTTAACTTAGTGTTTTTGCAGATTGTTCCCGTCAGAAATGAGTTTACATTTTCAGTTAGGTGAATATACTACGTCTCATCAAAATAATTATTAAAAAAACTAACACTTTCAAATCAGACAATTTAATAAAATACACATTAAAATCACATTAAAAACATTAAAGAGCATGTAAACGTTTCAGACAAACATTAGTCCCTAATAAGCGCAATAAAAAACTTTCAAGTCACGAAAGATGAAATTTAAAACAACTTACCGAAGGAACCACGTTAAAACAATTAAAACAAGTCAAAATAAAAGTCATAACAAAACCGTGTACTCTGACTTGCCATGGCAATATTACTTTTTGAAAATTAATGGAAGGACTGTATTATTAATATGTTATTTCCGACTTTTTTTTGACACCTCAATTTACATTGTATTTAATCTGCTATAGATAAAATTTTAAAGCGCATTTCAACTGCGCTCGTCTCGATCGCCAGTGCAATTTCCGTATTTTAGTCCGTTTTTCTTAAAGTGTATTTTTAATATACCTACGCTAATAATATCACTACAGCGAACCTTATCAATCTAATTTAGTTATACGGCAAGGCATTTTCGAAAGTTAAGTTCATGCTGGTAAACTAGGGGTCTGCATGGGCCCGGGCTTGGTCCGAAGCCCGTACCCGGCCCGGCGGAATGGAGGCGAATTTTCAAACGGGACGGGCCGGGCCGACAAAAGAATTAATCGGGCCTGTCGGCCCGATATAAGAATTTAAGCGAAGCAGATAAAATACGAGCCATTTTCAATGAATATGATTTTCTCGAGAAGTATAAATGTGCGTCACGAGCCGATGCGAGTTTAACAACATCAATACAGAAATGTAACATGTCCATCGTAGAAATTGGCATCGTTTAGTTACAAGATGTCTGATTCCGAGTTTAATTTTTTTTCAGCAGACTCGTGCCGGGACGGAACTGGTCTTAATCGATCTCAGGATATGTAGAACAGACATTGTGTTTTATAGTATTAATAGTGATAATGAACTTCTCTTAACAGTATCTTTGGAAATATACCTTAAGGTGGTTCTCATATTCACTGCTCAACAATGCGAAGCTTTCAGACACATTTTCTGAGAAAATTTTTAACTATAAAG
This sequence comes from Maratus speciosus, assembly GCA_963932465.1. Taxonomy (NCBI): domain Eukaryota; kingdom Metazoa; phylum Arthropoda; class Arachnida; order Araneae; family Salticidae; genus Maratus; species Maratus speciosus. The sequence continues at coordinate 327,287,756 of OZ010795.1, read as the reverse complement.
GCATAAAATTGACAGGCCTGCCTATTTTAGTCATTTGGAAACAAATAACTTTTTCCATACTTGATAAATTACTTACAGAGATAACAGAGATTCCTGTCACGTGACTGTACGTTTTTCTCCTTTTCTGTGCTATCGCTTCCGGAAATTCGATTCAAAACGCTAACTTTGACAGTATTTTCAGAAAGATATATTGCTTTTATCTATGAAAAAACGACATTTACATAGCTTCTGAATAAGAATACCTGCCAATCTTACGCGTTTCCGAAAAGAAAAGTATTTATAAATGTGTCGAAATTTGGCTCCTTTGGACTTGAGAAAAGCATTAAAAAAGAGAGAAATATTTTCACAAATCTACTTTTTATTATACAGCTTCAAAAGTTATCATGTTTTTAATCCTTTATTCTGAACTACATTAATCTTTTAATGAATCCTTATTTCCATTTTGAAATGTCTGTAGACACGATGACTAAAACACTGTAATCGTTAATATTTACTATTGTGTGTTTTCTGCTTTGCGAATATCATAGTAATGTAAAATATACTGTAAAATGTTCCCATAAATATGTATATAGTATTCATTAAAAGAATCTTAATTGTATGTTGAGAAAAAACGGTTTTTTTTTTTTTTTTTTTTTTTTTTTTTTTTTTTTTTTTTTTGTAGAAATTGTGTTGGGCTGGGCCGGGCCTGTTTTCACTGATTTTCGTACGGGCCGGGCCCGGGCCTGGAAATTCCGGCCCTTGCAGACCTCTAAGGTAAACAGACAGAGAACAAGCGAAGTCAAAAACTTTTACAGAACGTCATAAACATTTTTGAAAATTATGATGAAAAGTGTTGAAACATAAGACAGTCAAGACTAATTATTCATCTTCTAATACCTGATTTTTTTTATCTATGTTTCTTTAAGTCAACAGAAGAGTTAAGGAACTATTGAAAGTTTCTTGGGCTGTTCTAAAATCCAAAGGGAATATTCTTTAATTCATTTTTGTATGGAAAAGCGTGAAATTCGTAGGTATTATTTGGAAACTATGTAAATCAAAGACGTTTTTCCTTTATTGATAAACGCAAAAGACCATTCAGAAAATACAGTCAAAGTTGGCGTTTTGAACCGAATTACCGAATTTTCAACGCAAGAAAGGAAAAAAAATGGTGTAACGTAACCCAAAATCGCTTATAACTCAATAAGTAATCTATTTATTAAACTAGTCGGATGTGGCAATCCCAAAACTTTCGTTTCTCTCATAAATGTTAATACTTCCTGAAAAATGTAACATAGCAGCGCCACCGGTTAGATGATTTACTCCAAAATCTAATCAGCAGCAATTTATGTCTTCTTCTAACAGAATCTGAAGTTTCGCGAAAATCCGTGCATTAGTTTTTGAGTATAGCTATGGCGGAAGGCGAAAAAATTCTTCATAGCAGCGCCACCTGTTGGGATACCAAAACCTAATAAGCAACAACTTAAGTCAACTTGGTAACTGAATCTGAAGTTTGATTAAAATCCGTGCATTACTTCTTGAGATAAAACTATTGCGTAAATCTGGAAAATGCAGCATAGCAGCGCCACCTGTCGGGCAATTTACATCAAAACGTAGTCAGAGCTAACTCATATCAAGGACTTACTGAATCTGAAGTTTAAGGAAAATCCATGCATTAGTTCTTGAGATAGAGTCATTTCGGAAATCGTGAAAAATGCTGTATAGCAACGCCATCTATTGGGCGATTTACACCAAAACGTAGCAAACACCAACGCATACTAAGGACTAACTGAGTCTCAATTTTCATAAAAATCCGTGCATTAGTTCTTGAGACAGAGCCATTACAAAAATCGTAAAAAATGCAGCATAGAAGCACCACCTGTTGAGCGATTTGCACCGAAAACTAATCAGCACCAATTTATATCAGCGACTAACTGAATATAAATTTTTACCAATTTCCGTGCATCAGTTCTTGAGATAGAGTGCCGACAAAATCTGTGTCACACACAGACACATAGACAGATTCACAGACAGACATTTTGTAAAAACATATTTTTCTGGATCTCTGACTCCTAAAACGTGTAAATCCGTCGAAAACCGGAATTCGAAAATGTTCACCAATCTAATACCTTCATCTTGTAAAGGTAGAAGAAAGTAAAAATGGAAAACTCTTTTCAATTCCAAATCACTTTAATAGTCAGCCCTCCAACTGTTAGCCTTTACTTTTAAAAATGAGCCCGTCATTTTAAATCATTTTATCATGTCATTTTAAATCATGTAATTTATTATCATTTTATCATTTAAATCATGTTATCATTTAAATCATGTATTTTATCATTTAAATCATGTCATTTTAAAAACCATCATACCTTCTAAAGTATCAAAATAACTATTTTGAGCTATTTATATTTTTATCGGTATAATGTTAAAGTTCAAGCGTATATAAAATATTAAAAATTCGCACAGCATGAAAAAGTATTACATTAACAAAACTGTAAGAAAAATTTCAAAATATAATCATAAACAGATGATAATGTACTTTTTTCAGTGAAAAGTATCAATTTAGAAAGGGTTATATTTCCACTAATTAGGTAACTGTACTTTTCTCCATCTAGTAAGAGCAATGAAAAAAAATTTAATTATCTATTTTAACAGTTTAGTTTTATCCTTTTTTAACACCCAATGTTTAAGAAATTTTAGTCACCTTATTATAACCTAAACCTTTTAAAATAGTTAATAAGCTTTAAAATTTTTATAAAAAGTTGGAAACATAAATATATACCAGGCCTATAATTATTTGAATTACACTTTTAATTTACCACGATACACATTTTAAAGCTTTCTACAAATACTCCAAAGCATACTCAATTGTTAATTTTTAAGAAACTTTTAACTTTTCAACAAATTGGTAAATAAGAAGAATGACCATTTTTCCTACTAGATCATTGTCAATTGATTTTTTTTTTTTTTTCTTGACAAATCAGAGAATAAAAATTTCGTTTAACATTTCATTAAATGTAATATAATGAGTTTTAAACGCACATCTTAAAACTTTCAATCGTAAAAAGGCGTGAATAAGAACTTTAGGCGTAAAAAATTAGTATTAATTTTTTTTATTCAAAATATTCTATCTAAGGGGTTCTCAAACTATGGTATGCGTACCTGTACTGGTACGTGAAGCTCTGTTTACAGGTACGATATAATCCGATACAGGTACGTGAAATAAAATAAAAAATACAACATGTGAAATCAAAAAACGGCTCGATGCCCCCTCTCCCCTCTGCTTTCTTGATTTGTCAGTTCACTGGCTCCGTGTCTGTTATTACTGCTTTGACAGCGTTTTGCTTTCTGTTATTTTAATGTAATTTCGATTAGTATTTTTAGTTAAATAGAACTAATGCATAGGTAGCAGTTGAATTGACCATTCATTCCCCCTTTAAAAAAAATAAACATTTTCTTCTATTATTATGTTGTATATGTGTATTGTGTATATTATTTATTTCAATGAGCTTCGGGCTCGCATTAATAAGCAGTTTATTTTAAGAAGGTATGTGAATTTCTTATGTAGGTTATTCATTTAAAAAATTTTCTTAAGTGTATTTTACTGTTGGTATAAACAAACATTAGTATAAGCATACATTGGTATAAACATACATATAACAAAAAATTGACGTCAATATATCATGAAGTATTGTAGCTTGTTTTTTAACCAAAACCCTGTATTTTGATAATGTACATATCATTAAAATGTAATGATGATACTACCTTTTATTTCAATGTAACTATAAAGCAGTCAATCATAGTGCCAATTTAATAATGAAATCATGTAATTACATACAGTAAAATTAGCTCAGGCAGAAGCACAAAAGAATGGAAAAATATTTCGTTCTAGATATATTCTGTTTACAAAGGTTTTTCTGTATTACCTTTGAGTTTGTCACCGGATGGTATGCGGAAGTATGAATTTCTACTTAGTGGTACGCCGGTCTAAAACTTTGGGAACCCCTGATCTAAAAATTTAGGTATTTTACCTTCTTTTTCTATCAAAACAACAGAAAGATAAAAGCGAACTACAATTGATATGGGGTGATTAGGAACGACAGTTAAAATCCATGTATGCCCCTACTGTTACATGTATGGAATGGGTGATAACTGTGAGAAATGAATACGAAAACGTGAAGACATTTTAGCATTTTAAAGAAGTAAATTTTTCCATAACGTCTTTTAGTGTTAGCCAAAGGAACTCTTCTTGGCAATTTGCCGAAACGGAAGTTCCAGAAACTTCTATATACCCTTTATCTTGAGTGCGTAGAACTTTGCTAATAAAGAGTCTCACTGCGTCCTTGGTCTTACCATTCATTTTGATAATGTAGTAGGTCTACTACATTAGGCGTTAAAGTTTTCGGCTTTTCAGGGCTTTTGAGAATATCATAGTCGGGTTTTCCACGTGATGCTGTTGAAAACGCATCGAGGCGTTAAAGTTTTCGGCTTTTCAGGGCATTTGAGAATATCATAGTCGGGTTTTCCGCGTGATGCTGTTGAAAACGCGAAATCTTTGTTACTGAATTGAATGGAGTAGTCTGAGTCATCTGAAGAAGATAGTCTTGAATTAATCTGGGAGTCTTTTTGAGGCGTCCTTTAGTCATTATAGATTCTGGCTCTGTAAAATACAAAACATTGACTCCACACATTACAATTCTATGACATCACAATAAGAAAATATCGTTAACATGAAATGTCTAATAACAATGGAAGAACTTTATGAAATGCCATTATATAGATCATGTAACATAAAGTTAGTAATAAAAATATATTAACGGTTGTTTTGTACTTACAGGAGAAGTTATGGAGAGGCAAAAAAAAAAAGATTTATTTATGTTCATGTTGTTTACGTTCTTGCTAGTATAAAAGAAGTGATGCAAACAACATAAAATGTATTTTTCCATTTTGTTATTATGTTACCGAACCATTGCCTACTTAATATATGTATAACGGCCTGTTAATTTCGCCAAAATCCGCCGAAAAATTGTAGCCGGGTTTAACCCCGTGTTTTAGCACAAATCCTGCCCAAATTAGCATTGAATAAGCTGATTTCTATTCTGTCCACATTGTCAGAGTTTTGGTTCAGGGTTTGCACTATTGGTCAGAATTTACTTGGGCAAGGAATTAGCCTTCTATGGCGATTAACTTCATACATTAAACGCAAATGGGCTTGCCTTATAGATCTCGTATGCCTCAACCGAACTGACAAGAGAAATATCTTAAAAAGACTAATATATAATTGTCTGAGCGAAGCGAAGGCTAATGCATAGCGCGATATTACTTTCCGGGCACATACAGCTATGATGGATATTAAAGCCATGGCCTACTAAAAGAATGCCTAATAAATATCTTTCGTCAAGCATAACTCAAAAATATTTGCCGGATTTAGTTTCTGACTGCACCAGATGGTACCTATGATGGTAACCTACTGAATGCACATACTGTCAAAAATAAGTTCTAAACACTTTAAAAATTATATTAAAAAAACTGATAAAAAAGCACAATTTATCTGCATGCGTCACGGAAATTTAGTGTACGTCATTTTCACTGGCTGGATGTTTTCGTAAAAAAACGGATTACAGCACATGGAGCAAATGAAATATGCACGCACTAATATTAAAGTATAATAAAACCTATTTAAACAGGAAAATAAATTTGGATTTTTTTTTCTATTTAACCCTTTCAAGAGTAAGGCATTTCTGCTCGAAAACTGATCAAATAATTAATTCATACCGCAATTTACGAATAAATTTATTCGAAAATGATCAAAAGCTGTTCTTCACGTATATTATGAGATCGAAATTGTACTAAAAAAAATACTGGTGCCAATTGTCAGTTTGGGCATTAAAATTAAGCGTTTGCAAACTGCAACTACCACAAAGGCGGTGTAGGAGGAAAAAAACGTTCTAAAAATGCAATTTGTGTGTTACTGAAGGAACTAGAAATATGGAATTTGGAATATTAGTTACTTATAAGATATAAATGATTTCTAAGAACATTTCCTAAACAATTCGAAATTTAAAAGGAGTGAAAATGCGCAAAAAACGTTCTAAAAAACGTTCTAAATGGTGGTTTTTACTCAATACCAGGAAATACCAAACCGATTTAAAAAATAATGATGACAATCCTTGCTCCAAGATAGACTATACTTCATGTCGGTGCCACTACCCCCCAAAGGGGTATGGAAGCAAAAAAAAAAGTTCTAAAAATGCGATATTTGTGTTACTGAAAGGCCTAGAAATATAAAATTTGGAATATTAGTTACTTATTAGATATAAAGGATTTCTAAGAGCACTTCTTTAAAAAATCCAAATTTCAAAGGGGGTTATAATGCACGAAGAGCGTTCTAAAAAACGTTCTAAATGGCGATTTCTACGCAATTTCTGGAAGTATCAAATCGTTTTCAAAAGTATGATTGTAAATTGATGGTGACAGCCCTTGGTCTAACATAGACTCTATTTTATGTTTGCGTCACTACCACCTGGGGCTTGCAGGAACAAAAAACGTTCTAAACTACGGTTTTTGTGTTATTGAAGGGCCTAGAATCATGAAATTTGGAATGATAGTTACTTATATGATTGTAATGATTTCTATGAACATTCCCTAAAAAATATCGAAATTTAAAGGGGGTGAAAATGCGCTAAAAGCTTTCTAAAAAACGTTCTAAATTGTGGTTTCTATGCAACCTAAGGAATTACTGAACCGATTTCAAACATAATGGTGTAAAAATGATGGTGACAGCTCTTTCTCCAAGATAGGCTATATTTTATGTTTGTTTCTACTACCCGAAAGGGAGTGTAGGAGCAAAAAAACGTTCTAAAAATGCGATTTTTGTGTTATGGAAGGACCTAGATTCGTGAAATTTGGCATAGTATATACTTATTAGATATAAATGATCTCTAAAAACATTTGTTTAGACATTTGAAATTTAAGAAGGGGGGGGGGGGGAAAGTAAGAAGATAGTTCTAAAAACGTTGTAAATGCCGATTTGTGAACAATCTGAGGAATTATCAAACTGATTTCAAACGTAATGGAAGGAAATCGATGCTGACAGCCTCTGCTCTAACATAGGCGCTATTTCATATTGGTGTCACTACCACCTGGGAGTTGCAGAAGCAAAAAGTTTTAAATTGCGATTGTTTAGACATTTGAAATTTAAGAGGGGTGAAAATGTAAGAAGATAGTTCTAAAAACGCTGTAAATGCCGATTTGTGAACAATCTGATGAATTATCAAACTGATTTCAAACGTAATGGTAGGAAATCGATGCTGACAGCCTCTGCTCTAACATAGGCGCTATTTCATATTGGTGTCACTACAAAAACAAGTCAGAAGCAAAAAAGTTTTAAATTGCGATTTTTGTGATCGGTAGGGGCTAGCAATTTGAAATGGTACTTGAACGGAGGCATGATACATATTTATTAGATGGGCAATTCCATCGTAACTGACGTACCATTTGATCATCGAATTTTGTTTTCAAAACTATGCAGAAAATTTTCTAATAAAACTAGAACAAATTTTTACAATTTAAAATATTTCTTTCTAAGGACTTAACACCCAAATACCTGCAGATTATTTCAATCTCTCTTTTTGTCCCAAAAATTGCATTTCAAAATACTGTAACTGACGAAACATGAAATATACAAACATTTTTTCTGCCTTTATTGAAGTGTAAAAATTATCAAAACTATCTCGTTAAAAAAAATGATTTAATGTTCTCAAAAACACTAAGTAATGCCAAATTATAACTATAACTTGTTTAATTAATTTCTGAGTAATAAGAAAGAAAACAAATGGCTTTTAAACGTGTAACTGACGTAACTTTTATTGTGTAACTGACGTAACATTATGACTTTACAAAGACAATAATGGTACTTAGTTTGTAAGCAGTAATTTACAATGCCTTTTTATTAGGATTTTGTTATAGAATATAAAAATATCAAGTTGTCCAATCATATCCTTAAATTAAACATATTATTAATTTTACCCCCCCCCCCCCAAAAAATGATAATTTTCTGTGGAATTGCCCAGATATAAATGATCTTTAACGACAGTTTCGAAAAAATTGTAATGTAAAAGGGGTGAAAATGTGCGAAAAGAGTTCTAAAAGTATTCTAAATTGCTATTTCTACACAACTTCAGGAAATATCAAACCGATTTCAAAAGTAATGGTTACAAATTGATGGTGACAGCCGCTGCTCCAACATAGATTATATTTTATGTTGCTGTCACGTTTCAAATGAAACGAATGCAATATGAATATGGTATGGGAAAATTTTTTGGCCATTTATCCCCTGCGTTTGGCTAACATAAAAGTTTCAATATTGCCATTGGAGCACAGATCTCATGTACGCATCACGTTGGAGCGATTTTTTTCTAACACCAATTTTGCGAAGATCTCGTTTTCGAATACCAGTTACATATATATTTTTAAAAAGGGAAAAACAATAAATAAAAAAAGTTTAATTAATAACTATATAGAAAAAAAGTTTATATAATTTTAGAAAATAAAATAAAGGTAAATAAACAATTTATTAATAAATATACCGGGTTACCATATCAAGCAAAATAACGACACTTTGGCGCCAAAGTACCCCGATGCGTATGTGATATTAGCATCAGACAAAATGTTGTGCATATATGACATCTGTGCAGCAATGGGTTCATGGTATGCGGAATGAAATGAATATGTTATAGCCACTCTTTGTACAATAAGAATGGCCAGTAATCCGCATTCTGATACACAAGCAAGGTTGCCGTCAAACACGAATAATACTAACAACATTGTTATAACTGTGTGAGAGTTATTATAGCGATATAAAATTGGCTTTGATCAAACCACCACAAAAGGAGTATTTTACATATGTTTCGAGTGAAGCTCGATCATCAAGGCACTATTTCATTATACAAGTAACAGATATGTAAACAAAAGTTTAAATTCAAATGTAAATATTTGTAACCCCCCCCCTCCCCCCCCCCCCAAAAAAAAAAAGTCACCACAATGAAATTAACTTTGCGTTAAGCGACGCTTTTTAAAATACGACATTGATTGCAAACCAGATTACGGAACATTCCTATAAAATGAAGTAAACACGGTACTTTATTTTTAGCCGCGTTAAAATTTAAACAAGAGTATTTTTTTTTTTCGTCAAAAGCAACTTTTTTTCGCATGAGTAATTTAGAAACAATACTTTGATGTTAAAAGAAAATGCTTTGACTTATTATCTCTTATTATTATTTTTACTTATTTGTATTTTTAAAGAAATGAGTCAAAGTCGTATTTTTTAAATGTATTTAATTTATGTATTTCAAATGAAAAGAATGCATTACGAAAGTTAGCGATTTATCTCCTGTATCCGGCTCCTGTATTACCATGTGTCTAATACCCTTCACGATACTTCGTTGTTATATGGCCCTTGGCGCTTTTTTAAAAGTTTAACCCAATTCGAGTTTTAGAAAGTGAAATGTTTTTGCCAAATGATATAAACGACTATGAAAATAAAGTTGAAGAAGTATTAAGCTGGTTTATGTATCTATTTTAATAAATACATCTGCTAACACGCATTAAATAAATTATTTATATTTTTATATAATAAAATTTAAACGGCTCCTTTATCTGCATGTATGCTAATATTAGTAGTAACCTTTGTGTGTTTGTGGAATGTTTTCTCAGAAATTACCTAGACGATTTAATAAATAATGGTTTGAAAATGCTGGTGAACATCTCTGCTCAAACAAAGACTATATTTTATGTGGGTACAACAATCTCCATGGGTGCAGGAGCAGAAAAGTCCTAAAATTGCGAATTCTGAGATATAGTTTGGGCTAGAAATTTGAAATTTTGTGCGGTGGTTACGCTTAAGATGTAGGGGAAAGTAGAGGAATGTCGCTCACTTAAGGGAAAACATGAATAGCTAGTCAAATTTAGACAAACAAAATCAATATTTTATTAACGAAGTATAACTGCAAAGCATTAGAAACAGTTTGCAATCAATTAATTCATAAAATTTATAGAATTTTTTTTATCGTTTTATTTAAATAACTATCGATTGAGCGGTAATGCCCGACATAGTAGGGTAATTGCGCTCAGAGTTTGAATACAACATTAAAGTAAGACAAAAGTCACATATGTAGTTGTGTGTGCTGTTCACACCCCTGCAGACTTTTTGCAACCACTTTACACATATTGTGTTAGATATATAGTGGGCTACTTTTTTATATTTAGGTTTTTTGATTTTCACCACTTTTTTGAAATCGTAAAATTCTCCTTGTTTAAAGACATATTAAGACGAAAACAGGGGAATTTTACCATTTCAAAAAAGTGGTGTCAATCAACAAATTTGAATTTTACAAAAGTTGCCCACTGGCAACACGGCTTCTGAAATTCCACGTGAGTGCCATTACCCGTTAGTGCCATGTTGGGATTTAATGCATTATAATTGGCGTAACAACGCACTACAAAAATAAATAAAAGCATGAAAGTACAGCTAAATGTATATATTTTGTAGACATAATGAGTAAATTAATATTTGAAAATAAGAGTGTACACTTACCTTCAAGTTAGATGCTGTAGAATTTTATAATAAAGCAACTTCAAACTAATAACGTGAGGACACAAAAGTACTTTCCCCCCGACGGGCACTAAATCCTTACTGGGAACTTAGGTTGAAGTTCGCTAGGTGCCGGTACCGATCACATGTTTTCAATTCTATTCTGTTTAGAGATATTTGGTGAGCGGGATTACCCTTCTGAGCGTTATTACCCTACTTTACCCTAAATACTCGTTATGAACTCTTTCTGCAAGGTTCGAAAATTTAAAGTTAGAAATAAACGTAAAACGTTCAATAAAGTGTCTAAATCCCGATTTATTTGGAATTTTTAGAGAAAGAATTTTTGAAATTGCACATGGCTATTCCTTTTAAGTCGTTAATGCCGGTAAGTAAAAAAAAAATTAAAATGGTGCACCATAAAAAAAAGATCTAATCTGCAATTTCTAAGATACTGTTGGGTCTAGAAATTTAAAATTTGGCATGGTAGTAACTTATAAGATCTAAATGCTCGTTATAGAAAGAATTCAAACTGCAATGCACGCATTAGAAAGAATTCTAAAAAAATCGAAATTAAGAAGACTAAATAAAGCGGACAAAGTTCTAAAGATGATCTAAATAAAGAAGTACATGGAATTATTAGGAATATAAACATGAAAATTTGCATGAATGTTGCTTTTAAGACGTAAATACTCGCAATAGAACAATTTTTTTAAATTTCGCTATGTAAAATGATGCAGGAACGAAAAACTTTCGATTTTTTTTTTATTTATGTGCTACTGCTGACCTAAAAACTTTTTATCGGTTTGAAATTTTTAGACGGGATACTTTTGATGTAAGCGCTCTCTAAGAATGGCTTCTAAAAAATACAAAATTTAAAAAAGATGAAATGAACGAAAAACGTTCTAACTTATCATTCATTTTCATTGTTAGGTATAGAAACTTTAAATGTTCAATAAAACTACATTCCCTTCCCCCACAAAAAAAAACAAAACAAATAAAAACAAACATGCAACTTAAATGCAACAAAACGGGTAGCTACTTATCTAGCATTGAATAAGTTGTGTTAACATAGATAAATGTCGGTATGAAACAGAGAATAGTTGCACAAAAGTACTTGTCATAATGTTACTTCTCTGGGCAAAAGTGCCGAAAAGTGTCTGTTTGAATTTGATATGCAATTTTTTTTTCAGCTTCACTAATCTAGAGATTTAATCATAAGATCATTTTCTCAATTGTTATTAGACGATTTTTCATATAGTAACGTATTCGGGTAATTTTTTTTAATCGGGTTAATATTGACGTATTTTAGTTTGCATGATTTGTTAGAAAAATATGTACAGATTTGTAAATTACTCCAAATAACATTTTCACAGATCAAAGGTTATGCAGACGAGATATTCCAGATCTTGAGTCATAACTTGCGCTGCAGTCGATGCCTATTTGTTTGAGTGGAGGCGCAAGGGGCCTAATACCTCGAAAGGAATAAAGATACCAATCCTGTCAACTTATGTATTTTTTTCGGACAAAGGTTAAATATTTTTCAGACAGGCCATTTATTGTCAATTAAATATAGCATCTCATTTTCTATTCTTGTCTCTAGTTATTATTAAATCTATGTTCTCACTAACATCGCTCAGACTAATCCCTCCAAAGACTTTTAAGATACATATACTTGCAAACTGTCAGTTTAACTGAGGATTTTTGATCACAGCTGTTGTACGGCAGTATATATGTTTTATATTTTAATTTACCTAAGTAAATGCTTTTATTAGCGTATTTTTTTATTGCAGATCATTAAGTATTATTCTACGCTATTTCATTTAGGCCTTTTTTAAAAAAAATACTTTATTACTCATCAATTTTTTTGTTTTTTTCTTATAGCAAGTAAGTATTTCAATAAACATCCTCCAAGGATAAAAATATAGTGTTACTTTCGTTAATATGCATTTTTTTAATTACCTTTTTGCATAAAAATTAGTTTTAAAAATGTAGATTTCTTTACAAGTAATTTAAAATTTTGTAAATTACTATATTATGTTACAGTTGCTACCTTTAAACTAAACTTCCCTACCAGTTACTTTTGTAAGTCAAACTTAAAAAAAAGGTAGAATTATAATCTTTAACAATCTGTTCCCATATAAATTTCGCCTTTATTTTGGTTTATAAGGCATGATAAAATTAACTACTCTTTCTCACATACCATCCATAAAATTATTAATAAATCCTCTTATTTAACTTTATTTCTGAAAATTCAATATTTATAGCGCATATTTAGATATAAAAAATTGCTTCATGTAAAAAATATGCCATAAACTTCATATATATTGATAAAATTATTTTTTAAGCTCATCTAGCCGTAGTACTTAATGGTAAATAACTCACAGCTGACGTACAAACCTCGCGGTTCAGATGTTTCAATTTACTTCAAATCATTTCAGATGGCTGCCATGCTTTTGAATGGGAGTGGCCGAAGAATTGCCAGTCTAGTATCTTAAAAGTCTTTGAATCTCTCTAAGGGAAGTTCTAGTTTTCTTTATAAAATACGAGTGATTTTGTCGACTTATAGAGTTTGTTTCCTTTGCATTGCGCCCTTCTACGCATCCCCGTTTACGGCATGAAACTTATTTTTAAAAAAAGATAGTTTGATTGTGCTGCACGAATTGAGTTTGTTTTAAATTTATTACAATGATGTGTTACATTTCTAGAATTTTTTTCTGAAGAAAAATACTTTCAAACTTTTATATATAAGCTTTTGAGATGAGTGCTTAAAACGTTTTTAAACATAATTGTGTGCTTAGTACTCAAATGGAAAGTGAAATAAATACCATCGTTATTTTTTAGAAATAGGCTTGTTCTTTTTATTTGAGTTAATCAACAGTCTTAAAATTGCCTTATGAAAAAATAAACATTATCTCACAAAAGATCAAATATGTTAATGAGGTCAACATTACTATTACTTCTTCAGTATAATGCTATCAATCCACCATGAATACAATTCCCTCTCTTTCCAAACTGTGTCATATGGTTAAGTGACTCCATCATCATAAAATAATAACTCATTTTCACAAGATATCCTTATTAATGTCTCTTGCACTTGCCCCAACGTCATAAATTTTAAATGTCATCTCGCTGTCTAATGCATCATCGTAATATAAGCTCCTCCTAACTGCAGATTACGATAAACAGAATATAGAGATATGCAGTAAATAGGATAAAACAATTCTACATATTAAATACAATAGGAAGGTGAATTATAATTTAATCTAGTAAATAGAGACTAAGTTTTTCATCACCAAAAAATCTAAACAAAATGTTAATGACCTTTTATAATGAAATTGTCTGCGACGATTAGTTCTGTAGTCCTAGTAAATTTCCTATGAGAAGTAATGAAAAAACACGCATATCTATAAATATTTTTTTTCTGTCTATAATAATTTTCCCAAATTTACGTTGATGTTTTGTATGCAATTGTTTAAACTGCATATATTAACATTATTGAAACAAAAACATTAAAAATCCATTCATCCAGACATTATCAAAGTAAAGTATGCTTTTCTTATAAAAAATTACTTCTTGAAAAGCGATTCAACTATACTTATTGTTTATTAAAAGGAAAATAGAAGTGAAAGATGGGGAAGAAGCACTGTAAGCCGTTTAATACAAAAAGAAAAAAGAAAGAAAAAGAAAGAAAATCATTTCATAATTGTCTAATTTGTGACATTTTCAAATGTTTGGAATGTTGCCTTGGCTAGTGCATGAAAAATATGGCATTCCATGATGACTACAATTAATTTTGATGCAGACAGGTTGGTTTTGTTTCAAATTACTTTCATCAATATGACTAGATTACAACATGTTTTATCTTTTTAAAAACACTGATCACCAAAAAAAAAAATGACGAGAGTAGATTCTCCAAACTTTTTTCGTAATTTTGAGATTTTCTATTTCCTAAAAATTCTTACTTACGTTTTCAAAAGCCTCCCACGCTATTTTCACGGTGGCATTTAGTTTTTTTATAGTAGGATCATGAAATAGTTTTATTTGATTTTCAACAAAAATTGAAACAAAAACATTAAAAATCCATTCATCCGGATCAAAGTAAAGTATGCTTTTGTTATAAAAAATTACTTCTTGAAAAGCGATTCAACTATATTTATTGTTTATTAAAAGGAAAATAGAAGTAAAAGATGGGGAAGAAGCACTGTAAGCCGTTTCATAGAAAAAAAAAAGAGAATCATTCATAATTGTCTAATTTGTGACATTTTCAAACGTTTGGAATGTTGTCTTGGATAGTGCATGAAAAATATGGCATTCCATGATGACTAAAATTAATTTTGATGCGAACATGTTGGTTTTGTTTCAAATTACTTTCATCAATGTGACTAGAATACAAAACGTTTTATCTTTTTTAAAACACTGATCACCAAAAAAAAAAAAAAAAAAAAAAAATGACGAGAATAGATTCTCCGAACTTTTTTCGTAATTTTGAGATTTTCTATTTCCTAAAAATTCTTACTTACGTTTCCAAAAGCCTCCCACGCTATTTTCATGGTGGCATTCAGTTTTTTATAGTAGGATCATGAAATAGTTTTATTTGATTTTCAACAAAAATATCTTCTTTTATTTTGCTTTCGCTCATGCGTGGAAATTTTCGTATCAAATTCAAATTCTTCACCATCTATACTCATCTCTTTAGCAATATGTTTAATAAATCCATTTTTTTATGTGGTGAGAATCTATTTATATAAAATCCAAGTCTGTGTGTCCCTCACAATTCCGGTTGGACCACGTCATTTATCGCGGCCATGTTAGGCTTCCTATGGAGATATCGGTATCAGCTTCAACAATGAGTAATTGTTGAAAAGTAGAGGCAGGTTTGCTACAGTACCGCCAAATTCTAACCAACTTGGAAAAATACATCCAAATTTGGCGAAAGACCACCACATTTGGCGACAAAAATAAGTTTCATACATGAAGTCAACTTTGCGATACTTGATAATTTGCCGAAATTCTCATTGAAACCCATTAACCGTTCGTAATCGAGCTCACCGGAATTTAATTTAAACACCGCGCATTTAAGGTTTTTTTCAAAATCTACGAGTCAGAATTTCAAATGTAATATACGAAAATGTACGTCTTTACATATTCATCCCGATGCTGCTAATAAAATAACCGCCACTAGACGGCGCTGTACTATCTGAGCTCCTAACTGTCCAATTTTAATGTGATTCACATAGCCGGATACAGGAATTAAAATTTCGATATTTTTCCAGTATAGGGGCCTTGGTGAAATACAGAAAACTACCTTGGCGATATAGAGAAAACTGCCTTGGTGATATAGAGAAAACTCTCATGGCGAAATAGAGAAAACTCCCTTGGCGAAGAAGAAAATTTGACAAAATATTTTCTGGCAAGATATTTCCACATTTTAAAATGTGTTACTCTCTTCTATCACTGCGGAACAAGCGTGAAAAATTACTCATATTTTTGCACATCTGTTGTTTATATTTCTTTATATCTCATTTTCCGTCACTTTTGACGGGCTATCTTTCTAGTTTTAATATATTTTTGCATTGTTAACTGCTGCTTGGCTGTGCAACATTTTTCCTGCCATGGATATTTTCTTCTCACAGTGGTCACTTTTTTACGTTTAAGTGTTCATCTCTTGCTCGGTTGTTTCATTCATATCAGAAACAATTCAATTTTGAGAAACCTTGTTATTACCCAGTTGGTAATGTTATAAATTTCAGGCTGGTGCATATGTTTTACTGGCTATCTTTAGAATGTATTTTTCCAATAAATTTTGGGTGTTTCAGTACGCTTATTTCATATGAACTCTATGAGCTATAAGTATTGAACGCTGTGCGTTTCAATACTTAATTATCATCTTATTAATACATTGTTGTTTGTCATCTTTTCCCTTTGAAAATGAACGCGTGTATGTTCTAAAGATCTCAGGGTTGTATTAAATAATATTTTTATATGTTTGTGTCACATTTTAAGTAGTTATAAGTATGTTTTAAAGTTCATATTGTGCGTTTCCATTGTGAAGCAAAACTACTTTCAAACTAATCTTTAGACGAGTCTATGAAGAATCTCCACTGTTCAGGTTTGTATTCACATGTAAAGCCTTCCTTAACCCTTGAATATTATTACAATATAACAAATCATCTTCTATCGAGGGAAATAGTTTGAAATGCTTCCTTGTATTTTTCTGTTAAAAAAATCACATATTTTTGTGCATAAATCACTTTTCTCAATATGATATACAGGTTTTCTGGATGCCATCAATTCTCCAGTAAATATTTTCATGTTCTAAAAACATGTTTTAGAGACAAACATGATAAAGTTAAAGCAATCCCATTAACATTAAAATAATAATAATTATTATTATTTTACGAATTGAATATTTCCATCTGAGCGAAAAAATGCCCAGGCTGGGAATCGAACCCAGGTCCTTGGCTTAGAAGGCTAATGCTTTACCGTTTAAGCTAACTGGGCAGACAACCAGCCAGCATATTTCGCTCAGATAACCTTATTGGTAGTAATATATTATACTACATTACTTTCTTACTTTATTATTATTTTGTTACTCTTGCATGCATAAATTGAGTTAGGCAGCTGAGAACGTTTTCTTGAGAATTGATTCCATCCTAAAAATAGATATTCCGCGTTTATAAAACTGATTAATACTCTATAAAAGCTAATCGGAAACGTTTTCAAAAATCCGTGGCAACTAAAAAGAATCTTTTTATGTAAATACTTCTTTAAATGTCGAAAATATATTGGCTTTTGAGGTACCTAAAAAAAAAGACCGCCTTTGAGAATCGTGGATAGTTCGAAAGAAGTGATTGTGCATTTTCGTTCGTGATTATATTATATTTTCGCCGATTAAGAAAGATTTGTCTTTTTTTACAGAGCAGTAAATGATCTTTCCTTACCATTGATATTATTTGCATATGGCACGGGATAAACCAAATGTAGCGGTATTTTATGTCCCGGGGTGTGATAAATTTCAGTGTAGGGCATTAATTATACAAAATCATATCAACGTCATAGCTTTTTTCTTTAACTTTTACAATTAACATAAGTAAATGACATTCATTTATTTCTGATTTTTATTACATTGCAAAATAGTAATAGTATTTAAGATATCTGCCTACGTTGGTAGTGAAGAGTTTCGTGAAAATTATCACCTTTGTTTTTATTATTTAATTTGAAAGTACAACTTTTTACAATTCTAAAACTGCTTTGTCTTTGTTCCTACCATGTTTTAGAACAAAAGTTATAGTCAATTTGTAGTAAAAATATATTAATTTAACGTTTAAATGCATTTTTCTCAAAATAGATTTTTACGCAAAATTAACTCACTTTAAAAATGATAACTAGAAATATTATTATATTTCTCCTATAAAACATTGTGAGCGTTGTATAAATATTATTGACTAGCTCATCTACTAAAAGAATTTTAATTGCATGAATATTTTCAAAATTATGACCTGTTACTTAAACAAAAACATGGTAAAACTTTTCAAAATCTTATAATTGACTCTTCTATAACTCTAAAATTTTATTTACTAAGATATCATATAACTTGTAGTAGGTGTACTAAATAAAGCTTACAGTTTGCTTTAGTACTAATTTTTTTCTAATAAGTTTATGTTTTTCATGCAGCCTATTTCAAGGTTTTGTAAAACTTTTTCAACTTTCCCTACATATTTAACATTTTTGTAAATTCATAGGGATATATATATGTAGTAATTTTGAAGGTAAATTATAAATTTTAATTAAAACTAAATTTAAAAAAATATAATTACAATGTTTCTTTGCAAATTTTCAAAAAAAAAAGTGCCTCGAAGATTCGAACGTAGGCAAATTCCTTAACTTATCAGCACTAATTATATAAAATAAACGGATAAAAAAACCTAAAATATTTTCCCTCGATACTGAAAAATGTTGAATTTTGTGTTCTAACATAATTTTATTAATAGAGTTAAATATGTTTTGTGTACTTTTTTGTAATCTCGATAGTTAAGTTTTTGTATTTGGAAACTTCTTCTGCTTCTTTTATAATTTAAAGGACTATTGGACCAACTACAAAAGGAACTATACCTAATAAAGAACTTATGTCTTATTTTTTCCCCTCATTTTTATCGCAGAACGCTAACTTGGCGGTCTTCATCCTAGCTTATATTTAATTAACACAAACAACCCGAGGCATTGCTTGATTCAGCATGAATCGTTAACTTGTATAATATGTACCCAAACAATTTACTTTGTCCAGGAAAAGTTAGTTCCGTTTTTTTCCCCTGAAGGTAACAGTTTTCCGGGAGGAGATCGGTTTTCATGTCTTACAACAGATTTGTCAGCGTTCTTATTTGTTCGAAAAAAATAATAATTTTTCGCTTGGTTTGTACGTAGTCTATTAGAGTTTAATGTTACAAAATTGTTTTAAATATAATACAAACTGGTTTTCTAATAAGAATACGAAATATGAAAATTTAAATAACATTACTAAATAGATGATTTCCACAATTTTATCTTCATTACAAAAAATGTTTAAATGCTATATATAGGGTTTGTATGATCCTTACATTTCAGTACCACTGTATCCGGAAAATAATATTTGCCTTGATTAATCGTACAAAATTATTTTAAAAAAATTAAAGATAGGAGAAAGAAAGATTATTAAAGATTCGGAAATAATGCGTCACAAACGTAAGGAAAAATAGAACAAGATACATGCTGTGATTTTAACCTCTAACGTTTATAGCCAGGAAAATTCCCAAGATCCAAAAGCAAGGGTCTCCACAATTTTTATCGTTACAATAAGATGAACCTCCGAGGTCCGTAACCTTATTTCAAAAACCAACTTACGCCCAAAAGGAATTTCCATACCAAAGATTTAACGAGCACGTAGATAATATGCACGTGGCAGTGTTTCAATATAACGGGCAGATAAGTAAACAAATACAGCGGAACTTTTTCACAAAATGTGATAAATTACAATGTAAGGAATTAAAATAAACTACAAAAAGACAACGCCATGAGTCTTTAACTTTATAAAGAACGACGCAAATATAGTTCAAAACATTGCTACAACACAATCTCTTTAATCTGTAAGAATTCGCAAACCAGGAATCTTAATTTTGGCAGGACGTTCCGCCTTTTTTGCCTAAATTTAAATGTTCCGCGTGTGATACTAATTTTACGATTTTTGATAATATAAATTATTCAGACCCGTAACACATGCGTATAATGTCTTTTTTGGAGTACCCAAAGAATGAAACTTAAGAGAACATACTAAATAAAGCAAAATAGTAAAATAATATAAAATATTTTCTGTTCATTTTCAAATATTAAATTTCGTATTAACGTTGTTTTTTTTGTTTGTTTTTTATGAAGGAAAATATGTTTTGTGTCTTTTTTTTTATTCTCGATATTTTAGGAAATTGTTTTTTTTTATTTGAAACTTCTACTTATTTTATAATTTAATCGGCCAATTAAACAAGTACAAAATTAAATATCTCTAATGAAGAACTAATATATCATAGGCAGAACCACCGGACTTTGTCCGCGTTAACTATTAGAGCCTTTCGGGTAACATAAATAATAGTGCAATAATACTGCGATCATAATAATGGAACTCTGTGCATTCGCGACCATAAATCATTACAAAAACAAGTAGGAAAAATTATGTTAACTCAATCATAGAAAATTCCCAAATGCAAATTCAGGTTTTCTTTGGTGAACATAACAGAAAATATATGATATTTTAGCCAATACGGTAAATAATCAAAAACATTTAAAGCAATGACGTAGAATTTAAGCAAATTCTACTTCGCATTTCATTATTTTTAAATGGAAATTTACATTTTCAATAAAAAAAAACTAAGCCTATAACGATTACATGAAAATGACGCCCTTTTTCAGATGCTTTCAATGTCAGTCATGTTGTTTGAAAAGAAAAAGAACCGACTCTTATAAACGGTCCCTATGTTTCATTTCCTATTTATTTTAAATTGTAAAAAAAAATGTTACCACTGCATCTAAGATAGTAAAATAATTAGCTATAAGTATATAGCTGTAATATAAAAACAAAATAAGAAATAAAACATAGTAATCGTTTGTTTAGAGACAGTTCGACGTCTCACAGAAAACCACTCACAGAAAGCGACGTCATATTTAATAGATTATTATTTTTCTTCTGTATACTTTTCTTAAAATTGAAATGTCTCTATTATAATAGATGTTTTAACTACAAATGCGTTTAATGACGATACTACATCCTTTTAACGCGCTTATAGTTAAGGTTGTAATTGTTATATACGAAAATTACGAATATCTGCTCAATCTCCGATGCGAAATTTAGCAAAGCAAATGAGACTAAATTTTTATTGCCTTATAAACATATTGCCCAGTCTCAGTTTCTTTTTGTGATAACAGCAAAAAAAAAGATGCATTTAAAAATAAAAGTAACTAGTTGGAGGTACCAATCTCAAAACTTTCTTCTATCTCATGTCAATATTTCATTTTAATTAGTTTTATTAGTATTTTTGTTAGAATTATGCCTAACTTCATACACTTTTCGATGATACAATATTGAAAATTGCTCAAAACTCGATATTACAGCGCTCCCTTCCGGCGATAGCTATTACAGTGCCCCTTCAGGCGGATTTTTTTCAAATTCAGGGATGACCTTCTTGCCATGGCCAAAAACATACACAAAAAAATTGGTTCAATTCTATGCGTAACTTCGTACACTTTTCAATGATACAATATTCAAAATGCACAAAAATTGCTATTACCGCGCCCCCTACTGGCGGAAATTTTGCAAATTCAGGGAGGACCTTCTTGCCATGGCCAAAAACATACACGAAAAGTTTGGTTCAATTCTATGCATAAATTTATACCCTTTTTGATGGTACAATATTCAAAATCACACAAAAATCGTTACTACAGCGCCCCCTACCGGCGAATTTTTTCCAAATTAATGGAGGACTTGCTTGCCATAGCCAATAACTGTTTTAAAAAATTCGGTTCAATTCTATGCATGACTTCATATAATTTTGGTGGTACAATGGCGACACACGGACAGACAGACATTTTGTATAAACATGTTGTTTTTTTTTTCTCTGACCCCTAAATCGTGTAAATCCGTCGAAAACGTCTTCTATTGGAGATAGAAGAAAGTAAAAATATTCGTATAAAGATAATTTATGGTAAGTGATTAATATGGGGGGGGGGGGTAAAGAAGAGTGGTTTAAGAAATTTTTAAAGTAGCTGGTAGTTTTACTCTTGTTTTCTAAAACGTGTATACATCAAGTTTCGTGCAAATCAATCAAAAATTATAGATTTGTATAACGAACATACAATCAAACAATGATATTTATAGAGAGAATAGATTTTCCTATTCATTTTTATCAAGGAGCTCTAACTTGTCACTCTTCATCCTCGCTTATATTTAATTAACAAAAACAGCCTGAGGCAGTCATTGCTTCAGCATGAATCGTTTACATGTGTAATATGTATGTACTCAAATAATTTACTTTGTCCAAGAAAAGGTAGTTCAGTTTTTTCCCCTGAAGATAACAGTTTTCTGCTATTAGAGCGGTTTTCAGGTGCTACAACAGATTTGCTAGAGGTTAGAATTTTTTTTTTTTTTTTTTTTTTTTTTCTTTCGTGCTTTGCTCATTTTGTTCGTAGTCTGTTGGAATTTAACCTGCAACTCTGAGAAAACAGTTTACAATTTTCTTTAATTTCGAGGAACCTGTAACACTATTAAGAACAGTAAATTATGAAAATATAAGTAAATGAAGATAAACATTGTTGAATAACTTATTCCAATGAATATTTTTTATTACAAAAATATGTGTAGGGAAGACCGGGGGAATGCCGCCAACCCGGGTTATGCCGCCACCCCACCTAGTTTAAAAACTAAGGGCAGTTTGAGATGGTGAATGTGCCTGCACTATAGCGGCCAACAATAGAAACAGTGCCTAAAGTGGGAGTGACTTTACTGTCGTCTGTACTAGTGAAAAATGTAGTTTTCACCTAGTTGTTTATTATTTTGGAGCTTCAAATGAATAGTGATAAGCACCTTTTATTGTAACATTAGGTATTTAAGATAATATGACCCGTAATCTACATGCATTCGCCGACATTTTGATGCAATGTGTTGAACAAGTTCGGTTCTTCTTTCGGCTTTGCTTGGGGATTTCCGCCATATTGTCCTCTCGGGGTAATGCCGCCGCCATGCAAATCGGGTGAGAAATGGCCTCATTTTAATGTAGTGGAGCCGATTCAGCAGAGTGACTTTTGCAATATGAAGTAAATTGTAAGCTTAACCATTATTCTGCTCAATTACATTGCTTTCTAACTATTTTCAGTAGGTTGTGTGTTTCCTAGTATCCATTTGATGCATGTACTAGGTCATTAAAGAGTGGCGGTATTACCCCGGTACAGTGGCGGAATTACCCCAGTGTCCTGGGTAATCCCGCCACTGTGCAGAGGTTTAAAAAATATTTTTTTATGTATGCTTACTTTACAGTTATGATTACGGTTAAATTTATACAGATACTAAAGGTCATGATTCAGCTTTAGAATTTTTACTATTAAAAAATAAACATTTTTTCGAGGTGAAAAGTTTTAAATTCCCTTAAGGTGTCGCCATTCCCCCGGTCTCCCCTATCCCATCCAAAAATTTCAACCCGATAAAAAGTTTTTAGGTCAGCAGTAGCACAGAAAGTAGTTTCTGAGATTACATTCCACAAACAAGCAAACGTTACTACTTTATAATATTAGCATACACGTAGAAAACAGCCGTTTAACTTTTATTATATAAATAATTTATTTAATACGTGTTAGCAGATGTATTTATTAAAATACATACACAAACCAGTTTAATAATTTTTCAGTTTTATTTTCATAGTCGTTTATATCATCTGGCAAAAACATCTCACTATCTTAAACCCGAATTGGGTCAAACTTTTTAAAAAAGCGCTAATGCCCACATAACAACGAAGTATCGTGAAGGGTATTAGACACATGGTAATAAGGCACTTAGCCGGATACGGGAGATAAATCGCTAACTTTCGTAAAGTATTCTTTTCATTTGAAATACATAAATAAAATACATTTAAAAAACAGGACTTTGACTCATTTCTTTTAAAATGCAAATAAGTAAAAATAATAATAAGAGATAATTAGTCAAAACAATTTCTTTCAACATCAAAGAATTGTTTCTAAATTACTCATGCGAAAAAAAAGTTGCTTTTGGCGAAAAAAAATGCTCTAGTCAAAATTTAACCCGGCTAAAAATAAAGTACCGTGATTACTTCAGATGTTATAGGAATGTTCCTTAATCCGATTTGCAATCAATGTCGTATTTTAAAAAGCGACGCTTAACGCCAAGTTAATTTCATTGCGGTAACTTTTTTTTTTTTTTTTTTGGGGGGGGGGGGGTGCAAATATTTACATTTTAATTTAAACTTATATATATATATATATATATATATGTTGCTTGTATAATTAATTAGTAACTGGATGATCGAGCTTCACTCGAATCATATGTAAAAAACTCCTTCTGTGGTTGAGCGAAACAGCACCGAAAACTGGCGATATGAAGAAATTAAAATAATAAAACTTTGTAAAAAAATCACCATAAAATTAAAACAAAACACAGGACGCGTTTCGAGCTAAAAACATAACAGCTCGTCATCAGCTAAGCATACACGTGTCCGTAAACGAACAAGTTCAAAAATGAACTGAAGATAAAGAATGTTGCGAAGAATGCGACAGATGGCGCTACCTGATAGAGGGATATGCAAAAGGGAAATGTGTTGAAAAAAGACAGAAGAGAAAATGAAATGGAAAAAATGGAAATAAAAGAAAAAATAAAAATAAAAGAAGTAAAATAAAAATAAAAATAAAAAATAAAGAACTATAAAAGAACAAGAAAAAAATCCAAATTATTATTATTATTTTTTTTTTTTTTTTTTTAACAAAATAAAAAGAAAAGAAACAAGAGAAAAGGGAAAAGAATTACAAAATTAATTTCCACGCTGGAGATAGGAAAGGAGATGATGGGAGATCATTGACAAGATTAGCAGAATTTTTAGAAATAAAATATGCTTCATGAAAATCCAAGTGAGAGGGAGAGGCAGGGGAAGAAATAATTTTGGCCATGGAGAAATTGAAACAATGACTGGAAGACCAATAGTGAGAAGCAATCGAAGATTTAGAGATTTCTTGATTTGCAATATATCTCTGATGCTCGCCTAATCTGAATTTTAAAGCTCTCTTTGTTTGACCAATATAACCTAAATTGCAAGTGCAAGGTATGAAATAAACACCCCACCGGTTCTCAGTAGGAACAGGATCTTTTAGAGAAGAGAATTTAATTTTATTCTTTTATAGTTCTTTATTTTTTATTTTTATTTTTATTTTACTTCTTTTATTTTTATTTTTTCTTTTATTTCCATTTTTTCCATTTCATTTTCTCTTCTATCTTTTTTCAACACATTTCCCTTTTGCATATCCCTCTATCAGGTAGCGCCATCTGTCGCATTCTTCGCAACATTCTTTATCTTCAGTTCATTTTTGAACTTGTTCGTTTGCGGACACGTGTATGCTTAGCTGATGACGAGCTGTTATGTTTTTAGCTCGAAACGCGTCCTGTGTTTTGTTTTAATTTTATGGTGATTTTTTTACAAAGTTTTATTATTTTAATTCCTTCTGTGGTTGTTTGCTCAAAGACAATTTTATATCACTATTATAACTCTCATACAGTTATAACAATGTTGTTGTTAGTATTATTCTTGTTTGACGGCAAACTTTTTTGTGTATCTGAATGCGGATTATTGGCCATTTTTCTTGTACGAAGAGTGGCTATAACATATTCGTTTCATTTCGTATACTATGAACCCATTGCTGCACTTATGTCATATACGCACCACATTGGCACGATTTTTTTCTGACGCTAATGTCATATACGCACCGGGGTACTTAACTGGCGCCAAAGTGTCGTTATTTTGCTTGATATGGTAACCCGGATGTTGTTGTTAATTTATTATTTTTTTTTCTTTTTTACTTTTATTTTATTTTCTAAAATTATATTTTTTTTTGTTGTTGTTGTTCTATAGTTATTAATTAAACTTTTTTTTATTTATTGTTATTCCCTTTTTAAAAATATATATGTAACTGGTATTCAAAAACGAGATTTTCGCAAGATTGGCGATAGAAAAAAAATCGCGCCAACGTGGTGCGTATATGACATCTGTACCCCAATGACAATATTGGTACTTTTATGATAGCCGAACGCAGGTGATAAATGGCCAAAATATGTTCCCATACCATATTCATATAATTTTAAAAGTATTCATTTCATTTAAAACGTGATAGCAACGTAAAATATAATCTATGTTGGAGCAGGGACTGCCACCATCGATTTGTAACCAGTACTTTTGAAATCGATTTGATACCATCATTTTTACATGATTATTTTTTTTTAATCAGTTGGTATTTCCTCAGATTGTGTAGAAATCGAAATTTAGAATGTTTTTAGAACACTTTTTGAGCATTTTCACACCTTTTAAATTTCCAATTTTTTCGAAACTGTCCTGAAAGATCATTTATATCTAATAAATATGTACAGTCGTGGAAAAAAAAAGTAAACACCCCCTACTAACTCCTCAATAAATTATCGTAGAAGAAAGTTACTGGTACCGAACGATTGGAAATAAAGTCTACTTTTAAATGATGCATATAAAATTTGCTTAAGGGGCCATCTACATATTAAAACGAATCCAAACTTCATTTTTTTCAATGACAATACCCAATTTTAACAAGATATTTCAAATCTTCGGTTCAAATTATGCTGAGACACCGAATTTCAAGTCATTAGAATGATAAGTTTTTGAATTTATAATTCAAAATTTAGTGCTTCTAATGTTAAATTACATTTTCATATTTTTATTAATATCTCCAGAAATTATGCTCCTAATGTGCTAATTTTTTTTGTAGCAATAATACTAATATATCCAAACATAAATACGCTGAATTTGCAATTTTTATAATTTTATGATATGAATTATGAAATTAATATTCGAAAAAATTATGAATTGCAACCTGCAATTTTTTTTATGGATTTAGTTTTATTAAGTCCTGCTTTATGTAAATCCAAAATTTCACATTTTTCTTCAAAGTAGTTTTCAAATTATGCTTAAAAAAAGGCAAAATGATGGTTTAAGGGGCCGTTTATGATAGAAGTGACTAGATATTTTGAAATTTCTTAAGCTGTATTGTAATCTAGCAGACTTCATTGACTTCTTAATGTGCCTTGATCAAGATGGGGGCTCTCTCGGTTAATAATCGAGTACCGAACTTCAATTTGGATATAGCCCTTAAAATACGCTCGTTTTAAAATAATTAATTTCTCGGAAACTTATGGTACGAATTGCATAAAAAATTGTTTTTAGGCTAATTGGAGGATGTAGAGTTCATTTATGATGTCAGAATTGTGTACTCTGCTATTGAAAAAAACAAAGTCATGGTTCGTTTTAATATGTAGATGGCCTCTAAGAAAATTTTATCTATAGCATTTAAAAGTAGACTTTATTTCCAATCGTTCGGTACCAGTTACTTTCTTCTACGATAATTTGTTGAGCAGTTAGTAGGGGGTGTTTCCTTTTTTTTTTCACGACTGTACCATGCCTAATTTAAAGTTACTAGCTCCTACCGATCACAAAAATTGCAATTTAGAACTGTTTTTTGCTTCTGCAACTCCCAAGTGGTAGTGATACCGACATGAAATAGCGTCTATGTCTGAGCAAAGGATGTCAGCAACAATTTTCTCCCATTATTTTTGAAATCAGTTTGATTGTTCCTCAGATTGTTCGCAAATCGGCATTTAGAAAGTTTTTAGAACGCTTTTCGCGGATTTTCACTCCTTTTAAAATTCAAATTTTTAAACAAATATTCATAGAGATCATTTATATCTAATAAGTATATACCATGTCAAATTTCAGGAATCTAGGTCCTTCCATAATACAAAAATCGCATTTTTAGAACGTTTTTTGCTGCTGCATCCCCTGTGGGGTACAGGAAACAGACATAAAATATAGCCTATCTTGGAGCAAGAGCTGTCATCATCATTTTTATACCATTATGTTTGAAATCGGTTCAGTACTTCCTGTGATTGAATAGAAATCGCAATTTAGAACGTTTGTTAGAACGCTTTTCGCGGATTTTCACCCTTTTTAAATTTCGATTTTTTTCGGAAATGTTCTTAGAGATCATTGATATCGTATAAGTAACTATCATTCCAAATTTTATGAATCTAGGACCTATCATAACACAAAAATCGCAACTTAGAACGTTTTTTGATCCTGCAATCCCCAGGTGGTGATACAAACATAAAATAGAGTCTATGTTAAGACTGTCACCATCAATTTACAACCATTACTTTTGAAATCGATTTGATACTTCCTAAAATTGCGTAGAAATCGCGCTTTAGAACGTTTTTTCGAATACTCTTCGCGCGTTATCACCCATTTTAAATTTCGAATTTTTTAAGAAGTGTTCTTAGAAATTTTTTACATCTAATAAATAATTAATGTTCCAAATTTCATATTTCTAGACCCTTCAGTAACACAAAAATCGCATTTTTAGAACTTTTTTGCTCCTGCAACCCCCTTTGCGGTAATGCCACCGATATAAAATATAGCCTATCTTGGAGCAAGGGTTGTCACCATCATTTTGACTTGATTATTTTTTTTAAAATCAGTTGGTATTTCCTGAGATTGCGTAGAAACCACCATTTAGAACGTTTTTTAGAAAGCTTTTTGCGCATTTTCTCCCCTTTTAAATTTCAAATTGTTTATGAAATGGTCTTATAAATCCTTTATATCTAACAAATAACTAATATTCCAAATTTCATATTTCTAGACTTTCAGTAACACAAAACGCGCATTTTTAGAACGTTTTTTGCTCCTACACCCTTTTTGGCGTAGTGGCATCGACTAAGATATAGCTTATGTTCGAACGTGGACTAACATAATCATTTTGATACCATTACTTTTGAAATGGGTTTGGTAGTTCCAGCGATTACCTCCTACAAACGAAAACAATTTTTTACTTTTTTATAATATTAGTATTGACTACGATATTTTGGCTTTTTTCTTTTAAATAGAAAAAAAATCCATTTGTATTTTCCTGTTTAAATAGGTTTTATTATACTTTAATATTAGTGCGTGCATATTTTCTTTGCTCCATGTGCTGTAATCTGATTTTCTACGAAAACATTCAGCCAGTGAAAATGACGTACACTAAATTTCCGTGACGTATATAGATAAATTGTGCTTTTTTATCAGTTTTTTTAATATAATTTTTAAAGTGTTTGGAACTTATTTTTGATAGCAGGTGCATTCAGTAGGTTACCCTCATAGGTACCTTCTGGTGCAATCAGAAACTAATTCCGAGAAATATTTTTTGAGTTATGCTTGGCGAAAAATTTTTATTAGGCATTCTTTTAGTAGGCCATGGCTTTAATATCCATCGTAAATGTATGTGACCGAACAGTAATATTGCGCTGTGTATTAGCCTTCTCTTCGCTCAGACAATTATGTAAAGATTAGAGGTAGTAGACGCTACTTTAAACGTTGCAGGGAAATTATACGGATTACCCTAAGTTGCGTAGTTTTTCAGAAAAGCGCATTTTTCCGTTACACATAAATTTCGATTTATAGGCGTTCAGCAAAGGTGTTGAGCAGCGCTGGAGGTACCTATCGTAACAAAAGCATAAAAGCATAGTTGATACTGTTTTTCGAAAAAAATCGTCGGTAATTAGCCAAGATATTAAGCCTTAAAGTCAGTGTCAACTTGGGCATACATAATGACAAGGGCGGCATATTCAATTTACTATCGGCTGTATAGCAACTTTTAATGATATATTTGTGTAATGCAATGCCAGATAAGTATAAAAGCAATAAACGCCAAATTGTTAAAAGCAGACTAAATTAATTAGAAATAATTACATAAATACTATTGGATTCGCGACTAGTTTGCTTTGAGTGGATCTCTCTATACGCCTTCCGTGTCTTTAAAAGTTAATAAGAAACGTACCTGGAAAAACACTGCACGGACCAAGGCGGCATTGCAACTTTGCGACCTCCTTTCAATGCGCGTTTAGCACGATCCCAAATTTAAACTTTGATCAGTGGTTTTGTTTTAGCTACACTGTAAAAAGAAATGATTATTACTACGCTGAATTTAGTTTTATGAAATTCCAAATTAAATTTAAATGTGCACTATTTTTATTGTCAGTACCAAAATAAGCTCATTATAAACGGGTTAGGATAAGATTCAAAAATGAATTATACAGAACAGCAATATTTGATATTATTTAGTCTTCATATCTCTTTGAACTTTTATGGTATACACATTCATGCTTTTCTAGTATATACAGCTGTACACAACCCTACGTTGTATAGTTTTTTACAAAGTCTTATTATTCTTTTAGCAACTTTTTTTAATAATACAGTTAATAATTCATATATTTATTGTACGGAACCCTCTGAATGCGAGTAATACTCGCACTTGATCGTTTATTTTATTGTTTCTTTTATACTGTATGTTTATTTTTTAAATTGATTTTTCAAAACGAACTTTTTTTAAATTCTGGGCAACGCCGGGTACTTTAGCTAGTATACAAATAACAGACCTTGTGCTAAAGTTTTTAGGTTCTCTTCAAGCTGCCACCACCCACAACTAGTGGTTCACAAAGAGTAGCTTAAAAATTAAATTTGAATTCTCTGATTTTTAAACTTTTCAGTGATTTTCATAATTTGAACGTGAAATACTAACATACTGAGGACCAATAGCTTTACCAATTGTGCTGATTAAATAAAGGTGTTTAGTTCAAGAAGTTTTATTTTATATAAAAAACACCGTAAAGAAATGTTACATTTTATTGAATTAAATTTCTGTTGGAAATATATATCTGTGATTTTTAGGGAAGTTCGACCTACTAAAATGAATTAATGAAAAGAATTACAAAAAATATTTATTACAATTCAGAACTAAGATGCCATAAAAAATACCATGCATAATAAGTTATTTATATACGACAAACTGCGATTCTATTGTATGCCAAACACAAGTTACAAATATTTCAGGAAAAAATGTGCAAAATATCTCATGTATTCTCAATATATTTTTCAAATAGACAATGAAATCCTGTAAAACTCAAGTTTCTATGGTATATAATTTCTTTACAAGGACGCGACGAATGTTTGAATACATTATCATCTAAGACGACTGTTGTTTGAATGATGCGTGTAATATTTCAAACTGTAACCCATACATCACTACTACAATGTATAAAAGACCATTATACAATAGTTGTGTAGGGGTCAGCCATACTAAGGAATTTGTGCTAGAATTTAGAGTATGGAGTGAAAAGACATTTGAAATCAATTATACATTTTTATACAAAAATCAGCTTGTTGTTCCAATATTCCCATTTTAAGATCACATTAACATTTAGGGAAAGGTTAAGATTCATGCTTTTATATAATATTAGCATAATTTGTGCTTTAATATTTTGCTTAACAAATACCATATATACTTGGGAATGAAGTCAAAGAATTTTTTTTTTTAAATTGGAAGTTGAAAATGGGCGTGGACACTAGCTACTGAAAAAACGTATATACGCTTGTAGAATTTGGGCCCTTCCCCCCTGAACTGTTAAGTGAACTTTTAAAAAATTTTAAATGTTAATTTATATTTCGAATCACATTTCTGGTACGATGTTGAAAAATGGCCTTGAAATTGGGGGTATGAGTTTTCATTAAATGTTATGATTTTTTTTTTTAATTTTGCGTTTAAAATTGCGTATAACGTGTAAAGCTGGATCTAACAACACGCTTCCACTACTCCTTCTTCTGTTTAGCTGTTTAAGCATGAAAAATATAAAAAGCTCTTACAGATGAGAGAAACAGTACAGCCGTCTGTTAAGTAAATTTTTAACTATATAAATTTAAAAACAACATTAAAAACGCCAGAATAAGCAAACATTCAGCAGACTAGTTTCGGTAGCGTTTAGCGTATCGTCCTCAGTGCAAAGAATAACGGAAACTTGCTCACTTATATAGAGGAGAAGCGGATTCAACTGAAAAGTTCATTAACCAATGGGGAAACAGGAAAATGCGGGTACCAGCCATTGGGAGAATAGTATAGGTTATGCCACCAGAAATATGAAAAAAAATGGTAGTAATTAAGTAAAAGAGGAATTTATGAAATATTTCCAGCAATCTGATAAAGCGGAAGTAGCGAATTCACTATTAACAATATTGTCATAATTTTTGTCGATATGAAATGCTTCAAGAAAATTAAATTCGTGTATAGAAGTGGGTTTAGAGATGATTTTGGCTGAATTAAAATCGAAAGAGTGGTTCATCTCCCAGCAATGTTTAGCAATTGAAGATTTATTGGTTTCCTGTTTTTGAATATATTGTTGGTGTTCTTAATACGAAATTTTAAACCCCGTTTGTTCTGTCCATTATGAGTTGTATAACTCAATAGGATCTTTTAGTTTCGAGAGGGTAAGCTTAATCGTAGGGGGCTTACCCTCTCGAATACCATAATTAAAAACGCACTTCAAGCAATTATTCTTCATAGGCAGTACAGTAGCCAATTACTTTTGTGTGTCCCTGTAAATGAACGATAAATTATATGCACGCCAGATTCTACAATAAGCGGTTTGTAGAACACCTCAGTGATATACATAGATTTCAATATGTTTAAAATAGGGTAATATCGTTAAAATACACCGCAAATGATATTGTCCCATAGGCCGTAATGTAACGGAATTCCCTTGAATGTCCCTGTAAATGAATCGTAAACGCTACACACTTTATTCTCAATACCGAACATATCATGGTAACCCCAATAGCATATATAAATTTCATGACAATCTGACTATACTTACTCGAGTTACAGAAAGGACAGACAAACAAACCGAATTCATAAACACTTTTAAACTATGTTGGAAAATGTTAAAAAATATTTACAAGTCATGAAAAATGAAATTAAAAACAACATACAAAAGAAACCATGTGAAAACAATTAAAATCGAAGTTAAGTCATGGCAAAACCATGTACTCTGAACTCACAGGCTATCAAAGCATGAGAGCTAATGTGCCCGCCGGTTCTGTATGTATGTATATAAGTACGTATGTACGTAACGCGATAACTCTTGATATAAATATCCGATTTTCTTCAAATTTTTTCTAGGTTCATTCTGATAAGGCGCTTCCCTGATTAGTTTTGGGGGTTCATTTGTTAAATATAAAGGGGTAACGGGGGGGTTCATCCCCGCCCCCTCCCCCCTTAACTTAGATTAACGGGTTTTTCATGCAGAATTATCAGTTTTACTTCAATTTTGGTGTACCGGTTAGTTCTAATAAGGCGCTTCCCTGATTAGATTTGGTGCTTCATTGTTTAAGTATAAAAGTGGAACGGAGGGAGGGGGGGGGGATACATCCCTTAATTTAGATAAATGGTTTTTTCTATCCGATTAGCTTCAAATTCGGTATACCGGCTTATTCTGATAAGGCGCTTCCCAGATGAGATTTGGAGGCTCATTGGTTAAGTGTAAAGAGGGGAAAGAGGAAGGAGTTACCCCCCTTAAATTATTTTTCAAGGGGCATTAGCCTTTGAAATAAGAGTATAATATACAATTAGTGTCAATAGCTTTGGGAGTTCAATACCATCAGTTTAACTGGGCACTTTTCTTTTTATTCAAATGTTTTATGGGTTTTTTAAAATATTTACTTAGGAATCTCATTTACCTTATTTCCCTAAATAACAAAGTTTTTTAAAAGTATTCTGGAACTGTTGGAGAGTGTTTCATAATCTATGCTTTACGCAGGATTTTTCTTTCTGGTTTAAAATTAGAAATAGAATGTGCATTTCCATGCATAACTCTACTTTTTACAGCAAAAAAACATATTTCAATCAAAGATAAGATTTATATTTCTCTATAAATGGTGAAAGAAAATATCTATGAGAAAGAAAGTGCTGTCTGTAAAGATTAAGAAATCATTTTCCAAAAATAAATCACAATATCACCGAATGTTTTTCTCTCCTCCTCTCATTATTCTAGCCAAACTCCAGTTTACCATGTATAGAATAAACAAAAAAGATGAAAAGAATGGTTCTTTATCCTCCAAGTAAAAAATATATAATCAAAATCGAGTGCCATATATATGTTCTATTTATTTGAGAGAAAGTATCAGAAAAAGATTATCATAATTTGCTTTTACTATTATTGAGCGTTTCAAAAGTCGACGACATAAGTAAAAATCGCTTTCTGTATTTAAGAGAAAGAATTTAATGTATGGTTGATGGCGATTTGAGAGAGTTGATAAATAAAAATTACTCAAGCAGTGTGTCACATACAGAAAATCACAGAATTAGACAGTATGAATTGCGTCAAAAGAGAAAATGTATTTGTACATTGAACAATGCTAAAACTAAAGAAAATAGTTTTATGTTGTGGAAGGGGGGTTAAAGAAATGCTTATGTTTTACATAATTCAATAAAACTGAAAGCAATTAATTAATGCACATTTTCCACTTTATAATTTAATTTCCTTACAAATTTTCAAAACCTTTACAAGATCATTTACCAGATCAATAAAATGTATTTATATCTTATTGCTTTTGTAAATATTTTCTTCGTTTTTGCTATCGAAATATTTCAGAATATCAAATTTATTTGCATGCATTGACCTCTTCAGTTCCGAGGCTAAAATAATAATACAGATGTTTATTCATCGTTTTTTTTTTCAAACAAAAGGCTATCGTAAATGACAGAAAAAAATCTTTTCTGAAATTGGTCGTTTAGGCAATTAGTAATTTAGGTTCAAAAATAGGGATCTAAAACTACAAATACCCTTAAAACATCCATTTAATAACCATTAACCTAAATTAACACCATCACAAATTTAAGAGCTTTATAGAAGTAAATAACCTACAAATCCTCAAAATTTTTTATTGAAAAAGATTTAAGTTAAATACTTATGAAAATTTCTCAATTTCTTGGTCAAACTGTCTTTGGGGCATTTGTAGGCATTTTGCAATCTCAGATGAAAATAACCTTTATGTTATGTGGGAATCAGCTTAGATGCTGTCGTTTATTCGTTTGCTTTGAAAGCAAAAAACATTCAGCTATTAAGAAGTGATGCGAAAATGTAAAAAAATCGGGCATTTTAGTTTTTATAAGGAAATAAACAGAGGTCCCTGTCTGGGGACCGAGGGACCGAAGAGGTTAAATAACAAAATGAGAAAAAAGTATTGGGTTGTCCGGAAAGTTTGTCCAGATTTTTGGTAGGGACGTAAGGACAGGTCTGAACAGTAGCGACAACTTTTCAAAAATAATGGGTGGGTTTAAAAAATTTTGAGTAAAATAACACATATAATTTTCCCCCTTAGTGTGTATGTGTGTGGAAGAGAGTGGGGAGGAGCGAATGGCTAAAGATAATAATTCGAAATTAAATCATGTTTTTCCTATGCCAATTTTTAAATTATTATAAATTTATTGTAATTTTATAAATAATTTTATCAAATTATATTCTGATAAGTTCTTCTTTATAAATACAATAATATTTATTTTAAATAACATTGGAGCTGCTAAGCATTGAAAGTGCAAAAAGCTAAATGTCAAGATAAGCATACATTTTAGTCCCCTAAGTGCTTTATCAATTCAAGACATCAAAACAGATGCGCAAGAAATGTGCAAGAAATTTGTTTTTGTGAGAAATTTAACTATACATCCATTGAAGAGGTTTTCAGTACTCCTGTAAGTCTAGTTGAAGTCCTTACTGTTTTCAAAAAAATTATGTTGAGAACGTTAATAGAACCAAACTTCATTTCAGCGATTAAATAAATGAAAAAATAAATCGCGAATTAAATCAATTGAAATTGGGTGGGAGAAAAGATCAAATTATTGGGTGGGTACATATAAGTTGGCGCCACTGGATCTGAATGTATCAGAACGATAGAAAACAAATGACATGCGTACATATCGTAAAAGACGGCACTTAAGGTATATTTATGAAAAAAATTGGTTACGATACATAAATTTTTGTACGTTTTATACACCCTTGAATATAGAAGAAAACAAAGCGCATTTTAGGCATTTAATGTTTATATTTTACTGGAAAGGCAAAAATGCCACACAAGCGGCAAACAAGATATACGCTGTTTATGGCGAAAGTGCTGTAGCTGAAAGAGCTGTGCGATAGTCGTTTGCTAAGTTTAAAGCGGGTGATTTCAACCTTAAAGATCAAGAAAGGTCGGGGAAGCCCTCCACCACAGATGAAGATCAGATTAAAGCATTGATCGAGAATAACCTACGTTATAT
Source organism: Maratus speciosus (assembly GCA_963932465.1). Classification (NCBI taxonomy): domain Eukaryota; kingdom Metazoa; phylum Arthropoda; class Arachnida; order Araneae; family Salticidae; genus Maratus; species Maratus speciosus. The sequence goes on along the minus strand of OZ010795.1, from coordinate 327,251,764 downwards.
GACACGTAAATTAGCAGAAATGTTAAATATGTCAAAATCCACCATCCACGAGCATTTTGTGAAGCTTGGCTACATAAACTGTTTTGATGTATGGGTTTCCTCGATTTAACGGAGAAAAATCTGATGGATCGCATTTTCATTTGCGACTCGCTCTATAAACGCAACCAGGAGACACTATTTTTTAAGCAAGAAGTGAGGGGGGAGTGAAAATGGATCATTTATAATAATGTTATAAAAGTATAATGTTATACAAACTTCAAAGCTTTTAGTCCAAGAGCAGGCAGCACAAAAACCTTGTTATCAAGCACAAGAAAAAAACCTTTATTTTATGGGAGAGTAGAAGAAGGGGAATCTAATGATCCATATCTGATGGACGTGAAGTGGTGCATAAGCCAAAAATTAATACCATCAATGGTTGACTCGTAGGTTTATCATTGTGTTTGTCCTACAATTATCCTCCATGTTTCATACCTTTATTTGTAAGACAAACACAATGTTAAAACTACGAGTCAACCACTGGTGGTATTAATTTTTGGCTTATGCACCACTTCACTTCCGGCAGACATGGATCATTAGACTCTCCTATTTCTACTCTCCTACTTCCACAAAATAAAGTTTTTTCTTTCTTGTGCTTGATAACGTAGGTTTTTGTCGGCTCTTGGACTATTTGGTCCAGATAAAAAATCACGTAAATCGTTTTTCACTAAAAAAACTTGAGAAATTCTGGAAGGATGGAATTTTCAAGATGCCTGAACGATGGAGAAATGATGTAGAATAGAATAGCACCTATACAATTTAATAAATGCATACTAAAATTTAAATCGTCTTCATTTCAATTTTCCTTCAAAATTAGAACGAACTTTCCGGACAACCCAGTAGTTTAATCCATTTTATTTCCATTAATATAATTCAAGTTTTCAGAAAATTAACATATCTTAAACAAGGATTATAATTTTAGTTTTCTAAACAAGCCAATGAAATTAACCTTTAACTAGTGTTACCGATCTCACAGACCGCTGCTTTTTTCAATTTTTATGTAACTTTCAGTTTAACTACAAACACTACCAAAATTTTCTTTCATTTGGAACTTTAGTACTATCACCGGGGGCTTTTGAATAGATGAATTTTAATTATAACTGTCCTATACAAAAAAGTTTAGTACAAAAACACCATCCTATGAGTTAATCGCGCCTTTTATTCATTTTTCGATGGAACGGTCTCACAGACCGCTTCACAGAAGTTGTGTGATAATTTCTGTGACAGTTAAAGGTTAACTACCTATGAGAAAGTAAATATGTAAAACTAAGAAATCATTTTCCAAAAATAAGTCACAATATCACCGAATGTTTTTCTCTTCTCCTCGCGTCTTATTCTAAACTAACTCCAGATTACCATGAATAAACACAACGAAGGAAAGGATAAATTCAGTTCTTTATCCTCCCCGCAAAAAATAATGTAATCAGGATCGAGTGCTATATATATATGTTCTATATGTATGGTGAAAAAATGTAGCGTAAAAAGGTTCACATAATTTGCCTTTCTTATTATTGAGCACTTCAGAAGTCGATGATTTGGTGAAAATCATTTTGAGTATTAGTCGTAAAAGCGAAAGCGCTTAATAGAGGGTTTATGGTGAGTTGTGAGTTTTGATAAATAAATAAGACTTAACCACTTCGAGGGCGGTGGTTCATTTTTGGACCACTTAATTTTAATTATTAAATGCCACATAGACACCAGAATACTGGAATGAAAAATTTCTTTTTACTAAGTACGTGAAAAAAAAACTTTTGCCTATTTCAAAATAAATTTGTTTGTAAATTCTGGTGTCGTTCACTCATTTCAGCATTTTACAAATACAAGTATCTTGCTCCTGAAAGGGTTAAGGCGTACCTTACATATTGGTAAGCCCCAGATTTAATGAAGTTTCTTTGCTCCAAGGACATTGCATTGACCGATATCCTTTTATTTTTCATTAAAAAAAATAAAAGATCAGATTTCTGGTTAAAATAAAGAATAGAAAAACTTTAAAATCATCTATAAAGGAAAGTTTTAGATACATAGATATATAAATAGGCAGATAGTGGTACAGATATATAGATGAATAGGCATCTATATATATTAATTTATAAGTAAATAGACAGATACAGATAGATTGTATACTCTATTTGTAAGTATAGAAATGTAATTTTTCTAAAATATCTCAAAATAATATTACCAAACGGCGAATATTTATCCATTTTCCTTTTATTACCCAACTGTCAAGAAGGGTGATATTTTTCACGCGTATCTGGGTATGTGGATTTCTTTATACCTTCGAAACATCCCAACGGCTGGATGGATTTTAATGAATGGTCTCTATCAATTTGTCTTAACCGTCCGATGGTTATAGGCTAAGTTTTGTTTTTATAAATTCAAAATGGAGGCCGTAAAATACAAAATGGCGGTAGAGACGAAAAACATTTTTTATGCATCCTATTAAGTGGTATATCATTGGATAGGGCTTTCAAAATGAAGACCATGCTTCATTCACTATTTTACAGTCAGAAGCTCCGTTTAATTATTACACAACCTGGAAGTTGTGTAGGTCTCTAGCTTTACTGCAACTCTAACCTTCACAGACATCTATAGGTCTCATAAAAACAGTGTTTATAGATAGGAACTAACAATTAAACACAACTTAAAAGTAATCAATACAAGTAAATAAAAAAAATAGGTAAGTAATAAAATAAATAGTTTCACATTGATGAGAAATAATAAATTAGTTCGCTTTTTACACAGTCGGGTTTTTGATCTTTTAAATTTAATTTTATATTATATTACATAGAAACACCATGCGTAAACAAAATCAAGAAAACAATAAGTTCAGTTCTTTCTCCCTCAAGTAAAAAATAATACAATCAGAATAGAATACCGCATATATACTCTTCTTATGTGAAAGGAAGTAAGAGAAAAAGATTCCCATAATTTGCCTTTCTCATTATTGAACGTTTCAGAAGTCGATGATGTGATGAAAGCCGCTTTCTTTATTAGGCTTAAAGGCGAAGGCACTTAATGTAGAATCCGTGATGATTTTTGAGATTTGATAATAAATCAAATTCAGTGCGTCACATTTGGAAAAGAATCGCATTAAATAGCCTGAATTGCACCACAAAGAAAATCCGTTTGAATAAATCAGAACTCTAGTAAAAAAGTTATACAGGGTGTCCACTCTTAATGGTGTCCAATGGCTAATCCCTGTACCGTTAATCATAGACATATAGTTCCAATTGCAAAAATGTTTTTAATGAGGTAAACAAACATTTTAAAAGTGATTTGGGTCAATAAAAACATTTTTTTTTTTAATTACGAAATTTAAATTTTTACACGATCCCCCAGTCCTATAACTTATATTTAGTAAAATTTTCCTATTACACTGACAAGTAAGACAAAAAAAGTCCCGTTCATATAACACTAAAATTGAAAGAGCTATAAAACTTTAAAAATGCATGACTTATACCACTTTCCCGCATCTGAACACAAATCAGCTAGGCCATAGTTTGAGGGGTCATATACCAAGTGCTTAAAGTATTCGAAGAACTTATTTCATGTGTATCTGCGCTGTGAAAAAAAATCATACAAGTATTAAGATTGAGTTAACTTTAATTAAGATTCAGATTGGCTAAAATAATTCTATTTTAACATATGTTTCATTTTCTAAGGATTTGAGACAGTCTCTTTTCATGTTTTCTTTTAACAAAAATTTATGTTATTTTTGTAAGTTTTTATTTAACTTCAACGATCGTATGTATATTTTTCTAGTTCAAAATTTGTATTAGAACTTTAACTAACTTTCAAATCACTTTCGATGGAGATTAAATTTTACATACTGACGTAAATCCAATGACAATCTAATATTATTATGAATTCGAGGATTACCACTTATACTTTACAGGATTTTACAGGATAACACAAAAAAGTTTGGATAGATTACCGCCAAGAAGTTTAAGAAAAAGTTTTATATTAGATAGCACAAGCCTACGACGGTTGTGTTTTTTAACTTTTATGTATTTTTTAGCACTGAATTCGAAAATTGCCTTAATTTTTAACCATCATGTCAGAATTTTTCGCAAATCGTAAATTGTCAAAGTTAAAAAAAATACAAAAAAAACAAAAACAAATACAAAACAAATACAAAATCGGATACTTTGAAATAGAGTAGATGGCTATGATTTTTAACTTTTGATAATTGATTTTTATGTACTTTTTAGCACTGAATCTGAAAATGACCTTCATTTTTAACCAACACGTTAGAATTTGTTTGCAAATCGTAAATGTCAAAGTTAAAATGTAGCGAAAATCTGATACTGTAAAACAGATGCAAAACTTTATTTTATTTTATTTTATTCGGTTTTATGCCTTAGACTGGGATTCTTACAACTAAACAGCTGAGGGGCTCAATGAGGTGGGGGAGAAGATTCAATTTTAACTTTGAACTTTTTAACTTTGACATTTACAATTTGCGTAAAATCCTGACGTGGTTAAAAATGATGGTCATTTTCGTATTCAGCGGTAAAAAATACATAAAAATCAATTATCAAAAGTTAAAAATACTACAATTACATCTATTTTTTCTCTTTTTTTTAACTTTAAAATTTACGGTTTACAAAAAATCTTTACGTGATGGTAAAAAATGAAGGTCACCTTCGAATTCAGCGGTACAGAATACATAAGAATCAATTATCAAAAGCTGAAAAATATGACATAACCCAATTTTTGCAGGTTAATGTAATCTAATAACATTTTAAAATATGTATCATTTTGTAAATAATTGAGGCTGTTAATTTTCATCATTTTATTTAACAAAAATTCTGTTTTTTCTTCTTCTAATATGTTTATTACAAATTGTATGTTTTGCATTAATATGTCATATTCCGACGGGCGTGATTGGGTTCAAACTCAGCACCTCCCGTCTACCAAACAATGTGCGCGCCCACTAGCGCAAATGAAGCCATATATATATATATATGTGTGTGTGTGTGTGTGTGTGTGTGTGTAACGTTGAGCCGAGATTGTTAAAATAAAATCGCAGAGCCGGAGAGAGATTAGACATACAATGTATCTGTACGATGTTAATGTAGAAGTACGATAGATGGATTGTTAGTGAGTTTACGAATGTATGGGTGTACAGGATGAAGAGAAAAAAGGTGTAGATCTGGATACAGAGATGTTTACGGAAATAGGATAGAGTAGCCGAATCTGGGCCACTTCACTTATTTTCAGGTGTAACTCACTTAATTTTTGGAATATCTGCAAAACATCACTACACGGGGTCAATCAATTCATCTATTAACTAATTAAATGTTTAAATCAATTTCTTTTTGAAAACCTAAACTTTTCTTTGAATTTGAAAAATTTGTTAAAAGTTGTCCAAATTCAGCAGCTGGTCGCCTAAGTTGGACCTCCAGCGTCCTAAATTGGACCAAACAATATCAGGTTGTTTTAATGACTAGGGAATATAACTATTTTTATTTAAAGCAAAGGTTGCCATTAATGAAACAATCAAACAAAATAACACAAATGGAAAGGAAATTAAATATCTGAAAATCTGGAATAATGAAATAATTAATTTAGATATCTGAAAATAAGAATAATTGTTTATTAAAAATATCAATCAAAATTATGAGTAATTAAGAATAGAAATTATGAAACTAATTGCCAGTTACACGAATATCATGTAAGAAGTGATGTAAAGCTTACACATAAATTTCGTTGATTCTTTTTTTATTCCAGCGTAAACAACATGGAGCCGTATTTGGCAATCTGAACACTTAATCATTTCTTCTATTTTATTTTTCTTACAAATTACTCAAATCCAATCATCATTGTCTTGATTTTTCTTTTTAGATTCTGGATCATTAGACTTTTTTGCAACGTAAGTTTTCTTTACATTATATTTGTTGTTCTTCCCTTCCATCATTTTCTTTCCAATTGCATTATGCCTATTTTTTAAAACTTGATGTTCCATTTGCTGTTGTGCTGTGAGAGCTTCCTTTTTGTCTTTGTTTGTTTGTTTGTTTGTTTGTTCATTTCAAGGTTTACTTTATATGGCAAAGATGTTTACACAGCTGTTTTATTTTGACTCCCTCTGTACATTGATTTAAATGAATTTAACAAGGGAGATAAGATTTCTAATTATTCTTCGGCTTTTTGAGGGGATTTCTAGCTGCAGCCTTCTTGAAGGACAATTTTTTCACAACTTACTCTCTTCTTTTCGTTTAATATATCTTTAACAGCTTTTGCTGTCACGGGTGGTTTTTTTCCAGAAAGTTTGTCTATGTCGTTTTCACCATTTTTCAGTTATATTAAAAAAGTGTTTAAAAAATATGCTATAATGAAAAAAAATATGCTACGATTAATCAAACGCAAAACATTATATATTCAAACAGTGTTGAATTCACGAGATTCCCCCCCCCCCTCTCCCTCAGAGCTTTGAGATAAACCACTTCCCCGATAGCTTTGAGATTTTCTGCGTTTTAATGGCAAAAAAGTGTAATTACACCATCCAGAAGTATAAAAAGTCTGCCCCCCCTCCCCTCATGGAACCCTAAATATTCTCCAGGAGGAAAATGTTTGAATTCAACTCTGTAAATCAAATATGAAGTAGGAAATAAAGAATTCAAAAAAATTAAATACACATACAATCAAGATAAAAGAAATCGCAAACAAAATTTATTACATAAACATGTGAAAATATCTCTTATGTTTTTATAAGCCTAAACTGTTCAAAGAAATCGATCCAGATTTACAGAAGGAAAAAAAAATCCAAAAATCTCCCAGTCATAAGCGATTTTAGACGGTTTATTAATATTTCCGGTCGGATTAATGTGGAAGTAAATAAGCTTCCTGGAGCGAAAATTCCTGAACTTCCGATAATCTAAGATCCAGATGCACAAGGTGTAAACAAAATTTATCTCTGCTGTCGAGATTGCATCTAAAAATAGCTTTTATCCCCACCAGACGATAAAGAAAAATGAATTTATTGTCGCGGAAAGTTTTAAGCATGGAAATATTCTAGTAGACACCTGGATATTTTTAAATAAAAGAATGATTTTAAATAAATAGGTTTTTTAGACGGAATAAATTATAAGTTATAATATTTTAGTAATTAAATAAAGATTTTAGAAGGGTTTGATGTACCGGGATTTAATAGCCAATTTTAACAGGAATTTAAATAATAAAAGGTTTTATTAAGGAAACATAAATAGTTAGCGCCATTTTTAGATTTACGCAATTTGGAATAAATATTATTAGATGAATTAGGATCTTATGGAAATTAATAGAATAGGGATTTAATTTAATAAGCCGGTATAATATATGGGACATTACTAAAAGGGAAATTTATATAGAATAATTTTAACCTTGGCGAAAAAATTTAAATTTTGTAATATATATATATATATATATATATATATATATATATATATATACATATATATATACATATATCACTGGATGCAGCAAACTCTACGGGCAGCAACGTCTATAATGTGCAAAATTCGTTATAGCCGCTCTCATAACATATGTATCACTGCTTCTCGCACATGAAAGTAGAAGATAAAAACACACTATACGCAGCATATTTGACATGCAACAAACTCTAAAACACAAGAAACTCGTTAAAACCGCGATCAACCGTATGTATTACAAAATAACGTCACAAAATACAAAAATAACGTCAATGGCTATATATTCTTATTTTGTTTGATATTCTCATTTTTTGTTACAATTAGTGCCACGCTAACGGAAAAATAATTTTTTACCTGCACCGCGCTAATGGAAAAGTATAATTTTTTATACAGTGCTTAAGAAATCGTTTTCAACAATGTCACAATATCACCAAGCAGCAACTCTTTTCTGTTATCTTTTTTTTTATTCTATCCTAACTCCAGTTTACCATGCACAGAATAAACAAGATAAGGAAAAGGATAAGTTTTTTTCTTTCTCCTCAAAGCAGAAAATAATACAATCAGAATCGAGTGCCACATATATGTTTTTATTCGTGAGAAAAACTCAGAAAAAGAGTCCCATAATTTGCGTTTCTCATTATTGAGCATTTCAGAAGTCGACGATGCGGTGAAAATTGCTTTTTGCGTTAGTATAAAAGGCGAAAGCTCTTAATATGAGATTCATGGTTATTTGGAAAAGATGAGAAATAAATAAGACTTAAACAGCGCGTTGCGTATGTGAAAGCATCGGATTAAATAGTTTGATATTCGCATAATCTTACAACTTAAAAAAAAAAAAAAAAAAAAAAAGATTTAATAGTTAACGGGAAAGAAACGCTTGAATTTTAGGTTGACACTTAGAATAAGAATGGATTAATGCGTATTTTTCAGCTCGTACTCCACTAAGTATGAAGGAATTGCATTGTATAATTTTCAAAACTTTTACAAAATCAGTTAACGAGAAGTATAAAAAATATACATAATTTTATTATTTTCATTATACTTTTCTACACTTTTGTAATCGAAATATATTAAATGCGTGTCTACATGTACAAATTAAGCAGCAAAGTGAGAAGAATGTGAAAAATTTTATTTTTTTTTTTTACTCACAAAAATGCAAATAATATGTACAGAAGTTACATTCCTTAAAATACTTTTTTTATATTGTAAATATATGCCGAAAATATTCACAATCTAGAAAGTAAACTCGTTACCATCCAGTTTTTTCAAGCCCATGCACGGTTCTGTAAAAACTTCCCTTGCCACCAGAAACATTAAGAAGAAAAGGCAATCGGAAACCTTATAAGACAATAACATTTCCAGAATTAAGACAGATATCTTTTTAAAAATTTATGAGCAGTTAAAGGATCCTTTTATTTTAAAAATGTTTTCGTAAAGCTCGGAAAATTATAGATTTCTGATGGTCTTTATCCTAGTGACTTCTGGAGATAATAGAAAGATTTCCTAATTTCTGGGTATCTTCGAGGCTCTATTACATTTTCGTAAACGCTTCTGCCATATCGAAAAAAAATCTGTAGGTTTTTACTGTATAGCAACATGAGTTCTTTCAAAAGTAGAGTTAACAGAAAAAACATGTAACTTGAGATTCAATTTAAAACTTATTTGAAACAAAAATTAACAGCATAGCATCCTCATGTTTAACAAATATGATAAATAAACAGCATTAACAATAAAATTAATAGCCTTCTGATCTGGAGTTTGAAAAATCTGCAGTTTTATTACTGCATGAGTGATTTCTAAAATGGAGTTAACAGAAAAGACGTGTCGCTAGACATTCAACTTTAAACTTTTTAAAACAACAATTAACAAAATAAAATTCCCAATTTTCAAGAAATATGATAAATCAAGAGCATTAACATTAAAATTAATAACATTAAAAATATTATTAACTTGTTATTTTTGTATGTATAAGTTTTGTTACGCAGCTAAAAATTTTTCCTTGAAAATTGATAGCATCGAAAAAAATTATTTTGAGTTGAGGAAACTGATCAGCACATTGATAAAACTACTCAGAAACGTTTCCGAAAATTTAAGGACAGCAAAAAAACTTTTGTTTCACAGATGCTTCTTTAAATCTCGGAAATCCATTGGCTTCATAGGCTTCTAGAGATAAAGGAACGTTTTTCGAAAACGCGGATAACTCGGAAGAGGTTATATTGTATTTTCGTAAAACTTAAGAAATATAAAAGCTAGATTAAGAAACTTCTGTCTTTTTTATGCGGTTTGAGTACCTAAAACTTCATTTATTAATCTAGTAATACATGTCAAATAAAATTTTCTAGTAACTATTTAGATATTTTAAAAAAGAAATTATGTGCCTCGTCTTTGGTACAAATAATAATTAATTGATACTGATATACAGGGTGTTACAGAATTCGACAGGCAAATTCAGAGGGGTGATAGTGCATCGTAAATAAAAAAGACAGATGTTTCTTAATCTACAAAAATGTACTATAATCAAGGACGAAAATCTCTATAATAATAGCCTAAGTCATGTGACTGTCATCAACAGTTCCGGGTTGACCGCTTCACCTTTTTATATGCCAAACAGCCAATTTGGTAATTTAATATTTGGTGGGCATGTGGTCACGTGGTTGAAACTGACCTATTGTAAAAGCTACTAGGAAACGTTTCCGAAAATTACGGGCAGCTAATAAAAATTTATTTCTATAAATTCTTCTTTAAATTTCGAAAATAAATGGTTTTTTAAGGTTTCTGAAGGTAAAGGAACACTTTTTGGAATCTTGGTGACTGGGAAGAGGTTATTATATATTTGCGTTCATGATTATTGTACATTTTCGTAGATTAACAAACATTCGTCTCTTTTTACAGTGTAGGCATCAAGGGGATGAAAATTTGTAATAGAACATGGTGTCACAAACCATTTAATAAGAAATACAGTGTTCTACCATAATTCCTCTTGGGTTGACAATAATAACTTTCAGAAAATTGAAGTATATTATAATGAAACTTTTAATAGACATGCTCACTTTTGTTGTAAGATTTCCAACAATACATCCACTTTACCATCTTAAACAAAATAATTTAAAATGATCATTTTTACATTTTCCTTTTTTTATTACCTAGAAACTCGATGTATAAACAAAATCACGAAAATAATAAGTTTAGTTCTTTTTCCTGGAAGCTAAATATAATAAAATCAGAATCGAGTTCCATACATATTTTTTTTCTCACTAAGGAGAAAGTAACGGAAAAAGAACCCAATAATGTGCCTTTCTTATTATTGACCGTTTCAGAAGTCGGTGACGTGGTGAAAATCGCTTTCTATATTAAGCTTAAAGGAGAAGGCACTTAATATAGGGATCGTAGTGATTTGTCAGTGATGATGAATAAATCAGACTAATGCAGTGCGTCACATGTGGGGAAGTATAAGATTAAATAGTATGAGTTGCAGAGCAAGAGAAAAGCTATTTGTATAACGTTAGATGTATTTGTGCTTGTGCATACTTGTTTCTGCTTATTACGAAATATTTCGGTTATATATGAGGCATTGAAAACAAAAGTAACCTCACTTCCTAATTAAATTTAATTATTTTTTACACACAAATGCCTGTATCTTTATTTGTTAAAAACTTTATGTAATGTAAATTTTATGTATGTTGCATATGAGGCATTGAAAACAAAAGTGACATCTCACTTCCTAATTAAACTTAAATATTTTTTACAAACAAATGCATGTATCTTTATTTGTTAAAAACTTTATGTAATACATCCAGTTAAATTTAATCAGCCATTACTAATAACAACCAGGTAATATTATTAACAATAAGTGGTGAATTTGAATAAAAGTAGCTATTTATATTTATTAATAGTACGAACTGATTAAACGCTTGAATCATAATACATACACATACACCCGCGTATGCGTTTTTGTGTTAAGATTTCAAACAGAAATAACATAAGTATCTTTGCCGGTCTTTTTTATCGTTCTGCTGACATGGTATCATAATTCCGCTGGAGAATTTAAATACAAATTAAGGCTCTACTTTAATATTCCTTTTTTAGGGTTTCGTTCATCTCACGAAACCCTTATAGTCTGGCTTCTCTGCCTGTCCGTCACACAGCTCGTACTCGGAAACTATTTAAGTTACAGGCTTGATTATTTTTTTCTACATAGAGCTGAGTATCTCCTGTTCTAACACAACAAAATTTGGTATAAAAATGTAATATTTGTTACATTCTATGGGCTATTCCACTTTAAATTTGGGCACTTTTTTTTACAGTATTGCAAACTTTTTCCAGAAAAAAAAAATAGTGCTGATTTAGGATTAATATATAATTTTTTGTTCAGCTCAATCATTTTTTCTACTCTAATTTAAAATATTCTTGAGGCCAAAATAAACTGAAAGCAATACTACAAGTCTCTATATTTAAAATATACACTTTTATCTATAATGTCAAATAATTTAAAAATTTTAAGAGCTTTCCTTCATGTTCTAACAAGTGATAGAAATACTCTATTCTCTTCAAATTTTTTCATTATTTTTCCCTCATTAAAGAATAAAAAGGCAAGAATGAAATAAGTTTCTATATTTAAAATGTGTACTTTTATCTATAACGTCAAATATGTTTTTGATTTTTCGAGCTTTCCTTCATGTTCATGCGAGTAATGGAAATATTGCATTTTTCCCTCAAAATTTTCATTATTTATTTTTTTTATTTCATTACGTAATAAAAAGACAATTACTAAATTACGCCAATCTGTTACTTATTATTCATTATTAATTATAAATATTTTTTAATACAGTCTTTCTATTTCTAAGACTAATAATCAAAACTGAAATTTGAAGCATGTAAACAAAACCTCGATTTTGTATCAAATTTTAATGTAAGTTTTAATGCTTAAATAAACAATCCTGAAATCTATTATTTTGCATTTACTCATAAGTAAATATGATCTGCTTTAATGCCCATTTTCATATTTTCATTCAAATTTATAACATGCGAGCCTCAGCTGATTTGCTCATTTTTTATAGAATAACCCATCTTGATTACCAGGACGCTAGTCCAAAGAACCCAAATTTATGGTAATTTAAAAACATGTTTTTTTTTTGTTTGTTTTTTTTTTGCTTTGTTTTGTATTACGAGCAAGAGATTTGCAATAGAATATTGTATTGTACCACATTGCAAATTCCTCAAGCATAAGAAAGAAATCAGAAATCTTGGCATAGTAATATTTTATTTACCCACTATATTTTTTCTTTTGTACAAATTAAAATCCTGTATTTTAAATCAAAAGAATTTATTGCGAGTGACGCAGCCTTAAGCCTAAAATCGTATCGTAGAATTCGTAGATGGCGGAACTCATATATACAGCTAACTCGACATCAAAGAAAACGCGAAAAGCCGCTTTTTAATATCTCCGCAGATATAGGTCCTATTGTTCTGATTTTTCTAGAACAGTCTTATATCTGCAGTCTAATCGTATACTGAAATTTTTACATTTCTACGTGCAGTATATTTTGAGATCTAAATAGCCATTTTTAAAGTGAAAACGTTGGTATGATTATCGAGGAAGTTCCTAATATGAAAATCTCGAAAACGCTTCTAACGATTTTCTGCAAATTGATATATAATATAAATCTGATTAATACGAGGTGAATAACACTTTTCTTTTTTCTGGGAAAACTCTAATTTTATTTTTAATTCACTTTTTTTTCCCTCCGAAAATGATCTTATTAAAATTACTATATAATATAAATCTATTTTAGGTGAACCGAATAAGACCATGTGTGTTTCCAGGAAGACTCTTATTCGTTTTATAATAAGCATGAAAAATCGGACTATATTTTTCCACCATTTATGGGAATTTCACCGAAGTTGCGTATACTGTATTCATGCGCTTGCTTTCTTCTGATCAACGTTTAGTGCGAAATTTACGATCCTTCCGTAGCTCAGTCGGTTAAGTGCGGGCCTCGCAATACATAGGTCGCGAGGTCTGTCCTCTTTGAAGCAGTCAGTATTTTTTTAAAGCATATATATATAGATTTATTTTGTAAATGCAATATATTGCACCTCAGTGCATTATTTATAAGAAATATTTTAAATGAGTTGCATTAATTGCATTACTTTTATAAAAAATCATTCATTTGATTTTGTAAGCTTTTCAATGCTGAAGTTTAAATCTAGAATTTTATTAACAAAAAATAATAAAATATAGAACCTAGATTAAAATTATTACTAATGTTTTAAATGAATTACATTACTAGCTTTTCAATGCTGAAGTTTAAATTTAGAATTTTATTAACAAAAAATAATAAAATATAGAACCTAGATTAAAATTATTACTAGTGTTTTAAATGAATTGCATTACTTTTATAAAAATCATTTCATACTTCAGTAAGATTTGTAAAGCTGAAAACTAATCAAGGGATAATGAAGTATAAAAAATTATTTTAAGTCTTTATTAACCAAAAATATAGAAGAATTTTTCATTATCGCTGAACTTTTATTGCATTTTAATAATTTGCGAATCATAACAAATAATATATATATACACTTTTTTTGCGAAATAATTAATTTTTAAATAATTAAAAATGACTTATCAGGCAGAATTTTTTTGTTAATTCACTAATTAGTCATTTGAAGACTACCGCTTAAGAGCTTAAGGCGTTTGTTTAAAAAACCATCTGGTAGACAAAATCTAGTGAATTTTGGAACGTCAATTCCGATTTAACGTGAACTAAAATTATAAATAATATTATAAAAAATGAGATATTGGGGTGGGGATGGATTAGTAATTAATTTTGTCTTTGCATTTTCTTATTCATAATTTTACTTTAAAAAAATGATGAGAATTCTAAAAAATATTTTTTAAGGTAACGAAATTAATGCAATAAAAACTGTTTAAAATCTAAGAACACAGGCTTTTGACGTTTATTTTAATAAATTTTCTGATAGGCAAAATCTAATGAATTTAGAAACGTCAATTTTGATTTACTGTGATATAAAATTAATAATAATAAAAGGTATTTTGAGAGGGGGGGGGGGGATAATAATTAATTTTGTCATTAAATTTTATTATTCTTAATTTTTTTTATATATAAGAATACTTAACTCTAATGAAATTAATGCCAAAAAAAAAAAAAAAAAAAAAAAAAAACCTAGCTTAAGATCTGGAATTTTAACTCTAAAGTAAATAAATGATGGAGAAATATTGTGCCTATTACTGAGTAAAACTGAAGTATTTTAGTACTTCAGAGTCAGTGTACACATTTTTCTCGAGTATTTCAGTATCATTTAATAACATTTAATCTAGCATATTTTTTAAACATTTTTACTGTTAAAGATTTTTTTATTCAACTTCATCAAATTTGGTTCAACAGATGGCAGCAGCAGCAATCTAGACAGTTAATATTTTTATTCTTTCAGAATTTCAAGTAAGGATTTCCTCAATAAATATTAAATAAAAGTTGAGAAATCTCTTGAAATTAATAGTATTACTCATAAATGAAAACAGGAATAATCGAGAACTCTTTGGATTGCATACATGTTAATTTATTTTTAATAATCACTAATTTGAGTTTCACTGCTCTCGCACTGGCTGCCATATTGGAAGGGTCAGAAAACGTCCCTAGATCACGCTCCCAGTTACTTCATTCGTTAACATAGGCTGAATTGGTGTTGCTGAGTCTAGTCTTCTTTCCTGTGTCTGATAGTTACATACAGGGCCCGACTAATGCAGGGGCATGCGGGGCAGCTGCCCCGGGCCCCCCGATTTGAGGGGGGGGGGCAAGAGCAGATATAAGTTTTAGTTAAAGGAGAGCCAAATGATAAAAAATATCCAAAAGTGACCAGATTCTAATTTAAAGTGTTTTTCATTTTGTGATATTTAATTTCTTCCTTACTGATTTCATAATTTCTTTTTAAATACATAATTTTAATTAAAATATTACAGTAATATCACACATCTGCTATCTGTTGCTTTCTGTTTTCATATTATGAAACTTTATACCAAAGTACTTTAAGACATCGTGTGGAATGCAGTAACAACCAGGGCTTAATTTCTAACATAAAAAAGTACCGGAGCCCTAATATTCCGTACACCCCCCCCCCCCCCCTCCACTGTCACTCACTCCAATCTGCATATTTATGTTTCGTACATTATTTGCAAAATTTAAAGAATTTTTTTCTTTGGGAAAATAAAAATTTTAAAAATATCTATCAGCATATACTTAGCTGTCAACTATTCCACTTTTTAGTTATCACTCCTTCTGAATAGTAATCTTTGCCTAATTTTAATGTTAATTAATTGCAGAATTCTGCGATTAAATATGGTAAGGATTATGATTAGGAAATAGTGTTAGCACAAAAAAAGGGTTAGTTCGCAGCTATGCATTTTTAAGAAAAAATGAATGAAATTTACAGAATATTTATATGCTGAAGAATGGAAAAATATTTTATAAAGGGTGACTATCTTAAACTATAATCGATTCCTTCCGCATAACAATCTTTTGTGGTGAGCCCCTGAAAATCAGATTAAATTAAAAATTTGACACCATTATCGGAAAGAATAGATGCTTTTATAGAAAAAGGGAAAACACTGATCGATTGCTTTCTATCAGAATAACAATACATGGCAATTATATCTACTTACAAATGAAAGTGGCTTCGTAAATGTGCAGAGCAGAGCCTTAACATGGGTACCGTTCATGATACAAAATAAATAGAAAAATCACTAATGTGATTTTTATACTTGTACGCAATGAAGAGAAAAAACCTCAAACAAATAAAACTCTGATGCCCGTTGGCTAAAACAGAAAATATTCTTAGTATCTTGAATGGCTCCGTATTAACTCGTCGACGACATAAGTTTGAAATAGAAAAACACGATTTCTATTTTCCCTTCATTCTAATCAAAATAGCATTAAAATTATTTGAAACAGAATATAATACGTAATTTTAAAGGAGAAAAAGTTTTTTTTTTTCTATACATAAATAAATAAAATTTTAACCATAATACCGATTGAGCTCGAGTCAGTTCAAGCCCAAAAACTGATATAAAAATAGAGTCCGTTTTATCTCCATCTCCTACGTGTGCGACACATTACGCCACATATAGTAAAGTGGTTTGGTAAAAAAGAATGCCAAAGCTTGGAGATGGGAAGGAAATGAAAAGGTAATTTAGGCATCGGTTTTTCGGAAGCACTATTGCACTGGGCTCCGGAGCCCTGTATTTATGAGCTCCGGTGAATTCCGACCAATATTTAAATATTTACTGAAAACTGAGAAGTACCGGAGCCGGGCTCCGGTGGGCTTCGGCGCAAATTAAGCCCTGGTAACAACATAACAAATATTGAGATTTGTTGCTATTATTATTAAATGCATGCCACCACTTGCATTTCTATATGATGGAATCACCAAAATGCATGTTGATTGAATAAAAAGATTAAGTTGAATAGAAAAGTATTAACACAAACAGCCAATAATGCCTGAGAGAACTGTACTTACATTTTAACGGCTCACATTTATCCTTATATTCCTATAACCCCCGCTCCCCCCCCCCCCCAACAAAAATGTATGCTATAGTTTCTTAAAGTTATCTTTCTTGTACCATACTGTATACAGATGTCAATAGTACTTGGTATAAAATTTAAGTCTACATACAATAGGTATGAAGTTTAATTTCAGTCATTTCAACATAATTCACGAAAATTTTCAAAAGGTCGAAGGGGGCCCCCCGAATAATCTTTGCCCCAGGGCCCCCCCCCCCTGTCTAAGTCGGGCCCTGGTTACATACATCAATAATTAAATGATTTTCTGCATGGTATCGTCATCTACTGGCTAAATTCAGCATTAACAATAAATGGGAAATGTATTCACAGAAAAAATTAAGTGAAATAAAACCTCAAATTAAATAATTCAGTTGGCTAACTAAATTATTAAACCGTTTCCTAGCATTAAAAATTTCAAGGTACAAAGTATAATTAAAATCTGTTTTTGAAGTATTTTACATTGCTTGTTGCAGGATTAGTTAAATACATCAATAATTAAATGCTTCTCTGCATGGTATCGCCATCTATTGCCTAAATTCAGCATTAACAATAAATGGGGGGGGGGGATATCACAATAAAACTTTCTTTTCAATAATGAGAGCAATAATAATATATTTTGTGCATTTTATACAGTTGTATCAAGTAAATCTAATATCCTATCACCCCAATACAACTATAGATTAAAAACTTACATGATGGGAAATTATTTCTTAAAAAATAAAAAATCAGTAATTTCCAAATAAATTTTATTTGAAAGTATTTTTTTTTGCTTACAATTTTATTGTATTTTTAATAAAAAGTTTTAAAGAGTAATATTTCTTTATATTTTTCTTAAGAAAGTAAACCTTTTACATAGTAAGTTTTAACAAAGCTTTCTATATCTGTGAAACAAACCATAACCCCCCCCCCACACACACACACACACATTTTGTATATTACTTCCATATCTTACTAAAAAGTTCTTAAAAAAATCAAATAGCACAGCACTCTTTACAATATAAGTATCAGGTATGCTTTTTTGAAGGGGGCGGGGAATTAAAGGTGAATGGAAATCACGATTATGAGTTCCTATCATTAGCCTCTAAAATTTTTTTTATCTTTTTATTATTAACTTAAAAAAAGTAATGATATCAATTAAAAAAACCCTTAACGGGTTAAAAGTTTGTGACGCAGCGCTTTATCTTATTGCTATAAGAATTTTAAATATGGAACTTAAAAATAATGATATCAAATTTTAAGTGACGCTATATTATTTATTTTATCATTTTATTTTTGTTTTATGTATAATTGCATGCGTAAGAATTATATTAAATTTAAAAGGATGTATAAAAATTTATTCATTGATGCGTTATCATTCACATTTTTCATAAATTCAAACTATGAGTTTTAAAAGATATGATATCAAAATTTAAGTGACGCCTTGATGTAGCCTTAAACAATGTTTTAAAATTCAATTTTAATTATTTTCGATTTGGCTAAATATATTTACACATCTAACCAAAACTTTTAATTTTCCAATATACTGTTAAAAATACCACTTTCACTGAACCTGTACAATGCACTGTAATGTATTTATATGAATAAATTGATTTATCTTTTGTACCACGCTATCCAAAATCAAAAGTAAAATTTATGTAAGTGATTTCTTTGCGTCATTGTATCCAAACTAAGCGAAATATATGCAAATGGATATTATGACGTAAAGAAATCACTTACATAAATTTTACTTTTGATTTTGGATAGCGTGGTACAAAAGATAAATCAATTTATTCATATAAATACATTACAGTGCATTGTACAGGTTCAGTGAAAGTGGTATTTTTAACAGTATATTGGAAAATTAAAAGTTTTGGTTAGATGTGTAAATATATTTAGCCAAATCGAAAATAATTAAAATTGAATTTTAAAACATTGTTTAAGGCTACATCAAGGCGTCACTTAAATTTTGATATCATATCTTTTAAAACTCATAGTTTGAATTTATGAAAAATGTGAATGATAACGCATCAATGAATAAATTTTTATACATCCTTTTAAATTTAATATAATTCTTACGCATGCAATTATACATAAAACAAAAATAAAATGATAAAATAAATAATATAGCGTCACTTAAAATTTGATATCATTATTTTTAAGTTCCATATTTAAAATTCTTATAGCAATAAGATAAAGCGCTGCGTCACAAACTTTTAACCCGTTAAGGGTTTTTTTAATTGATCATTGTTTACAGCAAATATATGATGTGTTTTTTTTTACCCACTTAATTATAGGCGGGTTTTTTATGAGAGTGAGGGTAGTGTGAAAAATGGCTTTTTAATACATATTTCTTTCAGGAATTCAAATTTCATTAAGATTTAACAGTTCTATGGCCTCATAATAAAAAAATCTCCATTTCTCCCAAATGTATTATGTAACATAAATATAAGAAAATCGGCAGCTGCTAGAATTATTTATAAGCAGCAATGAACAAAGCAAATTCAACATATTTTGGTCAGTGATACAGAAACGAATAACTTATATTAGCTTATGGGAAAGAAAAAATCCCAGCAAAAGATAGATATATGTTGTTTTTCTTATCTCCAAGGAAAGAAATGATCAGACAATATTTTCGTGCCTCCTTTTTCCTTCCAGTTTTTCTTTTCTTTCTTATCCTTTGGAAGACCCCATTCGCAATGAGGGAAAACTGGAATCACATCTATTCCCATCACAAAATTAGTTCTTCTCTAAATAGATGATACACTTATTGCATTGGGGCTCTTGGTGACAGATTCTTAACTGAGTTATAATATGAAAGTATAATATATCGAAGGAAAAGTTTCGAAGTAGGATAACAATAATGTTATGAAAAAGCAACATTAGATAGAAAATCAGAGTAGAGTCCTGCATTTGACGGGTTATACCCAATCCGAATGTGAAATTTCTATTTCAAATCAACCCAAAACCCGAAGCGAACCAGACAAAAAAAAACTCATCAACATATAACCCG
This sequence comes from Maratus speciosus, assembly GCA_963932465.1. Classification (NCBI taxonomy): domain Eukaryota; kingdom Metazoa; phylum Arthropoda; class Arachnida; order Araneae; family Salticidae; genus Maratus; species Maratus speciosus. The sequence continues at coordinate 327,231,755 of OZ010795.1, read as the reverse complement.
ACCCGAACTCGGTACACTTCAACTTGAAACCGAACCAAACCCGAAATTAGTTAAAATTTATTGATATTGTACTACAACTGTAGAAAATTAGTGTACAATTATATGTCAAATATAAATTTTACGTTTTCTGTATAAAAATGAAGATACATAATATATTCATTAATATTTGAATTTGATAGTTTTTTTCCGGTTTGAAAAATATTCAGGACAATCTTTGAATAATCTGGACAACCCGAACCGGTCGCGCAACTGTCCTAAACTTAATCCGAAACCGTCCCGAACCCGATCCCGAAATAATTAAAGTCAACCCGAAATCCGCCAGAAAAATTAACATCAATCCGACCCAATCTAGATCCCGGGTCGGATCGGGTTCGGGTAAAATCGGATAACCCGGCCCGATGCAGGACTTTAAATTTGTGCTGAGTTTTTAAAAAAAAAGTTCCTGTTTTTCATTGATAAACAGGTATGTTGATCTATATGTTGCAATTTCTAGAATACAAATAATTAAGTTCGAAGAAAAAAGGCAAACTAAAATTTAATAAGAAATATTTGTACGATTTATTAACAAAAATCCGTACTCTATTTGATATAAAAATATTTTTCTTCCTACCGTGAAACAAAAACTAAATGTAAATTGCTTGAACAAACGGTAAGTTGAAAATTAGCCAAAAAAGCTATATGTACTAAATACGGTATTTGAATTAATTGTAGGGGCACCTGTTGGTTCCTACAAACTTTCTATTTGACATATTTCAATAGAGTTTAAAACATAAAATAATCCAGCTTTATTTTTTTACTCTCATAAAATTTTAATTATTAACACTAAAAGGACCGTGAGGATGAATGTATTTCGGTTCAAACTAGAAATTTCTTTATAATATAAGTTTAAAAGACGGATAAGAATAAAAATGTTAGATAAACAAGTTAAAAAGTTTTGAATAAAAATTCTGATGACAAATATTTTTATAAAACATAAGCAAAATTCCCGGTCTTTTCAGTGTTATCAATGAAAATGTATGGATAAATTATTAAGAGGTCATGTACCCTTTGAACCAATAAAATACATGGAAAAATAACCTCTGTAAGAATTGCAGTCTCTCTTTAACTAATTGACTTTTAATTATAAAATTGAAAATACATGTTAGGAACGATTTATTTTATCAATTAAAGTTATTAAAAAAGGTATACACATATATAGTATTTTTTTAATTTATTTTTAAAGATAATACAATTTTTACGAAAGAATTATTCTTGCATGCATTGTGCGCATGATTTTTCCCATTTGAATGGCTGAAACAAGCCAAAATTTTTTAAATGGGTACAGATATAAAGTGTTTTCAAAATGACCTACAATGAAAAAAATAAAACTTGTAGATCCCGATTTTTTTTTTTTTTTTTTTTTTTTTTTTTTTTTTTTTAAGAAATTCGAAATATCGAGATCTCTTTTACACAAAAGTAGTCGTGAAATCTAAACTTCTTACTTGAGAAACCTAATAATAGGACATTTTGTGCTTCTGTACGTTTAAAACATTCACCGAAAATTTCGTGAAATTCTAGGTAACACTTTTTCAGAATTCGTGCGCGCAATGATCAAAATCGCTGTTTTACGAAAATTAACTTTAAAGATTAAATCACCCCTTGATCATATAGAAAAAGCTCAAAGTGTTTTAGATATAATTTCTGTTCTAAGGCGAATTTTTGCATGAGGTTTGTTTTTAAATGTTCCTAATGAATCCTATTCAATTATAAGCTATTAAAAAAAAAAAAATTGATTTTTGGACGCTTTAAGAGGTACCTGACCCCTTAAACCGGCTATTTTGTATTATAAATTTAACTAAAATGTTTTATAAACTTTATCTATATAATAAAAGCCTAAGTCATGTGACTGTCATCGACAGTTCCGGGCTGACCGTTTCACTTTTTGTATGACAAGTGGCCAATTTGGTCATTTAATGTTAGCCGGGAGCAGGTAATAAATTGCCAAATATTGTAAATATCATGTCATCAATATTATAATAGTCCATTTCATGCGACTATCATAAACAATTTTTCACGTGGTAAATTAAAACAAAGCTTTGATGTTGAAATTAAATGTCATGGTTTATGGTATTATTTATTACTTTTATTTTTTTTTTTAAAGCAATAATTGAGAGTCATATATTTTAAATATTTCAGTTTTAAATTAAAGTTATGCATTTTAAATAAAATGAGTGAAAGCACTATATTGTAATTGAAATACGAAAAAATACGACGGGAACAATGTTTGGTGATTTATCACCTGTGGCCGGCTAACATAAAAATGCAAAGTTCAGGATTTCTGTATCAGAATCTTCGGATCTGGCGAAGAATTGAGCAAGCAAATTAAATTATGTATAAAAGTAACGTGATACAATACTTAGCATATGTTTAAGGGAGACCAAACTGGTCACCAAGGGCGGGTAGATATATATAGTAGTGTACAAATGTACGTAAATATAATAATGTACTTTTTTTTCCTTGAGAATACTCCATTCATAGTGAAGGAAAATGTAATCACATCCATTTCCATTACAGAATTAGTCATTCTCTAATACATGATGTACTTATTAGAGTGGGGTCATTGATGACAGCGTCGTAATTGCGTTAAATATAATGTATCGAAGGAAAAGTTTCGATGTGTGGTAGTAATCTAATTATGAGAAACCAACAATAGATATAAAGTCAGTGTTACTTAGGTGGGGGGGGGGATTAAATTCCCTTTAAAAGCACCATTACAAAAGTTTTTAAAAATTTTCAAAAAACTCATCAAATATCTTATTTATATAGAAATATCCTAATTATAAAAACTGATGACAAATTAAACTCATACATATCATAGACAAAGTTTTAATGGAAAAGTATATACTTAGTAATACATATCTTTAAATATTTTTATACAGAATGAAATACGTACAAATAATTATTACTTATCAATTGCCTGGTGAACCGAATTTCTCTGTGATCAGCGATGGCACTATAGTAATAAATTGTAATTATATCTGCCAGACGATATTTTTGAAGCAGAAGCTATATATCTCTCAGTGACCTCGATGACATAACAGCCATAACAATGTTTATCTTGACAAAAAGCAGTTTATATCTTTCTCTTACAGTAAATAAGCAATTTTGGACTACGTACTTTAATACTGCAGAAAGGATTTTTGGAGTAATGAAAAAATGTTAATGGAACATGTATTCAAAAATAATGGAAAAAATGAAATAGTAAATTGCAAAAAATTAAAATAAAGAGAGAGATTAATGAATGTTTACCAATCTATATTATAAAGGAAATTCACGCTCGTGAGCATCATTGACATCCCATTTCTGATGGCAAAGATCTGAACGATCAAATTTAATTGTATCGGAAATTGATAACTTCTAAACATAGAGCAATTAAATTTTTATACAATCAATTACGGGGAAAAAACCTTTAAATGTAATTTGTTTGAAAACTTTATCTCACTTTACTGATTTTTATTATGGGTTTTTAAGCAAATAATTTTCAAGCGTGATGTTTTAAAAACTTATCTCTATAGCGTGCAACTCGACTATGGAAAATTAACCAATTTACACTTAAGGGGTCTTGTATCTTTTAAACGCGTCGAAAATTGACGAAAAACGTCAAAGTTTGATTAGTCTATCTTCAAAGCCTTTTTATGTATAAACATGAAATTTTCGATATTGATTAAATAGATTGTGCTTTGTAATATGCTACCATTAGAAATTTATTAACCCTTTACAGAATTTGTATATTGTTGAAATCAAAATAGCTCTTTTTTTTACCCCATAAGTCATTACGCGCATGATATCTTGAGAAAGTATGTATGGATTCGCATGAAATTCGGTAAAGATACTAATCATATATGTGTGTTTAAAATGATCTACTCTTAGGCTAAAATTATTTCATTAACTATATAAAAAATATATTTTCCTTAAAAAAAAATAAAAAATTTGTATTTTTAATGAATAAAAATAGTCATAACTAAAAATATTACCATTGTAAATACTTAAAAGTAGATCATTTTAAACACACATATTTGTTTAGTATATTTACCAAATGCCATGACAATCCATACATACTTTCTCAAGATATCATGCGCGCAATGACATATGGGGTAAAAAAAAGAGCTATTTTGATTTCAACAATACACAAATTCTGTAAAGGGTTAATAAATTTCTGTTGGTAGTATATTACAAAGCATAATCTGTTTAATCAATATCCAAAATTTCATGTTTATACATAAAAAGGTTTTGAAGATAGACTAATTCAAACTTTTGAAGTTTTTCGTTAATTTTCGACGCGTTTAAAAGGTACAAGACCCCTTAAAACAATATAAAAAGTTCAGCCTTTATTTCCGGATAATATTCCATGACAAACTTAAAGTTGCATAGCTAAATAAAAAATAATATAAATAAATAAAAGCATTTAGCAGATATGTTATCAAACTAAGCTCTTAAACACTAAAATAATCATAATGAAAATGTTGCTCAAAATAATGAAATTTCAAGCAATTTATTCGAATTTTAACCTCTGGCATACATGAATATAAAAGTATCGCTTTTAAAAAATTTCAAAACTTTATTTGAATTTATAATAGATATTTTCAAATAAAAAAGATTTTTGGTATTGTCAATGGGCAATCTAAAAATATATATTTAATATAAAAAATTTATCTAGTTGCTATTCAGAAATTTCAATTAAAAACGTTTAAAGATTTTAATTTGAGCAAAGCAGCGCCACAACGATCCTATTAGACGTGAAGTCAATACGTTTGCCAGAATTACAAAACAGCTAAGAATCTACCATGGATAAATGTGACAATATTGTATAATGAATAAAGAAATTGAGAACTATTCCTTTGTACATTTTTGTAGGTACCGTTTTAATTTGGAAATTTGCTTAGCTTTTCACGCCAACTTTTATACATACAACATTTTATTGGCCTTATTTTTAATTGCACTTCGATGAAAAAGTTATTGGTTATCTTCTTCATTTTAATTCTGTAATTTTATTTTTCTTGCAGATCGACAATATCAAGTAAATGGCGCCGAGCCCTGGTTCGCAGAAAAGGCAGCCAATATGACTGTAGCTGAAAGCCGAACGGCGACACTCCCATGTGTTGTAGAAAATCTCGGAAAACATAAGGTAAGAAAGGAGTGTTCGCTATCTTTTTACTTATAAAAACATTTTTACATTTCTATAATCTACGAATTTTGCTTTAAATAAAAAAAAAATACAATTGTAATATTCTAATCTCATATAAACACATATTTTTTCTAACTTTCTTTAATATACGTAAGTTTTTAATGTAATATGAAAACACCGATTTTTAATTTTTTAATTTTTTTAAGCATAAACTATATATTACCTTAAAATTAAAAAAAATAATCTTTGTTTAACGTCTGATATACGAGTTAAAAATAAAAAATATATTACAATTCATCAGACATACAAGTAAAATTACATAAATACATTTAATACAATTAAAAAGCAAACGTTTCAAGCTAAATTTTAGCCCCTCATCAGTGCAACAAAACACTCTCCCATAAAATCGCAGTCGTTAGAACTTTAATCCACAGAGCTAAAAGTTATTGTAATACTGATGCAGCCTTCCAATTTGAAAAAAAGAAGATATTTAGTGACCTAATTCTAAATGGATATCCTTTAAGATGGTTAAAAGGGATTTTTTCTGAGCATCGCGTGTCATCCTCTGTAAATTGTAAGGCTCTCGCTATTTACATATCTCTACCCTACAACAAATATCTTTCTGAAAAAATCTCTAGCCTTTTGAAGTCTCATAACATCAGTACATCATTCAAGCCTCAGATTGTTTTGAAAAACTTACTTTGTAAATCTAAACCTAAAATTCCCCCCTTACTAAGAACCGGTTCAATTTACAGTATACCATGTAAAGGTTGCGACTCAGTATATATTGGCGAAACTGGTCGCACTTGCGCCATTCGCCTTGCCGAGCATAAACGTACTTACAAATCTGGAAACCTACAGTCTAAAATTGTACAGCATTCTTTGGATACCGACCATATCCCACATTTCACGAATATGAAAGTTATCAGATCCGGTTGCAATAATATTAAAAGTAGAGTTTTCTGGAAGGTGTGTTCACTCGTAAGCAAACGTCGCCGATAAATGAATCAAGTGCACTTCCTCCTGAATACTCAGCATTGTTTTAAAAAAAAAAATTTACTTTATTTAATTTTAACTGCTAATAATTTTTAACTGTAAACATGATATATAGTTTTCTGTCATTTGAATGTTTTGTTGCACTGATGAGGGGCTAAAATTTAGCTTGAAACGTTTGCTTTTTAATTGTATTAAATGTATTTATGTAATTTTACTTGTATGTCTGATGAATTGTAATATATTTTTTATTTTTATATATTACCTTTTCACACTTATATGTTTTGTTCGACAGATGTATTTGCGTTATGAAAAAATCATTTTTTCAGCCTTTTTGACTGATCTATTAATGATTTTGTAGAGATACGTTTGCATAATATTGCTGCATCACTTTACATTTAGCTCAGCTTAATTATTTCAGTATTTTTGATTCTAAGGGCTGTAAACTAAAGTTCACTCTTGAAATTTAACATAGTAATTTTTCAATATTATTCAAACACATTATCAGTAATTTAAATTTTTTATTTATAAATGGATTATAATGATTTCATGTAGTACCAGGTTTCGTAAATATCATGATATTTTCGAAAATATCAAAAATATCCGATATTTTGATATTTATTTGATATTTTCAAAAATGTTAACTCACTGCTGACAATAAATATTTTCAAGTATATTTTAGAATAAAAACTAAAACATATTACTTTCATACTTTCATGCTTTTAACATGAAAATTTAATTTTCTACAAATGAATTTATCGTTTCTTTTTTTCTCCTTAGAAAAAAATTGAAGTTCACCTAATTGAAAACAGATACAATTTGCTGTGTAGACTGATTTAAAAAAAAAAAAAAAAAAAAAAAAAAAAAAAAAAAACTATAGTGTTTAGTATCAAGTATCGAAAAATCGGAAATTTATAAAACAAAATAATTTTTTTAAAATTGGAGAATATAAATATAGGCTTGCCTCATTTTTTATTTCCTAACATGTTGTACAATTTAGACTCAACTAAACCAAAATCAGTAAAGATTTCTTTTCTAATGAACATGTATATAACTGATTATCTAAATTAGACCGTTTATCTTTCAATGTCTGTTCCAAATTAATTTTCTCACAAAATTATTAATTCTACATTTAAAAATAAAAACTTCAGACACAAAGCTAAGAAAATATTTTTTTTCCTTCTTAGGCCAAACAAAGTTACTGCCAGAGACAAAAATTCTTTATCTACAGCATGACATAGCCAATAACAATTGAAAAATTCAGTTACACTTGTTTTAACTGAAAATATCAAAATCATCTAACACGGTGATATTTTGAAAGTAAATATCAAATGTACAAAATACCAAAAATATTGAAATTTTAAAAATAAATATCGGATATATATCATAATATATATCCATTTATATATACCAACAAAGAGTCTAACATGTAGATATTTGAGCCTTGCGAACATTCGGGTTATTACTGTGGAGCCTGTGGATTTCTTCGGAGTAATAGATTTTAAGCAGTATAACAACATAAAAGAAGGTAAAAAAAAAAAATCACAACATTGTGATTTTATGTAATGTTTTAAGCAAAATAATATTGCTTTATCAGTGTCGATCCTTTGAAATTAAAAATTAATATCAACAGAAGATTGATGTTGACACAATGAAATAAATATTCATTGGATCTTTATATTACTATGAAATTTTAAATTTCATGCAGTCTTTTATGTACCAGAACGATATTACATATGTAAATTATTACAAGTATTTGTTCCTGGTGAATTAATTTGCGGGTCGTACTTATGTTCAAAAAACTTAGTCGATTATATTATATCTTAATTTTAATATGGATCCTGCATGGAATATATTTAGCAGTAACTAGAAATCCGAAATGCAGCATGAAGTATTACTGTTGAGGAATAGAGCATTAAATAGACATCTTGTACTTTTTTGAAGAGTTCAAGCACAGGGTTGACAACGGTGACGGAAATGCACTGATTGATGAAGAATACGAAAAAGAAGATGTACATAGAAAACCTTTTTGCGAATATTTTGGGTACTTTCACAATGAGGAGAATTGGAGTAAACCTGTAACGAAATTAAATTAAACACGTATTTTGCTCCCTGTTGGATACTAATGACACAAAAAATTCATCATTTGTTTTAAATATGTCACGTTTTGTAGAACCTGCATTTTGTTTCTTAAAATTGTCTTTTTAGAATTTGTTCCACATATTAATATATAGTTTGTGTTCGACATTCGAACAAATTTCGTACTGTGTTTAAAACTTTGATTTTCATCTGTACTTCTCGCATTCAAAAACGAGCGTTCACAATCTTTGTCAAATGAAGACTTCCCAAGAAATAAATGGTGGAAGTGATATAAAATGAAAGAGAATAATCTTATAACGAATTCACTATTCAAGCTGACAATCGAAAATACAGGGTGTCCGGGCTATAAGTATCCAAACGTAATGGCTTATAATTACGGAACTATCCATTAGAATATTATTCACTTCACCTCCGAGATTTTAAAACATTGAACAAAACAAAAAACTGAAAGTGTGGATGAGTGGAAAAAGCGTATCATAGAAGTGATTTGTCTAATAACTCCTGATATGCTACGAAACTTTTGGGGAGAAACTGGATTACCGTTCGGACGTTTGTCATGCTACCAAAGATGTACACTGTACAGTCATGGGGGGAAAAAAAGTAAACACCCTCTACTAACTCTTCAACAAATTATCGTAGATGAAAGTTACTGGTACCGAACGATTGGAAATAAAGTCTACTTTTATATAAAATTTGCTTAGCGTATATAAAATTTGCTTAGGTGCCATCTACTTATTAAAACGAATCCAAACTTCATTTTTTTTTCAATGGCAATACCCAATTTTAACAAGATATTTCAAATCTTTGGTTCAAACTATGCCTAGACACCAAATTTCAAGTCATTTGAATGATAAGTTTTTGAATTATAAACATTCAAAATTTAGTGCTTCAAATGTTAAATTACATTTTCATATTTTTATTTATATCTTCTGAAATTATGATCCTAATGTTTTAATTTTTCGTGTAGCAATAATATTAATATACCCAAACATAAATACGTTGAATTTGCAATTTTTATAATTTTCTGATATGAATTATGAATTATGAAATTAATATTAAAAAAATTATGAATTGCAACCTACAATTTTTTTGATGGATTCAGATTTATTAAGTCCTGCTTTATGGAAATCCAAAATTTCACATTTTTCTTCCAAGTAGTTTTCAAATTATGCTTAAAAAAACGCAAAATGTTGGTTTAAGGGGTCGTCTATGATAGAAGTGACTAGATATTTTGAAATTTCTTATACTATCCTGTAATCTAGCAATCTTCTATAACTGCTTGAGTAGCGCTTAAGATGCCTTGATCAAGAAGGGAGCTCTCTCGGTTAACAATAGAGTACCGAACTTCAATTTGGATGCAGCCCTTAAAATGCGCTCCTTTAAAATAATTAATTTCTTTGAAACTTATGGTACGAATTGCATAAAAATTTGTTTTTAGACTAATTGAAGGGTGTAAAGTTCATTTATGCTGTCAGAATTGTGTACTGCTATTGAAGAAAACAAAGTTATGGTTCGTTTTAATATGTAGATATCCCCCTAAGCAAATTTTATATACATCATTTAAAAGTAGGCTTTATTTCCAATCGTTCGACACCAGTAACTTTCTTCTATGATAATTTGTTGAGGAGTTAGTAGAGGGTGTTTGTATTTTTTTTCCACGACTATACACATCGAAGTATATTGATAATAAAACTTTGTGAGATGCTATTTTTATTTAAACATTTTTCTTTTTTTAATGGGTACTTCCATAAAAATAAACCATAACTTTTGGATAATTTTAGCCCGGACATCCTGTATTAATTAAGCAATGGTACATCTGGATTTTTTTTCTACTATAATTGAACAATGTGATCCCAGTGAAAACCATGCATCTCATGTACGAAAGGCAATAGAAAACGACTCTGTGTATTACAGAACTCTTTATGGGAAAAAAAAATGTACAATTCAACTTTCTCTTGATAATCTTTTTAAGAAAACATCAGATGCTGAGCAACAACATGTCATTTATCTATATACTAATTTATTACATATATTTACTCTTAAATTTAACACATTCTCTGATTTCCAATTTAAATCTCTTTGAATCTCCTAAACATACATTTAAAATCAACAAAGAATTTATTATTATTATTATTGTAATTATCATTAATGTAATTATTAAACTGATTCCCATCACAGAAATCAAAATTCTACCATCGTTTTTTATTGTATTCATTTATTTATTTTTATTTATTTATTGAAATGCACATTACGAATCCATTTACAGTGCTGCAAGAACATCATAAAAAACACATATATATAAACACATAGATATAAATCTCATACAACATGAATACAAACACAAATTAAGAGAAGAAAAGTTCAGAACATTTATCTTTAAAAGCAGTAAAGAACATATCAAAAGTATCAAGATGCACAGAAAATTCATTAAATATTTTATAAAATTTATATAAAGAGTACTTACTAACATAATTACATTTAAAAAATGGTAATATAAAAAATTGAGTACACCTGGGGGATCTGTTCGGTACATTAAAATTAATAGAAATCACTACACTAAATCATGTTATTAATAACCCTGTAAAAACACAAAAAGATCCCGTCTACATTTCACACTTGGAATGTTAAAAATACAACGTAGATACGAAGAAGAAATATCATAAGAACATATATGATTACTCTTGAACATAAATAACGTGTGAATTTAGACTGTACTTGCTCAAAAATTATCAACAACAGTGGATTCTATATGTGCCAGATCAACACAAACCCTATGATCAGTTGTCCTTTGCCCATCTTTTTCTTATTTCTATTAATTTTATAAATAATTCCAATTTTTTGGTGCGTTCGTAATTATATAAGTACGTAGCACCTATAGTCGTCGTTCAGTCCGTTCGTCTGTCCGTCCGTCCTCATATAACAGAGCCAAAACTACCCAACCGAATGGTCTGAAATTTTAAATATATAACTGTTGCAAAATTTTGCGAGACATTTCAAATTTTATGAAAATCGGATGTATAGTTTAATTACAGTGACAGTCAAAAGTTTTCCGTTACATTACAGCCAATGGGATAAAATTATTTCAAGTGCATTTTAATGATGTTACAGCCTTCCGAATGGTTTGAAATTTCAAATATAGAATTGTTGGTCGAGTCATTTCAAATTTTATGAAAATCGTATGTATACTTTAATTACAGGGACAGTCAAAAGTTTTCCGTTACATTAAGGCCAATGAGAAAAAATATTTCAAGTGCATTTTAATGATGTTACAGCCTTTCGAACAGAATGAAATTGATATACACTTATGCGGTGCACTAAAATATGCAGTGCAAAGATTATTTATAAAACTAGTTATAGTACGAACGCACCTCATTTGCCACGTTTGACGAGCAATTTCCAACTTGTTAAAATTTGTATTATATGTTTTAATATAGAAACATAATAAAAATGTTTTATGAAAATAAAAAATGTCTAACTAATCAAAAATTCCGTTCAATGTCCTCGACTTTCGAACACTTCGACAGATTTAAAAAATGTTCGAATACATTTCACGAATGTACGAAAGTCGAAGACCACTTGTATTTAAGAATGTCTAATGGAAATAATTATTTTTAACAGTTGGCCTGGATTCACAAAGACAGACACATATTATTGACACTACACGACAAGGTGATCACCCGCAACCCCCGAGTTTCAGTGCATCACAGCAACTATCGTTCCTGGTGGCTGGAAATCCAGGATGTGAAGCCAGAGGACAGTGGGTTCTATATGTGCCAGATCAACACAAATCCTATGATCAGCCAGACAAGGCACCTCGAAGTTGTTGGTAATCATTTTTTTTTTCTTTACTTCTACTTTCTTTACTTCTATCCCTTAACATGCGCGAGGGTTAGGTTCGCGGAAACCTCCGCGAATGTTAAAATCGCGAATGTTGAGACTGTCTTTCAGTACATAAAAGGGTTTAGGTTTTTAAGATTTTGTTTTAATGGGAAAAAAAAACAATTGAAACGGAAAAATATATCTAACAAAAACATAGCTGTGAAAAAAGGGAGCCAAGTTCTGTAAAGACAATGGCAAGAAAAGAAGTGATATCCAAGTGGGTGCCAAGTTCAAATAAAATTCACTCAAACTTACCTACTGAAGTATTATAGCATTTTTTAAATTGTTTAGAAATAAAAATTATTGATAGCATATTAATAATAAATCTAGAACTCGGTAAGTTTTTACCTACGAGTCATTTATTTTGAATAATGACATTATTATATCAAATCTTGTTATTTCATGATTGGAAGCCTTAATTTGAGTGAGCTCCTTCCCCTTGAAGGACGGTGGGATAAAATATATCCCACCTAATTTAACTGCAAAATGCCACATTGACACCAGAATTCCGGACTAAAAAGTTTAATTTTATTAAATACGTGAAAAGAAGCTTTTACCCATTTTGAAATAAATTTGTTTTTTAATTCTGGTGTGATTCAATCATTTCAGCATTTCACGAATAAAAGTTATTTGCCCCTGAAAGGGTTAAAGGGGTGCAGTCTCGAGAGTGATGACCAAGAACAAGCGTATACCTCTAAGTATACCTGTCTAATTTTGTATACCTAATTTTGTATTTTACGGCCGCCATTTTGAATTTATAAAAACAAAACCTAGCCTATAACCATCGGGCCGTTAAGACGAATTGATAGAGACCTCATTCATTAAAATCCATCGATCCTTTGGGATGTTTCGAGGGTATAAAGAAATCCACATACACAGATACGCGTGAAACACATAACCCTTCTTTTCAGTCGGGTAAAAATAGCAATTGTATCTTTTTGTTGGCATTTTTGCATAAAAACTGAAAAAAAAATTAATTAAAATACGTGCTATTTTGAAAAAATATAAATGAAGGATTTCTGATAAAACATGGAGCTATTATAAACTAAATTTAATTTTAAATATCTATAATATTACAAACAAATGAAGGCATATGAATCACTAGATAGCTGATTTTTTTCTTGAATGACGTCATCTCTTTTTTAGGGTTTCGTTCATCTGACGAAACCCTATTCGTCTCACTCCTTTGTCTGCCTGTCCGTCTGTCTGTCCGTCACAGAGCCCGTTCTCAGAAACTATACATGTTGGAGACTTGAAAATTTCAGTACTTATAGCTGAACACCTCACATGAAACGACAAATCCTAAAATTTTGAAAAAATCTTAAATTTAACCCTTTGGGCTCCCACATGTGTATTTCAAACAATTCTTTCTAAGTCAGCCCCTAATAAGATTGGAGCCATGAAATTCCGCATACTTATAGCTGAATACCTGAGACAACAAGACAAATCATAAAATTTTGAAAAAAGTTTTATATTTAACCCTTTGGGCTCCAACTTGTGTATTTTAAGCAATTTTTTCTAACATAGCCCCTAATTAAGTTAGAGACATGGAATTTTGAATTATTATAGTTAAACACATGAGCCCACACAACAAACCATAAAACTTTGAAAAAGTGTTATATTTAACCCTTTGGGCTCCAATTTGTGTACTTTCAGCAATCCTTTATAACAGAATTCCTAATCAAATTGGAGGCATGCAATTTCGTATTCCGGTAGCTAAACACCTCAGATCACACGCCAAATAATAAATTTCGAAAAAGTTTTATATTTAACCCTTTGGACTCCAGCTTGTGTGTTTTAATCAATTCTTTTTAACAGAGCCCCTAATTGTATTGGAGACTTGAAATTTTGCATACTTATAGCTGAAAACATCAGATCACACGACAGATAATAAATTTCGAAAAAAGTTTCATATTTAATCCTTTGGACTCCAGCTTGTGTATTTTAAGCAATTCTTTCTAACTGAGCCCATAATTAAACTGGAGATTTGAAATTTCGCATACTTATAGCAGAACACCTGAGGCCAGGCGACATATCATAAAATCTTGAAAAAGTCTTACATTTAACCCTTTGAGCTCCCACATATATATTTTAAGCAATTCTTTCTAAATGAGCCCCATAATTAAGTTGGAGACATGAAATTTTGAATACTTATAGCTGAACACTTCAGATCACACGACAAATAATAAACTTCGAAAAACGTTTTATATTTAACCCTTTGAACTCCAGCTTGTGTGTTTTAAGCAATTCTTTCTAACTGAGACCATATTTAAATTGTAGATTTGAAATTTTGCATATTTATAGGAGAACACCTGAGGCCCGGAGACAAATTATAAAATCTTGAAAAAGTCTTACATTTAATCCTTTGATCTCCCACATATATATTTTAAGCAATTCTTTCTAAATAAGACCCATAATTAAGTTGGAGACATGAAATTTTGCATACTTATAGCAGAACACCTGAGACCACACGACAAATAATTTTTATTTTCGAAAAAGTTTTATATTTAACCCTTTGGACTCCAGCTTGTGTTTTTTAATCAATTCTTTCTAACTTCGAAATTTTGCATACTTATAGCTGAACGCGTCAGATCATAAGACAAAATATGAATTTTTGAAAAGTCTTATAATTAACCCTTTTGGCTTCAACTTCTGTATTATAAGCAATTATTTCTAACTGAGCCCTAATTAAGCTGGGGATATGAAATTTTGCATACTTATAGTTGAACACTTGTGATCACACGACAAATGATAAATTTTTCAAAAAGTCTTATATTATTGACTCCTATGGGCTCTAACTTGTGTTTTTTAAGCATTTTTTCTAACTTAGCCGCTAATTAAGCTACAGCGAACTAGTTTCACTTGAAGGCTCTGGGAGGGGGGGGGGTCAATTTTTCCCCAAACCCCTCATCTGATATATATATCATTTGACGACCCTTCAGCCACTCTTTCATTTTATGCACAATAAACCTTTCATATTTTATTTCCACTTGGCCAGGAGGGCTTTCCTATTTTAAATTTTATAGGTTCAATTTCCTCGACTAATATAAGTGCGAATAGGTTCTAAAACGGAGTTTTGTCGGGCAGATGTTTGTTTAGAATAGAGTGCACTCCCTAGTTCCGAATTGTGCAGCTAACAGATTTTGCAAAAGGATAGTGTTTTGAAAGAAATATTAAACGAAACCCTCTATGCGATCTGTGATCTTACCCACTTGTTTTTGATTTTGTATTATTCAGCGATAGTGACGTCCTATCCGTACTTTACTGTAGATGTTGTTTAAGAGACTGGATCTAAAGTTCTTCAGCGGATGCGGATGACGTCATTTTATGCAAAATAAAAGCCTATTTTTTAAGTCTTAAAACTGAAATATGTTTTGTACTATATATATTTATATACATATATATATATATATATATTTTTATCGGGGGCGACACTAAGTTCTGAGAAACGGAATTCCTGTTTTCTAGTATTCTTTTCCTTTCTTTCCCTTTTTTTTTTCTTTTGTTTCGTTTTGTTTTGTTTTGTTTTGAAAGAGAGGGAAGAATTAAGATGGGAGATTATTTACTTGTTTATTTTTTTTCACATCGAAATCCTCAGTGAAATGTTTTGATTTTTAAACTGATTTATCACCCATAAATTCCGACTATACTTGAACCAAATAGATACTCGATCCTAAGCTAAAAGTTTAGTAGATAGTATTAAAATTTCAGAGCTATTGTATAAAATTAAGTATATATTTTTAATCAAAATATGCTAAATAATGTTGGTCCTACGGCAAAATGCGCGGAAAAAACGAAAAGTGACTTCAGGGAATGGCATTTTTTTCAAAGGGTTAATTTCCGTATTTTTTGAAATGGTTGCAAAGAGAATTGGAATTATACGAAGTTTTCAGTTTTATTTTTTGGGTATTTTGTTTTTCGGTGTCAATGAGTAATTTTGAAATATATCGGGAAAATGGATTGGGGGGGGGGGGGGGAGGGTCGCCCGGTATTTAATTTTTTTTTTCTTTTTCTTTTGTCGTCATTGTCCAAAATCTGAAATTTTTAGAAGTTAAAAACATAATATTTTCGTAGCCTGTGTGAAACAACCGAAAAAAATATCGATATTTAGTGGGAAAATGGCTCGTAAAAAGACTTTTTTTTTTCCTTTGGTCTATTTCAGTAATTAAAGTAATAGTCGGGCGGGGCGGGGGGGGGGGAGGGATTTTTCAAATTGGATATATTTCTATATTTCTATTGTAAGAACATTATATTTGTACATTTCCTAATTCTACAAAATACTAAGAAAAAGATTTAAAATAAAAGATTTCAGTGAAGTTATAAATATAGCACAAAATCCCTATAAATTCAAATTTAATTAATGCTTCTAAATCCTTCAATACTTCTAAAATCCTTCTAAAATTTATTAAATGATTATGTAAATATTCTAATGTAGTTTAAACAATTCACGAAAAATGCTTTAGAAAATCATATTTTCATGAATTTATAATTCAGTACATAAAGGGTTAAACAGTTCATTTTAAGGAAAAGGGTAACTACTAAAGAAATTACAATTATTAAAATTCGCTCTCCCATATCACTGAAATAATTCTTTAGATGATTTCTATATCATTTTAACACTAGAACGCCCGGAAATTTTATTCAAGTTTCATAAAAAAAAATTATACCAGAATTTTTATTTAAAATAATTTGACTGATTTGTTTAAAATAAATCTGCTTTTTTAAAATTTAACTTATTTTGTGAAAGAATTTCTGGTTCCAATTGGCATTTAATCATATGGTCGGAGTCGAATCGAGTCCTTACGGCCGTTCTAGTGTTAAAGTGAAATGTATTCATTTTTTGGAGGCAAAAAAAATTTATCTTAATGTTTTAGATTGCCTTTTCTGTAAATGAGATTCATAATTAAACTCTGGTATTGATTTCAACTTGGTTTTTGTATGTAAAGATTGAACTTTGTAGTCGATATTTAACTCACGTCCTGGCGTGCTAGAATTATAAAAATTATTTACACAGCTCTGTTTCCGATGACGTGACATTGTAATACTTTTAGCACTTAATTATAAATTAATAACTTAGTTTTAAGGCTACACAGTACCCTAAAAATGACAAAAATGCTGAATATTTTTTATTGAATTTTTCTGTGGTCCATACGGTTGTGTATCACGACTCCAAATAGTTTTAAAGATATTTGAACTTTTCTGAGTGTTCTGAGAAAAGGGGTTTGCTGAATGTTCCTTTACAATCTTTAAATGCATTTTTCTCAGACTTTAATTTTTGTTGATGTTAGTTGTTTGCTATTATCTAAGGCTGCTTTTTTTCTGTTGCACATAGAGTCTTGAAATTTTTTATAGACACTTATATATATATATATATATATATATATATATATATAATAAATTTGAAATCACAAATATATGAAGAAATTGATAAAGTTCTAAAGATGATTTAGAAATGAACATATGAAACCAGCATGTAAAATAAGAAATGACTCACAGAATCATCAGAGGAGCTTGTGAGTTCATTCATAGAAGATGCGTTATTTCATCCAATTTTTCCGGCATTAAGCCTAAAATGACAAAATTTAACTCCTTATAACGCAAACATTACAGAAAATAGATTGGAACTGGATTAATAACAATAATGTTTAGAGTTGCCATCTTAAGTTTAAAAAAAATAAAAAATAAAAGGAATGCAAATGATTGAAGAAATCAAGAAAAGACTTAGATTAACTTTTAATTAACCTAGAATGAAAATATAGGAATAAACTTAATAAGTACTGAGTGAATACAAAATAAAATAAGAGAATGAATAAATTAATACAAATAAAGAAATAAAGAAATAAAGAATTATATAAAAATAAATAAAAGGGCAATTGATTAAATTAATGTTTTAAAGACAAAAAATTATAATATAAAAAAATGAGAATATAAGTAACATTTAAAAAAGATGAGGAATATTTGAGATAGTAAAATTTAGCCTTGTATTATGTAAATAAATGTGAAAATTTAAAACGCAATGAGGAATATTGAGATAGTAAAATATATCCTTAAATGATGATGCAATATGTGAAAATTTATTATGTTAAATAAATGATACCCCATATTTTTATTATTATTATTATTATTATATGTCCATACAATATATAAGCATATATACATACACTTATACACGCTCACACACATAAAAACATATAAGGTTTTAAACTTTTTTTAGCATTCCCGACCTCAACCCTCCATAATGGTATTTTTATTTTTTATGTTTTTTTTTATGTTTTTAGTGTATAATGTATGAAAAAACATACACATGCACCAAAACTTTTTTTCCCTTTTAAAAGAATATATATATATATATATATATATATATATATATATATATATATATATATATATATATATATATATATATATATATATATATATACATACATATATATATATATATATACATACACACATATATATATATATATATATATATATATATATATATATATATATACATACATACATATAATTTTTTGTGTGTATGAAGTTTTTTCCGCAATCCACATCCCACCCTCCATAATAGTGTTTTCAATTTTTTTAGTTTTTTTAAACATATTAAATGCCTATACTGGTAAGAAGTAGAAAAAAAATGAATATTAAGATTTGAGCCATGCAGATAAAAAAGAGATGGGATAATTATAAGACAATGCTAATTGCTTTAATTTAAAAATGTTAGGACTACAATAATTAGTATGGATTTAGATCTGAGGGTTATAGTTTTTTTTTTTTTTTTTTTTTTTTTTTTTTTTTGTTAAAGTTAACATTTTTACATTTTTCGTGTGTTTTTTTTCAGGTTTCGAGCTACAAAAATTTTTTTTTAAATTTCAATAGAAGTTACATCTTTAATTTCATACTAACTTTTCTTCCCAATAATCCAATGAACATAAGTTCTGATGATCAATGAACTTAAAATAACTGAAAAATGTTAAAATTTAAAAATGTTATAAAAGTTTTAAAAAACTTCAAATTTTTCAAAAAAAATTTAATTAAAAAAACAGTCATTGCTAAAATGATTTTTTTTTTTTTTTTACCAGAATCAGTTTAATTTTATAATCTCGGACAAAGTCATTAATTATTTTTAATGTAACTGTCTCCCAAAAATGTTTTTAATAAAGGATGCTGTGTAGCTTTAAGGTATTTTTTCATTAGCTCGGCCGCAGGTGATAAATCGCCAAAAAAAACTTTATATTTACAACTGTTTACGAGTTGCAAAAACAATGGATTAATTATGCGTTAAACCACTCTTGCGAAAATTGACCAACTGTCTAAGAAACTCTAACAATGAAATATTTAAACACTAACAAGTAGGAAATGTAAATAAAAAATAAAGAGTGTAATCATTATTGGAAAAATACTCTTTTATTGAAGCTAATGTGGGTCATTTCATGGTAACTTACGTTACATTTAGGACAATTTACTGAGTAATTTTAGTAATATAACACCAAACATTATTCAAATGTAAAGTTGACATTACTTGTTACTTAAACCTATCCAAATGGCAATTTGGATGAAAATTACCTAAAAAATGAGAATAAAAGTTATATTTTCATGGTACCTTACGTTTGTTTTTCAGTAATGTCAGTTACCATAATAAATATAACTGTCAGAGTTCAAGGAATTAAAATAAAATTAGGTTATTTGCATAACAAATAATGTCAACTTTACATTTTGAATATTTTTTTTCTGTTATATTCAAGGCCAAAGAAAAAAAAATGTAACTTAATAGATTAAAACGACCATTTGGAATTTATTTCGTCCACCAAATTCCGTCGCATCCTCTTCAACAATGGATCGCAAAGATCAAACTTCAGACGACCAAAACCTTCATCGATAAACTCTCCAAGTCCCGTTTCGAGAAGAAAAACAGTTTACAAATCGAAAGCAGTTCCACCGAATCATCCACAGATTGCGACAAATTACCTACGTTGAGCTCAATTTTCCCCTGTTAGAATCGACCGATTGTAAAACGCCGTGGCTAGTGGATTGGAGCCTCTCGAGACATGGTCTTTTACTATCAATCGATTAAACATTAGATTGTTTCATTTTTCGCGTTCGTCTTTTATTCTGTAATCGATTTTCATGGGCTACATAATCAGTTGAAGACCTCGATTTTCATAGGCTACATAATCAATAGAAGACCTCGATTTTCATTGGCTACATAATCAGTTGAAGACTTCGCTTTTCATGGCCTACATAATGAGTTGAAGACCTCGATTTTTGCTTTGCAAGACGATTTTCATTTCGGCGTCGCTCTTTGGCTTTGAATTTTTCCATATCTGATAATTTGCGCCTACTAACTTTTCAAATTTTTAACGATTTTATACCTTTCCACCTACTCAATTAAAAATTCTTCTACATCGTTGAAAGAACATCGTTGAATTTCGTTAAAAAAATAAAATGCGAGCATCATTTGGCCCCATCCTCGACCGAAAACAACAACCATTTCCAAATGGTTAAAAAAAGGGGGGGGGGGCATCGGTAATTATTCCGATACGCGCTCCTTAGCATACAAAGAACACAATAAAACCTGTTTACACGGAAATGCAAACACCCAGTGAAAACTCCGTTTATATAGGTTGTTTTCATCTTAAAAGTTATTATTGCACAGCATTCGTTTTACAGAGGACTGGACTATGATTTTTTTCACTTATAGCAGGATTCCATTATAAACAGGTTTTACTATTTTAGAAAATAAATTTTTTGAATTCCTTTTATAAAATTCTATATAATTTATATAATATTTGCTTACAATTTTATTATTTCTTTTCACAGTATTACAGTTTAGGATGAATTAATAACACTTTTTCACCTAAAGTCGCGCGTCTGAATTCAACAACATCATTAAAACAAGGGCTCCCCTTGAAAGCCTTATTGGTATTAAATGAACTTTTAAATGTTTGATACATACACAGGAGCATGGGCCCTGAGGCCGGCCCGTAAAGACATCGTGGTAAATTCTGACTTTTGAATTTTATCATTTGATAGTTATTTTAAAATTTTGACATAAGAAAATTCGAGTATTATTTTTTTTTAAGCATGACCGAAGGCGGTCCCTCGTAATTTGTACCAGCTCTATCCCCACCCCCCCCCCCCCCCTCTGTATACGAACATGGTCATATTACTAAATTACTGAGGTAATTTTTTCTAAATGTAACGTAAGTTACCATGGAATGACCCATGTGCATTCGTGCATTAAATTAATTTATATATATATATATATATATATATATATATATATATACAGGGTGTCCGGTCTCAACGGTGTCCAATGGCTAATTCCTAAACCGTTAGTCATAGACATATAGTTCCAATTGCAAAAATGTTTAAAATGAGGTAAAGAAGTATTTTTAAAGCAATTTAGGTCAAGTAAAACATTTATTAAAAAATTACGAATTTAAATTTTTATACGGTCCCCAGGTCCTATAAGTGATATTTAGGAAAAATATCCTATTGTACTGACAAGCAATACAAAAAAAGTCCCATTCCTCTGCGATTAAAACTGACCGAGTAATAGATGTTTAAAGTTGGAGTATCTTTTTAGCTGCAAAATAGGGGTCAGTCACAAATGTACTAGAAATAAAAATAATCGTCAGATATAAAATTTAACATTAAACATTGAGAGTAAATTAACATTACAATTATATTTTGAGATTTTTGTTCATTCTGACAGATGAAAACAAAATATACAACTTGTACTAAAAAAAAAAAAAAAAAAAAACAGAAATTTTGTTAAATGATTATAAAAGCAACAGTCACAACTCTTTAAAAAATGATACATAGTTAGATTACCTAATCTAAAACTTTTTTTGTTGTTTTTTTTATGAGTATATTTTTATACATAACGTTTGAATGGCTGCTCTGAATATGTTAAGGAAATTAAAATGTCCCTTTTTGAAAATGATCCTCATATCACTTTTATTTTCTTTTACAATTATTTGAATTATATGATTCTACCTGAGCGATTACTTCGATGATTTAAATAAACATAACAAAATTGTTACAATATTTTAATATTTTGTTCTAATAGAGCACAGATTTATCCATTAAAGGTCGGACATCATATAACCGCCCACATTCTCTCTTTTTAATTAACTTTTCTTTTTTTTTAAGATCTTGTTCCATTTGTCATTTTATTGTAATGATAAAAAATAATTATTATTATTATTATTACATTACACCTTCTGAAAATTCCGCTGTCTCTCCCCTCAGCCAATATTCATTAGAGCAGTTATTTTATTTTTTTTTATTAAAAATTAGGGGGAAAATACTGTTAAATCAAAACATATGTTAAATTATTAAATTTTAACATTTAACAATTTATATATATATATTTTTTTTTTTTTTTTTTTTTGCCATACTTCTCGCTAAGCAAGTTTCAAAAGCATATAAATCACTTTTGCCATCAAACACTTGACTCTGCACTTGCCAAGCACGAATACGGCCAAGATGAGTCACTTTGACGCCGAAACCTCTGGCCAATCAGATTCCAAATTGGTAAAACATGGTTGGGAAAAATATGCATTTTAAACCTTAGAAAGTATCTGTATGTGCATTATTTGAGGTCGCAAGTGTTTTGGCGCATCTATTGTACAAATAAAGTTGTTTACCTCATTTTCTTTGTCCAATAGGAAAAATTTTCACTCCATTTAATATTTATTTTTTGTTTAGCAAGTATAAATTGCATTTTGATTTTGGTCTCTAAAATATTTTTTTCAAACAAGTTTTTATAAAGAACTAAAAAAGTTGAATTTGAAAAAAGCATAATATCATCAAAATGTATAATAAGCAATCCCTGCTGATACATCGTAATGTAGCTGCCATCTTTTGTGCGGCACTGTATAAAAAATATAAAAGCAACGCACTTTTATTTGGAAAAATTACATTGTGAATCTTAGTGCCTTACATAAATGTTACTGATTTTAATTTTAAAATTTCTGTTTGTAGGTAATAATGTATATAAAATAAATATAAATGGTACGTACCTAAAATCATATTAATATTACATTGTCATTGGATTTACATAATTATGCAAAATTTAATCTTCATCGGATATTTGGAAGTGAGTTAAAATTGGGATACAAATTTTGAATTAGGAAGAACGTCGAAGTTAAAATCTTATAAAAATAATACAACTTTTTAAAATAAAATCATCAAAAGAAGCACACTCATTTCCTTACAAAAAAAAAAAAAAAAAAAAAAAAAAAAAAAAAAAAGTCAAAATACAATTGAAGACGTCAGTTTCGAAACTTGCCTTATCCAAAATTTAAAAAATCGTGTTTCTCTATCGATCTATTCCATTGGTATAAATGTACCAATCAAGCACTACAATCTCCAAATTTTCAATGAATACCAATGGACGCATTTAAAGGTTTTACGCGATTTCCCAAAATTTGATTTTCTCGATAAGGCGAGTTTTGAAACTCACTTCTTCAATTATTTTAACCAATCTGAAAGTTAATTACTAAAAATTAACACTACCGTAATATTTATACGAAGGCAGCACCTTCAGTTAAATCGATTTAAAAATACTTCTTTACATTATTTAAAACATTTTTGTAATTGGAACTATATGTCTTTGACTAACGGTTTACGAATTAGCCATTGAACAATGAATATCGTTTGGAGTGGACGCCCTTTATAATACTTTAAGCACTTCGTGTACGACCCCTGAAAGCTTGGTCTAACTCATCTGTTTTCAGTTACAGAAAAGTGGTTTTTAAGTCATAAAATTGAAAATGTCATAACTCGGTCAATTTCAGTGCTAGATGTATGGGGCTTTTTTTGCCGTACTTGTTAGAGAAATAGGAAAAGTTTACTAAATATCACTTATAGGACCGGGGGACCGTATAAAAATTTAAATTTCGTAATTTTTAAATAAATATTTTTCTTGACCTGAATCGCTTTAAAAATAATTCTTTACCTCATTTAAAACATTTTTGTAATTGGAACTATATGTCTATCACTAATGGTTTAGGAATTAGCCATTGGACACCGTTGACACCGGACACCCTGTATATAGTTTTCCTTAATGACATAAGTGCTTACTGCAAATTTGACTCGAATAAGGTTTTAATCAAATTATACATCAACATTATCTTATTCTACACCAATTTCGGGCACAAATATTTATTCAATGTTTCATTTATTGCTACTTTATCTCAGGAAATTTTTCTTTATTTAAAAATCACAAAACTTAGATTGAATTTTCATCATTACCGTAATTGTCGAAAACTTTTCTAACAAACCTCTTTCAAATAAATAAGTCGCCAACGTACGCAAGAAGACAGGAAAACTGTACTTGGAATTAACCGAAGCGACGAAAACTTCTTTGACTTTATAAATTCATTAAAGAGTACAATCTTTCTCTCGTATGAAATCAAGCGGTGTCATTAAATGTTAAAGAAAAGAAAAAAGAAGTGTAGCTGCATCAATTGGTTTTATTAAGTAGCTGTATATTAAAGAAAAGCTTGTTTACTGTTATTCTTTCACTCGTTATTCAAACATACCTGAAACGGAAAAGATTTTGTGATAGATTTCGAAGCAAGGGTTTTTCTTTTTCTGTTAGATATACGTATTTTATTTTATTCGATTCTAATTCATTTTATTTTATTTTGTTTTTGTATGAATTTTAATTGCACAAAGGATGTTTTCTGGGATTTTTTCTGGAATCATAAACAATTAACGTATGCAACAGTAAAAAAAAAATAACAAAGAAAAAGATCCAGTTTTTAAAATAACAATTTTTTGTTCTTCATTTTTATATTTCGATTTAAATTTTCTTTTTAAAAAGGATGAATATGGAATTATTTTACTTGCATTTAATGAAAGAATCATTCGAATTAAAGTTAGGATTTCAATATATCCTTAAAATTAATATAAGAAATTATGCTTAAACTATTAATAATAATAAATATATTGCAAATTAATTAATAAAAACTATATAAATATAAATTATAATTAATGAAACGTTTAACTGGTAGTTCGTGTATTAAATTTAAAGTTTTTTATATTCTTGAACTTTTTTCCATTAGCATAATAAGTTGTAATAAGCCATTGCTGCAAATTTGATTCGAATAAAGTTTTAATCAAATTATACATCAATATTATCTTAGTTCTATAACGATTTCGGGCACAAATGTTCATTGACTGTTTCATTTATTGCTACGATATCTCAGGAGATTTTTCTTTATTCAAAAATCACAAAACTTAGATTCAGTTTACTTCATTACTATAATTGTCGGAAACTTTTGTAACAAATCTGCTTCGATTAAAAAATTGCGCCAAGGTACGCAGGAATACAAGAAATCTATATTTAAAATAAACCGACATGGCGAAAATTTCATTGATTTTATAAATTCATCTGACCCACCCGGCGTTGTCCGGGCCCGTGATAATATTCTTAAATGAACCTTAAATTTGTATGATTTTATATCTTTAACTAGATTTTGTCTGAAATAGTACCTGCTCACTGTGAGAAAATGGGGATAAAAACTGTTAATTGTTGATATTTGTTGGGTAATTTTTTCCCATAATTTATGGAAAATTACATGGGGTAATCATAAGCAAATTAAAACTTTAAAACGCTCTCTAGTGATGAAAAACGAGATAAGAGAGCGGAGGGAGTGAATGCTTAGTCTTATCATACAGGCCAGAAACTTCCAAACGGTATGTCACATGAAAAAACACATTTCCACCCCTCCCCACACCCCTACGGTGGGTTAATGTCCCCTAATTCTTTAACTCGATTTTGTCTGAAATATGTACCCTCTCACTATGAGAAAATGGGAGAAGAAACTGATAATTGTTGAGATTTCTTATGTAAATTTGTTTCAAAATTTTTGGAAAATTGCATGGGGTAATAATAAACAAATTAAAACTTTAAAACGCCCTCTAGTGATAAAAAATGAGATAAGAGGGGGGGAGGGAGCAGATCCTTAATAATATACAGGCCAAAAGCTTTCAAACTATGTGTCGCATGAAAAAAACCATTTCCGTCCCCCCTCCCTCTACGAAGGGGTAATGCCCCTAATTCTCTGGGGTCAAAATAGACTCTTCCAATCGAAGGCTCTTCGGGAGTTTCGCCTTGGGTCAATCCTTCAAATGCATTCTAATCTCGCTGTAGCTTTATTAGAAGCTGATTTTGAAAATTGTCCCCTCCCCGGGGGGACCTAATTGGGATGAGGAGAGAAAAAAGGTTAATAATATGTAAGAGTGGTCCGAGGGTATTCCGATGATATATCACATGAGGGTTTCAGGAAATGTTTGAACCCCCCTTCCCGTAGATCTGCTTTTGCGCCCCCCCCCCCAATTAGTGCACCCCCACCCACCCCTCTTTGAAATTCTTATACTTAATATAAAATATTTATCGGAGGTCTCCGTCAGAAAACAACATACGTAAGGATACGTAATGCAGAAATTTGTTTCGAATGATGTTTTAATTAAATTATACATCAATATTATCTTGTTCCACAACGATTTAGTGCACAAATGTTTATTCAATGTTTCATTTACAGCTACTGTATCTCAGGAGATTTTCTTTATTTAAAAATCACAAAACTTAGATTCAATTTGCTTCATTACCGTAATTGTCGGAATCCTTTCTAACAAATATCTTTCAAGTAAATAAGAAGCCAAGTTACACAAGAAAACTGTTTTTCAAATAAACCGACGCGACGAAACCTTCTTTGACTTTATAAATTCATTAGGGAGTGCAATCTTTCTCTCGTATGAAATCAAGCGGTGTCATTATATGTTTAAAAAAAAAAGAAAAAGAGAAGTTAAATCCATCAATTGATTTTATTAAGTAGTTGTAGTTCTAAAGAGAAGCTTGTTTACTGTTATCCTTTCACACTTTATTCAAACAAACATACCTGAAACGGAAAAGATTTTGTAATCGATTTCGAAGCAAAGATTTTTTTAGAGTTCCGTATTTAATAACGGAATCATTATAAAATCACTTGTATATTTGTTTGTCTGTCACAGTCGTTTTTCTCGTAAATTATGGAACGTGGAAAGTTCAAATTTGGAAAAAGTAATAAAGACTAATTGACCCACATATTTATAGATTATTAACCATTCACAAATATATTTAGGTAAAATGTAGGAGGGCTAATTAAGTTACTTGAAAATAAAAATCTTTATATATATATACCAGTGGCGTGGCGTGAAAATTTTCGTTGGTCATCGCAATTATTTAAGTTTGTGGTGAAAAATTATTAACTCTAAAATTCAATGGTTGAATGTTCAAAAAAGAAACTTTAAATCTTACCTTCACTTATACATGAACTCCAAATATTCTACTAAAACTGGGTCGTAGAGTTTTAAAAGCTTATTAAGAGTTTTAAAATATTGCTTGGTCATCGCCGCATCCAGCGATGACCGGACGCCACGCCACTGATATATATATATGTATATATAGATCAATATCAGAAAATACGGAAATTGCAGTCCGCACAATAAAATTTCTATTTAATGTTATATAATGCAATTTTCTTTTTTACATTCTAATAAAAATTATTCTTAGAAATATCTTCAAGACATGTTATATTCATAATAACACAAAAATAAAGCAATTAAAAGACTTAAAATTTCAGATTGTCATTTTCCTGGCATGTCACACTGTGATGTGTGCAAAGTATGTGTGCTTTCTGCTATACTGTACAAATATCTTTTGCTAGTTTTTTTTTTTTTTAATTTCTAATTAATAATTATACCTTATATAACAAATATATGTGGAAGGTAACAAGTTCTGTATTTTACAAATAATTTTCCATAATTAAAATATGATTGTCACTGAAAATGAATGTCATTGTCCTGGACCGCTCATTTTAGTTCTTTATTAGGTATAAAGATGACTCTGCAGAGTAATTCTTCTTGTTCTTGACCTAGTTCAAGTCAGAATTAGTAAAATTATTGCTACCAGCAAGATCTTTTAGATATTTCTTTGAAAATAATGTGTTTAAAGGCTTTGTAAAAACTGAGTAGACTTTTATTATGTCATTTTCCTGGCTTCTATAAATTACAAATAAAACTCAACATTACACTGAATTTGAGGTACTATAGAGGAAACATGTTCCTTTAAACAAAATTAAAATGTTAGATCTAAAAATAAAAAAAAAAACAAGAATGTGAAACATGTTTTAGAATGAAATTGTCATTATCCTGGCATACATATGCCAAGCAAATGACACATAATTAGAATTACATAAAAATGAACTTAAGCTCTTCAAACTTTAACAATTTTGCATATAAATTTCTTTATTCACCTGTTCAACCACCATTTTAAAAAAAAAATCAGAAGCTTAGAAACGATTTAAATTTTCAAAATTTTTGTTTTCAAAATCTCACATTTTGTGATATTCACCCATATATAGATACATATATCAGTTTCACTATCGTTGAAGTAAGCTTTATCGTTAAAGTCAATCTTCACTCGTATTCGTATTTTAAGTTCAGAATATTTTATTATAACGTTAACACACGTATCACTTATAAATTGTATTCGAATAAGGTATTTATCAACTGCACATTAGTCGTACCCCATTCTACAACAATTTTGAAGAAACATATTTATTCTTTTCTTTTTCTTTTCTTAAAAATGTTCATTTACTTCTGCCATATCGCAAGAGTTTCCCTTTATTCAATAATCATAGTTTATATTCAATTCCTTTTATTATCATAAATGGGAATACTTTTCTGACAAATCTCTATCCAATAAATCGAGCGTCAAAACATAAAACCAGACAAGCAAATCGTGTTTCGAACTAACCTTACGACGAAAACTCCGTTCATTTTATAAATTCATTAATTAATGAACACAGTGAATGAACACAATGAAAGAATTTTCTGTCGTGTAAAATTAAGAAGGGTCATTAAATATTAGATTATGATAACAAAATAAGCAATCTAAGTGTACAATTGACTTTGTTAAGTGATTGTAATTCTAATGAGATGAAACATTTTATCTTAACATTTTATTCAATACACAAAACTACCTAAGGTAGTGAAAATTTTCTAGTACATTTTGTTAAAAGACGATTTTTTATATTAGATTTTTTGAGTCTTCATTTGTTTGAGTCCTTTAATTTTCTCTTTTTGTGAATTTTAATTTTTACGAAATTTGTCTTTTTGAATTTTCTCAGGAATTATCATAAAAAAATGCAAATAATAATAATAACAGATAAAACTATTCTGTGTTTTGAAATAGTATGTCTTTTTTCAGTTAACTTAATATTCATAAATGTCGGTTTATGTATTTTTTAAGTGGATGTTAAGCTATTTTTTTTTTTTTGCTGTATTTAGCAGTAGAATTAATTGATCTTAATCCCTTGAGGGGCGGTGGGATATATTACATCCCACCTAATTTTAATCAAGATTTCCACTACAAACATTTAATTAAATTTTACTTTTATAACTTTAGTGCGCAATTGCCTTCCCTTATTTTGAAGCATTTTTTTTTTTTTTAACTCGAGTGTAAAGTCAACCTTACAGAGACAAAATTACATGCCCCTGAAAGGGTTAAATTATAATTCCAACAAATGTTTATATCCAGTAAGAATTGTACATACGATGATAATAGTAATTTTATTAATATTATTGTTATTGTTTGCTGAATACCGGTTTTTAAATTACGTAATATTTACCGCATTAGAAAATCAATCTCAATGAAAACGAGTTTCAATCCAAAATAAATTTATCGTTGAAGTTGTTATAATTAAAAAAGTGCCATAGTATATCACTAAAACAATCTTTAAGGTTATTTTTATTTCAATTTAAATTTAAAATTTAGCTTTTTTGAAGAAAAAAAATATTGTTAAAGTTCAGATTACCTTTCCTTGAAATAAGCTTGATCATTAAAACAAATGTACTCTCGTTTATCAAATTTGGAGTTTTCGCTGTTATAAAGTTATTAAATGCTTACTTGCAAATTTGATTCGAAAGATGTATTAATCAATTTTGCAGAAATCTTATCTCATTCCACAACGATTTCGAAGACAAATGTTTATTAAATATTTTTTTACCCGACTTAAAAGAATGGTTATGTGTTTCACGCGTATCTGTGTATGTAGATTTCTTTATACCCTCGAAACATCCCAACGGCTGGATGGATTTTAATGAGGTAGGTCTCTATCAATTCGTCTTAACGGCCCGATGGTTATAGGCTAGGTTTTGTTTTATAAATTCAAAATGGCGGCCGTAAAATCCAAAATGGCGATGAGACAAAAAAAAAAATTACGCACCCTATTGAGTGGCATATTATTGGATAGGTCTTTCATAATGAAGACGATGTTAAAATATTATACAACCTGGAAGCTGTGTACGTATTGTGGATCTCTAGCTTTACTTCAACTCTAACCATCATAGACATCTATAGACCTCGTCAAAACAGTGTTTATAGATAGGAACTAACAGTTAAACACAACTTAAAAGTCATCAATACAAGTAAATAAAAAAAAAAAATAGGTAAGTAATATAAACAAGTAATACGAAAAAAAAAATATTTTAAGTCAATTCCTACTTAGGTCAATAAGAGATTTTTTTTCTCCCAGTCTTCTTTCCCTTTGAGTGGCGCTTAAAATGCCTTGATCAAGAAGAGGGCTCTCTCGGTCTTAAAATACCTTGATCGAGAACTCTCTCGATTATTGAAAATTAATTAATTTAATTTAATTAATGAATTAACATTTGAAAAATGCTGGATTAACACCAAGTGTCCACTACAAGTTTTAAAAAAATTATTTGAGCTTGATTGGATGAATAATAAGTATTTTCTTAAAGATTGAAAATTTGTACTAGATATATACAGGGTGTCTGGTCTCAACGGAGTCCAATGGCTAATTCCTAAACCGTGAGTCATAGACATATAGTTCCAATTAGAAAAATGCTTTAAATCAGGTAAAGAAATATTTAAAAAGCGATTTGGGTCAATAAAAACATTTCTTAAAAAATAACGAAATTTAAATTTTTATACGGTCCGCAGGTCCTATAAACTATATTTAGTAAAATTTTCCTATTACACTGACAATTAAAACAAAAAAAGTCCCATTCATTTAACACTAAAATTGTGCGAGTTATGAAACTTTAAAAATGCATGACTTATGCCACTTTTCTGCTCTGAAAACAAATGAGTTCGGCTTGGCTTTGAGGGGTCACATTCCAAGTGCTTAAAGTATTGGAAGATCTCATTTCATGTGTACCTGCGCTTTGAAAAAAATCGTACAAGTATTACGATTAAGTTAACATTTATTAAGTTTCAGATTGGCTGATAACATATGTTTTATCTTGTCAGGATTTGAGACTGTTTCTTTTAGATTTCTTTTAATAAAATTATGTTATTTTTGTAAGTTTTTATGTTACTTTAAAGATCTTATGTATGTTTTTCCCGTTCAAAATTTGTATTCGAACTTTAACCCACTTTCAAATATCCGATCGAGATTACATTTTACATACTGACGCAAATCCGATAACAATCTAATATTATTATGATTTTCGGTGGTTACCATTTATACTTATTTTACAGGATAACACAAAAAATTTCGGATAGATTACCGCCAAGAAGTTTAAGAAAAAGTTTTAGATTAGATAATACAAGACGGAGATTGTTGGTTTTTTTAAACTTTTATGCATTTTTTAGCACTGAATCCGAAAATTGCCTTAATTTTTAACCATCATGTCAGGATATTTCGCAAATCATAAATTGTCGAATTTAAAGAATGATAAAAATCGAATACTCTAAAGTAGAGAAGATGGTTGTATTTTTTAACTTTTGATAATTGATTTTTACGTACTTTTTAGCACTAAATCTGAAAATGACTTTCATTTTTAACCATCACGTTAGAATTTTTTTGCAAATGTGTAAGTTAAAATATAGCGAAAATCTCATACTATAATACATATGTAAAACTTTTTTATTTTATTTTATTCAATAATTTATTCGATATTTTTGCTTATCTTGGGATTCTTACAGCTGGGTGGTGCGATGGGATGAGGTAGGAGATTAAATTTTAACTTTGAAATTTACAATTTGCGAAAAATCCTGATGTGATGGCTAAAAATGAAGGTCAATTCCGGATTCAGCGGTACAGAATACATAAGAATCAATAACCAAAAGCTAAAAAACATGAAATAACCCAACTTTTGCAGGCTAGTGTAATCTAATAATATTTTAAAATACGGATTACTTTGTAAAGAATTGAGCCTGTTAATTTAGCATCATTTTATTTAACAAAATTCTGTTTTTTCCTTTCTTCTTAAATGTTTATTACAAATTGTATGTTTTGCATTAATATGTCAGAATGACTAAAGATTTCAAATTTATATTGCAATGTTAATTTTACTCTCAACCATTTTTTAATATATCTGACGAAATTATATTTCGACTAAATTTGTGAATGACCCCCAATTTGCAGCAAAAAATATGCTCCATCTTTAAACAGCTATTACTCGGTCAATTTTAATCGTAGAACAACGGGACTTTTTTTGTATTATTTGTCAGTGTAAAAGGAAAATTTTACTAAACATAACTTATAGGACCCGGGGATCGTATAAAAATTTAAATTTCGTAATTTTTTAAGAAATGTTTTTATTGACCCAAATCACTTTTTAAATGTTTCTTTACCTCATTTAAAACATTTTTGTAATTGGAACTATATGTCTATGACTAACGGTTTAGGAATTAGCCATTGGACACCGTTGAGACCGGACACCCTGTATAGCGAGAGTGTGAGCTAATAATAGGAATTGAAAAAAAAATTGTTTCACATTGATGAGAAATAATTAATTAGTTCGCTTCATACGCAGTCGGGTTTTTTGATTTTTTAAATTTAATTGTTTATTTAAGTGTTTTATTTACTATCACCGTATCTCGGGAGTTTTTCGTTATTCAATAATTTTAGTACTGTTATTATATTCAACTTGTTTCATTGCCATAACTATCAAAATGGCTCTAACAAATCTCTATCCAATAAATTGAGCGGCGAAACACGCAAACAAAAGAAACTGTGTTTAGAATAAACGGATGCAACGAAAATTTCATAGACTTTCTAAATTCATTAAATAGAATGATGCAATGTCAAGATGACCCCTAAATGTTGAAGAAAAAATAAGTAACAGAAATATTAAATTGAATTTAATAACTGTTTCTCTAATGAGATGAAAATCGTTTAGAATAATCCTTTTAATTTTTCGTCTTTTTTTCTAGTACTTTTTTAATAGTTGAAGTTGTTCTAATTCACAGGTATCCAAATCAGTTTTGGTGAATTTATTTTTCAATTTCATTGCAGCAGATTTGAGTTAGCCGACCGCAAGTGATCAGTCTCCGATTAATCTTCATGGTTATAACTGTGTATGTGTTACGAAAACAATGGAGTTAATGACGCGCCAAACCAATGCCTCCTAAACAAAGCCTTGACACACGTCAGGAAAGCGTCACACAAAGCAGGCAAAACAAAGTAAAAAAAATCGAGCAACTTGCATGTTTCGTTTTCTTTTGCTCGCGGAATTATTAATTATTATTAGGAAATAAGAATTAATAATACCACGAGCCAACGAAATCGAAACAAGATGATGGATTTTTTTTTCTTTGTTTTGCCTGCTCTGTGTGACGTTTTTCGTAACGCGTGTCAAGTCTTTCTCTCTTTAAATAATATTTTAATAGTTATTAATTAAATTGTGATTATAGGTAGCGAAAACAATTTTAAAATCTTAATTAGTTCAGTTATTAATATTTTTTTTTTTTTTTTTTACATAAGAAACACAGAAAAATTATAATTTTTTTTTTCATGATTTCGCGCTTTTTATCAAGCGTAGAACAGGCAAAACAAAGTGGAGATTTTTCCGTAATCGATGCCCACGTCAAATTAATGTATTGTAACGGAAATTTTTTATAACTACATGAATTGCAGTCCAGTAATTAAATGCGATTTTTTTTTTTTAGATAACCATTGGATGCTTACAAATAAATGTTTTTTTTTCTTTTTCTTTTTTTTTTTGGGGGGGGGGGATGTTTTTTAATTAATTTTAATTTTATTTGTTTATTCTTTCTTTAGTTACACAAAGATGTCTGAAACGGAAAAGATTTTATAATCCATTTTATTTCAAAATTTATTTTTATTTATATATATGCATTTTCAAATATTATTCTTCTGGGATTTTTTAACGAATAAAAACTTAAAAATTGAATGTAATTTGTGACAATTTCTCTAATGAGATGGATATAATATACAACATAAACTTAACAGTGAAAGTGATGGAATTTTGGAAAGTCATAAGTTATATTTTTTCAAATAATTTAATTTTTATATGTCCGATTTAAATACAAGAAAGTAAAGGCTAATGTATTATTTTCTTAAAATTTAGAAAAAGCAATTCAGTTAAAAATTTCACTTCATTAGATGTTTAAAATCATAAAAAATATTCTGAAGATAATAATAATAATAATAATAATAATAATAATAATAATAATAATAATAATAACAAAATTTTCATCTTTCGAAACATACATATATTTTTTAATTAAGTAAATCTTTAGCTTTGAAAACTTAAGATTCATTATGAATTTTATTCAATAAAAATAGTTATTGATCAATTTACTATTATTTAGATAAAATCTATTTTACGTCATTGGAAATTATGTTTAATGTTACTTCAATTTTATTTTAAAAGAAAATTATTTATTTTTCGAGCTCCCAAATTTCCTTCTATTAAAACAATCTCTGTTATTACAGTTGATAATCACCGCGGATTAAATTTATTACGTTTTTTACTATATTGGTTAACAAATGCTTTACTTACAAATTTTTCTCGAATAATATGTTAATTAATTATGCATTAGTTTTATCCCAGTCTATGGTAATTTTAAAGAAAAATATTTATTTAATGTAAATAATTCATTTAAAACGTTTACCATATATAAAAATTTTATTTTGTACTTAGATTCAATTTGCTTAGCTACTATAATTATCAAATATATCCAATAAATCGAGAACCAAGATTATTCTGTTTTGTGTAATTTAACATTCATTATGATCGGTTTAACTATAAAGAATAGTTAGACTATAGAAAAATATTTCTTTAGATTCAACACAAATAATTTAAGTAAGAAATATAACTCTACATTTTTTTAAAAATATATAAAACATTACTGCTAATAATTATAATATTTTGTTAAGGTATCTGCCTACATTCAAATGGCCATCTTGGTCTTTTTAGGTGCGTTCGTAATTATATAAATACGTAGCACCTATAGTCGTCGTTTGGTCGTTCCGTCTGTCTGTCCGTCAGTTCGCATATAACATAGCAAAAAACTACCCAACCGAATGGTCTGAAATTTTAAATATATAAGTGTTGTAAAATTTTGTCGAGTCATTTCAAATTTTATGAAAATTAGATGTATAGTTTAATTACAGGGGCAGTCAAATTTTTCCGTTACATGATGGCCAATGAGAAAAAAAATTATTTAAAGTGCATTTTAATGATGTTACAGCCTTTCGAACAGAATGAAATTGATATGCACTTATGAAGTGCACTAAAATATACATTCAGTACAATATGCGGTGCAAAAAATATTTATAAAGCTAGTTATAGTTCGAACGCACCTCATTTGCCACGTTTGACGTACAATTTCCAACTTTTTTTATTTATTTATTTATATTATTATTATTATTATTATTATTGAAAGAGTAATTTTTTGCGATTCTAAGTCTGTTTAATTTTATTCATGTGATTAATAGAAGAGGAGATATGACCATTTAAAAAAAAAAGAAGTAATGAGTCAAATACCTGAAGTGGGCGTAGGAAGGTCAGGAGAAATGTAAACAATGTTTCTATGTATGATTTTCTTACGTTTTTTGCTTAAAAACACTAATAAACTTTTATTAACACTTATAGGTTAATTTTGTATGGTAGTTCTTTACCTAAAAAGAAATCTTTAACCCATTTGTGCCTAGCGTCCCATTTTTGGGACGTTTCAAATTTTCATGAATAAGTATATTTTTCTTCTCCTTGATAACATGAAAATTGTATGAAATAATTATTTATAAATGTCTTTATCAATTACCTAGAGATGACAGCATAAGGTGTATATTTATTTGTTTAAATGAAGGCTTTTTTCGGTGTTTATAAATTTTTAATTTTTCAAGATGGCGAAATGTATAAAGTAAGTTTATTTGTATTTTTTCTATGAAGGATCCAAAATCGCAAGTCATAATCTTAACTTGTAGACTTTTTAAAAATACGTATGTTTTTAAATTGCGAAATTAAATGTTCAAGCTTATTTTTTATGCATTTTTGTAACGTCCAAAATACAGGGTTCTAGACATAAATGGGCACATATTTTTGTTGGACATTTAGGAGACAGTTATTTATGTAATCTCCTTTTGAAGATATTTATGAAATAAATTGTTTTTAAGTCAGCAATACGATTATTCTTATTTTATTATTAATAATAGTTATAACGTTATTAGTCTCTGTAAAGAAATAAATATATTTTTTTAGTAGTTCATAAAAATAGTAATTATAGTACATAATATGCAATTTAAAAACTTTTTAAACATAAATATAGACGACACATATAATTATGCATATTATTCTACTAGAAATACTCATATGTACTTTTTTTGCATTTTTTTTAAATAAATACAAAAAAAAAATGTAATTTTTTTAGTATTTTTCCAGTTCATTTTGCAATATTTTAAAGTGATTTTACCAAAACATTTGAGAAAACGAAAATTCAGGCACAAATGGGTTAAACGCGATTTCTAAAAAATCAATTTTTCCGTTATTTCCATGTTCGATAAACTTCATTATATAAAATGATTTAAACAAATTTCAATGAAATTTTGTGAGAATATCTTCCATATTACTCACAATTTTCTGAATTAGAATCTAAGCTCTGTGTGATAATGTAGTTGTTTTATAGGTATTCGAATATTTAAAAACTGGCAATTTTTAATAAAAAAATAAGCATTATTTGATGTATTTATTTTGGAAATATTTCAGTTAATTTTGAAGATATTGTAAAACTTCTAATTCAGTACGCAGGTAAGTGGAATAGTAGTATATATTACAAAGAAAGTTTAAATATATTGAGTTGAACTGAGTGTTTACTGTCTAGCAAAAAAAATGAAATTTTGCTAAAAAAAAAATGGCAAAAAAAATACAGTTTTCTTAAACGTTATGAAGGTATTTCTGGGATTTTATGTTTTTTTATCATTCTGTATTACAACTGAACTAAAAAAAAATGCAATTTAACAAATTACAACGACCATCTGGAAAATGATTTTTTCAAAGACTAAAATTTAAGACATAAAAAATCGCATGGCGTTAATCATACATTACGTGCGCCATGGATTACATTTTTCGGTACTGTAAATTTTTAAACTTCTACGGAGCTGGTCATTCATTACGTACGCCATGGATTAAACATTAATATTCCTGGACCAATTTTAAATGAAATTTCATTCTTAAACATCTAAACATCCCACAATATAACTTTTTACACCGTCGTATAGAGAAAAAAAATGTACTTTTAAAGGCAATTTGTTTGAAAGTTGTATCTCAATTTGTTTCTGAGTTATTAATTTTTATTTATTTTTATTTATTTTTATTTTTTTTTTTGTAGTTTTTGTAGTTTTTATTACTTTTTTTCTCATAGTGGCAACAGAAGTACCATCTCTGTTAAAGATAAAGGGAAAATACAGATTACTGTATAGACCAATCAGAAAAAGAATAAAATGCGGGATTCAACTAATAAAATGCTTCAGATATGTTTTTGATTTCCTACCCTGACCGAGGACAATAACCATTTTTCCAAATGGTTAAAAAATATGTGTATTTATTCAATATACATTTTTTAAAGAAGCGTTCCGAATGTCAGCAGATACTTTAGTAGACCTTGACAATTATTGGTTCTGATTGTTTAAATTTATAACAAGAAGTGGCGATGTTATGCTATTTTTTTCACAATCTCTACGATAGTCATATCTCCGCATCTATACGATGCAATTTTATAAACAGTCATAGTTCTTCTCATGCATAGGTTCTGATTACATTTTGGTGTATATATCACAATAGGTGGCACTGATATGCTGCATAGTTTATGATTTCCGTGATAGATACCTCTTGACATCTATAAAATGGAACTTCATCAAACTTTACCTTCAATTAGACTTTTACTTAAATTGGTCTTGGTCAAATTTTAGTGCATATTTCTCAACAGGCGCTCCTCTGATGTTCTTCATAATTTCCGTGATAGTTACATCTGCGCATGTATGGGGAAGAAATCCACCAGATTTCATTTGTAAGATGTTTATCAAACATTATGTTGATTTAATTTTGGCTGTGTTCACTAAACAGGGGCACCGCTATGCTTTTTTTTTTTTTTTTTTTTTTTTTTTTGTAGATAAATATTATCGTTGTATCTTAGTTTTTATTGGGTAGAAATGAACCAAGTTATTGTTAAACTTAATTAAACTACACATATGCTGGTAGAATTTTGCATTTGGGTGCTGTTGGAATGTGCATTTTTTTATAGATTAGCTAATCATTTGTAACGCCAAATTAATTTAATGAAATGCGCTGTACTTCGTAATTGTTAGTATCTAACATGAAGAAAACAAATACATATCAATATTTAGCTCTTAAATATATATATATATATATATATATATATATATATACACTTTTCGGGTAGTGTTAACCAGTCAGGTAATATGGAATAGAGGCATAAGAAATATTACAATTGCAAGAAAAAACACGATTAAAAAAAAAGAATTGGTTACTGAATAAACCTTTGTACATCATGTATAAATCATCAGATTATTTGAAAAATTATTTTAATTTTTAGACTCGTCTTGAAAATGTTGTCTGATATTCCATATTACCCAACACAGCATCTTGAAAAACATAACCTCTTCATTCGTCAACAAGTTCGAACAGGGAAAAACTGACCAACACAGCAATAAATATAACTGTTCAACTTTATAGTGAACTTCGTTAACATCGCTGATATGAGATTTTATAATTAATACTAATTTTATAAAAGTTAGCTGCAAAAAAGTGCAAAAATTCAGAATAAGATTTTATTTCACCGTGCCGCTCCAACAACGGGTATCCAAAGAGAACTGAGCACAGTGCCTCTTGGGAGTACTAGTAAGTTGTACGGCAGATTTACGCTTGGCTGCACCATATTCGCCAGATATTGAAATATTCCATATTGTCCATAATACCCGAACTTCCTCTACAGTAGAATAATTAAAAACAATCTTTCTATCAAAACCCGATTTCAAAATGTTTTTATTTCAGGTATCTTTGAATAATGTATGAAAGAATAAAAGTAAATAAGCTTCATCTCATCAGACATACAACCATTTAATGAAGTCAATTGTACACCTACAGTGCTTATTTTTATTGCTCTAAAATTTAATGACCTCCCTTTGATTTCACACGAGAGAAAGATTGTACTCCTTAGGGAATTTATAAAGTCAATTACGCTTTCGTCACGTAGGCTTTTATGGAGCAAAGTTTACTTGTCCGATTGTGTGTCTTTTTACACGATTTATTGGATAGAGGTTTATTAGAAAAGTTTAGAAAATTATGGTAATGAAGTAAATCGAATTTAAACACGATTATTTAATGAAGAAAAGCTCTTGAGATATGTTCAAATGAATGAAACATTGAATATATATGTGTCTCTAAAATCTTTTCAGGTAAAATTGATGTGTAGTTGATAAATATATTATTCGAATAAAATTTATGTGTAAAGCATTTATTAATATTATAATAAAATATTTTAAATAGAATACAAGAAATCGTGTTAGTTTTAATAATAAAGCTTTATTTTTTTTTCGTTTAAAGAGGGAATCTGAATGTTAAAATAATTAATTTGTGTTAAAAACTAAAATTTGCCTTTAACATGAAATAGAATTAACCCGATAAATTGTTTCTAGCACTTTTTTAACAATAGCAATTTCATGAGTAGTTACTTTTTTCCTTCGAATAAAATTATTCATATACGTTTTAATACTGTAGATACAACGCATATTAACCACTTGAGGGGTGGTGGGATAAAATATATCCCACCTAATTTAAACAAGATTCTCACCAGAAAAGCTTTACTAAATTTTATATTTTTAACTTTGGAGGAAAATCGTTGAAAAATTGCTTTTCCTTATTTAAAAATAAAAATTTTCGGTTATTCCGGTGAGAATTTAATATTTAGAGTCTTTTTTGCTTGCCCTTCAAGGGATTAAAACCAATTTTATGTCACGAACAGCAAGAGAACGCACACAAGCTGAATATTTTTGTGTGTGTGTGTGTGTGTCAGCGCTCAGGCCTAGTATTCAGGGAGCGGTGAGCTCGGGCAGTACCGTCTAGAAGAGACAGCCCTATAGACCCATTAAATATGGCGGCGAACGAAGTGCTAGGGAGTAAATGTATCAGCAAAGAGTCATTCGCAAATAACCTTTTTTTTTACTGGGCATCCCCGATTCAAAATTTTCGTTTTTATAATCTAACAATAGGAATAATTTTCGAAAAAAAAAAAATCTTCAAGCTTTCAATATATATATATATATATATATATATATATAACCAATAATTAAACATAACCTACCACCATCAAAAACCGTAATATTATGAATTAAAGCTGTAAGTATATATATAAAAAAAAAGATTAAATTATTTATAAGAATTATTATGGAAGAAAAATAAGAAAGTGGACACCGACAAATAATGGAAATGCTTATATATTGAATTACGTTTTCAAGGGCACAGAATTCAATGATATAAGCAATATGGTGTTTTCTGTGGGAAAAATAAGCTAAAGCTAAAAGTTATTTTCCCCTGTGCCCTAACAACCATTAAAATCAAGTGAATTGATTAAAAATGAAAACAGAATAGAAACAAATAATATGAATTGGAAAAAACAATAAAACCTATTTAAATATTTATAGGATATAAAATGAAATAATAAACACCATACCGATTAATATTTTAGAATAAATCCACGCTCACATGGCACCCATATCGTAAAGATTAAGGTTAATAAAACAGTTAAGAAATCACAGTAATTGATACCATAGGATGCAGTTAATACATATTGAAATAAATGTTAAATAACTTTTAATATAATATAAAATGATATAAATAGAAAGTAATTACATAATTAAAATGCACTTTTAAATTAATTAAAAACCGTTAAACAATATCGTCAAAATTAAGCTAAAAATTCCCCCTGGTGTAGTAAATTATAACTGAAATGTAGCTGGAAGAAGTAAATCTAGAACTTATCGAAAAAGAAAAACACAAATTGTGGTGCTGCCATCTAGTATTACATTTATGATTTAATAGTCAAAAGACTTGCTTCAGTTGTAAGCAATTGAATGTAACAATTGTTTTATTAACAGCAAAACCAAAAATAGCCTTATATATAGATAATTATAAACTGAATATAAACCACACAATGTATTTAAAAAAAAAACTATTGTTAATAAAATTTAAAAAGCATACAAAATATTCTATTAGCAAATTTATTTAAACTACACTAAGAATTTAAATAATTCTAGAACATCGATAAAATATAGCATATAGCTATATGCTATAAAACAGAATAAATTCATTAATAATTAATATAAATAATTATTAAAAATATAAAAATCTTTAATAAAAACTATTATATATAAGATAATTATAAAATGAACAGGAAATAAAAAACATATGGTAGTATAAAGAAGGTGAACTGAAACTTAAATTCCAATTACCTAAAAAGCACAAATATAGTGTGTGGATTATTTTATACATCCATAAAAATCCTAAAAGTATGAATGTGGGACATTCAAAAACAATAAACCGATAATAAATTATATAACACTAGGTGAAAATAAATAAATATTAAAATATTAATAAGAATAGAGGAATAATAATAAATGTAATTACCCAATTTTAATCCATACAGTATAACTTTATTTATATTAAATATACTTATATGTATATTAATCACTATAAAAATGGCATACTATTAGTAATTAATATGATATTGTCCTTCTTAAATTAAAATTTATAACAAATGATTGTAAATAAGATTAAACAATAATAAAGCTAATAATTAATGAAATTCACCAATTACATATAAAATATCAAATCAACATCCTTATAAAATACGTATTAAAAATATAGTAATAATACAAAAGCCCCATTTTATATATATATATATATATATATATATATAAATTAACCATTGCGTATTATCCAGACAACACCACCCTCCTCCGTACTCTAACATCTACCCACCCATCCATCCTATAATAATTTTTTTATGTTATTTTACAATTTTTATTTTTTATAGAGATTTTTTTATTTTATAATTTTTTTGTAATTTTGTTTACGCATGTGTTAATTTGTTTTAAAAGATCATGTAAGAAAAATACTAATTGTATATTAATGAATATATGAATTTTTTTGGAAAACCATGATTTAATGCATCATAAATTAGTTTTTTAATATTATTGTTAATTAGAGGAGAAGAACATAAACATTTTATTCTATATAAATGATTAAGTATTATATTTCGAAATACAGAATGATGTAGACAAGATTTAAAATTTGTAATTGTATTAACTTTGAATTTAAATTCTTTACGTTTGTCATATAAATCTGTGATTGTTTTGTTGTCTTTTATTGTAATTTTAAGATCTAAGAAGTTAATTGTATTGTTAGATAAAAGGGTTTCCGTTAATTCCAAATTAGTGGGATA
Organism: Maratus speciosus; assembly: GCA_963932465.1. Lineage (NCBI taxonomy): Eukaryota > Metazoa > Arthropoda > Arachnida > Araneae > Salticidae > Maratus > Maratus speciosus. Next base: position 327,188,829 of record OZ010795.1, on the reverse strand, counting down.
ATCTACTGGAAATGGAGTATTTGCAGAATGATCAGTATCAATTAAAATTATGTCATCAATATAACGATATAAATGTAGATTATTATTAGTAAAATTACGTTCATAATGATATAAGTATAAGTCTGAGAGTAAACTGGATGTACAACCGCCTTGTGGTATACCGACTTGCTGTAAATATAAAGTGTTATCTTGCAAGATATAATTATTATAGATAATGAAGTTAGTTAAAGATTTAAAATATGCAATATCAATATTAGATGGTAATTCCAGTTTTTTATAATACTTTTTAAATAATGCATTTATAATTTTATGTAAATCTAATAGGTCTATATTATTAAAAAGATCTTTGAAGTCATATGTTGTTATATTATATACACAATGAAGATTTTTTAAAATATTGACAAGTTGATAGCTATTTTTTATACAATGTGTATTTATATTTATGTATATATATATATATATATATATATATATATATATATTGGAGGGGGGAGGGCAATTTAAACTTTATAGAATACAAAAACTTTCTTAGTATTATTTAGAACAAACCAGATTTTATTTGTTCCTATTTTTCCCATGAAAAAGTTTCACAATACCATAATTTCTAGTTGATATTCAGTAATTAACGTCTTTTTTAATAATTCTATAATTCTATCGTTTTATTTACAGTATTAATTCTCAATTATATAATTTTATTCTTTCAGTGAAATCAAATACGGTTCAAACATTGATAAAGATAGTTATTTAAAAACAAGTACATGCGGAAGAATAATTCGCCAGTAAAGGATTTACTAAGAGGCCTGAGGTTTTGTTTTGTTTTTTTTTTTTTTTGGGGGGGGGGGGGGGGGAACTATAAAATTACTCTTCAAACAAAAGATTTTTTCAAATTAATTTTAAATTTTGCAGGATATGAAAATCAGTCATACTTTTATTTAAAACAAAATGGATTTTGAATTTCTTTTCTTTATTTCATGGAAATCTTTCACTTTTTAATCACAACATTTTGAGTTAATATCCAGTAGTTAATGCCTTTGAAAGATTTTTTTTTAATTTATAATATTATAAAATTCATTAAATTCATAATTATTAATATTTTTAAAAATTTATAATATTATTCAGTTACAAAATTTTACTCTTTCTGCAGTTTAAACATTGATGTGAACAGAGATCTGTTTAGGAAAAAAATATGTTCTTTAAAGGTCCTTTCACAATTTTTTAAATCTTAAAACGGAACCCTTCACTAAATTTTTCATCCTAAAAGAGGACATTTCTCAAGATTCATTGAGTTAAAAATAAAACTTTCCCTTCTCCAAACTTAAACTTTCACAAATTTAATAATTTAAAAATAAAATTTAACTTGCCACAAAACAGCTGAAGTTACCAAAGTGTCTATTCATAGCTTTTTTAGACATAAATAATCTCGTTAAAAAGTTAAACAGGAACCTATATATAACAATAAATTCAAATTCATGAAATTGTGATTAGATTTTTCAAAAATATTAAAAACTATTCACAATTTTACCATGTAAGAAAATCGTAGACAGACTCCTGATGAATAATTATTTAAAAATAAGTACCACTATTTACGAATAAGTAACCTTTTTCTTATTTAATCACATGTAAGAAAACATAAATATCTTGATAAGTAATGAAGTTTTGTTTATTTAATAAAGATATAGAATAAGTAACATTTATCTCTTCCATTTCATTATGAAATGTAAAAATAAATCATGTTATTTTCATACAGGATAATAATAATCTATTTTTTTTTATGAGAAGCCTGAAATTAAAATATATGTCTGCATTCACACATATGTTTTAGTTTCGTCAGATACAGAAAAGTAAAATTTCCGAACATTTTGAAGTAATGGAAAATAATTTTATCGTTTTTCTCCGTGAAAAAGTTGATTTATTATATTTCTTCCTTATAGTTATATTTCAATTAAATATAAATCATTTCAATAAAATATGCAATAATAAGTATCTGCAACATTTAAAAACTAGATTTAAAATTTTTATTTTATTTTTTACTTTAGATGAATGTTTTTTGATGAATGAATTATTAAATATTTTTTCATGATTTTTTTATTTTTAAAAATTTAACTTTTCACCTTCATAATTAATTTCAACATTCATATCCTTTAAACCATAAAAGATGTGAGTACAATAAGTAATACACTTTTGTTTATATATAAGAAGTAATATTTATCTCAACCTCAACTACTTTATTATGAATTTTAAAAAATAAGAACATTTGGTAGATGATAAGAATAATCCGAACTTTTTAAATTAAAAGCTTGAAATTAAAATATATGCTCACATTCACAGATATGCTTTACCCCTATATTTTATTTTTATCATATATAGAGGAGTAAAATTTCAGAAAATTTTGAAATGATGAAAAAAACAGTTTATTTTTCTAAAAGAATATATTTTCTTGCGGTTATACTACAATAAAATATTCTATCATTTCAATAAAATATAAAATAGTAAATATCTTTAACATTTATACATACTAAATTTTATTTAATGTCATTTCATTTTACTTATTTTTTTTAGATTACATGAATATATTAGTAAATAATTTTTCATGATTTTTATGACATACTTCACATTTTAACCGCATAATTTGACGTCAATAATTCAGCAATTACTGCTTTTAAAATAATTCTATTGCTTTTTCTTAATATAATATTAACTTTCGACTACCAAAATTTTATTCTCTCAGTGAAACATTAACAACAGGTCAAACATTAATGAAAGTAGTTATTTAAAAATAAGTATCCAACAAAGAATAATACCTAAGTAACATTTTTTCTAGGAATCTTGTACTTAAAATTTTCATTTTTAAGACTAATGATGAATAGTTTCCAAACCAATGTTTTTTTGAACTTTTGAATTTTTTTAGATATTACAGTATATAAAAAGCATTCATAGTTTTATTTAAAACAAATTGTATTTTGGTTTTTTATCATAGGTATATTTGACATTTTATCCACTTAATTCGGAGTTAATATTCAGTAATTAAAGCCTTTTAAAAAGCTCTTATTTTATTTATAAAATAAATTTTCAATTACAAAATTTTATTCTTTCAGTAAAATAAAATGCAGTTCAAGTATAAATAGTTATTTAAAAATAAAATGAAAATGTTTCTTCACAAAAACACTCAACACAGATTAGACTTTTTTAACGGGTAAGAAAAATGCAAAAAATATTAAATCTTTAATTACTTACTACTTCACTTTGCTCGTTGTATATCCAAAAAGATGCAGTATGAAATCTAGCTAGTCTGGCTATAGAACTGGAATTCAATTTTACATTCAGCTCTATAACCATCCCAGCTGGCATAATTGTATTACATGAAGCTGTATCTAATCCTTACAAAAACTGTCAGAGACATTGGATGATCCTCTTCACGAATAGAAAAAGTTTTTATTTATAATAAGTAATAAAATAGTTTAAAACAAACAATGAAACGTATTTCTAATCCATTCAGAAAAGCGTCACACACAAGACACAACGGAAAACATTTGAAACAAGCGCGGGATTCGGTATTATTCCCCCATTAGATTGGGGGGTTGAGAGGAGAAAATGTTGGAACTACGTCTGTGACGTCACGGGCTACTTTTTATGACCGTCGGAAGGCATGTCTATAATATCGAGACGGTGTTGGCTGGGGCCGTATATCAGCAATAACGCGGCGAATATTCATTTCCAAGTGGTCCAACGTCTGTGGTACGTAGACCAGCGAGTTACCATATCACTATAGAAAATAATCTATTGGTTTGAGATCACATGACCGTGGAGGCTATCGTGTTTTGCACAACTTACAAGCGTTGTTCTGGCGTAATTATATTCATAGAGAAATGACAAAACATACTGAGCACAAATCATCATGGAGGAAAGAGATAGATGGGGATGTAGTATATCGTAAAAAGGATTTGCAATATGATGCGCGTTATCGCTCAAATTTAAATGCCCTCATTCGGTGCAAACAAAACAATGACGAGGAACATGGACCAAATTTTTTGACATCATCCCCGCATTTTTTTTCTTCTAAATGAAAATGATCTGCTTATATTTAAGCATTCTAAAGTAGCATTTCATTGTATTCTGAATTAAAAACTGTATTGCTAAAAGTTTTCTTCTTCTTTTTTTTTTTTTTTTTTTTGCGAAAGCACGTGGTTGTGTTTGGGCCTAACATAGAGGATTTTGGGGTTACATTTTTGGTGTCATACCCAGCCACCACACTTGATTTCTATTCTTTCTTTTTACTGTATGACAAATCATCTGTCAGCTATCAAATTGACTGTGACTAGAAACAGTGTTGGCAATTTCAAAACCACTCCTCTAAAAAAACTAATAGTTTATTAAATTTGTTTTATTTTTTGTTGTAATATTCAGAAATACGACATGATCGGGACCATGACTATATGCGGATTTCTGAAAATTCCGGATTTTTGAAGGAGTATCAAAAGTAATAACTAGGAATATTAAAAGTAGTACTACTATATTCTTAATGGTGCCTTTGTCAAAATTTAATTCATTATTAAGTGAAAAGTACTTAAGAAAAAGAGAAAATTAAATATAAAAAAATCTTACTTTAATTAAAATTTTCTATGTTACGAAAAAAAATCTAATAAAGAGTGAAATTATTTCTTCTCATGTAATTCATTTGTGACCTTGCCCCCTTACGGACACGTGCTTAAAGTAGATGATGACGAGATAATTAATTTTCTAGCTCGAAACGGTGGAGCTCCGAGAAAATTTGTTCAGAAAATAATCGCCTCTGACAGATGAAAAAAAAGTCAAATATTATTTTTTTGCATTTTTATATTCGATTTTGAAATTTTTAATTCATAAACAATTGCTATTTTTCATCTCCCATAACTTGAAAGTGTAAAAGAAAAAGGAAAGGAAAAGATGGTTTTGATGCCTGATTTTTGGAGTTGCCGGATATCTGAATGCAGGATTTTTGAAGTCACACTGTATTAATAAATAGCTACTTAAATATTGGATTCTGATAATGCATGCATCAATTATAAATTACGGAGACGAGTATTTATTCAATGCTCCATTTGGAGCGTTTCATTTACTCCTAACATATCTCAAGAATTGTTCACTATTCAATTTATATTTAAATTCGATTTGTTTTATTACCATAATTATCTGTACTTTTTTAATAAATTTCGATCCAATAAATCAAGCGCCAAGACATGAAACCAAACAAGTAAATTCGACTTATTAAAAAAAATCGACACGATGAAAACTTCATTAACTTTATAAATTCAATAAGGAGTACTATCCTTCTCTGGTGTGAAATCAAAGTGTTCTTTAAATGTTCGAGGAAAGAAAAAAAAAAATCTAAGCTAATGTACAATTGACTTCATTAAGTGAATTGTAACTCTAATGAGGTGGCACTTCTTTACCCTTGTTCTTTCACTCATTATACAAAGATTCCTAAAACGAAAATTGTTTTGTAATCGATTTCCACACAATGATTAGTTTTCTCTGAAATTATACATATTTTTCGTAATAGTTTACTTTTTTGTAAAATTTTCTGTCTAGTATTTTTTTTTTAAGAATGATAATTTTAAGAATAAATATAAATCATACAAAAAAATTAACAGATGAATTTGTTAAATGTTTGAAAAAGCATTTCTTTTTTAAACTTTTCATAAATAATTTCCAACTCCTATCATAGAAATAATCCTACTTTCCATTTCAGAACTATCACTAGTAAATCTGCAGATCAGGGATATCAACTTCAATTTTGAAATAATATTGATTTTTATAATCATCTCTCTTCACATAATATCTAACCTGAAATCCGCAATTTAATAATGTTGGATTATATGTATATTTCTAAGCATATAAATTCATTCATTCATCCAAACATTCCGAAAATCAAATCATTAAACATTTTTACATTTAACAGTAGTTCATGCAATTATGCTGTTTAACCCATATTGGACCACTATCCTATAAATAGGACAGCTAATAAAACATTTTTTAAAATAAAATTGGTAAGGATTTTTTGGATGCATTTTGTCTTTAAAATACATAAAAGTATAACATATAAACAAAAAAACAAGTAACCAATTAAAATTTAATTGAAAAAAATCTATTTAAAAAATTCTTTACGAATTGTGATCTTATAATCTAGAATTTTATCATTATTATTATATTTTTATTGGAGAAATCATAGAGTATTTTTGTGCAACATAAACAGTATTTTTAAAGTAAAATAAAATATTTGCCCCTAAAATTAGTTTATGTATGCATTTTATATGTCCTTACTATGTGTACTACTAATATGTCCTGTTTATAGGACAACTAGTTACTTAAAAAAATTAAAAACTTTTTTTACAAAATTTTGCTAGTATCTACTTAATTACATTATATTAATGATATAATTGAAGTTTTAAAATTTTTCAAAAATATTTAATCGGTGTGGTCCAATATGGGTTAGCTGGTTATTATTGGAATTTTTTAGAATAAAAATGTACATCACTTCAAGGATTTCTGTTCCCCTAACACTCGTTGTCTCATTCAATTTATGTTTGCAGCTGCCTATAATTGTGCTCTTTCAAGATTCTAGCATAGCTAAAAATGCGTCTTAAACTGTATTTTATTACGATTAGCGTCATCTTGTAGTACAGGAGATTTAACCCATCCTAATAAAATGCTGATACAGCTATCAACCGAGAAACATCGGCATCTGTTGTAAAAGTTCGATAAAATCTCAACAAATACATATAAAAATGTAAACTCCCATACCAGACTTACATCTAATTTAGAATAATTTTTGTTTGGTAAAGCCAGTTTTGAAGAATATTAAAATTTATTTAATAAAAGACTTCTTATCTAATTAAATTCAAATCTTTTTTTATACAAGAATTATACAAAAATCACACCCCAAAAACGCTTTTTTGGAAATAAAATGTAGTATTTTTAAATACTTGCTGTAGTGACCATCTTGGTCACACTTTAATGTACACTATGCATTCCAACATATTTTCTCAAATCAACTAATTTATTCTACACCAAATCGGGATAAAACAATAGCGACAGAAAGGATTCTTTTCCATCATGGAGGCATTTCGAACATTTTTTTTTAATTCTCATGTACTTTAGTTTTCCAGAACAGAGGTTTAGAAAAATTACTTTACTTATTTACTTCGTCACTTATGCTCCAAAATGTTCACTTCCGATTCGATCGCAACACATTCACTTATGTTTAAGACTTTTAAATCTGTTACATAATCTTAAATTGGCGCATATTAGCACACAGGATTTGCACAATAGAGGTTTTTTTGTCGAGGCTAACGTGTTTTGTAAGAGTTCTTTAGTAATCTGCATTCGTTTTAAACTATATTGTTTCTATCATCGTTCATGTTTGACATTTATCTCTCCCGTTGATTCGGTTACGGAATATTAGCAATTTTCTATTTTATTCATTTTTTTTTCAGATCTTTCGTAATCAGTAAAATTACAATGAATGAATTATTTTAAGAAATTTTGTTTTTCTGCCATGTCATGGAATAGAATTGATAGGCAACTGGTAAAGTTAAAGAGAAAAAATTAAAAACTTTTTTTACAGAATTTTGCTAGTATCTACTTAATTACATCATATTAATGATATAATTGAAGTTTTAAAAATTTTCAAAAATATTTAATCGGTGTGGTCCAATATGGGTTAACTGATTATTATTGGAATTTTTTAGAATAAAAATGTGCATCACTTCAAGGATCTCTGTTCCCCTAACACTCGTTGTCTCATTCAATTTATGTTTGCAGCTGCCTATATATTGCCTATATATAATTACTTACGATGACAAAAAATATAAAATTGAAAAGTTAAAATTGTTCGTAAAATAAACTAGTTCAGGATGCCAAAATTCATTTTATTAACATAATGTAAAATTACATAAATGATTCATTACTTAAAAGATGATTAAACAATTAAAAAGATGTTAAAAATCGAGTACATTCGGCTAATGGTTAGCCATCATCAACATTTAAAATTTAAACAGTTGTTACGAACGCTACTTTTCCATATCTCGCTGATTTTAATTAAAAGTTTTCGAACAGATGCACAAAATTGCTTCAAAAAATATAGAGATAATTTTGAATGTGTAACACATGTATTAACAAAATTTCAAACTAATTGGAGTAATTCAGGAGCCCCACTGGGAAAATTTAGCATCCGCAGTTTAACATTTAAATCAATTATCCAAATGTGTCCATTACCTTTTCAATGTGGGATGAAATTTGAAAAGTTAAAATTTTTCGTAAAATAAACTAGTTCAGGATGCCAAAATTCATTTTAATAATATAAGGTAAAATTACATAAATGATTCATTACTTAAAAGATGATTAAACAATTAAAAATATGTTAAAAATCGAGTACATTCAGCAAGCATTATGACGTAAAGGAAATTGTTCTATAATTTTCGAACGAATGAACCAAATTTAACCAAACTTTGTACTGCTAATTCTGGGCTCCACACCAACATACCTAACCAATTACAAGCTCTCTCTCTCCATATTCTACAGTAAGCATCTTGTAGTGCACCTCAACAATGCACACTAAATTCCTTAGTTTCAAATAGTGTAAAATCTTTAAAATAAATAAACTCCGAGCGATTTTCCTAAAAAGCCGTAATACAGTGAAACATCCTACAATGGTCACTCCAAACAATGGTTACTTCCGAATACCGGACATGTTTTAGTGTTACCGAATCTCTCCTGTAGAAATAACATTACACTAAACCTCCGAACAACGGCCAACCCCACAGCATTTTTTTTTTTTTTTTTTTTTTTTTTTTTTTTTTTTACGTTATGGTTTAACTACAACTGGGATTGAGAAGAATGTAGATTTGGATTTTCTTATTTGATGTCATTACAAATTCTCTACTAATCTCTCGCGATTTCTTAGCGAAATTCCGTTCGTAAATAGGTGTGGCAAGATGGGGGTGGGGTGACGAAATTTAAGTGTGAACAAGCGGTAGTCGTTTGTACTGTTTGTGAATCGTGTTATGATATTTCTTGTCTATATGTAGCATGTGTTTTTCACTAAAAGAATGAGTTCAAAGTAAAAATTTTTAACTTAGATAAGTCGAAAATTATCCAGGACAGCAAAAAATGTGTAAGTACACGAAAATTAGCTGAAGTGTACAATTGCGGAAGGACCCAAAAAGATGACATTCTGAAAAAAAAGTGACTTTTATTTATAAAAGACGTTTCAAGGTGTAAATCTGGAATCTAAAATTAAGTGTCGAAGAACTGGTTATGATGAGATTGATGAGTTGCTTTTGGAGTAGCTTTCGAACTGTTGAGAGAAATATCTCCCAATTTTTGGGTCAATGTTGCAGAAAAGTGCTTCAGAAATTGCAGAGAAACTGAGAAATTAAAATTTTTGCGCTCACTCAATATGATAACGAATTGTACAACAAATCTGTGGAAATAATTATGCTTTTAGAGAAACATATATGCTTTAAAAAACAAAACAACTGCGAATAAGGAATTTCTTTAGTGTATAATAATAGTATGTGTATGTGTTTTTTAACTGTAAAAGAAAGATAATTTTAGTTAGTTATTTTGATTTTAATGTAATGTAATTTTGATCTTTTAAATTGTAGAACCTCTAAATAAGGGCAACCTCCGAAGTGCGGTCCCTTTATCATGCTTTCAGTGGTGACCGCTATTCAGAGGTTTTACTGTAGTCAGAGCGCGGGCAGGCGGGCAATCAGACGGCAAGACGACAGACAAACCGAAGTTATAAATATTTTTCAATTATGTTGGAAAGTATTAAAAATATTGACAGTACAATTGCCGGAACCCCAACCTCATCCTCCCTTCTCTCTCTTTCTCTCTCTCTCTCTCTCTCTTTCTCTCTCTCTCACTCTCTTTTTTTTTCTCTTTTTCTTTCTATCTCCCTCTCTCTCTGTTTTTAAGAAATTCAGTGATTTAATTGGAGGATTTCAGTTAATTTTTGGCTTCAGTGATTTAAGGGGTAAAGGCTATATCGCTCACCCGCAAGAAAAGTGACAGATCTCGACAAAAGTAAATATCGCAGGGGAAGCAAAAGACAATTTGCATGATTTTACTGTAACATGAAATTATAGCCCTTAGCTTTGCATACAGGATTAAAAGCGTGCATAAAAGTGTAAAACCCTTAAGAATAAAGACGTAGTATGAGGTTTGGAGAGATGGGTAATTTTTCCTCCACACACAATTCACCCCTCTTCTGTGGTCACAAATGGACATATATCATAATAAAGTGATTTTTCATATAACTGCATTGATGGAAGTTTTTGTATAGTAAGATGCACCTATGACAGACTTATTAGTGGAATAAAACACAAAATGAATTTTTGCGAGATGTGTCACTTTTCTTGCGGGTGAGCGATATGTAGACTAAAATTCTGAAGATACGGAACATTACTTGTAATCACGTTACTGGAACACCCCTGTGATTTGAAGGAGATACAGATTAGATCGGATGATTTCAAGCAATTAACAGCTTACATAGATGAAATTTCGGTATTTCGAGGGGAAATGATTTTTAACGGAATATATTCGTTTATAAGAAGCTTTTAAAAAAGCAGTTCTATTCGCGCTGTTTAAAGTGTGAAACCCAAATAAAATCTGCTAGTACAGCAGGTCTTATTTTAATTTTTATTATATATATATATTATAAATATCAATATACGTTATATATATTGTCTTGTAAATCATTAGATAACTTATAACTTATTTGTAAAATGGCAAAATATCAGTACATGTCTTTTCTTTATTAATTTATCTAAACAATTTTTTTTCTTTGCCTAATTTTCCCAGTGCCGCCTTCTATCGATGAGCTGTTTACGAGTTCAGATCAGTCTGTTCGAGAAGGGGCTGACGTGAGCTTACGGTGCAGGGCATCGGGATCACCACAACCTGTTATCAAATGGACGAGGGAGGAACAAAAGGACATTATATTAGGCCAAAAGAGGGGTAAGTTAGCATTTTTGTCAATTAATTAGTAATTAAAAAATATTTTTATAGGAGGCGTTTAAAAGCAGAGTGAAGTGTCCCACATTTTCTCAGTTGCTCAAAAACTAGAATTTTTTGGGCGAGCAACAATAATGTCCTGTAGGATAAAATACCTTCGGGTACTATTTACAGTGAACTTTAGATTGATGTGTTTAGATACCTTCCTTCACATGCCATAGCTCAAATTTTCAAAATTAGGACTTGCAACACTCTTTTTAAATGCTTCAAATAATATGAAAGAATGCTATATGACAATTTCTATGATGAAAGTCAAATTAAAAGGAAAATAAAAATTGCGTTTTAAGTTTCAAAACTATCTTAAGACCAAAATGGTTTTCTTTAATTTATCACATTATGACTCTTAGACTTCCGAAGTGACATTCACCCGACTGTTGAACTACACTATAAGAGGACAAGGGACCTTCAAATTCCTTTTACAATTTTTTAAAATTTTCACTTTAAATATTATTCAGGGGTACACTATATGTATTATGGCATGTATTTATCAGACATGAAATTAAAAAAAAAAAAAAAAAAGGCGAGAAAAATAAGGAATATTCTTGGATAGTTTAAGCGTTATGAAGAACTTTACAAAATGCCCCATGTTCATTCCATATCACTTAAAATCCCCAATACTTTTATGCAAGTGTGTTTCGAATTTCGTGTATTTCAATCTAACGGTAAGAAAAAAAATATTTTCTAAATTTTATGAAATTTTCATCATTTTTGAATCATATTTCTGCAACTAACTACTTTTAACTTTTCCAGCTATGTTTACTTTCAAAAAACGATGCATAGTTTTATGACATATATAATGACAAACAGCTATAAAAAATATTGGGGATTTTAATTGATATGGAAAGCGCCTGGGGTATTTATAAAAGTTCTTCATAACGCTTAAAATACTCAAGAAAATTGTTTATTTTTCTACCCCCAATTCTTTTTTAATTTCATGTGTGATAAATATGTGTCATAATGCATATAGTGTACCCTAGAATCTATCTATATATATAAAAGAAAGTCTGGATTTTGTATTAATCAACGCGTAGCCCAAACTACTGAACCTAAAATCTTGAAATTCGAGGTAAAAATACTTCTTATGATATAGAGTGCCGCTAAGAAAGGATTTTCTAAAATTCCACCCCTAAGGGGGGGGGGGGGGTAAAGAATAGAACGAACGTTTAAAAAATTCCTTAAAAATCTAATTTTATAGTTATTTTTCACCTGATAACATATTTTAGTGTATTTTTGTATGCTGAATCGAATGGTACTAACCAAATTCTTTTAAGTCTAATAGTTCATGAGATATTTCATATTTTTCTAATTTGGCCTATCTTTGGCGCCAAAACCTCAAATTTTCAAGTGATAATTTCTAAAAACTCATTCTTTTCATTCTGTTACTATAGCAAAGGAAGTAATTCAAATTGAATAGTTTTTTAATCAATTCTTTTGGTTAAATAATTAAAACAACTTTGTCAGTTAGGAAAAAAATTACGAAAGCTTCAAAAACTAAAATTAAAAAAATAAAAATAATAAATAAATAAATAAAACTGTTGTAGTTTTTCGTTCTACCAACACCATGCCAAAATATATGGTATCATGGCATTTATTTCAATCCTATAACCTATAACCGTGCAAACGATTTTTATTGGAAACCGAGCCAAATATTAACATTTGCTATTTATTGAGCGTGAATATTTTTTATGAGTATTATTCGATAGTAATCTCGTAAAACTTTTTAATTTATTATTTTTTTAATAGAAAATATGTATTATTGATTTTTGACCGATTTTCATGAAACTGGCTGAAGAAAAAAAAAAGCTAAATAAAGTAAAAAGAAAAAAAAGGCTAGATATGACGTCACATTCTAGCAAATCTTTTCAACGTGTAGTCAAACTCACTGTAAATAAATGGCTCCTATATTTTGTTTACAACTTCGATTGTATACTACAGCCGTATCTTATAGCTATACTTTATAGCTAAGTGTTTTATTGGTTTGGATTCAGTGGCAACATTTTCTGTGATTTATAGTAAAAAGAGATAAGTTAATTCCCTTTTCAAAAAAAATCTTGCCTGATGTCACGACTTAAAATTGATAGAAAATGACAATATTTTCATTTAATCATTGTAGATTTAATTTCTATTAATGAAAATTTTAAGTTTACGTCTAAGAGTGATGTTTTATTTAGAGTGGAAACCCTCTTGATCTAATACTTTAATTAAAACTTATAATTACACGTAAAGTAAAGCTTTTATCTTTAAGCAAATGAAATTTCTAATTTTCCAGATAAAATTTCAGTAACTGCTACTTCTTTGAATGCATTTATTGTATTTTCCCCCGTATTGTGAGAAATCGTATACGCGTGTTACGCGTGCTAAAGATAACATGTAATTTAACTTTTAAAGTTAAAAAAATTACCAAAATTGTGTCAAAAGAATATCCTTTTTTCTGAATGCGAGTTTTTTGATAAACGTCAAGTTAAGGTTGTTCCCAAATTCAAAGGAGCTACTCTCTCACATATTTTTTAATTAATTTTTGTTCGGAAACGCATGAAATTGGCAGGAGTACTTATTTAAAAACTATGTAATCGAAAGATAGTTTCAATTTTTTGGTAAAGGCATAAGAACTTTCTGTTGGTGTTTTGAACAGAATTTCGAACGCAACACCGCGATAAAGGAAAAAAACCGGTCGTCACGTGACCACAATTGCTCATAAATCGATAAGTAATTTATTTATCAAAAAATGGAAAACTCATTTCAATTCCAAATCGCTTCGATAGTCAGGCCTACAAATTTAGGCCTTCACGTTTAATGAGTCAGAAAATGTGTCAGAAAGTTTCGCGTTGTTGAGCAGGGACTGGAGAACCACCTTAAGCATTATTGCAGGTTATTTTTTTTTAATCGAGTTTCATGCCAAATATTCGCTTAAAACATAAGCGATGCTACAGTGTTTTAAACAAAAGTGCATGCCATAACAGGTGTCAGGCACACTCATTAAAATACGAATACGGCCAACTAGCGCACAGTCCAATTACTTTTTTCATAACTGGGTTCACATGATTATGTAACTTTCCCCTATAATTTTATGGCTAAGCAACGGAAAACAATATATTTCGCGCTAGAACATTCCCTGAAAAACTAATAGTGCAAGTCGCATGGAAATCCGTTCTGAAACACTCAAATTATATGCACCAGGAACAAAATTCCCATTTGCATTTTATATACTTATTGGATTATTTTGAGTAGTTTCATTTGATATCTGTTAAAATTGTGTTTTATTTTATTTTATTTTTGGCGTTTTAATTTCGTTTGCCAATTTAGTTATTGAATAGTACACGAAACATACAAATTCTGAATTATTTACAATTAATATTTTTTAGTTGGGTTGCAAGCATATTTAAAAAATATTTGTCGTGTATTCAAAATTAACATTATGCACTTTTATGGCAACACGTGAATAACAACTTTTACTTACAGATATTGGCAATGGTTAAAAGGAGAGAACTGCGATAAGAAATGTTGAATATGTTGTTTTATGTTTTATGTTAGTGTTTGTTCCTGTAATTTTGTAATAAATAGTGAATGTTTACGAATGAATATTTACTTGGTAATTATAATACACATAAGCGTATACCACTAATGAGAAACTTTCACACTGGCGACGAGGATGGGATTGATTCATCAAGTTTATAAATATTGATACGTTAGAATACTTCTACGATTTCGGAAGATTACCAAGGTAAGAAATTTCTTATTATTCTGTAAAAATGGAAAAGTTAGTTGAAGAATTAATTAAACAAAATAAAGCGTTAATGGATGCGCTAAAAGGGGAAAGTACCCAAAAGAATAATAAGGTTTCTGGTGTGCAATTCGAGAAATATGATGAATCATTAGAAAGTTTCGATACTTTCATGGATAGATTTGAAGCATTTTTAGACATACAAAATGTGCCAAAGGAAAAACGCGCAAAAACTCTAATATCAAGTTTATCCGCTAAGTTGTATAGCTTGCTCAAAAATCTTCTTGCTCCACAAAATCCCAGTGATCAGGAATATGAAATGCTTAAAAATATTTTACAAGAGCATTTGAATCCTAAACCCTTAATAATACCCAGTAGACATACGTTTTTGAACAAATGAAGGGGAAAGCATTAGTTCTTATCTTGCTGAACTTCGCTCTTTAGCAGTTCCTTGCAAGTACAATCAAATTATGTTGAATACTATGTTGAGAGATGTCTTCGTTAGTGGTTTGCGAGATAGGTCAATCTTAGATAGGCTGTTTGAAGAAGACGATATCGATCTCGATAAAATTGTTCAGATCGCTTTAGCAATGGAACGAGCCACTAAAGTCGTTAATGATATAATGAGTAAGCCTCAAGAAATTAAAGCTGTTGGCGTATATAATGGGGAAAATAAAACAACACAACCTAGGAACACACAAAAGAAAAATAACGTAATATATTGTTCTAGATGTAACGGATCAAATCATAATAAATATAACTGAAAGTTTAAAACTAGTAAATGCAGAGCGTGCCAACGCATTGGCCACATTGAACGAGCTTGTTACTTCGCTAAACAAGCTAAACCAACTAGATTTGTGAAACAAAAACAGTTTCATGTAAGCGAAACAGAAGTTCAAAATTTAGTTCCACTTCATAGTTTAGAAGTTGAGAACATTTCTATCAAAGAAGAATTTCCTAAGAGACCCCCCATAATAGTAATTGTGGAAATTGAAGGTAAATCTGTCGAAATGGAAGTTTATACGGGCGGTACGGTATCGGTAATGAGTTTGAAGAAATTTAAAGAGATTTCGAGAAAGAAAATCTGTCCTACGGACTTGACATTTAAGACCTACAACGGGGAAATCTTTAAACCCCTAGGTTACTCAACGGTTAAAGTAAAATATAAGAATCAAATAGAGTACTTAAATTTGTATATTGTTGAAGAAAATTTAGACACCATCTTGGGTCGGGAATGGCTGTATAAAATCAATTTAGATTGGGCGAGAATAAAAGCTCTTACAGTTATAGAACAGGGAAATCTTACAAAACTATTAGAAGAATACGCAGAGTTATTTGATGAAAAATTGGGCGAAATAAAAAATTATGAATGTAATCGTGAGTTAAAACCGGATGCCTGTCCAGTTTTTTTCAGACCGAGACCATTACCTTTTGCAATGAAAAAGCGTGTTGAAGAAGAATTAGAAAGACTTGAGGAAGACAGGGTTATTAAAAAATGTAATATTTCAGATTGGGCGACTCCGATAGTACCAGTAGTTAAAGCAAATGGAAAAATTCGACTATGTGCTGATTATTACGTCACTCTTAACAAAAATCTAAGAATTCAAAAACATCCACTTCCAAAAACAGAAGAAATTTTTGCTTCGCTCAGTGATGGTAAGATATTTTCAAAGATTGACTTTGGTCAAGTTTATTTACAAATGAAGGTTCACCCTGACAGTCAAAAGTTATTAACGATTAATACCCATAAGGGACTTTACGAATGCACAAGATTAATGTATGAAGTTAATTCAGCACCTGCTATCTGGCAGAAATATATTGAAAGTGTATTTCATGATTTAGAAGCAGTTGAAATATTTTATGATGATGCACGGATAGCAGCACCAGATTTCCAGACACATATGTCACGATTACGGAAATTTTTCGACAGATGTCGTCAACATGGATTGAGAATAAATAAAGCTAAAAGCAAATTTTTCCAAAATGAAATTGAATTTTTGGGATTTAAGATAAATGCCCAAGGATTATCTAAAACAGATGAAAAGATTGCTGCAATTAAGAATTCTAAAATTCCTAAGAATGTTCAGGAAATTCAATCTTTTATGGGATTAGTTAACTTTTATTCTAGATTCTCAAACAAAATTGCTACATTAGCATATCCATTGCATAACTTAACTAAAAAAGGCGTTCCATGGAAGTGGGATAAAAAGTGTCATGAAGCAGTCCAAAATATAAAAGATGAAATCTGTTCTGATAGAGTATTATCACACTACGACCCCAAACTTCCTATTTTTCTTCAGCTGACGCATCTCCAGTCAACTTGGGTGCAGTGTTCTCCCATAGATTTCCAGATGGTTCTGAGAGGCCTATTGCATTTGCTTCAAGATCACTTTCGCCAACCGAACAACGCTACTCACAAATTGATAAAGAAGCTTTAGCTCTAGTTTGGGCAGTTAAAAAGTTTTATCTTTACCTTAAAGGAAATAGATTTACGCTCATTACAGATCACAAACCTCTCGTGGCAATTTTTGCTTGCAAAAAGGGTCTTCCAGTTTTGTCTGCTACAAGACTTTTGCATTATGCTCTAGTATTGCAGGCTTACCAGTTCGACATAATTTATCGGAATACTAAGGACCATGGTAATGCAGATTATCTTTCACGATTACCCTTAAGATCTGAAGACTTAGAATTAAAAGATGAAGTTTCAATTTTTCAACTTTCCCAAATCGAAACACTTCCAATAACAGCAAGAGATTTAGCTAAAGCAACTGCAAACGACAAAGATTTGGCGCCTTTGCTAAATGCTTTAAAAAGGGGAACTTCTTTAAAAGGGAAGGAAGTTGAATATACTCTCCAGGATGGTTCCATTATGTATGGCCAAAGAGTTTGTGTACCTAAAAAATATCATGACAAGGTTTTGGAAGAACTTCATCAGGGACATTTGGGAGTCGTAAAAATGAAGGCAATAGCTAGATCCTATGTCAATTGGAAGAACATAGATAAAGACATCGAAGATGTTGTTAAAAACTGTACTGATTGTTCAAGGATTAAGGATAATCCTCCAAGGTCAAAAACACACCATTGGGAGTACCCAAGTTCTCCATGGGAAAGGATTCATATTGATTTTGCCGGGCCAATCTTTGAGCATATGTTTTATTAATTGTAGATGCACATTCAAAATGGCTCGAAGTCTACCCTATGAAATTGACAACTGCCTTGAAAACAACAGAATGTCTAAGAGATTGTTTTGCTCGTTTTGGATTGCCAGTCATGTTAGTCAGTGACAATGGACCGCAGTTTTCATCATACGAGTTCCAGAAATTTATGCAAAATAATGGAGTTATACATAAAACGTGTGCACCTTTCAAGCCCTCCAGCAATGGTCAAGCAGAAAGATATGTACATACTTTGAAGCAATCTCTTCGAGCAATGCAAAAATACCCTGGTAGTATCAATCAAAAGATTAACTGTTTTTTGTTACAATATAGGAAATCCCCCAATATGACTACCATGCAGTCTCCAGCAAGTATGTTCTTAAAAAGAGAAATTCGTACGAGAATTGACCTCTTAATTCCTAACCCTAAAGAAAGAATTCAAAACAATATTAGGAAAGATATATATTTTAATGATCGATACTTTGAAGTGGGTGATAAAGTAGCCGTTCGAGATTATATTGCAGCCAATGCCAAATGGAAATTCGGTCGTATCATCAGCCGAGATGGTGAATTATACTATACCATAAATGTGCAAGGTTAGGCGACATGTCGATCAAATTCGATCAGCAGGCGAAGAAATACACAATGATGTTGAATACAGACCAAGAATAGTAAATATGAATGAACCATCTGATACAACAATAACATTAACGGAGAGAGACGCAGCGATTGAGCCACCTGGGACCTCCGGGAATACCACCAAAGAGTTGCCTCCAGTCGTATCTCCTACAGTTGCCACACCCCAAGTTGTTCACAATCCAATGCAGCTAAGAAGATCTAAAAGGATCCGTAAACCACCAAAAAGATTGTGCTGTTAATTGAAAGGGGAGGAAACTGTCGTGCATTCAAAATTAACATTATGCACTTTTATGGCA
The DNA here is from genome assembly GCA_963932465.1 of Maratus speciosus. Lineage (NCBI taxonomy): Eukaryota > Metazoa > Arthropoda > Arachnida > Araneae > Salticidae > Maratus > Maratus speciosus. The sequence goes on along the minus strand of OZ010795.1, from coordinate 327,169,960 downwards.
ACACGTGAATAACAACTTTTACTTACAGATATTGGCAATGGTTAAAAGGAGAGAACTGCGATAAGAAATATTGAATATGTTGTTTTATGTTTTATGTTAGCGTTTGTTCCTGTAATTTTGTAATAAATAGTGAATGTTTACGAATGAATATTTACTTGGTAAATATAATACACATAAGCGTATACCACTAATGAGAAACTTTCACAATATTCATGCTTGAAAATTACTTAAAATCCATAGAAAATCTGTAAATTGAGATAAACACTACAAACAAATATTACTGAAAGTACTTTTTGAAGTGAAAACTTCTTTAGGCGCGTTGAGCTTTTTTTGAGATGGGGAAAAACCACTGATTTGGAGACCCTGTAACGTAACCGACATGCTAGCATTTTGACACATAGACACTAGCGCGCCAAGCGGTGAATGACAGGAACTTTTCCCTCTTCAGCTCAATCCGCAAAAGAAGAAGGAAGCTAAAACTCACTTTTTCTCCCGGCGTATTGCTAAAACAAATTATTATTTTGTTTTTCGTCAGTTAAAATGAATTATACCGTATTCGTGACCTACCTATTTCGTGTAACTAAAATCCGAAAATGCTGTATTTTATCGTGTTGATGGTCTGGTCAGTGACCAACAGTATTGGCAGGAATTTCGGTTACGGAATATAAAATACGGGGCACAGATGTCAGATACGCACTTGTGTACCTAATTGACAGCAAAATGGCATTACTTTATTTTACAAGGTAACCCGGCTACTGTTGCTTATTTATTAATAAATTGTTCATTTACTTTTATTTTATTTTTTAAAATTGTACAATTGTTTTGTTCTATAGTTATTAATGAAATTACCGTTTATTTATTGTTGTTTACTTTTTAAAACAATAGAAAATAATTTAAAAATATATATTGTAACTGGTATTGGAAAACGGGCTTTCGCCAAATTGACGTTAAAATATCGCGCCAAACCTGGTTCGTATATCACATCTCTGCCAAATTCTCGGTTTTTTGATTTTTCGACTTTTTATCCAAATTTTCCGGATTTTTTAAATTTTCCTTTTCATTGTATCCCAAACACTACCTTCATACCAAATTTCAAGATTCTAGGGATACAGGACGTACCTCTGAGTTTTGATGATCGGTGAATCAGTGTCGAAAAGGCGAAAGTTTAAGTTCATATATCTTCTGAAATAAAAAAGATAGAAACGTGAAATTTCAGCATTTAGTTCCATTTCCACATTACTTTAGATTTACGAAGTTTCAAGTTTCTGGGAATCACCAACACAAAGATATTGGGGGGGGGTCAAAAGTACCCTGAGTTGCTTCCAGAAAAAGATGCTTACGGCTGTGCTTTCAAGACTTGGCAGGGGTACTGCCGTGTCCCCAGATGCTTTCATTAGTGCTGCTACACAATTCAACGCATAAAACATTTCCTGACGATTAAAAAAACACACACGTAATTGTTGAAATTTTCACTTCTATTGGTACTCCCGGAGTGCCACTGTTTTTGTTTTTGTTTTTTTTTTTTTCAATAAAACGTTGGAACAATCAAATGTGTGATGTTTAGAGGTTAAATTGCAGTAAAAGGGAATTTTGTTGTTGTGTTAGGTTATTGCTACCGAAAATATGATGCCAGCGTTACTCATACACATGTCTTTTCTTTATACTATTGCATTAAGAGTAAACGGTTCATCTTTCGTAGTTCATCTTTCGTAATCGGGTTACCCGCACCTTTAAAAATATCCATACTTGAAAACTACTTTAAAATCCATTAAAATCAGAAAATTGAGATACAATTTTGGAACAAATTTCATTTAAAAGAACTTTTTTCTGTTAGCCATTGTAAAAAATGTTTAATTTGTAATATAAAAATAAAAAATGTAATGTGTGTAAAAATGTAAAAATTGCGTGATGTTTAGAAGTTAGAAAAATTGCAGCAAAGGCACAATTTATGGGTTAACAGGGGTCGATGCAGGTTTTTATTCTTAGGGCCCATTTTGTGAAAAGTAAAAGTTATTTTTGTGAAAAATAACATTTTGTAACGAAAGGTGAAATCCAGTTACTCAAATTCTTACCAAGCATTTATTAACAAAAACTTCTTTAAATCCTCTTGCTAAAGGTTTTTTTTTTTTTTTTTTTTTTTCGTAACCTGGTTTTATTTAGAAACTAAACATTTTAAAACGGTTTTTATGAAAAAGAAATTTACGAAGGGGCTTATTTTATTTATTTAGAATTTTGTGAAGGTGCCTGTTTTATTAAGTTCATTTTTGTGAAGGGGCCCATTTTATTAAATTTATTTTTGTGAAGGGGCCTATTTTAATAAATAAATTTTTGTGAAAGGGCCTTAAATATGCCCCAAATTTTGCCTGGATCGACCCCTGGTTAAGTCGTTGCCATCATCAGTATGATGTATGTGTTTTTGCTTTATAATGTACGTATATGCTATACAAAAGAGAATTTCACTAAATGCTGCGTGATTCGGTGAATTTTTTTTTTTTTTTTCGTATTGTCAGAAAAATCATATATCTTTCTCTTACATCCGCCACAATAACGTCATGTTTTCTGTTTGTCTTTATAATGGTTTATGGATAGGAATACACAAATTTCAGTTATTGTGATAGCGGTATTATTTCATTTTAATTTATTTTACCTGGAAGGTTCCTTATAATTGACACGGGCGAAGCCGGGTAGTTCTGCTAGTAAACTATATAAAAGAAAGTCTGAATTTCGGATTAATCCACGCGCAGCCCAAACTATTGAACCTAATAACGTGACAATTGGGGTAAAAATACTTCTTTTGACACAGAGTGCCGCTAAGAAAGGATTTTCTAAAATTCCACCCCTAAGGGGGGTAAAAAATAGAACGAACTTTAAAAAAATTCCTTAAAAATCTGATTTTATAGTTATTTTTTAACTGATAACACAGTTTAGTGTATTTTTGTATGCTGAATCGAATAGTACTAACAAAATTCTTTTAAGTCCAATATTTCGTCAGATATTTTATATTTTTCTAATTTGGCGATGTCTTTGGCGCCAAAACCTCAAAATATCTAACATTATAAGTGATAATTCATCCCTATTCACTCAAGTAGTACATCCGTTACTGTAGCAACGGAAGAAATTCAAATTAACTCTTTTTAGGTGCGTTCGTAATTATATAAATACGTAGCACCTATAGTCGTCGTTCAGTCCGTCTGTCTGTCCGTCTGTCTGTCCGTCCGCATATAACAGAGCAAAAACTACCCAACCGAATGGTCTGAAATTTTAAATATAGGATTGTTGCATAATTTTGTCGAGCCATTTCAAATTTTATGAAAATCGGATGTATAGTTTAATGACAGGGACAGTCAAAAGTTTTCCGTTACATGACGGCCAATGGGAAAAATTACTGCAAGTGGATTTTAATGATGTTACAGCCTTCCGAATTGTCTGAAATTTTAAATACATAATTGTTGCAAAATTTTGTCGAGCCATTTCAAATTTTACGAAAATCGGATGTATAGTTTATGTACAGGGACAGTCAAAAGTTTTCCGTTACAGGACGGGGAATGGGAAAAAATTATTGCAAGTGCATTTTAATGATGTTACAGACTATGCACTTATGAAGTGCAAAAAAATATACATTCAGTACAATATGGAGTGCAAAAAATAATTATAAAACTAGTTATAGTACGAACGCACCTCATTTGACACGTTTGACGAGCGATTTCCAACTTGTTGTTAATGCTTTTGGTTAAAGAATTAAAACGGCTATATGAGTTTGAAAAGAAAAATAAATACAAACGCCTTGAAAAAAAGAAAATATATATATTTAAATATATATTTAATATATATTTAAATATATATTTAAATATAATTTAAATATATATTTAAATATATATTTAAAATACAAGGAAGCGATCCACTGAGAAATTAACATTAGGAAACGAAAATATTTAAAGATGAAAGCAATGTTCGCATGACTTAAAAAACTTTTTGTTACTTACACATTATCCGGGCCATGTCAGATACAACTGCGCCAAGCATGGCGGCAATTACACTAATTACCGCAACCCTTTTTTTTTTCTCCATTTAATAGCTTATTTATTATAGTTTTAAATTAATTTTATTATAGTTTTTCTTTTTTAATTATAGTTTATTTAAGTATTGCGCGGCAGCGCAATACTAATTTATTTCCAGTGTCACTTCTCAATGTTAATTTGACATAGAAAAGCCTATGGAGCTCATAACTTTTTGACTTCTTCTTCCCACCTTTTTGTCACTGATGCCACAAATTTTTTAACCATTTGGAAATGGTCGTTGTTTTCGGTCGAGGATGGGGCCAAATGATGCTCGCATTTTATTTTTTTTTAACGAAATTCAACGATGTTCTTTACTTATAGAAGAATTTTTATTTGAATAGGTAATAGAAAGGCATAAAATCGTTAAAAATTGTTTGAGTAGGTAATCGAAAGGCATAAAATCGTTAAAAATTGTTTGAGTAGGTAATCGAAAGGCATAAAATCGTTAAAAATTGAAAAAGTTACAAAATGGATAAGCTCAAATTATCAGATAAGGAAAAATCCAAAGCCAAAGAGCGACGCCGAAATGAAAATCGTCTTGCAAAGCACAAATCGAGGTCTTCAACTCATTATGTAGGCCATGAAAATCGAGGTCTTCCACTAATTATGTAGCCCATGAAAATCGAGGTCTTTAACTGATTATGTTGAAAATCGATTACAGAATAAAAGACGAGCGCGAAAAAGGAAACAATCTAATGTTTAATCGATTGATAGTAAAAGGCCATGTCTCGAGGGGCTCCAATCCACTAGCTACGGCGTTTTACAATCGGTCGAAAAATTGAGCTGAACGTAGGTAATTTGTCGGAATCTGTGGATGATTCAGTGGAACTGTTTTCGATTTGTAAACTGTTTTTCTTCTCGAAACGGGACTTGGAGAGTTTATCGATGAAGGTTTTGGTCATCTAAAGTTTGATCTTTGCGATCTGTTGTTGAAGAGGATGCGACGGAATTTGGTGGACGAAATAAATTCCAAATGGCCGTTGTAATCTATTAAATTAAATTTTTTTTAATTCTTTGTAATTTTAATAACATTGTAAATTCAAAGTACAAAAATGTTTGCCCGACGTCAGGGTCAAAACAGATGATAAAATGCCTTTGCATATGGGTGAATTATAATGCAGAGAGTAGCATAGCCTAAGCTTTATTTATATTACTAGGGGGCTCGGCCCCCTACGAGCTACGCTCGCCAACCCCCGTCCAGACACAGCAGACTCTAAATGCACGCTAATTTGATCGGCTTTAAAAAGATTTCGAAAGATTGAATTATAATTTAAAAAACAGTGGCGATCTCCCTATAAACGAATTTCTATTCATTTCTCTTTGATTGGGGAATTTTAACGCCAAATCCGCTGCGGTACTACTTGATTATCCTATCGACCAATTTCGCCAAATTATATAAATCGCCAAACCACTCGCCAAATTATACAAATTGATATAATTTTTATTTTAAATAACGAAAGAAGAAATAAATTCGTACAACATTAATAAAAACACAAATAAAATGTCAAAATAAAAATAACTTGATGACGTAGACACGTGTTACAACATTTCAAAATAAGCTGATATAAAAGGAATTAAGTAAAGAGAGTCTTTGTCTCCTGGTATTTTTTAACAAAGCAAAATGAAAGTTCTTTTAAATGAGACATTTTAAATTAATTCTCAAAATTTCAAATAAATGTCTAGCGCAATTTCTAAATTTAAACTTTTTTGCAATATTATTTTGTGTTCATTTTATGTAATAACTATAATGTGACGTAAATATGACTTAATTTCTCCTAAGACTTCTAACGCATGTTAATGAATTTATTATTTTACAATATCCTTTCTCTTTTAAAATTCACGTGTATACTTTTTATGACGTAATTTTTAATAAGTTCCTGATTTTTATACGTAATTATTTAATTCTAATTTGAAAGTTTTTTTTCCTGTTTATAATAGTCACGTGTAAATAAATTTTTAATTTGAAGCAAACATTATTGCTTGCGCTTTTTATACAGTTGGCAACAGTTTAAATTAGTACAATTTTCTGAAATCTGTAAAAAATATCTCTAGAAATGCTGAAAATTTGAATTTAAAATAGAAATAAAACCTGAAAAAATGAGTCAAAATAAAAAAATTAATGCAATCTGCACTCCGGCAAATTCTAACGCATAAAATGATCTAAAAATGATTACACTGCCATGTATAGTTTTTGCTGCTATAAAACTTCTTTAGTGGGACGATTTTGTCCAAATTTTGCATTAAATAACTCTTAAAATAATTCTTCGATTTGAAAACTGTCTGCATCAACGTGTTTATCAAACATTTCTGTATAAAACCACCGATTTTCATATTTTTGTATGCATTATTTTTGTTAATATTAACGAAGAAAGGCCTCCGGTCACAAAAAAATCAAAACCGGCGGCGGCGGCGGCGGCGGTGACAGCGGTAGTTACTTTTTTTTAGAATAGAGAGATTCAAATATTTTTCTTAATAATTCCAAATTTCGCTTTTTTTCACTGAAAATCAATGACCATTTTTGCTATAAAATTTGTTTTTTTCTATTGTTTCAAAAAAATTCAAAAGCCGTAATAATAATTTATCTACAGTAATTTTCAGTTTATTTTCAGTTAAATACTGAAAATAAACTTTTGTCCAAACTTTGCCAAAGGTTCCACGTGAGAAATGGAATTTGAAATAATTTTTTTACGAATTAAACAGAAGATTAATATGGCGTCATACGGAAAATAAAACATATTTTCAAACATTTGTTAGTAATACAAGAAGCATTAATAAGAGTAAATACAGAAAACAGATGACTTATGATGTCAAAAAATTGCAACGTATTTCATCGATACTGATTTTTAAGCATGAATATCAATTACCTATAGATGTGCCCATTCGATTAAAAAGGTGTTAACTTTGTGATTTATTTATGGTTTCCTTTTATTTATTTGTTGATGAAGTTTTAATTTCGTTAAGGAATCCTAGCCGGAAAGAAATACTGAACTATTTATATTGTTTTATAAGACTGTAAAAATTGAAATCGTTGGATGCTTAGAAGTTAATAAATTTGCAAATAACCGAAATTTATTTTACAAGTTTCATCATCCGTTAGGATTACACACGGGCATGCAATATAGATATTGTTCATATGCAATTTCTTTTTGTGGTATTAAGAAATAAAAAATAATTTTTTGCAAATTTTAAAAAGACAGACTTTTAACGGTAAGTAAACTTAACGAAGTAATATTAAGTAAACTTAGCGAAGTAACGTTAAGTAAACTTAGCGTTATTGCCGCATTTTTTATCTAAAATTATTCCTCAAAGTCTTTTGTCATTTTTTTAGCGGCCTGAAAACGACTAATGTTGATGCTAAATAAATTTCCCAAGTTAAATTTAGGTAACAATTTAATCCTGTATTTACATCACCCCCTGGCACGAAATAAAGTAGCAAAATTCAAGTAATTTTTTTTTTTTTTAAGAGGTTACTGTGTACCAGCTATTCTGTTGTTATAATATTGCAGTCAACATTTAAGGATATTTTTGCATTCACAGCGTACCAGAGTGGAAAATGGGGTAACTAAAATTAAGTAAAATTGGGTTTTTTTATGCTTTTGTTAAAGATTTTTTATGCTCAGACTGGAAGTTTTTGTCCAAACTTTGCACTACTGCACAGATGAAACATTTTGGATCAAATATTGATAAATACATCACAAATTGTGATGCGATACCTTGTAGATCAAACCTGGTGATGATACATCTAGTTAATTTTTAAATGAGTTCGTCTGAATTCAGTAGTTATTAAAAAACTTGACATATTAAACAAAAACATAATTTGCCAAAAAAAAAAAAAAATTATTTCCTACATTGTTTAAGCCCGAGAAGGGACAGATATTAAGACATTTCATTCAGTTAGTTCTACATTTAATGTTAATTTTTCGTAACAAATTAGTTAAACCAAGTGAATATTAAAAAATAAAAATGAAATTCAAACAATATGATACTTAAACACCCAAAAAACTTAGATTCCGTTCAAACGAAATCGAAATAAATCTTAGATTTTTTTTTTTTTTTTTGGAAGGTTTGTATTTGAGATGTGCCTAATCATTTGTTTTCGCCTACCTTAAACATAATACAAAATCAGCAATATAAATATTTGCAACTTAAATTTGGAAAAAAATGTCTAAGATTTATTTAGATTTCGTTTGAACGGAATCTAAGTTTTTAGGGTGTTTAAGTATCATATTGTTTGACTTTCATTTTTATTCAAAATTTTAACATTAAATGTAGAACTAACTGAATGAAATATCTTAATATTTGTCCCTTCTCGGGCTTAAACAATGTAATAAGAAATAAATTTGTTTTTTTAATTTGTTCGGCAAGTTATGTTTTTGTTTAATAGTATATAGTTTTGTTATATATTTTATTAATTTACTTTAAACAATTTGCCATTTTTAACAAGGTTATGTATTTAAGAATGTTAATTTACTGTTTGAACGTAACTAACAAACTATAAACAAGATTGGCAATTGTCAACCATTTTTGGTGATCTATCTCATGGTCTGGATAATTCGTAAGTAACAATTTTTTCAATGGAAGAAACTGGAATTAAAATAATACATGGCTATTTACCATTTGCTCCTTGATAAAAAAAAAAAAAAAAATGGGTACTTTTATGTCAGCCGTGTGTAAATCTCGCCATTAGCATTTATAAAATTGACAATAGCAGTAGTTATATTTCGCGTATGTAAGTTAAAAACAATTCTTTGCTTTGAATTATGGCATTATTACCTATTGTTCTTTTCAGTTTTTCCAATAAAATTAGTATAAGGCAAGTATTTTAAATGTATGTATTTCAAGTTAAACGAGTGAAAAGTTTATAGTATTTTGAATGAAAATAATAAAATTAGAATAAGGTATGGAAACAACCTTTGTTGATTTATCACTTGCGCACGGCTACATAAGTATCACAAAAACCTTATATTCACATTTCTTTGGGTAGTTGTTCATGGTATTCCTGGTTAATCTTCCGTAATCGGATACCTCGCCAATCGGTGTATTGGCTACAATGTTGAAAGCATTGTTTACGTATGAAGCGAAAACTTCACGATGACTTCTATTACAGAAAATAGTATCATCTACTACATATTTAAAACGGAAATTTGCATTTCATTTCAATTCTTTATAATATTTTGATAGGATATATCGCTATGAGTTAGGTAATGTTTTTGGAATGGTTTTTGTATATATACAGTGTTCTACGGTGCTTAGTTATAGAGCTAAAGGAAAAAGTTCAAAAAATAAAGTGAACCCGATTATTAAAGTTTAGCCTTTTAAGAAAATTCTACTGAACAGATTTTGATCCAAGTGGCTCTGTTACATAACTTTTCAGGAATGGGTTTAGTATATAACATTTCATTATGTTGCTTAGTTATAAAGCTTTTGATAAAGGGGTAGAAAAAGGTGAACGCAATTATGAAAGATACATATACTGTATTTATGTAAGATGCACACTTGTATTTCCTTCCACCCGTTTATAATTTTAATTCTGCTGGATGCATTTTGATGGGACTTACACTGTTAGTTATTTTTTTATGGATGGTTGGTACTTCTCTGTAACGAAGTTTTCTTCTGGGTTATTGTTTTTCTGAAGCAAAAGCTTGATAAAAAATCAGATTACAGAAAATCACATCAACATCTACTATAAATATAGAACGAAATTCGTATTTCATTCCGTTTAATTATAACTCAGATAACTCAGATTGTACTTAACAGATTTTTGTAGAACTAGAGTGTTAGTTAGGTAATTTGTTTTAGAAATGTATCAATATAGAACGCATGCGTTTACGTTGCGTAGTTATAGAGCTACAAGAGTAAGATCCAAAACTAGGTGAACCCGATTGTGAAAGATTAACTTTTATTTAAAGTTCTTCTGAACGTATTTTGATTGGAGTTACACAGTTAGGTAATATTTCAGGGATTGTTTCAATATTTAATATATCACTTTACATTTTTAGTTATGGAGCTATGGGGAAAGTTCTTAGTGGTGTAGTCGTAAAAAAAGTAGGACAAACGCTAGAGGCAGAGGATATATACTAGAGAGTATATGTGTTATAGCTTTGGATGGTGCGCACAGTTTCTAAAAAAATCCTGAAGGTCTACAGCGTATAGCCTACACTACATCCCTGAAAGTTCTATCATCACGTTAACACGATTATGAAAGATATATTTAACTATCTGCTCCACATATAACATACAAAGAGGAATTTTTGACCGACCACTTATAACTTGAGTTCTTCTTATAACTTGAGTTCTTTTGAATGGATTTTGAGAAGACTTACATTGTTAGTTAGATAAATTTTCAAGAAATGGTTCCGTGTATAACACATATCATTCTACGTTGCTTATAGAATATATGCATAGAATATATGAGTAGTTATAGAATTATGTGCGAAAGTTCTTTAATCAGTGAACCCTATTTTGAAAGATTAGCCTTTTTAAAATGTTCTACTGAGTTGAGTTCGATGGAATTAGCACTGGTTGTTGGATAATTTTTCAGGAAAGGTTTTAGTATATAACACATTGTTCTACATTGCTTTGCTATAGAATTATAGATGAATGTTCTATAATCTGACCAACCAGATTATGAAAAATTAGTTATATTAGAAGGTTCTACTGAGTGGATTTTTATGAGATTTGCATTTTCAAATTTTCAGGGATGACATGAATATGCTACGTATTGTTCTACCGTTCTTTTCCATATTCTATTGTAAAAGATCAACTAAAAGATTTGCTTCTTAACAGTCCAAATTTTGTCTGACACATTAGAAGATATAAAATCGTAATGGCGTTCATATTGTTATCAGCAGTGCGGAAGATCATTGGTGATAATTATATATATTGCTATAAAACACAAGATCAAATACACTGATATATTTCGTTTGATTAAAGTTTCATTTGACTAAAGTCTCGTTTGGAGAAACCGTCCAGCGTAGCGGGCGAAGGCTGCTAGTCATCTACATAAATCAAATTTTATTTTTAGTATCTCCTACGACATAAGTGAACGTCATCATTAAAGCAACCCTATGCTTTAGTTATTTTTTTTTTATTTAAATTCATTAACTTTCCTATCTTAAAATTTTAGAATGGCAACATTCTTCCATTTGTATAATTTGGCAAATAGTTTGGCGATTTGTATAATTTGGCGAAATTGGTTGACGGTATAATCAAGTAGTACCAACAATTTTTTTAAACTTCCTTTTATTTAAATTTATCCCAATCTCGTACAGCCGAGCTTTTTAAGATTAATTCGTTTATACTTAAGACAACCTAAATATATCAGCATTTATTTCCGGCTAATATTTCATCGCGAAATTAAAACTTCACTAAAAAATGAAGAAAGATTGACCCTATTGTTACATATTTTAAACATAAGTTTACCACACTATGCGCGATTTACTACTAATCGAACTACGTGCTTAAACACTCAAATAATAAATAAGTTGGAAATTGCACTTCAAACGTGGCAAAAGAGGCGCGTTCATACTATAACTATTTATAAATATTTTTTGCACCGCTTATTGTACTGAATGTATATTTTAGCGCACTTCATAAGTGCATATCAACTTCATTCTGTTCGAAAGGCAAAAAATTAACCTGCACACATTTTTACGGTTGGTATTATTTTTTTAACTCTGTCCCTGGGTTTTTCATCCTTACCGTCCCTCTTGCTAAACTTATACAGAAAATCACTTCAGATGCAGCCACAGAAATTTTTTCATGTTTTTTCTCATGCAGAAATATGCTAGAAAAAGAATGTCTAAAATTCTTTGACAGGAAATTTACTGCAGAATTTAAATCAGCATTTAAATATCAATTTCAAGATCGTGGCTTTATTGGCTGTTTTACCGTCCCCAAGGTTTATTCCTGCACTTTTCGAGGTAAATTAAAAAACAAAAAAATTTAATCCAATGTTAACAACTGTTTCTAAAAATCAATTAACATTGTCACTTAGCTATCACTGAGCTATCACTTAGTCTTAACATGATTTGCCTAAAATAGGGGGTAATTTTCCTTACCGTTCCATTCTTACCGTTTCTTTTTTTCCCATTTCGTCCCTTTTTTCCTATACCGCCTCCTTTTTTACCTTACCGTCCCTTCTTTAATACCCCTTTAAGACAATGTTATACCAAAATTTTGTGCTAAAAATACTACATTGTTATAATTTCTTATTTGAATGTCCTGTGGGTACTATGCAAATTCATTATAAGTAAAAATTTGGAAGAAAATAAAAAGTTTTAGTGGTAAAATGGTAAGGAAAATTAAACTCGCAAAGTTTAATTTACTATAACATAAGTTTAACATAAACCTCAGTTAAATAAAAAAAAAATTCGCTGCTGACCATTTTTTCTTTATTTTGAATCAATAAGGCATTCGTCTATCAGATTAAAATGTTATTTTAGCAAGTTTAATTTCGCCAGATCTTTTTTTCCCCAAAAGTCAAAGATTGTGAGAATGCCCCAGGTGCTACGTATTTATATAATTACGAACGCACCTAAAAGGGATGCTGTAAATATTGAAAACTTGTGAGATTTCTTTGGCTGTTAATCGTTGGCATGCCACTAAGGCTTAGATGCTGTACATTCCCGCGGCCGCCATCTTGGTTGTTTTGAGATTTCTTGGCGATTTTCTGTTGGCGATGTTTTACATTTTATTTCCGTTACGCCTAACATGCGCATAAATCGCTGCTTGGCGACATTTACTACTTGGCGAAAAGGGTCTTTTACGCCAAGAAAAAATCCAAGATGGCGGCGGCGGGAATATATGACATCTGTTCCGCGGCTAATACGGAAGAACTGTTTTTAATAAATTTCGAAAATTTATTTGAATGCATAATTGACATTTTTCATATAAAAAGGTTTTTTGATGTTGTTAGTATGCAATTAAAATCCATATCGGCGCAGATGTCATATTCGACGCGATTTTTTTCTGACGCCAATGTCATATACGCACCGGGTACTTAACTGACGCCAAAGTGTCGTTATTTTGCTTGATATGGTAACCCGGATATTGTTTTTTATTTATTAATAAATTGTGGTACTTCTTAGTTATCCCGTTGACCAATTTCGCCGAATTATATAAATCTCCAAACCACTCGCCAAATTATACACATTGACAAAACTTTTATTTTAAATAACGAAAGAACAAATAAATTTTTAAAACATTAATAAAAATACAAATAAAACGTCGAATTAATGGTTTTATTGGCCATTATTGGCATTTAACCCATTTGTGCCTGAATTTTGGTTTTATCAAATGTTTTTAAAAAATCACTTTAAAATATTGCAAAATGAACTGGAAAAATACTAAAAAAAAATTGCACTTAAATTTTTTGGTATTTATTTAATAAAGTGTAAAAAACCTACATATGAGTATTTCTAGTAGAATAATGTGCATAATTACATGTTTTGGCTATATTTATATTTAAAAAGTTTTTAAATTGTATATTATGTACTATAATTAGTATTTTTATAAACTACAAAAAAAATATACTTATTTCTTTACAGAGACTAATAACGTTATAACTATGATTAATAATAAAATAAGAATACTCTTATTACTGACTTAAAAACAATTTATTTCATAAATATCTTCAAAAGGAGGTTACATAAATAACTGTCTCCTAAATGTCCAACAAAAATATGTGCCCATTTGTGCCTAGAACCCTATATTTTAAACGTTACAAAAATGCATAAAAAATAGGCTTGAACATTTAATTTCGCAATTTAAAAAAAATACGTATTTAAAAAAAGTCTACAAGCTAAGATTATGACTTGCGATTTTGGATCCTTCATAGAAAAAATACAAATAAACTTACTTTTTACATTTCGCCATCTTGAAAAATTAAAAATTTTATAAACACCGAAAAAAGGCCTTTATTTTAACAAATAAATATCCACCTTATGCTGTCATCTCTCGGTAATAGATAAAGACATTCATAAATAATTATTTCATACAATTTTCATGTTATAAAGGAGAAGAAAAATATACTTATTCATGAAAATTTGAAACGTCCCAAAAATGGGACGTCAGGCACAAATGGGTTAATCTTACAATTAATTAATGAATGGCAACAATTATTGGCATTTAATCTTACAATTTGGCGACAGTAGTTTGGTCGACGGGATAACTAAGAAATACCTAAATTGTTTATTTACATTTATTTTCTTTTTTAAAATTATATAAATGTTTTGTTCTATATTTATTAATCAAACCTTTTTTAGTACAGATGTCATATTCGCCCCATATTGGCGCAATTTTTTTCGGTTGCCAATTTGGCGAAAACATCAACAGCATAAACAACATAATCCGGGTTACCACATCAAGCAAAATAACGACACTTTGGCGCAAGTTAAGTACCCTTTACCTATATGATTTGGTGTCAGAAAAAAATCGCGCCAATATGGGGCGAATATGACATCTGTTCCCTTTTTTTATTTATTGTTACTCGCTTTTTTAAAAATATATATGAAACTGGTATTCAAAAACGAAGTTTTTGCCAAATTGGCGGCGAAAAAAAATCGCACCAATATGGGAGGTATATGGCATCCGTGCCCGGTTGGCACCTGTGTTCTGTATACCGCGCAGTATTGCCTGTAATCCGGAAAGCCTTGGTTGGATCCCCTAGTATTGTTTACAACAAAAGCAATTTTCATTAACGGTGCCAAAAGATATTCGCTAAAATACGTTAAATGGCTGGGAACAGATGTCATATTCGCCCCATATTGGCGCGATTTTTTTCGGTTGCCAATTTGGCGAAAACATCAACAGCATAAACAACATAATCCGGGTTACCACATCAAGCCCTTTAGCGCAAGTTAAGTACCCGTTGCCTATAGGATATTGGCGACAGAAAAAAATCGCGCCAATATGGGGCGAATATGACATCTGTACCAATGGCTGAAAACTCGATTCTGAAACTTTTCGCTAACCCATACAATTATATAACATATGTATATAAATGAATGCGTACAGTAGTAGCGATATGCATATTACTACGTAGGTTACGATACGTGCAAACATGGCATTAAATCTTTGACAATTAAATGCTTGGCATGTGATTAATACGTAAATACCATATAATAGGTTTTCGTACGTTTTATTTTCATAAATGGGAAATTTAAAAGATTTATAATAACTTTGGGTACAACTATAATAGTATTAGATCTAAGTTCATAAACAATTATATAAACTAGTCTAAGTTGGCAAAAAAAAACATAGTCTATTAGCTTGTATAATAGACTATGCTTCTAAGTACTATTAGCTTATAAGTGCTATTTTAAAATATGAAATAGGGAAAATGAGTGTGAAATTAGAATATTTGAAAGCTAATAATCTAAAACATTATCGTGATCAAACAATTAAAATGATTACAGAACAAGCATGGTAGATTTAATTAATGGTGCTGATTTATAAGATGATTTGACTGATTAAATTTTACCATATATTAATCGCATACGATAACAATTTTAATGCATAAACTTCTACAAATTTTCGCGGAATGTATATAGAAAAGTTATTTGTCCTTCTTTAAACCCTTAATCAACTTTTTTTGTCGATTTTGTCACCGTCATCTGGAAGTGGAATATTTGCGTCTTTTTCGGTCACGGAAAAGAGTGCTCTTCCTTTATCAGAATCAGCATTTCGATCTGTATCTTGAGTGACTTTGTCAACGGAACGTTCTCCGTCTTGAGAATTTTCTTCTGCGCGTCTTCCTGTTGTTTTGGTTTCATTATCTTTATGATAAAGGTCGTTCAGATTTGATAGAACTTCATCACAGTCATCTGGAAGCGAAACTTTTGCGTCTTCTTTCGTCAATGAAGAGCCTACGTTTCCTGTAACAGAATCGGCAGTCCGATTTGCATCTTGAGTGCCTTTGTCAAGGGGTCGTTTTACTTCTTGAGCATTTCCTTCTGCACATCTTCCTGTTGCTTTGGTTTCATTATCTTTATGGCGAAGGTCGTTCAGCTTTGACACAACTTCATCATAGTCATCTGGAAGTGAAACTTTTGCATCTTCTTTCGTCAATGAAGAGCTAACGTTTCCTGTAACAGAATCTGCGTTCCGATTTGCATCTTGAGTGACTTTGTCAAGGGGTCGTTTTACTTCTTGAGCGTTATCTTCTGCACGTCTTCCTGTTGCTTTGGTTTCATTGTCTTTAAGATGAAGCTTGTTCAACTTTGATAGAGCTCTATCATTGCCATCCGGAAGTGAAACATTGGTGTCTTTTTCTGCCATTGAAGTGCCTGCGTTTTTGGTATCAGAATCTGTGTTTCGATTTGCATCTTGAGCGACTTTGTCATCGAAGCATTCTGCTTCTTTAGCATTTTCTTTTGCACATCTTGTTGTTTCCTTGATTCCGTTATCTTCACGATACAGATTTGACAGAACGTTATCAGCCATATTTGTGCCTTCAGAGGTTGCTTCTGCCTGTTTTGCAGAACCCTTAATTTTATATTTTCCATTATCCAGTTCCAACAGAAGTTCTTTGGCAACAGCTTTATTTAGACCCGATTGAAGGCTTTCCAAATCTGGCACATTATTCTTCAAATTGGATTTCAAATGCCGTTGAATATCGTCCAAAGAAGCACCTTCAGAGCCGCAAAGCTCAATAGCTGTCATAATTTCTTTTTCTACCTGCGACTTGCCTTTATCCGACATATTTTAATTTCTTTTGATAGTCCGTTTAGTTCAGAGTTTATTCGTTAAAAATACCTCTAAAGCTCGTTAAAACATTCGCAAAAACTTGAAGATTGATTTAGAAACCAATTTAGCTTACATACAATTCTTGTTATCTTAAAAATTGAAATAGAGTTTTTATTCCAGTAAAATCTTTATCATCGTCGCTCGTAATTAGCAGCGTGAAAAATAAAAATAATGCACATGGAGCTGTTCCAAATGCAGAAAGAACAAATTCAAGAATATTGTGAATGTAATATTAAGAGTCTTAGTCTCAGTACGGCAGTATGAAGAATGGGCACATAGTTTTAATTCAACATTTTAAAAAAATATTTGGTTAGTTTTATTAAATTTATAATAATAAATAGGATATACATTTACAATGCGAGTTAAATAAAAATTACAAGAATGATATTTTGAAAATTACGTGATTTTGTGGAAATCTCTATAATAATAGTCTAAGTCTAGACTGTCATCAACAATTCCGGGCTGACCACTTCGCATTTTATATGCCAGGCGGCCATTTTGGTATTTCACGCAGGTGATAAATCTCCAAAGATTGTTTCATCGCCATCATTTCATTTGTATTATAATAGTTCAAGTCATGTGACTGACATAAAAAATTACCGTTTTTATATGCAAGGCGGCCATTTTCAATCAAAAAAATTTTTTTCGAATAAAACTACATAAAAGTTTCTATGATCGCAAAGAATTTCTAGTACTTTATGTTAGCCGGGTGAAAATCTCGAAAATAGCATTTTTTAAATCGCCAGTTAGCATTTTTTATTTTTCGCGTAGTAAATTAAAACAAGGCTTTGACGTTGAAATTAAATGTCATTTTATTTTTTTTTTTTTAATGAAATAAGTAAAAGTCAGGAATTTTAAATGTTTCAGTTTTAAATTAAAGTTGTGTATTTTAAACAAGTAATATAAAAATTTTGTTTTTAAAGTCAATTCCTACTTAGGTCATCAAAGAAAAATATAATATAATCCTTTAAGCTAATATTAGTTTTTGTTGCATTAAAATATCTCAAATTCTTGATTTTCTATAAGCAAGTAGGTTTACAATGGAAGACTATGGGGATTTGGTGAAATATTATAGATATCGCCAAGTTGGCGTCACTTTTGGCGACTCATTTTGGTCGCCAAATTTGGCGATATATTGCCAAGTTGGCGACAAACTTGGCTGTATTTGGCGACAGAACAGGGTCCCCCCTATGGTAACTTCCCTTATAGACATGAAAGATGCATTAAATCCTGTTCAAAAACCAATGGCCGCCATTTTGTCTCCCATATAAAACTAAAATTAATTAATTAAAATTTAATTAATGAAATAATATTTGAAAAATATGTAATATCAATTGTCATCCAGTAAAAGTTTTAAAAAATTTATTTCAACTTGATAGGATGAATAATAAGTATTTTATTAACGATTGAAAATTTGAACAAGATACATAAATAAATAAATATAGGGAGAGTGTGAACTAATGGTAGGAACTGAATAAAATGAGTGAAAGGATTATCTCTCCATTCTAAAAAAAAGTAACTACCGCTGTCACCGCCGCCGGTTTTGAATTTTTTGTGACCGGAGGCCTTTCTTCGTTAATATTAAGAAAAATAGTGCATACAAAAATATGAAAATCGGTAGTATTATACAGAAATGTTTGATAAACACGCTGATGCAGACAGTTTTCAAATCGAAGAATTATTTTAAGCGATATTTAATACTAAAGTTAGACAAAATCGTTCCACTAAAAAAGTTTTATAGGAGCAAAAATCATGCATGGGAATTTAATCATTTTTAGATCATTTTATACGCTTGAAGTTCCCGGTGTGCAGACTGTATTTCTTTTTTTAATTTGACTCATTTTTTGAGGTTTTATACTATTTTAAATTCAAATTTTCAGCATTTCTAGAGATTTTTTTACACACTAGGGGACTCTTCCCCCTACGAGCTACGCGCGTCAACCCACGTCCAGACACCGCAGACTCTAAATGCACGCTAATTTGATCGGCTTTAAAAAGATTTCAAAAGATTGAATTATAATTTAAAAAACATTGGCGATCTCCCTATAAACGGATTTCTATTCATTTCTCTTTGATTGGGGAATTTAAACGCCAAATCCGCTGCGGTACTACTTGATTATTCCGTCTACCAATTTCGCCAAATTTTATAAATCGCCAAACCACGCGCCAAATTATACAAATTGACATCATTTTTATTTTAAATAACGAAAGAACAAATAAATTAGGACAACATTAATAAAAATACAAATAAAACGTCGAAAGAAAAATAACTTGGTGACGTAGACACGTGTAACTTGCTTAAAGTCAAGTTAATGTGACATTTACGATCAACCATTATTGGCATTTAATCTTATAGTTTGGCGAATGATAGATTTTTGGTCGACGGGATAACTAAGTAGTACCAAAGATACAATCGCTGTTTTCGTCTTTGATTAAGTAAAATAAGCTAAACATTTCAAAATAAGCTAGTATAAAAGGAATTAAGTAAACAGAGTCTTTGTCTCCTGGTATTTTTTAACAAATCGAAAAGAAAGTTCTTTTAAATGAGACATTTTAAATTAATCGTTTTTAATCTGACGTAATTTTGACCAAGCTATTCTTTTTCTTTTAAATATTCACTTGAAAATACTTTTGTAAGAAATGAAATCTTATTTGCGCTTTCCTAACAAAAATAGTTGAAAATATCCTCTCAATATATCAAATAAATGTCTAGCGCAATTTCTAAATTTAAACTATTTTACAATTTGTGTTCATTTTATGTAATAACTGTAATGTGACGTAAACATGACGTAACTTCTCCTATTTAAGACTTCTAACGCATGTTAATGAATTTATCATTTTACAATATCCTTTCTCTTTTAAAATTCACATGTATAGTTTTTTGACGTAATTTTTAATAAGTTCCTGCTTTTTGTACATAATTATTTAGTTCTAATTACAAATGATTTTTTCTGTTTATAATAGTCACGTGTAAATAAATTTTTAATTTGAAGAAAACATTATTGTTTGCGTTGTTTATACATTTGGCAACAGTTTAAATTAATACCATTTTCGAAAATAACGTAAAAAATATCTCTAGAAATGCTGAAAATTTGAATTTAAAATAGAAATAAAGCCTCAAAACTTGAGTCAAATTAGAAAAAGAAATACAGTCTGCACACCGGGAACTTCAAACGTATAAAATGATTTAAAAATGATTAAATTTCCATGAATAGTTTTTGCTCCTATAAAACTTTTTTAGTGGAACGATTTTGTCCAACTTAAGCATTAAATATCTCTTAAAATAATTCTTCGATTTGAAAACTGTCTGCATCAGCGTGTTTATCAAACATTTCTCTATAATACCACCGATTTTCATATTTTTGTAGGCATTATTTTTCTTAATATTAACGAAGAAAGACCTCCGGTCACAAAAAATTCAAAACCTGCGGTGGAGGCGGCAGCGGCGGCGGCGGCGGCGGCGGCGGCGGTGACAGCGGTAGTTACTTTTTTTTAGAATAGAGAGATTTTAGAAAGTGATATTAATTTAAACTGTTGCCAACTGTATAAACAGCGCGAACAATAATGTTTGCTTCAAAAAAAAAATATTTATACGTGTAAATAAATTAAAAATTTATTTACACTTGACTATTATAAACAGAAAAAAACATTTGGAATTAGAATTAAATAATTATGTACAAAAAGCAGGAACTTATTAAAAATTACGTCATAAAAACTATATTTACACGTGAATTTTAAGAGGGAAAGGAAATTGTAAAATAATAAATTCTTTAACATGCGTTAGAAGTCTCAAATAGGAGAAATTACGTCATATTTACGTCACATTACAGTTATTTCATAAAATGAACACAAAATAATATTGCAAAACAGTTTAAATTTAGAAATTGCGCTAGACATTTATTTGATATTTTGAAAGGATACTTTTCAACTATTTTTGCTAGGAAAGCGCAAATAATATTTCATTTCTAACAAAAGTATTTTCACGTAAATATTAAAAAGAGAAAGAATAGTTTGGTCAAAATTACGTCAGATTATAAACGAATAACTTAAAATGCCTTATATAATTATCTTTCTTTTCGCTTTGTTAAAAAATACCGGGAGACAAAGACTCTGTTTGCTTAATTCCTTTTATATTAGCTTATTTTGTAATGTTTAGCTTATTTTACTTAATCAAAGACGAAAACAGCGATTGTATCTTTGGTACTACTTAGTTATCCCGTCGACCAAAAATTTACCATTCGCCAAACTATAAGATTAAAGGCCAATAATGGTTGATCGTAAATGTCACATTAACTTGACTTTAAACAAGTTACACGGGACTACGTCATCAAGTTATTGTTATTTCGACGTTTTGTTTGTATTTTTATTAATCTTGCACTAATTTATTTGTTCTTTCGTTTTTTAAAATAAAAATTATGTCAATTTGTATAATTTGGCGAGTGGTTTGTCGATTTATATAATTTGGCGAAATTGGTCGACGGGATAATCAAGTAGTACCGCAGCGGATTTGGGCTTAAAATTCCCCAATCAAAGAGAAATTAATAGAATTTCGTTTATAGGGAGATCGCCACTGTTTTTTAAATTATAACTCAATCTTCCGAAATCTTTTTAAAGCCGATCAAATTAGCGTACTTTTAGAGTCTGCGGCGTCTGAACGGGAGTTGACGAGCGTAGCTCGTCGGTGGCAGAGCCCCCTAGTATCTTAATTGAAATTAATGGAATAAGAAAAAATGCGACGGGAACAGTGTTTGGCGATATATCGCCTGCGTCCAGCTAACATAAATATACTGAGTCCTTCATTTCTCTATCAGAAACTTCCGATTTGGCAAAGGATTGAATAAGAAAATTAAATTATGAATAAAATTAACATGATCCAATGCTTAGCATTACATTTAAGAGAGACCAATCTGGTTGGCAAAAGCGGCTAGAAGTATATAAAGTGAAATTAAAAAAAAATAAAAAATGAATTTGAAGGTCTCTTGTCTCCATAAGTTCCTATGACCGTTATTTTAGTCATTTTCACTGAAACTCATCTCTATGGATCATTCTTATTCAAATAAACAGTTTTAAGATATAATTAAAAGTTATATTTTTTGTTGTTTGAATTGTATTAAGTTTATTATTTACTAGCTAACTTGCCCGGCGTTGCCCGGGTACGTCAAAAAGCAGCTCGAATTGCGAAAAAGATCTGAAAATCACAATAACATATCGCGAAGAATTTTTAAATTGCTACACAAATATCGAAAAGAGAAAAAAAATTATATATTGTGTTCGAAGATTGAAAGTTGATTTCTTTCACTAATGTGGAAAAATGGTAGGAAATCGCTAAAATACACTAAAAATCACATACAAAATTCCCGAAAAATTCGAAAATTGCTGTACGAAATTCGAATAAACTTTATTAAAATGAGAGCAGAAATTACTTTAGTATTATAGGCCAAAAATGGAATGTCAAAAAATTGAAGCAGATCGCGAAGAAACGTAGAAATCGAATTAAAAATCACAAAAAGTTCAAAAATCACGAAAGTCAAAATTTACTATAATTGGATAAAAGTTTCAAATCTTATTCCTTTGACCTGCGGGCTCTCTTAAAATTTATGCTTGGGAAAGCATGCTAAGCATTGTATCATGTTACTTTTATTCATAATTTAATTTACTTGCATTCCCTTAAATATAATTAATATAACCCCTTAAGTTAATATTAGTTTTTGTTGCAATAAAATATCTCAATTTGTTCATTTTCTGTAAGCAAGTAATCCCTATTGGTTTCCAATGGAAGTCTATGGTAATTTGGCGAAATATTAGAGATATCGCCAAGTTGGCGTTACTTTTGGCGACAAACTTGGCGGCATCCGGCGACAGAACTGTCACCCCCCTACGGTAACCCTTTTATAGTCATGAAGATGCATTAAATGCTGTTCAATAATCGCATAAAAAATTCGCTAAAAATTCAAAAATCGCTGTACGAATTCCGAATAAACTTTTCTGAAAAGAGAACAAAATTTACTATATTGGGTTAAAAGAAAGAAACCGTATTCTTTTCACTAATGTGGAAAAATCGCCTCAAAACTTAAAAAATCTCTACAAATTGCATAAAAAATTAAATTTAAAAAAATCTAATCAAAAAATCGAATATCGGGCTTCGAGTTGCAAAACTTCATATATAGACGGACCTTTTCCCCAAATTTCGAAGCTCTACGTGCAGTTGTCTCTTCAGAACATCGTCGACACACTCACACACTCACACACAAACTTCTTTCCTTATTATTATAGATTTAATTTACCTGGATTCCCTTAAATATAATTAATATTACTCCTTAAGTTAATATTAGTTTTTGTTGCATTAAAATATCTCAATTTGTTGATTTTCTGTAAGCAAGTAATCACTATTGGTTTACAATGGAAGTCTATGGGAATTTGGAGAAATAGTAGAAATATCGCCAAGTTGGCGACAAACTTGGCGGTATTTGGCGACACAACTGTGTCCCCTACGGTAACACTCCTTATAGGTATGAAGACGCATTAACTGCTGTTCAGTAATCGCATAAAAAATGCGCTAAAAATTTAAAAATCGCTGTTCGAATTCCAAATAAACTTTTATGAAAAGAGAACAAAATTTACTATATTGGGTTAAAAAAAAGAAACCGTATTCTTTTCACTAATGTGGAAAAATCGCCTCGAAACTTGAAAAAGCGCTAAAGATCGCATAAAAAATTAAATTAAAAGAAATCTAATCAAAAAATCGAAAATCGGGCTTCTAGGTGCAAAACTTCATATATAGACGTACCTTTTCTCCAAATTTTTTAGCTCCACGTGCAGCGGTCCCTTCAGAATACCGTCGACACACTCACTCATACACCAACATACAAACTTCTTTCCTTATTATTATAGATTCAACAAAAAGCGGGGATGACCGAGCATAACTCGGTCAAAATTAGCTTTGTGTTCAACTCGATATAATATTCTCACTGTATCATTCTCTCTGTATTATTGTTATAAAGCATATTATTTTATAACGGTATTATTTACAAAGCAATCAATAGGAAAACTATGTACGTACATGTTTCTAAATTTTACCTTATTTACACATTTACAACGAAAGAACATCAATCTAAATTACATTCTGAATTCGACTCTGATTGGTTTAACCATGTATCTCGAGTCCTATTAAGAATTTTTTTTTTTTTTTAATTCCTTCACATTCTGAAAGATTTTTTTTCTTTTGCCAAATATAACCAAATTTGGCGACATTCTTCCATTTGGCGCCAAGTATGTGTTTTGACATCTTAAGTCGCAATCTTAAGTCGATTTTTCGGTCAAATATCGCCAACTTCGCAGCTTCGTGACATTGACCCGTAGTGACCAAAAATGGCCCATTAACCAAATCTGCTCGAAAGTGTGACATAACTCAATGGTCTTCTCGTAAACAAAAACGGTTGGATACAAAATTTAGTCAAAATCGTTTAAGCTGTTTTATAGATAAAATTATTAGGACACGCAGTGACCCCAAAATGACTCACTAATCTAATTTTCTCGAACATGTGACCCAGCCCAATAATCCTCTTATTACCGAAAACGTATAATACAAAATTATCGTTTGAGCAGGGTTTTTTTTTTTTTTTTTTTGGAACAATTAGCCTGACCCGGACACATAGTGACCCAAAATGATCCACTAATCCAATTTTCTCGGACATTCAACCTAATCCAATGGTCGTTTCGAGCCTGAAAACGATAGAATACAAAATTTAATCAAAATCATTAGAGTTGTTTTTTTTTCAGTTAAATTTAGCTTAATCCGTAGTCACGCAAAAATGAACCACTAATCAAAATTTCCCGAACATGTGACCTGGCCCAATGATCTTCTCGTGCCCGGAAACGATATAATACAAAATTTTGTCAAAATCTTTTGAACTGTTTTTTAGATGTAATTAGCTTGACCCTGACCCAAAATGACCGGCTAATCGAATTTTCCTGAACATGCGATCTAGCCCAATGGTCTTTTCGAGCCTGAAAACGATAGAATATAAAATTTAGTCAAAATTGTTAGAGCCGTTTCCTAGATAAAATTAGCTTGACCCACAGTGACCCAAAAATTACCCACTAATCGAATTTTCTCTAACATATGATTTAGCGAATGGTCTTCTCGTAATCCAAAACGATAAAATACAAAATTTAGTCAAAATCGTTAGAGCCGTTTTTTAGATAAAATTGCTGTGATCCATAGTGACCCAAAAATGAACCAATATTGGAAATTTCTCAAACATATGACCTAACCCAATGGTCTTCTCGTGCCCAAAAATGGTAATATACAAAATTTAGTTAAAATCGTTAGAGCTGATTTCAAGATAAAATTTACATACAACACACACATATGCACACAGTTTTTGCTCGTATTATAATATAAGATATGACGTAAAAATATATGCAAGACTAATATTTTATTTCGCAAAAAAAAAAAAATCGAAAGAAAATTGTAATTTATGATTGAGAATTATTAAAGTTCTTAAAACTTCCGACAATTTCTTTAGTTATTATTATGCTTTTTACAACAAATTCTCTATTGTCAATGTAACGCGAACAAAATACTTCTATTTTTTATTTGTAAAATGTAATTTAATGTTCATTATTTTCACAGTCTGGAACATCATCTGCATTCACAGGTACTGATTTACTTCTTAGAATCAGTTCTTCCGTATTTTTAGATCGATCATTTGGTATTTCTTACAGATAAATGTTTCTTTTTCTTTTGTTTCCTTTTATCTGTATTTAACCGTTAAATCTGCATTAAAAACTTCGTGATTTCAAGTTTGAAAAAGTTTTTTAGTATAAAAAAGAAAAATATTCATTTAATGAATTTCATCTACCACCAAAGTGAATTTCACAATAAACACCGAATATCACTGAAATAAATTGCTTTTGTGCAATATAATTTGAAACGTTTGGTTCGAAAACCCATAAAAATAACATTTTGATCTCTATTTTGTTTCCGGTAATTTTATGTGTAAGACTTATACAATTATCCATTGAATCAAATAAGTGATGATTAACCTTCCAATTTCAAATGCATCCTCCGGGATGCGCTTTCTTTTTGCTCCGTAGTACATGAAAAAATATCACCTTAAGCAACTTCAAGCCCATCTATTAACTTCTTGGGGGAACTAATAAATGTGTTGATATCTAACACTTGCATTCCGTGGGGGGGGGGGGAGGGGGCAGCGTCACATTTGTGCAACAAATTTTAGCATCGCTGTTTTTGGTATATATCGCTCACCCGCAAGAAAAGTGACGCATCTCGCAAAAATTCATTTTACGTTTTATTCCACTAATAGGTCTGTAATAGGTGTGTCTTGCTAAACAAAAAGTTTCATAAGTGTAATTAAATGGAAAATCACTTTATTACGCTATTTGTTAATTTGTGACCACAGAAGAAGGGTGGATTGTGTGGGGAGGTAAATTTATCCAACCCTTCAAACCTCATCCTATGTCTTCATTCTTAAGTGTTTTACGCTTTTATACATACTTTTACTCTTGCATGCAGAGCTATAATTTTATGTTACAGTAAAATCATGCAAATTTTCTTTTGCCTCTTCTGTGAAATTTACTTTCGTCCAGATGTGTCACTTTTCTTGCGGGTGAGTGATAGGATAGATTAGATGGTATAGAAAATGCAACTGAAAAGAGCTTATGCAACAGCGAGAGAGGTGTTGCCATAGCAACACTGCATAGCTCGCTGTCAAAGGAAATGGTTGACATTGCGATTACTGATGATAATTGTTCCCAAGTCGAGGTAATATCCGTAGTCAGTATTCCATTCATTTCAGTTGGAATCGGGATATTGGATTCTGCTATGGCAACATATCCTGCTGGTTCGTGAGTTGACTAGCAGTTTCACTTCAATAAAATCTAATCTATCATACGTACAAAAATCAGGGGCGCTAAAATTGGTTTCAGAAATATGACACTGCCTCAAGGTCTATTGCTGCCATAACCAGATTTTTAGGTAGATTTCGTAAGAAATACTACCTATTGCAGTCGTTACCATGGTGCGACTTTTGAAAAATTCCTTCATAACTTTTCATTATAGGACCCCAGGAACCCAAAACCACCCCCACCTAAAAAGTTTATATATATATATATATATATATATATATGTATGTATGTATGTACTAAATTTTGTCCGCACGATAAAAGTCGCAATGATGCACGGATCGTCTTCAAACTCGCCAACAACTTTGAGATGGCTAATATCTCGGCGGGGATTGAAAATGGGCAAAATCGGTCCAAGGGAATGGAAATGGGGAAGATTCAAAATTTTGAATACCGTCTTAACAAGATTCTGATAAAACCAGCTCTTACACAACAATGACGGGAAAAAATAAATATTTTTCATTATAACAGTTGCCAACAATTAAAAAAAAAGCAATAAAATTCTCACCACAACAATTGCTTTTCTATTGAAAGTTCACGTGAAAAATTAAATTAAATAAATAGTTTGACGAATTGAAAACAAATTGAATATTACGTCACAAGTGTTCTAGAGTAAGATTTCCGCATGAAAACTCAAAATGAAATAAATAGTTTGACGAATTTAAAAAAAAAAAATATTGCGTCATACTGGAAATAAAATGGACCTCAGTTGGTGAATATGTAACATCATGCGAGTTTGAGAAAACGTATTAAAACATGATAAAAACACGACTATGGAAATATTAACTTATTTTAACACTTTGAGGTTCTCTGAATTTACTTTAGCTATTTTTTAAACCTATTCCATATACATGCGTGTGTGTATTCGTGTATATTAGAATTTTCACAAAATGTTTATCTCCCTAGAGCTCATTCTTAGTGGAGGAACTGGGTTTTTCTCTAATCTTGATTTAAGTTTTGTTGGTGAATTTAGTACTTAACTTCGAAATCTACCTCCGCCAGTAGGCCCGAGCCGGCAGGGATTTTTTTAAGTAGATTTCGTAAGAAATACTACCTATTGCAGTCATTACCATAGTGCGACTTTTGAAAAATCCCTTCATAACTTTTCATTATATGACCCCAGGAACCCAAAACCACCCCCCACCTAAAAAGTTTATATACATATATATATATATATATATATATATATATATATATATATATATGTATGTATGTATGTATGTACTAAATTTTGTCCGCACGATAAAAGTCGCAATTATGCACGGATCGTCTTTAAACTCGCCAACAACTTTGAGATGGCTAATATCTTGGCGGGGATTGAAAATGGGTAAAATCGGCCCAAGGGAATGGAAATGGGGAGGGTTAAAAATTTTGAATACTGTCTTAACATGATTCTGATAAAACCAGCTCTTACACAACAATGACAGGAAAAAATAAATATTTTTCGTTATAGCAGTTGCCAACAATTAAAAAAAAGCAATAAAATTCTCACCACAACAATTGCTTTTCCATTCCAATATAATCACGTGAAAAATTGAATTAAATAAACAATTTGCCAAATTGAAAACGAATTGAATATTACGTCATAAGTTTTCTAGAGCAAGATTTCCGCATTAAAACTCAAAATGAAATAAATAGTTTGACAAATTAAAAAAACAAACAAAATATTGCGTCATATTGGAAATATAATGGACCTCAACAGGTGAATATGTAACGTCATTTGAGTTTGAAGAAACGTATTAAAACATGATAAAAACCTGACTATGGAAATATTAACATATTTTAACACTTTGAGGTTCTCTGAATTTGCTTTAGCCATTTTTAAACCTATTCCATATGCATGCTTGTGTGTATTCGTGTATATTAGAATTTTCACCAGATGTTTAGCTCCCTAGAGCTCATTCTTAGTGAATGAACTGGGTTTATTTCTAATCTTGATTTAAGTTTTGTTGGTGAATTTAGTACTTAACTTCGAAATCTACCTCCGCCTGTAGGCCCGAGCTGGCAGAGATTTTTTTATATAACTTTCCAGATTTTCTCGCGTCCTTTTTACTTGCAATACTCCGACGTTGTCTAGGTTTTGTGTTTACCATTACTTTTACAAAGTGGCTTCTCCATCCCCACCCCTTCCTTTGCCGAGAGTATAAGGCTGCGTTTATAAAGGAAAAGTGCTCCCTCTCATTCTAAAGCAATAAAAATGTCAACTGTCCTTTCTTTTCCAATCACACTTGTGGTCTTTAACAAAAGGACGGGAGTTTCAACAATGTAGAGTAGATAAGAAGATTAGATCGAACTTGAAGGAAGCTTTTTCCCCCTGCTGTATGTCCGTCAGTTTCCTTGTAAAGCTGTTAAAGATGAATAGCACCGCTTGACCAGAACAATGAGACCGCAGACCAGAACAAAGAGACCGCGAGTTGAATGATACGTCTATCTGAACCTTAAGAGCGTTCGTTCATTTGTCACGGTGTTGATACCTGGTTCCATTTCCGGTGACTCTGTTGTCCACACATAGTATAGAATTCCCGTTTGTATTCGTGTTGTCCTGTGGGACTTCTATAATAAGTCTGTCATCTTGTATATGGATTTCGAGCGATAAAAAGATTAAAAAATTACATGTAATAAAAAAAAATTTTAACAAGATTTTTATATGTTCAAAGATTAATCTAATAAAGATCATTCGAGACAGCAGCCATAGTATTTAAGTCTCAAAGCACACCACTTATTATCTAATTGTCTAGGTGAGTTCTGACACTTTTTTATGATTTTCATTAATATAATAGTTTTTAAAATCTAGCTTAGGAAAAATGCCAAGGAATTATTGCATCAGTGCCCAGTAGCCAAATAAAAAATTTTAAAAATAGAAATGTATAGACATATTTGCCTTATTAAGGCTAATGTCAGACGAACGTCTTTTTGCACGCTTTTTTCGCTTTTATAGCCTCCCTATACTTGCTAGCGAAGGTTTAGGGAGGCCGTAAAAGCAAAAAAAGCGTACAAAAAGACGTTCGTCTGACATTAGCCTTAGAGGATAAATATCTAAAAACTATTGAAAAATGCAAATGCTCCAGCAGATCTGATATGGAAATGAAAGAGTGAATGTTGTCGTTTCCTTACTATTTTCTATAAATCATGCTCTTTTTTTCTTTTTAACGAAAGGGTCAAATCGCAATTAATGAAAGAAAAACATAGGCATTTTTTTATATTCAGCTACTGCTTCCAGGTAATAAGTAATTGGCTTTAAATCGATAGTTTGCTATTAAACTGTATGAAATTTAAAGGTAGTCTTTTTATCATATTAATATTATATTTACTAGCTATAATTTAGTATTTTGATCCAATATAATTTTCTATCGTATTGTTATTCGGAGATTTGCTTCAAGTAATACCTTTATTTTGTCTTCACAAGATTCAATTATTCTTCCAGAACAGGGTATAGTTATAACATTGAAATTGTTAGAAGGAAATGCTATGAACCAGTATTGGCACTGTCGATATGTTAACCCCTCATCTCCACACAGTTCAAATGTTTTTTTCTGCTTTAATATTAGTCCGCGAGTCAGGTACAGATTTCGTCAACTATTTCCTCTCGGCTGATAACTTGTAAAATGCTTCAAAGTGTTGTATCATAAAGCTCCATGAACGTCAGTTGCGGTTCCGTGGGTGAGTTGTGCAGCGGTAGCCTCCTACGCACGAAAAAAAAAAAAAATTGTCATTTCCTCCCGACTAAAAATTTATCAAATGATAGTTAACCCAATATCTTGCAGAAAAAAAAAGTCAGCTGATTATAAAGTGGTGGTAAATACGTGTGCTGGTCACACAAACATAAAATATATATATACATATTTAGTGATTTCCTCTCAATTGAAAATTTATCAGATGACAGTATATATGCTATTTTAAACAAATAAACATGTCAGTTGGCTATATCTCACAAGGGAAGCACTTTTGGTGTTGCTCGCACCTAGCATCGAGACCTGGTGCGTTTTGTAGCCCTATACATAAAAGTTAGGGAACCGAAAAAATTTCTCTGTTAAAATAGTATTTTATATACTTTTTTATACTTTTAATTTTTTATTATTTCATATTTATTTGTTTATTTCACTCCAAAAGTGAGTTAAGTCGCCAAATAGGGCCTACAATTTTTTCGCCCGCTTTATCTAAAGAGAAAATGTACAGAATATATTACTAGAATTATATCAGATTGCGATTTTTTTTTTATAATTGATAGCATAAGAAACAAATATTGGGTTTTTATTTTTTTGTCTGTGCAGACGATAAATATATAAGTAATAAATATAATTCTATAAAAGCTTCGAAGTTCATTGAAAACTATTTTTTAGTGAAATACAAAATAAGCAAACCATTATCTTTTGAAATCTAATGAAATAAAGTTTCGAATGTTTAAAATGAAATGCTGCTGTATTAAATGGTCCTTCGATAAAAGTAATCATAAAGTAAATTAATAATTTTACACAATTTAGAAAAATTACTGTGGCGAAATAGATCGGACATTGCAATTTCTAGCTATTACAAATTCAGCTATGACATTTGGCTAGGGTTGCCGGAAAGCTCTACTTTTAAAAATAAACGCCAACTGTTTCCCCGCCAAAAATATCAATTTAAAGTTGCAATTTTTCAAAATCAAATTCGTGGTGTTTTGAAGGAATTTTCAAACTTTCTTCAATATTTTATACTTATTATTAACTAATTTTTATTTTTAAATGCTTTTCTTTAAAAAAATTTAATGTTAATTGTCCGTTAAGTGGTCTCGAAAATTGTATTTTCAGAAAGTTATTCTGCTGTATAACCAAGAAATACTATTTTAACAGAAAAATTTTATCGATTCTCAAACTTCATAATATAGGGCTTTAAAAAGCAGCAAGTCATAATGCTAGGTGCGAGCAACACCAAAAGTGGTTCCCTTGTCAGTGGAAAAATTGTCAGCTGATCCCTGAAGAGTATAATGCAGGAGCCAGATAGCAGCACCTATCACTTATTTAAATGCACCAGCTGACAAGTTTTCCCTTTTTTTAATTACGTACAGGATCATATTAACAATCAGCTTACGGATATTCATCCGGGAGGAAATAACCTATCTTAAGTTATTCGACATTACGCTCTATGTAAGATATAAATTTATTGTATCTGTAAAGATATAAATTTATGGTGATGTTTCATTTACATCAATATTAATTATAGATACTTTAAAATTGATAAACATAGAAATAAATAAATGATGAAATACTGTGAAAAGCAAATTAATTAATTAATAATTTATTGAAACTTCAATATATAGTACATAATATTTATTTTAAAGAGTTATTCAATTTAATGTTGTAATTTAATCATATTCATTTTGTCTTTGGCTCATGGTGCTCTCACCTCCTGATGCACTGTCAGAACTATCTGCCACCATGTCTTCGTTATCGTCATCTGTACAAAAATACAAAGAAAGAAAATTGAATATGTATGTTTAACGTAACATAATCGGCATGATTAAAATTAAATAAAAAGTTTTACCTTTTTCGGGCTGAACAGTTATTTAATCAATCGATGATGGATAACATAACGCGATTATATAACACGAGCTGACGGCGGTATGTTAGAGAGGAGAGTATTTTCTCCGATCCCAACCGTTGTATCTAAAATAAGAAATTGCGCATGCGTCTGAAATTCTCTTACTAGAAATTCTCTTGCTAGAAAAATTGTTCAGGATTACCGAGTTTGCTATATGTCATCATGCTAAATTGGCGATTACTTTAGCTTTCGAAAATAAAGAGAGAAAGTTAAAATTAAAACATAAGAAAAGTATTTAAAAGTTAAAATTAAAACATAAGAAAAGTATTTAAAAGTTAAAATAAATATATTTTTCAATAAAAAGGTAAATAAAATCAAAACTGAATAAATTACACCCATAAAGAGTGAAAAGAGAAAAGAAAATTTTGCTGTGCTGCCATATATGTTCAGTGATTTAAACGAAATTGCTTATTAAAAGAATTTTATAATTATCTTAATAGATAGCTTTTGATTGCTTATAACTGAATTAAAAAACAAGTTCAAAGAAGCTGTATTTAAAACAGAAGGCCTTAGTAATAATATTAAATAAAAAATGTATTTAATATTTAGTAAAATTACATAAAAAAGTAGAATAGGATGTAAAAAAATAATGCATTAATTAAATTTTAAAAAATCATAAATTATTACTGTTAAATTTATATGTACTGCTTAAAATAAAATAATACTGTTTCTTTAAATATATAGTATTTTGGCAGTAGTATATACAAGATTTAAAAGAATATATTTTAAACTTTATGTTACGGTTGGGATTGGCGAAAATGCGAGCGGAGACAGTGAATTAGAAGGAGATGAGATTTTAAAAGTATCTGTAAAGAATATTAAAGTAAATGAAACATCACAATAAAATTATATCTTTCAGTTAGAGCATGGAGCGTAATGCCGAATAACTTAAGATAGGTTATTTCCTCCCGGATGAATATCCGTAAGCTGATAGTTAATATGATCCTGTACGTAATTTAAAAAAAAAAAAAAAAAAAAAAAAAAAAAAAAAAAAATCAGCGAGCAATAATGCCGAGGGAAAACTCGTCAGCTGGTGCATTTAAATAAGTGATAGGTGCTGCTGTCTGGCTCCTGCGTTACACACTTCAGGGAATCAGCTGACAATTTTCCTACTAAGATATAGCCAAACTGACATGTTTATTTATTTAAAATAGCATACAACTGTCATCTGATAAATTTTCAATTGAGAGGAAATCGCTGAATATGTATATATATATATATTATGTTCGTGTGATCAGTTGACGTATTTACCACCACTTTATACTCAGCTGACTTTTTTTCTGCAAGATATTGGGTTAACTATCATTTGATAAATTTCCAGTCGGGAGGAAATGACGTTTTTTTTTTACGTGCGTGAGAGGGGGGAGGGGGTTGCTCAAACCACCCACGGAACCGCAGCTGACGTTTACGGAGCTTCCTGATACAATTCTCTGAAGGATTTTACAAGTTATGGGCCGAGAGGAACTTAGTCATGAAAATCTGTTACTGGCTCGCGGATTTATCTTACGGCAATAAAAAATCAAAATCTCCGAAAAGGCTCCTTTGCATTTTCTATTTTTAATATCACGTCTAATTAATAAAAAATTGCACAAATCGAAAAAATGCAGGAAAATATTGAGATGCCAACTGTCAAAATATACCGGGTGCGTCATATGTTTGTTACAAATTTTAATTAAAAAAGAACAAATTAGGATTGAAAATTGCAGTTTAAAGGAATGGGATCAGGAAAAGATCGATTTTATAATAAGAAAAATTTGTAGTTGTAAAATGCGTCGATATTTGGCACAGACATGTAATATATGAAGTATATCTTGCAAATAGATCCGTCGATAAAACATCTGCATGACTTATTCTTTCGTATCTGACAACATGCTATCATTACCAGATCAAGCATTGTTCATTGAGATTATCTGAATGAAAGTATACGAAGGGACTCAAAACTAACATAGGGCCAATTTCAATTCGAGATACACCGTTAAAAATCTGCAGTTTTAGCTGCAGAGTCACTCCATCGCTTTTATGGAATATCTCTATTTTGACAAATGAGAATGCTCCACAATATAGTGAAGTAACAGTTTCCTATAAAAGCAGTGGAGTAACTATGTAGCTAAAGCGGAATATTTTTAACAGTGTACTGGAGCTTTTCACATGTTGTTCTGTTATCTTTATCTTGTTTATTGTATTTTATTACAAGTTTCATTTGCATAAATCTGCTTCATATTTCGGCTCAGCGCCATGTTTCAGTAACTTTTGAATCTACAGTTTTTTTTTTCATTATTTAAAAAAATCTGTTTTCTCACTATCCCCATTCTTGCAAACCGCAAGCTGTTATCTTTCTTCGATCTTTTTTAATTACTCAATTACTCTTAAATTTGTAATGAACTTTTGACACACCCGAGTGACATTAAGATTTAGAGGAAATTTGGCTGATGACACTCATGGGGAAAAAAGAAATTATTTTCTGAACAGTTCATTATCATGGGAATATAACTAAACCCTACTGATTTGCAATGAAGATGCGTTGTCAAAACGTTCGAAATAATTCCGAAATAATTATTTGTTGTACAAATATTTTAAAAAGTGCTGTTCATGAAACATGTAAGTATATAACCGTATTTATTATTTTACAGTTCGTCATGTAGAAGGAGAATACCTCAACTTGACACGGACAAGTCGGCTGAGTATGGGTGCTTACCTCTGCATTGCTTCCAACGGAGTCCAACCTTCAGTCAGCAAGAGGATCATGCTGAACGTACTTTGTAAACAAATGATTAATTTCCATAATTTTTTATCTTGAGCAATGTGTACCTGTTTTTTTCTCTTGAAATATGTGACTTATGGATAATTGAGAGACTTTATTGCGGAATCCACACGACTCATGGTGAAACATTATAAGTAAATCCACAAATTTCAGACAAAAGCATGGAATTTTATTGAATCACAAATAAAAGTCGAGAGGAGGTGATGACGTCAAACATCAAAAGAATCTATTTATCTTTCAATCAATCTAAAGAAGTGTTACTTGTTCACTAATTTAAATAAATTTTGTAAAGAAATCTCAAATTTTAAGCGTAGGAAATTACTTGTTGAATTTTAAAAAAGTAAATCTGCACCTTGCAAAAAATGTTTAGAAAAAAGTAAAATTTAAATTTAAAAGCATTGTAAAATCGTTTCGTGTTAATTGTATGCTCTTTGTAGAAATTGAAACTAAAAAAGATAAGCAATAGTTGAAAAAAAAACAGTAAAACATCTTACAAGAAGGTCTCCTTAAAGCGCATACTCAGAATATTTTCAAAAAAATGCTAATGAAACTCCTCATGTATGTAAAAAAAGAATCAGTCAAATTTAGCGGCGGAATTCTAGTATAAAGTCTAAAAAAAAATAAAGTTCTTTCGAATATTTGGCGCGAAAAGATAAACGCTCCACGCGATTTGTCGAGGAAAAAACTTTCCTCCACAAATGCGAAATATTTTAATGCATTTGGAAATTGTTGGTTAAATGAGAGTTTAAATGCGCAGTACTTAATGAATTTAAACTTAAATGATGAAACAGTTTATTATTTTTTTTCTATATGCTTATATAATATACACAATTCGTAGTGTTGTTAAAGTTATTTAATTTTACACGGTTTCACTGGCTGTATAAGTTTTAAGTGTATTTTAAAAGTAACTGCCCGATTAAGAAAGCTCTTCTTATACATTTTTATATTGAGTAAGTCGTTGTTTCTATTGCAGCTATACTATTATCTTGTTGTCTCCGACACTAACAATATCGAAGTCAAATTGACAGAGTTCAGAATCGGACCTTAATTTTGAGTTTGAAGCGATTTTAATCAATTTAAATGTTGTTCTAAACCGTCGTTAAACGATCATTAAATTTCGTTATATATACATATAAATGTATATGGCAAAACCGTAGTTATAAAAATGTAATTATGTAAGTTAAACTTACTTAAAATAGTTCAGTATGAAGAGTAGAAAAGTTTTTTCTTAAGGATTATTTACCGTAGAAACGTATTTTTTTAGTTTCATAGTGTCGCCAACCAGCAATTTTTTTGCGGACGATCTATCGAGGTTCCTCCGGAATTTTTTATAAACATATATATCCTCATGAAAAGAACATTCTGTATTTTTTTTCACATTTTTCTGAGCATGCGCTTATGGAGACCTTCCTTGTTAAAACAATTAAATTCTAAAATTTAATTAAAGCTTTACACTGAAATTCCTAAAAACACCTTAATTTGGATAACTGTAAAATCTAACACTTAAGTTAAATCCTATTACTTTAGATATAAAATCAGGTTGTACATATCCTAATAAATCATAAAAATAAAGAAACACAAAAGAGAGATATTTATCAGTAAAATTTAAATGCTCATTTTCATTGTTTGCACAGTAGAATCCTTTTAATGTAAATGTTTCTTGTTGCGATATATTTATATATTGTTTGTTGTTGTTTTTTGTTGCTGTTGTTGTTTCTGTTGCTGTTGCTCTTTTTCTTAAATTGCAGAGTTTTTATGTGTTTAAAAATAAGTAATTATTAAATGTCACTACTTTTCTTGCCAACTATTCTTAATTAGCAAATTTTTTTCAGGCGTGAAACATTTCGAGATTATTTATTGATGTAAGAAAATACGCTTCTTCGTGTAATCTCCTACATCTTAATCGTAACTAAGAGCATAAACTTGCGCATAATATAAAAAAATAAATACATTTTATCTTCAAACTTCAGATAGCTAAAAATATGGGTATTAGCAAAAGCAGTACAAGGACAAAATCTTATTTACAAAAATAAATTCTTTGCCACTCGGTCGTTGATAGAGTCGTAAAACCCGCAAACAAGAAATTGGAAGACTACCAAACAACTGAACAACGTGGAATAACGGGAATCAAAAGCCAAGTGGGTGTAAACTTTTCAAAAACAGAATTTTCGAAGCAGTCAAAAGAATTTTTACTTTCTTTCCGCAAGAGAAATAAATGTTTGCTGTATTTATTAAAAGAATTTGTGGTGGTATTTCGTTACATAGATACAGAAGTGGATTTTTATTGGCTCAATAGAGAATTTAGTTTTGAAATATAAAACAAAATATGAAACTGTTTCAAGAATTTTCAACACAGAAAGTGTTTTATATTGAAAGGATTTATTTTCAGATTGTTTTCTTATTAGTCTTCTATCCCTTCAATTTCCTGTTTTTAAAGGATGTATTAGTGTACGTATTATTAGTTATTTTATTTGATTTATTGTTATTTTGTTACCATAAACAAAGAATCTGTTCGAACTTTTTGAAACAACTTTGATGGACTGTTTATCAATTTTTACATAAGAGTTTAGGGATTAAAGTCTTTTCTTAACTATTATTGCATATCTTAATAATTGTAATATTAATAAATTTTATAGCATCAACAAGGATATTTTATGCTATTCCTGATTCACAGATTTTCAAAATCATCGATCAACGGATGAATAATGCTCTTTAAAAGACCAAATCATAAAATTCCATAAATATGACAGCTAAGATTTAGAAATGATTATAAAGGAATATTTATATATAATATAAAATAATAATTATAAAGGGCATAAAGCTGCTTTTCTTGTGAAATATGATTTGTGTAAACAGAACTTCTGCTAAAGCTTGGAAATGACGTAACAGATGAAAGCAGGCGCTGAGAAAGGGATTGTTTACAAACAAACACTCCCTGTAACCAATCTCCCTAGTACATTTTTGCCTTAACAATCATTAAAAATATCATCATGGTAGCATATATCAGTTTTATGAAAGGCGAGTCATTGGTAGACCCAAGACTCCCTTATCATATAATTTAATATGATAATTATTAATAGTTATTAATAATTAATAGTAATAATTAATAATAATTATAATAATAATTAATAGTTATTATGATAAGGAGGCCTTGCGTAGACCAATTAGATGTAGGTGATGTCCGTTGGAAAAATAGGAGGCATACGGACGTCCAGTTAATAAAACGTCATCCTCCTAGTTATGACGCTATCTGCCATTTCGCTATTTCAGAGATTTAAAATTTGCTAAAGCATAATTCCGTTTTGGAAAACGAAGTTCTTAGTGAAACTTTGCTCCCTGAATAACAAAAACATTGCTGCTTCGTTAGAAAATTCTTTCTCCAACTAATTATCATATACGTGGTGTACTATTTAATTAATAAATATAGAGTGTATGATCTGAAGTGTCAATAGACCAGATTTCTTGTGATTTGGACTCAAATAATACCTTGATGTATCATATACGAGGATGGATTTTTTTTTTTTTAAGTAACAAAGGTAATAAAAAAATATTTATTAACAATAGACCAAAAATGCAAAAAGGAATTAAGGGGCATACTTGTCGATCACTTTTCCATATAACCCCCAAATCCATTTAGGCAATTATCTGAACACAGGACCAACTTGTTTAACCTTGGTAGAAATCACGTCCTTGCCAGTTGAGAGGATTCTCGGTAGCATTTTTTCACATCACTGTTTTGAAAAAAGTCTGTGCCAGATAAAGGTTTCTTTCAATTTCGGAAACAGGAAATAGTCACTAAATGCTAAATCTTGGCTGCTGTTTTTTTTAGGGGGGGGGGGGGGGGCTTGTGGGGATATTGGCTCCAGACTTCCCAGAGCTTTTACAGCAATTCTCGAGTTTGGCGAGTAGAATGGGAATGGTAATGTCATTCAGGAGGATGACACTATCGCTTAACATGCCTGGACGTTTGCGTTGTATTTCTTCATGCAACCTTGCCAAAAGTGGAGCAAACGAGACCACATTTCTAAACGTCTAACCATTTCAATCGCTTCGACGCCTCTCCGAACTTATAAATAGAATTGATGATTATGTGGAAAAGTGATCGACAATCATGTCTCTTAAGGGGACCACGTAAGCGAAATTTGCGAAAAAAATCAATTTTTACTTTTTAGCCCCCGGTACGGTATGCTATTTCTTTCTCCCAGCTTATTTTGTGTATTCCAAAAAATAACGTTACTTTACAGAAGCCAGCCGTAAAACAAAGCAGTACGATTAAATATTCTATAGCAATTTTTTAAACTTCTAAGCATCGCACATTTTCGATTTTTATACCGTCGTATTGGAAAAAAAGTTCTTTTAAATGCATTTTCTTTGAAAACTGTATCTCCATTTATTTTTGAAATATTTATTTTTTTGTAATTTTTAGAGCCATTTGCTTAATATTGGCAACGGAAGTACTCCATTTCTGTAGAAAGTGAAAGAAAAATAGCAAGTATATCTTTTTGTTGCCATTTTCTCATAAAAACTGAAAAAAAAAATAATTAAAATACGTGTATTTTGAAAAAATATAAATAAACGATTTCTGATAAAACATGGAGTTATTAGAAACTAAATTTAATTTAAATATCTATATTAATAATACAAACAAATGAAGGCCTGTGAATCTTTAGATAGCCGATTTTTTGGTCGAGTTTTTTGAATGACAAAATCTCTCTCTTTTTTTTTTTTTTTTTTTTTTGATTTGTGTATTATTTAGCGATAGTGAGGTCCTAAGTGTACTTTACCGTAGATGTTGTTTAACACTGGATCGCAAATAATGAATTCTTCAGCGGATGTGGATGACGTCACTTTATGTAAAACAAAATCGCGTCTTATAAGTCTTAAAACTGAACTACAGTAGAGTCCCGATTATCGGAGTTTCCGCTTTCACCGAGTTATTTTCTTCTGATAGACTGATGGCTTCCATTATTATGAAGCAGTCATTATAAATGAAGTGTTAGATGAAGATGAAAGAGCAGCCGTAAAAAGTTAGAACTCTGATTTTCTGGTCAGAATAGGGTAAAAAAATGGCCATATATATATTTTTTTTTTTTCCATTCTGACCAGAAAATCAGAGTTCTAACATTTTACGACTGCTCTTTCCTCTTCACCTAACATTTCATTTATAATGAATGTTTCATAATAATGGAAGCCATCAGTCCATCAGAAGAAAATTATCCATTCCAAAGGTATAAGTTCGATTAACCCGGATAATCGGGACTCTACTGTATCAATATTTATATACATATATTTTTTTTGTCACCGGGGATGACACTAAATTCTGATAAAGCTGAATTCCTGTTTTCTAGTTTATATCATTAAATAGTTAAAATTTCTATCTGTCCAACGATGTGTCACACATGTTTATATATTAAAAAAAGAAGTGTTGGAATTATTCATTCTTTTTAAGAGTACTTCACAGCTTAATGACCATTTAAATCTTTTATTGACTTTTTCTCAAAACTTGGATTTTTCATGTTTGTGTTCCTTTTTTTTCAATATCTATTAAACTTAAGAACCCAATTTTTTTAAATACTTATATTATGTTATATTGTATACTTTAACACAGGGATTTAATCATTTGTTGAGAATTATTTATTTTATGCAGTGAAATCTTACCAAAAATGCTAATTTAAAAATGCCTTTCAATAAATAATTAATTTTCAGGTTCTCTTAGAAAGAAAACGGTCTGTTAAAATACGTAAAGCTTGTTACTCAAACTACTCTAAAAATTCTAGACCTCTATATAGTTGGTCTATATAGGTACTCATAAAGTTGGTGTATTTTAACATGGCGGAAATAGAGCTTACCCGGTCCCTTTAATTCTCTTTTGCATTTTCGGTCTGTTGTTAATAAATAATTTTTTATTACCTTTGTAACCTATTTTTATACATCTTCGTATTATATCGAAAATGCATCACTTTCATCTTTGTGACAATTAGTTTTGAAGATAAATTTAATTTAGTTCAATGGAAATGAACTGTCAATAATTAAAATTAAAAAGGCCAGAGAAATGTAAACATCACACACATTTGGTTTTCGAATTAGTAAAATAAATTTTACTAACAAGAAATTTTATTGGATGATTTTCAGATAAAGGTAATTTGTATGTCCATGGCTAAAAATTGTCAATTACGCAAGTTAACCATGAATGTTTACATTTTTCGTCAACATTTATTTTCAAGCACTACACTGTGCACTATTTTCAATATAAAAAAATTATCAAGGCTTATATTATTACAAAGTTTATTACTACTGAAATACATATTCAATAATTTAATTTAACTTTGTTGAATTAATTATAAAAAATGTTTAGAATTTTTTTCAGAATAAGTACCCCATAAACTTTTTGTTGCTATTATTTAGCTCTAAAATAGGCTTAACGTTAAAAATGTCATTACAATAGTCATTACAATGGCATTTTCGGACCATTTTCATATATAATGATAAATTTTACATCCTTGGTTCAAAAATTTTAATTAATCAAATCAACCATGAATGTTTAAATCTTTTGTCCAAATTCATTTGAAGCAATGCATTTTTCATTAGTTTTAGCATAAAAAATAATTTCAATATTTTAAAGAATATAAAATTTGTAAATGTCATTCCCATAACTTGTCCCAAACTTCATATTTATTAATTGAAGTCTTTATTTTTAAGATTTGGGAAGTTTCAGAACAAAGGCAACGATTATCTAGATATATTCCATTTCTCTATTTTATATAAATTTAGTACTTTAAACAAAATCGAAAACATTTCTATTATTTAATACTGTCTCTAGAGAAAATTCTCATTTTAATAGTACGCATTGTTTTTTTCATTCAGTTCTCCCCCAGATGCCGTTTCCATATAATAACGTTTTTGATGGTACAGTTGCACATGTTCTTACAAACAGTAATGCTTATTTTTGATTATGTAAATACAAGTTCATTTTGTTCCCCTTGTTACAAAATGTTAGTCAGCATATTTATTATGTGTCATTATCAAGATTATTACTGCTGAAGTGCATTTTTAATAATTTAACTTTGCTGAATGAATTATAAAATTTGTTTGGGACTGCTTTCAGAGCAAGTGTACTATAAACTTTCAGTTGTTATGGTTTAGACCTGAAATAGGCTTAATTTTAAAAATAGCGTTTTCCATGTATGGTTTTTATGGACATTGTAATGACAATTTTAGGCATATTTAAACATTCATCACTATTTTTCAAAAAATACCATTATTTTATTATATGGAGTAATTTGAGCTAAAAATCAGGAATTAAAACAATAAAACTTCATATTTATTTAAAATCCAGTATTTACCAATGTCTGGAATGATTCTTTAAAGTTATGGTTTCAAAGATATAGTAATGATAGTTTGATCTTTTAAAAATTCATTGCGATTCCTTAGAAAAATTGCCATTATTTTATTATATGGAGTAATTTGAGCTAAAAATCAGGAATTAAACCAATAAAATTAAATATTTATTTAAAAAACGATATGTACCATTCTTTAAGATGACCCCTTGGAGCAATAGTTTCAGAGACACAGTAATGACAGTTTTAGAC
This sequence comes from Maratus speciosus, assembly GCA_963932465.1. Classification (NCBI taxonomy): domain Eukaryota; kingdom Metazoa; phylum Arthropoda; class Arachnida; order Araneae; family Salticidae; genus Maratus; species Maratus speciosus. The sequence goes on along the minus strand of OZ010795.1, from coordinate 327,127,301 downwards.
ATTATTTAAAATTCATTACTATTCCTCAGAAAAATTTACCATTATTTTATTATATGGAATAATTTGAGCTAAAAATCAAAAATTAAAAGAATGAAGTTTATTATTTATTTTAAAGCCAATATTTACCATTATATTAGGTTGGTCCTTTAAAGCTATGGTTTCAGGGACACAGTAATGACAATTTTTGAATATATATACTTTTTTAAAAATATTTACATTAAAATCACAGACAATACATAAAACAATTAAAATTATTACATAAAAACACTAAAAACATATTAAAATTGGGACGCTTCGGATCATCACGATCCCTCCTCAGCCAATTATAAACGTTAAGTCAATACTATCAACAGTTACAAGAAAAACACAACAGAAAGTCATCAATTTCAGGTTACAGTTAAAATAAAATAGAATACTCGGCATGCACAGATGCAGCTTCGTTAATCGCTAAATCCTTGGTTTTAGTATGCCAGGCCTCTAAAAACACCCTCCCTGCGTAATTGTTGCAGCCGGATCGGATCACAAAAGCTTTATTAAAATCTGGAAAATGGTCGGTTGCAATAGTATGCTGAACGATCTTTGAATTCAAATTTCTACATCTAAATGCCTGTTTATGCTCTTTAAGCCGTATTTCAAGTGTCCTGCTAGATTCACCAATATAAACCGCTTCACACTGCTCACACGGAATTCCGTAGACGATGTCTTTAAAATGCAGGATGGAATATCTATGTTTAAAATTACATAACAGATTCTTAAGAGGATTTTGGGGAATGAAAGATGTATGAATAACAACTGATTTCAAATAATGCGAAATCTTTTCAGAAATGCAGCTATAATAAGGTATGCTTGCGTAAACATTTGATTTTGTACGCTGGAAAGATGGAGGGGTATTCATGTCTGCAAGGAGAATTTCTCTGAGAATTCGAAGGCACAATCTTAATGGGTAACCATTTAGCTGTAAATCAATTAAGATACTTTTTTTTATGTTATAATATACTTTTTTTTATGACTATTTCTTAATTCAAATTTACAATTATTTTAGAATGTCCACTTTCAAGGTCCGATTGTGCAAAGCCTATTCTTTTTAACACTTTCAAACAAAGTTGAAAAGTGTTTATGCATTCGGTTTGTCTGTCCGTCTGGCCGTATGGCCGTCTGTCCATCTGTCCACGCTCTAACTCCCGTAAATATACTCGGATTTTCATGAAATTGATAAAGGTTATTTAGGGTCACCAAAGCATGTTTGGCATTGTATATGAAGTATGTAGGATTAATCGTTCATTTACAGGGGCGCTCAAAAATATTCCATTACATTATGGTATATGGGGAAAATCGTTTGCAGACTATTTTAATGACATTACGCTATTTCAAACGTATGGAAACTGATATAAATCGCCGAATTTCACTACGATCACGTTAGAACAGGGCATTCATAGCATTTCTTATTCATTTACAGGGACACACAAAAGAAATCAATTACAGTACAGTACTGTCTTTGAGTAATAATTGCTGGAGTGTATGGTTTAAAATTCGGTATGCGCTTTTAAATTTAATTAATTTTTTGTATCTTACTCGTTATTTATAAATTCTGTACCTCAAATACAGGGCTTCACAAAAGTATTCACGTACCGTTCTCCTTATTACAGGAATTTGCTGAAGGTAAATTTTCGACTGAAGTATATGTACCTCTTACTTGGACTAAATTTTGGCACGCATGTAGCTAATAGATTCAAATCTATATATCATATACAAGGCTGCTGAAAAAATTCGCATAGTTCTCCGATTGTGGATGGGACCAGGTTAAATGGGTTTTGAAATGTATTATGCTTTTCCATATGGTTGAATTAGACGTAATACTTTATTTTTTTTTAACGGTGCAGTTTTGTTACAGTATTCTGAATGTGTTGGAAGGTGTTTCATAATCTATGCTTGACGCATGATTTTTTCATACTTGTTTCTTTATCGTGTGATTCGTTGTCATAGGTTACGGATAAACTTCATTTATGCAAATCACTTTTGAAAAGATGCGCAGTGGTTTCTGTCGTGACTTTCTGTATTTTTTTTAAGTAACTTAGAAAAATATATATATAATATCATTTGAAATGTCTTCTGTCCAAATTTAATGTCATTATTTACTCATACGAGGTTCTTTACACTGCAAAATAAAAGATTGTTGATTTTACTGTATAATACTGGCAGCACGAGCACCAGTTTATAACCCTAAAATAAGCAGTAATATACCACTGTATAGATGGATTAAACAGTATATTACTGCTTAACGGTATATTAGTTGCTAATTTTACGGCTTATTGCTTTTAATTTTACGGTTTCAAACTAGCACCCCAGCTGCCAGGATTATACTGTAAAATCAACATTTTTTTACAGTGTTACAGCCTTCTGATTTGAGGAAGTGTAATTAAAAAAATTCTGGATTACAAAAACTAAAGAAAACACCTTAAATGAAATGTTAGAGGTTTTGTGCAAAATCAAATGTGCAAATGATACAGTTTTGCTAGTTTTCTTAATTACCTTAGGCATTATTTACTCAATGAATAGCATACTTTATGCAGTATAATCCTATTTTTTTCATTTAGCAGTTTATAGCTTTGATGAAATTATATTTCCTAAGATAATATTTTGTTTTGTTTTGGTTATCTACAGCTTTCAACTAATCCATGTATTTTACAGTTTTTGAAATAACAATTCATTTTACTTAGTTATAAATTTAACGGGGATTTATTTTCATAATCCTATCAGCTTATATTTACATGGTACTATTGAAGCCAGTGGTGAACTACAAAACACAGTACTATTTTATTTCCTTTAATAAATTTAACAGCGTGTTTGTTTTCATTGTGCATATTGAATATTAATTTCCATATACAATACAAAAATGACCAGAGTGAGCTCTTTTGTGTAAAAGTTTGCATATTTTCCGCATACGAGAACAAAACTTTGATTAGCTTTCTCTTCAAAAGGGCGTTTTCTATGAAGATGCCCTTTTTAGAACAATATGGGTAAACTAATTTATAGATAAAACCGATTCCTAGCCAATTCTTTCCTAACCTTCAATATTTGCGAGAGAATAAAGTAAAATACTCCAATTAAGTAGACTGAAAATAACAATCAAGGAAATTATGTAATTTCGGAAATGATATCATTAACTTGCGGATTAATTTGTGAATAACTTGTCTTTCAGGCTGCCAAAATGGGTTCATTGGACACGAAATCATATTTTGTTCACTTTTGTCAAGCGGACAAAAATTGCAAATATTCAAAATAAGTGTTTAATCCTTACAATACAGGACTGAAACAAATTAAATGGGCAACTCCATAACTGAATAATTTGTGAAATATTAATGGTAAAGAACCAGTTTAGTGACAAGTATTTTTGTATCATAAGTTTAAGTATATATTTTTAACCTCAGCGCTGTAATCCCAGTTTAGATTGGTCGAAAAGTTGTTTACCACCCCAATCAGCAGTCCTTGTACACCTAGGTTTCAGTGTATGGAGTTATTTAAAATCAGTTCTGCCACTTCGAAAAGCCATTCCTATATTAATATAGCGATTCAGCAAAGAACTTCGTTTGATACATGTGTACATGAAAACCTCGGGAACTCAGATTTCGCTTTAGAGTTTTAGTATAATCCCGAAGGGCGAACCATATTTACTATTAGATAATCGCAGCCAGAAGACAGCGCCCCGAAAATTTTATAAGGAATGAAGACCCCTATTCGAACCTGCCAAACTCCCAAAAAGACTCCGAGAGGTAAGAGTCGGGCCTATGTACCGTCGACGAAGATGTATTGAATATTATGAATAAAGGTTACACTAATGTATGCACTTTTATATTTGGAATCTTTGTTTTTATTTAACAAGATTTGTTGCCAATTAGAGTTACAATTGACTCTTTGAGCTTATTTACCTACTCTTAATTACGAATTAACAAAACCGTATAGTATACTTAATAAACAATAACTAAATATGATACAGAAATGACATTAAACTAATAACTACCAACCATATAAAACAGTTTAAGGGGCAACAAGAAAAACATATCAATAAGTCTCAATGGGAGTGCTAAATATTGTCTCACTACTTCGACCCTTTCAGCTAAGGTTGATAGTCAGCAACAGTGTCTGTTGTCTTGGACTTGTCATACCAAGACTTGACGCTCTTGAATTCGGACGGCATCTTTCAATATGTTGTTCAAAAATCCCTTTGCTCTGTTTTTGGTGACCTGGTCTTGTGATACCAGAGGATACACTGATCTTTTTCCTGATTTATGAACATTCCCGGTTTCCTGGACACTGACACTGCTACACTACACGCCTCATTACAGAAACCTGCAACAAAAAACTTGGTTAATTTTCCAACATTTTGGTACCAGTTTCACATGTCTATCTTATGTTATCTGGATGTATCTTATGTTAAATATGAGTAAATTTTATAATCATGGAATGGCTTTTCGGACACCCTGTATATACCTATATAGGTCAAATGGATACCGTCGGTAATTTTTGCAGCCTTTTTTTTTTTTTTTTTTTTTTTTAGTAGTAGTCAGAGGATTAAACTTGTGATTATAGTCACAAATAACGCAACATTTATTTGCATTTTTTGTCATATTTATTATATTAAAAAAAATCCTAGTATTAAAATATTTAGTTTTTTTTACCACAGTTGCCCCTATGATCCTGATTCCAAGCCAACTGATAGGAGCCAATCTAGGTGAAGATATCACGCTTGTCTGCAATTTGGAGTCGTTTCCAAGGTCAGTAACCTACTGGGTCATTGCAGGCGGTATTGTCATCGTGACCAACAATAAGTACAGAGTACTTAGCGAACCATCGGATTCTCCAGCAGCTTACAAGGTCAAACTGAAACTCCTTATCAGAGATCTACGACCACAAGATTTTGGATCATACACGTGTGTTGCCAAGAATTCATTAGGAGACACTGAAGGCACTATCGTTCTTTACGGTAATTCATTTTTTCATTATTCATCATTCATCACAATTCATTATTATGTAAATTTATGCACATGCATATTATTTTTCGCATGTTAAGTTAAAAGTTATTTCAGGGGGAAAAAAATCTTTCCTACGTGAAAGAGAGTGAAAAAACGATGACTGACATAGCACAAATCCCTTATAGTACAGTGGCCAAAATATGATATAAATGTGAATGCACTGTAACTAAAATATCTCTTATTGTCTTCATTGTTGTCATGTAACGAAAAAAATAAATCTTTCAAAGTGTGCTATGGTGAAGCCAATTCTTTTGTGTGAAATGTAACGATATCGCATGAATAATAGAATCTGTTTCTATCTGCTTTTAAACCAAGGCGTCATATTTCAGCTTGAAGTTTTCATTATATATTTTATTATATGATCATTATATAGTCTAATTACAATATTCTCCCAGCCCGTTTCGTAATGTCATCGCGTTTCATTCAAAGTAATGAACGTTTATTGTAAAATTCGTTAAAATAACTTTATTATTATTAAAGCTATGAATAAAGATCTGGTTTAGTTTGAAGTGAAATCCTTTGAATTTCTGACTCAATAATTCAATTGCGACGCTGGTTTACCATACAAAAATTGTTTATTGTAGTGTACAGTACCTCCCTTCCAAATTTGCACATATTTTTGAGACACCCTGTATACAATAAGTAGCATAGAATTTAACTCTAAGTTGCTGCTATTTGGATAAACTGTCTAGTATAAAACAATATAACATTTTTAGGTGCATTCGTAATTATATAAATACGTAGCACCTATAGTCGTCGTTCAGTCCGTCTGTCTGTCCGCCCGTCTGTCCGTCCGTCTGTTCGTCCGCGTATAACAGAGCAAAAACTACCCAACCGAATGGTCTGAAATTTTAAATATATAATTGTTGCAAAATTTTGTTGAGCCATTTCAAATTTTATGAAAATCGGATGTATAGTTTAATTACAGGGACAGTCAAAACTTTTTCTTTACATTACGGCCAATGGGAAAAATTATTGCAAGTGCATTTTAATGATGTTACAGCCTTTCGAATGGTCTGAAATTTTAAATATATAATTGTTGCAAAATTTTGTTCGAGCCATTTCAAATTTTATGAAAATCGGATGTATAGTTTAATTACAGGGACAGTCAAAAGTTTTCTGTTACATTACGAGGAATGGGAAAAAAATTATTGCAAGTGCATTTTAATGACGTTACAAACTATGCACTTATGAAGTGCAAAAAAATATACACTCAGTACAATATAGGGTGCAAAAAATAATTATAAAACTAGTTATAGTACGAACGCACCTCATTTGCCTCGTTTGACGAGCAATTTCCAACTTGTTTTACACAGAATGGCAATGTGGATGAATTACTGGGACGTTTTTAGAAATATCTTTGGATCCAATAATGTTCCAGGTGATTTTGTCATAGACATTCTTTTTTTTTCTTTCATTCTTTATTTTTACTGCATAGTTTATATTACATAATTTTGCCAAATTAAAGGCATGACGGAAGTACGAGGGGCATTCCGAAACTAAGTTTCGTCACTTTTTTTCACTCTGAAACTTTATTTCTAAAATAAATACACTATGGCATCATGAACTATACAACTTGCGCGTTTTTTACATACTCGCCACCGACACTGAGACATTTGATGTAGTGTGCAATCAGTTTGAAGAAACCACTCTGGTAAAACTCGATGCCCAGTGATACAAGGAAATGTCGCACAGCCCCCTCCACCTCAGCGACATTGAGACATTTGATAGAAACCACTCTGGTAAAACTCGGTGCGTGCAATTCAAGGGATTGTCACACAACCTGCTCCCCCTCAGCATTGTTTTGGAAGTGATACCTCGAGAGTGCGCCTTTTAATGCAGGGAACAGGTAAAAATCCAATGGGGCAAGATCCGAGGTGTAGACTGGCTGATCAAATCTCTTCCATCCGAAGCAACGAATCTGATCTTGTGTGAGCCTTGCTGTGTACCCATCGTACTTTCGCCTGCTCCCTGCATTGAAAGCCGCACTCTCGGGACGTCATTTCCAAAACAATTCTGATATGGAGCAGGTTGTGCGACAAATCCTTGCATCGCAAAGCACCGAGTTTTACCAGAGTGGTTTCTTCAAACTGATTGCACGCTACAACAAATGTCTCAATGTCGATGGCGACTATGTCGAAAAATAGTGCAAGGTATACAGTTCATGATACCATAGTGTAATTGTTTTAGCAATAAAGTTCCAGTGTGAAAAAAAGTGACGAAACTTAGTTTTGGAACGTCCCTCCTATTTATATACAGAAAACTATATAATATTATATACCATATATATAGATACATGTTTTATTCATTGATACAGTAAATTCACATTACATAATGTTTAAATTATATTGATTCTCCTGAGCATAACAAATCACTGTAAATTAAAACTACCATCGTTAATATCGTTTATTGCTAAAAGCCACCAATTTAATGTTATGTATTTAATAAATGTATACTAAATTGCTTTTTTAGCTTTCTTTTATATTATTTATCAAAACTTTAACAATGTTATGCATTTATTAAAGTTACGTATTAAAATACGTAAAGTTAAGAATTATTAAATAACATGTTACTTGAACGTAAAATATCATATTATTTGTATGTAAAATAAAGTTTTTCCATATCAGTAAGTAAACTAAACTGTAACTCGTCTGTATTAGCACTAATAAAATTCCAATTTCCAAAAAATTTTCATATTTTACTGAGACATTATTACATATAACAAATGTTATTTTTTTTAATAATACAATAATCAACATAGAACTTAAAAATATGTTGTTATTTGAATAAGCTAATCTAGCATAAAACCATATATTTTTAAAAACAGAACACAGGGTTGTGAATTTCTGGAGCGTTTTCGAAAAAACCTTCAATCTAATAACGTTCGTGATGGTTTTGTCATAGACATTCTTTTTTTAAGAGAAGTGAGTGGAGTTGAAATTACTGAAGGTTTTTAAAAAGGGCCTTGAATCTAATAATGCTCGAAGTTGATTATTTTGTCTAGACATTCTCTTTTTGCTATACAGATTGTTATCAAATTGTCAAAGAAATGACCTATATTTAAATTCTGATCAATAAGTTTACATAAATGGTGATTTACGAAGTTCAGAATTACGAAATATGTAATATATTACTTGCATATAAAATAATAAATTATTTGTAAATTCAAACAAAACTTTTAAATTAGCATCTAATAACATCTAAATTTATAATAAAAAGAAAAAGTTTCATATTTTTTTCTGAAATACTACCTCATTGTTGGTAAAATGTAGTCTCCATAAAAGAATGCCCCTGTTTCAATGGTATATTATAACAGTTTAATTTAGACTACTAGGGAACTAGTAGTGCCCTCTACGAGCTACGCTCATCAACCCCCGCTCAGACACCGCAGTCTCTAATAGCACACTAATTTGATCGGCTTTAAAAAGATTTCGGAAGATTGAATTATAATTTGAATCTGACAATTATAATCTGACGTAATATTCACCAAACTTTTCTTTCTCTTTTTAATATTCACGTAAAAATACTTTTGTTAGAAATGAAATATTATGATCATCTTAAAATATCAAATAAATGTCTCGCGCAATTTTTAAATTTAAACTGTTGTACAATATTATTTTTTGTTCATTTTACGTAATAAATGTAATGTGACGTAAATGTGACGTAAATTCTCCTATTTAAAACTTCTAACACATGTTAATGAATTTATTATTTTACAATATTCTTTCTGTTTTAAAATTTACGCGTAAATTTAATTTTTACGACGTCATTTTCAATGAGTTCCTGCTTTTTATATTTTCTGTTTATAATAGTTACTTGTAAAATAAATTTTTAATTTGAAGCAAACATTATTGTTTACGCTGTTTATACAGTTGGCATAAGTTTAAATTAATACAATTTTCTAAAATATGTAAAAAATATCTCTCGAAATGTTGAAAATTTGAATTTAAATTAGAAATAAAACCTCAAAAAATCAGTCAAATTAAGAAACTAAATGCAATCTGCACACCGGGAAATTCTGATGCATAAAATGATCTAAAATTGATTAAATTTTTATGTACAGTTTTTGCTTCTATAAAACTTTTTTAATAGAACGATTTTGTCCAACTTTGGCATTAAATATCTCTTAAAATAATTCTTCGATTTGAAAACTGTCTGCATCAGCGTGTTTATCAAACATTTCTCTATAATACTACCGATTTTTATATTTTTGTATGCAACAGTTTTTTTAATATTAACGAATAAAGGCTATGCTTAAGCATTCAAATTGGATGCCGATCTGCTGGGAATATCTACGCAGATTTTCATTGGTCCATTTCCAAATCAAAACTTTTTTTTTTATATGTAGAAGGATTTACAACAAATGATACATCAAATTGAAGGTAAATTAATGTGGTTTTTCTTACAAATGTTATGTGCATGTAATGTTATTATATGTGCATCTTTAGTTATACGGCACATATCAAGGATCAAGCCTGAAGTCCAATTTTTCCCCCATACTTCGGTTAACGAGTCTGGAGTTATGGAAACAATAGGCTCTTCAATTCTGTGTGTTTTTGCCACATGGAGATCGCAATTAACCGTTAAACGAAACACATGTTGAACTGAAATTACAGATTCACTCTTAGCAAATTCCAAAGCACAAAACGCGTTACGCTCACGTGTCACCATTTTGCGTATTTGGCACAGCAAGCGAGTAAATAAAAAGCTTTACTCGCGCTGCGCTTATCTAAAACTGTTTGGGTTACTCTTTATTTGTGACCTTTAATAAATACTCTACAATACTTACAGTTAATATTATTAAAGTTTACAACTGGCACATTCTTTTTTGGACACTCTGTATAATGTCATCATGTTCAATAGTCGTTACATTTAAAGGAAACGGTGAAATTTACTTATAGCAATTGTTTATTCAATTTAATTCAAATATCAACATTTTAAATCTAAATAAAGCCAAGTATTAAAAACTACATCTATTTTGGAAAAAAGAGCTAATTTTTAAAAATAATTTCTTGTGAAATAATTTATATTCAAAAAATGTATAGGGTCACATAATCTTTACATTCCATTCTAAACAATTTTATGCAACCAAAAATAGTTCATGAGAAATTTAAATTTTGTCTAGAATATAAATAAACATTTCAAAATGATAAAGTAGCTTCATACAATGAAAAGTGTTTACAAAACAGATGACATTTTGCTGTAAGTTTTACATTATAATAACTATTTATTCTGTAAAGTTGAAAAATTCCAAAAGGTTCTGAAATATTTTCCTGAAAATTTACAGTACAAGTGCTTGGAGTTGCACTCATTTTTTTATTCATGCGAGAACTTTTTTCTTGTTTTTCTTTATTTTTCTCTTAATATAGTTTGAATATCAATTTAGGAAAAAAGACTACGTTGAGCTCATTGAAATCTATTCTAGCATACGATGAAATATTGTAATATTTTAAATCACAATATTTCATACATCGAAATACTCTACACATTGCAACAGTGGCTGTTCGAAAAATATTTTCTTTTTTGAGAAATTGTATTTGTCAGTACATTAAACTGTGCCTATGTCGGAATCGATCAGACCGAGAACAAATTTTCATCGTAAATAATATTCCGCCTTTGAGTTTATTGTATTTCTATGAATTCACTGAAATATGAAAATCTTCCCACTGTAGTCAGTGTTCCATCCACAGAGCCATAGACAAAGTTTAATGTATGTAAATATTTTAATTTATTGTACAAGATTCAATGAAATTGAGAAGCAAATACAGTTATGATATGGGAGTGAAATGTGATAGAGAGGTGAGGCGTATAGATGCTATTGGTAGGAATGTTATGTGACTTGTCTACCATTGGTTGGCCCACTTAAATTGATAAGTTCACTGGGATTTTAAAATCGTCCCGCAGTAGGCAGTGTCCCGTTCACAGAATCCTCCTTAGACAAAGTTTAATGTGTGTAAATATTTTAATTGATTATACAAGATTCAATGAAATAGAAAACTAAATTCCGTTACGATATGGGAGTGGAATAAAATTGCGAGATGAGGCGTGTAGATGCTATTGCCCCGCCATTGACTGGTCTTCTTAAATTTATTGTTCGGTTAGGGTGACGATAAATGAGCAGGAAATACACCCTTCCGTGACGAAACCGATTATTTCCTAATTTTCTGGGAGCGGAAGCATAAAGCGTACCGTAATATTAATCTGACTTAAGACATATTTCTAGATACCTCTCTAAAAAAATCCCAGTGTACCACTGGCATAAAAAATTCTTTGAAGTGCGAAAATTTTTTGAAAATAAGACCGATTCCAGTGTCCTTCCTAATAAATATATCAATACTGTTTTCAGTCACTTGCTAAAGCAGCATACTACTGTCGGTTGCTGAACGAGGCAGCACTTGCATATCAACGAAAACGACATGCATTTCTTGATCAGAAATATTTATTTCCCACCTAACCATACCCCCTCATCACAGCTTTAACAATAAAAATTATAATAAATGTACAGGGCCCTTTTAAAACAAATATCTACAGCCCAGATTTGTTTGTCTGCAACTATCAGATGTTTGGGTAAACGTAGGAGATACTTGGGGATCATGAATTTGAGACGATGCAGTTTTTTAGGTGTTTATGAAAACCAGTCCACTATTCGGTGGTAATAGAATTAAAAAAATTCCAATGGCTGGGTAAAATGCGTTTTAAAATCAGCTGATGATATAGAAAAATAATATGATATCTCAATTAATTTTAAAAAATAAACTTTCGTTTATATTTGGTTGACCCTCATACATTGATCATTTTGATCCAATACATATTTTATCATTATGCTGTTATGTGGCGTTTGCTTCACTCAGTATCTTTATTTTGTCTTTATCAATTTCAATTGAGCTTCCAGAATATTTTTCATCTTTCCTATCGAAATCATAACAGCGAAATTTTACAAGGCAGTTCTGACACTACAGTTTAAAGAAGCATAACTGCCGAAAACACTCCTTTTATTTCCCAATTTTTATTTGACCAAAATAAATAGCTGCATAGAAACAAAAATTATTTATAAATAAGCCTTGAAATGTCAATGTCAGTTGTCAAAATACATAATCACTAGCCGGGCTTCGCCGTCTAGACAGTAGTTCGATATTCTGGTTTCATGAATTTTAGCGTCAGAGAACCCTTTTAACACAGAAGCATTTTTGTTTTGATAAAAAGAAGCAAAATAAAGAATGCAAAATTTAAAAAAATTAGTTTAATTTAGTATTAGAATTAAGAAAATCACAAATTAATGTAGTGGGTTTATGTATTTTAGCGCCACAGAACACTTTAAAATAGAAATATTTACAAGTTGTAAAACAAAAAGTCTCAAGAAACATGCGATAACAAGTAAACGCAACTATTTAATTTTTTATTGACTAAAATATGTCCGTCTACATTTAGTTTAAAGTTTGAAAGTGATTAGTGAATTTTTTGAAGTTGGTTTTTTTCACAGTTGAAATATTTGCCATATTTAAAGACATTTATTTAATAAAACAAAAAAAAATTTTAACTTCAATATTCAGCTTAGTATGTTGAAAAACTGGAAGAATGTGAATAATTGTGGCCGGAAGAACCAACTTTCAAAATTCGATAGATATTGTTTTTTAAACGTAAGTTAAATAAACGTAGGTTAGATAAACAAACTCCATTTATACATAAATTACAAGGCATTGTTTGTAAAATACATTTATCAAACAAAACAAAAATTTGAACTTTAATAATCAGCTTAAAAGCAAAAAAAGAAGAAGGAATATACATTTCAGCTCCATCACTTCGAATATATCAGCTTCATCTCTTCGTATAAGGACTGCTGACGTCACTTTGGGTAAAACGAAGCTAACCAAAAAGATAGGCTACGCGCGGTGCTTTACATGTATATTTTATTACAGACCCCTGGAGAAACATGATGCTCGAATGCACCAATGCAGTTGTACGAAAAGAGCATCACGTCACTCTAACGGTCTATAAAAAAAAAGACTCGTGGAATGCACCGCAGTAGCCTGTCTTTTTCGTTAGCCTCGGAGTAAAATTACTTTGGTTACCTGTCCGTTTTTATTAATCCTACAGTACAGGCGATCTCATTGATCTAGAAATAAACAGGGATGTAGTGGAGGATATACGGTGGTATACGCCGTATACCTTCTGGATTTTTTTAAGGAACACCGTATACCCTCTGTTTCTCAAAAAGCTATAGTATATACACTGTAAGGTATACTCTCTGCCTTGAGCGTATACCCTCTGCTTAGTGTGTATGTCCTCTGCTTTTTTTACGACTACACCACTGGAAATAAGTCATCTACGATCTAATGAATGTATGATTTGCTTGTCTGCGATACGACTGGTCTACTCTACCATGATTATTCCGGCAGTGATCTCTAAAGCTAAAAAGTACGTGACAGATTTTTTGACGGAAGAGTTTTTTGTAAACATGTCCTTTCCTTATAAGAAAAAGGTAGCGTGTGCTCCCCCCCCACACACACACACAAACTCTGTCATTACATGAATTGATCTGTTACACCCGGATTGGTTAGTAGCGTATGATTTATGAGGTTTGCGAGATTTGATTGTGTTTTTCGAACTGAATACGCAGTAGTTATAATTTCGCCAAGTGAACGAAACAAAGAATGAATCAATTGACAGTTTTTTTGTTTACTGGTTTGATGCAGTTAACCAAATTTCAACTGAAGATATCCGGAATATATGAGTTATATGAATAGAACTTATCTCTCAAAAAGTCTTTGCTTTTTCCCGGTCTTTCTAAAAAGTTAAATTTTAGACTCTTTATCTTTTTTTTTAATGATAATTTTTAGATTAAATAGCCGTTCGGCTTATGAAGCGTGAAACGGTCAAGTCGGTTTTGTTTCTTTCAAACAATCATGTCATTTGGACTTTTATTATAAAGGTAAATAATATAGCTAAAATGAGTCGATGGTTAAATTAGATCTAACAGTAAGCGTAGAAAAAAAATAGAACAAATCCAATCTATATATTTAAAAGACGAGGCAGTTTTTTTTAGTCATCAGGTCTGAGCTTTCTACTGAACCGATTTTGATAATTATTTTTTTAAATGAAAGGACTTTATTTGTAGACGTGTCCGCAGTCGCTATTTTATAAAATAATCCTTTTTTAAATTTTAATTTTAATTTAAAAAGTCCTTTATGAAATTTCTTCACATTGGTGGAAATCGGGTTGTTTCCATTGTTAAAAAGAGAGAAAAGAAACAATGGGAATTACCATATCATTACGGATGCCATTTTCGTATTACAATTAAAAATAACTTTTTAAAAACTTTTGAACAGAAAATAACCTCACGATTTAAAAAATAAAAATAAAAATTTTTAAAAAAATAAATAAAACACATTTTTAATACTTTCCAACAAAGTTGAAAAGAGTTTATGACTTCGGTTTGTCTGGCCATCTGTCCGCGCTCTAACTCTCGTAATTATACTCGGATTGCCCTGAAATTTTTGGATGTTGACGTTTCCCATAGCACGTTCCCTATTTCAAATGAAATTTGTAGCATGTTTAGTTCATTTACAGGGACAGTCAAAAATATTCCGTTACATTACGGTCAATGGGAAAAATCGTTTGAAATGATTTTTAATGATGTTACAAGCGCTTTTAAACATAAGAAAATTGATATGCATTTATGAAGTGCACGGAAATATGCATTCTGCACAATATGCGGTGCAAAGAATAGTTATTATTCATTTACAGGGCCACACAAAAGAATTCCATTACATAATGATATGGGGATGGAGGAAATTGTTTGAGGCGTATTTTAATTATGTTAAACTATTTCATATATAATAAAATTTATATGCGTAGCTGAGGTTTACTATAATTTATTTCATGTATAATACGAAGTGCATAGCATTCACAGGGACACACAAAAGGATACTACATTGTATCCGAAGTACTGTACGTTAGCGATGATTGCTGGAAATGCATTTTTAATTAGGATATGTTCTTTTATGTTTCACTATATTTATGCATCTATATGGTGTGTATAATTCATATACATTGTTCGAAATTTATTATCGTCTGCCAAGGCTCAGTGCGAGCATTTTTGTGTAAGTTTAATTTCTAAAAAATGGCAACGTTCTTTTTTTTGTTGTTGTTGTTGACATGTAATTTATTCTATTCTAAGAGTGTGAAACCAAGAGGGTTTATAATTAAACTTGTGATACAGTTCACTTTGTTATTTATTAAGTGTTGTGAGTTATTGACGAGTTTGTGTTTATTTAATTTCAACCAGCGCGCTACATAATTTTTGGTTACGTCTCCCGGAGATTTGATATTTTTTTCTTTTTGTTAATCGAGTGATAGAACGAACTTAAGATGGGTTTCGTTTTCAAGAGTAATCATGTTATCGTTCCGAAGTTGTGATGTGAAAATAAATAAAGAAGCTGCGTCATTCAAATATCTATACTATTTGGTGAGTTTTTTTTTTTTGTTAATATTATCTCATTATGACTGAATTTAAAGACATTTTAGTTAGAAAACGAGTTTTAAAAGCTACTGTCACTAAACTAGAAAATAATATTATTAGTTCGATAGATGATGCTGATTCTAGTCAGCTTGCTTTATTCGAAAATAAAATCGAAAAATTAAATGAGGAATTACATGAAATTTTTAATGCAATTTTTTCACAATGTAAAGAAGAAGATGCAGATAATTTTGTTGGTGAACAACAATCCGTACAGGATAAACTTGACAATCTTTGGTTAAGTGTTAACCGAAAAAACTCAAAATTTACTTTAAATGAATGGAATCAAAATAATAGTCTTTCTAAATCTCAAATACCAGAAGTAAAGCTCCCAAAATTGACACTTCCTACGTTTAGTGGTAATGTAGAAGAATGGATATCATTTTATGATTTATTTAAAGCTAGTGTGGATAATAATGAGAGTTTATCAGACTGTCAAAAATTGCAGTATTTGAAATCGGCATGTAAAAACAGCGCACTTAAAATTATTCAGAGTCTTCCAATATCTGATTCAAACTATAAGACAGCTTTAGAATTATTAAAGGAGCGATATTCAAATAAGCGTGAGTTAATTAACGCATTAATTAAGAGGTTAATTGGAATGCCTTGTATTTCGGATAATGCACAGTCTATTTTAGAGAGTGTAGATGTTATAAACGAATGTGTACATTCGTTAAGTGTGCTTAAACAAGACGTTAGTGGATTTTCGGAAGCAATGATTGTTTATGTAATTACTGATAAATTAGATAAAAATACGAGATATTGGTGGGAAAGAACATTAAAAAAGGAGGAGGTGGGAACTCTTGATAATTTATTATCTTTCTTGAAGGATCACGCTAGAACCTTTCAAAACAGCAAATCCTCAGTAAAGGAAATAAAGAAAGGTAAACTAACGACATTGTTGTCTTCTAATAATAGTTGTTGTGTATGCAAGGAATCACATCCGTTGTATAAATGTCCTAAGCTCTTGCAGTTAAGTGTACATAAAAGAATAGAATTGATTAGAAGAAACAACTTGTGTTACAATTGTGTTTTAGATAAACGCCATGCAAAAATCTGTAAGAGTTTAAGTAAATGTAAAGTGTGTCATAAGCCTCACCATACAATTTTACATCTTCCGAGAAACCCGAAATCTTATTCAGATAGTGTAAATGAAACGCCGACTGGCCCTCTGTCTCCGAACGCACCAGAATTTCAGCCGAGACCAACTGAGTCATTAAATCAAACTTCTTGTGCTAGCATCTTTGAATTTCCAAACAACTCTGTGTCGGGATTACATTCAATGCAAAATAAGCAATGATTAAGGTTCGTGACTCACTGGGTAATCTTGTAAACTGTCGCGCTTTGCTGGATAGTGGCAGTGAAGCCTCTTTCATAAGTGAAAATTGTATGCGTAAATTATGTTTGCCAAGGCAATCTACTAAAATACAGATTACATGTTTAGGTTCTTATAATGCTGAATCTAATGAAGAGGTAAATTTAAATTTTACTCCCCATTTTAATTCTGAAGTGAGATTTGCCACTAGAGCATTTGTGATAAAAAGAATCACATCAAATGTGCCGTATAGTTCTATTCCTTCAAATATTCTGAATAATTTCAATGATTTAGTTCTAGCAGACCCAATATTCTTTGAATCAAGACCAGTAGATATCTTATTAGGTGTTAACGTTTTCTTTACATTGCTTAAAGGGGAAGTTATAAAAAGAGAAGAAACTCTACCCTTCGCCGTATGTTCTAAACTTGGTTGGGTAATTACGAGAACTACCTCTTTTGATACAAGTCAACGTATATTTTCGGTTAATAATATTCAATTTCAACTAGATGATTTAGTTCAAAAGTTGGTCTTTAGATTCCATTCCTGAGCTAGTTCGAATTTCTAAGGAAGAACAAGAATGTGAAGACCATTTTAAGAGCAATTATTTTCGAAATAGTTCTGGAAGATTTGTTGTGAAACTTCCATTTAAAGATTCTCCATCGCAATTTGGTGATACTAAGGAATTAGCCATACAGCGATTTCGTTCTTTGGAACGTAAGCTTTCAAAACAACAGTCTATTTATAAAAACTATCGAGAGTTTATGAAGGAATATTCGGATTTGGGTCATATGGAACGGATATCCAAATCGGAAAGGGTCCCTGCATTTGTTTTTTATTTACCTCATCATGCGGTAATTCGTGAATCCAGTTCGACGACAAAATTAAGAGTTGTTTTTGATGCCTCTGCTAAATCTACCCCAGGTGTGTCCTTGAATGATATTCTAATGGTCGGACCCCGTATACAACAGGAACTTTTTCCAATTCTTTTAAGATTTAGAGCTTTGCCTATTCTTGTACGAGCAGATATAGAGAAGATGTTTAGACAGATCTTGATTAATCCAGAAGATAGAGATTTTTTAAGAATTTTTTGGAGAGAGAATTCCCAGGATCCGTTAGAAGAATATCGTCTAACAACAGTCACTTATGGCACGGCATCTGCCCCGTTTCTGTCTACAAGAGCTCTTCATCAGCTTGCCTTAGATGAGAAAAACGATTTTCCTTTGGCATCTGCAGCTGTGTTGAATTTGGGAATTATAATTATTACTAATCTATTCCACATTAAAATATTTTGTAAATAGTGAATATGAAAAGTATGCATGCAAATTTTGCGACGATGACGAAGATGCTATTTTTAGATCTTGTTGAAAACAAAAATTGTAATTGTGTCATAGTGGGGCAATTTTCGTAAGATTTTTCGTTACGTAATATCAAAGATCAAAGCCTCATTTAATAACTTCATTATTTCATTATCTTAATTGCATGTTTATAGGAATGAAATTTAATTTTTCAATAATTTGAAAAGTTGAAGTTAAACTTTAGTTTAAAATAATATTATATATGTTCAGTCAATCAGTTCTTTTAAACATTTTCATTCGTCGAATTCGGTGGGTTTCGACTCGTATTTATTATATTTATTCCATATTTAATCCAAATTTATTATATTTATTCCATATTTAAGTATTTGGAAATTCTTAAAAGTTATTTATTTATTTTTTGGCACAGTTTTAAATTACTTAAAGCAACGAGGCTTCTTAAACTTAGATTACCTCGGGCACCCTTTATGGCGAGTTACCTTTATATATTTTTTAATCTTTTAGCATCTGATTTTTAAAATAAAAATCTTTGCTTAATTTTTTTGCAGAAATTCTTTGATTGAATAAAGCAAAATTTTCAATTAAAAATTACTGATAAGAGTAATTGAAGATTCTGAGAAATTCATGCGTTATGTATGTGCGACGGGTTAAAATTAAAAAAAAAATCATTTTGATTTTACCAGAAATGATAAACGATAGACAAAGCTACGACCATAAATTTATGTCCATACATTAAAAAATATCTTTGTAAAAAAGTCGCAAGCTTCCGATCCTTATTTGTAAATTCGAAAATTTATTGCAAACCCAATTATTGTAAATTCCTTGCATAATCCAATAGAAAATATATTTTTAAAAAAAATTAATTATTATCATAAAAATTTTCATGCATTTTATCTTATTACTGCACTTATGTATAAAAATTTGGCGCATATCATGCTTGCAAAACACTAAGCTTGTTTTATATATTCATTTCCATTTATTAATTTCGTCATAATTTAAAAATACGTATTCACTTTCCTGGTTAAAAAAATAATCATTAGACATATAGTCTTCATTAGGAGTTTATTTTTAAATTTTAATAAAAACAGTAATCAAAGTTGTTTAAGTATTAAATCTCATTGAGATATGTTTTTATCCTTAATAAGAACAATAAAAAAAACAGAATTGATTCTAAAGCACCCTATTTATAATGCTAAATTTCTGTTTTTGAGTAAATTACACTTAAATAAAATTAATTCCTTGTATTATGACATTTGCAGATACATACCGCTAAAAAACTTTCACTTTATTGAATTATTTAAACTAAACGTCAAAAGGAATTCGTCAACAGTAAAAATTCTGTTTCAAGAAGCAAGAACGTAATTATATTTGCTAGCATTACAAAAACTTAATTTGGAACATTATTCATCCGGATTCCAAAAATATTTTGTATCTAGGATACCTTCAAAAAAACAAACAGACATGATGTGTATACGTTTCAGTATTTTTTAAAAGACAAATGGTGATGATACATTCGAAAGCAGCACATCATTTGTAAATAATTACTTCACTTCACCATTTCAAACAGAGTTCATTAAAAAAAAGAGGCATATGCTAAAGTATGTCATTAAGAAATGGCAATATTTGTAAAATAATGCGTCTGATTACGTAATGTTATATTTGTTTCTAACATATTTTCCATGCAACTTTTAAAATAATATATTTTTTAAAAAGTATTGAGATAAAGTATGGCATTATTAGTTAAATCATATACATTTTTGAATACTGAAATATTTTAGCAAAAAAATTTTTCAAATAACCACAGGGCGAAGAACAATTTTCGTAAATAAAAAATTGAAGAAAAAAATGTTACTATTCAGCTGTGCAGAATGATAATTTCAATAATATTGAAAAGCATTAAAATAGAATTTTCAGTAGAAAAATGCAGAAAAATTGGATGTAAACCATAAAGTAAACTTATTAATTAAATTATCAGATAATTATGTAAAGAGATATTTCAATTATTTTCTTTTTAATTCCTTTTTTTTCATTTTTACACTTATAAATTATCGTGCAATGTTTTGTTCCTTCATTTAATTAGAAAATTCCAAAAGGTGTAAATAAACTCTTTCTTTGAATTTTTTTTTTTTAGTTGTTACTTTTCCCATCCTTTATTTCTCTCATAAATAGAAAATATTTACTCAAGGGTATAATTATTTCAACTATTATCATAATATACTGAAAATAGAAGTTTTTCGCAAAGAAAATCCAGATAAAATATTTAACATTGAAAAAAAAGATAAAATATTCATGAAAAAAAATTTGATATAAAAAGTGGTAATGAACGCATAATTATTCAGAATTGGTGCTAACTATATTTTTAAAGTTAATATTTCTTTCTTTTTTCACTTAAAATGCACCGATTTTTTTAAACATTTATATTTAGTTACAAACTTAATATACGTCAAAAATGTTATCATAAAAATATATCGTATATCATTTTGTAATTCAATAAATAATACTGTGACAGAAAAAAACTATTAAGACCTTGAAAAATCGATTTCTAAAGATAGAAATAAGTTACATTTTAGGCACCAGGGGTAAAAATGACGATGCAGGCTAATTTTGGGCAATAAAATACTATCTGCATTCATGTAACTTTTTTTAAAAAGACAACTTGTAATCGTATCAACTTAAAGATAAATGTATAATATTATCTTCCTATTATATAGAAGTCATAAAAAAACATGCATTGAAATACAGGGTAACTATAATTAATATATAGGTGTTTAGAGCTCAATTATGAAGAACATTACTGGAGTAAATGCAACACCATTTTGTATACATACTACCATTATTTCTCATAGGCCATGAGAAATCGATTTCTACAGATAAAAATAGATTCCATTTTAGGTACCAGGGGTAAAAGTGGCGCTGCAGCTGATTTGTGCAATAAAATACTATCTACATTCACATAACCTTTTTACAAAAGACAAATTGTAATCACATCAACTTAAAGATGAACATACAGTCGTGGGGAAGAAAAAAAAAGTAAACACCCCCTACTAACTCCTCAACAAATTATCGTAGAAGAAAGTTACTGGTACCGAACGATTGGAAATAAAGTCTACTTTTAAATGATTTACATAAAATTTGCTTAGAGGGCTACCTACATATTAAAACGAATCATAACTTTGTTGTTTTTTTTCAATAGCAATGCGCAATTCTGACAGCATAAATGAACTCTAAGCCCTTCAATTAGCCTAAAAACAAATATTTATCCAATTCGTACCATAAGTTTCCGAGAAATTAATTATTTTAAAACGAGCGTATTTTAAGGGCTGTATCCAAATTGAAATTCGGTACTCGATTGTTAACCGAGAGAGTTCTTGATCAAGGCACCTTAAGCACCACTCAAGCAGTCAATGAAGCCGGTTAGATTACAGGACAGCAGAAGAAATTTCAAAATATCCACTCACTTCTATCATAGACGGCCCCTTAAACCATCATTTTGCCATTTTTTAGGCAGAATTTGAAAACTACTTGGAAGAAAAATGTGAAATTTTGATTTTCCATAAAGCAGGACTTAATAAATCTAAATCCATCAAAAAAATTGTAGGTTGCAATTCATATTTTTTTCGAATATTAATTTCATAATTCATATCATAAAATTATAAAAATTGCAAATTCAGTGTATTTATGTTTGTGTATATTAGAATTATTGCTACATAAAAAAATTAGCACATTAGGGGCATAATTTCAGGAGATATAAATAAAATATGAAAATGTAATTTAACATTAGAAGAACAAAAATTTTGAATGTTTATAATTCCAAAACTTATCATTCAAATGACTTGAAATTTGGTGTCTAGGCATAGTTTGAACCAAGGACTTGAAATATCTCGTTAAAATTGGGTATTGCTATTGAAAAAAATGAAGTTTAGATTCGTTTTAATATGTAGATGGCCCCCTAAGCAAATTTTATATACATCAGTTAAAAGTAAACTTTATTTCTAATCGTTCGGTACCAGTAACTTTCGTTAACGATAATTTTTTGAGGAGTTAGTAGGGGGTGTTTACTTTTTTTTTTCCATGACTGTACAATGCTATATTCCTATTATATAGTAGTCAGCAAAAAAATAGCTGCATTAAAATACAGGGTAGTCATAATTAACATATAAGTGTTTACAGCTCAATTATGAAGAATGTACTGGAGTAAATGCAACACCAATTGTTATATATGCTACCATGAGCATGAGTTCTCATAGATAATGAGAAATCGATTTCCATTTCTAAAGATAAAAATAGATTACATTTTAGGCACCAGGGGCAAAAGTGTATTTCTGCAGGCTGATATTCGGCAATAAAATACAGTCCGCATTCACGCAATTGTTTAGCGATTGACAAATTGTAAGTATTAAAAAAACAAGTGTAACTGCTAGAAAAATATTTCTATGCTTACATATGTTATGCCTACTTCACTTCCCCAAATCAGCCTTTAACGTCATCGGGTGGCAAAAATATAAACTATTTTCCTCTTTATAAATCGATTCCTCATGGTCAAAATAGAAATTTTACGAAAAGATGCTACGTTTGGCCCTGAATATTCTCTATAATCAATCTATAAACATCTATACTTTAATTCTTTATGTGTCAAATTATGAATTCATGAATATTTCATCTTCTAAAGCATTTTTCGTGAACTTTTGAAACTACATTAGAAGATTTATACAATAATTTAATAAAATTTAGAAGAATTTTGCCATTTAAAATTAATTAATTAAATTTGAATTTATAGGGATTTCGTGCAATATTTATAACTTCAGTCAAATCTTTTAGTTAAAATATTTTTTTTAGTATTTTATAGAATTAGGAAACGTAGAAATATAATGCTCTTACAATAGAAATATAAGAATAATTCCGAACTGAAACTTTTCACTCATGATCTTTCAACGTCAGGAGAACTGAAGAGATGCGAATGAAAAAGAAATCATCCTTTGAAAAATACTTTTTTTTTTTTGTTGTTCAGCCAACCAATAATGCTTTTGGAATAAGATAAAATAAAGTATCTATAACTCATTCTAAAATGCATTACTATTAATCTATGTATTAAATTAATTTTATAACAAAGTTTTTTAATGGTACTTTAAAGTACCGTCGGGGCATAAAGGGTTAATTATGGCCACCCTGTACTTAAAAATTTAGAATGAGCTGAAAATGATTATTAAAAAAAATCAGAAGAAGAATATATTTTCTTAGAAAATAGCTTATCGCAGAAAGTAGCTTATTATAAAAGACTAATCTATTTTGATCTATATTTTTGTTATGATTTTGCTCCACATTATTAAGAGGTCTCAGGACACTTAAAGCTTTAAAATTTTCGAAAATTTAATTTTTTTTTTTAAATGATAAACTCCTATTTTTTCTGAACATTTTGATATAATTGTTTCCTTGAAATTCCTATTAGAACAGAAGTTATGACTTTTAGCATTATAGCCGCACAATAGCTGAAGCGGTGTTTCGGAAACTTTGAAGTCATTTTTCTCCAAATGACGTTTTTGGGCATAACGCGCAGGATATTTCAAAAACTCCTGAATATTTCTTCATGAACTTGTCAAAATATATATTTTATGTTAGTTTGTATAAACTAAACCTAAAATTTCATTTTTATTATTCAAAAAATATTTTTTTATCTGATTATACTGTTGAAATTTTAAAATATTTGTATTAGTTAAATACAACTTTGTATTAAAAATATAAAAATGCTTTAAATACAAATTTATTTAAGTTCAGTGTTATTACTATAGGCTGAAGTATAATTTGGTACGAAAAATTTCCTTCTAGTTCCAAAATTTATTTTGTAATCCTGCGTGTAGGCTGTTATACCAATTTTCTGCTCGACAAATGTCTGAGAGTTTGGAACGCCCTATAAATACTAATTCTACATCTTGCAATTTTTTAAATACATGAAATAAAAGGACAAACTTATATCTTTCAATCCCAATAAAAATCGTGTTTCTAAATCATACACATTTTAAGATATTAAATGTCGGAAATGGTCTTTTTTTTTCATTTTTCCAATTTTAAGAGTCCTGAGACCCCTTAACATCTTTGCTCTTTGACAAGGGATAACCGCCCCGGGAACTCAGCTTTCGCTTTAGAGTATAAGTGTAATCCCGGGGGGAGGGGGGGGGAATACAAACTCACTCCTCACTTTAAGTCACACGTAAAATACAATCGATCATACATTGCTAGTGTGATCTGATATAACTCATAATACATTACAGTATAATACACCAGTTAATAATTTATAAAGCCCTTTTGCAACCAAATTAATACTTTTACGAATGAAGTGTATTTAATACAATACTGAATACTAATTTACGTACAATTCTTAAATGAGAACATTGGGTTATTAACATACAATCAAATATTTGACGCAAGAAATACTTTTCTTGATTTCCATAATTTTGATACTTTACACCATAAATCGCAAACATTGACATGCACTAAATATATTTACATCACATAAGACACAATTCTTCATTAGGAGCATTAAGATATTGACACACAGTGAAATATTAAATACCAGTAATATTGTTCTTAACATCCATAATTTTCGCATATTGAACTGCGAATCGTAATTATCACTTAGAATCATGCTTTGAGTTAATCGATATTTACAGATAGTTTCGAAATTATAAGTTAACTAAATTAGATATTAGAACACTAGTTATTTAACTCTTCTTAAAAATGCTCAGAAAATTTGTAAGTGGAGGGAAATTAAGAACTTGATGAAGAAAAATATGTATCCAATGTGCACAGAATAAATGATAGTTACCTCGACCACCATATTTTTGAAAAAATATGATACACAATTGTTAATTGTACAATTAAAATACTATGAGAATGCATAAAAAAATAGTAATACAAAAATAACTATTTACAAAAAATGCACATTCGTGCCATCTTAACATATGCAGCAATTTAGCCCCATTCCACGGCTGACAGAAGAGAAAGAAATGGAGATAGAACCTTACCTATTTAAAGAAAAAAATGCCGGGTGAGTGACACGAACTTAGAAAGGTAGAGGATTTGAAAAAATGGATTCGTCTGACTCTAAAAATTCCATGCAGTCTATGACGCGTTTAAGCAAAACTGTATGAATCAGGTAATCCAGCCCAGTCCTTAAGGAGATTCTTCACTCACTTGAAACACCCGCTCCGTAATGTTAAACCAATGGGCAGGTTGTTATCGAATTTCTCGTTTAAATTTGAATATTTTTAAACGATTTTTTTGCATAGGATAGCTGAGCTCAATCTTTAATATGACTGTTTTTTACTTTTTCGAGTTCAGTTGCAGATTTGTTTAATAAAGGTACTTTTACTTTCAAAACCGGTTCCGAAACTGAAAGTATACCTTTAAAAAAAAGAAATCTGCAACAGAAATCGAAAAAGTAAAAAACAGTCATATGAAAGATTGAGCTCAGCTATCCTCTGCTAAAAAAAATCGTTTAAAAATATTCAAATTTAAACGAAAAATTCGAAAACAACCTGCCCACGGGTTTAACGTTACGTAGCGGGTGTTTACAAGTGAGTGAAGAGTCCCCTTAATTGACATTGTTTGGGATTTTTTACATGAAAGTGAGATGTTAATGTGCATTCTATGATGTAATGTAATGAAATTGATTGTTTTCCACAGATACAAAGCGAAGAGTCTCTTTTGTTTATGTGGAACAGATGTTGTTGGAATGGACCGTGATTTGTTAGGAAGAAGAAAAGATATGTGTTGTGTAAGAAGAAGCTTGTTGGGACTTCTGGAATTTGTCAGCGTTGTATGAGAATTTGTTTAAGTGTGTGTTTTAGGTATGATATCAGGAGAGGGAGGAATGTGTGCGGGAGAGACTTGTCCGTAACGGCTGACTTCGCCAACTGATCTGCCATTTCATTACTCACTCACTAAGCATGAGTAACTCCGTACCTAGTTAAAGAAAAATAATTCTGAATTGCTGTTATGATTTCCAGGACTAAATTATTTTCTATGCCAAATTTATCCAGGGCTATTAGGCCTGATAGACTATAGGAGGAGATTGGGAATGAAAAGTCTGAGTTCGTTTCTGCCCAGCCAATTGCACTATAAATTGCATATAGTTCTGCCTGGAAGACAGAGTTTTCGCTGGCCAGTTTTGCTCACCATGAAAATATATGTCTATCTTCTCTGAAGATACTTGAATCATCGATAAAAATTTTAGTTTGCCATAAGAATTCTTTAGGTTATATTCTATTTCCCTTCGCTGCAATTCGTAGGAAGAAAACTGCAGAAAATCCACAAAAAAATTAAAAGCCAGATTAACTGAGCTCATAAAACACACTCGAGGAAGATTTTCTTTCTTTTTTCAATTAATTTATAATATGATTTTTTTAATATAACAAAATATAAATATAACAAAATTAGTGTTCGCTTCATTGCTGCTTTTTTAAAGTAAGGTCACAGAACTAAACTGGAGAAATTATTACTTAACTTAAAATGCATATGCTCTGTTTCATCAGTTTGTGATGAAAATGTTATTATTATTAAATAGAGTCCTTATTTTTAAATTCTGCACATATATTTAAAGTCTTTTCCTTAATTTATTAATTACAATTCACTTTCAAAATATAGTTTGATGTTGAAATATAGCATTGTGTCTAATATTATATTATGCTTCCGTGTGCTGTAGAATTTTCAGATTTTTGAAATAAGAAGGTGAATTCGCAAGGTGCATTGTTTATATTTCAACTACGGAACACAGAAAATTTTTAATTTAGTTTTCAATAGTTAATACTTCTGCAAACTAAAAATTGTACTCGATGTGTTATTTTAATCTTATGCAAAATTTGGTTAAATATTATATACTATTCCGTATTTTTATGGTAATGTTAACTAATGTTTTAACAATTTTTGATATTTCGTTTCATAAACACATTATTTAATTTTTCTACTATGGCTATGCTTTGTGTAAAATATTTTAACATGCAAAATAAATAAACTGTTTTTTAGAAAAGAAGTATACATACTTTCTACAAAGTATATATTGTTATTGCTTTGTAATATATTTGTATTTTCTCTCAAATGCAAGTAGAAATCTATACTTTAATAACATTTAAAAAATTTTCATTTTCCATTTTGCAGAAAAACCATCCCTTGGAACAACAGAAGAGATGCATACAGAACATATAGGTACGTCTTTTATTAATATTATACAATGTTGTGTCAGTATTTTTCTATTTGTACGCTATATAAACGCGTACATATCGATATTTACTTCTCAGTCTATCCATCAGTACAAACTTGCATAAATGCGCAAGAGTTTTTTAGAAAATGACCGATCTTGTTTTCCTGTGACTACTGCGAAACTGAACATTACAATTACGTGTCAAAAAGACGAATAGTTAAGAAGATTATTACAACCTCCACCTACGTAATGTACTGCAAGAGACAAGATCAGTTGGCCGCACAAAATTAGTACTTACAAGGAAGGTCTCCATACGGGCATACTCCGAAAAATAAGAAAAAAAATATGGAATATTCTTCTCATAAGGACAGATATATTTATTTAAAAAATTTCGGTAGAATATCGATAGAGTGTCGTAAAAAAATAATGAAAATTTCGTCATTTGGCGGTTTATCACCGGTTGGCGATGGAATAAAATTAAAAAAAATTCTTTTTTATGTCAACTACTCTTTAAGGTAAAAATGTTTCATGTTGAACTTGTTTAAATAAATTTAACTTAAATAACTTTAGTTTTGCCAATTTTAGTTTCTTTTAATTCTAATTTTGTCGTATATGGGGCATTCTCACAATCTTTTGACTTTTGGGCGAAAAAAATCTGGCGAAATTAAACTTACTAAAATAACATTTTAATCTGATAGACGAATGCCTTAATGATTCAAAAAAAAAATGGTCAGCAGCGAAAAAAATTTTATTTAACTGAGGTTTATGTTAAACTTATGTTATGGAAAATTAAACTTTGCGAGTTTAATTTTTCTTACCATTTTACCACTAAAACTTTTTATTTTCTTCGAAATTTTTACTTATAATGAATTTGCATAGTACCCACAGGACATTGAAATAATAAATAATAACAATGTAGTATTTTTAGTACAAATTTTTGGTATAACATTGTCTTAAAGGGATATTAAAGAACGGACGGTAGGATAAAAAAGGGGACGGTATAGGAAAAAAGGGACGAAATAGTAAAAAAAAAGGGACGGTAAGGATGAAACAGTAAGGAAAATTACCACCTATTTTAGGCAAATCATGTTAAGACTAAGCGATAGCCACAATGTTAATTGATTTTTAGAAACAGTTGTTAACATTGAATTTTTTTTTTTTTTTTTTTTTTTTTTTTTTTTTTTTTTTACCTCGAAAAGTGCAGGAATAAACCTTCTTGAAATTGATATTTAAATGCTGATTTAAATTCTGCAGTAAATTTCCTGTCAAAGAATTTTTACATTCTTTCTCTAGCATATTTCTGCATGAGAAAATACTTAAAAAAATTTCTGTGGCTGCATCTGAAGTGATTTTCTGTATAAGTTTAGAAAGAGGTACGGTAAGGATGAAAAACCCAGGGACAGAGTTAAAAAAATAATATCAACCGTAAAAATGTGTGCAGGTTAATTTTTTGCTACATATTTATATAAAACAATTGTCACAGTTTTGGAAAAAAAATTACATCGAATTACTTTTATTGAAACAATTTTATACAGACAGCTCCAAAGTTAAAAATCAGCATCAGGGACACGGGACGGTATAGGAGTTTTCCTGGTATTTGGACCACCCAACATCATCCAAAACTTATTTATCACGTTAATATTGTTATGCAATCAGGCAATGGGATGTTCACCAGTATATGAAATTAAAAAAACACAAAAAAGTGTATTAAAATAAAAATTATTATTCAAGGACATGAAAGTCAAAAGATTGTGAGAATGCCCCATATGTATTTATAATGAAAGTTAAGTTTGAAATTTTATGAATTAAAACAAAACTTAAATTAATTACATTTTTTTCAATCTCAATACTAAGTCCAATTTGTCGATTCAATTCTGTTGCTATGGAAGCAAAAACTTCTCCGATATTGAAATGGAAACCTGCAGCATCCTTCATCTGGCCTTTATTTTGGAATACGCTTAAATATATGAAAATATTTTTTATATATGAAATTATTTTTACAGCGATAAACTTAAATAACTGCAGCAACAAGCAACATAAATATGTAATACAAAACAATATACGTATGTATTAAACTCCCTCATTGTTTAAGTTTAAATTCATTAAATATTATTTACACGCATTCTCAAAATCTATTAACAAGAAATTTTCAGATGCATTAAAATCGTCTGCTTTTCGCGAAGAAAAGGGCTGCGCGCCAAATCGCGTGACACTTTCATCTTTTCGTGCCAAATACTCGAAAGTATTATTTTTTTTTTTTTTATAGTCTTTCTACTGTAATCCCGCAGCTAAATTTGACTGATTCTTTATTACATACATAAGCAGTTTAATTGGTATTTTTTTTTTCAAAATATTCTGAGTATGCCCTGTAAGGAGACCTTCCTTGTTAGATCAGGATACCGTTCAACGGCGACCAACGACATACAAAGCTAGTTCATGACTTTTAAAAAGTCACCCGGAGTCTATCATCTTTACAGAGCGATTGGCAAAAAACGATGGAACGCTGGTTTGACCAATCACCACGTAAAGATGATACATTTTAAGGGAACAGTGACCTTTCAACAGGTCAAAAATGCTAGAAAACTGATTCAAATTCCATACCTTTTCACAAACTGTCTAATAAAGCAAATTCAATGAAATTTTTTGGATTGTTAATTATAGCTTTATTGCTACAATAAAAAAAACAGACTGATAAAAAGTATTTGAATTAATTAGGAAATCTTAATTAAGTAACAAACTGGTTTTTTTTCGTAATTACTACATATCACTGCGCTTATGATATCTCGTGTTCTTTTTAATTTTTTAACTATAAATAGATTTTAATTTAAAGATAACACTTTTTTTAACACAATGAACTAAAATATTTTAATTATCTTCATTTATAATGTTTATAATTAATAATAAAAACTAAAAAAAGAAAATATGTAAAATTTCTAGCAATTTTTTTTAAATGAATTTTTTATTATTTAAGATAATTCTAATATTTTAGTTCGTTTTATGCAGAAGTATAATATTAATGCACTCAGAAAATTTCAACCCATTATCTTTAACAGTTTTTGAGAAATCATGAGCGCAGTGATATATAGTAAATGCGAAAAAAAAAAAAAAACAGTAGGTTAGTTAATTAAGTTTCGCTAATTAATTTAAATACTTTCCATCAATCTGTTTTTGTTTTTTTTTATTGTAATAAGTAATGCTATACTCAACAATACAAAAAATTTCATTGATTTTGCTTTATTAGTTAGTTTGTGAAAAGGTATGGAAATTGAATCAATTTTTCTAGCGTTTTTGACCGGTTGAAGAGGAACTGTCCCCTTTACACATCATGAACTAGCCTTGTATGTCGTTGGTCGCGGTTCAACCCATTCCTCACGTTTGATACAAAACTTCTTATTGTTTAGGTTGTTCCTAACTTTTGTTTTGTTTTGATGTTTCTTTTATTTAAATCAACACTCATATCCATATGAGTACGTGAATTTCAAAACTCGCCTTATCCAAAATTTTAAAAAATCATGTTTTCTCAATCAATCCATTATATTGGTAAACCTGGGCGAAAAAAAACACAACATTCTGCAAAAAGAACTAGTTTTATTCTGTATTTCTACCATTGTAAAGTCTTGTTTTACAGCCAATGGACGCAGTCAGAGGTTTTTCGCGATTTCACCAAATTTCATTATCTGGATAAGGCGAGTTATGAAACTCACGTCTTCATATATAACAAGATATCATGTCTGACAATATTTTTGAATTCAGACTTCTACCGAAAGGGAATACCTCTGTGATCGGAATGAATTTTGAAAAGATATTTGTTTCTCTGGTACTCTAAACAGATAAACTTGAAGATGGAAGAAAATTTCCAGTTAGAATATTTCCTGTCTAATCAACTCCTAAATTCATCATTGCAGGGAACGACAATGCGGCGTCTATGTACATTAATTACAGAAAAAATATTTCTTGCACATTTGTAATAACAGGAGGATGTTAAGGTTCGTTGTGTGAAAATTAAAAATATCATGTTCATTCAAAATGGGAATTGAAATTCACCAGGAATGCCATTTATTTTTCCTAAAGTATGATTGGATATATTTTAGATAAATCTTATATATGTGCACGCATTCTTATGTGCTTCATAAAATAATTTATCTGTTATAAATTCAGTCTTTGACTTTCATTTTTCTTTTATTTAAACCTTCTTTGATTCCATATTCAACAGTTGGTTTTGGTATTCATGAAGTAAAATTTTTCGTTTATTTGGCGTAAATTAAATGTGTACAGTGATTGAAAATTTTAAAAAGTATGGTGGTACCACAGGAATTAAATTAAATGAGGCACATAAATATTATAAAAAATTTAAATATAAACGTTTAGTCTTTTTCATTAATTGTGAAGTCTCTTATCCTCAATACGTGAAATGTCAGTTGCATGAATGAAATGCTTCAGATTTTTGTAACATAAATTTTCAGTTGAAAATCTTCTTTTCCTGACCTCAGTAGTTTACAGAGAGAAGTGTAACTAGTAATAAAGTTTGTTAATTGTAATGTGGTATGCAAATAATTAAAATAAAATTGAATATACGAAATATTAAAGCTTATTTCAACGCAGGTCTCATTTAATCTTGTAACATGTTCAAGATTTCGGTAGATATGAAAATTTAACTTAGGTATTCTTAGTGATACAGTGCATCCAGGATCATAACTTAGATGAAGAAAAGTTAAGAAAACTGAAATTTCAAAACGCTGGAAAAAGATTACGACAGTTATTAAATTAGAGTAAATAAAAACGAAAAATTATGCATCAGACATAGGTTATAAGCAATAATGAGATATTTAAATAAGCAATTTTTTAAAAATGCACCGCAAACGATTTCTCCTCGTAGATCATAATGCAACGAAATTGTTTTGTGTGACCCAGTAAACGAAATATAAACGCTACACATGTCATTTTCAATAGCGAACATTCTATAGTGAAACCTATTAACACATAATTATTACATGATAATCCGAGTATAATGAGAGTTAAAGCACGCCCCGGCGTCAGACAGATAAACCGATGTCATAAACACTTTTCAAATGTGTTGGAAAGTGTCAAATAGAACTTTTCATTTCTGTAACCTAAGTTCATGATTAAAGTCCTTTTTTGTCTTTAAAAAAAATAAAGTAACTGTATAGTTTTAATCAAAGTACTTCTGTTCACGAATTTATGTCCAAATAGCGATGGTACTTCTTGTAAATTATTTCATATAAATTTGTTATTCGATTCGTAGAAAACAAAAATAAAGTATCTTTAAATGACAAATTATTTCTATAGAATCCAAAAGAAGCAATACTTTATGGTTCAGAAAAAGTCACTGTTTCACATTTGATAACGTCATAGTTATCAAATACTAAAACTCAAATTAGATGACATGAAAATCTTGTGTAATATTATCAGAATATTAACAAGAACTAAAGAAGGAATGATTCTTTAATACACTGCTCAAAACAATTAAAGGATATTGAGGTTGTGAATGGATCTTGCCGCTGGGGAATTGTTTAGATGATTGATACATGATCGACAGACGTTTTAGGCTATATGAGAAAAAAATTACACTTGTTTGGCAGAAAAAAAATGAATTGTATGAGTACAAAAGGGAAAAAACACAATTTGTGCAAATGAGAAAAAACGAATAAAAAAGGTGTTTCCTTCAAAGAAAATCGTTTTTTCAGCCAGGAGTAGGGTTTCCCCGTACAGCCAGCAACGTTGAATGTCTTTGAGGTATGGAGTCAATGACACTATTAATGAGGAGCTGAGGTATTCTCTGCCACTACTCCAGAAGAGCTCTTTCCAGTTCTTGGAGAGTTTCTGGTGGCGGTAGGCGGCCAGAAACTCGTCTGCCTAGAATGTCCCAAACATGTTCTATTGGGTTCACGTCGAGAGAACACGTTGACTATTCCATTCGTATGATCCCTTCCTCGAAAAGGAAATCATCCACGAATTGAGCACGATGTGGCCTGCAATTGCTGTCCATTAACATGTAATCATCTCCAATTCTTGCAGCAAGGGATTACAATATGTTTCAGGATCTTATTTCTATATCGCTAACCGGTCAGAGCTCCATTTCGAATAATGTGGAGGTCGGTGCGCCCATCAATGGAGATGCCAACATAGACCATCACTCCCCCACCGCCAAATCTGACATTTTCTAGTACGATCGCAGGATTGTTTCTAGTGTCATGTTCTTTCCAGATGAAAATACGCCTATTATCAGGATGAACAGAAAAACGGGACTTGTCAGAGAAAAACATATTGCGCTATTAATTTCTCCTCCACTTTACATACTCTGTTGCCCACTCCCTGCGGGCGCCACGGAGCCTTGCTGTTAACACAAACATACCATTGGTCTGCGAGCATACAGACCAGCAGTGTAGAACCGCTTTTCGACAGTTTGTTTCGAAACAGTGTTGCTAGTAGCCAAGGGAAAGTCTTGTTGAAGAAAAGTGGCATCCATATTTCGGTGTTTCCGAGCCGTTAGCGTTAAATATCGATTTTCATTGTACGTTGTTGCGCGTCTTCGAACTTGCCCTGGTTTTCGGCCTGCAAACATACCACTGGTCTGCAAGCATGCAGACAAACAGTGTAGAACCGCTTTTCGACAGTTTGTTTCGAAACTGTGGTGCCAGTAGCCGAGGGAAGGTCTTCTTGAAGAAGAGTGGCATCCATATTTCGGTGTTTTCGAGCCGTTAGCGTTAAATATCAATCTTCATTGTACGTTGTTGTGCGTCTACGAACTTGCCCTGGTTTTCGGCCTGCATTTTCAGTCTCCAAAAAACTGTTCCATATCCTGGAAATCATATTTTGTGAAACTCCAGTGGCTTCCGCTACTTCGGCTTGTGTTTCCAATTTCAAAACATTCGGTTGAGTAGTTTTTGCGCTGCTACATGCAGACAGACGGACGGACCAGACGACGACTACAGATGCTACGTATTTATATAATTACGAACGCACCTAAAACGACTTTTCGGAATTACAGATAAATTGGAAGAGGTTATTGTGCATTTTCGTACCTGGTTATACTATATTTTCGTAGGGTAAGAAACATTTGTCTTTTATTTTTACAGCATATAGTGCTTTAAACAATTGAATTAGTATTTGGTTTGCAAGATATATTTTGCATCCTTATGAAATGTTTGAATTATATATATACTTTTTTTTTTTCATTTTTAAATAATTTTAGAATATCTAAATATTCAAGAAATTGTTAAGTAATAAGATTTATTTATCGAAGAAAATAATATGATAAAACTTCTTCGCATATAATAAATAGTCCAGCTACTCAATAGCTTCTGCGAAATATCCTTTTAATGTTGCAGCCAACTATCCAATTAATGATCATGTAACAGGATTCAACAAAAAGAAGAAAGAAAGCAATAAATAGAAAACAAATGCTGCAAAATTCCATCGTACAGTTCAGATATTCGATTTTAAGAGAAAAATAATAATTCACTTTATTTATTTAGTCCTCTTTTTTTAAAAAATTCCTATTTCGTGAATGGAAAGAGATAACAAATGGTAACCAATAAAATATATCCTTTTTGCGAAATCTGATGCATTTTTATTTTTCAATGTTCTGAATTTATTTAATCTCGTAATTTAACTTTTATTGTTTTTAGATGCTACTATGGCTCGCACTAAAAAATAAAACAAAATTGATAGAAATCATTCCTTTATTTCCGATTTAAATAAATTTATATTAAATTTTATCAAGTTATGCGTCTAGAATTTAATGATTATTTTTTATCTTCTGCACTGTATATGATTTTTTTTAATAAGATATTATTAAATTAATAATAACTACGTACTACACGCTGTCAGAAATATTCTTCTTTATACATTAAATTATTCGTCATTTTTAAAAGTATAATTTCCTTACTCCTAGAAAACATGCTTTACCGTTAATCCGTTAATTCTTCCTGGAAGTCTGAAAAAGAGGAGGAAATTCCGTTTATTCCATTCACGCATGTGTATCGTCCGTAATAATACAAAATTTGGATTTATTTTTCAATTCCTACTATTAGTTCACACATCAGTTCACTATTAGTT
Source organism: Maratus speciosus (assembly GCA_963932465.1). Lineage (NCBI taxonomy): Eukaryota > Metazoa > Arthropoda > Arachnida > Araneae > Salticidae > Maratus > Maratus speciosus. The sequence continues at coordinate 327,091,854 of OZ010795.1, read as the reverse complement.
CACACTACTATTAGTTCACAAATTTTCAATCGTTAATAAAATACTTATTATTCATCCTATCAAGTTGAAATAATTTTTTTAAACCTTGTACTGGATGACAATTGTTGTTAATACAGATTTTTCAAATATTAATTCATTAATTACATTTTAATTAATTAATTTTAGTTTTATATGGGAGACAAAATGGCGGCCATTGGTTATTGAACAGAATTTAATGCATCTTCATATCTATAAGGGGGTTACCATAGGGGGGACCCTGTTCTGTCGCCAAATACCGCCAAGTTTGTCGCCAACTTGGCGATATATCGCCAAATTTGGTGACCAAAATGAGTCGCCAAAAGTGACGCCAACTTGGCGATATCTCTAATATTTCGCCGAATTCCCACAGACTTCCATTATAAACCTACTTGCTTATAGAAAATCAACAAATTGAGATCTTTTAATACAACAAAAACTGATATTAGCTTAAAGGATTATATTAAATTTTTCTTTGATGGCCTAGTTAGGAATTGACTTTAAAAACAAAATTTTTATATTATTTGTTAAAATGAAAAATCGAAAATTCAATAAATTAAATTTTCTAACTTATTTAAAAACAAACAAACAGAAATAATGTTTTCTAGTTTAATAAAATAGGAATTTTCTCATTCATTTAAACTTATTCGCAATTTATTCTTTAGAGTATTAAATTAATATTCGCATGAAAAATATATTCTAAACGAACACACTTTAAAAATATATAATAGTTCAATCAAGTAAAAAGAAAAAAAAAAAATCGATTTTATTCGAAAAAGCAAACATTTCTTCTCGAATTTAATTAAAAATATAATATTCATATTTTACCTCTAACAATTAAATTATGTCTCATTGAAAATATGTCAAATGTGTAATAATTTTTATCTTAATTTATTCTATAAGTGTTAAAACACCAACCATTATTTCATAACGACGAAATGAACCTTCCATTAAGTTTACGAGCTTTCTGAACAAGAAATTTAATAAGCCTTACCAATCCCCCATTTGAAGAAACCCATATCTTCACTGAAAACTCGCTCTTTACCAAGTGCTCGCTTACCAAGTGCTCGCTTACCAAGTGCTCGCTGACCAAGTGAGTAAGATGCTCTTTCGAAACGCGCGGTCCCAGGTTCAAAGCCAACGGGTTCCACGGAAAAACTATTGACATATTTTTTTAAAAACTTCTTTTCCCAGATTACAGATATTTTCTGTTCTAGAACGGAAAAAAAGAGCAGAAATTTCTTCAATTCTCGGCTATATACCGGTAGCAGTGCTGCCAGGAATATCTCCATGAATTGAAGGAAGTATTTTTGAGAGTGCAGTAGGCCATCGTTGCATCCTCCGTACAGGTGGTATGAAAAACGTGCGATTCATCCAAATGTGTAATATAACTGAAGACGCAAAAATTTGTTTGTCTCCAGAATGTTAGCTTATACACATATTACTTACTGTATTATTGATAAAAATAATGATGAATATTATGTATGCCTATTCAGATCGATATACACATTAATTATTTAAAAATTGCAATTAAATAAGTAACTTGTTAATTTTCAAGATAAAATGAGCAATTACACCACACTTAAAGCAACTGCACTTAAAATGAGCAATTACATCATTGTACCTAAAATGCAATGCGATTTCTCATAATTCGTCACACTTTGAGTATATTTTGCATTTTATTAAATATAAAGCAAATATAAGGGGAAAAAGACTGATTGTTATGCCTTTAAGTCAAAACTAACTTGTTTTGAAGAAGTTGAATTATTTTTTGTAATCTAAGCAAAGATATACCATTGTAACATTCAGGTTATTTTTGTCACTTTACAATAAGATATCCAAAGTACCTAAATGTAACTATGCATTTTATGCAACTCAGTTTATCTTAATTTTATTAATTTCATTCCTATCAGTTTTTTAATCAGTAAATACCTTATACTGCTTTATATTTAAATAATGGATCATTTAACATTCAAACATATAACTTTGACAATTAATAAACAAGAAATAATAAATGGATGACCAATACAATATTTCTTTTACTAAAACAATGTTTATTACTGTAAGTTCTGCACAACTATTTCACAAACATATAGTTTATTTGGGGAAAAAAACGGAAGATTGGCAGGTAGGATTAATTTTATTCAGTCCATAAGATGTTTTATTACACCGTTCTGGGCCTTACGAAATTTCGAGCTATTCAATACCATTAAAATTAATTTGACTTCTTTATCTCAATAATAACAATAGTTAAAATAGCAAATAAAGCTTTTGTGCAGGAATATTAAAAAACAGAAAGCCAACGTTTAAAATGTACAAATAATACGGGAAAAGCAGCAAACAGCTGTTTCGAATCTACTAGCGAGATTCTTCTTCAGTGCAAGATAGAGCAAGGCACCCTATGCTAGAAAAAGCAAAGCTGAGCAAAATGACACAGACCAACACCGGATTATATACCCGATACGGTTATTACCCGATACTTGATTTTTGTGCGCATTCGCTACCCGTATCGGGTAGGGGAGACTAGGGAGGGTTGACCCTCTTTTTACAAAAATATTTTTAATTTTTTAAATATTGATTGTAGAATAAAGTTTTATATATCATTTTATTCGTTATACGATCAGTTATCAAGATAAAATTGCTACATAAGTGCAATATGTAAGAAATTTGAAAAATGATCGATTTTAACCATGAGCAAATAATGGGTCAAGGCTCCCCACATATGGGAGGGTTGACCCACTATATGGGAGGCTTGACCCACTTTGTTTTATATTGAAATATTTGTGAAGAAAAATAAAGTCTGTTTTAAAAAAAACGCAGTAAAACATTATGCTACATGCTTTAGTTATTATAAAAAAGATTTTTGAAAATATGATGCTTAAACAAACCCGTTTAGACGCAATTGCAAATCAGAGGAGAAAAATTTTGTTTAAAGCAGAATTTCGTCTGAGCAGGTATAATTCTACAGCAGGGAAAATGAAATTTTAACATTTAAGACAGTATTCCTTTAGAGATAGGTTCCATTTTCATGGATTATTATGCCCGGAATTTATAGCCACTGTCCCGCTCTTTTTTGTCTCCTTTTCCTACTTTTTGTGACACTCGACTTGACAACTCTAATTGTCACATAGTTTGGCTTCATCTCACTGTATTCATGCTGATGAAATTTGTCTACATACCTTCCAAAAGTTTTTCGATCAATTCTATGTTCTTTTTCCGCCGTATGTGTAATTAACTGATCATTATCTTCTTTATCCCTTTCAGTGGCAAAGCACTTTCAGTACTAAAATGTTGAAATAAATGACTGGCACCGCAATTTACGAAGACATTTATTTGGAAATAAGAAAAGAGGTATATTTCACATACATATTAAATGGAAAAACTTTTATCAAATTTCTGGGCCAATGTGGTGTTTGGGAATTAAAATTAAGTGGTTTCAGAAGCATGCCACTGCCTCTGAAAATGTCAAGACTGCTGCTTTCATATTTTCTAGTCTTTTACACTGTTTCTATTTACCTATTTTAGTAATATTTAAATGGTAAAAGTTCCTATCAACTTTCCCATTTATATCTCACTAAATTTTTTCTTACAGTGGATACTGTAGCGATTTTTCACAGCTTTCTTTAATCTAAACATTTTCTTTTCCATCACCCTAGTTTACCGTGGCTTTTCAGAATAAATTTTTATATGTTTTTATATATAACCATTAATCTTTCATTATGCGTTGCGTAGTGTATAACAAAATGATTTCATCTGGTCAACCCTCCCTCACATTGACTGGGTCAAGCCTCCCCACATAGCCTTTTTTTAAAGAATAGCACATTGTTATGTTAAGTCTAAGTTACTGTACAATCTTTATGCCTGGAATGAAAGCTCGATATTTCTGCATTACTTAAAACTTACTTACTTAAATTTCTATGATATATTTTATCTGAAAAAAGCTTACAAAATATTTCTAAAAAACACAACTTTTAGGTTAAAATCCCTCACAAGTGATTTTTTCCACACCTATTTTGATTATCTGTATGAAACAAAGACTGTTGTTTGAGCATTCCGGTGGCTTTTGTTGACACCTAATGATAAAACTCTGAAATTCTTTTAAATATGAAAACTGATGGGTGGGTCAAGCCTCCCGTATGGTCAACCGTCCCTATTCTCCCCTATATATATTATATGTCTCTGTCATTTTGCTCAGCTTTGCTTTTTCTAGCACGCTGTGTCTTGCTCTATCTTGCACTGAAGAAAAATCTCGCTAGTAGATTCGAAACAGCTGTTTGCTGCTTTTCACGTATTATTTGTGCATTTTTAAACGTTGATTTTCTGCTTTTTAATAACAATAGTACCTGAAAAATTCACCCTCGTGATCAACAATTACATAACTTCTCAACTCAATATTATCATTAGACACTTGAAATAGCATTTTATTAGACAAGCTAGAATGACTGTCCTTAAACTGCCTTCAATATTGAGTGGGGAATTTTAGATGCTTGCTTAACCCTTTATGCCCCAACGGTACTTTAAAGTACCATTAAACTAACTTGTTATAAAATTCATTTAATACATCGATTTGTAGTACAGTCGAACTCCCTTATAACGAGCCCTGATTTAACGAGAACTCGGATTTAACGAGGAAATAAGAAATATTTGGTCTGCGTTAAGTCTACGAGATCATAACTCGCATTTAACGAGCGAACCCTGGTTATAGCAAGTAATATTTTTGTGATTCTTAAAATTTTTATTGACGCCTCATCGGATGAGCTAATCGTTTCTTGGAAAAATTCCTTTAACTTTCCGAAGTCATCCAAAAGTTAGTGATGAGTCATAAATCTTGAGAGCGACGATGATAACGACGAATGTGGAGAATTTCAAACTGAACCGACCCCAACATACTCGACGGCTTTTGAATGCGCAGAGAAACTTTAAACTTTTTTCGAAGCCAGGTGCGCAAATGACGATGTTTTTCAGGCCATGAGTCTTCGCCAAAGAACAATAGCACAAGAAAGAGACAATAAGACAGTTCAAAGCAAATTAATCAATTTCTTTTGTACTGCACAGAAACAATAAATAAATAAATATGTATAATAAAATAAGTATGCATGATTTTTTATAATTTTTTACGAACCCGTTTTTTACGAGCACCCGGCTATAACGAGCAAATATCTCGGTACCTTCAAGCTCGCTTTAAGCGAGTTCGACTGCAATAGAGTTTAGAATGAGTTATAGATACGTTAATTTATCTTATTTTAAAAGCTTTATTGGTTGAAACAAAATAAAGATATTTTTAAAAGGGTGATTTCTTTTTCATTCGCATCTCTTCAGCTTTCTTGACGTTGAAAGACTGTAGGTAAAAAGTTTCCGTTCGGAATTATTCCTATATTTCTATTGCAAGAGCGTTATATTTTTACATTTCCTATAATTCTAAAAAAAAATATTTTAAATAAATGATTTGAGTGCAGTTGTAAAAATTGCACAAAATTGCTATCAATATAAATTTAATTAATTAATTTTAATTGGAAAAATCCTACTAAAATTTATTAAGGAGTTTCAAGACTGTTAAAATTTAAAAAAAATAAATAAATAAAAATAAAAAAAAGACCATTTTCAACATTTATTAGCTTAAAATGTATTTGATTTTAAGATCCAATTTTAATTGGGATGAAAGATATAACTATGTTCTTTCATTTCATGTATTTAAAAAAAAAATTTCAAGATGCAGAATTTGCATTTATAGGGGGGCTCCAAATTGTCAGATAATTGACGAGCAGAAAAGTGGCATAACATACATATTACGCACATGACTGCAAAATAAATTTTGCAACTAGAATGAAAATTTTTGTGCCTACTTATACTCTAGATTATAATAATTACCCTGAACCTAAATAAATTTGTATTTAAAGCATTTTTTATATTTTTAATACAAAGTTGTATTTAGCTAATGCAAAATTTAGAAAATTTCAACAGTATAATCACCTAAAAAAATATTTTTTTGAACAATAAAATGGAAATTTTAGGTTCAGTTTTTATAGACTAACATGAAACATATGTTTTGAAAACTTCAGAAAAAAATATTCAAAAGTTTTTGAGATATCGTGCGCGTTATGCCCAAAAAATCATTTAGAAAAAAATGACTTCAAAGTTTCGGAAAAGCCGCTTCAGCTATTGAGCGGGTATAATTCTAAAAGCCATAACTTTTGTTCTAATGGGAATTTCAAGGAAATAATTATATCAAAATGTTCAGAAAAGATAGGAATTTGACATCTAAAAAAATTAAAATTCCGAAAATTTTAATGCTTTAAGAGTCCTGAAACCCCTTAAATGATTGTGTAAATCTGCTAATGTAGTTTCAAAAATTAACGGAAAATGTTTTAGAAGGTGAAATTTTCATGAATTCATAATTTGGCTCATAAAGGGTAATGGGAGGTCATACTTCATTGGCTAAAAATTTACGTGATGTTTACTTTTTTTCAGTTACTAAAGAAAGAGATATAACCATCGGACTTTTTGTATTATATTTATTGTGTCAAAAAAAATGAATAATATGTCTTGTGCAGATGCGCCATTGACTTCCAATCGGGTGGCCATTTTTCAGCGGTCACCAGCATCTCAAACAAATTAGGTCACCATATTATGAAATTGTGTTGTATTCTCTGGAGCCTATGCCAAAATTTAGTTTAAAAAGTCGTTCTTGACAAAATAGCGGTCATTTGAACAAAAAAAAGTCGCTTTTTCGTCTTTAAAAAAAAAAAAAAAAAAAACCTTTTGTGAGCTCTAAAAAAGATTTAATCAATAAAAATTATACTTTTCGGTGGCGTAAGCTCCATCAAAAACGATTAGCGTGCTTTTAAATAAAAAATAAAGAAAATCGGTTCAACAGTTTTTGTGAAAAATGGTTGCCCAGTTAAAAAAAAAAAAAATGTTTCGAGAAAAGCAAGTTTAAATTTTACAATAACGTTATGTTCAACGAGCGAGGTTACATTCAAGGAGCAATCTATACTGTAAGGAAATGGAATATCACGAAACTATTTTGTTTCGACTGTCTACACACTTGAAGAATGCAAAAAATCCAAAAGAAAAATAATCGAAAATTTTTACCCAACGAAGTAGAATCTCTTCTTAAGCATTTTGTTAGAAAATAAATTACACCGGGAAAGTAAGGTAACAAAGGCAATGGAATTGTATTAAATAAACCATGTTTATTCAATTAAAAAAATATCTTTTAAAAAATCAAACTCATAACTAAAGACAATAATTCAGACCATGTTACCTTGAGACAAATATTTTCTAAGAAAATTTTGAAAAGGCACTTTTACCTTCTCTCCTGTTCATTGGATTCAAAATTTAACCTATTGATCATATTTCTCTATTCTTTGCTTAAGTATGCACCGCTACTATTCCGTCATATTTTTAATTAATTTTTTTATAAAGGCATGCATTTTCCTACTACAATCCTTTACAATACGCAATTAAGTACTCAGCCCAAGGAAAATCACTGTAAATTACTATGGGGAAATTCCTGAATTTATTAATTCAACAAAATTCAATTATTCACAAATTTTGCTTTTAATCGTCATTTTAATTCATTATATGAAAATACCGCATGCAGGGTTGCTACAGCCGACTAATTTTATATTCTAGTTGTTCCACTATTTAAAAAATATATTCTTTGGGGTAGATTTCTCTTGCAGTTGTTTTAGAAACATATAGCAAGGATTATAATATGGAAAAAGTGATACGAATCCTTTGAAATAGAATAAAAAAACTTCTTACCTTGCATAAACTTACCCTAGTACATCTGTTGAAAGCTTCTCGGCATTTGAAGGATCTAATTCGTCGCTAATAGATCAATACTATAAAAAAATCAGACGGTAACTTTCTATGAATATTTTATATCAACTCTAGTTCAAAATGCTTTGTCTTTTTCCCCTTTCAGTTTCGGTAAATAAACAGACCTTCCATGCCGTGACGTCAAAGTGATTATTCGAAGGAATGTTGTGGAGGATATACTGTGGTATACGCCGTATACCTTCTGGATAACTGCATATACCCTTTGTAGCTGTAGCGTATACCCTCTGCCTATAGCATAAACCCTCTTGAGCTTTTTTACGATGACACCACTGGTTATTTCTCATTCAAAAATAAAAAACGAAATGGTAATCTTGATTTCGGGATTATTCCCTGTATTTCGTAAGTTATGTGAGAGTTTGATAATGAACCATATGTGCTGCAATGGGAATTTCTGCTAGAGGAAACGCTTTAAATGCAATAACATGTTTCGCCTTTTGTTCCTGCATTGCAAATGTTTTATTACGTCACATTTATGTACGATTCTTGCGTTAGGATTTTAGGTATAAGAACTTTGTCGCATTTATGGATCATCAACATTTAGGCACATTGACCTTACATCCAAATGAGCGATAAAGCTATATAGCAAGGCGCGATGTAACAATTGTCCACTACTTTGAATATCTGTGTTATTTGTAGAATAATCACCATTTATTTTACATTTATTTCATATGTATTTTCTATTACATATTACATATATTTTTAAGGCTAATATTTCATATTTATTCATTTAATTTAATTTCATATTCTTTTTTGAAATGGATTAGTACTGTTTTTAAATTAATGTTTTTTGATGAACATTCTCCGTAAATTATTTTTTGATAAAAAATTTTTAAAAATTGTATGTTTTTTATTAATGTTAATTCCTATTTCAGAACCCACCATTAGAAAAAATGAAATTGTATACGAAGAAATTCGTCCTATTGCAGACAATATCAAACTGGGTAAGTATTATATTATTTGTCATGGTTCGTGAATAAGTAAAGTTGTAATAATAGATGCATTTGTGTTACTTACGTCTCCTTTTAACCATTTCGCGATGAGCGACATGTACAAGGTGGCCATAATTAAACTGACAGTACTCAGAGTGTTCTGTAACGCGATTTAATTGAGAGAATGACGTCAATTTTTGTAAGAAGATTAAACAAGACGGGGGACGAAGGAATCCGCGAAAAAAAATTAGTTCCAAGCGTCACCACTAGGGGAATATGTGGCGCTGTGTAACAGAAAAGAGAGTTAAAAAATTTCAGAATCAATACTGAAATAAAATTACCTCTTATTTAGCACATTTAATGATTTAATTCAAGTTCAATGCGCCAATAATACTCTCTTTTCCGTTACACAGCGCCACATATTCCCCTAGCGGTGACTTTTGGAACTAATTTTCTTTCCTTCTCGCCTCGTTTAATCTTCTTACAAAATTTGGCGTCATTCTCTCAAGTAGATCGCGCTACAGAACACTCTGAGTACTGTCAGTTTAATTATGGCCACCTTGTATATGTGCCGTACAGAGTGCATGGAATCCTTGAATTTGAACACCAGTAAACAGAATTTTTGCCTTATCTAATTACAGCCTCTCGGAGATTCTATAAGGCAAAAATTGCTATTCAGAAAAACTGGTGCCTAAAAATTAAAAGACGTGTTAAGGATTCACGAGGGGAATTATCAACTCCAAACTGACTACTTTTAAAAACGTTCCAAAATTCAATTCTTAAGAACCTACACTAGTCACGGGAAGAAACAAGAACGCTGATGTTTAGTCCATGGTGACGTTATTTTCAAATATCTCGCCTGCATTTTAATTATTTTTAAATGATTTTTTATTATTTTCTTTTTCATAAGATAGCTGAGGTCTATCTCTAACCGGGCTAGTTCTTACTTTTTCGATTTTGGTTACAGTTTATTATTATTATTATTATTAAGATCGTTTCAATTTCAGAATGGGTTCCGAAAGTGAAATATTTTTTTTTTAAATCTTAAACTAAAATCGAAAAGTAAAAACTAGCCCCGTTTGAGATCATCCTTAGTTATCATATGCTTAAAAATCATTTTAAAATATTAACATTAGCTTCCTAGTCTTTTCCCGTGACTAGTGTAGTACTTTAACGGCCCCCTCTGTTTTACACAAAATAAAAATTCCTTGCTATTAAATTATACAAATCATATATACATTACGAATCTATGCTTCACCTCTCACATTTAGTGTAACGTGCGATTATTTCATGAATAATTTAGCATCTGAAAAACTGTGAACAGATAATGGTTGCCGTTAAGTCAATAAGTAATTAGAAGTTGGAGTCAATTAGTAAAAGTATTAAGGAAGCATTGAAATGTTATAATTATAGATGTTTAATGAAGCTTTGTAGTGTGTTTTTACAAATCGTTTAATAGATCTAGGAATAATCGTTGTTTGGACATTAATTCACCTCTGATCAAATTCCTGAAAATGGTGAGTATGAAGAAAACTGAATCGTAAATGTTACAGAAATCATTTTCACTAGCTTCATGTCTGTGTATGTTACTATCTGTTACAATAGTCTATTTTAAATGTATAGCAATTCGATTATTGTTACAAAAATTAAAGATCCGACAAATAAACGCATGGAACAATTTTCAAATTGAACTTGAGAACATTTTCAAGTAATACGCTCAAATTTCCTTCAATTTAAGGGACCACAGGACCTTTGAGTTTGTCGAAACAATCAAAAACCTTTCTGCCTAAAATATATATCCTTAACTACATTATCCAGAAAAATAAATGTTGTATGTGAGTTATTCCATGTCAATTGAACCAGACTTTATAACCCGACCGACAGGAATTTGGATGAAACTTGGTGTATATACTAATTCTATCATGATATGAATACATCAGAAAAATTTCCTTCCTAGACCTCATAGTTTGTGAGATATGGGGGCCCGATTTATGGATTTTTCTCAAATCGCACATTTCTGAGTCTGTATTTTTAGATTGCAGTTCCATTTTCAAAAAATTGTTTCTCTGGATCTAAAATGCGAATCATCTTAAAAATATCACCGTAAGTACATCAAAAGATGCAGATTTTAATAAAAATATATTTTAAAAATTAATTTTAAATATTTAGGCCCAAAAAATTAAACCAAATTTGAAAGTTATATTTATTTTTCTAAATTTTGTGACTTTACGAAAAAGGCTCTACGCAAAAAGGCAAATGAAATTTCCAATTTCTTTTTGTTTTAAATAAAAGTTTATACTTTGGACTTTCTATTTATGAAATAAAAATTATGTCTTCCTCATGGCTTATGCAAAAATTTTGAATTATTTTGGGATGCTGTACCTATCAAGAGATAAAAATCTTTAACTTTGCTTATGGTACCTAAATAATTGCTGCACATATTAAATTTAAATTTATTAATCATTTTGATTTATTTTCTAAAATTAACCCTTAAAATCAGACTGATTTATTTATTTTTATAACAGTAGAAAATTTGTATGGTATTGGTACATATCACATAATATCTGAAATGTGTTGTTCTCAATCTTATCGCATATGCTTGTAGCATAAATGTATATCTATCATTGGATAATTGGTATAGTATTTCTATAAATACGTTCACAATGGTAGTATGAAATGAATATGTACAATATTTAATTGAAGGGGTGTGGATATTGAAATCATAGATTTTTTTCTCATTTTACTCAGAAAAAACAAAGCAAAAGCTTTACTTTGTAAATACAAAAAAAGAAGCACTTATATTAAATAAATTCAACAAGTCATAGGAACCACAATAATTATTTAGGTACCACGGTTTAAATTAGACATATTAGAGACTTTTTTTTTTTTCTTGAATTGCGCAATTTCCCAAAACAGGGCAAAATTTTTACATAAGCTAGGAGAGAGACTTCATTTTTATTAAAATTGAAATAATCATTAATTAAATCCAGGGCCCGGCTAGCAAATTTCTGTTCCTAGAGCAATTTAAGTTTTTCGTACCCCTTAGATTGGTTGATTTACTTATACTAGTTTTTTTTTACATGTTACATACCTATTCGAAAAATTTCAACTCAAAAAATTTTAAGTTTTCCGGAAAATTGAAAAATTATTCCAGGAATAAAAATAAAATATTTTTTCTGTTATTTATTGAAATGGGTTTTTAGTAACAGATTGAGATATATTTTTGTCATTTCATGGTATTAATATCTCAAATATCATATTTTTTCTCAATTATTTAATTTTTTAATGGAAATTTAAATGAAATTATGAAAAATTGTGTGCCCTTCGGAAATTTCGTACCCAGGGCGTGAGCCCCGGCTGCCCGTGCCATAGTCAGAGTCTGACTAAATCTAATACATTAAATAAAATTGCTTATAAATATTTTTAAAATTTAGATTGTTGTAATTTTTTTATGTAACAAATAAAGAATTTGTTGAATTATATGCAAATTTCTAAAGCTAAAAAATCAGAATAAACATTATATTTAAAAGATTGAAATTCAAAATATAACTGAGCTAAATATAAATATACAAATAAATGACGTACTTTTGAAGTATCACTTAAACTTATTTTGCAACATTATTTTTTTGTGCAATTAAAAATTTATATTTATTATAAATAGGCAACATTGAGAACCTTCTATATATATTTCAATTTTCCTATCTTACTGCAACTCCAAATATAATAACATAACAAAACATTGGTATATTAGAAGATCTTCGTGATTTAGTATCTAAAACACTATTGTCTTTGTATTTCAAAATCGGTGGCTATCCCCTCTTCCCCCCCCCCCCCACTCCCAACCCTTTGAGAAAAAATGATAAATATCTTAAGGGGAAATTCTTTTCATTTTGGCAAAGGTTTGTGAAAATTTGCAATTTTTATATTGCCAGAGCACCCATCACTAAAGTCAAAGACTTTCTTTATATCAGGAAATATCTCTTTTACAAATGATATCACTTTCTTCTGTGTTAAACACAGAGTGACATCATGTTGCATATCATTAGATAAAATATGTATGTTGTTTGCTGATAATCTAATACTGAGAGATTGAGTGTACATAACAGTTGGATCAAGAGTGCAGCTTCTTTGATCCAATGGTAACTTTAAACCTCATCTTGAATAAGAAAAGTAAAAATTTTGCTGAAATCCAACAAAATGATAGCTTTTTGAGGGCCAATGTTTGCTTTAGTTTCTGTTAGGAAATTAGAATTAGCTTTCGTTATAAAAGAGTGGAATAACATTTTCCAAATATTTTACTTAGCTTGTCAGAAATTCATTTAAAGGAACCGTGCTCTAATACTGGATTGAGTACCTAGAGTTATAATCCTCAAGATTTTTTCGAAATTCCTGTTTAAAAAGGGAATACAACTCGTGTAGATACACATTATATCAATCGCTTTTGTGCATAGTATATTCTTAACAAGGCTAACTAATTTTTTTTCCAGTCATGATTCTTCAATATTCATTACAATTATAAAACTTTTCAATTAGTTCAATTGTTTCTGGACTTGTGGCTGTGGCTTTACCTTTTCTTACTTCTGGCATAGACAAGATTCTCTTTTCTCTCAGAAGTTGTCATAAGGGTCTTGCAGCATAATTAGTTACTTCAAATTCATCTATTATTTTCTTTTGTAGCACAAGGAAAAATATATTACCCTTCTATTATGAGAAAACGCAGACTAATAATAATTTGATTAACAGATTCGAAAACACCTGCCTTTACTAAAAAATTTTATCCTGCCTTTGTCAGAATTTGTTTATACAAGGCAGGTGTAGAAATATGTTTCATCCTGTAGAAATGAACTAGGCTTTGTTAAATGTAAGGTATTTAAACTATAAAAAACATTTTTAAAATGATTAAAATTATCCAAGATAATAAGATAGAATTTTTTTACAAAAATGTTAAATACAAATAAAGTATTTTAATTCAAACACACATACACACACAGAAAAAAACATATTGAAAATGTGATTGGTAAAAAGTCATTATTGCATTTTCTTATTCTATACCAACAAAAGATTTTTTGTTTACAGTTATATTGTAAAAACAAAATTAAGGAATTGTTTAAATTTAAAAAAATGCTTATAATAAAAGAAAATACATGAATGAATAAATAAAGGAAACATAAGGATTATGCACAAAATTTAATTGAGGTGGGATAGACTGCAGTCATAGACTCCACCCCCCTTTTTTTTTACTCACAGGGAAAAAAAACAAAGAAAAAACTTTACTTTCCAAAAGAAAAAAAGAAAGAAACATTGAATAATATATTCAACAAGTCATAGGAACCACAGTAGTTATTTAGGTACCACAGGTAAAATTAGGCAGAGATTTTTTTTCTGGATTGATGCAGTTTCCCAAAACAGGGCAAAATTTTGCATAAGTCATGAGAAAGACATGATTTTTATTTCATAACTAGAAAGCCCAAAGTGTAAATTGTTATTTAAAACAAAAATAAATTGGAAATTTTATTTGCCTTTTTGTGTACAGCATTTTTCGTAAAGTCACGAAAATTTGGAAAAATAACCATAACTTTTAACTTTGGATTAATTTTTTGGCCCTAAATATTTAAAATTAATTTTTAAAATATATTTTATTAAAATTTGCATCTTTTGATGTACTTACGGTGATATTTTTAAGATGATTCGCATTTTAGATCCAGAGAAACATTTTTTTGAAAATGGAACTGCAGTCTAAAAATACAGACTCAGAAATATGCGATTTGAGAAAAATCCAAAAATCGGACCCCCCATATCTCACAAACTATGAGGAAATTTTTCTGGAAAAGGTCTTTAAGGAAATTTTTCTGATCTATTCATATCATGATAGAATTAGTATATACACCAAGTTTCATCCAAATCCCTGTCGGTCGGGTTACAAACCATAAACAAATTGGTTGAATTGACATGGAATGACCCATGTACAAAATTATTATTTAAATTTTAAATTTAAAAATTCATCTGACTAATGCGTGATTAAGTGCGCATGATAAAACTCTAAATTATGCATATAGAAAACAATTTTTCAACAAAATAGAATCATAACACATCAATTTCTAACTTAAAACCAAAATATACGCAAAAAGTTTTGTTTAAAATTTAATTTTAGCACAAAATAAAAAAAATTAATTGAAAAAAAATTTCAAGTTTTTCTAATATAAAAAAATAAATAACCGAAATATGTGAATTTTTTTGGTTTTAGCATGTAGACTATAAAGAAATGCATATTAGGTTATTATTTTTTAAGCTGTATCTTGCATAGTAGAAAAGTAACAGTAAGCGCAAACTCCAAATTTACTAATCTCAGAAAACATTTTTCAATGTTTCAATATCTACAGGCATTCAATAATACTCACCGTCTATAAATGATTATAACTCAAGAAATAATGCAGATTTTTTAATGGGGTTTTTTGCATATTTTTGTGAAATTTTAAACCATTCATAATAAACTAAAAACCGAAAACTGATTTTTTGAAAGTTTAAAGGTCCTGTGCCCCTTAAAAATATATGACATCATTAAAACACATTTTGCCCTATAATGGATAAAAAGAGAAAAAGACCATACTTGACTTCTTTTAACAGACTCTATATGCCAACATCCCCCCCCCCCAAAAAAAAAAAAAAAAGAAAAAGAAAAACTCATATAAAGTCAATATGACGTAGATTATTGTTAATTCAAGGCATACTGTTGTCTACTATACAATGATCTAGTTAATTTATAGAGTATAGGTCAGGGATGGCGAACCTTTTCACGTCCACGTGCCAAATTTTCCCAAAAATATACTTTATACGTGATCATGACGTGCCAACAATAAAAAAAAAATTAATGGATCAAAAAAATAATGAATCAAAACTACTTAAAATTTTGTTTTTAGCATTAAAAAAATACAGGTAATATTTGATGTTATACTGTAGAAATTTATTTAAAAAATATTTCTGTTGTCTCATCTTAAATGCCAAATAATTTATATCCGCTTCGTACTTAGTTATTTTCGATAGAATGCAAGTTTAATTGCACTCACTTGACAAGACGTTTTCAGTTGAATTTTTCATTTTTTTTTTAACCATTTGGAAAAATGGTTATTGTCCTCGTCAGGGTAGGAAATCAAAAGCATATCTGAAGCTTTTTATTGGTTTAATCTGCAATTTATTCGTTTTCTGATTGGTCTATATAGTAATATGTATTTCCCTTTACTTTCAACAGAGATGAACAACAGAGTGTTGCCACTATGACGAAAAAGTAATAAAAACTACAAAAAAAATAATAACTCAGAAACAAACTGAGATATAGCTTTCAAACAAATTGCATTTAAAAGTACATTTTTTTTTCTCTTTACGACGATATAAAAAGTAATATTGTGGGATGTTTAGAAGTTTAAGAAATAAATTTCATTTAAAATTGGTCGTCAGATTTCTTGGAAATCTGACGATGGAAAAGCCTTTTCCCGAACAGCCAATGAAATGCTTGGATAATACGTAAGTTTCAGGTGAATAATATGTACGAGTCGCAGGCGATTTCTATCGCTTGCAACTTTTACGTGTAATAACATTATTAATGTTTAATTCATGGCGTACGTAATGTATGATCAACTCCGTGCTATTTTTTATGCCTTAAATTTTAGTCTTTGAAAAAATCATTTTCCAAATGGTCGTTGTAATTTGTTAAATTGCATTTTTTTTTTTTTTTTTTTTTTTTTACGAAGAGAATGTTTTGCAGAAAAAATTGCAAAATAGCAAGCGCCAGTAACTACAGCTTTTAGTGTCTGCAATTGAATTCCAAGTTGTTATAATTTTACAATCAGCATTTTTCCTTATTACACTTTTAATTTTTGTTTAGCGATAATCTTCTAACTCAAAATTTTCTGAGCCGATATTGAGCTAGATTCGGATAAATTAAGTTATATTTCAATTTCTTCAATCTGTGTGACAATCACAACCAACCGAACTAATCGGATTCAAGTACCACAGACAACATCTATATTAATTAATGCATTTTGTGAAATTCTACTTTTTTTTGATGTAAAATTTAAATCTATGCCGTGCCAAAAATAATCTGCAGCGTGCCACTTATGGCACGCGTGCCATAGGTTCACGTCCCTGGTATAGGTGTTTCATCATTTTATAAAAGTTAAAATACCAACTGATAGACCAAAAGATAGATAAATCGAATTCATAAACATTTTTCAACCGAAATTGACTATTCAAGAAGTTTTCCTTCTTAAAAGAAAATTAATAAAACTACGATTATATTATTGTCAGATTTTTAATTAGCATCGAAAATTCATTTCATAATCGTTTTTATCTTTGCTCAGGAAGCTATATTCTTTTGCATTTGACGAAAAAGAAATGCATTAATTAATTCTTCTCGAAACTTTACTCGAAGGTTTACTAATTGCATAAGATGGAGATATCCCTATAGGAATTTGAAAGATATAGGAGAAGAATTTCAATTCTTGTTATACGTCTAGCATACAATCTTGTAACTATCTTTGCATTTCTATTTTTGGATATGCTTGACCAAAAATTCTTGCGATTGTTTTTCTTTTTTACTTTATATATGTATATATATTGTCGTAATATTACATACCTATAGCATAAAACGTTTTACAAATGTTTTGTGTCTTTAAGAAAAAGCTTTTATTATTAGTGTTTATTGATTTTTTTTAAGTAGAAAAGTGTTAATACAATACGTCAAGATAAGGTTAATTTATTTTACATTAAACAATTAACTGTGTAATAATGGTTGAGTGTTTGTAATTAATTATTTTAAGTAATATAACCTTAAACAGATTGTGTAATAAATAATGTACTTGTATTTCAGAAAGGAAGGAAAGAAGAGAAGAAACAGAAAGACAAGAATCTCCAACATATTCACATCCAATAGGTAAGAAAAAAGCTGAATAACGTTGTAAAATTTTTAAATTTCGATTATACAGCAATTTCCATTGAACTGATTCAAAATGTAAATATTTATATTGTAAATTTATGAACTTTAAACTCATAAATAGATTTTCTTTAAAAGAGAATGCCTTAACGGTATGTGTTAGAGAAAAGTAGAATGAACGCCTTCTCAAGTGGTTTCCTTGGACCACAACCCTTCTCAAACAACAAAATAGCCGATTAAACCGATAATGTTAAAACTAAGGCCTGTCATGCAAATTATCGTATTATACTTATATTTCAGGGGGGTTTTAACAATGTTTTTTTAATGTACTTCGCATAAAAAGCTTTTTTTAACCCTTTAACTCCCGACATTTAAAAAAACTAAAATAAAAATTACGAAGTTTTGACATATTGTTAATAATGCTCCCCATAAACTAAAAATCATCTAATAAAAAATTCCTGGCGATTATTTTTGTTGTTATAGAATGATCAAACATCATGAACACACATTTTAAGAAAATTCTATAACAAAATTATAATTACTTAGAACTATTTTAATAAGTTTAAATCAAAGTTTCTAGTTTATTTAACCAAAAAATATATATTTAGCTACTTCCGTTATTAAATTATATCAAAATTTGATGATTTTATAAAAGCTTACCTCAACGAGAGCATATATCTTGATTCAAAAATTTCTCCGTGAAATTTGTCTTCAAAAAATTCTCTCCTATATTGGTTTGATTTCTAAATATTTGTGCTTTTGATAGGGAAATGATTAAAGATGCACACGAAATTTTAAAATTCTTTTTAATTAAATTAAACGTCTTAAAAAATCTTTCAGGCTTATGAGGCGTTTTTTTTTTAATCGAGTTGGCAAATCATGATAGTACATGCTTTTGCCCAAACTTCATTTTTGCATCGTCTAATTTCTTTGAATATCTATTTTTTCTTACTTTTGTATATATTTTAACTAACATTATCTTTCTTATTTAGCCAGTTTAAAAATGCCTCTTCTTTTCTTGAATACTTTTAAGAATTTCTTCATTTAGCCAGCTCTTGCTGTTGTCTTTCATTTCTTCTTCCTGTACCCTATAACTCAAAATCAACAGCGCTAATATTTTGTTTAAGATGGTTGTGTAGATTATCTGCCATAACTTTAATATTTACAATCAGTCTATCAGTAATCCTTTTCTCATCTACTCCTTTAAGTGTCTCACATTGTAGTAATTCAACTTTAAATGCTGCATAACAATATTTCACTTTTATTTGTTGAATAGATATTTTTGCCTTACTCGTTAATCGAATCCATCCAAATTTTGCTTGACTATAGAATGATCTGATCGACAGATTATAACTCGATATACTCTAATATCCTTAATTGTGGCTGAAGTACTTATACTTTGCATTGTTATAATCAGATCAATAATCATTTTCTGGTTCATCCGTTCTTTGTGCCTTGTGTAACAATTGGTGTCCTTATGTTGGAAAAAAGTATTCTGTATTTTAAGATCTGGTTATTCACAGATTTCAATAAAACGTTTCCCGTTCTAATTGCAAATTTCTTCCGTAAGTCTTCCAATAACATTATTTCCTAGTCTTTTTCTATTTTTAGGTGCGTTCGTAATTATATAAATACATAGCACCTATAGTCGTCGTTCAGTCCGTCTGTCTGTCCGTCCGTCTGTCCGTCCGTCTGTCCGTCCGTCTGTCCGTCCGTCTGTCTGTCCGTCCGCATATAACAGAGCAAAAACTACCCGACCGAATGATCTGAAATTTTTAATATATAATTGCTGCAAAATTTTGTCGAGCCATTTCCAATCTTATGAAAATCGGATGTATAGTTTAATTACAGGGACAGTCAAAAGTTTTTCTTTACATTACGGCCAATGGGAAAAATTATTGCAAGTGAATTTTAATGATGTTACAGACTTCCGAATGGTCTGAAATTTTTAATATATAATTGCTGCAAAGTTTTGTCGAGCCATTTTCAATTTTATGAAAATCGGATGTATAGTTTAATTACAGGGACACCCAAAATTTTTCCGTTACATTACGGCCAATGGGAAAAAATTATAGCAAATGCATTTTAATGATTTTACAGCCTTCCGAATGGTCTGAAATTTTTAATATATGATTGTTGCAAAATTTTGTTGAGCCATTTCCAATTTTATGAAAATCGGATGTATAGTTTAATTACAGGGACACCCAAAAGTTTTCCGTTACATTATGGCCAATGGGAAAAAATTATTGCAAATGCATTTTAATGATTTTACAGCCTTCTGAATGGTCTGAAATTTTAAATATATAATTGCTGCAAAATTTTGTCGAGCCATTTCAAATTTTATGAAAATCGAATGTATAGTTTAATTACAGGGACAGTCAAAAGTTTTCCGTTACATTACGGGGAATGGGGAAAAAATTATTGTAAGTGCATTTTAATGATGTTACAGACTATGCACTTATGAAGCGCAAAAAAATATACATTCAGTACAATGTGGGGTGCAAAAAATAATTATAAAACTAGTTATAGTACGAACGCACCTCATTTGCCACGTTTGACGAGCAATTTCCAACTTGTTTTCTTTAAAGTCTTCCAACAAAAGGTCCCTTTTCTGTCTGGTGTTTCAACGATGCCCCGTAATAGTGATTGGCGATAACGATATGTTTTATAGATAATATGGGCAACTCGATTTTATCTATAGTATCAAAATTTTTATCGATGTCTCTAGTTAATAAATTGCTATTATTATTCCATATCAGATCCCATTTTATCAAAAATCGCCATAAAAAATGCACGACTGACTTCGTTCTAAGTTGACTGTTTTTGCATTAGCTGTTTCACATCCCCTCTTGAAACGTTGGAGATTTTGTTTAAGGTTCGAAGAAGAGTGCAGCCAAAACGCTCAAAGGATAGACTCATCCATCGAAAAGACGTCTAAAATGGGAGCTGGATATAATATAGAAGCCAATAACGGAAATTGCAACATCCCTGGCGGTGAGAACAAGACTAATATGGCGGTATTAGAGGAGATGACAAAGACGAATGATCCAAGTTATGTGAAGAGGGGACACATAGAGCATGAGATATCCAATAAAGAAAAAATAAGCAACCTTCCCTGTCGGAGAGAAGAGAACTAAAATGGTGGTGGTTGGAGGATAAACTAAGACGAATCGTCCAAGTTGTGTGTGGATCGGATACATAAAACCTGAGGTATCAAATAAAGATATACACTATGCAGCAGCGCCCCCTGGCGTAGAGAACAGAACTAAAAGAGTGGTGGGGAGACAAACCAAGACGAATGGTCCAAGCTGTGGAAGAATCGGACCTATAAAATCTGAGATATCGAATAAGAAGAAATTTATACTTTCGAGAATCGTTCATCTTTATTTTCTTCAAATCGTCATTATGATAGAATAGATCGTTCGATAGTGGAAGTATCGATTTATTCCGTTACTACCTGCCAAATTAATTTAATTTGTTATGGGTGAATAATATTAATATATTCCGATAATTCCGCTATCGAACTATCGATCACAGTGGCGATTTGATGGGAAAGGGGAAATAAAGATGATCGATAAATTGATGAGATCAATAGACAGAATCTAATTTGGTAGGAAACTGGCCATAGTACTGGAGATAGATCGATAATTCCACTATCAAACTACCTATTCTATCTACTCTGTCGAATTATCAATCAAAATGACGATTTCAAGAAAATAAAGGTGAACAATAGACTATAGAGTTATGTGCTACAGACTGCACAGCTCTTTCTGACCCTTTGGGGTATTTTGGCCTCCTCTTCCTCCCCGTTCCCGTTTTTGAATCCCCTAGTTAGCCCCTAGTTAGTAAAATATATTACAAAGGATTTTTCTCCATATACCACAATGTAACGAAATTCTTTTGAGTGTCCCGATAAACGAATTGTAAATACCACACACTTCATTTTCAATACCGAACATGCCAGAGTAAATCTCAATAACATTATAGCAATTAAATAGCAATCCCAGAAGATTTACGCATATTAGAATGCGGAAAGAGAGACAGACAGATGGATAGGCAAAACTTACTCATAAACACTTTTCCATTTTTTTGGAAACAATAAAACAGGGAAATCGTATATGATAATTTGTAAAGTAACCCTTTATTGCGCAGCTTTGCATGTATGCAAACAACAGTGTTTTGAATTTAATAGATTTTTTTAATTCGTATATACCCAATTCACACCAGAAAATTAAAATAGCAATATCTACTTTAATTAATAACAGACATTCCGTATTTAAATAAAGCGAAATTAACCATTGAAACTTTCTGGTGTAAATTCAGATTCTCTGAAATGCGTAATTTTTAGAACGTATTCTATCATGGGAATTAAAGGGTTAAAGGTTAAGTTTTATAAAATAAATAATTACATAAAATAAGGTATTTGGAGACATACTTATTAAAATATTTACTAATTTGCAATATTTTAGCGTAAAACAGCCACACGACAGTAGTTTTTACTTATATTGCAGATTTGCAACAGAAGAAAAGATTGACATATTATATGAAAAATGTATCTCTGATTTTTTTTTCATTATTTTTCCTGTGTAATACATCTTTCAGAGAATCATATATAATTTTTTCGAAACAAAATAAAAAATCGCGCATTTAAGGGTTAATATATTTTGCGCGTCCTGCTTGTCGAGTAACAGATCCTCTATTCAAGAAAATACATATAAACTGCCGAAATTTTCAAACCAGAAACTGAATTAGTATCGAGTTAGTTCTTTCTTTCGTTATTTATTGATATGTACTTCAACAACGAATGTAATTAAAAGTTACTTAGCAGTTCTTCGCTTATATAAAATCAATTCAAAATTAGGGGATACAATGCATTGATTACTCTTCAATAGTTAAATATTTTCAGATTCCTTTTATAGGATCTAATGAAATGAATTTTGGATTAAGAAATCGCAGAAACAGAATTATTTAGTATTTTTAGTTTAATTTATGATCAATTCGCCTTCTGTTATTTTACGGATTCTTTGAAATTTCTACAGTGTAAAACAAGATAATTAATTTATTTAAATTAATAAGACTGGTGAATTTTGAATATAGAATCTAATTTATTTATATTCTAATGATTTACATGCTTACACGAGAAAAAGCTTCGATAATTCTCAAAAACAAAATTTATTTTTATTATTTATATTCAATTTCACGTAAGAATTCAATTTCACGTAAATTTAATTTGCAAAATTCTGTATGCCTCTTAATTAAAGGAGAAAAGGTTTTTGAACTCGGAAATGTCGCTTTTCTGTGTTTTACCCTTTTTTCCTTAAAGAATTTCCGCCACTTTTTTAGGTCGGTTATCATTTTTTAAAAAATCATTTGCTCACTAGTTCGATATAAAGCAAAAGAGTGAAAATCTTGAAATTAAATTAATACAGGGTTCGTACGGGCACTTGAATTTTTAGACTAAGAAATTCTTCGGTACCAGTATTTTCCCTTGAAAAATCTCTCCTGAAATAAGACAAAATTTCGTCTGTTTAAACTAGGTTTATTTTTCTATTAAAAAATTCTGATATTGGGCCTTGAAAATAACGGTACCCGTACGAACCCTGTAATATATCAATAATAAAAGCAGCGCATCGCTAGTGTTTATTAATGGGGCTGGGAGGGTATACATAGGATGAAACTTTAATAGTGTTCGCTGTATACACTCTGTTGCAAAAAAATATATGCGCAGAGAAAGAATTGAGCCAGTGCTACGAGACTTGGCGTGCTAATGGGATTTGACGAGTTATATAAATTATTAACATTTCAACACCACTGTGCAATGTGCATTTAAATTGCGCAGCAGGCAGTATTTAAATGAGCCTGTACTCGAATTCACGGGTAGTTAGAACTGGACTACCATTGTTGATACATGGGATTTGAAAGAATGGTACAGTCGTGGGGAAAAAAAAGTAAACACCCCTACTAACTTCTCAACAAATTATCGTAGAAGAAAGTTACTGGTACCGAACGATTGAAAATAAAGTCTACTTTTAAATGATGTATATAAAATTTGTTTAAGGGGCGATCTACATATTAAAACGAACCATAACTTTGTTTTTTCAATAGCAGTACACAATTCTGACAGCATAAATGAACTCTACACCTTTCAATTAGCCTATAAACAAATTTTTATGCATTTCGTGCCATAAATTTCCAAGAAATTAATTATTTTAAAAAGAGCGTATTTTAAGGGCTGTATCCAAATTGAAGTTCCGAACTCGATTCTTAACCGAGGGAGCCGCCTTCTTGATCAAGGCACGTTTAAGCGTCAATGAAACATGTTTAATTACAGGATAGCAGAATAAATTTCAAAAGTTTACTCACTTCTATCATAGACGGCCCCTTAAATCATCATTTTGCCGTTTTTTAAGCATAATTTGAAAACTACTTGGAAGAAAAATGTCAAATTTCGGATTTCCATAAAGCAGGACTTAATAAATCTAAATCCATCAAAAAAATTGTGTGTTGCAATTCATAATTTTTTCGAATATTAATTTCATAATTCATAATTCATATCATAAAATTATAAAAATTGCAAATTCAACGTATTTATGTTTGGGTATATTAGTATTATTGTCACACAAAAATGAAAGATTATCATTAGGCTCATTAGGAGCATAATTTCAGGAGATAGAAATAAAAATATGAAAATGTAATTTAACATTAGAAGTACTAAATTTTGAATGTCTATAATTCAAAACTTATCATTCGAATAACTTGAAAATTGGTTTCTAGGCATATTTTGAACCAAAGATTTGAAATATCTCGTTAAATTTGGGTACTACCATTGAAAAAAAATGAAGTTTGGATTCGTTTTAATAAGTATATGGCCCCCTAAGCAAATTTTATACACACCATTTAAAAGTAGACTTTATTTCCAATCGTCCGGTACCAGTAACTTTCGTCTACGATAATTTGTTGAGGGGTTAGTAGGGGGTGTTTGCTTTTTTTTTTTCCACGACTGTACCTTTAAGATGTACTCCGCGGCACTACGAACAGCGGTCCGACTTCAAAAGGGTCGAACCATAGGCCTCAGAAAAGCGGGTTAGTCCAACAGACGTATCAGCCAGCATTTTGGTGGAAGAGATATTGTAGTTCCGTGATGTCGGCATCAGTGGATCAGAGATGGCACGACCAGCCGCTGCAGTGGCCTGGGACGCCCCCGGGCCACAAATGCATGAGACAATCGAACAATAAGAAGAGCAGCCACATCTACACCGACGATGGTATTATCGAAAACATTTGCCGGTTGATATGGATGCAATGGTATCAAGGCATACCATCTTTGGATGACAGGCCGACTCTGGGCTCAGCTCTCGACGTCCATTTAAGACGTCCATCCGGCGTTGCTTCTATCCCTTCAACATAGGCAATGTTGTCTGGATTGGTGTCGATCTCGAGCAAGCTAAGCATTGTCTGATTGAAGAAATGTGATATTCAGTGACGAATCCTACTTTTCTCTCAGTACTGGTGACAACCGTATGTGCATGTAGGCAGAAAGACCAGAAGTCCAATCCTGAATTTATTACTGAGCGGCACACCTGAAGTGACATCCTGGGGAGCAATCTTCCGTAGCAGCTGATAACTTTTACTCGTGTTGCAAGGTACTCTAATGACTCGCAGGTACGCAGATGACATTTTGCAGCCGCTGCTACGGACTATGCTAACAAATCGCCTAGGTGCCGTTTATCAACAAGATAACGCTTAGCCACATACTGCACGATTCTCGCAATAATGTCAAATAATATATAATGTCCTTCCATGGCCTGATCAGATCACCAGATCTTGCTCCAACAGAGAATGTTTGGAACCTGTTGGGAAGACGACTTCAGCTGTCTCGGACTACCACTAAACTAGTTTATCAGCTGCTATACTTATGGCAGAATCTGTCGCAGAGGGACATTGGTAACTTAATAAACCCCATGCCTTACCGAGTATCGGCTTTTATAGCTGTTAAATGTGGCTTTACAACCTGCTTAATTGACTTTCTGTTTGCTGCTACTAATCAATGTAGTTTTTTTTTTGTTCTGAATTTATAATCATTTGTTCATCCGCAAACACTATTTACATACCAAGTTTCATGATCGTGGGTCAATTTTTTCTGGGTGCATATATATGTTTGCAACAATGTATATCTAAAAAAAATCCAGAAGAGATACAGATATAAAAATTTTGTCGTTCTTTAAAATATTAACCAGCGCTCTCTAACACCGTTGCCAGAAACCGTTGGTAGCGCCTGTTCTGTTGATCCTTCAACTGGAGCGGTTTACAGCTTGCCGAATCTCTAGGCCGATATCAAAGCGAATGCCACGAGGCGATTCCTTCATTGTAGGGATGAGATCAAAATCATAGGGACTTTAAGCTCCGTTTAGAAATGCTCCCTCTCATTCTAAAGCAATAAAAATGTCAACTGCCCTTTCTTTTTCAACCGTACTTGTGGTTTTCAACAAAAGGTCAGAAGATTAAATAATTCGAAGGGAGGGAGATTGACTTGAAGGTAAGATTTTCCTCCTTCAAGATGTCCGCCGCTTCCTTGAAAAACTATTAAAGATAAAAAAGCACCGCGTGACACCAAAAAAAAAGACGTAGGTGAAAATAGTTGAATGATACGTCTATTCGGACCTTTAGTCCCAGGAATATAGGGAATGGTAGAGTGGTAGAGCACTTTTCAGCCCCAGTGAACAAACACATCAGCCACATTTTTTGCTGTATGTTAAGAGCATTATCATGTAAGATGATGGGTGGGTTCTAAAGAAAGTGTCACGGTTTTTTCTTCAACGCTGCCCGTAAATTCAAGGATGTAGTAGAAAGTATATGGTGGTAGACTCCGTATACCTTCTGGATGACTTCGTATACCTTCAGTAGCTATAACGTATACTCTCTGATGTATACCCTCTGCCTATAGCGTATACTTTCTGGTTATTTTAAGACCATACCACTGCGTAAGTTGTGTTCCAAGAAGGATAGTACTTTGCATTGACGGTCTGACATAAAGATGTTGCATGTGCTAAGATAACAACCACCCTTTCGCAATTCTTCGCATGCCCAGACGTCTTTTGGGAATATGGGGGACAGTTTTATGCACCTATTCTATCTGTGTGGTTAATTCACGAATCATTTTGTTCCGATCCACTTCCAGTAACTTAGACATAGTCGACACTGTTCATACATTTACGGATGGTCGGCTGTATTTGACACATTTTGGCGTCTGTTATTGAAGACTTTGGTCAAGTGTGCTACATTTGTATAGGTACGGAATCTCCATACGTCTGACGATAGCTTTGAAAATACTGGCCTAATGTACGTCATCTGGCAGATTCGATTTTCAACCATTTTTGTTGCTCCTGTTTTGAAAAATCTTTCTAAACTGCACGGTACAACGAATTATTTTGTACGATGGATCGGTAACTAAAATATATCCCTGTTCTCCCTGACACTGCGCAGGTTTGTGGGGAGAGCGCATTTGCTGTGAGATAAAATAAATATGGACGTACGTGTCGTGTCAGCTTCTACCTTAGATTCCGCTGACCGTGACGTCTCTAGAACAATCGTGGCACTATTAAAGTTTTGTCTCTCGTATGTATGCTTATAAAATTCTCTAATTGTTGCGCAAAAATGAAGGAAAATCTTTAAATACAGACACTGTCATTTAAACTTCGAGTTAAAAATTCATTTAAGAATAAAATTTCAGCAAAACTGCTTTGAAATAGCAGAAAAATGTCTTGTTTTTTTTTTTTTTTTTTTAATAGAGACCGTATTTCTATCGGAGAAGGGGAAATGTACGAAAAATAATAAAAATGATTTTCACTTTTTAACAGAGCTCAAATTTTCCATTTTATCAGATCTTAAATTAAAAAGTAAAATTTTTATTAGTTCTTACAACTTTTGTTTTTCATGTATTCCATTCATCACTATTATATTGCATTTTTTATTCCTTTGTTAAATTATAGTCAGAAAAGGCGCAATCTTTCCCAATTGGGAACATCATAAAAAATATATGTGGTAAGTTTTTTTTTTTTGTTTTTTTTTTTTGGAATTTGAAGGATTAATATCTTTAATCTAAAGCATTAAAAATATATATGCTAAAAAATTAAAACATATCTAGATCTGAATTCGACCTTTAAAAAAAAATAAGAACTACCGGTTCATAAAGACAAACACTATTCATCCATTTACTTATACTACGAGTGCATTCTGTCAATGATATCGGTGGCGAATCAAAAGTTGCAGCAATCCCGGTCCCGTGAATTGTTTTTACAAAATAAAAGATAGACCTCATCCAGATGATAAATTTATATAAAGAGTCACAATCCGCTTTTTTCATTCAAAAATACAACGTTTTTCACTCCCACCTCAACACGGATTTTCGTTGACTTTAACAAAAAACAAGATATTTTATCAATATTTTTAGAAGACTGATTGTGCTTTGTATGAAATATGATTATATCACGAGAAGTGCTAAAAGCTCATTGTAATTTGATCAGTGACACCGTATGTATTATCAGCTGTTTTCAGAATTATAGATCGTCTAGTTCAGTGTTGTTTGGACGCGAATGGTGAGCATTTACAGTCCTATTCATGTACGATACCGAAGATAGTGGGGTGCTCAATTCTGGTTTTGTTTGAATAGATTTTCATTCAAAAATATAAAATCATACAAATTATAGTGTGGGATCTTGACAACTTGAGGCACCTAACACTATGTTCGTTTGGAGAGATTTTCATTTAAAAATATAAAAAACAGTCAACACTGTCTTATAAATTATTTCGAAAAAACAAAACATCATTTTAAATTACTCAAAGGTGTCCATATATACATCTAAAACCAAGTACTTTAGAGCATCTAACGTGCTCATCATCAGGGTTAAAAAAAAACAGAGGTCGAGTTCATTCATTTATACTAGATGAGCTGTTCCAAAATTTAAACTTAAAACGGGGGAGGTTGTGCTGTCTGGACTATTCCAAAGTTCAACTGAAGTGGGAGGGTTCATCTTATTCCTAGTATATTATACCAAATCCTGGGAATAGTGTAGTGTAATGTATCATTACAAATATAAGTAGTTCCACATAGAATTTCTATTGATTCCATAATTAAAAACTTTTTATAATTTAATAACTTCTTTATGATCTTAACTCTCTTAAAATTAATCATAATCTTCTTCTCAGAAATAGCCGTTCGATTTCGGTTTAGTTAATATCTGCAATATGTTCTGCAAAATACTCTTTGACTTTTCGTGATGTCATACGAACGTATGTGAATAAAACACCTTTTAGTAATTTAAAATTGTACTTTGTTTTTACGAAATTATTTATACGAATTGTTATTATAATTTTAATTAGGGATTACAAAAAACTTGATATGATTTATATCGTTTTTACGTTGCATTCAACACTGATTTTAGGTGTATTTGAGGTTACTATCACGCGTCAAGGTGACACCGAGTGAGTCAGCTAGTAATACATACAAACTGAAGAATTTTTGAAAAAAGAAGCCCAATTAGTATCAAGTTCCTTCTTTCCTTATATTTATTGATGTATACTCAAACATTGCAAGCAATTAAAGCTGCCTTAATTTAACAGCACTTTTCTTATATAAAATCAGATCAAAATTAAGTAATGCAATGTATTGATTACGAGGGTGTGTCAATAAGTTTTTGCCCTCACATAGAAATAATTGAGTGAAATTGGTGAAATTGCTACATTTTATGATTCATTTTCTATATAGTCAGTGTGCACAGTAACACATTTGTGCAACCGGTATTGCAAAGAGAGGGGGAGGATGTATTCCAGGAGACGCGATAGTAGACCCAAAAGGGGACATTTTTCTAACTTTTGCCGATCCCCACATGTGACATATTTTGGAAAGGCCTGTGATCGCTTATTCATGCTATGCACCTCCCGAGGCCCTCCCCACAAATTTGCCCTCTGGAAGGCACTTTTCTAAATTTTGCGGACATCATTCATTCCCCCCGGAGGCAAATTTGAGCAGAGGGGCTCGGGGGATGCATAGCATGAATAAGTGGTCACAGGCCTTTCCAACAATATGTCACATATGGGGATCGGCAAAAGTTAGAAAAATGTTCTCATTTGGGTCTACTATCACGTCTCCTGGAATACATCCCCACCCCCTCTCTTTGAAATACCGTTGGCAGAAATGTTTTATTGTGCGCGGTGACTCTATAGAAAATGACTAATACAATGTAGCAATTTCATAAATTTCACTCAATTATTTCTATGTGAGGGCAAAAACATATTGATACACTCTCGTACTCTTCATTATTTAATTATTTTCCCATTCCATTAATAGAATCCAATAAAATGGTTTTTGGATTAAGAAATCTTAGAAAGAGAATTATTTAGTATTTTCAGCTTATTTTTTAATGAAGTATCCTTTTAGTTACTTTACGAATTCTTTGAAATTTGTACAATGTAACAGGATAACTAATTATATTTAAATTAATGAGATGGCTGAGTTTTGTGAATAGAATTTAATTCATTTATATCCTTAATAAGTTACCTGCTTACACGAGAAACTGTTAGAGAAGTTCAAAAAGAAAATTTATTTTTATCATTTATATTAGAAGAATCTTATTTCACGTAGATTTAATTTGAAAAATTATGTATTGTTAATTAAAAGAGAAAAGGTTCTTTCTACAGCCTTATTTACAGTTTAATTTACGATCCTATTCGTATACGATACCAAAGGCAGTGGGGGCCCACAACTTTGATTTTGTTCGAATAGATTTTCATTCAAAAATATAAAATCATACAAATTCGAGTGTGGCAACTAGATAACATGTTCGTTTGGAAATATTTTTATTTAAAAATATAAACCCATTCAACACTTACTTTAAGTATATTAAAGGTTATTATCACGGGCCAGGGCAACGCCGAGTGGGTCAGCTAGTATAAGAATTTTTGAAACAAGAAAGAAAAAAAATCATGCTTCAAGTATAGATTATGAAACACTTTCCAACACATTCAGACTATTGTAACATAACTGCACCGTTTAATAAGTTAAAGTATTATGTCTAATTCAACCATATTCAAATGCATAACAGACTTGAAAACCCAATTTCAGCTGTTCCCATCTACAATCGGTAAATTATCCTAATTCTTTGAGCAGCCCTGTATATAGATTTGCATGTATTAACTACATGCATGCCAAAATTTAGTTCAGTTAAGAAATACATATATACATTAGTTGAAATTTACCCTTCAGCAATTTCTGCTAAAAAGGAGAATGGCACGTGAATTCTTTTGTGCAGAATTCATGTGTTTTCATTGTGTGAATTCAGTTCATGTGTACATGATTCAGTGTACATGAGGTATAGAATTTATATATAACTAGTACAATACAAAAAAAAATAATTAAACTTAAAAGCGCATGCCGAAATTGAAAACTCACTTCCAGCCATTATTCCTTAAAGACGGTACTGTAATCGATTTCTTTTGTGTGTCCCTGTAAAGGAACAACAAATGCTATGAATGCTCTGTTCTATCGTAATCATCTTGTAGTGAAATATTCGGTGATTTATATCAGTTTCAATACATTTGAAATAGTGTAATGTTATTAAAATACTCTGCAAACTATTTTTCCCCATATATCACAATGTAATTATTTTAAGTGCCCCTCTTAGGCTAATGTCAGACGAACGTCTTTTTGCACTCTTTTTTCCCTACATATCATCCCTACACAATGCTAGCGGCATATTGGCCTAAATGAACTATTAATCCCACAGACTTCATATACAATACCAAACATGCTTAGGTGACACTAAATAACGTTTATCATTTGTATGAAAATCCGATCATATTTACGGGAGTTAGCGCGTGGACAGACGAACAGACAAACCGAATGCATAAACACTTATCAACTTTGTTGGAAAGTGTTAAAAAGAAACCCAACAATGACAAGTTCCTTTTTCCCTTATATTTATTGATATGTACTCAAACACTGCACATAATTAATTTTTTAACAAGTCACGCAACTTAATTTAACAGCACTTTTCTTTTATAAAATCAGATCAAAATTAAGCAATGCAACGCATTGATTACTCTTCATTATTTAATTATTTTCACATTCCTTTAATGGAATCAAATGAAATGATTTTTGGGTTAAGAAATCATAGAAACAACATTATTTAGTATTTTCAGCTTTTTCCTTTAGTTATTTTACAGATTCTTTGAAATTTCTACAGTGTAACAGGATAACTAATTATATTTAAATTAATGAGACGGCGGAATTTTGAGAATAGAACTTAATTCATTTATATCCTTAATAAGCTACCTGCTTACACGAAAAACAGTTAAAAGAGTTCAAAAAGAAAATTTATTTTTATTACTTGTATTAGAAGAATCGTATTTCACGTAGATTCAATTTGCAAAATTGTGTATTGTTGTTAATTAAAGCAGGAAAAGTTTTTTAACATGAAAATTCTCCTTTTCCTTTTCACCCCCCTCTTTTTTTTTTTTTTCTTTTTTTTTTTTTTTATTATCGTTACGTAAGTTGATTTTTTTTTTTTTTAAGTTTTCTTGCTACTGCAGTTTTGTTTAAACTCTTCTGTATAAAATTTTTAGAGAGAAAAACTTGATATTAGATGTAAATTTCCAACTGGGCGAAAAATGTCCAGACCAGGATTCGAACCCGGGACCTCCTGGCTGAAGCCGCCAGTGCTCTGCCATCTGAGCTATCCCAATTAGAATAATTGTGTTGATATTAATCTAGAGAAAAACTTAAATTTAGTTATTATATCAAATATATTAAAAATATGTTTGTCACGTCACCTGAAGTAGTGTTTAATCCAAACAAGAACGAAAAATCATTGTACGTACAATGGTGCCGTACGGCATAGATTATGAAACACTTTCCAACACATTCAGAATATTATAAGAAGACTTCCCAGTTTACAAAGGTGAAAGATGATGTCTAAATGAACAACTTGGAAAACGCATAAGGCATTTGAAAACCTAATTTCTGATATTATCATGGATAGGCCGGAAAACATGCGACTATTTTTTTTGTGTGTGTGTGTGTGTGTGTGCAATCATATATATGGGGCTGTGCATATATAATGTTATCACTTTATGGAGAGGGGGGGGGGTCTGACACATGATATCATAAGATATCTCTAGGAGGAGGGGTGGTAGTCTTTTGATATCGTTATCATTTTTGACGGAACCAAAGTTTTCTCTTTTTATTTACAAAATTGTTCTTTATAATCTGTTAGTTTTTTTTAGTCTGTGAGCTTTATTTCTGAAAATACAAGGTTAATATTAAAACCTTTAAATGATTACAAAATTATTTAATTCCAAAATGTGGAATACCCTGCCTTTGACATTCTTATTTTTCTATCATATGCGTATGTACAGTCGTGAGAAAAAAAGTAAACACCCCCTACTAACTCCTCAACAAATTATCCTAGAAGAAAGTTACTGGTGCCGAACTATTGGAAATAAAGTCTACTTTTAAATGATGTATATAAAATTTGCTTAGAGGGCCATCTACATATTAAAATGAACCATAACTTCATTTTTTTCAATGGCAATACCCAATTCTGACAGCATAAATGAACTCTACATCCTTCAATTAGCCTAAAAACAAATTTTTATGCAATTCGTACCGTAAATTTCAGAGAAAATAATTATTTTAAAACGAGCGTATTTTAAAGACTGTATCCAAATTAAATTTCCGTACGCCATTGTTAACCCAGAGAGCCATCATCTTGATCAAGGCATCTTAAGCACCACTCAAGCAGTCAATGAAGACTAGATTACACGACAACAGAAGAAATTTTAAAATATCTAGTCACTTCTATCACAGACGGCCCCTTAAAACATCCTTTTGCCGTTTTTTAAGCATAAATTGAAAACTACTTGGAAGAAAAATGTGAAATTTTGGATTTCCATAAAACAGGACTTAATAAAACTAAATCCATCAAAAAAAAAAAAACTGTAGGTTGCAATTCATAATTTTTTCGAATGTTAATTTCATAATTCATAATTCATATCATAAAAT
Source organism: Maratus speciosus (assembly GCA_963932465.1). NCBI lineage: Eukaryota > Metazoa > Arthropoda > Arachnida > Araneae > Salticidae > Maratus > Maratus speciosus. Next base: position 327,058,082 of record OZ010795.1, on the reverse strand, counting down.
TATAAAAATTGCAAATTCAACGTATAATTTCAGGAGATATAAATAAAAATATGAAAATGTAATTTAACATTAGAAGCACTAAATTTTGAATGTTTATAATTCAAAAACCTATCATTCAAATGACTTGAAATTTGGTGTCTAGGCATATTTTAACCGAAGATTTGAAATATCTGGTTAAAATTGGGTATTGCCATTGAAAAAAATTAAGTTTGGATTCGTTTTAATATGTAGATAGCCCCCTAAGCAAATTTTATATACATCATTTGAATGTAGACTTTATTTCCAATCGTTCGGGTTGGGTTGGGTTGATTTTTGACAGCCGATTATCAACACAAGGGATATAGGCCCTAGGGGGAGTGCGCTTCGTGGGGGTCTTTCTAAGGGAACCTAACCCGTATTTGCACATGGAAATCTAAGGTTTCGAAGAAAACCACGAAAACTCCGAAACGGTTAGGCCGACGGGCGCGATTGGGTTTCCAATCGTTCGGTACCAGTAACTTTCGTCTACGATAATTTGTTGATGAGTTAGTAGGGGTGTTTACTTTTTTTTTCCACAAGATGTTTACTTTTTTTTTTCCACGACTGTACATATAATCCGCTGTTCGGCAAACCAGGTGCGAAGTATGTTTTAAATTACACTTGTTGTGTTTACTATGTGAAGAAAAGAGAAAGAATGATGTCTACCTGTTTTGTTGATAACAAGTTCCGAACCCTCACCCCCGCCGCCTCCTCCATCCTGTGCGGGGCAAATGCAAGAAGACATTTTTACTTTTCAATGCATTATGTTAATAAAAAGCTCAAAAAACTTTTAAATAATAGTTATTTCTTTTAAGTATTATTTAATATAAAGTTATTTCATACATAATAGTAGCGATATTTTATTTACTTTTCTTCATTTGAATCAATAAAGTGTGCGAATAATAAATGTTTAGTGATATCTGTATATCACTGAAAACAATAAAGCAAAATAAAAGAATTTCAAAACCCAGAAAAAAAATAGGCATTGATAATCGGGGGGTCATTACGGGGGGGGGGGGGGAGGGGGGTTCGAGGTATGATAACATATGATATCGTACAGGGGGGGGGGGTTCAAAATTACCAAAAATTTGATAACGTTATATAATATAAATACATCACCTATGGTCTATAGATATGTATGTATACTATATATACATAGCATGCTAGAAATTAGTTCAGTTAAATGCATAGCACAGTTGAAAATTTCCATTTAGCAATTTCCGCCAATAAACGGATGCTGTTGAAAACTTTTGTGCAGCTCTGTATAAGATCTATAGAATTTATACGCACCAAGTAATATTTAAAAAATAAGGAATTTAAAAATGCATACCACAACGGAAAACGCATTTCCAGCAATTATTGTTCGTACATTCAATAGTTCAATTATTATCAATTTTCTTCTGTAGCCAAGTTCTTTTGTGTGTCCCTGTAAATGAATGACAAATTATATGCTCACCACGTTCTAGTAAGAACCCCGATTTTTCTCCATAGAGCTTAATGTAACAAAAATTTTTTGAGTTTCCCTATAAATGAACCGTAAATGCTACACGCTTAATTTTCAACACCGAGCATGCCATAGTAAACACAATAACATATAGGGGTGAGTAGCTGAATTTGGACCATTTCACTTATTTTCAGGTGTAACTCACTGAAAATCTTAAGTTTTATGTTTATTTTTTTAACAAGTCACGCAACTTAATTCAACAGCACTTTTCTTATATGAAATCAGATCAAAATTAAATAATGCAATGCATTGATTACTGTTCATTATTTAATTATTTTCACATTCCATTAATAGAATCTAATGAAATGATCTTTGGATTAAGAAATCTTAGAAACAGCATTATTTAGTATTTTCAGCTTTTTCCTTTAGTTATTTGCGAATTCTTTGAAATTTCTACAATGTAACAGGATAACTAATTACATTTAAATTAATGAGATGGCTGAATTTTGAGAATAGAACTTAATTCATTTATATCCTTAATAAGCTGCCTGCTTACACAAGAAATGGTTAAAAAAGTTCAAAAAGAAAATTTATTTTTATTACTTATATTAGAAGAATCGTATTTCAGGTAGATTTAATTTTGAAAATTATGTATTGTTGTTAATTAAAGGAAGGAAAGTTTTTTTAACATGAAAATTCTCCTTTTCCTTTTTTCCCCCTCTTCTTTTTCAGCAAATTTTCGTTACGTAAGTTGATATTTTTTTATTTCTTTTTCTTTTTTTCTTTTTTTTTTAGTTTTTTGCAGTTTTGTTTAAACTCTTCTGTATAAAATTTTTAGAGAGAAAAACTTGAATGTAGGCCTTATATCAAACATATTAAAAAATATATGTTTGTCACAACACCTAAAGTCGTGTTTATTCAAAACAAGAACGAAAAATCATTCGTACGACATAGATTATGAAACACTTTCCAACACAATCAGAATACACTGAAAAAAAAAATGGGTACTCAAAATAAAGTAAAAAATACTCAATTTTAAATACACCACATACTCAAAATAGCTCCGATCCAAATATACTCAAAATTGAGAAACACATGCACTCATATTCGGTAGATTTCGCATGAAATACTACCTATTGGCTTCGTTCCTATGTTGGAATTTCTGAAAATTTTTTGCAGATCTACACCGATCATGACCCCTAGAGCCCAAAACCACCCTCAGTAAAAAACTTTATATATCTATCTATATATATATATATATATATATATCACTTTATTCTGGACACGATATCTTCCACAATTCTGCACAAATCTCTTCCAAACTGATACATAAAATCAAGGGGCATAAAATCTCGGTCAAGTTCGTTAATGGACAAAATCGGACCAAGGGGATGGAAATAGGGAGGGCTTTTGTGAAAACCGAAAAAACCCCATAACTTCTTAAATTTGGTACATATCGAATCAGTTTAAAGTTTTTATTACTTCTAAAAATAGGGCCAAAAATTTATGTATCACAGATTTTTGATAAAGTTAAAAATGGGCTCAAGGGACGCAAAAAATAGGGTTTTTGGGAGAAAAAAATTCATAACTTCATCAATTCTCAAGATATCAAATCCAATTAATTTTATCATGAACCTCCTTAACATTATCTACAACTTTTATATTCACAAGTTTTTCATAGGACCAATTCGTACCGCAAAAAAAAATTAAAAACGAAAACAAAAAGGGCGTTTGAAGAAGAAAAAAATCCATAACTCCGTCAATTCGAAAGATATAAAATCCCCATGAATTTATCATATATCTTCTTAATATTGTCTACAACATCTATATAGACAAGTTTTGGATAGGACCAATTCTTACAGCAAAAACAAATTAAAAATACATAGCGGTTGAAGAAAAAAATCATCTTAGTAAGGGTGTATTCAAATCCAAACTGCTTATTTTCTGACTCATTTTACAATTCATTTTTACTCTCAAAGGCTTCCAATTGGTGTCTTTTCTTACTCAGAAACTATATAATGTACCGTAATGGTCAATTTTTTGATAGAGGCAGAATATATTTTAAAACATGCTGTCAAAGTGGGCTTTTTGAAAGGAATTTCCCGAAGCGGATTGTGTTGGAAAAATCATCGTATTAAGGGAGTATTCAAATCCAAACTGCTTATTTTCTGACTCATTTTTAAATTCATTTTTGCTCTCAAACGCATCCAATTGGTAGATTCGCTTATTCAGAAACTATATAACGTACCGTAATGATCGATTTTTTGAAAGAGGCAGAATATATTTCAAAAAATGATGTCAAAGTAAGCATTTTGAACGGAATTTCCCGAAGCGATTGTGTTAGAAACGAAAAATATTGTCGTACTGAGAAAATAATTGTTTATATATCAAGTTTTAATTAATTGAACGAAAATTAAAAACACAGGTCGCTTATAAATCTCTTCAAAAATCACGTCAACAAGTTTCATGTTTTTCCTATTAAAAATGAATCTGGAGTTATGCCAGAAAATTTCGAGTTGTTGAGCATGGAAAAGTATTTTTTTGAATACCGCCCTAACATGATTCTGATAAAACCAGTTATTATATAAAAATGAAATAAAAACTCGTCAAAAGCGGCCAGATAAAATTATTAAAGTGGGTTTATCTCTAATCATGATTTGGTTTTTGTTTGTGAAATTAGTATACTTAACTTCGAAATCTACCTCCGCCTGTAGGCCGGGCCGGCAGGGATGTTTGATTCCATGGCTGTGTTCAAATATGAATTGTTATGTACTGCCCCCTGAACCTACAAATTAAAGTAAAAATGTTCTGATATTTATTTCCCGTTCAAAATAATTAACAACAAACGTTTAATTGATTATTTATTAAGAAAAATAGCAAAATTATTAGTGAGATACCCAAATCGAATATTTTTATGACAAGAGCATTATTTGCAAGCACTTTGAAATTATTTTAAAATACTGTGCATAATTTAAAGGGGTCCGGGACACAAAAATCTTAAAATTTTCCTAAAAATTTTTATTACATTAAAAATTTCTCTGTTTTTTTTTTCTGCTTAAAATGAAGTTTAAATCATGTTTCTATCTTAACTGTAACAAAAAATATTCATTTTTAAGTTTTGGTTTGTTTTCAAAATCTAGCTTTTAAGCAATGGTTGTCACGAAAACGACTTTTTACGAAAATGAGTTTTTCTTCATGATAGGTTTTTACACCATTTCTCGTTTTTAAATTGTTATAAGTCAAGAACCGTTAAAGATAAATATTTCTAATTTGGAACATGTCTTTTTCAATTGTTTTACTTTAATTTTGATTCGGCAAATTTGAAAAAAGATTTACTTTTGAAAATATGATTTTTTTTTTTAAATTACGTCATTTTCTTCGCAATTTTTAGTTTAAATATTTTTAATTTTTATTTAAATTGGTATTTTTTCAAATGCTGAATCTAAATTAAAACTTGTATATTTCTATTCATTTAAATGCAAAAAAAAAAAATAAATTCTACTATATTTCAAGTTATAACGATTTTAAACTACCCCACATTTTTAATAAAATTTAATTTTTTTTTAATTTTTTGAGAAGTTTTATCATGTGATTTTAATTACAAATGATATGGTTAAGCATCACAAAAAAAAATTGAAATTTTAGCTCAATAAATAAAAATTATTTGAAAATGTGTCCCGTATTAATATCTACATTAATAAACATCTTTTATGTCACCATAAATGAAATAAACCATTACAGGGTACAAAATTATCGTTTTGTTTGTGCTTGATAACATGTGATGTTTCAAAATTGAGAAAACACAGGTTCATTTTTGATCCAAACATACTCAATTTGATATGAGTACATTGATTTACTCATTTTTGAGTACTTCATTTTTTTCAGAGTACCATAACATGATATCACAGTTTACAAAGGTGAAAGATGATGTCTAAATGAACAATTTGGAAAAAGTATAATGCATTTGAAAACCTGTTTCTGCTATTATCATGAATAGGCTGGAAAATGTAGGGGAGACCGGGGCTAGTAGGCACAGTTTTTAATTATTAATTTTTATTTATTTTTTGTTTAAGTGTTTTATGAAGCTTTAACTGTACTTTTAAAGAACAGCATTGAGCTATAAATACCCGGGGTTTTGAGTTTGTAGCTTTTGTAGTTTATGTTTAGCGGAAGCCTACAGTAAAAGGAAAATGCTGCGCCAACCTACCCCTTCACGGGGCAAGTTGCCTATACCTATAAGGTAAGTTGGCACACGCTTTATAAAAATTTAAATGAAACTCAAATAAGACATGCAGTTAAGCGAAATCAATTTCATTATTACCAGTATGTTTAAACAAAGGCGTTATAGCCGTACAATGTAAAATCTAAATTATACAGACATAAAAATAATGAATAAAACATTAACATTGAGAAACTTCTATCCTACTCTATATCATCATCAGAGTTACAGTTGTCACAAATAAAAAATCGAGTGTCTCCGTTTGGGCAAGCCTCGTGTGCCCAAAATCTTACATTGCAACCACTTTTCTCGTTGTTTGCTGTTTTTCAAGCTACCAGCATACACCAAACACCGAGCCAACTTGCCCCGTGTTCAATGCGCCTACTAGCCCCATAATAAATTTCTTCACAAAAGAGACACGTACTCCTCTAAGCATAAATAATCCAAGGAAATCACATATGGGGTATACAGTGAATCATACACTAAGAAAAACTGCACAAGTTAAATCGCAATTATTAAGATAAGTATTAGAAATTAGAAAAAGAATGAAGCAACAAAAAACTACTTATGAGTGCAAAAAACAGAAAAATTGTAATAAATGTCCACTGCACGTAGGTAACGCTGCAAAACTACAATGGACATTGTAAAAAGCAATAAGAAAGGTACTCTGTGAGTGGTTGCGTAATCAATCCGCAAACAGGCGATTTATGAGGACTGCGCCTACTTACCCTTGTAGCCAACTAGCCCCGGTCTCCCCTACGATTTTTTTTTGTGCAACCCTACATATCGCTCACCCGCAAAAAAAGTGACACATATCGACAAAAGTAAATTTCACAGAAGAGGCAAAAGAAAATTTCATGATTTTTCTGTAACATGAAACTATAGCACTTAGCTTTGCATGCAGGTATAAAAACTTGCATAAAAACATAAAACCCTTAAGGGAACCGGGAAAGACCTATCTCAGCCATGTTAAATTCACCAACTTTATTTACATTTTTCTCAGAAATGGTGAAAGATAGAGGTCTAGAGAGGTCTTTTTAGAGTAGTTAGAATAACACGATTTACGTATTTTAACGAACCATTTTCTTTCTAAGTGAAACTCAAAATTAATTATTAATTATTTATTGAAAGTCATTTTTAAATTAGCATTTTTGGTAAGATTTCACTGCCTAAAATAAATAATTTTCAACAAATCATTAAATCTCTGCGTTAAAGCATACACTATAACATAATATAAGTATTAAAAAAAAATCTGAGTTCTTAAGTTTAATAGATATTGAAAAAAAAGGAACATAAACATGAAAAATCCAAGTTTTGAGAAAAAGTCAATTAAAGATTAAAATGGCCATTAAGTTGTGAAGTACTCTTAGAAAAGGATGAATAATTTCAACACTTATTTTTATAGCTATAAACATGTGTGACACATCAAAGGGATTTTCCGTATAACTACACCCATGAAACGTATTCCATAGCAAGACACACCTATGACAGACCTGTTAGTGGAATAAAAAGAAAAATGAATTTTTGCAAGATGTGTCACTTTTCTTGAGGGTGAGCGATATGACCTGTAGATATGTATGTATACTACATAGAATGCTAGAAGTTAATTCAGTTAAACGCATAGCACAGTTGAAAATTTCCATTTAGCAATTTCAGCCATTTAACGGATATTGTTGAAAACTTTTGTGCAGCCCTGTATATGATCTATAGAATTTATACACACCAAATAATATTTAAAAACTCATACCACAGTTGATAATGTACTTCAGCAATTATTGTTCGTAGCATTCAATAGTTCAATTATTGTTCACTTTCTTTTGTATCCAAGTTCCTTTGTGTGTCCCTGTAAATGAATGATGAATTATATTCTCACCACGTTCTAGTAAGAACCTCAATATTTCCCCATAGACCTTATTGTAACGAAATTCTTTTAAGTGTCCCTGTAAATGAACCGTAAATGCTATACGCTTAATTTTCAACACCGAAGAAGCCATAGTGAACACAATAACATATAGGGGAGAGTAGCCGAATTTGGAATTTTCAGGTGTAACTCACTTCATTTTTGGATTATCTGCAAAATATCACTACACGTGGTCAATCTATTCATCCACTAACTATATAAATCTTTAGAACAATTTCTTTTTGAAAATCTTTTTTATTTTAATCTGAAAAATTTGTCAAAAGTGGTCCAAATTCAGCAACTGGTCGCCTAAGTTGGATCCTCAGTCTCCTAAATTGAACCAATCAATATTAAGTTGTTTTAATGAGTAGAAAATATAACTAATTTTGAATATTTAATACGTAACTTATCACAATGTTAACTAAGCGTAGAAAAATATCCAACCCGGGAATCGAACCTGGAACCCTTGGAATAGCGCTCTAAGTGCTTTACTATTTAAGCTATGAGGACGATACACAGCTTAGCATCTCTCACGCACATATGTTGATAAGGTTGCAGCTACAGTACAAGATGGAATTGTCTTCATGATCACACAATCCTGCGGCGAAACATAAAATACAAACAAACCCAGCATCGGTGAACACATATATAATTTTAAATAATTTTTCCATTAATTTTAAGCAGTGAAATTACGCTCGAAATTATTGAATATTTAATACGTGATTTATCACATACTGTGATAAATTATCATATACTGTGATTATTATGATATACTGTGATTTTTATGACTTATTTATCGCATACTGTGATAAATCACGTATTAAATATTCAATAATTTCGAGCGTAATTTCACTGCTGAAAATTAATTGAAAAATTAATTAATGTTGTATATAACTATTTTTTTAAATGCAAAGTTTGCGATAATGAAACAATCAAACAAAACAACAGCAATGAAATATAATGAAATCAAAAGTCTGAAAGTAAGAGTAATTGTTTTAAATCAAAATGTATTCAAAATATAAATCAAAGTTATGAGTAATTAAGAATAGAAACTATGAAACTAATTGGCAGTTATGTGTTAACACATGATAACACATAATGACACATGAAGTTCTTTTATTCATTTTTTATTCCAGCGCACACAATATAGAACAATATTTGGCAATTTAAACACTAAATCATTTCTGCTATTTTATTTTTCTAACAAATTAGGCAGTCTTTTTATATTCTGAATCATTAGACTCTTTTTTTCAACAGAAGTTTTCTTTATCTTACGTCTGTAGTTCTCCCCTTTCGTCATTTTCATTCCAATTGAATTACACCTATTTTTTAAAACTTTATATTCCAATTGCTTTCGTATTTTCAAAGTTATCTTTTTGTCAGTGTTTTTTTTTTTCAAATGTTTTGTAAATCAAATACTCCGTAAGGACAAAGAATTCAAAGAAAATCAATACAAATTCATACAAAATAAAAGAAAAGAAATTGCAAACAAAATTTATTGCATGAACATGTAAAATATTTTTTTATGTTTATATAGGCCTAAACTGTATCAAGAAATTGATCCTAATATACAAAAAAAATTCAATTAAATTATCCAAAAACTTGCATGGAGATAATAATCCATTATAAAATATTAAAGTTTAAAAATGAAATTTCATTTAAAATTGGTCCAGGAGTATTAATGTTTATTATGTTTAATCCATGGCGTACGTAATGAATGACCAGCTCCGTAGAAGTTTAAAAATTTACAGTACCGAAAAATGTAATCCATGGCGTACGTAATGTATGAATTTTTGAAAAAATCATTTTCCAAATGGTCGTTGTAATTTGTTAAATTGCTTTTTAATATTTTTTTTTTCATTTCCGTTACAAATATTGTCTGGCTCACTATTGAATGTAATAAGAAATGTACCAATTTAGTAACGTTTCAAATAAAAATTTTGCAATTGATTATAGTACATATTTAAATGCGCGACAATAAATAGGATTTATAATTCCTGAATATCTAAATTTTTACAAAAGTTATTTTGTTACATTTTCATAAAAAATTCACACTGACTTTATTCCAAAATACAAAAGAAACTCGGAAATTGTTTATATCGCTGGAAACGTGGTTTTCATTGCAAAAAAATAGTTGTTACATCTTCCCAATGGTTCCCTAGGCAACGCCTATTTGGATACATTTTACGAATATCATACATTATACATGCTTTGTTAAGTCTCACAAAAGACTTTGGGGTGGAATAGTTTTTATTTTTTCTATCGATTTAAGAAGTGGGGGGTGGGGGGCATTCCCACCAAAACTTGAGTAGTCACAAGCCGCGAAAGCGGATTTGAGTAAAAGTCTTCCATCTTAGCTAGATGACAGAGCACTAACAATGAAGCTATAAACTGAAGCTATCGCTGAAGTCGTAAAATTTTTGCAGCCGAATTCATCCCAGCATCTCTCTCTTTTCTCTTTATTTTGCAGATATCCTGAAGAATTCTCCAGACTCCTTCAATTCCTCCCCTGAGATGAAGCAGACGTTGATGGCAGTTGGCGCCTACTCTGCGTATCTGCTGTTACGACGTTTCGTTGCAAACGGATAAAGAAGAAAAACTGTAAAAATATATAAAAAGGACTTTTGCGAAAAAAATGTACATGCCTTCTTTATGTATATTTCTGCTTAGTTTCTGGCAACAGTTGACATGCAGAATGATTGGGAAACAGTTATTGTTATTTTACCATTATTATTACTATTATTATTATTATTACTATTATTATTATTATTATTATTATTACTATTATTATTATTATTACTATTATTATTATTATTATTTAAAATATTTTACGTTGAGTTTTAAGCGCACAGGAAATAAGAATATTCGTTCCATTTTCTCATTATAGATAAATTATAGATAAATTATTTCATAGGAATCACTATTGCCAAAACACTGCCAAAAAAATTATCTGTATTTTTTTTTTTTTAATTGTGCATATTTTAACAGTAAGATTTCTGACCATGAAAGTTTTAACATGATATTATCTAAAGCTAATTTTTTAAATGATCGATAATTTCATTCTTAATCAATTTTGTGAGGTACAGAGGAAAGAAATTTAACATATCAGAAAGAACAGTTAGTAAAACATAAATTTCGTTCCAAGAAGCCACTTTTCTGAATTCGTCAGAGTTTAACCCTTTATGCCTCGACAGTACTTTAAAGTACTACAGCTTTCTATCCCGATTAAAACACACTCATTTCATACATTCGCAATGATACTTTTAAGAAACAGTAGTAAATACTTTCCTTGACTATCATTGGATAGCAGTAGCAGTTCCATCTAAGCTGAAAATTGAACTCGAAGCTGTTTTAAAGCGTGTGAGAGTCAATTTTGCTTCCATTTTCTTGTCTGACATGGTATCCCTAACTTTTGCATCGAAATATCTTAAATTTTAAAGGTAAGACTATCATATATTTTTTTTTTCTTGTTTTAAATAGATCACTTGACAATATGTTAAGCTAAAAAAAAATCAGTTTGTTTACAAAGTATTTTTCAAAGCGGTACTTTTGAGTACCGTCGGGACTACGTTGAACAGGATTTTTATCGTTTGGATACATATGGTGCATAAAAACGTATATATTTACTAGGAATGCTTAGGAGCTAGACGTATGGATTTTGATACCGTGTAGGGAAGATATTGCATAATTTATCTATGACATTGATGAATAATAAAGCAAAAAATATGTTATGTTTATCTTTAGAAAAAATATTGTATTTTTATAAAACAAAAAGCAAAAAAAAATTACAAATTAGAAAAAAAAAATCCAAAAATACCTTTTAGCATTTTTATGAACCCTTTTGAGTTTTCTACAACTAAAAGATTAGACATTTCTTTTATACGTGCTTTCCATCAGACGATAGTGTTACAACCATAGAATATTCTTCTGTTGGCAAAATGCTTACTGATAATGCACTAACAGCATCATCATCTAGTCATATATACACTAGATCAGCGGTTCCCAACGTGGGGCGTACGCCCCACCGGGGGGCAGTTTGACTTTTTAGGGGGGCAATTCCAAATTTATTACTTACCCATTCGCTATGTTTCCTTTGATTTTTTTTTTCAATGTTGGAGACTAAAAATAAATGGAATATAAGCAAAATTTAAATTATCAATTTTTTTTATTGAGTTTTAAAAAAATCTCCCTTTCAAAGGTTTAAAATAGAATCTATGCCAGAATAATTATACGAATAACCTTTTGAAATCTTTTAACTTTTTTTTTCAGTGTTGAAAATCTCAATAATTTTTCTGTCTAATGTCGTACTTTATATTTTTAAGTAACGCTTTCGATTATTTGCTAAATGAGCTTTTTACTTCTATTCGCTCTGCTATATGTCACATGAAAAATCTTTTACGCATAAAACTACATAAAGTATATATAAATCTGACTGCCTTGAACATATTTAACTTAAAAAATATATGAAATATCAAAACAAGGTATTAAAAACTTTATAAAATTTCTAAATCTTAAACAGCATTAGAAAAGAAAATGGGTAGATAGTAAATAATATCTATGACTCTACTTCAGGCATCCTACACTGTATATAAATTTACATGATGACATACACATTTTGAATTTTAAATTCAGATAATACATGGAAGACAGTTGAGACATTGAGAACCAGAGTGGGTAAACCTCAACAACTGCGATTTCGGTAAAAAATACTTTCAAAAATTTAGTACAAGTTTTTATCAGACTCTTTTAAGCCAATTTTTAAGGTGGCCAGAGGAGACAAGACTTCTTCAGGAAGTATGGTGATTAGGTTAGCAGTATGGTGATTAGGTTATATGGTGATTAGGTTAGCAGTACCAGAGTGAACAAGTCGTTTGATCCACTTTTGCACTGACAGCTTGATATACATGTTAAATTGGACTATCTATTACCTGGCTACATCACTTGAATAGTTTCGAAATTATTAAATTTTATCATGTAGCAAATAGATATCCTGCATACAATGCTTTGAGACTTCAAATTCATCTTTCACAAAAAACGTGGGATAGTCCACTCTGATCCTGAATACCTCAATTAACGATATTGGGAAAGGGAAAACAGAGAAAATATGTTGTGACGGGGAATAATGGTTACTAAAAATTGATAAAGATCAGAATCTTGAAATGCTTCTCTTGTATTGTGTTATTCATAGAAAGAAAATTTAGTGTCAAAAGCTTTTCCAACAACTCTTAATAAGTTAAAAAAAAATGAATTACAAAATATGTGAATGTTGTCAATTTTAATGCCAAATGTAAACCTCTCTTTAAGATATTCTGTGAAAATAAAAATGCAGTCCGTATAACACTTTTCTTTAACCTTGAGGGAAGTTGGAAAAGTACAACAAAACTCTTTTTGGCACAAAGGCGAACATGTATAGCCTCTTTGGATTTATAAAATTATGTTAAAAACACATTTGTGACAGAAGATTCACCTTTTCGATAAGTTGGAAAATGTGAAAGTTTTAGTTATTGAATAAACTTATACATATAACTTTAGACATTTTCACACGCCTTTAATTTTTGTGTTTGTCTCAGGGTTGGTGGCTCATGAAGATATTCCATCGGACACTTTTCACTCTGTTCGTTTCAGCCCTCTTAACCCCTTGAAAGGCACCGGTATATTATATATAGCACATAATTTTAATTCCAAAATGCCACATTGGCACCAGAATTTAGGGATTAAATTTTGCTTTATATAATGTACAGAAGAAAATCTTTTACTTACTTTCTTATATATTTTTTTATAAATACCGGTGTCATTCAATAATTTTAACATTTTAGCAACAGAAGTACTTTGCCCCTGAAAGGGTTAAGCAAACTGAATGAAAATTCAACAATTAAAATTTTCAAATGAATAGTTATTGTTAAGGCTCTTTTACGCTTCCGCCGTGTGAATAGAGTTTACTTTTTACATAATAAGAGACATAATTTACAGAGTGAGTATGGGGGGGGGGAGGGGAGGCATGGTAATTTTATAGATGCTTTGATGGGGCGTGGCCAATAAGTGGTTGGAAGCTACTGCAGTAGATATATGCATGATATGTCACATTAAAATAATAAGAAAAAATTGTTTAGGTGTTTTATTTCTGGGTTTCGATTTTTATTTCTAAGTCTCGATTTTTGTCCAAGCGTTATGACCCAAAGGTACTTTGAGGTACTACATCAAATAATTAACCTTAATTAACAAAAAAGTTAAATCCTTTATTTTTAGGGTATATATCTCCCAATGTATCACAGTAATGCAAGGAAAAAAAGTTTCGAAGAGATAGTTTTTTAAATTCATAATTTGGGATATGAAGGGTTAAAAGAAAAGAGAGAAAATAATGACAAAAATAATAAGAACTGAAAAATAAACTTCAAAATAATTTATATATATATATATATATACTAGGGGGCTCGGCCCCCTACGAGCTACGCTCGCCAACCCCCGTTCAGGCACACCAAAATCCAAAAAGCACGCTAATTGCACGCATTTGATCGGCTTTAAAAATATTGAATTAAAATTAAAAAAAAAAAAAAAAAAAAAAAACAGTAGCGATCTCCATTCGTTTTCCTTGGATTGGGAATTTTTAAGACCAAATCTGTTGCTGTTAAGAGATACAATGGCTGTTTTCATATTTAATTAAACACATTAGTTATTTGAAAATAAGCTAATGTAAAATGAATTAAGTAAACAGTGTCATTGTCTCCCGGTATTTTTTAGCAGCGCTATAAGATAGTTCTTTTAAATAATTCATTTTAAATGTATCGTTTCAAATCTGACGTAATTTACACCAAATTTTTATTTCTCTTATTAATATTCACGTAAAAATACTTTTGTTGTTAGAAGGAAATATTATTTGCGCTGTCTTCGAATTCACGATAATAGTTGAAAAGATTATCTCAAAATATCTCGCGCAAATATATTTTTCAATTTAAATTGTTTTACCATATTTTTGGGGCATTTTAAATATGACGTAAAATTCAAGTGTAAATATGGTTCTTATGACGTAATTTTCCTGCTTTTAACATGTAATCATTTAATTCTAATTTTAAAGTTTTTTTTTTTTTTTCTGTTTGTAACAGTCACGTGTAAATAAATTTTTAATTTGAAGAAATATTTGATATGATAATTTGTTTCGCTGTTTATACAATTGGCAACAGTTTAAATCAATGACATTTTCTAAAATTTGTAAAAAACATCTCTCGAAATGCTGAAAATTTGAATTAAAAATAGAAATAAAACCTCAAAAAATGTTTCAAATAAGAAAAATAAATGCAATCTGCGCATTGGGAACTTATAACGTATAAAATGATCTAAAAATGATTAAATTCTCATGCATAGTTTTTGCTCAAATAAAACTTTTTTAATGAAACGACTTTGTCCAACTTTAGCATTAAATATCTCTTAAAATAATTCTTCGATTTGAAAACTGTCTGCATCAGCGTGTTTATCAAACATTTTTCTATAATACCACCGATTTTCATATTTTTGTATGCAACAGTTTTCTTAATATTAACGATGAAAGGCCATGCTTAAGCATTCAAATTGGATGCGGATCAACCCGGAATATCTACGCAGATGTTCATTGGTCCATTTCCAAATCAAAACTTTTTTTTATATATAGAAGGATATAAACATATTTTAAATCCTGGGCTGTTCAAAAGTCATCAATTTGTTGTTGTTGTTTTCTATCTGTTGTTTTAAATAAATATAAAAGTAAAAATAGTTTAAAAAAAACATTCTTTTATAAGCATTTAATGTTTATCTTAAAAATTCATCTAATTTCATGACTATGCAATTCATGTTGTTCCAAAGCATTTCCGTTACAATACGTTAATTTGCCGTTGGCTCCGATTATGGAAAATTCATTGCTTTGATTTACGCTATGCAGAAAGTGCGAATTAGTGAATTCATTTATTTTTTTTTTTTTATTTTTTTTTTTTTTTAATATGGTAATGGGAAAGGTTTTTCTAAAAAGCATTATTTAAACTATCTATTCAGGATTTTAAAAATAGTGTTTAAAATATTTCATTGTTGCAATTTCACAGTCTATTGGTATATTTCAGCGAGCGCGGTTTGGCCCATAATTAACTCCATTGTAGTTGTAACTCATGTACAGCAGGGCAGCCATGGGGGACTATTTTTATATTCTGTTCGCACCACTATTTTTAAAAAAATACATTTTGTAGTATATTTCTCTTGCAAATTTTATCAAAATGTATATAAAAGATTTTTGTTTTTAAAAAGTGGGGCGAAATAGAATTAAAAAATAGTCGCCTTCTGTGGCAATCCTGTGTACAGTTGTATTCATAAAGAATACTTGGCAATTTATCACCTTCGTCCGTTTGACAGATAATGTCGTAAAATTAGTTTATTAATCTATAATTAAGTTCTAAAAATATTAAAATGTTGTAATGTCATCAGAAACAAAACATATTTTTTATAATGCTAGCCTATCAGGAAGTGAGTGAAAAAAATGGATTACAAAATTCGATCTTTACACACATGAACCAGCTTAAGTTAAATAAAAGAGTTTAAGGATAAAAGTTCTTTAGCAAAGTATCTCTCTATCTATATTATAAAGGAAAAACGTGTCCGTGCGTAACGCTGACGTCATTTTGCGAATGGCAACACTTAACAAGGGAATTTCGGTTTTGTAATTTTTGTTACTGCATTTTTTTTTTTCTAAACATCGCACATTTTAAACCTCTACATCTTCATGTAAGAAAAAACATTTACTTTCAAATGCGATTTGTTTGAAAACTGTATCTTAATTGGCTAAATTATTATGGCTTTTAAAATAATCTTCAAGCATGATTTCTTTTATCTATCTCCATCGCGTGAGGTCTCCATTACGAAATAATCCATTTTCACTTAAAACAATATATATAGCTCAACATTTTTCTCTGGCTGATAATTCATAATGAAATTAAAACTTCATCAATCTATTATATTAAAAAGGGACTGTCCGTTGGTATTTCACAGCTAAGCGTCCTAGAATATGGAAGTTGGGCGTTCCTATTAACGCCAGTTATTCGCATGGATCCGAACATGTCAAAAGTGGTTTTAGAATTTTAAAATTTGGATTAGTTTTCGAGATATTAATTTTTTCATTATTTTTAATGACATTTCTGAATGATGGCAATTAAATTAGTCCATTTTTTGTGAATAAAGGGGAGAAAGGGGAAAACGATAAGGATTATTAGATTTCTTTGTTTGACATCCTTTTCAAATTGATATCAACTTTTATTTGAATAGATAGCGAAAATAATATTGTGACTGAATTCTATTTTTCAAAAAAATTTCAAGAAATGCAAACTTATTTTCGCATATTCAAGCTTCAGGAATCAGTTTATTTTAGAAAGCAATAAATCGGTCTGTCGACTGGAACATTGAGATAAATTCCATTGACGTAAACAGACAAAAACCCTTTGTACTTTTTTTATTTAATATGAAGTAGAAAAACGGATGTTCAACTAGTTCCTTAAGATGGCGATTAAAACTTTTCACAAGGAACTTAAAAACAAAATGTTTCAGCGAGAAAAATTATATTTCTCTAAGCATTTATTTTAATTCATAAATGTAAAATGCTTTTGAATAAATTCGCACAAAACAAGTCAATTTTGTATAAGTTCATCCAAATGACGTCATTTCTGCCAGCTCCGAAATTAGAAGCCAAATCTTGGAAGAATGAAAAGCTTTTGGCAAATAACGTTATACAATATGAGAATTTTTATTGGTAAAGCTTTTGACTTACGCTGTAAATATAATTTATAATTGGAAATATTACCATTTAATAAAATAAATGCTATAATTGCCTTCCGCAAAATAATCGAATGACCTCATGCAATTCAAAAACAACAGATCGGGTCGCCACGCAAGTAGTTATTATAAAAATAATTTAATTACTGACAGCCGTTATGTTCCTCTTCATGATCTTTAGAACCATTATTATTCTATTATTTTATTCTGAAATAGCCTTTTCAACATTTTCAAATTACGTTTGAAAACTATTTTTAAGAAAGAACAGTTTAAGACTATAAAC
Organism: Maratus speciosus; assembly: GCA_963932465.1. Taxonomy (NCBI): domain Eukaryota; kingdom Metazoa; phylum Arthropoda; class Arachnida; order Araneae; family Salticidae; genus Maratus; species Maratus speciosus. The sequence goes on along the minus strand of OZ010795.1, from coordinate 327,040,438 downwards.
AGGAATATACTACAAGATACCTTAATTAATAATCTTAATTGCATTAAACTGCCATTACGGAATTCATCTTATGGTTTCGTGTCCCCTTTATTTAAATAGTTTATTTAACTATTATTTAATCATGACATCTTTCATTGCCAAATAAAGCATTGTTAAATGTCATTTGTCACTGTTGAATGCTAAATACACTACAAAGTTTTATTACCGACATTTATAAGATTAACAATATTTGTTTTAAAAGAACGAGTTGCTTAGAAGATAATAAAATGTAATTTAGAAAGCAGTTTAAGAAACAGATTAATTGTGCGATATTAAAAAACTATTTTTAAAACAGATTGATGATAAAATGCTGTTTTTCTAAGGTAGTTAAATTAAAAATATATCGCAAAGCTATTCTTTAAAATAAAAAAAATAATATTAATCTCATGATGTTTTTTTTTCCCTTTTTGAAAGATGCGTGCATTACATAAGATTCTATAAAAAAATTTCTAAATAAATTTAACTTACATAAAATTCGTTTATTTTGAAAACTCAAGACATTAAAATTGAAAATGTCTTTCTTTGTGGTGTAAAGGTACACATACTTTCCTAAGTAATTCTATTGTATACTAGAAAGAAGAAATATTTATTTTGATCTACTCATAAAAACATTGTTCCAAAGCAGTCTCAGTCTTCTTACCCGATATGGTAAATTTTATTCTCTTTTCAATAAAGTTCATCCGGAATTCGTACAGCGATTTTGGAATTTTTCGGGAATTTTTCGATATCCCCATTTCGCCGAAAATGAGAAGATTTTTTTTTTCTTTTAGCAACCAATTTCTATTGAACTTATCTCCATCCAAAATTAGAATTTATATGCCTGTATGGAGCAAATTCATGTGAATCGATAAAAAATAAATGAAAATACGAAATAGTTATTTTTTATTAATTATTAAAGAGAGTCAGGCCATCGATTTTTTTTCTCTCAAAAGCAGTGAAGAAAGATAGAAAATGTTCCACTGTTGCTTTCTGAAGTAACCCCCTTTATCGCCAAAAACCGTTACTATAACAACGCACGTGACTTCGCGGTCGCGATCTTTTTTATTATCATTCTTCGGCACGTGAACTAGAACTGCACATATAAAAATAAATCACTGAATTTTACATTGTGTCTGAATGAAAGTTTGTAAGAAAGTGTGAATTATGTTAATGTTTTTAATAGCGTAGTTCAAAAACACTAATTAAAAGATTAATAAATACATCATAATTTAAAAGTTCTACACATTATGGCAGAAAAGAATAACACTTTTTGGGCTATAAATGTTATTCCCATTTATTTGACGATCATCAAACATGTTTTAAAGAAAAAAATCTAGACCATTTTCTAATGTTTGGAAAATTCAACTATTAAAGTTGATATTTTAGCCCCCACCCCCAGAGCTGCAGAAATAAATCCGGGAGAAAAAGTCTAGATTCAACACAGATTTTAATCTATCTAATTTAAAACACAGAGCCGGGATAATGGTGGGCGAATCAGCTAGTCTTAAGTAATAATTATTTCGAGTTCATCGTTCCCCCTATTACTGAGATTGATATTATCAGCCACATCATAAACATTCATCCAGAATTTTTTTTAAGTGAACTTTAAAAGAGGGATTTCAAAAGAAAAAGTAGCGTTTTAACTTTATTAACTAAAACAAAATAGCATCAAATATATAAATTTGTATAACAATAAATAAAATGAAAATTCTATTTGTGCGAATTCACACTTAATAATTCTTTTTGGCAAATTATGCGTATGGAAATTAATTAAACATCTTTTGTAATGTTATTATTAGATTCTTTTTTAACTAAATATTTCTTTGTGCATTTCAGAATTCATGATAAAATTTCAATGTTCTCATCTTTATTTATTTTCAGAATTGCTTTGCCTCTCACAACTGGATTTATAAGTAACTTTCTCTAGAAAATTTTAATAAATAATATTACAATTAATGGTCAAATATGCAATGCTTTAGACTAAATATTTGTTCAAAACAAAGTAAACAAGCCGACCATTATAAATAGCTTAATTGTTTCCTCGAATTACAATATTAGTTCTAGTATAAAAATTGAATTTTAGTTTGTTCAACTTAGCATGTAATTATTTGACTTCTAACCTTTAATGGAGTGGAAATATTTGTTTGGGCAAATAATCCAACAGCATCCAGATTGATAAATATATTTAATTGCATCTGGTCACATTCAATCTAGTCTAAATATTGTTTATACATTATCACACAAATTCTAAATATATGCTTTGTTTCCATGACATATTAAACTAATTTCAGTAGATAAATACTAAGTCGAAATCGGAAACAATAAAAAAAAACACTATATATTTATGATACAAAATTCGCGTAATAAATGATAAAGACCCCCCCCACACACACACACACAAAAAAAAAAATATATATATATATATATATATATATATATATTTTTACTGCTGTATTTACAAATGTTCTGTTTTTTAGCAATCAAATACTATTTTTATGATTACAAAACATTTATTTTAATATCATTTTAGTTGATTATTTTTTCCGGTCAATCTTACACCACTTTTTCTGTTTTCTTTTTTTTTTCTTTAAATACTGTAGTTTTTTTATTTTATAATGGTAAATAATTTTCTTTGTTTTATTTTTAGAAAACATTTTTAAAAAAATTTGTGAATACGGAAAAGTTCCTCACTAAAAATAACCCAAAAATTTTCTTAAGAAAACGCACTTTTTTTTAAAAGAATTAATGCAGAAATATAAAAATATTTTGTAGATTTACCTTTTACTTTAAGGGGGGAGGGGGAGCTGCAAGGATTTTTGGGTACATTTTACAAATACTTTGTATTAGATAAGGAAAACAAAGTATATCTTCCGTCATCCTATAAAATAATCAGAGCTTAGAAAATATAAAAAAGTTTTATTTTCTTTCTTTTTTTAAAAAAAAGAATTTTAGCAGATATTTTACAATAATTTTAAATTGAGTTAAGAAAGACAGACGAAGTTTATCTTCAGTTATTCAACAAAATAATCAGAGTTTAGAAAGTGTAACTTTGCTAATATTAATTGTCTTATAACGTCTAAGACATAATATCTTTCACGAAAATTCACTTGTATTTATGCTTGTTACAATATTTTTTTTATTCAGTATCAATTATTTAAAAAATGGGTCATTTGAAAGCAATTTCAAATTTAACTGCGGATTAAAAGAAATTATTTCTTCTATATTATTATTTTCACTGGCATCACTCATAGGTATTGTTATTAATTTTTTGTTCTCTTGTGAAAGGCTGCATAAATATGTGTCTGCATTCTATACTAGTACTATTTTTCTGTTAGATTTAAAAATATACAGCTGCCAGCTAATTAGTTATTTTATTTTTGTGTTAAGACACGCTAAAAATTAGTTTTAAAATTTATTATTTAAATTTTTGAAAATAAAACTTAAATACATTTAATAAATGTTTTTAATTGAAACCACCAACTTCACCCAGAGAGAAAATTTCGAGCAAACGTGGACAATCAGAGAAAATATTCAAAATGAGTTCTACTCAAATTGGTCTGATAGGCAAATTTCTTTGTTTGAACAGACATGAAACATGTGAATTAGAGGCTCGGGTAAAGATTTCTGAAAAACTAATAGCTCCATAAATATTACTAAATATATTTTTAAGAAAACTATTTTATTGAATGCTACAGATTATATGATTTGAAATTATTATAATAATTGTTATGAAACTTCTTTATAGGCTAATTCCATGAAAACTTGTCATGTCTGTCACAAAGCTGAAAATAGCTATGCCTGTTGGCTACCAGTATTTTAGAACCGAAAAATGTGACTTATTTTATCGGAGATATATCATCTAACGCGAAGCCTACTTATCGAAAATAACGGTGGCCAACAAGCATAGTGATTTTCAGCTGTGTGCCAGACATGACAAGTTTTCATGGAATTGGCTTATAAAGGAATCAACAGCAATCTTTATTGCTGAAAGCTAAGTATTCGGATAATGACCAAGAAAGCTTTAAATTAAGTTTGCTGTAATATCTACTTCGCCAAGGATTGTTATTGATGTACAAACAGCGTGATTCAATGGTAGTTCTGAATTTCTGTTGTTTTCAACATTAAAAGTCCAAAGCAAAAGTTTATTCATTGAAAAATGCATAAAATAATTATGAATATATTTAAATCAAGTTTCTAATTTATATATATTAGGAGTTTATGCAATTATAAGGACTGAAGACTTTTTGTTTTTAATCGAAGTTTTGTGATAATAGAAACTCAAAAATTTTACTGAATATCATGTATCGAAAATTCCACTTCAATATGAAGATTCCAAATTAAAAATCGATTGCATTTATATTTCATGAATTAATTGTCTTTATTTTTTTGCATTTTAATACATACCTAGAAAACTATTTTTGTTTGCTTTAATTTACTTTATGTAATATAAGTTAACGTATCCAAAACAACTGCAACTTCATTTTTTATGATGTTTTTACCAACAAGACATAATTGGATACCCTTAAGTTAAATTTATACTATTATTTTTTTAGCCTTTTTGTTATGTAAATCAGGATTTACATTATGACATAACGTCCAACAGAAACATAAATAAAAATTTTCGCTATTTTTCTAGTAGATAATTAACAAAAATAGACTCAAATATGTTTTCCTAACAAAATAAAAAAAAACCATATGCATTAAAGGGTTAAGATGTTTATGATGTATTCTACATTTCTGAACGGTATATGAGATCATCTTAGATCCGGGCTAGGCTCACACAGATATTCATTGGTGTTCTCAAATCCTTCCCTTAATAATAAAATTGCTTCCATGAGGGACGTCGTCCTCTTTTGAAAACTAGCTATTTAAACACTGACAAACAATAATCAAGATATCCTACTTATTTGAAGTTACAATATTTAAGTTTTATCATATTCCTAAACATTCGCAAGTCACTGTTGTATACAGAAAAATACTGGACATACATATTTCCTTTCTGGACTTCATCATTGACCAAATGATATTTCAACATAAGACGAATCAACTGCTTTGTGGATTGTGTATATAATGGAAAGATAAATATAACAAGCTTTTCTTTTATTTTGCCTCATGACTGTCTATCTCTCTCTAAATGTACAATGAAATAACATAATAAAAGCTCTTATGTTTCCTGTCGACCAATGTGTCTTTATTGCTATAAATCATTGCAAAACGGAGATTTAGAGGTTAAAATCGCTAATAGACCAATTAAAACAGTACAAGTACAAAAATACTTGTGGCTTAATCAGTTAAGCTGCCTAGATGACAGACCAAAATGTATTGCCAAAATATTGAGTGAAATTGTGTCGGCTGGTTGTCGTTCTAAGAAGCTCATTTGGAAGAGCATTGGTAATTAAATTCTTGATTCGATATACAATTCAAATAAAATTCTTGATTCGATATGCGATTCAAAAAAGATTCTTGATTCGATTCCCAGCCTGAACACTTTTTCTTTCAGTTGCAAAAATTTAAACATACATAATAAAAACTTGTGTTACAATGGATAGAAAATGAGTAAAAAAAAACAAGGAATAAAAAAGCAGAATTGCCTTTTAAAAAATAGCATCAAATTGTTTCAAGCTTTCGTAAAAAGGATCCCCTTTCATAAAAAAAAAATGAAAGAAAAAGATAATGAAAAAACAACGGCAGCACACATACTTTTCTGCTATTGTTTCTCATTTATTTATTTATTTATTTTTCATTTTCCTAAAAGAGGTTTTCTTTACAAAGCTTTGAAGCAGATTCAAGCTCATTATGTAGCCCAGTGTATATTTTCCTTAAATTGCACATATTACAACAAATCACATTAACACATCACATATATTTACAAATAGCTCAGTGGTTAGGAGGTTGAATTCGGAATTAATTAGGGGAAAGCTGGAAATTGTTTTAATCCCTTCAGTTTAGGTCTACAATGAATATGCTATGTTTTCCCCCTCGTTCTAGGTGAGCGTTAGGAAATATGTACAGATTTATAGTCAAAAAACACGTTTTTTTACATACCATAACAGTATCTGAAAACTAACTCTGTCAAAAACAAGGTCAATACAAATGTTGTAGAGCTTAAAATTCTGAGTAAAATAAGTACCTACACTTAATATTTTTGTTGAACATTAAGGTCACAATTCTACTTTAAAGTTTTAGACCCGTGGTCAGGCGGTTGGACTCAGAATTAACTAGGGGAAAACTGGAAATTGTTTTAATCCCTTCTGTTTAGGTCTAAAATGAACGTATTATGTTTTCTTCCTCGTACTTGGTTAACGTTAGAAAATATGTACATATTTATTTTCGAAAAACACGTTTTTTTTTTATTACCTTAACAATATCTCAAAGCAGCTAACTCTATCAAAAACATTGTCAATACAAATATTGTAGAATTTAAAATTCTGAATAAAATGAGTACCATCATTAATATTTTTGTTCAACATTAAGGTCGCAATTCCATTTCAAAATTTTGCCTTAATCGCTAATCAAGAACTTGAAGCCAGGAGAGACCAAGTTAACTTACCAATATCTCAAAACAGCTAACTCTATCAAAAACATTGTCAATACAAAAGTTGTAGAGCCTAAACTTCTGAGTAAAATGAGTACCTACACTAAATAACTTTGTTCAATATTAAGAACCGCAATTTTGAGGTATTTTTAAGTTAACTTGGTCTCTCCTGGCTTCAAGCTCTTGATTTAAAATTTTTTGAAATAGAATTGCGACCGTAACGTTGAACAAAAATATTAATGATGGTACTCATTTTATTCAAAATTTTAAGCCCTACAACATTTGTATTGACAATGTTTTTTATAGAGTTAGATGTTTTGAGATATTGTTAAGGTAATTTAAAAAAACGTGTTTTTCGAAAATAAATATGCACGTATTTTCTAACATTCACTCAAATACGAAAAAAAAAACATACTATGTTCATTTTAGACCTAAATGGAAAGGATTAAAACAATTTCCAGTTTTGTCCTAATTAATTCTGAGTTCAACCCCTTGACCACGGGTTTAAACTTTAGAGTAGAATTGTGACCTTAATTTTCAACGAAAATATTAAGTGTAGGCACTCATTTTACTCAGAATTTTAAGCTCTACAACATTTACGTTGGCAATGTTTTTGACTGAGTTAGATGTTTTGAGATACTGTTATGGTTTCTAAAAAAACGTGTTTTTTTTTTACTATAAATCTGTATATATTTTCTAACGCTCACCTACTACGAGGAAGAAAACTTAACATATTCATTCCAGACCTAAACTAAATGGATTAAAACAATTTCCAGCTTTCCCCTAATTAATTCCGAATTCGGCCTTTTTTTCCTCCCCTACCACTGGGGTAAAAAAGTAAAGAAAGAAACGAAAAATTCATACACAGAGTTTCATCACAAATAAGTAGGGACCACGGCCTGGTGATTATTCGGTACACCTTTCTTATAAGGTCATAAAATGTTAAACATTTTCAGCTTCAGAATATACAGGGTGTTCCAAAATTCGACCGACAGATTAAGAGGGGTGATAGAATGCATCAAGAGTATTAAAAATTATCATAGAACATGGGGTCGCAAACCACGTATTTAATCAAAAATGTATGGTCTTCTGTCCTAATTCAATTTGTGTTGACGGCAGTAACTTTCAGAAAACTGGAGTATATTAAAATAAAACTTATAATAGACATTCTCACCTTTATTTCAAATGTGATAATATCGAAAAAAGTGGTAGAAGTTTCCATTATGCTCGCCAGCAGTATGGATTTGGCGCTCCATATTTTGGACTGCGATTGCCAGTTCATACTGTATCATCGATTGCTTGAGTACCCTGCATTTTCCAGAACTGTTTTTTTTTTTTTTTTTTTTTTTTTTTTTTTTTTTGATGTTATAACATTTTACAGAAAATAAGGTACAGTCGTGGAAAAAAAAAAGTAAACACCCCTTACTAACTCTCTGCAAAAAATTATCGTAGAAGAAAGTGACTGGTACCACACGATTTATAATAAAGTCTACTTTTAAATGATGTATATAAAATTTGCTTAGGGGACCCTCTACATATTGAAACGAACCCTATCTTTGTTTTTTTCAATAGCAGTACACAATTCGATCAGCATAAATGAACTCTACACCCCTCAATTAGCCTAAAAAAACTTTTTTTGCAATTCATACGATAAATTTCCGAGAAATTAATTCTTTTAAAACGAGCTTATTTTAGGAGCTGTATCCAAATTGAAGTTCGGTCTAGATTGTTGACCGAGAGAGCTCCCTTCTTGATCAAGGTATCTTAAGCGCCGCTCAAGGAGTCATTGAAAAATGCTATATTACAGGATAGCATAATAAATTTCAAAATATCTACTCACATCTATCATAGACAGCCCCTTAAACCATCATTTTGCGGTTTTTTAAGCATAATTTGAAAACTACTTGGAAGAAAAATGTAAAATTTTGGATTTACATAAAGCAGGACTTAATAAATCTAAATCCATCAAAAAAATTGTAGGTTGGAAGACATAATTTTTTCGAATATTAGTTTCATAATTCATATCATAAAATTATAAAAATTACAAATTCAACGTATTTATGTTTGGGTATATTAGTATTATTGCTACACAAAAAATTAGCATATTAGGAGTATAATTTCAGGAGATATAAATAAAAATGTGAAAATGTAATTTAACATTAGAAGCACTAAATTTTGAATGTTTATAATTCAAAAACGAATCATCCAAATGACTTGAAATTTCGTTTCTAAACATAGTTTGAACCGCAGATATGAAATATCTTGTTAAAATTGGGTATTGCCATTGAAAAAAATTAAGTTTGGGTTCGTTTTAATATGTAGATTGCCCTTAAGAAAATTTTATGTATATCATTTAAAAGTAGACTTTATTTCCAATCGTTCGGTACCAGTAACTTTCTTCTACGATAATTTGTTGAGGAGTTAGTAGGAGGTGTTTACTTTTTTTCCACGACTGTACAGTACATATCGTTGCATTTTCATTGTAATGTTTTGATTTTTCTCAAAATTATTATCGTCAACGCAAGTTCAGTTAGGATGAAACACCTGTATTTGTGACTAAATACGTGGTTTGCGATCCCATGTTCTATAGTAATTTTTCATCCTCTTGTTGTCTTTTATCACCCCCTCTTAATTTGTCGGTCGAATTTTGGAACACCCTCTATACAGTGAAATTTCCATTTAACGAAGTCTCATCGTTACACGTAAACACTTCGTTATGAAGAAAATTCGCTAAACAGAAATCAACTCAAATTCATGAAATTTGTATAATAAAATACACATGCATAAAATGAGAAATACACATAAAATGGAAATATTGGGAAAATGTATTTTAATTCGGGCAGTAACTTTTTTTTTAATGTTATTTAGACATATGAGAAAAATATAATTGGATTAATGTCTTTAAAAACACATGATAAAGAGAGGTAAACAAAAACTGAACTGTAGCATAACTTTTCTCTTTTATCTTAGTATTCCAAATTCTTAACTTTAAAAAAGTCTGTAATTATTTTGTATACAGGTTTCTTATTAAAAAAATACACTGTTCATACAAATTTTCGCACTTTTCTAAGTATTCGAATAATGTATCGGTAAAATTTTCGTGAAACTGGAATCCCTTTCTTATTATATCGAAGGCTTTTAGCATTTCTTCTTTTGAATGCAAATGATTAAATAAATAATGATTTCATTTTCACACAATCCTCTGAAATACATTCATACATTCATCGGAACAGCAACCTCTCCATTTGAATGCTGTACGTACACGCACGAACGTGGAATAAACTTCGTTATATGGAATATATTTTTGGTAATATGGAGCAGGGCCGAAACTAAGGGTGGGAAGAGGGCGCCAGAACAAAGGGGCGCCAAATGAAGATTATACCTTTGGAAAGGATCATTTTCTTCTGATGGACTCATGGCTTCCATTATTATGAAACAGCCATTATAAATGAAGTGTTAGGTGAAGATGAAAGAGCAGCCGTAAAAAGTTAGAACTCTGATTTTCTGGTCCGAATGGGAAAAAAAATGGCCATAATTTTTAATGGCCATAAAAAAATTATGGCCTTTTTTTTTTCCTTATTCGGACCAGAAAATCAGAGTTCTAACTTTTTACGGCTACTCTTTCATCTTCACCTAACACTTCATTTATAATGGCTGTTTCATAATAATGGAAGCCATCAGTCCATCAGAAGAAAATAACTCGGTGAAAGCGAGAACTCGGTTAGGTGGGACTCGGATTATCGGGACTCTACTGAATATGTCATTTTAAAAATGATCTTTAGAATATTTTTGTTGATGTTCAGGATGTTGATGTCCCCTTGGATCCGCCACTGTAGATTACGTAGTTCAGTATTACATATTTTATGATTACATATTTTAAATTTTAAAGTAAGTAGTCTATTATAAAATTTGTAAAATTCTCTTTTTAAATATACTTTGTGGAAGAGGTGGGGGGGGGGGGGGGGGCGCCAAAATCCATGTTTGCCCCGAGTGCAAAAAAGGCTAGTTTCGGCCGTGATATGGAGATTAATTTACATGTTAATGGTGTTCAACGTCAAGGTTCAGCAGAAAATTTCGTTAAATAGAAAACTTCGTTAAATAGGGACTTTGTTAAAGGGAAGTTCCACTGTATATGGCGTTGAGAACCAGTGTGGACTAACCTCGCCAGTTGTGATTTCAAGAAAAATTCTTTTCAAAATGTGTACAAATTTTCGTCAGAATCTTTTAGGCCAGTTCTGCCAGCATCATCGGAGACCAACCTTCTTCAGCAAGTACTGGGTGTCCCAAAAATGACTAATGGGTTTTAAAATTCAATAACTTGCAAACGGTGACAGATACTTAAAAAATTCTTGCAAGAGGGTTATGTATGATGTCATATCATTGTATGTGATGCCTTTTTTATTTACTGTGTTTCTTGTTTGTTTGTTTTTTTTACTGTGATTCTTGAATTTGCTTCGAATTTCAAACAATAGATGGGGCTGAGAGCAATAGATGCTCAGTCCAGACCCGATTTTTGGTACTTCGGAATCCATTCAATACATTTTAATCTCCTTTTTTCGCATGGAAGAAGAGAGAAGTCGAAAAATCGAGCCAATTTTTAGCGGTTATTGCTTGCAGTGCCATCTATCGATGCAATTTGTAACTAAAACTGAGAATCGCAGCATAAAAACTCCTGATATCTTACATAACACTCCTGCAAGAATTTTTTTAGTATCTGTCACCGTTTGCAAGTTATTGAATTTTAAAATCATCAGTCATTTCGGGACACCCGGTATACGGTGATTAAGTTGACAGTGATGAAGTAGACCAAGTCACTTGATGCACTCTTGCACTGGCAATTTGATATCCAAATTTAATTGGACAGCCTGTGAAACTAGTTCTATCACACTTGAATAGTTTCGAAATTAATAAACTTCATTATACATCCAATAGATGGCATCACATACAATGATTTGACACTTGTTCAAATGTTGATACTTCAAAGGCATTATTCAAAAAAATATGGGATAATCCTCTCTGATTTTCAGCGCCTCGTGCATGGAGATTAAAGTATACATTTAGTAAATACAACTTTTGCTTTTAGCGTACACTAATATCAAACACGATTCCCTTGCATGAACAAGGTATCCCATAATTCGACTCACATTTAAAAAACCCTTTAAAAATACATCAAATTGCGGTATTGGAGTGCAATTTGCACCACAAGACTTGTCAAAATATCGAATGTTCGGTGGAAAACGTTTAAAATAGTTCACATTTTCTTTGAACTATTTTTTGTCACTAAATTTCTGAGTATGTGACAAATTTTATGGTGAAACCCGCATTCCGATACGACAATTTGTTGTTTATGTATTTGTTTTTAAATGCGAACGGACTAGTTGGAAGCCTGGGCTATTTTTTTTTCTTTAGACATGAAAGAAACCAACCTCTAACAAATCTTTTAATACAACCCGCACTCCGATACAACACTCTATTGAACTTTTATGAATATATGAAATCTGAACTTATTTATGTGTCTCTTTAAACAGTTTTTTTTTCCCTTTGCCACAAAAATACCTTTCTGTTTCCAAGTATTATAATGTAAACCGCCCTACGATACAACAATTTCTTTCTTTTTTTTATGGATTTTTGAAATCTGGACATACTTATGGAACGCCTTGTAAGTATTTTGACTTTAAGACACACTAATATCAAATATCACTTTCATATAGAGACATGAATCCGGGATTTCTGGGCCCGGTGTAAATAGTAGTGTAGATAGTTCGCCCGGTGTAAGTAGTTCGCCCCGGATCCGGCCCGGCCCGTGCAAAATTCAATTAAATCAGGCTCGACACAGTTTTCTACAAAAGATTCCAATTTTTCTTAGCATACAAGTAAGATTCTTTTAAAAGGTACTGCATGCATATTTATGGGATAACTTTAGAGTATATTTTAAAGTTACTCTGTGTTCCCAAGACAGAAAAAACACAATAGTAACATTAACCCTTAAATGCCGGTTGTTGCTTTTCGGCAACATACCCAGTTTAGGCTCTAAAATACTATTAGAATAATATTGAAGCTATAATGCCTAATGTTGCCAATAAAATACATTCTGAAAATATTATTAAATCGATTTTCAACATGTAGATGGCAACACTTGTGCTGTTTAAGAATAAAGATAGATTTATTTTTTCAATTGTTGCTACTTGTTCTTTTTGTTTTGTTTGGAAGCTTGTGAAATACCCTCTTTTGTTCTGCAGTGAGCAAGTAAAATTTATTTCTGATTATAGTTCCTAAAATTCTTGTCTGTTTAATATTATAGAATTTTATCAAGGAAAATTATTTTTTCAATTAAAGACCAACGTTGCCGATTAGTAACAAACTGTTTTTTAGCTGTAAACCATACTTAGAACAAAATATGATTTTTTTAAGTATTTTTCCCATGATTTATTTAAAAAATGAAAGCCGAAAACATTATTACAAAGATTTTTGAAAAATCAGGCATTTAAGGGCTAATGATTACTTAGACTCTTGAACTTTTCAACACTCAGATAAGGATTCACTAAAACATTAATATAGTTTAGAATTAAAAAAAAAAGAGGGTTAAAAACATCGTAACTTTTAAAGTTGTATAATAAAAAGTAGATTTGTGGAAATATTTCTCGATAATTTATTAATGCTGTTCTCAAATCCAAAAAAGCTGCTTTCTGACACATTTCTCAATTAATTTTTTTTTCGGAAACGCATAAGATTGGCAGGTGTTCTTACTCAGAAACTAAATAATCGAATGGCGTTATCCATTTTTGATAAAAGCAATAGATCTTCGAGAAAACACTGTCAAAGTTTGCGTTTTGAATCGATTTCCGGAAGCTATAGCACGGGAAAGGAGAAAACCTGAGGTCATGTGACAAGAATCTCTTAAACATGATAAGTAATTTATTTATCAAAAAATGGAAAACACTATTCGATTCCTAATCGCTTCAATAGTCAGGCCTGTCAAATTTATACCTTTACAGTGAAAAATGAGTCAGAAACTTTCGCGTTGTTGAGCACGGAATTTGAGAACCACTTTATATTTCCAAATATTCCGCTAACAGAATCTCATTATCGATATTAATATTTTTACAATACATATTGCCTGCCTGACACATCCTTAGAACAATTAAGTCCAGTTCTGGCATGGCTCGACTATCTAGAGGAAAAAATGTAAGCCTGATCTCAGGCCGGCAAGAGTCTGTTGAAAAAATTAGCTCGGGCTCAGGCACAATGTAACTGTCTGATGCCGATCTCTACGCTGTAAAATGTTGCATTTCTTTCTTGTTGTTGTTAATCTCGCATCAGCTCGTAATGCACATTTTTACTTAATCTCGTGAAAGTCATATACCTTCAAAACGGTTCATATTTTATCGGCTTCGTTTAACTTTTTATATCGAGCCGGTAGGCCCGATTAAATTTTTTCATCAGCCGGCAGCCCCGTTTTTTTTTTTTTTTTTTTTTTTTTTTTTTTTTTTTTTTTTTTTTGTCGACCCGGCCCGGACCTGCAGGCCGGTTTAATTTTTTTTTCGGCCCGTTTTAAAGTTAGTCTTCATTTTGCCGGTCAGGCCGGGTACGAATTTCAGGTCAAGTCCGTGCCTATGCAGGCCTCTAATCGGGATACCTATATTTTTTCTTTTACTTATAATAATTGTTACTCATATATGGTGGTCCAAAAGTCCTTGAAACATTTTAAATTTTAATTAAAAATCAAGTAATTGGTGTACCAGAGTACAGTTTAGATGATAATACACTTGTAATAATTGTTACTAATGTAGGGTAGATCCAATCTCCTTGACACATTTTAAAATTTATTTAAAAATCAAGTAACTTGTGTACGAGAGTGCTTTTTGGATGATAATGCTCATGTAATAATTGTTACTAATGTAGGGTGGATCAAAAGTGCTTGACACATTTTAAAATTCATTAAAAAATCGATAATTCTATGTACGAGAGTGCGATTTGGATGATAATGCACTTGTAATAATTGTTAATAATAGAGGGTGGATTAAGAGACCTTAATAAATTTTTTAATTCATTTAAAAATCAAGTAATTGGAGTACGAGAGTACGGTTTGGATAAAATTGCAAAAGTCCTTGACACATTTTAAAAATCATTTAAAAATCAAGCAATTGATGTACGAGAGTGCGGTCGGAATGATAATGCTTCTCAAACACAAAATGTATATGAAAACAAAAACATATACCGTTGAAATGTCGCATTCACCTTGAAAACTATATCGAAATAAAATTAAAACGTTGCTAAAAAGATGCATTTAATGCCACAAATATAAATAAGATGTTGTTACATAATAAAATACTTTTTAAAAACTTAAAAACTTCCACGATTTCATGCCAAGCGCTTTCGATCACTCCTAGAACCCTAGCGGCCCTGATGACGATCTAGGAGTGATAGAAAGCGCTCGGCATGAAATCTTGAAAGTTTTTAAAAACTATTCTATTATATAACATCTTATTTATATGTCTATATTTGTTACATTAAATGCACCTTTTTAGAAAGTTTTTAATTTTATTTCGAGATAATGATTCTTACAATAGAAAGTTTTATTTAAGTAAATAGAAATATTAGTACCAATATCTGCCCATAGATGGCAATACACTTGCAAAACTGCCTAAAAATACACCAAATCTTAAGAAAAGCAAGTACAGTACAAAGTCTAAAGTTCGGACACCCAAAGTTCGGACTTTCAAGCGGCAGTATTCAAGAAAGAAGTGAAAAAACAAAATTACTGAAACAAAAAAAGGTCTTGAGCA
The DNA here is from genome assembly GCA_963932465.1 of Maratus speciosus. NCBI lineage: Eukaryota > Metazoa > Arthropoda > Arachnida > Araneae > Salticidae > Maratus > Maratus speciosus. Next base: position 327,025,099 of record OZ010795.1, on the reverse strand, counting down.
AATAACATTTATTACTGAATCTTAACTCATGTCTATGTACAGAATAAAAGAAAAACGGCTTAATGATATACCTAAGTTAATAATGCAGCCCACATTAACTAATATGTTTAATAGTTCAGAAAGTCACAATTTCTTCTTAAATTGTATGTTTCCTTAAGGCTGTTTTCAACAGCTCTGCTCAACAAGCGTAAAACGGTTTGACACATTTACAAATTCATTTTTTAACAAAAAGTCATAAAATTGAAAGATGGAAACGATTTGGAATCGAACTATGTTTTCCATTTTTTGATAAATAAATTACCTGTTGAATTATAAGCAATTTTGATCACGTGACAAAGACTTTTTCGACCTTCTTTGCGTGGTTATTCTTCTTTTGCGCGGGAATTCGGTTCAAAACGCCCACTTTGACACTATTTTCTGAGAGATCTATTGCGTTTGCAAAAAACGGAAAACATAGTTCGATTACATAGTTTCTGAACAACAACACCTGCTAGTTTCATGCATCTCAGAACAAAAATAAATTAAAACTTATGTCATAAAGTTGCCCTTTTCGATTTGAGAACAGCCTTAAATAAATGTTTTTGTTTTACTTTTTATTTTGTTATGGTTTATTTAATGAAAATGATTATTTAATTTAGTATTAACCCCTTGGGGACGAGCGATCGGTATACGTTCCGCGTAAGGCGCTCAGAATCAGTGATTATTCTCACCAGTAATTTTTTTATTGTAAATTTCGCCTTATTTAATCCGAGCATTTTCCCGATTCAATTAGGCAAAAATTTCTGTTTTGAATAACCGGTGATAAAAGATTAAAAATTCTGTAAAAGACGAGCGTCCCGAGGGGTTAATAGTTGTTATATGCAATTTTTAATATATGAACATCATATTTTGCCTTTTTATGTAGTGAATTTTCTTTTCCTTTTTATTGGAAAAATAATATTTTTGATGACCCAAAGTTCGGAAAAATCCGAAGTTTGGACTTGGTAAAGTCCCGAGGATTCCAGTTCACTACACACTTCATTTTCATTAACTGTTGTGCTATAGTAAACATTAATAACATACAACAAAATCAAGGCAATCGGAGTATATTTACGAGAGTTACAACTGGGACAAACGGACCAGAGAAACCGAAATCATAAACACTTTTCAACTATCTTGGAAAGCATTAAAAATAGTTAAACATAAAAACACGTATCATAATTGAAAACGCACTTCCAGCAATCATAGGTTTCTATAGTTCAATTTCTTCTGCGGCCAAATTCTTTGTGTGTCCTTGTAAATGTACGATAAATCCTATGCACTCCCTATTCTACAGTAAACGCCTTACACCTCATAGCCCAATGATTAGGGGGTTAAATTCGGAATTAATTAGGAGAAAGCTGGAAATTGTTTTAATCCATTTGGTTTAGCTCTAGAATATGCTACGTTTTCCCCCCTTGTACTAGGTTAGCGTTAGAAAATATGTATAGATTATAGTCCAAAAACACGTTTTTTTTTTTAATACCATAACAATATCGCAAAATAACTGACTCTATCAAAAACAATGTCAATACAAATGTTGTAGAGCTTAAAATTCTGAGTAAAATGAGTACCTACACTTAATATTTTTGTTGAACATTAAGGTCACAATTCTACTTCAAAGTTTTAGCCCCGTGGTCAGGGGGTTGGACTCAGAATTAACTAGGGGAAAACTGGAAATTGTTTTAATCCCTTCAGTTTAGGTCTAAAATGAACGTATTATGTTTTCTTCCTCGTACTTGGTTAACGTTAGAAAATATGTACATATTTATTTTCGAAAAGCACGGTTTTTTTTTTTTTATTACCTTAACAATATCTCAAAGCAGCTAACTCTATCAGAAACATTGTCAACACAAATATTGTAGAGCTTAAAATTCTGAATAAAATGAGTACCCATATTAATATTGTTGTTTAACATTAAGGTTGCAATTCTATTTCAAATTTTTGCCTTAATCGCTAATCAAGAGCTTGAAGCCAGGAGAGACCAAGTTAACTTAACAATATCTCAAAACAGCAACCTCTGTCAAAAATATTGTCAGTACAATTGTTGTAGAGCCTGAAATTCTGAATAAAATGAGTACCCACATTAATATTTTTGTTCAAGATTAAGGTCACAATTCTCTAAATTGCTAATCAAGAACTTGAAGCCTGAAGAGACCAAGTTACCTTAGCAATATCTCAAAACAGCTAACTCTATCAAAAAAATTGTCAGTACAACTGTTGTAGAGCTTAAAATTTTTAATAAAATGAGTACCCACATTAATATTTTTCTTCCTAATTAAGCTCGCAATTATATTTCAAAATTTTGCCTTAATCGCTAATCAAGAGCTTGAAGCCAGGAGAGACCAAGTTACCTTAGCAATATCTCAAAACAGCTAACTCTATCAAAAATGTTGTCAGTACAACTGTTGTAGAGCCTAAAATTCTGAATAAAATGAGTACCCGCATTAATATTTTTATTCAATATTAAGGCCGCAATTATATTTCAAATATTTGCCTTAATCGTTAATCCCATGCTGAAGCCAGGCGAGACCAAGTTATCAGTCCACACTGTTTCCAATTTTTATATACATGTATATTTTTTCCGACCTATGTCGAAGGGATTAAAACAATTTCTAGTTTCCCCCAAATTAATTTCGAATTCGGCCTTTTTTTCATCCCCCACCACTGGGCCCGTAATCATGAGGTTAAACCGTAATTCTCAAATTATCCAAAATAATGAGCTAAAATAATTACAAAAACATCATAAATGCCTCAATAAATTAAAAAAAAAATACATGTATATAAAAATTAGAAGCTGAATGGGCTGATAACCGTGTCTGTTCTGGCTTCAAGCTCTTGATTAGCGATTTAGGCTAAAATTTGAAGTAGAGTTGTGAGCTTAATGTTCAACAAAAATATTAAGTGTGGGTATTCATTTTTTTTTTCAGAATTTTAAGCTCTACAGCATTTGTATTGACAACGTTTTTGATAGAGATAGTTTTTTTTTTTTTCAGATATTGTTATGGTAATTAGAAAAACCTATTTTTCGACTCTCTGTACATATTTTCTAACGCTCACCTACTACGAGGGGAGAAACATAGTACATTCATTCTAGGCCTAAACCAAATGGATTAAAACAATTTCCAGCTTTCCCCTAATTAATTCCGAATTCGGCCTTTTTTTGCTCCCCTACCACTGGGCTATCAGTGATATTTATATATTTAAATATGTTTTTAATAAATGTGATATTATTAAAATACACCACAAACGATTTTTCCCTATAGACCGTAATGTAACGGAATTCTTTGGAGTTCTGCTGTAAACGAACCAACCGTTAACGCTACACACTTCTTTTTTAATTCCAAACATGCCATGGTAAACCTCAATAACATATATCAATTACATGGTAGTCGGAGTATATTTATGCAAGTTAAAGATTAAGAGTCCGGATGGACGAATATACAGTCAGACAGGCGGACAGACAAACGGAATTCATAAACACTTTCCAACTGTGTTAGAAAGTATTAAGAAAGACGTAGTCTCGGAGAGTATAGGACAGGGACGGCAAATATTTTTATATACACGTGCCAAAAATCTAAAGAAAAATGTTCACGACATTCAAACGTGCTAAGACCATTCTAACTAAAAATATAATTTAATAAATAATTAAATTTTACAGAACTTTTATTAAAATGTTTCTTACTTGCTCTAAATTCGACTCCTAAGTTATTTAGTATGATGTCTGAAATCAATATAGACAGTCACATTGAAATCCGTAATTATAATTTACAAAAACGATTTTTTTTCTTTTTTGTACGTTCGAGCCAAATCTGATCCTCAGCGTGGCTTTTTTAGTTTCTAGACTTTAGAAATGGATCCATTGAGCATTTTATTATTTGAACTGTTATGGAAAATTAAATTAACCCGGGAGAACGCGCACATACCCAGGGTATGAGTGGTTTTTACTGTGCCACCAATAAATACAAATAGTAATCGTCACCTTATTTAGTTACAGACAATTTTGCGATTATTATTTACTGCTAACTTCTATTTTATTAACTTTTTCGATTCCTATCTTTACCATTTTGATTTAACTAATTTATATTTTTAAAAAATGTATGGCTCTGGAGCCTTTTTTCATCTTTCCCCACTATCCCTGGCTACTTCTACCATCCCAATGCTCCTGAATTCATAAGGAATCCATTACTGCTTTAACCTCGAAGCACTCAGGCTATTCGACCTCTCTGAATTCGATTGAGATAAACAGAAGCAAAACGACTTCTGTAGGGACTCATTAACAACTCCATTGGTGTATTGGTGTTAACAGAAGTTGAAAATTACTTTTAAAACGTTAGTGGTGACAATTGTAAAAACCGTATGCACTCCGGGTCTATCAGGCCCGGCGCGCGTCCTACCGGGTTAAAAACTGAAGACCTTAAAATTTTATAAACAAGCAAAATGACTTTATAAGCATATGAGTCGAATGGTTTTTATGAAAGTGACTGTTTAGAATGCCTGAATTGAAATATATGGTGCATTAATTCGTGCAAAAAAGTTAATTCCCATTTGTTTGTGCACGTATCTTAAGCAAAATTTTAGTTTCTGGGAGCACGGCAGTGCGTCCGCCCAGTTCGCACAAGCCGTAAGCTACCTTTTCCTGAACCATTTCGACATACTTTTCACCCCCCTCATAACGTCGTTTTAGGGAGAGATATAGAAATTTTTCTTTTATACACATGTTCGTATGGTCAAACTGAACTAAGGTTTCCGATTTCATGTTTCTATATTTAGTAGTTTTCGAAATATTAAATTCTGAAAAAGCGCTTTTTTGTCACTGACTCACTTCGCATCATCAAATAACTAAGGTACTTCTAAAAGTCGTAGAATTATGAAATTTCATAAGTAAGTTGGGTTTGTAGCACAATTAACCAGAAAAATCTGAAAACATCGCCTCTAAACCCTTCAAACAGGGGGTGTTCATTTGGCCGTAAACAGTTCCTTAACACATTCAATTGTGCCAATGTTGGTCGCCAAAACTCGATTACAGAGTTTTGAAAGGAGTCACGTGATTTCAAGCAGAATAACATTTTATATACATGCTTTTTCAAAGATGTTTGTTAAATAGAAATAATTAATATACCTAAAAATTTTAATCAGTATAGGTTGTGATATATTTACGATATTAAAACAACAAAACATGTAACAAAATATAACCGCGATTCGGTACGTTTCCGATATAGTAGCCTTGGCGAAATACAGAAAATAGCCTTGACGAGAAAAGAAATTTTATAATAACGTATTTTATGGCAACCTATTTACTGTGTCATATACACAAGCAATTTTTTCAATATGTATACAATTTATTTAATGTAAGGAACCCGTTTATTTATTTTTATATACCAACATAAATAATTTGTACATAAAAAATAATATTTTATACATGTATAAATAAAATGTTTATATGTACATAAATACATGGTACTTCTTAGTTATCCCGTCGACCAAATTACTGTCGCCAAATTGCAAGATTAAATGCCAATAATGGTTTGCCATTAATTAATTAATTGTAAGATTAAATGCCAATAATGGCCAATAAAACCATTAATTCGACGTTTTATTCGTATTTTTATTAATGTTTTACTAATTTATTTGTTCTTTCGTTATTTAAAATAAAAATTATGCCAATGTGTATAATTTGGCGAGTGGTTTGGCGATTTATATAATTTGGCGAAATTGGTCGACGGGATAACTAAGAAGTACCAAATCTATTTATATAAAATCCAAGTCTCTGTGTGTCCCTCACGATTCCGGTAGGACCACCTCATTGAAATGAGTAATTGTTGAAAAATACTAATGCAGGGTTACCAAAGTAGCGCCAAATGTTGGCCAACTTGGCGATAGCTGGCTAATTTGGCGAAATTCCCATTTAAAACCATTAATCTTTCATAATGGAGGTCACCGAAATTTAATTTAAACTCCACTCTTTTAAGATATTTTTTCGAAATCTATAGGTGAGAATTTAAAGTACATCTTTACATCTTCCTCCCGATGCTACTAATAAAATAACCACCAATAGACAACGGTGTACTGTGTGAACTCCTAACTGCGCGATTTTAATGTGCTGTTAGTACTTTTCCAGTATAGGTGCCTTGGCGAAAAAGGAAATTTGGTAACATATTTCCCGGGAACCTATTCACTGTTTCATTTTATATACACACGCATTTTTTTCGATATTTATACGATTTATTTAACATAAAAAGGCCGTTTCTCTAATTTTATACAGAAACAGATGTAATTTGTATATACAAACATCAATAATATACAAATAAAACAAACAAAAACGCTCATTAAATTTGTTTTCATAGCTGTTTATATGATTTGACAACAAATCTCGATATTTTCCTGTTATACGGACACCATGCCAAAATGTATGCTAATGCGCCAATTATTTCAAAATACTAAAAGATATTTGTAATTTTATGCCAGCAGTTTAATATGAGTTTTATTTTATTGCTTTATTTTATAGCAGTTATTTGTTCACTTATTTTAAGTATATATTTGTGATTTGATGAAATAGTTCGTAAAAGTCTGGAATTTTCAAATGTTATATTTTTTAAATGCTCACTTTAGTATCGACAATGGTTTTTCTTTTATTTTTCAAATGCTTCAATTCACGATTTTGCGCCAACTATTACGCTTGGCGACAATGGTGTCCAGATAATGGAAAACTACCCAAATCTCACTTTCTGATGCCCAAATTACACCAAGCTTTTTTTTTAAAAATGCCGAAGCCCCATACAGTGGAAAAGTACCAAACTGTCTATTATTTTGCGCTATCCGTGTTATAGCTTGTACTATATGCAAGGGGAGTGGAGCGAAGAGTTTAAACATTAAATATTAAAGTTTCGGCATATATGTCATATACGCCCCATATTGGCGCGATTTTTTTCTGACGCCAATGTCATATACACAACGGGACTTAACTGGCGCCAAAGTGTCGTAATTTTGCTTGATATGGTAATCCGGATGTTGTTGTTTATGCTATGTTGATGTTTTCGCCAAATTGGCGTCGGAAAAAAATCGCGCCAATATATGATAACGTATATGACAACTGTGGCAACGTTTCTATAAAGCAGTATAAGACTAAAAAATTAAGAATACAATAAATGCAAAATAAGACTAAAGACAGAAAAATCATGCGTTAAGCATAGAATATGAAACACTTTCCAACACATCCTGAATGCTTTAACAAAACTTCGTTATTTAGGAAAATAAGGTAAATAAGATAACGTTACTTCTTAGATATCCCGTCGACCAATTTTGCCAAATTATATAAATCGCCAAATCAATAGTAAAACATTAATAAAAATACAAATAAAACGTCGAATTAATGATTTTATTGGCCATTATTGGCAATTAATCTTACAATTAATTAATTAATGGCAACCATTATTGGCAATTAATCTTGCAATTTGGCGACAGTAATTTGGTCGACGGGATAACTAAGAAGTACCACGATAACTAAATAAGCATTTTAGAAAACGCATAAAAAAATTAAAAATTGATTTCAGCAGTTACCGTCCATAGCCAATAGTACCATTATTATGTGCCACTATTTAGCTAAAATTTAATTTAAACTACTCTTAAAACTACTGAAATCACATTTCCAGATATTATCATCCATAGACGGTTATAAATCCAATTCTTTGCGTGACCATTTATATCATTTTATCTATATTCTACAAACATTTCTTAGGAAACTAAATGCAGCTCAGCGTAAAAATGCATAATTCCTTTAAAAACCACCTTTAAGCAATTTATTCTCATACTCAGTAACCCTTACGAATTCTTTTGTGTAGCCCTGCATATGAACTGTAGCATTTATACACACAGTATAGTATGCATAAATGTAGTGAAACATAAAATCGCATATCATAATTAAAAATGCATTTCTAGCAATCATTGCTTATGTACAATACTTCGGAGAAAAGCTTCTTGACGAGAAAGAAGTTTGCCAACGTATTTTCTGGCAACCTATTTACTGCTTCATACTCACAAGCAATTTTTTCCATGTGTATACAATTTGGCACACATGTCATATATTGGCGCGATTTTTTTCCGACGACAATTTGGCGAAAACATCAACAGCATAAACAACATTCGGGTTACCATTACAAGCAAAATAACGACACTTTGGCGCCAGTTATGTACCCGGTGCGTATATGACATCGACGTAAAAAAAAAAAAAAAAAAAAAAAAAAAAAAAAATCGCGCCAATATGGGCGTATATGACATATGTGCCGACAATTTAATATAAAAAAATCTATTTACCCATTTTTATAAAGAAACAGAAGTAATTTTTGCACAGATGTCATATACGCATGGGGGTTGGCGTGATTTTTCTATGACGCCAATTTGGCAGAAATCTCGCTTTCGAATACCAGTTACTTATATAGTTTTCAATTATTTGCTATCATTTTGAAAAGGAAATAGCTATAAATAAATAAAAATTTGAATAATAACTATAGAACAAAGCAGTTTATATAATTAAAAAACAGAAAATAAATGTAAATAAACAATTTATTATTAAATAAAAAACAATAGCCGGGTTACCATAGCAGGCAAAATAACACCATTTTGGCGCCAGTTAGATATCCCGGTTCATATCTGAAATATGTGCCGTAATTTGTATATGTATAAAAATTATATATATTTAGAAACGATTTTTTTTTATGTATATAAGTGCATATATAAACAAAGATAAAAGTTCATTAGATTTGTTTTCATAGCTGTTTATATATTTTCGCAACATATCTCACTTTCTGATGCCCGAATCGCGTCAAGCTTTTTTTAAAAATGCGCTATAATGGAAAAGTACTTAAATAAATAATTAACAGAAATAACAAATTAATACAAACTAAAACTTTTTATTTCGAGATCAAAGCATTGTTTTTAATTTCAATTAAAAATACATATATCCTTGGATAACTTCAATTGAAATTAGGTTCACAGCTTAATATCTCATTCCATAAACCTAAACAAATACAAGTGATTCATTCATCATGAAACGTCAAAAATATTAAATTATTGAGGTAATCATTCACAAAGTATGTTCTCCAACAATCAATGGGCAATATTCTAATGACGTCATAGTAGGTAAAATGGTGGCGGTATCGTTTGTCTATGGTTTGCGATCACAAAGATTTAATTTTGCAATGTCTCTTAGTTACATTATTTTATTGTCATATTTATGAGCTCAGAACAAAAGCCTAATTTTTCATTATTTAGTTATTAAAGACGGAAAAAAATCATAAATGCATGATTTGAAAATTTTAAATAATCTTCTTTCTTAATACTAAAAAATAACATCGGGAAGTAACACCGAGTTTAAGTTAAATAAGTTTAACTGGCTAATTCTGTTGTAATATTCAAAATAACAGTATGTATTAGATTTCAGTACTCAACATCAGGGCCCGATTAATCTTTGAAGTTAGAGGAATTACCAAATAATACCATTTCATGAAATCGTATACGATAATGTAATAGTTTTTAACCTTACTTCAAGTGTATTATTTATTTATTTTTAAGGCTCAACAATCTAAATTGTCCAATATATGAATTTAAAAAAATGTAAACAAAGATTGAATAGACATGACCGCAAAAAGCCTCAAATCTGCATAACACTTGGAACCAAACTGTGCAGATTAGTGGTCTTCTACTGTACACAGTTTTTCATAAATGTGTTTCGTTCTTAAAATGTGTTATTTTCATCTATCACTGCGGAACAAGCGAGAAAACTCATATTCTTGCACATGAGTTGTATATATCTTTATATCTAAATTTCCGTCATTTTTGACGGGCTACCTTTCTAGTACATATATAAATAACATAAAAGTTCATCAGGTTTGTTTTCATAGTTGTTTATATCATTTGGCAACATATCTCAGTTTCTGAAGTCCGAATTGCGCCATGATTTTTTAAAAATGACAAGGTCCTTATAGTGGAAAAATATCCTAATTCCATATGAAAGTTTAAAAATCTCCTTTTAATTAAATGAAATGTGTAACTAATAAACTGTCTTTAACGATGTGCGAAAGATGCGGCGTCCGAAGTCCGCTGCTAATGTTATTATATTGTACTAGGGGGCTCAGCCCCCTGCTCGCTGACGCTGGCCAACCCCCACGAATTGCTACGCAATTCATATTGGGATCGCTACGCGATCCCAGATCGCTTCGCTCGCTCGCCACTGTTTATGTCAATTCTAGCCAGAATGAGTGCTATCATAAATCATTACAACATATTAATTTTACAAATATTTTTAATGCATAAAAAAGTAATGGAAACTGTTGAAAATGTAAATAAAAACGTACCTTGGAAACAGAATTAATTAAAAACCTTACTGAAAACACAATAAAAAATATTTTTAGTTGGGCCGCTAAGCCGAGCAAGCAACATATGAAATTTACAAATATTTTATTTCATAAAAAAGTAATTGAAAATTTTGATGAAAATATAAATAAAAATGCATTTATCAAAAGTTTGGCGCTGTGACTTGTTGATCAACATTGAGAAAGCAAGCGAACAGGAAATTGACGCCGTATTGAAAATCACGGCTTAAATTAATTTAAAACTATAATAAGACGCTATAAAAACATGCTACGTATCACGCTATCGAAATGTAAACAAAACATTTTCGCCTGTGTCTAAATACAACCTTGGATCAAAAAGCTACGTCACCGTAAAACGAATCAATAGCAATTGTCATTCATGTATTGCTCAAACGGTTTGCGTTAAAAGATAGATCCTGTCTGGATTTTAATTTGCTGAGTGGGTTGGGGCATGTGACTTCAACTACCACTGAGAAATGTCGCTTTGGCTGTTGCCAAATAGCAAGCAGCCCTTTTTTAGCGCAACGTAAGAGAAATATATATATAGATTATTAGCCTACTTACTGTTAATTTATTGTTAATTTTAAATCTGTAAAAGAAATATTATAGGGTACTTTTTCGGTTACCGGGCGCCAGTGTTATATATACATATATATATACATATATATGTATATATATGTAGCTGAGTGGGTTGGAGCATGTGACAGCAACTACCACTGAGAAATGTCGCTTTGGCTGTTGCCAAATAGCAAGCAGCCCTTTTTTTAGCGCAACGTAAGAGAAATATATATATAGATTATTAGCCTACTTACTGTTAATTTATTGTTAATTTTAAATCTGTAAAAGAAATATTATAGGGTACTTTTCGGTTACCGGGCGCCAGTGTTATATATACATATATATATACATATGTATGTATATATATATGTATGTGTATGTACCAGGCAGGAGATTCTTACGCGGATCCGCGATTTTCCGCTTTTTTGTCATTTTCCGCTTTTTCTGATTTATTTGCCGTTTCTCACATTGATGATTTGTTCCGAAATTAAAGAAAAATCGGCCGTCAGTCCGAAAATTCGGACATACAAAATATCACAAATTTCAATAAGTGATCGCCGAAAAAACAATTCCGTCAATCGTTCGAAAACAAAAATAGCCAATTTTGCAAAAATCGCGGAAAAACGCAATTTCGTCAAAGAATCGCAGAAAAACGGCGCAAATTTCGTCATAGAATCGCGAAAAAACGCGGATTTCGTCAAAAGGTTGCGGGAAAATGGCAACTTTCGTCAAAGGATCGCGAAAAAAACACGAATTTCGTCAAAGAATCGCAGGGAAAAATATGCGTTTTCTTCAAAATATCGCGAAAAAACGAGGATTTCGTCTAAGGATTACGAAAAAACGCGGAATTTTGCCAAAAGATCACGAAAAAAAACGCGAATTTCGTCAAAGAATCAAGAAAACACGCGAATTCTGTCAAAGGATCGCGGAAAAAACACTAATTTCGTCAACAAATCGGGGGGGGGGGGGGAGTGAGTTCTGTCAAAGGATCGCGGAAAAAACGCGAAATCTGTCGAAGGATAAAAAAAACGCGAATTTCGTCAAAAGATCACGAAAAAAACTGGAATTTCGTCAAAAGATCGCGGAAAGAACGCGAATTTCGTTAAAAGTTCGCGGAAAAAACCCTAATTGCGTCAAAAGATCGCAGAAAAAACGTGCATTTCGTCAAAAGATCGCAGAAAAAACGGGCATTTCGTCAAACGATCGCAGAAAAAACGGGAATTCCTTCAAAGAAAAAAAACACGAATTTTGAAAAAAAAATCGAGCAGAAAAGTGGAATTTTGTCAAAATATCGCGAAAAAACGCGAATTTCGTCAAAAAATCGCAGAAAAAATCCGAATTTTGCCAAAAGATCGCCGACAAAACGAGAATTTCGTCAAAATATCCCTGAAAAACGGGGATTTCGTCAAAAGATCTCCAAAAAAGCGCGAATTACATCAAAAGATTGACGAAAAAATGCAAATTTCGTCGATAAAACGCGAATTTTGTCAAAGAATTGATGAAAAAACGCGAATTTTGTCAAAAGATCGCGGAAGAAATGCGAATTTCGTCAAACGATCGCAGGAAAAATCCGAATTTCGGCAAAAGATCGACGAAAAAACACGAATTTCGTCAAAAAATCGTGGCGGGGGGGGGGGGGGGAGGAGGAATACAAAATCGCGAAAAAACACAAATAGTGTTAAAGAGGTGTTGAAAAAACGCGAATTTCGACAAAGATTCACGAAAAATGCGCTGCAATATTAATGTTTTCACCAGATTTTTCTTGTAGCTGAGTGGTAGGTTAAATATTAGCTGCCATGTTTATTAACTGCTGTTTTCAGTGAAAGCATGTTAGCTAGTTGTCCAATTCAAATTTTAGAATGGCTGTGTAAAACATTGCATCAGAATAAATATAAAATTGAAACTTTCTTTTCAAAATTACTTATAGTATTTGCATAAATTATTAATTTGATTATGTCCTACCCCCCTCCCCAAATAAAGTAGAATTTAAATAAAAATATTGACAATTTTATTATAAATAAAATAACCTTTGATTGTCTGATAGGTGCGAAATTTTAAATTTCTTTTTCCCGTTTCACGCGCTTTTCCTCTTTTTTCATCTGTTTGTAATCTCATGCCTGGTGTACATATATATATGTAAATATATGTGCATATATATGTATATATAACACGGACGCCCGGCTAACCGAAAAGTACCTATTATAGTTATAGATAAGATATGTTGGTCGCCAAAACCCGATACCAGAAAATTAGCCTGAGTTATAAAGGTGTTACATGATTTCAAGCTGAATGAATTTTTATATGCTTTTACAAAAATCTTATTGAGGCAAATCTTTCAGTTTATCTGTCCATCTTTCTATCTTTTATTTCCTTAAAACAAATTTTATTAAAGACCGGGAGGCGTCTGCACAGATCATCATCTCATCGAGTTGACGGCTGAAATTTTAGGATTAGTTAAATATCGATTAGCGTATTGAAATGTAACTGGTCTGCCAAGTCATATCTTTGTGGAAATCACCTACAGACCCGATTTTACGTGTTAATTGGTGGATTTTCCATTGTGTTTTCCTGCACTCACTCCTCCATGTTTCCAAACTTTTGGATGCAGGAAAATACAATAGTAAACCTATCAGTTAACCACTAAAATTAGGTCTTCAGGTGGTTTCTACCAAGACATGAATTAACAGACCAGTTGCATTTAAATATGCTAATGTAGTTTTAACTAATCCTAAAATTTCAGCTGTAAACTCGATGAGGTGATGGTGTATGCAGACGCCTCCCGGTCTATTATAAATGTCGGAATTCTAATCTCAATAGCACTCTGGTCAATCTGGCAATTATCCCTACTATTTATGGAACACTATTCCTTAAAGTGCGTTTTAGTGATGTTAATGAACTTATGCATATGCATCATACATATTATACATATGCATATAATACGTAATACATTTGCATCATACATATTATAGGTATGTGTATAATACATAATACATATGCATCACTATGACGTCAGAATAAACAAAACATTTTTTGTCGCCAAATTTGAGAATTGACATGATATATTACCAAATTTGGCGAAACTTTGCTAAATGTCGCCAAGCTTGGCGAATATTTGACGCTAGTGGCTATTTTTCAATGAGTTAATTATTAATGTAAGCCATCTATTTTTATTTTTCCGCATATCATCTGGATAGTTAAATGATATAACGTACTAATATTTTCAAAGTGCTAATAGTTTCGTCACTGCCCAAAACCTCTGCTATTGTTATTATATTGTATTGTTATTATACTTACTGTGACTATGTTGTTAATCTTTACACCGTTAAAACTTCTGTATTATATAAAGAGAATTTACGGAAACTATTAAAGCATTGAAACTGCCAGTTCTCCTTATGATTATTATAATTCTATAATATGTAGCCTGTTAATCGATATGTACGTTAGAATGAATCTTCTATAATCCGGTTCCTCGCATTTCAGTTTTCAGGTTTCGAATAAAATTAGCTAAAATCTTAAAAGCAAGGCACATTGACTAATTCTTCAACACGATCAGATGAGAAGAATGATACATTTTCAAATGGATCATGGCAGTGAGCCGGTAGACCTTCTATTCTTCCGTAATCGAGTCTATTGAAAAGGTTAACGTGAAACAAAAAGATATTAGCATCAATATGGTTTAATGCAAATGCAGATATTGTCAAAGGATTTCATAAGAACCATTTGACTTGTACCCAGTCGTATCAGTTAAAATACAACAATTGGCAGTGAGCCCAATTAAAAAAGATTACTTTATAGCAGAGGTTCCCAAAATGTGCTCCGCGGAGCCCTTGGGGCTCCGCCTATACTTTTCAGGGGCTCCGCGACGTCCAAGGAAAGTAAACAAGACATGAAAGAAATAGCATATTGCAAGGTAAAAATTTTCGAAAGTATGTAGGAATTTGTGTGTGTGTGTGTGTGTGTGTATCAAAAATAAATACATCTATCACTAGCTTGAAAAATATATAAAAATTTTTATTATATATTTATTTTCTATATAATATTTTTGGTTTGAACTACTTTATTTTATGTTTCTTCATTTAATATGTTTTAAAAATTAGATTCAAAATAAGCTACAAGAAATAGTATTTTGAATCGAATGCAAAGCGTAAATCGAAAGAGCAAAGGCGCACCAGTGCTGTTATCTCTGCTTTTCGAACAAAAGAAAGAAAATGTTACTTGTATTAATTTTTAGTTATTTTAATTTTCTATACTGTTTTTCATACTAAAATAATGTTTGTCGCTTAAAACGCCTTTTTGTTTTATATAAAATCTTGTATCATTTAAATCCCCTCATTAGATTCATTTTACATTTGTGATATTGTGTATATATATTTCTTTTCTTTTAATATAACTTTAATTTCTTTTATGTGTTTATGTTATTTGTATATTTAAATTTTCTATACTGTTTTTCATAGTAAAACAATGTTCGTCGATTAAAACGTATATTTTTTGTAACATCTTGTATCATTTAATAAAACACTTATTAGATTCATTTAATATTTGTATACGTTGTGTATATAGTTTAATTTTTCTTTTTCCTATTTGTAACTTTAATCTGTTTATTTTATTTTTATTAATTCTTAAATATTTAATTTTTCTGTGCTGTTTTACATAATTGTACTTAATTTTTAAAGCAATGTATGTTGCTGATAACGCATTTTTAACATCTTGTATCACTTAACAACCTCTCTTTAAAATTTTATTTTAATTATTCGCGGCATTGGCTAAGATTCTTATGTTATGATGCCACATTTTCTTATCAGAAATAAGTTGTAGTAATTTTAAAATATATATTGGTTCTTTACATTTTTCATCACACTAGCAATCTAAACTTTTGCTCAGCTCCATCTTTTTACTTAGACTTTTCGTCAATGAGTACCCGCCCTGATATAAATGTAACCCCACACATATATCCCGTTTTGTTACTGAAGTTTTTCTTACTGGCTGCTGTTCTTTTAACATGTGTATTTTTTAATGTAGGGGAGAGTTGTACAAAACCGGGTAGGCGGGTAAAACCGGGTAGCGCAGATTCCTCCTTGATTTGAACTTTTGTCTATCGGCCAACACGAGGAATTGCTTGTCGAACGTCATTACGGCATTTGTAGCTGAACGAAACCCTACTGTGTGAGGTTATTTTTTGTGTGAATGATTTTGTTTGAATTACTTTTAAAAATTGTTTCGTTTGATTCTATGTTTTACGCATGTGTTAACTGTTTATCAGCATATTAAATAGTGGTAATTACTATTTCAAATTCTTTGCTTTCCTACTAGAATTTTGACAGTATTATTGATCTTTTACTATAGAACTGAGAATAAAGTTGCCATGTTTTTAAATCTGTGTCATGTTGGGGTAAAACAGGGTACTTAAGAGTAGGTCAGAACCGCGTGTACCCGTTTTTGTCCTACACTCATGGAATGATATTTTTTAGGTTAGTTAATAAATTAGTGTAAAGTTGTAATTTGCAATTTAATGCTGTTAAGTACTGTTTACTCCTTGATAATTCATGGCACCTGTAAACTCATACTACAAACAAGAGGTGAGGAAGGATTACTTTCTAATCCTGGGTGATCTGTAAGAATTTACTAAATTGGAAAATTATCCAAAACTGCATTTTTCAGAGCAGCAGTTGCAATTACTCCAATCAGACTAATTGAGAAAGCAGGGATTTTCCCCTACAACAACGATGTTCTTCCAGGCCATCTTTTTCTAATTCGGAAATGACAGGGAAATACATAAAAGTCAGTGATAACACACCTTGGTCTACACAGCCATAGGCTGGAATTGCTGCAGCAATAAATATTTCTGAAACATCACACAATTATGAAGCTTTTCCTTCTACATCTAAAAGTGTTGACATCACATATCCAGCAGTTGACAACATCTAGCCTTTTCCATCGACATCTCAGATCGTGTAACTCAGCAATTTGCATTTCTAATTTCGCCTAAAATGTTATTACTCCCTCCCCAGGAAGACTTTAGAATTGTGAGAAGAGCTGGCAAAAGAAGGGGAAAACTCTTATTTTGATTTCTTCGCCCTAGAAATTAGAGCTGGAAATATATATAAAGGAGAAACAAGCCAAATAGATGCAAAACGAAAATAGGAGATTCATAAAAATAAAAAAGAAATTAAGAATCAACAGAAAAAGAAACAAGAAAAGGTTAAGGAGAAATCCTCAGAAGATGAAGAAGATAATGAAGTCTGGATGTTTTCAATGAAATTTACTCCAATTCAAAATCCATAAAAGGTTAGATACAATGTTTGAAATGCCACGGATGGGCACACGAAGTATGTAGTATAAAGAAGAATATGATAACAAATTTACTTGTGATTTTAGCAGTTAAAATAACTCTAAGACTTCCAGTGTAAAATAGGTAGGCATATACGATGTAGAAAATTTACCACAGATTTATTTTTGACACATGGAAGAACACATGTGCAATTTCATTTTGTTAAAAATAACAAAAATGTATTTCTTCATTACATTAATCAAGAATTTTTTTGACAAAAATGAGTTTTCCAAGAGCTTTAAATGAATACCCGGTTTTATCCAACCAGTAGGGTAAAGCAGGATTTTTCCTAATGTCTGAAAAAAGCATTTTTTTTATATATAATCAATTATATTTTTCATCGAAAAGAATATATTTTATTATAGTTGTTATAATTGCTGTATTTCCCGGACATATCTCGATTATACAAGGCAGATATTTTAATACAAAAAAGTGGTTTTCAGTCTTTATTTTTAATTTATTGTGTCCAATAATAGTAATATTAAATAAAACTGTGGTGTTGAATAATAGAAAATTTGATTTTCAAAATTTCTAGTATGAATTCAGAATTTCTGTTTCAAGAAAAGCACCAAACTGAGAACCTTGGCCCCGTGTTTGAAACTACTGTTTCGGACTCATATCCAGCAGAGCTTTCTCTGCTCCATAGGTATAAAAAACATTAATATGTTAATCGTAGAATATCGTGGGTTAAGGGGCTCCGCCTTAGAAATTTTTCCCAAAAAGGGCTCCGCGAGCCCAAAAGTTTGGGAACCACTGCTTTATAGGATTAAAAATTTCCGCATTAGAGAACGAATCGTAACTACTAAGGAAACATGCATAAGTGAGTTAAGAGATATTTGTCACGAAAGATGAAATACATAACAACACAAAATATATGATGTGCTTCCATGATCGTAAAGAGTTCTTGATTTCTCTATCAAAAGCTTCCGACTTGGCAAAAGAATGGGCAAGTAAATTAAATTATGAATAAAAGTAACATGATGCAACGTTTAACATGGAATTAATACGGTAAATACTGCTTGCTAGAGGCGGCTAGTACTTTAATGTAAAAAGAAATAAAGTATAAATTTGTAAAGCTCAATAAAATAAATTTAGGTATTTTTATGTTAGCCGGGCGCAAGTGGCAAATCGCCAAATACCGTTCCCAACTCCCATTGGTTATATTGCATTCATTTCATTTAAGGATATATACTTTTCAGTCATCTCATTTAAAATAGATGCATTTCCCTCATTTTATTTAATAGAATATTTAACATAGAAATAATTAAATAAATAAATAAGAAATAATAACATAAACCAAAATATTTTATTTGAAAATCAAAGCATTGTTTCTAATTTACACATGTGAAAAATGAAAACTGCTATTGGCGAAAAAATAAAAGGCTAATGATTAGATTTGCTCCCGGCTAACATAAAAGTGACGAAATTTAAGTTTTTTCCTATTAATATAGTTTAGAATAACAAACTTAAAAAAACATACAAAAAGTAGTGATATCCCAACAAAAAGTTTTCGGTAAAAAAAAAGCGCCAAGTTCTCCTTAATGTTTCGGCCAGAAAAAGTAGTGATATCTGAAGTTTGCACAAGTTAAAAGCCAAACATCCCAAATCTTTCATTGAAAATGGCTTCCTACGACTTGGCCGTTAATGCCTTCGAGAGAGTTTTTCAAATTTTAAAATATGTACAAATGAGCTACATGCCAACTACATTTTTTGATTATTTTAGGCATTTTGTGGCAGAGTAGAGAAATAAAATACACATTTGAAAAAAGCATTTAAACAACTTTAGTCTATTTAAATGCTTAGAAGTTAAAAATAACAAAATACTTGTATTCAGGAGATAATATCCCTAATTGCTAAAACATAATTAGTATCAGCTTTTATCAGTTTATAAATCGAATACCTCTTAATGTATACAAACAAACTATAATAAATGTTCAAACGAAAAAAATCTCTTTCGTCAATACACAAGATTTCAATATTATACAATAAAATATAATGTAACATATTGTGAGATTGGAAGTAAGTAAATTTTGTTTTATTTCTTGGGTTTTACGTTAATGACTTTAGCTTTAGACCGTACAAAATGGCAATTAAACCACAAGTGGACTAAATGATCTGTAATCAAAACTAATGTTTGTTGAAACTGAATGGTAGTTATCAGAAATCTTTTACTTATAATGTCTTTATGTGAATTTGCCTCTTTGCATTCTAATATTACTTTTAATATTTAAATAATTCTTAAATGCGTAATTTATAATCATTAATTTTGAAATGCTGTAGAAGGCATTAACGGCCAAGTCGCAGGAAGCCATTTTCAATGAAAGATTTGGGATGTTTGGCTTTTAACTTGTGCGAACTTCAGATATCACTACTTTTTCTGGCCGAAACATTAAGGAGAACTTGGCGCTTTTTTTTTTACCGAAAACTTTTTGTTGGGATATAAAATGGGAAATTTACTTAAAAGTCAGTTTTCTTTATAAACTATCTATAATCAGTTTACGTGCCAAAGAAACATCCTTGCGTGCCAAATCGGGCACGCGTGCCATAGGCTCGCCATCCCTAGTATAGGAAATAGTTTATTGTTCCTACCAATATTTCAAAACAATTATCTTCATGATATGTTTCTATTGCATATGTTAAACAAATATATTCCGGTGATTAGTGATTGGGAACACTAATAGCAACACTACAATTTCTCCTCACTGTAAAAAAGACAATTTTTTCTTAACGTACGAAAACATAACATAACCGCGTACGAAAATATACGATTACCTCTTCCGAATTACCCACAATTCCTAAAGCGTTCTTTATGTTTAGAATACAATATATTTTCGAGATTTAAAGAAACATTTATAAAAACAAAGTTTTTTTCCTGCCACCGATTTTTGGAAACGTTTAGGAGTAGATTTAAAGTATATTATTCATAATTGTTATTTTCTCAAAGCGAAATATCGGTTTTTCATCTTTGTCTATAAAATACGATTGTTGAACAAGGAAATGGTTATTTGTGAATGGATAGCATTCGAAAAACCTTACTATTCCGAGATGAGAAAACTAGTTAATACACCATAAAATCTAATCGGAAACGTTTCTGAAAATCATTGGTAGAAAAAGCGACTGTATTTACAATTTTTTCTCTAAATCTTTAAAATTCATTGTTTTTTTTAGTTTTCTAAAGATAAAAAACGCTTTTCCGGAATCGTGGGTAACTCTGAAGAGGTTCTTGTATATCTTTGTTCGTGGTTACATTATATTTTGCTAGGTTAAGAAACATCTGGGTTTTTTTCACAGTGTATGAAATTTATATTTGGTTTAAGGATGGCATATCGAAATACTGGTTTTAACAGTGTTTTCTATGCATTGAAAAATAATATCATGACTAAACTTTTACATATACAAACTTTTGCGTATGTTTCTTTTGTTGCCACTGATTTTTGGAAACGTTTACGAAATTTTTTTAAGTGTATTTATCCATTTTCTAGGACCGGAATATCGGTTTTAAGGCTGCTATCCATTCTCAGTTAAAAATTTTCGGTTTCGTAACTGAACTTATATACGCAAGTGTAACAAAATAATATTAATTTTAATGTTAATGCTGTTAATTTATCATGTTCGTCTGCAAAATCTGCTTGTTGAGCATGAAAATGTTTACTTGAGAATTGGTAGCGTTTGAAAAACCTATATTCCAGGTTGAGAAATCTAAATAATACACTGTAAAACAACACAGAAACTTTGATTTTATAAATGCTTCTTTAAATCTTGAAAATAGATTCATTTCTGACGCTTCTGGAGATCAAGAAGGCTTTTCGGAATCGAAAATAACTCGAAATAAGTTAGTGTAAATTTTATGTTGTGGTTTATTTTCCAAGATTTAGAGATATCTGTCTTGTTTTTTGCTGTTATTTCTTTTACAGTTTATATGCTATAGGAGCCTACAGACATAACCAAAAAAGATATTTTAAATGTGGAAAAAACTCGTGCCATCTGTGGTCAATTGCTTGATTATTCAAAAAAAATTACGCATTTTTAGGCAGCTTTGCGGATTTAGCGTCATTAATGGGCAGTTAATGGAACTATATTTATTATTATTATTTTCTTAAAGAAAATTTAAGATTATGAGGAGCTTTTTCGTCAAAACTGCCCTTTTGTACACCAATTACTTTAGGCGGTTCTCAAATCCCCAGCTCAACAACGCGAAATTTTCTAACACATTTTCTGACTAATTTTTAAACGTAAAGGCATAAAATTGGCAGGCCTAAAAATTGAAGCGATTTGGAATCGAAATGCTTTTCCATTTCTGATAAATAAATTACTTATCGAGTTAATAGCAATTGTGGTCACGTGATGACCAGTTTTTCCCCTTTCTCGCGGTGTCGCGTCCGGAAATTCGGTTCAGAACGCCAAATTTGACAGTATTTTCTGAAAGATCTTCTACCTGTACCTAAGAAGGGAAAATGTCCTTCGATTACATAGTTTTTGAATAAGGACACCTGTCAATACCATGCGTTTCCGAACAAAAATGAATTTAAAAATGTATCAGAAAGTTGCTCCTTTTGATTTGAAAACAGCCTTAAATTTTTTATTTAATTTTTAAGTGTGTCAAGGGCTTTAGACCCGCCCTGTAATATTAATATAATCAATTATTAGTCTGCATCAAAATTTTTATTTAATTAAAAATGAAAACTTTTGTGTAAAGCAAACTGGTGGAACAGTATTCCATTTCTATCAAATTTAATCTCATTTAATGCAGTAATCGCTTCTTTATTTGAGTGCAAGAGAATAAACTATTTCAATCAATTTTAGTATAGTCTTCATATTCCAAATTGAAAAATAACAGTAATAAATGTAAAAAAAATAAGAGTAATAATTTTCTTTGAACTAAAATTATTTTTAAGTCTTATCATTTGACAAATTAGATAATTAGTCTGATAGTTAACTGCTTATAAATTGAATATTATGTTTCATTCGAAATTTAAAAAGAAAAAAAAAGCGTCTCTAATTCTGATGCTTAAAGTAAATTCTGAGGATAAAAGGAGAAAAAAAGCAGATGAACAGAATGATCATTATTTTTAATATAATATCTATCATGGGTACCGTTAGAACAAAGCACATGGAGGGTTAAGATTTGAAGAAGAGATGTGCCTGTGATCTTATGTTTAATCTTAGCGGGGTTTTGTTGTTGATAACAACAAAATGCCCAAAAAATAAACCGAAATGGATGCTTTTAGCAAGAAGTATCATACAATAACAAAAATTACGGTCTACTACCAAGGTCAGCAGCAGGCGGACCGCGAAAGTTCGAAGCTTGGACCGTCAAAGTTTCAATTTTAATAAACAATCTATTAATATTTACATAAAATACAGAGTGGGCCAAAAGTCCCGCATCATAGGAAAAACATGTATTGTTACAATATGTTCTCAATATGGTCTCTACATGGTCTATATGGTCTCTATATCTCTACACGCTCTTCAGTAATCAGCATTTTTCCTTACAAATTTAAAAAATAATAATAATAAACCAAATAAAAAAATTAAAATTAAAAACTCCTATGCGAGACTTTTGGCCCACCTTGTAGATACGTTTGAGCGATAGCCTTATCAATGTTTCTTATATTTTACTAGTAGCGCGATTAATTGGATTTTTTAATAGCGATACCACGTGAACCAAACTGAGAAAAAGTAATTAAAAAGCAGTAAACCAACGTTTAAAATGCACAAATAATGGATGAAAAGCAGCAAACAGCTGTTTCGAATCTACAGCGAAATTCTTCTTCAGTGCAAGATAGGGAAAAAGGAACAGCGTGCTAGAAAAAGCAAGGCTGAGCAAAATGATAGACAGAGACGCGCTGCCTTATATACCCTATGCGGGTATCGAAAGCGCCAGAAACAACCAATGAGAGAGAAGCAGTGGAAACGACTGGGTGGACAAGTAGCGACATCTACCGGAGAAGGAGAGAAAAACAAACCAAAAAAGAGGAAATTAAATTAATGCTTTCCAAATACTTGGAAAATCTGGAGTACTAGATAAGTCATTGACTAAAGAGTGAGAATTTTTAATGATGTGGTAAGCTTCCCAAAAATCAAGATCAAGGTTAGAAGAACATTTTTGGATAATGGTGGCTGAGGAAAAATCGAACCTATGTTGAGAAGTCCAAGAATGTTGAGCAATAGAAGAACGTTTGAGCTCCTGATTTTTAACATAACCTTCATGCTCTTTTAAACGAAATCTGAGAGCACGTTTAGTCTGGCCAATATAAGAAAGGCCACACTGGCAAGAGATTTGGTAAATACCCCAGTTGTCAAGGCGATGAACGGGGTGTTTGAGATTTGAAAAAGTGATTTTATTAACAGGAGACAAATTAACATTAAAATCAAACCTTCTTAGGATTTTAGCATCTTGCTGACTAATTTTAGGAAAAAATGGCAACGCAACTGAAGTATTAGAGTTGGAATTAGAATGCTTTACAGAATGG
Organism: Maratus speciosus; assembly: GCA_963932465.1. NCBI lineage: Eukaryota > Metazoa > Arthropoda > Arachnida > Araneae > Salticidae > Maratus > Maratus speciosus. The sequence continues at coordinate 327,001,352 of OZ010795.1, read as the reverse complement.
ACGGATTTCGTCAATTTCTTATAAATAGAATCAATAATATTAGAGGAATAACCACGATCAACAGCAATAGCTTTGATTAATTAAGTTCAGCACTAAGTAACTGAGGAGTGGAACAAATATTGGTAGCCCGAAAAACAAAAGTATTGAAAGCAGCGAATTTCTGGTTAGGGGGGTGAGAAGAATGCCTGTGAGGTGGGAGACTGACAGCAAAAGGTTTACGAAAGACGGTAGTCTGAAAGCCATTTTCACTACGAATAACAAGGACATCGAGGAAAGAAAGACAGTTATTGGTCTCAATTTCAGAGGTAAATTGGACTCTCCATCAGGCATCTCATTGCCAATACTGTTGATTTCAATTCTAATATTTATAAGCCCAATCTTAAAAATCCAGTTAAACAATGTCTGAAAAAATTGCATTCTGATCCAAACTTAATCATTACCAAGGCTGACAAAGGTGGTCAGATTGTTCTTCTCGACAAATCTTCGTATTTGGAAAAATCTCTTAAATTAATTAAAAATGGTCCTTATGTGGACATCCGCAAAGACCCTTCCACTAGTGAAATTAACTCTATTAAGTCTGCCATCAAGTCTTCTTCCATTATTCCTGCTAACTTTAAGAAGTCTCTTATTCCATCTATTGCGCATTGTGCCAGGTTTTATGCTTTACCTAAGGTCCATAAACCTGACATTCCTTTTAGACCTATTGTCTCTAGTATCGGTACAGCTTCTTATAAGCTTGCCAAATATTTAGTTTCTGTTTTTTCCCCACTTTTGAGCAGTAACTGTTTCACTGTTAAGAATTCTTTTGATTTTGTTAAAAAACTTCATAATTTTAAGCCGCAGGGTCACATGATGGTTTCTTTTGATGTTAAATCATTATTTACAAACGTTCCGGTTGAGGGGGCTTTAGATTGCCTCAAGAACAGGCTTTGTGAATTCCATTTCTCCTATTTTGAAATCGAGGAACTTATCCTTCTCACTTGCGCTTGCTTGTCGCAAAATACTTTTGTTTTCAATGGTAATTTCTTCCGCATGATTGATGGTTTGGCTATGGGTAATCCTCTTAGTCCAATTTTATGCGATATTTATATGCACTATTTTGAGGTCAAACTTTTTGAAATTTTAAAATTTCCGTTCTATGTTCGTTATGTTGATGATGTTTATGTCCTGTTTGAAATAAATTCGGATATTAATCATATTCTCTCTATTATGAATTCCATTGATCCCTGCATTCAATTTACCTCTGAAATTGAGACTGTCTTTCTTTCCTCGATGTCCTTGTTATTCGTAGTGAAAATGGCTTTCAGACTACCGTCTTTCGTAAACCTCTTGCTGTCAGTCTCCCACCTCACAGGCATTCTTCTCACCCCCCTAACCAGAAATTCGCTGCTTTCAATACTTTTGTTTTTCGGGCTACCAATATTTGTTCCACTCCTCAGTTACTTAGTGCTGAACTTAATTACATCAAAGCTATTGCTGTTGATCGTGGTTATTCCTCTAATATTATTGATTCTATTTATAAGAAATTGACGAAATCCGTCCATTCTGTAAAGCATTCTAATTCCAACTCTAATACTTCAGTTGTGTTGCAATTTTTTCCTAAAATTAGTCAGCAAGTTGCTAAAATCCTAAGAAGGTTTGATTTTAATGTTATTTTTTCTCCTGTTAATAAAATCACTTTTACAAATCTCAAACACCCCGTTGATCGCCTTGACAACTGGGGTATTTACCAAATCTCTTGCCAGTGTGGCCTTTCTTATATTGGCCAGACTAAACGTGCTCTTAGATTTCGTTTAAAAGAGCATGAAGGTTATGTTAAAAATCAGGAGCTCAAACGTTCTTCTATTGCTCAACATTCTTGGACTTCTCAACATAGGTTCGATTTTTCCTCAGCCACCATTATCCAAAAATGTTCTTCTAACCTTGATCTTAATTTTTAGGAAGCTTACCACATCATTAAATATTCTCACTCTTTAGTCAATGACTTATCTAGTACTCCAGATTTTCCAAGTATTTGGAAAGCATTAATTTAATTTCCTCTTTTTTGGTTTCTTTTTCTCTCCTTCTCCGGTAGATGTCGCTACTTGTCCACCCAGTCGTTTCCACTGCTTCTCTTTCATTGGTTGTTTCTGGCGCTTTGGATACCCGCATAGGGTATATAAGGCAGCGCGTCTCTGCCTATCATTTTGCTCAGCCTTGCTTTTTCTAGCACGCTGTTCCTTTTTCCCTATCTTGCACTGAAGAAGAATCTCGCTGTAGATTCGAAACAGCTGTTTGCTGCTTTTCATCCATTATTTGTGCATTTTAAACGTTGGTTTACTGCTTTTTAATATTCTTGCACAAAGGCTATAATTGCTATTTTAATGAGAAAAAGTAGTTAAAGATTTTTCACATTAATTTTTCAAGGAATACCTGCTTTTTCTATTTTATTATGTATATGTAAAAATTTTCAGAACATATACGTGTGTATGTAGTAATTTTGCAGAACGAATACCTTACTTTTCTATTTAATATTATATGTATGTGTATGTAAAAATAAAAATAAAAATTTAAACGTAATAAGTAGTTATACTACTTGCGGGTTTTTTTCTCTGGACCTCGATAAAATTTTTCAAAAGTATTCGGACCGTGCTTAAAATTACTTGCCGACCCCTGGTCTAATAATTACTTGCGAGTTTGAGTATCGTTATAAAAATTGACTGTAAATACATTAAAATATACTCATTAATTAACATTTAAAAAAAGTAACAGTAGTAACATATAGTATGTATACAATTGCGATTATATTATATAGTTGGGGCTTGATTTACAAGGCTAATTTCAGAACAAGACTGTTGATTTTCTTAAGAAATTCTCACTAAATAATATCATCTTATAGTCACATGGTGACTTTTCACAAAAGAGCACAATGGTGACTTCACAGTAGTCTCTCTGTCACCTGAAAGTCATCATGGGACTTTAATGTGACATTATTTGGTAACTTATCACAATGCAGAGTTCACGATGACTTTGAAATTGAGTCTACAGATAACAGTCACATGAGAGTCACAATGTAACTGTATTGTAAAGTCACATGGTGACTCGTCACAAAGCAGCAGTCACAGTGACGTCTCAGTGGAGTCACATATAGTGATCATTTGAGACTCATAATGAGATGTATGGAATTTCCTATTTTTTTTTGCTTCACCATAGTGACTGTGACACTTGTGACCATGTGTGACATGAATGAGATGTTATATGGACTAGCTGTGCTGTAGATATAGTAATTATTCGAATTATATTATTTCCCTTTGAGTATTTGCGTACTTGAAAATTAGCATTTTGTGATTGGTCCTTAATTTTGGACACCAGTGTATATTGTCATGATCTTTTAACCATACAAACGAATTTTTGACGATGTAAGTTTGATTAAAGGATCTATTAGCCTGGAGTAGTTTGGAATTAATCTGCGATAAAATCCACTTAGCCTAATATATCTTTTCAACTGTTTCTTGATTTTAAGAATAAGAAATAGTGTAAATTTCGTGATTTTAGAAGTTATAGGTTGAGCGGTGTAACCTTCAGCATATAATCCAAGATATTCAATAGCAGTATGATGGAATTGGCATTTATCATTAGACAAGGTATGATTAAATTTCTTTAAGGGGCAAATAATATCTGTAATTTATCAAGCATTTATTCAAGTGAATTATTTGCTGCGGTAATGTCGTCCTGATATGCATAACCCCTTGGAATTTGTTGTTTTCTACAAAAGCATCTATCAGTATTTGAAAATTTGATGCTGCGGATCGTAGTCTGCAGACATGTAGTGCGTTTGTGTGGAAAGGGGATATACGAAGATATACGCAGTATACCTTCTGGATTTTTTAAGAAGCTCCGTATATACCCTCTGTTTGTTAAATAAAGCTATAGCGTATATGCTAGCCAAGAGCGTTCATTACTCTAGCGTATATCCTCTGTCTAACAGCGTATACCCTAGGGATTTTTTACTACTGTAACACTGGTAGTCTGAATATCAAGCGAGAAAACTGTAGCTGCCCCTTTCTGTTGTAAAAGGTAACCTCTTACAAAATCCTTCAGAAATATTAATTTGATGGTAATCAGATGGAAAGTTCAATTTTTAAAAACATTTAAATTTTGACACATTAGTACTGATTATGTATCTAGTCTTTCAACAGGTTTGTTGAACTTCAAACATTGAATTCATAATTCTTGGACCAAGTGACATTCTAAATTTCGATTTTTATGCTAGGAATTTGTCTTTTTCTTTATCATGAGTCACGTCCGTACAGAAATACTTCTCTCTATAATTACAGCCTCTACCAACATATCTAGTTAATGTTTGGTCTCCTCTTGGATTGCTTGAGGTAGTGGGAAATCTAGGATCTTGACTAGAACATCGGATATGAATTGGATATGTGGCCTTCATCTGTATGACCTAATGATTTTATGGATGAGAAGAAAGCTCTAAAGTATTCTAATAAAAAATTTTGAAAAAAAGAAATTAACGTGAAGGCAAATGATTTAAGGTGAAATTATTAATTTTAATTTGCAACTCAGGCAATTTTAATCCTTTATGTACTGAATTCATGAAAATTTTATCTTCTAAAGCATTTTCCGTGAATTGTTTAAACTAAATTAGAAGATTTACATAATCATTTAATAAATTTTAGAAGGATTGAAGAAGTTAGAAGAATTAATTAAATTTGAATTTATAGGGATTTTGTGCAATATTTATAACCCCACTCAAATCTTTTATTTTAAATATTTTTCTTAGTATTTTGTAGAGTTAGGAAATGTACAAATACATAAGAAATCATCTTTTTAAAAATATTTATGTTTTGTGTAACCAATAATGCTTTTGGAACAAGATAAAGTAATGTATCTATAACTCATTCTAAACTGTATTGCAACTAATCCATGTATTAAATAAATTTTATAACAAGTTATTTTAATGGTACTTATTAAGTACACCTTAAGTAGATAAAGGGTTAATCTTTAGATACTTGAATTAAATTAAATTGTTGAAAAGAAAAAAAATCTTCGTGTTTTATATTTCTTCAATCTGTTCAATTTCTTGAATAAATCCTAAATTTGTATTTTCATTGGCATGGACAGGGCCATCAAAATTATTTGTTAAGAGAATTTAATGCAACGATTTTATTGGATTCATTTTTAGTTGTAGCCTTAGCAATTACTATGGCTTGGTAAGAATATGTAGGTGATTCTAGTGTTTTAGGTTCAAACAACAATTGAGTATCACTTTAAAGAAAGGAAGACATTGCAGGTACAGTCGTGGAAGAAAAAAAATAAGCACCCCCCTACTAACTCTGCAACAAATTTTTGTAGAAGAAAGTTACTGGTACCAAACGATTGGAAATAAAGTCTATTTTTAAATTATATATATAAAATTTACTAAAGGGATCAGCTACATATCAAAACGAACCCAAACTTTTTATCAATTGTTTCTTTTTATCAATTGTTTTTGATCAATTTGTGTTTGTATGAGTCTTGGCCTCATAGATAAACTCACCCTTCAATTACCCTAAATCCAAATTTTCATGATATTCGTATGATTAGTTTCCGAGAAATTAATTATTTTAAAATGAGCCTATTTTAGGTGCTGTATCCGAATTGCAGTTCGGTACTCAATTGCTGAAATGCTACAGAATGACTATTTCACTTCTATTGATGTATTATTTATTGCCAATATAAACATCTTACTCGCTTAATGAGTTTCGACTATCGCCAGCAAAAATATTGCGTTAAAATGAGTAAAGTATATTTTTTTCAAACTATGCTTTTCTGGACATCACAGAAAAGCCGTCATTGTGACGTTTTTTACTAATAATTCGGAAACTACTACGTCACTTTTATTTTAAACGCATAGCTGGACAGTAGAAGTAGCAGTGTTTCAGATAAAATTTGGATAGAAGAAAATATTTAACTGCCGTACCATAAATTTTAATACGTCACTAAAAAGCCTGGTAACAAAATAGTTTCCTAAAATAAATCCTTACTGGACAAAATTTTAGCATAAAGGTTAAGATTTTTTAAGCATAAAGCAGGACATAATAAATATTAATATATCAAAAAAATTGTAGGTTGCAATTCATATTTTTTTTCGCTAATAATTTCATCATTCATATTATAAAATTTTTAAAATTACAAATTCAATGTATTTGTGTTTTGGTTTTTCAATTCCTACTATAAGTTCACACTCTCCCTATATTTATTTATTTATATATATATATATCTTGTTCAAATTTTCAATCGTTAATAAAATACTCATTATTCATCCTACCAAGTTGAAATAAATTTTTTTAAACTTGTACTGGATGACAATTGATGTTAATACAGTTTTTTCAAATATTAATTCATTAATTAAATTTTAATTAATTAACTTTAGTTTTACATGGGAGAAAAATGGCGGCCATTGGTTATTGAAGCATTTAATACATCTTCATATCTATAAGGGGGGTTATCATAGGGGGGACCCTGTTCTGTCACCAAATATCGCCAAGTTTGTCGCCAACTTAGCGATATCTCTAATATTTCGCCAAATTCCCATAGACTTCCATTGTAAACCTACTTGCTTATAGAAAGTCAACAAATTGAGATATTTTAATGTAACAAAAACTAATATTAGCTTAAGGTATTATATTAAATTCTTCTTTGATGACTTAAGTAGGAATTGACTTTAAAAACAAAATTTTTATATTATATATATATGTTTAGTATTATAATAAAACAAAAAAATTATCATATTAGGATTATAATTTCAGGAGATATTAATAAAAATATGAAAATGTAATTTAACATTAGAAGCTCTAAATTTTGAATGTTTATAATTCAAAATCTTATCATTCAAATGACTTGAAATTTTATTTCTAGGCATAGTTTGAACCGCCGATTTTAAATATATTGTCATAATTGGGTGTTGCTATTGAAAAACAATAGTTGTTTGGTCTGATTTTGATTTGTAGATGCCCCCCTAAGAAAATTTTATATGCATTATTTTAAAGTAGACTTTATTTCCAATCGTTTGATACCTGTATTTTTTTTTTAATTATAATTAGTTGCAAAGTTAGTAGGGTGTTTATTTTTTTTTTCCACGACTACATGTAATTTTGGCGGAATACTTTTTTGGCGGAGTAATGACTTATTTTTTCAGATAACATGTTTTAATTGAGGATTGTAAAATATTTAAAAATGCAACCTTTCCCGGGACTCTTGATCCCGTCTCGCTGGAGCTTGTGTCACATGACTTGCCAATGAGCGGATAATAAAATAAAATATGTTTAATGTAGAAGTAATCATGACGCGGGAAAAAAAGCCTGCATGTGGTCTTCCAACATAGAAGAAATTTTTCTGAAGTATTTATTGTTTAAAAAATATATCTTGATTTCCAGTTAAGGAAAAAATTCTTATTCTTATTAAATATTTCTTATATCTGTTAAATTTGTAAAGAGTGTAAAATTTAATTATGTGAATTATAATCAAAAATCCTTAATTTTGGTGTGATTATTTGAACGTTTGATACATGAAACATAACTTCAAATTTGATTTACAAATATCTTATATAATAAAAAAGAAATTTGGCTGTCTGTAATTCTAAACAAATCCACAGTTTGGAAATCCAGAATTGTGGAATATTACGTACATGTGTATTGAAACACGGCGAGGCAACTAAAGTAATCCGGAATCGAAATAAGTTATAGCTAATTTTTAATTAATAAAAAACCACCAATTTAACAGCAATTTCCTATCAAATTTAAACATTTTCCGGTATAGCAGTCGCCAAACATTAAAAATCCACAATAAAATTCTTACCGCAACAATTACTTTTCTATTGCAAGATTTTCACGTGAAAAATGAAAATAAAATAAATAGACATAAAATATATTAAGGGGTCTCAGGACTCTTAAAGCTTTAAAATTTTCGAAATTTTAATTTTTTTAGATGTTAAACTCCTATCTTTTCTGAACATTTTGATATAATTGTTTCTTTGAAATTCCTATTAGAACAGAAGTTATGGCTTTTATATTTACACACGGTCAATAGCTGAAGCGTCGTTTCGGAAACTTTGAAGCCATTTTTCTCCAAATGACGTTTTTGGGCATAACGCGCACGATGTCTCAAAAACTTATGAATATTTTTTCATGAAATTTTCAAAACATATGTCTCATGTTAGGCTGTATAAACTGAACCTAAAATTTCCTTTTTATTGTTTTAAACAATATTGTTTTAGGTGATTATATTGTGGAAGTTTTCTTAATTTTGCATTAATTAAATACAAGTTTGTATTAAAAATATAAAAAAGCTTTAAATACTAATTTATTTAGGTTCAGGGTAATTATTACAATCTGAAGTATAAGTAGCACCAAAATTTTCATTCTAGTTGCAATACTTATTTTGCAATCGTGCGCGTAAGCTGTTATGCCAATTTTTTGCTCGTCAAATGTCTAACAGTTTGGAGCCCCCTGTAAATACTAATCCTACATCTTATAATTTTTTAAATACATGAAATGAAAGAACATACTTATATATTTTATTCCAATTAAAATTGTGTCTTAAAATCAAATACATTTTAAGATAACAAATGTTGAAAATGGTCTTTTTTTTTCATTTTTTCCAATTTTAAGAGTCCTGAGACCCCTTAAATGATCTTTAAAAAGCTCACTGTTTTACTTAAAGAGTGACTAAAATAATGATGGCTAAAAGATGACTAAAAGAGATCTTAGAAGTTAAAAATACACATTTTATTTAAAACTTCTTAGTACTTTCAATCTTTTCCAAGCTCTTCATCAGAGAATATTTTGATAACTATTTGCTGTCTATTTATACAAATACGTCATTTCATTTTGAAAATGAGAGAGTTGAAAATAGAAGTAGCAGTTTCTTGGATTGAACTTAGTTATCGAAAATATATATTATTATTAACTGCAGTTCCATTTATTTTATTACATCACTTTGTTCTCATACGTCACTTTCGTTTTAAACGCATAGCTGGACAGTAGAAGTAGCAGTGTTTCAGATAAAATTTGGATAGAAGAAAACATTTAGCTGTCGTACCATAAATTTTAATACGTCACTAAAAAGTCTGGTAATAAAATAGTTTCCTAAAATAAACCCTTACTGGGCAAAATTTTAGCATAAAGTTTAAGATTTTTTATAAATTAATATTGTTAACATGGCACAATTTTATTTTTACAAATAGGCCGAAAGTACACGCCAAGTTCCAGCTATGGAACTTGTTTTCTTTTCGCTAAAAAAATCCAAAATTTTTCAAAAATTTCAAAAATCGCACTTTTAAGGCTTTGATATCTCTGGAAAAGCACGAGATAAAAATTCTGGCCTCTGACAGTATTTTATGGTAGTATTATGCTCAAAAAAATTAAAGATGGAGATTTGACTGCAAACTGAGGTATGGCGAGTACAAGATGCCAACAAATGCTATCACGAGTACTTTAGGATGAATTAGATTTATCTCTTTTATTACAATATTTACAAACAAAATATGGTTGTTGAAAACAGTGTAATAACAAATGTTTAATTTACTAAGAGACTATATATGTTCAACAAAGATCTGAGAAATATCTTCACACAATTTAGGAGAGATGTTATGAGTTCGACTAGTTACTGTTGTCAGTTCCATAGAGATGATCTTTCTAAAAATTTTATTTGAAGGCACCCAAGACTTGTCAGCTCTTGATAACTTCAATGATGTTTTTGGCCCAGCTAGCTTATAGAAATTAACTTTGAAATCACTATGTTCAAGGCTCACTTTATTAATAATTCCAAGATACCACTTCTTATCATACACATATGCAGTAATGTCATTTTTCTGTAGTATAAAGTTTGAAAAGGCTTTGGATATCTTTACTTCCTGAAAATTACTTGAGGCTGATGCATGGTAACATCGTATAAACGTTTTATTTACAGGACCTTACTTGTTTTAGGCGCAAGTTCAGTGACTGGCAAGAAGCATTTAAATTGTGCTTTTTAAACCATAAAGCTGGAATGTGTTTTGACGCGTTTGATCATGTATCAAATGTCAACATTAACAACTTTTCTCTTCCTTTATACGTTTTCTGTTTTTGTCTGATGCCTTGTGTAAAAATATTCTTTTTTTTATATAAAATTATTGATTTTTCTTTCAGTTACTAAAATTACTTAATACTGAAACCATACAAAATGTAAACATAATTGTTTTATTAATTGCTAAGCTTTGCAAAAGGCGTTATTTTTTGTTACTATTATGTAACGATAATAAAAAAATAAATTTAAATGGCACTATGAGATAAATACTTACCTGTGACTACAATAAAACAATAGTTTTTCAGTATTGTTTTGACAAATTGTCCTTGCCATATCTCAGCTTGTAGTCAAATCGCCATCTTGAAATTTTTTATGCATAACACTACGATAAAACATTATCAGAAACCAGAATTTCATATTTTTATCTTGTGCCCCAACAGAGATATCAAAGCCTTAAAAGTGTAATTTTTGAAATTTTTAAAAATTTTGGGAATTTTCTTAACTAAGAGAAATCAAGTCCCAGATCTAGAACTTGTGTGTAAAGTACTTTCGGCCTGTTTGTAAAAATATTATGTCATGTTGACAGTTTTCCTTTCTAGAAAAACCAAGAAAATCTTAAATTTTATGCTGAAATTTCACCAATAAGCATTTGCTTTAGGAAACTACTCTATTACCAAGCTTTTAGCGCATTTTATTCTGAAAAAATTACTTTAAACCCCATTTGAATTGGAGAAATAAGACGGATATTAGTCCAGTAAAATTAGGTTAAAAAAGAGCTTAAAGTGGAAAATTCTGGTATGATTGTTTTTAGTGTCTTACTTTATGTTTTCGGGGGTGCTGAACACGAATCTTATGTTGTCCTACAAAATTTCTCTCGGCAAATATGAAAAATCATGGAAAAAACCACTAAAAATCGCAGATTGTTTGGGTTTTTGGCTTATAACTTGCAAAGTAAGCTTTTTACGCAAAAGCTTACCATAGATTAAAGTACAGACGAGAAATTTACCTATAATTTATGTTCTTATCATTTTTTGTACGACATGTGGCTTCCGTAGAGGTGTTGAAAAATCGGCGAATACCAGTAATTTTGGAAAATCGAAAAAAAGGTATATTCTTTTACACCCTTTCCGTTCATAACGCTAACAGTAAGCATTTCACTGTAAACATTTGCTAACGTACTCACTTATTATTAGGTTACATATTATTATGATATAGGTATACAGTGTGACCTCGAAAATCCGTACAGATCCGGCATCAAAGTCATTTCCACCCCACCCACCCCTTTTTTTCACTTCCAACTAACGGGAGAAGTAAAAATAGCAATTGTTTACGAATTAAAATCTGAGATAAAAAACGATGCCTTAGTGAACAGCGACATCGCTGACGCTGTACTAAATAGAACGGTCGATGACACTAGTAACAGCTCAGAGGAACAAAGATGAGGGCCTGACAGAAGATAAGGTCTCACCGAAAAAATGCATAAATTTGACCGGAAAATTAATATCATTTTTAGAGAAACAAGTCTGTATTTCCAAAATCAATATTCGCCACTTGTATAAAATCCAAGAAAGAAGATAGTTACTACACACTGATAGTTGCGAAATTACATGAGAAGAAATGACTACACTACTTATCAGATTTTTTTTTTTTTTCGAACATAGAAAATATCAACTAAAGTACGTTTTTTAAAAATTCAATTTTCTCTTTTTGTCACATCAATATCATTTGGGTATGAATTAAATTACGAATAAATGTCACTATCCAGAAAATCGTAAGTACTTTATATTTTTCAGAAATCTGTAATTTTCAAAAATCTGGCTTAGTCTGGGTCCCTGTAATTCCAGATTATCAAGGTTATACTGTGTTTTAATAGGTATAGATTTTCTCGAGTTCTTAGTTGTTTGAGTGAAAAACAGGTACGTGAGGATGCGGATACACTTATTGTCACCACAGCAAGGGACTTTGCACAATAACATAACTCTGTACTTATCGAGGGGTAAGACGTCGATTTGCGAGTTATCATGATTTGTCGCTTTATGGATGTACATTCAAATGTATACTTTCTAAAACCAGGCAAAGAGTTAGTTTCACCACTCATTTTTTCTTCTGACTGCCAACTTGACCAGTCGATTACTAACAACATATTATTTGTGCATGCCATGGGAGGCTGTGATACTACTGCAGCCTTCTACAAAGTATAGGAAAGATGAGGTTTCTGCAGACTCTCACGACAAAACCCTGCACTAACTAATTCCATTGAGATTTTTAAAGACCCTATAGCAGATGCTGCGCAGTTATTGATGCTGGCAATCGTTTTTTGGTCTCATTGTATAAATTTGATGACAAGGAAGCCACGTTATTAAACAAATTGAGGTATCTCTGTTACCTTAAGTCTACATACAATACATCAATCCATTCTGCGTCCTTACCGCCTACAGAGCCTGTAGCTCAGCAACATTCCTTGAGGGTGTATTTTCAAGTTCAACAATGGCTTCAGAATGAAAAAGATCTTGAACAATGGACTTGGAAGAAAGCGAAAGATGGTCTGGAGCCAGTAACCACGCTACAGCCATCAGCACCTCAAGCCATTTTTAAACTTATTTCTTTCAAATGCAAGAAGACCTTCCATAAAAACTGTGGAGGCTAAAAAGCAGGCTTTAAGTGCCCCAATATGTGTGTGAACTGCGAAAGCAGTTGCAATAACATGCCTGTTACTGAAATCGAGGAAGACGAGGATAATCCGGAATTTCCCGAGGTACTTGAAGGTCACTATGCATAAATAACTTCATTTCACCTTTATTTTTTCACTAACTTTTTTATTTTTGTGATCAAAATATGTATCTTAATTAGGGTGAGCCGAAAAAACTTTTTTAAGAAATTGATTTTGGCATAGTACGTAAAAGTTATATAATGGCTCAGTTAGAACTCACAAAATTTGTCATCAATATTGCTCAATATTTAACCGCGTCCCTCTAACATTGAAAAACACAGAAAAATCGTTTTTTGTAAAAAAATATTTTTGAAAAATTTTCCAAAATTTTTATTAGCATACAGTGAAAATGTTACATAATGGGTCAGTTAGAACCTATGAAACATTTTATCAATTTCCATCAATATTTAACCGCGCCCCTCTGACATCAAAAATTGGAGAAAAGGGAAAAATATATTGGATTTTCTAAAAGACTATGCTATGAAAATTATTTTTCGAAATTGGTATTGACATTAATATTTTTCATATTAATTTTAGTTCAGGATATTTTTATTGAATTGTACACAGACAGAATACAGATCAAAACAAAATCTATAAATTTGAAGTGCATTTAATAACATCGTACCTCAAGTAGAGCAGTGGCCAAAATTATTACAGCAGTACTGGCAGATTTCGATTTAGTTTCACCTGAGAAACAAACTTATATTTGATAAAAAACAAAGTGAGAAGGGAACTAGAGAAAAAAAAGGAAACAACTAAGGGGAATGATTTAAGGGCATTTGAAGTGACACCTCTTAAGCGTTTGTATTTTGATGGGCGCAAAGATGATACCTTTGGACAAATATCTGGTGATCAAAAATTAACATCAGAAGCGCATGTAGCATTAATGGAGGAGCCTGGTAGCATGTATATGAGTCATATATTGTTAACTGCTGGTGAAAAGGCAAAAGAAATAAGCTCAAGGTATTATCACATTTACAAAGACATATAATATGCGTTTGCAGACAGTTTGCTATCGGTTATATGGAAAGGCGGAGTAATACGTTTGCTTGAGACATACATTGAAAGACCATTACAATGGAATATATGTATGCTACATACTAATGAGTTGCCACTGAGGCACCTTATTCTGGAAATGGGCGGTTGCACGGATAGACCGTATTCATATTCTGGACCTATTGGTTTGTTTCTAAAAGATTGCAAAAAAAATCCAGTGGTCAAATTTGATCAAATTCATTGTGCTCTTCAGACTATGGATCTGAAAGGTATCCAAAACCTAAGTACTGGGTAACAATATTTGTATCGCATCTGTCTTGCCATAAAAGATAATACTTGCCCTTCTAACGTGACTGACAATAACCCAGGTAAACTCATTCATGCACGATGATTGACCACTGCAAACCGTTTGTTACTGTTATACATTAGCACTCCAAGACTATCACAAAATTTTATAATACTCGTGAAGCATGTAATGCTGGTGTATGCTCGAATGTGGTTTGATATAAAAATGAAATCGAATTGCCTGTATGGTGCCCAACATTTCTGGAAAAGGATTTCCCTTGCAAGGCAGCTTCCAGATAACGTTAAGTAAATTATTTACTAAGTATTCTCAAACAATGCATATTTTGTGCATCCTGAACACCTATTATTAGCAATGCTATATGATCCTAGGAATTAGCAGTCAGGCGCATTCTTAGCGCCCGAGATAAGAAGACGAATAACTTGAGTGGATCGCGTTTTTTCAAGCTTCCAAATCTCAATTTGGAAGCAGCCGATTATTTGATTTAATTGATTGGTCAAACACTGTTGTAACAGACCCACCTCTTACAATTCATATAAAGGACAAAGACTTAAAAGATATGAGCGAAGAAAAACAGTTTCCAGTACTAACTTTTGAGGAATTTCCATGTCACACGCAATTTGTTGAACGATGTGTTAAACTAATATCTGAATCTGCAATGAAAGTTTGTGGCGACACTGCAAAAGATGGATATATTCATGCCAAGCTTCAAGCAAGGAAAGAACTTTCATCATTCGACAACAAGGGACAATATTATTCTAACACCTAATATTCAATTTGCATCAGGTATTATTAAATACATTTCAAATTTGTCGATTTTTGTTCTAATCTGTATTTTGTCTGCGTGTAATAAAAAAAAATATATGCTAGTATTAATTTCGTAATAAAATTAATAAAAAGTTTACGCAATAATTATAGAATTATTATTATTTATAGTACTATTTAATTAATCAATTAATGTCAATATTAATTTCGAAAAGTAATTTTCCTAGAACAGTTTTTTAGAAAATCCGATATATTTATATTTTTCTCCAATTTTTATGTCAAAGGGGCGCGGGTAAATATTGAGAGAAATTGATAAAAAATTTTGTGGGTTATAACTGACACATTGTGTAGCATTTTCTTTGTATGCCAGTAAAATTTTGGAATATTTTTAAAAATATATTTTTTCACAAAAAACGATTTTTCTCTTTTTTTCTGTTTTTCAATGTCAGAGGGGCACGGCTAAATATTGAGCAACATTGAAAAAAAAATTGTGAGTTCTAACTGTCCCATTACACAATTTTTCCGTACTATGCCAAAATCAATTTCTAAAAAAAAAAAAATTAGATTATTTCGGCCCACCCTAATCTTAATACAGTATGTATAACTATTCAATTTTCAAACAGTTAGAACTAAATCATAAATTTTTTTTAAACTGCGGTTCGTAATATAATAGGCTAATATGCTTTCTAAATTGAGGTCCAAAAGTAACCTATTCATGACATGAGTTGTA
Source organism: Maratus speciosus (assembly GCA_963932465.1). Taxonomy (NCBI): domain Eukaryota; kingdom Metazoa; phylum Arthropoda; class Arachnida; order Araneae; family Salticidae; genus Maratus; species Maratus speciosus. Next base: position 326,985,806 of record OZ010795.1, on the reverse strand, counting down.
ACATAGGGCTAACAAAAAACAGATGTAAAAATAATGTTATGATAAAATGTTGCAGGAATCATTACTTAATTAATTAATTAAAATTAGTTCCACCGTTTTTAAAGATACTATGTGCACTGTGCACCAGGGCTGCTCAGAAGCCTAGGCTTCGACCCTTGGGTGTTTGTAGCCCTCGCCTACGGCTGGGCAGCAATCTTCTCCCTCTGGACGAAAACATCTTTTTCGGACCTAGGTGCGGAAATAAATATTATATTTAATGCAATTTTTTTAGGTGTGAGCAAAATTGGAATGCATGCCTGCAATCAGGAAACTTTTGGCCAAGAGGGTTCGGTTAGATTGATGAGTGTCATTTCAAGTCAAAAATCATTTAATAATAAATGTTGTATATAAACAATTAAATTTAAAAAATCAAAAAATCCGACTGCGCAAAAAGCGAACTAATTAATTATTTATCATCAGTGTGAAACTATTTTTTTTTAATTCCTACTATTAGCTCACACTCTCGCTATATATATCTTGTTCAAATTTTCAAGCGTTAATAAAATACTTATTATTCATCCAATCAAGCTCAAATAATTTTTTTAAAACTTCTAGTGGATGACACTTGATATTAATCCAGTTTTTTAAAATATTAATTCATAAATTAAATGAAATTAACTAATTTTCAATAATCGAGAAAGCCCTCTTCTTGATCAAGGTATTTTTAGACCGAGAGAGCCCTCTTCTTGATCAAGGCATTTTAAGCCCTACTCAACAGGAAAGAAGAATTGGAGAAAAAAATTCTCTTATTCAACTAAGTAGGAATTGACTTAAAATGTTTTTTTTTTTATATATATATATATTACTTGTTTATATTACTTACCTATTTTTTTTTTATTTACTTGTATTGATGACTTTTAAGTTTTGTTTAATTGTTAGTTCCTATCTATAAACACTGTTTTGATGAGGTCTATAGATGTCTATGATGGTTAGAGTTGCAGTAAAGCTAGAGATCCACAATACATACACAACTTCCAGGTTGTATAATATTTTAACGGAGCTTCTGACTGTAAAATAGTCAATGAAACATCGTCTTCATTTTGAAAGACCTATCCAATGATATGCCACTCAATAGGGTGCGTAATTTTTTTTTTTTTTGTCACTACAGCCATTTTGTATTTTACGGCTTCCATTTTGAATTTATCAAAACAAAACCTAGCCTATAACCATCGGGTCGTTAAGACGAATTGATAGAGACCTCACTCATTAAAATCCATCCAGCCGTTGGGATGTTTCGAGGGTATAAAGAAATCCACATACACAGATACGCGTGAAACACATAACCCTTCTTTGCAGTCGGGTAAAAAAACATATTTACCAACCTATTTTATTATGCTGTATAACATTAAACACTAACCGATGATTAATAACTTTTATCTTTTTGCTGGATCTATAAAGCTTAACGTTAACGTTTTACATATCTGTGAAGACGTCTAATGATGCATTTTGTATGTTTTCAATAAAGAGGCAGCTGACTACTTCGTGCATTCGTCATTGTTTTTCTCATAACTATTCAAGGTCCAAAAAAGAGTCATTCCATGTCAATTCAACCAGACCTTGTAACCCGACAGACAGGGATTTGGATGAAACTTGGTGTATATACTAATTCTATCATGATATGAATACATCAGAAAATTTTCCTTCCTATACTTCATATTTTGTGAGATATGGGGGGTCCAATTTTTGGATTTTTCTCAAATCGCACATTTCAGAGTTTGTATTTTTAGACTGCAGTTCCATTTTCAAAAAATTGTTTCTCTGGATCTAAAATGCGAATAATTGTCGGAGCACAGCTCCGGCTTCCCTGCAAAATTACACTTATTGTTAACAAAAAATTAAATGGACGTTGGTAGTGCCAACATCTCGGTGCGTATTGAAAATCATAAATATTCGTCAACCCTAACGGCATGAAATGTCTACTCAAAATTCTCCCATAGAGATAACATTGCGGGTTTAAATCTATATATTTGAAACATAAGGCTTTTTTTTAGACATCTACCTTGATTTTTTCTGAACCAATTTTAATAATTCTTTTTTTAAATGATAGCTGGGTTTTTTTTCTTTTTTTTTTTTTTTTTTTTTTTTTGTAGATTTGCGGCACTAGCTAGTTTTTTTAAATATTCCCATTTTTATATTTAAATTTAAAATTTAAAAAATTTCCATGATTTTTTTTTTCAAAATGGTAGCAATTGGATTACATCCATTATTGTAAAGAAAAGAAAATTAATAAAGTATGTTTATCTTTATTGATGCCAATTTCTAATAAAATTCAAAATTAATTTTGTAAAAAAAAGGAAACAGAAAATGACGTCACGCTTTAAAAAAACACTAAGTTTTTCCTCAAAAAGTTATTACAATTCTATACTTTTTCACTCCACTGAGTTTGAGACGCTATGTGAAATGCTTCAATGAGGCAAAGTGACATCCTATTTAAATGAAAACCATCATTTTCTCTGATAAAACGAAATATTTTACTACGAACGCCTGTAAAAGATATAAATTTCTGGGGATTTTACTCGTCGATACGGAGATTATAATCACAAGTCAAGAGTGCGAATGTTCAGATGCAAAGTCGTAGTTAAAAAACTTGATTTCAAGTTTGGAAATATATGTATTAACAACTTATTGCGTACTGCGATATTTTTGAAATGGTGAATGTAAATTTGAGAGATGCGTATGTAAATTTTGAGACGATGAAAATGACGTTAAGTTTAGATTTCACGCGAAAAGTAATTCTATGATTGGCTCATGGTGAAATCATTTTTGCTAATTTTCAATCGGAAATTTCAAACATAAGAGTCTCAATGGATAATTTCATCATAATTACTTATCTTGGTTAGGTATACTAATACATTTACGTTGAACAGTTGAAGTTTATGGAATCAGTATTTTGGTAACTTTAAATTAAAAATAATATTTGTTGAGTAAGTATTAAGTAATGTATGAGTTCCTTTTTAAACAATTTCTTTCGTCAAAATACGACGGGTTTCATCTCATTATTAAACAAAACATTGGCTCCATTGTTGTAAATTATGCAATTTAACCTCATCCGAATCGTTATGGCGTCGTCAATATTTGTGACCTGAGATATAGATTGACTTTCAGAAGTTTTACTTTCTACGTCCGTAACGACCACATTTTCTTTTTTTTCAGTGCGAACCTTTTATTCTCCATAACCTACCAAATCGATGCAATTCATTTTGAATTTTAAATTAAGAAAAATGAAAAGAAATCGAATACGGGGAATACGATTTTGGGTCTTAGCCGCATGATAACGGATTTCGTATTAGCTGCATGGCTACGAGTGATAAATCAAAGAAACCGAGAAAAATATAATAGGATTTTATACGGATCAGGCTATTTTCTAATAGAATTCCCAGTATTTTTTTATAGAAAAAGAAATCTAGGCTAAACTGGTGACATTTCGCATTCTTATAAGGAGAGATTTTCTGTAAGAAAATAGCGGTGCAGAAGAATTTCCTGGTCGCAAAATTCCAGGAGTCGTACGAACCCTAATATAATGTCATGTATGTATTCAGGGCTTAATTTCTAACAAAAAATGTACCGGAGTACCCTAATATTCTGCAGTACTAACACCATAGCGTGCCCCCCCCCCTCTCGTTACTCCAATCTGTATATTATATTTCATACATAATTTGCAAAATTTAAAGCATTTTTTTTTCTTTAGCAAAATAAAAATTTTAAATATATCTATCAGCATATACTTAGCTTTCAACTATTCCACTTTTTAGTTACCGATCCTTGAATTGCAGAATTCTGGGATTAAATATGGTAAGGATTATGATTCGGAACTAGTATTAACACAAAAAAGAAATAGTTCGCCAGCTATGCATTTTTATGAAAAATATGAAAAATTTACAGAAATTAATATTTATATGCTGAAGAATGAAACAACGTTTTAAATTTCCTATAAAAGGTGCATTTCTTAAGCTATAATCGATTCCTTCCACTTTACAATATTTTGTGGTGAGTCCCTGAAAATCAGATTAAATTAAAAATTTGACAGCGTTATCGAAAAGATTCAATGTTTTTATAGAAAAGGAGAAGCAATCCTCAATTGCTTCCTATCAGAATAACAATACTACATGGCAATTTTATCTACTTACAAATTAAAGTGACTGCGTAAATGTGCAGAGTGGAGCCTTAAAATGGTCAGCGTTTACGATAAAATAAAGCACTATTGCACTGGGCTCCGGAGCCCAGTATTTATGAGCTCCGGTAAATTCCGACCAATATTTAAATGTTTACTAAAAACAGAGAAATACCGGAGCTGAGCTCCGATGGGCTCCGGCGCAAATTAAGCCCTGTGTGTATTACTTATATGTATGTATTCTTATGTATGTATGTATGTTTATATTCAGACGCATGCATGTTTGTATTGGGAAATTTCCGCAATCGGGTTTGTAGACAATTTCATAATTTAGCGAGCGTTGTTTGATGCGCAAATTTAACCATTTGGTGGCTGTCCCAATTACAGAAGGTTACTCATTTTTTTTTATTCACTGTTAGTGAATGTGCTGCAACTGAAATGCACATGGACATTCTCTGTAACCTTCCAAATCGGTGCAATTCATTTTGAATTTTAAATTAAGAGAAATGAAAAGAAATCGAATACGGAGAACACGATTTCGTTTATTAGCCGCATGGTAACGATTTCAGTATTAGCCGCATAGCTACGAATGATAATCAAAGAAATCGAGAAAAATATAATGTCATGTATGTATTACTTATATGTATGTATTCTTATGTATGTATGGTTGTATTAAAACGTATATATGTTTGTATTGGGAAATTTCCGTAATCGGATTTCTAGACGATTTCATAATTTAGTGAGCGTTGTTTGATGCGCAAATTTAACTATTTGGTAGCGGTCCCAATTTCAGAAGGTTATTAATTTTTCATTTTAATTGACCGTAAGTGAATGTGCTGCAACTGAAATGCAAGTGAACATTTTCCGTAACCTACCAAATCGATGCGATTCACTTTGAATTTTAAATTAAGAGAAATAAAAAGAAATCGAATACGGAGAATACGATTTTGGATGTTTGTTGCATGATAACAGATTCAGTATTAACCGCATTGCAACGAACGATAATAAAAGAAGTCCAGAAAAATAAAATGTTATATATGTATTACTTGTATGTATGTATTCATATGTATGTTTTTATTCAGAGGTATGTATGTTTGTATCAGGAAATTTCCGTAATCGGGTTTGTAGAAAGTTTCATAATTTAGGGAGGGCTGTTTTATTAGCAAATATAACCATTTGGTAGTGGTCCCAATTACAGAAGGTTACTCATTTTTTTTTTAATTCACCGTAAGGGAATTTGTTGCAACTGAAATGCGAGTGAACATTCTGAAGTGAATGAGATAAGCATTTTGGGCCTAGATGTACACTTGAAAACAGAAATATGTAGATAACAAAATAAAAATCCTAAAAGCGTAAAGAAAAGGTAGCTTACTTATTTCTTGATTTTAAAATTTTAGCTAATTTTACGGTAAAACACTAAGCTAAAAGGCGAATAACCCGATTAGAGAAGAATCATCAGTGCTGAATTTCAGTGGAAATTTCGCCAAATTTGGAAGCTACAGCCAAATTCGCTGCATTTATATCAACATATTTTTGGTCGCCAAATTTGACGAAATTTCGCGAAATGTCTCCACGCTTGGTAAAAATTTTGACGTTAATGTATATGACTATATAGTTTTATGCTTATAATCGGAAAATGGATACAACAATGAAAGATAATTCGTGAGAAATCAACTTCACTAAAAGTCTTAAATCATTCCGTGATTTTTTTTTTAACCTGTTGTCTAGATGTAGTGTACATTTTACGAAATGTACATATTTTTATATGTGTAACATTATGCACAAAAGTTTCAAAAATGCCGGTTAAAAGAAAGCAATTGAGATGAAAAAAGTTATTCAGCGTAATTCTATGTGGAAAAGTCACAAAAATAACCCAGTTGCCTACAAGTAATTGCGCGAATAACGATATAACAATAACTCAGATGAACAAAAGTATCAAGTTTGATAGAGGAATATAGCAGATTACCCATGTGTGCGTGTTACATACGTGTTACAAACCTTTCCCTTATACCATATTAAATAAGTCTGGGCTATGCCAGACATGCAAGTCCTGAAGGGGCTTTGAAGTTTTCTGCCGTTAGCTCGATGGATCCAGTTCCAATTTTTGATTGTCTCAAAGATCTGAGCTACATTAAACAAATCAAAATCGCTCAACACATCCCCGGTGGTTATTCTTTCTCTTTATCCTAGACTCTCTTATTCAATGAATTCTCTTTACTTATAACATTTCTGAATTATTTTAAAGAACAACAAATCACTCTGCATGAAAATTTTGATAATTCTGACATCAGATTTACAGATGAGCAGTATAAAGTACTTTAGTTATGCACAGAACAGCTTTCATCATTGCAAACAAAAGTTACAATTTTCCCTAAGTCAACTTTTATTATTGGAAAAGCAAGAGCTGGGAAAAGTAGGATAATCAAAGAAATTAGTAAAACAATCATAGCGCAGTTAGGGTCAGAAGCTATCATTCTTTTGGCACTAACAGGTAGCGCTTAATGTCGAAGGAAAGTTAATTCACTCAGTGATTAAAAAACCACCGTATTTTAAATAGTTCGCTGATTTAAAAAGTCACGCAGAAAGAAATCTACAGCTCAGCATGGATACAGTATTATTTATCTTTATTGACGAATTTTCAATTGTCGTCTTATGGCTGAACTTGAACAAAGATGTCGCAAAGGTACTTTGTTTAAATCCTTGGAGGTATTGGGTAGTTGCATCGCGTAAAAGACATCCCTAAGAGACATTCTATAAAAGACATTTTTGCTCTTCGCAGACAAAAAATGCTTAGAGCTTTTGAAAATTGCTTCACATTAACAAACTCATTAAGACAAAATGACGATCAACAAAGACAGTTTCGAAAGACTCTATATTCGCTTTGCGTCGGTCAAGTTTCAGACTACTCTCATCCCTTGTGCAACGGTGGAAAGCTACACTGCTTCCGGCTCAACTTGAAGGATTTCAAGATGCTATATGTCTTTTTTCCAAAAACAAGCAAGCGAAAGAACCTAATCAAGAAGTACTTCTTAAATCAAAGTGGTCAATGGCAAGAATGTTAGCAGACTACAATAATTAAAAGTAAGATGTAAGGAAGATGATCACGTGTTTGGACTTCAGGCTGAACTTTTTCAGCAGTTGGATGCAGAGTTATGTTACATACCAATATCTGGATGGAGTGGGGATTGATAACCGGTGTACTGAGTACGGTAAAGGGTACTGTCTATGACCCAAAATTTCAACCCCCAGGCTTGCCACAGGCTATAATGGCTCATTTTGTTGATTATCATGCCACAAATTAGCATTTGAGCATTACCTGAGGCAACTGATGACTGAATTAAACACTAGAAAATGAGGATTCAACAGGTGTTATTTCAAATTTAATTTTGTACTATTAAACAGTAATCATGAAAATTACACTTTTTTTTTAATTTTAAAATGTTATGTGTTAAGTTTATACGACTCCATGCTCCGACATTTCGGCCTGACGGATACTAGTCTTAAAAATATCACTATAAGTTCATAAAAAGATGCAGATTTTAATAAAAAAAATATTAAAAAAAATTAATTTTAAATATTTAGGACCAAAAAATTAAACTAAAGTTGAAAGTTATGGTTATTTTTCCAAATTTTTGTGACTTTACGAAAAAGGCTCTACACAAAAAGGCAAATAAAATTTCCAATTTCTTTTTGTTTTAAATAAAAGTTCACACTTTGGGCTTTCTATTTATGAAATAAAAATGATGTCTTTCTCATGGCTTATGTAAAAATTTTGACTAACTTTTAGTTGCTGTACTTATCAAGAGATAAAAATCTTTAACTTTGCTTATGGTACCTAAATAATTGCTGCACATTTTAACTTTAAATTTATTAATCATTTTGATTTATTAACCCTTAAAATCAGACTGGTTTATTTATTTTTATAACAGTAGAAATTTCGTATATTATTGGTACATATTACACATTATCTGAAATTGTGTTGTTCTCAATCTTATCGCATATGTTTGTCACATAAATGTACATCTATCATTGTATTCAGTGGTATAGTATTTCTATAAATACTGTCACAATGGTAGTATGTAAAAAAATTTTACATTATTTAATGGAGGGGGTGTGGATATTGAAATCATAGATTTTTTTTCTCATCTTACTCAGAAAAAACAAAGCAAAAACTTTACTTTGTAAATAAAAAAAAGAAGCACTTATATTAAATAAATTCAACAAGTCATAGGAACCACAGTAATTATTTAGATACCACAGTTTAAATTAGACATATTAGAATTTTTTTTTTCTTGAATGGACAATTTCCCAAAACAAGGCAAAATATTTACATAAGCTAGGAGAAAGACTTCATTTTTATTAAAACTGAAATAATCATTAATTAAATCTAATACATTAAATAAAATTGCTTATAAATATTTTTAAAATTTAGATAGTTGTAATTTTTTATCTAACAAATAAAGAATTTGTTATATTATATGCAAATTTTTAAAGATAAAAAAAAATCAGAATAAACATTATATTTAAAAGATTGAAATTCAAAAATATAACTGAGTTAAATACAAATATAGAAATAAATGACGTACTTTTGCAGTATCACTTAGACTTACTTTGCAACATTCTTTCTTTGTGCAATTTAAAATTTATATTTATTATGATTAAGCAACATGGAGAACCTTCTAATATATATTTCAATTTTCCTATCTTACTGCAGCTCCAAACATAATAACATAACAAAACATCGGTATATTAGAAGATCTTCGTGATTTAGTATCTAAAACACTATTGTCTTTGTATTTCAAAATCGGTGGCTATCCCCGCTCCTTCTCCCCACCCTCCAGAAAAAAATTTTAAATATCTTAAGGGGAAATTCTCTTCATTTTGGTAAAGGTTTATGAAAATTTGCTATTTTTATATTGCCAGAGCACCCATCACTAAAGTCAAAGGCTTTCTTTACATCAAGAAATATCTCTTTTACAAATGATATCACTACCTGCTGTGTTAAACACACAAGTGTGACATCATGTTGCATATCATAAGATAAAATGTGTATATTGCTTGCTGATAATCTTATAATGAGAGATTAAGTGTACATAACAGTTGGATCAAGAGTGTAGCTTCTTTGGTTCAATGGTAACTTTAAACCTCATCTTGAATAAGAAAAGTAAAATTTTTGTTGAAATCCAACAAAACGATAGCTTTTTGAGGGCCAAAGTTTGCTTTAGTTTCTTTTAGGAAATTAGATTTAGCTTTCGTTATAAAAGAGTGCAATAACATTTTCCAAATATTTTACTTAGCTTGTCACAAATTCATTTAAAGAAACAGTGCTGCTTATACTGGATTGAATACCTAGAGTTATAATCCCCAAGTTTTTTAGAAATCCCAGTTCAAAAAAGAGAATACAACTCATGTCGATACACATAATATCAATTGCTTTTGTGCATAGTACATTTTTAGCAATGCTAACTACATTTTTTTCCAGTCATGATTCTTCCATATTCATTACAAGTCTAAAACTTTTCAATTAGTTCCATTGTTTCTGGACCTGTGGCTGTGGCTTTACCTTTTCTTATTTCTGGCATAGACAAGATTCTCTTTTCTCTCAGAAGTTGTCATGACAGTCTTGCAGCATAATTAGTTACTTCAAATTCATCTATTATTTTCTTTTGCAGCACAAGGAAAAATAGATCACCCTTATATTATGGAACAGCAGACTAATAATAATTCGATTAACAGATTCGAAAACACCTGCCTTTACTAAAAAAATTAGCCAGAATTTGTTTATACAGGGACAGGTGTAGAAATATGTTTCATCCTGTAGAAATGAACTAGGCTTTGTTAAATATAAGATATCCAAGATAATAAGATAGAAAGTAAAAAAAAAAAAAAAAAAAAAAAAAAAAACGTTAAATACAAATAAAGTATTTTAATTCTAACACACACAGAAAAAAACATATTGAAAATGTGATTGGTAAAAAGTCATTATTGCATTTTCTTATTCTATACCAACAAAAAAAAATTTGTTTACAGTTATATTGTAAAAACAAAATTAAGGAATTGTTTAAATTTTTAAAAATGCTTATAATAAAAGAAAATATATGAATGAATAAATAAAGGAAACATAAAGATTATGCACAAAATTTAATGGAGGGAAGATAGACTGCAGTCATAGACTTTTTTCCCCTTTTACCCAAAAGAGAAAAATTTAATTTGTAAATAATTGCTATTTTTACTTTTCCCGTAAGTTGGAACGAAAAAAAAAAATCCCTGCCGGCTCGGGCCTACAGGCGAAGGTAGATTTCGAAGTAAAGTACTAAATTCACCAACAAAACTTGAATCAACATTAAAGATAAACCCAGTTCCTTCACTAAGAATGAGCTCTAGGGAGCTAAACATTTTGTGAGAATTCTTATATACACGAATACACACACGCATGTATATGGAATAGGTTTAAAAATGGCTAAAACAAACTCAGAGAACCTCAAAGTGTTAAAATATGTTAATATTTCCATAGTCGGGTTTTTATAATGTTTTAATACGTTTCTTCAACTCACATGACGTTACATATTCACCTGCTGAAGTACATTATATATACAATATGACGTAATATATATATATTTATTTAATTCGGCAAACTATTTATTTCATTTTAAGTTTTCATTCTGAAATCTTGCTCTAGAAAACTTATGACGTAATATTCAATTTGTTTTCAATTCGTCAAACTATTTATTTAATTTATTTTTTCACGTGAAAAATCTTGCAAAAGAAAAGCAATTGTTGTGGTGAGAATTTTATTGTTTTTTTTTTAATTGTTGGCAACTGCTATAATGAAAAATATTTTTTTTTTCCTGTCATTGTTGTGTAAGAGCTGGTTTTATCAGAATCTTGTTAAGACGGTATTCAAAATTTTTAACCCTCCCCATTTCCATTCCCTTGGGCCGATTTTGCCCATTTTCAATCCCCGCCGAGATATTAGCCATCTCAAAGTTGTTGGCGAGTTTGAAGACGATCCGTGCATAATTGCGACTTTTATCGTGCGGACAAAATTTAGTACATACATACATACATATATATATATATATATATATATATATATATATATATAAACTTTTTAGGTGAGGGTGGTGTTGGGTTCCTGGGGTCATATAATGAAAAGTTATGAAGGAATTTTTCAAAAGTCGCACCATGGTAACGACTGCAATAGATAGTATTTCTTACGAAATCTACCTAAAAGGGTGGAGGGAGATGCCTTTAATACCGGATTTTTTAAGTTGCCGGATCTCTGAATGCCGGGTTTTCAAGGTTACACTGTATACCTATATCATAATAATATAGAACCTAATAATAAGAGAGTACGTTACCAAATGTTTACAGTGAAATGCTTATTTTTAGTGTTATGAACGGAAAGTTTGTTAAAAGAATAACTTTTTTGCGATTTTCCAAAATTACTGCTTTTCGCCGATTTTTTAACGCCTCTACGGAAGCCATATATCGTACAAAAAAAAAGATAAGAGCATGAATTGTAGGTAATTTTCTAGTCTGTACTCTAATATAGGGTCACCTTTTGCGTAAAAAGCTTACTTTGCAAGTATAAGCTAAAAACCCAAAAAATCTGTGATTTTTAGTGTTTGTTTTTTTCATTTTTTCATATTTGCCGAGAGAAATTTTGTAGGACAACTTTAGATTCGTGTTCAGCACCCCCGAAAACATAAAGTAAGACACTAAAAACAATTACACCAGAATTTTCCACTTCGAACTCTAATTTGCCAGGACTATATTTACAATTCCGTAAACCCTTCGATGTGGGAAAACTGCTGCACACGATGAAACAAAGATAGCCACCATGTACAAACAAAAAAATAATAAAATTAAAATAATAGTCATTTTTAACTTCCATCATGTAACGGTTATTATAGGAAATTTTTCAGATTTTTTTTTTTTTTTTTTTTTTAATGTCAAGCAACCAGTGCTGGACTACTTGAAATGGGTTCACCCTACTTCTACTTTCAACTCTAACAATTATTGGCTCTCTCATTTTCAAAACGAAGTGATGTATTTGTATAAATATACAGCAATTATTAAAATGTTCTCTTATGAAGAGCTTGGAAAAGCTTGAAATTACTAAGAAGTTTTAAATAAAATGTATATTTTTAACTTGTAATACCTCATTTATTATTTTAGCCTCCTTTTTAAGTGAAATAGTGAACTTTTTAAAGTTCATATAATATATTTTATGTTTGAATCAAGGTGAAATATTGCGTTTCGTTTTATGATATTATTTGAAATAGTTTGACGAATTTTAAAAAAGTTAATATTACTTCATAACTTCGTGACGCCCCTCCTTGTGGTTTGAAACCGACCCTTTTGGTGGAGGAGGAGACCTGGAGCCCGGCCGAGTTCGTAGTACACGAATTCGAGGGTGCCAAATAGGAACGAACCACGAGTGACTCATTTATAAATCCGGCGGCCACGAGTAACGGACGTTGTGCATGGGTATCGTAGCCCACCCCGACAGGTACCAAAGGTGCGACTCCCCCGGCATCTCGGTTTTCGAGGCAAGTCGGATAGCGACGGCCTTTGGTCAATCCCAGGGCTGGCCTTCGGGTCGGAGGGTGGCTCTGGGCAACGACTAGCAAATGTGGTAGGACCCTATCCACCAACTGACTGAAAAAAGCCTGAGAGGAGAGAGCGGGCCCTGTAGAACAAGGATTGGTGTTTTCTAGTGTCGAAGGGACTCGCGAGATCGCCATGCAGGATTTCCCGGAGTCACCGTCGGGAGAGGTTTCGAACATCACCTTATACGCTCCCTGTGTCAGGTGGCTCATTCCGCAAAGATCCTTGTAGCTGGGCAGCCGGGAGCCTACCCCAAGTTGGGTGGTGAATGGAGGTGCCCCCTTGATCAGAGGTCGGTCGCGGAGAGAGGTCAGTGTGGTACTGTTTACCCGACGTTGAACTGTCTCCCCTGGAAGGGGTCCGCCGGCAGGTCCGCTCTCGCAGGGAACGAGGCCGGAGGCTCGCCGGTTAATGTGGCGGCGCTTCGATTCTCGGGTTAACTCCCGGTTTGACCTTGGTCCTGCGTGTCTATGCGCAACTGAGGCTTACTGCGCTCAGTGGTGAGGACCTAGCAGTGTCTCAAAACTAACTTTTGTGCAACTAACAAGTAGCAAGTAGCGGTCCCGATTTCACGGGGAGGGACACACGTACCTAGGTACCACGGCGGCTGTGGGGTAAGGTAAAGGGGGCCGGTCTCACGCGACTTCCCCGTCTAAGGGCGCTGTCGAGCTGTGGGGGATTGACGGGACTCCGGACCCTCCAGCCCCATAACGAGGCAGAGTCTGTGTCGTCTGGAGAAATCAGGGCCGAAACTAAGAGGGGGCATGTGCCCCGGGCGCTAGAACTAAGAGGCGCCAAATGAAGGATTGTACCTTTGGAAAGGATCATTTTCTTCTGATGGACTGGTGGCTTCCATTATTCCATCAGAAGAAAATAACTCGGTGAAAGCGAAAACTCGGTTAGGTGGGACTTTACTGAGTATGTCATTTTAAAAATGATCTTTAGAATATTTTTGTTGATGTTCAGAGAGACCTCCCCTTTGGATCCGCCACTAAAGATTACGTAGTTCAGTATTACATATTTTATGGTTACATATTTTAAATTTTAAAATAAATCGTCTATTATAAAATTAGTAAAATTCTCTTTGTAAACATACTTTGTGGAAGAGGGGGGGGAGGGGCGCCAAAATCCATGTTTGCTCCGGGTGCAAAAAAGGCTAGTTTCGGCCTTGGGAGAAAGTTTCATCGATTCTCCGGGGTCCACAAGAGGCACCTCCATCTCCCATTAGTTGTTTCTGAAAAATGTATTTGCTCAGTAATAGTAGTTGATCTTAAGAAACCTCCGTAAAGTAACTCCCTCTCGGGAATATCTTTGGCATCGGCTCGTGGGCCCGAAACCTTTGTAAGTGTTCGGTTCCTGCGTGTCTCTGGAGGGCGCTGGGAGGGGGCACCAAGAGAAGGGACCATTTGGTTCTTCCGGCTAGGTGGGGAGAACTGTCGCAATCGACTGGTCGTCTCTTTGATTGGGAGATTGGCTGCGTGACTTGCGCTGGGAGAGGGCATGCCAAGACTGGCGCTTTCGTGAGAGACGGCCTTCGGGCCGCCAGGATCGGGGCTACAAGGGCCTACCTGGGCCCAGAACCGGGGAATGGGATCACAGCTTTACGTCAAAACTTTTCTATTGCAAGATTACCACGTGAAAAATGAAAATGAAATAAATAGTTTAACGAATTAAAAAATAATAATATTACGTCATATTGGAAATATAGTGGACGTCAGTAGGTGAATATATAACATAATATGAGTTTGATGAAACGCATTGAGACATGATAAAAACCGCTCCTGGAAATATTGGCATATTTTAACATTTTGAGGTTCTCTGAATTTGTTTTCCCCATTTTTAAATATATTCCATATATATACGTGTGTGTATACGTATATATTAGAATTTGCACAAAGGTTTAGGGCCCTAGATCTCATTCTTAGTGGAGAACTGAAATAAAGATTTCAGATTTTTTTTAAATAAAATTCATAGAATTTTTGTACTTGCAATTTTCCTTTAATCATGAAAGAATTATTTAAATAACAAAATACTCGTAAACAACTTTTCATCGAAAGGTTTTAATCTCGGTCTCAATCCAGATCATTGTATGTTTAATTTTAAAATGGATTTTTTAAAACAAACATTCTTAAAATTCCGGCCCATGCCGGGTACTTTAGCCAGTAGCTCATGAAGTAATTGTGCATTGAAATAAATAATGTTAAATTTACTTGATTAAATGAACTAATGCTCTCCTAAAAATCTTTTCTTGTTCTTATATCAAAATATAAAATATAACATAGATCTTTCAAGGATTGAGAATAAAATGAATCTGTTGTAGAATTAATAGTCAAAGGATTTTGCTGAGAAAGTGAATTAATTTGATACATAGGATACTAGAGCAGAAAAATGTTGATGAGAGATGGCATTAACTTGTAAATATTGTGTCTCTTCAACTTCCTTTAAGGAAACAGAATCCAAAATTTCGAAAAGATTGCTGTTGATTTTTATTTAAATTGTTGTAGATATCAATAGACGCTTTCAGACGTGACGTCACACGTCAGTCACGACGTTTTGCTTGGAAACTGACTCCAAACAAACGGTTGCTATGCTACATTTCTTAGTTAATGTAATTTAATAAAATGTTACCGCTGCTTATACAGTATTAAAACAGTTAGCTGTGAGATATAGCTATAAATTTTAGCTGTAATATACAAATGAAATAGAAAATACAACGTAGCAACCGTTTGTTTGGAGTAGGGCTCCTATAATACAGGCTGAATCGTCAAGCATTTTGTTTCCCACTTTGACCAATGAGAGTTTGTTGCCCACGCGGCGTGGCCAATCGTTCTTCTCGTACCGGCAGTTAAATGGCAGCGTGAGTCAGCCCGTATTATAGGAGCCTTAGTTTGGAGTCAGTTTCCAAGGAAAACGCCATGACTGACGTCACACTGAAAGCGTCTATTATAACACGATCAGTCATTAAAAAAAAATCAAAGCCCATAATCAACACAAATTTAGAATGTTCAAGGATGTCAATTAGAAAATAAATGTTTCTAGACGACTGCCAAATTTGAAAGTTAGCATAATGCATCCTAGAGATACAACATCTGAATTTACAGTTGTAATTTCGACAATGAAAGAAATACCGCTGTAAATACATGATTTTTGGCTTGTTGTTAAAAATAATTAGATAATAAGGAAATACTTGCACCAGAATCTGAAAGATAATATTAAAGAAATTTATTTAGTGAGAGCTGATTGGCAATGTAAGTTGGTCCTTTTCTGTATGCAAGTAAATTCTGTGTAATTAACAAAACGACGCTCTCTCAGTCGTCTCTTCATTGCAACGTAAAACTTGATTAATCGTCAAGTTCATTCGAAAGCGCATCATATCGAGAAAGATAAATTTCCAGTTTCATTTAAGTTCTAAATAAAATTAATTTTAAACTTATCAGTTTCGGTAAAAATATAAATAATTGAAAAAATAATACACACAGTTATATATAATCAAACAGCACTCATAAGTTCTTCCCGAGAAGACATGATAAAAAATGAGTCATTACCGCATGACGTCATCAAACACACTTCTTCTTTAAATACGTTTGCAAAGACATAGTTCATTGCTTTTGTCAACCGAACAATCAGTGAATCGTGATTCCATTTTACCGAGCTCGAACTCCACGTCAACTTTCAAAAAAGAAATAAAAATTCTAAAAAAACATTCAGCTCAATGTTTACTAAAGTTAAAAAATCTTTTCTAACAACAACAAAAAAAGATTCTCAAAATAAAATTATCCGAATTTCCTTCAATACTTCTGACCTACATCCGCTTCGTGACGCTCTTATCAGCCTCGTACTATGGGATAAATAACTTCCGTAAGACCTTTATTTGGCCTCTATCGTACCACCTCACACCGCATGATGTGAAATCCCCATATCACACTACTCATAAACAAACGAATCGACAATCAAAATTCCATCATGCAAGCTAATTATTCGAATCTCATGCTAGATAGATAGAATGAGAGAGGTATGCTCTTTCCTCACTCATTCAGTAATCATGTGCATTGAAAAAGATTCCAGAAAAATTTTCTACTGCTTGTTCATCTCTTTGTTCCAAATAATCGCTATTGTCGATAATATAGCTGCTCTCATTCATTGCGAAGAAAAGTTCTTTTCGACCTTCATATCGGCATAACTTTTAAAAACTGAAACTTGTTGTGTAGATCTATCATCTATATAACTCTCGCAAAATCATTTGAATGGTTCAATTTTTTTTTTTTTTTTTTTCATGTAAAGTAACAAAAAGTTCTCTGGTAAAGGATATGGGAGGATGAGTTTTAATTTTGATCACGTTGCAGGTTGGGGAATTAGATTCATATACATCACAGATATTCCCACTTTAGTTTGATATTATTTAAGCCTTCCGGTGTAATTTCTTTGGCGGGCTGTTCAAAGCGCTATAGTTTATTTTATTTATAGTTTTATCTCTTGTATTGAGCTAGAATTTTAATTTTTGTGATAATTTTTTGTAAAGAAATCTCATTTTTTTTTTTTTTTTTTTTGTCAATCACAATAAAAGAACAAGAACTATCATTTTCTGGAAATATTTTACGGTTTAAAAAAAAAAGAAATATCCGTGAGTTCTTTTTGGAAAGTGTTTATTTTTTCAGATTACTATAAAAAGACATTAAAATATTAAAAGATGTCATCTCACAATCTCTTTACTGCTTTTAATAAATGAGCATTGCTCGCATCTCACAAAGAAAAAAAATGAATACGTTATTTTCAATGCTAATATTTATTTTTACCACAGTAAAATATTCCTATCAGATTTCATTTTTCTAAAAATCGTATTATTGAAGATGTATTTTATTTTGTGTCTTTCCTAATCGATTTACTTCAAACTAGTTACGTTTTAAATAGTTGCGAAAATAAAATAGAAAACATTTCTCCGTGTTCTAGCAAATAAAATAGTAAAAATTCATTCCCCTATGAGTAAAATTTACCGAGTTATAATACTTAATTTTTTTTGTGAGCAATTTTATGAATTTTCTGTTCCTAAAAACGGAAGAAAGTGTTTTTAGTGTTAAAAAACACTTAAAATTCATGAAATTCAAAGTATCATAACTAAACTAAGTAAGTTTTTGTAACGCTAATATGGAAATTTTACCATACAAATACATTTTACTAGTGTGGTAATGAATTTAACATAAAGCAGTATTTCCTATGCATAAACAATTTGAAATTTTTCTCAGTTTTTAAAATTTTGTTTTTTCATACACGTTTTAATCTAAGTTCCTATAGCTATGGCTTTTTGTGTTTCAAATTTATTATATTGGAGAATATCTTATTATATGGAAAGAACCAGTTCAATAATTAATTTTTAAACATAGAGCACCAACATGGTTACAAGTAAACTGTCATTTTCTGTCATTTATAATAATATAAATAGTCTAATCTATTAAAATAGTCTCTAGTCGCAATAAATAATCAATCATGTAAATTATCACTTATCTCTGAAATTTCCGTCCCCTACAAGATACAGATTCCCACATATTTAAAAATCTGTATTTTATAAAAATTGCCACATTCGTTGCTCACTAATAAATGTAGCACAGTGCGCCTTAAATATTACTAAATAACCACAGCAGGTTTTACTTTTAAACATGAAAGTTTATTCTGAAGAACACAAAAGACGGCACGGAACACAAAACAACAAATACAGAATCCAAACTACAACTAAAATTGTTCTACAGTTTCGGGACGGGATGAGACAGGATGCGCACGCATCTCAAACAATTACGATTACATATCGACTGACATATTTCGATTGTACTTCCAACATCCTCCCTCAATCTAAATATGTCCAACATAAAAATCATAACACTTAACATACAATACAATATATATATATATATATATATATATATATATATATATTATACATACAACATAACTAAAAAATTAACCAAACATTATTTTTCTGAATTTTTCAAACAATATTTTACTTAGAGGCTTAGTTAATAAATCAGCAATCTGTTCTGTAGATGGAATGTAATTAATTGAAACAGTTCTATCTCTTACTTTTTCTAGCACAAAATGATACTTAACATTTATGTGCTTTAATCTTTTAGGTTGTTCACATGACTTGCTGATACGAATAGCTGACTGATTATCCTCATAGAGAGGTATAACAAAATTTCCACAACCATTTAAATTTAATTCAATCAATAAATTTCGAACCGAGCAAGCTTCACTTACACATAGGCTCAAGGCAATGTACTCCGCCTCTGTAGACGATAAAGCTACACAAGTTTGTTGTTTAGAACACCATGAAATTGTATAATTATAAATTTGAAAACAATACCCTGTTGTAGATTTCCTGTTAATAGTATCACCCCCCCCCCCCCAATCTGCGTCAACAAAACCTTTAACTAATTCAGCATTTACATTTTTTTCTATACACTAACTTCAAGTCAACTGTACCTTTAATATAATTTAACACTCTTTTTAAGAACAACAATAACTTTTCACTTGCATAGTTTTGATATCTACTCAAAATACTGATAGAATTACATAAATCAGGTCTGCTTCCTAGCATTGCATACATGATACAACCAATTAATTTTCTACATTTATTTTCCACATTTACATTTTCTTATTTTTCATTAATTAAACATTCATAATTGTAAAGGGCAACCGGATGGTCGCGTGTGAGCTTTCTGAAAGGATTGGCCAATGATCTAAACATCACAAACGTTTATTATACACATAGGACGGGACGGTGAACACAGACTGGCACAAACAAATGTACACACTAAGTCATACCAAACAAAACTTATAGTTTTATCTTGATTCTTTACGGCTGGCACTAGCCAAAACCGTTCTCAGTATTTTTGGATCACCTTCTTAGGCGAAGCCATCCCAGATTCTGCTCTGTTTCTCCTCTTTTGGCCACAGATGGCGCTTCTATAGGTGAGAGGGCGTGTACAAACATCACACCTCCCCCATTCAAAGTTTTGATTTAGTCTTTAAAGACTAATCAAAATCTAATGGAATCTCTATAAACATTTTAGCATACACACTATTAATAAAAATCAAAATTACAATACTTACTTAACATAAAGATAACTAAAAAGAATAACTAAGATACTATGCAATATGAGATTATGATACTAGTACTAATACGTTAGAGTTCTTGAATAAATATTTTAAAGTTCAAGTAATAATGTTCAATCAATTAATATCCACAAAAGTCATATTCAGAAAAGTCTTGAAGGAAACATATAATCACAAACAAAATAAATCAAAAGTTTATCGTGAGTTTTTTTTTGAACGGCAAAGTCTCTTTCGTTTAAGTCCAGTGTGAGACATATAGTCTGCTTAAGGAATCTGCATTAGTGTGGAGTTTTCCACGTCGATAGGCTATGTGGGCTTGAAATCGCTGCAATGCCAGAGCCCACCTTTGAAGACGCGCACTTTGGGATGCACAATCGGTCAAGAATTTCAAAGGGTTGTGGTCCTCACAACAGTCACTTGCGAGCCATATATATAATGTTCAAATTTTTTTAGAGCAAAAATAACCGCGTAGGCTTCCTTCTCTATAGTAGCATAATTTTCTTGGCATTTCGATAGTTTTTTGCTAATGAAAGCAATGGGATGTTCTTGGTCATTTTCATCTTTTTGAGATAGGCAAGCACCTATCGCGTACGACGAAGCATCTGCATGTATGATGAAGGGTTTTGTAAAGTTCGGTGAATAACAAATGGGCGTTTGGCTGATTGCCTGCTTCAGATCACGGAAAGCTGTTTCACACTGCTCAGTCCAGGTAATTTCATTAGGAGCACGTTTTTTTGTAAGTTCAATTAATGGTCGGGCTATTTCAGAGAATGTCGGGATATAGGACCTATAATAGGACAGAAGGCCTAATAAACTTCTGACATCTTTCTTGGATTTCGACACTTCTAAATTTTGGATGGCTGCTACTTTCTCTGGATCAGGAGCATGTCTGCCTGATCCTACCACATGTCCTAGGAATTTTATCTGGGATCATGCAAAGACACATTTCTGAAAATTTACTGTCAGGTTTGCTTCTTCGAGGGTTGTCAGAACAGCGTCTAGATGCTTGAGATGGTCAGTCCAGTTATCAGAAAAAACAACCACGTCATCTATATACGTTTCGGCATACTCTTTATGTTGGACTAAAGTGCGATTCATGGACCTTTGAAACGTGGCTGCCGCGATACGTAGCCCGAACGGCATGACTACGAAGGAATACTGTCCTCGGTGTGTGACGAAAGACGTTAAATGTTTAGAGTCTTCACTTAATCTTATCTGCCAGTACCCTTTCAGTAAGTCCAACAGGCTGATGAATTTCGCTGGAGCGACTTTGTAGAGCAAGTCGGTAGCGTTAGGCATAGGGAATGAGTCGACTTCTGTCTGGGAGTTTAAATATCGATAGTTCACACATAATCTAACTGAGGAGTCTTTTTTCGCTACACATACGATCGGACGAGCATATTCACTCTCCGAGTGCTCGATTAGTCCTAAACTTAATAATTCTTCGATTTGTCTGTCGACTTCACTTTTGAGTGCCTCTGGGATTCTGTAGTGCTTCTGACGTTTTGGTTGGTTATCGGGTTTTAATTTAATTTTATGTTCTCCTACATTTGCAATTTTAGGGATTCCCGACTGAAGGTTGGAGTGTCTACGTAATATGCTGATCAGTTGCTCCCTCTCATCTTCTGTTAAATGGTCCATGTGTAATTTTTGGTGGAGGATATTTGGATCGTCTTTACTAATCTGCGGGATGTTTTCGATCTCACCGAAATCAATATCATCATCATAGATGACGCCTATGTGTGTTGTCTGAGCTTTTAATTCTCTGATTTTATTTGCGTGTAAATGCTTTATACTATTATCTGGCAATTGTACTAAACTATAGGGTGATTTCTTTTCAAGTATCGTAGCTGGTGCTGTCCCCCTAGCGTATATTTTGTGATTACTGTCCGGAATTAATACAATAACTTGATCATTCGGTTTAAATTCTTTATGTCTAGCTTTCCTGTTGTGATAATAAGCGTAAGCCTGCTGCTGATCCTTGCAAGAAATCCCGGCATGCTCGGCTGCTTTTTCCAACTTTATTTTCAGGTCATTTAAGTAATTGGTAACTGAGCCTAACTGGCCAATTGGTAGAGGTGTTTCGTTGGTCCATGATGACTTTAATATGGAAAGAGGACCAGTTGGACGCCTACCGTATAGCATTTGGAATAGACTAACGTTCGTCGTAGCATTTGGTACCTCCCTGTATGCCCACAACAAAAGGGGTATGTGTTTATGCCAACTTCCGGCATTTTCTCTTATAACATGGTGTATCATCCCTTTAAGTACTCCATTCCATCGTTCCACCAATCCATTCGACTGTGCGTACCCCGGAACAGAAAAACTCGGGGACGTCCCTAAACGTTTCATAAATTCTTTCGTGAGGGCCGAAGTGAAGTTTTTACCCTGATCGCTAGCTATTAATTTAGGAATTCCGGTCCGTGAAAATATCTGTAAAAGGGCATCGCATGTGGATTTCGCAAAAAGATTTCGTAAACAGACCGCTTCCGGCCAACGCGTGCACTGGTCTACCGCGGTTAGTACGTACTTGTACCCTCCACTAGCCGGTTCTATTGGGCCTATTACGCCTATATTTACAATCTGCATTGCCTCGTCAGGACGAGTAACTGGGGTTATTGGTACATCATCAAATTTATTTGCTTTCGCTCGAAGCTGACAGGACAAACATTTGTCGCAAAACTCGCTCACATCTGTCTTAATCCCAGGCCAAAAAAAGAATATTTTAATCTTTCAGTGGTCTTTCGTTTTCTTAAATGTCCACCCCAGGGGCTTGAATGAGCGAGCTCTAGCAACTGCTTTCTACGCGGCTCGGGCACGAGCAATTGATGTACCGTTTCCCCTAATATTTTGTCACGATGGTATAACAGATCGTCCTGAACAAAATAATTATTACGCTCATTTTTGGCATCTGTCCAACACTGATTTAGTGATGCATCCGTCTTTTGTTCCCATTTAAATTTTTCCGAGTCGTTCGTGAAATTTCTGGTATTTTCATTGCCATCGTTATCAATATTCTCGTTTGCATTTCCTATTTTAACCTGCTCGGCCTCCGTAGCAGCGCAAGCTAAATCTAAATCTACCGCGTTATTTTCACTCGTACGGGGCAAATTTATAGTACTAAAATCATTTATTGTGGTGTCGGGTTCGTTACTTTCGATTATTGTGCTTAATTCCTTATGAGCATTTAAAGATAACAGTAAATCATTAATTAAATTATCAACCATCGCGCACGTTATTACTATTTTTGGGAACACCCTGCAATGTAACTTATCTGCAGCTATGCTTAATGGAATGTTTATTAACGGTGCTCTTAACTCGCGTCCGAAAGCTGATTTAAGTATAATTGAGCCGCGTGGTACTTTAAAATGCTCCGGTACACAATCGCTCTTTATAATTGAAATCTGAGTACCGGTATCGACGACCCCTCGCAAAATTTTATTCTCAAATTCTAAGTCTATAAATTGGAGTGGTTCAATTATTTTTTTCTTTTCTCGCACCCGTTCTAAATCAAATACATTCCGCGACATTACTCGGGCTGTCAGCGCATTTTTATTCGTATTTTTTTCTGATTTATTACCCTTCCCAACTAAAGAATTACAAATTGACACGTGATGTAATTTAGAACACAGCCTACATTTAGTTTTTTCCGTAGAATATTTAATTACGTGTTTCCGCTTTAAACACGCAAAACATCTACCCTCAGCTTTCAATTTATTAATTCTTTGCTGAATTGAATATCTGTCACATTTTTCAGTTAGATGATTATCTGACCGGCAAAACAAACAAACATTCTCTAAAGCAAACACTTCAGCTACGCCAGATGTTTTGTTAATCTGTTTACATTCCGGTAATATTTCTGATAAGTACTTTGGCCTTGAATGGTCAGAAGATAAATTTATAATTTGAGTTTGCTTTTCCCTAGCCTCCAAATCCTTTCGGATAAATGATAATAATTTATCCACGCTGTAATTCTCTTCAGAATTTTTGACACTTTGTCTATTGAACTCAAGCGATAAATTATACGGTAATGCTTTTAAAATTATCGGAGTCAATAATGCATCAAAACTGTCCGCTTCCATTTCTAATGACCTTAGACTACGGATCTGCGTTTGAATAGCGTCATATAATTTACGTAATGACATGACGTCATGCGATTTTGTAACCGGTTTTAAAGTTAACAGCGTATTAATATAACTGGTAATAATTAAATCTTTCCTACCAAATTGTCTTTTAAGTAAGTCGACTGCTTCTATGTAATTTTTATCAGATAACGCAAAACCCGATATAGAATTATACGCACTCCCTCCTAAATAACTGAATAAATAATTCATTTTCTCAATATTTGAGAGGTGTTCATTGTCATGTACCGCTGTTTTAAACGAGTTCCAGAAATTCTGGAAAAGTTTAATATCTCCATAATATTTCTCAATTTTAAGTGTCGGTAGTTTGACCGTGTTAGGAAATTCTACGCACCTATTTGCGGGACATACAGGGGTTGGTTCTTTTTGTTTTAGTTTTTTATTCACTCTGAACTTCCAGAGCGTAATTTTTTCCTGGTACTCTAGAGACGCTTTGGCATCTTTTTCGACTTCAGATAAATCATCAATTAATGATAATATCTCGTTATCTTCTTGCTTCAAATCGCTTGCTTTCTGTTCTAACATCGCCAAATTTTCTTCGAGATCGTCTAAGTTTGGCGTTTCGGACACAAAATTATCTTCGATTTTTTTAATTATTGACGTAATAGAACTTTTAGTGACTCCGCGAGCTTTTTTAATTTTGAAAGCTTGTCTGCCATACTTAAAGTAATGTAATAAAATCTTACCTCCGTAAAAATATAATCCGATAGGGATAATATAGGGAAAATATAATCCAGGGATAGCGAAATGATAATCCGCACGTTAATATTTCTTATTGGCCAAATCCAAATCCCACAATACTTCTGACGCCAGTGTAAAGGGTAACCGGATGGTCGCGTGTGAGCTTTCTGAAAGGATTGGCCAATGATCTAAACATCACAAACGTTTATTATACACATAGGACGGGCCGGTGAGCACAGACTGGCACAAACAAATGTACACATGACACTAAGTCATACCAAACAAAACTTATAGTTTCATCTTGATTCTTTACGGCTGGCACTAGCCAAAACCGTTCTCAGTATTTTTGGATCACCTTCTTAGGTGAAGCCATCCCAGATTCTGCTCTGTTTCTCCTCTTTTGGCCACAGATGGCGCTTCTATAGGTGAGAGGGCGTGTACAAACATCACAATAATTAAAGTTAGTGTCCATAGGAGTAGAGATACTTTTATATTCAAACATATCAAATCTTTTCAACACATTTTCTAAATAGTTACTCTGATCTAATGTTAAAATACCTTCATTTACATTCTGAGAAATAGATATACCCAAATAGTAAGAAATAGGACCAAAATCTTTCATTTTAAAATTTCTTTTCATTTCACATTTAAAATTACTTATTTGCTTGCTATCAGAACCTGTGATAATCAAATCATTAACATATATCAATACATAAAGTTTACAATCATTCGAAAATTTGGAATACAAACATTGATCATTTTCAGATTTTACAAAATTTTGAGAAGACTTAAATTTGTGAAATTTTTCATACCAATATTTTGGTGCTCTTTTTAACCCATATATAGCCTTTTTAAGCTTACATACTTTCCCATCAGGTAAATTACAATTATCAGGTAAATACATAAAAACATCCTCTTTGATTTCCCCATGTAAGAAAGCACTGCATACATCCATTTGATATACAACCCAATCAAAATTTACACTAATTGCTAACAACATTCTTAAAGTATTAAACTTAGCTACAGGAGAATATATATCTTCAAATATTAACCCTTTTTGTTGATAACCCCTAGCAACCAATCTGCATTTAAATAATGAAATCTTACCTTTATTGTCCTGCTTAATTTTAAAAACCCACTTACTGTCTATTATATTACAGTCATTTGATTCGTCAACAATGTCCCAAGTGTCATTTTCAGAGAGGGCTTTCAGTTCAGCATTTATGGCCTCTTGCCACTTTTTCGATGAACTTGAGTTCATAGCTTCTGCATAAGTGATAGGTTCTTCCACATCGGTTATACTTATATAGCTTGTTTCAAAGTCCTCAAATCTCGATGGTTTCCTCAGGTTATCTCTTGCTCGAAGGTGCATTTTGGTATTACTTAACTGGGGAGCAGGTGAATCTGTACTGCAGTTGTCATCATCATCTTGTTGTTGATTATTGGCCAAGTTATCCGAATCCATGTCAGTATCCTTATCTTCATCAAATTCTGAACTTTGATGTTGCACAGGATCAATTAAATCCAAAACAAAATTTTCATTCTTTACTGTATAGGAAGGTTTCTCATTTGGATTAATTATTATATCTCTATGTAATGTCACTGTGTTTGTTTTTGAGAAGTAGACTCTGAATCCTTTAGCATTTTCACCATATCCAACAAAAATTCCTTTTTCACGCTTAACATCTAATTTTCTACGTTTTTCTTTTGGGATGTGAACCCATACTTCAGATCCAAATGTAAGCTTTAAATTTCTAATGTCAAAAGTCTTGTTTTTCCACAATTCATAAGCTGTTTTTCCTTTCACTGTACTAATACCTGTTCTGTTAATTATGTATACAGCTGTATTCGCAGCTTCTGCCCAGAACTTCTTATCTAGATTTTTTGCTACCAACATAGTTCTTGCAGTTTCCATGATGGTTCTCATTTCTCGTTCAGCTCGGCCATTTTGCTGTGGATTGTATGGGACAGAAGTTTCATGCTCTATGCCATGATGAATCAAAAGTTCTTTAATTTTATCATTCCGGAATTCTTTGCCATTGTCAGATCTTATTACTCGGATATTTTTATTCATCTGGTTTTTGCACATCAACATGAACTCTAACAATTTATCATACACTTGATACTTATTTTCAAGAAAATAAAGTTTCCTAAAGTGAGAGTAATCATCTTTTAACACTAACATGTAACGAGACTTTCCAATTGATGCTACTTCTATTGGACCACATAAATCTGCATGAATTATATTACAAATTTCAGTAGATTTCGATTTACTTTCTTGAAAGGGACTACGTTGTTGCTTTCCTTGAATGCATGCCTCACAGAATGGAATATCAGAAGAATTTTCCCAGGTAATTTCATTTTTTGTCAGCAGCTTTTTGACATGATCAAAATGTTGATGAGCTAACTTTTCATGCCACCATATGAGACTTTTCTTTTTACTTTTAACACTACTTTCAGCAACACAACATTTATTTAGATTTTCAAACTCTCTCATATTTTCTTCTATGGTCACTCTGCTTTTATCTAAGCGAAATATCATTTTAAAAAGTTTATCTTCACGTTTAGCTATAGCAAATATTTCTTTAGATTTTTGATGAATAAATTTAGCACATTCTGAGTTGGATGACATACATAAACCTTTATCTAGAGCTTTACCTTGAGAAAATAAGTTTACTTTTAATTGAGGGACATGCAATACATTTTGAAGTTCAGCTTTAATATATTTTTCACCATTATATGACTGAACATAAATAGTTCCTATTCCAATAGCTGTTATAGAGGTTCCATCACCTATTTTTATCTGTTTAGCCTCTTTCAACTTCAAATAATTTCCAAATAGACTTACATCATTACACATATGTTCTGAAGCTCCACTGTCTAAATAGAATTCTACATCTGATTCAGAATTTATAATTCCCATAAGTGCAAAACTTTTGCCATTTTCACCATTAGACTTCATATTTTTATTTTTACGAAAATAACAATCTTTAAATACGTGCCCTTTCTTATTACAAAAATTACAAACAATATTTCTGTTCTTAGGAACATTATTACCATACCTACATTGAAATATCTTGTGACCTAATTTTCCGCAAGAAAAACACTTGATATTACTTTGATTTTTAGCTGTAAGAGCAACAGTTTCTTCTTTCGTTTTTAATCTTTCTTCCTTAACTAACAAACGAGCAGTTAAGTTACTTAAAGTTCGCTGTTCATCTGCTACGGATTCCCAGGCTGAAGAGAAGTGCTTATATTGTTCGGGCAGAGCCATAATTATTTTTGTAATGATCCTTTTTTCAGGAATCACTTCGTTATGTTGCTTAATTTCGGCAACCATATTCTGAACTTTAGATAAAAAATTCATCACGTTGTCATCAAACTTCAAATTGAAAAACTGTTGTTGTAACAAATGAATACTTACATTTGATTCTCTTTCATAAATAATGTGTAACTTGTCCCACATTTCTTTTGCTGTAACACATGAAATTATATGCTATATTGGTCCGGCTTCCATACGTGAAACCAAAATTTCTTGCGCTTTTGCATCTTTGACAATGAAATCAGAATATCCAGCATCAGTTGCTTCCGGTTTTACTTTTAATCCCGTTACTATATCATATAGTTCCTTAGCGATAAGCGTGACCTTAACTTGGAATTTCCATACATTCCAATTACTTTCATTCAGTTTAATAAACTGTCCCTGCTGTGTTTCGGTTCCGGCCATTTCAAAACAACATTCGGAAAACTCACTATACAAAAATTTCAATTACTTTTTACTTCGCAATATTTCTAATAATAGGTTTGGGTCTGGGCCCATAACCTGTAACACAGTACGCCTTAAATATTACTAAAAAACCACAGCAGGTTTTACTTTTAAACATGAAAGTTTATTCTGAAGAACACAAAAGACGGCACGGAACACAAAACAACAAATACAGAATCCAAACTACAACTAAAATTGTTCTACAGTTTCGGGACGGGATGAGACAGGATGCGAAATTCTAAAATGGAGGGCCAAAATCACAGTCAGGTGAAATCCGAGCTCCTCATTGGTCATTGAGTCGCGTCCTTTTCAGAGAGCATACTTTCAGTCGCATCCTTTTCAGACGTTTCTCCTACTCTAGCGCTAGGAGAAACGTCGATTACTCCCTTTTCCGAGAAAAAATCATGTATTGAAGCGAATTTTTTCTGCTTCATTTAAAATGAGCCATCGAAATTAACTCAAGATATTTTGATGACTTTTTATAAAATGTGAATGAAAGATTTCGATTTTAAGCTCTAAAATATTTTAAATAATATGGAAGTACTTTTTTTGTTAAGGAAAATTAAAAAAGAAACTTGCATTTTTTTCCCTTATGTTGCTTTTAAAATCCAAAATAAAACAAATATTCGCACTTTTCTATAGAAAAATTTAATAACTAACTTAGAATACTAAAAACTTTCAAAAATTTTTGCCTAATGGAAAATAATTTTTAAAAATGATGTCAGTTTTTAAACCGATTTTAATCATTCAGAATAAACAGAACAAAAAATACTACATGAACAATTTTGTAATAGTATGTACAATAAGTTATTTTGTTTCCTGATTCATATATTTATATCTGGAATTTTTTAATCGATTTTTCCCTAACTTCCTGGTAAGCTAAGGTTATAAAAATTATGAAACCAGGTTTGTTTTCGATGACAATATAACATTTTAATATTTTGAGAATTTAATTATAAATTAATAACATGTTTCCCTAAGGAGGGTCCAAGTGATAAATTGCTAAATATTGTTTATGGTTATAATTGTATAAGAGTTACAAGAAGAATTGAATTAATTATGTGCCAAATCATGCACGCTAAAATATGTCAATTAGCTGTAAAACTGCAACAATGAAATATTTTAAATATTAAAATGTAAAAAATAAAATATAAAGAATATAATATATATTTTTAAATGCACTTTTATCATTAATTAATTTATTTATGATTTTATGTTTCAAAAAACAATTTAGAAATCTTAAAATGTTGCTTAAACTATGCTTTTATCCCTTTTGCATATCTTTAAAAAAAAAAAAAAAAGAGAGAGAGAGAAAATTGTGATTTTTAAAATAAATGCACTTGCACAAGTTCATGCTTTTCTAATCGTAAATTAAATGAAGGAAATTTCCATAATCGGGGTCCACGCCAAATTAACACATTGTAGTGGACTTGAATTGAATAGCAGTCGTGAAACTAGGCTTGATTTTTAAGATAAACATTGAATATCTATAAAAGAATGTTTACCTTTTATGTCCCAAATTATGAATTTATGAAAATTTCATCTCTAAAGCATATTTTGTGAATTTTTGAAACTACATTAGAAGATTTACACAATCATTTAATAAATTTTAGAAGGATTTTGCCAAAATTAATTAATTAAATTGAATTTATAGTGATTTTGTGCAATATTTGTAACTCCCCTCAAATCTTTTATTTAATTCTTTTTTTTTTTTTTAGTATTTTGTAGCATTACAAAATATACAAACATAACTTCTTACAATAGCATTATTTCCGGACAGAAACTTTCGCCTCCCCCCCCCCCCCAATCTGACAACGTCAAGGAAACCGAAAAAGATGCAAAAGCAAAATAAATTATTGTTTTTTTTTTTCTTTTAATTTTCTTTTGTGCAATCAATAATGTTTTTTGTAACAAGATAAAGTAAAATATCTATAATTCATTCCAAACAGTATAACTACTAATCGATGTATTAAATTAGTTTCATAACAAGTTATTTTAATGGCACTTTAATATACCGTCGGACATAAAAGTTTAATAACAGAATTTTTTTTTTAATTTCCATATTTATTTTATGGACAGAGGGCCTGGAGCGACTTAAAAAAAAAGTTTTTGGAATTATTTTTAAGGTTTTTCTTTTTTTCATTTAATGCTAAAACATTAAATTCTGTATTTTTAAAATTATTTGTGCAATTTTTTTTGTATAATTTTGTTAATTTAAAGTATCCATTTAAAAGTCTAAAAAAAAGTGGTTTTTTTTTTTTTTTATATAATTGTTGACTTTTTCTAGAATAATATTATTTTTTTGTGATTTTATGGATTTAAATGGCGGGGTGGGGGTAGAGGAGAAAATTTATTGAGATATTTACCATACGTAATTTATAGATAATTTTTAAATGATATTAAAAGTATTTTTTCAATAAAAACTAAATTTTTATTAAAGCATATTTGTGATGTCATATAATTTAAAAATTGTTGCAACTTATAATCTAAATTATTAACTCTCGTTGCATAAAATGTTATCAAAGTATCTTAATTGAGTTATTTCTATTGTTTATTATAAATAAAAGCGAACAAAATAATAAGGTAAGTAATGCATGACTGTAAATGAGGTAACAATGGCTTCAAAATTACTTTTTCCCTCACTCCTTTCAAAATTCAAATGGAGAAACAACTTGGTGATCCTCACCCTTATCTCTCTTAAAACCACGCGACCACATGACCACACGACCAATGAGGTGGCTGTATTTCACCTGACTGTGATTTTGGCCCTCCATTTTAGAATTTCGCAAACAGGATGCGCCCGCATCTCAAACGATTACGATTACATATCGACTGACATATTGCGATTGTACTTCCAACAATAAAAATAAATTAAAAAATAATCTACATTACCTACTAGCATACCATAGTTTACGCTTTCCCCTTTGCCCCCCCCCCCATACAAATATATTTGTATGCGAGGGAGAAAAGGGGAGAAGCATAAATGGTTCGTTAGATTTTTAACTTGTATAAGTTTAAAATCTTGAAGTTATTTTTCTTTTTATATAAAAAAATCTTCTGTTCTATTTATTGCTCTACAGTGACAATAAATAACTAATCAGTCAAATAAATAATCCCATTATCCTGAAATTTCCCTTTCTACACCTTCCCTCTTCCCGCATACAAAATTTAAAATCTCAAAAATCTTTATTTAAAAGAAAACAATAAATATTTCATCTCCCGAATTCTCTCTACCCACCCCCCCCTTCAATTCTATTCCTCCATGACACACTGTTCAAAATCTTTAAAACTTTAATTTAAAAAATATTGGAAATAGCACAGAGGAAAAAAAATGGGCTAATAACTCGAATAGGGATGGTTTCTGCCACCCAAACAACCCAGTAGCTGAAGCCATTGACGCTTGCACAAACTTTTCCTGCAACAGAAGTTTAACTTTTTCTCTACCAGAGAGCGTTTGATTCTCTACACTCAAGCGCATGCTTACAAGAAGAAATCGTTGTAAAAATAAGAGGATGTGATGCTTGTGGTTTGTTTACAATTATTTTGTTATCCTATTAACGCAATGGATCACATGTGGTTTAAATTTTTATTAATGGAATTCTAGTTGAATTATATATTTTTAATTTAATATTCAAGCTAAATATGTATTCCAGTATCTAACAAGTAAACATACAGACCAGTGCTTCCTATTGTGAGCTTCTGTTATGAACTGACTTTGAAATACTTATATAATCCTCCTATCCCGAGAAGACATTATTTATAGGTGATTTTTTCCCTACATCTTTCAAGATAAATAACTTTGTAGTTATTTCTCTACGATTTGGATTATAACAGTGATCATGTGTAAACCTGAACTTGAACTATTTTTTTTTTTTTTGAGCTTTTTTTTTTTCTTTCCCAATTGAGAATAAAATATTAATAAATTGTACATCTAGCGAAACATCCGTTTAGCATTTATTATATTATTACGAGCTAGTTTTTACTTTTTCTGACATTTTTTTTTATTTTCACGTAATTTTTATTATGCCATGTATAATTATCCTGATTTCAGCAAAGTACAATAATCTACTTTTCTTTTTTTTTTTTTATTCTATGTTTTATAAATCGTTGATTTAATATGACGGTTAGCAGCATTGTTTATTTCCATGGGCGAAACTTAAAAAAAAAAAAAAAAAATGTTATTCATTACGTAAATATCAGCGTTACCAGGGTCGGACTGGGCTAGGGAAAAGGGCGCAGACCTTGGATTTTCAGAGGGCGCAAAAGTTTTAACTAACTTTGCTTGCGTTATATCTGGCTTGACAAGGTTTAACACATTCGCACAGCACCAAGTATGAAAATAGCTTAATATTATATCACTTAGTCTAGATGAAAGGCTTCGCTATATTCCCCGTGCATGTTTAAAGTTCCATGAAATCTACACAAGGCTACGTAATTTTCTAAAACGAATAATAATGTAATATCTAAAAGTTCCAGCAAGTTGAACATGGATTACCTTGTTCTGATGACTGATATTAAAGCTGGTCTTTCTAATTTTATTCTTTTATCAATAGATAGTGTCTTGGAAAATAAATCACAATTAATGATGAAGAAAGGTGTTGTGATACGATAAGATCAAAAATAACTTCTTAAAACACCATGAAATTTAGAAACACGCAAGGCCTTACAAAAGAACTTTGTATTCTTTCATCAGGCGCAAAAGATACGTGCTTCTACTTTGAAAGTAGGAGAAACCAGGGGTGCAGAAAATGTTTCTACTCCCAACATTTCCCCCAATCCACACGAAAATTTCCCCAAAAATTTTGCGGTATGCTATAGGTAAATGCTGAATTACCGTAGGTATAGAAAATTTATTTTTCCAATATTTCTCAACTTACGCGCGAGTATATATGGCAGGTGTGATTCTGAGTGAAAAAAAATTTTCTGAAATTCACAGCAAATTTTCTCAAAGGATCAATTTAATCCTTTGGAGTGGGGGAAGGGGGGGGGGGGGATCCACTGCCAGCATTATGTTTTTTTCGCGGCTCTTTGACGAAATTTGTGTTTTTTAGCGATCTTTTGTCCGAAATTTGCGACTATTTCACGATCTTTTGACGAGTTTTGTGGTTATTTCACCTTCCTTCTGCCGCAATTCGTGATTATATCGCCCTCTTTTGACAAAATTCGCGATCTTTTGACGAAATTCGCGGTTGTTTTGCCATCTTTTGATGAATTCGCAGTTGTTTTGCGATCATTTGACTAAATTTGGTGTGCTTTCGTGTTCTTTAGACAAAATGTGCGTTTTTGTTGCGATCTTTTAACGAAATTTGCGGTTATTTCGTGCCTTTTGACGAAATGCGCGGTTGTTTCGCGATCTTTTGACGAAATTTGCTGGATTTTTTTCGCTTTCCTTTGGCGAAAATCGTGGTTATTTTGGCATGTTTTGACGAAAATCGTGGTTATTTCGCCCCTTTTGACGAAATTCGCGGTTGTTGCGCGACCTTTGGACGAAATTCGCGGTTGTTTTGCTATCTTTTTACGAAATTTTCAGTTGTTTGCGATCTTTTGACGAAATGTACGTTTATTTCGCGAACTTTTGACAAAATTTGCAGTTGTTTCGCGATCTTTTGGCGAAACTTGCGGGATTTTTTCCGCGTTCCTTTGACGAAATTCGCGGTTATTTCGCCCCTTTTGACGAAATTCGCGGTTGTTGCGTGATCTTTTTACGGAATTTGCTATCTTTTGACGAAATTTGCGATTCTTTCGCGATCTTTTGACAAAACTTGCGGTAGTTTCACGATCTTTTGCGATATTTGTGGTTATTTTGCAATCTTGTGACGAAATTCGCGTTTTCCGTAATTCTTGAACAAAATTTGCAGTATTTTTATGTCCGAATTTTCAGATTGATGACCGATTTTTTTTTTTTTTTTTAATTTTCGGAACCGAATGCCTTAAATTTTCGGAACAGAATCACACTTGATATACGGTACATATTATTTTAAGACCGATTTTGTGAAGGTCGCTATACGGATCTTTTTATTTGTAGTGAAATTTTTCCATCTCAGTTAATCATGGAATTCGTTGTTAAAATCAAAATCAATTGTATATGTTTCTTCAAAATTTCCCCAGGTGGTTAAAATTTCCTCCGATCCTAGATCGCCGGATCGGACATATTCTGCACCCCTGGGAGAAACACATTTCTAAATTTTACATTTCTACACTTTCATTCGTTTAAACACATTTCTTCATGCATTTCTACACTTTATGGTGTTATAAAAAAATGTGATCACCCCCTACAAATTCCCCTGCAAACGACCGTATAAAAAAATACAGCTACCAAATGATTGGGAATAATATTTACTATTCAATGCTATTCATAAATTTTGCTTTGGGGATTGTCTACATAGGAACGCTGATTGTTCAAATTTTAACATCCACTTTTGACACCCTATTTGAATTCCGTGCCTGCCAGGAAAGAGATATAGTTTATATAATTTTCTTAAATCTTAACACAGTTATAACAGAAAGCGTTAGGGTAAACTATAATTTTCGGAAAATAAAACGAAGATCGTACGAGAAAAAGTTCCGAAAACATTCAGTTAGTCACAAGTAAAATTATACAAGAATTTTAAATAAGAAGCTTACTTTAGATTAAAGAAAATCTTATAAAGTGTTTCTGGTAACTTTCTACAATTTTGTTTTCTGCGGTTCTTTTGATAAAAGATGGCGGTCTCCTTAAATTATGGAAAGGCAAAATTTCTCTTAACCTCAAAAAATAATTTTTCAAATAGGCTGTACTTACACATCAATATTTTTAACGATTGAGGTTTGTTGTATGCAAAAATTTATGTAAGTTCATAATTTTTTAATATGAATTTATTAATAGCTTTCATGATTTTTAAAAAAATGTTTTTGAATAGAGAAAAAAAGCCTGTAACATGTTTGGTTCCTTATAGTATATCTCTTTGATAAATTAATAAAAAATCAATCAGATGACTTTTATGACGATGTAAATTAATGTTTCTGAAATAAGTTTAACTTTAGCATCCTCAAATTTAAACTCTTCTACGAAGTTTAAAGATAATGTAGGACAATGGCTTATCCGGTTTGTCTCGATCCCCCTTTTTCTTTTCTCGAGTTGTTTTCAAAAAGCACGGTTTCAATTATAGGTGCATTCAGGGCCGACTTTAAAGCGTGAGGGTGAGAGATGGGCAAGGTATTAAAAGCGAAAAGACTGAAAATATACAAAATATTTGGGAAAAATCTAAAAGATATCATTCGAAGAAGCGATGAAAAAAATTTTGCCTAAGGGCACCGGGGCTACCAAAACTGTCCCTTGGTAAATGTTTTCCCTCTCAATCGCATGCAAAGATGCCCACTTTGGATTTCCGATCCTGAAATTTCTTTGAGATAGCAAATAACTCTCTTGTGCTTTCTGTTTATTAATGGATGATTATACCTAAACGAGTCCTCAAAATTTAGTATACTAGTCAGAATGTATGTGCATAACCAGGGAAAAAGTATTGAAGCGGCTTAGGCACTTAGGGGCGCGAAGTTTTCCCTGGACCAGGGCGCACCGGCCCTTGGGCCGGCGGGCCAGTCTGAGCCTGAGCGTTACTACACCAACTGGAGAACCTGGAAAAGTCGGAAGAATTTTGTAATTGGTCATATAAGTCGGTAATTTCAATGTTTTATCTGAAATCTTGAAAAATGAGGGGATTTAATAAAATTTTATGGTGATTGCCAAATAAATGCAAACTTTATCCTATGACTGTTGAGAAAAATTTTCCGGGTCATTTTCAAAAAATTTGCCAAAACCCCGTCTCTGGACTTTGGTGCTTATTTTTTTTATATTTGTTTAATTATTTAGACAAAAATACATTAATATCCTAACTTATGTACTGTTTGCTGTACAATGTGCCATTTATTTTAAATGTCTGATGAATTTCAATGCTAAAAAAAATAACAAATCTTGTCTGGAAAAGTGATTTTTTTACTGTCCCTAGCTTGTTTGCTCAGCCAAAAGCTTAATTTTTTTTAATTAAATCTTCATTATTTGTTTGAAAAAATTAATGCAACCTATTGTATATGCAATAAACAAACCTATAATTACATTTTAAAAAAATGTTTTTACTATCTGATGACAATATGAAACAGTAAAGGTCTGTCCCCAGAACTGCATCATGATGAGTGTTACCTATTTTAGTTTTGATTATTTACATATATGTGGAGCTGCTCATCAGTACGTATCTAGTGTGTTTTCACTTGTTCAGACTTGTAGAATGTCACTTAGTGTAATTTTGTGAAGATTTGAAAATTGATAAGGGTGATATTTTACAACAAAGCTTTAAGGAAGGTGAGTATTTTTATTCATCATCATGAGTGTTACCTTACTTTAATAATGTAATTAAGGCTAAAATATTATTTTTTAAATTTTGAATTGATGATATAAAATAGTTATTTATTTTGTCCTAAGAAAATTTATTTTGTTTTAATTATTATTATAGAATAAAAACATTGAAGTATAATGATGTCACGAGTGTTACTTTATAAAAGGTAACACTCATGACCTACTGGTAACACTCATGACAAAATGAGTATTTAATGAATTTCTTAGTGGAATTTAGCATGAATGCACACAAAATGAACAGAGCATTTAAGATCTGCGTAATCTTTGTTATTTTAGCAGAGTTTATCCAAGGTTTAACGTTGCTCATGCCGGCGCGGTGGGTCACGCTCGACTGTCTCAGAGCTGCAAGTCTCTGGCTTTTTGGATACCAGTATTTTAATACAGAAAATGTTGTTTTATTTAATTAGAAGAATTGGGCGATTTAAAGGAACAACATTTTCTCTAAAATAACAGTGGTGTGCAAAAAGTCAGAGACTTGACAGCTCTGAAACAGTCGAGTGTGACCTACCGCACCGGCGTGAATGTGTTAAAAAGAGGCAGGGTTCTGCTTGTTGAAAAAAGACACTTTTTTATACTTAAGAGGACATTTTTATTCTTAAGGGCACTTTTTTTTTCTAAAGACACTTTTTAGATTCTAAAGTGTTCTTTTTTTGGGGGGGGGTGGGGGGTGGGGGTGGCATTTTTTCTGTTTTTTTTTTATTTAAAGCCACTTTTAATATTTAAATTCAGGGAATTCTTTTCAAGTCAACAATGAGGAAGTTTTTACTATGCAAATAATTTTTTTTAAACAAAAAAAAAAAAAAAAAAAAAAAAAAAAAAAGAGAGTGAATTTTTTGGGAAAGGGGCAAGAAGGAGGCTGAATTTTTGGATGAGGGGCAAGGAGGGTGCTATTTTGTAAATCAAAGGGCAGGAAGGGTGCAGCAAGCCCCCAGATGGAACATTGAGTCAGTGTAGGCAAAAAAAAAAATATGTAAAGGGGTCATTTGTGCAACTTTAAAAAGATTAGCTGATCAGATTGTCTTACTCAGCAAGAATTTAAAAGTGAAACTATTTTTCGTACCAGAGGAAAAGATTGTTCATTATTTACAACAAATATCTAGTCTTCAAACTATTCCATACACTCATTCTATCCATCAAATCATAACAGTGAAACATGAGGAAGTCTTTTATTGTAATTTTTCCTGCTTTTGTGAAGAAAACAAATGGACAGAAGGAAAATTTTGTAAATGCTTTGAAACAATAAGAAAAATCTCACTTATTAAAGAGGTTAAAAACATTCAAGATATAAAGAGAAAAAAAACCTATTTATGGCAGTGAATCTCACAATGATTCTTTGATTTCTTCTTTTGATATTGAGAATAGTTCAGAATATAGTGGGTCTGAACCTGGAAGTGTAAGTAATCTTCAACCAGGTACTTATGTGTTAGTTTAATAGAAACGAAACATCTTATTGATATGTTGGAGAGTTGAAAGTTGTGTTTTTCAGGGTAACTGATAAAAAGGGCCAAATGTTTGGGCTAATGAAAGAGGATATCTCATATGTGGAATATAATCATGTTATAATAACTTTACCTAGTCCACAAATTGTTATGAAAGGCAATGGAATCTATTATCATTTTCCATTTCCAATACATGTGTATTAAAAAACACAATGTTTTTTATCAAGAGTGTTACCATTTGTCATGAGTGTTACTTCATGAAATGTTTTAATTTTTACCATTTAAAAATATTTTTTATCATAACTTTTATAGGAATTAAGAGAACGAGTTGCAACCCGTCGAAATTCGACGTACTAAAATGTTTGAAAGGAACTGTCAGATCGAAATTATAATAAACCTACAAAAATAATTACAACAAAATAATCATCTTACATTGGTTGTCTAACTCTTAAAACAAATAATATTTTAAATCCAAAATTACCAAAATATTATTTCTACAAACTTCAACTGCTTAAATTATTGAAAAATTAAACTGTATTAGATTACTTTAATCCAGATGAGTAATTATGATAAAGTTATCGATGGAGCGCTTATTTTTGTTTTTACGGGATGAAAAATCAGTAAAAAGGATTTCGCTTTGTCACATCATAAAATTTTCCCCCATAAAATCCAAACTGTACGTTATTTTCACATTTTCGTAATTTACATACGCACCACTCAAATTCACAATTTGAAAGTATTTTAACGCGCAAAAGAATAGATTATTAATGAATGCATTTCCAAAGTTAAAGTCACGTTTGTCCGATACAACTTTTCATGTGAACATTCGCACAAACCTTAAGTTCTAATCTTAGTACCCGCGAAAAAAAATTTCAGAAATTTGACTTTAGTTGTCATAGTATTCGCCATTTATAGTATTGGTCAAATATTTAGTTTTATCAAAAAAAAAAAAAAAAAATGATCGTTTTGTTTTAAATATATCATTTTTAGTCACTGAATCATTTTGCCGAGCGCCTCAAACTCATTTATCAGCGTAATGTAAAAACATTAAAATGTAGCTGATTTATGAAGAAGAATGCGTGTTTTATTTAATGTCTGACATCATTTTCTGTTCAAAAATTATAAAAAAGTTACTTTTATTTGTAATGTGAAAATGGCATCAATAAGGATATAATGAATAAAAATAATAAACCATGAATATTTTCCCTTTACTTTCAATATAAATGGAGTACTTCAGTTGCCACAATTACAAAATTTGTATTAAAAATTACAAAAAAATTAATATCTCAAAAACAAATTGAGATACAGCTTTCAAACAAATAGTATTTAAAAGAAAATTTTTTTCCTTATACGACGGTGTAAAAAGTTAAAATGTGTGATGCATAGAAGTTTAAAAATTTGCAGTACAGAAAATGCAAAACCAAAATTTTATTTCAAATTTCAAAGTGTTGCCATTCGCAAAATGACGTATGCGTTACGCACAGATATGTTTGTCCTTTATAATATAGATACTTCAAATAACATATTTTAACAGCAAAAATATCCTCTAAATTTACTTTTTTTTTACTTCATTACAACAATGTTCAGTGGAAAAAAAAACAAAAAGTAACGCTCACGACAATGTACACAGTAATTTAAAAAAAAAAAAAAATTAATTGTTATTTGCTCATTTTGTATGTATCCTTGTTAAAGGACCCATATGTAATTGAAAATTTTCATTTTATAGAAATGATCATTTTTACTTAACTAAGAAATTCAATCATTTTGTCCAGTAGCACTCATGACATTGGAGCCCACAGCCCAGAGATTCATTTTCAAAGTTAAATATCTTTAATGACACAAAAAATTAAGCTGGAATTTTAATTTTTTTAAATGCTGTTTTGGCAAACTTTTTGAAAATGACCCTTCCATGTTTTCAAAGGTTCCAGTTTTTGTTTTCTTTACCTAGTATAAATTTCATCTAAATAATGCATGCTAGGTATGCAACGAATAGTGATTTGGACAAATAGCCGAATTCTGACTTTAATTTTTTTTTCAATTTTAAAATCAAAAATTAAATTAAGGACTAATTGGAATTAATTTTTTGTTTGAGTGTTCAAAAATCATAACAGCTGAATGTACTTTTTATAATATTTTAAATACTTTGAGGCCAATAAGATAATGACTTTCAAAAATGTAAATAATAATAGTTTTTTATTTAATCCATAGATAGTTCTTGTAATTTATATATTTTTTATCTAAAATAGAAACTCATTACCTCTGTAAAAATTAAACTTTTTTTATTTTAGTAAAATCATTTCACACCCCCAAAAATAAGAACTTGCATGTGCCGAGCAGGATTTTGGCCCTCGAGTGGCATTCTCAAGATGGTACTTGGCGATGAGATCCAGGGATCCCCGTTTTGTAAACAGCATTTTGTTTACGGACGAGTCCACCTTCAGCCGGGAGGGAATGTGGAACGCCCACAACAGTCATGTGTGGTGTGATGAAAATCCACATGAAACCAGAAGCCGAGCAGCCCAGGAGCGTTTCTCAGTAAATGTGTGGGCCGGCATTCTGGGGGATTGCCTCATTGGCCCTTATTTGTTACCTGAACGGCTGACAGGTGGAAATTACCTGATTTTCCTGGATCAAGTGCTGCCGCAGCTTCTGGATGAGGCGCACGTACCCGAAGGTTCGCGTCGCCAGATGTGGTTCCAGCACGATGGAGCTCCGGCCCATTACACGAACGACGTGCGTCTCCATCTAAACGCAAGGTATGGCCAGCGGTGGATCGGGCGTGGGGGTCCAGTTCACTGGCCTGCCCGATCACCAGACCTCACCTGCTTGGATTTCTTCCTTTGGGGTTACCTGAAGGCCGAGGTATACCATACACCTGTCAGCAGTGCTGAAGAACTTGTGGCGCGCATTGTGGCAGCTGCAGGGCAGATCAGAGATACTCCTGGCATTGTTGGAAACACACACTCCTCAATGCGACGGAGGTGCGAAGCCTGCATCATGGCCCAAGGTCGAAATTTCGAGCATCTTCTGTAGTGTTATTTTTTGTAAATAAATTTCCAGTATCATTGATGTTTTTGGTCTAAATTTATTCAGAAGTGTTGAGCAGAGGTAGAAAATGTGTTTTCATTATTACTAACTGATCGTAGCGCCCCGTTTCCAGTTAGCGTCCGAAATGTCAACGAATTATGTTTTTTGCCCAAAGCGCCCCCTATCGATGTTTCTTTTTGTACCGTTCAACTGAGTTTCAGAGAACCCCAGCAAACAGAATCATGAAAATGCATGCCATAAGTCAAGAAATCTGTTTGTTTATCTCTTAGGAGCCTTCGAGTTTCGACCACCCTGTACTTTGACATTTTATTCCGGCTCTTACGCTTTTTGCAGGGCTCTACTTTTGGGTTCAAACTTTAAGTTAGAGTATAAACTTTGGCGAGCATGTGTTAAATTATCAAAATAACGGGCTTAAAGTTGTTGTCTAGCTCTCCAAAGTCTGCAGCGCCCCCTATCCATGTTTTAAGAGATATGCTTATCAAATTGGTACTGAAGAAAGTCTAAACAAACAGAATCATTTCGACGCAACAAGCAAGAAAATCTAACCATTTCCCTAGTTTTTATGACGTTTCGAATTTCGGCACCCAAATTTTCGAAAGCGCCTAGCGCCTTACCATCGCGTCAGGGACCCTACATTCCCTATTCAAAAATGTTCGTCTAGGTGTGCTCTATCGATCCTTAAAGTTTGTCACCGACGAGCTGAATCACCCTGTATATCTATATATATATATATATATATATATGTATCTGACATATGTCACACTGTAACTCTCGTATTTATGAACCGATTTGGATGTAATTCGGTGTGTACATAGTACATACCAATGTCTCGACCGAGTTCGTTGGCCAGCTTCATCCGCCATTTTGTTTCAAAATGGCGGCCATTTAAAAATTTAAAAAAAAATTAAAACTTGAAATGTGGTACCAAAAAATTGAAAATGGAAAAATATTTTTTTCTTATGTATTTGACCTTTATACAAAGACTCCGTAGCAGTTTTTGTTTTGTCTATATCTTAAAAAATGGCTGAGTTATAGCATTTTGAATTTCTAGAGAAGCTGACATTTTGAAACGTCCTGAATTTTGTCACGCGATAAAAGGCGTATTTATGAACCGATTTGGATGTAACTTCGTTTATACATAGTACAGACCAATGTCTCGAACGAGCTCGTTGGCCAGCTTCATCCGTCATCTTGTTTAAAAATGGCGGTCATTTAAAGTTTTAAGAAAAATTTAAATTTGAAATGTGGTACCAAAAAATTGAAAATTGAAAAAATATTTTTTTCTTATGTGTTTGACCTTGATAAAAAGATTCGGGAGCAGTTTTTGTTTCATCTGTATCTTAAAAAATGGCTGAGTTATAGCATTTTGAATTTCTAGCGTGGCTGACATTT
The DNA here is from genome assembly GCA_963932465.1 of Maratus speciosus. Classification (NCBI taxonomy): domain Eukaryota; kingdom Metazoa; phylum Arthropoda; class Arachnida; order Araneae; family Salticidae; genus Maratus; species Maratus speciosus. The sequence goes on along the minus strand of OZ010795.1, from coordinate 326,943,082 downwards.
TGAAACGTCCTGATTTTTGCCACGTGATAACAGACGTATTTATGAACCGATTTAGATGTACCTTGGTGTGTACATAGTACATACAAATAACTCAACCGAGTTCGTTGGCCAGCTTCATTCGCCATCTTGTTTCAAAATGGCGGCCATTTAAAAAAATTAAATTTAAAACGAGATACCAAAAAATTAGAAAATGAAAAAGATTTTTTTTGTATGTGTTTGACCTTAATACAAAGATTCCGGAACAGGTTTTGTTTCGTCTACATCTAAAAAATAGGCTGAGTTATAACATTTTGAATTTCTATTGTGGCTGACATTTTAAAACGACCTGATTTTTGTCACGCGATAACAGGCGTATTTATGAACCGATTTGAATGTAACTTGGTCTGTACATAGTACATACCAATGTCTCGACCGAATTCGTTGGCCAGCTTCATTCGCCATCTTGTTTCAAAAGGGTTGCCATTTTTAAAAAAAAATGCAATTTAAAATGAGGTATTAAATAATTGGAAAATGAAAAAGATTTTTTTTATGTGTTTGGCCTTGATACAAAGATTCTGGAGCAGTTTTTGTTTCTGAAAATTTGTTCTTTTGTTTATATCTTAAAAAGTGGTTGAATTATAGCTCTTTGAATTTTTATCATGGCTAACACTTTGAAACGATCTTGTATTTGTCACGCGATACCACACGTATTCGCCTATTTCGATGGAAGAAGGCATGTGGATAGTATACATCAATATCTCGACCAAGTTCGCTGGCCAGCTTCATCAACCATCTTGTTTCAAAATGGCGGCCATTAAATTAAAAAAAATTATATTTAAAGTGAGGTGCAAAAAAATTAGAAATTGAAAAAGGTTTCTTTCTTAAGTATTTGACCTTGATATAAGGATTCATGAGCATTTTTTGTTTGTCTTTATCTTAAAAAATGGCTCAGATATAGCAGTTTCAATTTCTAAAGTGGGTGACATTTTGAAAAATTTGATTTTTTTCCTGCGACAGCACTCGTATATATCAACCGATTCCGATATGAGTGAGCATGTGCACAGCAATTACTAAGGTCTCGACCAAGTTCACTGGTTAGCCTCATCTACCATGTTGTCTTAAAATGGCAGGCACTTTAAGAAATCGCCGAATTTGTCAGCCAAATATAAGTGACTTTAAATAAAAGCAGCTTGGATAAAGCTGACTAATTTTGCAAAATTCTCATTCATAATGATTTAGTATTGAATCTCCTACATTCGGTTTCCACTTAATTGAGCTTCGTGTGTTTGAATAATATAAGTTGGTTTTTTTAAAATAAGGAATATGAAAGCTACCTCTTCCTCCCGGTACTGGCCGGAAGGACTTTTTTTATTTCAGATACAGAAAGAAAATGTGGAATTTCAATCTAAAACCAGTATTTTTGTTTACTGCTGCCATCTACTGACTATTTTTTGAAATAATAGGGCAATTTTTGAAATAGTAGGGCAACTTTTGGAAGTTTTTTTTTTTTTCCTTTCAAATTTTAATAAATGTTAACATCCTTTTTTGACACCATCTAATGAGTGTTTGGAAAATCAAACAATTAATATGGATTATTTGAGCATTTTAACACTAGAACGCCCGGAAATTTTACCCAAGCTTCACAAAAATATTTCTCACCAGAATTTTTATTTAAAATTATTTAAGTGATTTATTTAACGTATTTCTGCGTGGTTTAAATTTAACTTATTTTATGAAAAAAAATCTGGCTCCATTTGACATTTAATCATTTGGACGGAGTAGATTCGACTCCTTCCGGGCATTCTAGTATTAAATATGTTTCATACAATTTTTTGCTTTTAAAAATTTTATATTTTATTTATACTTGTGCTAAGTTTTTTTTAAATTGCTGAATTTAAAAATATTCGGATTTTTTAATTTCATTTACATATTTTTTTTTTTTTAATTTGATATAAAAATATTTTTCTAATTCTTTTAAAATTAAATGTAATGGTGCTGCCATTTATGTAAGGTTTTAATAATTATAAATTTAACAATTTTGATTTATTAATTTGAGGATAAAGTGTTTTAAAAGAGATATTAAACAAAACCACAATCTGTAATCATTACCCACTAATTTATATAAAAGGGTTATATAAATTGCTATAGTTTATGCTTACATTATATAATGAATTATTACATACACAGCTAAAATGTTTATTTATATTATCTTTATTACAGTTAATAAATATGTTACAAAGAAAAAGTTTACGTGTGCTGAGGAATGGTCTATATTTATGGACGTCAAAATGCTGTCAAATACGTACATCAGCTTTTCCTGTATTGTATTCCAAGTTCGATAAAAATTTGCCTAATCCAATTTACCCTACGCCTCTGAGCAAAATTTATAAAGCGGATACAGGTATATTTAGTTCATTTTTGTTTCAGTGTATTTGTGATCTAGTATGTTGTTGTGCTCATTAATGAGATTCTCTTCGTTAAAATGAAAAATTTTTAATTTCAATATTTATTTTCTTCTGATAAATAAAAAAGTAGCAATATTTGTACAATTTCTAACTCTGAGTTTTTTTTTTTTTCTTCTTCAGATTAAGAATCATTTATATATCACGAAGCACTCCTGCTACAAAAATGATTTCAATTAGTCCTCTTAAATCAATATTCTTAAAGTTTGTGATTTATTATTGAAAGTTCTATCTATATTTAAATGTATTAAATTTTCTTTTTTTAAGCATATATATATAATTGCACAGACGTGCATAATTTAACTTTTGCACTTTACTGACACCTATGCAGAGACATACTAAATTTAACCACAAATCCACAGACTACTATATGGTGACATACTAAGTACAAATCCACTGTCACCCATACGGTAAGCAACAAATAAACATACTTTTGGGGAGTCCCCCACATATTTCAAATTTGTAAGAATGCCATGGAATTGTGGGCAGGTGATTGAAATTTTGGTGTGGAGTGCAAAAGGTTAAATTTCGAAGCTTTAGAAGCACAAAAAAAATTGTTTTTCTATTTTTAGTGCCAGAAAGTTCTGAAATTCCATACAATTCAACATATCATAACTCAGTGAGTTTTGTTCCTAGAAGAATAAAAATTTTACTTGTGTCAGAGAATGAAGAAAATTTTTCTAAATGTAACTTATAGATTCAGGAACCATATAAAAATTTTAAGTCTAACTTTATAAAAAAAAAATAGCAGGACTATTTCATCAACATAATCTCAATTCTTACCTCATTTTGAATGCATTTGCAATTTGCATTGACTATGTATCTACCACAGGTAATAAATGAAAATGTATTTCAATCTTTTTGGGACACCCTGCATAAGCAATGAAACCTTGATTTTGAACAAAAATAACATGGGACAGATCAGGGTTAGAAATTAGGAAGCCTAAGTAAGGCATCAAATGACGACTACAATTTTTGTTTTCTAGGTACCAAATTGTATTTTATGGCTGCAATTTTATGTTATATCATATTTTCTCATTTCTTTTTGCAAATGTGTTAGCAATAGTACTGTTTCTATTTTTATGTGTTAAGGGCAGGGGGGGGGGGGGGCTGTACATGTTAAACACCTATCTCTGTGTTAATCACTAAAACAAAATAAAAATTGGCTTTCTATAAAAGTGTAAAACCTGATTAAGCTACAATATTTGGATTCTAGAACAATGTTAAACTTATTTTTATAAAGCTAATATGCATACAAAATAGGTAATCAAGCAATTATATGTCCATAGAAAGAAAATTTAAACTTTAAGATACAACGAGTGATAAGCCTAGTTTCTAAAAAATCCTGCAAGTGAAAGTACATCAGAAAATAAAAAAAATGGCAAATAAATGAACTTTTGGATACCAATTACAATGTGGCATTTAAAAATATTCACAAATCTTATATAAATACTTTTTTTTTTGGAGGTGGGGAAGCACTAAAATTTTAAAACATTCTTGATACAGTATCTTATTTTAAGAAGATATAAGGAAAGAGAAATATTGCATAATAAAAAAAAAAAAAATATGAAAATAGAATTTTATAATCCAATATTTACTTTAGGCACTCTTAAAACAAATAGGTACTTTTTGAAAAATTGAAATCAATATATTGTACAAGTACACTCCCTTTAATTCGCACAGATGGGGACCAATATTTTTGCGGATTATAGGTCATTTCTTTGTTTACCTTCTAATATTTGGAACTTATCTACAAATGTAATCATACTGTCAATAATAACATAAAAATGAAAGAAAACACTTTTTAAATATTAAAAAGCTGTATTCAATATTAGAAGTACATTTAAATAATTTAAAAGTAATAGAAAACATTTCTACTTATTTTTAAATCTATTAAACATCATAGTGATACTGGTTTGCTTTATAGATTTTAATTTATGCTCTGCAGTTTAATATTGAAGTCTTTTAGAGTCAGGTTTTCTTAATCAATAACAAAAGTTTGTTTTTCTAAAAATCTAAGATATTTATCCTCAAGATCTAATCCCTCTTTGAAAGCAACTTTACCTTTTATATAGCCAATGAATGCATTCAGAGTAGAGATCTGCATGGGCCGGACTCAGGCCGATTTTCACTCACAGAACCCAGGCCGTGCCGGACCTGGTCTCCACTCTTTTTGGGCTGGGCCAGACCACACTTTTTTTAAGGCTTGGGCCGGGCCTAACTTATTTTTTCTGTACAGAGAAAATAAGTTAGGACTGGTTTCGTATTGGTTTCATTCCAAGTTTTCATGGCCCAAAATTTTCAGTCCTAATTTTGACCCAGCCCGTATGAAAATCATTGTCTCAGCATGGCCTGGTCCATTCAAAGGTCAGTAAAATTAGGCCTGGCCCAAAAATTTTTGCAAAAAATGCATCTATTTTTAAATCGCCATTATTCTACACTTAAACAATAAAATTTATTCTAAAGAACACAAGATTTCTGTGCTTATTAAAATATAGCTAAATTAAAATATAGTAAAACATGTGAAAAAGAACCTGCATATGGCTGAACCCTGTTTTAAACTAACTAATGTGTTAATCCATGCGTAATTAATATACTAATACATAAGAAAAGAATATATAATACATTTACACTCGCTAAGAAGGGAACTTGTCTATAACGCATTTTTTTTTTTTTTTTTTTTTTTTTTTCCTATGCAATTCCGTCTTAGAAGATTTTACTGTATGTCATTTTCAGATTTTTAACACTTCAAAAAAAGCAAAAATCAATGTTTTGTTGAAATTCACTCAGGCCGAGATTTTGCCGAACTTTTAATTTTTCTATTGTGCCATGCCGGACCGATGAAGTTCCCTTTGAGTCGGGCCGGGCCCGGACCTGGAAATTTCGGTCCTTGCAGACCTTTAATTCAAAGTATAGCAGTCTAACAGTTGTTTACAAGGTGCACAAAACATTTCTTTCTAATGAATGCAGAAATACATTATAAATGTCTTAATAAATTCATCAGATTAGTCAACTTTTATTATGGGGAAAGGTATACATTATCTTACTTAAAAAAAGATTTAAACTGTTTATTTACATGTTTGTTTATATCTGAAATATAGTATGGACTATAGGCATTTGTGGAATAGAGAGTCGCAGATTAAAGGGAGTGGACTGTATTTAGTTTTTTAAATCGGGCCTCCTAACTCAATCGTGTATTACATTGGAGAAAAACTTATGCTAAAGTACAAATGAGAGCATTTGTTAAACGAAAATTAAAGTGAAAGAAAACTAGGCATCAAATTAGAAGACTGAGCATAGTTTTATGGTCGTGAAATGCAATAATTTACTTGCATGATGACTAACAATCGCTAATTTCTAACACTGGACATAATCTCTAAAAAACAAAAACAAAAATATTTTCTGACCTAAATTTCAAAGTTCTAATTGTTTTCAATCTATCAAAGAAGCTATTTACAAAAGAAAAAAAATTTCATCAAACCATTAATACTTTCTACTTATGAGTATTTATGGATTTTTTATACAAAAGAAGTATACTTATCTAATTTCCTAAAGTTGAGTACATTATAGTCATTTCTGCATATTTATCAGATACTGAAATCCTATAAAGTGTGAGGAAACAAAACACTAAAGAATTAATTTAAGTTTTAGGAACAATATATAATGTGTGTTGCAGTTCTTAGAAGGTATTCAAGAAAATATTTTTCAAGATCTTCAAAAATGTGAAATGCTTTACAAATGAAGATCTAAATCATGCATTACTTTCATATTGCATACTTAAAAATATATAATTTTTCACCTATTTTTATGTCTGTTTGTTGCATTAGACAACAAATCTCATTTTTAAAAGCCAAAATGTGCTATTACAATTTATTAAAAGTTTTGGGTCCTTATATAAAAAGAAGTATCATATACAGTAGAACCCTGCTAATCCAAAATTCCAGTTAATCTAAACTGGTTTTATTTGTGAAAATTATACTTGAACAGATTAAACTGAAAAGATTAAAATATTGTACCAAACACAAAAAAGTAGTTTTTACTACGAAATTTTCCGGATTGCATGATGAATGTTGGGAAAAACGTGTAAAAGTTAGAATTGAACAAAAAATGGTAGTAAAGCATGTTTTTTAATTCTTTAAACAGCTTGAATAGAACCAAATAAAAACTCAATAACGTAAAAGTACAGTATATGTACACAAATATAAGATGAAAACGCACACTGTAGGCCTACTCATAGAAGCCATCTTAAAAAAATCTTGAATATAAGTTTGTTTGATAGTCGCTATAAAATTCTTTTCTAAAATACAAAAAGTATATTCAGATGATACAAACTTATTTTTCCTTTCAACAATTTGATTTCACAAATTATCTACAGAAATGTCTTTTTCTTCCCCTCTGGTCGATGTGGTGACTGAGATATTTATAGATTCGTGATTTTGAACCGTTTGTTGCGTAATTCCTCATTCTGAAGTTCCATTGGATTGTTATAAACATCAGGAGTGATTAAACAAGGAATACTATTTTTTCCAAAAGTTGTACCGGATTATTCAACAAGCCGGACCTTAGGATGCCGGATTAGAGGATGTTTACTGTACTACTGAGTACTTATAACTTACTTTTTTTAGTACACATCTTTTTCTTTTCTATTTTTATTGGAATTTCAGATAATCCGAACTGGCACCAGTCCTAATTAGTTCAGATTAGCGTGGTTCTACTGTATATTAAAACACAATCTATATTTTAAGAGCTAACTACACAGATCTGCGCATATATAAAATTAAATCTACAACTATTGTTGTTTTAAACTGGAGGTGAACAATGTCATGATAGACAAATGGTCTAAGGCGCCACATGTACTTTGACTCTCGAAAGAGATTGCAAGTTAGTACCATTCTTAACAAAAGATTGTTCTGTAAATATTATTGGTGTTCAAATAATTCATGTCAATAATGTCAGTCAAATATTTTATTTCAGTAAAAAAATGTTTATAGGATTTGTATCCCCCCTCCTTTTGAATGCCTTATAATTATTACCCATTAAATATATTCTAAATAGGTGACTAAAAAAAAAGAAGGGAAAATATTATATAAGAACTATAAAAGAAATGATCTCAATATCTATGGTTTTATAATTAAATAATGTATGAAAACTTAAAATAAAATTCAGCTTAATTCAGCAAATTTTAAGTTCAAGTTTTTAAAGTTCAACTGATTTTTTAAAAATAATAACAAAATTTTTTAAATGCTACGTGATTTAGTATTTATTTTTCTTAAATACTAAATGTTTTTGCTATTTTTTTAAACTTGAGATTGCAGTATTTCAAAATAGATGTGTTGTCCATTCAATTAATACTCTTAGTTAAACTCTTCAAGTGTAAAATTCCCCCACTTCCTTAATTGAAGCAATCAGATTGACAACTATATCTATCACCTTAAAATTAAACTAACCACTTATAAGCAATAAAATAAAGTAGTTTATTACGTTTTCAATACTTAATTAATAAAAATGAACAAAGTAAAAAATCCAACCTTTTCCCATAGAATTGTCAAGTTGTTTGCCGTTACATTTTGACTTGTACTATCTAGTCCTATTCTAAATGCTGAATTTCCTTCCTTTCCTTTTCTTTTCATATATATATATATATTTTTTTCTAGGTATTATATTTGAAATGAATTTCATATTTTATATGGCTCATATGCTATTACTAATAATAGAATATATTTATAAGACTGTAAATATAATCATATATACATTTTTATGTTTTCTTATGTTTTATGTACTTACTTGTTTTTAATACTTTGATTTTTTATTAATTTTCCTTTTTTATATGTATAATTTAGATATTTTACTTGAGCAAATCAGAAAATGTCAATCTCTTGATAGACTTCTGGAGTTAATTAATATGCACTTAGATGTGATGAATAGCAAGCATATGGTGGTCTGTTTAGAAAATATATGCAATTATTTAAAGTAAGTAAAAAATATTTTTTCTTAAACACTATTATTACACCTACTCAATATATTAAAAAATAATAATAATAATATTTCTTAATTTTGTTTATTGTAAAAGACAAAAATTATTTCTATCTCTTAACGTTAGTAATTTTTTATTAACTCATCTAAATAATATATCCTACTACAGGGCTCTGCCTCCTGCAAGCTACGCTCGCCAACCCCCGTTCAGACACCACAGAATCTAAAAACACGCTAATCTGATCGGTTTTAAAAATATTATAGAAGATTGAATTATACTGAAAAAAGCTGTGCAGATCTCCCTGTAAACGGGTTTCCATTCAATTTTCTTTGATTTAAAGAATTTAAGGCCGAATCAGTTGCTGTTAAGACATCCAATGGTTGTTTTCGTGTTTGATTAAAGAAGATCAGTTAAACATTTGAAAAGAAGCTAAAATAAAATGAATTAAGTGTACAGAGTCTTTGTTTCCCGGTATTTTAAAACAATTTCTATAACAATAGCCTAAGTCATGTGACTATCATCAACAGTTCCGGGCGAACCACTTCGCTTTTTATATTCCTGGTGCCATTTTGGTACTTTAATGTTAGCCAGGTACAGGTGATAAGTCGCCAAATATTATTTTATCGCCATCATTTCATCTATATTATAATAGTACAAGTCATGTAACTGCCATAAATAAAGACACTCTGATCCCTTCGCTTTTCATATGAAAGTTTGGCCCAGATATCATATACAGCCCCATATTGGTGCAATTTTTTTTTTTTGCACTAATTTGAGGAAAACAACAACATCCGGCTTACCAAATCAAGCAAAATAACGATACTATGGTGCCAGTTAAGTACCCGTTGCGTATATGACATTGGCGTCATAAAAAAATCTCACCAATATGGGTCCGTATATGACATCTGTGCCGAAAGTTTTCCCTTTTGATTAAAAAATCAAATTTCTTTTTCGAATAAAACTACATAAAAGTTTCAATGGTCGCAAAGAATTCTTCGTACTGTTACGCTAGCTGGGTGCAAATCTCGCCAATAGCTATTTTTCAACTTGCAAGTTAGCATTTTTTTTTTTTTTTTCGAGAGGTAAATTAAAACATTGTTTTGAAGTTTAAATTAAATGTCATCGTTTGTTACATCATTTAATATCTGGCCAGATGTCATACACACACCGTGTTTGGCGTGATTTTTTTAACGAAAATTTGGTGAAAACCTTGTTTTCGAATACCAGTTACATATGTATTTTTGGTACTACTTATTTATCCCGTCGACCAAAAATCTATCACCAAACTATAAGATTAAATGCCAATAATGGTTGATTGTAAATGTCACATTCACTTGACTTTAAGCAAGTTACACGTCTTTACGTCATCAAGTGATTTTTATTTCGACGTTTTATTTCTATATTTATTAATGTTATACTATTTTCTTTGTTCTGTCGTTATTTAAAATAAAAATTATTTCAATTTGTATAATTTGGTGATTTATATAATTTGACGAAATGGGTCGATGGAATAACTAAGTAGTACTATATTTTTTTATTTTTTTCTATTATTTTTAAAGGAAAATAACCAAAAAAATAATTAACTATAGAACAAAACAATTTATGTAATTTAAAAACAAAAAATAAAGTAAATAAACATTTGTTATTAAATAAACAATAGCCGGGTTACCATGTCAACCAAAATAATGCCATTTTGGCACCAATTAGGTACCCCAGTGCGTATATGACATCTGTGCCTAATATTTTTCTTTTCATTTCGTTTAAAAAAAAAAAAAATAAAGAAATGAAAGCCATTTATTTTAAATGTTTCAGCTTGCATTAAATAAAATGATAATGAAATATGAAGATAAGTAACATGATACATTTCTTAGCATACATTTAAGGGAGGCCAAACTTCTCGCCAAATTAGTTTAAAATAGTAACCTTTTCTAAAATCTGAAAAAAAAATATCTGTTTGATTAAAATTTGAGTTGCCATCATTAGAAAAATGTATATGAAATTAGAAAAAAAAATTAATATTTCGAAAACTAATTCAAATTTAAAAATTCTAATACCAGTTTTGAAATCTGCGGATCAATATTGATTTTTGGTGTTTATTTCATCGCAAAGTATTCCATATTTTGGGAGAAATCGCCGTGAAACATAATCAGTTGTTTAATCAGTCGATTCATACTTCTGTTTCATAAATTCATTTCATTAGGATTTTATATACATAGGGTAGATATATTGTTCAACTACTTGTGCTGCGAGGAAAACTTGGAGTTAATTCTGATTAACATATATTGTCACTTGTATTGTCACAAGTACAGTTATATTTTTATGTCTGTTAGAACAGCAGTTTCTAAATTGTGGGTCATGGAATGATCAACCTGATCTTCAAAAATTGATTTTATCTGTTGCTGAAATATTACAAATGCAATATGTTACATTTTTCACAGAAATATAGATAAATAACTTTGTGAAAAGACAATATTTTATTAAATGTTGTATAGAGAGTAGCTGGATGCTAAAATTAACAACTTTCAATTTCAACTCTGGTCAGGAGTGAGGAAATACATCATTTTACTCTCCGCTGGTGAGTGAACTTTTAGACCATCTTTGAAAACTGCAAACTATGGAGTTATGCCAAAAACTTAATTTTTTTTTACTAGTTAGCTATATTTTGCAACTTTCCAAATCAATGTGATGTAAACATGGTAGTCAGTTCTATCCTATAGCTTTCTGAAAATGCATTCTAGTAACAGTAAATAACTATTTTTGCAGTCGCATAAATTTTATCATAACAATTTTCAACTGTATGATATATTTTGCTGGTTGGTAAGATTTTCTAAAAATTCCCCACCTCTGACTCTGATATATACTTTTTCATTGGTGCAGAACAATGCTATTAACAGCATTGACTTTAAAACTGTATTTTTGTACATATATTTTTTTAAGTTTAATAAAGTTTATTAATATCTTTATTAATACATTTATATTAATAAAAAAAATTTCTCACGTTGTAAAAGGAGGTTTTGTCTTGAAATTTGTATCAGTTTATCTACTATTATTTTCTTGTTTATGCTTTCTACGATAGTTCTTCTTTCCTATAGTATAGATTATGTAAAGGAAATTATATCCATATACCTAAAATTTAAGTAGGTTGTATAATTTTTTCAAACTTAAAGTCAGTCTGTGTAATAATAAAGTTTGAGAAACATTGTGTTTGACTTTTTAAAATAGACTGACTGTATAATTTTTATATATTCTGTTAGCCATACCTTATCTTACAGCCATACTAAAAGTTTTTTCTTCCTCTAATATAATCGGATACAGCTTAGTTGCATTTTCAATGCAGATTTCATACATCTTCAGAAAAATCTAGAAATAAAAAATATGTAGGAAAAGGCTTTGGTTTTTAACAAAGAAAAGAAAAAGTGCTCTAGGGGCGGGGGAATATCCATAATTTCCCTTAAAACATGGAAAAGATTAATTTTAACAAAGAATAACTTTTAGTTATTATGGAAAAATTATCCTGTCTATTTTTAAATGTAATATTAATGATCATTAGTATTTGTTCCATTTTTGTTGTTGATATGAAGAAAATATTGATCAGGAAAAATAACTAAGGAAAAACTCAAAGAATCTTTTCTTTGAAAATAAATATAAATCTTGTAATTTTTTTATGTATTTATTAACTTTTTTGTAAAAGTTTTAAATAAAAAAATTATTAAAATAAGCATATAATTTTATTATACTTATTCATTAATACATTACGTTTTAAAATTTTTATTTTAGTTACTTTTCTGTTTAATACTTTTCCCTGAGCTTGGCACAAATTTTGCCAACAACATATATATTTTGGTTTTGGCAGCTACACATCATACTATCCTTAGTTAAGGAATTCAAATGCATGCATCAATAAGGAAAATATAAACTTCTTTTTTATTAAAAATTTAAAGAGAAAACAACTATATTTTATTAGAAGTTATAACATAAACAGTGATGGAATAGTTGCGCCAAATCGATAATGCTATGCATATCTGCACCAAAACGATCATTTTTCAACAAAACTGTAATAATTCTTGGCCCAAATCAATCATTTTACACGTGAATTTCGCCAGAAGATTGCGAAAAACATGCAAATTTGGTCAAAAGATCGCGAAAAACACACGATGTTTGTCAAATGATCATGAAAAAAAAAAATGTGAATTTTGTCAAAGGATCGCTAATTTTGTCAAAAGATCACAAAAAAACGCAATTTCGTTAAAAGATCGCGAATAAAACATAAATTTCATCAGAAGATTGCGAAAAACATATGAATTTTGTCAAAAGATCACGAAAAACACGCGAATTTCATCAAAGGATCGCAAGAAAAACGTGAATTTTGTCAAAGGGTCGGTAATTTCTTCAAAAAACAAACAAAACACACCCAAAAGGTTGTGAAAAAATGCTAATTTATTTAAAAGATAGAGAAAAAACAGCACATTTCATCAAAAGGTCTCAAATTTCATCAAAAGATTGTTAAAAACACCCGAATTTCATCAAAGGATCGTAAAAAACAGAATTTCGTCAAAAGATTGCAAAAAAGCACAAATTTTGGGAAAGAGCCGTGGAAAAAACACAAATTTTGTCAAAGAATCACAGGAAAAACGTGAATTTCATCAAAGAATTGCAGAAAAAACGCGAATTTCGTCAAAGAATAGCAAAATGACATTTTGATGCTCCAAAATGAGCATTTTTGTTACTCCAAAATAGTTATTTTTTGCTCCAAAGTGGCTTTTTGCTGCTCCAAAATGAGAGTTTTTGCTGCTCCAAAATGAGGTCCATGTCATTCCATCACTGCATAAACTTAGAATGTTTAAGTTAAACATCAAAGCACTGTTTATATTGTACTTGCAGAAATAAAAGTAAAGGCATTTGGTTACTTCTTTATAATACAGTAGACTCCCTCCAGTCCGCGACCCTAAAATCCGCGAACGCCTAAAATCCGCGTATTTTTTCAGATGTAAACAGTGAAATTTACAGTTAAGGTGCAGGCACAAAATTCAAGATGGCGCCGAAATCAGCGACTACCGCCATGTTTTTTTTACTCAATTTTTTGTTAATTATTCTCTTTTGGCTATTACAGCTGATTTATTACTAAATAAGTTTATATTACTTTTGATTTTTATATAAATTAGCATATCTATATCAAAAATTCCAGGGCTCGAAATGGAAAAATCTACGAAACAGAACGCTATTTAAAAATTATTTTTGCCGATTTTTTTTTTTTTAAAGTATAGACAAATTTATTTCTAAACATACAAAGCAATATAAAAAAAAAACACACATTCAAGGCTCTAAATAACAATGAAAACAGTAACAGAGAGCGCAATAAGCTATATTAAACAGTAACAATGTTTCAATAAAAGTATGAAACGGAACGATATTTACCATAATTTTACGAATCGGAACTTTATTTATCATAATTTCAAGAACCGGAATATCGCTCCGATTTGTTCCAGTACATTTCGAGCCTTGAAAAATTCCCCTTTATTGTATTTTCTGTAGAATATTAGCAAGTGTAAACTGTAGTGAATTGTTTACTTTTCTTCCGTTCGTTTCCTCGTGTTTCAATATTTATTATTTTTTCAATATTACGTACGCATTTTAATATGTAATTCTGATTAATACGACTAAATGCAAGCTTTTTTATGAAGAAAAATATGAATTTACTTCCGAAAAAAATCTAATGGCCCTGTTTTGTATATACAGTAAAGCGCTTATCTCTTATCTGTGCGTATAGACAACTGAGAAAAATCTTGAGAAAGAGGAAATGCGCAGAGCGAATGCGCGAAGCAACGGAACATGGCAAATAAGATATAAGTTTCGTTTTGAGATCGCAGCGTGAAAGAGAACGACGTCAGTTTTCATCAATGTTGAATTCAGACACTTTTTTCCGGGAGGGATTTCTGTGGCTCTGGGGGGGGGGGGGGGGGGGGCGGAGAATTGCACTTTTTGACCATTGAAAACACAATCTCAAATCTTCCGAGGGGGAGCATCTCATTGCTCCGGGGAGGAATGTCCCCCCACGCCACCTCCTGAATTCAACACTGGTTTTAATCTAATGATTTTTATTTATTTATTTTTAATTTTGCGTCCGTATTTTAATGTGTAATTCTGATTAATATGACTGAATTCAAGTTTTTTCATAAAGAAAATACGCATTTATTTCCGAAATAAATAAAGATGGCGCTAATATCATCGGCGATCGCGATCGTTTTCCAAAATATTTTTTAATTAATCAAGCTTTTTCGTTTATTAAATCTGGATAAACATGGCATAAAATTTCGTTATTGATGCAGATTCTTCATCAGAAACTGAATCTGATGAAGAACTTGAAAAAAATTAATCTTGAAGAAGGTCTAGCCATAGGAGAAAAATATTTGAGCTTCCTGAAGCAGCAGAGCTTTTTATCTGAGCAACAGATAATGAATCATCAGCAGCTTCAGGATGCAATAACAAAAGAACGAAACAAAAAATTAAACAAACAACCATTTTATCCATGTTTCAAAAATATAAAATAAAAAAAATAAGTAAAGTTTGTAAAAAAAAAAAAAAAAAAAAAAAAAAAGAGAAATTTATTTTTCCTCATTATGTATATTTAGTATTGTATGTTTGTATTTAGTGTTATTTATATGTATATTTATATGTGCATTTAGTATTGTATCTTAATTATTATTTACATGACTTAATTTTTAATATTTTTCTAAATTTTTTATTTTGCATAATTTTATTTAATAATTACTTACTTTTAAACTAATAAATTATTTTAATATTTTACTTAATTATTTTAATGTTTCACTTTATTGTAACCATTCATTATAATTTCCATTGCTCAACTACCAATCAAATTAATGTTCAAAAATGTAAACAAATAAATGACCAGAAATCCGCAAAATTCTAAAATCCGCACAACCTCTGGTCCCAAGCTGTGCGGATTTGAGGGAGTCTACTGTATTACTATATAGTATATATATATGTATTTACAGTGCATTATATGTAGCTTTTTTGAATACACCAGGATTAACACTTGAAAACAGTAGTTTATATCATATCTGTAGCACATTTCGATTAGGCCTAATAGAGGCAGTTGCATTATTAACTGCTTCCGACCCATGCTTCATGAGTGATGAACAATAAGAGACAGTTCCTTTTCTGTTTTTCAAAGTCATTGTGCTTGGGATCCTTGAATTTTGCTTCGGTATCTCATGCGTTCAAATTATAGAATCTTTTGGCACACTTTCAATTTGCTAGTTGTATTTTGTCGAAAAGTAGGTGAGGAGGAGAGGAAGAGGAATGGTGAATGATATCTGGGAAGGACGAAAGAAAATTCTCATGTGCAAGTGCAGGGTTGTCTTGTATCAGTGGGGAAAGAAGAGCGAGGTGTCTTTTCTTGCACTACAATTTTATATTGATCGGGGTTTGTATGCATTGATCTAGTTATCAGATTCGCATAGCCATTTCGCATTTTGTCATTCTCATGTGTTTTTTTTCATACTGTCTTTCATATTTCTTGAGAATGTCAAAGAAGCAGAATAGAACGTGCTTGACTTTAAATGTAAAGAAAAAAAATCTTGAAATGGAATACCGAAAAGTACATTGAGCACTCTCATCAAGGAGAAACAACAAGTACTTGCCGTAGGAAATGCATCTGATGAAGTTGCCCCTTCCCAAAAATATTTTCAGAAGGCAAAATTTCCTGATCTTAAGCAGGCTTTTGCTGCTTGGCTTCAGAAGATGAGAAATCAGAACATTCCTATTGAGGGAAAGATTTTGAAAGAGCAAGTTGACATATTTGCCTCAAAGGCTTCAGATGGTTGGTTTCAAAAATTTAAATTAAGACATGGTCTGAGTTTCCAAAAATTATGCGGTGAAAGTGCAGCCGTAGATACAACCATCACAAATGATTGGATTAAAGGAAAACTGAAGTCTCTGATCACAGATTATGCACTGGAAAATGTTTTCAATGTGAACAAAACTGGATTAATTTCAAAGTTCTTCCAGAAAAAACATTAGCTTTTAAAGGTGATGTATGCAATGATGGGAAAAAAGGCAAAACAAAGACTAACGATATTGCTTAGTACTAATATCATTGACTCTGAGAAAATCCCATTTTAATTCATTAGGAAATTTTAAAACACCTAGATAATTCAAGAACGTTAAAAAGGTATCAACGTACTTTGCCAACAAGAAAACATGGATGTCTGGCGAAATATATAAGAAGTGGTTAAAAGAGTTAGATCAGCATTTTGAAAAAAAGAATAGCAAAATTCTCCTTGTAGTAGACAACTGTACTGCACACATTGTAGTTCTTATGCTCCAGACTATCCAAGTTGTGTTCCTTCTACCAAATGTCACCTAGTTTTGCTGCCAATGGATCAAGGAGTGATTCATTCTTTCAAAAGGAATGACAGGAGACTGCTTTTGAAAAGAATCATGCTTAATTTAGAATTTGAAAAATATTGCAATACGATGCATTTATCATTTACCGCATGGAATGATGTTTCACAAAAACAATTGCAAACTTGCTTCGACATGCAGGTTTCAATAGAGAAGTAACATTCGAAGAAACCAGAAGTGATACTGATGTCTCCTCAGATGAATTATTGATGCAAGATTTTCGAACGAGGAATCCTTAAATTCCTGCAGACCTAACTTTCAGAGATTTCCTGTCTGTAGACGAAATGTGGCCTGCATTGAAGAAGTTTGATGGTGAAAATATCAGGGAAATATTGGACAATCACACTGGAGAACAATCAGATACAGAATTAGGGCAGGGTTCCCAGCATCATGGAAAGTCAGGGAAAATCATGGAATTTCAAAGTAATCAGGGAAAGTTATGGAAATTTCCAAATATGTAGGAAAAGTCAGGGAATTTACAAATATTTTCTAAAAAGTCATGGAAAGGTCTTGGAAAAAAAATGAAAAAGATGCAAAATTCATCGAAAAAATGAAAAATGACACAAAATTCATCGAAAAACTGTAAAATGACACAAAATTCATCGAAAAACTGTAAAATGACACAAAATTCATCGAAAAATTGAAAAATGACGCGAAATTCATCAAATAGTCTTGGGAAAAAAATTTGCTAATTTTGACAAGGGACTGCAAAAATAAGTAGCAAATTTCATTATATGCCCGTTTGGTCAGGGAAAGTCATGGAATTTTTTTTAGATTTGGTCAGGGAATTTGCTAGTCATGTTTTGCTGGGAACCCTGTAGGGCCAGAAGACGAGCAAACCATTTCCAGGCCTACTCTTAAAGAAGCTACTGAATTATTCTTAGGACTGCGTCATTATTTCGAATCGGGTAACAATATTGAATTGCTTTCCCACATAGATAGCCTTGAGTCATATGTTTATGGCGGTGTTTCTATGAAACAAATTAAAATAACTGAGTTTTGTAACATAAATGAATAAAAGTGAGTTTTTTCACATTTTTTTTATTTTTTTTTCCAGTACCCTCCCATTTACGAACTTTCAGTTTTATGAACACCTTATACGAGTCTGTTCAGGTTTGTAAAATCAAGCTTCTACTGTACCAGAAAGTTAATTATTTTGCTGATCATGCACATCATAAGTGAAATAATGCTGAAAACTAAAATTGTAGAAATCGGTCATCCGGACTTGATAGCGCCTCATCATTAACATCTTGGCTTGCTCTATATTCATGTTTACATAGTTAAATTTAGAAGTATATTCTTTCTTCTATAGAAAATTTTGATTACAACACAGTTTTACATTTCCAACACACACACACACACATATACTTAACATACAATAACTTATCCAAAAGTTTAACCCATAGGCCACAGTTTAATATACTCAGCTCCAGTTTACGTTTTACCCAGAAATTCATGATCTCTCCTATTTTATCCACTTCATATTGAATGTGATCCTTGACTGCAATTACATGACCCCAAAATATTTTTCTTTCAGTTTTGCAATGTTGCCAGATTGTGTCCTCTTTATAACTACGATATCGCCTACCTCATACTTTCTTGACTGTTTTCTTTTCTTATTAAATTGCACCTTGTTTTCTTCCTATACTTTGAATATTTTTTTCTTCGCCTCTTCTTTCATGGCTTTGCGTTCCTCCATAATACACTCTGTATATTCTTCTTCCAAAATTCTTTTGATCAGGGACCCGGAGCTGGAGCCCGGAGCCGGAGCGCTCCGGAGCTGTGTTTTCCCTGGAGCTGGAGCTGGAGCCGGAGCTCTAAATTTTCCCCAGCTCCAGGGCTCCTTTAGTTTTTAATATTCTTTTAAATCTTTTTTTTTTTCAGTCTTTTAAATTTCTAGGCTTAAAATATTTTAATTATAGTAGAAGATCTTTATAACACGATTCTATATAATGCAATTCTCCATATAACGCACAACTTCTCAGATGTAAACAATGAATTTTGCAGGTAAGAAGCACCTGAAATCCCACATTGTAAAAATTGCTACTCTCTAGAAAACTACATTTGATACATTAATTCAACTTTATCTCCTTAATTCAAAACTTTTTAATGAAAAAAATTGCTATTATTACAATAAATATTATATTTTTGGAAATGAGTAATGTAATGAATGATTGGGTCCAGGTATAGTTGGACCATGTTTATAAAATAAACAATATAAAATGATCATATAATGCAAAAATTTATAATTTGGATAATTCCTGGTGACAAGAAGTGCAGTATAAAGATACTCTAATGTATTTTGGTATGTTTGAGATTTATATGGTCGTGTTTATAAGGTAAATTTAATGATGTGTGAAATGTGATCCATATAATGCAAAATTGTATATTACGCACAACCTTGCGTTTTTAGGTTTGCGTTATAAAGATCTTCTACTGTACATCATTATTCAGTATTTTAATTATATTATTTTTTAGGTTTTTATTATTATTATTAGAGAAGGAAACCTTCTCGAAACATGGTAACACTACTTTACTTCTACTTGAACTACACATGCACAATTTTTGCTGTTTGAAAAGTGTAGAAGAAATTTAAGATTTTTCTGTTTAAAATTCCCCCAAACTTTCTATTTTAAAAGCAAAAGGTAAAAGATGTCATACTTTCTGAACAAGCATTTGAAGTTTCATGAGAAGAAAAATGCATTTTGTCAGATCTTTAATGAAGGTAGAAAGTATTTGTGAGCAAAAAATTAAACGTGTAAATTAAAATCTGCAACTCAAAAGCGCGAAGTCGGAGCCGAGTTGGAGCCGGAGCTGGAGCCACAGTATTTTCTCTAGGAGCGGAGCTGGAGCATCAAAAATTGTTCGGCTCCGGGTCACTGCTTTTGATGTCTTGTGTGTCGCTGTTCTGCATTTTAACTCCTATCATAAACTCAAAGGGACTATACCTGGTGCTTCGTGCTATTATTCAATTTATAATTCTTTGTAATTTTAGCACTATGCTTGTACCACTTTGATTCATCACTACTTGGCAATTTGGACAACACTGGTGTCATGGTTCTCTGTATCCTTTCCACTTCTCTTTTTTCTCTTGGCATCTCAGTTGTTATGTTCAAATGCTTGATTCCTTGCTTTGTACAATATTCCGCAAACTCACTTGCAGTAAAAGCTGTTCCTTTATCGAATATAATTCTAGCTCAATCCCCAAAATTGGTTTGTTGTAGTTCCAATTTATCTATCATTTCCTTGGCCAGTTTTGAATTCACTGGGTAAAACCATGTGAACTTCGTAAATGCATCTACTAGGCTGAAAATATATTGGAATTTGTTATTTGTAAGTGACATTGTATGTGTCGAGTCAATGTGGTATGTTATTAAAGATCTATGTTCTTTTGTTATCAGGTTTAAAAGACTTTCAGCTTTTCCTTGCTTCCTATTGTATTATATGAGGTACACTTATCACTGTTTCTACTTTTTTCCTTAACCCAGCTATGTAAAATTCTTGCATCACTAGTACTTCTGTCTTTGCTGCTGCGAAATGCCCTTGCTCACGAATTTTTCTTATTTCTCGTTGCATCTATTCTGGCACTATCAAATCAACATTTCATTTCCATTCTTGAATCTGTACAATGCATCATCCTTTACACTATAATTATTTTATGATCCACTTTTAACTAGTGACTTGATCTCTTTTACAGATTAATCTAGCCTTTGTGCTATTGCTATTCTTTCTATTACTTCTCCTTGTGATCTAATCTAATTATAAGCAGTACTGATTGTGTTATCGGGATGTTTCAGCTTAATGCGTTTGTATGTTTCATTCTTGTTATTATTCAATTTTCTATCTTATAGTCAAATTCTTCGATGAGTGATGCCCATCTTGCTACTTTGGGTGCTAAATCTTTTTTGTTTAAAGTTTTGTGGAATGCAGTGCAATCCGTTATGATTTTGAATTTATTTCCTATTATATAACTCCTGAATTTCTTTAGAGCTTCTATTAGAGTCTAGAGTCCTGCATCGGGTCGGGTTACCCACTTTTACCTGAACCAGACCCACGGTTCAGTTCGGGTCGCGTTGGTGCTATTTTTTCCTGTTGTGGGTTGGGTTGACTTCAACTTTTTTTGTTGTGGGTCGAGTTGGCTTTAATTGTTTCGGTTTCAGGTTGGCTTTTTGATGTTTGTGGGTCGGGTTCGGGTTGACTCAATTTTTTAAAAGAATGTCCAAAATATTTTTTCACGTTAAAAGTCTATATAATCCGCAGATCAAAGTTTCACACAAACAAAATGTGTGCCTGTCTGTTTTGTCTAGTCTTAGAATTCGTTTCTGGAAGTTAATATAAACATACTTTTTCAACTACTATGGTACGATAAGGATTGTAACGGATGCAGTAAAAAACCTATAGATGGCCCGAAAGAATTCTTGTAATGTGAACCCGACCTGCAGAAAGAAAATTAGATTCATTCCGAGCCGAAAAAACAAAATTCGGGATAACCCGATTCGATGTTTGACTCTATTCAACGATCCCAAGGTGCTCAGAGGTTTTACTATATTTGAATGTTAAAGAATATAGATTTGTTCATTCTTCTATGTAAAACATAAAAATCGTATTAGAGATACAATTGTAGATTATTTTTCATAGTGGCATTAAAACGTAATTTACTTTCTTTACATTGCGGGTTGAAATACCTCGGGTTCGGCTCGGATTGTGGGTTGCTGGAAATTATTTTTGCAGGTTCGAGTCGGGTTGCGGGTTGCCCAAAATTATTTTTGCGGATTCGGGTGGGGTTGCGGGTTGACTTAAAATGGAATTTGCAGATTCGGTAGCTTCTATTATGTCTGGTACTTAGAGTTCATAATTTCAATATTTCTCCTGTAGTGGCAAAGTTTTCTGGTTTATATATTGCAGTGGAACTTGAATGTAATTGAAGACACTTAATTGTACAATGTGAGATAACTAGCTTTTTCAAATACACCAGGATTAACACTTAAAAAAAGTAGTTTATACAGTATCCGTAGAACGTTCCAAAGTTCAAAGTCATTGTGCTCATGATCTGGGAATTTTGCTTTGATATCTCATGTGTTCAAATAATATACATTAATAAATACCAGAGAGTTATTTAATTTCTGATCATGCACATCATAAGTGAAATAAATGATGCCATCTAAAAATTCAAGTCCTACAAATGTATATTATAATTAAGTATATTGAAATCCTGATAAATGAACAAGCAATTTTTTTCAGCATAAATGATGGCAATTGAATTGAAAGAATATTTGCTGATTCACTTCACTAATATAAAAATACTCTTTTTTAAAACTTATCTGACAGATGAAGTGTCATAAGTAGAACCAATGATCTGTTTTTTTATATCTATAGCTTGAATCTCCATAAAAATATGTTTTCAATCTTTAGTAGTATCAACAAAAATTGTTTTGGTCAAAAAACAATTTTGACTTTTGAACAAATTTTTCTTTTATATTTTATTTATATTTATTTATATATATATATATTTTTTTAATTTGAGGGTTTTTAAAAAAAAAAATTCAATCTGTATATTTAATATTTTTCCTAATATTTATCACAAAGTATAAAAGTTTCTTTATTTAGTTAAAATTACACATAAATTCTCTCTTTCTCTTTATAGTTTAACTCGTTCTTTTTAAAACTGAAACTTGTATCTTATCATTTGCATTGCACTTTTCCCCTTTATGGTAACATAGTCAGAAAATTTGTTCTTTTATCTATTAAAAATTTAATTTCATCCTCTTTGATTGGTTAATTTAAAAATAAGTTCAGACTTTTAAATTTGCATCTGTTGTAAAAAATGTACGATGAAATTTTCTCTTCTGTGGAGCTATTTGTAGCCTGGATATTTACAGGGTTTTGTTACATACATTTGGAAATTTTGATGTAAAAAAAAAAAAAAAAAAAAAATGTATTTAACTTAATAATTGATGGGGCAAAGCCACACTGTTTAACTTTTTGAATAAGTTTTGCTCTGTAGTCTGCATCCTGCATGGTGTGATGTTATTTTAATAAATCATTTTTAAACTTACCTCTTTTTATGAAAAGAATTACAAAAACAAAGTACATTGACACTATTAAAATATTTTAAAAATCTTGATGCATTTTTTAAAGAATATTTTTAATTTATTTTTATTCTAAAACAAAAAACAAGTTATTAAAAATCATATTGAGTTGCTTGCAATTAAACCTGAAACATTCTTTCCACAGGAAGCTGTAGACAGAATGTAAATGAATAACATTTCTTATCTTTGAAATTGAAATAAAAATCAGTGAACCTACAAGAGCCTTTTGCACTGCAATCTTTTTTTCATAATTTTTTTTTAAATTATTATTGTTAACTAAAATTTTTGATCAAGCAAAATGTTTTCATGAAATGTGAGTGCTATAGTGATGGGCGATAACGAGAAGTTTTTCAATTTTCTGGATACTTTTTCGATTGTGTAAAATGTTTCTTGATGACTCAAGTTTGCCAATAGCTTTTATACAATACCCAATTCAATATTATCAATTACCGTCTGAGGGTAAACCGGGATGATTCAGCATTAATAATGTTTTTCGGTCCTGAGTTATTGTACTATAACATAAGGTAATAATTTTTTTTATCTTGTCTAATAGTGTATGTCGACCGGGAACATACTTTTCAGATATTACAGTCGATATTACAGAAAAGGGGCTAAATTTAGAGATTAATATCTCTTTCAAAGGGCTTACGAACTGTTAAGAAGTTGAATGAAAAGGGAATGAAAACAATAACAACAATCTACATTACTGCTTTTGCCTTTTTTACCACCTTTCTTTTAGCTTAAAATGAAGATTTTAAAAGTGGATCTTTTTATAAAGTCATTGAGCATCTCAATGTCAAATTTACATTGATTGCTTAGTATGTTTTTTATTCCATCTGTTTTTAGTTGCCAAATATTTACTAAAAATTACTTTATAAGCATATATAAGTGATGATTTTAATAATCAATTGTAAATTCTGGGAAGTAATTGATGATTGCATTTTTTACATTGACCATTTATTTTTATTGGTAAATTCTCGAAAATCACCCATCACTAGTGTACTATTTCTAAAGCTTGTTTAGAAAGCTTTCGTAATGTACGTCCTTCATTATTGTATGTTTTGTATGTGCATAGAAAAGGGATGTTGACATAAAAAATAATGCATATTAGATTTTAAACTTAGCAGTCCTAAGTAATCTAGAAAATTCTTAAAATTGGAATTGAGTCTGTGCTGGATAAGAGGTGCCCTACGCTCTCTCTATCAGGGTTCCTTCGAGTCAGGGAAAACTTGGAAAACAGCGAAAAGTCAGGGAATTTGAAAAATTAGGCAAAAAGTCAGGGAATTTTTGATGCATTGCTTCCACCAGAATCTCTCTTATTGTCTTAAATGAAGAAATTTTAATTAATTATTCATCTAATCTAAAATTTTTATATAAAATTTCTGCAAACTATATAACAATATGAAAAATAATTAAAAATTGAAAATTTTTACAGCACATACTTTATTTCTAGAATTTATCTGAGTTAAAGTTGTCCATTGTGGAAGGTTTTACAACAATATATAAGCCGAATTTTTACTGAGAGAGGTCAGAGAAATTTTTGAAAAAAAATCAGGGAAAACCTGGAAAAGTCAGAGAAATTTTTTTATCAAAATTGTATAAGAACCATGTATATATATATGGCAGAGGGGGGGGGGGGGGGGCACTCAGTAGTTTAATTGCATAGAGTAATTCACATTATATTGTCGTTTGTTATATCACTCATTCAGATACATTGTTACTTTTTCATGTAACCCAAGAAGAAAAATTATAAAATGTTATATCTTAACAAGACTTTTTAAGTATCTAACTTAATAAGTAAATATAATTCTTTATTGTTAATTTATTAACAAAATTATAATATTCATGTAAATTAATGATTTGAAGAAAAATACATGTACAAAGGCATCTTCATTTCAATCTGTCTTAATTTTTTAATGTTCTTAATTATATCATGCTGTTTTGTTAGTTTCCAACAAGCACAATTTTATAACAGGTTGCTATTTTATAAGCTCTTATGTGTAATTAATTACAACTGCATGTATTATACAGTTTGACTATAATTTTAGCTAATGAAGAAATTGTGGACATTGGGACTATTTTTAAAACACTTTATTAAAGCAATAAAAAATGGTAATTGTTTTAGCATTTCTAATACAGTTTGCAAAAATGTTCTGTATTTAAATAAATTGCTTTAGAACCAAATTTATTGTGCTGTATTTTCTGTATTTAGCTGTGCTGCCCTATCCAAAAAAAAAAAAAAAAAAATCTTCATTTTGCACTATTATAATTATGAAAAGATAATATATTGTGATGACGATTTGATAAAATTCAGTTCTCAATTTTTATATGTTTTTTTTTAAGTAAGGAATTTTCTTATTAATACTTAATATCTCATTTACTGACTTTTGAATATTTGGTTGCTTATTTTGGTTTTATTTTTCAGAGAAAACAGCTCTAAAGACCATGACTTATTAGAAAATCCTACCTTCAAGTCCTTTTCCTCTCGCTTAATGAAAGTAATACGTTTGTTTGAACCACAAGAAGTTATCACCGCCTACAAAACATTTTGTGCTTTAGAAGTCAGAAACAATACCTACGTAATGCAGTGCATTTTAAAAATGTTAGGAGCTCATCTTAATAATATGACATTAGGACAATTGACATTTTTAAGCTTTCTTATTCACCGACAAAGACATAATCCTTTAGTTGATGGACTCAGACTTGCAATTCCTCTTGTTTTACAAGTCCAGATTGACCAGCAATTGGACTCTGATAACATGAAAGAAGTTGTTAATTGTTTGCAGCTGTGCTGTCGAGCAACATTGAAGCCTGCAACAATTCAAGTATCTAAAATATCTTCTAATATTTGTTTATTATCTTACTTAAAAAATATTTATTTCAATATTGTTTTATTTGTACAGATGCATTGTTAACATTGTCTTTAATATGAAATGTCAATAGTCTTATTTACTATTTGTTTGTTATCACTAGTGTTCACATTTCTTTTAAAAAGGGCAGTGCGGATTTGCTGGAAAGGGCATTTTAGCCCGGTAAAAGTGTGCTTATATCGAGTAAAGGGGCACATTTTGTTGAGTGAAAGGACACTCTCATTGGATTATCATTTGTCAGTTCTGGGGAGTGGGAATTTCAACTTTAAACATTTAATTAGTATTAAGTCCTAAATTTCCTGAGAGCATAATAAAAATATACATAAAGCATAAATAATTGTATTTTAATTTTGATTTATTCCTGAGGGCATTTCGCAGGGGGGGGGGGGGGGCAGTCTGGATTCACTGGCAATATATTATAAAGGTAAACTAAAGTTGTGCTGTATTTTTAAGAATATCTTAAAATAATCTGATTAAAATAACTCCATTTTTCGAATATTCCATTTATGGAAACGTGCCATTCTGAGACGATTTTGAAATGGAAAATGCATTATGATTTGAAAACACAATACAATATGCAGCTGCTGCTTGTTTTTTTACATTGATCTAGAACTTAAAACATGTGAGTCAATCAGAGCAGCAGAACTTCTGTTTTCAAATATCAGGGAGGACCGGAAAAAGCCAAATATTTTGGGGGGGAAAATAGAGGACACAAAGAAGCTACAGTGAAATGGGTCAGGGTGCATCAGCAGTTTAAACGAAAAGGGCAGGGCACAATGCCCTCTGAAAAACATCAAATGGGAATACTAGTTATCACAAAAATCTGTAATTAAGTGAAAATGAAATTGCAGATAATGCCATTAATTTCTTTGTTTTTGAAGTTTTTCAAAGTTTCGATGGAATACTTTGGTTATTATAATGTTTTAATACAGATAAAGCTTTATCCTTTGTCTGATTTTTGTGTATGTTTTACTTTTTTTTTTTTTCAAATATTAACATACATAAAAATCAGACTGATGGGTTATGAGACCTTCTTATCTATAAAAATAAAATTGATTAAAAAAGATATCAAAATGCATTAAAATATGCTAAACAACTTATATTTCAGATTTTGCATGATGTTCTTAAACGTTTTGGAGACAAAAATCAATCACAAAAGCAGTGAATTTAGTTCCTAAACTTTTTCACAGCAATCAGATCATCATAGAAAAAAATTTGGCTTGTGCTGTGTGTCAAAAGAGGCCTTATTTACTTATCTTTCTTTTCTCTTGTTCCATATTGTTTTATTTTTTTTATAGAGGATATTAATCAATTTCATTTTTTAAAAAAATAATAATTCAGCACATTTTCAGGCTGTATTTTGGATTAAGTGCACCAATTTTGATTTTTCTTTGTTAGTATATTTTCAAGATGACCGTAAATTTTGTTAGCATCTGAATAAGGGTCTGTCAGTTTGTGTTTCCATGTCTATTTGTGCTATCTTCCTAAGAAAAAATGCACTAATGGACTTTTAAATTTGAATGTATTATTGGGACTGAACATAGGAAAAACACCTAAAATTATTATTTTTTCGTTTTTTAGACAAGTTTTAATAAAACAATATTAAAAATGTGTATATTATTCACATGCAATTGTTGAATACTACTTTAGTAGTACTTTTTATTGAAAGTTTTCAAACTTCTAATATATTCTCTGTAGTGTATCTGATATTTACATTTTCTGTAATGTCATAATGCAATGTATAAATATTCAATATTATAAGCTATATGTAATTTACCAGTTTTATTTGAAAACAACGAGGTTCAAAGTTCGAATGTTATGCTCTAACTTTTATCAAAAGTGTTGCAAAAATGTCCCAACTTTTCAATAGATGACTTGCATCTTTCTTACTTATTGGGTCTCAGGACTTCATATTTCAAGTAATCAGAGAAACCCTGGTATGATGATTATATAGTACAGGTTGTTCTTTTATTTATTTACTAGCTGATCCACCCGTGCCCATGATGAATAACCCTTAAATGAACCTCAAATGTTTATGATTTTATATCTTTAACTGCATTTTGTTGATTTTATATTTTTAAATTCAAAAATCACGAAAAAATATGGAACTGAAAGTATATGCTATTTAGTACTTTATTTTTTGTGTAATTTTATTCTTGGAGTCTATGCGTACCAAAAGCTAGCAAAACCCTGTAGAAACACTCAAGTTTTTACTGATTTTGTCGAAATTTTCACAAATTTTATTTTATAAAAAATATTTCTACCCATTCAAATGTTTCAAAATTTTTGTAGGTGATGTAAATCTGGTCTATATTCAGGTTCAGATGATCTAAAAAGGTTGTGTTAAAATATGGACGTTTTGTTACTTTTAGCGCAGAAAAAATATCATCGCCATGAGTCGTGAGGTCACCTGCGTTTGTGAGTCTATTTGAAAGGGTTAAAATTCATATTTTTTAAAACTGATTGCACCATTGATTAGAAGAAAAATTCAACTGTAAGAACATATTTTCAGTTTGTAGGTACCTCTAACGTTTCGTGCTGGAGGGATGAAACCATGATGAAACACTCAAAATTTTTTACTGATTTCATCAAAATTTTCACATTTTTTATTTTGTAAAAAATATTTCTATTTGTCCAAATGTTTCAAAATTTTTGTAGGTGATGTAAATCTGGTCTATTGACTATTGAGATGCTCTAAAAAGATTGTGCTAGAATACGGACATTTAGTTACTTTCAGCATAGAAAAAATATAGTCTCCGTTAGACACAAAATGAACTGTATTCGCTGGTGTATTTGAAAGTGTGAAAGTTCTTATTTTTAAAAACTGGTTGTACCATCAATTAGAAGGTTTCAGCTTTAAGAGCATACTTTTGGTTTGCCAGTATCTCTAAAATTGTGTCCTGGAGAGGCGTTGCAATAAGAGGGAAAAAATTTTTCCAAAAAACCTTTTTTGAAAAATGTTTTTCAAAGAGTTATCTATGACATTTTAAAAAATTGATTGTGCCATTTGAGATGTAAGAGTACAGTCTTTCAGAATATGTCTTTCAAATTCAACTGTACCAAGTGGTTTCATCAATTTGGATTAAAAGAGAAACACAGTCGAAAGTGTTCCTTCGCTAGCTTTTGATGCGTAAATGCGTTTGTATGCATGTGCACATGCTTTCCTTGATTGGAGATCAAATGGATGACTTTTTGGTGACAGTGAGTTGTGATTGTTAATTAATAACTCAACTAATTATTAAAATTTAAAAAGCTGAGACTCGGTGTATTAGGACTAGGAGAGGCCTTTGACTATCTTCACAAAAAATTTCAATTTCCTACATGCCATAGATTTTGCTAGCCATTGCACACACAGACAGAGCAAAACTTTCTTTTATTAGTATAGATTTATCAACTGTATAATGTGCGAAGAACTTAAAGAAAAAAAAAGAAGAAGAAGCAATCTTAACCTTTACTTCAAAAGTTGAATTGTCGAATAAAACTGCACTGAAGTGAATTGTTTGATTTTCTGCATTTCTGTTTTTTTTACAGTAATGCCCCCCCTCCCCTCCCAATATATCATGCCTTGTTACATTGTTCATTCAGATATATCACTCTTTATTTGTGCCTCCCCACAAAAAGTAAGTTGTACAAACATTTTTTATAAGTTTATGTAATATTAATTACAATAAGTGTAAGTTTGGATAATCAGTTTTGATAGAAAATTACAGTATACATATAAATCAATGTTTTGCATATTAATATAAGACCTTTATTTGTAAATTATTATCTTTCTTAATTTTTAATATTATTTGTATATCACCTTATCAAATATATTATGTTTTTTTTCTTGCCTCCTGACAGGCTAAACATAACAAGGGGCTATGTATTTTGTGAGACTGTCTGCATATTTGTTATTGCTTAAAGTTTGAAATTTTCAATATAAATACCCCTTTTTTTTCATTTAATGTGCCATGCTTCATATACCAAACTATAAATTTCCATCGCTGTATATTGTAGAGGTTTTCAACTTTTTTCTGTTCTGTCTCTTTAGAATTTGCTCATATCTTTCCTATACAAGGGCGGCACCCCCCCCCCTCCCCCCCCCACCCCCCGTCGGGGTCAAATTTAATCCTCGTTGGGGAAAATTTTTTGACTTGAGTGTAGAGTCCTGCATCGAGTCGGACAACCCGATTTTTCCCGAGTCATGTCGAGTCGGGTGCATGTTAGTTTTTAAAAAACAATCTCTGGTTAGTTTATAGAAAACCTGACCCACGGATGAGTTGCCGCTGATTTGTTTTCTTTGGAAGTCAGATTGACTTGGCTATATATATTTTTTGGTTTCAGGATGAGTTTTGATTCTTATGTATCGGTCTTTTTTAAGCTGATTTTTCAAAAAAATGCTTATATCTCAGATTAAGAGTCCTGCATTGATTCAGGTTGCCCAATTTTACCTACACCCAATCCGACCCACGGCTCGGATTGAGGATAGCATTTTTCGTTGTGGTTGGGTTTGGTTTCAGGTTGAGTTTTGATACTTAAGAGAAGTGTTGCCAAGTGTCCCAATTTACGTGGGACATTATTGTGGTGGGTATTATGTGGGTTTATTGTCCGTGAAATTTTTCATCATACCCAAATTATGTCAAAATTTTACGAGTTTAATCTAAATTAAAATTTTATGCCAATCTGTGACGAGAAAATTTAAGAATTTAACCACATGTCGGTTACAGTCTGTCGTTACAACGACCAGATGTTACCGAAAACCTTATGCATTTTCTCTAGAACTCGTGTTCACTCCTGTTCAATGTTTATTGGACTGACCGCAAACTTACGCGCCTATAAGAAATACGATTTCAAGAAGAGAAAGGACGTGGAAATTCATCTGATCTCTCCGATCATATTATTAAAAAGCGTAGAGTAAGTATTTTTTTTATAAATGAATGAGTAAATAAAAAGATAGTTTTGTATAATTATTCAAGCTAACTTAGTATCAAACTAAAAATTTCTTCTTTGTTCATTAATTTTAATATAGAGTAGAGTCTAATTTTATAATATTATGGATATTAATCTCTATTTAATATATAGAAGAAAAATGGAAGGTATAAATGAGAAAATAATTATATACATACATAACTTCATTGTAAACTGCAGGAAAAATTGTTGTCGGGTTTTGGGTCAACAGAAATTTTTTGGTAAGTTTCGGATTGACTTTAAGTTGAATGTTTGGGTCGGGTATAACCCAACAAGCATAGGAATCTATTTCAGATAAAAAAACTACGTATTTGAATATGAATGACTCCTCACATGTTTATTTTTCTACATAAAAGATAACATTAATATTAGAGATATGATTACAGACTATTTTATTTTTCTATAATTACATTATATGTATTTTGGATCAATTTTCTCCGATTCCGGGTATCAGGTTGGGATTGGAATTAAGTATTTCGGGTTTGATCGAGTTGCAGGTAGACGGAATATTTTTGGTTGAGTTTGGTTCGGGTTGAAGCTTGGTTTAAAATAAAGGTTGCGGGGCTGCAAATTTTATGTATTACCTTAGTGGGACCCTAATTAGGTGTAACGTTTAACTGCCAGTTTTCACGATGATATTTTCACTAACAAATTTAAATAATTTTAAATTAAAATAATTTTTGGTCACTGCATGCGTTTTTGATAGGGATTTGTCAGCTGATTTCTTTCAGTTACCTCCGACATTAAAATACATGGTCAACCCGCCCTGAACACGAACCGCGTTTCGAAAAAAAATTGGTTACCCACCTTACCTGATGCGGAACTCTTGTTTCTAGGCCTTTGCATTTTCTTAACCCTTCAGGACAGATGCAGGGTCTTTTGACACCCCACGCCCGAAAATATTCGTCTGCTGTCGTTGCGTGCTTTTAATTTATTGTTTATTAATTTTTATAATTAACTATGATTTAACATTTCAGTTATCATTTTTCACAAGAAAAAGTGTAATTATCATGAATTTTACTAAGAGACAGAATTCTAAAGTTTTTTTTTTCGTATTTAAGCCATTTAATATGTTTGGGGTGTGCTGACACCCCATGCCCGTTCTCGTGTTACTTTTTATAGCGCGCGTCCTGCCGGATTAAGGGGCGGTGTGGTCCGCCTCATAACCGGAGAACTGTTCCATACATTGTCGCTGGCACACTGCTGTGTATGGGCCATATATGTGCACGTAAAATGTGTAATATTGAATGACCTCTTATTGGGAGGTTGCTCAGTGGAAAAAGTACGAAACAGAGTTTTTCCTTTCGGGTAATGCTCAAAAATGTGGAAACTTTTTCTTTTGTGGATTCGTCTGCCTTCGGGGCTTAATTTGCACCAGAGCTCAGCTCCGGTACTTCTCTGTTTTTAGTAAATATTTAATTATTGGTTGGAATTCACCGGAGCTCATAAATACAGGACTCCGGAGTCCAGTAAAATAGCACTTTTTTTGTATCATGAACGTTGCCCATTTTAAGGCCCATTTACGAAGTCATTTACATTTGTAAGTAGATATAATTGCCATGTTTAGTTATTCTGATAGAAAGCAACCGAGAAGTGTTTCCTCTTTTTCTATAAAAGCATCGAATCTTTTTAATTTAATCTGTCAAATTTTTAATTAAATCTGATTTTCAGAGTCTCACCACAAAAGATTGTAAAGCGGAAGGAATTGATTATAGTTTATGATAGGCACGTTTTATAGGAAATTGAAAAACGTTCTATTCTTCAGCATATAAATATTAATTTCTGTAAATTTCATTCTTTTTTTTCAAAAAAATGCATAGCTGGCGAACTATTCCTTTTATGTGTTACCACTATTTCCGAATCATCCTTACCATATTTAATCCCAGAATTCTGCAATTAATTAACATTAAAATTAGGCAAAGATTTCTATTCGAAAGGAGTGATAACTAAAACTTGGAATAGTTTACATCTAAGTATATGCTGATAGATATATTTCAAAATTTTATTTCTCTAAAAGAAAAAAAAATACTTTAAATTTTGCAAATAGCGTATGGAATATAAATATGGAGATTGGAGTGATGGGTTGGGGTGGGGGCACGCTACAGTTGTTAATACTGCAGAATATTAGGGCTCCGGTACTTTTTTTGTTAGAAATTGAACCCTGCCGCCTATGAAGATTAGGTGACTAGAAGGGTGTTTCCAAATTAACCTTAAGAGCTATTTTCAATTTATTTATCTACTATATTCGTTACAAGCTTCAAAATTTATATTTGGAATAAAAATGTTTTGGCCCTGTGCAATTCATCTCTAATTTAAATAGCAGTGTGAGTGTTAGAGAGCTGCGCGTTTCGAGATATGCCAAATGCGGACGCAAAACATATTCAACCTGTTATTTAAAAAACGAAAAGAAAAAGAAAGAAAGAAAGAAATGTTTTATTGTTCATTTAAACCCCTAATAAAGGAGCAAAGTTATCACGACATGGGAATAAAATTAAATACAATCCCGGTCTGGCCGGAATCAACAGAAAAAATATAAGACCCGGACGTGTCATGAGAAGAATGAAGTTCGAGCCCGGACCAACTTTTTTAAAGCTAAAATTTAGCTTGAGTTCGTACCGAGTTTTCAGATAAAATTTAAACCCAGCCCGAGTTTAATTAAAGAAACTTTTACCGAGCTCGGGCTTCGGAACAAGACCGGGTTTGTTTAGATCTCTTATACAGTAGAGCGCCGATTACTCGGACCAGAAGGGACCGAGGCCGATCCGGTTAATGAAAAATCCGGATAATTGGACAACTTTTAAAAAACACCTAATGGCAATGTTTTTTTAGGTCACTTTCCTTCACAGTTTTTCCAGGCTTAGGACTAGTAATTGTGGTAGTGCACATTTTAGCGTATTTAGGAGTTTTACTTTTTTAAATTTTATTTTCTACAAAATTGGTCCAAACTTAGACGTATGCATAGAAATTATTACATGCATATATACATACACTTTACAGTACAGGTTCTAGAAACAGTTGATTTTATGCATTGCTCTCTTTGCACTTGTTGGCGATTTTATTATTTCCTGATTAGGAAATCATTATTTAACTGTTAACTTTCGTAACATCCAGCCAAATTTACCCTGCCGCGCCCAAAGAAGGTTCACTTAAAAATTTTTGGAGAAGGTTGGAATAAAACGTATGACCTTTGACCGATCCACCTTATTGGACAATTCAGTTAATCGGCATCCGAATAATCGGCCTTCTACATACGGTAGAGATATTATAAATTCGGCCCCCCTATCAGGGATACTGATACCGGCGATAAAATCATAAAAATTTAATAAATGATCAAAATATTAAAAATTGAGATCAAGTAAATAATAACGCATATTTAAATATGCATAATAATGATGAGATACTTTTCTTTAATTATTCAATGAAACTCTCTTCATAAAAATGCACTTATAATTTACATTGAAATCATTAAATAATAAAGTTTTATTTTATATTTAGCCAGATTTAATAGCCAAAAAAGATTAATACATAAATGTATTTGGTAAAAAGATCTTTATCACCACTGATATCAGCAGAATCTTGAATTTTTCCTGAAATAAATTTATATTTAATTCATGATAAAGCACAGGGATGGGGAAATGCATCATTTTACTCGCCACTGGCGAGTGAATTTTCTGACAGGGCGAGTAAATTTTTAGGTAGTCTTTGAAAACTGAAAACTAGAGATATGCAAAAAAACTTTTTTTCTGTTAGTAGTTAGCTATATTTTTGTGCTTTCCTAATTACTGCGATGTAAACATGGTACTAAGTTCTATTTTATATCAAACTTCCATCTCTTGTTTATATTTCTTAATTTTACAGGGGAAAAAAATATGACAATGCATTATAGTAACAGTAACCAACTATTTTTGAGTTGCGTAAATTTTGTCATAAAAATTTTCAACTGCACGTTGCATTTTACTGGTTGGTGAAATAAATCCTTGGCTGGTAAGATTTTCCTGAAATTCCCCACCCCTGATAAAGCATGAATTTAGTCAGATGGAATTACATATTAAAATATGTACAAAATGATACAAAAATTAAAAAGTCTTAGATTTTTCTTCTACATTTTAGCTGAAAGTTTCTTTGCTTATGTCCCCAATGATGTATAGATTTTAGGCATTTGTGAATTTTAAGGTTGGTATATTTTAGAGACTCTGCTGTATTGATTTATATTATCATAATAATTATAGGCTGTGTTTTATTATTTTACTAAATTGAATGCATTGCCTTTTCTTGTTATCTGAAATGAATTTTGATTTAATTCATTCTTATTAATTGAACATTTAAAAATTTAATAAAATGCACATATCAACAATATATTAGAAGTATAAAATTAAACCATAAAGTAGATATTTCGAGCTTTAAACAAGCTTTTCATCATTAAAACTATAAATTGAGACCAAGCTTGGATAGTACTGATGAGGATGGTCTTACTTAAAACTCAAAATGCCTACTAAACTTATTTTTCATATGTTGTTCCAAAGGTTATTATATTTAAATATGCGATTTCATCTATGTTTAAAAATAATTAAAATGCTTCTTATAAAAATCATGTGCATTTTCCTCTAAATTTGTTTCTTTTCTTTTATAGAAAATTGTTAATGTTATCATGGAGAAAGCATCCCTTTTATCAACGGATGATGCATTGACTGTTGTGTTTTCGCTGTTGAATATTGATACACCAATCGATGGTTACAATGAATTACTCAATATTGCATTTGATGTTCTTTCAAAGAACATTGAAGAAATTAATTCAAGAAAGTTGTGCACTGTTATACGAACGTGTCATTATCAGCGCTTTTATCATGTAAAATTCTTCTTCAGTGCTGCTGACTTCATTGTTTCACAAAAATGGAATTTGGAATCAACATATTTAGCTTTGTCTCATCTTTATGCTCTTAGTTTCTGTCCCCAAAATCTTCTTGATCATTTCACTGAAGTGCTGTGTCTAGAATCTGAAGAATATCGCTGTAATAAATTATATTCACCCCTCAGTTGTGTTGAATTTTTAACTGCAACATCATATCAACCTGAAAAAGTTGATACAGCTGTTAGAGTTTTGTACACTGAAGAAAATAAACTAGAACAACTTCGAGCAACAAAACCACACTTGCTTCTGAAATTCCTCAGTTGTTTAGCTATGCTTGGACATTTTCCTCCTGAACATCTTTCCAGATTTCTTAATGAAGACAATTTGTATAATGTTTGGAGTTTATATAGGAAGATAGGTAAGTTTGTTTTTGTTTTACCATTCTCTGTGGAAATTTTTACTCTTTTTCATTCAACTCAAATTGTTTTTTGCTTGTAAAGATAAATTTTGCAATCTTCTTGTTTTAAAAAATATATTTACGGGTGTGTTTCCAATGACAACATTTTAACATTTTTTAAACTCAA
The DNA here is from genome assembly GCA_963932465.1 of Maratus speciosus. NCBI lineage: Eukaryota > Metazoa > Arthropoda > Arachnida > Araneae > Salticidae > Maratus > Maratus speciosus. Next base: position 326,906,901 of record OZ010795.1, on the reverse strand, counting down.
TTATAAGTTAATAAATTAATTGTAAGTTATTTTTCTATTAACCAGCCACAAATGATATGTTGCCAAATATTCTTTGATTATAATTGTATATGAGTTTCAACAACAATAGCTTTAATTATGTACCAACCCACACTTACGAAAAAAGGGCAACTGACTATGAAATTGCAACAACAAAATATTTTAAACACTCAAATGTAGAAAATATAGTGTGTAAATAGTGTGTAATACATTTTTCAATTAAATTTAAAAAATCAAAATACCCATCTGCGTAAAAAGCGAACTAATTAATTATTTGTCATCAATGTGAAACTATGTTTTATATTACTTACCTATTTTTTTATTTACTTGTATTGATGACTTTTAAGTAGTGTTTAATTGTTAGTTCCTATCTATAAACACTGTTTTGATGAGGCCTATAGATGTCTATGAAGGTTAGAGTTGCAATAAAGCTAGAGATCCTACCTACACAACTTCCAGGTTGTGTAATATTTAAGCGGATCTTCTGGCTGTTAAATAGTCAATGGAACATCGCCTTTATTTCGAAATACCTATCCAGTGATATGCCACTCAATAGGGTGCGTCAAAAATTGTTTTCATCTCTACCGCCATTTTGTATTTTATGGCTGCCATTTTGAATTTATAAAAACAAAACCTAGCCTATAACCATCGGACGGTTAAGACGAATCGATATATACCTCATACATTAAAATCCATCCAGCCATTGGGATGTTTCGAGGATATAAAGAAATCCACATACATACGCGTGAAACACATAACCCTTCTTGGCAGCCGGGTAAAAAATACACATTAACCATTTAATAGTTTCACATTAACTAAATTATGATTATACGTTGGAAAATTAATTTAGAAATCCTAAAAAGATAGTTAAAATAATCTTTAATTTTTTTTTTTTTTTCATAGTTTGCCATTTCTTAAAAAATAAAGCAAATATTGTATTTTTTAAATAAAATCTCTAGCTTGAGATTTCTACCAAGCATTAAAAAGATGTGATTTTTCCATAATCAATTTCAATGCCCACACCAAATTCATGTGTTGCAACAGAAATTTTTTGGGAAAAACATGAACGAAGTTAGGTCTGATTTTCAAGATAAAAATTAAATGAAGAAGAGTGTTAAAACTATTTTTACTTTCATTGTTATTTAAGAATATTGTTTTAAACTAAATAGCTTAATTTTCTGATATATTTTGTCGACTTAATTTATAATTAAGTAATGGTTTGACAAAATAGTAATCAGTAAATTCTTGTTTTGTGTAAAAAGAAGATATATAGATTAGGTCCACTTTCGACAGATGCCTAAATTAAAAGATTTTTTTTTTTTTTTTCTAAGCAGTTTTCATAAAATTTACGATTTAAAATTACTAATTCTTGCATTAATTATTATCTGAACACTTTAAACATGTTACACAATGTCTAAAACATATGTTATTTAGCAAAATTTAATGTATTTTGACATGTTCTTTAATCAGTCTTTTTTCTTTTCTTTGACAAAAGATTTATAATGCCAGCCTGATTTTTATATATGTTTTACCTTTTTTATTCAACTATTAACATATGTAAAAATTACAATTTTGTTATGAGGTCTTCTTATTCAAAACTAGTATGTTGTGGCCATCACAAAACTTTCTTCTATATAAATCACGTCAATTAAATCGTTTAAATAGTACCAATTCATATCACAATATATCTGAATTTGAAGTTTGGTGAAAATTCGTGCATTAGTTCTTGTATAGAGCTATAGCGGAAATTCTGAAAAATGTAGTATAGCAGCGCCACCTGTTGAGCGATTTACACCAAAACATAAACAGCACTAATTGATATCAAGGTATACCTGAATCTGAAGTTTGATGAAAATTCATGCATTAGTTATTGAGATACAGCTGTGGCGGAAATTCTGAAAAATGCAGCATAGCAGCGCCACCTTTTGAGCGATTTGCACCAAAACATAAACAGCACTAATTCATATCATGGTATACCTGAATCTGAAGTTTGTTGAAAATCCAAGCATTAGTTCTTGAGATAGAGCTATTGCGGAAATTGCAAAAAATGCCCAATAGCAGCGCCACCTGTTGAGCGATTTACACCAAAATATATAAAATGTCTATTCATGTCAAGGACTAACTGAATCTGAAGTTTCATGAAAATCCGTGCATTAGTTCTTGAGATAGAGCCATTGCAGAAATTGTAAAAAATCCAGCATAGCAGCGCCACCTGTTGAGCGATTTACACCAACACGTAATAAGCATCAAGCCATATCAAGGACTAACTGACTCTGAAGTTTCATGAAAATCCGTGCATTAGTTCTTGAGATAGAGCCATTTCGGAAATGGTAAAAAAAGCAGCATAGCAGCGCCACCTGTAGAGCGATTTGCACCAAAATCTCTAAATTGTCTATTCATGTCAAGGACTAACTGAATCTGAAGTTTCATGAAAATCCGTGCATTAGTTCTTGAGATAGAGCCATTGCGGAAATCGTAAAAAAGGCAGCATAGCAGCGCCACCTGTTGAGCGATTTTCACCAAAAACTAATCAGCATCAATTTGTATCAGGGACTAACTGAATATGAATTTTTGTTAAATTCCGTGCATTAGTTCTTGAGATAGAGCGCCCACAAAATTTGTGTCACATACAGACAGACAGACAGACTCACAGAGTCACAGACAGACAGACAGACTCACAGAGTCACAGACAGACATTTTGTAAAAACATGTTTTTTGGAATCTCTGACCCCTAAAACGTGTAAATCCGTCGAAAACCGGAATTCGAAAATTTTCATGAATCCAATACTTTCTTCTTGTAAAGATAGAAGAAAGTAAAAAGAATAATATATAATTGGGGCAACCTATATATATATTTTAAATGTCAAAATATGTTAAAATTTGCCAAAAGAAATTTTTTTTTCAGTTTTTTTATAATATAAACAGTCTTCAGACAATCAATCATAGCAGTCATATAAGTCAAAAAATAGCCTTATTGATCCGACATCTCTTGTAAAGTTTTTTAAAAGGACTTGATTATTTTATATCTTAAAATTATTTAATATGTTTCAGCAAATTTATAATGTAATCTTTTATTCTTTCATGTTGTGCCAATTTATCATTTATCTATTTATTTATTGTTTTTAGCTTTGGAATGCTATGTGAGTGCAATCCTGTAACACATTACTTCTCTTTGGGTAGTTTTTAACTAGATACAATTTAAATTAGTCTTTTGGTGTTTACAAATTAAAATTTTTAATAACTTTTAAAAAATCGTTTTTTTTTTTGTTGTTGTTTGTTTGGGATTCTTCTGCATCCTTGTATTAAAAAAAGATCTAGCATTCCAGAGTTAAGAAAATATTGAAATTCCCTTGTCATAATCAATATTCAAATATTCTAAGTTGAATATGCAAGTATATGGCTTTATGCTTTTTATTTGATGATTTCATTTATTTGCTTCCATTTTCATGCTTATTCAAGCATATTGTTTTAAACAGCAAAGAAAGTTAATTCCATACATTTTATTCTTGTATATTTATTCCATTATAGACTTTTTTTTTTTTTAACAAAGTACAAACAACTGTTATCTTTATGTTTAAAAAATTGTATTGTTTTTTTAATTAGTTAACATTGTATCTAATAGAAGGCTGCTGCTGAAACTTCTGTGTTATCTAGCGATGTAACAAATAATACATTGACCTAATAGACAAATACATGCACAGCTATATCGCCACCTCCGAGCAACAGTAGGACATCTAGTAATAGTCGAAAATGAGATCTGACTTACTGCTATGAAAAATCTAGTGGAACAGTAAGGAATTTTTATAAAACACATCTGGCATATAGTATTAAACATAACTTTGTGTTTCAGAAGTTGTTCCACTAGATGCAAACATTTTCCCATAGCAGTAAGTCAGACATCTCATTTTTTATTATTACTAGATGTCCTACTGTTGATCTGAGGCGACGATATATATATCATGATGTACATCCAATATCTATAGTCAAAATATCATAATGGTTGATATTTTTTATAGGTACTTGCATATTAAAGCCACCGCAGCTTATATATATGTATATATATTTGTTTGTATATGTGTATGCATATATATATATATATGTTTATTTATATATACTTATTATTATTTATTATTATTGCTGCGGTGGCGTTAATACGTAAGTACCTTTTTATATTTTCATATATTCGATATTTACTTTCAAAATATTGTAAATGATATTTTGATATTTTCAGTCAAAACAAGTGTAAATGAATTTTTCAACTTTTATTTGACTATGTCGTTTTGTAGCTAAAGAACTTTTGCCTCTGTCATTGACTCTTTTAGCCCTCTTTCCCCCTGCCACACACACACACACACACACAAAAAAAATAATTTTTATTGGTAAAGGTACTCATAAGAGGACTTTTTCATTTGAGTAATAGGATCTCACCTTTTATTGCAAAAGTAATTTTTCACAAAAATATAATAAATTTCACAACCTATAATTGTCCAATTGCTTAAAGATTTGTATATGTTATATAAAACATGTGTCCGCTGACTGTGTGAAAAATCAGTAAAAAATAAATAAATAAATACTGATATTGAGTGGTAAAAGGGCTAAAAAAAACTGCAATGGGAAAGGGGGTTGGGCGATTCAAAAAATACTAAATTTAAAAAATACATTTGTCATCCAAAGCTTATGTATTATTTTCTTGCTAAGATATTGATATTTAGTTGTAAAAAGCAGTGTTTTTCTTTTTCATTCTTTCTTTTATTTTTCTGATGAAATAGAGGGGAAAATTTTTGAAATTAAAACTGATTATTTTCCCCTCAAATTTATGCATTATAATTATGTTTGGGATGACTATGTACAATTTTCATGCTAAAATAGTCATATTTAGTTGTAAAAACCAGGGTTTTACACATAATTTTATGTTTTTTTTTCATATTGAAATCTCAAGAGAAATATTTTCATTTTCAAATTATTTCACCCAAAAATCTGATTATACCTGAACCAAATTGATACTCGATGATTAACTAAAGGGTTAGTATATCGTATTCTAATTTCAAAGCTATTGTATAGAATTAAGTGTGTTTTTTTAATCAAAATGTGCGTAACGTTAATCTTATGGGAAAATGCATGGAAAAAATTAAAACTGACTTTGGGGAATGAATTATTTTCATAGATTTCATTCTCCTATTTTTTTAAAATGATTTTCAGTATTGGAAAGAGAATTGGAAGTACATGCTGTTTGGTATTTTCTCTTTTGTGTATTTTGATTTTCTGAGTCTATACATAATTTGGAAATATGTTGAAAAAAGGAAGGGTGGAGAGGTCGTCTGTTTTTTTTAAATACAAAAAAAAAAAAAAAAAAAAAAAACTTCAGAGCTATTGTATAAATTTGTGTATTTTTTTAATCAAAATGTGCATAATGTTAATCCTATGAAAAAATGAATAAGAAAACCCCAAAAAGTGACGGAATGAGTTATTGTCATGGGTTTAATTTTTGTATTTTTTAAAATGGTTTTCTGTATTGGGAAAAAAAAATTAAAATATATGCTATTTGGTATTTTCTTTTTTGCATATTTCGATTTTCTGAATCGATAGGTAATGTGGAAATATGCTGGAAAAGGAGAGGGGTCGTCTGTTTTTAAAAAAAATATTGTCAAACTTTTTGAAATTTTTAGGAGTTAAAAACATAATATTTTCGTAGCCTATGTGAAGCAATTGAGAAAAAATATTGATATTTAGTAGTAAGATCAATGGCTTGTAAGATGACTTTTTTCGCACTTGGTCTATTTCAGTAGTTAAATAAAAATAGTTCTTGTCCAAACCTTTGAGATTCTCAACGGTCATAAATATGATTATGCACCTCATGACGAAAAATCATGAAAAAATATTGATATCCAGTGGAAAAAGAAATATGTTTTTCTCTCACTTTTTTTCTTGTTTTCGTCTTTGTTCCATTAGCATAACAAAAAAAAAGTTCTTAAGATATGTCATATAAAATCCACATAAACCTTCATTAGATAAAACCTTCAAATTATGAGACCCCCCCCCCCCCCGCCTGACACACACACATACAAAAAAAAAAAAAAAAAAGAGATTTGCATAAATCATTCTAACAGCCAAAAAGCCATAATGACATTCAAAATATTAGTAATTTAGTCATCATTTTTATGAATTCTGCAGCACATAAACTCAGTTAATTATGAATCTAAGCATTGATGTGCTGTTCTGCGATGTTTTTTATTTCACCTGTATGTATAACTGAACCCCAATGACGGTCAATGTTTTGCTATTTACATCAGTATCTAGATTTACAAAGTTATTGCATTGGTTAACTTTGAAATGCTCAAATTCTTTAGTTTTATGAGTCTCTCATGCATATGAAAAAAATGATAAACCCATCTTCTGTATGCTCTTTTATTTCTTCCGCCAGAGTGGTCAAACTTGTCAAGGACTCTTAAAACCCTCATCATTTTCTGTTCATAATAAACCAAATATTCATTGTTGAGGAAAAAGTTGACCAGCTTGGATTTTTTCACTTTGTAAACAGACTATTGTCACTTTCTAAAATCCTTTTAGGCGCTACGATTTTTCCAAAATATCTTTCTAGAAGGTTTAACGTACAATCTCTGTACTTGTGTTTAATTACAATAGATTTTTTGCCGATTTGATTGATTTGATTCATCTGACTAGCTATGAATGAACCTTAATGCAGTTACGAATGTGATTTTTTACCCCTCAAACAACTTCTTTTTGTAATTGATATTAGCATGTCACAATTTTTTACATTACATCACCATTGTTTATCTGTTTGCATTTGCAGATAGTCTCATACCATGTCCATTAATGCACACATTTTTTTTTTAATATCAGAATCTCATAATCTTGAAATTAGTGTGTCACATAAAGTTCTGTAGATGGAAAATACCAGGTCTTTGTCCATTTTTTTCTGAAATGTGATAGAAAACAGAAAAATAGCAGTTAACTTACATTCTTCATCAGAAAAATTGAACTGACTAACCGTCAAATAAATATGAAATAGGTGTACCATGTCCCATCAAGTGCTATATTTTAAATCTGTCATGCTGTTTTATTATTGGCATTTAATCACATTGTTTGACGACAGTTTTTTTTCTTTAATTAGGAAGTAGTCAATGAGATAATAGACAAGTACTAATTATTTCAACAAAACCACACATAACATTTAGCGTTTTCTTTCAAATGTTTAAGATTTATTTAAATTATTCAGTATTTTAAGACATGTGATCTATTCAGTTAGTCAATATGCAGCATTATTTGAACTGACCTCCTATAGCTGCCCTGCTTGGCATTCCCCTTTGCTTGTAATTATATAGACTAACTGTTTATTATCTAGACAACATTGTTTCTCAAATTATACATAAACTGTAATAGTGTTCAATGATGTAGAATTTTTCACATTCGCCACTAGTTCTATTCAACTTAACATTATTACTTGCCATTTTATTTGAAATTTTTATGTAAATTATCAAGTCATGTTATATAAAATGAATTTTTTTTTTTTTTTGTATCAAAAATTCCATTTCCAACAATTGTAGGTTAAGTAACTACTAATGGATTTGACACCCACTATAGATTGTATATATTTTTACCTGAAGTTGTGCGATCACAGTTCTGATAGAGTAGTCATACCATACAAAATTTTCTCTTCATAATGAAAATTTGAGGTTACTTATCGTCTGAAAATTTTTGTTTAAAAATATCTTCCTTTTGACAGTGTGGGTAAAAGCACGTCTTCTCTATTGATACTGTAGTGTTTGTTTTAGATAGAAAGGGGAGATATCTAGAAATTTTTTTTTAATCATGTGCCAGAATGAATTAAATACTAGATACCGATTTTTAACACTTTCCAACGTAGGTGTAAAGTGTTTATGATTTCGGTTTGTCTGTCTGCCATCTGTCTGTGCTCTAACTTGCGTAAATGTACTCGGATTGATACATAATTGATATATGTTATTGAGGTTTGCCATGGCACGTTTGGTATTGCAAATTAAGTGTGCAGCATTCATGGTTCATTTACAGGGGAACTCAAAAGTTTTCTGCTACATTATGGTCTATGAGGAAAAATTATCTTCAATGTATTTTAATAGTGTTACACAATTTTAAACATAATGAAATTTATATACATTATTAATGTGCACTAGAAGATAGTTCTTATAGAACAAGTTATCTGTAGCACATACAGTACTCACACAGGGCAACTTAAGTATTCCATTATATTATGGTCTATGAAGAAAAATTGTTTGCATAATATTTTAATCATGCTACTCAGTTACAAACATGTTGAAATTGATATGAATTTTTGAAGTGCACTAAAACATGCTTTCTGTAGAATATTGGGTACAAAACATTTGTCATTCATTTACAGAGTCAGACAAAAGAGTCGGTTATATATCTATGAGAGAAAACTGTTTGCAGTGTATTTTAATTATGTTGCACTATTTCAAACATGATGAAATTCATAAACATTACTGAAGTTCACTACAAGATGCTTGCAGTAGAATATAATGCACATCACATTTACCGTTGATTTACAGTGACACTAGATTTCGGATACAATAGTTCATATAAAGTATTGTTTATTAGGATGATTGCTGAAAATGTGTTTTCTTTTATGGTATGCATTTAAAGTTCAACTAACTTTTTGCACACTATGAGGTGTATATAAATTCTATAGACCATATACAGGACTACACAAAAGAATTTATATACATTACTGAGAATGAGTGTGAATTGTTTGAAGATGTTTTTTTAGTTTGAGTTATGCATTTTCAGGATCAACTATATTTAGTATTCACAGAGATTTTTGTAGCATATAAGTAAAATTATATACATGGCTAAGCAAAAAAACTGGATAAATGACTGCCTATCGTTAATAATTCTTGGGAGTGTGATTTCAGTAGTTTAAATGTGTTTTTGCCTCAATTAAATTTCAGCTTAATATGTGGCGTGGATAAAAGTCTTTAGATAATATACATGGTTGCACAAAAGTATTCAAGTATGTTTCCGTCTGTTGGTAGAAATGACTAAAAGTGATATTCAATTGTGTTATGTGTTTTCTAATTAAACTAAATTTTAGCATACTGTGTAAGAAAATATGCATATGTGTAGATCATGTACAGAGCTGCACAAAAGAATTGGATTACTTTTGCAGCAATGTGCAGTAATTGTTGAAATCTGGTTTAAAATGTGTTATGTGTTTTCTAAAATGTTATCTTAGGTATCTTCTTTAATTTATTAAATGAAAAAGTTTTGTTAAAGTATTCTGGAAATGTTGGAAAATGTTTCAAAATCTATGCTTGATGCATGATTTTTCTTTCTTTTTTTAATTGAAAGGTGTACAAATACGCAGAAAATAATTTATGTTATTGAATTCTTTCCATATACTATTTTAAAGTTTATTATAATTAATGAACTAATTGTGGCTTTTATTGAAATCTTTTCTGATTGTTAATCTTCTATTTTATACATTTAACTGCACAGTCTTGCATAAGTTTGTACTTTGAGTAGGGTGTCAACGATTTTAATCAGTTGATTTAAATCAGCGATTAAATCATGATTTAAATCAACTGATTAAAAAAATCATTGATTTAAATCAGCGATTAAATCATGATTTAAATCAACCGATTAAAAAAAATCATTGATTTAAATCAGCAATTAAATCATGATTTAAATCAACCAATTTTTAAAAAAAATCATTGATTTAAATCAAAAATTTTCTAAATGTTTAAAATGTCAAAAAAAGTATTAAAATCTAACATGAACATAATTTGAAAGTTTCTACAGGTATTTTGACTTATGAATAAACAAAAAAAAGAGCTTTAAATAATTGTTTCTAAGCTTAACTCATGAGTATTGTAAAAAAATTAAAAACAGTTGAGTTTGTAAAAAGCATTGTTTTTAAGTTTTTATCCAAATTAAAACAGTTTCATTTAAAAATGATATCTAAAGCTAATATAATTTGCAATGTCATAATTTCCTTTAGATAATCAATTTATGCATTATTTCATATAAAATACACATAGCCAGTGTAATACATTTCCACAAGTAAAAGAATAAATAGTAATTAATAGCAATCTCAAGTTAAATAAGAATGAAAGAATGACATCTGCTCAACAGCTAAATTGTAAACGAATGCATAAGAGAAAAATGAATAATTGGTATAAAATTGCTAAGCACAGTGAGAGCTTCTTCGGTATAGGTTGCATATTTTTTTTTTTTTTTTTAAACTTTGTAACTAATATATACTAAATAAATAAAAAAAAATAGGTATTGAAAAGGCAGTCAAACTTTTCTTAAAAAGAAAAAAGAAAAAATTGAACCATTGAAAGCTAATATCCACACTGAGAGGTAATAATGCTGTTACTTAAATATTTTGAGGATTTCATATTTTTGGGCTAACTTATATTTATTCTATATGAATAGGTTTAACTCATTTTCATAATTTTTTTGGTTAGCATACACATACATGTGTGTAAGTTTAGATTTTGGTGGTTTACAATAATTTTCCTAAATACAAATGAAAAACTAAAATGCAAAATCCTAAATGCAAATAATATTTGTTAGTTTTGTTATTTGTGCTACTAACTAATGAAATTACTTATCTGTAGTTTTTATTAATTCTGTAATTACTCATACTGTTTCTTCTAGGCCATTTTTTTTTTTTTTTTTTTTTTTAATGATGCCGCACCATGCCCCTTTTGAAACTGGCAAAATGCACCCTGCCTTAAAAAAAAGATAATTGAAATTCCCTGTAGTTGTACCCACAGATTTCTTGTAAAAAACTTCCCCATTCAACAGTATTTTTAAGTTCATGTGGCCAAGATCTTGCAAAAATATAGAACTTTATTTCTTTTGAAAAAACAGGATATTATTAAAATATGTATTTTAATTGTATTTTTCAATTTGTTTTTTATAAAATTATTAAAAATTAAGGACTTTTTATTTATCTACTAAAAATTATTATTATTATTTTTTTTCTTATATCATTACTAAACACATTACTAATATATTTCCTCATAAAATAGTGCCCTTTTTTTCGAACTAGCATCCTGTCCCTTTTTCTTTCTAAAATGAATACTACATTATTATCATTTTAATAATTAAGACTTAAAGATGTATAATATGTTCCTAATTAGAAAGTTAATTGTTTAATAATTATTAATTTGAAGTAGTGTTAACTATTTAATATAAAATGCAATCAATAATTTTAATAAATGTTAAATATCACTAGATTTATAAAGTTTTACATAATTATTACATTACTTAAATGTATATAACATTATTGTATGATACTACCTAATGAAACTACTAATTTGCAGTTTTTATAATTTCTGTATAATTTCTGTAACTAATAATTACAATTTTAGTAATTAAAGTGTAAAACATAGATTATGTTAGCAATTAGTGGTTTAATTGATTTGGAAACATAAAACTCTTGGTAGCTATTCAGTATTTGAATGATGGGGAAAAAGTCATAAAAATCTGATTTTTTTTATTTTTTTAAAAAAAATCATGATGTTTTTACACCCTAACTTTGAGCTAACCTTAATATGATGGAAAATACAGCAGAAAATGTTGCTAGGTCTTTCTTCTTATTATAAAATATATTTAGATTTATTTGTTTATTTATTTATTGCCATTGATTTTGTTATTAAAATTGCTTGCATACAATTCCTTTGTTTGCATTAATGAAACAATGTAAAACAATCATAATATATAAAATGAAAATTTCAATAGCTACTGCTTATATGAATCACTGTTTAATAAAACAGCTGCTTTCATAATTCAAAATTTTAAAGCAAATCCTAATGAAATGTTTGCCTTTTTATTTAAATTTTATTCTGAAGGACAAACATGATTTCTATAAGTAACACTTATTCTTTTAAAATAGATAAATATTTTATCTACATCCTCAGAAACAACTTATGTGCAACTATTTATGTATTTAATTTATTGCATTCAAAACATTTTACAAACATTAATTTTAGGCAGAACATCTGAATTTGACCAGCACATATTGTCATTATTTTGGAGTCTAGAGCTACACAATGAAATTGAAAATTTTATCATTCCTTCATCTGTTCTGAAGAAAGTTATTTATTCTGCTTATCAGAAGAATGCAAGCAAAGATTATCCCCTTGCGAAATTTATTGAAAGTGGACTGGGTGGATCTCAATTTCTCCAAAATGGTGTTTATACAGAAAGTGGTCATGTCATTGGTGAGTAATATATTAATCAATTTTCAATTATGTAATATCATTAAAATAGATAATTTTAAGAGCAAGTTTTGCTTCTTCTTTTATAGCAATAGCATCTCATGTGCTTTAGTTTAAGGGGGGAAAAAACTTTTTTAAATTTCATATGTATGTATATATTTCACCTTTATTGCGGCTTTAAAATATTTTGTTTTTTTAATAAATGTGTTTTGAATTGGTGTTTTATGTATCATATATACAGTAAAACTTCTAAATAATGAACACTTCAGGAGCATGGAATTTGTCTTTTATTCAAATATAAAAATTTATAAATAACGTGTGTTGGGGAATTGAAAAAATGTTCACAAAATAGAGGTGTCTGCTATTCCAGAGTACCTGCATTTTAATGTGTATGTACTTTTTTCTGTAATTTATATTTATTTTCCAATTTTTTTCCTATGCTTCTTAAGTGAAAAGATAGATAATTTTAATTAAACTATTTTAAATTCAAAATAATATCCTCAGAGCCTTTAAAATATATATATAAATAAAATATAAACTGGATTGTACAGATTCATTCAATTTACCTATTTATTCAGACATTAAAACATTTCTAAAATAGCATGGAGACGTCATTTAAAGCATAAAACCTCCAAATAAACTGGAGAAGTCTGCTCTTAAAACAATCCGCTGCATTGTTAAAAGTTCATATCTGTTGTTAAAAGTTTGTAGAAATCATAAAAAATATTTTTGCTGCCTTCTGTCTGGGGCATCATCAGTTTAATGTTGTATGTCCTTCATCGCTACCTGCTTCATTGAAGTTTTTTCCAATATTTTTCTTTTAGCTTCCAACATTTCATTACAGATGTATGGATGTATCATAGCAATCTGAATAACTTTCCTTAGCAATGCATAGTTTAAATTATTGTAATTTGCTAACTTTTCAACATTGTTGAAATCTTTTTTATTGGAGATTTATTGTTTAGTCTTACTATTGCTGTACTGGCTTTATTGAACTATATATATATATATATCCAGGGGTCGATCTAGACAAAATTTGGGGCCTATTTAGGGCCCCTTCACAAAAATAAATTTAATAAAATGGGCCCCTTCACAAAAATAAATTTAATGGGCCCTTTCACAAAAATAAACTTAATAAAACAGGCCCCTTCACAAAATTCCTTTTAATAAAATAGACCCTCTACATAACATTCTTTTTCATAAAAACTGTTTTAAAATGTGTAATTTGTAAATAAAACAACGTCACAAAAAACAAAAACTTTAGCAAAGGGATTTAAAGAATGTTTTTGTTCATAAATTCTTTGTTCAAATTTTAGTAACTGGATTTCAACTTTTGTTACAAAATGTTATTTTTCACAAAAAATATAATAAAATTCACAAAAATAACTTCTACTTTTCACAAAATGGGCCCCAAGAATAAAAATCTGCATTGACCCCTGATATCTTTTATGTTCTTTTATTCTATTTTCCATTTGGTTATACCTATGTATAAACTTTCTTTTCCTTCACAATTACTGAAATTTCTATATTCCTGGTGATTAGTGTTCATTCTAGGCCATTTTTAAAGAATGCAGCACCCTGCCCTTTTTCAAATTTACTAAATGCATCCTGCCCTTTTTAAAAATAGTAAAATGCACCACTAGTTGCACCTAGAGCTTTCTAGTACACATTTTCTCCATTCCATAGTATTACTAAATCTGTATGCCCAAGAACTTGCAAAAAGGATAGAATTTGCTCATTTCTTTAGGGAAAAAAAAAAAAAAAAAAAAAAAAAAAAGAAATTATTCAATCATGTTGTAATTTAATTGTACTTTTTATTTTTATATCATAAAATCATGCAAAATTAATGTTACTTTATTTACCATACCTAAAAATTACATATTTTCCCACTTTTTTTTTCCTTTAACTAAAGGCAATAATATATTTTCTCTTGCAATAGTGCCATATTTTGCGTCAGTAGTGCCCTTTTCAGTGAATAGCACTTTGCCCTTTTTCTTTCTGGGGTGAACAAACGCTACTGGTGATTGTATGTGTGTGTTTTTTTTTTCTTTTCAGTTTCTGTTCTGATTAATTTGAACATTTGGGGGTAATGGGTATATTTATTCCAAATTTCATAAATTCTCTCTTTATCTTGAAGGAAGCCCCACTCATAAACAGGATTAAGTTTGTAAATTTTATATCTTTTTGTGCTGGTTGTACTATGTGATATATTGACATGCCTTTATCAATTAACTTTCTTGAATTAACTTACAAATTAATCAGAACAGACATTGAAAAAATCAATCATTTACAGACATCAGGAATATATAAAATTTCAGTAATAAGTATGACCAAACAGAAAATAGAAGATACATTAAAACACATAAAATAGATAAAAGATTACAATAAAGTCAGTACAGTAATAGCACAGGTAAACAATAAATCTCCAATAAAAGTCGATTTTAACAACATTGAAAAGTTAACAAATTACAATAATCTAAATTATGAACTGCTAAGGGAAGTTTTTAAGATTACTACGGCAAATTCAGATGGTGCTACCTCCTAAGCTTAAGGAAAAAGATTGGGGAAAACTTAAAGCAGTTAGTGATGAATACATACAACCTTAAACTGATAATGCCCCAGAATTTTCTGTTGCATGCTCTGCCAATATGAATGTATTTATTCCAATTTATCACTTATATGTATATCTTTAACAATATATTTATAATGCTGTGGGCTATTCATTTAATATATCTAGATCTACTTAGCGTTAAAAGTTATTGTGATTTTAATAAATTTTATTTGAAGGAGATCTAAAATTCTATTTTACATAATCTTCTACAGCACACACTGCATAGGTTTTTAACTTATTTATCCTACTTATCACATGTCAGTTTATTTAGCATATAATGTTGAAAATCAATAGGACTTAAATAGAACATTGTATGTTTTTCCATCTCATTAAGTATGTGCAATCTTATATGCAAGAGTTCTTATATTCTAATTATAATCTTATATTCTTGCATATAAGATTTCCCTTGTATCTAAATCTTAAGTTTTGTTTTAACTTTGCTGATTTAGATTTAAAATGATCATTTATAGAAAATCTGTCATTCAAAATAGATTAATTTGCATGAAATATTTTATTTATCCTTTTAGATCACTTAGTGGCAATGCGATGTGGAAATTATCCTGTCTCACTTCAGAATCTAAAATCCAAAGATAGAAAAGATAGATATGTTGAAAATTTTAAATTTGTTGAAGACTACATATTTCCAGATGATACCAAAATGTATGATAATTTTAGTTTTACTTTATTCTATAATTAATATGATTTATCATACACAAAAAATATTTTCATTTTTAGATTAACCTGGTTTATTTTTATTTTCTATCAAAATGCAGAGTTATTCTAACTTGCATTTTAACTGCAATTGTCTATATCTGTAAATGATTTCTCAGTCAAACTGATCATTTTAGTGGTTAATAGAAAATGGTTACAATTTTAATTGTGAATGGGTTTTATAAAGTATATTAATAATCTCGAATGTCTTCATTCAGTGTATGTAGAATTAAGATGTTATTCTTTTTAATTAAGATATTATTCTTTATAATTAAGGTATAATTATTTTTAATGTGTATAATGATAATTTTAAATACATTTGATCTATATATGTTATCTAAAATATTTTAAGTATACAATCTTTGGTTGGTTGAAATTTTGATTTTGTTTGTGATCAAAGGTCAGAGTTCGCCTTCAACAATTATGAAATTACTATTTTTATTTATTTATTTAATTTAACATTTATAAATTGTTATAAATCTGTTTTAATGTGTGAAATTAATGCTAGAACTTTTTTAATACTTGACTTTTAAACACATCCCCATGTTTTGGTTATTCAAACTTTCTTTTTTAGCAATTATTAAATTGTTGTTTTTGCTGCTGTTATATTTTGTTGGATACTTTTTAATTGTAAAGAAGCTGTAAAATGTTGAGGTTTTGGCTTGTTTATCTAAATAAATTTCTTGTATTAAAAAGACTCAAATTGAATTTTTTTTTCTTGTTCTTATTAATAAACTGAAGTTAATTTCCAATTTGAATGAGGAGGAACAAAATATTTTTCAATGTGTATTTTATATGTCTGTGTTACATGTATGTCAAATTTAATATATTATGTGTAAAATTTAGATGTTTTATATTTCTTTTTATTTTCTGTAATGTATGTATTTTCAGCTTTACATACACATGAATATTTTTACTACTCAATTTTTACTCTTTACTTGGTAAAATCTATTACAAATGTGATATTTTGAACCTTTACAATACTAAATTAATTTAAGTGGATATTTTCAAGTATCCAATTTATGTAGTTTGTTAATGCAAAGTACATATCATTGATTAGCAGTTTTTATTTCCATTATGAAATGTGTTTCAAGAGTTCAGTCATATAAAATTTTGTTTTTAAAAAGTGTAACAGATCTTTGATCTTATTGGTGTGCTGTAAAACATTTTTTGTACATGTCATACTCCTAAAATTACAACACTTGATAATATCTTAGATAAAATTGTTGGTTTGGCCCATTCTGAATTTTTATCTTCCTTCGAAACATTCAGTGCATTTATTTGCTTTTTCTATAACTACACAGGGTGAAACCTACTACAAACTACTGAATATATTCCCATGTGCCCATCAATTTCATGGGCCCTCAAACAAATATTGTGTGATTCCCCCCCCCCCCCCCCCATCCCCTTATACAGTTGTACTACTATGTAGCATATGGGGAATGTTTGATGCTTTACAATATTTTAAAGCAGCCAATAGAGGCAGAAATAAAAGTAACATGACTCCAGCACCATATTTTGAAGATTTCCATTTTACAACAGAAAACTGACATGTGAAAGTGCACCTAAATTGCAAGTAACTGCTTCCACTATGAGAAATTATTTATTAGTATTTTATTAAACCACTTGTTGCCTTAATAATGATTCTAAGCTTTATCCTATTTTAGTATGAACAAGTTTGCTTACACAGTATCATTCAAAAAGGATCATTGTTGACAGTTAAAAAAAAGAAATGCTCACATTAAGTACCAAAATGGCATAAAAAATTAGATTAAAAAAAACCCAAAAGAGAAATTTAATTATGCCTAAAATGTAATTTTCCAGTATAATGGTTGATATTGTTATCAAAGTTATAAATATTTCTTCAGTACTATTGAAATTGGCTGAGTAAATCTTTGGGAAAAGATAACTTAAAAGAAGCCCTAATGCAATCTGAAAGGAGAAATGCAAGAGATGTTAATAAATGTTTGGTAGCATCATTTAAATAAATTGTACATACAGAATTTGATCTAAGTGAGATAAGATCTTTGATTCTATCCATGTAGATAATGCTAATAGTAACTGTTCCAGACAAAGAGTGTTTCAGTAAAGTATATTTTTAATTTTTGACTTCTAATCTGTTCAGTTATACTGTTCAAAATCTATATATGGTTATTTATGTTTATCTTGACCAGCTATCTACTCATTTTTGGAGTCTCGTATTTAGTGATTCATTGAAATAATCTATCATATTTTTCATTTAATGTATTGTGTATTATATTATAGTAACACTGCAGAAATGGTCTTACCTTCCCTGTCATCCCTTCCTGTTCTATGTGTTTATTATAATATTATTACTATGCAGTATGTTTATTTTTGAAATTTTGTGTTTTACAGCATTGCTGTACTTGTGACACGTGAAGAAGACTATTTTCGAGACCCTGAAATATTAAGAGGTTGGATTGATCTAAAAGTTAGAAGCTTAGAAAAACAGAAATATAATGTTGTTGTGGTAAATAATAGTCATTGTGTCTATTTATTTTTATTAGTGCATGTTTACTTTCGTGTAATTTTAGGTAAACAAAAGCTTTCACTAAACAATGTGATATAATAATATTAGATAAGCTAAGCATCATATCAGAGTACATTCATAAGATCTTTCCTTGATTTCATATAATCTGCATTAATTTCTGGTAAGCAACTTGTAAAAGATTTCAGATTATTGTCCATATGGCAATCACTATTGTTCAAATCTCCAGCTAATTGATGTTAATTATTTTGAACAGTCATAAATAAAAGAGTAATTTTGATGATGTGATAAATGTAAATTTTGAGTCATTGAACCATGTTCCTTTTTAAATAGATATTCAAATAATTTTTGTAATTGTGTTGCCTTTGGTTATCCAAAAGTCTCATATTATGCCCATTAATGTACACTTTTTTTTAATAGCAAAATCTTGTAATTTAATATTTCACTGCTTGGTGTTCTGTAGATAAAGAATCCTAAATCTTTGCAATGTTTATATATATATATATATATATATATATATATATATATATATAAGATCAAACTGAGGAATAGCAATTAACATATAAAATCAAACTACTGGTGTGACGAGGATTCAGTAGGGTTCGTTTACTTAAATGCAAAACTCCAACCATATTACAGGAACTATCAAAATTTATTTAACATTTTTTAATTTAAAGTTACAAAAGAAATCTTACACATAATTAATTAAGAGTGAGAGAGAGAGTCCACGTTTAAAAGGTACGCCTTGGCATGACTCACAGACCACAAAGGTCTTACATCTTTTTGGTCGAGATAAAAAGTTGAAGTGGTCGTGATTTCATAAGAATCATATAACACTCGTCACTACAACATCGCCAAATTCAAACATTGGCACACTGAACGAACTGTGGACAAGGGTTTTATTCGCGAGCCAAATGACTACACCAAAAAATCCAGCAACCCCGATGAAAACAATGAAACACGTGATGCAAAATGGTTGCCAGAATTAACGGTTCTACATGTGAATTTCTCAGCGACTCCACAAATCCTGGGAATCATTGTCTAACCGAAATGATTGCTACATATAATGTAGAAATACCAAGAAAGGCATCTGGTAAAACAACTGACAAATAGACTTAACATACATGAAAAGTGATTTTAAAGACCGCATCTAATTTCGAAGAGAGAGGCGGCAGAAAAACATCTTGGAGGTGTTTATATTACAGACCGGCATTCGCTTAAACAAGTGTTACTTAAGATTACATACTGCAGGCAGATGGATGGGAAAGATGCAGATATCAAGGCATCTGGTTTATAGTTTGACTATTATTCACGATAACATAGATGAATCGCATAAAATACATTCCTTTCATTTTTGTTGTTAATAGATTTTCAACAGTTCCATATTAGCAGTGATAAAGAATGCTTTTCACTGCGGTGGGCAAAATCCGATGTAATTAAATGAAGAGATATTGTTACTAGCAGACGCGCCTTATAATTTTTATTTATTTCTTTTTGATTAAGTGAAAAGGGGAAGGAATTGAATTTCTAAGTGCAATGAATCAAAGATGTTTCAGAAAGGAGGAAAACAGTTTAACGAAAAAAACATATGGTTTTAAGAAAAGGAATTTAATTATCTTTATCAGTATGAAAGAAAAAGGGGGCATGACATGTTTAAAAGTAAAAAAGTTAGGTTTTAAATTAATCTATAATAATAAAGAAAGAAGTTTGTGTGTGAGTGAGTGAGTGTGTCGACGGTGTTCTGAAGAGACCACTGCACGTAGAGCTACAAAATTTGGGGAAAATGTACGTCTATATATGAAGTTTTGTACCTGGAAGCCCGATTTTCGATTTTTTGATTAGATTTTTTTTTATTTAATTATTTATGCGATTTTTAACACTTTTTTAAGTTTTGAGGCGATTTTTCCATATAAGTGAGAAGAATATGGTTTCTTTCTTTTAACCCAATATAGTACATTTTGTTCTCTTTTCAAAAAAGTTTATTCGGAATTCGTGCAGCGATTTTTGAATGTTTAGCGAAATTTTTATGCAATTATTGAACAGCATTTAATGTATTTCCATTACTATAAGGAGGTTACCGTGGAGGGACACAGTTCTGTCGCCAAATGCAGCCAAGTTTGTCGCCCACTTGGCGGTATATCGCCAAATTTGGCGACCGAAATTAGTCGCCAAAAGTGACGCCAAGTTGGTGATATCTTCAATATTTCGCCAAATTCCCATAGACTTCCATTGTAAACCAATATGGATAACTTGCTTACAGAAAATCAACAAATTGAGATATTTTAATGCAGCAAAAACTAATATTAACTTAAGGGATTATATTAATTCGATTTTTCCACATTAGGAAAAAGAATACGGTTTCTTTCTTTTAACCCAATATAGTAAATTTTCTTCTCTTTTCAAAAAAAATTATCCGGAATTCATATAGCGATTTTTGAATGTTTAGCGAATTTTTTATGCGATTATTAAACAGCATGTAATGCATCTCTATACCTATAAGTGGGGTTACTGTAGGGGGATCCAGTTCTGTCGCCAAATAATGCCAAGCTTGTCACCAACTTGGCGACCAAAATTAGTCATCAAAAGTGACGCCAACTTCGCGATATCTCTAATATTTCTCCAAATTCCCATAGACTTCCACTGTAAAACAATAGGGTTTACTTGCTTACAGAAAATCAACAAATTGAGATATTTTAATGCAACAAAAACTAATATTAACTTAAGGGATTATATTAATTATATTTAAGGGAGTCCAAGTAAATTAATTACGAATAAAAGTAACATGATCTAATGCTTAGCATGATTTCCAAACCAAAAATTTTAAGAGAGCCTACAGGGTCAAAGGAATTTGACTGAAGATACCACCACACGTAGAGCTACAAAATTTGGGGAAAAGGTACGTCTGTATATGAAGTTTTGCAGCTCAAAGCCCGATTTTCGATTTTTTGATTGTTTTTTTATGCGATTTTTAACACTTTTTTAAGTTTTGAGGCGATTTTTCCATATAAGTGAAAAGAACATGGTTTCTTTCTATTAACCCAATATAGTACATTTTGTTCTCTTTTCAAAAAAGTTTATTCGGAATTCGTGCAGCGATTTTTGAATTTTTAGCGAAATTTTTATGCAATTATTCAACAGCATTTAATGTATTTCCATTACTATAAGGAGGTTACCGTAGAGGGACACAGTTCTGTCGCCAAATGCCGCCAAGTTTGTTGCCCACTTGGCGGTATATAGCCAAATTTGGCGACCAAAATGAGTCGCCAAAAGGGACGCCAAGTTGGCGATATCTCTAATATTTCGCCAAATTCCCATAAACTTCCATTGTAAACTAATGTGTATTACTTGATTACAGAAAATCAAAAAATTGATATATTTTAATGCAACAAAAACCAATATTAACTTGAGGGATTATATTAATTCGATTTTTCCACATTAGGAAAAAGAATACGGTTTCTTTCTTTTAACCCAATATAGTAAATTTTCTTCTCTTTTCAAAAAAATTTATTCGGAATTCGTACAGCGATTTTTGAATTTTTAGCGAATTTTTTATGTGATTATTGAACAGCATGTAATGCATCTCTATGCCTATAAGGGGGTTACCATATGGGGGATCCAGTTCTGTCGCCAAATAACGCCAAGCTTATCGCCAACTTGGCGATATATCGCCAAATTAGTCGCCAAAAGGGATGCCAACTTGGCGATATCTCTAATATTTCGCCAAATTCCCATAGACTTCCACTGTAAAACAATAGGGTTTACTTGCTTACAGAAAATCAACAAATTGAGATTTTTAATGCAACAAAAACTGATATTAACTTAAGGGATTATATTAATTATATTTAAGGGAGTACAAGTAAATTAATTATGAATAAAAGTAACATGATCTAATGCTTAGCATGATTTCCAAACCATAAATTTTAAGAGAGCCTACAGGGTCAAAGGAATTTGACTTGAAACTTTTATCCAATTATAGTAAACTTTGACTTTCGTGATTTTTGAACATTTGTGATTTTTAATGCGATTTTTACGTTTCTTCGCGATCTGCTGCAATTTTTTCACATTCCCTTTTTGACCTAAAGTACATTCTGCCCTCATTTCAAAAAAGTTTATTCGGATTTCGTATAGCAATTTTCGAATTTTTCGGGAATTTTGTATGTGATTTTTAGTGTATTTTAGCGATTAGCTACTATTTTTCCACATTAGTGAAAGGAATCAAATTGCAATCTTCGACCGCAATATATCATTTTTTTTTTCTCATTTCAAAATTTTTTCATGATATCTTATTGTGATTTTCAGATCTTTTTCATAATTCCTGCTGTTTTTTGACATACCCGGGCAATGCCGGGCAAGATTGCTAGTTTTGAATAAAAAGAAATATGTGAGAGAAATCTCACATAACTTACCCTGCCAATGGAAGAAAGCTGTAACCAGACGTTGCAGCTTTATATCTACATAAAACCCCTTGTCCACCTTCACACTTACAGAATGTGTACCGTAACAAAATAAATAAAATTAACTATTTAAGTTGATATCTAACAAAAAAAAAACTTATTTTAACTTGTCTGTGAAGCTATTACACCTTAGTTCCTGTAAAATATTTTATACAACCATAAGTAAGTAGAAAAAAAATATTTGCTTGCTTTCAAAACCATTCACAAGAATTGTGTTGTGTTCATGACTGAGCGCTCATAATATTAAAAATAATCTTTTTTTTTTTTAATTAAGTATTCCACAAACTAAAGGTGCCACATTTGTTGATGACATAGGATCCTATATTTAATTTTTTGTGGCATTGTGTTTGTGGCGCTGGTACCAGCATTATTAGTCATGTATATATT
Source organism: Maratus speciosus (assembly GCA_963932465.1). NCBI lineage: Eukaryota > Metazoa > Arthropoda > Arachnida > Araneae > Salticidae > Maratus > Maratus speciosus. Next base: position 326,883,966 of record OZ010795.1, on the reverse strand, counting down.
CATATAGAGAAGCATTTACTGTATTTACCACTTCTCAAAATTTGATCTTACATGAGATCATAATATTATAAAACTGCAAGCAAATAAAAAAAAACACAGAAGACAACTATACCAGGAAAAATTTTGTAACTTTAAGGAAAGGTGAATCCTTTCATAAAATTGAAGCTTATTTGTATTATTTTAGGTTGCTTCATTAACTGGTACAAGAAACAAAAATTTGTGCATAACGCACAGGACTACCAGAGACAAAAACAAAAAAAAAATGTGCAAGCTGCACACGCTCAAACAAATTTAGCCCTACATATTGAAATATTTTTAACTCAAGTGGCATCAGCTTATGGCTTCTGCCTTAAGCAACATGGGGTAGTTTTTTTTTAGATTCCTGCAATTTAACTAAGTTCCCGCTTTAAAAAAAAAAAATCAAAGTATATTTTAATTTAGTATATTATGAATTTTCACACTGCCATCCTGACCTTCCGTGTATTGAATAAAATTTAACTCCTGGCAAAAGTATTAAAAATTTTATAAGAAATTGCATACAATTTTATATAGTGTACAAGATATCTTACCCGATCTGCCACCTTCAAGTAAGAAGTATCCAATGAAAGTGTAAAAAAAAGTTAAATGTTAAAAGTAAACAAATTCGAAATGTATGTGTAGTTTAATATGTCATGTGACGGATAACCCCTAGAAACCTTAAAATCTTTGTACATAGACAAAGTGATGGTGTCATTGATATGTTATGACATTATGCAAACACAAAAAGAATAACATGGTTAAAAAAAAAAAAAAAATGATAGAGTATTTTAATATTGAAACATGGTGTAAAATTTAAAAGATAGAAAAGTAACAGGAAAAACTGTATGTGTGTGAAGGGAGGGGAAAAGAAACTCCCAAACTCATGAACTACCTGAAATAACCACATGAAAAAAAAGTGTATAATTCCACATGAACTATATGTACAAATGTCTCAATGAACTAAAATTGTTATGTATTTGCCAACAAAATAAACGGACAGTATGTGTGTAATAACCCAAAACACTTACATACAAGTGAGATTCAATTACATAATTAATGAGTTATCATCAAAATGTAATGAATAAGGGTTAAAAAAACAAATGAACTACTTGTAAGGTGTGTGTAAACTCTGGTTAAACTCTAAACCAGCCAGTGTGTACTACTCAATGAACTACTTGTAAGAAAAAAAACAAAAAGAAATACTGCCAAATAAATCGCTAGCAAAGTACAATGTGTAAAAGGAAATGAACAAAATATGTAAATCAACACATGAACTATTGTAATGTATGTATATGAATGCACAAACATGTATTCTAAATAAGCAAATGTTGTGTAACACAAACAAATACCCAACACATGAACTACTTGTGAAAAAAAAAACTGTTGAATAAATGGTTGACTAAGGGTTAAAATTAAAATAAAACAGTATCTGCCAAAGTTATTACTGTATTAGGTTAACAGAAGTGTGCATAAAATGCACAAGTGCACAGCAGATTGCATAACTCTATGCTAAAAATGTAGAAGTTATGAAAAGCTAAACATGTTCCAAGTAAAAAGAATGAAAGAGAAAAAAAATGAATAGCAAAATAACAAGCTATATACCTTATGTCATATGAGTGTATGTATCCGTCACAAGACAACTGTGAGACTTTAACTCACTAAATAAAAATTTAAAATGTGACAAATGCCAAAGATTTACTTTAATGACTATATGTGAATAGCCTTATTAAGAAAAATAATGTACATAACAGCTCACATTATGCATTTGAATAAATTTTATAAAAAACAACTCTTACCAATATCAAATATCATGTCAGTGATAATAAAATTACCTTATGTTATGAATAAAATAGCAACGAGTCACCAGCCACGCATAAACAATGAAATTAAACAGTATATTAACTGTATGTGTAAAAAAATGTACACCCAATTAATTATCTCTTGCATAAAAATTGACGATGAATGTGTAAACCATGTACAATAGTTAAATTATGACATAATTTCTGCAAACTTTTAAACACACCAACAAAAAAAATTCTTACATTAAAACAAATCTCTCTAAAAAAAAAAAAAAAAAACAAATACGAAGTTGTGAATGCAGTGAAAAAAAATGCAATTTTAAGCTAAACACAAATGCTGATAAAAAGAAACCAAAACATGCACAGAATAGTCATGACTGTCCTTAACCATGGTGAGTGTTAATTGAAATAGAACAAAATCAGTTAAACTGAACGAGTAAATGTGTGTGTGTGTGAAGTACCAGGCTAAACATGACATCACAACAACCATGTGCATGAGAGGAAAAAAAATGTGTGTGATTAATACCTAACAATGCTATCTGCCCATAGCAAGTTAGTGATAAAAGTGTCAACTAGTGTAAAAGTGGTATCCATCATCAGCATTAGGAAACAATTACAGGTGAATTTTAGCAAAATGAAAAAAAATGCGAACACTACTCCAATTGTAAAATTAATATTAGTGTAACTCCATGAAACATGTTAGGAAACATATCCGATCCCTGATTAAGCTAGCGGCCAACTTGCTTAACCATAGATCGAAATACACACCTCAGACATTCTGCTATCCCATAGAAAATAGCACAATGACTTAAGTATCCCACATAAAACATGACAGAGGTACTAGCAATCAAACTTACACAAAAAAACAAAACAATGTATTAATGTGAATGCATGTCATTGAGAAACATACAAAAAAATAACTGTTTAAAACTATACGTCAAACCTATGTTGTACATCTCATGTATTTTGCAAAAGCAAACGAGAGCCAAAAGGGAAAAAAATATTTTTTTGTAACCATGACATGATGACTCGAGCTATGTAATATGCCTAAAGAAAATGTATGCCAGGATAAACTAATCTAAGCTTACTAAATATTTTGCCAAAGTTCACAATCCAACAAAATATCTATGTGAAAGAGAAAAGAATTTATTATTTTTTTTAAATTCTGATTACGCCAACTGTATGTAAATTTCTAATCAAGTGCCCACATCTAACTGAGAAAAAAATGTTCGCTCACATACTCCTCTATAATTATTTTAAATTGTCACCAATATGCAAATCCAACATATTTCACATTACTCTTAATCAGTGCAAAAAAAATTATAATAAAGTCATAAAACATAAAATTTTCTGCATAGAAAAAAAATATGTTAACTATAAAAAAAGAAATTGCAAAAGTGTGTCCAAGATTTAATTGTGTAAAAAGGTATATAAAAGCAAGTTATACACACTATAAAATAAATATTTATAGACTTTTTTCCCTTTTTTATATCTATATTTTTAAGAAAGGCTGAATAACATCTTAACTAACAAAAACAAAAGCATAAAATAACTGTGAATTGAAATTAATCAAAACACTTACCTTTTAAACAATATTATGCACAGAGCAGCTTAGATTTACTGCTTAAAGTTAAAAGCTTTAAAAAATACTATAATTTTTATTAAGGCCCACACTTTAGGATGTCACATCTTATAAGAAGTAGTAAAGTAATAAAAAAATTTTTCTAAACAGAAAGTATGAATATAGACAAATTTATCATAGCATGAAAAGAAAAAAACTGAAAAGATAAACAGTAAAATACGGTGTTAATTAAAATTAAGATCTAAAAGAAAAAAAAAATTGTTCATCTTGAACTGAAACGCCACCATTTTTGCGAAAATATCTGGCTTTATAACCCTTACCCTTAAATCTTTACTAAAAATTCACTTTGAAATTTTCACTTAAGTCACATGGCACAGAAAAGAAGTTTCTTGGTAAATAATACGTCCATCATTTTGGATTGAGAATCACATTTTTTTTTTTTTTTAGAATCTTTTGGATGAAAGTGCACTTTGAAGAAATTTTTCACAAAGTAACTATTCGGAATTTCACACTATTTCACAAATAAACACTGAAGTGTGCCGAACGCACTGTTGCAGGACTATTACTTTTTTGTGTTGACACATTTCTTCGAACAAAAACCACAGGTCGCATGAAAAAAACTCGAATCACAGAAAAACACATTTAGAAGATTCTAGACGAGATTCAGCATAACACTGCCGTCGATGATAATCACAGGTGAGCACAGTACTGAGGACTAAGCAGTCTTTAATAAAGAAAACAGCATATTTGAAGGAATGGCGCCGCGCATCACAGGCACATCAATCAGCAACCACGGCTCGTCGCTTAAGTGGAGGGGTAATGACATACTCCTTATTCCAACATCACTAGACACAGAGACAGGAAATGGCAGGGAACTTCATGAAGAATATTGTTCTTTTACAATTTATCCGGAATACGTCGAAATCTCAGCATACATCTATTTTAAAAGGGAAGGGGGGGGGGATTCTCTCTCTTAACTATGCATTTTTTTTTTTGTTGTTGTTTAGGTTGGAGAAAATTCGGCCGATATAACCAAAAATATGTGACGAGGATTCAGTGGGGTTCGTTTACTTAAATGCAAAACTCCAACCGTATTACAGGAACTATCAAAATTTATTTAACATTTTTAAATTTAAAGTTACAAAAGAAATCTTACACTTAATTAATTAAGAGTGAGAGAGAGAGAGTCCACGTTTAAAAGGTACGCCTTGACGTGATCCACAGACCACAAAGGTCTTACATCTTTTTGGTCGAGATAAAAAGTTGAAGTGGTCGTGATTTCATAAGAATCATATAACACTCGTCACTACAACATCGCCGAATTCAAACATTGGCACACTGAACGAACTGTGGATAAGGGTTTTATTCACGAGCCAAATGATTACCCCCAAAAAATCCAGCAACCCCGATGAAAACAATGAAACACGTGATGCAAAATGGTTGCCAGAATTAACGGTTCTACGTGTGAATTTCTCAGCGACTCCACAAATCCTGGGAATCATTGTCTAACCAAAATGATTGCTACATATAATGTAGAAATACCAAGAAAGGCATCTGGTAAAACAACTGACAAATAGACTTAACATACATGAAAAGTGATTTTAAAGACCGCATCTAATTTCGAAGAGAGAGGCGGCAGAAAAACATCTTGGAGGTGTTTATATTACAGACCGGCATTCGCTTAAACAAGTGTTACTTAAAATTACATACTGCAAGCAGATGGATGGGAAAGATGCAGATATCAAGGCATCTGGTTTATAGTTCGACTATTATTCACGATAACGTAGATGAATCGCATAAAATACATTCCTTTCACTTTTGTTGTTAATAGATTTTCAACGGTTCCATGTTAGCAGTGACAAAGAATGCTTTTCATTGCGGTTGGCAAAATTCGATGTAATTAAATGAAGAGATATTGTTACTAGCAGCTGCGCCTTATAATTTTTATTTATTTCTTTTTGATTAAATGAAAAGGGAAAGGAATTGAATATCTAAGCGCAATGAATCAAACATGTTCCAGAAAGGAGAAAAACAGTTTAATAAAAAAAAAAAAAGTATGGTTTTAAGAAAAGGAATTTATCTTTATCAGTATGAAAGAAAAGGGGGGGATGACATGTTTAAAAGTAAAAAAGTTAGGTTTTAAATTAATTTTGAATAAAAAGAAATATGTGAGAGAAATCTGTCACAACTGGTTTATCCACAAAATAATATAAAAAATAAATTATGTGTACCACATGTGACATGCTATAATAAACAATAATATATGTGACTCATACTCGTACATTATTGTCATTAAATTAATCACATTTTTTTGGCAATAGATTTTGTTTACCATACAAGTTTGATGAGAAAGTAAACAAGTATCCTTTTATTTTTAATTTTGTGATTATTAGTATTATGCCATTTATTTATTTATTTGCTTTGATTTTTTTTTTTTTTTTTTCAAATCTCAAGTTGTCCAGAAATTCTTTAGAAAATACAAGTTGCTTTCTAGACTTTGCCAGGATTAAATCTGTGATGGATTATTTAGTTTATTATTATTATTAATGTTAGAAATAATTTCTAAAAATATATCCTTCAGAAAAAGGAAGTAAAGTGGAATATAAATTACTCTTCAAAATGCTATTTATGAGAGTATTAATTTCAGCTTTTTTTTGTTTTAGAAATTAGGGCTAGTGAAAATAAATTTATATCTTAATATAAAAAATATTTTGTTTTTCTCCTTTTTCAGAAATTCTTTTAAAGTGCAGTAAAATTAGATGTATTATATAAATTATTTAAATATTACTTCTATTGTCATTTTAATTATCAATTAATATTTTCAATTATTACAGCAAAGATAGTTGAAACATTTATTCTTTTGATTTTTTAATGCATTGTGTAATCAGCTGATTATTACACAATTTTGCTACACTAATTTGAATTTCTGGAGAACCTGGGAAAATCAGAGAATTTGGAAACTGACCAAAAATAAGTTAGGGAAAAATCTGCGAATTTCAATATTTATCCAAAATCTGTAAAAGTCAGAAAGGAAAAGGAAAATCTGATACCTTATTAGTTTCCTCTTGAAACTACAATTTAAAATGGAATCTAATGAAACTTCCCATAAGCACTCTGCATTTATCGTTGTAAAATAATATCATTAAAAATATGATTAATTTATTGCATTTTTATTAATAAATGTTTTTCTAGAAAAAGCCAGATATTTGGCAGGGTTGGCACGGTTTAAACCAAACGGTTTAAACCAATTGGTTTTTTTGTCAAAAAAACCATTTGGTTTTTTTAGAAAAAATCTAATATAATATTTTATCTTTTTTGTAATTTAATTGTTTTAAATTATAGATAGAAGTAAATTCTACTTTTAACATTTCATCTCAGCAGTCAACATGAGACATAATGAGCCTGGGTCATGTTTCTATGCATGTAGAATGAAAATTAGCATGTGCTGATGAACATATCTGGTACCCTAAATATTTTTCTTAAAACATATGAAATTAGAAAAGATAAAATAGATAAATAATATTCAATATTTAGCATAAAATATTTTCATTTAAAAAATGCAGATTTTTTACAGCAGTTAATAACAAAATACAGTGATCTTTAAGATTTTGGTTAAGTTGTAAAAGAAAATTTTCTGGATTGCAATTGGGGAAGATTATCCTTAAAGAATTTAAAAGAGTAACTTAAGATATCAAATTGAATAACACAGCTTGCAAAAATTGAGTGCTAGTTATAGCATTTCAATAATACCAATCAATCTTTTCTGTTAGTTACTGAATCTAATGGCCAAAAATGTTGACTTGGACACTTGGAGTTATCACTCAGAAAACAAAATAACCGGAAGTATTTGGATATCAAAATAATAATAATAATAACAACCACAGAATAATATATTATATTCATGAAACTGCATCAAATGTTTATTGATTGATTATTATATTATTAATCAAAGGATTCTTCATACGATTTTCAAGGTATCAATGCTTCACTGTGTAGAGCAGTTTACTTTGAACATAAGACATAGCTGTTACTAATAATGTTTAAATTAGAAATGATTTCAATTTTCTATATAATTGACTGTAATTATTTAATTTAAATATTTTCAAAAGTTATATTACTTATATAATATCCAAAAATGTTTATTTTATCAACAGACATGCATCTGTATGCAATAGGAAATTATATTTAAAAAAACCCGGTTTAAACCAAAAAAACCTGGTTTAAACCAAATAAATCGGTTTTTTTGGTTTTTTACAAAAAAACCTGTTTTTTTTCCAACCCTGATATTTGGCCTTGCCCTGGCAGTGGGGTAAGACTGTATAGATATGTTAATCTTACAGAAAATGAAAATAGTTTAGGTTTTCTATTGAAAAGAAGCAAAATATTATATTTTACGACTTTAAATAAGGAATTTGACAAATGATATTTCAATGATAAATCTAATCATTTAAAGGCAAAATGATAATTATTTTTATCTTCGCATCGATAATTTCAATTACAATTTGATACAATGATAATTACAATTTGCGAAATTGCATAAAAGATATTCACCTCTGCATCATCTTTAGAAAAATCAAAAACATTGTTGCCCTTGTACTGGCTGCCTTTTTATGAAGTATTGTTTACCATCCAATCTTACCCCCAACCAAATGAAAGCCTGAAAACAAACTTTAAAAAACACCTGTAAATGCTAGCGACAGTTATATTGTGGAAAATAAATCCTTTTTAAATATGCTATACACAGTAATGGGAATAGTTTCAGTAATTTTAAGTGTGCTGATATTTAATATTTTTGAAAAGTAGAAAATATTAAAACAAAACAAAAAATGATAAAATACACTTTCAAGCATAGAAATTAAACCAATACCAGTATGGAGATTCTTTAATAGCTAAGTATTTCAACTATTACTCCCTAGAGGACTACTTAATTGAACCAAAAATAAGATATCTGACTACACAGTTTTTACCAGGGCTGCGGAGTCCATGGGAAAAATGGTTGACCTAGGATATTTTAATAACTCCAACTCCTATTCCGACTCCGGCTGGCAACACTAATACTCAGACTGGGGTACAAGTGTTGCTGTTGGTTAAAATAATGATGGAATATAAGAAAAATAAAGCTAAAATCTCATTATTTTGGCATTTATCTTTTTAGGGCTTCAAAAATATACAAAATAAATTATATTTTCTGCTTTATTACTTTTACAATTCCTCACCCGCAAACCCGAAAAATCAAACAAGTCTAAAGAACACAAAATGGTAATTTTACTATTTTGAATCTGCAGACTGAGAAGAAAAAGCAAAATTGTTACAATTTAGTTATTGTGCTGTGTCCGCCTGACTCAAAAAACTTATATGGAAAGGAGGAAAATATTATAAAGATGAAAATTTTATTATTTTGGAAATAATTTGGATCGTGTGGATTCTAATGAAATTAAAAAAAAATTGCATTTTTTGAATTAAGTTTACAATTTTGGCTTTATTTCGGGTTCTGCAAACCTGAAAAATGCAAAATTCAAAAAGTGAAAGATAACGAAATTTTACTATTTTATCGTTGTTGTAGGTACTGCTGAATCAGAAAAAAAAAAATTACAATTTCATCTTATTTTGATTCCTGTGTACAAAAATAAATAAATAAAGGAAGAGAATTTTTGCTTTTGGTCATACAGACTGGAAAAAATTGAGGGGGAGAAAAAAGGCTTCTATTCCAATGCTGTGTCTAGTTCTTAGTTCTTTTGCCTCCAAAAATAGCGCAGAATTATAATTTTTGCATTACCTCCGATAAGAGATCTACATGAACTGAAATGTTAAGGCCCGTTCCCTAAAACATTCCGTCATTCTTTTATATTTATTCTCATCCCAATCATGCCTATTGTAAATTGCACCTATTTTATCAGTGTAGTTTAATTCTGTCAAATTTGTTATATTGGTCTTGTCAGCCTGCTCAATTTTTTTTATCAGTCTGATCCAGCCCATTAACATAAATTGTCTTAATTCTACTTACCCGGCCTATTTGAAAAATTGCCTTCATTTTCCGGGCCTTGGATCCTTCCAGACCTCTGTATCTCGGGTTCTATCTGCAACCCCCAAAAATACGAGGCGAAGTACTTTTATATTAAATGTAAACTATCTACTACAGTTATAAATTAAAACAGCTTTCATCTACTCTGTATCTACCCTGTACTTACTCTGTACCTACTACTGTATTTACTTTGTACCCCACAGTATATTGGTCATCTTTAACTTGAGTAGCCTGACATAGTCCATAAATAACAATAATAATTCATTTTATAAATTTAAAATTACATATAATTAGTTTAATTTCACTTTAAAATGTTTAACAAAAAAAAATCTGGACTCAACTTGTTTTTTAGCGATTCAGACTCTTTTGCTCAAAAATGGATTTGACTTCAACTACGCAGCCCTGGTTTTAATCTACTTCACACAATTGATTTGTTCCAAGAAATCATCATTTAACATGAATTTATTTTAACATGCATAATATTATACTTTGAAAGGGTGAAACCTAATTAAAATTTCAATCTTTGCAATAAAATATTATTTTATTATTATACATTATTTAATGGTGTTTTTATGGTACTCTTTTATTATTAATACATCTTGAATTGGTGAACAAATAGCATAAATGTCATACAATATATATATATATATATATATGTTAGATAATAAATCTATGTATTATTTAAAAAAAAAAAAAAAGTATTATTTAAATGAAAGTCTTTTTCAAGAATGCATGTTTAAGCATGACAAATGCTCTCCGAGCCAAAGTGAAAAGAATAACAATTATAATAAATTTTAAAATGAATATTAGTTTTTAAAAAGTTACAATTAAACTGTTCCAACCAATGCATATTAACTGAAAACTGCCTAACTTTTATGTGAAAACGTAATTGTCATAATATAATCTTACTAATATTTTTTCCCCTATGTTTAAATTCTAACAAATATAAATTGCATTTTGTTTTTTATTTCTTAAAACATTACATTATATTTCATAAAGTGTGCAATTAACTGTTATTATTGTATATGTATCAATTTTTTTTAAATACAAGTGGAGGAAAATCTGTCAAAAGCTCTAATCTATCAATTACATTTTGCTTTTAAAAAATTTATAATATCTATAATCTGCATAATCTTTTAACAAATTTATTGAGTAATAAAAGATTTAAAAAATATATTAATTTGACTAAAATCATTTTAATAACGTTCCAGTTTTCTAAAAGATTATGTTAAAGAAGCTGTTTTGAATGCCTACTTTAAAGTTGAGATTTTTATTACTTTTTTATGCTCTTAATTTTATAATTTTATTTGTTTATAATTTCTCTTATTTTATTGTATATTATTAATTTGTTTTATAAAATTGCTATATATGTAACTGTCCTTCATGGTTTTAAATGTGAATTTGTCTATTTTAGGTCAATTATGCTCTATGGCAGAATTTACCAGATCGTGAAAAGATTCCATACTTAATGCGAGAAATTAAACTAGCAGTTACAGATGACTGTTCTCAGAAATCTGATTATAGCTGATTAGTGTAATTAAGTTTTTAAAATAAAGTATTTGTTAGATTAAATTTGTTGGTATATTTGACTATAATTTGTCTGAAAGTTTATTATGTTGTAATGAAGAGGGCTTTGAAGCGTTTTCTTCTGAACTAGACATCAGTCGTGTAAATTAGGCACGACAATAATACAAGTATAATTTTATGCATAAGTCTACATTTTTCAGCCCAAATTATATATTTTACAATTCCTTACTTCATGAGTTCTGACTCAATAATTGGACATGGAGCTTTCTTTCTCCCAGCATGCACCTAAATTGCATCATATCCTTTGCTTGAGCATTTGATGGCCACGTTTAATGGTTAATCAACAAAATTTTACCAACTCTAAAGTAAAATTCTGAAAAATAGAGCATGCAGTATAAAGATGAAAGAAATTTAAAATAAAGAAATATAGCAGATGTTCTTTCACTCTGAATAAAAGACATGCTATAGTAGGAAAGCCTTTTACTGTAAAAGATTTCTGTTTTTCATTTTGCCTGCCTATTAGCTATGCTTCTGGAGAGTTTTCTTGTATTTTACATAAAAAAAAAAAAAAAAAAAAAAAAAAGCTAATTTAGATGCACAAAAATAGCATCTTCAGAACATGTTTTTTTTTTAAATTATTATTAAGTGCCATAAATTGGTTATATGTTACCATTTAAAAAAAATGAAATATATTATGGTAGTGATAAGATAGACACTAACGTGATGCACTGACCCACTAAGACCTGGACTTTGGATAGATAAATAATGTTGTGTTTCAATGTGTAGCCACTAAAATATTTTACTTCTGTGGCAGGGAAACAAGGACCTCTCCCCCCCCCCCCCCCCGTAATTAGGAAAACATTTTTCTCTCAAATTTTAGTTTAAAATTAATTTGTATTACGATTTGCAAAAATAAATAATAATTTTAAAAAATCAGATGTTTCACCAGGTGTGATTCTGTACTGAATTTTCCAGTGGGGGGGATGGTCTTCAGTTCGAAAATTCGGGCATTAAAAATATCGTAAATTTTGACAAGCAGTCACCAAAAAAGCCTGCAAATTTCATCAAAGGATTGCAAAAAAACACTAATTTCGTGAAAGAATCGCGGAAAAAATGTGAATTTCATCAAAGAATACCAAAGGGACATTTTGATTTCCAAAATAGTTATTTTCTGCTCCAAAATGAGCATTTTTGCTGCTCCAAAATAGTTATTTTCTGCTCCAAAGTGGCTTTTTACTGCTCCAAAATGAGGATCATGCTGTTCCATGCCTGATAATGAATAATTTTTGTCAGAATCTTCTAAATAACAAAGTAAAAGCAGAAGTGGTGCTTTTTTACTTTAGAAGTCCTTTTTTATAGTGCTTTGCTGCATGATTATTGTATAGTTATTTTATTAAAAGTTATTTAAATAACCACAGCTAATGAAATTTCAAAACCAAAAAATAATATTTCTCTATAGAAGTTCCTTTATAACAAAAATACACTGTCAAGTGCGAGTATTGCTTGCACACAGAGGGTTCCGTATAATAAACATATTAATTAGTAACTGTATTATTACTAAAAGAATTAAAAAAGAAAATGACATACTTAAGTACTTATGTACCAGTCTGTTCATAGATTTATCTTGTTTATTTTTTTCCTAAAATACCCATGTAACTTTTATACTTATTACCTATACTAAAGTACATAAGCATCTACTTAATTCTTATGTTTTTTGTATAAATAAATCTAATAAAGTGATGAAGTAAGTGATGATGAAAATCAACATATCAAAATCTCCCATACAGATAGATTGAAATCTATTGAAAGTGCTATTGAATATATAGAACACAGGGTTTGCACAGACTCCTTAGACTCCTTGGAAACTCCTTAGAAATGAAAACATTCCCAAGTAGTACTTAGAACTACTTAGATAAGCAAACCACTCCTTAGAAACTCCTTAAATTGTATTGCGGCTTCGGACACAAGCAATATTGTTGCCGAGGGAAAAAAATCGTGATTGTAAAACGCATGGTAAATCTTCAATTATTAGGTCCGTAAAGTCAGTTTTTCAACACTGTTAACTGATCTTTATTTTAAATTTTATCGATGTTTGGCATTTAGCCAAAAATCTCGGAAAAATCGCGTTTTTCGCAAATATCTCCCCAAAAATGCCGTCAAATTTCGTCAATCAATCGCGGAAAAAATTCCTAAATTTCGTCAAAGGATCGTGAAAAAACGCGAATTTCACCAACAGATCGCGGAAAAACTCGAATTTCTTCAAAAGATGCGATTTCCTTAAAGACAGCGAAAAAACGTGAATTTACTCAAAGGATCACGAAAAAATGCGAATTTCCTTAAAAGATCGAGAAAAAAAGCGGATTTCCTCGAAAGATCGCAAACATGCAAATTTCCTCAAAAAATCGCGAAAAAAATGCGAATTTCCTCGAAAGATCGCGAAAAACACGCGGATTTCCTCAAAGGATCGCGAAAAACACACCAATTTCGTTATAGGATTGCGAAAAACACGCGGTTTCCATCAAAAGATAGCGAAAAAAACATCAGTTTCGTCAAACGATGGAAATAAAACGCGAATTCCATTAAAAGATCGCAAAAAACGCAAATTTCCCCCAGAAGATCTAAAAAAAACGCGAATTTTTCCCAGAAGATCGCGAAAAAAACGCACATTTTCCCATAAGATCACGAAAAACACGCGAATTTTTTCAAAAGATTTCGAAAAACACGCGAATTTCGTCGAAAGATCGCGAAACATTTCGTTAAAGGATCGCAAAAAACACGCGGTTTCCATCAAAAGATCGCGAAAAAAACGTCAATTTCGTGAAACGATCGAAATAAAACGCGAAAAACACGCGAATATCGTCAAAGGATCGCGAAAAACACGCGGTTTCCATCAAAAGATCGCGAGAAAAACGTCAATTTCGTCGAACGATAGAAATAAAACGCGAATTCCATTAAAAGATCGCGAAAAAAACGCGAATTTCTCCCAAAAGATCGCGAAAAAACACGCTAATTTCGTCAAACACTCGCGAAAAACACGCGAATTGCATCATATGATCGCGAAAAAAATGCGAATTTCGTCAAAGTTTCACCTTCAAAGAAATCGATTACCGCTATTCTAAAAGAATAAATTCAAAACTTGTTATATTTTTCCTTGTATGTTGAAATTAGCATTCTTTTTTTTTTTACCTTTTAAAATTTTCTTTAAGATGTATCATGTATGTGATGTTACATAATAAGTGTTTGGGGGTTTGACTAATCTCTGTTTATATGCATACAAAAGTTGATTGTCTATTTTGTATTTAATCTTAATAAATCAGTAAGCAATGTGTGAATACTGTGCACTTTCATCATTAACAATTAGATTCTAACAGAGTAAAATTTGTTTTTGTCTCCAAATTGGGCATTAAAAATTGGAGTGTGCATACCACATAACGATGCCGCACATAGAAGCAACAACAATAACAAAAAATAGCAAATCCTTATAATTTTTTGCACTCCTTGGATTTTTTCGGTACTCCTTCGATTTTTTCTTCCCGACTCTGTATGAACCCTGAGAACAACAAGAAGAAGCGACACCAGCAATCCTGTTATCCTTAAAAAAATGGCGAAACATTGCTGCAGAAAAACACCAAAGTAACGTAACACAAAAAACAATTAAGGACTTTTTTAAAGGTAAAAGAACTCTTTAATTATCGTAACAGTATGAATTGCATGTGGTGTATCTGTATAATGTTTGCATTTGTTGAAATATATATTTAAACCTATACGATTTATTTTATTTACACTTTTTGCTTTAACCCCTTCAAAGACGATCGTCTTTTACAGAATTTTTAATCTTTTATCACCGGTTTTTCAAAATGGAAATTTTTGCCTAATTGAATTGGGGAAAATGCTCAGATTAAATGAGGCAAAATTTACTATGGAGAATAATCACTGATTTTGAGCACCTTACACAGCATGTATACCAGTCCCCAAGGGGTTAACCAAGTTTTTCAGTTACCCAAGTTAGTCTTGTTCCACATTGACTCGGATAACCAAGACTCTACTGTATTTTTTACTTTTAGACATTAAAATGTAATTTTTAAATTTTCTATGTTATAGAGTGAACTTAACTGAACACATTTAAAAAGTTTCAGACTTTAGTTCAAATGAACACTAGATTTTGGAAGCTGAATTCCAAGAATCTTCAGTGTCACATTGTAAAATCATGGCTCAGTTGCCCCACATAACCTTATATACTAGAAAGTATAAATGGATATATACCATGAAAGTTCAGGTAGATATGAAGCGTAAATAGTATCAATTATTGATATTCTGTATAACTCTTTTTTTGTTTATATTATCCTAATATGTTTATCATAAACTTATTCAGTGCTGACAGTGAAAGTAGTGCATATTTAAACTTTATTTGGCAGTTTATAAACCCAAATTCAGCGTAGTAATAATCTTTTCTTTTTACAGTGTACCTAAAACAAAACCCTTGTTCAAAGTTTAATTTGGCTTGTGCTAAGCGTGCTTCAAAAGAAGATCGCAAAGTAGCAACGCCACCTTTGTTTGTGCATATTTTTTCCTGATAGATTTTCAATTAACCTATAAAGACACGTGTGGCGTATTGGAAGAGCCACTCAATGCAAACCTGTCATGAAATCTATAGTAATTATATTGTTAAATCTAATTAAATTAGTCTATTTTTAATAGTTTGATGTTTATTCCTTTTATACTGCTACTGTGTTACACAAATATATCATTAACCCCTTGGGGACGAGCGACACGTGCCGCATGAAGCGCTCAGAATCCTTGTTTTTCCTCACCAGTAAAATTTTATTGTAAAATTTGCCTTGTTTAATCAGCACATTTTCTCGATTCAAGAAGACACAAATTTCTGTTTCTAAAAAATGGTGACAAAAGATTAAAATTTTCGTAAAAGGCTCCCGTCCCCAAGGGCGTAGGAACCGGGGGAGCTGTGGCTCCCCCTGGAATATTTTAGACGTGCTCGGCTCCCCTGGCAGAAATTCTCTCACCACATCTATTTATGATACATTGTTGAATTAAAAAATAAAGTATACTTTTTCTAGGAAATTCACACAATAAACAACAAAGAGGAGAGAGAGGGGGTGGTGAGCACACTTGTTTGTGCCTTCACCCTTTTTCTCATTATTTACAACCCTCCCGATTTCCAGAAAAAAAGGGGGTCTTATATAGGTATACTGCAAATTACCTGCACCGATAACATATTTATAAAGAGGAGGCCTTTCAAATTGATTTGAAAGAGATTTGTAAAGAATTTGTAAGCAAAACTACAGAAAACACTTTAATTTTTTGTAAATGGAAGTGGGAGAAGCCTTAAATTTGAATATTGTATTCGGGATCGCACATAAATTAAGTTTCTGTGTATCAAGTATATCTATTAAAAATTATTTTAACTGGATTAAAGAGTTGGTGATCTTTTGATATGCTTCTATTTTACACTCCTGTTTGTGAAACGTGCAACACTATGAAGGAACTCTCCGAAATGATCCGCGCCTCTAGCTTTCCGCAATATGCCCCTGCTCCAACTGTTTGTACAAAGTTCTTACGCCACTGCCCGTCCCGAAGGGGTTAAAAGTTGTTATTCATGCTTAAAAGCCGATGGTGCATAGAGTACGCCGCCCATGTCTTTATGTATGTCCAAAGCATCAGTGCCTTTAAGGGTTAATAACTCGGCTAATTACCGACAATTTTTTTCAAAAATCATTATCAACAATCCTTTTATACAGCACTGTGTGAAGAGAAAACTATGCCCGGGGCAAAGTTTCAATTTGGCGCCCATCACCACCACACACATACACACACACTTTTTCTTTGTGGCATGTGTCACAAAATTGAAAAGTGCAGAAACAGAAATAAATTCTGTTGATTACATATTTTGTGCCTGTTTTGGAACTTTGTTTAATTAAAATTCAGAAACTCCAAACAACTAAATAACATAAGAGAAAATTGCACTTATATTTTGGCAAAGAGGATCTCAGAAATGGATGTAGAGAAAATGTATCTTAACAGTACAGTATAGCAGTTTACAACCCTTTTGTATTCCCAGAAGGAAACCCCATGCTATTTTGAAAAACTTCCTAATTGGAAATTTTGCTCTATCTCTTCTCTTTTTTGATTTGCAATGGCTATCTTCCAAATTTTGCCGCTAGGGGCGCTGCTGTCATTTGCATTAGGTCGGACATAGTCGCTTTACTATACCGTTACCTCACTTGCATAGCTGTAGCTCACTCCGTTCGCAAGTATTTTCAGGTTAAAGGAACCTTTCCTATGCACCCTGTATAAATATGTCAATAACGTATATTACTTCAAGTCAATTTGAACTTTCCTTTTTGTTCCATAGTTAAAAATTAAAATGGCTGTGACAGATGGACAGATAGATACAGGAGTGATCTTATAATGGTTCCATTTTCACTTTTTAAGTACGAAATCCTAAAAAAAAAGTTGAAACACATATCAATAACTATATCACCCTCTACACAAAGTAATTAGCCATGCGCAGGTGAGATTCAGGTAACTACGTTGTAGATTTTTCAAGTTTTGAGAGTGCTTGTAGCAATTTGAAATGTTAAATCATAGCTATTCCTTTTCCTCAACTCTATAAATATTAAAAACATTTATACAAGATACTTTAGATATTAAAACACATTTAAATTCTGTTTGGGTTTTTTTGTACATCTAAATTGGCATTGTGTGTGTGTGTATATATCGGCAATTTCTGAAACTTGCTATTTGTCTTCTGAATATGCAAGATATGTGAACTGATAACACTAGTAACTGAATGACAGTAATTACTCGTATAATTGAGGCGTCTGATATATTGGAAACTGAACTTAAGAAGTTATCTAGAATCATTGGAATTTTACAAACGCTAAAACAAAACTCAAAAACGTATAGTATAAAATAGAGTATTATAGTATTTTCAGTAATCCATATTTTCTTTCTTAATTATCCCCCCCCTTTTTTTTTATTAAAACCCCCTTGTAAATGGTGCCTTTGCATCGTACATGCAAGCTGACCTTTGCTTGAATTGAGCATAAGTTGCAGATTGACAGATTTTCATGTCTAACAGCTTTTTCAAAACATATACTTAACAATGCTGTGGCCATTTGAATTCCCTTTTCTTGTTTTGTGTGGAATGAAATGCCATATTCATTTCGTCGTAAACCTGTCTGCCACTGAAAGACTGTAAATAGCATGTCTGTTAATCATTCGATTGTGTTGTACCTTAAATGAAGCTTAAGCAAAACAGGAAGTTAATTTTAAAGGATTTTTTGTGCAATTCTGCAAATGAATGACTTAAGAATTGCACCAATTTATTTGGAAATTGGAGAGTTCAAGCTCAAATCATTAAACAAATTCATTATTTGATGTAACATTACATTCAAAACAACTTCTCATTTCATTATTTGAGACACATAAAATTTAACCGTTACACCATATACTTAAAAGTGTTTTACAAAAGAAAATTTGGTTTTAAATTGTAGCCAAGTGTTAAAATAACAATGAACAGGCAAAGGGGAAATTTTGAAATCTAATATGATAATATCAAATTAATTAAATAACAGTTGTGCTTTAGAAAAAGTACCTTATTGTTTCTTGTTCTTGATCAGTCACATGAAAATGAAATAGCATACATGGAGTCCCTTTTGTTGTAGATTGCTTGATGTTATGCTGAAGCCTTCGATCATATAGAACTAAAAACGATAATAAAGCTGCTACAGAAGTAGCTTTATTAAGACTACTGCACCTTTATTAACTCTAAATGGTCCGGAGTTACAACTGAACAAGTCAAGCTTTTCATTATTAAATGCGCTTATAAAAGAAATAAAATTATGCATTGATATTAAATTTTTGAATATATGACTTAATCTCTGTGCCAACAGAATGAAAATTGAGCAAAAAATTAAGGCATTTTGATGCAATCATAATTTAATGTTTTGATCTTTTATAAAAATGACATTATTTGCACTGGAAACATTTTGCTCTTCAAACATTAAGAATCTATATTTTATTTCACATTAGCAGAACCACCTACCTTTGTTCCTGTTAACCATGGAACCTTCCATATAAAATAAATAAAAATGCAATAATGTGGCGATCACAATATGCGCATTTGTTCCCATAAATCATTAACACTTTGAGGTCTAAGCCCGAATGTCACTCGGGTTTTTGTTGAAGTGAACTAAGCCCGAGTGTCTCTCGGGGTCAACTTTTAACTATCTGAGCTATAAAAATACCTATTATATACGTTTGCAGTCTTTTCAAATATTATTTATGAACCTTTTAAATTCATATTATAAAGCATAAACTAGGGATGCACCAAATCCGGCTCCCGCCGGATATCCTGCTTATTCGGCGCTGATATTCACTCGCGGATATTCGGTCCGGCCGAACACTTTAATATCCGGCTGCCGGATAGTGACTCATTTTTAAAGTTATATTTTTAACATTATCAGTAAAAGTTAGTACAAAATTAATTTGCTCCTTACCAACATTCTCCCATTAAAAGCAATGCAAAAAAAAAAAAAAAAAAAATCACTAAAATGAAATTATATGATTATATACAAATGAAAATATAATATTTAAACTATAATAACTAATTATTTATAATTAAATTTTATTAAAGGCAGCTATGATGTAGGAGCATTAGGCACTCTGTATTTTCAGGCTGTAATCTCTTATTTTTTTTATCACAAACATTTTCTGCTTCTGAGAATAAGCGTTGACACCTGGTGGTCTGTTTTTCTCGTGTTTTCAACATTTTTCAGGCAAAAACGATTTTAATGAATCTTTTTTCACTATTTTGTTTATAGAATGAAGACGAGCTGCGTTAAAATAATACGGGCACTGATTATGAAAAGAATTGTGCCACTTTTTTGCTCCCTTTGTTTTACAAAACAAGATATTTGCAATGAGGAGCTCCTCTATTTAAATTCTATTAGAAAACATTTGTCATAGGAAAATTAACTATTATGTATATAGGAAAAGAAAAAGTTATTCCAATAAGATGTTTAGTAATTAGTAAATAAACTAAAATTATCAGTAAGAAAACATTTGTCATATGAAAATTAAGTATTAATATGTATATAGGAAAAGAAAAAAAAATATTTCAATAAGATCTTTAGTAATTAGTAAATAAACTAGAATTATCTGTAAGAAAACAAAGAAATAAGTGTTTGTCCTTTTATCTACAATGAACCTGAATAAAAGATAAAAACTACTTTGTATAATAGAACAAATAGGCCAAAGTCAAAATATCATTAAATTTCAATATTAAATTAAACTAGAAAGCATTTTTTTTAAGTAACTTGAACTTAATAAATGAATGTATAATTATTAATATTTGAATGACATAAAATTATATTAATTTAAAGTTTTTCTCCATAAAGCAGGTATAAAATAGAAATATTACTATTGAAATTAAAAACAAGAACGTATTCGGCCGGATACCGAATATTCAGTATAATTCTTTACCTGATATTCGGTATCCGATAAAAATCCACATTCGGTGCATCCCTACCAAGTACATGTCCACCAAAATAGCCTTAATGCCATAACGATTTTGGCAGTCAACTGCGCTTTCGAGATTTTTCGCTTCTAAATTTGGAATAATTTCAATTTTTACGCTGTAAAATTTGGTTAAAAACTGTAACTCAAATACTGATTCCCCCCCCCCCCCCAAAAAAAAAGCATGATTTTTTAAAAATATTTTTAAACAATTTCTTTAACCTTCCTTACATAAGAAAAGCATTTTTTTCGTAAAAAGGAAAAACTGGTCGTTGGGTGCTACTGTAATACTTACCCATCTGTGCAATACTTACATGGATATGCATAATGTAAAATATGAAAATAAAACATGTGTAAACTATTAATAAAATGCATTGCAATTCTAAAATAAATTTAAGCGTATATTTAAATATTTTTTATACATAGTAATGCTCTATTACTGAATTGCGGGCACTACTTGATAATCCCGTCGACCAGTTTCGACAAATTTTATAAATCGCCAAACTACTAGTAAAATTATACAAATTGGCATAATTTTTATTTTAAATAACGAAAGAACAAATAAATTAGTAAAATTTTAATAAAAATACAAATAAAATGTCGAATTAAAAATCATTTGATGACGCAACAAATACGTGTAACGTGTTTAATGTCAAGTGAATGAGACATTCACGATAAGCTTATAACTCCAAAAATGATAATAATATTAACTAACAGATTACTGCGTCGGATTAAGTGTCCTATCTCCAATTAAAATACATCTTTGAATTGAAATTTGAATGAAATACAGGGTCATGAAAAATCGAAGAGTGCGAAGAATATGATTACAAATATCTCGGCAACTCATTATCCGATCGACTTCATTCTTTATGCAAAATTTATGTTTTTTTTTTATTGTCTTTTATACTCACTCCTTAAAATAAACAATTTCGAAAATTTTTATGTACCTTTTATCAGAACGAATATTTCGAGAGTCCGGAAAAAATATTTCCAGATAATCGAGGATAATGATATTCGATAGGCTTCTTCCCATTATTACATGCTAAGTGCGCACCAAACTTCAAGTCTCTATCTCAATTTGTTCGGAAGATAGAGCGTTTACAGACACACACACACACACTGATGGACGGTAATTTTTTTTTCTTCTTCTAAAAATATGTTTTTTTGAATCTCCAGGGATGTAGTGGAGGGTATACGCCGTATACCCTCTGGATGTTTTTAAGGAACACCGTATACCCTCTGTTTCTCAAAAAAGCTATAGTATATACACTGTAGGGTATACCCTCTGCCTTGAGCATATACCCTCTGCTCAGAGCGCATGCCCTCAGCTTTTTTTACGACTGCACCATTGTGAATCTCCAGTGTCTGAAACGTGTAAATCCATCAAAAAAAAAAAAAAAAAAAAAACAAAAAAAATCGATTTTTAAAACGATTGCAAGACTTACCCTATACTATGTATGATGGGTAAGTAATAGCTGAATTTATTCTTTTCAAGCTTTGCATATAGATAGGTTATAAAAGAGATTATGACACAGGCTGCTTATTTCATTTAAACATGTGGTTTTTAATAGATTTCTAAACTTTATTTGAATACATAATTGATATATTTCATATAAAAAGTTTTTTATGGTGCAGTTGGTGGGTGATATAAAAAATTATGTTAAATGTAAAAAATCCATTACTGTTTTCAATTAAAAACCATTTTCACCTGTATTCTATAGAAGAGTTGGGTCCCCTGGTTACTATAACCCAAGTTCTCACTCGATTAGTGGTTCTGCTTAACCCTTAAATGGCTGATTTTTCAGAAATCATTTTAATAATGTTTTTTGACTTTCATTTTTTAAGTAAATCATGGGAAAAATATAAAAAAAAATCATATTTTGTTTTAACCTTTAAATGCCGGATTTTTCAAAAATCGTTGTAATAATGTTTTTCAGCTTTCATATTTTAAATAAATCATGGGAAAAATACTTAAAAAAATCATATTTTGTTTTAAGTATGGTTTACGGCTAAAAAACAGTTTGTTACTAATCGGCAATACTGGTCTTTAATTGAAAAAAAAATTCCTTGATAAAATTCTATAATATTAAACACACAAGAATTTTAGGAACTATAATAAGAAATAAATTTTACTTCCTCACTGCAGAACAAAATAGGGTATTTCGCAAGCTTCCAAACAAAACAAAAAGAACAAGTAGCAACAATTGAAAAAATAAATCTTTCTTTATTCTTAAACAGCATAAGTGTTGCCATCTACATGTTGGAAATCGATTTAATAATATTTTCAGAATGTATTTTATTGGCAACATTAGGCATTATAGTTTCAATATTATTCTAATAGTATTTTAGAGCCTAAATTGGATATGTTGCCGAAAAGCAACACCCGGCATTTAAGGGTTAAGTATGGTTTACGGCTAAAAAACTGTTTGTTACTAATCGGCAATACTGGTCTTTAATTGAAAAGAAAATTTTCCTTGATAAAATTCTATAATATTAAACACACAAGAATTTTAGGAACTATGATAAGAAATAAATTTTACTTGCTCACTGCAGAACAAAATAGGGTATTTCGCAAGCTTCCAAACAAAGCAAAAAGAACATGTAGCAGCAATTGAAAAAATATATCTATCTTTATTCTTAAACAGGATAAGTGTTGCCATCTGCATGTTGAAAATCGATTTATTAATATTTTCAGAATGTATTTTATTGGCAACATTAAGCATTATAGCTTGAATATTATTCTATTAGTAATTTATAAGCCTAAATTGGGTATGTTGCCGAAAGGCAACACCAGGCATTTAAGGGTTAAGCGTTTTGCTTTTCCTAATAACAAGGAGTTCCGATCCGGGCTACAAAATATAGGTGAAAACAATATAGTATTTTTATACTTTTGAAAAGTCGTTTTCAAATTTCAAAAGTTGTCATTCCTTTTTTTTTATTCAAAACTAATAGATTTTTTCATTTAATATATATTTTTTAGATTTTTCCCTAACAATGCCAATTATTTTTATATGAAAAATAGCAATTATCTATTCAAATAAAATTTTGAAATTTATTAAAAGCGATACTTCCGTATTGGCCTCGTGCCAGGAATTAACTGTCGAAGAAATCGTCAAAAATCGCTAGCCTTTTTAGGTAGATTCCTATGAAATACTGCCTATTACAATCTCCCCTATGTTGGAATTTCTGAAAATTTTTTGCAGATCTACACCGATCATGACCCCACCCTAGAACCCAAAACCACCCTCAGTAAAAAACTTTATCATTTTTTTATGGACACGATAACTTCCGTAATTCTGCACAAATCTCTTCCAAACTGATACACAAAATCAAGGGGCATAAAATCTCGGTCAAGTTCGTTAATGGGTAAAATCGGACCAAGAGGATGGAAATAGGGAGGGGATTTCTGAAAACCGAAAAAAAAAAAAAAAACATATCTTCTTAATTTTTTTATAGATCAAATCAGTTTAAAATTTTTTATTAATTCTGAAAATAGGGCCAAAGATTTATGTAACACAGATTTTTGATAAAATTAAAAATGGGCTCAAAGGACGCAAAAAAAATAGGGATTTAGGAAGAAAAAAATTTCATAACTTCGTCAATTCTCAAGATATCAAATCTAATTGAATTTATTATATACCTTCTTAATATTATCTACAACATTTATATTGACAAGTTTTTGATAGGACCAATTCTTAGAGCAAAAACAAATTTAAAATATATAGCGGTTGAAAAAAACAAAAACATCGTAATAAGGATATATTGAAATCCAAACTGCTTATTTTCTGACTCATTTTTAAATTCATTTTTGCTCTTAAACGCATTCAATTGGTAGATTATCTTATTCAGAAACTGTATAATGTACCGTAATGGTCAATGTTTTGATAGAGGCAGAATATATTTTTAAAAAAATGTCGAAGTGGGCATTTTGAACCGAATTTCCTGAAGCGATTGTGTTGGAAACGAAATATATTGTCCTACTGAGAAAATAATTGTTTATGAATCAAGTTTTAATTAATTGAATGAAAAATAAAAACACAGGTCGCTTATAAATCTCTTCAAAAATCACGTCAGCAAGTTTCATATTTTTTCTTTTAAAAATGAATCTGAAAATGTGCCAGAAAATTTCGAGTTGTTGAGCATGGTAAAGTATTTTTTTGAATACCGCTTTAACATGATTCTGATAAAACCAGCGCTTATATAAAAATGAAATAAAAACTCCTCAAAAGCGGCCAGATAAAATTGTTAATTTGGGCTTATCTCTAATCATGATTTAGTTTTTGTTGTTGAAATTAGCACAACTTCGAAATCTACCTGCGCCTGTTGCCGAGCCGGCAGTTTTTTTTTTTTATTCTGATCATTTCTGTGGTTTAAGCGTAGTTCGATTACATATCTTAAATTTTTGTTTTATTTACCTCTTATTATTTTATTTTTAAATTGATAAAGTTTTAATTCCGTTATGGAATATAATGCAGAAACAAAGGCTGAACTATTTTATTTATATTAATTTAAGTGCAAACAGATCTGTCTTTTGTAATCATCTGTCTGCAAGTGACAGAGATAGTTTTAAAAAGATCATGCTTCAAAAATTATTTTAAAAACAAAAAAACAACAAAAAAAATGAGTAAATTGCGATACAATTTTCAAACAAATTACGATATAGTTCTCAAACAAATTGCATTTGAAAGTACATTTTTTTCTCCATTCGACAGTGTAAAAATTGTAAATGTGCGGTATTTAGAAATTAAGGAAATTGCTGTAAAGGTTAATGAAAGTTAAATTTATTGGTCTGCTGTTGCCACCGTCAAAATGACGTCAGCGTTACGCACATTTGTCCTTTATAATATAGATAAATACGAAAGTTTAAAGCATTAAACGAGTTTCTTATTGCGAAAAATACACTGACAAACTTGCTTCAAACTAGAAAATACGTCAAAGCGTTTTTGTCACATTATTGGAAGGTCATGACAAGTTTCACAACTATCCCTGATATCAACCTTTCAAATACACTGGAATTTTGTATGAAGTATTCTTCTTATTTTTTCATTATATTATTAATATGCAAGGTTAGGTTATCAGCAGGTGTTAATTTATCTACAGAACTCTTTATTAAGAAGTTATTTGTTCTAGGAAGATTTTTTTTTTTTAACCTCCTGTGGTTCAAAACTTAATTGAAATCAACCAGCATGATTTCGCGAAAACAAAGGGAAACAATTTACTGTAAGGAAATTGACCTGCATCAGCATTGTTCGAATTTCGCTTTGCACAGAAAGTTATTTGAATGTCAGATCCATTTTTTAAGATACATATATAGGGAAACTGCTATTATTATTAATTTATAAATTTTTTTTTTATTTTTTTTTACGAAATTCTGTGTAGCGTAAATGAAGCACCACCACCATTTGCCAGGATGGACAAACGCCCGCTATTAAAAATGTAAAAAAGAAAGAGTAAAACAACAATTAAACTAGTCGGATGTGACAATCCCAATACTTTCTTCTATCTCATACATGTTAATGTTTCCTGAAAAAAAAAAAAAAAAGCATATCAGTGCCACCGGTTGGTTGATTTACACCAAAATCTAATCAGCAAAAACTTATGTCAAGTTGTAGCTGAATCTGAAGTTGATGAAAATCCGTGCATTAGTTTTTAAGGCAGAACTATTGCGGAAACAGTAAAAAAATCTACACAGCAGCGCCACCTTTTGGGCGATTTACACTAAAAACTAAGCATCACTAATTTATATCAGGGACTAACTGAATCTGAAGTTTGGTGAAAATTAGTGCATTAGTTCTTGAGATAGAGCTATTGCCATAATCATGAATAATGCCGCATAGCAGCGCCACCTGTTGGGCGATTTACACTACAAAGTAATCAGCCCCAAATTATATCAAGGACTAACGGAATCTGAAGTTTTATAAATATCCGTGCATTAGTTCTTGAGATATAGCTATTGCGGAGATCGTGAAAAATGCAGCATAGCAGCGCCACCTGTTGGGCGATTTACGCCAAAAACTAATCAGCACCAGTTTATCAAGGACTAATTGTATGTAAAGTTTTATTAACTTCCGTTCATTAGTTCTTGAGATAGAGCGCCCACAAAATTTGTGTCACAGACAGACATTTTGTAAAAATATGTTTTTCGGGTTCTCTGATCTCTAAAACGTGTGAATCCGTCGAAAACCAGAATTCGAAAATTTTCATGAATCCAATACTTTCTTCTTGTAAAGATAGAAGAAAGTAAAAAGGAGCATTGAATCCTACACTATATTTTACTAATTTTTATTCGATAATATAATTTTAAAGCAATAGGTCATAAAAAACACGTCAGAAATTGTATGTCAAACAGGGCAAATGAGGTGCGTTCGTATTATAACTAGTTTTATAACTATTCAGATTTTGGTACAATAGCTTTTGCACCTTTATGCAAAAATACATGAATACAAAATTTATTGTGATTATATATGTTACCGGCCAAACCCGATTATAGGCCAAACTAGATTGGCCTAGGCCAAACTAGTTTATCCTAACGCGCATCGGATAAACTAGTTTATCCTAACGCACATAGGATAAACTAGTTTTTCATAGGCCAAAGTAGTTTATCCTGACGCCCATAGGATAAACTAGTTTTTACTAGGCCAAACTAGTTTGGCCTAACGCTCATAGGATAAACTAGTTTATCCTGCTATTCATTGGTCTGAACTAGTTTATCCTAGGTCGGCCTAGATTATCATAGGCCAATTCAATTTGGCGTGATGTTATTGATCCCATAAAGACCGCTTCGGCGCCAACCTTCTAGTTTATCCTCGGCCAATTCAATTTGACGTGCTTTAATTGATGCCAACCAGTGTTAAGCGCGCTCACAGGGAAAAAAAAAAACAACAACAAAAAAAAAAAACGAACTAATTTAAACTCAAATTTAATTTCTCAAAAATGAGTGAGATTCACGCTCAAATTCAAAATTTTTCAAACGAATCCGCTCAACTCAAACACATCTATATGGAAGTGTTCACTAAAAACTCGTTTTTTTTTCTTCATTATTATTATTTATTTTTTTAAAATATAATAGAAGTTTAGCGTCCAAATTTACAAAATGTTGTGAGCTAGTCTTTCGGTTATTCGATGTAAGGGTCTTTGCGGGCCCGCCCAATTTTCCTTCCCAACACTCGGTCCGGGCTTGGTTTGGGGATTACCTTTTTCGAGAGGTTCGGACCAATATGGACCGGGACTCAATTTCTTTCCGGCTTAAGTCGGGACTGACTTGCATTCTTCTTTAGGTCTGGACCGGCAGGATCTGTTCAGTAAAAATATCAGTAATATTTGGCCGGCCCAACTTTTTTCAATGCACGTATTTTTAAATCGCTATTATTCCACAATTAAAATTTATGTATAATACATTATTTTTTGTAATATGAGTAGATGCATTTTTAGGTAATAAAATTAAAGTACGGTTAAACCTGAGAAAAATAACCTGCTTATGACGGAATCCCGTGTTTGACAAAAGAAATATGTTGATCTATGTAAAATGAGGATATTAGTACTTGTAAAAAGAATATAATGCATTTACAACAGACGATGAACCTTCTAATAAGGGAACCTGCCTATAACGGATATTTATTCTTTCCTATGAAATTCCGTCTTAGAAGATTTTATTGTAAATAATTTTTTTAATTTTTAAATCTACAAGCCATAGAATGTGGATTAACGATATTAATGATTCTATTGTAAACTATATTGATTTTTTAATGAATCTCTATTTGTATGTAAATATCTGAATAATTAGTAATACCATTAATTTTTTTTACACCGCTTTGAGATTGGAAAATCTGAAAAATTTATATAGAAGAACCTTCTAAGACTGAATCGCATAGGAGAGAAAAGAAGCTTCGTTATAGTTAAGCTCCTTTTTTAGCAGGTCCGTCGTCTCTAGCAAATGTATTACGTTTTTTTTAAAACGGGTTGTTATATCCAATTTGCACCGATTAAAAAAAAAAATCCGTTTTAAACAGGATTTCGTCATACACAGATTCTTCTAACAGGTTTTACAGTACTGTATCCCCATCCGTATAAATGTATATGTACTATTCTTTAAAGAGAATTTTAATTGTGGAATAATGGTAGCTTAAAAATATATGTATTTTAGGCCAAACTGGGACCGGGATTTTTTGAAAATTCCATATTTCTGAAAGAATATCAAATGTACTTCTGATATTCGTAATGATGCATTTATTCATCTCTCTATTCTAAAAAAAAGTAACTACCGCTGTCACCGCCGCCAGTTTTGAATTTTTTGTATCCGGAGGTCTTTCTTCGTTAATATTAAGAAAAATGATGCATACAAAAATATGAAAATCGGTAGTATTATACAGAAATGTTTGATAAACACGCTGATGCAGACAGTTTTCAAATCGAAGAATTATTTTAAGATATATTTAATGCTAAAGTTGGACAAAATCGTTCCACTAAAAAAGTTTTATAGGAGCAAAAACTATTCATGGGAATTTAATCATTTTTAGATCATTTTATACGTTTGAAGTTCCCGGTGTGCAGACTGTATTTCTTTTTTTAATTTGACTTATTTTTTGAGGTTTTATTTCTATTTTAAATTCAAATTTTCAGCATTTCTAGAGATATTTTTTACGTATTTTAGAAAGTGATATTAATTTAAACTGTTGCCAACTGTATAAACAGCGCAAACAATAATGTTTGCTTCAAATAAAAAAAATATTTATACGTGTAAACAAATTAAAAATTTATTTACACGTGACTATTATAAACAGAAAAAAACATTTGGAATTAGAATTAAATAATTATGTACAAAAAACAGGAACTTATTAAAAATTACGTCAGAAAAACTATATTTACACGTGAATTTTAAGAGAGAAAGGAAATTGTAAAATAATAAATTCATTAACATGCGTTAGAAGTCTTAAATAGGAGAAATTACGTCATATTTACGTCACATTACAGTTATTACATAAAATGAACACAAAATAATATTGCAAAACAGTTTAAATTTAGAAACTGCGCTAGACATTTATTTGATATTTTGAGAGGATACTTTTCAACTATTTTTGTTAGGAAAGCGCAAATAATATTTCATTTCTAAATAAAGTATTTTCACGTGAATATTAAAAAGAGAAATAATAGTTTGGTCAAAATTACGTCAGATTAAAAAAGATTAATTTAAAATGTCTTATTTAAAAGAACTTTCTTTTCGCTTTGTTAAAAAATACCGGGAGACAAAGACTCTGTTTACATAATTCCTTTTATATTAGCTTATTTTGAAATGTTTAACTTATTTTACTTAATCAAAGACGAAAAGAGCGATTGTATCTTTGGTACTACTTAGTTATCCCGTCGACCAAAAATCTATCATTCGCCAAACTATTAGATTAAATGCCAATAATGGTTGATCGTAAATGTCACATTAACTTGACTTTAAACCCCTGACCGCCGAGCAAAAGGGCAAGATTGTAGTGTTGTTTTCTGTGTAATTTTTTTTAAATGCTTAAAAATGATGTTTTTTCTAACTTGTTATAAAAAAAATTATTACGTATAGGCGATTAAGCCTCGAGAGTATTAATCATAACTTAATTTTTTTAAACTGACTTATATCTGTAGAATCCTTCTATATATAAAAAAAAGTTTTGATTTGGAAATGGACCAATGAAAATCTGCGTAGCTATTCCGGGTAGATCGGCATCCAATTTGAATGTTTAAGCATAGCCTTTCATCGTTAATATTAAAAAAACTGTTGCATACAAAAATATGAAAATCGGTGGTATTATAGAGAAATGTTTGATAAACACGCTGATGCAAACAGTTTTCAAATCGAAGAATTATTTTAAGAGATATTTAATGCTAAAGTTGGACAAAATCGTTCCATTAAAAAAGTTTTATTGGAGCAAAAACTATACATGAGAATTTAGTCATTTTTAGATCATTTTATACGTTATATGTTCCCGGTGTGTAGATTGCATTTATTTTTCTTATTTGACTCAATTTTTGAGGTTTTATTTCAATTTTAAATTCAAATTTTCAGCATTTCGAGAGATATTTTTTACAAACTTTAGAAAATGTTATTAATTTAAACTGTTGCCAGTTGTATAAACAGCGCAAACAATAATGTTTACTTCAAATTAAAAACTTATTTACACGTGACTATTACAAACAGAAAAAAAGCTTTAAAATTAGAATTAAATGATTACATGTTAAAAGCAGGAAAATTACGTCATAAGAACCATAGGCTACCATAGGAACCATAAGAACCATAATTTAAATAATGCTCCTATTTTTTTCCGACGCCAATTTGGCGAAAACATCAATAGCATAAACAACAACATCCGGGTTACCATATCCAGCAAAATAACAACACTTTAGCACCAATTAAGTACCCGTTGTGTATATGAAATTGGCGTCAGAAAAAAATTGCGCCAATGACATCTGTGCCGAACCATATTTACACTTGAATTTTAAAAGAGAAACGAAATATTAAAATAAAAAAAAATCATTATTATGCGTTAAAACTTTTAATTTGAGGAAATTATGTCATATTTAAAATGACAAAAAATATACCAAAACAATTTAAATTGAAAAATATATTTGCGCGAGATATTTTGAGATAATCTTTTCAACTATTATCGTGAATTCGAAGACAGCGTAAATAATATTTCCTTCTAACAACAAAAGTATTTTCAAGTTAATATTAATAGGAGAAATAAAACTTTGGTGTAAATTACGTCAGATTTGAAACGATACATTTAAAATGAATTATTTAAAAGAACTATCTTATAGCGCTGTTAAAAAATACCGGGAGACAATGAGACTGTTTACTTAATTCATTTTACATTAGCTTATTTTCAAATGCTTAACTAATTTTTTTAATTAAATACGAAAACAGCCATTGAATCTATTAACAGCAGCAGATTTGGTCTTGAAAATCCCCAATCCAAGGAAAACGAATGGAAACCCGTTTACAGAGAGATCGCTATTTTTTTTTTCAATTTTAATTCAATATTTTTAAAGCCGATCAAATTAGCGTGCTTTTTGGATGTGCCTGAACGGGGGTTGGCGAGCGTAGCTCGTAGGGGGCAGAGCCCCCTAGTTATATTAATTTAAATAATGCTCCTATTGCAGTGAAAATTGCAGCTTAGTGAACAGATATATCAGTTCGCGACATTGAGAAGGTTAAGCAAGTTACACGTGTCTAAGACATCAAGTTATTTTTATTTCGTCGTTTTATTTGTATTTTTATTAATGTTGCACTAATTTATTTTTTCGTTATTTAAAATAAAAATTATGTCAATTTGTATAATTTGGCGAGTGGTTTGGCGATTTATATAATTTGGCGAAATTGGTCGATGGGATAATCAAGTAGTACTGCAGCGGATTTGGCCTTAAAATTCCCCAATCAAAGAGAAATGAATAGAAATCCGTTTATAGGGAGATCGCCACTGTTTTTTAAATTATAATTCAATCTTCCGAAATCTTTTTAAAGCCGATCAAATTAGCGTACTTTTAGAGTCTGCGGTGTCTGAACGGGGGCTGACGAGCGTAGCTCGTAGAGGGCAGAGCCCCCTAGTGTGAGAAAAAAAAAAGAAATCTAAAACAAAAATCCATGGGTTTTTTTTTTATATTTTTTTTTCACATAAATATCACTTGGCTTTGAATTATTTATGAATAAAAGCATCATTAAAAATATCAGAAGTACAATTGATATTCTTTCAGAAATCTGGAATTTTCAAAAATCTGACGAAGTCTCGGTCCGTCGATGCCCGATTTTCGAGGTTATAATGTACATTATTAATCAATTCTCTAAATTGTTCCTTTTCTAAATTTTATGATAACCTCTCATCCCATTCGTTGGTCCTTCAGCACACAATTTGTCATATGGAACTTATTTTGTAACTACCGGCGGCTGTGAAATGGGGAAGATAGGGGGACAGTATCCCGCTCCTCATCGAATAAAATATATTATACAGGGGCAATACTGCTTTGCACAAGGTTGTCGCCGAAGCAGTAGTTGGGATCAATAAAAACACGTCGATCTGCATTGGCCTAGGATAAACTAGATCGGCGTAGGATAAACTGGAAGGTTGACGCCCGGGACGGTCTTTGGGATCAATAAAATCACTCCAAATTGAATAGGCCTAGGATGAACTAGATCAGACTAGGATAAACTAGTTCGGACCAATGAATAGCAGGCTATACTAGTTTATCCTATGAGCGTTAGGCCAAACTAGTTTGGCCTAGAAAAACTAGTTTATCCTATGGGCGTTAGGATAAACTGGTTTGGTCTGGGAAAAACTAGTTTATCCTATGGGCGTTAGGATAAACTAGTTTAACCTAGGAAAAACTAGTTTATCCTATGCGCGTTAGGATAAACTAGTTTGGCCTAAAATCGGGTTTGGCCGATAACATGTACATTAAATTCAGTAATACGAAAATAATATGACTCCATCTTAAATAGGACGTAATCACCATGGCTACTTAGAATCACTACCTATCATGAGATACCACTGAATTAATTACGTATGATAGGATTTAGCAGAATGAAGAAAACTTGTATTAATATCTTTTTAAGTTTTGATTCGATTTTCATAAAATTTGAAATGACTCGACAAAATTCTGCATCCATTATATATAATAAATTTCAAACCATTCGGTTGGGTAGATTTTACGCTATTGTATGCGGACAGACAGACGGACCAAACGATGACTATAAGTACTACGTATTTATATAACTAGGGGGTGTCTGCCCCCCTGCTTGCTACGCTCACCAACCCACCGCGTAATAGCTTCGCGATTCCATTCGGTATCGCGAAGTAATCCCTATTTTCTAGCCAACCCCAGAGGTAATTGTTTCGCGTTTCCATTCTAGATCGCTTTGCGATCCCTTATTTTCTATGCATTCAATTTTTGCATTCCACTTGGTAAAAACGCGCTCCTCCCCAACTCCTGACAATTTTATTTCCTTATCTTCAAGCACATAATCATTAGAGCTTACAGAGTTTCATAATTATAAGAGTTATTAAATATAAAATTATATGTATACGAATATTGTAAATAGTTAGTGTTTGTGCTTAAAAATAATCTAAATATTTCAATTAAGCTCTATTCATAAGCTAATATTAGTTTTTGTTGCATTGAAATATCTCAATTTGTCGATTTTCTGCAAGTAAGTAAACCCAATTGGATTTTAATGGGAGTCTATGGAAATTTGGCGAAATACTGGAAATAGCGCCAAGTTAGCTTCACTTTTGGCGACTGATTTTGGTCTCCAAATTTGGCGATATATCGCCAAGTTGGCCA
Source organism: Maratus speciosus (assembly GCA_963932465.1). Taxonomy (NCBI): domain Eukaryota; kingdom Metazoa; phylum Arthropoda; class Arachnida; order Araneae; family Salticidae; genus Maratus; species Maratus speciosus. The sequence goes on along the minus strand of OZ010795.1, from coordinate 326,850,167 downwards.
CAAATTTGGCGGTGTTTGGCGACAAAGCCGTCCCCTTCTTGGTAATCCTCTTAGCGTCAGAAAGCTCTGACCAATCAGATGATTTTTGCGGTATCTACGCAGATTTTCATTGGTCCATTTCCAAATCGTTACATTTTTTTATATATAGAAGGATATAAATTGTTTTGTTCTATTTATTAATTAAACTTTTTTTATTTATTGTTATTCCCTTTCATTTATTTTTATTCCTACAACAACATCCGGGTTACTATATCAAGCATATGACTATATCGTACATTACAAAATCGTATATGACATCTGTACCCAAAGTTCAATCTGCGGACCTATAACACATCTGTTCCTTTTTGAAATATACGTGTTTGCGTTATGTTATTTGGGTACTTTTCGGTTAGCCGGGTGCTAGTTTTTATATATACATATATATATGGGGCATTCGCACAATCTTTTGACTTTTATGTCCCTGAATAATAATTTTTATTTTAGTACATGTTCTTGTGTTTTTTTTTTTTTTTTTTTTTTTTTTCTTTCACATACTGGGGAAAATTCCGTTGCATGATTGCATAACAATATTAACGAGATAAATAAGTTTTGGACTATGTTGGTGGCCCAAATACCAGGAAAACTCCTATACCGTCCAATGTCCCTGATGCTAATTTTTAAGTTTGGAGCTGTCTGTATAAAATTGTTTTAATAAAAGTAATTCGATGTAATTTTTTTTCCGAAACTGGAACTATTGTTTTATATAAACAATAGAAAAACAGTAGAAAAACATTAACCTGCACACATTTTTAGGGTTGTTATTATTTTTTAAACTCTGTCCCTTGGTTTTAGATTCCTTACCGTCCCTCTTCTAAAATTATACAGAAAATCACTTCAGATGCGGCAACAGAATTTTTTTTCAAGTTTTTTCTCATGCAGAAATATGCTAGAGAAAGAATATTAAAATTCTTTGACAAGAAATTTACTGCAGAATTTAAATCAGCATTTAAATATAAATTTCAAGCATCGTGCCGTCTTACCGTTCCCAAGGTTTATTCCTGCACTTTTCGAGGTAAATTAACTTTTTTTTTTTTTTTTTTTTTTTTTTTTAATCCAATGTAAATAACTCTTTCTAAAAATCAATGAACATTGTGGTTACCACTTGCTCTTAACATGATTTGCCTGAAATAGGTGGTAATTTTTCTTAACGTTCCATTCTTACCGTCCCATTTTTTTCCCATTTCGTCCCTTTTTTCCTATACCGTCCCCTTTTTTAACCTTACCGTCCCTTCTTTAATATCCCTTTAAGACAATGTTATACGAAAATTTTGTACTAAAAATACTACATTGTTATTATTTCTTATTTGAATGTCCTGTGGGTACTATGCAAACTCACTATAAGTAAAAATTTAGAAGAAAATAAAAAGTTTTAGTGGTAAAATGGTAAGGAAAATTAAACTTGCAAGTTTAACATAAACCTCAGTTAAAAAAAAAAAATTTCGCTGCTGACCATTTTTTTTTTTTTTTTTTTTTTGAATCATTAAGGCATTCGTCTATCAGATTAAAATGTTATTTTAGCAAGTTTAATTTCACCAGATTTTTATTCCCGAAGTCAAAAGATTGTGAAAATGCCCTATACATATATATATATATATATAAATGCATATAGCGGGTGTCCTACAAAGGACTGACTGATTTTAAAATTCAATAACTTGCAAACGGTGACAGATATTTAAAAAATTCTTGCAGGAGGGTTATGCATAAGGTCAAAAGATTTTTTACAGTGATTTTCGATTTTAATTCGAATTACAAACAATAGATGGCACTGCGATCAATAGACGCTAAATTCAGGCTCGATTTTTGGTACTTCGGGATGCACTCAATACATTTTAACCTCCTTTTTTCGCATGGAAGGAGAGAAAGGCCAAAAAATCGAGCCTGTATTTAGAGCTTGTTGCTTACAGCGATATCTATTGCTTGTAATTCGAACTAAAATCGAAAATCACTGTAAAAAAACTTTTGACCTTTTGCATAACCCTCCTGAAAGAATTTAAAAAAAATATCTGTCACCGTTTGCAAGTTATTGAATTTTAAAATCCGTCAGTCCTTTTTAGGACACCCGGTATATATATATATATATATATATAAATGCATATATATGTATGTATACATACATATATATATATTACCATTAATTAAACATAACCTACCACCGTCAATTATTATGAATTAAAGCTGTAAGTATTAAAAAAAAAAAAAAAAATATTATAAGAATTATTATGGAAGAAAAAAGAAAAAAGTGGACACCGACAAAAATTGAAAAGCTTATACATTGAATTACGTTATCAAGGGCACAGAATTAATTCAATGATATAAGCAAAATGGTTGTTTTCTGTGGGAAAAATAAGCTAAAGCTAAAATTAATTTTCCCCTGTGCCCGAACAACCACTAAAATCAAGTGAATTGATTAAAAATGAAAGCAGAATAGAAACAAATAATATGAAATGGAAGAATCAATAAAACGTATTTAAATATTTATAGGATATAAAATATAAATAATAAACACCATACCGATTAATATTTCAGTATTTTACAAAAATCCATGTGCACATGTCTACCAGTATATCAAAAAGATTAAGGTGAATAAAACAGTTAAGAAATCACAGTAAATGATACCAAAGGATGCAATTAATACATTTTGAAAAAAAATTTGAAATACCTTGTAAAACAAATTTAATCTAATATAAAATAAATATATATTAATTACATTATTTAAAATGCACTATTAAATTAATAGATAACAGTTTAACAATATCGTCAAAATTTAGCTAAAAATACCCCCTGGTGTATAAATTATAACTGAAATGGATCTAGAAAAATTAAAAATTAGAGCAATCTGAAAGACACAAATTTGGTGCTGCCATCTATTATTAATTATATTAAACATCTATCGCAAGATAAAAATTTGTAAGCTTTTGAATGTAAATAACTGTTTAAACAGCAAAACCAAACAAATCCTTATATATAGAGAATTATAAACCTAATATAAATCACACAATGTATTTAAAACTATTGTTAATAAAATTTAAAAGCATACAATATATTCTATTAGCTAACTTATTTAAACTAAACTAAGAGTTTAAATAATGCTAGAACATTGATAATATATAGCATATAGCTATATGCTATAAAACAAAATAAATTCAGTAATAATTAATATAAATAATTATTAAAAATTATATAAAAATTATTTTTTAATGAATTATATATAAGATATTTATAAAATGAACAGGAAATAAAAAACATGTGGAAGTATATAGAAGGTTAAATAATACTTAAAATCCCATTACTTAAAAAGCACAAATATAGAATGTGGATTATTTTCAGGCATCCATAAAAATCCATAAAGTATGAATGTGGGACATTCAAAAACATTAAACCGATAATAAATATTAAAAAGAATAGAGGAATAATAATAAAAATAATTACCCAATTTTAATGCATACAGTATAACTATATTTATATTAAAACTACTTATATGTATATTATTCACTATAAGAGTGGCATACTATTAGTAATTAATATGATATTGTCCTTAGTAAATTAAAATTTAATAACAAATAATTGTAAATTAGATTAATGAATAATTAAGCTTATTATAATATTAATGAAAATCTCCAATTTACATATAAAATATCAAATCAACATCCACATAAAATACATAACAAAAATATAGTAATAATACAAGAGCCCCGCTTTTTTTTTTTTTAATATAAATAATTAACCATTGCGTATTATCCAGACAACACCACCCTCCTCCGTACTCTAACATCTGCCCACCCAACCAACCTATAATATTTTTTTTATATTATTTTACAATTTTTAATTTTTTATAGATATTTTTTTATTTTATAATTTTTTTTGTAATTTTGTTTACGCATGTGTTAATTTGTGTTTATAGATCATGTAAGAAAGTACTAATTGTATATTAATGAATATATGAATTTTTTTGGAAAACCATGATTTAATGCATCATAAATTAGTTTTTTAATATTATTGTTAATTAGAGGAGAAGAACATAAACATTTTATTCTATATAAATGATTAAGTATTATATTACGAAATACAGAATGATGTAGACAAGATTTAAAATTTGTAAATGTATTAACTGTGAATTTAAATTCTTTACGTTTGTCATATAAATCTGTGATTGTTTTATTGTCTTTTATTGTAATTTTAAGATCTAAGAAGTTAATTGTATTGTTAGATAAAAGGTTTTCCGTTAATTCCAAATTAGTGGGATAATCAACTGGAAATCGAGTAATTGCAGATTGATCAGTTTCAATTAAAATGATGTCATCAATATAACGATATAAATGTAGATTATTATTAGTAAAATTACGTTCATAATGAGATAAGTATAAGTCTGAGAGTAAACTGGAAGTACAACCGCCTTGTGGTATACCGACATGCTGTAAATAAAAAGTATTATCTTGCAATATATAATTATTATAGATAATGAAGTTAGTTAAAGATTTAAAATATGCAATATCTATATTAGATGGTAATTCCAGTTTTTTGTAATACTTTTTAAATAATGCATTTATAATTTTATGTAAATCTAATAGGTCTATATTATTAAAAAGATCTTTGAAGTCATATGTCGTTATATTACAAACAGAATGAAGATTTTTTAGTATATATATACATATATATGTATATATACGTATATGTATGTATATATATGTATATATAACAATGGTGCCCGGCTAACCGAAAAGTACCGTTATTTGAGTTTAATGTTTGATATGAAAAAAAAAAGCACAGATGTCATATGCGCCCCATATTGGCGCGATTTTTTTCTGACGCCAATGTCATATACGCAACCCGTATTTAATTGACGCCAAAGTGTCGTTATTTTGCTTGATATGGTAGCCCGGATGTTATTGTTTATGCTGTTGATGTTTTCGCCAAACTGACGTCGGGAAAAAATCGCGCCAATATGGGCATATATGACATCTGTGCCAAAAAAAAAAAAAATACAAATCTTTTAAAACAGGCAATAAACGTCGTTTTTTGTTTGTTTGTATTCTGTAAATATTCAAACATTTCTTGATGGATTGCTGCTTTTACGATTTTGCTAAATTTTAAACCATAACAACATTGTTTCTAACATTGCTATTGTTTGATGCCAAGCTTGGCGACATATCCACTGATTGAACTTTAGCCACCCTTTATATATTACGGTATTATTTTAGAACATACATACATAATAGTCATACATTTTCTAAAAGTTAATATAATTAATATTATCATTCGCGATTAGATGCGACCGGAAAATACTCTACTTCTTTGGCGCGATTTCAAAAAATCGCGAAATCGGCGCGTTTTTGCGTCTTGTATCCTAGAGCTGCCACCAGGAGACACTACGCAAAAACGCGCAATTTCAAAATGGCGGCAATGAAAATAAACAAAAATTCGTAAAATCAAAATTCAGATTGTTTTTAAAAACTACTTTTTAAAGCAGTACATTTTATAAAATAGAGCAAAAAAAAAAAAAAAAAAATTTCACTTATTCCTTTGATGAAAAAAGATCCTTTGAAGAGATTTTTTTTTTGATCAGGGGGGCGGAAGCCCCTCTGAACCCCCTGGTTTTTTATTGATCAGCACTTATTCACGGCAGTTGGCGGATCCCTCTCTTGTGGCGTGTAAACTTTTATGACGTCTTCCAAGAACAATCTGAAGGCTTTTTCATCCATCGAGTGATTGTGTTGCCTCCTCCGCACATATTCAAATAGGTAGGAATCAAACATATCATTTTTGTCCGGAATATTCCGCAACATTTGTTTGATCGCCACCCAGGTGCCCTCCATAGAATTTGTGTGGGCGCCAGTCTCGGGGTTAACGCAATGCAGGCAGTGGTTGCCCCTCAAATGCTTAAAACCTTCGTCTTGCAAACAATCGTAGGCCTTCCAACAATCTGAAATTATCGTTGTCGCTGGTAACACACAAATACTCTTTACCTCCTTTCTCAACTACCTGAAAAAAACATCTATTCGTACCTCTTTCAAGGCCTCCAAACACCCATTCTCCTTTCACATTCTTTCCTCTTCCGTACATCATTTTTCCGAACTTGCTTTCATCGATCTCGACAATCGCTCCTACACCACCAATTTTCACACTTTCTTCCAGAATCACCGTCTGACACACCTCTCTACAAAAACTATACTAATTAGTCGCAGACTTATCAGAAACATTCAAATCAGCAATTCTGTATGCAAATATTTCTGCATGCATTGCCCAAACCACTTGCGTGCCTCTTTCAAAACTTTACACAAACTATTCAGCCTACTTTCTTCAAACCATGTACCCTTCCTTATACTTCTGGTTAGTTGGTGAAGATTGATTTTGCCTTGATCTCTGCAACGCCATTCATAACCATCACTCAGATTGTCATTTTTCATCAATTTCATATCCCTTCCACACTTATACCCTGTTCACACTGCGTTATCGGAACTCTCTTAAACCTCCGAACTCTCTGAGGGAGTTCCACAAACTCTCTGAGAGAGTTTCAACTTTTTTCGGGCTAGAGACAGTCACGACCATGCACTCTCGCTGGCTGTAAAGCTTCGCATTAACTGATTGGGTGTTGCGGGCTGTTTTATCTTAGGCGCATGCGCAAAGAATACAGTGACGTTCACTGAGTTATCTTAAGTGAGTTTTTCCATGTGAACAGGTTTCCAATTCCGGGAGGGTACCACCTCAAAATTAAGAGAGTTCCGCGGCCTAAGATATCTTAAGTATCGTAGTGTGAACATAGTATTAGGACTTTCATATCTGGAAGCAATCAGACCCTCTTTCATGCACCATTCAAATATATATTGCTTCTCCAAAACATTCACAAGAGAAAAATATCCATCCGAATATTTATCCTCTTAAACAGTCATCCAAATTCTTTCTATAATCCATAGCTTCCATGGCGGTTACTAAGCGGTACCTGTCCAATATACAAGAAGAGAGAAAAAAAAATAAAAATAAAAATTGTAATTTAATAGATTACAAAGACCATTTGGAATTTTTTTAATAATCGAATAAATAAAAATCGAAAGCAGTTCCGCCGAATCATCCACAGATCGCGGCAAATCACCTTCGTAACAAAATTTAACCGAAAAATCTAAATTTCGTCCACCAAATTCCGTCGCATCCTCTTCAACAACAGATCGCAAAGATCAAACTTCAGACGACCAAAACCTTCATCGATAAACTCTCCAAGTCTTGTTTCAAGAAGAAAAACAGTTTACAAATCGAAAGCACTTCCACCGAACCATCCACAGATTGCGACATATTACCTATGTTGAGCTAAATTTTTTCCGGTTAGAATCGACCTATTGTAAAACACCGTAGCTAGTGGATTAGAGCCCCTCAAGACATGGCCTTTTACTATCAATCGATTAAGCATTATGTTGTTTCCTTTTTCGCATTCGTCTTTTATTCTGTAATCGATTTTCATGGGCTACATAATCAGTTGAAGACCTCGATTTTCATGGCCTACATAATCAGTTGAAGACCTCGATTTTTGCTTTGCAAGACGATTTTCATTTCGGCGTCGCTCTTTGGCTTTGGATTTTTCCATATCTGATAATTTGCGCCTATCCATTTTGTAACTTTTTCAATTTTTAACGATTTTATTCCTCTCTATTACCTATTCAAATAAAAATTCTTCTAAAAGTAAAGAACATCGTGGAATTTCGTTAAAAAAAATAAAATGCGAGCATCATTTGACCCCTTCCTCGACCGAAAACAACAACCATTTCCAAATGGTTTATAAATCACTCGACTGTAACGGAGACATACTTTCAAAACGGTTTCTATCTATACTTCTATACTTCCTATTATAAAGAGGAAAAAATTGTTTATTTGTAGGAGGTAAGCTCTGGAACTACCGAACCGATTCCAAAAGTAATGGTATCAAAATGATGGTGTTGGTCCAACTTAGAACATAGGCTATATCTTATGTCGATGCCACTACCCCAAAGGGGGTGTAGGAGCAAAAAACGTTCTAAAAAGGCGATTTTAGCGTTACTGAAGGGCCTAGAAATATGAAATTTTAAATATTAGTTACTTATAAGATATAAAGGATGTCTAAGAACAGTTCTTAAACAATTCGCAATTTAAAAGGAGTGAAAATGCACAAAAGCGTTCTAAAAAACGTTCTAAATGGTAGTTTCTACACAATCTCGGGAAATACCGAACCGATTAAAAAAATATTGGTGTCAAAATGAGGGTGACAACGCTTGCTCCAAGATGGGCTATGTTTTATGTCAGTGCCACTACCCCAAAGGGGGTGTAGGAGCGAAAAACGTTCTAAAAATGCGATTTTAGCGTTACTGAAGCGCCTAGAAATATGAAATTTTGAATATTAGCTACTAATAAGATATAAGTGATGTCTAAGAACAGTTCTTAAACAATTCGAAATTTAAAAGGGGTGAAAATGCACAAAAAGCGTTCTAAAAAACGTTCTAAATGGTACTTTCTACACAATCTCAGGAAATACCAAACCGATTTAAATAATATTGGTGTCAAAATGATGGTGACAACGCTTGCTCCAAGATGGGCTATGTTTTATGTCAGTGCCAATACCCCAAAGAGGGTCTAGGAGCAAAAAACGTTCTAAAAATGCGATTTTAGCGTTACTGAAGCGCCTAGAAATATGAAATTTTGAATATTAGCTACTAATAAGATATAAATGATGTCTAAGAACAGTTCTTAAACAATTCGAAATTTAAAAGGCGTGAAAATGCACAAAAAGCGTTCTAAAAAACGTTCTATATGGTAGTTTCTACACAATCTCAGGAAATACCAAACCGATTAAAAATATATTGGTGCCAAAATGATGGTGGCAACGCTTGCTCCAAGATAGGCTATTTTTATGTCGGTGCCGCTACACCAAAGGGGGTGCAGGAGCAAAAAACGTTCTAAAAATGCGATTTTAGCGTTACTGAAGGGCCTAGAAATATGAAATTTGGAATATTAGTTACTTATAAGATATAAATTATGTCTAAGAACAGTTCTTAAAAAATTCGAAATTTAAAAGGCGTGAAAATGCACAAAAAGCGTTCTAAAAAACGTTCTATATGGTAGTTTCTACACAATCTCAGGAAATACCAAACCGATTAAAAATATATTGGTGCCAAAATGATGGTGGCAACGCTTGCTCCAAGATAGGCTATTTTTATGTCGGTGCCGCTACACCAAAGGGGGTGCAGGAGCAAAAAACGTTCTAAAAATGCGATTTATGTGTTATTGATGGGCCTAGAAATATGAAATTTGAAATATTAGCTACTTATTAGATATAAAGGATTTCTAAGAACAGTTCTTAAACAATTCGAAATTTGAAAGGGGTGAAAATGCACGAAAATCGTTCTAAAAAACGTTCTAAATGGTTGTTTCTACACAATCTCAGGAAATACCAAACCGATTTAAAAATAATGGTGTCAAAATGACGGTGACAACCCTTGCTCCAATATAGGCTATGTTTTACGTCGGTGCCACTACCCGAAAGGGGGTGCAGGAGCAAAAAACGTTCTAAAAATGCGATTTTTGCGTTACCGAAGGGCCTAGAAATTTGAAATATTAGCTACTTATTAGATATAAAGGATTTCTAAGAACAGTTCTTAAACAATTCGAAATTTAAAAGGGGTGAAAATGCGCGAAAAGTGTTCTAAAAAACGTTCTAATGGTGGTTTCTACACAATCTCAGGAAATACCAAACCGATCTAAAAAATAATGGCGTCAAAATGATGGTGACAACCCTTGCTCCAACATAGGCGATGTTTTGTGTCGGTGCCACTACCCCAAAGGGGGTGCAGGAGAAAAACGTTCTAAATTGCGGCTTTTGCGTTACGGAAGGGCTTAGAATCGTGCAATTTGGAATGGTAGTTAGTTATAAGAATTCAATGATCTCTAAAGACATTTCCTAAAAAACTCGAAATTTAAAAGGGAGTCAAAATGCGCAAAAAGCGTTGTAAAAACGTTCTAAATTGCGATTTCTATGCAATCGTAGGAAGTACTGAACCGATTTCAAATACAATGGTATAAAAATGATGGTGACAGATCTTGCTCCAAGATAGGCTATATTTTATATCTGTTTCTACTACCCCAGAGGAGATGCAGGAGCAAAATGCGCGAAAAGCGTTCTAAAAACATTCTAAATGCCGATTTGTCGGCAATATCTCAGGAAGAATGAACCTGATTTCAAACGTAATGGTAGGAAATTGATGCTGACAGCCTCTGCTCTAACATAGACGCTATTTTATGTAAGTAGCACTATCACCAAGACGTTGCAGGAGCAAAAAAGCGTTCTAAATTTCGATTTTTGTGATCGGTAGGGGCTAGCAACTTAAAATTAGGCATGGTACATATTTATTAGATATAAATGATCTTTAAGAACAGTTTCGAAAAAATTGGAAATTTAAAAAGTGGTGAAAATGCGCGAAAAGCGTCCTAAAAACGTTCTAAATTGCGATTTCTACTCAATCTAAGGAAATACCAAAGCTATTTCAAAAGTAATGGCTGCAAATCAATGGTGACAGTACCTGCTATAACATAGGTTATATTTTATGTTGCTGTCACTACCATCTGAGGGTTGCAAAAGCAAAACATGTTCTAATTTGCGTTTTTTGCACAACTGAGGTTTCTAACACTTTGAAGTATGGCATGGTATTTACTTACAAGATGCAACTGCTTTCTAAGAACAGTCGAAAGAAAATTCCAAATTTAAAAAGATGAAGTGAGTGAACAGTGTTATAAATTACAATTTTTAAGCAAACTTATAAATTACCAAACCGATTAAAAAAATAATGATGACAAATTGTTGGTGATAGAACCTGCTCAAACATAAGCTATATTTTATGTCTGTGCCACTACCACCAGAGGGTTGCAGGAGCTAAAAACTTTCTAAATTGCGATTACTGTGATACTGAAAAGGCTAGAAACTTTAAATATGGCATGGTAGTTACTTCTAAAATATAAATGCCCTCGAAGGAACGTCGAAAATAAATTCGAATTAAAAAGGGGTGAAGTGAAGGGGAGGTGCGAAAAGCATTCTAAAAAAGTTCTAAATTACGATTCTATGCAATTTCAGGGAAGATAAACCGATTATAAAAGTTATAGTTGCGAATCAATGGTGACAGTCTCTGATCCTACACAGGCTATATTTTATGCCGGTGATTCTACCACCTGGGATTCACAGGAATAACAAACGTTCTAAAAAAGTCCTTTAAAAGCTTTTTAAATTACGTTTCTGTGGAATATTAGGAAATAACAAACCGATTTCAAAATTAATGTTGGCAAATTAATGGTGACAGTTCCTATTTCAACATAGCCCTTTATGTTGAGAGACGTGGTAGGACTTGGAATTTGACATGATGGTTAATTTTAAAATGTAAGAAGATGGTTTCTAAAAAATTCAAAACTTCAAATGAATACTGAAATGAGCGTATTAATTGAGCATAAAAGTTTCAAAATATTTTCTAAATTATCATTTATTTAGTTTTTTTTTGTTTTATTAATTTAAGTCTCATTTCTGCCTAATGCAGTGTAATAATGATGTTTAATCAAACTGTGTTTTAAATAGTAATTTTTTAATTATTCCTAAAAGTAATATGTACCTTTTAATAAAAAAAAACCCTTTTAATAAAATAAAATATTACCTTTTAATAAAATAAAAATTTAGTTAGTACCTTTTAATAAAAATTAGACATATAAATATCACTTGGCATATTTCAAATATTACGCGAGCAAAGCCGCGGGGTTTGCTAGTCTATACTCCTATTATAAAGAGGAAAAAATTGTTTATTTGTCGGTGATAAGCTCTGGATCTACCGAACCGATTCCAAAAGTAATGGTATCAAAAGGATGGTGTTAGTCCAACTTAGAACATAGGCTATATCTTATGTCGGTGCCACTACCCCAAAGGGGGTGAAGGAGCAAAAAACGTTCTAAAAATGCGATTTTAACGTTACTGAAGGGCTTAGAAATATGAAATTTTGAATATTAGTTACTTATAAGATATAAATGATGTCTAAGAACAGTTCTTAAACAATTCGAAATTTAAAAGGGTTGAAAATGCACAAAAAGTGTTCTGAAAAACGTTCTAAATGGTAGTTTCTACACAATCTCAGGAAATACCAAACCGATTTAAAAAATATTGATGTCAAAATGATGGTGACAACGCTTGCTCCAAGATAGGCTATGTTTTATGTCGGTGTCACTACCCCAAAGTGGGTGCAGGAGCAAAAAACTTTCTAAAAATGCGATTTATGTGTTACTGAAGGGCCTAGAAATATGAAATTTGAAATATTAGCTACTTATTAGATATAAAGGATTTCTAAGAACAGTTCGTAAGCAATTCGAAATTTGAAAGGGGTGAAAATGCGCGAAATTCGTTCTAAAAAACGTTCTAAATGGTGATTTCTACAAAATCTCAGGAAATACCAAACCGATTAAAAAAAATAATGGTGTCAAAATAAGGCTGTCAAAATGACGGTGACAACCCTTGCTCTATCATAGGCTATGTTTTATGTCGGTGCCACTACCCCAAAGGGGGTGCAGGAGCGAAAAACGTTCTAAAAATCCAATTTTTGTGTTACCGAAGGGCCTAGAAATATGAAATTTGAAATATTAGCTACTTATTAGATATAAAGGATTTCTATGAATAGTTCTTAAACAATTCGAAATTTAAAAGGAGTGAAAATGCGCGAAAAGCGTTCTAAAAAACGTTCTAATGGTGGTTTCTGCACAATCTCAGGAAATACCAAACCTATCTAAAAAATAATGGTGTCAAAATGATGGCGAAAACCCTTGCTCCAACATAGGCGATGTTTTATGTTGGTGCCACTACCCCAAAGGGGGTGCAGGAGCAAAAAACGTTCTAAATTGCGGCTTTTGCGTTACGGAAGGGCCTGGAATCGTGAAATTTGGAATGGTAGTTAGTTATAAGATATCAATGATCTCTACATTTCCTAATGAAGACATTTCCTAAAAAAAATCGAAATTTAAAAGGGGGTCAAAATGCGCAAAAAGCGTTATGAAAAAACTTTCTAAATTGCGATTTCTATGCAATCTCCGGAAGTACTGAACCAATTTCAAATATAATGGTGTAAAAGTGATGGTGAAAGATCTTGCTCCAAGATAGGCTATATTTTATATCTGTTTCCACTACCCCAGAGGAGATGCAGGAGCAAAATATGCAAAAAGCGTTGAAAAGCTAAAAACGTTGAAGATGCCGATTTGTCGGCAATATCTCAGGAAGAATGAATCTGATTTCAAACGTAATGGTAGGAAATTGATGCTTACAGCCTCTGCCTAACATAGATGCTATTTTATGTCGGTATCACTATCACCAAGAGGTTGCAGGAGCAAAAAAGCGTTCTAAATTTCCATTTTTGTGATCGGTAGGGGCTAGCAACTTAAAATTAGGCAAGGTACATATTTATTAGCTATAAATGATCTTTAAGAACAGATTCGAAAAAATTGGAAATTTAAAAAGGGGTGAAAATGCGGGAAAAGCGTCCTAAAAACGTTCTGAATTGCGATTTCTACTCAATCTAAGGAAATACCAAAGCTATTTCAAAAGTAATGGTTGCAAATCAATGGTGACAGTCCCTGCTATAACATAGGTTATATTATATGTTGCTGTCACTACCATCTGAGGGTTGCAAAAGCAAAACATGTTCTAATTTGCATTTTTTGCACAACTGAGGGGTCTAACACTTTGAAGTATGGTATGGTATTTACTTACAAGATGCAACTGCTTTCTAAGAACAGTCGAAAGAAGATTCCAAATTTTAAGAAAATGAAGTGAGTGAAAAGCGTTATAAATTACAATTTTTAAGCAAACTTATAAATTACCAAACCGATTAAAAAAATAATGATGACAAATTTTGGTGATAGAACCTGCTCAAAGATAAGCTATATTTTATGTCTGTTCCACTACCACCAGAGGGTTGCAGGAGCTAAAAACTTTCTAAATTGCGATTCCTGTGATACTGAAAAGGCTAGAAACTTTGGATATGACATGCTACTTACTTATAAAATATAAATGTCCTCGAAGGAACGTCGAAAATAAATTCGAATTAAAAAGGGGTGAAGCGAAGGGGAGGTGCGAAAAGCATTCTAAAAAAGTTCTAAATTACGATTCTATGCAATTTCAGGGAATATAAACCGATTATAAAAGTAATAGTTGCGAATCAGTGGTAACAGTCTCTGATCCTAGACAGCATCTATTTTATGCCGGTGATTCTACCACCTGGCGTTAACATGAACAACAAACGTTCTAAAAAAGGGCTTTAAAAGCTTTTTAAATTACGTTTCTGTGGAATATTAAGAAATAACAAACCGATTTCAAAATTATTGTTGGCAAATTAATGGTAACAGTTCCTGTTTCAACATAGCCCTTTATGTTGAGAGAGGTGGTAGGACTTGGAATTCGACATGATGGTTAATTTTAAGATGTAAGAAGACGGTTTCTAAAAAATTCAAAACTTCAAATGAATACTTAAATGAGCGTATTAATTGAGCATAAAAGTTTCAAAATATTTTCTAAATTATCATTTATTTAGTTTTATTTCATTTTATTAATTTAAGTCTCATTTCTGCCTAATACAGTGTAATAATGATGTTCAGTCAAACTGTGTTTTAAATAGTATTTTTTGAATTATTCCTAAAAGTAATAAGTACCTTTTAATAAAATAAAAATTTAGTTAGTACCTTTTGTTAAAAATTAGACATATAAATATCACTTGGCATATTTCAAATATTCCGCGAGCAAAGCCGCGGGGTTTGCTAGTCTATTATAAAGAGGTAAAAATTGTTTATTTGTAGGAGGTAAGCTCTGGAACTACAGAACCGATTCTAAAAGTTATGGTATCAAAATGATAGTGTTAGTCTAACTTAGAACATAGGCTATATCTTATGTCCGTGCCACTGGCCAAAAGGGGTTGCAGGAGCAAAAAACGTTCTAAAAACGCGATTTTTGTGTTATTGAAGGGCCTAGAAACATGAAATTTGGAATGATAGTTACTTATAAGATACTAATGTTCTCTAAGGACATTCCTTTAAAAAATCGAAATTAAAAAGGAGTGAAAATGCGCAAAAAGCATTCTAAAAACGTTCTAAATGGCGATTTTTACGCAATCTCAAGAAGTACCAAACCGATATAAAAAATAATGGTGGAAATCTATATCTATACTACAATTATAAAGAGGTAAAAATTGTTTATTTGTAGGAGGTAAGCTCTGAAACTACCGAACGGATTCTAAAAGTTATGGTATCAAAATGATAGTGTTAGTCTAACTTAGAACATAGGCTATATCTTATGTCCGTGCCACTGGCCAAAAGGGGTGCAGGAGCAAAAAACGTTCTAAAAATGCGATTTTTGTGTTACTGAAGGGCCTAGAAACATGAAATTTGGAATGGTAGTTACTTATAATATACTAATGTTCTCTAAGGACATTTCTTTAAAAAATCGAAATTAAAAAGGGGTGAAAATGCGCAAAAAGCGTTCTAAAACCGTTCTAAATGGCGATTTTTACGCAATCTCAAGAAGTACCAAACCGATATAAAAAATAATGGTGGAAAAATGATTGTGACAACCCTTGCTCCAAAATAGTCAACATTTTATGTCGGTGCCACTATCCTTAAAGGAGGTGCAGGAATCAAAAAAAAAACGTTCGAAATTGCGATTTTTGTGTTACTGAAGTGTCCAGATACATGGAATTCGGAATGGTAGTTACTTATTAGTTATAAATTATTTCCAAGAACATTTCTTAAAAAATTCGAAATTTAAAAGGGGTGAAAAGGAACAAAAAGCGTTCTAAAAAACGTTCTAAATGGCGAATTTTACGCAATCAAGAGAAGTACCAAACCGATTTCAAAAATAAAGGTATCAAAATGATGGTGACAACCCTTTCTCCAACATAGGCTACATTTTATGTCGGTGCCACTACCCCTAAAGGGGGTTCAAGAGCTAAAAAACGTTCGAAATTGCGATTTTTGTGTTACTGAAGGGCTCACATACATGGAATTTGGCATGGTAGTTACTTATTAGATATAAATTATCTCTAAGAACATTTCTTAAAATATTCAAAATTTAAAAGGGGTGAAAATGCGCTAAAAAAGTTCTAAAAACGTTCTAAATGGCTATTTTTACGCAATCTCAGAAAGTACCCAACATATTTCAAAAGTAATGGCAGGAAATTGATGATGACAGCCCTTGCTCCAACATAGGCTTTATTTCATGTCGGTGTCACTACCACCTAGGGGTTTGCAGAAGCAAAAAGCGTTCTAAATTGTGATTTTTGTGTTACTGAAGGGCATAGAATCCTGAAATTAGACAGGACAGTTATTTATAATATACAAATGATCTCTAAGGACATTTCCTAAAAAATCGAAATTTTAAAGGGGTGAAAATGAGCGAAAAGCGTTCTAAAAAACTTTCTAAATTGCGATTTCTACGGAATATCAGGAAGCACCGAACCGATTCAAAAAATAATGGTGTGAAAACGAAGGTGACAGCTTTCGCTCCAACATAGGCTGTATTTCATGTCGGTGCCACTACCCCAAAGGGGGTGAAGGAGCAAAAAACTATCTAAATTGTGTTTTTTGTAATACTGCAGGAGATAGCAGCTTGAAACTAGGCATGGTAGTTACTTATAAGATATAAATGATTAAGAACATTTCCTAAATAATTCGAAATTTAAAAGGGGTGAAAAGGGACGAAAAACGTTCTAAAAAACGGTCTGAATTGCGATTTCTATGCAGTCTCAGAAAATACCCAACCGATTTCAAAAGTAATGGTTGGAAATTGATGATGACATATTTCTCCAGTATAGGATCTATTTCATGTCGGCGTCATTACCACCTTGCGGTTGCATTTTAAAAAAACGTTCTAAATTGTGATTTTTGTGATACTGAAGGGGCTAGCAACTTGAAATTTGGCATGGTAATTACTTATGAGATGTAAATGATCTCTGAGAAGAGTTCCTGAAAAATTTGAAATTTAAAAGGGGTGAAAATGAACGAAAAGGGTTCTGAAAGCGTTCTAAATAGCGATTTCTACGCAGTCTCAGGAAATATAAACCGATTTTAGAAGTAATGGTTTCAAATTGATGGCGACAGTCCCCGATCCAACATAGCCTATATTTTACGTTGTTGTCACTACCACCTAAGGGTTACTGGAGCAAACAATGTTCTAAATTGCGTTTTTTGTGTTACTGAGGGGGTGTAACATTTTAAATTTGGAATGGTAATTACTTCAAAAATGCAAATGCTTTCTAAGAATTTTCGAAAGAAAATTCCAAATTTAAAATGATGAAGTGAGCGAAAAGCGTTCTATAAGCGTTCTAAATTACGATTTTTAGGCAATCGTAAGAAATACGAAACCGACTTCAAACATAATGGTTGCAAATTGATGGTGATAGAACCTGCTCAAACATAAGCTATATTTTATGTCGGTGTCACAATCCCTCGAGGGTTGCAGGAGCAAAAAAATTTCTAAATTGCGATTTCTGCGGTACTGAAGAGGCTAGAAACTTTAAATATAGCACCGTAGTTACTTATAAAATATAAATGTCCTCTAAGACCAGCCGAAAATAAATTCGAAATTAAAAAGGGATGAAGCGAAGGGAAGGAGCGAAAAGCATTCTAAAAGAGTCCTAAATTTCTGTGGAATCTCTGGAAATAATAAACCGATTACAAAAGTTACTGGTTGCGAATTGTTATGTTGTAAAAGCTTTACATAACATTCACCCTTCTTAAATTTACATAAACTTAATTTTGTATATTCTGTTAATTTTAATAATCTACTTCCATTTACAATCTTTCAATTTTGACAGCAAATTTTATTAAGTTTTAAATATTAAATCCTAAATCTTTATTTTTAATTATTTCATTTAAAATTACATTTATTGTATTCTATTTTCTTTTTCCATTTCTCTGATAAACTTTCATAAAATTACTGAAATCGTTTGCCAGAGAAACGAAATTCTAACTCCTAGACTTTTCTTTATTCTTAATTGCTTTCCATTCACCTCGCATCCCAAAAGATGCAACTTTTAAGAAGGTTTTGTCCCTTATCTCAAAACGGACAGGAAATTCCTTTCGACGTCATAGGAACTCCCACATAGCAAACATTCCTTCGTTTACCGCTTGTTAGAGTGTTGCCATTCCACAGTGATTATTCCGCCGCTAAAACTTTCCCCCCCTGTTCACGTTCTCTTGGATTCAATGCATCGTCTTTTGGAATATTATGATTGGCTGACGTTGCCGAGATCGTTTCCAGATTTCGGCAGGCAATTGAAAAAGAGTTCAGTTCGTTATTTTTGTCGAAAGAGAAAACACCGATTTGATATTTGGCCTTTTTTTAAGCCGTTGGGCCTTGGGCCCAACGGGCGTTTACTTTTCCATTGATGGCGATTCTTCAATTCATCATTTAGTCAGTATTAATTGCCTGTTATACTTCATCAACCTCAACCAAGATATATCTGATATGATAGCGTCCTGCTCATGCCTTCTCGTCAATTTCTGCTAAATTACTTTATCTCATTTTGCTCAGTTTGAAAAAGATGTTTTCTGTTCTGCTTGAATCCGAAGATGTGATGAAGGCCTTTCAGATTTTGTCCTTTGCCTAGCATATTTTAATTCATTTCAAATATCACTTCCATTCGTCCAGTCGAATTTAAGCCGTGCCTCCTACAGTATCCGTGTTCCAAGGGAAGATATTAGATTTCGTGTTCTCCTCAATGTTTCCTCAACTATGCCGTCTTATCAGTTGACGGAATCAATGTTAAAATAATACAACTGTTCATCAATTTAAAACTCGTAAGAAACTGGTTGCCTATTCTCACTCTACTATCGTAAAGTCCTGAATTTATATATTCTCGAAGAGTGTGTTAATGGATTAAAACATAATTAGAACTATTCTTATATATCCTAACTTTCCAACATAGTGGTATGATATGAAGACTGTGCATCCATATAAATAAGTATTGGAAGTAACACCTGTCACAATAAGATAATATTTATTTAAATAATTTAAAATAATATTCTCTAATCCATAGTATTGTACCCGGATCCGGTTTAACAATATCTGTTATCATATAATAAATGATTTTTGTGCAATATCTGTCCGTATCATTTCAAGGGTGATTTTATTATTTATATAAGTTTCTACCAAAGAGGGGTGAGTATTTATTTTCTTTCTTCTTTTCAGATTTAATTTAATCTAGTTACGACGCTTACTAATTTACCACTATACGATCAAGGCCATAGTGTGATTTCGGGGAATGTGAATTGAATTTATTTCGATCAGATTTAAATGTTTCTTTTCGAATTTTCGTTTCAATTTACATATCCCGGAATCTCACTTAACATTCTTGGTGCCCTGACGTTAGCGAAACGCTCTCGGGTTTACTGCATAGTTGTTTTTAACTTTTTTAATTCTTCTCTCTCATAAGCCTTTACGATGACGTAAAAATTTAGCGATTTCGCTTTCAAACTTTTAACATTTTAAAACTTTTTGCATATTTTTTCTCTCTTTTATAAACCCCTATAAATAAATTATTAAATAAATATTTTTTATAAATAGATGACTTAAAAAATATTCTTATAATGCTTTATTATAATTTTTTTTTAGAATTAACTTCTTTAAAAGTTACGTTTTTCAAGTTCATAAACATTAAATATTTTAATTACTACTTCAACATTATTTTAATCTCTACGTTTTCTCTCATGTGCAGATATTATTTTGATTTTGAATATATTCTGGTACATTTATATTAATTTTGAAAGAGAAATATTTTCTTTTATATATTATGTGTGCCTTTTTCTGATTGAACAATATTTTTATCTTCAAGGACATGGTATAGAATATCATTATATGTTTATGAAGTTCTAATTTTGTAAAAATATGGTGACATTTTTAATATTATGAAATCTAAATAATTATATGCTATAGTGCATTAATAAAAATTTTAAAATAATTATATAAAAATTTAATATCAATGATTTATTATATTTAAATATAAATATTATAAAGTTTGACAAGTTTATATCATACAATTGTGTTTTATACTTATTATTGTTGAATAATTTTAAGAAACTCATAAATTTTGGTTCTAAATTTTTTTTTATTCAATTACAATGCATTTTTTTATGATTATCAACATGCTAAATTTTTATTCATTAACTTTCATATCTCATTGGAATATTAAGTAGTATTACATGTACATATCATGCAGTGACTATCAGAATTCATCAGCGCAAGGTGAACTCTATTACTTGCTGTATGATACGGCATCTTAATGCCACTCTTCTCATTTTTTTTTATTTTTTTATTACTGTCAATTTTGGATGTTTTCATTGTGGGTTAATTTAGTCGATTAGTATCAGTATTCCATGCACTGCGGGCGGCGCAACAGTGTGCTAGGCGTATATGATACATTGTGGTCTACTGGTACTATTTTGCTGAGTTGTTCTACTTGACATTCACCTAGAATTGGTTTTTAAATATATAATAATATTGCTCACATAAAACTTAGAAATAATTACCTTTCAATCTTATCAAAAAATAAATAAATAAATAAATAAAAATAAATATAAATAAAAATAAAAAATTATAATAATAATAATCATAATAATAAATTTTTGAATCTTTTAAATTGCAAATATGCTATTTTTTTAAAAAATAATCTGATTAATAATTTGAGAATAAAGAAATAATATAATAAAGAAATTATTTATACCAATAGCATTCTATTATATATACAATTTTATATGTTGCTAGACATGAAATTTATTCTCCTGTTAGGTTTTTGAAATTTATAATTTTCTCATGGCATTCCCAATTCTCCTGTGCTTTTTACACCCCTTAAAATATTTATTTTTTTATTATACTATAGCATTTATTTTAACCCCCCCCCTATGTTTAAAGGTATCTTTGGTTATCTCTGGTACTTTCACTGGTTAGAGCTGTTACCCAAGGTTTCTGTGGATTTTCCTGTGCATAGACCAAAAAATCCCCGTAAATGGTGTACAGGTCTACCAGCCAGATATTTTTTTTTTCTCATTTTATTTGGAAGAATGTGGGACTTCCAACTGTTACGGAGACAAGTTAACAAGATCTTGCTCTTGAAATTAGCCAATTTTTGGTTCTCAGACAGCTGTGATGCTCTACGCGCATTTTTCTGTACTCAATAGATAAATTTGTAATTTCTTATTTTGTCAGTAGATTATATTTATCATAGAGCAGTCCATTTTATTTTATTATTTTGGTATTTGCTCGGAGATCAAAGTATTTTTTACTTGCCGGCTTCCATAGGGGTCGGATCACAAAAGAAAATAGCTTTCTTTCCCCCCCCCCGGTTCGTCTCGTGCGATAATTTATAAACTCTGATAAGATACCACTTATTTTTACAATATTGGCTTTTTATGCTATAGTCAAAATTTAATCTTTTCTATGTTATTTCAATTTATAATAGATTTTTTTCGCACTGTGAGAATTATTTAACTTCTTGCTGAGGATATCAAAACATTACTGTTTTATTCATTTAAAAAAGGGTACCCTATAACCTAAAAATCTAACCTATAATATAAATTGAAGAAAAATGATATATAAAAAAATTAAGAAAATAATAAAAAGAAATGAAATAAAAATAAAAAGAAATATGAAATGAAATTATGAAATGAAAAAATAAAGAAAGAAAATGAAATATATAAAAATATAAATATAAAATATAAAGACTTACCTTGATTTCAATTTTTCTATTTCTTTTTTATTCTCTCCCAGGCTAACTCATCCAGTTAGATAAATTCTTTCTGTTTGTAGATAGTACGGACTACTTGGTAGTTACTATGAATTGGGTAGAAAATAATTTTTTTTTGATGTCAACCGGTGTCGCATTAATTAATATTTCTGATCAATTTATTTATTTTTGTGGACATTTGGTTATTTTTTTTTACACACATTGTATGAATGGAATGAGTGAGTAATATGTATACCTATATAAATATAAATGATAACATATGTAAAAAACATATGAAAAATATGTGTAAACACATATTGGAAATCGGTAGTCTTTATAAAGCATTGTATGTCGCCAATACTATGGAGAAACTTCTCTACGTTCTTTGTTTGACTAACACATTGCTTGGAATTCATCTTAGGAATTTATTTTACGTTTTGTATACTCCTCAGCACTTAACGTTTAAACATTTGATATTCAATGAATTATTAAAAGATAAGATAAATTAATAAATAAATAAAATTTTTTAAAATAAAAAGATCATAAATAAATTGAAAATTTTGATATCTGCATATGTTAATCAATATTTGATACAAAATCAATATTACCATTGCTAACTTATTTTGTGAGAATGTTTCATGCTTTTAATATAAGAATCATCTATTAGCTTAGTAGACTTTATAAACAAAATAAAAAATAAAATAGAATAAAATTTTCTCTGTATTTTTCTGAAAAAATTTATGAGATTTATAACAGATAAACTTACCTTTTGAGGTCCTAAATATTCTTTTGCATCCAATACTTTTTTGAAGGTTTCAGAAATTCCCTGGAATTTATATTTTTATTTTGCACTGATGTATGACAATTTAACTTTCATTATGTTATTAATATAAGTAAAAAACTGATGTCTTATAATATAATAGTAATGATATTAATTTAAACTGGAACAGAAGCTACAAATTTCAATATATTGGTTTTTTATATTTATGTGGTAAAACATTATAAATAATTTTTTCTATATTACTATTGTTGACATATAAATACTGTTATGCTACTGTCAGTTATGAAATATTGGTAAAATTGTTAACTATTATTTTGATTAACTTTTATATTGCTTTAATTGTATATTCATCATCTGCACATGAGAGTCATAGGTTTTCGTGTTCTATTTCACAACTCACCCCTAAACTATAATATGTATATCCTGCATCTGTTGAAATGTTTTGTGTTTTGCAGAGAAATAACTGTTTGTACCTATAGTTTTATTTCATAATACATTTCATTGACATTTAATATATGTTGATTTACACCGTCACTGTTATGTACTATATATATGTTGTGTTTTATGTACTATGCTTAAAATTTATATGTTTTTAGGTGCTGTTTTTATAGCTTGTTCCTTCTTAAATCCAAATTTTCACTATTTTAAAACTTCTGCAGCTATAATTTAAATATTTAATTTCTCTTTTTGTGAGGTTATTGTGCAAATCACATGATTTTCATCGTTTCAATTTTATAAAATGTTTGCAATACTTTTGGTTTTAAATAACCGTTGACTAAACATTTTTTTTTACTATTTTTTTTTGTATGCAGCGGAGATAAAATGTTATGTTGTAAAAGCTTTACATAACATTCACCCTTCTTAAATTTACATAAACTTAATTTTGTATATTCTGTTAATTTTAATAATCTACTTCCATTTACAATCTTTCAATTTTGACAGCAAATTTTATTAAGTTTTAAATATTAAATCCTAAATCTTTATTTTTAATTATTTCATTTAAAATTACATTTATTGTAATTCTATTTTCTTTTTCCATTTCTCTGATAAACTTTCATAAAATTACTGAAATCGTTTGCCAGAGAAACGAAATTCTAACTCCTAGACTTTTCTTTATTCTTAATTGCTTTCCATTCACCTCGCATCCCAAAAGATGCAACTTTTAAGAAGGTTTTGTCCCTTATCTCAAAACGGACAGGAAATTCCTTTCGACGTCATAGGAACTCCCACATAGCAAACATTCCTTCGTTTACCGCTTGTTAGAGTGTTGTTATTCCACAGTGATTATTCCGCCGCTAAAACTTTTCCCCCCTGTTCACGTTCTCTTGGATTCAATGCATCGTCTTTTGGAATATTCTGATTGGCTGACGTTGCCGAGATCGTTTCCAGATTTCGGCAGGCATTTGAAAAAGAGTTCAGTTCGTTATTTTTGTCGAAAGAGAAAACACCGATTTGATATTTGGCCTTTTTTTAAGCCGTTGGGCCTTGGGCCCAACGGGCGTTTACTTTTCCATTGATGGCGATTCTTCAATTCATCATTTAGTCAGTATTAATTGCCTGTTATACTTCATCAACCTCAACCAAGATATATCTGATATGATAGCGTCCTGCTCATGCCTTCTCGTCAATTTCTGCTAAATTACTTTATCTCATTTTGCTCAGTTTGAAAAAGATG
Organism: Maratus speciosus; assembly: GCA_963932465.1. Classification (NCBI taxonomy): domain Eukaryota; kingdom Metazoa; phylum Arthropoda; class Arachnida; order Araneae; family Salticidae; genus Maratus; species Maratus speciosus. The sequence goes on along the minus strand of OZ010795.1, from coordinate 326,825,932 downwards.
TTTTCTGTTCTGCTTGAATCCGAAGATGTGATGAAGGCCTTTCAGATTTTGTCCTTTGCCTAGCATATTTTAATTCATTTCAAATATCACTTCCATTCGTCCAGTCGAATTTAAGCCGTGCCTCCTACAGTATCCGTGTTCCAAGGGAAGATATTAGATTTCGTGTTCTCCTCAATGTTTCCTCAACTATGTCGTCTTATCAGTTGACGGAATCAATGTTAAAATAATACAACTGTTCATCAATTTAAAACTCGTAAGAAACTGGTTGCCTATTCTCACTCTACTATCGTAAAGTCCTGAATTTATATATTCTCGAAGAGTGTGTTAATGGATTAAAACATAATTAGAACTATTCTTATATATCCTAACTTTCCAACATAGTGGTATGATATGAAGACTGTGCATCCATATAAATAAGTATTGGAAGTAACACCTGTCACAATAAGATAATATTTATTTAAATAATTTGAAATAATATTCTCTAATCCATAGTATTGTACCCGGATCCGGTTTAACAATATCTGTTATCATATAATAAATGATTTTTGTGCAATATCTGTCCGTATCATTTCAAGGGTGATTTTATTATTTATATAAGTTTCTACCAAAGAGGGGTGAGTATTTATTTTCTTTCTTCTTTTCAGATTTAATTTAATCTAGTTACGACGCTTACTAATTTACCACTATACGATCAAGGCCATAGTGTGATTTCGGGGAATGTGAATTGAATTTATTTCGATCAGATTTAAATGTTTCTTTTCGAATTTTCGTTTCAATTTACATATCCCGGAATCTCACTTAACATTCTTGGTGCCCTGACGTTAGCGAAACGCTCTCGGGTTTACTGCATAGTTGTTTTTAACTTTTTTAATTCTTCTCTCTCATAAGCCTTTACGATGACGTAAAAATTTAGCGATTTCGCTTTCAAACTTTTAACATTTTAAAACTTTTTGCATATTTTTTCTCTCTTTTATAAACCCCTATAAATAAATTATTAAATAAATATTTTTTATAAATAGATGACTTAAAAAATATTCTTATAATGCTTTATTATAATTTTTTTTTAGAATTAACTTCTTTAAAAGTTACGTTTTTCAAGTTCATAAACATTAAATATTTTAATTACTACTTCAACATTATTTTAATCTCTACGTTTTCTCTCATGTGCAGATATTATTTTGATTTTGAATATATTCTGGTACATTTATATTAATTTTGAAAGAGAAATATTTTCTTTTATATATTATGTGTGCCTTTTTCTGATTGAACAATATTTTTATCTTCAAGGACATGGTATAGAATATCATTATATGTTTATGAAGTTCTAATTTTGTAAAAATATGGTGACATTTTTAATATTATGAAATCTAAATAATTATATGCTATAGTGCATTAATAAAAATTTTAAAATAATTATATAAAAATTTAATATCAATGATTTATTATATTTAAATATAAATATTATAAAGTTTGACAAGTTTATATCATACAATTGTGTTTTATACTTATTATTGTTGAATAATTTTAAGAAACTCATAAATTTTGGTTCTAAATTTTTTTTTATTCAATTACAATGCATTTTTTTATGATTATCAACATGCTAAATTTTTATTCATTAACTTTCATATCTCATTGGAATATTAAGTAGTATTACATGTACATATCATGCAGTGACTATCAGAATTCATCAGCGCAAGGTGAACTCTATTACTTGCTGTATGATACGGCATCTTAATGCCACTCTTCTCATTTTTTTTTATTTTTTTATTACTGTCAATTTTGGATGTTTTCATTGTGGGTTAATTTAGTCGATTAGTATCAGTATTCCATGCACTGCGGGCGGCGCAACAGTGTGCTAGGCGTATATGATACATTGTGGTCTACTGGTACTATTTTGCTGAGTTGTTCTACTTGACATTCACCTAGAATTGGTTTTTAAATATATAATAATATTGCTCACATAAAACTTAGAAATAATTACCTTTCAATCTTATCAAAAAATAAATAAATAAATAAATAAAAATAAATATAAATAAAAATAAAAAATTATAATAATAATAATCATAATAATAAATTTTTGAATCTTTTAAATTGCAAATATGCTATTTTTTTAAAAAATAATCTGATTAATAATTTGAGAATAAAGAAATAATATAATAAAGAAATTATTTATACCAATAGCATTCTATTATATATACAATTTTATATGTTGCTAGACATGAAATTTATTCTCCTGTTAGGTTTTTGAAATTTATAATTTTCTCATGGCATTCCCAATTCTCCTGTGCTTTTTACACCCCTTAAAATATTTATTTTTTTATTATACTATAGCATTTATTTTAACCCCCCCCCCTATGTTTAAAGGTATCTTTGGTTATCTCTGGTACTTTCACTGGTTAGAGCTGTTACCCAAGGTTTCTGTGGATTTTCCTGTGCATAGACCAAAAAATCCCCGTAAATGGTGTACAGGTCTACCAGCCAGATATTTTTTTTTCTCATTTTATTTGGAAGAATGTGGGACTTCCAACTGTTACGGAGACAAGTTAACAAGATCTTGCTCTTGAGATTAGCCAATTTTTGGTTCTCAGACAGCTGTGATGCTCTACGCGCATTTTTCTGTACTCAATAGATAAATTTGTAATTTCTTATTTTGTCAGTAGATTATATTTATCATAGAGCAGTCCATTTTATTTTATTATTTTGGTATTTGCTCGGAGATCAAAGTATTTTTTACTTGCCGGCTTCCATAGGGGTCGGATCACAAAAGAAAATAGCTTTCTTTCCCCCCTCCGGTTCGTCTCGTGCGATAATTTATAAACTCTGATAAGATACCACTTATTTTTACAATATTGGCTTTTTATGCTATAGTCAAAATTTAATCTTTTCTATGTTATTTCAATTTATAATAGATTTTTTTCGCACTGTGAGAATTATTTAACTTCTTGCTGAGGATATCAAAACATTACTGTTTTATTCATTTAAAAAAGGGTACCCTATAACCTAAAAATCTAACCTATAATATAAATTGAAGAAAAATGATATATAAAAAAATTAAGAAAATAATAAAAAGAAATGAAATAAAAATAAAAAGAAATATGAAATGAAATTATGAAATGAAAAAATAAAGAAAGAAAATGAAATATATAAAAATATAAATATAAAATATAAAGACTTACCTTGATTTCAATTTTTCTATTTCTTTTTTATTCTCTCCCAGGCTAACTCATCCAGTTAGATAAATTCTTTCTGTTTGTAGATAGTACGGACTACTTGGTAGTTACTATGAATTGGGTAGAAAATAATTTTTTTTTTGATGTCAACCGGTGTCGCATTAATTAATATTTCTGATCAATTTATTTATTTTTGTGGACATTTGGTTATTTTTTTTTACACACATTGTATGAATGGAATGAGTGAGTAATATGTATACCTATATAAATATAAATGATAACATATGTAAAAAACATATGAAAAATATGTGTAAACACATATTGGAAATCGGTAGTCTTTATAAAGCATTGTATGTCGCCAATACTATGGAGAAACTTCTCTACGTTCTTTGTTTGACTAACACATTGCTTGGAATTCATCTTAGGAATTTATTTTACGTTTTGTATACTCCTCAGCACTTAACGTTTAAACATTTGATATTCAATGAATTATTAAAAGATAAGATAAATTAATAAATAAATAAAATTATTTAAAATAAAAAGATCATAAATAAATTGAAAATTTTGATATCTGCATATGTTAATCAATATTTGATACAAAATCAATATTACCATTGCTAACTTATTTTGTGAGAATGTTTCATGCTTTTAATATAAGAATCATCTATTAGCTTAGTAGACTTTATAAACAAAATAAAAAATAAAATAGAATAAAATTTTCTCTGTATTTTTCTGAAAAAATTTATGAGATTTATAACAGATAAACTTACCTTTTGAGGTCCTAAATATTCTTTTGCATCCAATACTTTTTTGAAGGTTTCAGAAATTCCCTGGAATTTATATTTTTATTTTGCACTGATGTATGACAATTTAACTTTCATTATGTTATTAATATAAGTAAAAAACTGATGTCTTATAATATAATAGTAATGATATTAATTTAAACTGGAACAGAAGCTACAAATTTCAATATATTGGTTTTTTATATTTATGTGGTAAAACATTATAAATAATTTTTTCTATATTACTATTGTTGACATATAAATACTGTTATGCTACTGTCAGTTATGAAATATTGGTAAAATTGTTAACTATTATTTTGATTAACTTTTATATTGCTTTAATTGTATATTCATCATCTGCACATGAGAGTCATAGGTTTTCGTGTTCTATTTCACAACTCACCCCTAAACTATAATATGTATATCCTGCATCTGTTGAAATGTTTTGTGTTTTGCAGAGAAATAACTGTTTGTACCTATAGTTTTATTTCATAATACATTTCATTGACATTTAATATATGTTGATTTACACCGTCACTGTTATGTACTATATATATGTTGTGTTTTATGTACTATGCTTAAAATTTATATGTTTTTAGGTGCTGTTTTTATAGCTTGTTCCTTCTTAAATCCAAATTTTCACTATTTTAAAACTTCTGCAGCTATAATTTAAATATTTAATTTCTCTTTTTGTGAGGTTATTGTGCAAATCACATGATTTTCATCGTTTCAATTTTATAAAATGTTTGCAATACTTTTGGTTTTAAATAACCGTTGACTAAACATTTTTTTTTACTATTTTTTTTTGTATGCAGCGGAGATAAAATGTTATGTTGTAAAAGCTTTACATAACATTCACCCTTCTTAAATTTACATAAACTTAATTTTGTATATTCTGTTAATTTTAATAATCTACTTCCATTTACAATCTTTCAATTTTGACAGCAAATTTTATTAAGTTTTAAATATTAAATCCTAAATCTTTATTTTTAATTATTTCATTTAAAATTACATTTATTGTAATTCTATTTTCTTTTTCCATTTCTCTGATAAACTTTCATAAAATTACTGAAATCGTTTGCCAGAGAAACGAAATTCTAACTCCTAGACTTTTCTTTATTCTTAATTGCTTTCCATTCACCTCGCATCCCAAAAGATGCAACTTTTAAGAAGGTTTTGTCCCTTATCTCAAAACGGACAAGAAATTCCTTTCGACGTCATAGGAACTCCCACATAGCAAACATTCCTTCGTTTACCGCTTGTTAGAGTGTTGTTATTCCACAGTGATTATTCCGCCGCTAAAACTTTTCCCCCCTGTTCACGTTCTCTTGGATTCAATGCATCGTCTTTTGGAATATTCTGATTGGCTGACGTTGCCGAGATCGTTTCCAGATTTCGGCAGGCATTTGAAAAAGAGTTCAGTTCGTTATTTTTGTCGAAAGAGAAAACACCGATTTGATATTTGGCCTTTTTTTAAGCCGTTGGGCCTTGGGCCCAACGGGCGTTTACTTTTCCATTGATGGCGATTCTTCAATTCATCATTTAGTCAGTATTAATTGCCTGTTATACTTCATCAACCTCAACCAAGATATATCTGATATGATAGCGTCCTGCTCATGCCTTCTCGTCAATTTCTGCTAAATTACTTTATCTCATTTTGCTCAGTTTGAAAAAGATGTTTTCTGTTCTGCTTGAATCCGAAGATGTGATGAAGGCCTTTCAGATTTTGTCCTTTGCCTAGCATATTTTAATTCATTTCAAATATCACTTCCATTCGTCCAGTCGAATTTAAGCCGTGCCTCCTACAGTATCCGTGTTCCAAGGGAAGATATTAGATTTCGTGTTCTCCTCAATGTTTCCTCAACTATGTCGTCTTATCAGTTGACGGAATCAATGTTAAAATAATACAACTGTTCATCAATTTAAAACTCGTAAGAAACTGGTTGCCTATTCTCACTCTACTATCGTAAAGTCCTGAATTTATATATTCTCGAAGAGTGTGTTAATGGATTAAAACATAATTAGAACTATTCTTATATATCCTAACTTTCCAACATAGTGGTATGATATGAAGACTGTGCATCCATATAAATAAGTATTGGAAGTAACACCTGTCACAATAAGATAATATTTATTTAAATAATTTGAAATAATATTCTCTAATCCATAGTATTGTACCCGGATCCGGTTTAACAATATCTGTTATCATATAATAAATGATTTTTGTGCAATATCTGTCCGTATCATTTCAAGGGTGATTTTATTATTTATATAAGTTTCTACCAAAGAGGGGTGAGTATTTATTTTCTTTCTTCTTTTCAGATTTAATTTAATCTAGTTACGACGCTTACTAATTTACCACTATACGATCAAGGCCATAGTGTGATTTCGGGGAATGTGAATTGAATTTATTTCGATCAGATTTAAATGTTTCTTTTCGAATTTTCGTTTCAATTTACATATCCCGGAATCTCACTTAACATTCTTGGTGCCCTGACGTTAGCGAAACGCTCTCGGGTTTACTGCATAGTTGTTTTTAACTTTTTTAATTCTTCTCTCTCATAAGCCTTTACGATGACGTAAAAATTTAGCGATTTCGCTTTCAAACTTTTAACATTTTAAAACTTTTTGCATATTTTTTCTCTCTTTTATAAACCCCTATAAATAAATTATTAAATAAATATTTTTTATAAATAGATGACTTAAAAAATATTCTTATAATGCTTTATTATAATTTTTTTTTAGAATTAACTTCTTTAAAAGTTACGTTTTTCAAGTTCATAAACATTAAATATTTTAATTACTACTTCAACATTATTTTAATCTCTACGTTTTCTCTCATGTGCAGATATTATTTTGATTTTGAATATATTCTGGTACATTTATATTAATTTTGAAAGAGAAATATTTTCTTTTATATATTATGTGTGCCTTTTTCTGATTGAACAATATTTTTATCTTCAAGGACATGGTATAGAATATCATTATATGTTTATGAAGTTCTAATTTTGTAAAAATATGGTGACATTTTTAATATTATGAAATCTAAATAATTATATGCTATAGTGCATTAATAAAAATTTTAAAATAATTATATAAAAATTTAATATCAATGATTTATTATATTTAAATATAAATATTATAAAGTTTGACAAGTTTATATCATACAATTGTGTTTTATACTTATTATTGTTGAATAATTTTAAGAAACTCATAAATTTTGGTTCTAAATTTTTTTTTATTCAATTACAATGCATTTTTTTATGATTATCAACATGCTAAATTTTTATTCATTAACTTTCATATCTCATTGGAATATTAAGTAGTATTACATGTACATATCATGCAGTGACTATCAGAATTCATCAGCGCAAGGTGAACTCTATTACTTGCTGTATGATACGGCATCTTAATGCCACTCTTCTCATTTTTTTTTATTTTTTTATTACTGTCAATTTTGGATGTTTTCATTGTGGGTTAATTTAGTCGATTAGTATCAGTATTCCATGCACTGCGGGCGGCGCAACAGTGTGCTAGGCGTATATGATACATTGTGGTCTACTGGTACTATTTTGCTGAGTTGTTCTACTTGACATTCACCTAGAATTGGTTTTTAAATATATAATAATATTGCTCACATAAAACTTAGAAATAATTACCTTTCAATCTTATCAAAAAATAAATAAATAAATAAATAAAAATAAATATAAATAAAAATAAAAAATTATAATAATAATAATCATAATAATAAATTTTTGAATCTTTTAAATTGCAAATATGCTATTTTTTTAAAAAATAATCTGATTAATAATTTGAGAATAAAGAAATAATATAATAAAGAAATTATTTATACCAATAGCATTCTATTATATATACAATTTTATATGTTGCTAGACATGAAATTTATTCTCCTGTTAGGTTTTTGAAATTTATAATTTTCTCATGGCATTCCCAATTCTCCTGTGCTTTTTACACCCCTTAAAATATTTATTTTTTTATTATACTATAGCATTTATTTTAACCCCCCCCCCCTATGTTTAAAGGTATCTTTGGTTATCTCTGGTACTTTCACTGGTTAGAGCTGTTACCCAAGGTTTCTGTGGATTTTCCTGTGCATAGACCAAAAAATCCCCGTAAATGGTGTACAGGTCTACCAGCCAGATATTTTTTTTTCTCATTTTATTTGGAAGAATGTGGGACTTCCAACTGTTACGGAGACAAGTTAACAAGATCTTGCTCTTGAGATTAGCCAATTTTTGGTTCTCAGACAGCTGTGATGCTCTACGCGCATTTTTCTGTACTCAATAGATAAATTTGTAATTTCTTATTTTGTCAGTAGATTATATTTATCATAGAGCAGTCCATTTTATTTTATTATTTTGGTATTTGCTCGGAGATCAAAGTATTTTTTACTTGCCGGCTTCCATAGGGGTCGGATCACAAAAGAAAATAGCTTTCTTTCCCCCCTCCGGTTCGTCTCGTGCGATAATTTATAAACTCTGATAAGATACCACTTATTTTTACAATATTGGCTTTTTATGCTATAGTCAAAATTTAATCTTTTCTATGTTATTTCAATTTATAATAGATTTTTTTCGCACTGTGAGAATTATTTAACTTCTTGCTGAGGATATCAAAACATTACTGTTTTATTCATTTAAAAAAGGGTACCCTATAACCTAAAAATCTAACCTATAATATAAATTGAAGAAAAATGATATATAAAAAAATTAAGAAAATAATAAAAAGAAATGAAATAAAAATAAAAAGAAATATGAAATGAAATTATGAAATGAAAAAATAAAGAAAGAAAATGAAATATATAAAAATATAAATATAAAATATAAAGACTTACCTTGATTTCAATTTTTCTATTTCTTTTTTATTCTCTCCCAGGCTAACTCATCCAGTTAGATAAATTCTTTCTGTTTGTAGATAGTACGGACTACTTGGTAGTTACTATGAATTGGGTAGAAAATAATTTTTTTTTTGATGTCAACCGGTGTCGCATTAATTAATATTTCTGATCAATTTATTTATTTTTGTGGACATTTGGTTATTTTTTTTTACACACATTGTATGAATGGAATGAGTGAGTAATATGTATACCTATATAAATATAAATGATAACATATGTAAAAAACATATGAAAAATATGTGTAAACACATATTGGAAATCGGTAGTCTTTATAAAGCATTGTATGTCGCCAATACTATGGAGAAACTTCTCTACGTTCTTTGTTTGACTAACACATTGCTTGGAATTCATCTTAGGAATTTATTTTACGTTTTGTATACTCCTCAGCACTTAACGTTTAAACATTTGATATTCAATGAATTATTAAAAGATAAGATAAATTAATAAATAAATAAAATTTTTTAAAATAAAAAGATCATAAATAAATTGAAAATTTTGATATCTGCATATGTTAATCAATATTTGATACAAAATCAATATTACCATTGCTAACTTATTTTGTGAGAATGTTTCATGCTTTTAATATAAGAATCATCTATTAGCTTAGTAGACTTTATAAACAAAATAAAAAATAAAATAGAATAAAATTTTCTCTGTATTTTTCTGAAAAAATTTATGAGATTTATAACAGATAAACTTACCTTTTGAGGTCCTAAATATTCTTTTGCATCCAATACTTTTTTGAAGGTTTCAGAAATTCCCTGGAATTTATATTTTTATTTTGCACTGATGTATGACAATTTAACTTTCATTATGTTATTAATATAAGTAAAAAACTGATGTCTTATAATATAATAGTAATGATATTAATTTAAACTGGAACAGAAGCTACAAATTTCAATATATTGGTTTTTTATATTTATGTGGTAAAACATTATAAATAATTTTTTCTATATTACTATTGTTGACATATAAATACTGTTATGCTACTGTCAGTTATGAAATATTGGTAAAATTGTTAACTATTATTTTGATTAACTTTTATATTGCTTTAATTGTATATTCATCATCTGCACATGAGAGTCATAGGTTTTCGTGTTCTATTTCACAACTCACCCCTAAACTATAATATGTATATCCTGCATCTGTTGAAATGTTTTGTGTTTTGCAGAGAAATAACTGTTTGTACCTATAGTTTTATTTCATAATACATTTCATTGACATTTAATATATGTTGATTTACACCGTCACTGTTATGTACTATATATATGTTGTGTTTTATGTACTATGCTTAAAATTTATATGTTTTTAGGTGCTGTTTTTATAGCTTGTTCCTTCTTAAATCCAAATTTTCACTATTTTAAAACTTCTGCAGCTATAATTTAAATATTTAATTTCTCTTTTTGTGAGGTTATTGTGCAAATCACATGATTTTCATCGTTTCAATTTTATAAAATGTTTGCAATACTTTTGGTTTTAAATAACCGTTGACTAAACATTTTTTTTTACTATTTTTTTTTGTATGCAGCGGAGATTAAATGTTATGTTGTAAAAGCTTTACATAACATTCACCCTTCTTAAATTTACATAAACTTAATTTTGTATATTCTGTTAATTTTAATAATCTACTTCCATTTACAATCTTTCAATTTTGACAGCAAATTTTATTAAGTTTTAAATATTAAATCCTAAATCTTTATTTTTAATTATTTCATTTAAAATTACATTTATTGTAATTCTATTTTCTTTTTCCATTTCTCTGATAAACTTTCATAAAATTACTGAAATCGTTTGCCAGAGAAACGAAATTCTAACTCCTAGACTTTTCTTTATTCTTAATTGCTTTCCATTCACCTCGCATCCCAAAAGATGCAACTTTTAAGAAGGTTTTGTCCCTTATCTCAAAACGGACAGGAAATTCCTTTCGACGTCATAGGAACTCCCACATAGCAAACATTCCTTCGTTTACCGCTTGTTAGAGTGTTGTTATTCCACAGTGATTATTCCGCCGCTAAAACTTTTCCCCCCTGTTCACGTTCTCTTGGATTCAATGCATCGTCTTTTGGAATATTCTGATTGGCTGACGTTGCCGAGATCGTTTCCAGATTTCGGCAGGCATTTGAAAAAGAGTTCAGTTCGTTATTTTTGTCGAAAGAGAAAACACCGATTTGATATTTGGCCTTTTTTTAAGCCGTTGGGCCTTGGGCCCAACGGGCGTTTACTTTTCCATTGATGGCGATTCTTCAATTCATCATTTAGTCAGTATTAATTGCCTGTTATACTTCATCAACCTCAACCAAGATATATCTGATATGATAGCGTCCTGCTCATGCCTTCTCGTCAATTTCTGCTAAATTACTTTATCTCATTTTGCTCAGTTTGAAAAAGATGTTTTCTGTTCTGCTTGAATCCGAAGATGTGATGAAGGCCTTTCAGATTTTGTCCTTTGCCTAGCATATTTTAATTCATTTCAAATATCACTTCCATTCGTCCAGTCGAATTTAAGCCGTGCCTCCTACAGTATCCGTGTTCCAAGGGAAGATATTAGATTTCGTGTTCTCCTCAATGTTTCCTCAACTATGTCGTCTTATCAGTTGACGGAATCAATGTTAAAATAATACAACTGTTCATCAATTTAAAACTCGTAAGAAACTGGTTGCCTATTCTCACTCTACTATCGTAAAGTCCTGAATTTATATATTCTCGAAGAGTGTGTTAATGGATTAAAACATAATTAGAACTATTCTTATATATCCTAACTTTCCAACATAGTGGTATGATATGAAGACTGTGCATCCATATAAATAAGTATTGGAAGTAACACCTGTCACAATAAGATAATATTTATTTAAATAATTTGAAATAATATTCTCTAATCCATAGTATTGTACCCGGATCCGGTTTAACAATATCTGTTATCATATAATAAATGATTTTTGTGCAATATCTGTCCGTATCATTTCAAGGGTGATTTTATTATTTATATAAGTTTCTACCAAAGAGGGGTGAGTATTTATTTTCTTTCTTCTTTTCAGATTTAATTTAATCTAGTTACGACGCTTACTAATTTACCACTATACGATCAAGGCCATAGTGTGATTTCGGGGAATGTGAATTGAATTTATTTCGATCAGATTTAAATGTTTCTTTTCGAATTTTCGTTTCAATTTACATATCCCGGAATCTCACTTAACATTCTTGGTGCCCTGACGTTAGCGAAACGCTCTCGGGTTTACTGCATAGTTGTTTTTAACTTTTTTAATTCTTCTCTCTCATAAGCCTTTACGATGACGTAAAAATTTAGCGATTTCGCTTTCAAACTTTTAACATTTTAAAACTTTTTGCATATTTTTTCTCTCTTTTATAAACCCCTATAAATAAATTATTAAATAAATATTTTTTATAAATAGATGACTTAAAAAATATTCTTATAATGCTTTATTATAATTTTTTTTTAGAATTAACTTCTTTAAAAGTTACGTTTTTCAAGTTCATAAACATTAAATATTTTAATTACTACTTCAACATTATTTTAATCTCTACGTTTTCTCTCATGTGCAGATATTATTTTGATTTTGAATATATTCTGGTACATTTATATTAATTTTGAAAGAGAAATATTTTCTTTTATATATTATGTGTGCCTTTTTCTGATTGAACAATATTTTTATCTTCAAGGACATGGTATAGAATATCATTATATGTTTATGAAGTTCTAATTTTGTAAAAATATGGTGACATTTTTAATATTATGAAATCTAAATAATTATATGCTATAGTGCATTAATAAAAATTTTAAAATAATTATATAAAAATTTAATATCAATGATTTATTATATTTAAATATAAATATTATAAAGTTTGACAAGTTTATATCATACAATTGTGTTTTATACTTATTATTGTTGAATAATTTTAAGAAACTCATAAATTTTGGTTCTAAATTTTTTTTTATTCAATTACAATGCATTTTTTTATGATTATCAACATGCTAAATTTTTATTCATTAACTTTCATATCTCATTGGAATATTAAGTAGTATTACATGTACATATCATGCAGTGACTATCAGAATTCATCAGCGCAAGGTGAACTCTATTACTTGCTGTATGATACGGCATCTTAATGCCACTCTTCTCATTTTTTTTTATTTTTTTATTACTGTCAATTTTGGATGTTTTCATTGTGGGTTAATTTAGTCGATTAGTATCAGTATTCCATGCACTGCGGGCGGCGCAACAGTGTGCTAGGCGTATATGATACATTGTGGTCTACTGGTACTATTTTGCTGAGTTGTTCTACTTGACATTCACCTAGAATTGGTTTTTAAATATATAATAATATTGCTCACATAAAACTTAGAAATAATTACCTTTCAATCTTATCAAAAAATAAATAAATAAATAAATAAAAATAAATATAAATAAAAATAAAAAATTATAATAATAATAATCATAATAATAAATTTTTGAATCTTTTAAATTGCAAATATGCTATTTTTTTAAAAAATAATCTGATTAATAATTTGAGAATAAAGAAATAATATAATAAAGAAATTATTTATACCAATAGCATTCTATTATATATACAATTTTATATGTTGCTAGACATGAAATTTATTCTCCTGTTAGGTTTTTGAAATTTATAATTTTCTCATGGCATTCCCAATTCTCCTGTGCTTTTTACACCCCTTAAAATATTTATTTTTTTATTATACTATAGCATTTATTTTAACCCCCCCCCCTATGTTTAAAGGTATCTTTGGTTATCTCTGGTACTTTCACTGGTTAGAGCTGTTACCCAAGGTTTCTGTGGATTTTCCTGTGCATAGACCAAAAAATCCCCGTAAATGGTGTACAGGTCTACCAGCCAGATATTTTTTTTTCTCATTTTATTTGGAAGAATGTGGGACTTCCAACTGTTACGGAGACAAGTTAACAAGATCTTGCTCTTGAGATTAGCCAATTTTTGGTTCTCAGACAGCTGTGATGCTCTACGCGCATTTTTCTGTACTCAATAGATAAATTTGTAATTTCTTATTTTGTCAGTAGATTATATTTATCATAGAGCAGTCCATTTTATTTTATTATTTTGGTATTTGCTCGGAGATCAAAGTATTTTTTACTTGCCGGCTTCCATAGGGGTCGGATCACAAAAGAAAATAGCTTTCTTTCCCCCCTCCGGTTCGTCTCGTGCGATAATTTATAAACTCTGATAAGATACCACTTATTTTTACAATATTGGCTTTTTATGCTATAGTCAAAATTTAATCTTTTCTATGTTATTTCAATTTATAATAGATTTTTTTCGCACTGTGAGAATTATTTAACTTCTTGCTGAGGATATCAAAACATTACTGTTTTATTCATTTAAAAAAGGGTACCCTATAACCTAAAAATCTAACCTATAATATAAATTGAAGAAAAATGATATATAAAAAAATTAAGAAAATAATAAAAAGAAATGAAATAAAAATAAAAAGAAATATGAAATGAAATTATGAAATGAAAAAATAAAGAAAGAAAATGAAATATATAAAAATATAAATATAAAATATAAAGACTTACCTTGATTTCAATTTTTCTATTTCTTTTTTATTCTCTCCCAGGCTAACTCATCCAGTTAGATAAATTCTTTCTGTTTGTAGATAGTACGGACTACTTGGTAGTTACTATGAATTGGGTAGAAAATAATTTTTTTTTTGATGTCAACCGGTGTCGCATTAATTAATATTTCTGATCAATTTATTTATTTTTGTGGACATTTGGTTATTTTTTTTACACACATTGTATGAATGGAATGAGTGAGTAATATGTATACCTATATAAATATAAATGATAACATATGTAAAAAACATATGAAAAATATGTGTAAACACATATTGGAAATCGGTAGTCTTTATAAAGCATTGTATGTCGCCAATACTATGGAGAAACTTCTCTACGTTCTTTGTTTGACTAACACATTGCTTGGAATTCATCTTAGGAATTTATTTTACGTTTTGTATACTCCTCAGCACTTAACGTTTAAACATTTGATATTCAATGAATTATTAAAAGATAAGATAAATTAATAAATAAATAAAATTATTTAAAATAAAAAGATCATAAATAAATTGAAAATTTTGATATCTGCATATGTTAATCAATATTTGATACAAAATCAATATTACCATTGCTAACTTATTTTGTGAGAATGTTTCATGCTTTTAATATAAGAATCATCTATTAGCTTAGTAGACTTTATAAACAAAATAAAAAATAAAATAGAATAAAATTTTCTCTGTATTTTTCTGAAAAAATTTATGAGATTTATAACAGATAAACTTACCTTTTGAGGTCCTAAATATTCTTTTGCATCCAATACTTTTTTGAAGGTTTCAGAAATTCCCTGGAATTTATATTTTTATTTTGCACTGATGTATGACAATTTAACTTTCATTATGTTATTAATATAAGTAAAAAACTGATGTCTTATAATATAATAGTAATGATATTAATTTAAACTGGAACAGAAGCTACAAATTTCAATATATTGGTTTTTTATATTTATGTGGTAAAACATTATAAATAATTTTTTCTATATTACTATTGTTGACATATAAATACTGTTATGCTACTGTCAGTTATGAAATATTGGTAAAATTGTTAACTATTATTTTGATTAACTTTTATATTGCTTTAATTGTATATTCATCATCTGCACATGAGAGTCATAGGTTTTCGTGTTCTATTTCACAACTCACCCCTAAACTATAATATGTATATCCTGCATCTGTTGAAATGTTTTGTGTTTTGCAGAGAAATAACTGTTTGTACCTATAGTTTTATTTCATAATACATTTCATTGACATTTAATATATGTTGATTTACACCGTCACTGTTATGTACTATATATATGTTGTGTTTTATGTACTATGCTTAAAATTTATATGTTTTTAGGTGCTGTTTTTATAGCTTGTTCCTTCTTAAATCCAAATTTTCACTATTTTAAAACTTCTGCAGCTATAATTTAAATATTTAATTTCTCTTTTTGTGAGGTTATTGTGCAAATCACATGATTTTCATCGTTTCAATTTTATAAAATGTTTGCAATACTTTTGGTTTTAAATAACCGTTGACTAAACATTTTTTTTTACTATTTTTTTTTGTATGCAGCGGAGATAAAATGTTATGTTGTAAAAGCTTTACATAACATTCACCCTTCTTAAATTTACATAAACTTAATTTTGTATATTCTGTTAATTTTAATAATCTACTTCCATTTACAATCTTTCAATTTTGACAGCAAATTTTATTAAGTTTTAAATATTAAATCCTAAATCTTTATTTTTAATTATTTCATTTAAAATTACATTTATTGTAATTCTATTTTCTTTTTCCATTTCTCTGATAAACTTTCATAAAATTACTGAAATCGTTTGCCAGAGAAACGAAATTCTAACTCCTAGACTTTTCTTTATTCTTAATTGCTTTCCATTCACCTCGCATCCCAAAAGATGCAACTTTTAAGAAGGTTTTGTCCCTTATCTCAAAACGGACAAGAAATTCCTTTCGACGTCATAGGAACTCCCACATAGCAAACATTCCTTCGTTTACCGCTTGTTAGAGTGTTGTTATTCCACAGTGATTATTCCGCCGCTAAAACTTTTCCCCCCTGTTCACGTTCTCTTGGATTCAATGCATCGTCTTTTGGAATATTCTGATTGGCTGACGTTGCCGAGATCGTTTCCAGATTTCGGCAGGCATTTGAAAAAGAGTTCAGTTCGTTATTTTTGTCGAAAGAGAAAACACCGATTTGATATTTGGCCTTTTTTTAAGCCGTTGGGCCTTGGGCCCAACGGGCGTTTACTTTTCCATTGATGGCGATTCTTCAATTCATCATTTAGTCAGTATTAATTGCCTGTTATACTTCATCAACCTCAACCAAGATATATCTGATATGATAGCGTCCTGCTCATGCCTTCTCGTCAATTTCTGCTAAATTACTTTATCTCATTTTGCTCAGTTTGAAAAAGATGTTTTCTGTTCTGCTTGAATCCGAAGATGTGATGAAGGCCTTTCAGATTTTGTCCTTTGCCTAGCATATTTTAATTCATTTCAAATATCACTTCCATTCGTCCAGTCGAATTTAAGCCGTGCCTCCTACAGTATCCGTGTTCCAAGGGAAGATGTTAGATTTCGTGTTCTCCTCAATGTTTCCTCAACTATGTCGTCTTATCAGTTGACGGAATCAATGTTAAAATAATACAACTGTTCATCAATTTAAAACTCGTAAGAAACTGGTTGCCTATTCTCACTCTACTATCGTAAAGTCCTGAATTTATATATTCTCGAAGAGTGTGTTAATGGATTAAAACATAATTAGAACTATTCTTATATATCCTAACTTTCCAACATAGTGGTATGATATGAAGACTGTGCATCCATATAAATAAGTATTGGAAGTAACACCTGTCACAATAAGATAATATTTATTTAAATAATTTGAAATAATATTCTCTAATCCATAGTATTGTACCCGGATCCGGTTTAACAATATCTGTTATCATATAATAAATGATTTTTGTGCAATATCTGTCCGTATCATTTCAAGGGTGATTTTATTATTTATATAAGTTTCTACCAAAGAGGGGTGAGTATTTATTTTCTTTCTTCTTTTCAGATTTAATTTAATCTAGTTACGACGCTTACTAATTTACCACTATACGATCAAGGCCATAGTGTGATTTCGGGGAATGTGAATTGAATTTATTTCGATCAGATTTAAATGTTTCTTTTCGAATTTTCGTTTCAATTTACATATCCCGGAATCTCACTTAACATTCTTGGTGCCCTGACGTTAGCGAAACGCTCTCGGGTTTACTGCATAGTTGTTTTTAACTTTTTTAATTCTTCTCTCTCATAAGCCTTTACGATGACGTAAAAATTTAGCGATTTCGCTTTCAAACTTTTAACATTTTAAAACTTTTTGCATATTTTTTCTCTCTTTTATAAACCCCTATAAATAAATTATTAAATAAATATTTTTTATAAATAGATGACTTAAAAAATATTCTTATAATGCTTTATTATAATTTTTTTTTAGAATTAACTTCTTTAAAAGTTACGTTTTTCAAGTTCATAAACATTAAATATTTTAATTACTACTTCAACATTATTTTAATCTCTACGTTTTCTCTCATGTGCAGATATTATTTTGATTTTGAATATATTCTGGTACATTTATATTAATTTTGAAAGAGAAATATTTTCTTTTATATATTATGTGTGCCTTTTTCTGATTGAACAATATTTTTATCTTCAAGGACATGGTATAGAATATCATTATATGTTTATGAAGTTCTAATTTTGTAAAAATATGGTGACATTTTTAATATTATGAAATCTAAATAATTATATGCTATAGTGCATTAATAAAAATTTTAAAATAATTATATAAAAATTTAATATCAATGATTTATTATATTTAAATATAAATATTATAAAGTTTGACAAGTTTATATCATACAATTGTGTTTTATACTTATTATTGTTGAATAATTTTAAGAAACTCATAAATTTTGGTTCTAAATTTTTTTTTTATTCAATTACAATGCATTTTTTTATGATTATCAACATGCTAAATTTTTATTCATTAACTTTCATATCTCATTGGAATATTAAGTAGTATTACATGTACATATCATGCAGTGACTATCAGAATTCATCAGCGCAAGGTGAACTCTATTACTTGCTGTATGATACGGCATCTTAATGCCACTCTTCTCATTTTTTTTTATTTTTTTATTACTGTCAATTTTGGATGTTTTCATTGTGGGTTAATTTAGTCGATTAGTATCAGTATTCCATGCACTGCGGGCGGCGCAACAGTGTGCTAGGCGTATATGATACATTGTGGTCTACTGGTACTATTTTGCTGAGTTGTTCTACTTGACATTCACCTAGAATTGGTTTTTAAATATATAATAATATTGCTCACATAAAACTTAGAAATAATTACCTTTCAATCTTATCAAAAAATAAATAAATAAATAAATAAAAATAAATATAAATAAAAATAAAAAATTATAATAATAATAATCATAATAATAAATTTTTGAATCTTTTAAATTGCAAATATGCTATTTTTTTAAAAAATAATCTGATTAATAATTTGAGAATAAAGAAATAATATAATAAAGAAATTATTTATACCAATAGCATTCTATTATATATACAATTTTATATGTTGCTAGACATGAAATTTATTCTCCTGTTAGGTTTTTGAAATTTATAATTTTCTCATGGCATTCCCAATTCTCCTGTGCTTTTTACACCCCTTAAAATATTTATTTTTTTATTATACTATAGCATTTATTTTAACCCCCCCCCCCTATGTTTAAAGGTATCTTTGGTTATCTCTGGTACTTTCACTGGTTAGAGCTGTTACCCAAGGTTTCTGTGGATTTTCCTGTGCATAGACCAAAAAATCCCCGTAAATGGTGTACAGGTCTACCAGCCAGATATTTTTTTTTCTCATTTTATTTGGAAGAATGTGGGACTTCCAACTGTTACGGAGACAAGTTAACAAGATCTTGCTCTTGAGATTAGCCAATTTTTGGTTCTCAGACAGCTGTGATGCTCTACGCGCATTTTTCTGTACTCAATAGATAAATTTGTAATTTCTTATTTTGTCAGTAGATTATATTTATCATAGAGCAGTCCATTTTATTTTATTATTTTGGTATTTGCTCGGAGATCAAAGTATTTTTTACTTGCCGGCTTCCATAGGGGTCGGATCACAAAAGAAAATAGCTTTCTTTCCCCCCTCCGGTTCGTCTCGTGCGATAATTTATAAACTCTGATAAGATACCACTTATTTTTACAATATTGGCTTTTTATGCTATAGTCAAAATTTAATCTTTTCTATGTTATTTCAATTTATAATAGATTTTTTTCGCACTGTGAGAATTATTTAACTTCTTGCTGAGGATATCAAAACATTACTGTTTTATTCATTTAAAAAAGGGTACCCTATAACCTAAAAATCTAACCTATAATATAAATTGAAGAAAAATGATATATAAAAAAATTAAGAAAATAATAAAAAGAAATGAAATAAAAATAAAAAGAAATATGAAATGAAATTATGAAATGAAAAAATAAAGAAAGAAAATGAAATATATAAAAATATAAATATAAAATATAAAGACTTACCTTGATTTCAATTTTTCTATTTCTTTTTTATTCTCTCCCAGGCTAACTCATCCAGTTAGATAAATTCTTTCTGTTTGTAGATAGTACGGACTACTTGGTAGTTACTATGAATTGGGTAGAAAATAATTTTTTTTTTGATGTCAACCGGTGTCGCATTAATTAATATTTCTGATCAATTTATTTATTTTTGTGGACATTTGGTTATTTTTTTTTACACACATTGTATGAATGGAATGAGTGAGTAATATGTATACCTATATAAATATAAATGATAACATATGTAAAAAACATATGAAAAATATGTGTAAACACATATTGGAAATCGGTAGTCTTTATAAAGCATTGTATGTCGCCAATACTATGGAGAAACTTCTCTACGTTCTTTGTTTGACTAACACATTGCTTGGAATTCATCTTAGGAATTTATTTTACGTTTTGTATACTCCTCAGCACTTAACGTTTAAACATTTGATATTCAATGAATTATTAAAAGATAAGATAAATTAATAAATAAATAAAATTATTTAAAATAAAAAGATCATAAATAAATTGAAAATTTTGATATCTGCATATGTTAATCAATATTTGATACAAAATCAATATTACCATTGCTAACTTATTTTGTGAGAATGTTTCATGCTTTTAATATAAGAATCATCTATTAGCTTAGTAGACTTTATAAACAAAATAAAAAATAAAATAGAATAAAATTTTCTCTGTATTTTTCTGAAAAAATTTATGAGATTTATAACAGATAAACTTACCTTTTGAGGTCCTAAATATTCTTTTGCATCCAATACTTTTTTGAAGGTTTCAGAAATTCCCTGGAATTTATATTTTTATTTTGCACTGATGTATGACAATTTAACTTTCATTATGTTATTAATATAAGTAAAAAACTGATGTCTTATAATATAATAGTAATGATATTAATTTAAACTGGAACAGAAGCTACAAATTTCAATATATTGGTTTTTTATATTTATGTGGTAAAACATTATAAATAATTTTTTCTATATTACTATTGTTGACATATAAATACTGTTATGCTACTGTCAGTTATGAAATATTGGTAAAATTGTTAACTATTATTTTGATTAACTTTTATATTGCTTTAATTGTATATTCATCATCTGCACATGAGAGTCATAGGTTTTCGTGTTCTATTTCACAACTCACCCCTAAACTATAATATGTATATCCTGCATCTGTTGAAATGTTTTGTGTTTTGCAGAGAAATAACTGTTTGTACCTATAGTTTTATTTCATAATACATTTCATTGACATTTAATATATGTTGATTTACACCGTCACTGTTATGTACTATATATATGTTGTGTTTTATGTACTATGCTTAAAATTTATATGTTTTTAGGTGCTGTTTTTATAGCTTGTTCCTTCTTAAATCCAAATTTTCACTATTTTAAAACTTCTGCAGCTATAATTTAAATATTTAATTTCTCTTTTTGTGAGGTTATTGTGCAAATCACATGATTTTCATCGTTTCAATTTTATAAAATGTTTGCAATACTTTTGGTTTTAAATAACCGTTGACTAAACATTTTTTTTTACTATTTTTTTTTGTATGCAGCGGAGATAAAATGTTATGTTGTAAAAGCTTTACATAACATTCACCCTTCTTAAATTTACATAAACTTAATTTTGTATATTCTGTTAATTTTAATAATCTACTTCCATTTACAATCTTTCAATTTTGACAGCAAATTTTATTAAGTTTTAAATATTAAATCCTAAATCTTTATTTTTAATTATTTCATTTAAAATTACATTTATTGTAATTCTATTTTCTTTTTCCATTTCTCTGATAAACTTTCATAAAATTACTGAAATCGTTTGCCAGAGAAACGAAATTCTAACTCCTAGACTTTTCTTTATTCTTAATTGCTTTCCATTCACCTCGCATCCCAAAAGATGCAACTTTTAAGAAGGTTTTGTCCCTTATCTCAAAACGGACAAGAAATTCCTTTCGACGTCATAGGAACTCCCACATAGCAAACATTCCTTCGTTTACCGCTTGTTAGAGTGTTGTTATTCCACAGTGATTATTCCGCCGCTAAAACTTTTCCCCCCTGTTCACGTTCTCTTGGATTCAATGCATCGTCTTTTGGAATATTCTGATTGGCTGACGTTGCCGAGATCGTTTCCAGATTTCGGCAGGCATTTGAAAAAGAGTTCAGTTCGTTATTTTTGTCGAAAGAGAAAACACCGATTTGATATTTGGCCTTTTTTTAAGCCGTTGGGCCTTGGGCCCAACGGGCGTTTACTTTTCCATTGATGGCGATTCTTCAATTCATCATTTAGTCAGTATTAATTGCCTGTTATACTTCATCAACCTCAACCAAGATATATCTGATATGATAGCGTCCTGCTCATGCCTTCTCGTCAATTTCTGCTAAATTACTTTATCTCATTTTGCTCAGTTTGAAAAAGATGTTTTCTGTTCTGCTTGAATCCGAAGATGTGATGAAGGCCTTTCAGATTTTGTCCTTTGCCTAGCATATTTTAATTCATTTCAAATATCACTTCCATTCGTCCAGTCGAATTTAAGCCGTGCCTCCTACAGTATCCGTGTTCCAAGGGAAGATATTAGATTTCGTGTTCTCCTCAATGTTTCCTCAACTATGTCGTCTTATCAGTTGACGGAATCAATGTTAAAATAATACAACTGTTCATCAATTTAAAACTCGTAAGAAACTGGTTGCCTATTCTCACTCTACTATCGTAAAGTCCTGAATTTATATATTCTCGAAGAGTGTGTTAATGGATTAAAACATAATTAGAACTATTCTTATATATCCTAACTTTCCAACATAGTGGTATGATATGAAGACTGTGCATCCATATAAATAAGTATTGGAAGTAACACCTGTCACAATAAGATAATATTTATTTAAATAATTTGAAATAATATTCTCTAATCCATAGTATTGTACCCGGATCCGGTTTAACAATATCTGTTATCATATAATAAATGATTTTTGTGCAATATCTGTCCGTATCATTTCAAGGGTGATTTTATTATTTATATAAGTTTCTACCAAAGAGGGGTGAGTATTTATTTTCTTTCTTCTTTTCAGATTTAATTTAATCTAGTTACGACGCTTACTAATTTACCACTATACGATCAAGGCCATAGTGTGATTTCGGGGAATGTGAATTGAATTTATTTCGATCAGATTTAAATGTTTCTTTTCGAATTTTCGTTTCAATTTACATATCCCGGAATCTCACTTAACATTCTTGGTGCCCTGACGTTAGCGAAACGCTCTCGGGTTTACTGCATAGTTGTTTTTAACTTTTTTAATTCTTCTCTCTCATAAGCCTTTACGATGACGTAAAAATTTAGCGATTTCGCTTTCAAACTTTTAACATTTTAAAACTTTTTGCATATTTTTTCTCTCTTTTATAAACCCCTATAAATAAATTATTAAATAAATATTTTTTATAAATAGATGACTTAAAAAATATTCTTATAATGCTTTATTATAATTTTTTTTTAGAATTAACTTCTTTAAAAGTTACGTTTTTCAAGTTCATAAACATTAAATATTTTAATTACTACTTCAACATTATTTTAATCTCTACGTTTTCTCTCATGTGCAGATATTATTTTGATTTTGAATATATTCTGGTACATTTATATTAATTTTGAAAGAGAAATATTTTCTTTTATATATTATGTGTGCCTTTTTCTGATTGAACAATATTTTTATCTTCAAGGACATGGTATAGAATATCATTATATGTTTATGAAGTTCTAATTTTGTAAAAATATGGTGACATTTTTAATATTATGAAATCTAAATAATTATATGCTATAGTGCATTAATAAAAATTTTAAAATAATTATATAAAAATTTAATATCAATGATTTATTATATTTAAATATAAATATTATAAAGTTTGACAAGTTTATATCATACAATTGTGTTTTATACTTATTATTGTTGAATAATTTTAAGAAACTCATAAATTTTGGTTCTAAATTTTTTTTTATTCAATTACAATGCATTTTTTTATGATTATCAACATGCTAAATTTTTATTCATTAACTTTCATATCTCATTGGAATATTAAGTAGTATTACATGTACATATCATGCAGTGACTATCAGAATTCATCAGCGCAAGGTGAACTCTATTACTTGCTGTATGATACGGCATCTTAATGCCACTCTTCTCATTTTTTTTTATTTTTTTATTACTGTCAATTTTGGATGTTTTCATTGTGGGTTAATTTAGTCGATTAGTATCAGTATTCCATGCACTGCGGGCGGCGCAACAGTGTGCTAGGCGTATATGATACATTGTGGTCTACTGGTACTATTTTGCTGAGTTGTTCTACTTGACATTCACCTAGAATTGGTTTTTAAATATATAATAATATTGCTCACATAAAACTTAGAAATAATTACCTTTCAATCTTATCAAAAAATAAATAAATAAATAAATAAAAATAAATATAAATAAAAATAAAAAATTATAATAATAATAATCATAATAATAAATTTTTGAATCTTTTAAATTGCAAATATGCTATTTTTTTAAAAAATAATCTGATTAATAATTTGAGAATAAAGAAATAATATAATAAAGAAATTATTTATACCAATAGCATTCTATTATATATACAATTTTATATGTTGCTAGACATGAAATTTATTCTCCTGTTAGGTTTTTGAAATTTATAATTTTCTCATGGCATTCCCAATTCTCCTGTGCTTTTTACACCCCTTAAAATATTTATTTTTTTATTATACTATAGCATTTATTTTAACCCCCCCCCTATGTTTAAAGGTATCTTTGGTTATCTCTGGTACTTTCACTGGTTAGAGCTGTTACCCAAGGTTTCTGTGGATTTTCCTGTGCATAGACCAAAAAATCCCCGTAAATGGTGTACAGGTCTACCAGCCAGATATTTTTTTTTCTCATTTTATTTGGAAGAATGTGGGACTTCCAACTGTTACGGAGACAAGTTAACAAGATCTTGCTCTTGAAATTAGCCAATTTTTGGTTCTCAGACAGCTGTGATGCTCTACGCGCATTTTTCTGTACTCAATAGATAAATTTGTAATTTCTTATTTTGTCAGTAGATTATATTTATCATAGAGCAGTCCATTTTATTTTATTATTTTGGTATTTGCTCGGAGATCAAAGTATTTTTTACTTGCCGGCTTCCATAGGGGTCGGATCACAAAAGAAAATAGCTTTCTTTCCCCCCCCCGGTTCGTCTCGTGCGATAATTTATAAACTCTGATAAGATACCACTTATTTTTACAATATTGGCTTTTTATGCTATAGTCAAAATTTAATCTTTTCTATGTTATTTCAATTTATAATAGATTTTTTTCGCACTGTGAGAATTATTTAACTTCTTGCTGAGGATATCAAAACATTACTGTTTTATTCATTTAAAAAAGGGTACCCTATAACCTAAAAATCTAACCTATAATATAAATTGAAGAAAAATGATATATAAAAAAATTAAGAAAATAATAAAAAGAAATGAAATAAAAATAAAAAGAAATATGAAATGAAATTATGAAATGAAAAAATAAAGAAAGAAAATGAAATATATAAAAATATAAATATAAAATATAAAGACTTACCTTGATTTCAATTTTTCTATTTCTTTTTTATTCTCTCCCAGGCTAACTCATCCAGTTAGATAAATTCTTTCTGTTTGTAGATAGTACGGACTACTTGGTAGTTACTATGAATTGGGTAGAAAATAATTTTTTTTTTGATGTCAACCGGTGTCGCATTAATTAATATTTCTGATCAATTTATTTATTTTTGTGGACATTTGGTTATTTTTTTTTACACACATTGTATGAATGGAATGAGTGAGTAATATGTATACCTATATAAATATAAATGATAACATATGTAAAAAACATATGAAAAATATGTGTAAACACATATTGGAAATCGGTAGTCTTTATAAAGCATTGTATGTCGCCAATACTATGGAGAAACTTCTCTACGTTCTTTGTTTGACTAACACATTGCTTGGAATTCATCTTAGGAATTTATTTTACGTTTTGTATACTCCTCAGCACTTAACGTTTAAACATTTGATATTCAATGAATTATTAAAAGATAAGATAAATTAATAAATAAATAAAATTATTTAAAATAAAAAGATCATAAATAAATTGAAAATTTTGATATCTGCATATGTTAATCAATATTTGATACAAAATCAATATTACCATTGCTAACTTATTTTGTGAGAATGTTTCATGCTTTTAATATAAGAATCATCTATTAGCTTAGTAGACTTTATAAACAAAATAAAAAATAAAATAGAATAAAATTTTCTCTGTATTTTTCTGAAAAAATTTATGAGATTTATAACAGATAAACTTACCTTTTGAGGTCCTAAATATTCTTTTGCATCCAATACTTTTTTGAAGGTTTCAGAAATTCCCTGGAATTTATATTTTTATTTTGCACTGATGTATGACAATTTAACTTTCATTATGTTATTAATATAAGTAAAAAACTGATGTCTTATAATATAATAGTAATGATATTAATTTAAACTGGAACAGAAGCTACAAATTTCAATATATTGGTTTTTTATATTTATGTGGTAAAACATTATAAATAATTTTTTCTATATTACTATTGTTGACATATAAATACTGTTATGCTACTGTCAGTTATGAAATATTGGTAAAATTGTTAACTATTATTTTGATTAACTTTTATATTGCTTTAATTGTATATTCATCATCTGCACATGAGAGTCATAGGTTTTCGTGTTCTATTTCACAACTCACCCCTAAACTATAATATGTATATCCTGCATCTGTTGAAATGTTTTGTGTTTTGCAGAGAAATAACTGTTTGTACCTATAGTTTTATTTCATAATACATTTCATTGACATTTAATATATGTTGATTTACACCGTCACTGTTATGTACTATATATATGTTGTGTTTTATGTACTATGCTTAAAATTTATATGTTTTTAGGTGCTGTTTTTATAGCTTGTTCCTTCTTAAATCCAAATTTTCACTATTTTAAAACTTCTGCAGCTATAATTTAAATATTTAATTTCTCTTTTTGTGAGGTTATTGTGCAAATCACATGATTTTCATCGTTTCAATTTTATAAAATGTTTGCAATACTTTTGGTTTTAAATAACCGTTGACTAAACATTTTTTTTTACTATTTTTTTTTGTATGCAGCGGAGATAAAATGTTATGTTGTAAAAGCTTTACATAACATTCACCCTTCTTAAATTTACATAAACTTAATTTTGTATATTCTGTTAATTTTAATAATCTACTTCCATTTACAATCTTTCAATTTTGACAGCAAATTTTATTAAGTTTTAAATATTAAATCCTAAATCTTTATTTTTAATTATTTCATTTAAAATTACATTTATTGTAATTCTATTTTCTTTTTCCATTTCTCTGATAAACTTTCATAAAATTACTGAAATCGTTTGCCAGAGAAACGAAATTCTAACTCCTAGACTTTTCTTTATTCTTAATTGCTTTCCATTCACCTCGCATCCCAAAAGATGCAACTTTTAAGAAGGTTTTGTCCCTTATCTCAAAACGGACAGGAAATTCCTTTCGACGTCATAGGAACTCCCACATAGCAAACATTCCTTCGTTTACCGCTTGTTAGAGTGTTGTTATTCCACAGTGATTATTCCGCCGCTAAAACTTTTCCCCCCTGTTCACGTTCTCTTGGATTCAATGCATCGTCTTTTGGAATATTCTGATTGGCTGACGTTGCCGAGATCGTTTCCAGATTTCGGCAGGCATTTGAAAAAGAGTTCAGTTCGTTATTTTTGTCGAAAGAGAAAACACCGATTTGATATTTGGCCTTTTTTTAAGCCGTTGGGCCTTGGGCCCAACGGGCGTTTACTTTTCCATTGATGGCGATTCTTCAATTCATCATTTAGTCAGTATTAATTGCCTGTTATACTTCATCAACCTCAACCAAGATATATCTGATATGATAGCGTCCTGCTCATGCCTTCTCGTCAATTTCTGCTAAATTACTTTATCTCATTTTGCTCAGTTTGAAAAAGATGTTTTCTGTTCTGCTTGAATCCGAAGATGTGATGAAGGCCTTTCAGATTTTGTCCTTTGCCTAGCATATTTTAATTCATTTCAAATATCACTTCCATTCGTCCAGTCGAATTTAAGCCGTGCCTCCTACAGTATCCGTGTTCCAAGGGAAGATATTAGATTTCGTGTTCTCCTCAATGTTTCCTCAACTATGTCGTCTTATCAGTTGACGGAATCAATGTTAAAATAATACAACTGTTCATCAATTTAAAACTCGTAAGAAACTGGTTGCCTATTCTCACTCTACTATCGTAAAGTCCTGAATTTATATATTCTCGAAGAGTGTGTTAATGGATTAAAACATAATTAGAACTATTCTTATATATCCTAACTTTCCAACATAGTGGTATGATATGAAGACTGTGCATCCATATAAATAAGTATTGGAAGTAACACCTGTCACAATAAGATAATATTTATTTAAATAATTTGAAATAATATTCTCTAATCCATAGTATTGTACCCGGATCCGGTTTAACAATATCTGTTATCATATAATAAATGATTTTTGTGCAATATCTGTCCGTATCATTTCAAGGGTGATTTTATTATTTATATAAGTTTCTACCAAAGAGGGGTGAGTATTTATTTTCTTTCTTCTTTTCAGATTTAATTTAATCTAGTTACGACGCTTACTAATTTACCACTATACGATCAAGGCCATAGTGTGATTTCGGGGAATGTGAATTGAATTTATTTCGATCAGATTTAAATGTTTCTTTTCGAATTTTCGTTTCAATTTACATATCCCGGAATCTCACTTAACATTCTTGGTGCCCTGACGTTAGCGAAACGCTCTCGGGTTTACTGCATAGTTGTTTTTAACTTTTTTAATTCTTCTCTCTCATAAGCCTTTACGATGACGTAAAAATTTAGCGATTTCGCTTTCAAACTTTTAACATTTTAAAACTTTTTGCATATTTTTTCTCTCTTTTATAAACCCCTATAAATAAATTATTAAATAAATATTTTTTATAAATAGATGACTTAAAAAATATTCTTATAATGCTTTATTATAATTTTTTTTTAGAATTAACTTCTTTAAAAGTTACGTTTTTCAAGTTCATAAACATTAAATATTTTAATTACTACTTCAACATTATTTTAATCTCTACGTTTTCTCTCATGTGCAGATATTATTTTGATTTTGAATATATTCTGGTACATTTATATTAATTTTGAAAGAGAAATATTTTCTTTTATATATTATGTGTGCCTTTTTCTGATTGAACAATATTTTTATCTTCAAGGACATGGTATAGAATATCATTATATGTTTATGAAGTTCTAATTTTGTAAAAATATGGTGACATTTTTAATATTATGAAATCTAAATAATTATATGCTATAGTGCATTAATAAAAATTTTAAAATAATTATATAAAAATTTAATATCAATGATTTATTATATTTAAATATAAATATTATAAAGTTTGACAAGTTTATATCATACAATTGTGTTTTATACTTATTATTGTTGAATAATTTTAAGAAACTCATAAATTTTGGTTCTAAATTTTTTTTTATTCAATTACAATGCATTTTTTTATGATTATCAACATGCTAAATTTTTATTCATTAACTTTCATATCTCATTGGAATATTAAGTAGTA
Source organism: Maratus speciosus (assembly GCA_963932465.1). NCBI lineage: Eukaryota > Metazoa > Arthropoda > Arachnida > Araneae > Salticidae > Maratus > Maratus speciosus. The sequence goes on along the minus strand of OZ010795.1, from coordinate 326,796,131 downwards.
TTACATGTACATATCATGCAGTGACTATCAGAATTCATCAGCGCAAGGTGAACTCTATTACTTGCTGTATGATACGGCATCTTAATGCCACTCTTCTAATTTTTTTTTATTTTTTTATTACTGTCAATTTTGGATGTTTTCATTGTGGGTTAATTTAGTCGATTAGTATCAGTATTCCATGCACTGCGGGCGGCGCAACAGTGTGCTAGGCGTATATGATACATTGTGGTCTACTGGTACTATTTTGCTGAGTTGTTCTACTTGACATTCACCTAGAATTGGTTTTTAAATATATAATAATATTGCTCACATAAAACTTAGAAATAATTACCTTTCAATCTTATCAAAAAATAAATAAATAAATAAATAAAAATAAATATAAATAAAAATAAAAAATTATAATAATAATAATCATAATAATAAATTTTTGAATCTTTTAAATTGCAAATATGCTATTTTTTTAAAAAATAATCTGATTAATAATTTGAGAATAAAGAAATAATATAATAAAGAAATTATTTATACCAATAGCATTCTATTATATATACAATTTTATATGTTGCTAGACATGAAATTTATTCTCCTGTTAGGTTTTTGAAATTTATAATTTTCTCATGGCATTCCCAATTCTCCTGTGCTTTTTACACCCCTTAAAATATTTATTTTTTTATTATACTATAGCATTTATTTTAACCCCCCCCCCTATGTTTAAAGGTATCTTTGGTTATCTCTGGTACTTTCACTGGTTAGAGCTGTTACCCAAGGTTTCTGTGGATTTTCCTGTGCATAGACCAAAAAATCCCCGTAAATGGTGTACAGGTCTACCAGCCAGATATTTTTTTTTCTCATTTTATTTGGAAGAATGTGGGACTTCCAACTGTTACGGAGACAAGTTAACAAGATCTTGCTCTTGAGATTAGCCAATTTTTGGTTCTCAGACAGCTGTGATGCTCTACGCGCATTTTTCTGTACTCAATAGATAAATTTGTAATTTCTTATTTTGTCAGTAGATTATATTTATCATAGAGCAGTCCATTTTATTTTATTATTTTGGTATTTGCTCGGAGATCAAAGTATTTTTTACTTGCCGGCTTCCATAGGGGTCGGATCACAAAAGAAAATAGCTTTCTTTCCCCCCTCCGGTTCGTCTCGTGCGATAATTTATAAACTCTGATAAGATACCACTTATTTTTACAATATTGGCTTTTTATGCTATAGTCAAAATTTAATCTTTTCTATGTTATTTCAATTTATAATAGATTTTTTTCGCACTGTGAGAATTATTTAACTTCTTGCTGAGGATATCAAAACATTACTGTTTTATTCATTTAAAAAAGGGTACCCTATAACCTAAAAATCTAACCTATAATATAAATTGAAGAAAAATGATATATAAAAAAATTAAGAAAATAATAAAAAGAAATGAAATAAAAATAAAAAGAAATATGAAATGAAATTATGAAATGAAAAAATAAAGAAAGAAAATGAAATATATAAAAATATAAATATAAAATATAAAGACTTACCTTGATTTCAATTTTTCTATTTCTTTTTTATTCTCTCCCAGGCTAACTCATCCAGTTAGATAAATTCTTTCTGTTTGTAGATAGTACGGACTACTTGGTAGTTACTATGAATTGGGTAGAAAATAATTTTTTTTTTGATGTCAACCGGTGTCGCATTAATTAATATTTCTGATCAATTTATTTATTTTTGTGGACATTTGGTTATTTTTTTTTACACACATTGTATGAATGGAATGAGTGAGTAATATGTATACCTATATAAATATAAATGATAACATATGTAAAAAACATATGAAAAATATGTGTAAACACATATTGGAAATCGGTAGTCTTTATAAAGCATTGTATGTCGCCAATACTATGGAGAAACTTCTCTACGTTCTTTGTTTGACTAACACATTGCTTGGAATTCATCTTAGGAATTTATTTTACGTTTTGTATACTCCTCAGCACTTAACGTTTAAACATTTGATATTCAATGAATTATTAAAAGATAAGATAAATTAATAAATAAATAAAATTATTTAAAATAAAAAGATCATAAATAAATTGAAAATTTTGATATCTGCATATGTTAATCAATATTTGATACAAAATCAATATTACCATTGCTAACTTATTTTGTGAGAATGTTTCATGCTTTTAATATAAGAATCATCTATTAGCTTAGTAGACTTTATAAACAAAATAAAAAATAAAATAGAATAAAATTTTCTCTGTATTTTTCTGAAAAAATTTATGAGATTTATAACAGATAAACTTACCTTTTGAGGTCCTAAATATTCTTTTGCATCCAATACTTTTTTGAAGGTTTCAGAAATTCCCTGGAATTTATATTTTTATTTTGCACTGATGTATGACAATTTAACTTTCATTATGTTATTAATATAAGTAAAAAACTGATGTCTTATAATATAATAGTAATGATATTAATTTAAACTGGAACAGAAGCTACAAATTTCAATATATTGGTTTTTTATATTTATGTGGTAAAACATTATAAATAATTTTTTCTATATTACTATTGTTGACATATAAATACTGTTATGCTACTGTCAGTTATGAAATATTGGTAAAATTGTTAACTATTATTTTGATTAACTTTTATATTGCTTTAATTGTATATTCATCATCTGCACATGAGAGTCATAGGTTTTCGTGTTCTATTTCACAACTCACCCCTAAACTATAATATGTATATCCTGCATCTGTTGAAATGTTTTGTGTTTTGCAGAGAAATAACTGTTTGTACCTATAGTTTTATTTCATAATACATTTCATTGACATTTAATATATGTTGATTTACACCGTCACTGTTATGTACTATATATATGTTGTGTTTTATGTACTATGCTTAAAATTTATATGTTTTTAGGTGCTGTTTTTATAGCTTGTTCCTTCTTAAATCCAAATTTTCACTATTTTAAAACTTCTGCAGCTATAATTTAAATATTTAATTTCTCTTTTTGTGAGGTTATTGTGCAAATCACATGATTTTCATCGTTTCAATTTTATAAAATGTTTGCAATACTTTTGGTTTTAAATAACCGTTGACTAAACATTTTTTTTTACTATTTTTTTTTGTATGCAGCGGAGATAAAATGTTATGTTGTAAAAGCTTTACATAACATTCACCCTTCTTAAATTTACATAAACTTAATTTTGTATATTCTGTTAATTTTAATAATCTACTTCCATTTACAATCTTTCAATTTTGACAGCAAATTTTATTAAGTTTTAAATATTAAATCCTAAATCTTTATTTTTAATTATTTCATTTAAAATTACATTTATTGTAATTCTATTTTCTTTTTCCATTTCTCTGATAAACTTTCATAAAATTACTGAAATCGTTTGCCAGAGAAACGAAATTCTAACTCCTAGACTTTTCTTTATTCTTAATTGCTTTCCATTCACCTCGCATCCCAAAAGATGCAACTTTTAAGAAGGTTTTGTCCCTTATCTCAAAACGGACAAGAAATTCCTTTCGACGTCATAGGAACTCCCACATAGCAAACATTCCTTCGTTTACCGCTTGTTAGAGTGTTGTTATTCCACAGTGATTATTCCGCCGCTAAAACTTTTCCCCCCTGTTCACGTTCTCTTGGATTCAATGCATCGTCTTTTGGAATATTCTGATTGGCTGACGTTGCCGAGATCGTTTCCAGATTTCGGCAGGCATTTGAAAAAGAGTTCAGTTCGTTATTTTTGTCGAAAGAGAAAACACCGATTTGATATTTGGCCTTTTTTTAAGCCGTTGGGCCTTGGGCCCAACGGGCGTTTACTTTTCCATTGATGGCGATTCTTCAATTCATCATTTAGTCAGTATTAATTGCCTGTTATACTTCATCAACCTCAACCAAGATATATCTGATATGATAGCGTCCTGCTCATGCCTTCTCGTCAATTTCTGCTAAATTACTTTATCTCATTTTGCTCAGTTTGAAAAAGATGTTTTCTGTTCTGCTTGAATCCGAAGATGTGATGAAGGCCTTTCAGATTTTGTCCTTTGCCTAGCATATTTTAATTCATTTCAAATATCACTTCCATTCGTCCAGTCGAATTTAAGCCGTGCCTCCTACAGTATCCGTGTTCCAAGGGAAGATATTAGATTTCGTGTTCTCCTCAATGTTTCCTCAACTATGTCGTCTTATCAGTTGACGGAATCAATGTTAAAATAATACAACTGTTCATCAATTTAAAACTCGTAAGAAACTGGTTGCCTATTCTCACTCTACTATCGTAAAGTCCTGAATTTATATATTCTCGAAGAGTGTGTTAATGGATTAAAACATAATTAGAACTATTCTTATATATCCTAACTTTCCAACATAGTGGTATGATATGAAGACTGTGCATCCATATAAATAAGTATTGGAAGTAACACCTGTCACAATAAGATAATATTTATTTAAATAATTTGAAATAATATTCTCTAATCCATAGTATTGTACCCGGATCCGGTTTAACAATATCTGTTATCATATAATAAATGATTTTTGTGCAATATCTGTCCGTATCATTTCAAGGGTGATTTTATTATTTATATAAGTTTCTACCAAAGAGGGGTGAGTATTTATTTTCTTTCTTCTTTTCAGATTTAATTTAATCTAGTTACGACGCTTACTAATTTACCACTATACGATCAAGGCCATAGTGTGATTTCGGGGAATGTGAATTGAATTTATTTCGATCAGATTTAAATGTTTCTTTTCGAATTTTCGTTTCAATTTACATATCCCGGAATCTCACTTAACATTCTTGGTGCCCTGACGTTAGCGAAACGCTCTCGGGTTTACTGCATAGTTGTTTTTAACTTTTTTAATTCTTCTCTCTCATAAGCCTTTACGATGACGTAAAAATTTAGCGATTTCGCTTTCAAACTTTTAACATTTTAAAACTTTTTGCATATTTTTTCTCTCTTTTATAAACCCCTATAAATAAATTATTAAATAAATATTTTTTATAAATAGATGACTTAAAAAATATTCTTATAATGCTTTATTATAATTTTTTTTTAGAATTAACTTCTTTAAAAGTTACGTTTTTCAAGTTCATAAACATTAAATATTTTAATTACTACTTCAACATTATTTTAATCTCTACGTTTTCTCTCATGTGCAGATATTATTTTGATTTTGAATATATTCTGGTACATTTATATTAATTTTGAAAGAGAAATATTTTCTTTTATATATTATGTGTGCCTTTTTCTGATTGAACAATATTTTTATCTTCAAGGACATGGTATAGAATATCATTATATGTTTATGAAGTTCTAATTTTGTAAAAATATGGTGACATTTTTAATATTATGAAATCTAAATAATTATATGCTATAGTGCATTAATAAAAATTTTAAAATAATTATATAAAAATTTAATATCAATGATTTATTATATTTAAATATAAATATTATAAAGTTTGACAAGTTTATATCATACAATTGTGTTTTATACTTATTATTGTTGAATAATTTTAAGAAACTCATAAATTTTGGTTCTAAATTTTTTTTTATTCAATTACAATGCATTTTTTTATGATTATCAACATGCTAAATTTTTATTCATTAACTTTCATATCTCATTGGAATATTAAGTAGTATTACATGTACATATCATGCAGTGACTATCAGAATTCATCAGCGCAAGGTGAACTCTATTACTTGCTGTATGATACGGCATCTTAATGCCACTCTTCTAATTTTTTTTTATTTTTTTATTACTGTCAATTTTGGATGTTTTCATTGTGGGTTAATTTAGTCGATTAGTATCAGTATTCCATGCACTGCGGGCGGCGCAACAGTGTGCTAGGCGTATATGATACATTGTGGTCTACTGGTACTATTTTGCTGAGTTGTTCTACTTGACATTCACCTAGAATTGGTTTTTAAATATATAATAATATTGCTCACATAAAACTTAGAAATAATTACCTTTCAATCTTATCAAAAAATAAATAAATAAATAAATAAAAATAAATATAAATAAAAATAAAAAATTATAATAATAATAATCATAATAATAAATTTTTGAATCTTTTAAATTGCAAATATGCTATTTTTTTAAAAAATAATCTGATTAATAATTTGAGAATAAAGAAATAATATAATAAAGAAATTATTTATACCAATAGCATTCTATTATATATACAATTTTATATGTTGCTAGACATGAAATTTATTCTCCTGTTAGGTTTTTGAAATTTATAATTTTCTCATGGCATTCCCAATTCTCCTGTGCTTTTTACACCCCTTAAAATATTTATTTTTTTATTATACTATAGCATTTATTTTAACCCCCCCCCCCTATGTTTAAAGGTATCTTTGGTTATCTCTGGTACTTTCACTGGTTAGAGCTGTTACCCAAGGTTTCTGTGGATTTTCCTGTGCATAGACCAAAAAATCCCCGTAAATGGTGTACAGGTCTACCAGCCAGATATTTTTTTTTCTCATTTTATTTGGAAGAATGTGGGACTTCCAACTGTTACGGAGACAAGTTAACAAGATCTTGCTCTTGAGATTAGCCAATTTTTGGTTCTCAGACAGCTGTGATGCTCTACGCGCATTTTTCTGTACTCAATAGATAAATTTGTAATTTCTTATTTTGTCAGTAGATTATATTTATCATAGAGCAGTCCATTTTATTTTATTATTTTGGTATTTGCTCGGAGATCAAAGTATTTTTTACTTGCCGGCTTCCATAGGGGTCGGATCACAAAAGAAAATAGCTTTCTTTCCCCCCTCCGGTTCGTCTCGTGCGATAATTTATAAACTCTGATAAGATACCACTTATTTTTACAATATTGGCTTTTTATGCTATAGTCAAAATTTAATCTTTTCTATGTTATTTCAATTTATAATAGATTTTTTTCGCACTGTGAGAATTATTTAACTTCTTGCTGAGGATATCAAAACATTACTGTTTTATTCATTTAAAAAAGGGTACCCTATAACCTAAAAATCTAACCTATAATATAAATTGAAGAAAAATGATATATAAAAAAATTAAGAAAATAATAAAAAGAAATGAAATAAAAATAAAAAGAAATATGAAATGAAATTATGAAATGAAAAAATAAAGAAAGAAAATGAAATATATAAAAATATAAATATAAAATATAAAGACTTACCTTGATTTCAATTTTTCTATTTCTTTTTTATTCTCTCCCAGGCTAACTCATCCAGTTAGATAAATTCTTTCTGTTTGTAGATAGTACGGACTACTTGGTAGTTACTATGAATTGGGTAGAAAATAATTTTTTTTTTGATGTCAACCGGTGTCGCATTAATTAATATTTCTGATCAATTTATTTATTTTTGTGGACATTTGGTTATTTTTTTTTACACACATTGTATGAATGGAATGAGTGAGTAATATGTATACCTATATAAATATAAATGATAACATATGTAAAAAACATATGAAAAATATGTGTAAACACATATTGGAAATCGGTAGTCTTTATAAAGCATTGTATGTCGCCAATACTATGGAGAAACTTCTCTACGTTCTTTGTTTGACTAACACATTGCTTGGAATTCATCTTAGGAATTTATTTTACGTTTTGTATACTCCTCAGCACTTAACGTTTAAACATTTGATATTCAATGAATTATTAAAAGATAAGATAAATTAATAAATAAATAAAATTATTTAAAATAAAAAGATCATAAATAAATTGAAAATTTTGATATCTGCATATGTTAATCAATATTTGATACAAAATCAATATTACCATTGCTAACTTATTTTGTGAGAATGTTTCATGCTTTTAATATAAGAATCATCTATTAGCTTAGTAGACTTTATAAACAAAATAAAAAATAAAATAGAATAAAATTTTCTCTGTATTTTTCTGAAAAAATTTATGAGATTTATAACAGATAAACTTACCTTTTGAGGTCCTAAATATTCTTTTGCATCCAATACTTTTTTGAAGGTTTCAGAAATTCCCTGGAATTTATATTTTTATTTTGCACTGATGTATGACAATTTAACTTTCATTATGTTATTAATATAAGTAAAAAACTGATGTCTTATAATATAATAGTAATGATATTAATTTAAACTGGAACAGAAGCTACAAATTTCAATATATTGGTTTTTTATATTTATGTGGTAAAACATTATAAATAATTTTTTCTATATTACTATTGTTGACATATAAATACTGTTATGCTACTGTCAGTTATGAAATATTGGTAAAATTGTTAACTATTATTTTGATTAACTTTTATATTGCTTTAATTGTATATTCATCATCTGCACATGAGAGTCATAGGTTTTCGTGTTCTATTTCACAACTCACCCCTAAACTATAATATGTATATCCTGCATCTGTTGAAATGTTTTGTGTTTTGCAGAGAAATAACTGTTTGTACCTATAGTTTTATTTCATAATACATTTCATTGACATTTAATATATGTTGATTTACACCGTCACTGTTATGTACTATATATATGTTGTGTTTTATGTACTATGCTTAAAATTTATATGTTTTTAGGTGCTGTTTTTATAGCTTGTTCCTTCTTAAATCCAAATTTTCACTATTTTAAAACTTCTGCAGCTATAATTTAAATATTTAATTTCTCTTTTTGTGAGGTTATTGTGCAAATCACATGATTTTCATCGTTTCAATTTTATAAAATGTTTGCAATACTTTTGGTTTTAAATAACCGTTGACTAAACATTTTTTTTTACTATTTTTTTTTGTATGCAGCGGAGATAAAATGTTATGTTGTAAAAGCTTTACATAACATTCACCCTTCTTAAATTTACATAAACTTAATTTTGTATATTCTGTTAATTTTAATAATCTACTTCCATTTACAATCTTTCAATTTTGACAGCAAATTTTATTAAGTTTTAAATATTAAATCCTAAATCTTTATTTTTAATTATTTCATTTAAAATTACATTTATTGTAATTCTATTTTCTTTTTCCATTTCTCTGATAAACTTTCATAAAATTACTGAAATCGTTTGCCAGAGAAACGAAATTCTAACTCCTAGACTTTTCTTTATTCTTAATTGCTTTCCATTCACCTCGCATCCCAAAAGATGCAACTTTTAAGAAGGTTTTGTCCCTTATCTCAAAACGGACAAGAAATTCCTTTCGACGTCATAGGAACTCCCACATAGCAAACATTCCTTCGTTTACCGCTTGTTAGAGTGTTGTTATTCCACAGTGATTATTCCGCCGCTAAAACTTTTCCCCCCTGTTCACGTTCTCTTGGATTCAATGCATCGTCTTTTGGAATATTCTGATTGGCTGACGTTGCCGAGATCGTTTCCAGATTTCGGCAGGCATTTGAAAAAGAGTTCAGTTCGTTATTTTTGTCGAAAGAGAAAACACCGATTTGATATTTGGCCTTTTTTTAAGCCGTTGGGCCTTGGGCCCAACGGGCGTTTACTTTTCCATTGATGGCGATTCTTCAATTCATCATTTAGTCAGTATTAATTGCCTGTTATACTTCATCAACCTCAACCAAGATATATCTGATATGATAGCGTCCTGCTCATGCCTTCTCGTCAATTTCTGCTAAATTACTTTATCTCATTTTGCTCAGTTTGAAAAAGATGTTTTCTGTTCTGCTTGAATCCGAAGATGTGATGAAGGCCTTTCAGATTTTGTCCTTTGCCTAGCATATTTTAATTCATTTCAAATATCACTTCCATTCGTCCAGTCGAATTTAAGCCGTGCCTCCTACAGTATCCGTGTTCCAAGGGAAGATATTAGATTTCGTGTTCTCCTCAATGTTTCCTCAACTATGTCGTCTTATCAGTTGACGGAATCAATGTTAAAATAATACAACTGTTCATCAATTTAAAACTCGTAAGAAACTGGTTGCCTATTCTCACTCTACTATCGTAAAGTCCTGAATTTATATATTCTCGAAGAGTGTGTTAATGGATTAAAACATAATTAGAACTATTCTTATATATCCTAACTTTCCAACATAGTGGTATGATATGAAGACTGTGCATCCATATAAATAAGTATTGGAAGTAACACCTGTCACAATAAGATAATATTTATTTAAATAATTTGAAATAATATTCTCTAATCCATAGTATTGTACCCGGATCCGGTTTAACAATATCTGTTATCATATAATAAATGATTTTTGTGCAATATCTGTCCGTATCATTTCAAGGGTGATTTTATTATTTATATAAGTTTCTACCAAAGAGGGGTGAGTATTTATTTTCTTTCTTCTTTTCAGATTTAATTTAATCTAGTTACGACGCTTACTAATTTACCACTATACGATCAAGGCCATAGTGTGATTTCGGGGAATGTGAATTGAATTTATTTCGATCAGATTTAAATGTTTCTTTTCGAATTTTCGTTTCAATTTACATATCCCGGAATCTCACTTAACATTCTTGGTGCCCTGACGTTAGCGAAACGCTCTCGGGTTTACTGCATAGTTGTTTTTAACTTTTTTAATTCTTCTCTCTCATAAGCCTTTACGATGACGTAAAAATTTAGCGATTTCGCTTTCAAACTTTTAACATTTTAAAACTTTTTGCATATTTTTTCTCTCTTTTATAAACCCCTATAAATAAATTATTAAATAAATATTTTTTATAAATAGATGACTTAAAAAATATTCTTATAATGCTTTATTATAATTTTTTTTTAGAATTAACTTCTTTAAAAGTTACGTTTTTCAAGTTCATAAACATTAAATATTTTAATTACTACTTCAACATTATTTTAATCTCTACGTTTTCTCTCATGTGCAGATATTATTTTGATTTTGAATATATTCTGGTACATTTATATTAATTTTGAAAGAGAAATATTTTCTTTTATATATTATGTGTGCCTTTTTCTGATTGAACAATATTTTTATCTTCAAGGACATGGTATAGAATATCATTATATGTTTATGAAGTTCTAATTTTGTAAAAATATGGTGACATTTTTAATATTATGAAATCTAAATAATTATATGCTATAGTGCATTAATAAAAATTTTAAAATAATTATATAAAAATTTAATATCAATGATTTATTATATTTAAATATAAATATTATAAAGTTTGACAAGTTTATATCATACAATTGTGTTTTATACTTATTATTGTTGAATAATTTTAAGAAACTCATAAATTTTGGTTCTAAATTTTTTTTTATTCAATTACAATGCATTTTTTTATGATTATCAACATGCTAAATTTTTATTCATTAACTTTCATATCTCATTGGAATATTAAGTAGTATTACATGTACATATCATGCAGTGACTATCAGAATTCATCAGCGCAAGGTGAACTCTATTACTTGCTGTATGATACGGCATCTTAATGCCACTCTTCTCATTTTTTTTTATTTTTTTATTACTGTCAATTTTGGATGTTTTCATTGTGGGTTAATTTAGTCGATTAGTATCAGTATTCCATGCACTGCGGGCGGCGCAACAGTGTGCTAGGCGTATATGATACATTGTGGTCTACTGGTACTATTTTGCTGAGTTGTTCTACTTGACATTCACCTAGAATTGGTTTTTAAATATATAATAATATTGCTCACATAAAACTTAGAAATAATTACCTTTCAATCTTATCAAAAAATAAATAAATAAATAAATAAAAATAAATATAAATAAAAATAAAAAATTATAATAATAATAATCATAATAATAAATTTTTGAATCTTTTAAATTGCAAATATGCTATTTTTTTAAAAAATAATCTGATTAATAATTTGAGAATAAAGAAATAATATAATAAAGAAATTATTTATACCAATAGCATTCTATTATATATACAATTTTATATGTTGCTAGACATGAAATTTATTCTCCTGTTAGGTTTTTGAAATTTATAATTTTCTCATGGCATTCCCAATTCTCCTGTGCTTTTTACACCCCTTAAAATATTTATTTTTTTATTATACTATAGCATTTATTTTAACCCCCCCCCTATGTTTAAAGGTATCTTTGGTTATCTCTGGTACTTTCACTGGTTAGAGCTGTTACCCAAGGTTTCTGTGGATTTTCCTGTGCATAGACCAAAAAATCCCCGTAAATGGTGTACAGGTCTACCAGCCAGATATTTTTTTTTCTCATTTTATTTGGAAGAATGTGGGACTTCCAACTGTTACGGAGACAAGTTAACAAGATCTTGCTCTTGAAATTAGCCAATTTTTGGTTCTCAGACAGCTGTGATGCTCTACGCGCATTTTTCTGTACTCAATAGATAAATTTGTAATTTCTTATTTTGTCAGTAGATTATATTTATCATAGAGCAGTCCATTTTATTTTATTATTTTGGTATTTGCTCGGAGATCAAAGTATTTTTTACTTGCCGGCTTCCATAGGGGTCGGATCACAAAAGAAAATAGCTTTCTTTCCCCCCCCCGGTTCGTCTCGTGCGATAATTTATAAACTCTGATAAGATACCACTTATTTTTACAATATTGGCTTTTTATGCTATAGTCAAAATTTAATCTTTTCTATGTTATTTCAATTTATAATAGATTTTTTTCGCACTGTGAGAATTATTTAACTTCTTGCTGAGGATATCAAAACATTACTGTTTTATTCATTTAAAAAAGGGTACCCTATAACCTAAAAATCTAACCTATAATATAAATTGAAGAAAAATGATATATAAAAAAATTAAGAAAATAATAAAAAGAAATGAAATAAAAATAAAAAGAAATATGAAATGAAATTATGAAATGAAAAAATAAAGAAAGAAAATGAAATATATAAAAATATAAATATAAAATATAAAGACTTACCTTGATTTCAATTTTTCTATTTCTTTTTTATTCTCTCCCAGGCTAACTCATCCAGTTAGATAAATTCTTTCTGTTTGTAGATAGTACGGACTACTTGGTAGTTACTATGAATTGGGTAGAAAATAATTTTTTTTTTGATGTCAACCGGTGTCGCATTAATTAATATTTCTGATCAATTTATTTATTTTTGTGGACATTTGGTTATTTTTTTTTACACACATTGTATGAATGGAATGAGTGAGTAATATGTATACCTATATAAATATAAATGATAACATATGTAAAAAACATATGAAAAATATGTGTAAACACATATTGGAAATCGGTAGTCTTTATAAAGCATTGTATGTCGCCAATACTATGGAGAAACTTCTCTACGTTCTTTGTTTGACTAACACATTGCTTGGAATTCATCTTAGGAATTTATTTTACGTTTTGTATACTCCTCAGCACTTAACGTTTAAACATTTGATATTCAATGAATTATTAAAAGATAAGATAAATTAATAAATAAATAAAATTATTTAAAATAAAAAGATCATAAATAAATTGAAAATTTTGATATCTGCATATGTTAATCAATATTTGATACAAAATCAATATTACCATTGCTAACTTATTTTGTGAGAATGTTTCATGCTTTTAATATAAGAATCATCTATTAGCTTAGTAGACTTTATAAACAAAATAAAAAATAAAATAGAATAAAATTTTCTCTGTATTTTTCTGAAAAAATTTATGAGATTTATAACAGATAAACTTACCTTTTGAGGTCCTAAATATTCTTTTGCATCCAATACTTTTTTGAAGGTTTCAGAAATTCCCTGGAATTTATATTTTTATTTTGCACTGATGTATGACAATTTAACTTTCATTATGTTATTAATATAAGTAAAAAACTGATGTCTTATAATATAATAGTAATGATATTAATTTAAACTGGAACAGAAGCTACAAATTTCAATATATTGGTTTTTTATATTTATGTGGTAAAACATTATAAATAATTTTTTCTATATTACTATTGTTGACATATAAATACTGTTATGCTACTGTCAGTTATGAAATATTGGTAAAATTGTTAACTATTATTTTGATTAACTTTTATATTGCTTTAATTGTATATTCATCATCTGCACATGAGAGTCATAGGTTTTCGTGTTCTATTTCACAACTCACCCCTAAACTATAATATGTATATCCTGCATCTGTTGAAATGTTTTGTGTTTTGCAGAGAAATAACTGTTTGTACCTATAGTTTTATTTCATAATACATTTCATTGACATTTAATATATGTTGATTTACACCGTCACTGTTATGTACTATATATATGTTGTGTTTTATGTACTATGCTTAAAATTTATATGTTTTTAGGTGCTGTTTTTATAGCTTGTTCCTTCTTAAATCCAAATTTTCACTATTTTAAAACTTCTGCAGCTATAATTTAAATATTTAATTTCTCTTTTTGTGAGGTTATTGTGCAAATCACATGATTTTCATCGTTTCAATTTTATAAAATGTTTGCAATACTTTTGGTTTTAAATAACCGTTGACTAAACATTTTTTTTTACTATTTTTTTTTGTATGCAGCGGAGATAAAATGTTATGTTGTAAAAGCTTTACATAACATTCACCCTTCTTAAATTTACATAAACTTAATTTTGTATATTCTGTTAATTTTAATAATCTACTTCCATTTACAATCTTTCAATTTTGACAGCAAATTTTATTAAGTTTTAAATATTAAATCCTAAATCTTTATTTTTAATTATTTCATTTAAAATTACATTTATTGTAATTCTATTTTCTTTTTCCATTTCTCTGATAAACTTTCATAAAATTACTGAAATCGTTTGCCAGAGAAACGAAATTCTAACTCCTAGACTTTTCTTTATTCTTAATTGCTTTCCATTCACCTCGCATCCCAAAAGATGCAACTTTTAAGAAGGTTTTGTCCCTTATCTCAAAACGGACAGGAAATTCCTTTCGACGTCATAGGAACTCCCACATAGCAAACATTCCTTCGTTTACCGCTTGTTAGAGTGTTGTTATTCCACAGTGATTATTCCGCCGCTAAAACTTTTCCCCCCTGTTCACGTTCTCTTGGATTCAATGCATCGTCTTTTGGAATATTCTGATTGGCTGACGTTGCCGAGATCGTTTCCAGATTTCGGCAGGCATTTGAAAAAGAGTTCAGTTCGTTATTTTTGTCGAAAGAGAAAACACCGATTTGATATTTGGCCTTTTTTTAAGCCGTTGGGCCTTGGGCCCAACGGGCGTTTACTTTTCCATTGATGGCGATTCTTCAATTCATCATTTAGTCAGTATTAATTGCCTGTTATACTTCATCAACCTCAACCAAGATATATCTGATATGATAGCGTCCTGCTCATGCCTTCTCGTCAATTTCTGCTAAATTACTTTATCTCATTTTGCTCAGTTTGAAAAAGATGTTTTCTGTTCTGCTTGAATCCGAAGATGTGATGAAGGCCTTTCAGATTTTGTCCTTTGCCTAGCATATTTTAATTCATTTCAAATATCACTTCCATTCGTCCAGTCGAATTTAAGCCGTGCCTCCTACAGTATCCGTGTTCCAAGGGAAGATATTAGATTTCGTGTTCTCCTCAATGTTTCCTCAACTATGTCGTCTTATCAGTTGACGGAATCAATGTTAAAATAATACAACTGTTCATCAATTTAAAACTCGTAAGAAACTGGTTGCCTATTCTCACTCTACTATCGTAAAGTCCTGAATTTATATATTCTCGAAGAGTGTGTTAATGGATTAAAACATAATTAGAACTATTCTTATATATCCTAACTTTCCAACATAGTGGTATGATATGAAGACTGTGCATCCATATAAATAAGTATTGGAAGTAACACCTGTCACAATAAGATAATATTTATTTAAATAATTTGAAATAATATTCTCTAATCCATAGTATTGTACCCGGATCCGGTTTAACAATATCTGTTATCATATAATAAATGATTTTTGTGCAATATCTGTCCGTATCATTTCAAGGGTGATTTTATTATTTATATAAGTTTCTACCAAAGAGGGGTGAGTATTTATTTTCTTTCTTCTTTTCAGATTTAATTTAATCTAGTTACGACGCTTACTAATTTACCACTATACGATCAAGGCCATAGTGTGATTTCGGGGAATGTGAATTGAATTTATTTCGATCAGATTTAAATGTTTCTTTTCGAATTTTCGTTTCAATTTACATATCCCGGAATCTCACTTAACATTCTTGGTGCCCTGACGTTAGCGAAACGCTCTCGGGTTTACTGCATAGTTGTTTTTAACTTTTTTAATTCTTCTCTCTCATAAGCCTTTACGATGACGTAAAAATTTAGCGATTTCGCTTTCAAACTTTTAACATTTTAAAACTTTTTGCATATTTTTTCTCTCTTTTATAAACCCCTATAAATAAATTATTAAATAAATATTTTTTATAAATAGATGACTTAAAAAATATTCTTATAATGCTTTATTATAATTTTTTTTTAGAATTAACTTCTTTAAAAGTTACGTTTTTCAAGTTCATAAACATTAAATATTTTAATTACTACTTCAACATTATTTTAATCTCTACGTTTTCTCTCATGTGCAGATATTATTTTGATTTTGAATATATTCTGGTACATTTATATTAATTTTGAAAGAGAAATATTTTCTTTTATATATTATGTGTGCCTTTTTCTGATTGAACAATATTTTTATCTTCAAGGACATGGTATAGAATATCATTATATGTTTATGAAGTTCTAATTTTGTAAAAATATGGTGACATTTTTAATATTATGAAATCTAAATAATTATATGCTATAGTGCATTAATAAAAATTTTAAAATAATTATATAAAAATTTAATATCAATGATTTATTATATTTAAATATAAATATTATAAAGTTTGACAAGTTTATATCATACAATTGTGTTTTATACTTATTATTGTTGAATAATTTTAAGAAACTCATAAATTTTGGTTCTAAATTTTTTTTTATTCAATTACAATGCATTTTTTTATGATTATCAACATGCTAAATTTTTATTCATTAACTTTCATATCTCATTGGAATATTAAGTAGTATTACATGTACATATCATGCAGTGACTATCAGAATTCATCAGCGCAAGGTGAACTCTATTACTTGCTGTATGATACGGCATCTTAATGCCACTCTTCTAATTTTTTTTTATTTTTTTATTACTGTCAATTTTGGATGTTTTCATTGTGGGTTAATTTAGTCGATTAGTATCAGTATTCCATGCACTGCGGGCGGCGCAACAGTGTGCTAGGCGTATATGATACATTGTGGTCTACTGGTACTATTTTGCTGAGTTGTTCTACTTGACATTCACCTAGAATTGGTTTTTAAATATATAATAATATTGCTCACATAAAACTTAGAAATAATTACCTTTCAATCTTATCAAAAAATAAATAAATAAATAAATAAAAATAAATATAAATAAAAATAAAAAATTATAATAATAATAATCATAATAATAAATTTTTGAATCTTTTAAATTGCAAATATGCTATTTTTTTAAAAAATAATCTGATTAATAATTTGAGAATAAAGAAATAATATAATAAAGAAATTATTTATACCAATAGCATTCTATTATATATACAATTTTATATGTTGCTAGACATGAAATTTATTCTCCTGTTAGGTTTTTGAAATTTATAATTTTCTCATGGCATTCCCAATTCTCCTGTGCTTTTTACACCCCTTAAAATATTTATTTTTTTATTATACTATAGCATTTATTTTAACCCCCCCCCCTATGTTTAAAGGTATCTTTGGTTATCTCTGGTACTTTCACTGGTTAGAGCTGTTACCCAAGGTTTCTGTGGATTTTCCTGTGCATAGACCAAAAAATCCCCGTAAATGGTGTACAGGTCTACCAGCCAGATATTTTTTTTTCTCATTTTATTTGGAAGAATGTGGGACTTCCAACTGTTACGGAGACAAGTTAACAAGATCTTGCTCTTGAGATTAGCCAATTTTTGGTTCTCAGACAGCTGTGATGCTCTACGCGCATTTTTCTGTACTCAATAGATAAATTTGTAATTTCTTATTTTGTCAGTAGATTATATTTATCATAGAGCAGTCCATTTTATTTTATTATTTTGGTATTTGCTCGGAGATCAAAGTATTTTTTACTTGCCGGCTTCCATAGGGGTCGGATCACAAAAGAAAATAGCTTTCTTTCCCCCCTCCGGTTCGTCTCGTGCGATAATTTATAAACTCTGATAAGATACCACTTATTTTTACAATATTGGCTTTTTATGCTATAGTCAAAATTTAATCTTTTCTATGTTATTTCAATTTATAATAGATTTTTTTCGCACTGTGAGAATTATTTAACTTCTTGCTGAGGATATCAAAACATTACTGTTTTATTCATTTAAAAAAGGGTACCCTATAACCTAAAAATCTAACCTATAATATAAATTGAAGAAAAATGATATATAAAAAAATTAAGAAAATAATAAAAAGAAATGAAATAAAAATAAAAAGAAATATGAAATGAAATTATGAAATGAAAAAATAAAGAAAGAAAATGAAATATATAAAAATATAAATATAAAATATAAAGACTTACCTTGATTTCAATTTTTCTATTTCTTTTTTATTCTCTCCCAGGCTAACTCATCCAGTTAGATAAATTCTTTCTGTTTGTAGATAGTACGGACTACTTGGTAGTTACTATGAATTGGGTAGAAAATAATTTTTTTTTTGATGTCAACCGGTGTCGCATTAATTAATATTTCTGATCAATTTATTTATTTTTGTGGACATTTGGTTATTTTTTTTTACACACATTGTATGAATGGAATGAGTGAGTAATATGTATACCTATATAAATATAAATGATAACATATGTAAAAAACATATGAAAAATATGTGTAAACACATATTGGAAATCGGTAGTCTTTATAAAGCATTGTATGTCGCCAATACTATGGAGAAACTTCTCTACGTTCTTTGTTTGACTAACACATTGCTTGGAATTCATCTTAGGAATTTATTTTACGTTTTGTATACTCCTCAGCACTTAACGTTTAAACATTTGATATTCAATGAATTATTAAAAGATAAGATAAATTAATAAATAAATAAAATTATTTAAAATAAAAAGATCATAAATAAATTGAAAATTTTGATATCTGCATATGTTAATCAATATTTGATACAAAATCAATATTACCATTGCTAACTTATTTTGTGAGAATGTTTCATGCTTTTAATATAAGAATCATCTATTAGCTTAGTAGACTTTATAAACAAAATAAAAAATAAAATAGAATAAAATTTTCTCTGTATTTTTCTGAAAAAATTTATGAGATTTATAACAGATAAACTTACCTTTTGAGGTCCTAAATATTCTTTTGCATCCAATACTTTTTTGAAGGTTTCAGAAATTCCCTGGAATTTATATTTTTATTTTGCACTGATGTATGACAATTTAACTTTCATTATGTTATTAATATAAGTAAAAAACTGATGTCTTATAATATAATAGTAATGATATTAATTTAAACTGGAACAGAAGCTACAAATTTCAATATATTGGTTTTTTATATTTATGTGGTAAAACATTATAAATAATTTTTTCTATATTACTATTGTTGACATATAAATACTGTTATGCTACTGTCAGTTATGAAATATTGGTAAAATTGTTAACTATTATTTTGATTAACTTTTATATTGCTTTAATTGTATATTCATCATCTGCACATGAGAGTCATAGGTTTTCGTGTTCTATTTCACAACTCACCCCTAAACTATAATATGTATATCCTGCATCTGTTGAAATGTTTTGTGTTTTGCAGAGAAATAACTGTTTGTACCTATAGTTTTATTTCATAATACATTTCATTGACATTTAATATATGTTGATTTACACCGTCACTGTTATGTACTATATATATGTTGTGTTTTATGTACTATGCTTAAAATTTATATGTTTTTAGGTGCTGTTTTTATAGCTTGTTCCTTCTTAAATCCAAATTTTCACTATTTTAAAACTTCTGCAGCTATAATTTAAATATTTAATTTCTCTTTTTGTGAGGTTATTGTGCAAATCACATGATTTTCATCGTTTCAATTTTATAAAATGTTTGCAATACTTTTGGTTTTAAATAACCGTTGACTAAACATTTTTTTTTACTATTTTTTTTTGTATGCAGCGGAGATAAAATGTTATGTTGTAAAAGCTTTACATAACATTCACCCTTCTTAAATTTACATAAACTTAATTTTGTATATTCTGTTAATTTTAATAATCTACTTCCATTTACAATCTTTCAATTTTGACAGCAAATTTTATTAAGTTTTAAATATTAAATCCTAAATCTTTATTTTTAATTATTTCATTTAAAATTACATTTATTGTAATTCTATTTTCTTTTTCCATTTCTCTGATAAACTTTCATAAAATTACTGAAATCGTTTGCCAGAGAAACGAAATTCTAACTCCTAGACTTTTCTTTATTCTTAATTGCTTTCCATTCACCTCGCATCCCAAAAGATGCAACTTTTAAGAAGGTTTTGTCCCTTATCTCAAAACGGACAGGAAATTCCTTTCGACGTCATAGGAACTCCCACATAGCAAACATTCCTTCGTTTACCGCTTGTTAGAGTGTTGTTATTCCACAGTGATTATTCCGCCGCTAAAACTTTTCCCCCCTGTTCACGTTCTCTTGGATTCAATGCATCGTCTTTTGGAATATTCTGATTGGCTGACGTTGCCGAGATCGTTTCCAGATTTCGGCAGGCATTTGAAAAAGAGTTCAGTTCGTTATTTTTGTCGAAAGAGAAAACACCGATTTGATATTTGGCCTTTTTTTAAGCCGTTGGGCCTTGGGCCCAACGGGCGTTTACTTTTCCATTGATGGCGATTCTTCAATTCATCATTTAGTCAGTATTAATTGCCTGTTATACTTCATCAACCTCAACCAAGATATATCTGATATGATAGCGTCCTGCTCATGCCTTCTCGTCAATTTCTGCTAAATTACTTTATCTCATTTTGCTCAGTTTGAAAAAGATGTTTTCTGTTCTGCTTGAATCCGAAGATGTGATGAAGGCCTTTCAGATTTTGTCCTTTGCCTAGCATATTTTAATTCATTTCAAATATCACTTCCATTCGTCCAGTCGAATTTAAGCCGTGCCTCCTACAGTATCCGTGTTCCAAGGGAAGATATTAGATTTCGTGTTCTCCTCAATGTTTCCTCAACTATGTCGTCTTATCAGTTGACGGAATCAATGTTAAAATAATACAACTGTTCATCAATTTAAAACTCGTAAGAAACTGGTTGCCTATTCTCACTCTACTATCGTAAAGTCCTGAATTTATATATTCTCGAAGAGTGTGTTAATGGATTAAAACATAATTAGAACTATTCTTATATATCCTAACTTTCCAACATAGTGGTATGATATGAAGACTGTGCATCCATATAAATAAGTATTGGAAGTAACACCTGTCACAACAAGATAATATTTATTTAAATAATTTGAAATAATATTCTCTAATCCATAGTATTGTACCCGGATCCGGTTTAACAATATCTGTTATCATATAATAAATGATTTTTGTGCAATATCTGTCCGTATCATTTCAAGGGTGATTTTATTATTTATATAAGTTTCTACCAAAGAGGGGTGAGTATTTATTTTCTTTCTTCTTTTCAGATTTAATTTAATCTAGTTACGACGCTTACTAATTTACCACTATACGATCAAGGCCATAGTGTGATTTCGGGGAATGTGAATTGAATTTATTTCGATCAGATTTAAATGTTTCTTTTCGAATTTTCGTTTCAATTTACATATCCCGGAATCTCACTTAACATTCTTGGTGCCCTGACGTTAGCGAAACGCTCTCGGGTTTACTGCATAGTTGTTTTTAACTTTTTTAATTCTTCTCTCTCATAAGCCTTTACGATGACGTAAAAATTTAGCGATTTCGCTTTCAAACTTTTAACATTTTAAAACTTTTTGCATATTTTTTCTCTCTTTTATAAACCCCTATAAATAAATTATTAAATAAATATTTTTTATAAATAGATGACTTAAAAAATATTCTTATAATGCTTTATTATAATTTTTTTTTAGAATTAACTTCTTTAAAAGTTACGTTTTTCAAGTTCATAAACATTAAATATTTTAATTACTACTTCAACATTATTTTAATCTCTACGTTTTCTCTCATGTGCAGATATTATTTTGATTTTGAATAGATTCTGGTACATTTATATTAATTTTGAAAGAGAAATATTTTCTTTTATATATTATGTGTGCCTTTTTCTGATTGAACAATATTTTTATCTTCAAGGACATGGTATAGAATATCATTATATGTTTATGAAGTTCTAATTTTGTAAAAATATGGTGACATTTTTAATATTATGAAATCTAAATAATTATATGCTATAGTGCATTAATAAAAATTTTAAAATAATTATATAAAAATTTAATATCAATGATTTATTATATTTAAATATAAATATTATAAAGTTTGACAAGTTTATATCATACAATTGTGTTTTATACTTATTATTGTTGAATAATTTTAAGAAACTCATAAATTTTGGTTCTAAATTTTTTTTTATTCAATTACAATGCATTTTTTTATGATTATCAACATGCTAAATTTTTATTCATTAACTTTCATATCTCATTGGAATATTAAGTAGTATTACATGTACATATCATGCAGTGACTATCAGAATTCATCAGCGCAAGGTGAACTCTATTACTTGCTGTATGATACGGCATCTTAATGCCACTCTTCTCATTTTTTTTTATTTTTTTATTACTGTCAATTTTGGATGTTTTCATTGTGGGTTAATTTAGTCGATTAGTATCAGTATTCCATGCACTGCGGGCGGCGCAACAGTGTGCTAGGCGTATATGATACATTGTGGTCTACTGGTACTATTTTGCTGAGTTGTTCTACTTGACATTCACCTAGAATTGGTTTTTAAATATATAATAATATTGCTCACATAAAACTTAGAAATAATTACCTTTCAATCTTATCAAAAAATAAATAAATAAATAAATAAAAATAAATATAAATAAAAATAAAAAATTATAATAATAATAATCATAATAATAAATTTTTGAATCTTTTAAATTGCAAATATGCTATTTTTTTAAAAAATAATCTGATTAATAATTTGAGAATAAAGAAATAATATAATAAAGAAATTATTTATACCAATAGCATTCTATTATATATACAATTTTATATGTTGCTAGACATGAAATTTATTCTCCTGTTAGGTTTTTGAAATTTATAATTTTCTCATGGCATTCCCAATTCTCCTGTGCTTTTTACACCCCTTAAAATATTTATTTTTTTATTATACTATAGCATTTATTTTAACCCCCCCCCCTATGTTTAAAGGTATCTTTGGTTATCTCTGGTACTTTCACTGGTTAGAGCTGTTACCCAAGGTTTCTGTGGATTTTCCTGTGCATAGACCAAAAAATCCCCGTAAATGGTGTACAGGTCTACCAGCCAGATATTTTTTTTTCTCATTTTATTTGGAAGAATGTGGGACTTCCAACTGTTACGGAGACAAGTTAACAAGATCTTGCTCTTGAGATTAGCCAATTTTTGGTTCTCAGACAGCTGTGATGCTCTACGCGCATTTTTCTGTACTCAATAGATAAATTTGTAATTTCTTATTTTGTCAGTAGATTATATTTATCATAGAGCAGTCCATTTTATTTTATTATTTTGGTATTTGCTCGGAGATCAAAGTATTTTTTACTTGCCGGCTTCCATAGGGGTCGGATCACAAAAGAAAATAGCTTTCTTTCCCCCCTCCGGTTCGTCTCGTGCGATAATTTATAAACTCTGATAAGATACCACTTATTTTTACAATATTGGCTTTTTATGCTATAGTCAAAATTTAATCTTTTCTATGTTATTTCAATTTATAATAGATTTTTTTCGCACTGTGAGAATTATTTAACTTCTTGCTGAGGATATCAAAACATTACTGTTTTATTCATTTAAAAAAGGGTACCCTATAACCTAAAAATCTAACCTATAATATAAATTGAAGAAAAATGATATATAAAAAAATTAAGAAAATAATAAAAAGAAATGAAATAAAAATAAAAAGAAATATGAAATGAAATTATGAAATGAAAAAATAAAGAAAGAAAATGAAATATATAAAAATATAAATATAAAATATAAAGACTTACCTTGATTTCAATTTTTCTATTTCTTTTTTATTCTCTCCCAGGCTAACTCATCCAGTTAGATAAATTCTTTCTGTTTGTAGATAGTACGGACTACTTGGTAGTTACTATGAATTGGGTAGAAAATAATTTTTTTTTTTGATGTCAACCGGTGTCGCATTAATTAATATTTCTGATCAATTTATTTATTTTTGTGGACATTTGGTTATTTTTTTTTACACACATTGTATGAATGGAATGAGTGAGTAATATGTATACCTATATAAATATAAATGATAACATATGTAAAAAACATATGAAAAATATGTGTAAACACATATTGGAAATCGGTAGTCTTTATAAAGCATTGTATGTCGCCAATACTATGGAGAAACTTCTCTACGTTCTTTGTTTGACTAACACATTGCTTGGAATTCATCTTAGGAATTTATTTTACGTTTTGTATACTCCTCAGCACTTAACGTTTAAACATTTGATATTCAATGAATTATTAAAAGATAAGATAAATTAATAAATAAATAAAATTATTTAAAATAAAAAGATCATAAATAAATTGAAAATTTTGATATCTGCATATGTTAATCAATATTTGATACAAAATCAATATTACCATTGCTAACTTATTTTGTGAGAATGTTTCATGCTTTTAATATAAGAATCATCTATTAGCTTAGTAGACTTTATAAACAAAATAAAAAATAAAATAGAATAAAATTTTCTCTGTATTTTTCTGAAAAAATTTATGAGATTTATAACAGATAAACTTACCTTTTGAGGTCCTAAATATTCTTTTGCATCCAATACTTTTTTGAAGGTTTCAGAAATTCCCTGGAATTTATATTTTTATTTTGCACTGATGTATGACAATTTAACTTTCATTATGTTATTAATATAAGTAAAAAACTGATGTCTTATAATATAATAGTAATGATATTAATTTAAACTGGAACAGAAGCTACAAATTTCAATATATTGGTTTTTTATATTTATGTGGTAAAACATTATAAATAATTTTTTCTATATTACTATTGTTGACATATAAATACTGTTATGCTACTGTCAGTTATGAAATATTGGTAAAATTGTTAACTATTATTTTGATTAACTTTTATATTGCTTTAATTGTATATTCATCATCTGCACATGAGAGTCATAGGTTTTCGTGTTCTATTTCACAACTCACCCCTAAACTATAATATGTATATCCTGCATCTGTTGAAATGTTTTGTGTTTTGCAGAGAAATAACTGTTTGTACCTATAGTTTTATTTCATAATACATTTCATTGACATTTAATATATGTTGATTTACACCGTCACTGTTATGTACTATATATATGTTGTGTTTTATGTACTATGCTTAAAATTTATATGTTTTTAGGTGCTGTTTTTATAGCTTGTTCCTTCTTAAATCCAAATTTTCACTATTTTAAAACTTCTGCAGCTATAATTTAAATATTTAATTTCTCTTTTTGTGAGGTTATTGTGCAAATCACATGATTTTCATCGTTTCAATTTTATAAAATGTTTGCAATACTTTTGGTTTTAAATAACCGTTGACTAAACATTTTTTTTTACTATTTTTTTTTGTATGCAGCGGAGATAAAATGTTATGTTGTAAAAGCTTTACATAACATTCACCCTTCTTAAATTTACATAAACTTAATTTTGTATATTCTGTTAATTTTAATAATCTACTTCCATTTACAATCTTTCAATTTTGACAGCAAATTTTATTAAGTTTTAAATATTAAATCCTAAATCTTTATTTTTAATTATTTCATTTAAAATTACATTTATTGTAATTCTATTTTCTTTTTCCATTTCTCTGATAAACTTTCATAAAATTACTGAAATCGTTTGCCAGAGAAACGAAATTCTAACTCCTAGACTTTTCTTTATTCTTAATTGCTTTCCATTCACCTCGCATCCCAAAAGATGCAACTTTTAAGAAGGTTTTGTCCCTTATCTCAAAACGGACAGGAAATTCCTTTCGACGTCATAGGAACTCCCACATAGCAAACATTCCTTCGTTTACCGCTTGTTAGAGTGTTGTTATTCCACAGTGATTATTCCGCCGCTAAAACTTTTCCCCCCTGTTCACGTTCTCTTGGATTCAATGCATCGTCTTTTGGAATATTCTGATTGGCTGACGTTGCCGAGATCGTTTCCAGATTTCGGCAGGCATTTGAAAAAGAGTTCAGTTCGTTATTTTTGTCGAAAGAGAAAACACCGATTTGATATTTGGCCTTTTTTTAAGCCGTTGGGCCTTGGGCCCAACGGGCGTTTACTTTTCCATTGATGGCGATTCTTCAATTCATCATTTAGTCAGTATTAATTGCCTGTTATACTTCATCAACCTCAACCAAGATATATCTGATATGATAGCGTCCTGCTCATGCCTTCTCGTCAATTTCTGCTAAATTACTTTATCTCATTTTGCTCAGTTTGAAAAAGATGTTTTCTGTTCTGCTTGAATCCGAAGATGTGATGAAGGCCTTTCAGATTTTGTCCTTTGCCTAGCATATTTTAATTCATTTCAAATATCACTTCCATTCGTCCAGTCGAATTTAAGCCGTGCCTCCTACAGTATCCGTGTTCCAAGGGAAGATATTAGATTTCGTGTTCTCCTCAATGTTTCCTCAACTATGTCGTCTTATCAGTTGACGGAATCAATGTTAAAATAATACAACTGTTCATCAATTTAAAACTCGTAAGAAACTGGTTGCCTATTCTCACTCTACTATCGTAAAGTCCTGAATTTATATATTCTCGAAGAGTGTGTTAATGGATTAAAACATAATTAGAACTATTCTTATATATCCTAACTTTCCAACATAGTGGTATGATATGAAGACTGTGCATCCATATAAATAAGTATTGGAAGTAACACCTGTCACAATAAGATAATATTTATTTAAATAATTTGAAATAATATTCTCTAATCCATAGTATTGTACCCGGATCCGGTTTAACAATATCTGTTATCATATAATAAATGATTTTTGTGCAATATCTGTCCGTATCATTTCAAGGGTGATTTTATTATTTATATAAGTTTCTACCAAAGAGGGGTGAGTATTTATTTTCTTTCTTCTTTTCAGATTTAATTTAATCTAGTTACGACGCTTACTAATTTACCACTATACGATCAAGGCCATAGTGTGATTTCGGGGAATGTGAATTGAATTTATTTCGATCAGATTTAAATGTTTCTTTTCGAATTTTCGTTTCAATTTACATATCCCGGAATCTCACTTAACATTCTTGGTGCCCTGACGTTAGCGAAACGCTCTCGGGTTTACTGCATAGTTGTTTTTAACTTTTTTAATTCTTCTCTCTCATAAGCCTTTACGATGACGTAAAAATTTAGCGATTTCGCTTTCAAACTTTTAACATTTTAAAACTTTTTGCATATTTTTTCTCTCTTTTATAAACCCCTATAAATAAATTATTAAATAAATATTTTTTATAAATAGATGACTTAAAAAATATTCTTATAATGCTTTATTATAATTTTTTTTTAGAATTAACTTCTTTAAAAGTTACGTTTTTCAAGTTCATAAACATTAAATATTTTAATTACTACTTCAACATTATTTTAATCTCTACGTTTTCTCTCATGTGCAGATATTATTTTGATTTTGAATATATTCTGGTACATTTATATTAATTTTGAAAGAGAAATATTTTCTTTTATATATTATGTGTGCCTTTTTCTGATTGAACAATATTTTTATCTTCAAGGACATGGTATAGAATATCATTATATGTTTATGAAGTTCTAATTTTGTAAAAATATGGTGACATTTTTAATATTATGAAATCTAAATAATTATATGCTATAGTGCATTAATAAAAATTTTAAAATAATTATATAAAAATTTAATATCAATGATTTATTATATTTAAATATAAATATTATAAAGTTTGACAAGTTTATATCATACAATTGTGTTTTATACTTATTATTGTTGAATAATTTTAAGAAACTCATAAATTTTGGTTCTAAATTTTTTTTTATTCAATTACAATGCATTTTTTTATGATTATCAACATGCTAAATTTTTATTCATTAACTTTCATATCTCATTGGAATATTAAGTAGTATTACATGTACATATCATGCAGTGACTATCAGAATTCATCAGCGCAAGGTGAACTCTATTACTTGCTGTATGATACGGCATCTTAATGCCACTCTTCTCATTTTTTTTTATTTTTTTATTACTGTCAATTTTGGATGTTTTCATTGTGGGTTAATTTAGTCGATTAGTATCAGTATTCCATGCACTGCGGGCGGCGCAACAGTGTGCTAGGCGTATATGATACATTGTGGTCTACTGGTACTATTTTGCTGAGTTGTTCTACTTGACATTCACCTAGAATTGGTTTTTAAATATATAATAATATTGCTCACATAAAACTTAGAAATAATTACCTTTCAATCTTATCAAAAAATAAATAAATAAATAAATAAAAATAAATATAAATAAAAATAAAAAATTATAATAATAATAATCATAATAATAAATTTTTGAATCTTTTAAATTGCAAATATGCTATTTTTTTAAAAAATAATCTGATTAATAATTTGAGAATAAAGAAATAATATAATAAAGAAATTATTTATACCAATAGCATTCTATTATATATACAATTTTATATGTTGCTAGACATGAAATTTATTCTCCTGTTAGGTTTTTGAAATTTATAATTTTCTCATGGCATTCCCAATTCTCCTGTGCTTTTTACACCCCTTAAAATATTTATTTTTTTATTATACTATAGCATTTATTTTAACCCCCCCCCCCTATGTTTAAAGGTATCTTTGGTTATCTCTGGTACTTTCACTGGTTAGAGCTGTTACCCAAGGTTTCTGTGGATTTTCCTGTGCATAGACCAAAAAATCCCCGTAAATGGTGTACAGGTCTACCAGCCAGATATTTTTTTTTCTCATTTTATTTGGAAGAATGTGGGACTTCCAACTGTTACGGAGACAAGTTAACAAGATCTTGCTCTTGAGATTAGCCAATTTTTGGTTCTCAGACAGCTGTGATGCTCTACGCGCATTTTTCTGTACTCAATAGATAAATTTGTAATTTCTTATTTTGTCAGTAGATTATATTTATCATAGAGCAGTCCATTTTATTTTATTATTTTGGTATTTGCTCGGAGATCAAAGTATTTTTTACTTGCCGGCTTCCATAGGGGTCGGATCACAAAAGAAAATAGCTTTCTTTCCCCCCTCCGGTTCGTCTCGTGCGATAATTTATAAACTCTGATAAGATACCACTTATTTTTACAATATTGGCTTTTTATGCTATAGTCAAAATTTAATCTTTTCTATGTTATTTCAATTTATAATAGATTTTTTTCGCACTGTGAGAATTATTTAACTTCTTGCTGAGGATATCAAAACATTACTGTTTTATTCATTTAAAAAAGGGTACCCTATAACCTAAAAATCTAACCTATAATATAAATTGAAGAAAAATGATATATAAAAAAATTAAGAAAATAATAAAAAGAAATGAAATAAAAATAAAAAGAAATATGAAATGAAATTATGAAATGAAAAAATAAAGAAAGAAAATGAAATATATAAAAATATAAATATAAAATATAAAGACTTACCTTGATTTCAATTTTTCTATTTCTTTTTTATTCTCTCCCAGGCTAACTCATCCAGTTAGATAAATTCTTTCTGTTTGTAGATAGTACGGACTACTTGGTAGTTACTATGAATTGGGTAGAAAATAATTTTTTTTTTGATGTCAACCGGTGTCGCATTAATTAATATTTCTGATCAATTTATTTATTTTTGTGGACATTTGGTTATTTTTTTTTACACACATTGTATGAATGGAATGAGTGAGTAATATGTATACTTATATAAATATAAATGATAACATATGTAAAA
Organism: Maratus speciosus; assembly: GCA_963932465.1. NCBI lineage: Eukaryota > Metazoa > Arthropoda > Arachnida > Araneae > Salticidae > Maratus > Maratus speciosus. Next base: position 326,766,167 of record OZ010795.1, on the reverse strand, counting down.
AACATATGAAAAATATGTGTAAACACATATTGGAAATCGGTAGTCTTTATAAAGCATTGTATGTCGCCAATACTATGGAGAAACTTCTCTACGTTCTTTGTTTGACTAACACATTGCTTGGAATTCATCTTAGGAATTTATTTTACGTTTTGTATACTCCTCAGCACTTAACGTTTAAACATTTGATATTCAATGAATTATTAAAAGATAAGATAAATTAATAAATAAATAAAATTATTTAAAATAAAAAGATCATAAATAAATTGAAAATTTTGATATCTGCATATGTTAATCAATATTTGATACAAAATCAATATTACCATTGCTAACTTATTTTGTGAGAATGTTTCATGCTTTTAATATAAGAATCATCTATTAGCTTAGTAGACTTTATAAACAAAATAAAAAATAAAATAGAATAAAATTTTCTCTGTATTTTTCTGAAAAAATTTATGAGATTTATAACAGATAAACTTACCTTTTGAGGTCCTAAATATTCTTTTGCATCCAATACTTTTTTGAAGGTTTCAGAAATTCCCTGGAATTTATATTTTTATTTTGCACTGATGTATGACAATTTAACTTTCATTATGTTATTAATATAAGTAAAAAACTGATGTCTTATAATATAATAGTAATGATATTAATTTAAACTGGAACAGAAGCTACAAATTTCAATATATTGGTTTTTTATATTTATGTGGTAAAACATTATAAATAATTTTTTCTATATTACTATTGTTGACATATAAATACTGTTATGCTACTGTCAGTTATGAAATATTGGTAAAATTGTTAACTATTATTTTGATTAACTTTTATATTGCTTTAATTGTATATTCATCATCTGCACATGAGAGTCATAGGTTTTCGTGTTCTATTTCACAACTCACCCCTAAACTATAATATGTATATCCTGCATCTGTTGAAATGTTTTGTGTTTTGCAGAGAAATAACTGTTTGTACCTATAGTTTTATTTCATAATACATTTCATTGACATTTAATATATGTTGATTTACACCGTCACTGTTATGTACTATATATATGTTGTGTTTTATGTACTATGCTTAAAATTTATATGTTTTTAGGTGCTGTTTTTATAGCTTGTTCCTTCTTAAATCCAAATTTTCACTATTTTAAAACTTCTGCAGCTATAATTTAAATATTTAATTTCTCTTTTTGTGAGGTTATTGTGCAAATCACATGATTTTCATCGTTTCAATTTTATAAAATGTTTGCAATACTTTTGGTTTTAAATAACCGTTGACTAAACATTTTTTTTTACTATTTTTTTTTGTATGCAGCGGAGATAAAATGTTATGTTGTAAAAGCTTTACATAACATTCACCCTTCTTAAATTTACATAAACTTAATTTTGTATATTCTGTTAATTTTAATAATCTACTTCCATTTACAATCTTTCAATTTTGACAGCAAATTTTATTAAGTTTTAAATATTAAATCCTAAATCTTTATTTTTAATTATTTCATTTAAAATTACATTTATTGTAATTCTATTTTCTTTTTCCATTTCTCTGATAAACTTTCATAAAATTACTGAAATCGTTTGCCAGAGAAACGAAATTCTAACTCCTAGACTTTTCTTTATTCTTAATTGCTTTCCATTCACCTCGCATCCCAAAAGATGCAACTTTTAAGAAGGTTTTGTCCCTTATCTCAAAACGGACAGGAAATTCCTTTCGACGTCATAGGAACTCCCACATAGCAAACATTCCTTCGTTTACCGCTTGTTAGAGTGTTGTTATTCCACAGTGATTATTCCGCCGCTAAAACTTTTCCCCCCTGTTCACGTTCTCTTGGATTCAATGCATCGTCTTTTGGAATATTCTGATTGGCTGACGTTGCCGAGATCGTTTCCAGATTTCGGCAGGCATTTGAAAAAGAGTTCAGTTCGTTATTTTTGTCGAAAGAGAAAACACCGATTTGATATTTGGCCTTTTTTTAAGCCGTTGGGCCTTGGGCCCAACGGGCGTTTACTTTTCCATTGATGGCGATTCTTCAATTCATCATTTAGTCAGTATTAATTGCCTGTTATACTTCATCAACCTCAACCAAGATATATCTGATATGATAGCGTCCTGCTCATGCCTTCTCGTCAATTTCTGCTAAATTACTTTATCTCATTTTGCTCAGTTTGAAAAAGATGTTTTCTGTTCTGCTTGAATCCGAAGATGTGATGAAGGCCTTTCAGATTTTGTCCTTTGCCTAGCATATTTTAATTCATTTCAAATATCACTTCCATTCGTCCAGTCGAATTTAAGCCGTGCCTCCTACAGTATCCGTGTTCCAAGGGAAGATATTAGATTTCGTGTTCTCCTCAATGTTTCCTCAACTATGTCGTCTTATCAGTTGACGGAATCAATGTTAAAATAATACAACTGTTCATCAATTTAAAACTCGTAAGAAACTGGTTGCCTATTCTCACTCTACTATCGTAAAGTCCTGAATTTATATATTCTCGAAGAGTGTGTTAATGGATTAAAACATAATTAGAACTATTCTTATATATCCTAACTTTCCAACATAGTGGTATGATATGAAGACTGTGCATCCATATAAATAAGTATTGGAAGTAACACCTGTCACAATAAGATAATATTTATTTAAATAATTTGAAATAATATTCTCTAATCCATAGTATTGTACCCGGATCCGGTTTAACAATATCTGTTATCATATAATAAATGATTTTTGTGCAATATCTGTCCGTATCATTTCAAGGGTGATTTTATTATTTATATAAGTTTCTACCAAAGAGGGGTGAGTATTTATTTTCTTTCTTCTTTTCAGATTTAATTTAATCTAGTTACGACGCTTACTAATTTACCACTATACGATCAAGGCCATAGTGTGATTTCGGGGAATGTGAATTGAATTTATTTCGATCAGATTTAAATGTTTCTTTTCGAATTTTCGTTTCAATTTACATATCCCGGAATCTCACTTAACATTCTTGGTGCCCTGACGTTAGCGAAACGCTCTCGGGTTTACTGCATAGTTGTTTTTAACTTTTTTAATTCTTCTCTCTCATAAGCCTTTACGATGACGTAAAAATTTAGCGATTTCGCTTTCAAACTTTTAACATTTTAAAACTTTTTGCATATTTTTTCTCTCTTTTATAAACCCCTATAAATAAATTATTAAATAAATATTTTTTATAAATAGATGACTTAAAAAATATTCTTATAATGCTTTATTATAATTTTTTTTTAGAATTAACTTCTTTAAAAGTTACGTTTTTCAAGTTCATAAACATTAAATATTTTAATTACTACTTCAACATTATTTTAATCTCTACGTTTTCTCTCATGTGCAGATATTATTTTGATTTTGAATATATTCTGGTACATTTATATTAATTTTGAAAGAGAAATATTTTCTTTTATATATTATGTGTGCCTTTTTCTGATTGAACAATATTTTTATCTTCAAGGACATGGTATAGAATATCATTATATGTTTATGAAGTTCTAATTTTGTAAAAATATGGTGACATTTTTAATATTATGAAATCTAAATAATTATATGCTATAGTGCATTAATAAAAATTTTAAAATAATTATATAAAAATTTAATATCAATGATTTATTATATTTAAATATAAATATTATAAAGTTTGACAAGTTTATATCATACAATTGTGTTTTATACTTATTATTGTTGAATAATTTTAAGAAACTCATAAATTTTGGTTCTAAATTTTTTTTTATTCAATTACAATGCATTTTTTTATGATTATCAACATGCTAAATTTTTATTCATTAACTTTCATATCTCATTGGAATATTAAGTAGTATTACATGTACATATCATGCAGTGACTATCAGAATTCATCAGCGCAAGGTGAACTCTATTACTTGCTGTATGATACGGCATCTTAATGCCACTCTTCTCATTTTTTTTTATTTTTTTATTACTGTCAATTTTGGATGTTTTCATTGTGGGTTAATTTAGTCGATTAGTATCAGTATTCCATGCACTGCGGGCGGCGCAACAGTGTGCTAGGCGTATATGATACATTGTGGTCTACTGGTACTATTTTGCTGAGTTGTTCTACTTGACATTCACCTAGAATTGGTTTTTAAATATATAATAATATTGCTCACATAAAACTTAGAAATAATTACCTTTCAATCTTATCAAAAAATAAATAAATAAATAAATAAAAATAAATATAAATAAAAATAAAAAATTATAATAATAATAATCATAATAATAAATTTTTGAATCTTTTAAATTGCAAATATGCTATTTTTTTAAAAAATAATCTGATTAATAATTTGAGAATAAAGAAATAATATAATAAAGAAATTATTTATACCAATAGCATTCTATTATATATACAATTTTATATGTTGCTAGACATGAAATTTATTCTCCTGTTAGGTTTTTGAAATTTATAATTTTCTCATGGCATTCCCAATTCTCCTGTGCTTTTTACACCCCTTAAAATATTTATTTTTTTATTATACTATAGCATTTATTTTAACCCCCCCCCCTATGTTTAAAGGTATCTTTGGTTATCTCTGGTACTTTCACTGGTTAGAGCTGTTACCCAAGGTTTCTGTGGATTTTCCTGTGCATAGACCAAAAAATCCCCGTAAATGGTGTACAGGTCTACCAGCCAGATATTTTTTTTTCTCATTTTATTTGGAAGAATGTGGGACTTCCAACTGTTACGGAGACAAGTTAACAAGATCTTGCTCTTGAGATTAGCCAATTTTTGGTTCTCAGACAGCTGTGATGCTCTACGCGCATTTTTCTGTACTCAATAGATAAATTTGTAATTTCTTATTTTGTCAGTAGATTATATTTATCATAGAGCAGTCCATTTTATTTTATTATTTTGGTATTTGCTCGGAGATCAAAGTATTTTTTACTTGCCGGCTTCCATAGGGGTCGGATCACAAAAGAAAATAGCTTTCTTTCCCCCCTCCGGTTCGTCTCGTGCGATAATTTATAAACTCTGATAAGATACCACTTATTTTTACAATATTGGCTTTTTATGCTATAGTCAAAATTTAATCTTTTCTATGTTATTTCAATTTATAATAGATTTTTTTCGCACTGTGAGAATTATTTAACTTCTTGCTGAGGATATCAAAACATTACTGTTTTATTCATTTAAAAAAGGGTACCCTATAACCTAAAAATCTAACCTATAATATAAATTGAAGAAAAATGATATATAAAAAAATTAAGAAAATAATAAAAAGAAATGAAATAAAAATAAAAAGAAATATGAAATGAAATTATGAAATGAAAAAATAAAGAAAGAAAATGAAATATATAAAAATATAAATATAAAATATAAAGACTTACCTTGATTTCAATTTTTCTATTTCTTTTTTATTCTCTCCCAGGCTAACTCATCCAGTTAGATAAATTCTTTCTGTTTGTAGATAGTACGGACTACTTGGTAGTTACTATGAATTGGGTAGAAAATAATTTTTTTTTTGATGTCAACCGGTGTCGCATTAATTAATATTTCTGATCAATTTATTTATTTTTGTGGACATTTGGTTATTTTTTTTTACACACATTGTATGAATGGAATGAGTGAGTAATATGTATACCTATATAAATATAAATGATAACATATGTAAAAAACATATGAAAAATATGTGTAAACACATATTGGAAATCGGTAGTCTTTATAAAGCATTGTATGTCGCCAATACTATGGAGAAACTTCTCTACGTTCTTTGTTTGACTAACACATTGCTTGGAATTCATCTTAGGAATTTATTTTACGTTTTGTATACTCCTCAGCACTTAACGTTTAAACATTTGATATTCAATGAATTATTAAAAGATAAGATAAATTAATAAATAAATAAAATTATTTAAAATAAAAAGATCATAAATAAATTGAAAATTTTGATATCTGCATATGTTAATCAATATTTGATACAAAATCAATATTACCATTGCTAACTTATTTTGTGAGAATGTTTCATGCTTTTAATATAAGAATCATCTATTAGCTTAGTAGACTTTATAAACAAAATAAAAAATAAAATAGAATAAAATTTTCTCTGTATTTTTCTGAAAAAATTTATGAGATTTATAACAGATAAACTTACCTTTTGAGGTCCTAAATATTCTTTTGCATCCAATACTTTTTTGAAGGTTTCAGAAATTCCCTGGAATTTATATTTTTATTTTGCACTGATGTATGACAATTTAACTTTCATTATGTTATTAATATAAGTAAAAAACTGATGTCTTATAATATAATAGTAATGATATTAATTTAAACTGGAACAGAAGCTACAAATTTCAATATATTGGTTTTTTATATTTATGTGGTAAAACATTATAAATAATTTTTTCTATATTACTATTGTTGACATATAAATACTGTTATGCTACTGTCAGTTATGAAATATTGGTAAAATTGTTAACTATTATTTTGATTAACTTTTATATTGCTTTAATTGTATATTCATCATCTGCACATGAGAGTCATAGGTTTTCGTGTTCTATTTCACAACTCACCCCTAAACTATAATATGTATATCCTGCATCTGTTGAAATGTTTTGTGTTTTGCAGAGAAATAACTGTTTGTACCTATAGTTTTATTTCATAATACATTTCATTGACATTTAATATATGTTGATTTACACCGTCACTGTTATGTACTATATATATGTTGTGTTTTATGTACTATGCTTAAAATTTATATGTTTTTAGGTGCTGTTTTTATAGCTTGTTCCTTCTTAAATCCAAATTTTCACTATTTTAAAACTTCTGCAGCTATAATTTAAATATTTAATTTCTCTTTTTGTGAGGTTATTGTGCAAATCACATGATTTTCATCGTTTCAATTTTATAAAATGTTTGCAATACTTTTGGTTTTAAATAACCGTTGACTAAACATTTTTTTTTACTATTTTTTTTTGTATGCAGCGGAGATAAAATGTTATGTTGTAAAAGCTTTACATAACATTCACCCTTCTTAAATTTACATAAACTTAATTTTGTATATTCTGTTAATTTTAATAATCTACTTCCATTTACAATCTTTCAATTTTGACAGCAAATTTTATTAAGTTTTAAATATTAAATCCTAAATCTTTATTTTTAATTATTTCATTTAAAATTACATTTATTGTAATTCTATTTTCTTTTTCCATTTCTCTGATAAACTTTCATAAAATTACTGAAATCGTTTGCCAGAGAAACGAAATTCTAACTCCTAGACTTTTCTTTATTCTTAATTGCTTTCCATTCACCTCGCATCCCAAAAGATGCAACTTTTAAGAAGGTTTTGTCCCTTATCTCAAAACGGACAGGAAATTCCTTTCGACGTCATAGGAACTCCCACATAGCAAACATTCCTTCGTTTACCGCTTGTTAGAGTGTTGTTATTCCACAGTGATTATTCCGCCGCTAAAACTTTTCCCCCCTGTTCACGTTCTCTTGGATTCAATGCATCGTCTTTTGGAATATTCTGATTGGCTGACGTTGCCGAGATCGTTTCCAGATTTCGGCAGGCATTTGAAAAAGAGTTCAGTTCGTTATTTTTGTCGAAAGAGAAAACACCGATTTGATATTTGGCCTTTTTTTAAGCCGTTGGGCCTTGGGCCCAACGGGCGTTTACTTTTCCATTGATGGCGATTCTTCAATTCATCATTTAGTCAGTATTAATTGCCTGTTATACTTCATCAACCTCAACCAAGATATATCTGATATGATAGCGTCCTGCCCATGCCTTCTCGTCAATTTCTGCTAAATTACTTTATCCCATTTTGCTCAGTTTGAAAAAGATGTTTTCTGTTCTGCTTGAATCCGAAGATGTGATGAAGGCCTTTCAGATTTTGTCCTTTGCCTAGCATATTTTAATTCATTTCAAATATCACTTCCATTCGTCCAGTCGAATTTAAGCCGTGCCTCCTACAGTATCCGTGTTCCAAGGGAAGATATTAGATTTCGTGTTCTCCTCAATGTTTCCTCAACTATGACGTCTTATCAGTTGACGGAATCAATGTTAAAATAATACAACTGTTCATCAATTTAAAACTCGTAAGAAACTGGTTGCCTATTCTCACTCTACTATCGTAAAGTCCTGAATTTATATATTCTCGAAGAGTGTGTTAATGGATTAAAACATAATTAGAACTATTCTTATATATCCTAACTTTCCAACATAGTGGTATGATATGAAGACTGTGCATCCATATAAATAAGTATTGGAAGTAACACCTGTCACAATAAGATAATATTTATTTAAATAATTTGAAATAATATTCTCTAATCCATAGTATTGTACCCGGATCCGGTTTAACAATATCTGTTATCATATAATAAATGATTTTTGTGCAATATCTGTCCGTATCATTTCAAGGGTGATTTTATTATTTATATAAGTTTCTACCAAAGAGGGGTGAGTATTTATTTTCTTTCTTCTTTTCAGATTTAATTTAATCTAGTTACGACGCTTACTAATTTACCACTATACGATCAAGGCCATAGTGTGATTTCGGGGAATGTGAATTGAATTTATTTCGATCAGATTTAAATGTTTCTTTTCGAATTTTCGTTTCAATTTACATATCCTGGAATCTCACTTAACACGAATCAAGAGTGATAGTTCCTCATCCTATACGGGCTATATTTTATGCCGATTTTACTACCATGTAGTTGGCAGGAACAACAAGAAAGCCTTTAAAAACATCTAAATTCCGTTTTATATAGAATATTAGGAAATACCATTCGATTTCAAGGTTTGAAGGTTTCAACCGATTTGAAAGTTAATGTTGGCAAATTGATGGTGACAGTCTCTGTTTCAACATTTTTTGATACTATTTCAACTCTATTTCGGCATTTTATGTTGGTGCCACTAACACCAGAGAGGTGGTAGACTGTTAGACAAGAAGCTTGGAATTTAACATGATGGTTAATTTTAAGATGTAAATGTGCTAAGATGGTTTCTAAAAAATTCAAAACTTCAAATGAATACTGAAATGAGTGTATGAAATGAGCAAAAATGACTCAAATAATTTTCTAAATTATCATTTATTTGGAATTAGTTTTAGTTCTTCTTATTAATTAAAATCTCATTTCTGTCTATCGCACTTTTATAATAAAATTTAGTCAAATTGTGTCTTAATTTGTAATTTTTGAATTATTCGAAAAGGCGTTTTTCTAATAAAAAATAGACATGTACATATCACTTGGCATATTTTAAATATTACGCGAGCAAAGCCGCGGGGCTTACTAGTCTGATTATAAAGAGGTAAAAATTGTTTATTTGTAGGAGGTAAGCTCAGGAACTACCGAACCTGTAATAACCGGATTGTAAAAGTAATGGTATCAAAATGATGGTGTTAGTCCAACTTAGAACATACGCTATATCGTATGTCCCTGCTACTGGCCAAAAGGGGTTGCAGGAGCAAAAAACGTTCTAAAAATGCGATTTTTGTGTTACTGAAGGGCCTTAGAAAGATGAAATTTGGAATGATAGTTACTTATAAGATACTAATGATCTCTAAGGACATTTCTTTAAAAAATAGAAAATAAAAAGGGGTGAAAATGCGCGAAAAGCGTTCTAAAAAACGTTCTAAATGGCGATTTTTACGCAATTTCAGGAATTACCAAACTGATTTAAAAAATAATGGTGTCAAAATGATGGTGACAGCTCTTGCTCCAACATAGGCTATATTTATGTCGGTGCCATTGCCCCAAAAGGGGGTGCAGGAACAAAAAACGTTCTAAAAATGCGACTTTTGTGTTACTAAAGGGCCTAGAGACATGAAGTTTGGAATGGTAGTTTCTTATAAGATCTCAATGATCTCCAAGAACATTTCTTAAAACATTCGAAATTTAAAGGGGGTGAACATGCGCAAAAAGCGTTCTAAAAAACCTTCTAAATGGCAATTTCTACGCATTCTCAGGAAGTAACGAACCGATTAAAAAAATAATGGTGTCAAAATGATGGTGACAGCCCTTGTTCCAACATAGGCTATATTTTATGTCGGTGCCACTACCCCAAAGGGGGTTCAGGAACAAAAAACGTTCTAAAAATGCGACTTTTGTGTTACTGCAGTGCCTAGAAACATGAAATTTGGAATGGTGGTTACTTATAAGATCTAAATAACCTCTAAGAACATTTCTTAAAACATTCGAAATTTAAAGGGGTGAAAATGCGCAAAAAGCGTTCTAAGAAACGTTCTAAATGGCGATTTCTACGCATTCTCAGGAAGTAACAAACCGATTTAAAAAATAATGGTGTCAAAATGATTGTGACAGCCTTTATTCCAATATAGGTTATATTTTATGTCGATGCCATTACTCCACAGGTGGTGCAGGAGAATAAAACGTTCTAAAAATGCGATTTTTGTGCTACTGAAGGGCCTAGAAACATGAAATTTGGAATGGTAGTGATAAGACGTAAATGATCTTTAAAAAAATTTCTTTAAAAAATCAAAATTTACGAATGGTGATAATGCGGGAAAAGCATTCTAAAAACGTTCTAAATGGCGATTTCTATGCAAACTCAGAAAGTATCAAACCGATTTCAAAAGTAGGGGTTGGAAATTGATGGTGACAGCCTTTGCTTTAACATAGGCTCTATTTCATGTTGGTGTCACGTCACTACCACATGGGTGGTTTCAGGAGTAAAAAAACGTTCTAATTTGCGATTTCTGTGATAGTGAAGAGGCTAGAAACTTTAAATATGACATGGTTGTTACTTATATAATATAAATGCCGTCCAAGAACTGTCGAATTTAAATTCGAAATTTAAAAGATGTGAAGCGAAGGAAAGGGGCGAAAAGCGTACTAAGAAAAGTCCTAAATTACGATTTCTATGCAATCTCAGGAAATAGTAAACCGATTATAAAAGTAATGGTTGCGAATCAGTGGTGACAGTCTCTTATTTCACAGAGGTTATATTTTATACCAGTGCCACTACAACATCGGGTTGGCAGGAGGAACAACAAATGTTCTAAAAAAAGCCTTTAAAAACTTTCTAAATTACGTTTCCTATGGAATATTAGGGAATACCAAACCTATTTCAAAATTAATGTTGGCAAATTAATGGTGACAGTTTCTGTTTCAACATAGGCATTTTATGTTAGTGCCACTGCCACCAGAGAGGTGGTGGACCGATAGACAAGAAGCTTGGAATTTGAGATGATGATTCATTTTTAGATGTATATAAATGCGCACTAAGAACTTTAGTCAAAACTTCAAATTAATACTGAAATGAGCGTATGAAATGAGCATAAAAGCTTCAAAATATTTTCTAAATTATCATTTATTTAGTTTTAGTTCTTTTTATTAATTTAAGTCTCATATCTGCCTAATGCAGTATAATAATGAAGTTTAGTCAAACTGTGTTTTAAATAATAATTTCTGAATTATTCCTAAAGGTATAATTTCTTTAAATTAGATATATGAATATCACTTGGCATATTTCAACTATTACGCGAGCAAAGCCGCGGGGTTTGCTAGTCTATTATAAGTTGAATAAATACATCGGAGATCACAAACACATTTATTTTAAGCTACTAAAAACAATTACTTATGTCATAAAACAACCTCTCGAGCCACGAGTTGAGTAGTCGTGAGTCATTACAATTTATGGTACTTTTCGGTAAGCCGGGAGCGAATGTTATATACATATTCCTCCTTTGTCCAATCAGAAAGCATTTTACAAAAAACAAGCGTCCAATTAGAAAGCAGCTTACAAAACAAGGAGTTTAAACCAAGAGCGCTCCCCCAAAAGAGAAATCCTAGGGTTGCCAGAAGCAAATACGAAATACCAAGGATGCTACTTTGGCGCATTTATCGCCAGGTTGGGGAGAAGTAGGGTATTCTACGATTCTTGCATGCGGTTAGTAACTGAATACCGAATAATTATGATCGGGGCACAGATGTCATATTCGCCCCATATTGGCGCGATTTTTTTCTGACGCCAATGTCATATACGCAATGTATACTTAACCGGCGCCAAAGTGTCGTTATTTTGCTTGATATGGTAACCCGGATGTTGTTGTTTATGCTGTTGATGTTTTCGCCAAATCGGCGTCGGAAAAAAATCGCGCCAATATGGGGCGAATATGACATCTGTACCATGATGGGTACTTCTCAGTTATCCCGTCGACCAATTTCGTCAAATTATATAAATCGTCAAACCACTCACCAAATTATACACATTGACATATTTTTTCATTTTAAATAACGAAAGAACAAATAAATTAGTAAAACATTAATAAAAATACAAATAAAACGTCGAATTAATGGTTTTATTGGCCATTATTGCCATTTAATCTTACAATTAAATGATGGCGCGATTTTTTTCCGGTTGCCAATTTGGCGAAAACATCAACAGCATAAACAACATAATCGGGCTACCACATCAAGCAAAATAACGACACTTTGGCTCCAGTTAATTACCCGTTGCGTATATGACATTGGCGTCAGAAAAAAATCGCGCCAATATGGGGCGAATATGACATTTGTGCCGAAATGCGCATAAAGTATAATCCTATTAAAAATATATATTAACATAAAATGATAAAAGCTAGTTGTGAGGCTGATAAAAGTAAAAAAAAAAAAAAAAAAAAAAAAAAAACAGTTAAGCGATTGAATACATGTTTATTTTTAAATAATTGATGGGGTTAAATTGAAAATTACAAGAGAAATTTTGAACAATTTTGAATGCATCTTATTCCAAGTATAAAAACGTAAAAAGAATTTGGAGATTAAGCAGTTTTATTACTTTTTAATTTGCTTTTTTGTAGAAGCCATTTTCTTTTTTTGTTTCACTTTCCCTTCTTTTAGAGGCAAATTTTTTGAATCATACTTGATGTTTTCCGATTTCTTTATTTTCAATCTTCTTTCAGCACCGCCTTTGTCAACTTTTTCTTTGTCCACCTTTGTCGATTTCTTCATTTTGAATCTTTCTTCAGCACCAACTTTATCAATTTTCTCAAGCACTCCATTACTAACACCTTTTTGCAAGAACTTGACGATGCGGTACCTTAATAATTTCATGTTGACCTCATACTTTTCTTCCGTGTATTTTCTTATGTCTTCAAATGACGCGCCGTTACGTTTTTTTAGAGCCTTAATGGAATCTATCACCATTTCAGAAGTTGGGGGATGAGTAGCTTTTCTTTTCAGGCTTTTTCTTTCAGGCGCAGCTGCAGCTGTCATTTCCTTAGTCTTATCATTCTGGATTTTTGACTTTGCATTTCCAGTCTTATTCTTCATGCGTTTTGACTGCATATCCCGCATAACGTCTACTGTTGTTTCATTTGAATCCATAACTGCAATAACTCCTGAGCTTGATCCAGCAGCAGTTTCTGGATTTTCAGCCACAGAATTCATAACTGCAGTAACTCCTTCTGAGCTTGATCCAAGAGCAATTTCTGGATTTTCAGTCACAAAATTATATTCAGATGCTTGATCCATTTTTTCATACAATCCAATCCTTTCGGGAAAGCAAATCTAAATTCGTATCAAAATTTCGTTAACTTGAAATATGCGCAACAAAAATAATTCCTGATGATGAAAAAGTTCCAAAATGGCTTCAAGATATGAAGAAATGGTTGCTTTAGAAAATGAAATTCTAGAAAATTTAAACTCTCGGGTCTCGTTGGTTTATGAACTCGCGCGCATTAATTAGTAAAATGAAATATTTCTTTTTAGCAAAAAACATTGATTCCATGGTTCGTATAGTACTGAACTCTGGAGTTCAATGTTTTTAGCTTTAGTCGGAATATATCACGCCATTTTTAAAAATATTACTTGCATTTTTGCTAATAAAGTGGGCATTACTAACGATAGCAACAGACGTCTGCGAGTACATAAATTTCCAAAATGACGGCACGTTGAATGATGATAAAATATTTTTGCAAAATTTTTCATGCATATTGGTATTTTCTTTTATATACCAGCAATTGATCCCTTTTGAGTCCATTGAAATATTTTGCTGCAAATGCTTTAAGATGAGGCATTATTCAGTAAATTTTCATAACAGCATTAAAGAAATCGCTGCACGACTCTGTCCTCTAGGATGACACTCGCTAACCCCACATCCAGAGCCTGTGCTCTCTAAATATACGCTAATTTCCTCTGTTTCTCTCTATTCTAAAAAAAAGTAACTTACGCTGTCACCGCCGCCGCCGGTTTTGAATTTTTTGTGACCGGAGGTCTTTCTCCGTTAATATTAAGAAAAATACTGCATACAAAAATATGAAAATCAGCAGTATTATAGAGAAATGTTTGATAAACACGCTGATGAAGACAGTTTTCAAATCGAAGAATTATTTTAAGAGATATTTAATGCTAAAGTTGGACAAAATCGTTCCATTAAAAAAGTTTTATAGTAGCAAAAACTATACATGGGAATTAATTCAATTTAGATCATTTTATACGTTATAAGTTCCCTGTGTGCAGACTGCATTCACTTTTTTAATTTGACTCACTTTTAAAGGTTTATTTCCATTTTAAATTCATATTTTCAGCATTTCCAGAGATATTTCTTACATATTTTAGAAAAGCTTATTATTTTAAATTGTTGCCAAAATTGTAAAAACTTCTCAAATAATAATATTTCCTTTAAATTAAAAATTTATTAACACGCGGTGTGCAGACTGCATATAGTTTTTTAATTTGGCTCATTTTTTGAGATTTTATTTCTATTTTAAATTCAAATTTTCAGTATTTCGAGAGATATTTTTTATTTGGTTATTTGGGGGTTAGCGCGTCAACCCCCGTTCAGACACTGCAGACTCTAACAGCACGCTAATTTGATCGGCTTTAAAAAGATTTCGGAAGATTGAATTACAATTTGAATCTGACAATTATAATCTGACGTAATTTTCACCAAACTTTTCTTTCTCTTTTTAATATTCACGTAAAAATACTTTTGTTAGAAATGAAATATTATGATCATCTTAAAATATCAAATAAATGTCTCGCGCAATTTTTAAATTTAAACTGTTTTGCAATATTATTTTTTGTTCATTTTACGTAATAAGTGTAATGTGACGTAATTTCTCCTATTTAAGACTTCTAACACATGTTAATGAATTTATTATTTTACAATATCCTTTCTCTGTTAAAATTCACGTATAGATATAGTTTTTATGAAGTAATTTTCAATAAGTTCCTGCTTTTTATACGTAATTATTTAATTCTAATTTGAAAGTGTTTTTTCTGTTTATAATAGTCACGTGTAAATAAATTTTTAATTTGAAGCAAACATTATTGTTTGCGCTGTTTATATAATTGGCAACAGGTTAAATTAGTACAATTTTCTAAAATAAGTAAAAAATATCTCTCGAAATGCTGAAAATTTGAATTTAAAATAGAAATAAAAGCTCAAAAAATGAGTCAAATTTAAAAAAGAAATGCAGTCTGCACACCGGGAACTTCAAACGTATAAAATGATCTAAAAAGGATTAAATTCCCATGAATAGTTTTTGCTCCTATAAAACTTTTTTGGTGGAACGATTTTGTCCAAGCATTAAGTATCTCTTTAAATAATTCTTCGATTTGAAAACTGTCTGCATCAGCGTGTTTGTCAAACATTTCTGTATGATACTGACGATTTTCATATTTTTGTATGCATTATTTTTCTTAATATTAACGAAGAAAGACCTCCAGTCACAAAAAATTCAAAACCGGCGGCGGCGGCGGCGGTGGTGACAGCGTAGTTACTTTTTTTTAGAATAGAGAGATTACGACATTTCCCCAAAGACCACAATGTAATGCAACATGACTTTGCGATGTCCTTTCCAAGAGCACGCACTTGACACAATGCCAAGTGCCAAGTTTAAACTTTGTACAAAGTCTTTGTTGTACGGAACCCTTTGTGCACGAGTGCGACCAACACCGTCTCGATATATAGAGACGGTATTGGTACGACTCGCACTTAATCGATTATTTAATTGGATATGTAGATATTTCAATCTGTATTTTTACACAATTTTTCTAAAACATGAAACCGATACTTGGAAATTTTGAAAAAAAGCAAATTTTAAACTATGTGCCTGCACTCCCTCAATATTAAAATCTAAAGCTGGATAATATTTACTTATCGTGTCTAATCTTTTGAAGATTGTTATCGATGCAATTGCCTTCTGATATCTTCATCGTAGCGTATTTGCATTTACATGACTCCAAGTCAGACATTTTCGAAAACCTCTGGCAACAATTGTTCTTGAAATTGTACCCTATCATCTATTACACCTGAAGGATTTTTCCGCATGGCTTAGTTTGCAAAACGTTATGGAATATTGAATACATTATTTTCATTTTAAAAGATCAATGGTGAAATAATGAAACGTTTAAACAACAACAACAAAAAATCTTATTAATTTTTAAGGGAAAAGGTGAAAATCGGGTAATACGCTAATTGTTACACTCATTACGTTAGTATAAATTAGTTTTCCTTGAAATTATTTTATGAGACTTAACTGAGATGAGGTGGAGTGGAACCCGTCGAAATTCGACGTTAAAAAAATACAGTGAAACCTCCCTGTGCGATCACCTCCTTGGACGGCTATTTTTGCACGGAACGAAATTTATTCCCATAGGTTCAATACTAATTTTACCTCTATTCAGAGACCATCCCAGTTGAACTCCCTCCATTAGCGATCCATTTCTTTGAAGAAAATAAAACAAATTCCGTTTTTTCGTGGTCGCTTTGAAGAAGGTTCTATTAGAAACATAATTCCGGAGAGCGCATTATTCATCAAACTTCTAAATTAAGTTTAGAATTTTTATTTATCCGGTAACTTTTAAGCGTTTAAACCCCTTTGTGCCTTCTTAGGCAATGAATTTAACTCTGATGACAAATTAAGGGTAACGGTCAATAAACTCCCCTGCCCTATTCGTCAGGAAACTCTCAAAGAAATAGGCAAATTAATGAAATCGTCATAATTTGTTTCGTCCAAAAAAAAATTGCATTTATTTACTGAATTTCGAAAGGACTTGGAAATAAAAGTTATAAAAGATAAAACAGCAAAATCAAAGCAAACGTCAATGTATTCATTTTTTGAACTCTGCAGTAATTAACTTATGTATTTAACATTTGTTTTGATACTTAAATTTTCATATATTTTCCTAATGGGAAAAATAAATTTTAGTAACATTAATTGTAACTTTTTTTCAACAATTAAAAAATCGATTTAAGCAAGACCTCCATTGAGAGACCCCCCTCTCGGAGCGACCAGTTTTTATTGGAACAGAACGTGGTCGCTTTAGGGAGGTTTTGCTGTATTTAAAATGTCTTCTTCAATCACTGTTTGTTTCAATTGCATATCTTCTGCAAAAATGGAGAAATTATTTTTCAATAATAATAGGACAATCTGCAGATGAGGTGCTCAGCTATTAGTATGCAAAATTTCACGCCTCCAACCTAATTAGGGGCTCACTTAGAAAGAATTGTTTAAAATACACATGTGAGAGCCCAAAGGGTTAAATGTATGACTTTTTCAAAATTTTATGGTTTGTCATTTGATGTGTGTTCAACTATAAGTATGCAAATTTTCACGCCTCCAACCTAATTAGGGGCTCACTTAGAAAATATTGTTTAAAATACACATGTGAGTGCCCAAAGGGTTAAATGTACGACTTTTTCAAAATTTTATAGTTTGTCATTTGATGTGAGGTGTTCAGCTATAAGTATGCAAAATTTCACGCTTCCAACCTAATTAGGGGTTCACTTAGAAAGGATTGTTTAAAATACACACGTGGGAGCCCAAAGGGTTAAATGTACGACTTTTTGAAAATTTTATGATTTGTCGTTTGATGTGAGGTGTTCAGTTAAAAGTATGCAAAATTTCACGCCTCCAACCTAATTAGGGCTCACTTAGAAAGAATTGTTTAAAATGCACATGTGGGAGCCCAAAGGGTTAAATGTATGACTTTTTCAAAATTTTATAGATTTTCGTTTGATGTGAGGTCTTCAGCTATAAGTATGTACAATTTCACGCCTCCAACCTAATTAGGAGCTCACTTAGAAAGGATTGTTTAAAATACACATGTGGGAGCCCAAAGGGTTAAATGTACGACTTTTTTTTTAATTTTATGATTTGTCGTATGATGTGTGGTGTTCAGCTATGCGTATGCAGAATTTCAAGTCTTCAACATGTATAGTTTCTGAGAACGGGCTCTGTGACGAACAGAATATCTCAATTTGTTGATTTTCTGTAAACAAGTAAACCCAGATAAACCCTCAGTAAGTAGGTAGGTTTACAATGGAAATCTATGGGAATTTGGCGAAATATTAGAGATATCGCCAAGGTGGCGTCACTTTTGGCGACTAATTTTGGTCGCTAAATTTGGCGATATATCGCCATATTGGCGAGAAACTTGGCGGTATTTGGCGACAGAACAGCGTCCCCTCTTACGGCAAATTAAAATTTCGCCTAATAGACGTAATGTTAAAGTAAATATGGGCACCCCCAGGTGGGTAATTCATCGATTTTCACAATTTTTTTATTTTTATTCCTTAGTTTTATAGTGTAAACGAACTTCGCACCAAATTTGAAGTCTGTAACTGCAGTAGATATATGAGATCATTTTGATGAGTGAGTCAGTCAGTCAGTCAGTGGTAAAATTATCGATTATCAGACATTTTCAAATGTCATTATCTCGGAAACTAATTATGCGTTATTTATAAAATTTTGGATTTTAGGTAATTAGCGTGGCCTTACTACACATTTCGTATAACAAGTACGTAGGTCTCTTAGATTTTCAGTAGTAGAGCATTGAAATTTGACGAAAACAGCTCGAAATGGTTCATGTAATATAACACACGGCAATTTTTGATGAGTGAGTCAGTCAGTCAGTGGTAAAATTATCGATTATCAGACATTTTCAAATGTCATTATCTCGGAAACTAATTATGCGTTATTTATAAAATTTTGGATTTTAGGTAATTAGGGTGGCCTTACTACACATTTCGTATAACAAGTACGTAGGTCTCATAGATTTTCAGTAGTAGAGCATTGAAATTTGACAAAAACAGCTCGAAATGGTTCGTGTAATATAACACACGGCTATGTCAGGCGAACTTGGCTGGCACACTGCCGTGTGTCTAGATATATATAAATAAATATAGGGAGAGTGTGAGCTAATAGTAGGAATTAAAAAAAAAATGTATTTCATTGTAATGAGAAAATGGCATCAATAAAATTATAATGCATAAAGATAAAATAAACCCAATAGACAGTATTCTTGAGACGTCACAGTTAATATGATTTTTTATTCTCTTATCAAAATAAACTACACGTGCATAAATATTGTTTATACCGAAATTTAAATTGCAAATTAAAAAAATCCCTGCCGGCTCGGGCCTACAGGCGGAGGTAGATTTCAAAGTTAAGTGCTAAATTCACCAACAAAACTTAAAACAAGATTAGAGATAAACCCAGTTCCTTCACTAAAAATGAGCTCTAGGGAGCTAAACATTTTGTGAAAATTCTAATATGCACGATTACACACACGCATGTATGTGGAATAGGTTTAAAAAACAGCTAAACCAAATTCAGAGAAGCCCAGAGTGTTAAAATAAGTTAATATTTCCATAGTCGGGTTTTTATCATGTTTTAATACGTTTCTTCAAACTCGCATGACGTTACATATTCACCTGCTGAGGTCCATTTTATTTCCAATATGACGCAATATTTTGTTTTTGTTTTTAATTCGTCAAACTATTTATTTCATTTTGAGATTTCATGCTGAAATCTTGCTCTAGAAAACTTATGACGTAATATTCAATTTGTTTTCAATTCGTCAAACTATTTATTTACGTTAATTTTTCACGTGAAAAACTTTCAATAGAAAAGCAATTGTTGTGGTGAGAATTTTATTGCTTTTTTTTTAATTGTTGGCAACTGCTATAACGAAAAATATTTATTTTTTCCTGTCATTGTTGTGTAAGAGCTGGTTTTATCAGAATCATGTTAAGACGGTATTCAAAATTTTGTACCCTCCCCATTTCCATTCCCTTGGGCCGATTTTGCCCAATTTCAATCCCCGCCGAGATATTAGCCATCTCAAAGTTGTTGGCGAGTTTGAAGACGATCCGTGCATAATTGCGACTTTTATCGTGCGGACAAAATTTAGTACATACATACATACATATATATATATATATATATATATATATATATATATATCAACGTTTTAGGTGGGGGTGGTTTTGGGTTCCTGCGGTCCTATAATGAAAAGTTATGAAGGAATTTTTCAAAAGTTGCACCATGATAACGACTGCAATAGGTAGTATTTCTTACGAAATCTACCTAAAATTGGTCCACAAAACCACATGTCTGAACATTTTTCGTTATTTCTCTTTTTTCTGCTACAGTAGAAGTAATCCAATTGCCATGCATCACTTTGAAGAAATTTCATAAAAAAAAACTTTTAAAATTAAAATGTAAAAATGGGAATATTTAAAAAAAGAGCTAGTGCTCTACAAATTAACAGCTTTTATTAAATATATATATATATATCAAAATCGGTTCAGTAGAAATCTCAGGGCTGATGATTAAAAAAACAGCCTTGCCTTTTAAATACTATATAGATTATAATACACGCTTTAAAGTATTAACTATTTAATTACTGTATTTACCCGATTGTAACGCGCAAACTGTTTCTGATTCTGAAAACAGGAAAATGTATCTCGTGCATAATGCGCACCATACTATTTTACAGCAGAAAATTTACCATACTATTTTACAGCAGAAAATTTACCATACTATTTTACAGCAGAAAATTTTAAAATTTATCTGACTCACAATTTTCCTTTCTCTAATCTAAATTACCGCATTCACTCACGTGTAATTTTACCCTTTATTAAAATACCATAAAATTAAATTTTCTGCAATACGTATTTTTTTTCTGTAAAATTTGTTTTAAAAAGAACTTCGACACAGAAATCGATAACGTATATTTCACCATAATATGCAAACTATGGCACGGGAAAATGCTATTGTTTCCCTTACTTTTATATTCATAAAAATTCATCCGGAAATTGACGTAATGAATTCCGTGACTTAATGAAAGCATGTGTGACTTCATATAGCTGTCGGAAATATTCCGTGTCCGTGTGTAATGCGCGCCCTAAATTTTTTAACTAACATTTTTGGGGGAAAAAAGAGCGCATTATAGATGAGTAAGTACGGTAAATGAACTAAATGGTTATTATACGTGTTTAATTAAACACTTGTTTAGTGCTGGAAAAAAGTTTAAGGGAACCTTTTACAATAGGAGACCAAAAAAAAAAAAAAAGGATAAAAAAAAGCAATTTAACAAATTACAACGACCATTTGGAAAATGATTTTTTCAAAGACTAAAATTTAAGACATAAAAGATCGCACGGAGTTGATCCTACATTACGTACGCCATGGATTAAACGATAACATTCCTGGACCCATCATGAACAAATTTTAAAAGAAATTTCAGTTTTACAATTTTCGGTACTGTAAATTTTTAAACTTCTACGGAGCTGGTCATACATTACGTACGCCATTAATTAAAGATTAATAGTGTTATTACACGTAAAAATTGCAAGCAAGAAAAATCGCCTGCGACTCGTCAGATTTCCAATGAAACTTACGTAATAGCCAAGCATTTCATTGGCTATTCGGGAAAAGGCTTTTCTATCATCAGATTTCCAAAAAATCTCACAACAAATTTAAAATAAAATTTCATTCTTAAACTTCTAAACATCCGGCAATATTACTTTTTATACCGTCGGATAGAGAAAAAAATGTACTTTTAAATGCCAATTGTTTGAAAGCTGTATCTCAATTTGTTTCTGATTTATTAATTTTTTTTTGTAGTTTTTATTACTTTTTTGTCATAGTGGCAGCACCCTGTTGTCCATCGTTGTTGAAACCAAAGAGAAATACAGATTACTGTATATACCAATCAGATAACGAATAAATTGCGGATTAAACCAATGAAAACTTTCATATATGCTTTTGATTTCCTACCCTGACGAGAACAATAACCATTCTTCCAAATGGTTAAAAAGCACTTTTTATGATTTTTTTGTAAGAAAACTGCATGATGGATCTTTTTGAAATGTTAACAGTTTATTTTACATATCTTAAGGTATAGACAAGAATTTTTTTTTTTATTAGATTTTGTTGTTTCTATAGTTATAAGCAAAATTGTTCAACTGCTGTGGAAATTTTCGTCTGGACGGTGGGCATGATTGCGTCTTGTAGAATTATCTGAAACACAAAAATAATTTTTTTTTCGTAAATTTCGTGAGTATAGCTTCTAGTTAAATTAAAGAAACCAATAAATCTCTCTATTCTAAAACAAGTGGGTAAGTGTGATCACAGATCGCACAGAGGATTTCGTTTAATATGCCTTTCAAAACCCTTTATCCTTTTGCAAATCTGTTAGTTTCACATTTCGCAACCAGGGGGCGTACTCTATTCTACACAAACCTCTATCCGAACGAAACTCCGTTTTACAACCTATCCGTAGATATATTAGTCGAGGGAATCGGGCCCACAGCACCCGAGGTAGGTAGGCGCACCCTGGCGGTAAAAAATGGAACTAAAATAGGTAAGTCTATGGTGCATAATATGAAAGAGTGGTCAAAGGGGTGTCGGCAAAAGTTTAAAAAGTGACCTCCGGGTGAAAAGGGGGAGGATAAAAAATTGCTTAAAATTCACAAGTTAGAGCCCAGTTGGTTAAATATAAGGTTTTTTTTTTATTTTATGATTTGTCGTTAGATCGCAAGTGTTTAGTTACAATTATGTAAAATTTCAAGTCTTCAACTTAATTAGGGGCTGAGTTAGAAAAAAAAGCTTAAAATACACAAGTTAGATTCCAGAGGGTTAAATATAAGATTTTTTCGAAATTTTATGATTTGTCATTTGATCGCAAGTGCTTAGCTGTAATTTCGCAAAATTCCAAGACTTCAACTTTATTAGGGGCTGAGTTAGAAAGAAAAGCTTAAAACACACAAGTTAGAGACCAGGGGGTTAAATATAAGATTTTTTCAAAATTTTAGGATTTGTCGTTTGATCGCAAGTGTTTAGCTATAATCAAGCAAAATTTCAAGTCTTTAACTTAATTAAGGGCTGAGTTAGAAAAAAAAAACCCCTTAAAATAGACAAGTTAGAGCCCAAAGGGTTAAATATAAGTTTTTTTCAAAAATTTATGATTTGGCGTTTGATCGCAAGTGTTTAGCTATAATTTTACAAAATTTCAAGTCTTCAAGTTAATTATGGGCTGAGTTAGAAAGAAAAGCTTAAAATACACAAGTTAGAGCCCAGAGGGTTAAATATAAGATTTTTTCGAAATTTTAGGATTTGTCATTTGGTGTGAGATATTCAGCTATAAGTGTGCAAAATTTCAAATCTCTAACATATATAATTTCTGAGAACGGGCTCTCTGACGGACAGACAGAGGAGCGAGACGAATAGGGTTTCGTCAGATGAACGAAACCCTAAAAAAAGTAACTCCCGCTGTCGCCGCCGCCGCCGGTTTTGAATTTTTTGTGACTGGAGGTCTTTCTTCGTTAATATTAAGAAAAATAATGCATACAAAAATATGAAAATCGGTAGTATTATACAGATATGTTTGATAAACACCCTGATTTAGACAGTTTTCAAATCGAAGAATTATTTTGAGATATTTAATGCTAAAGTTGGACAAAATCGTTTCACTAAAAAGGTTTTAGAGAAGCAAAAACTATACATCGGAATTTAATAATTTTTAGATCATCTTATACGTTATAATTTCCCGGTGTGCATAATTCATTTATTTTTGTAATTTGACTCGTTTTTCGAGGTTTTATTTTTATTTTAAATTCAAATTTTTAGCATTTCGAGAGATACATTTTTTACTTATTTTAGAAAATTGTACTAATTTAACCTGTTGCCAACTGTATAAACAACGGAAACAATAATGTTTGCTTCAAATTAAAAATTTATTTACACGTGACTATTATAAATAGAAAAGATACTTTCAAATTAAAATTAAATAACTGCGTATAAAAAGCAGGAACTTATTGAAAATTACGTCATAAAAAGTATACACGTGAATTTTAACAGAGAAAGGATATTGTAAAATAATAAATTCATTAACAGGGGTTAGAAGTCTTAAATAGGAGAAATTACGTCATATGTACGTCACATTACAGTTATTACATAAAATGAACACAAAATAATATTGCAAAACAGTTCAAATTTAGAAATTGTGCTAGACATTTATTTCATATTTTGAGAGGATCTTTTCAACTATTTTTGTTAGGAAAGCGCAAATAATATTTCATTTCTAACAAAAGTATTTTCACGTGAATATTTAAAAGAGAAAGAATAGCTTGGTCTAAATTACGTCAGATTAAAAACGATTAATTTAAAATGTCTCATTTAAAAGAACTTTCTTTTCGCTTTGTTAAAAAATACCAGGAGACAAGGATTCCGTTTACTTAATTCCTTTTATATTAGCTTATTTTGAAATGTTGTTACACGTGTCTACGTCATCAAGTTATTTTGATTTCGACGTTTTATTTGTATTTTTATTAGGTAGCTTTCTTTACAAAAAGCTACCTATTGCAGCCGTTCGGAGGAAAGCGATTTCAAAAAATTTTGGTATATTTTCATCGATCATGACCCCCAGACCCCGAAACCACACTCCGTTCAAAATTGATATATATATATATATATATCAGACCTATGTCACACTGTAACTCTCGTATTTATGAACCGATTTGGATGTAATTCGGTGTGTACATAGTACATACCAATGTCTCGACCGAGCTCGTTGGCCAGCTTCATCCGCCATTTTATTTCAAAATGGCGGCCATTTAAAAAATTTTAAAAAATTTTAAATTTGAAATGTGGTACCAAAATATTGAAAATGGAAAAATATTTTTTTCTTATGTATTTGACCTTTATACAAAGATTCCGGAGCAGTTTTTGTTTCGTCTATATCTTTAAAAATGGCTGAGTTATAGCATTTTGAATTTCTAGCGAAACTGACATTTTGAAACGCCCTGAATTTTGTCACGCGATAAAAGGCGTATTTATGAACCGATTTGGATGTAACTTCGTTTATACATAGTACAGACCAATGTCTCGACCGAGTTCGTTGGCCAGCTTCATCCGCCATCTTGTTTAAAAATGGCGGCCATTTAAAATTTTAAGAAAAATTTTAATTTGAAATGTGGTACCAAAAAATTGAAAAGTGAAAAAATATTTTTTTCTTATGTGTTTGACCTTGATAAAAAGATTCTGGAGCAGTTTTCGTTTCGTCTATATCTTAAAAAATGGCTGAGTTATAGCATTTTGAATTTCTAGCGTGGCTGATATTTTGAAACGTCCTGATTTTTGCCACGTGATAACAGATGTATTTATGAACCGATTTGGATGTACCTAGGTGTGTACATAGTACATACAAATAACTCAACCGAATTCGTTGGCCAGCTTCATCCGCCATCTTGTTTCAAAATGGCGGCCATTTAAAAAAATTAAAAAAAAATAAAATTTAAAATGAGATACTAAAAAATTGGAAAATGAAAAAGATTTTTTTTCGTATGTGTTTGACCTTAATACAAAGATTCCGGAACAGGTTTTGTTTCGTCTATATCTAAAAAAATGGCTGAGTTATAACATTTTGAATTTCTATTGTGGCTGACATTTTAAAACGACCTGATTTTTGTCACGCGATAACAGGCGTATTTATGAACCGATTTGGATGTAACTTGGTCTGTACATAGTACATACCAATGTCTCGACCGAGTTCGTTGGCCAGCTTCATTCGCCATCTTGTTTCAAAAGGGTTGCCATTTAAATATAAATTAAATTTAAAATTTAAAATTAGGTATTAAAAAATTGGAAAATGAAAAAGATTTTTTTATGTGTTTGACCTTGATGCAAAGATTCCGGAGCAGTTTTTGTTTCTGAAAATTTGTTCTTTTGTTTATATCTTAAAAAATGTTTGAATTATAGCACTTTGAATTTCTAGCATGGATAACATTTTGAAACGATCTTGTATTTGTCACGCGATAACACACGTATTCGCCTATTTCGATGTAAGAAGGCATGTGGATAGTATACATCAATACCTCGACCAAGTTCGCTGGCCAGATTCATCAGTCATCTTGTTTCAAAATGGCGGCCATTAAATTAAAAAAATATATATATATTTAAAGTGAGGTGCAAAAAAATTAGAAATTGGAAAACGTTTCTTTCTTAAGTATTTGACCTTGATATAAGGATTCAGGAGCATTTTTTGTTTGTCTTTACCTTAAAAAATGCCTCAGATATAGCAGTTTCAATTTCTATTGTAAGTGACATTTTGAAAAATCTGATTTTTTGCATGCGACAGCACTCGCATATATCAACCAATTCCGATGTGAGTGAGCCTGTGCACAGCAATTACTAAGGTCTCGACCAAGTTCACTGGTTAGCCTCATCCACCATGTTGTCTTAAAATGGCAGGCACTTTAAGAAATCGCCGAATTTGGCAGCCAAATATAAGTTACCTTAAAGAAAATCAGCTTGGATAAAGCTGACTAATTTCGCGAAATTCTCATTCATTATATTGATAAAAATTAGTACTGAATTTCCTATATTCGGTTTCCACTAAATTGAGCTTCGTGAGTTTCAATGATATAAGTTGGCTTTTTAAAATAAGGAATATGAAAGCTACCTCTTCCTCCCGGCACTGGCCGGAAGGACTTTTAATGTTGTACTAATTTATTTGTTCTTTCGTTATTTAAAATAAAAAACAGTGGCACCCCGGGAGTGCCAATAGAAGTGAAAACTTCAACAATTACGTGTGTTTTTTTAATCGTCAGGAAATGTTTTATGCGTTGAATTGTGTAGCAGCACTAATGAAAGCATCTGGGGACACGGCAGTGCCCCTGCCAAGTCTTTGAAAGCACAGCCGTAAGCATCTTTTTCTGGAAGCAACCCAGGGTACTTTTGACCCCCAATATCTTTGTGTTGATGATTCCCAGAAACTTGAAACTTCGTAAATCTAAAGTAATGTGGAAATGGAACTAAATGCTGAAATTTCACTTTTCTATCTTTTTTATTTCAGAAGATATATGAACTTAAACTTTCGCCTTTTCGACACTGATTCACCGATCATCAAAACTCAGAGGTACGTCCTGTATCCCTAGAATCTTGAAATTTGGTATGAAGGTAGTGTTTGGGATACAATGAAAGGGAAAATTTAAAAAAATCCGGAAAATTTGGATAAAAAGTCGAAAAATCAAAATACCGAGAATTTGGCAGAGATGTGATATACGAACCAGGTTTGGCGCGATTTTTTAACGTCAATTTGGCGAAAGCCCGTTTTCCAATACCAGTTACAATATATATTTTTAAATTATTTTCTATTGTTTTAAAAAGTAAACAACAATAAGTAAACGGTAATTTCATTAATAACTATAGAACAAAACAATTGTACAATTTAAAAAAATAAAATAAAAGTAAATGAACAATTTATTAATAAATAAGCAACAGTAGCCGGGTTACCTTGTAAAATAAAGTAATGCCATTTTGCTGTCAATTAGGTACCCAAGTGCGTATCTGACATCTGTGCCCCGTATTTTATCTTCCGTAATCGCAATTCCCGCCAATACTGTTGGTTATTGACCAGACTATCACCACGATAAAATACAGCGTTATCGGTTTTTAGTTACACGAAATAGGTAGGTCACGAATACGGTATAATTCATTTTAACTGACGAAAAACAAAATAATAATTTGTTTTAGCAATACGCCGGGAGAAAAAGTGAGTTTTAGCTTCCTTCTTCTTTTGCGGATTGAGCTGAAGAGGGAAAAGTTTCTGTCATTCACCGCTTGGCGCGCTAGTGTCTATGTGTCAAAATGCTAGCATGTCGTTACGTTACAGTGTCTCGAAATCAGTGGTTTTCCCCCATCTCAAAAAAAGCTCAACGCGCCTAAAGAAGTTTTCACTTCAAAAATTATGTCAATTTGTATAATTTGGCGAAATTGGTCGACTGGATAATCAAGTAGTACCACAGCGGATTTGGCGTTAAAATTCCCCAATCAAAGAGAAATGAATAGAAATCCGTTTATAGGGAGATCGCCACTGTTTTTTAAATTATAATTCAATCTTTCGAAATCTTTTTAAAGCCGATCAAATTGGCGTGCATTTAGAGTCTGCGGTGTCTGGACGGGGGTTGGCGAGCGTAGCTCGTAGGGAGCCGAGCCCCCTAGTTTATTTGAAAAAAAGTTATGTAATGGCTGACGGAAGGAAACAATCGGTATTGGATCCGAACCTGAGGTCTTTTCTAATTAACTTTTTAAATTTGATTCAAACTCAGTTTTTACTTTCTTCTATCTTTACAAGAAGAAAGTATTGGATTCATGAAAATTTTCGATTTCAAGTTTTTGACGAATTTACACGTTTTAGGGGTCAGAGAACCCGAAAATCATGTTGTCTGTGTGTCTGTCTGTATGTCTGCGACACAAATTTTGGGGCGCTCTATCTCAAGAACTAACGCACGGAATTTAATAAAAAATTATATTGAATTAGTCCCTGATACAAACTGATGCTGATTAGTTTTTGGTGCAAATCGCTCCAAAAACTAGCTCGCAACAAAATCGCTCCAAAACCAAAATCTTTAGTACTTGGGCTGAGTTGGATGATAGAGGAGATTTTCCACCCAGGGTTAAACACCAATGCCAGATTTTGGTGGGTGCCTGGGTTGGGTGATTCTAGTCCCGTCTAGTGCTTGATATGACTTGATGCTGATTACGTGTTGGTGTAAATCGCTCAACAGGTGACGCTGTTATTCTGCATTTTTTTACGATTTCCGCAATGGCTCTACCTCAAGAACTAATGGTCGGATTTTCATGAAACTTCAGATTCAGTTAGTCCTTGATATAACTTGATGCTGTTTATGTGTTGATGCAAATCGCTCAACAGGTGGCGCTGCTATGCTGCATATTTTACGAGTTCCGCAATGGCTCTATCTTAAGAACTAATGCACGGATTTTCATAAAACATCATATTCAGTTATTCCTTGATATGACTTTATTCTGATTACGTGTTGGTGTAAATCGCTCTACAGGTGGCGCTGTTGTGCTGCATTTTGCACGATTCCCGCAATAACTCTATCTTAAAAACTAATGCACGAATTTTCATCTAACTTCAGATTTAGTTAGATGTTAACACAAGTTCTTGCTGATTAGGTTTTGGTGTTAATCGTCCAATAGGTGGCGCTGCTATGCTGGAATTTTCACGATTCAGAGATAGCCATATCTCAAGAACAAATGCACAGAATTTCATATTTTTAGAATCCTCATCATGGGCATAGATTGCCGTTTAATTTTGGCAGTGTGATAGCGAATTTTCAAGTATTAACATGTATGAGATAGAAAGAAGTCTTTGGATTGGTACATCCGACTAGTTTCTTTTTGAATTTGCTCCGTCATTTTATTCAACTTCTTTTCATAAGCAAGCCGTATTTCTCTTTCAATTTCAACTCGCTCTTTTATTTGTGTCATTGAATCAATTTTTAACTGGAATGATTTATTTTCCTCGGAAATTTTGACAAACCCAAATCAAGCGTTATACAGCTTATCATGTAAATTCTGCATTTCTTTTTCTAATTCCTCAACTTTATTTTCGTAATTATAACAAGTAACTTTCATTTCAGATTCAGCTTTAGAAGTCAATTCTTGTTTTAATTTTGTAATAACATTTTGATGAGTTTCTAGAAATCTTTTTGCCAATCTTGAGTTTTCTCTATTTTTTCTTCTCTCTGCTTTTTTGACATTTCAGTTCTAGAGTTTTTTTAATTTTCTTTGCGTCTTTTCTCTTTTCCTGTCAAGGAGTAGCCGAACGTTGTTTCTATTATTACCAAGTCCGATTTCAATTTAATTGATTTCCCAGAAAGCAAATGTCCTGCTACATCAGCTCCTAGAAGCAAATCTATTTCATAATCAGGTATTTTTAAATCATCTACCTCAATTCCTAATTCCTTCAACTCCCGTATTGTCGTATTGTCAGATACTATTGGTATCAAACCACAAATTTTATCTTCAGACAACACTTCAATTGGAAAGGAAAAGGTATCTTTCAAATTACAAATCTTTATATCAAAAGCTTCATGTGAACGGGGTTCGGTTACTCTCTCCTCAAAGAGCCCATGAATCAGTTTTATTTTACGCTTAAGTTTCATATTCAAATCTTTAATAACTCTACTACTCAAATATGAGTTCTGAGATCCTATATCCAAAACAGCTCTGATTTTTCACTCATGCTTATGAGCTTTCACTTCTACAATTAATGTCATCAGATATACATTATCAATTTTTTCACAAAGTCTCTGCAGTAGTCTGGTTTTCCTTTTTCGTGACCTTATCTCGATCTGGACCCATCAACAGGTAATAATTTTTATCACATAAATTGCATTTAGACTTAAACTTACAAAATCTAAATGTGTGACCCAATTTAAGACAAGAAAAAGAAGCGCCTGTCTTAAGCAAAATATTTCGCTTATGACCTAACGGCATCTTTTCAGACGAAAAACAGTCTTGATTGCATGCTGCCCCTCACAAAATAAACAGTGTAAAATTCTATTACCATGTCTGCTGTTTTCATCCACCGTACTTACAAGGATAGAAGCTGTGAGAATTTCTATTTCTTTACAAGGGTCTTTCTTTTGTGTAGCTCCAAACCCGGTACGGACAAGCGCAACCAACTCTTGAACTTGTACTTCCTTCTGGAAAAAAGACATTAGTGTTTCTAACGAACATTTTCCAAAATATTCAGCACAGTGCTGTCTTTCCCAAGCAACCAAAGTTCCTTCTAATGAATAAGATTCAACTAGAGGAGTCAAAATATCACCATATTTGTGTTGGGTGTATCCTAAATTGTCTAACACTCTCAGCTTAGATTGAAGCTCATCATACAGTCCAACCAAGTCAGTCCTTGTCCAACTCGAAACGGCATTTTTCATAACCATAGATAAAAGTTCTCTAACGTAAATTTGTATCAAAAGGTCTTCCCTGCCAAATCTATTTTTTTTAGCTGCTCAATGGTTGTGGGATAATTTGCGGTTGTTGGAGGAAAGCTTTCTACTACCCTTGTAGCCTTCGACCCATAAAGCGGTGTAAAACATTGTTTTCGGTTGTTTTTTAGTTGACAGTGGAGCAGATGTAAGCCTAATTCCTCATACAAACCAACACAAATTTCTTAGTGATTATAAATTATACGCAGCAAACGGCACTGAAACTGGAACTTTTGGTACAGAAATTTTAGTTCTAGATCTAGGATTGCGACGTGATTTTCAATTTCCATTTGTTGTCGCAAAAATTAGCAAAGCTATTTTAGGAGCAGATTTCTTGAACAAATTCCATTTATTAATTGATATTAAGCATAGAAAATTAATTGATGGTGTAACTAACCTTGCAATTCACGGTGACGTTGCATCCATCTCTGAGGATGAAAGTGTAAATACGACGAGTAGCTTGTGTAAATATTCTGATTTATTTTATATGTATCCCAGTATCACTAAACCTAATTTTCTTATTTCCAATGTAAAGCACAATGTAAAACATCATATTGTAACTAAAGGACAACATGTATATTCTAAAGCTAGACAATTAGACCCTCATCGTTTGGAAATCACAAAACGAGAATTTCAATATATGCTAGAAAATATAACATCATTAGTCCCTCCAATTCAGAATGGGCAAGTCCTCTGCATATAGTGTCAAAGAAAGATGGTTCTTTCCGCCATGCAGCGGTTAGCGAAGTTTAAATGATATAACTATACCCGATAGGTATCCAATCCCTAGAATTCAAGATTTTCAACATATTTTAACTAATAAAACTATATTTTCTAAAATTGATCTTTTTAAGGCTTATGTTCATATTCCTGTGGCAGACGAAGACTAACCAAAAACTGCAATCATCACACCTTTTGGCTTGTACCAATTCAATGTGATGAGTTTTGGGCTTAAAAATGCCCCTGCAACATTTCAGAGATTTATCAATGAAGTCTTTTATGGCTTAGATTTTGTATTTCCATATTTAGATGATGTGCTGATTGCCTCTTCTTGTGAGGAAGAACATCACTCACATCTTAAAATAGTTTTCCAACGCTTAGATAAATATGGTCTTCGAATTAATATCAGTAAATCAGTTTTGGGAGTACCTGAAATAGACTTTTTAGGTTATCAAATATCTGCTGAAGGGCCGAAAACTCTACCTTAAAAAGTAAAAGTAATTTTAGAATATCCATTATCAGAAACGGTTCACGAACTCCGTTCGTTCTTAGGGATGCTAAATTTCTATCGAAATTACATTAAAGATGCCGCAAAAACTCAAGGTCCCCTTCATGAGTTTTTAAAAGGAGCAACCAAAAAAGATCGTCGAAAAATCCCATGGACCGATGCAACCAAACAAAATTTTGAAAAATGTAAACAAGATATTGCTCAAGTAGCATTGCTGGCCTATTCCAATTCAGATTACCCTCTGGCACTTCACACGGATGCTTCTGATTGGGCTATTGGATCAGTTCTCCAACAATATGAAACCAATGGATGGAAACCAATTGCATTTTTTTCAAAAAAGCTTAACGATGCTCAAAGGAATTATAGCACTTCTGATCGAGAACTTTTAGGTATATTCGCTATATATATATATATAGCTTGATTTATCTATCAAGCATTTCAAGCACTTACTTGAAGGTTGTAATTTTACAATTTTCACCGATCACAAGCCATTAATATTTGCTTTTAAACAAAAAAATGATAAAGCTTCTCCCAGGCTATATCTCCCAATTTACAACTAACATACAGCATATAAGAGGTCAAGAAAATGTAGTTGCAGACACGTTATCTAGAATCGCAAACATCGATTCTCCTTTCATTGATTATGACCAAATAGCAGATGAACAAATAAATGACGATGAGCTTCACCAGCTTAAATTACATACCAAATTATTATGTTTTAAACAGCATCAACTTCCATCAGGGAAATCTTTGTAGTGTGATACATCTACTTAGAATATTAGACCGTTCATACCCAAAGACTTTCGAATGAGATTGTTTAATACAATTCATGGTTTAGCTCACCCTGGAATTCGAACCACTGTAAAGGAAATGGTTAAAAGATTTATTTGGCCAGAAATGAGAAAAGATGTTAGCCAGTGGGCTCGAACTTGCCTCAACTGTCAGAGAAATAAAATCACTAAACATACAAAAACAGAATATGCACAATTTCAAGTTCCAGATGAAAGAATTAGTGTAGTGCACATTGACTTAATTGGGCCCTATTCACCTTCTAATGGATATATTTATTGTTTGACATGTATTGACCGATTTACCTCTTGGATGGAAGTAGCACCCTTACAAAACATTTCTGCCGAAAGTGTTGCAAAAGCTTTTTACGAAAATTGGATTACTCGTTTTGGAGTACCCTCTTGTGTCGTTACTGATAGAGGACAGCAGTTTAATTCTGAATTACTTCGAAATTTAACCTCATTATGCAGTGTACGGTTGAAACACACGACTTCGTACCATCCTCAATGTAATGGTAAAATTGAACGCCTTCACCGTACTTTAAAATCAGCTATTAGGTGTCATAACTCTCTTCGTTGGACAGAGACATTACCAACAGTTCTTATGGGTTTGCGAGCTGCTCTACATGAGGGCTTTAAGTATACAATTGCTGAAAGGGTTTATGGTAAAACTATCAAATTACCTGGTGAATTTTTTGAAGAATCGAAATCGCCAATATCTACTGATGATTTTGTAAATAATCTTCAAAAAGAGATGGCTCTCTTGAACCCCTATACGTCCAAATCCAAATGCAAGCAAAACATTTTCTTACCAAAAGATTTGTATACATGCTCTCATGTTTTTCTACGTATTGACAGAATCAAAAAACCATTAGAACCCCCATATGAAGGACCATTTCTCGTGTTTCAAAG
This sequence comes from Maratus speciosus, assembly GCA_963932465.1. Classification (NCBI taxonomy): domain Eukaryota; kingdom Metazoa; phylum Arthropoda; class Arachnida; order Araneae; family Salticidae; genus Maratus; species Maratus speciosus. The sequence goes on along the minus strand of OZ010795.1, from coordinate 326,732,225 downwards.
AACTCCAAAATATTTCCAATTATTAATTAAAGGCAAACAAATTAATATCTCCGTAGACAGATTAAAACCTGCCTATATGTTGCAGCTTTCCGATAACAAAATACTGTCTCCTACTTCAAAGACTGATCATACATCAGTTCCCATGAATAGCCAGACCCCAAGCCAACGACGACACACAGTGTTGTACCAAGTGAAAAATTTGAGCAATCTGAGAAACAGACACGCTGTGGAAGACAAGTGAAACTTCCAGTTCGTTTTAATGACGTTGTTGACTGTTCCTGATCTATTTAATATATTATATTACTTTATTATTATATTTTTAATTATTGTTTAATGTTTACTCAAGAATCTCGCTATGTTTTCCATGTATTTATTTATTTATTTTTGTTGTATATAATATGTATTTCTATGTATAATTGCATCAGTATATATTAATACCATTACATCCTACCATGTTTTCAAAGTAACGTAACTTCGTTATTGGTAGGGGAGTAATGTAGATGTAAATATCGAAATATTATCAGCAACAAATATAGTGTCATACATCTGGCAACAGAAAAGTTGTGGTAAAAAGATATTTTTATTTAGTGTTCGACGCAAAATGTCAATAAAAGCTTTCTGATATTAAATTAGTAAATGTTATTAAATATTATTTACATTAGTAAAATGTAGTAGTAGTAGTTTAAAAGTGTTAGATATTATTTAAATTAATAGATTTGAAAATATTATTAGCATTTAAAGAACTCATGCAATAAACCTTCTGAGAAACAGTTACCTACAATGTCACTGACGCAACAATCAGTTTTTAGATGTTATCTATTCTAAAGTAAACATTTTAAGCTATGCGTAACTAAATTTTTACATGCAAGAATAACAAAATAATATTAATTCTAATGTTAATGCTGTTCATTTAGAATGTCTGACTCTTAAACATGTTTGTTGAAAATGAAAATATTTACTTGAGAATCGATAACATTTAAAACATATAGTCTGGGTTATGAAAACTGATTAATTACGCTGTAGAAACTACTCGGAGACGTTTCCTAAAAATACGGGTAGCAAAACAGACTGTTTTTATAATTTTTTCTTTAAATCTCGAAAATCTATCGGTTTCTGACGTTTCTAAAGACGAGGAGATATCGTGGGTAAATCGGAAGAGGTTATATTATATTTTTTGTCATTGGTTATATCGCTCACTTGCAAGAAAAGTGACACATCTCAACAAAAGTAAATTTCACAGGAGAGGCAAAAGAAAATGTGCATGATTTTCCTGTAACTTAAAATTATAGCTCTATCTCTGTATGCAGGAATAAAAACGTGCATTAAAGTATAAAACCCTTAAGAATGAAGACGTACACTGAGAAAAAAATATGGTTCTGGCATCTAGAATCTAAATTGTGGCTCTAGAAAAAATAGTTCCATGTCATCCCTATAAAATCTAATTCCCCTTGCTAGAGAGTTCTAGCATCTCCTACTAGAATGCAAGAGCGTTTTCCTATATTCTCGTGGTCAAACTTATTTAAAAATGTCTGCAAATAAATGTGAACACAAGAGGTTAGTATTAGTAACCATAATTCAAGTTTATGAAACCATTCCAGAAATCAAGCGATAATTTCTTGCTACTGAAACGATTCATTATCGTTTCGTCACCTAGAGGACAAGTGACTAGAAATTCTAGATCATTTCGTCTATTCCTCTTAGTTGTTTACCCTATTAGGATAGCTCGGAAATCTATATTTCTAGTTTAGGGATTCAGAAAATGACTATTTATTCATTCTAGGTGAAGGCGATATTTTTTTTTTCTCAGTGTAGAATGAGGTTTGAAGGGTTGGGTTATTTTACCTCCGCAAACAATCCAACCATCTTCTGTGGTCAAAAAAGGACATATAGCATAATAAAGTGATATTCCGTATAATTACACTTATGAAACCGTTTGTGTAGCAAGACGCATCTATGGCAGACCTATTAATGGAATAAAACGCAAAATGAATTTTTGCGAGATGTGTCACTTTTCTTGAGAGTGAGCGTAATTATATTTTCGTAAATTAACATTTGTCTTTTTTTTTTTTTTTTTTTACAACGTATTTAAGATCATAAATCAATAATTCAACAAAAATTTTAGTGGCACATCTATCATTTTGAAGCGCACTGTATGTATGTTCGCTCTTAAAAGTTTTAGTCTAGTTGAGGATTTTCATATTTTTACACAGACAAGCAGTAACCATCGTTTATTATAACGTTTACAGTATCTCCCGTTTTATCGCTCATTCGTATAAATCACTTTTTTTTTTTTACACTCGTTGATTTAACTAAACACCTTTTCTTTCTTTTTTTAGCCTCCGGTACGGTATGCTATTTCTTTATCCCAGCTTATTTTGTGTCCAAAAAAATAACGTTACCTTACAGAAGGTAACCTTAAGCATTACGATTAAATACTCTTTAGCAATTTTTTTAACTTCTAAGCATCGCACATTTTTAATTTTTATACCGTCGTATTGGGGGAAAAAAAGTTCTTTTAAATGCATTTCGTTTGAAAACTGTATCTCCATTTATTTTTGAAATATTAATTTTTTTTGTATTTTTTGGAGCCATTTGCTATGGCAACGGAAGGACTTCATTTCTGTAGAAAGTAAAGGAAAAAAAGTTTTAGAATAGTAATTATATATTTTTGTTGCCATTTTCTCGTAACAACCGAAAGAAAATGTAATTAAAATACGTGCCATTTTAAAAAATATATAAACGAATGATTTCTGTTAAAACAATGAAGCTATTACATAATATATTTCATTGTAAGTATCTATGAATCATTAAATAGCCGTTTTTTCCGATTTTCTTAAATGACGGAATCTTTTTGCTGCATTTGTGCATTATTTCGCGATAGTGATGTGCTATGAATGCTTTACTGTAGATATTTAAGAGTAGATCGTAAATGTGGAATTCTTAAGCGGATGCGAATGACGTCATTTTACATAAAATAAAACGTGTGCTTTAAGTCTTAAAATTGAAATATGTTTTGTACTGAAGTAGAGTCCCGCTTAACCGAGTTATTTTCTTCTGATGGACTGGTGGCTTCTATTATTATGAAACAGCCATTATAAAGGAAGTGTTAGGTGAAGATAAAAGAGCAGCCGTAAAAAAAAAGAAAGAAAAAATGCCATCCCCCCCCCCATTCTGACCAGAAAATCAGAGTTTTAACTTTTTACAGCTGCTCTTTCATCTTCACCTAACACTTCATTTATAATGGCTGTTTCATAATAATAGAAGCCATCAGTCCATCAGAAGAAAATGAAGTAATGGAAATGCTGGGGGCGATTCCATACGATATATAAAATGAAGGGGGACGATGAAAAAGTATAAATGATTCCGGGGACGTAGATATATATAATGAAATAATGGAAATGCCGGGGGCGACACTAAATTCTGAAAAAGCAGAATTCCTGTTCTCTAGTTTCCTTATTTTTGTGTGTGTGTGTGTGAGTAAAGATGCAATTCAGAAATTGATTTTTAATCCACTCCCTGATGCGCTAAAATTATACAAATTACGTTCACAGGTATGTTTCCGATGACAATACAATATTTTAATATTTTTAGAAATGAATTAAAAATTAATACACAATTTTTAAGGCATTTTCCCGTTATCCCTTCCAAGGGGATAAATCGCCAAATATTTACTCTAACCAATGCGAGTTAAAACAACAATGGATTTAATTATGTGCCTACAGGCGCTCGCCAAAAAAGACCAAATGGCTGTAAAACTGCAACAATAAAACATTTTAAATTCTAAAAATTGGAAAATAAATTATGAATAAACTAGTCGTTGGGGGCCACCGTAATACTTAACAATCATGAATATTCATAATATAAAATATGAAAATAAAACATGTTCAAACTATTTATAAAATGCACTGCAATTTCAAAATAAAATTTAAACGTATATTTATACATAGTAATGCTCTATTACTGAACTGCGGGTACTATTTGATTATGCCGTCGGCCCATTTCGACAAATTTACAAAAATCGCACACCACACACAAAATTATACAAATTGGCATAATTGTTATTTTAAATAACGAAAGAACAAATAAATTAGTAAAAGATTAATAAAAATAAAAATAAAACGTCGAATTAAAAATCACTTGATGACGTAACAAACACGTGTAACGAGTTTAATGTCAAGTGAATGTGAGATTTACGACAAGCCATTATTGGCATTTAATCTTAAAGTTTGGTGATAGTTTTTCGGTTGACGGATAGTCAAGTAGTACCGAAGTGCGTAAAAGAAACTAGCCCAGTGGTATAGGAGCAAAAAAAGGCCGAATTCGGAATTAATTAGAGGAAAGCTGGAAATTGTTTTAATCCCTTCTGTTTAGGTCTAGAATGAATATGCTATGTTTTCCCCCTCGTACTAGGTGAGCGTTAGGAAATATGTATAGAATTATAGTCAAAAACACGTTTTTTTGCATACCATAACAATATCTCAAAACAGCTAACTCTGTCAAAAACATTGTCAATACAAATGTTGTAGAGCTTAAAATTCTGAGTAAAATGAGTACCTACACTCAATACTTATGTTGAATATTAAGTTCACAATTCTACTTCAAAGTTTTAGACCCATCATCAGGGGGATGACGTGAGAATTAATTAGGAGAAAACTGGAAATTGTTTTAATCCCTTCAGTTTACGTCTAAAATGAACGTACTATGTTTTCTTCCTCGTACTTGGGTGAATGTTAGAAAATGTGTACATATTTATTTTTGAAAAACACTTTTTTTTTAGTTTCCTTAACAATATCTCAAAACAGCTAACTCTATAAAAAACATTGTCAGAGCAAACGTTGTAGAGCTTAAAATTCTGAATAAAATGAGTACCATCATTAATATTTTTGTTCAACATTAAGGTCGCAATTCTATTTCAAAATTTTTCAAATCAAGAACTTGAAGCCAGGAGAGACCAGGTTAACTTAACAATATCTCAAAATTGCGGTCTTAATATTGAACAAAAATATGTGTAGGTACTCATTTCACTCAGAATTTTAGGCTCTATAACTTTTGTACTAACAATGTTTTTGATAGAGTTAGCTATTTTGATATTGTTAAGTTAACTTGGTCTCTCCTGGCTTCAAGCTATTGATTAGCGATTAAGGCAAAATTTTGAAATAGAATTGCGACCTTAATGTTGAACGAAAATATTAATGTTGGTACTCATTTTATTCAAAATTTTAAGCTCTACAACATTTGTATTGACAATGTTTTTTATAGAGTTAGCTGTTTTGAGATATTGTTAAGGAAACTAAAAAAAAACGTGTTTTTCGAAAATAAATATGTACATATTTTCTAACATTCACCCAAGTAAACATAGTACGTTAATTTTAGACCTAAACTGAAGGGATTAAAACAATTTCCAGTTTTCTCCTAATTAATTCTCAGGTCATCCCCCTGATGACGGGTCTAAAACTTTGAAGTAGAATTGTGAACTTAATATTCAACATAAGTATTGAGTGTAGTTACTCATTTTACTCAGAATTTTAAGTTCTACAACATTTGTATTGACAATGTTTTTGACAGAGTTAGCTGTTTTGAGATATTGTTATGGTATGCAAAAAAAAACGTGTTTTTTGACTATAATTCTATACATATTTCCTAACGCTCACCTAGTACGAGGGGGAAAACATAGCATATTCATTCTAGACCTAAACAGAAGGGATTAAAACCATTTCCAGCTTTCCCCTAATTAATTTCGAATTCAACCCCCTAACCACTGGGCTATAACTCCAAAAATGATAATCATATTAACTAACAGTTTACAGCGTCGGATTAAGCGTCTCATTTCAAATTTGAATATATCTTTGAATTGAAATTTGAATGAAATACAGGGTCCTGAAAAATCAAAGAGCGTGGAAAATATAATTACAAATATTTTGGCAACTAATTATCCGATCGACTTCATTTTGTAGAAAAAAAATTATGTTTTTTATTGTTTTTTTATATCCATTCCTTAAAATAAACAATTTCGAAAATTTTTATGTATCTTTCATCAGAACGAAAATTTCGACAGTCCGAAAAAAATAGTTCTGGATAATCGAGCTTACTGACATTCAATAGGCTTCTTCCCATTAGTACATACTAAGTACACACCAAATTTCAAGTCTTTATCTCAATTTGTTCGGTTGATAGAGCGTTTACAGACACACAGAAATACATACACACACACCCAGACGGACGGCAATTTTTTCCCCTAAAAATATTTTTTTCGAAATATCCAGTGTCTGAAACGTGTAAATTCGTCAAATTTTTTTTTTTTCGATTTTTAAAACGATTACAAGACTTACCCTATACTACATATGATGGGTAAGTAAAAATTAAGAATGTCATAAAAAAATGGCTTTTATCAATTAATATTTTAATAATTAATTTACGGTTATACGTCGAGAACTGAGTTTAGAAATCCTAAAAGATAGCTTAAATAATGTTTGATCCCCCCCCCTTTCCTGTTGCTCTATATTGAAAAAAGTTATATATTTTTTAATAAATTCACTTGTTTACGCTTTCTACCAAGTGTAAAAAAGGTGAATTTTTCATAATCGAGTTCGGTGCCTACGCCAAATGAATGTATTGTAATAGAAATTTTTTGGTAAAAAACATGAATTGCAATAAAAAAATTTGGCGTGATTTTAGAGATGAACATTGAATAATACTTATAAAAGAGTATTTTTTTTAAAACTATTTTTAATTTTATACTTATTTCATGCTTCTCTAAAAAGAATCAATTCTATTTTAATTGAAATCCTTGAGTGAGTTTTTTTTTTTTCATTTCAATTAATATAAATCTTATTCTCTATAAACTATTTTATAAGAAACAAGAAAGAAAAATCATGCGTTAAGCATTGATTTTGAAACACTTTCCAACACTTCCTGAATGCTTTAACAAAATTTCGTTACTTAGGGAAATAAGGTAAGGTAAGTAAGATAACTAAGTAAACATTTTAGAAAACGCATAAAACATTTAAAAAAATTATTTCAGCAGTTACCGTCCATAGCCAAATATGTATTCCAATTCTTTTGAACAGCCCTGTATTGGATCTGTAAGTTGATATGTATACTGTATAATGGGAAAATTTAGTTTAGCAAGAAAACGCATAACAGGTTGAAATTTCTCTTTCAGCAATTTATACTAATAGATGGAAACATACTTCAATACTTTTGTACAACCCTTATTACACGCCACTACTTAGCTAAAATTTAATTCACTCTTAAAACTACTGAAATCATATTTCCAGAAATTATCATTTATCGACGGCCATGCATACAATTCTTTGCGTGACCCTGTATATCATTTTATCTATATTCTACAAACATTTCTTAGTAAACTAAATGTATTTTAGCGTGAAAATCTCTTTTAAGCAATTTGCGCTCATGCCCAATAACCCTTACAAATGCTTTCGTGTAGTCCTGTATATGAATTACAGCATTTATACGCACCATATAGTATGCATAAATATAGTGAAAGATAAAAGTGCATATCGTAATTAAAAATGCATTTCCCGCAATCGTCACCAATGTACAGTACTTCGGATACAATATAGTAATATAGTATCTGAAATCTTTTGTGTGTCCCTGTAAATGCTATACACTTCGAATTATACATGAAATAAGTTATAGTAAACCTCAGCGACGTATATAAATTTCATTATATATGAAATAGTTTAACATAATTAAAATAGGCCGCAAACAATTCCCTCCACCCCTATATCATTAGGTAACGAAATTCTTTTGTGTGGCCCTGTAAATGGATAATTCTGGAATAAGAATTCTAATGGATTCTTTGCACCGCATATTCTGCAGAATGCATATTTTAGTGCACTTCATAAATGCGTATCAGTTTTATTGTGTTTGAAAGCGTGTAACATCATTCAAAATCATTTGAAAAGACTTTTTTCCATTGGCCTTAATGTAACGGAATACTTTTGACTGTCCCTGTAAATGAACGAAATATGCTACAAACTTCATTTGAAATAGGGAACGTGCTATGGTAAACGCCAATAATATCCAAAAACTTCAGGGCAATCCGAGTGCATTTACGAGAATTAGAGCGCGGACAGACGGACAGACAAACCGAAGTCATAAACACTTTTCAACTTTCTCGGACAGTGTTAAAAATGTAATATAAACTGACAATTTAGAGAATAAAACGTTTTCTTGTATAGGTTTCATCTTTCTTATACACTGCTCAAAACAATTAAAGGATATTGCAGTTTTAGGTGGATTTTGTATCTGGTAAACTGTTTAGCTGATTGATACATGGTCGACAGACATAGTAGGTTATATGAGAATAAATTACACATGTTTGGCAGAAAAAAATGCATTTTATTGCGCATTTGTGTACTAAAGGAAAAAAACACAATTTGTGCATATGAGAAAAAAAGAATAAGAAAAGGTGTTTTCTTCAAAGAAAATCATTTTCAGTAGGGGGTATGGTTTCACGGGCGGCCAGCAACGTTGAACACCTTTGAGGCATGGACTCAATGAGGCTATTAATGACGAGTTGGGGTATTCTGCCCCACTCTTCCAGAAGAGCTCTTTCCAGTTCTTGGAGAGTTTGTGGGGGTTGTTGGCGGCCAGAAACTCGTCTTCCTAGAGCGTCCCAAACGTGCTCGATTGGATTCATGTCTGGAGAGCACGCTGGTCATTCCATTCGAACGATTCCTTCCTCGAAAAGGAAATCCTCCACCAGGTTTGCACGATGTGGCCTGCAGTTATCGTCCATTAAAATGAAGTTATCTCCGATTGCTGCAGCGTAAGGGACTACAATAGGTCTGAGGATCTCATCCCTATATCGGCGACCAGTCAGAGCTCCATCTCGAATGATGTAGAGGTCAGTGCGCCCGTCAATGGAGATGCCACCATACACCAACACTCCTCCACCGCCAAATCTGACACTTTCGTGCACGAACGCAGGATTATTCCTACTGCCACGGTCCCTCCAGATGAAAATACGCCTATTATCCGGATGCACAGAAAAACGGGACTCGTCAGAAAACAGAATATTGCTCCATTCATTTCTCCTCCAGTTGACATGCTCGGTTGCCCACTCCCTGCGGTCGCGACGATGCCTTGATGTTAATCTAACACATACCATCGGTCGGCGAGCATACAGACCTACAGCATGGAGCCGGTTTCGGACAGTCTGAGTTGAAATCGTGGTGCCTGTAGCCGAGCGAAGGTGTTGTTGGAGAAGAGTAGCGTTCATGGTTCGGTGTCTCCGAGCTGTTAACGCTAAATACCGATCTTCATTGGGCGTTGTTGCCCGTCTACGACCTTGCCCTGGTCTTCGGCCTGCACATCCACTCTCCAAAAAAACGGTTCCAGATCCTGGAAATGACACTTTGTGACACTCCAATGGCTTGCGTTACTTCGGCTTGAGTTTGGCCCCCTTCTAACCTACCAACAATTCTCAAAGCTTCTGAATCTGTCAAATGACTTCGCTGAGACATCGTACTCATCGAAACAAAGCAATCACTGAATGCCGATCATCCTTATCTTCATTCTCTTTTATCCAGTTGAAAGTCAAATTTCATTCGCTGCCGCTGAAGCGACGTTATTGACGTCGAACTCAAAATTTGCATACTCCACAGTTTGAAAACCAGAAAAATTTGCATTTGTGATTCTCTTCTTCTATTTTTGGCAAAAAAAATTTCGTTTATATCTTTATTTTATATAAAACTTCAAATATCCTTTAATTGTTTTGAGCAGTGTATTTTAGGTGCGTTCGTATTTATATAAATACGTAGCACCTATAGTTGCTGTCTGGTCCGTCTGTCCGCATATAACAACGCAAAAACTTCTTTACTGAATTGTTTGAAATTTAATACATATATAATCGTTGCAGAATTTTGTCGAGTCATTTCAAATTTTATGAAAATCGAATCAAAACTTAAAAAGACATTAATAAAAACCTTTCTTTATTCTATTAAATCCTATCATGCGTAATTAATTCAGTGATATTCTATGATATGTAATGATTCTAGATTGCCATGGTGATGACTTCATATTTAAGATGAAGTCATATTATTTTCGAATTAGTGAATTTAATATATATATATAATCGTAAAAATTTTGTATTCATGCCTTTTTTACATAAGAGTGCAACAGCTATTGACCCAAGATCTGAATATTTATAAAACTAGTTATAGTAGGAACGCACCTCATTTGCCACATTTGAAGTACAATTTCTGATCTATAGCAAGCGCAATGTACAGAGGGCTACTTTATATGAATTATCTGGGCATATTTAACTTCAAAACTGTTTGTTGAACTGGTGATGGAAAAAAAAAATCGGCATTTTACATAATTCTTCTTAAAACATCGAAGCATAATTTCAAAATCTGAAACAAAGGCAGATTTAAACTGCATACCCATGCCGCCGGAATATTAATATCTAAACTGGATAATGTTTACTTATCGTGTCTAATCTTCTGCAGATTGTTATCGGTGTACTTGTTACTTGATGTCTTCATCTTAGCGTAATTGCATAAATCCGAGTTCGACATTTTCGAAAGCCTCTGGCAACAATTGTTTTTGAAGTTGCAGCCTACCATCTATTACATAAAAGGCTTTTTTGGATGGCTTAGTTTGTGATACTGATTACAATAGTTTCATCTTAAAAGATCAATAGTGATATAATGAGACACTTGGAAAAAAATTTCTATCTATTTAATTTTAAATGGAATAAAAAAAAGTACCTTTTAAACTGATGGCATTGAGCTTACAGGCTATTCACACTAATTGTATATTATAATACTCTTATTTCAAAGAATAATGCTCCTCGAAAAATAAATTAAGGGAGGGGATTAGCCCCCTCCCTTTCCCCTCTTTATACTTAATCAACGAGCCTCCAAATGTCATCAGGGAAGCGCCTTATCGAAATAAACCGGTATGCCAAATTTGAAGCAAATCGGATAGTAAAACCCAGTTATCTAAATTAAGGGGAGTTTAGCCTCCCGTTCCCCCCTCCCTTTATATTTAACCAATGAACTTCCAAATCTAATCAAGGAAGCGTCTTATCAGAATAAACCGGTAAACCAAATTTGCAGCAATTCCGATAGAAAAACCCATGTATCTAAATTAATAGGTATTAACACCCCCCCCCCCCGTTCCTCCCTTTAGACTTAAACAATGAACCTTCAAATCTAATCAGGTAAGCGCCTTATCATAATTAATCGATATACCAAATTAGAAGAAAATCTGATAATTCTGCATGAAAAACCCATTTATCTAAGTTAAGAGGGGATTAGCCTCCTGTCCTATCCCCCTTTATACTTAACCAGTGAACCTCCAAAACTATTCAGGGCAGCGCCTTATCAGAATGAACCCCCCAAAAAAATTTGATGCAAATCGGACATTTCTATCAAGAGTTATCGCGTTACGTACATACGTACATACATACAGAACCGGCGGGCACATTAGCTCTCAGGCTTTGATAGCCTGTGAGCTAAAAAGTGAAGAATCGTGCTATTCGCTCATTGTTATTCTCTTTATTACATTAGCATAACACATTCTTTTATGTACTAAACTATATTTGCTGAAATGTAGTTGGAAAATTAATTAAAAAAACATTCTTTTATAGTAAAATTTCATCGTAAATAATTAACCCTTAAATGCCGGTTGTTGCTTTTCGGCAACATACCCAATTTAGGCTCTAAAATACTATTAGAATAACATTGAAGCTATAATGCCTAATGTTGCAAATAAAATACATTCTGAAAATATTATTAAATCGATTTTCAACATATATATGGCAACACTTGTGCTGTTTAAGAATAAAGATAGATTTATTTTTTCAATTGTTGCTACTTGTTCTTTTTGTTTTGTTTGGAAGCTTGAACCTATCCTATTTTGTTTGAAATATCCTATTTTGTTCTGCAGTGAGCAAGTAAAATTTATTTCTTATTGCAGTTCCCAAAATTCTTGTATGTTTAATATTATAGAATTTTATCAAGGAAAATTATTTTTTCAATTAAAGACCAGTATTGCCGATTAGTAACAAACTGTTTTTTAGCCGTAAACCATACTTAAAACAAAATATGATTTTTAAAGTATTTTTCCCATGATTTATTTAAAAAATGAAATCCGAAAAACGTTATTACAATGATTTTTAAAAAATCAGGCATTTAAGGGTTAAAATATTGGGTACTTTTAGGTTAGCCGGACGCAGATGATAAATCGCCATATAATGTGAACATCAACGTAACTCGCATTACATTCATTTCATTTAAACTATAAACCTTTCATTAATTTCATTTAAAATGCATATCTTTCATTTAAAGTACGCATATATTTAAAATGTATACATTTAAAATACGAACCTTTCACTCATTTCATTTTTTAAAAAAGGAAGGGGAAAAAATGCGTCAAGTATAGATTATGAAACACATTCCAACACTTCCAGAATTCTTTAACAAAGCTTCGTTGATTAATAAGGTGAATAAGATACTTGAGTCAGGGCCGAAACTAAGGGGGTGGGGGGCAGACGGGGCATGTGCCCCGGGCGCCAGAACGAAGGGGCGCCAAATGAAGGATTATACCTTTGGAATCGATCATTTTCTTGTGATGGACTGATGGCTTTCATTATTATGAAACAGCCATTATAAATGGAGTGTTAGGTGAAGATGAAAGAGCAGCCGTAAAAAGTTTGAACTCTGATTTTCTGGTCAGAATGGGGAAAAAAATGGCCATAATTTTTTTTGCCATTTGCCCCCCATTTTTTAATCGGAACTCTACTGTATAATCAAACACTGTAAATAGCCGGTAATTCATGCGAATTCTTTTATGTGAACGAACTATAATTGCAACAAACGTCACATTCAATTTTTGTAGTTCAATATTACATATTTTAAATTTTAAAATAAATCGGCAATTAAAAAATTAGTAAAATTCTCTTTGTAAATATACTTTGAGGAAGAAAGGGTGGGGGGGGGGGGGGGGCGCCAAAATTCATGTTTGCCCCGGCCGCAAAAAAGGCTAGTTTCGGCCCTGACTTGAGTAAACATTTAAAAAAACGCATAACACATTTTCACTAGACTGAAAACTAGATTTCAGCAATTACCGTTCATAGCCGGAAAAGAATTCCAGTTCTTTTTTGTGCAGATTTGTGTTTGATCCACTGACTTGTATATATTCACATAGTATGCTAAAATTCAATTTATTAAAAAAATGAAAAATAAGTTGAAAATTCATTTTCAACAGTTTCTACCAATAGCGGAAACGTTGTTTGAATTCTTTTGCACAACTTATTATGCTTAATATTGCTTATATTGCAAATATTGCTTACAGTTTTTCATACACGCCACAAGCTAAAATTTTATTGAGGCTCGAACGCGCTTGAAAATACTGAAATCATGTATCCAGAAATTATCATCCATAAGCGCCCATATATCCAGTTCTTTGCGTGACCTTATATATGATTTGATTTATGTTCTACAAGCATCTCTCAATATGCTAAATATATAGTTCAGCTTGAACATGCATAACTCAATTAAAACCCACCTTTAAGAAATTCACATTCATACTCAGCAAAGCTTACGAATTATTTTGTGTGCCCCTATATAAAATTTATAGTATTTATACACACAACGTAGTGTGCAAAAATTTAGTTAAACTTAAAAATGCATAGCATAACTGAAAATGTACTTCCAGCAATTCTTCGGATACAGTACAGTATCCGAAATATTATGCGTCAATGTAAATGAAAGATTAAATGATATGCATACCCTATTCTACAAAAGGTATTTTGTAGTTAGAATCATTGATGTATATCAGTTTCATTATATTTGAAATACTGTAACATAATTAAAATACGCTGCAAACAGTTTTTGCCTGTAATCATTGTGTAATAGAAATCTTCTGTGTGGCACTGTAAATGAATAATAAATTGTTTGCACCCCATATTGTACAGAATGCATGTTTTAGTGCACTTCACATATGTATATAAATGTAATTATTTTTGAAATGACGTAACATCATTAAAATGCACTTGAAACGATTTTTTTCCTATTGACCGTAATGTAACAGGATACTTTTGTTTGTACCTGTACAAATGCCACACAATTCATTTTCAATAGTGATTGTGATGTAGTAAGATATAAAAATTATGGGGATATCCGAGTACATTTACGAGAGTTAGAGCTGGAACAGGCTGTTAGACCAACGAAGTCATATAAACACTTTTCAACGTTGGAAAGTGTTAAAAAGAAGAAATAATATCATAAACCACACTGAAAAAAATTATGGTTGTGGCATCTAGAATTTAAATTGTAGCTCTAGAAAAAATAGTTCCATGTCATCCTTATAAATTCTAGTTCCTTTTGCTAGAGAGTTCTAGAGTCTCCTACTAGAATTCAAGAGCGTTTTCCTATATTCTCGTGGTCATACTTTTTTAAAAATCTCTGCAAATAGATGCGAACATAAGAGGTTAGTTTTAGTAACTATAATTTTAGTTTATAAAACCATTCCAGAAATCAAGCGATAATTTCTCGCTGCTGAAACGATTCATTATCGTTTCGTCCCCTAGAAAACAAGAGAGTAGAAATTCTAGATCATTTTGTCTATTCAGCTTAGTTGTTTACCGTATTCGCATAGCTCAGAAACCTCTATTTCTAGTTTAGGGATTCAGAAAATGACTACCTATTCATTCTAGGTGAAGGCGGTATATTTTTTTTCTCAGTGCAGAAAAATTTATCACAATAAGTATTTAGACCAGGAGTTGGCTGCACAAACCATCACTTCATCGATTTGACGGTTGAAATTCCAGGTCTAGTTAAAGCTTGATTTGCATATTAAAATGCAACTGGTTTGCCAAGTCATATTTTGGTGGAAAATACCTCCAAACCCGATTTTAGCGGTTGACTGGTAGGTTTACCATTGTTTACCTGCTCCCAGTGCTCCATGTTTTCATACTTTTGGGTGGAGGTAAACACAACGATAAACCAACCGATCAACCACTAAAATCGGGTCTGCAGGTGGTTTCCACCAAGATATGACTTGGCCGACCTGTTGCATTTTAATATGCTAATCGAGTTCTGTCTAATACTGGAATTTCATCCGCCAATTCGATGATGTGATGATCTGTGCAGCCGGCTCCCGGTTTAATTATTCACAATTTACACACGCGAAAAATAAAAGTTGCTATTAGCGAGGGGGGGGGGGGGGGGAGGATGCTATTGTCGAAATTTGCGCCCGGCTAACATAAAAGTACCACATATTGTAATACGTATTCTGAAATTTTGTTTTTTTAATTAACTGATTAATTAAAATAAGCATTCAATTAAAAAAAAAGTATTATATTGAAAAAGCTTGAAGATTTGTTCCAAATATTTTTGAGCTCCAAGTAAATAAATTTTAAATTGCTAAGGATTTTCGCCGTAACACCCAAGCTGTTGCAATTTTTATTCTAACGAGGTGGAACCCGTCGAAATTCGACGAAAGAAAATGTTTACAAAGGAACTGTTGCATCAAATTTATAATACACCGACAACAATAATTACAATAAAAAATCCTTCTTATACTTGTTAGTTTAACTCTCCAAAGACATGTTTTAACCTAAGATTAACAAAGTACTTTTTTCATAAACTTCAACTGTTAAAATTATTGAAAAATTAAACTTAATTACTATACGTAATCAGTAACATATAATCAATATAAGTATTTTTGATTAAGTTATGAATTGATGCTTGGTATTACGGAATGAAAAATCAGCAAAAATGATTTCACCTTGACATAATTATAGAATTCCCCCTCCCCTTTAAATCTAAACCGAATCAAGTCATTTTCCACGTTTCACATCCATATTAACCATTTAAAAACATTTTAACGCGCAATCGGCTATAGGCTATTAATAAATATATTTTCAAGTTTGAAGTCACGTTTGTCAACTATTAGAACTTTCTATGTGAAAATTCCCACTCGTGATTTGAGGTCTTAGTATCTCTGTACCTGCGCATAAAAATTCCAGAAATTTATAACTTTTAGACGTATTGCTGGACAGATAATTACACCTGTTTATCTCCTAATTAATTTACATCCAAAATTGTTAATTGGTCCAAATCATCCAAGCAACCTCATAGTAAATTGGTATATAATTTTATATACCTTAGATAAATTCAAATAACATAAGTGATCGTAATTACGTAATTCTAGCAGAAGAGCAACGCGATTAATTAATAAAATTAAATTTTAATCCGCGTAAAACTGTAATTATTAAATTTAATTAATTACGAATGAAATTAAGAGTTTGCGTTGTGAATTATTTAGACGAACTCTTCCACTTATGAATTAAACTAAAATTTAAGCTGTAAAAATAAATTGACACACCTTAAACATTATCAATTAAATAATTACAGAAACTTTTTAAAACTTGATTAAATATTTTATTTACATTGAACACAACTATATACAGTAATACATAATATTAATTCAAAAAAAAGAAAGCAACACTTTTGTTTGCTTCTCATTATTTTATGTATATTTAATCTTAAAAAAAAAAGACAATATTTTCGTTTACTCTTATCATTATATATTTTTCTTTTTGCTAAAAGAATAATTCTCTTTCATTTTTAAATTACCTTAATTATATTTAATTATTGGTTTTGTTGGATCTCAGATTGCTCTCTACCATAAAATATCAGAAAAGGATATTTATCATTTCTCATATGATTTCAAGTGGTAAAAGAAAAAGTTTAAGGTAGTACCTTATTTCATATCCGGGATGGTGGCCTTTATTCATCAAATTCAGAGTTGTCGCGTTGCTAAGGATCATATCCATATGTCATCAGGAATTCGCTTCTTATCAGAGCGGCGATATCGGGATGGCAGGATGCATAGCTACGGACCTCTGTAGAACAATCCACTTTATTTTAACATCAGGTAGACATCCTCAATTAGGCTTGCTTAGGCTCACTCCGATATGTCCATCTCGCCTGGGCATTACTAGGGCTTTCTGGATTCATTGCACGGGCTTTCAGGAGAGCTCCTGCGTCCTCGACATCTTTTTTCAGACTCCCTTTTTCAAACCCTATTCTTCTGGCACACCAACTCTTGCAGTGGGTGGAACTATTTTTCTAGTCCACCCTTATTGGATGTGAGAAGATTTTGCATTATCTTTCGATAGGCCTATTAGTTAACAGTCTGCAAATGGCCCCTTACATATACTTTAATATTATTATATGCCTTAAAGTTTGGGTGGTCTGAAAAGCCATAAATTTATCCCAACACTTTTATTAAGGCCATAAATTTATTCCAACATTTTTATTATTTTACGATTTCTAATTATACACCACTTTCCATTGGCTTGTCATAAAACGACACCATGGCGTCTGGCTATTGTTGTTATCTGAGATCCGAACTCTATTCAACATTATACATTCATTTTACAATACAACAATTTTTTAAAATATATATTTAATATTTAAAATCAACTTAATAATTTTTGTATGAACTTACACTCCTATTTTACTTAAATATATAAACATTATAATTTTACACTCATAATTATATTTTATAAAAAAATATTTATACAAACAGAAATAACAAATTACGCAATTTTACTTTGATTTAACCAACATGGTGCGGGAACATATCATTGTTATATGTTGCCCAGCACGTATTTAAGGGTAAATATCTCGTTTTATCTAATAAAATTATCGTATTCTTTTAAATATGGCGTCATTTTCAGTCGCTGAAATATTTCGCCTTATCTCAAGCTCAATATCAGCGAAATGAAAAAATAGTGTGAAATATAACAGCATCATCAGAAAAATTGTGTCTTTTTTAAAGCGTAATGTCATTTTCTGCTCAAATTTTTAAAAAAGATATTTTTAATTGTAATGAGAAAATGGCATCAATAAGAATATTAAACAAAAACATAATTTGAAGAACAAATTAAAAAAACAAAATTTATTTCCTACATTGTTTAAGCCCGAGAAGGGACAGATATTAAGTTATTTCATTCAATTAGTTCTACATTTAATGTTAAATTTTTGTAACAAATTAGTTAAGCAAATTGAAGATTTAAAAAAAAGTAAAATTTATACAATAGGATACTTAAAACACCCTAAAAACTTAGATTCCGTTCAAATGAAATCGAAATAAATCTTAGACTTCTTCCATTTTTAATTGAAAATATTTCTATTGCAGATTTAGTATTATGTTTATGAAAATTGTGCATAAAATGATAAGATGCATGCAAAATACAAAACTTTAAAAAAAGTCTAAGATTTATTTCGATTTCATTTGAACGGAATCTAAGTTTTTAGGATGTTTTAAGTATCATATTGTATGAATTTTATTTTTATTTTTTAATCTTCAATTGGCTTAACTAATTTGTTACAAAAATTTAACATTAAATGTAGGACTAATTGAATGAAATAACTTAATATCTGTCCCTTCTCGGGCTTAAACAATGTAGGAAATAAATTTTGTTTTTTTTAATTTGTTCTTCAAATTATGTTTTTGTTTAATATGTCAAGTTTTTTAATGACTACAGCACTCAGACGAACGCATTTCAAAATTAATACAGAGTATCATCATCAGGCTTTGACGTATGCGGTATTGCATCACAATGTGGGATGCAGTTTACCATTGTGTAATTCAAAATGTTTCACCACTGTAGTAATGCAGGTTCCGGTAGTTTGAACAAAAACGTCCAATCTGAACGTAAAAAATCTATAATCAAAACATAAAATATTAACTTCACTTAAATTTAGATACCCTATTCCCCACTCAGGAAAGCTATGAATGTAAATGTAAATTCTGTTGAATCCTTACTGCTAATATTTAACAATATTATAGCTGTGATACAGTAAAAAATAAAAATAAAATAAAAGTTTTACTTGAATTTTTAAATGTTATTCTCTGCCAAAGGGTGATGTAAACACATCAGAAAAATATTACCTAAGTTTAACTTGGGGTATAAATAGTTATCATCTCGAAAAAAAAAAACACATTTTAAAATTTAAGTTATGTGATTCCCCACTAAGTTCGCTACCTGCGTAAAAATAGCTATCCATTAGAAACTTTTTACTAAAATATAAACTTGACCAAAGCAAAAACGTATTCTGAAAATATCCTTTTTATTTCCACTATGACGCCATATTCACCTTTTTAATTTTTGAAAAAAAAAAAAAAAACTATTTCAATTAAAATTTTTCACGTGGGAATCTTTCTACTAAAACCAAATAAATTATTATTACGGCTTTTGAAATTTTTGCAACAATGAAGAAAAAATGTTACATTTTCTATTAAAAATGTCCGTTGATTCTCAATGAAAAAGGTAAAAATTGGAATTATTAAGAAATATATTTGAATAATATACAAAAAAATTGGCCCTTGTTTCTCTCTGGGTTACAAGTCATCCATATGCAAAGGTATTTTGCCATTCGTTTTGACCCTGACGCCAGGCAAACGTTTTTAAACTTTAAATTTATAATATTATTAGAATTAGTAAAGAATTAAAAATGAGTGGCATCAGGGACAAAAAGGTGGGAAGAAAAAATGAAAAAGTTATGATCTCCATAGGCTTTTCTATGTTAAATTAACATTGAGAAGTGACACTGGAAATAAATAAGTATTGCGCTGCCGCGCAATACTTAAATAATCAATAAAGATAACTAAACCACTTTTAATAGAAATGAAGTACTTCAGTTGCCACGATTAGAAAATTGGTATTAAAAACTATAAAAAAATTAATATCTCGAAAATAAATTGAGATGTAGCTTTCAAACAAATTTCATTTAAAAGTGCATTTTGTTCTGCATACGACGGTGTAAACATTTAAAATGTGTGATGTTTAGAAGTTTAAAAATTTGCAGTAGCGAACATTGCAAAACCGAAATTTCCTTTCAAATTTCAAAGTGTTGCCATTCGCAGAGTAACGTATGCGTTACGCACAGATATGTTTGTCCTTTATAATATAGATAGACCGGGAGCCGGCAGTACATACAATCACCTCGCCGAGTTTACGGCTGAAATTCCAGTATTAGACAGAACTCGATTAGCATATTAAAAGGCAACTGGTCTGCTAAGTCATATCTTGGTGGAAAACACCTGAAAATTCGATTTTAGCGGTTGACTCGTAGGTTTACTATTGTGGTTTCCTGCTCCCAGTCCTCCATGTTTTCATACTTTTGGGTGCAGGAAAACACAATAGTAAACCTACGAGTCGACCGCTAAAATCACGTTTTCAGGTGTTTTCCACCAAGATATGACTTGGCAGACCAGTTGCCTTTTAATATGCTAATCGAGTTCTGTCTAATACTGGAATTTCAGCCGCCAACTCGATGAGGTGATGGTGTGTGCAGACGCCTCCCGATCTAATTATTTCTAATTTACACACACGAAAAATAAAAGTTGCTATTAGCAAGTGGGAAAAAATGCTATTGTCGAAATTTGCACCTGGCTAACATAAAAGTACCACATATAGTAACGCGTACTCTGAAATTTTATTTTTTTTAATAAACGCTAATTATTTAATTAATTGATTAATTAAAATAAGCATTCAATTAAACAAAACAGTATTATATTGAAAAAGCTTGAGGATTTGTTCCAAATATTTTTTAGTCCTATTTAAAAAGTAAATTAATTTTAAAATGTTAAGGATTTTCAAAGTCTGTAACACCCAAGCTATTACAATTTTTATTCTAACTTATATGTAAAATATGTTATATGTATAAAAAAAAAAACTGTATTTTATGCAGTGCTTCTTAAAACAGAAAATCGGAACTTCGAAATATCAAATAAAGGTAAATTTTAAATTACAGTAGAACCTCTTTTATCCGAAACTCTTTTAACCGAAATCCATTTTTAGAGCTTTTTTACTATCACACTCCTTGAGTGCAAAATCCATTTTGAAAGTTTTTTTTTTTTTAACTATCATATTCTTTGTGTGCAAGCGGTCCTTCCTGAACTATGAGTACATATAAATATTTTTGATCCCCTTTCTTGGAGTTCCTTTAAATTTAACTTGAGCTCCCGTAAGCTGCGGAGTGGAAAAAAGAAAACGAACAAATTGGCAATTCTGAAGCTTTTGTGTGTTTTGCAAAAGGTTTGACATGGCTGGAGCAGCAAAAAGACTGTGATACTGGTGAACTAATAACATTAAAAAACAAAGGTAAGGTAATCGAAACTGCGGCAAACAAAACATTTTTTCAAACCCTTATGATATACGTAAAAGGTACTTAATTTCAAATTTAAATTCAGGTAATTTATACTTGTTTCTATTTTGCTGTTGCTTTATTTTTATTAAGCACTTGTTGCCATAATAAGAAATATTGCATATATTCCTCCTTAATCTTGAAGCATTCTCATTATCCGAAAATTTCGATTTTTCGAAAGAGGGTCGATCCCAATTACTTCGGATAATCGAGGTTCTACTTACATGTATACGGTGCCTGAATATCATTTCTAAATCTGGATAAAGGTTACTTATCATGTTACTAATCTTTTGCAGATTGTTACCAATACAGTTGCAGCCTGATGCATCTTTTAGCGTCTCAATTGTATTTGAAGCTATACCCTATCATGCATTCCATTCCATATAAAGATTTTTCGAATAACTTAATTAAAAATTGAAAAAAGAAACATTATGGTATAATGATTTCCTGAGTTCAATTTTAAAAGCACAGTAGTGAGAGATAATGAAATAGGTGTTAAATCAAAAAGAAGTTTTTGTTTTTTTTATGATTTTATAGAGAGAAAAATAAAAATTAGTGTTAGACACTCATTATATCAGAACGACTTTTTCTTTAATGAAATTAATTCAACAAGTCTAATTAAAATTTTGCAACATACGCTTTAAGAATCATGATTATGTAATTAAACGGACTGGCTAGCTAACATTAGCATTTAATAAAAATAATAATAAACCTATTTTACTAAAACGTTTTGAAGATTGTTTCAAATATACAGGGTGCGTCATAAGTTCGTGCAAACTTAAAAAAATCATAATAAAAGAAGTAATGATCGGAAAAAATTTCGGTTTGCACGAATATGATCAGAGGGAAATTGGATTCTTTTTCCATGTATATATATATATATATAAATATTCTAAAAGTAACTGAAAGAGGCGCCCACACGTCATACTGAGACGTTTTATGCAAATCAAGCAATCACAAACAGACAATGAAACAAATCACAATAGCTGCGTGCATTTATTTTAAAGTAAAAGATGTTCAACATGACTACCACCACCAGGTATTAGGCAAGTGAGGCTCGTCAATACGCCTACTACAGCTAAGTGTAGCATGTCGGCATCGATGTCAAAGACGGTCCGTCGAATGGCATCTCTCAGTTTCACTAAAATTCTGGGGAGTCCCGGTGGTGGGACTTTACAGTCCCATGGGACATGACTTTAAGTGTATCTCCACTACCAAAAAACTGCCAGGCTAAGTCTGGAGATCATGAAGGCTACCCAAACTTACAACCTCGACTTATTATACTATATTATCACTTGGTCTTCAGTGACAGTGTTAAACACGAACCTCTTGACATCACGTGCAAAGTGGGGCGGAGCACCATTCTGCATGAACATGACGACAGGTAAGGCATGTCTTTTCTGCAATGCAGTCAAAACGCGATCACGCAAAAGCGCCTTGGTGGTGGTGGTCGAACATTTTCACTTTAAAATAAATACACAGGGCCATGTTATTGTGATTTGTTTCATTTTCTGTTTGCCTGATTGGCATAAAATGTCCCAGTAGGACGTGTGAGCGCTCTCTTTCGGTTATTTTTAGAATCCCTTTTTTTTATATATGGAAAAAAATTTAATGTCCTTGATCATATCCGCGCAAACCGAAATTTTTTTCGAGCATTGCTTTTTTTATTATGATTTTTTAAAGTTGGCACGAACTTATGACGAACCTTGTATATGTGTCATTCAATCAATGTGTATAAGTAAATATTCATTGCGTTAAACAAGGCCTATAAAAAAGAAAGAAAAAAGTTTAGAGTTTTATTTCATCAACAAAAACAAAATCAAGATTAGAGATAAGCCCAGTTTAACAATTTTATCTGACCGCTTTTGACGAGTTTTTAATTTCGTTTTCCTGTAAGAGCTAGTTTTATCAGAATCATGTTAAGGCGATATTCAAAATTTTTAACCCCGCCACCCCCCCCCCCCCCCCATTTCCACAACATTTAGGCCGATTTTGCCATAGTCGGGTTTTTATCATGTTTCAATACGTTTTTTCAAACTCACATGACGTTACAAATTCACCTGCTGACGTCCTTTATATTTCCAACGAGACGTAATATTAACTTTTTTAAAAATTCGTCAAACTATTTATTTCATTTTCATTTTACACGTGGAAATCTTGTTGTAGAAAAGTTATGACGTAATATTCCTTTTTTTTTTAATTCGTCAAACTATTTATTTTATTTTCATTTTTTCACGTGGAAATCTTGCAAAAGAAAAGTAATTGTTGTGGTAAGAATTTGATTGTTGTTTTGCAACTGTCAGCAACTGCTATAACGAAAAATGTTAAAAATTTTCAGTCATTTTTCTATAAGAGGTCTGGTTTTATCAGAATCATGTTAAGACGGTATTCAAAAATTTTAACCCACCCCATTTCCTCCCCCTTGGGCTGATTTTTCCCTTTTGCAATCCCCGCCGAGATTTTAGCCATCTCAATGTTTTTGGCGAATTTGAAGACGATCCGTGCATAATTGTAATTTTTTCTGGATAAAATTTATCTTTAGCTGCAAACGGGAAGTCATTCGACGAGTTAATTTAGGAATTATGCAGGTTTACTTTTTGACCTTCTGATGTTATGATAGCATTTAATCCCCACGTATTTCTCTAGTCATGTAATTTCTTTAACAACCAGAAGGATTCAGATAAAAATAATAAAGTAGATAGTAATATATTGATTTTTTCAACTGACAAATACAGTCATGTAAAAGTATCGCCGTTTTATAAAAAATCATATTATTTGTTTTTCATAAGTTATTAGCTAAGGATAAAATGGTACTATAACATCAGTTGCGCACAGAAATTTCACGACGCCAGTTAAGGATTAAATTCCTTTTTAACTGTTGCAAAAGAGATTGGCAAAGAGAATAGTTTTTGAAACATAACTCAAACACTACCTGGCGAATGAGCTGTAATTTTAGATTCACTTTTTTTTTTTTTTACTCACAGTAAAAAGATTTTTAGTTTCGTAAGGAAAAAAAGATTTCACTAAATAAAAGTGTATGAGAATTTGTTATGACTTTTGGACTTTTGTTGAAGAAGAAGAAAAAAACCTACATTTAAAAAATAAACAAAATATATTTGAAAAATATGCTGAAATATACAAAGATAATTTCTTTTTGCTGAAAAGGGGTTGTTGTTCTCATACACTTGAAACAAATTGTTACTAGGATTGCTCATGTTTGACAGTAACTTTGGCTGTGATTTCAATTACGGAAGATTAGTTTCATATTTGAAATATTTTAGTAGAATAAATTCCAGATGTTATGTTACATATTTATTTTAGGTAACTTTTTGGACTACATATAGTTTCTGAATGCAAAGTATTCTATAAAATGTTGAAAAATCAAGTGAAATATCTCCAGGGTTGTTTTTCTCATATCACATTGTCTTGGAGGAATTTTTCAAAATAAGAATAAACAACATTTATTTTAATATGTGTCGTTTAAAAATAAAAACGTTCAGCAATATGAAAGCAAAGTCAAAATATGAAAAAATCCAGCGGCTTTATGACGAAAAGAACTGCGATTCACATACTCTGATTCTAAGACTCAAGAGGTTAAGCGATCTTTCTGATTTACTAATCCTCCGTATTATATGATAAACGAATTCAGATTACCTGGTGATTGAAGGCAAGGAAAAGGAAAAGGTAAATATCAGAAGGAAATTCGAAGGAATTTCTTCTGAAAATAAGCATGCATTCATTGAAAATACTTCTTACCACGTTTATATCATCTGTTGTAATAATTCCTCAAATATAAAAGATTTAAGTGAACGATTTCGTTACAAAAGTAGAAAAATTGAAAAATGAATGATTCTACCTCTCTCATACTATTAAGAATATTATGGAAACCTTTAACTTTAAAACAAAACAATTTCAATAGAAAATAATGCTATATAAAAGGGTGAGGAAGTAAAACTGGTTTGGTCCCAAGAGATAATAGTATGTTGTGTCTATCACAAAACTTTCTTCTATATAAATAACGTCATTTAAATAATACAAGAAATTACGTCAATTTAGCACCAATTCATATCAA
Organism: Maratus speciosus; assembly: GCA_963932465.1. Taxonomy (NCBI): domain Eukaryota; kingdom Metazoa; phylum Arthropoda; class Arachnida; order Araneae; family Salticidae; genus Maratus; species Maratus speciosus. The sequence goes on along the minus strand of OZ010795.1, from coordinate 326,706,953 downwards.
AGTATATTTGAATTTGAAGTTTGATGAAAATTTGAGCATTAGTTTTGAGCGATTTGCACTAATTGATATCAATGTACGCCCGAATCTGAACTTTGATGAAAATTCGCGCATTAGTTATTGAGATAGAGCTATAGTAGAAATTCTGAAAAATGCAGCGCCACCTGTTGAGCGATTTGCACCAAAACATAAACGGCAGTAATTCATATCAAGGTATACCTGAATCTGAAGTTTGTTGAAAATCCAAGCGTTAGTTCTTCAGATAGAGCTATTATGGAAATCGTGAAAAATGCTGCATAGCAGTGCCACCTGTCGAGCGATTTACACCAGAAACTAATCCACCAATTTATATCAGGGACTAACCGAATATAAATTTTTATTAAATTCCATTCATTAGTTCTTGAGATAGAGCACCCACAAAATTTATGTCACACACAGACAAACAGACTCTCAGACTCACAGACAGACATTTTGTAAAAATATATTTTTCGGGTTCTCTGACCCCTAAAACGTGTAAATCCGTCGAAAACCGGAAATGGAAAATTTTCATGAACCCAATACTTTCTTCTTGTAAAAATAGAAGAAAGAAAAAAGACTTTAGATTACCCTTTTAATGATTCATTTTTTATCAGATTCTTCTGATAAAAGGTTTTTTAATCCTTTGATGAATTCGAAATATTTTAGACCACTTTTCCAGAGTTTACACCTGAAATCATCCTTATCCCTGCAGGGCGCACATGTGGGCATCTTACGATTGAGTGATTTTTTCACTGGTGTTTTTTTCTTGTTTGTTTGTTTAAGGCTCGTTTGACCCGGTTCGCTGGAATTCACCCTCTCCGTATTTTTTTTTCTTTTTTTTTTTTTTTTTTAGTTATTATAAAAGCATTACGAATAACGAACAACGAAAAATCATAACTAGGTACAATAAATTGAGATTAAGGAGAAAGTTATTAACCTCCGGCGATGAATAATTTTTCAGCGGATGAACTTTGTTCATATATTTATGGTCAAATAGATGTAACTTCCGGATTCGTGTATTGTGGCGATGTGAACAGAAAAATTAAGAATACTTTTAAGAAATTCAAATCGATGATGATTTTACCAATTTCAGGGAATCGAAAAAATTCTCACATGTTTTAGAGAAAGTTTTTGTTTCTACATGCTTTCTTTTAACTTACAATATTCTGTTTATATGTGGGCAGTCTTATCTTGTTAGTTGTTACCCATTTTTCACCCACTTCCTGTTGACGTAAAGCTTTGGAATTTGGAATATATATCTATTCCTGGGGGCAATATTTGAATTGGACATTGATTTTTAAAATTCGATTCCTAAAATGGATAACGTGAGGCAAATTTAAAATTAAAATAAATCACCATATCTCATAAACCAATGGAAATAAAATCTTGAACCTTGACATGCCTATAGTACAACTAAAATTAGTAACCACGTGTTTCGGAATTTTTTTCAAAATTCGACCCCAAAGGGTGTCCTGCCGCCAAGCGCCCTCCGTTTTCGAAGGACATCGCAAAAACACTATTTAACCCTTCAGCACACGCACCCATTACTATGCGGTAACCACATGCATCGGGTCAATATAACCCTAACCTTTTTCGCGCTAACTTCTCGGTAAAATATGGGTATTATAAATAAAAAATAAAGTGAAAAGTATTATTTAAATCGTTTTCTTTAGGTAACAAGATATATTATTTGTTATAAAAGTCAAATTTCAAAGCAAAAAAAAACTTACCGTTTAATTTTGTAATGGAAATGATTTCATGCGTCGGTTCAAAAATACCCGATGCGTGTGTTTACGGGTTAAACTTAATAGTTACTCAATTATAATTTGATTTCCTATGAAGAAATCAGTATCAGCTTCAACAATGAGCATATGTTGAAAACTACTACTGGCAAGGTTACCACAATACTGCCCAATTTGTGGTGATATGAATTTTGTAGTGCATTTAATATATAAATACATATTCTTCATTTTAGTAAATTTAAATGAAAGTATGTTAAGAATTTTTTTTTCATTTATATTATTATTTAGGGGACTTAATTCTGAACACTATACATTTTTTGTTTATCAAAGATAGAAGTTTAGAAGTTTGAAAAATACGAACTTCATATGAATGTTCGAACTGATAAACTGAAATGATGAATGTGTGTGCGATCTTTAATTATCACTGAGTATTTGGTATCGGTAAGGATGATTTGAATTTATAAGATGAAGTATTCATATGTAAATGCTGTGAGGTTTTTGGTTCATTGAGAAATATTTAAGGGATAACACCACTTTGATACCTTGAAATTTAAGGATTTTTCGGGATTTTTTTAAAAAAGAAAGGCGAAGTTCTTATGAAAATCCATTTACACTAATTTATTATGTATATATTAAAATCACAAATCATATTTTCCCCTCTGTTGATACATTAAGAAATAGAGAATTTGAAATAGTTTCAATTTGTGGAAAAGTATTCGAAAAACAATGTAATGCCAAGATGTCGGTACATTATGCCGCATAAAATTAACAGAAAGTATTTGGAAATAAAGAAATCTATTATCTGATGTGTATTTAGGGGTATAAAGTTTGGAATAACAGCTGTTGAATGTTCATTCTCAAATGTATGTTCAGTCGTCATTTGCCTCATGTAACTCTCAAATGCAAATCTATCAGAAAGTGCCTCCATTCTTCTAATTTTGTCAAGCTTAACCTTTAACTGATGTGACTAAAATTTGTCACACAACTGATGTGATCCGGTCTCTTAGACCCCTCCAATAAAATGAATAAAAAAATTAACTCAAATGGTTGAATTTACTTAAATTTTGTCCTAACAATATCGTTGTACTTCTCTTAGGAGCATGTGAATTAAATTGCATGAAAAAAGTATTTTATTCATATTATTTAACTTCAGTACAGAAAAGTAAAAAGCTGTAGAAGTATTTACAGCTGGGAGTCGCGGGGTCTGGGAGACCGCGTGACATCAGTTAAAGGTTAACTTTTGCGAAAAGCTTCTAGCGGCAATATACTACCGGACCTTGGATGTTACAAACATTCAGTAATACAAACACAACCTCAAATTCTGGATACAATTTCAGTGCAAAATGCAATCTCAAGAATACAAAAGCTATCTCAGAAACAAATACAGTAATTATAAATATTAAATTTACGAAGATAAGCACCAAGAATGGCAATACACAACAACACTATTCAAACATTTGCTTAATAAAACGCAAATACAAGAATTTAAATAGTTAATACTTTTCTAGTAACATCAAGCTACAATATTTGTTACTAGTCTTTTATATGGGCCACTTTTGTATTTAACCCCTTAAGAGGTGGATTTTTTTGACACAATAAACTAAAAATAGGCACAATTCACCACTTTTACAGTACTAACAGTTGCCTTATGTAATCGAAATATGTCTGCCATTAAATAAAGTGAATATTGCAATTTACAGTTACTGGTGTTGAAAAGATTTTAGAAATGAAACAAGCAAACTCGTCTTGATAGTACGGTGGGAAAGCAAACCTGTTAAGGGGTTAACAGTTACAACTCATATGATATTATCTTGGCCTGGATTAACTTTAATTACTCGTGACAAGTGTCATTTTAAAGAACAATAATTATCAAAATATTTTACTTAGACTAAGCCTCCCTTTTTTATCTCTGCCCTTCCTTTATACCATCTAGGTCTATTTAATCCTTTCAGGGGCACGTAATTGTGTTTCTGTTATGTTGAATTCACACCGGAATATTTGAAAAAAATTATTTCTAAATAACGAGAAACAATTTTGCAACTTTTTTCCATCAGTGTTATAATAGGAAAATTTAATTAAAAGTTTCTGGTTGATATCTGGATTAAAATTAGGTGAAATATAATATATCCCACTGCCCTTCAAGGAGTTAAGAGCCAATTGAAATATTCTGGTGACGATTTTTCCCAAAGATACTGTGTTAAACGCTGAACTAACTGACATCTGCTCAGCTGATTCATAGGAATTTCTGTATAATTCGGTTCAGGTAATGGCATTAAAGATAAACCAATAAGAAAGAGAGCAATTGTCAAAACCTCAACATCGTTTGAAAGAGGTCGAAGTGGACGAGAATTAGAATCGCTTCAATTTAAATAATAAGAGTCAAAGGTTCCTCATAACTTAAAATGGTTTTACCCATGACACGTTTTAAAAATGATAATTTAGGTACTTCACGCTTGCCTCCCATGAACCTCCAAAGTGAGGAGTTGAGGGACGATTAAAATGCTATCAATTCCTTTATTATATAAATAATTTTCAATTTCCTCTTAACTTTTATTCTTAAATAAAGATTTGAGAATTGAACTTAATTCTCTATTGGCACTAACAAAATCCTAACTACGAAGTTTTTTTACCTCAAGTAGACCCCAGTGGTAACTTCAGTTTGGCAAAATGCGCTGGGCACTGTTACTCTGACAGCAGGTAAATCTATCATCTGTTGCTGTGAAGTTTTAAAACTTATTTTTCCTTTTTCTTATAAACATACAATTAAAAATAATTTTACGATTTTTTTTTATTTATTATTTATTATTATTATTATTTCAATCTTTCAGTCAGTACCATGGAATTTTCTGTGTAAGCTACTTTTACGTTATACGGTTTCTGTTTTTACTGATTTTGCTGTGTAAGGAACGATGTACCTTCTAAAACAAAGGCCTGTTAAAAGCGAAAATTCTTTTATTCTTTGGGATTTCGTCTGAGTAGTTTTTACTGTATCTTGAAAAACATTCGCAATGAAATGTGATACAGTAAAATCTGTGAAAACGAAACATATCTACAGCGGAATACTGTCCTAAACAAAAAAAAAATATCACGATCCCATCGGACTTAATATCATACAGATATACCTGTTATGACGGAAATCTCTCTCGAACGTAGATTATTTTCAGTCCTTAACAATTTCGTTTCCTCAAGTTTTATTTCATTTTAATCAACTTTTTGAGGGGATGCAGCCCCATCAGCCCCTGCTCCCTCTTTGTCTTTGTATACGGGGCATTCTCACAATCCTTTGCCTTTCATGTCCCTGAATAATAATTTTTTATTTAATACACTTTTTTGTGTTTTTTAGGTAGATTTCGTATGAAATACTACCTATTGGGATCATTCCTATGTTGGAATTTCTGAAAAATTTTTGCAGATCTACACCGATCATGATCCATAGAACCCAAAACCACCCTCAGTAAAAAACTTTATATATCTATCTATCTATCTACCTATCTATATATATATCACTTTCTTCTGGACACGATAACTTTCGTAATTCTGCACCAATCTCTTCCAAACTGATACATAAAATCAAAAGGCATAAAATCTCGGTCAAGTTCGTTAATGGGCAAAATCGGACCAAGGGGATGGAAATAGGGAGGGGTTTCGTGAAAACAGAAAACCCCCCATAACTTCTTAATTTTTGTACATATCAAATCAGTTTAAAGTTTTTATTACTTCTAAAAATAGGGCCAAAATTTTATGTATCACAGATTTTTGATAAAGTTAAAAATGGGCGCAAGGGGCGCAAAAATAGGGTTTTTGGGGGAAAAAATTCATAACTTCGTCAGTTTTCAAGATATCAATTCTAATTAATTTTATTATAAATCTCCTTAATATTATCTACAACTTTTATATTCACAAGTTTTTGATAGGACCAATTCGTACCGCAAAAAAAAAAAAAAATTAAAAACGAAAACAAAAAGGGGGTTTGAAGAAGTAAAAAATCCATAACACCGTCAATTCAAAAGATATAAAATCCCCATGAATTTATCATATATCTTCTTAATATTGTCTACAACATCTATATAGACAAGTTTTGGATAGGACCAATTCTTACAGCAAAAACAAATTAAAAATACATAGCGGTTGAAGAAAAAAATCATCTTAGTAAGGGTGTATTCAAATCCAAACTGCTTATTTTCTGACTCATTTTACAATCCATTTTTGCTCTCAAAGGCTTCCAATTGGTACGTTTTCTTACTCAGAAACTATATAATGTACCGTAATGGTCGATTTTTTGATAGAGGCAGAATATATTTTAAAAAATGCTCTTAAAAAGGGCATTTTGAACCGAATTTACCGAAGCGGATTGTGTTGGAAAAATCATTGTATTAAGGATGCACTCAAATCCGAACTGCTTATTTTCTGACTCATTTTTAAATTCATTTTTGCTCTCAAACGCATTTAATTGGTATATTCGCTTATTCAGAAACTGTATAATGTACCGTAATGATCGATTTTTTGATAGAGGCAGAATATATTTCAAAAACTGATGTCAAAGTGGGCATTTTGAACGGAATTTCCCGAAGCGATTGTGTTAGAAACGAAAAATGTTGTCCTTCTGAGAAAATAATTGTTTATATATCAAGTTTTAATTAATTGAACAAAAAATAAAAACACAGGTCGCTTATAAATCTCTTCAAAAATCACGTCAGCTAGTTTCATATTTTTTTAAAATTAAAAATGAATCTGGAATTATGCCAGAAAATTTCGAGTTGTTGAGCATGGAAAAGTATTTTTTTTAAATACCGCCCTAACATGATTCTGATAAAACCAGCTATTATATAAAAATGAAATAAAAACTCGTCAAAAGCGGCCAGATAAAATTGTTAAAATGGATTTATCTCTAATCATGATTTAGTTTTTGTTTGTGAAATTAGTATATTTGACTTCGAAATCTACCTCTGCCTGTAGGCCGGGCCGGCAGGGATTTTTTTTATTTCATATACTGGGGAACATCCCATTGCATGATTGCATAACAATATTAACTAGATAAATAAGTTTTGGGCAATGTTGGGGGGTCCAAATACCAGGAAAACTCATCTACCGTCCCGTGTCCCTGATGCTGATTTTTAAGTTTGGAGCTGTCTGGATAAAATTGTTTCAATAAAAATAATTCGATGTAATTTTTTTCTGAAACTGGAACTAGTGTTTTATATAAATATGTAGCTGAAAATTAACCTTCACACATTTTTAGGGTTGTTATTATTTTTTAAACTCTGTCCCTGGGTTTCTAGATTCCTTACCATCCCTCTTCTAAAATTATACAGAATATCATTTCAGATGCAGCCACAGAATTTTTTTTCAAGTTTTTTCTCACGCAGAAGTATGCTAGAGAAATAATGTCTAAAATTCTTTCGCAGGAAATTTACTGTAGAATTTAAATCAGTATTTAAATATCAATTTCAAGCATCGTGGCTTTATTGGTAGTCTCACCGTCCCCAAGGTTTATTCCTGCACTTTTCGAGGTAAATTAAAAAAAAATAATAATAATATAATCCAATGTTAACAACTGTTTTTAAAAATTAATGAACATTGTGGTTATCACTTAGTCTTAACATGATTTTTCTAAAAATAGGTGGTAATTTTCCTTACCGTCCCTTTTTTTACCATTTCGTCCCTTTTTTCCAATACCATCTCCTTTTTTTACCTTACCGTTCCTTCTTTAACACCCCTTTAAGACAATGTTATACAAAAATTCTGTATTAAAAGTACTACATTGTTATTATTTCTTATTTGAATGTCCTGTGGGTACTATGCAAATTCATTATAAGTAAAAATTTAGAAGAAAATAAACAATTATAGGCGTAAAATGGTAAGGAAAATTAAACTCGCAAGTTTAACTTAAACCTCTGTTAAATAAAAAAATTTTCGCTGCTGACCATTTTTTCTTTATTTTGAATCATTAACACGAATTAAATTACGGTTGAATAATTCAAATTGCTTATTGGCGCCACTTTTATGAAAAAGAAATATTCACCTTATTTAATGACAGTAAAAACGATACCAAAATATACCCAATTTCACTATTTTATAAAACTGGTGGGAATCAAACAATTTGAGTAAAAGATACAGCCCGAGAATATGATGGGAGCGAGAATTAAGGGGTTAAGGCAGTAGTCTATCAGATTAAAATGTTATTTTAGCAAGTTTAATTTTGTCAGATTTTTTTCCCCAAAAGTCAAAAGATTGTGAGAATGCCCCATACACCTCTTGCATCAAAATTCCCGCGGGTTTTGCAATTCTATGAACAAGCTATGAAAACAATAAATAAAAACATCTACCTTATATTTAATACAACCAACCGTAGCGGAAAGTGAAAGTGAAATTTCAAGCTCGGCGCAACTCAGTGGTTGGACAAGCATTACGTCACGCGCGAAATCCCACGGCACTACTCGAGACTCGAATGAGTGAGAGATAGAAAGCCTATCTCATTCAGTTTCAAGCCCGCGATCACAGAAGGATAGTGACTCACTCTTGGTAAACAATGGTGCGAATGGATTGTCCGATCTTCTTGTTCTCCATCCTCTGGATCATCCTCTTCTTTGGTGCTCGGCGGGGAAATGCCGCCAGCCTTGGAGTATCGGCAGCAGGTAGGAGGAAGTTTTGTTGTTTTCATGGGGCCCAGTCCCGAAATTTCTCGCAGGATCCGGTTTTTGTGAAATTGTTTTTTTTTTATTATTATACAGACTGTGTTCACACATTTTTATAACGATTTTGACTTTCTACATGATTCAAATTTGCATGAAAAATAAAAATAAAACCTATATGGCACCAATTCGGAACAAGGCTTATTTATCATCAGCATCATAAAAATGTTATTCGCTTTAAAATGTCCCTGGAAAATAAACAATGGATCGAAGAGTATGCATTTGCGCTTTACGAAGAGAAATAAGTTTAACGCACTAGTAGTGAGCCACTTAAAGATATTTATATAATTATTATTAAAGTGTTAATGAATTCCAAAAAAATATATAAATTTATTTAGCGTAGTCCTAACTTTTATGTATCAGAATAAACATTCAAAGTGGAGGGTGAAGTATAATAAAAACTAAGGATCGGCCGAAACAGGTTTTTAAGACCGAAACCGAATTTCGATAATATTCCTATTTTCGGCCGAAAACGGAAACGAAAATGTCCAAAAATTTTTAAAGCAATTAATACATACATAAATATACATAATTATTAATTAGTTATGTGTTTATTAATTATATGTAACTATTAATTATACGTGTAGCCCAAGTTGGCTCTCTATGCCTCTGACCAAAACTTTTTATTTTTGTATAAAATAAAATGTAATTTTTTCATCCACGATGTAGAATGATTTTCTAATTATATACGAATTTCATCTAATCAAAAAAGTGTTTTTAAGTATACATACCTCGATTTAACTTTTATAATGATTTTTGTAAATGAACGTCTGTTATACTAGAACATTCTCAAAGAATATTCGAAACACTTCCACAGATTCTAACTAAAAATTTTCTATGATTGTTAAGTCTGTTTTAACTTTTAATGAGCGCGTGACAAGCGTCTTCAAAATTTAGCCCGATATGCATTGCTTGCTTTATAGTTTGAAATCACATCTTCAGTCAGTCGTGACTGGTATTTATAAACAGTGAATTCATAGCAATAAATGAAGAGTGTCTCATTTGAGCCAATACAGCTGAAATCAATGAGTCATGTTAAAAATTTCCGGAAACCGAATTTTCGGTCGATCTTTAGTAAAAACATCATAAAACTTGTTCTTGTTTGGATGTGTTTTTAAAACGATCGAATTAAAGATGTTTCATAAATTTTCGCATCTGGCGTTAAACAAGAAATCTTCAGAAAATTGAATTGTTTGTAACTTGACTCATATGGAAATAAACCAATTATTACTTTCTTCTATCTTTACAAGAAGAAAGTAGTATTGGATTCGTGAAAATTTTCAACTTTCGGTTTTCGACGGATTTACACGTTTTAGGGGATCAGAGATTCCGAAAAACATGTTTTTACAAAATGTCTATCAGTGAGTCTGTCTGTATATGACACAAATTTTGTGGGCGCTCTATCTCAAGAACTAATGCACGGAATTTAATAAAAATTTATATTCCCTTAGTCCCTGATATAAATTGGTACTGATTATTTTTTGGTGTAAATCGCTCAACAGATGGTGCTGCTATGCAATATTTTTCATGATTTCCACCATAGCTCTATCTCAATAACTAATGCACGAATTTTCATCAAACTTCAGATTCAGGTATACCTTTATCAATTAGTTCTGTTTGTTTTGGTGTAAATCACTCAAAAGGTGGCGCTGCTATGCTACATTTTTAAGAATTTCCGCTATAGCTCTATCTCAAAAACTAATGCACGAATTTTCATGAAACTTCAAATTCAGATATACTCTGATATGAATTGGTGCTAAATTGATGTAATTTCTTGTACTATTTAAACGATTTAATTGACGTGATTTATATAGAAGAAAGTTTTGTGATGGCCACAGCATACTAGTTTTTGTACTGGACATAAAATTGTATATTACTTTATCATCCTTTCTAAATAAAAAAGAATCGCTAAACTTACGTTAAAAGAAAACCATTTGTTCGTCGCTTTATATGAAAAAGTATGTACTTGTACTGTAATGAATAGAAATCTACTAAGTAACAACTAGCAGGTTACTAATTACAACAAAATTTTAATTCTGACAGGCGTTACGTTGATTTGCATTCACTACTGATTAAGAGCCTTTATTATGAGAGTATTTGAAGAAATTGTTCTAGTTCTAGAAATATCATTAACTTCTTGGCTTGAACAAATAAAAATCAGAAGAAAGTGCTAATACCAGACCAAGAATTATAGAAATAGTGTTATCGTTATTTAATTATATTTCATTTTATTTTCCGTGATTTTTTTCCTGTTTGATGTTTCTTTGTTTTTCCTGTTCAATTCGGATAAAATTGTAATTTAATGTCATACCATACGCAATGTGTTTTTTTTTTTTTCACTAAATCCCGATTCTCTTGAAATTAGTCGCACTATATGAGATTTTAATTCTATTTAAACTAAATCAGTTTAGAATCTATTGTTTTATTTGAACTAATATGAATTGAATTTGAAGAAATAACGGAGCCGTGAAATTATTATGACTCGAATGATGCAAGGTTTATGTGGTATATTTTGTTATAAGCAATTGACTACTTATTAATCCTCGGCGAAATTGACATGATAGGTCAGCTGAGCCATGTTAATTTGGTAGTTCCAGACAATGCCAAACAAAGAAACGTTACTTCTTTATAATATTAGTATAGGTTATAATATATTAATGTGGCTTTTTTGGCTCTGATAGAACATTTTGTTTGGGTTAGTAAATAAACTAGAAATATATTTTCTACCTAATGCTTTTTCATCGTTATAGAGATCGACCGAAAATTTGGTTTCGGTGAAAATGCTGCTGAAAATTTGCCGGACCGAAACTATCTGTATTCCAAAAATCTCGCTTCTTCCATCGGAAATTTTCATCATTACGTCTTGATTTTGAGCTGTATCGGTCAAATGACACTCTTAATTTATTCCTATGAACTTCGCTGTTTACAATTATCAGTCACAACTGACTCAAGACGTGAGTGCAAATTATAAAGCAAGCCATGCATATATGACTAAACTTTGAACGCGCTTTTCACGTGCTCTTTAAAAGCTGCAGGATTAACAATGATAGAATTTTTTTAGTCTGAAACGGCAGAAGTGTTTCGAGTACTCTTTGAGAAAGTTTTTGTGTAACAAATGTTCATTTACAAAAATCATTATAAAAGATAAATCGAGGTATGTATACCTAAAACAATTTTTAAATAAATGAAATTCGTATAATTAGAAAATCAATGTGTTTCGTTGATTAATTACATTTTATTTTATATGAAAGTAAAAAGTTTTGGTCAGAGGCACAGAGGCAATTTGGGCCACATGTATAATTAATCAATAATTCTACATATTTAATAAACACATGTAATTAATTAATAATTATTAATATTTATGTATGTATATCGATTATTTATAAAACAAAAACTAAGACATTTTCGTTTTCGACTGAAAATTGAAAGATTACCGAAAATCGGTTTCGGTCTTAAAAACCTGTTTCGGTCAATACTTAATATAATTTTAGTCTGCAGTCGAAGATGGGTTTAAGTGCACCGTTAAGTAAAAAGTTTACTATTGAATTCGATTGAAGTGCGGTCGCATCCTTTTTAAACCACAGATTATATCCGGTCAAATCACCCCATCTAATCTTGACCACCGTAATGTAATAAACCACAATTCGTTTATTTCCATTTTTGGTTTTTCCCATCTCTTCTGGCAATATTTGTGCATTGCTAGATAAAATAGTACTAAATATAAATCGCAAGAAAATTCTTAAGAAAAAAAAAGTTGTCCTAAACCGATATTTCAAAGAAAAGTTAAATGCTGTTATGCTTTATTATGGTGTAGCTTAATACCTTTGCACTGATAAATCTTCAGGATATGCACGGTTATTGCGGGTTCTTCAATAACCATTATTTTAGAATGATAATCCTGTACTTATTTAACCATAAAGAGTTATTAAAACATCACTAAAGATTACAATTCAGTTCAGAAATAGTAGTTAATGAAATATAAAGATTGTGCGAACCCTGTTCTTTTATCAAAATTGATATAAAAAAAATAGTATTATTTGTGAATTATATACTTAATTATAATTTTCTTAATTATAAATTATTTCATTATAAATTATTTTATTCTTATAAATTATTATAAATAATTGATCGTAAATTGATTTATTATAGTGTAAAATAGAAATAAACAAATTTTCAATGGTTTAACCTCTTCGCGAAGAAATTCTTGGTATTCTTCTTTTGGCTTTTAACCACCACTATTTCAAAATAGACATTTTCGCCTTATTCAATCATTGAGGTTCAATGATTAGATAAGACAAAATTACTGATCGGGAAAAAAATGGTGTTCAAATTCAAGGGTTTCGTGTACTCTATCTAACGTGTGTACCTTGTCGCGAATGGTTTAAATATCTCTATTCTAAAAAAAGTAAATAACTCTCTCACCGCCGCCGCCATAAATGAATTTTTTGTGATCAGGAGGCCTTTCTATTAACCCTCTCGCTGCGCAGCCCGAGATATGCTCGGGCATGCATTTTCCCGTCAAATTAACACTATTTGGTTATCCCCACCAGTTATTTTTTTAGCGAAAACTTTGTCTGATTTAATCAGAACATTTTCCCCGATTACGACAATCAAAATTTTCTGCTTTAAATAACCGGTGATAAACGATTAAAAATTCTGTAAAAGACGCTCATCGCGAAGTATTACTTACGCAGCGAGAGGGTTAAGAAAACTATTTGATACAGAAATATATAAATTGGTAGTATTATAGAGAAATGTTTGATAAACACGCTGAAACAGATAGTTTTAAAATCGAATAATTCTTTTAAGAGATATTTAATGTTAAAGTTGGTCAAAATCGTTCCATTAAAAAAAGTTTTAAAGGAGCAAAATCTATACATAGGAATTTAACCATTTTTTTTTTAAGGATATATATTATGTCTACGGCGTGCAGACTGTATTTATTTTTTTGACTCATTTTTTGAGTGTTGTTTTTCAATTCAAATTTTCAGCATTTCGAGAGATATTTTTTACATATTTTAGAAAAGATTATTTTAAATTGTTGCCAATTGTAAAAACAAAACAAAGAATAATATTTACTTTAGATTAAAAACATGTGACTTATAAACAAAAAAACCCTTTCAAATTAGATTTAAATAATTACATGTTAAAAGCAGGAAAATATTGAAAATTACATCATAAAAATTGTATTTACATGCGAATATTAAAAAAGCAAGAAAACTTTAAAATAATGAATTCATTAATATGCGTTAAAAGCAGTAAATAGGGGAAATTACATCTTATTTAAAATGGCCAAATAGTAGAATTGTCAAACAGTTTAAAAATACTCGTTATTTACACGAGACATTTGTTTCACATTTCGAGATTATCTTTTAAACTATTGTTGCCAATTTTAAGACAGCGCAAATAATATTTCCTTTCTAACGCTAAAAATATTTTCATGTGAATATTAAAAAAAGAAAGAAAATTTGGGTAAGATTATGTCAGATTTAAAACGACACATTCAAAAATGTCTTATTTGAAACAATTTTCTTATAGCGTTGTTAAAAAATCCTGGAAGGCAAAGACTTTGTTGACTTAGTTCACTTTATATAAGCTGATTTTCAAATGTTTAACTAATATTATTTAATCAAACACGAAAACAGCTATTAACAGCAGCTGATTCAGCCTTAAAATCACCCAGTAACAGGGAAATGAATGGAAACCCGTTTGCAGGGGAATGAACATTGATTTTTTAATTATAATTCAACCTTCCGTAATCGTTTTAAAGCCGATCAAATTTGCGTGTTTTTTGAGTTTGAACGGGGTTGGCGAGCGTAGCTCGTAGGGAGCAGAGCCCCCCCCCCCCCCTAGTGTAATAAAAAATTGTAATAAAAAAATAAAGTGCCAATTCGTGTTTCAATCATTTACGTAATTCTATTTCCTTTATTAAATTTTTCTTGCATACTTTACACTATTTTATGATTACATATCCGAATATTGCTCAATAACTGTAACATCATAACTCAATTAGTACGATATGCCCAACACAAAACCTTCTTCTTTATCATTCTACTATGTTACTCACAGTTACATATCAACATTTATGAATAGGAAGCATATTGAATTTATTACAATTTAACATGGAGTTACATAAAAAAAGTACAGTGTAACTTGAAAAATCCGGCATCAAAGTCATCTCTCCCTCTTTCTTTTTATACACTTTCAACTTACAACAGAAAGAAAAATAGCAATTGTTTACTCACTAAAAACAATGAACATGTAGCGGAAAGCGAGATCGCTGACACTGTGCTAAATGGAACTAGTTATAATGCTAGCCGCAGCTTAGAGGACGAAGACGAAGAATCGGCAGAAAAAAGGTGTCAATGGAAATTTGGATAAATTTGACTAGAGAATTAATGTCTGCTTCAGAGAAACAAGACTGTCGTTCCGAAATAGTCTTCACTTGCGTAAAATACAAGAAACTTGTTAAAGAATGGTTTAAAAAAAATGAATCAAATAAAATTGACATCGATGTTTCGGAAATTACATGAGGAGAAATGACTTCACTGTTTATCAGATTTATTTTGTGACATACACTCTAAAATTGGGATGAGTGAAAAGTTCACTCTTTGAAAGAGTGACAGGCATTTTCACTCTTTTTGAAGTGAATTTTGTAAAAATACACTCCTTAAACAGTGGAATTTTCCACTCTCTAGAAAGGAGTGAAATGCCTCACTCCGTTATCGAGAATGAAATGTCTCACTCCGTTGTCGATAGTGAAATGTCTCACTCCACTGATCATAGTGAAATCCTGTCATTATACACTTTTAAAAATTTCCGTTCAACTTTGACCAATATATGGAGTAAAATAATTAAAAACACCAAAATATGGTACTTCTTAATTTTCAAAACTCCATTTCATAATGTAATCTTAGAAATTACGCTGATTTGGTACTAAAACGCACTCTTTTTACATGAGTGAATAGTTACTCCTGAAAGAGTGAATTACGTATCCATTGAAATTACTCATCAACCTATCAGAACAACAAGTCAGCGACGCCTTTTTAAGATAAGAGAAAGGATCACTTTTTCGTTCGCCATTTTAGGATTAAAAGATTTGGATATTATTAAAATGATTCTTTATGGAACGTAAAGATTAGTCTTATTTAATTTTAATCATTGTAGATTTTGTATGTTATGATTATGAGTTAAATACTTTTATGTTGTATAGAAAAAGATTGATCGCGAAGTGTTCTCCTGATTTCAAAAGTGATTGTCTGTTATATTTCTTCATGTAGCGGTTTGAAATATAATTGTTTTAACAATTGAATAACACTCAATGCTTAGCAAAAAATAATCAGAACTTCATTAGTTTGGCCAATGTGAATTTAAAAAAAATGAATATAAATATTTTATTCTTCCTATTCAATAGTGCGATGTAAAATACTTTAATTTGCCAACAATCAGGAAAATAGTTTTATCTGTTTCGTTTGAAAGGCTGGCTCAGAAGATATCTTGATTTTTTCCATTCATAGCAGAAATGATGTAAACATTAATTTGCCGTTATGAGATTTTATTTTTACTGATTTCTGATTATGAACAGTTAGAATATTTATCATTTTTATTATTTTGGAGTTAAATATGATATTTGATGATTATGATATTACGAAAAGGGTGGCATATTAATTTTTTTTAATTGTATGTAAGCATTTTTCTGCGGTTTATGATTTTAAAATTTCGAGACTGAGTAATATAAAAACGTTCAATTATAGACATTCTGCATCAGTTATTAAATTTCCTTCTATTGTAAACGCATTTTCTATGTGTTTGATACATGTAATTATTGGCACTAAAAAATAAAACATGATATTTAAGTATTGAAATAAAATGTTTTTATGCCTGTTTTGAAGCTTATGGATAAAACTGCTTTAGTATATTTTTTAAAAAGTTCATATTTACTTGCATAATATAGGACTGAATATATTTTTAAAGAAATTAACTACTTTTTACATTAAAATGTTTTTCAAACAATAAGAACAGTTCATAAGCAGTCATTTACTTTATTTTTATAATTCCTTTTTTTCTATTTCCTAGATCAATCTTCTCCTATAAAACATATAAAATCTATTTAGCTCATATTCACAAAATACAATATCTACGGGAATAAAAATTTTAAATTAAATATGGCTTATCGTGTCGTTTCATAAATAAGTATTGTATCAATTCCATTTTTCAGCAATAGCGGACGAAAATTAGAAATCATGATTAAGCTAAGGGGTATGTTTAAAAGGGGAAAATATACATATTCCAGAGAACATAAAAATTTAAACTCCATGTTCGTATTTAATAAAACAAAAACAAATCACAACGGATAAAAAAAAATCAAGTAATAAGAAATCATGCGTCAAGCATAGATTACGAAACCCTTTCCAACACATTCAGAATAATGTAACAAAACTGCATCGTTTAAAAAATTAAAATATTAAATGTAATTCAAACATATGGAAAGGCATAATACATTTCAAAACCCAATTTCAGCTGCTCCCATCCACAATCGGAAATTACGCGAATTTTTTCAGCAGCCCTGTATATGATATATAGATTTGAATATATTAACTACATGCATGCCAAAATTTAGTTTACTTAAGAGATATATATATTTCAGCTGAAAATTTACCTTCAGCAATTTCCTCTAATAAGGAGAACGGCACGTGAATACTTTTGTGCAGCCCTGTATTTGAGGTACAGAATTTATATATAACGAGTAAGATGCAAAAAATTAAATTTAAAAGCGCATACCAAATTTTAAACCGTACACTCCAGAAATTACTACTCAAAGACAGTACTGTACTGTAACAGATTTCTTTTGTGTGTCCCTGTAAATGAATAAAAAATGCTATAAATGCCCTGTTTTAACGTGATTGTAGTGAAATTCCGTGATTTATATCAGTTTTAATACATTTGAAATGGCATTATGTCATTAGAATATTCTGCAAACGATTTTTCCCCATATACCATAATGTAATGGAATACTTTTGAGTGCCCCTGTAAATGAACGATTACTACATACTTCAGTGGTAGATCCTACATACTTCATATACAATACCAAAGATGCTTTGGTGACCCTAAATAACCTTTATCAATTTCATGAAAACCCGACTTTATTTACGGCAGTTAGAGCGTGGACAGACGGCCAGACAAATCGAATGCATAAACATTTTCAACTTTGTTGGAATGTGTTAAAAACACATTCTTAATATTTAGGTCATGCTTAGAAATTATTTTAAAAAGATGCGAGTTTATAAACATTGTTTTTTAAGTGGAAAAATTAAAAATATTTTAGAATAATAGGACTTTGCAAAAATAGCAATAATTTACGGAAAAGTACGGTAAAAAGATAGGAATTTATATTTAAAACAAAAATTTAAATGAAATCGAACATTGTCAAACATATGACATCCACCTATTAAAAAGTTATTAATAAAACTTTAAAAGTTACTGTAAAATACCGTAAATAATAACGTTTAATTAGTTTTAAATTCATTAGCAATAAATACTGAGATCTAAAGATCTAAAATTTGAATTATACATGAAAAAAAAAAGAACATAATTAACGTACATCACAGGAATGATTAAAACACTTAATACAACTTTATGGGTATCTGAAAAGAAGAAAATATTAACTGATTAATATTTTAATTACTTGCCCTTATGGGAAGTATAAAAGGTATCATATCTTTATAGATCATGCATTAAAAGCAAACAAAAAGGATAAGATTGGAATAAAATATTTTAGTTTATTTTTGTAAGAAATCTAATTTAATTTGTATGTAACTTTAACTAAAAGTTTTCTTAAGTTCAATTAGTGTTACAAACTATAAATAAAATAAATATTGCTAATAAAGTATTTTATTCCAATCTTTACCATGCTTCTATCTATTTTCATTGCATGCTCTAAAAGATGCGATTCTTTTAAAATGTCCATAAAAGCAACATAAAAAAGAATTTACTCCATAAAAATGAACATTCACTCCTATGAAGGAGTGACGATTCACTCCATAAAAATGAACATTCACTCCTATGAAGGAGTGACGATTCACTCCTACCAGTGGTGAAAAAACGCACTCCTTTACCAAGAGTGAATAGTCACTCCTCCGAAAGAGTGATTATCCATCCCTGTTTAGAGTCAATATTTATTTCCCAGGAGTGACTACTCACTCTTTCAGAGAGTCAACAATTCCACTTTTGCTCAGAGTGAATAGTCACTCTAAAGTGGTTGGGCATATTTTGACTCTGCGATAGAGTGACTATTCATTTTGATTTATTTAGAGTGTAAAAAATATCAATTAAAGTAAGTATTTTTAAATACTTGATTTTCTATTTTTCTCACATAATTATCACTTGATTGTTAATTAAATTATGACTAAAGGCAGTATTAAGAATATCAGTACTTTTGATATATATATTTTTTTTAATCTGGCTTAACCTTGGTCCCGATGATGCCGGATTTTCAAATTTATACTGTACTATACAACAAGGCGCGTTATTGTATATTTAATTCCAAAACTGATAGATATTTTAATTAATAACCTCGTTATAATATTTAGTGCATTTCTACCAAAGAAAAAATTAGATACATCTATAACGCGTTCATCGCGAAAAACTATACGGATAATATTCCGTAATTAGACCCACTGCCAAGGTTGGCTCAAAATTATCAATTCTAGCAACAATTAGTTTGCATACTTATTTGAGTCGCAAAAACTGAGTTTAATATACGCCAAATCAAGACTCGAAATGCCCACGAACCGAAACGATATTTCAAAATTATTGTCGACTAATTTTTTTTTTTTTTTTTTTTTGGGGGGGGGGGGGGGGAAAGTACAGTAAAGTCCCGATTATCCGAGTAAAGCTTAACCGAGTTTCCGCTTTAACAGAGTTATTTTCTTCTGATGGACTGATAGCTTCCATTATAATGAATCAGCCTTTATAAATGAAGTGTTAGGTGAAGATGAAAGAGCAGTCGTAAAAAGTTAGAACTCTGATTTTCTGGTCAGAATGGGAAAAAAATGGCCATAATTTTTTTTTCCCCATTCTGACCAGAAAATCAGAGTTCTAATTTTTTACGGCTGCTCTTTCATCTTCACCTAACACTTCATTTATAATGGCTGTTTCATCATAATGGAAGCCATCAGTCCATCAGAAGAAAATGACCCATTCCAAAGGTATAAGTTCGATTGAAAAAAAACAATTTCATTCGCGGTATTTCGTAAAAGTAACGGAAATGTACATTAAAGAAATGTTACTAGTAACATAAAAAAGATTGAATTAAAGTGAAAATTTATATTTCATCTCCTTAGTGGGTGACGGTTTGTGGTACATTTACAGTACCAAATTTTCTGGGAAAAATTACAAACTAAGGATATAAAAAATATTTTTACATTTCTTTGAACTTATTTAAGGGGTCTCAGGGCTCTTAAGATTGGAAAAAAGAAAAGAAAAAAAATCATTTTCAACATATAATATCTTAAAATGTATCTGATTTTAAGACACAATTTTATATTGAGATGAACGATATAAATATGTTCTTTCATTTCATGTACTTAAAAAATTGCGAGATGCAGAATTAGAATTTGCAGGGTGCTCCAAACTGTCAGACATTTGACGTGCAGAAAATCAGCACAACAGATTACGCGCACGATTAGAAAATAAATTTCGCAACTAGAATGAAAATTTTAGTGCCTACTTATACTTCAGATTGTAGTAATTACCCTGAATCTAAATAAATTTGTATTTAAAGCATTCTTATATTTTTACTACAAAGTTGTATTTAGCTAATGCAAAATTTAGAAAGTTTCAACTTTATGATCACCTAAATAAATATTTTTTTGAACAATAAAAAGGAAATTTTGGATTCAGTTTATACAGACAAACATGAAATATATGTTTTGAAAATTTCATGAAAAAAAATTTCAGAAGTTTTTCAGATATCGTGCGCGTCATGCCCAAAAATGTCATTTGGAGAAAAATGACTTCAAAGTTTTGAAAACACCGCTTTGGCTATTGAGCTGGGATAATTATAAAAGCTGTAACTTCTGTTCTGATGGGAATTTCAAGAAAACAATTATATCAAAATGTTCAGAGAAGACAGGAGTTTAACATCTAAAAAAATCAAAATTTCGAAAATTTTAAAGCTTTAAGAGTCCTGAGACCCCTTAACATCACACCAGAATTTTTCCAAATCCTGAAAAATAATTATGCATTAATAAATTGCCTTATTTTATTTCAAAAATGCTATGTTTGTAGTAGAGTCCAGTCCGGCGTCAATCAGATAACCCGATTTTACCCCTCCCCTCCCGACCCGCTGTTTGGTCCGTGTCGGGTTGGGTGGACGCTAATCTTTTTTGTTGCGGATCGATTGAACATAATTGTTTCGGGTTGCGATTCGACTCTAGCGGGTTGGTGTCGTGTTGACTATATTTTTTTTTCAAAAGAAATTCGATTACTTTTTCAGATTTAAAAAAAAAAAAAAAAAAAGTATGTATTTGTACATTAACACGTTGGCGGCTAAGCCGTATGAGGTGAAATCATTCCTCGTGGCTGAAAATTTTTTTTTGTTGTTGTTGAAATTTAATCTTAATGCAATGCTATAAATGTTCCATAACAAATTTTGCCGATTTTTGTATTTTTGCCTGGAAAAAATCCGGTGGTGGTTAGCACAGGTATCAAGCAAAACTCTTTAAGAAGACCAGGGAAAAATTTAAAGATGTTACCAGTTGGCTAGACAGATACAGAATGAATTGAAACAGCATTAACAGGTGTCGAAGTGTCGTCGACGGCCGCCATTTGGAGAGGGGCGCTAGTGTCGAACACCCTTCGACACCCGCCGCCAACGTGTTAATGAGTATGCAATGCATACGTTCATTTTTCTTACGTAAAAGATAAAATTGATACTAGACATAATTGCGGACTATTTTTCCTTAATTGTATTAAAATATGGGTTAATTTACTTCCATTTTGGGTTTGGAGCGGATTCGGGATGAAGTCTGTCGGGTCTGTTTTCGGATTGACGAAATATTATTTGTCGTGTTCGCTTCGGCTTTCCGGTTGAATTGAAACTGAATTTTTCGATTCCGTTCGGGTGTAACGCCTACCCACACATGTATTTTTTGTTCGAAGCCATGGTGTGCACAGGACTGACCCTTTTTCCCTAAATTATCTGTAACACACTAAATACTACACTAAACTGGATTATGCTGCTCAATTAAGTTTTGTGCAATCAATATCAAATATTATTCCATTTAACTTTATTAATTTATAATACTTACTATTGTATAATATTAGATGGCGGAACTGATGATGACTTTACGTTGATGTTTTTTGTTTTACTATTTTATTTTACTTTTGCTGCTATCTTCTGAGCTATTCATTTTCTGCCGACAGACATAATTCAGTCTTTTGCGACAGTAGTTATTTATCAAATAAAACTATAAATAAATATGATTACCCTTTGAAATTAAACCCGAGTTTAGCTTTATAAAAGACTAAATTTTAAGTATTGTATCAGGGGGTAAAATATACCGAAAGTAAGCCTCCCCTCTCATATAGGGGCTGTTCAAATATTACGTAAGCATGTTTTTGACTATTTTTGACCCCCCCTCCCCCCTTGTCAGCAAAAATAAGCAAATCGCGAACCCCCCCCTTAATAATTACGTAAGAAAATTGGAACCCCCCCCCCCCTACTTAAAAAAAAATTAGGACACATTACAAATTAAAAAACTCTACTCGACTAATATAACTACTAAATAATAATAAACGCTTGTTTTATTTCTTTACAATTCTATTTAAGAAAATTTCTTAGAGCACAATTTTAGAAGAACTTAGCCATTTGAAAAATTTAAATTTGAACATGACAATATCTATCCCGATGCTGACCACGGCTGCTCAAGCCATTTTTCCATATCTGTTATGATATTGGTTTCCAGTTTTACTTGATTACCTTCATCGCTTTCTTTTCGGATGCAATCTTGATCAACTTCATCTTCATTGATCCACTCAACATCTTCCATATCCTCCACGAATCTTACGAAGCGTATAAGTTCATTTGCTCGACGAGCAGCAATTCTCAATTGTCGTATAAGGCAGTCCTTCTCGCTTTTTCCACTCTGTTGAATTTTTTTGTGTCTGTTTGCTGACTTCTGAGATGCATGATATTGACCACAACTTCCACAAGTTCTTGCGGATAATTGCGTGAACTTTATGGAAGAGCAAAAATAATCATACAGCATCTTTAAAAATCCCTTTTCTGTACTATTCAGATTTAAGGCCAGACGGAGACTTAAATCTATAAATTCCCCCTCTTCACTTGTAATGATGTCATTTGACGATTGTATCATTTTAATTGGAGGAGGAA
Source organism: Maratus speciosus (assembly GCA_963932465.1). Classification (NCBI taxonomy): domain Eukaryota; kingdom Metazoa; phylum Arthropoda; class Arachnida; order Araneae; family Salticidae; genus Maratus; species Maratus speciosus. The sequence goes on along the minus strand of OZ010795.1, from coordinate 326,684,109 downwards.
TGAATCGTCCTTTTAATATACGAAATAATCCACTACGTGCAGGAGAGCAACAATTCTTTTTTTCGCATTTTACAATTTGCAGCAAGTATTGACTTTCTTGTACGAGATTCGAATACCAATCCAAGTCATAACCAAGAGACTCTAGTTCGCCTGAATCAACATATGTGGCAGTAACGGGATAACTGTCAATGTTTAATGAGTTCCAGATATCTGCCAACTGTGAGAGTTTTACCAGCATATGCTAAGTTATTTTGCTCCATTTCTTCATCAGTAGTGCGACCGTTCTCATCGAGATGGGAACCATAATGGTTATGAGGGTGTATAAGACAAGACAGTTCTCGACTGAGTGGTGTCATTCGCCTTTCTACTCAATTATATGCACTTCTTCCAGGAGCATTGCACGCTATGAAAATTCCATCCAAATCATGCTTTTTGAAATGGTTAATAGCAAACGATATAACTTTCTGGTAGCGGGGATTCTCGTCTGGATCTCCATCAACCGTAACTATGATTACAGGTTTGATGAAACCCTCTTCTGTTTTCACTAATTTTTCAAAATCTTTGAGTATTAATAGAATTTCAAAATCCTGAGCATGAGTATTTGGTGTGGAAGAACTGTGTTTCCCACTTCTTATAGCTATTAACGTTGGACCAGAATAACCTATGTATGGCTTTACTTTGACCTGTCATGCCAGGAGCAATCACAATACCAGCGTAAACACATGGGATAAGTTTGCGGCGTTCAGCGATGACCCAGTCGGGATCGCTTAGGGATACACGATACTCCATATGCATCAGTATCAGAGCCTGTTTATTGGCTGCTGTAATTACCAAAAGTATGCGCGCTTTGTCATCATGTGAAAGAAGAAACACTTGCATGGGTCCAAAAATTGAAGCTAAAGTTTCTAAATAATGGATGGATATTGCTGCAAATTGGGTATCAATGTGAGATCGGTGATAATCAGCCAGAATCCAAGAAAGTTTTATCGGCACTGTGGTGACATGTCTTCGACACTCGATGGTTGAGGAATTTTTTGGAAGCAAACGAAGATATGTTCTACTCCTGCTTATTGCAAAACCAACCTTTTTCAGTTTTGCAGTCGAGAGCATCGAGAGTTTTGACACTTCGGATTTGTTTCTTCTTTTTGCATCTGCAGCGCTTCCAGTAATAGCTATGTCTGCTATTGCTTTAAGTAATAATGGTTGTTTAAACTTGGTCTTCCTACTGATTCCCTCAAAGCTATTTTTTTTTTTTAATGTCTGGATTATCATAGCAGATTTCTCCAAGCTTTGTTCGTTTGGTGGTTTGATGTTTTCTTTGGTATTCAGCATTTTGTCGTTTCCTTTTTAAGGATTGTTTTTCCTTTTTTGAGATCACTGGAAACCTTATTTATGTTTTTGAATTTGAGATACATTGGTTTCAATTCAATTGGGTTACATTTCATTTTTAGTAAGGTTCAAAATTTGAAAACAGTTAGAAGATTATCTGCTACAAAACTAACATATTTTTTAATTTTTTTCCCCCATGGATGCATTAATTTTTGAGTTATTTGAAAAGAAAAAATAAGGCTTAGCTTGGCTACGCCATATTTAAAAAGTAATAACTCGTTTTTTGACGTTCTTTTGGTCTTTATTTATTCCCATACTGACCATGTTTTGCCAAGGCTACACGGTCATTTTATCTTATCTATCTTTTTTCCAATTTTTACAAGTAATTATGTAAACTTAAAGTTATGATAAAATATATTTAAAATTTTAAGAATAAATTGATTATAATTACCTTTATAAAATAATCAAGAAAGACTGATTTCTTTTTGGTTGCCTTACGCAGTTCGTCCTCAATTCTTTTTAGCACCAATACCTCTAACTCTTTGTCAGTTTTAGAAGACTTTTTGTACTGCCGCCACACATCATTAGTTTTACAATGGATATCCTTCAAAGGTTTATCTGATGCAGACTTTTTGAAACTTTCAAAAAGTTTTTTATACAAGATTTCTCGAAATGAAGACATATTTCTGATTTTATTTATTTTAAACACCACTACACTGCAGTACTGAGAGGTAGAGGTCTGCACAGGCAGAAATTTCCAGGCCCGGGCCCGGCCCGACTCAGAGAAAAAAATTCGGCCCGGCCCGTACAAAAAAATTATTGGCCCGGCCCGATAAAAAAGTTAAAAGTTCGGCCCGAGCCCGGCCCGACCCGGAAAAAAAGTTAAAATCTCGGCCCTGCCCGATTAAATTTCTACAAAACATTGATTTTTATGTCGATTTGGTTAAAGATTTATCTCGTACGAGGAGTTCTGGCCAAAAATATGTCTTAACTATTTTTCTATGTTTATAATCTTCATTTTTATAGAAGTGGCGCAGGCTGCGACATTTATTTTTTTAATCAATCTCTATTTCTTGTATGTAAATGAATCAGCTATCATTAATATCGTTAATCCATATTCCATGTATTGAAGTGCTAAAAATCTGAAAAATGCTATGCAGTAAAATCTTCTAAAACGGAATTGCATAAAAAAGAAAAAAAATCCATTATAGACAAGTGCCCTTCTTAGCAAGTTGTAAATGTATTATATATCCTATTCTTACGTATTAGTATATTAATTTTCTATGGATCAACACGTTTTTCAGTTTATAACAGGATTTCGTCATAGACAGGTTCCTTCTCACATGTTTTCTTATATTTTCATTTAGCTATATTTTAATAAGCGTAGAAATCTACTTTTCTTTAAAAAAGAATAAATTTGAATGTTTAATTGTAGAATAATAGCGATTTAAAAATGTGTATATTTTTTTCAAAATTTTTTGAGCCTGACCTAATTTTACTGACCTTTGAACGGATCAGGCCACGCCGAGACAATGATTTTCATACGGGCTGCGTCAGAACTAGGACTTAAAATTTTGGGCCTTGAAGACTTGGAAAGAAACCAGTCCCGGCTCTGTACAGAAAAAAATGGGCCTGGCCCGATCCCCCAGGAAAAAAGTAAGGCCCGAACCCGGCAAGGCCCGTAAAGAGTAGTAACTAAGCCCAGCCCGCCCCGAGTGCCGTGAATGAAAATAGGCCCGAGCCCGGCCCGTGCAGATCTCTACTGAGAGGTTTTCAAAACTCACGAGACACCAGACAGTAGAGCAGTCGGTCACTATGGTTATGGGGTTCAACCACTTGACAGAGGAGGGGTGGAAACAAAAAAGATGGAATTTTACTTACGTTTTGGAAGCTTTCCCGGAAAACTCATATTGTTACAATACATCATATCGCATCGGTCCGTTCAATTCTATTCTATTCTATTCTCACAATTAGAAATAGTAGTAAGTTCTCAAAGATAATAAGCCTTCATGCATCAAACATGAACAGTTACCTCTAGATAAAAGAGATCGTTTATGTTTTCCTTGTGCGGTCAAAATAGCTGACATCAGAACTTCAAGTTTATATTCTTTTGCTGTTTCTTTCTTTCAATTTGAAATTTTATAATTTTTTTTTTTTTTTACAAGTTAAAGATTCTGAAAATGTCTTACGTAAGCATCATTCAAACCCCCCCTCCCCCCTTGTCAGCAAAAATAAGCAAATCGCTAACCCCCTCCCCCCCCCCCCCTTAGGTGCTTACGTAATATTTGAACGCCCCCAATGTCAATTTTTCTTTTTTTGAAAAAGTACCATTTATAAGCCCTCCCCTTCAAGTTTTATTTTCTGATACTTTCAATCCTCCTTTTTTTTTTTCCCAGGAAATTCCTAAAGTTTTTTTTTCATATCTCCTAATCCTCCTAATATATCCTATTCAATTTATTTTTCTCATCTCTTTTCATATCATTGTAGCAGAATGGCGTATGTTCTCTATATTATAGCATTAATGTTTTCCTTGATTTTTATGCACTACGATTTAATAGATATTTATATTGAGTCTAAATTATACAATTTTTGTTCATATTTCTTTCATATCTAAATTAATTACTTTATGTAAATGTGTTTCATTAATTCATTATTTTTATAAATAGAAACTACTTAGCTTCTATGTGACGGAATTTTAAAACCAAAAAATGTTAATTTGATCTGATTTTATTTTGCAAATTGAATAAATTCTGTGAAATTTCATAAATTCCAGATAAAACCCTCCACCATCATTATTTCCCTATCCTTTTCACAAAAGTTCAAAATATAAGCCCCCCACCCCTTAAAATCATTAGAATTTCCTGTCTGCTAAAGGGGGGCTTACTTTCTGTACTTTACGGTAAATCAATTTTATAAGCAAAATAAGGGGTACAAACTAAGGCTGTGCCAATCTACGGGCATGATTTATCGTAGTGGACATTTTTTATACGAAAAATCAGTACTTTTTATTATTTTTAACTACTGTCATGGTGCGCTGCATGGTACTCATTGTACGGTTATACTAAACCCTATTTTTACTATGTGTTTTCAATTGCAATTAATTTCTCAAATCTTTTGTAAAATCGTTTCTAGCTCGATTGCATCTTGGTCTATGGGGAAGTCTAATTATTTGAAGTATATTTTATTTTGATGGGGCTTTTACTATGCTTCAAACAAACAAAAAAAAAATATGCATTTTTGCGATGCAATATAAGGTGTTCTCTATAGAAAATTGCGTACAGAGCATTTACTATTAATTTACAACGTAATATCAAAGAATTAATAGGTATTGATTATTTACAAATCTCCTTTAACAGTAATGAAAAATCAGAAGTTTGTTACAGTTGTCTCATAGTGTTGTAGGGTGTTTCATATTATAATGCGTGATTTCTCTTTTTTTATTACTTATGATTTCACGTCTTAAATGTTCCTAGCTTATGTTCCAGTTACCTAATTCGCCAAAACTAAAAACCAGTGGCACCAGCCAGAAGTCAGTGTATAAAATTTACGTGTTTCTTTTATCAATTAAGGATTACAAGAACTTCATTCTACACACATTTAGTAATTACTTCCATGAAAACGGACGTTCCTTATATCTTTAAACGAATATTGGAATACGGCAAGATTAATTTCCAATTATCACCTCTATACAGGGTGTTCCAGAAGTAATGGGACAAACTTTAAGGGGAGGTAGGGGGCATCACAAGGATTCAGATTTGCATAGCAACCCAGGGTCGGAAACGCTTTCCTGTCGCGGTAGTGACGACACAAAACACAAGAAAGAAAGGAAACGAACAGGGAGAGAAAACATGTTTATTATTCTTAGTACTGCAAAAATACCGGGACAATGCTGGAAAGTGTTGAGGAACTTGTTGCACCCATCGTGGCAGCTGCTGGGGAAGTCCGGGTCACTCCTAGTATTTTCGAGAACATTAGATCTTCCATACGCTGGAGATGCGCTTCCATGCATCACGGCCTGGGGTCGTAAGTTTGAACACCTACTTTGATGACGATCACTGTCCCTTTAATGTTCTTTCTTCTTAGTTTTATGATGTACTAAGGATAATAAACATGTTTTCTCCTCTTATTCGTATCCTGTATTTCTTGTGTTTTGTGTCGTCACTACCGCGCCAGGAAAGCGTTTCCGACCCTGGGTTGCTATGCAAATCTGAATCCTTGTGATGTCTCCTACCTCCCCATAAAGTTTGTCCCATTACTTCTGGGACACCCTGTATAATTACTGTAAACATTAACGACCTGGTTAACGTTATAAGCATAATCCACTTAGTTCTCTTATTTTCTATTATATCTTTAATTTAACACCGATCTTCAAACAATGTACTCGTCTTTTATATACTTTTGAAATTTTGAAAACTTCACTAATTAATTTATAGTTGGAGCTTTTGTAAGTCTGATGTTATGAGTTATTTGTCTTTGCTAATCTTCTAAAAATAATTTATATAGAGTCAGCCGGAGTAATTCCTGGTCGCTGAGTTTCTGGGGCAATTCTTGGTCATTTTCATTTTCAAAATAACAATTTTTATCGAACTAAAAAAATTGAAACACGCATTGAACCCTTTGCTTTGCAATATACGCCTTAATTATTCATTTAGTTGAAATTTAATATGAAAACAAAATGTATTCGAAACTGCTACTCAAATTTCTTCAAAACAACATTGTCCTTAATTTTTACACATTTTACAAATATCTGTGAAAAACTATTGTCTTACAACTTTTTTTTTTAACCATAAGTGTAAAGCAGCGTCCTTAACTGTAAATGAGGAAAATAGTAAATGCTCTGAGGATAAGACACGCTAGTTGACTGAACAATTAAGTAGAAATACTATCTCATTGCAAAATGCCAAAATGGTGCTTAAAAATATACATAATGCAATAGAGGAACATAATTATTATGCTGTGTATTATGATAAAGATCCATATTGAAGTTTGTGTAAAATTTCTTGAAAAAGGTGCCGGAAACTTAAGTTGGCCTATGCTTGATAGAATCAAAAACAAACATTCAGTTATTTCAAACATTCAGTATTATTCACATATATTTTACGGACCATTAAATTTGCAAGGTATTAAGTAATACATTCGTAGTAGGTATAGAAGTAACAAATACTACTTATAAATGTTACAAAAATTCTTCGTCTGATTAATGTTTTATAAAATGTACAAGTCTTTTGCACATCAAATAAATTTGTATTTATACCCAAAACAAAGTCTATGTGTTATTTTTTCATAATTATGAGATGAACAAAACTTTTACAGGGTTCATTCTACATATTTTAATACTCAGTCTTAAAAAAATTAAATTTACTACTTTATTTACATCTAAAAGGATGTTGACCAATAATTACCCCAGAAGTGACCAAGAATTACCCCAATTCCTGATCACTAAAAATTTGCTTATAAATTGAAGTAAGCATTTTATTATATAGCTATCGGAGGATGCTTATTCATACAAAAATCTAGAACAATACCTTTAATAGTTTTTATAATAATTGGATGTTGTTGGACCAGGAATTACCGTGGGTGACTTTATATATTCTATACAAGATGATTCAAAAATTTTTAGATAAAATTTAATAGGCTGTAAAACACACTGCAAAAAACAATTTTTGTATAAGAAACCCAGGTCTTAATCAGTTTGTTATTAAAATACAGTCTATCTCGCTCCATTAACAACATAACTACTGTTTATGCATTTAACACAAAGATATTTTAACAAAAGTTTCAAAATGCTTACTTTTGTTTGTGAGGAATGTGCAATATCACAAAGCAGTGGAAGCCTCCAGTATTTTGGTGAGGGAGGTAGTACGTAGTGTCAATTCAGAAATAAGGATCATGTAGGCCAATGCTATTTGAATGTGGATGGTGGTTACGTCTACCATTTCTTGTAATATCGTTATTTTCTGTAAAGAAGAATAAATGTGTTGCAAATGCTCTCAAAGTTTCTGTGTTTTTGTTAAAATCATGAATAAAAACTAGGAAACAGATTGAAGTAAGATACCCCGTGTTTTTGATTGAAAAAATGGATTACAACCCTGGTTTCCTGTACAATATGTTTTTGTTGCAGTGTGCTCTCCTTATAGTTGTCTAAGTACTTAAGATATAATTAAGAAGTGTTGAATCCCTGTGTAATAAAATATATTACGAGAGGTTATACCACTGTAGAATCAGGTGGGATGGAATGGGTAATACTGTTTTTTTTTTCTGAATTAAAATCATATTATGTACAAAAAATATTTGTAAATCATGTATATAATTTATCAACCATTCAACTTTCATTTTAAGTTTAGAAAGAAAAATATTGGCAACATTTAGTCCATTTAGAATAAATTTTGAAAGCCACATGGTGAATGTCAACATCACTTAGTGCTGCATTAACTTTATTGTCTCTTTATTTTATTGCAGAATTTTTTTTTACTGCGTAGTTTGTACCTAGCAGTGTCCTTTATTACTGAAAAAAAAAATGTTTTTTTAATGATATAATGAAAAATGTAAAGTGGGGTGAAATGGGTATATGATTAGGCTTAGGAAAAACTTTGGGTATTAATACATAGGGAAAAATCTAAAAAAATATTTTATTGCCCAAGTGATTGAGACATCAGATCCTCTTACTTACGTAGTAAAATTTCTGCATAAATCATGAGTAGGAAACTTCTATACCTTTCCAAACAAAGATGACGAGGTAGAAATCGACAGTAAACAATTTGTCAAAAAGCTTAGAAAGCCAACACTTAATAATCGGGGCCATTATGTATTTAATGAGAAAGAAATTGGCCAATATAATTGTCAATAAATAATTTGATGTAATAACATATATAGAACTCTAAAATTTGGGTTATTGGTTGCTTTGAATGCCTTTTAAACGTGGTTACCCATTCTACCCTACCCTATGGGGTGGAATGAATATAGAAACAGCCATAAAAAAACTTTTTTTTTAAATTAATAAATAATCGTTTGAAAACAGTTACTGGTGTCTATAAATGCAATGTTAAGCACTGAATCATTACTTTTTATAAATTTCTTTTCATTTAGGAATAATCCGTAATCGTTTCAAAAACTTGTATTTTTATACCCATTCTATCCCACCTGACCCTATAAACTTTTTTCAGATCTTCAACAGATAAAAGCTCCATAATCGGGTCCACGCCAACTGGTGTACTTTAGTTCGCATGGTTTGTAGCATTATTAACTTCATTGCTGTAATTATCATAGACTTGAAACCACATTGTTACTGGTATTGCTCATATTAAACGCCAACATTATTTGTGGATCCGATTAAGGAGTTTTTAGTCCCATTAGCTGATGATTATTAGTTTCACATGATGAAAAAGATAGTAGCTATATTAACAATAACATACTTTAGTTTCTTGCAGTCAGTAATTTCCCAAATAGGATATCTTTATTAGTACTTGCATAAAAAGAATCGCCAATAAAATGTAATAAACGAATAAACGAAAAATATCAGACATACAAAAGTATTAACAAATTAAGATACACTTATCAGTATACCCACTTTACTATAAATTATAGATATCTTCCGATTTACTAGTGCAGAAATACCCCCCCCCCACCCACCTAGGTTACCACAGTGCATTAATTATTGCACCAAACTTGACTAATTTGGTTTAGTATAAGGACATTTCTTAAAACAGAAAACAAAATATCACAATGCCAACTTTAATGACAAATTTAAAATCGCAGTGAAAAGACAAATTTTCATTCAACAGTTGTCTTTATTTTATTAACTAGAGAGGTCTGCTCCTACGAACTACGCTCGCCAACCTCCATCCAGACGCCACAGGATCTAAAAACAGACTAATTTGCTCTATTTTTAAACAATTACCCGACTACGAAAGATTTAAAGATATCAAGCTATTGGCGATCTTCTGCAATCTGGCTGCCATTCATTTACCTTTGGGGTATTTTTTGGCTCCAAAGATCATATCCAGCGCTGTTGCAATAACTGACGTCTGTTTTCGTGATTGTTTAAGTAAGATCAATTACATATTTGAAAATCAACTTACGTAAAATTGTTAACCAAAATTAAAGTAGAGCGCTATTGTGATGTGTTTTTCATGATATACGTTATAACTATACCTTGGCGTCTATTGAGTGGAATTGTACCAAATTTAAAATGTAACATGTTTTTTCTGAAAACTACATATATTCAATTTTGACTTTGATCATTCAATAGAAGCCGCTGCTACCCTATGTTTGGTGAAAGTTTCGTAATTGGGTCCGTGGACAATTGGCGTATTTTAGAGAACGTGAATTGGTATTGGGCGGCCTCTAAGACTATTTAGCTCTATACGTACAGTCGTGGAAAAAAAAAAAAAAGTAAACACCCCTACTAACTTCTCAACAAATTATCGTAGAAGAAAGTTACTGGTACCGAACGATTGGAAATAAAATCTACTTTTAAATGATGTATATAAAATTTGTTTAAGGGGCCATCTACATATTAAAACGAACCATAACTTTGTTTTTTTCAATAGCAGTACAGAATTCTGACAGCATAAATGAACTCTACACCTTTCAATTAGCCTATAAACAAATTTTTATGCAATTCGTGCAATAAGTTTCCGAGAAATTATTTTAAAACTAATATATTTTAAGGGCTGTATCCAAATTGAAGTTCCGAACTCGATTGTTAACCGAGAGAGCCACCTTCTTGATCAAGGCACGTTTAAGCGTCAATGAAACCTGTTTGATTACAGGACAGCAGAATAAATTTTCAAAATTTACTCACTTCTATCATAGAGTGCCCTTAAACCATCATTTTGCCTTTTTTAAGCATAATTTGAAAACTACTTGGAAGAAAATTGTGAAATTTTGGATTTCCATAAAGCAGGACTTAAGAAATCTAAATCCATCAAAAAAATTGTAGGTTGCAATTCATAATTTTTTCGAATATTAATTTCATAATTCTTAATTCATATCATAAAATTATAAAAATTGCAAATTCAGCGTATTTATGTTTGGGTATATTAGTATTATTGCTACACAAAAAAATTAGCTCATTAGGAGCATAATTTCAGAAGCTATAAATAAAAATATGAAAATGTAATTTAACATTAGAAGTACTAAATTTTGAATGCCTATAATTCAAAAACTTATCATTCGAATGACTTGAAATTTGGTTTCTAGGCATATTTTGAACCGAAGATTTGAAATATCTCGTTATATTTGGGTACTGCCATTGAAAAAAATGAAGTTTGGATTCGTTTTAATATGTATATGTCCCCCTAAGCAAATTTTATACACACCATTTAAAAGTAGACTTTATTTCCAATCGTCCGGTACCAGTAACTTTCGTCTACGATAATTTGTTGAGGAGTTAGTAGGGGGTGTTTACTTTTTTTTTCCACGACTGTACATCTATCCTTGCTTACGCACATGCACTGACCCATGTACTGTACAGTCATGTGAGCCCTTGCTTCCAAACGTATAGTTGTGGAAAAAAGTATTTCCCTTCTATTCTGCCGTAAATCTTCGTATGAAAATTATCTTGGTACCAATCATTTAGTAACATTGTCTACCATTAAATATTGCAGTAGAATTACCTAATAATTTTTTCTTGCGGTTACATAGCCCTCTGTGAGGAAACTGAATAACGAATTTTAAGTAAAACTACTTTTTTTAAAATGTTTTACTGTATGGCAGCTATACTGCTGTTAAATTAAGCAGGAAAGATTCAACACTACTTATTTTTGCATTCATAGCTTCCACTAGTGGGAAAGAGTGTGTCTAAATTTAAGTAAAATTGATTTTTTGTGTTTTTATTGTTTTTTTTATGTTCAGATTAGAAGTTTTGATCCAAACTACAACAACCTGCATTACTGCACTAGTGAAACATTTTGGATTAATCATTGGTATATTTACAACACAAATTATTTTGCGATATCCCATAAATCAAACCCCAATTAGGGTATCCTCTGTTAATTTTGAAATGAGTTCAATTGAATGCGCCAGTTATTAAAACACTTGGCATATTAAACAAAAACATAATTTTCAAAACAAATTCAAAAGAACTATTTATTTCATACATTTAGTCCGACAAGTGATAGATATTAAGATATTTCCTTCAATTGGTTCAACAGTTAAAATTTTGTAACAAATATAGTTAAACCAAATTGAACTTTAAAAGAAATCAAACAATATGATACTTCAACTACCCTACTAACTTATATTCCGTTCAAATGAAATGAAAATAGATCTTATGACTTTTTCTATTTTAAGCTTCACAAACTACAAATATTTGTATTCCAGATTTCGTATTATATTTATGATGGGTATATAATGGGGTTTAAAATAATAAAGTACATGGAAAATACAAACCTTTTTAAAAAATTTAATATTTATTTCTATTTCACTTGAACGGAATCTAAGTTTTGTAGTAGTTTAAGTATCATATGGTTTGAACTTTATTTTTTAAAGCTCAATTCGTTTAACCATGTTTATTACGAAAAATTAACATTAACTATAGAACTAACTGAATGAAATAATCTGTCTATGCTCGGATACAGGCAATGTAGGAAATAATTTTTTTATTTGTTCTACAAATTATGTTTTTATTTAATTAAAAATTCTACCAAAATGAAATCATATGTTTCTGAAATATAGAAAAACAAAGAAATTAACATTTGAATTTCCGCTTTCAAATACGATTTAAAATTATATAAGATTCCGTGTAATGGGATACTTTTATAACATATATTACCTTATCTATGAGAAATATCGCACTAAAATATGCAAGAATTTCTATTTCGTGCATTATTCATTTCTGCATTCGACTCTGAACATAGTGCAGTCAAACGCCTTATTTTAGCAAGCATATTCCCGACGACAAGAGTTTGACTCTTCGCCTGTTCTAAAATATGTCCACCTGCAATGTAAAATCAGTCACCGTAACATTTTCACACTGTACACATTTTTATCTGACTATTATCATTTGAAAAGGTGTATAAAAACTTTATATGCAGCTCATATAGGCCGAAATTTTCCGAAAACTTTCTTTGATAATCTTGTCAGGTTTCTAAATTGTGTAACACTCGTATATTATACATATTTTATGCCTCTTGTACAAATATTATGGATTTAAAAAGAAAGATAAATCATGCGTCAAACATAGATTATGAAACACTTTCCAATACTTCCTTAAATCGCCAATTTCACAAAAATTCGCCGTTTAAAAAAAGATAAAGAAACCTAAGTAAACATTTTAGAAAACGCATAGCGAACTTTGAACCAGAAAACCAGATTTTAACAATTACCGGCCATAGCCCGAAGAGTAAACCAATTCTTTTGTATATGATCTATAGGTTTGTATATATATTCTACATAGTATGAGAAAATTTAGTATAGTAAGAAATGCACAGTTGAAAATTCCACTTCAGCAATTTCTACCAATTAACGGAACTGTCCTTGAATTCTTTGGTACAGCTCTGCATATTAACTACAGATTTTTATACATGCCATATTAAGCTGAAATTTAATTCAGGAAAAAGGACACTTAATACTGCTGATATCGCACTTCCAGAAATGATCATCAGTAGGCGTCTCTATATCCAGTTATTTGGATAGCCCTGTATATTATTTTATTTATATTTTACAAACATATCTTTCTAAATATAGTCGAGCTTGAAGATGCATAACTCTATTAAAAACAAATTAAGATATTCACGTTCATTCTCAGTAATCCACACGAATTCTTTTGTGTAGCCCTGTATATGATCTATAGACTATAGAATTTATGCACATCATGTAGTATGCAAAAATTTAGTTAACCCCTTAATGGTCTTAATATTAATACCCTTAATTATTAAACCCTTTTATTTATTAAATATTAAAACACCTTAATATTAATATTTGGAAAAAAACATCAAAAAAGTACCTATTCTTTTTATTACAGAAGTTGAATAATTGTAAGGTTTCTTTATAAAACATGCAATTATTTATTTTTAAGGCAAAAAAAAAAAAAAAATGTTATAGAGCAAATTCACATTTGTGGAAAAGCCATCATGCGAGAATTCTGTGTTTTAATGTTTGTTTTATGCCATATAAATTAATGCGAATAAGACCTTTATTTTTCACATCTTATATCTTTATTTATCATCATCAAACAAATTTTTACAAATAATATTTGAAATAATATAATATACATTAAATTTTGAATATTAGTTTTTTTGAGTGTGATATATTTCGAAACATCCAATACAAAGTGCAACATCACAATCATCGCCAAAAACCAAACCCAAACGCTAATATTCGAAGACTTCACACCGAAATGCCAGTTAAATTTTTCTGGTTTCAGAAGTTTTTTCCAGCAATAAATCCCCTCCCCGGAAATATGACGGGCACGAGAAATAACGAACGACACCCCAGCCCGTGATATTGACGAGAGCGATATCTTGTAGTAAACCCAAGTAATGTATATTTCATTATGTTTGAAATAATGTAACACAATTAAAATACACTGCGAACCGTTTTTCCCCATAGACCATTATATAACCGAACTATTTTGAGGACCCTGTAAATGAATGATAAATGATTTGCGCCTCATATTCTACAGAAAGTGTGTTTTAGTGCACTTCAGAAATTCACATCGATTTCATCATGCTTGTAACGGAATAACATCGTTAAAATACTCCACAAATAATTTTTCGTCATAGGTCATAATATAACGGGATACTTTTGAGATCCCCTGTACAAGTACAGTAAGTGCTACACATGATATACAACCCGCAAAAAAAGTGATACATCTCGCAAAAATTTTGCATTTTATTCCACTAATAGGTCAGTCACAGGTGCGTCTTGCTACACAAAAAGTTTCATAAGTGTAGTTATACGGAAAATCACTTTATTACGCTTATATGTCCATTTGTGAGGAGTGGATTGTGTGGCAAGATAAAATTACCATCCAAACCTCATTATATACCTTCATTCTTAAGGGTTTTATGCATGTTTTTGTTCCTGCATGCAGAGCTAAGTGCTATAGTTTTATGTTAGAGTAAAATCATGCAAATTTTCTTTCACCTCTCCTGTGAAATTTACTTTTGCCGAGATGTGTCACTTTTCTTGCGGGTGAGCGATATATTCTACATTAACCATCATCTAATGCACCTGAATAAGGTATATAAATTTCATTATGTTTAAAATAGTGTAACATCATTTAAAAAAATCCCTGCCGACTCGGCCTACAGGCGCAGGTAGATTTCGAAGTTAAGTACTAATTTCACCAACAAAAACTAAATCAAGATTAGAGATAACACCAATTTAAGAATTTTATCTGCCCCCTTTCGACGAATTTTTAATTTCATTTTTCTGTAAGAATCATCAGAATTTTTATCAGAATCATAATTAAGGCGGTATTAACCTTTTAACTGATGTCACAGAAATTTTCACATAACCAGTGTGAAGCGGTCTGTGAGACCGCTCCATCGAAAGATGAATAAAAGCCGCGATTAACTCATAGGATGTTGTTTTTGTACTAAACTTTTTCTACAGGAGTGTTATGATTAAAATTCACCTATTCTGGTGTTAGTACTAAAGTTCCAAACGAAACAAAATTTCAGTAGTATTTGTAGGTAAACTGAAATTTGCAAGTTAACCTTTAACTGATGTCACATAAATTGTCACATAACTAGTGTGAAGCGGTCTCTGTCAGACCGCTCCATCGAAAGATGAATAAAAGGCACGATTAACTCATACGATGGTGTTTTTGTACTAAACTTTTTGCACAGGATTGTTATAATTAAAATTCACCTATTCAAAAATCTCTGGTGATAGTACTAAAGTTCCAAACGGAACAAAATTTCGGTAGTGTTTGTAGTTAAACTGAAAATTGCAAGTTAAACTATAAAAATTGAAAAAAGCCGGTGTCTGAGAAACCGGTAACATCAGTTAAAGGTTAAGAAAGCTGCATAACTGGAAAAGAAATTATCAATTAAATATTTTTGCTTTATTCAACGAATAAAGCTCTCAAAACATGATCAAATGAAGTATCTTCTAATCCTAATTCGTATTATCCAGTCAATGTGTTTGTATATCAAGTTTTTATTTTATAGTCTTTAGGCTAAAGTTTCACAAGTGAGTATGTCGCCAAATTTGGCATCCAAGCACAGCACGTTTGACAACAATGTGGTGGTGGTTTCAAATATAATGAGAGTATGATAGCAGTTATCTATAAAAAAAAAAATGCTTGTATATTTACAGAATATTTAGGAAATATGTACTGAGTGTATACGAATACATTTAAATTTATTAAATCAATTGATTTTACCAGAATAAATTACATAAAAAATAACGGAAACAAACAAAAAACGACATTTATTACCTATTTTAGAAATTTTGTAATTATTTTTTCATATCCCACACTAAACTGTCAAATAATATAACAATATAAACGTATTTGAAAAATGACTACTAAAATACATTGCGAACTAAAAAAAAAAAATTCATTTTGCTTTCTCTGTGTGTATGTCCTTTATACAAATCTTTAATTTTTGACCGATTTGCACGAAACTTGCTGTACATAGGCTTTAGAACATGGAATAGATCCCTGTCACCTTTAAAAAATCATCAGACCAATTTTTATCCCTTTTTTCTATCATCTTTCATAATTTAACATTATAGAAATATCTCATTTTAAATTTTCAAATTCAATAGCTTCTTTCCTGTTGCCACACATCTAAAAAACTGCTCAATAATTAAAAAAAAATTGATAACTCGAGTACTTTGTTTTATTAGCCAATAAAAATTCAGACTCGACTGCTATATTTTTACATTTTTGAAATCGACGTCATTCTAATCAGAAAATGCACATTTTTCATATTTATGTAAAAACTTTAACTAAGCATGTTTTAAAATGAATGTTAAAAAATCTATTTTAATGAAGTCGTTTCAATATCAAGAATCAAATATGGAAAATGATAATAGTAAAAAAAAAATCGTTTGCTAGATATGACGTCAATGTCATCAATATAATTTCAAACTGGCTCTAAAAACTGGATGCTAAAATTTATTCCCTATTTCTTTGGAATCTTTAATTATATCATTTAGATAAATGTTTTAATACCTGAAATGCAGTGATAACATTCTACGATTTGTATCGAATACGGTTATATAAAATACGATTTTTGTACGATTTATATTAAATAGAAATTATAGCTACTATTTTTTAGGGTAATCTTTTTTTCTTTTTTAAACAAAATTTCATGACTGACAGACTTTTTTGTTAGACGTTGAAATAATGGGATGCATGATGTTTAGAGATCAAATTGCAGTAAAAGCGTAATTTATGGTACCGTTAGGTTGTTGCCACCAACAATATGGTGCTAGGCGTTACTCATAGATATGTCTTTTCTTCATAATATTGCATTAATAGCAAACGGATATATCTTTCTGAATTGGGTTACAGGTATATTTAAAAATATATCCGTGATCGAAAATTAATTTAAAATGGATAAACAATCCGTAAATTGAGATAAGCTTTAAAAAAAAATTACTGAAAGTACTTTTTGTATTCTATTAGATTTTGGAATAATCAAATGTGCGATGTTTAAAGGTCAAATTGCAGTAAAAGTTAAATTTATGGTTGGGTTAGGTTATTGCCACCAACAATATGATGCTAGAGTTACTCATAGTTCATCAATGTCTTTACTTTATAATATTGCATTAAGAGCAAACAGGTATATCTTTCGTAATTGGGCTGCATGTAGGGATGAGATTTCCACGTTTTTGCACACCGGTATATTCTTAAAGAAAATGTTGTTCTGTTAAATCAAGAGAGTGTCCCGATTAAATGAAATATCATTTACTCTAACAAAATACTGGTGTGAAAAAATGCGGAAATCTTATCCCTGGCTGCATGCAAATCAAAAATATCCATGATTGAAAATACTTTAAAATCCATTCACATGAAAAAATTGAGATACAATTTTCAAATAAATTTCATTTGACAGAAGCTTTTTCTATTCGACAGTGTGAAAAACGAAATTGTATGATGATCATAAGTTAAAAAAATTTTAGTAAAGGCAAAATTTATGGGTTAGGTCATTGCCATCATCAGTATAATGTCACAATTGGCATTGTGTTTGTAGTTTATATATATATATATATATATATATTCTGAAGATGACTCAATGAAAGAGTCGAAACATGTAAATTTTTAATATTTTTAATGTTTTTTATTATTTAAATGACGCTTTAAGCAAATAATTGTACTTTAATATATGTTATGACATTTGTTTGGAATATACATTATTATGGTATAGTTAATAGTAGACGCAATTAAAACTATTTTACTTATATTTCTTATCGGTCTTTTAACGATTCGTGGACGGTAATGCACCAATCTCAGTTATTGTCATTGCCGTATTATTTCATTTTAATGTATTTTACCCGGGTGGACCATTATTATTGACACGAGCGAAGCCGGGTAGATCTGCTAGTTTATTATATAATCGTCTGAAAAACGAACGAAAACAAACCAGATTAGAGCGTGAAATTAAATTTGCGCAAGCTACGTTCAATGAAATACGGAATATACTCACTGATGGAACTTTCCGCTTGCTTTAACCTTTAACTGATGTCACAGAAAATGTCACATAACTAGTGTGCAGCGGTCTGTGAGACCGCTGCAACGAAAGATGAATTAAAGGCACGATTAACTCATAGGATGGTGTTTTTGTATCAAGGGCGCCATTTGAAGGGGGCTGGGGGGGGGGGTGCCCCCCAAGGAATTTTCTATTTCAGAAAATTTATCTGTCATTAGGGATGCACAGAATAGTGATTTTCGCCGAATATTCGGCCAACAGGTAAACTGAATACCGAATATTCGGCCTACAGGTCGAATTCAAAGTTTAAAAATATTAAAAAATTAAATTTTAAAACAATTTTTCATAATATTTAACACAGATACTTCCATTTTGATAAACAAGACCTTTTTACAAGTAAACTTTACACATACACACACAATTTGCGGCACTTCTCATGATATCATATCTCACAGAAATCAAAGAAACTTCGCTGAAAATATACACGATATCTTCATTATCGTTAAAGTAACAAATGAAAATCTAAGTTTGACATGAAGTGAGATGAGATACACTGTAATTTTTATTTTGACTGATTAAGCGGATTGAGATGCTGGTTTCTTGGGCAAAAATGGTCTGTCTTGACGTCTATTATCACATCTGAAAGTTTTCCCATTTTCTTTAGAAACTTTCTTTTTAGCGAAAAAGCAAAAGGCAGATTATTTACAAGACATTGTTCAGAAACTTCCATTTGTGCATAATTTATTTCTATGAAGGTCATCATTAATGGTTATTTTTACTTTTTTCTATCTTCAATAGAAGAAAGTAGAGATCTGCACGGCCCGGGCCTTACTTTTTTCTGAAGTCTCGGGCCGGGCCTAGTCACTATTCTTTACGGCCCGGCCGGGCTCGGGCCTTACTTTTTTCCTGAAGGGCCGGGGCGGGCCTAACTTATTTTTTCTGCACACACCCGGGTACTGGTTTCATTCCTAATCTTCATGGCCCAAAATTTTCATTCTTAGTTTTCACCCACCCCGTATGAAAATCGTTGTCTCGGAATGGCCTGGTCCATTCAAAGGTCAGTAAAATTAGGCTTGGCACAAATTTCTTGTCAAAAATTGCATACATTTTTAAATCGCCATTATTCTACAATTAAACATTCAAATTCATTTTTTTTAAAGAGTAGTAGATTTCTACACTTATTAAAATATAGTTAAATTAAAATATAGTAAAACGTGTGAAAAAGAACCTGTCTATGACGGAATCTTGTTTTAAACTGTAAAACGTGTTGATCCATGCAAAATTAATATACTACTTAATACTACGTAAGAAAATTATAACAATTAATAACAAATAAAATTAATATACTACGTAAGAAAATAATATACAATACATTTACACTTGCTAAGAAGAGAACTTCTTTATAACGCATTTTTTTTTTCTTTTTTATGCAATTCAGTCTTAGATTTTACTGTATAGCATTTTTCAGATATTTAACACTTCAATACATGCAATATGGATTAACAATATTAATGATAACTGAAACATTTATACACAAGAAATAGATTCATTAAAAAAATAAATATCGCACCCTATAAAAATGAAGATTATAAACATGAAAAGAAAAGTTAAGATAAATATTTTTGGCTTGATCTCCTCGTGAAACTCCTTGAAAAACTTTTAACCAAATCGACATAAAAATCAATGTTTTGTAGAAATTCACTCGGGCCGGGCTCGGGCCGAGATTTTAACTTTTTTCGGGCCGGGCTCGGGCCGAACTTTTAACTCTTTAACCGGGCTGGGCCAATTTTCTTTCTACGAGCCGGGCCGAACTTTCAACTTTTTTACCGGGCCGGGCCAATATTTTTTTTCTACGGGCCGGGCCGAATATTTTTTTCTCTGAGACGGGCCGGGCCCGGGCCTGGAAATGTCGGCCCGTGATGACCTCTAGAAGAAAGTATTGTAATCGAAAAATTTTTCGACTTCCGGTTTCCGACGGATTTGCACGTTTTAGGGGTCAGAGATCATAAAAAACATGTTTATACAAAATGTCTGTCTGTCAGTCTGTGTGTCGTCTGTCCGTGTGTCGCCATTGTACCATAAAAAATTGTATGAAGTTATGCATAGAATTGAGCCATTTTTTTAAAAAAAAGTTTTTGGCAATGCAAGCAGGTCCTCCATTAATTTGGAAAAAGTCCGCCGGTAGATGGCGCTGTAATAGCGATTTTTGTACATTTTTAATATTGTACCATCGAAAAGTGTATGAAGTTATGCATAGAATTGAACCAAATTTTTTGTGTATGTTTGTGGCCATAGCAAGAAGGTCCTCCCTGAATTTGGAAAAATTCCGCCGGTAGGGGGCGCTGTAGTAGCGATTTTTGTGCATTCTGAATACTGTACCATCGAAACGTGTATGAAGTTATGCATAGAATTTAACCAAATTTTTTGTGTACGTTTTTGGCCATGGCAGGAAGGTCCTCCCTGAATTTGGAAAAATCCGCCGGTAGGGGGCACTGTAATAACGATTTTTGTGCATTTTGAATATTGTACCATCGAAAAGTGTATGAAGTTATGCTTAATTCTAATAAAAATACTAATAAAACTAATTATAATGAAATATTGACATGAGATAGAAGAAAGTTTTGGGATTGGCACATCCAACTAGTTTTTTAAGTGGCACTATCAAACCGCAAACAAATAATGTAACGTCATTCTATTTTATTTAAATATGATTCTGTTTTCAATTATTCTGAATATCTTTATAAATTGACAGTTAAAAGGTTTAAAGATTTTCAAAAGATATTTTTAAGTATTCGGTTTGGCCGAATAGTTCGACATTCAGCCGAACCGAATATGCGGCAGGCCGAATAGTTCGGTATTTGGCCAAGCCGAATGTTCGGCAGGATGAATAGTTTGATATTCGGTAGCATGGCCGAATAAAGAATAGATACCGAATATTCGATGCATCCCCTATATGTCATAACAGGTCAGACTCAATTTTTTTTTCATTAATTGCTCAAAAGCTAGTAACTTGTCAGATTTTATTACAATAAAAACACATGCAATAAATAAACACTTTATACATGTAAACTAATAATTATCAAAAATATTTTCTACAGACTTTTCTATTCCAACATTCTCAAGGTGAACCATTTCTTATTAATGCGTATTTTGGCTAATTTTAAAAAGGTATGTGAGAAAAAAATTCTATTTATTGCTTTCCAGCCGTGTGCAAAATAGATCAAATGAAAACTCGTGCACTTCAGGGCTAGAATTTTCACTGTGAATTTCCCCTTTAGCCAGAAATTTACAGAGGATTTTTTCTTTTTTTTTAAAAAAGAGGGTTAATTCAAGTTCTTAATTATTTGAATTTTTTATTTTGTATAATTAGTGTCACATCTAGACACACGGCAGTGTGTCAGCCAAGTTCGCCTGACATAGCCGTGTGTTATTTACATGAACCATTTCAAGCTGTTTTCGTCAAATTTCAATGCTCTACTACTGAAAATCTATGAGACCTACATACTTGTTATACGAAATGTGTAGTAAGGCCACCCTAATTACCTAAAATCCAAAATTTTATAAATAACGCATAATTAGTTTCCGAGATAATGACATTTGAAAATGTCTGATAATCGATAATTTTACCACTGACTGACTGACTGACTGACTCACTCACTCATCAAAAAGATCTCATACATCTACTGCAGCGACATACTTCAAATTTGGTGCGAAGTTCGTTTACACTGTAAAACTAAGGAAAAAAATAAAAAAATTGTGAAAATCGATGAATTACCCACCTGGGGGTGCCCATTTTTACTTTAACATTACGTCTATTAGGCGAAATTTTAATTTGCCATAGGAGGGGACGCTGTTCTGTCGCCAAATACCGCCAAGTTTCTCGCCAACATGGCGATATATCGCCAAATTTGGCGACCAAAATGAGTCGCCAAAAGTGACGCCACCTTGGCGATATCTCTAATATTTCGCCAAATTTCCATAGACTTCCATTGTAAACCTATCTACTTACTGGGGGTTTATCTAGGTTTACTTGCTTACAGAAAATCAACAAATTGAGATATTCTGTCTGTCACAGAGCCTGTTCTCAGAAACTATACTCGTTGGAGACTTGAAATTTTGCATACTTATAGCTGAACACCACACATCATACGGCAAATTATAAAATTTTGAAAAAGTCGTACATTTAACCCTTTGGACTCCCACATGTGTATTTTAAACAATTCTTTCTGTGTGAGCCTCTAACTAGGTTGGAGGCGTGAAATTTGGCATACTTATAGCTGAACACCTGACATCAAATGACAGTCTATAAAATTTTGAAAAAGTCGTACATTTAACCCTTTGCGCTCCCACATGTGTATTTTAAACAATTCTTTCTAAGTGAGCCCTATTTAGGTTGGAGGGGTGAAATTTTGCATTCTTATAGCTGAACACCTCACAACAAACGAGAAATCATAAAATTTTGAAAAAGTCGAGCATTTAACCCTTTGGGCTCCCCATGTGCATTTTAAACAATTCTTTCAAAGTGAGCCTCTAATTAGGTTGGAGACGTGAAATTTTGTATAGCTGAACACCTCACATCAAACGACAAATCATAAAATTTTCAAAATGTCGTACATTTAATCCTTTGGGCTCCCACATGTGTATTTTAAACAATTCTTTCTAAGTGAGCCCCTATTTAGGTTGGAGGCGTGAAATTTTACATACTTATAGCTGAACACCTCACATGAAATGACAAACCATAAAATTTTGAAAAAGTCGTACATTTAGCCCTTCGGGCTCTCACATGTGTATTTTAAACAATATTTACTAAGTGAGCCCCTAATTAGGTTGGAGGCGTGAAAATTTGCATACTTATAGCTGAACACCATCAAGCGACAAATCATAAAATTTTGAAAAAGTCGTACATTTAACCCTTTGGGTTTCCACATGCGTATTTTAAGTAATTCTTTCTAACTGAGCCCCTTATTTAACTGCAGACTTGAAATTTTGCATACTTTTAGCAGAACACTTAAGGCCAGGCGACAAATCATAAAATCTTGAAAAAGTCTTACGCTTAACCCTTAGAGCTACCACATATGTATTTTAAGCAATTCTATCTAAGGGAGCCCCTAATTAAGTTGGAGGCATGACTTTTTGCATACGTATAGCTGAATAACTCGGACCACACGACAAATCATAAAATTTTCAAAAAGTCTTATATTATTTACTCCTCCGGGCTCCAACTTGTGTATTTTAAGCAATTTTTCAAACCTCCACCCTTTTCACCCGGGGAGCACTTTTCTAACTTTTGCCGACGCCCCTTTGACCAATCTTTCATATTATGCACCATAGCCTTACATATTTTAGTTCCACTTTTTACCGCCAGGTGCGCCTACTTATCTCGGTGCTATGGGCTCAATCCCCTCGACTAATATATCTACGGATATTATGTAAAACAGAGTTTCGTTCGGATAAAGGTTTGTTTAGAATAGAGTGCGCCCCTGGTTGCGAAATGTGGAACTAAGATTTTTCAAAAGGATAAAGTGTTTTGAAAGGAATATTAAACGAAACCCTCTGTGCGATCTGCGATCACACTTACCCACTTGTTATTTTCAAAATCATCAGAGAAAAGGATATTTAGTTAATTAAATTTGAAAATCCAGGGAGGCTCAATATCCTTCCTCTGCACTGCCTCTTTTCCGGCACCCATGGATGAATGATACATAGTGTGGCATAAGTACATAAATTTATTTTTCACTTTCAGTACAAAAAAGCAGGCCCAGCTATAGGATATTTAATTGGAAAATTTAATAGGAAAATTTAATATAGGAATTTAATAGGAATTGTTGTTTCAGAAACAATAAAAGTTTCGAATCAATACATTTCGTCTCAAAACATGCATTCAATGTAGCAGTATTAAAATATAGATTTCTGCCGCAAACTGACAGCTAAATAGTTTGTTGCAGGAAATTTAATTTATAATTGAATGTTGCTTGGTGAATAAAATAGTCACATGTAAACACATTAAAAAGCATTAAGTAAAGTGTCTAAATATATTGTAACTTTACAAAAAGTAATGATATCTAACAAAAACATAGCTGTGAAAAAAGGAGCCAAGTTCTGTAAAGACAATGGCAAGAAAAGAAGTGATATCTAAGTGGGTGCCAAGTTCAAATAAAATTTACTCAAACTGACCTACTGAAGTATTATAGCATTTTTTAAATTGCTTAGAAATAAAAATTATTGATACGATATTAATAATAAATCTAGAACTTGGCAAGTTTTTGATAAATGTTATGCCTATCAATTTCATGTCTTAATAAAATGGTGATGTTAATATTAATTTCAATGACATTACAAAAAAAAATTAATATAGATATTATTATAATAAAATCACTCATGTTAAAGATTTGATAAACCAATAAATACACAGATACACTCCCGCTCGTCTTTGGTTATCACTCTAGCACCCACCTCCAGAAACCTCAATGCAAACAGACTAAGATGCCTGACAAAGAGACAGATATACTTACGCTTGTTTTTGGTCGTCACTCTAGAGACTGCACCCCTTTAACCCTTTCAGGGGAAAATAACTTTTATTCGTGAAATGCTGAAATGATTGAATCACACCAGAATTTACAAAATAAATTTATTTCAATATGGGTAAAAGCTTCTTTTCACGTATTTAATAAAATTAAACTTTTTAGTCCTGAATTCTAGTATCAATGTGGAATTTTGAAGTTAAATTAGGTGGGATATATTTTATCCCACCGCCCTTCAAGGTGAAGGAGCTCACTCAAATTAAGGCTTCCAATCATGAAATAAGATTTGATATGATAATGTCATTATTAAAAATAAATGACTCGTAAGTAAAAACTTGCCAAGTTCTAGATTTATTATTAATATGCTATCAATAATTTTTATTTCTAAACAATTTAAAAAATGCTATAATACTTCAGTAGGTAAGTTTGAGTAAATTTTATTTGAACTTGGCACCCACTTAGATATCACTTCTTTTCTTGCCATTGTCTTTACAGAACTTGGCTCCTTTTTTCACAGCTATGTTTTTGTTAGATTATATTTACTGCAGTCATTACAACGCTATCGAATCATTTGCTTTATTAAATCATATTATATACAGTATGTTCTTAATAATCTCCTCTGCCGAAACGAAAAAAAGAAATGTCAATCTGCCTCGATGTGTGCCGCGGATCGGATCGTGTCGGTTTTGAGAAAAATCAGGTTGGGCAACCCAATGTAGACTCTACCTGAGACCAAATGTTTTGCAAATTTCTGAATTGTGTGGGATTTAGATCAGTCTGAAGAGATTAGTCTTTTATTAACCCCTTAACTGCCCCGTACGTATATGTGCGTCTTTGGAAAATGCAGGTATCTATTAAAGGGATGGCGAATTCCAATTATCAGTGTTGAATTCAGACACTTTTCTCCGGGAGGGATTTCTGTGGCTCCGGGGTGGGGACATTATAGAGTTCCGTGGGGGGGGGGGGGGATTGCACTTTTTGACCATTTGAAAACACGAAATCCCAAATCCTCCGGTGGGGGATCTCATTGTTCCGGGGGGATGTACCCCCCGGCCCACCCCCTGAAATCAGCACTGCCAATTACAGCAAGACAATTTTTCCCACCTGAGCCATTATACAGGGTGATTATAATTAAAGTTTAAGTTTCAAAACGCT
The DNA here is from genome assembly GCA_963932465.1 of Maratus speciosus. NCBI lineage: Eukaryota > Metazoa > Arthropoda > Arachnida > Araneae > Salticidae > Maratus > Maratus speciosus. The sequence goes on along the minus strand of OZ010795.1, from coordinate 326,658,494 downwards.
CTAAAAAACGAACCACTGATTAGAATGACGTCAAAATTGAACGGCGTATTATTGAAGAAGGGGGAAAGAACATGAACCAAAAAAAAAAAAATTGTTCCAAATTTTAGTAACAGATGGCGCTGTAAGCGTCAGAAGATGTAAATTAAAATACCTGGCATGCGCACGGCCATTTCAGGTGTTATAATAGCACGGCGTTTCCTCATTCCGCGTCTCAGACGTTCGCCATGAGTGTCTCAATGAAGGACCGCGCTCTGCTTGCACAGCTTTATTACAAAAACGGTGATTCTGCATCAATAGCTCTGCAGAAGTTCAGGACCCTTAAGGGTATGAAAAAAGGCGTTGGATCGATGACTGTCATGGGTCTGGTGAAAATGGTGAAAAATTCGAAAATACAGGCATGTTTGATGTGCAGTCTGGTAGAGGAAGGAAAAGATGTGATACGACCTTGCTGTGGTGGATGAGCTTACGAAACTAACAGTATCACACTTGTACAGTCATGCACACTGAAAAGTACAGTTGGTTTATCGCGTAACTTACGCCTTAGCCGTTGTTTTACGATTTGTAATTTGTAGTCGAAATTCTGACGCTTACAGCGCCATCTGTCGCTAAAATTTGGAACTATTTTTTGGTTCATGTTCTTTCCCCTTTCTTCAATAATACGCCGTTCAATTTTGATGCCATTCTAATCAGTGGTTCGTTTTTTTAGAGCGTTTTGAAACTTAAACTTTAATTATGATCGCCCTGTATATAACAGTATAACATGTGCATTTCCTTACTGTTATTTCAGAAAACTAATATACACATTAAATTATTTGAAAACAACGTTTAAACACACAATAAAACAAGCAGATTTGACCATACGTATACGTTTCGTGAGTACTAGGACTCGCATCCTCAGTGTAAAAACTTTAAAAACAATATCCCCCCAACTGAGTGCAAAAGACCATGAACCAAGAGTTGAACCAAGACCATGAACCAAGAGTGCAAAAGACTTTTGCACTCTTGGACCTTTCTTTATTTTCTGTTGACAATATATTAACGATTTTAAACTCAATAGATTCAGTCATTCAATTCACTTATGAAGTTGAAATAGATAATACATTGCCATTTCTGGATGTGTTGGTTACACGTCAGCCTAACACCTTTGACACTTGCGTTTACCGTAAACCTTTTGCTGTCACACTCCCCCCCCCCCGTTTCAATTCATGTCACCCCCTTCCCAAAAAGCTTCGGCTTTTCATTATTTGATTAATAGAGCTCGCTTAATTTGTTCAGATAATAATTCACTTATTACAGAATTAAATTACATTAGATCTGTGGATATTGATCGAGGTTTTAGTTTATCTTATATCAATAATTTAATTTCTCATAGTCTTAATAAATATGTTAATAATCTTGATTCTTCTGTTACTGCGGTTTCCATTTCCAACCTTATCATTTTACCATTTTATAATAGCATTAGCTTTAAGATGGCTAATATCTTAAGACATTATGATTTTAATGTGATTTTTAAACCGGTTAATAAATTATCTTTTTCGCAACTTAAGGACCAAATTCCTCCACATAATTATTGGGGCATTTACAACATTCAATACCAATGTGGTTTGTCCTACATTGGACAAACTAAACGAAAACTCCGTTACAGAATCAATGAACACAGAAACTATGTAAAGAAAAAAGAATTACAGAAATCCTCTATCGCCTCTCATTGCTGGGGGGAGGGGCATAATTTTAATTTTGACTCAGCTACCATTATCAAGAAATGCATTACTCCTCTGGATTTAGACTTTTTTGAGGCTATTCATATCCATAAATTTAAAGACTCCTTGGTTAATGATTTATCTAGTACACCATACATCTCAACTTTCTGGAGGGATTTGTTGTGTCACGACACTTAACTTCCGCATTAATTTCATTGGCTGTTAGAACTTGATGGTCTTTTGGTATTATGTTTTGACATTTGGGTTTTTTCACCGTACATGCAGTTGGGGGGATATTGTTTTTAAAGTTTTTACACTGAGGATGTGAGTCCTAGTACTCACGAAACGTATACGTATGGTCAAATCTGCTTGTTTTATTGTGTGTTTAAACGTTGTTTTCAAATAATTTATATTTTCACACAAGTTCTGTACTTATAATATACACATTCTATAATTTCAGAAATATGCGATTTAAGTAAGGCACTGGAGATCGCGCAGGATTTCATCGGCAGTTAAGGGGTTAAGGAAATTTTTTTACTGATAGGAAATCATACGTGAAAATTTCTTATTCCTATGGATCACAAAATTTGCAAACTTGTTGACATGTTGACCATGTTTGTGTGCTGATTATCTCGTGACCGATTGTGTTTTACGTTTTTTTCCCCCGACCGTTTGACGAAATTCGCAATTTTTTTCCGTGGTCGTTTCACGGAATTCAGAAATTTTTTCCGTGACCTTTAGTCAAAATTCACGATATTTTTTGTGACCGATTTACCTAATTCGCTATTTCTGAGATATTTTGACGAAATTCGTGATTCTATTCTATGATCATTTGTTGAAATTCATTTTTTTTTCCGCAGCCGACTGACAAAATTTGCGATTGCTTTGTGCGATCGTTTGACGAAATTTTTGAATTTTTTCCGCGATTCTTTGACTAAATTCGGGATTTTTATCTGAAACCTTTGATGAAATTCTCGTTTTCTTCCTTGATAGATATTCGAAATTAACAATTTTTTTTGCACGACTGATGGGCAAATTTGATTTTTTTTTTTTTTTTTTCTGTGACCGAATGTTGAAATTTGCGATTTTTTCCCCCGTAACCGATTAACAATAATCGTTGTTTGTTTCTACGATATTTGCAATATTTTTCCACGGTCCTTTTAGGAAATTATATTTTTTTTTTCGCGACTAATTTGCCAAACTGACCATTATTTCAAAGTTCAATTGGCGAAATTTGCGACTTTTTCCCGCGGTCGATTGGCGAAATGATTTCGCGTAGTTCCGCAAAAAAAAAAAGAAAAAAAAAAAAAAAAAAAGAAAATGATACTGCAGTTTTCCACGAAAATGAAAAAATATTCCTGGAAAAATCCAATGGTTTTGAAACACGTTAAGTGGACAAAATCCCACTTGTTCACCACGCCCCCTCAAGTACCTCTTGAAATGGCTCCCCACCCCAGCAAAACCTGCGAAGAAGTCGAAAGGTCAGGAAAAAAACTCCATTTTAGACAGGTTTCCGTCTTAGCAAGTATAATTATGTATTTTTTTTCATGGAAACGTGATATTTTTTCCGTGTCCGAAAGAATATTTTTTTTGACAGAGTTTCACAAGTTTTGCAGTAAATGTAATGTGCTTTATGCTCTTCAGAGGTTTACTATAGAAAATATGTTTTAAAAGCCTTAGATATACTTGTAAAAATGGAAACTGTCTATAATGGAATGCTGTCTTAAACGGAAAACTGAGTCAGTATCTTGAAATTATACCTGCTAAGATGAAAACCTGCTTAAAACCCGAACCTCACTCTTGGCTATGCCATTGTCCTAAAAAAAGAAACTTTGACCCCCCCCCCCCCCTCAAGAAAGTTCCGAAATGGCGCTATAATTAAAATTCACCTATTCAAAAGTCTCTGGTGATAGTACTAAAATTCCAGACGGAACAAAATTTCGGTAGTGTTTGTAGCTAAACTGAAAATTGAAAGTTGAACTATAAAAATTGAAAAAGCCGCGGTCTGAGAGACCGGTAACATCAGTTAAAGGTTAAAGAAAATATTTTTCCACGCACAACAACTCGAAATTTTCCGACTCATTTTTAAAAGTAAAAACATAAAATTGGCTGACGTGAGTTTTTGAAGAGATTTATAAGCGCCCTTTGTTTTTATTTTCCGTTCAGTTAATTAGAACTTTATTTACAAACAATTATTTTCTCAGTACGACCATTTTTTTTCGTTTCCAGCACTATCGCTTCGGGAAATTCGGTTCAAAATGTCCATTTTGGCAGCATTTCTTGAAATATATTCTGCCTTTATCAAAAAATCGACTACTAATACAGCACATTATATAGTTTCTGAATAAGAGAACCTGCCAACTGGATGCGTTTGAGAGCAAAAATAAATTTAAAAATGAGTCAGAAACTAAGCCGTTTGGATTTGTGTACACCATTAATACGATAATTTTTTCGTCAACCCCTATTTTTGTTTCATTTGTTATGCTGTAAGAGTTGGTCCCATCAAAAACTTGTCAGTATGAAAGTTAAAGATAATATTGAGAAGATGCGTAATAAATTTAAGCGGATTGGATATCTTGTGAATTGACGAAGTTATGAAATTGTTTCTTCTTCAACCCCCCCCCCCCCCAATTTGTTTCGTTTTTATTTTGTTTTGCGCTAAGAGTTGGTCCTATCAAAAACCTGTCAATATAAAAGTTGTAGATAATTTTAAGAAGATTTATAAGTTTAAGGGAATTTGATATCTTAAATTTGACGAAGTTATGAAATTTTTTTCTCCTTAAAACCCTGCTTTTTTTTTTTTTATTTATTTATTTTTTTTTTTTTCACCCTTTGAGCCCATATTTAATTTTATCAAAAATCTGTGACACATAAATTTTTGTCCCTTTTCCTAGAAGTAATAACTTTAAACTGATTTGATATCTATTATAATTAAGACGTTATGGGTTTTTTTCGGTTTTCACAAACCCCTCCCGATTTCCACCCCCTTGGTCCGATTTTGCCCATTAACGAACTTGACCGAGATTTTCTACCCTTTGATTTCATATATCAGTTTGGAAGAGATTTGTGCAGAGTTATGGAAGTTATCGGGTCCATAAAAAAGTGATATATATATGTGTGAGAGAGAGAGAAAGTTTTGAACGGGAGGTGGTTTTGAGTTCTAGGGGTCATGATCGGCGTAGACCTGCAAAACTTTTTCGGAAATTCCATCACAGGAGAGAATGTAATAGGTAGTATTTCTTACGAAATCTATCTAATACACCGCAAGTTAATTGCGACTAGCATAAGAAATCTAGAGAACCTACAAGGTTCTCTAAAGAAACCCTATCACATGAAATGTTTTACCAAAACATAAAATTGACCATGTCAGAAACTTATTCTGAAGATTAGAGCGAAATACGTTCGTAGGAAGCGAGTTTAAATTGCATCTGAAAAGTTTGATGAAGATATATATATAGAGATACTTGAAGCATCATAATTGGAATAAAAGTAAGAGAATAGCTTAAAATAAATAAACACACATTCAGAATATAATAGAAATAAAAAACGCTACGATTCCCTTTTCCCTCGAAATAAGGTGGCAGCTTCAATATTAATAGTGTCCCGCTATGTGACCAGTTTTCATAAATATTTTAGCTTCAAAATTTCAAAAACTTTATAAGTTTATTTCTTTACCTTTCTTTAAAAAGTATAAATTTATCCACTTTTAAAATTCAATAAAATTCTTTAAATCGAAAAAGCTAATGCTTATCCTCTGTCCCCGAAAAATGGAGGCATTTGTTCACATTTAGATTTTGGATTCGAATATGGTGACATAATTATAGTAGGATGTTATATAGGCAGGGGCCTTCAAATTCTACAGTTATCTGAACCTTACTCTTTGCCTTGATAAAAGCCTGACCTTATCTAGAAGTTCTATAAATCAATTTGAAGATTCACTTTACCCCCCCTCCCTTTCCCGCCTCAGTACTTTAATCTTTAACTGATGTTACCGGTCTCACAGACCGGTGCTTTTTTCAATTTTCATAGTTTAACTTGCAAATTTGAGTTTATCTACAAACACTACAGAACTTTTCTTTCGTTTGGAACTTTAGTACTATCACCAGAGACTTTTGAATAGGTAAATTTTAATTATAACAGTCCTGTACAAAAAGTTTAGTACAAATACAATATCAAATGAGTTAATCGCGGCTTCTATTCGTCTTTCGATGGAGCGGTCTCACAGACCGCTTCACACGAGTTATGTGACATTTTCTGTGACACCAGTTAAAGGTTAAAGCAAGCGGAAAGTTCCATCAGTGAGTATATTGCGTATTTTATTGAACATAGCTTGCGCAAATTTAATTTCATTGCTCTAACCTGGCTTGTTTTCGTTCGTTTTTCAGATGATTATATAATAAATAGTAAAATGAACTTTCTTTTTAGTTCGCAACGTATTTTAGTAGATATTTTTCAAATACGTTTATATTGTTATGTTATTTGACAGTTTAGTGTGGGATATGAAAAAATAATTACAAAATTTCTTAAATAGGTAATAAACGTCTTTTTTGTTTGTTTCCGTTATTTTTGATGTAATTTATTCTGGTAAAAACAATTGATTTAATAAATTTAAATGTATTCGTATACACTCGGTACATATTTCCTAAATATTCTGTAAATATACAAGCATTTTTTGATAGATAACTGCTATCATACTCTCATTACACTTGAAACCACCACCACATTGTTGTCAATCGTGCTGTACTTGGATGCCAAATTTGGCGACATACTCACTTGTGAAACTTTAGCCTAAAGACTATAAAATAAAAACTTGCTATACAAACACATTGACTGGATAATACGAATTAGGATGATTAGAAGATACTTCATTTGATCATGATTTGAGAGCTTTATTCATTGAACAAAGCAAAAATATTTTTTAATTGATAATTTCTTTTCCAGTTATGCAGCTTTCTTAACCTTTAACTGATGTTACCGGTTTCTCAGACACCGGCTTTTTTCAATTTTTATAGTTTAACTTGCAATTTTCAGTTTAACTACAAACACTACCGAAATTTTGTTCCGTTTGGAACTTTAGTACTATCACCAGAGATTTTTGAATAGGTGAATTTTAATTATAACAATCCTGTGCAAAAAGTTTAGTACAAAAACACCATCCTATGAGTTAATCGTGCCTTTTATTCATCTTTCGTTGCAGCGGTCTCACAGACCGCTTCACACTAGTTATGTGACAATTTCTGCGACATCAGTTAAAGGTTAATGTTAAAAGACCTAGAGTTGAAAAAGCAGTGTTTGGCGATATACATCAATGGATATATATCTTGGTATATATCGCGATATATGTATCCGATATTTATTTTTCAAAATATTGTGGAGTTTGACATTTCCATATATTTGATATTTATTTTCAAAATACTGTACCTGATATTTTTAATATTTTCAGTCAAAACAAATATAAATGAATTTTTCAATCCATTTTTTACTACTTCTATCTTTACAAGAAACAAGTAATATAAAAATTTTGTTTTTGAAGTCAATTCCTGCTTAGATCATCAAAGAAAAATTTAATATTCTCCCTTAAGCTAATATTAGTTTTTGTTGCATTAAAATATCTCAATTAGTTGATTTTTCTATAAGGAAGTAGGTTTGCAATGGAAGTCTATGGGAATTTGGCGAAATATTGGAGATCGCCAAATTGGCGTCATTTTTGGTGGCAGAATAGAGTCCCCCTATGGTAACTTCCATTACAGATATGAAGATGCATTAAATGCTGTTCAATAACCAATGGCCGCCATTTTGTCTCCCATATAAAACTAAAATTTAATTAATGAATTAATATTTGAAAAATCTGTATTAACACTGTCATCCAGTACAAGGTTTAAAAAAATCATTTCAACTTATAGGATGAATAATAAGTATTTTATTAACGATATAAAATTTGAACAAGATATATAAATATAGGGAGAGTGTGAACTAATAGTAGGAATTGAAAAAGTATTGGATTCATGAAAATTTTCGAATTCCTGTTTTCGACAGATTTACACGTTTTAGGGGTCAGAGATCCCGAAAAACATGTTTTTGCAAAATGTCTGTCTGTCTGTGCGTGACACAAAATTTGTGGGCGATCTATCTCAAGAACTAATGAATGGAATTTAATAAAACTTTATATTCAGTTACTGCCTGATATAAATTGATGCTGATTACTTTTTGGTGTAAATCGCCGAACAGTTGGCGCTGCTGTGCTGCATTATTCATGATTTACACAATGGCTATAGCTCAAACTAAAACACGGATTTTGAGAAAACTTCAGATTCAGTTAGTCCTTGATGTAATTTGGTGCTGATAACTTTTTGGTGTAAATCGCCCAATAGGCTATGCTGCATTATTGATGATTATCGCAATAGCTCTATCTCAAGAACTGAAGCACGAATTTTAATCAAGCTTCAGATTCAGTTGGTGTTCTTTAGTTTTTGGTGTAAATCACCCAACAAGTGGCGCTACTATGCAGAATTTCTCACGGTTTCCACAATAGCTGTATCTCATTCAATTTCTCAAGAACTAATGCATGAATTTTCATCACACTTTAGATTCAGCTAGTCTCTGATATAAATTGATCCTGGTAAGTTTTTGGAGTAAATTGCCCAACAGATGCCACTGCTATGTGGAACTTTTCATGATTTCCGCAATAGCTCTATCTAAACTAATGCACGGATTTTCATCAAACTTCAAATTCAATTAGAAGTTCACGTAAGTTGTTGCTGATTAGATTTTGGTGCAAATCACCTAACCGGTGGCGCTGCTATGCTACATTTAGCTGGAAGCGTTCATAATGATATGCGTATGAAATAGAAGAAAGTTTTCGGATTGCCATATCCGACTAGTTTAATTTTGTTATTGACTGTGTCGTCCTGTAAATAAAGAACTTTTGCTCTGGCAGTGACTTTTTCAGACCCCTCCTACCACGCCCCCCCCCCCAAAAAAAATAATAAATAAAATTCCGCACTTTATGCTTGAAGCTTAATTTTTGATTCCTAGAGTTAAATAGTTCTGGTGTCTGATAAGGGGTTTATTGACCATGTGTGAGATATGTAGTATTACATTTTAGAGACGATTTGGGAACTATCTTAAACGTAACTTCCACGCTTGGAATAAAATTGTAAGATTTTAAATACACAATATTTTAGATGTTTAACTGTAAAAATGTATAATAAAAGACAAAAAATGAATAAATTATGAAAAAAAACCTTTTTACGTATATTTTGTGGTATCAGATTTTCTCAATATTTCGACTTTTTGAAATTTTTAAAATTCACGAGTTTCGAAAATTCCCACTTGATGGTAAAAAATAAAGGTCATTTTCGGATTCAGTTCTACGAAATACATAAGAATCAATTATCAAAAGCTAAAAAACAAAATACAACCCAAATTTTGTAGGCTATGTGTAATCGGTTATTTACAGCTTCATCAGAATCTTTTCTTGTTTTGTTCAGTTTAATTTTTAACTGATGTGACAGAAATTGTCACATAACTACTGTGGAGCGGTCTATCATATCGCTCCATCGAAAAATGAATAAAAGGCGCGATTAACTCATAGGAGGGTGTAGTACTAAACTTTTTGTACAGGACTGTTATAATTAAAATTCACCTATTCAAAAGTCTCTGGTGATGATAGTACTAAAGTTCCAAACGAAACAAAATTTCGGTAATGTTTGTAGTTAAACTTAAAGTTACAAGTTAATCTATAAAAATTGAAAAAAGCAGCGGTCTGCGAGACCGGTAACATCAGTCAAAGGTTAAACTGTACAGCAATTTAGCGATTGAAAATCCAAACAAGCTTACATTTATGTTCAAATTTTTCAATAAAAACAAATTATTTTGTATTTGAATTATTTTTTTTTGTATTTTTTTTTTCTTTTTTAACGCTTGATACTAAATTCTGTAGTTTATTTTTTTAGGAGTGTAAAAAGCAAATTGGGTCTGTTTCCAATTAGTTGACCTTCAATTTTGTCACTTGCTGGGTTCGAACTCAATCGTGCCCGTCGGCCTAATCGTTCGGAGTTTTTGTGGTTTTCTTCGAACCATGGATTTCCATGCGTAAATATGGGTTAAGTTACCTTAGAAAGAGACCCCCCACGAAGGGCACTACCCTCCCCCCCCCCCTCTGGACCTATATCCCTCGAGTAGATAATTGGCCGTCAAAAATCAACCCAACTCAATTTTGTCACGTAAGCGAATAAAAAGAGAAAAGAAAAAGACATTTAGAATATTGTTTTGTTGCATTTTATGCGAAGTGCAATATGTTTTAGTTTCTAATTTATATTAAGTCTGAAAATATTTATTATAATCAATAAGTTGACTATCTTGTAAATATAGAATACATATCAAAATATCAGATATTTTTTATATTTTCGAAAATATATTTACGAACCCTGGTTGGAAGACTTAAATTCCGAAAAAATTCTATATTCATATATAAGATTGGATAAATTTATATTTATACAATATAATATGATACATTATATTAGGTATGTTATATTTGCACATTTTCTTATTCTATAAAATTCTGTAAACAATTTTTTAAAGAAATTATTTGTGTAAAGTTGTATAGATTCTGCAAAATCCCTTTTAATTAAATACCAATCTAGTTTATTAATTTTAATCGACGAAATTTTGTTAATATATTTAATTACAGCCTATTTTCAAAAACTCAGGAAAAATGTCCAGAAAGGAAAAATCTTTATTATATAAAGCACAAAACATGCACTGACGTCACATTGACAATGATAACACCTGACCAATACATTTCGCTTTCACTGCATTTTTTTTAACTTCTAAATATAGCACAATTTTAATTTTTACATTGTCGAATAGTGAAAACCATGTTCTTTAAAATGCAATTTGTTTGAAAACTGTACCGAAATTTACTGATTTTTTAAGGTTCCAAAAATAATTTTCAAGCATGATTTTTTAAAAAAATCTATCTCTATCGCGGGACTGCCCGATTGTATAAGATTAAGCCATTATCTACTGACGGTACTTATAAGTACCATTAAAATAACTTGTTATAAAATTCATTCAATACGTCGATTACTTGTAATACAGTTTTGAATGAGTTATAGATACATTACTTTATCTTGTTCTAAAAGCATTATTGGTTACACAAAACAAAAGTATTTTTAAAGGATGATTTATTTTGTCTTTGCATCTTTCAGCTTCCTTAGCGTTGGGGAGGGGGGGGGGATTTTTCAATTCGGAAATATTTCTATTGTAAGAGCATTATATTTGTACATTTCCTAATTCTACAAAATACTAAGAAAAATATTTAAAATAAAAGATTTGAGTGGTGTTACAACTATTGCACAAAATCCCTATAAATTCAAATTTAATTAATCCTGCTAAATCCTTCAATCCTTCTCAAATCCTTCTAAAATTTATTAAATGATTATGTAAATCTTCTAATGTAGTTTAAACAATTCACGAAAAATGCTTTAGAAGATAAAATTTTTATGAATTCATAATTCAGTACATAAAGGGTTAACTCGTTTTCACGTAAGACGAACAATAACAGTTCAGCATTTGTTTCCGGCTAATATTCCAAACTTCATCATTATATAAATAAAATAATATAAATAAAACACAAATTTAACAGATATGTAAATTGAATGACACACTGGAACCACCGAGATTTTTAAAATAAAAAAGGCTGCTGAAAGTAGCAAAATCTCGTGTAATTTCTTCGGCTTTTAACTCCTGGCATGCGACTAACACTAAAGTATCACATTAAATAAATTTCAAAACTAAAACTGCATAATTGATATTTTTGATATAAAAAGCTTTTTTGTCATGTTAGTGGGCAAACTAATATATTTTAAATGTAAAAAGAAAAAAAAAAGGAAAGGTCAAGTGCGAGTATTACTTGTGTACAGAGGGTTCCATAGAATAAATATATGAATTTGTAATTGTATTATTAAAAAAAAGTTGCTAAAAGAATACTAAGACTTCGTAAAAAACTATACAACGTAGGATTGGGTATAACTGTATATACTAGAAAAATGTAAATGGATATACCATGAAAGCTCAAAGGGATATGGAACCTAAATAATGTCAAATATAGCTATTCTGTATAATTCCTTTTTTAATAGTATCCTAATCTGTTTATGATGAAATTAATTCTGTACTGACAATAAAAGCAGTGCATATTTAAACTTCATTTGGCATTTCATGAAACTAAATTCAGCGTAGTTATAAGCTTTCTTTCTACAGTGTAGATAAAACAAAACCTTTGTTCAAAGTCTAAATTTGGCATTGAGCTAAGCGCGTTTCGAAAGGCGGTCGCAAAGTTGCAACGCCGCCTTGGTCCGTGCCGCGTTTTTCCAGATAGGTTTTTAATTAATTTTTAAAGTCACTCGAGGCGTATTGAGAGCTCCACTCAATGCCAACTAGTCGCGAATCCCATAGTATTTATGCGATTCATTCTAATTAAGGGGTCTCGGGATTCTTAAAGCTTCAAAATTTTAGAAATTTTAATATTTTTGGATGTTAAACTCCTATTATTTCTGAACATTCTGATATAATTGTTTCCTTGACATTCCTATTAGAACAGAATTTATGGCTTTTAGAATTATACCCGCTCAATAGCTGAAGCGGCGTTTCCGAAACTTTGACGTAATTTTTCTCCAAATGACGTTTTTGGGGTAACGCGCAGGATACTTCAAAAGCTTCTGAAATTTTCTAAACATATATCTCATGTTAGTCTGTAGAAACTGAACCTAAAATTTCCTTTTTATTGTTCAAAAAAATATTTTTTTAGGTGATTATACTGTTGAAATTTAAATAAATTCATATTATAACAACTAAATACAACTTTGCATTAAAAAAATGCTTTAAATACAAATTTATTTAGGTTCAGGGTAATTATTACAATCTGAAGTATAAGTATGGCACCAAAATTTTCATTCTAGTTGCAATATCTATTTTATAATCCTGTGCGTAAGCTGTTATACCAATTTTCTGCTCGTCAAATATCTGACAGTTTCGAGCCCCCTATAAGTACTAATTCTGCATCTTGGATTTTTTAAATATATGAAATTAAAGAACATACTTATATCTTTCATCCAAATAAAAACTGTGCTTTAGAATCATATACAATTTAAGACATATAAATGTTGAAAATTGTCTTTTTTCATTTTTTCCAATTTTAAGAGTCCTGAGACCCCTTAAATCAGTCTGTTTTAAACAATTTTACGTTTATTGCTTTTATACTGCTACTGGACATTGCATTACACATATATATTATTAAAAGTTGTTAACTAGGCTTTAAAAGCCGATGGTACATAAAGTCCCTGTCATTATGTATGTCCAAACCGTTCGTATTTTTAAGGATTAATATATCTACTAATTAGCGACGATTTTTTTCGAAAATCATTATCAACAATGCTTTTATACTTCTGCTACGGTAGGTACCTCCAGCGTTGCTCAACACTTTTGCTGAATACCCGTAAATCGAAATTTGTGAGTAACGTAAAAATGCGATTTTCTCAAACTATGCGACCTAGGGTAATCGCTATAATTTTCCTTCAAGGTTTAAATTAACATCTACTAATTCTAATTTTTTCATAATTTTAGTTTCAGTAGATTCGGAATTAAATGGGGGGGGGGACATATTTTTACGCTACATTTTCGACGATATCTTTGAAAATATAATACCTAAAATTAAAAGGAATGTATTCTTGAGGTCAGCGCTACGAAAGTTTTCACACGACACCTCACACGATATACGAAGAAAATATTTTTTTTTTCATCTAGCTGAATTAGCCCCTCTACATTTTTACTGAATATAATTATGAATGTTTGATAATCTGAAAATATGTGGGTCAATAGTTTTTATTACTTCCCCCAATTTGAACTTTCCACGTTCCATAGTTTACGAGTAAAATGGCTGTGACAGACAGACACAGGAGTGATTTTATAATGGTTTCGTTTTTACTTTTTAAGTACGGAACCCTAAAAATTTATTGATTTCAATTTAAAAAACAAAATAGATCTTCTAGTTTTATTAATTAATAGTTTTGAACATAAAGAGTTAAATTAGGAGTTTGGAACATAAAGAGTTAAATTAGGAATCGTTTTCAGCGTAGGAAGCCGTATTTCAGTTGTACAATGCTTGAATGCGTGTGTTCGGATCACTGAAAGCTTTGTTCCGCAATAAATGTGTAAATATTTTATAATGGCCAGCAAAGGAACTTGATTTAAGTCCGATTAAGAACGTCTGGGATATTTTAGTATGCTCTATTAATTCAAATGACAAGTAGTTTTGTATATCAGATGAGCTATGAAAAATGTCATCTGAGACTTTAATTTCATCGTTAGTTATCAAAGTATACTTGTTACATCAATGACAGACAATTAGATCAATTATGTGTAATAAATTTTATATAAGCGATTAAATACGAGTATTTCACATAAATATAAACATAGTGATTAATGTTTTGGGCTTTAGTTAAACAAATTTTGATTTTTTGTTCTTGAATTATTAGTTTTTACGCAAGAATTTTTTAAATTCCAACTGAGTGAAAAATGTCTAGGACAGGAGTCGAACCTGGTACTCTGTCTTAACCTTAATGTGCCAGCGTTCTATCAACTCACGCTTCTGGCCGACATAATTATCTCAAATAACCTGTTGACATCTATGGCTATCTATATTCAATTTGCAATCACTGTAAAAAAAAAAAAAACTAAAAAACGGAAATACTACTGGCAATCTAGACGCCAGTACTATTTCCGTTTTTTAGGGGACTTTTTACCCATACATTACAGAAAATTTTCCGTTTTTCTGATTAAAAACGGAAATTTTTCTGTAATTTATGGGTAAAAATTCCCGTGAAAAAAAACGGAAATAGTACTGGCGTCTAGATTGCCAGTAGTATTTCCTTTTTTTTTAGTCCTTTTTTTACAGTGTATCACACAGTTCAACAGACGGGACCTCGGAACTGTTTAATAATGAATATCTAACTATGAAATTAATTTTATCTCATTCAATTTATATTATAAAAGGACAAACGTATCCGTGTTTAACCCTGACGTAATTTTGACGTTGGCAACATCAGACGATTAAATTTCCCTTTAACTGCAATTTTTTAATTTCCAAAACATCACGCATTTTCAATTTTTATGCAGTTGAATAGGGAAAAATGTACTTTAACATGCAATTTGTTTCAGAACTGTATCGCTATTAACTCTTTTTTATGGTTTTTAAAATGTTTGGAATTTATGGTTTATATTAATGATTAACCTTTAACTGATGTCACAGAAATTGTCACATAACTAGTGTGAAGCGGTCTGTGAAACCGCTGCAACGGAATATGAATAAAAGGCATAATTAACTCATAGGATGGTGTTTTTGTACTAAACTTTTTGCACAGGATTGTTATAATTAAAATTCACCTATTCAAAAGTCTCTGGTGATAGTACTAAAGTTCCAAACGGAACAAAATTTCGGTAGTGTTTGCAGTTAAACTGAAAATTGTAAGTTAAAATATTAAAATTGAAAAAAGCCGGGGTCTGAGAGACCGGTAACATCAGTTAAAGGTTAACATTAAAGATTGTTGTTAAATTAACATTATATTGATCTATCAATTAGTTTTCTCATTTTATCTTCTGTAATTGGTACTACAATTACTTTTTTGCCATACATTCACATCTTTTTCAAGGATATCTAGTGTCTAAAATTTGTAATAAATGTGATTATCGTCTTCCCAGATTAAGAAATTGTTTGTGCGATTCTGCAGCCTAAGTTTGAAAACGGCATGTGCAAATTCCTTTACGCATTGCATTTACAATGATTGCTCAACTGACAAACGATTGTAAAGAATAAACAAGAAAGAAAAATGATGCGTCAAGCATAGATTATGAAACACCTTCCAACACTTTCAGAACAATATAACAAAACTTCACCGCTTAATAAGTTGAAATAGGATGTCTAACTGAAAACTTTAGAAATGTATAACACATTTGAAATGCCAATTTCAGAAATTCTCATCTACAATCGGAAAATTATCCGAATTCTTTGAGCAGCCCTGTATATGTTATAAATATTTCTATCTATATTATATATATAATGGCGCAAAGTATATAACGCTTCCGGAGTGAACTCATCCGGATCTTGATAATTTTTCTTTAAAATCAGCCATTTTATTTCGGCCATGTTAGGCTTAAGCATTCCGATGCCGTATAATCAAACAACTGCCTTATTTAATCTACGTTGTATAACATATATAATTCTTCAGTGTTTTAAAACCTTCAAAAACTATAAAATCGTCATATATATTAAAACGCGAAGGTAAAATTTTAAGAAGACCCATTTCGAGACATCTGCACATGTATCAACCCTGTTCAATTTAGAAGGGTTGTGAACGAGTTCTCGGTGGCTGAGCGGCCTAACACAGCAGTTTATAAGGCCGGTATTTTGTAGTGGATAGCAGGTTCGAGTTCGAATCCAACGCCCGCCAAAATGATTTCTGTAATATTTTTCGCGATAAGTTTTTTTCAATAATGACATATTTTATTAGGAGAAGAAGTAATATGATTTTTATTTTATTATTATTATTTGAATGCTTTATAATTAAATAAAATTTAACGCTGAACAATATTTAAAATAATAATAATAATAATTTTATATTTAAAATATTTAAGCTAAAATATTTTTAATGTAATTATCAATTAAATAAATTAAGCTGATCAACACTTTTTGTTATATCACCTGACCATTATCAAGATTATATGTGTGTGTCAGAAAGAAAGGCCTGCCTTTCTTTTCCTTAAAAAAAGAAAACGGAAAGAAAAAAAAATATTCATATAAGAACTATTAAAAAAATTACCTTGATATCCATTGTTTAATATTTAAAAAATGTATAAAAATGTAAAATAAAATTCGAGTAATAAAAATTATATGCTGCACCAAGTTTGAAATTTGGGCTTTTAGAGAATGAGATTTATAAAAAATAAAATTCATGGCAGCTTTTAATGGTCATGTAGTTAAAAAAAAAATCATAATAAATAAATAAAAATAAATACTGTTATTTTTTCGAAAAAAATGAGACCATAGTAAATAAAAATAAATGCTCTACCCACTATTTTTAGTTAAATTTCTGGTAAAAAGAAGCATAATTGGTTGTAAATTATAAAGTTAAAATTCTGTGACTCTCTACCACTTTAAAGAAATAGGAATCACTTATGCAATATAGAAATTTGTCACAATTTTAATAATTAATTTAAAAGCAATTCATTAAAAATTCAAGAATGTTTCTAATGAAACATTCAAGTTATTTACCGTCAAATCTTGACGGGTACCATCTAGTTAATTATATTCATGCAAAAATTTAGTTCAGTTAGGAAATACATACCTCCGTTGAAAATTCTCCTTCAGCAATTTCCACTAATAAGGATAAAGGTACCTGAATTCTTTTTGTGCGGCTCTGTATACGAGGTACAGAATTTATACACAACGTGTAACATGCAAAAAACTAGTTACATTTAAAAGCGCATACCTAAATTGAAAACTCACTTCCAGCAATTTTTGCTCAAAGACACAATTGTAACCGATTTCTTTCGTGTGTCCCTGTAAATGAACGATAAATGCTATGATTTCCCTATTCTATAGTAATCATCTTCTAATGAAATTCAGTGATTTATATCAATTTCAATACATTTAAATAGCATAATGTCATTAAAATACTCTGCAAACGATTTTTTCCATTTACCCTAGTGTAACGGAATTATTTTGAGTGCCCCTGTAAATGAACTATTAATGCTACACACTTCATAATCAATATCGAATATGCTACGGTATAAAAATCATTAACATATATCAATTGTACGAAAATTCAAGTATATTTACGTGAGTTAGAGCGTGGTCAAACGAACAGACAAACCGAATTTGTAAACACTTTTCAACTTTGTTGTAAAGTGTTAAAAATTGAATATCCTTCTCGAGTAATAATTTTTTTATATGCAAAATATCATTGTAATATATTTCACAATACTTTGTGGTGTAACATTAATGGTAAAATTAGTAGACCTATCAATTACAGTTTATCTTCTTAAGTTCTGAAATTGATATTACAATTATTTTTAAACGGAAAGCCTTTCTAACGTCTTTCCTAAGAATATCTAGTTTCTAAAACTATACTAGTTTTGGTTTTTATTTCATCATATTATTGTTCTGACAATTCTGCCGCCATAAATGTTTAAAATTGATATATGCAAATCACCTATTACCTATCTTCTATCTCTATATAAAATGCAAGTGGAAATTTCGTTCCGTCTGCGTATAACTTGAGTTCTGCTGAATGGATTTTAATGGAACTTGCACTGTTATAGCTAGATAATTTATCAAGGAATGTTTTAATATGTAATATATCAATCTACGTTGCTTTGTTATAGAATTATGTGGGAAAGTTCTATAATCAGGTGAATCCGATTATGAAAGATTAACCTTTTTAAAAAGATTATGCTGAATGTATTTTGATGGACTTTGCACTGTTAGTTACATAATTTTTCAGGAACTATAACATTTTCAGGTTTATAACATATCGTTCTACATTTAATTATAGAGCTATGAAAGGTAAATTTCATAAAGCAGGTGAACCCAATTATTAAAGATAAGCCTTTTCAAAAAATGCTAAAGAATGGTTTTATATATGATTTGGACTGTTAGATAAATTAAGCAAAAATAAAATATAAAAATTATATGCAAAAATTGCATCCCGAATTGCAAAACTTACGTTGATTATTCATCGGAAACATAACTGTTGAAATTTAAAATAAGACTTAATTTCTTTTTCAAGAAATAGTTCTTGATCTGCAAAATATCACTGCAAAATGTTTCTCAATATTTTGCAATCTAGTGTTTAAGTTTTTGTTGTTAATATTTTAACAGATCTATCAGTTACCGTTTTCGCTGATTAACTTCTATAACTGACACTAGAATTACCTGTTAATTGTAAAGCCAGTTCTTCCCTAAGGATATCAATCCATCAGAAGCGCTTATAATCCTAGATGTCAATTATCAGATCAAATATAATTGCGATCTCAAACGTTCCTCCATTTGTAAAGGATTAGAAAATGAAAAAAGATAAAGATTTATGAAAAAAAGAAAATCTTCATTAACTTTTGATCAGATTTAATGGTACTGTTTTAATATGCAACTTTAAATGAATTACTGAAAAAGTCAATGAAATTCACTGAATTCAATTTTTATTATTTTTTAATTCTGATTGCAGAGTATTGTGTAGAATGTTGTTCGTCATATTTTCTGAAAAGAACTTTGCACATTATAAACTCTGCAAATTATAAACAAAAAACTTGGCGAAATTTGGGACTGTTTTTATAAAAACCTTAATTTCTCTACGAGTATGCATGCTATCCTCATAAAAATGAACACAGTATATTACAATAAGCTACTTATTAATAATCTCAAGTTTGAACGCTTTTGCTACATAAGTTTTTACAGGATAAAAAAGATATTCGTTCTTTTTTCAATTTGTTGCTGATCCCCTGTGGGGTTCCGAGAAAAAATCTTCTTCGAAATATATGACTTATACTATACCGTTTACACACCTGCAGTTTCAGATTAATTCCTCATGTATTTTTCTAGATATTTAACAAAATGTCTAAAATCGCAAGTGACCGGTCACTTTGGCCATATAGAGTGTATATACAGGGCCGTGCAAAGAGAAAACTGCGCCCGGGGCAGCGTGTCAATTTGACGCCCCCCCCCCCTCCTTCAAAATTGATAAAGGGCAGAAACAGAAATAAATTATATTGAATAAATATTTTGCGTTTATTTTAGAACTTTAAAAGATTTAATTTTAATTCAGAAATTCCAAACAACTAAATAACAGAAAAGAAAATTGCACTTATTTGTTAATGAGATCATGATGCTTTGCGACAGATTTTTCTTAACCTTTCTCACATATTTTTCTAGCCATTTTTAGTTCTTGTTAGTCTTTAAGCTGCAGAAAATGGGTAAAAATCGCTAACAATCAGATTGGAAACAGGTATGGTCCCTTCAACCAATAAGTACTAAAAAAGCAAAACAAACAAAAAACCTGCAGAACATAATGTAAAAATTAAAAATAAATTATAATTTCAGTACATTAATTAAGGAAGATAACTGAAACAATGTTTTAATTAATATAAAATATAATATCAGGCAAATAATTTACTTCCATTTAAATTTTTTTTGCGTTTAGGGTAACAAAATCGTTTTATGTGTAAAGATTGTGACACACTGAATTTTATAGAAAATAAATTCAGGTTGCTTAATCTCTCGACTCATAGTAGATCTTAAGTAGTTTTTTACTATTTTATTGTTACTGGAATACTTAAAAATTATGTACGCTGTCTCCATGTTTTTGTAATTCCTTGTTTTCACAAAGTTAAAATTATCTAGCAACTAAAGGATTTCTAAATGATCCATTTTATAAAAGTTCTTATCTAATGGTAGAAAAAAGGTTTTCGCGTTTAAAACCTCGCTTAACAATTAAAGTCCATTCAAGTCAGCAATAAAGGGCAAGGTCCAGGCAATATTAACAGATTTTCGATAACTGATTTTAGATTCGCACCAGCCAGAAACTCAAATTCTTGTTTTACATTTCTCAGTTTCTTAAACCTCCAGTTCAGTTGCACGGTTATATATATAGTGTCTCTACATAACACGAAATCCTTCACATTCATATATAAATTTCCACTTTCATCAAGAGCTTCGTAGTCAAATTGTTCTGCGAATTTTACGTTTTCTGTTTTGCTCAAATAAGGACTTTACATTTACAGACATAACCAAATCTTCGCTTTCTTGTTCAAAAAAGTCCTCTCTTATTGTCTGAAATGTGTTTTTTAGTGTTTCAATCAGTTTGCTGGCAATCAAAACACTGACAGTTTCTTTCTTTTTTTTTTTTCGTGAGAATAATATTAACTTTTTCTATTTCATTTAATGATGTGTCAAACTACTAGGCCGTAAATAAAGAGGAATTTCTTTATTTGCTTTAATAAGCTTTTTGCTCCTGAGTAAGTTTACTCATTTTACTTCATTTTTATAAGGTCTTCCAGAGCTTTTAAAATCTGTGGCAATTGTTTGTAAACTGCAGATATAGCTTTATTTTTTTCATGACCATAGAGTATCGCAATGTTTCTTTAAATAAACTGATAAGAGGGACATAAGTATATCCCTTCTTACAGTAGAAGAGAAGAAAAAAACAAACACATTTTATGCAGTTCCGGACATTTTTGAACATACACCAGCAGCACGAACTCAAAGTTTAGAGAATGTGCAGAACATGGTAAAAAATAGACGAATTTATTTACTTCGATGATTCGAGCTTACACAACATTATATCGGGAAACCATATTTGTACCATATCACAACATTGAGCTCTGAGGGGTTGATATTGGTATTGTTTATAACGGCCAATTATCTACAAGTTGGATATAGTAGGCCGGAGTGGGATGGGAGTGTCCTCTGTAAGATCTTTCTAAGGGAACCTAACCCGTATTTACGCAAGGTTCGAAGAAAACTACGGACAATTTCGAACGATTAGGCTGACGTGCACGATTGGGTCGAACTCAGCACCTCCCATCCACTATCTTTGAGAACAGAACTTCTCGTGCAGCTGTGAATGTCGAGATTGTCGGACATTAGCTTATCTTAAATTTCTTATGCTATTTTTTTTTCTTTTTTTTTGACTTGATGTAGTCAAGAAAGCTTTCCACGAATGAAAATTTTCTATTTTCGGTATCGTATAATTTGCGTCATTTGTTCTTTGTGAGGTGTACTGGATTCCTAAACTGGACTGTGTTTAAAATTCAATAACTTGCAAATGGTTGCAATTATTAAAAGAAATTCTTGCAGGAGAGTTATGTAAGATATTAGAAGTATTTTTACTGCGGTTCTCGGTTTTAGTTTCAAATAGCAGACATAGATGGAGGTCTAAACTGAAATCCCTAGCATCATGCGAAGGAAGAAGGTTAAATATATAGAATAGGCCCCTAAAAATAAGATTGTATTGGAGAATGAGACCCACTCCATACATTTAACCTCCTCTTTTCGCATCAGTGTAGGGCGATTTCAGTTTTGGCCTTGATTGAGCACCTATAGCGTTAGATGTTGTCTTTATAGTACTTGTGTGGTATAGTACTTGCTGGCATAATTGTCAATTCAGTATAAACTTGATTGATTTTCACGAATATGAATTAATAAAGTATACTGCTGTAACCCGAATTGACTATAAACCTGTTTAATTTTTCAACAAATCATCGATATTTATGTTGTAATGTGAAATTGTAAAACTGCAGTATAAGAATTGAAAAAGTCATTTGTAACGCAAGCAGCTAGTGGATTTGGTCTGCCGCTCCGGATTGCACTATCACTCTAAAGCGTAAGCTGAGTTCCCGAGGTGGTCATCCCTGCTTGCAGCGCCATCTATAGTTGCTAGTTGGAACTAAAGCCGGGAATCGAGGTACAAAAATTACTGACATTTTACATTACCTTCCCGCAATTTTTTTTTTTTTAATAGCTGTCACCATTTACAGGTTATTGAATTTTAAAAACAGCCAGTCCATTTTAGGACACTCGGTACATGGAGTGCGATCGAACGAAATTGAAAAATACCTTGCTTTATTAATTTCTTATACAGTCATTTTTCTTACTTCATTGTCAAGAAAGTTCATAATTTCATCCTGAATATATTTTGCCATTTATCTTTTTCACTTTCAATAATTTTCACTTTGGCTGTTTTCATATTTGCTGTCGATTACGTGATTTAATTTTAAACGTCTCTCAAGTTTCTTTCGGCGAATGCATGCATTCCTGTGTTCTAGAGCATTTTTATGCTCAGGAATTTTAGGATTTAATTTCTTCCACAGGAAAAACCTACAATCTGGATTGGCTAACTTTGGAGGGCGATCATGATAATTGGTGAATAGTAAAAAGAGAAAACAAAATATAGTGATTCCAATTAAATTATCCAATAAGCCGCAATCACCGTTAATAATTTCTCCACTAGGTATAATTTTCTTGAACGTTAATTTGGAAAATTGTCGCACTTATGCAATCGCAGATTTTATGTAATTGGCATTTTCATCCTGTGCTGGATCTTTTTTTAACAGCAAAGTAATGACGGAATGACTATAAGAATGATCTCATAGTTGAATCAGAATAGGTTAGCAATTCATATTCACTGAGTGTGACAGGTGGCAGAAACTTTTGTATACGATATAAAGGGCCCGCAGAATGCAAAAGTTTAAGAAACACTGCAATAAAATATCACAAAAGCATATTATAAAATCAACAGATCTAAAGAGCTCAATGAAAGGTAAAAGTGAACAACGCAATAATATTAAAAATGAAAAATGTACATTGTACATACTTCCATTGGGAAAAATATTCCCGATATGTAAATATATACATTTATAATGAAGGGAACGAATATTTTTTCCAACTGGATTAAATCATATTCAAAGCTGGAGTAGCACAGTTGAAGTTTATTCCAACAGAGCGAAAAATGTCCAGACCAGGGATCGAACCTGGATACTTGGCGTGCCGTGCCAATGCCTTACCTGTTAGGCTATCCGGACCGATACCTGGCTGACATAATTCACTCTTATTAGTTGGACTTGGCTGCGAACTGCAGCACTAGTTTCATTCATCCGAGCTATAACTATAGCATTTACATGATGAAACACGAAACTACTTTAACACGGAAACTCCTGTATACCATGTAATTAGGTCATAATTAAGGGAACGAATATTTTTTCCAACTGGATTAAATCATATTCAAAGCTGGAGTAGCACAGTTGAAGTTTATTCCAACAGAGCGAAAAATGTCCAGACCAGGGATCGAAAATAAGAATATATATACATTTAGTTTTACAAAAATATACAGTCGTGGCCATAAGTTTAGAACCACCACTGAAAATTAAGATCCAGACAATAAATTGAATACTTACTCGTTAGTAAAATTATAAACTCTGTTTAATACACGAATATTACATTTCTACGCATATAAATCACATACATTAAATACAAATTTTACAGAAAAATAAATATTTTGTTGGTCCACCGTTAGCTTTCATTACGGCCTGCAAAAGTTTTGGCATGCTCTCTACCAGATTTCGGCAGTATGCAGCTGATAATTCTTTCACCCAAACTTCCTTAATTGCTTTTCCAGTTCCTTAGCACTTGTTGGCTATTTCTCAGAGACCTTGAGCTTTAAGAGAGTCCGTAAGTTTTCAATTGGATTCAAATCGGGACTGTTTCCAGGCCAGTCAAGGATTTGAATTTTCTTCGTCTTCAAGAACTGAGTAACAATTTTAGAGCGATGACATGGTGCACCATCATGCATAAAAACTGTGCATTTATGAACGGCCATGTGTAATTCTAACTTCTCCTTCAACAAATCCACGTATTTTTTGCCATTCATAGTCGTTCCTGGAGGTAGGAAGAACAATGCAGCCGTTCCGTTCATTGATTAAATGTCTGTAAAGTGTAACGTTCATCGAATCGCTTTCCATTAGGTCTACGGACAAAGTACTTGCGTGTAGAGAACTGATCTATGATAGATTCGTCCGAAAAAAAACCCGTTGCCACTGACGAATTGTCCATTTGGCATGTTTCTAGGCAACGTCTCAGCGCTTAGCTGTCATGGCCGCTGTTAACCTGATTTTTTTTCGCAGGTTTATGGGATTTTAAGTGAAAGTCGTCGAACAAACGCCGACTTACTGTTCTACGACTGACATCCGCACCTTTTGCAAGCAGTACTGGCCGCATCTTGCTTGAAGAACTCGTTGGAGAACGAACTGCTATTCTCCTAATGAAGTGTTCATCCCTAGGTTTTGTTTTACGAACTCGACCACACCTTTCGGCATCAACATAAGTCCCTGTTTCTTTAAATTCATTCTTACTCCGTCTTACTAGTTCACTAATTAATCATTCAGAATATCCTTCATTGTGAAGAATAACAATTTATGCACGCTGAGCTTCAGAAACTGACGATTTTTGACCCATTTTCATGGGTTTTCAAAACTTGTAAAACAAGCAACAATTGCATCTGCGACGTTTATTAAGCCGCTATCAGATTCACCGACTTTTCGAGCAACCAACTTTACAGCCGATTTTAACCCCAACTTTTTCCATTTGAAAGGGAGAAAAAGGTTACAATTGTCTTTGCTAAAGTTGGAGGAAAACCCGGGAAAACCAGTACTACTAGTACCAGCCGTCAATATTTATCGCATTTTCGTATCAATCGCTTATCTCTGATTCGCTGAAATGTTGAAAGGTGGGGGGAAAAGTTGTGGCTAGGACAGACTTTTTTGAGATGCGGATAAAAAGTTGGGGATATTGCTGCTTGCTATCACACTGGGTGTCGAGACAACATTTCGCGAAAAGTTGGAGGAAATCAAGAGTTGGCTCAAAAATTGCTCGAAAAGTTGGTGAATCTGATAGCGGCTTTACTCAAAGATCAAACGAAAAGTGAATACAGTACTCTACTGCCAGACGGAATGACACCATCTAACGCAATCGATTTGATTTATGACGTTATCAGTGGTTTCAATTGTAACAAAACTAGTTTCTGCACGGTGGTCCTAAACTTTTGGCCATGACTGTAGAATATCGAAGAGTAAAAAAAAAAAAAAAAAATCCAATGAAAATGATCGACGACAATAATAAAAAAAAAAAAACGGAAATTGGTAGCACAAATTTGGCGCCCCTAAATTCCCGCGCCCGGGGCGACCGCCCCCTTCGCCCCCCCCTTTCGCACGGTGCTGTGTATATATATATATATATATATATATATATATATATATATAGATAGATAGATAGATAGATAAAACAAAACATGTCACAGATTTAATACAAAAAATACACGCTTTTATTTTGTAAAAAATGACGTCATTTGTATCCGAAGAATTCCATATTTACGATCCTGTCTTAAACAACATCTATAAAAAAGTATGCATAGGATGTCATTATCGCAGAATAATGCACTACCAAATCATGTTGACTAACAAATCATGAAATAAAATTTTTGCAATGAGCAGTAAAAGATTATTTTGTACAAAAGCCCATATATCATCAAACATTCAATTTATTCATGTTTTAAAAGCCGTATACTGTTTTTACTGTTCTTTTTCAAGTTTTTGGAAAGTGGTGATAAATTTGGTTGAAAACTATGTATTCTATCAACAAAAAACTTTTCACAGAAACGTTCACGCTTTCACAAAGATGCATGCTATGCTTACACAAGTGCGCACTAACGTTAAACAGGACCCACATAGTCTTTTGCTACAGTGACAGATCTTTTTGAGCATTTCTATTACATAGG
This sequence comes from Maratus speciosus, assembly GCA_963932465.1. Lineage (NCBI taxonomy): Eukaryota > Metazoa > Arthropoda > Arachnida > Araneae > Salticidae > Maratus > Maratus speciosus. The sequence goes on along the minus strand of OZ010795.1, from coordinate 326,632,417 downwards.
GGGATCGCAAACATTATTTCATTATTAAATTTATTGTTGGTTGCTATTTCCGCGACTAAATCTACACTGAAAAATATGAAATCGAACATGTTCTTTACATCCTTCAAGTTCCAACACTATTCGTCGAAAATTTTCAGTAGATATTCGCCAAACCGTGTACAACTGAAAGCGTCCGGTCACTACCCTGTAATTTTTGGACATCAGTGTATGTTTACTTAGTGATTTTATTTTTGTTTATTAATAAATGTTCTAAGATTAGTTTTATGCATTTTTTCACACTAACATCTGTATTAATTACTGCTAATTATGAAAAGTCGATCGGGTATCTCATAGATACGAGTCGAGCACCAATACGAGACCTCAGTACGGGTCTACACAGGTAGGAATTTCCAGGCCCGAGCCCGGTACGGCACGGCCCGAACCAAAGATATCTTTTCACGGCCCGTTTCAAAAACTAAAAGTTCAACCCGGCCCGTATAAAAATTAATGAAATCGGATCCGACTCAATTTCCACAGAAAATAAAGATTTTTCTTAACATACAATTAAGATTTTTGTCTACTGCATACATATTTATTTATGAGAAAATTTAACATTATAGATTACTATATAAGGACCCCAGAAGCCAAGGGGTATCAGTGACAAAATTGAAAAAATTGAACTAAGTGCACAGACGACCTGGAAATATGCTTTTTTTCTTTTCAGGTAAAGAAATATGAGTGATTTTCTAATTATGTGTTGTGTTTTAAAGATCAACCATTTTGTCGAATAATGATCAATATTGAGTAATTTAAAGAAAATGTCCCTCCGTTTTTTTTTTCAAATTTATTGAAATAAGAGTTCAAAGACCACTGTGAAACAAGCAGCAGTTTCCCATTTCAATTCAATCAATTATTATTGATCTTCATCTTTAACGTCAATTATCTTTGAACTCAATTTACTCCAAATCGGAATTTTGTCACTTGTTCCCCTTGGCTTTTGATGTCCTCATATATTTTAGATTGCTATATGTTCGCAAGCCGTAGAATGGAGAATAACATTAGTACCGACCCGCCATGTAGGCCCAGTATGTAGAAAGAAAATGTAAGCCGTATCCTAGCCCGGGCAGAGTCTGCTGAAATAATTAAGCCCTGATTTAGACATGATGCAATTGACAATGCCGTTCTCATACGCTGGAAAAGTTATATTTCTATACTCATGCCAATCTAGCATCGGTTCGTGAAGCACTTTCATACTTATCCTCGTCTCAGTTACCTCCATCGAAAATTTTTCATATTTTATTGATTTAGTTCGATCCTCTTAAATTTTATATCGGGCCGAAATTTTTCATCGGCTCGGCCTGTTAAAAAGTCTTTAATTCACAGGCTCGGCCCGCCCCGATGGACAATTTTCCCTTCATTTTTCCAGGCCGGCTACGAGCCTCGGGTCAAACTCGAGACCGTGCAGGCCTATAGATGCCAGTGACGCGATTGAGGTGCTGTTAAATAATGATGTGTCTTGTGTTACGTTAACAAGTACGAAAAATACTTTCACTTACAAGTAGAAAATGACAGGTTTATGTCACAAAAAACGGTTCTTCTGGAGTTTAGAAAAATACTACCTGACAAGCTTCTTCGGAATTATTCTGCATCAAATTACTGTCATCCGTAGACTTTTTACGTCAGATTTTACGCTTCAGTTAAAATGACAGTACGCTGACTTGTTCCTAAGAACTTAAATATGAATATCCCTGAAATCGTTTGGCAATGTCCTTGCACTTTATATTGTATACATGGTCATAAATAATGTTATTGAAATGTTGGTATTTAGAAATGGCAGAAAAAAATCTCTAGATTTTTTCTAGTATTTTGACTTGACTGGCAGGGATAAGTTGGTAAAGAATTACGGGATTTATTACGGAAGGTTTCTGATAAGAAATTACATATTTTATAGCAGTTGGGCAATGACAAGAGCATATTTTGTTAAAAAGGCCATTATGGTATGAATTCTGATGAAATCCGTATAAAAGGGTTTAGCTGGATAAGCATAGCGAAATGGCCCCCCACGGCCGATGTTTGAAATAACATGTGTGGTAATAAGGCTGACCATGAGAATACAATATAGAGTGATTTTAGCCTCTGACCTTAAACTGTCCTTGAGATAATCGGGGAAGTATGCGCCGGCACTACTATTTTTCAAATACGTTTTTCTCAAAAAGTACAAAAATTAAAAAAATGAAACCAACACCAGTTATTGAAGAATATATTAGTTCACATTATATATTTTTTTCACATTTTTACAAAAATTTTAACATAGAAAAATAAAAATATTTTGAAAAGAAAATTATTAATATAGTAATTTTATATTTACACCAACCAAAAAATTACAGAATAAGCCTCAAAGTATGTACTTTTAAGAAAAAAATTTTCGTTAAAATCGAAGAAGCGCTTTTTGAATTATAAAAAAATAATGTTAGCAACTTGCTAAAATATTCGTAACTTTTCCTGTTTGCATTTGCAGAAATACGCTACTATCAATGCATTGGTCTATTCGAGACATTTCCACTCCGGCAGGATGCGCAATGCGCCAAAATCAGAGAATGTTTCCATACATACCACTTCCCTATTAGGTTCGTTTCGTGTTTTTAAACATTCTGCTATTTTGGAGTACTGCGCATCCTTCTCTCATAGTAATATCAAGTCGATGGTGTAGTCCATTGTGCAGGTGAAGCTATAGGGGTTGTAAATATATAAGGTTATCAAAATTTTGGTTATTCCGGATCCCCTCCCAAACTTCCGATATCATACGTTATCATTCCTCGAATCCCCCTCCCCCTAATAATATTACCAGTGTTTAAAAATTCTTTTTATTTTTACAATTGTTTTCCTTTTTTTCTTTTTATACGTTTGCAATGATATACAGGTATGGTTGTACATTTTTTATTTGCATATTTTACTTATTCAAATAAAGAGAAGAAATTCATAAGATGTCACTGTTATATAAGAAATAACTTTATACCAAATAACATTTTAAAGAAATATTATTTAAAAGTTTTTAATAACTGTTTGTTACATAATGCATTGAACAGTAATATTGTCTTCTTGCACTTCGCCCTTGAAGTGCACAGAACTTCTTGTAAACAAAACAGGCGGATAACATTCTTCCCCAACTTTTACTAGCAAAAATAACAAGTATAATTTCGAATCTGGTTTCTCTAACAACGAATTATATACGCATATGGCAGGAGAATATTAATGGCGAACGTTGGGTTATTCCCTATTTTGGAATGAAATGTTTTATAATCATTCAATGGTTTTAATTATAACTTTGTATTTTCATAAAAAAAAAGAAAACAGACTTAAAAAAATTAAGATATCGGATGTAAAGAAAAAATACCAAAAAAGTAAATTTTGTTTTGATCAAAAATGATAACGATGTATAACGATATCAAATGATAACCATTTTCCCCCTACAGATATCCTACGATGTCAAGCGCCAGACTGCCACCCCCCCCCCCCCCACACACACACGCGCTCCCTCCTAAAGTGATACGTTATATATGTACACTGTTCAGCCCCATAGCTTTCTTCTATGTGAAAATCATCGTAGGCAAATGTTACCGTTTTGTTTGTCAATTCTTGATATTATTATGCGAGAAGGATGCGCAGTACGCCAAAATAATAGAATGTTTACAAACACGAAACAAACCTATAGGGAAGTGATATGTATGGAAACACTCTTATTTTTGGCGCACTGCGCATCCTGCATGAATGGAAATGTGACAAATCGACCAATGCATTAATAGCAGCGTATTTCTGCAAATGCAAACAAGGAAAGTTACGAATATTTTAGCAAGTTGCTAACATTATTTTTTTTTAACTCAAAAAGCGCATATTCGATTTTAACGAAAAATTTTTTCTTAAAAGTACATACTTTGAGGCTTATTCTGTAATTTTTTGGTTGGTGTAAATATAAAATTACTACATTAATAATTTTCTTTTCAAAATATTTTTATTTTTCTATGTTAAAATTTTTGTAAAAATGTGAAAAAATATATATATTGTGAATTAATATATTCTTCAATAATTGGCGTTGGTTTCATTTTTTTAACTTTTGTACTTTTTGATAAAAACGTATTTGAAAAATAGTAGCGACGGCGCATACTTCTCCGATTATCTCAAGGACAGTTCAAGGTCAGAGGCTAAAAACACTCTATATCGTATTCTCATGGTGATCCTTATTACCACACATGTTATTTCAAACATCGGCTGTGGGGGCCATTTCGCCATGCTTATCCGGCTAGACCCTTTGAATGTTTTCTGTCTTCCTAAAAAGATCATTGCAAAAAGCACATTTTCGTATCCGCAACTGTTCCAGGAATACAATCAGATCATGCCTAAAAAACGTACAAATAAAAAGGAAAGTGTCCAGTTAAACTGATGGCATTGAGCTCAAAGTCTATTCACACTAATTGTATATTATACTCTTATTTCAAAGAATAATTAATGCTCCTCGAAAAATAAAGAAATCGAAAAAATCCCATTTAGCTAAATTAAGAGCGGGGGATTAGCTCCCCGTCCCCACCTCTTATACTTAACCAATGAATCTTTCAAATCAAATCAGGGAAGCGCCTTATCAGAATAAACCGGTATGCCAAATTTCAAACAAATCGGATAATTTTGCATGAAAAACACATTTACCTACATCAAGGGGGGATTAGTTCCCCGTTCCTCCCCTTTACACTTAACCAATGAACCCCCAAAACTAACAAGGGAAGCGCCTTATCAGAATGAACCTATATCCAAAATTTGAAGCAAATCGTATATTTCTATAGAGTTATCGCGTTACGTACCTTCAGAATCTGTAGGCACATTATCTCTCAGGCTCTGATAGCCTGTGAGCTAAAAAAGTTAACCATTGGCGACTCGTCTGAGAAGGGCACTAATGCATGGTTCCGACTTTTAGGATTTTTTGTTACCACTATTTCAAATATAAATCTTCGTCTTATTTAATCGTACGAATTGTTTAATTAAATAGGGCAAAGATTTTTATTTGAAAATTGCGGTGACAAAAAAGCATAAGTTGGAGCCATGCATGTAGCGTCTTAAAAAGCTAGTTCCATTTTTTTTTTCTTCTGTGTCCCGAAACACCTAAAAATATTAAATTCCATACATCCTTTAATAAGAAACCTTTTTAATCTTTTCTGACATAGTTGAAAGGTGTTTATGACTTCATTTGTCTGTCTGCCTGTCCGTGCTCTAACTCTCGTAAGTATACTCTGATTACCATAAAATTTCTACATGTTATTGAGGTTTACTTTAAAATATTCGGTATGGGAAATGAAGGGTGTAGCATTTATAGTTATTTTACAGGGACATACAAAAGAATTCCGTTACATTACTGTCTATGGGGGAAAAACCGTTTGCGGGGTTTTGTATTGTTACGATATTTCAGACATAATAATATTAAAATACTCCATATTTGGCGAGGAGGGGCGACTACAACAGAATTTTTAAGGAGTATCTAATAAATAGCATTTATAGTTCGTTTACAGAGACGCACAAAAGGAGAAAATTACATTATGATCTCTTGGAGAAGAATCATTTGCGGTGCATTTTTGTGATGTCATGATACTTCAAACATAACATAATTGCTTAAGTGCTCTGCAAGTTTTCAATAATTATAGAGTGCATAACATTTACCGTTTATTGACAGAGATACACCGAAGAATTCGCTTAACCCTTTCCGGCGCGGAGTACGTCTGTTTGTAAAATAATGAAATGATGGACTGACACCGGAATTCACAAACGAATTTATTGGAAAATATGAACTTGCTTATTTTCTCGTAATTTATAAAAGGAAAATTTTAATTAAATAATCTTGGTGCCATTTGTCAGTTTTGGAATTAAAATTAGGTGTCCTGTTTTGTGGATACCACCCGCTAAAGGGTTAAAGGGCTGACTTAGATCTTTAATTTCTGGAAGTACGTTTTCCCCTGTGGAATGCATTTTTAAATGTATCCAATTTTGAATGTATTAGGTAGTGCGTATAAATTCTGTAGATTGCATACAGGCTACATGAAAGACTTCGCTTACATTACCGGATATAGACAGAAAATTGCGGAAAATAGATTTTTAATGAATTATGTGCTTTTTAAATTTCCTAGTTAGATAATCTTTTCATTCTAGGAAAAGATGAAATTTCTTAGTATCTTGTTAGTCTTGCAAAGTGTTTCATAATCTCCACTTGATGCATGATTTTCCGTTCTTGTAATAATGAACAGATTTGGTAATATTTTTTTTAATAATAAATGTCAAAATCAATTTCAAAATGGAATTCGTTACTTATTTTTAGGGTTCCGCACTTAAAAAGTAAAAACGGAACCATTATGAGATGACCCCTGTGTCTGTCTGTCTGTCTGTCACAGTCATCTTACTCATAAACTATGGAACGTGGAAAGTTCAAACTGGGGGAAGTAATAAAGACTATTGACCAACATATTTACAGATTATTAAACATTCACAAATATATTTAGGAAAAATGTGAAGGGGCTAATTAAGTTACTTGGAAAAAAAAATATTTTATTTGTATATCATGTGGGATATCAGGTGAAAGCTTACGTAACGCTGAACTCAAAAATGCATCTCTTTTAATTTTAGGTGTTATATTTTTAGAGATATAGTCGAAAATGTAGTGCAAAAGTATGTCCCCCCCCCCCCTCTATTTACGAATCTACTGAAACTAAAATTATGAAAAAATTAGGGATAGTAGACGTAAATTTAAACCTTGCAGGAAAACTACAGCGATTACACTAGGTCACATAGTTTTTGAGAAAATCGCATTTTTCCGTTACGCACAAATTTCTATTTTCGGGCATTTAGAAAAGGTGTTGAGGAGCGCTGGAAGTATTTATCGTAACAGATGTATAAAAACATTCTTGATAATGATTTTCGAATAAAATCGTCGTTAATTAGCCGAGATGTACGTCGCCCCTTGCACCTCTTGTGTATGTCCGTCTGCATTCACCTGGATTCACTAACAGGGCTGGATTCACTAACGAGCCCCAACGTGTCGGGGAACATACCGGGAGAGACGTTAAGCTCTAAGGGGCAGGCCTAGCCGGCCCTGAGCAGTCTCTCTTAAGCTGCCTAACCCTTAAAGACATGGATGGTTTGAACATACATAATGACAGGGGCGGCGTACTCTGTGTATACCATCGGCTTTAAAAGCTTAGATAACAACTTTTAATGATTTATTTGAGTAATGCAGTAGTATATTTGTCTAATGCCCAGCAGCAGTATAAAAGCAATTAAAAAAAACTAATTTAATTAGAATTAATCATATAAATACTATGGGATTCGTGACTAGTTTGCATTGAGTGGTTCACTCAATATGCCTTCCGTGTCTTTAAAAGTTAATTAATACCCTGCCTGAAAAACGCTGCACGGACCAAGGCAGCGTTGGAACTTTGCGACCTCTTTTCGAAGTGCGCTTAGAACAATGCCAAGTTTAAACTTTCAACAAGGGTTTTGTTTTAGCCACACTGTAAAAAGAAAAGATTATTACTGCGCTGAATTTAGTTTTATGAAATGCGAAATGAAGTTTAAATATGCACTACATTTATTGTCAGTTCCTAATTAAGTTCATCATAAACAGATTAGGATAAGATTAAAAAAAGTTATACAGAATAGCAATATTTGATGTTATTTAGGCTTCATATCTCTTTGAACTTTTATGGTACTAGGGGGCTCGGCCCCCTACGAGCTACGCTCGCCAATCCCCGTTCAGACACCGCAGTTCCTAAAAGCACACTAATTTGATCGGCTTTAAAAAGATTTTGAAAGATTGAATTATAATTTAAAAAACAGTGGCAATCTCCATATAAACGGGTTTCTATTCATTTCTCTTTGATTGGGAAATTTTAAGGAAAAATCAGCTGCTGTTAAAAGATACTGTGTCTGTTTTCCTCTTTGATTAAATAAAACCAGTTAAACCTTTCAAAATAAGCTAATATAAAATGAATTAAGTAAACAGAGTCTTTGTCTCCCGATATTTTTTAACAAAGCAAAGAGAAAGTTCTTTTAAATAAGACATATTAAGCAGGCTCTCATGTCAAGCACACAAGTCGTATGTTTGTTGTTCAATAAATAAATGAAAGACATTTTAAATGTATCGTTTTTAATATCACGCAATTTTCACCAAACTTTTCTCCTTTTAATATTTACGTAAAAATACTTTTGTTAGAAATGAAATATTATTTGCGCTGTCCCAACAAAAATAGTTGAAAAGTTCATCTCGAAATATCAAATTAATATCTCGCGCAATTTTTTAATTTAAACTGTTTTGTAATATTATTTTTTGTTCATTTTACGTAATAAGTGTAGTGTGACGTAAATGTGACGTAATTTCTCCTATTTAAGACTTCTAACGAATGTTAATCAATTTATTATTTTACAATATCCTTTCTCTGTTAAAATTCACGTGTAAATATAGTTTTTATGAAGTAATTTTCAATAAGTTCCTGCTTTTTATACGTAATTATTTAATTCTAATTTGAAAGTTTATTTTTCTGTTTATAATAGTCACGTGTAAATAAATTTTTAATTTGAAGCAAACATTATTGTTTGCGTTGTTTAGACAGTTGGCAACAGGTTAAATTACTACAATTTTCTAAATTCTCTCTATTCTAAAAAAAAGTAACTACCGCTGTCACCGCCGCCGCCGCCGCCGCCGGTTTTGAATTTTTTGTGACCGGAGGTCTTTCTTCGTTAATATTAAAAAAACTGTTGCATACAAAAATATGAAAATAGGTAGTATTATAGAAAAAATGTTTGATAAACACGCTGATGTAGACAGTTTTCAAATCGAAGAATTATTTTAAGAGATATTTAATGCCAAAGTTGGACAAAATCGTTCCATTAAAAATGTTTTATAGGAGCAAAAACTGTACATAGGAATTTAATCATTTTTAGATCATTTTATGCGTCAGAATTTCCCGGTTTGCAGATTGCAGTTAGTTTTTTAATTTGAATAATTTTTCGAGGTTTTATTTCTATTTTAAATTCAAATTTTCAGCATTTCGAGAGATATTTTTTACAAATTTTAGAAAATTGTATTAATTTAAACTGTTGCCAGCTGTATAAACAGCGCAAACAGTAATGTTTGCTTCAAATTAAAAATTTATTTTACACGTGACTATTATAAACAAAAAATATAAAAAGCAGGAACTCATTGAAAATTACGTCATAAAAACTATAGTTACACGTGAATTTTAAATGAGAAAGAATATTGTAAAATAATCAATTCAGTAACATGTGTTAGAAGTCCTAAATAGGAGAATTTACGTCATATTACACTTATTACGTATAAAATGAACAAAAAATAATATTGCAAAACAGTTTTAATTTAAAAATTGCGCGAGACATTTACTTGACATTTTAAGATGATCATAATATTTCATTTCTAACAAAAGTATTTTGACGTGAATATTAAAAAGAGTAAGAAAAGTTTGGTGAAAATTACGTCAGATTATAATTGTCAGATTCAAATTATAATTCAATCTTTCGAAATATTTTTAAAGGCGATCAAATTAGCGTGCTGTTAGTTTCTGCGGTGTCTGAACGGGGGTTGACGAGCGTAGCTCGTAGGGGGCAGAGCCCCCTAGTAAGTAAAAAATATCTCTCGAAATGCTGAAAATTTGAATTTAAAATAGAAATAAAAGCTCAAAAAATGAGTCAAATTAAAAAAATAAATGCATTCTGCACACCGGGAAATTATAACGTATAAAATAATCTAAAAATGATTAAATTCCGATGTATAGTTTTTGCTCCTATAAAACTTTTTTAAAGGAACGACTTTGTCCAATTTTAGCATTAAATATCTCTTAAAATAATTCTTCGATTTGAAAACTGTCTGCATCAGCGTGTTTATCAAACATTTCTCTATAATACCGCCGATTTTCATATTTTGTATGTGCTGGGCAACATATAACTAGGATATGTTCCCGCACCATGTTGGTTAAATCAAAGTAAAATTGCGTAATTTGTTATTTCTGTTTGTATAAATATTTTTTATAAAATATAATTATGAGTGTAAAATTATAATGTTTATATATTTAAGTAAAATAGGAGTGTAAGTTCATACAAAAATTATTAAGTTGATTTTAAATATTAAATATATATTTTTAAAAAATTGTTGTATTGTAAAATGAATGTATAATGTTGAATAGAGTTCGGATCTCAGACAACAACAATAGCCAGACACCATGGTGTCGTTTTATGACAAGCCAATGGAAAGTGGTGTATAATTAGATATCGTAAAATAATAAAAACGTTGGAATAAATTTATGGCCTCAATAAAAGTGTTGGGATAAATTTATGGCTTTTCAGACCACCCAAACTTTAAGGCAGATAATAATATTAAAGTATATGTAAGGGGCCATTTGCAGACTGTTAGCTAATAGGCCTATCGAAGAATAATAAAAAATCTTCTCACATCCAATAACAGTGGACTAGACAAAAATAGTTCCACCCACTGCAGGAGTTGGTGTGCAAGAAAAATAAGGTTTGAAAAAGGGAGTTTGAAAAAAGATGTAGAGGACGCAGGAGCTCTCCTGAAAGCCCGTGCAATGAATCCTGAAAGCCCTAATAATGCCCAGGCTGAGGTACATATCGGAGCGAGCCTAATCAAGCCTAATTGAGGATGTCTTCCTGATGTACATATCGGAGTGAGCCTAAGCGTCTTCCTGATGTTATTTGTATCTTCCTGATGTAAATTGAGGGCGTCTTCCTGATGTTAAAATACAGTGGATTGTTCTACAGAGGTCCGTAGCTATGCATCCTGCCATCCCGAGGTCGCCGCTCTGATACGAAGCGAATTTCCAGATGACATTTGAATATGATCCTAAGCAACGCGACGACTCTGAATTTGATGAATAAAGGCCACCATCCCGTATATTAAAAAAAGGTATTACTTTAAACTCTTTCTTTTACCACTTAAGATCATATGAAAAATCATAAATATACTTTACTGATATTTTATGGTAGAGAGTAATCTGAGATCCGACAAAACCGATAATTAAATAAAATTAAGGTAATTTAAAAATGAAAGAGAATTATTCTTTTAGCAAAAAGAAAAAAGTATAATAATTAGAGTACATGAAAATATTGTCTTTTTTTTTAAAGATTAAATATAAATAAAATAATGAGAAGCAAACAAAAGTATTGCTTTCTTTTTTTTGAATTAATATTATGTATTTCTGTATATAGTGTTCAATGTAAATAAAATATTTAATCAAGTTTTAAAAAGTTTCTGTAATTATTTAATTGATAATGTTTAAGGTGTGTCAATTTATTTTTACAGCTTAAATTTTAGTTTAATTCATAAGTGGAAGAGTTCGTCTAAATAATTCACAACGCAAACTCTTAATTTTATTCGTAATTATTTAAATTTAATAATTACATTTTGACGCGAATTTTAATTTAATTTTATTAATGCTTCGCGTTGCTCTTCTACTAGAATTATGTAATTACGATCACTTATATTATTTGAATTTATCTAAGGTATATAAAATTATATACCAATTTGCTATGAGGTTGCTTGGATGATTTGGACCAATTAACAATTTTGGATGTAAATTAAATAGAAAATAAACAGGTGTAACTATATATTGTAAAAAGCAGCATTTTGAGTTTTATTTAGGAAAACTTTTGATTTTTAGGTTTTACACATTTATGGAGTGTCTAGCTCAGTGTATAGTTCCTAGATTTAATAAAAAAAATAATAAATAAAAATATAAGTTGGTGTTGTTTTCAAAATAAATAACAAAAGGTATAGCAATTAGCATTTACAGTTAAAATTTATGGAATTTTCAGCAAAATTAACATTAGACAAACATAGTTTATATTATATTTAACTTGATAAGCTAATCTACTTTTATTAACGGTATTCAATTAGAATTAAAGTAGGCTTAAATTCAAGTTAAATTAATTAATAACATTGTTGTAGTGTAAAATGTTATGTAAGACTATTATATTTTTATTGTATATATAAAAATATGCAAATTTAATAATTAATAAAATGTATTAGCAAAATTATTTAATATAAATATTAAATGACATCTTGCTGAAATCAGCTAGAAATTAGATTTTTCTTTATTTAAATAAAATATTTTATAAATTTATGTTAGTTTAGAATTTAAGCATTTTTTTTTCTCTTTACTTTCCCTTAGAATTAAATGCAATTCTAAATTTAACACATATAAATATACATAGTATTGATAAATTTGAGTGTGTGAGTTCATAAAATTTTTTTAATATAATTTGGCCAATTTAACATAAGGAAACAAAATAAATAAATAAATAAATATATTTATATATATTGGTCTTATTTTTATTAAAATATGTAGTATGGCTTAATAAATTTATTTACTTAATTTTTTTTATAGTACGTACAGTAATTATTTTAAAAACTTGATCTATAAAAAAAATTGGATGTGGTTGTTTGTGAGTATACAAAGATTTTTTCTGCTGGCAGAAGTTCTTTGGTCCGGCCGGGTACTCATAGATGGCTGCATACGATGTTACGTAGTAATTATCATTTGCTTTTTTTTTTTTTAAATTATACAAGTGTATTAAGTACATTTTTTTTTAATAATTAAATAATAATTATTAATGTTTGATTAATAATAATAATTTATTATGTTTTATTTTTAAACATATCATTAAATTTTAGACAGTAGAATTCACATACAGAATGTTAATGATAAATTAATTTTTGAATAAATAAATTTTTATTTCATTCAGTAAATAAATAATATGAAAATTTAACAATCTTTTAAGATAGAATTGTTGGCTAAATAAATAATAATTAAAGAAAAAAAATTGTTCTCTTCTTCGTCAATGGCATTTTCTGACAACACTATTTAATAGTATTAAATGAAGGTGCATTTTTAAGGTCAGCGTAATGCATATTTTGCATTTTGAGAGGCTGTAGAAGTCATTTTTCCGTGTTGTTTACATTTTAATAGTAAACAATATCATGAATCAAAATTTGTGTTTGTTAGAAAGGTCTAAAAATATACAATGTAATCTGTTAAAGAAAATTATAGGCATTTTTTTTTCTTAAATCCTGAAAGGCAATTTGGTTTAGATTTGAACCTGACAGCATAAAAAGCCACGCTCGCTTCAGTCGCAGTATGAGGCAGGAGAATTCAAATGCTAGAATCGCCATTTTCCCCTACAAAATAATAAAAAAAAGCAGAAGGTTTACATTAGATATGATACAAATACATACACTGTTTATGCATAGATTATGTTTAAAATTTCATACAGGCATGCACAGTTAGTTAAGAAGAAAGTATATCAAGAAATTATACTAATTAATAAGGTAATTACAAGCATGAAATGGTTTTAAATACATACTTTGGGAAGTCGTAAAATTTTGTCACAGCACAAATCACCTCGCAGAAAGGGATTAGTAGCTTGACCAACCCCGCGTTTCGAAAGGATCGGGGACGTTCAAAAACTGGTTTTATTCTCCTCTCCTTCCTTTTTTTTCTTTCTCTCGTATCGGGTAAAGTTGGAAAGCATTACGTAACAATATATTAAAGGAGATGAAATAGCTTGTATATGTTGACGTATCATACATGTTAGAAGTAACAAATAAATAAATAAAATAATGTAACCAGTTTGTATACAATATTTTTCTGATTATAATTTGAACACATCAGATTAATTATGTGAAAATATAACATGTCATATTACAAGCATCGTATTTACTTTTATTCAGTATAAAATGTGTTTTAAATGAAACACTGTGTCATAAGGTTATAGGTGATGAAATAATATGTCAAATGTGTATGCCATTATTTTTCTTGTAATTAGGTTTATTTCGGCATATTAGTTTCATACAAAATTATAGCTTTGAATGTATTTTGGGCACTTAAAACTGTAAAGTTACAAAATTATTAAACATGTGTGTGGTAAAGAAAAAAGGCTTCGAGAAAGACGTCAGATTTTCTGTACAGAGGTCTTCTATAAATGTGAATGTCAACAGACAACTATACTATCATGTGTTGAACTTTTTGTTATGAAAAAATAGAAGAACTTCTTATAAAATATACCAGAACCATTGATAATTGAACTTTACAGACTTAGTTCAAAAACTGTGTAGATACACAGTCATATGGACACGTACATTCCTTTAAGCTTTACAAAAAAAAAAATAAAACCAGCAATCAGTTTTTATTTTTTTTTTTCTGACACCGGGAGAGATGCTGGGCAACATATAACTAGGATATGTTCCCGCACCATGTTGGTTAAATCAAAGTAAAATTGCGTAATTTGTTATTTCTGTTTGTATAAATATTTTTTATAAAATATAATTATGAGTGTAAAATTATAATGTTTATATATTTAAGTAAAATAGGAGTGTAAGTTCATACAAAAATTATTAAGTTGATTTTAAATATTAAATATATATTTTTAAAAAATTGTTGTATTGTAAAATGAATGTATAATGTTGAATAGAGTTCGGATCTCAGACAACAACAATAGCCAGACACCATGGTGTCGTTTTATGACAAGCCAATGGAAAGTGGTGTATAATTAGATATCGTAAAATAATAAAAACGTTGGAATAAATTTATGGCCTCAATAAAAGTGTTGGGATAAATTTATGGCTTTTCAGACCACCCAAACTTTAAGGCAGATAATAATATTAAAGTATATGTAAGGGGCCATTTGCAGACTGTTAGCTAATAGGCCTATCGAAGAATAATAAAAAATCTTCTCACATCCAATAACAGTGGACTAGACAAAAATAGTTCCACCCACTGCAGGAGTTGGTGTGCAAGAAGAATAAGGTTTGAAAAAGGGAGTCTGAAAAAAGATGTAGAGGACGCAGGAGCTCTCCTGAAAGCCCGTGCAATGAATCCTGAAAGCCCTAATAATGCCCAGGCTGATGTACATATCGGAGCGAGCCTAATCAAGCCTAATTGAGGATGTCTTCCTGATGTACATATCGGAGTGAGCCTAAGCAAGCCAAATTGAGGACGTCTTCCTGATGTTAAAATACAGTGGATTGTTCTACAGAGGTCCGTAGCTATGCATCCTGCCATCCCGAGGTCGCCGCTCTGATACGAAGCGAATTTCCAGATGACATTTGAATATGATCCTAAGCAACGCGACGACTCTGAATTTGATGAATAAAGGCCACCATCCCGTATATTAAAAAAAGGTATTACTTTAAACTCTTTCTTTTACCACTTAAGATCATATGAAAAATCATAAATATACTTTACTGATATTTTATGGTAGAGAGTAATCTGAGATCCGACAAAACCGATAATTCAATAAAATTAAGGTAATTTAAAAATGAAAGAGAATTATTCTTTTAGCAAAAAGAAAAAAGTATAATAATTAGAGTACATGAAAATATTCTTTTTTTTAAAGATTAAATATAAATAAAATAATGAGAAGCAAACAAAAGTATTGCTTTCTTTTTTTTGAATTAATATTATGTATTTCTGTATATAGTTGTGTTCAATGTAAATAAAATATTTAATCAAGTTTTAAAAAGTTTCTGTAATTATTTAATTGATAATGTTTAAGGTGTGTCAATTTATTTTTACAGCTTAAATTTTAGTTTAATTCATAAGTGGAAGAGTTCGTCTAAATAATTCACAACGCAAACTCTTAATTTTATTCGTAATTATTTAAATTTAATAATTACATTTTGACGCGAATTTTAATTTAATTTTATTAATGCTTCGCGTTGCTCTTCTACTAGAATTATGTAATTACGATCACTTATATTATTTGAATTTATCTAAGGTATATAAAATTATATACCAATTTGCTATGAGGTTGCTTGGATGATTTAGACCAATTAACAATTTTGGATGTAAATTAAGTAAAAAATAAACAAGTGTAATTATCTGTCCAGCAGTATGCAATATTTTTCTTAATATTAACGGAGAAAGACCTCCGGTCACAAAAAATTCAAAACCGGCGGCGGCGGTGACAGCGTAAGTTACTTTTTTTTAGAATAGAGAGAGATACCCACTTATACTTTTGTAGTATATACAGCTATACCCAATCCTACGTTGTACAGTATTTTTACAAAGTTTTAATATTCTTTTAGCAACGGTTGTTTTTATGATACAGTTACCAGTATTTATTGTACGGAATCCTCTGAGCGCGAGACCTTTTATTTTTCCATGAAAAGGAAAATCTTCAACTACAAATGTTTCTAAGCTGTAACTTTTGTAGCACACAGGTAATAAATAAAGCGAATTGTACTTTTTATATTACTTAGAAGTGTGAAAGTATAATATTCATTAAAATGTGAATTCTTCATATACTTGTCTTCTGCTTTACATGCAACTTCTTAAATATTTAAACGTCCAGTAAATTAAAATTTTCACTCATAATTTTTAGTTTTAGATAAAGCAAAACGTTTTTGTAGCACAATGGTATCCTAAACTGAGAAGAACATGTTGATTATAAGAAATGTTTTTATAAAAACTTTCCCATTATTGCCACATCTACCCTATCTACCTGAAGCAGCAAATCTGACAATTCTGGCTCAAAGCATTATCATTTAGCGAAAAAAAGACCCGACTTCTTTACGATCATCATGTTTTGAAATAAGTAGTTAAACGATCCTTAATATTCTTTATCACATTGTTTAGGAAAGATTTCATTGTACTTGCCACTGGATAAACTAATAAAAGTACATGCTTCCTGACCTATAAACCATCTTCTTGTAGTACTTATTTACACAGTTTTCATCTGTTTCTTCACTCTGGCTGAAAACTTCTTTTATGATGTTCCAAGTTACATTTCCGACATTTCCGTTTTAAAAATAGTTTTCGTAATGAAATTTTATAGCTCTTACTGCCCTGCTAATTTGTTGCCTTTATTTTTCCTGAATTTTGAATTTAAAAAAAAATTGCTTCACCTGAATAATTATTTACGTTAATGTCTAAGATATCCAGAGCAACATGTATAATAATAATTTGATTTTTAGATAATGCTTTTAATAAAAACTTACTTAATAAATCGGTAGTTAGATCTATTTTTGAAAAATATTTACAATAAAAATTTTAAATAGGGGAAAGTAGGAGAATGGCGCTCACTTAAGGGAAAACATGAATAGCTACTCAAATTTGGACAAAAAAAAAAAAAAAATCAATATTTTATTAACGAAGTATAACTCCAAAGCATACGGAACAGTTTGCAATAAACTAATTCTCATAAAAGTTTTAGGAACTTTTTTTATCGTTTTATTAGGGTTTCATTCATCTGACGGAACACTATTCGTCTCGCTCCTCTGTCTGTCTGTCTGTCCGTCTGTTACAGAGCCCGTTCTCAGAAACTATACATCTTGGAGACTTGAAATTTTGCTTACTTATAGCCACACATCATACGACAAATCCTAAAATTTTGAAAAAGTCGTACATTTAACACTTTGGGCTCCCACATGTGTATTTTAAATAATTCTTTCTAAGTGAGTTCCTAATTAGGTTGGAGGCGTGAAATTTTACATACTTATAGCTGAACAACTCGCATCTAATTACAAACCATAAAAGTTTGAAAAAGTCATACATTTAATCCTTTGGGCTCCCACATGTGTATTTTAAACAATTCTTTCTAAACGAGTCCCTAATTAGGTTGGAGGCGTGAAATTTGGCATACTTATAGCTGAACATCTCGCATCAAACTACAAATCATAAAATTGAGAAAAAAATCGTACATTTAACCCTTTGAGCTCCGACATGTGTATTTTAAACAATTCTTTCTAAATGAGCCCCTATGTAGGTTGGAGGCGTGAAATTTTGCATACTTATAGCTGAACACCACATATCATGCGACAAATCATAAAATTTTGAAAAGGCCGTACATTTAACCCTTTGGGCTCCCACATGCGTATTTTAAGCAATTCTTTCTAACTGAGCCCCTTATTAAATTGGAGATTTGAAATTTTGCATACTTACAACAGAGCACCTGAGGCCAGGCGACAAATCATAAAATCTTGAAAAAGTCTTACGTTTAACCCTTTGAGCTACCACATATGTATTTTAAGCAATTCTTTCTAAGAGAGCCCCTAATTAACTTGGAGGCATGAATTTTTGCATACGTATAGCTGAATACCTCAGACCACATGGCAAATCATAAAATTTTCAAAAAGTCTTATATTATTTACTCCTCTGGTTTCTAACTTGTGTATTTTAAGCAATTTTTCTAACCTCCGCCCTTTTCACCCGGGGAGCGCTTTTCCAACTTTTGCCGACACCTCTTTGACCATTCTCTCATATTATGCACCATAGTCTTACATATTTTAGTTCCACTTTTTACCGCCAGAGGCGCCTACTTATCTCGGGTGCTATCGGCCCAATCCCCTCGACTAATATATCTACGGATAATATATAAAACGGAGTTTCGTTCGGATAGAGGTTTGTTTAGAATAGAGTGCGCCCCTGGTTGCGAAATGTGGAACTAACAGATATTTCAAAAGGATAAAGTCTTTTGAAAGGAATATTAAACGAAACCCTCTGTGCTATCTGTGATCACACTTACATACTTGTTTAAATGACCATCGATTGAGCGGTAATGCCCGACATGGTAGGGTAATTGCGCTCAGAGTTTGAATACAACGTTTAAGTAAAACAAAAGTCACATATATAGTTGTGTGGGCTGTTCACACCTCTGCAGACTTTTTGCAACCACTTTACACATATTGTGCACACATATTGTATTAGACATATAGTAGGCTTCTTTTTTTATATTTATATTTTTTCATTTTCATCACTTTTTTGAAATCGTAAAATTTTCCTTGTTTAATGACATATTAATAAAGGCGAAAACAGGGAATTTTTACCATTTTAAAAAAGTGGTGTCAATCAACAAATTTGAATTTAAAAAAAGTTGCCCACTTGCAACACTTCTTCGGGAATTCTACGAGAGTGCCATTACCCGTCATCGCCATGTTGGGTTTTATTGCATTATAATTGGCATAACAACCCACTACAAAAATAAATAAAAACATGAAAGTACAGCTAAATGTATATATTTTGTAGACATAATGAGAAAATTAATATTTGAAAATAAGAGTGTACACTTACCTTCAAATTAGATGTTGTAGAATTTTATACTAAAACAACTTCAAAGTAATAACTTGAGGACACAAATGTACTTTCCTCCCGACGAGCACTAAATCCTTACTGGGAACTTAGGATGAAGTTCGCTAGGTTCCGGTACCGATCGCACGTTTTCAATTCTATTCTGTTTAGAGATATTTGGTGAGCAGGATTACCCGTCTGAGCGTCATTACCCTACTTTCCCCAAAATTAAGTATATTAACAAAAAATACTGTTATGGCAATCTCACAATTCTTATAAGAACAGTGTAAATAAGTGTATTGTGATCCTATCTGTAAAAGAGAAGTGTTTTATTGTTGCAAATATTTCGAATAACATTTTTTAATAGGATAAGAGCTACACCTAGGTAAATGGTCGAAAAAATAGCCTCAGTAAAAAATATTTAGCTTCGACTGTTTTACTGTGCTTTCTACATATGATTGAGCAAATTATTTTGTATGAACTGTGCAATCTACTTTTATTAGTAGACGAATTAACCTTTAACTGATGTTACCGCTCTCACAGACCGCTGATTTTTCAATTTTTATAGTTTAACTTACCGTGGTTTAACTTGTAACTGTTAGTTTAACTAGAAACACTGCCGAAATTATATTTCGTTTACTATCGCCAGAGACTTTTGAATGGGTAAATTTTAATTATATCAGTCCTGTGCAAAAAGTTTAGTACGAAAACATTATCCTGTGAGTTAATCGTTCATTTTATTCATCTTTCGGTGGAGCGGTCTGACAGACCGCATCACAGCAGTTATGTGACAATTTCTGTCACATCAGTTAAAGGTTAAATAAAAATTACATTGAATTTTCTTTAATGGTGCTTAAAAGTAACGTCAGGATATAAAAGATTAAACTTCTTGCATTATCCTTTGTTATATTTTAAAACTTTCCAAGCTTAGGTTGAAAGGTATTTAGTTACCGTTTGTCTGTCTGTCCATTCGTACTCTTAACTTCCAATGAAAATTCCCGAATGGTTGTTAGTAAAAATATGCTTAAGGCTCAAATTCCCAGCTCAATACGCAAAACTTTCTGATGCATTTCCTTATTCATTCTCAAAAGTAAAAGCATAAAATTGGCAAACCTGACTATTGAAGCGATTTGAAATCAAATAGAGATTTCTATTTTTTTTTTTTTTTTTTTTTTAATAAATAATCTACTTATCGTGTTATAAGCGATTCTTGTAACATGAGCACATGTTTTTCCTCTTTCTCGCGCTGCGCGTCGAGAATTCCGTTCAAAATGCCCACTTTGACTGTATTTTCTGAAAGATTTTCTGCCTTTACCAAAAAAAAATCCCTGCAGGCTCGGCCTACAGGTGGAGGTAGATTTCGAATTTAAGTACTAATGTCAACAGCAAAAGTAAATCATGATTAGAGATAAACCCACTTAAACAACTTTATCTGGCCCCTTTTGACGAGTTTTTAATTTCATTTTTATGTAAGAGCTGGTTTTATCAGAATCATGTTAAGGCAGTATTCAAAAAATATTTTTCTATGCTCAACAACTCGAAATTTTCTGATACATTTTCAGATTCATTTTTAAAAGAAAAAATATGAAACTTGCTGACGTGATTTTTGAAGAGATTTATAAACGACCTGTTTTTTTTTTTTGTTTTTCGTTCAATTAATTAGAACTTATTTTATAAACAATTATTTTCTCAGTAAGGCAATATTTTTCGTTGCCAACACAATCGCTTCCGGAAATTCGGTTCAAACCCTTTGACATAATTTTTTGAAATATATTCTGCCTCTATCACAAAATCGACCATTGCGGTACATTATATAGTTTCTGAATAAAAGAATCTACCAAATGGATGCGTTTAAGAGCAAAAATGAATTTAACAAGTAAGAAAAATCATGCGTTAAGCATAGAGTATGAAACACTTTCCAACACTTCCTATATGCTTTAACAAAACTTCGTTATTTGGGGAAATAATGTATATAAAAGAACTAAGTAAACATTATAGAAAACTGATAAAACATTTGAAAAACTGATTTCAGCAGTTACCATCCATATCAAATATGTATTCCGATTCTTTTGAACAGCTCTGTATTTGATCTGTAGGTTGATATATATGCTATATAATGGGGAAATTTAGTTTAGCAAGAAAACAAATAACAGGTTGAAATTTCTCTTTCAGCAATTTATACTAATAGATGGAAACATACTTGTATACTTTTGTACAACCCTATAGTTAACCTAGTACCTTTATTACACGCCACTATTTAGCTGAAGTTTAATTCAAAGTAAAACACTCTTAAAACTACTGGAATCACATTTTCAGAAATTATCATTTATAGACGGCCATGTATCCAATTCTTTGCTTGACGCTGTATATAATTTAATCTACAAACATTTCATAGTAAACAAAATGTAGTTCAGCGTAAAAATGCATAACTCATTTAAAAACCACCTTTAAGCAATTTACAATCATACCCAATAACCATTACGAATTCTTTTGTGTAGCCTTGTATATGAATTACTTCATTTATACACATCGTATAGAATGCACAAATATAGTGAAACCTAAAAGCGCATAACATAATTAAAAATGCATTTCCAGCAATCATCGCTACCGTACAATACTTCGAATACAATATGGTATCTGAAATCTTTTGTGTGTCCCTGTAAATGCTATGCACTTCGTATTATACATGAAATAAGTTATAGTAAACCTCAGCGACGTATATGAATTTCATTATACATGAAATAATTTAACATAATTAAAATACGCCGGAAAAAATTCCCTCCACCCGTATATCATTATGTAACGGAATTCTTTTGTGTGGCCCTGTAAGGGAATAATATTTATTCTTTGCAGCGCATATTCTACGGAAAGCATATTTTAATGCACTTGATAAATGCATATCAATTTTATTATGTTTGAAAGCATGTAACATCATTAAAAATCATTTTAAACGATTTTTTCCCATAGGCCGTAATGTAACGGAAAATTTTGACTGCCCCTGTAAATGAACTAAACATGCTACAAACTTCATTTGCAATAGGGTTCGTGCTATCGTAGAGGTCACTAACATCTAAAAATTTCAGAACGATCCGAGTATATTTACGGGAGTTAGAGCGCGTACAGACGGACAGACAAACCGAATGCATAAACACTTTTCAACTTTGTTGGAAAGTGTTAAAAATGAGTCAGAAAATAAGCAGTTTGGATTTGATTACACCCTTAATACGATGAGTTTTTCTTCAACCGCTATGTATTTTTAATTTGTTTTTGCTCTAAGAATTGGCCCTATCAAAAACTTGTCAGTATAAAAGTTGAAGATAATATTAAGAAGATATATAATAAATTCATGCGGATTTTATATCTTGTGAATTGACGAAGTTATGGATTTTTTTTCTTCTTGAACTCCCTCTTTTTTTGTTTTCGTTTTTAATTTTTTTTGCGGTACGAATCGGTCCTATCAAAAATTTGCCAATATAAAAGTTGTAGATAATATTAAGACAATTTATAATAAATTTAATTGGATTACATATCTTGAGAATTGACGAAGTTATGAATTTTTTTCTCCCCAAAACCCTATTTTTTTTTTCCTCGCTCCTGGAGCCCATTTTTTATTTTATTAAAAATCTGTCATACATAAATTTTTTGCCCCTTTTTTAGAAGTAATAACTTTAAACTGATTTGATATGTATCATAATTAAGAAGTTATGGGTTTTTTTCGGTTTTCAGAAAACCCCTCCCTATTTCCATCCCCTTGGTTCGATTTTACCCATTAACGAACTTGACCGAGATTTTATGCCCTTTGATATTATGTATCAGTTTGGAAGAGATTTGTGCAGAATTAAGGAAGTTATCGTGTCCATAAAAGAGTGATATATATATATATATATATATATATATATATATATATATACCCTGTATATATAAAATCCTAATGAAACAAATTTATGAAACGGATATATGAAACGAATTTATGAAACGGATATATGAAACGAATTTATGGAACGGATATATGAATCGACTGATTAAACAACTGATTATGTTTCAAGCGATTTCTCCTAAAATATGGAATACTTTGCGATGAAATTAACACCAAAAATCAGCATTGATCCGCAGACCTCAAAACTGGTATTAGAATTTTTAAATTCGAATTAGTTTTCGAAATATTAATTTTTTTCTAATTTTATATACATTTTTCTAATGATGGAATTTTAATCAAACATACATATTTTTTTTTCATATTTCAGAAAATTTTGACATGGTAACCCGGCTATTGTTGTTTATTTGATAATGTTTATTTACTTTTATTAATTATTTTGTTCTATAATTATTATTTTTTTTATATTTCCTTTAGAAAATAATTAAAAAATATGTAACTACTTAGTTATTCCGTCGACCAATTTCGGCAAATTATATAAATCGCCAAAACACTCGCCAAATTATACAAATTGACATAATTTTTATTTTAAATAACGGAAGAACAAATAAATTAGTATAACATTAATAAATATACAAATAAAAAGTCAAAATAAAAATCACTTGATGACTAAACACGTGTAATTTGCTTAAAGTCAAGTGAATGTGACATTTACGATCAACCAGTATTGGCAATTAATCTTATAGTTTGGCGATAGATTTTTGGTCGACGGGATAACTAATACCAAAAATGCATATGTAACTGGTATTTGAAAACGAGGTTTTCGCCAAATTTTCGTTTAAAAAAAAGAAAAAAAATCACGCCAAACCTGCTGTGCGGTCTGGCCAAATATTACCTCTCGGGAAAAAAAAAAAAAAAAAAAAAAAAAAAAAAAATTGCTAACTGGCGAGTTGAAAAAAAGCTATTGCTATTGGCGAGATTTGCATTCGGCTAGCGTAACAGTGCCAAGAATTCTTTGCAACCATGGCAAATTTTATGTAGTTTTATTCGAAAAATAAATTTTGATTTTTTAATCAAAATGGAAAACTTACGGTCCCATATTGGCGCGATTTTTTTCTGACGCCTATGTCATATACGGAACGGACACTTAACTGGCGCCAAAGTATCGTTATTTTGCTTGATATGGTAAGCCGGATGTTGTTGTTTATGCTGTTGATGCGTTCCCCAAATTGGCGTCGTTAAAAAATCGCGCCAATATGGGACGTATATGACATCTGTGCCAAACTTTCATATGAACGGCGAAGGGATCAGACCGTATTTGTTTATGGCAGTTGATAACTTGAACTATTACAATATAGATGAAATGATGGTGATAGAATAATATTTGGCGACTTATCACCTGTGCCTGGCTAACATTAAAGTACCAAAATGGCACCTAGAGTATAAAAAGCGAAGTGGTCCGCCTGGAACTGTTGATGATAGTCACATGACTTAGGCTATTGTTATAGAGATTGTTTTAAAATACCGGGAGACAAAGACTCTGTATACTTAATTTATTTTATTTTAGCTTTTCAAATGTTTAACTGATCCTCTTTAATCAAAAACGAAAACAACCATTGGATATCTTAACAGCAACCGATTCGCCCTTAAATTTTTGCAATTAAAGGGAACTGAATGGAAACCAGTTTACAGGGAGATCTGCACAGCTTTTTTCAGTAATTCATTCTTCTCTAATATTTTTAAAACCCATCAGATTAGCGTGTTTTTAGATTTGTTTCAGGCTTGAAAGTTGGAGTCCACTTCAAGCTGGAGGTTCTGGTTCTGGCCTTTGTGTGTAAACAATTATCTTAGTGCCATAAGAACCTATCAATCAGTCATTATCTATTAACTGTAAATATTTAAAATCTATTTCATTTTACAAACAACAAAGTTATCTAATGGTACTGAAATTAATTATTAGAACTCATTTCATTGATATACAATCTATATTTTGACACGGTTCGTATATATTGACGATACGCTGTGCAGGTGGTCAGTGAACGTAAAAAAATATGTTTGGCAATGTATGAATATCTTTGAATAATTTTTTTTAAGCTTTTCAATTTTTAATCATATTTTTGTGATTTAGCAGCTTAGTTTCATGTTTACTTTAACTTTAATGTGAACCTAAATCCAGAATGCGATTGTTAGCATAAAAATTTCCTTTATTATTCATTGGCCAACGCCTTCCCATTCAAAATACTTGAACCGAAAAGTTGTGTAGAGCTAACTATATGCGGCAAATACTTGTGGTATTTCTTAAACTACCTCATGACTTTATAGTTATGCGAAACCTTTTCCCAAACCGCTTTGTTTAAACACCTTTTGTGTTTTTCAATAATGTGTGTTTCTCTAATTATAATAAAACATTCATACTACAATATATATTAAAACACACATACTCATAAATAACGCCGCATTCAACAGTTAAAGGTATATATAAATATTATACAGACATACAAACAATAATACAGACATACATTCCTGGCTCTGGCTAATTTTTCACTCCAGTTGGGTTTATTGTATTTATTGTTTGTATGTCTGTATAATATTTATATATACCTTTAAGTTTCCTCTAAGTTATTTTTTACATGCATGTATGTTTGAACAATTATGCAAGATGTGTTACTATTATCTCTTACAATCTATTGCAATAAAATACTAAAATTTTTAAATATTCTCTGTAACGCATACAATCCTATGGTGAGTTGCAATAACAATGGATTTAATCATGCGCCAGTAAGCGATCGCCAAAATATGGCAAACGACTGCCATAAACTGCAACAATGAAACATTTTAATGTCTGAAACGTAGAAAATAATTTATAAATAAAAAAATAAGTGAAAAAAATAAATAGAAATGCTTAATTCATCTTTAAAAGGTTAAAATTAATACGGAAGTTCCACAATAGTTAATTCCATGGAGTAATATGAGATATTGCAAAATGAAGTATATACCAGGACTTTTCGAAAAACTCAGACATGCATTCAGACAAAGCGAAAGCTTTGGCGTAAACTTAATTGTCAGTCCTCCAACAAAACTGAAAGATCTAATAATTGCCAAAATAGACCCGATCTCAAAAGATGAAGTTTCTGGAGTATATATTTCGTAGGCTAATTGAGAAATCAGGCTCTTTGCAAACAGCCTAGGCTCTTTGCAAAGAGCCGGGCTAATTGAAGAATAATCTCTTTTTCCAATTAGCCTGATATTTTTCAGGCTTGATGCAAAGAGCCTAGAAAGCGTTAGGCTAATTGAAAATTGACCACTTATTATCCAATCAGTGATTTTTTTAGACTTATTAAAACATAACCCGACCCGAACCAAAAAAGTAAATTAAAACAGACCGTACCCCGATCCGAGCAAGACAAAATAATTTCAGTCTACATGCAACCCGACCCGAACCTGAAAGTTCCATTTGAAAAAACCCGAAATCTGACCCGAACCAAATCTGATAACCGACAAAAATATTCTAAAGCACTATAACCCGATCCGAGTAAGACAAAAAAAATTTCCGTGGACACGCAACCCGATTCGAACCTACAACATTTGTTTGAAAAATTCCGAAATATGATCCAAGCCAAATATGATAACCAACAAAAATATTCTATAGAACCATAACCCGATGCGAGCAAGACAAAATAATTTCCTTGGACACGCAACCCAAACCGAACCTAAAAATTTCAATTGAAAAAACCTGAAATCTGACATGAACTAAATCTGAACCCTACAAAAATATTCCGAAGAACCATAACCCGATCCGAGCAAGACAAAATAATTTCCGTGAAAACGCAACGAGAACTGAACCTAAATATTCTATTAGAAAAAACCCCAAAATCTGACATGAACCAAATCTGAACCCGACAAAAATATTTCAAAGATACATAACCCGATCCGAACAAGACAAATTAATTTCCGTGGACAGACACACAACCCGATCCGAACCTAAAACTTTTGTTTGAAAAAAAAACCGAAATATGACCCGAACCAAATATGATAATCGGCAAAAATATTCTAAAGAACTATAATCCGATCTGAGCAAGACAAAATAATTTCCTTGGACACGCAACCCGAACCGAACCTAAAAGTTTCCTTTGAAAAAAAACCTGAAATCTGACATGAACAAAATCTGAACCCTACAAAAATATTCCGAAGAACCATAACCCGATCCAAGCAAGACAAAATAATTTCCGTGAACACGCAACCAGACCTGAACCAAAATATTCTATCAGAAAAAACCCGAAATCTGACATGAACCAAATCTGAACCTGACAAAAATATTCCATACAAACATAACCCGATCTGAGCAAGGAAAAATAATTTCCGTGGACAGACACACAACCCTATCCGAACCTAAAAATTTTGTTTGAAAAAAAAACGAAATATGACCCGAACCAAATAAGATAATCGACAAAAATATTCTAAAGAACCATAACCCGATAGGAGCAAGACAAAATAATTTCCTTGGACACGCAACCCGAACCGAACCTAAAAATTTCATTTGAAAAAAACCTGAAATCCGACATGAACCAAATCTGAAACCGATAAAAATATTCCAAAGAATCATAACCCGATCCGAGCAAGACCAAAATAATTTCCGTGAGCACGTAACCAGACCCGAACCTAAAAAATCCATTGGAAAAAACGCAAAATCTGTCACGAGCGGAATTTGAACCCGACAAAATTATTCCAAAGAATCATAACCCGATCTGAGCAAGACAAAATAATTTCTGTGGATACGTAGCCCGATCCGAACCTAAAAAAACAGTTTGAAAAAAAACCCCGAAATATGGCCGTACCAAATATGATAACCGACAAAAATATTCTAAAAAACCATAACCCAATCGGAGGAAGACAAAATAATTTCCGTTGACACGTAACCCGACACGAACCTAAAAATTCCATTTGAAAAAAATTGAAATATGACCCAAATCAAATCTGAATCCGAAAAAAATATTCCAAAGAACCATAACCGGATCCGAGCAAGACAAAATAATTTCCGTCGGCGTGCAACCCGATCCGAACCTCAGAGTGCTACTTCAAGTTAACCCGAACAGTACTCGAAATAAAAATACATCAGGCCGTACCCAAATACGAACAAGAGAAATTAATTTCCGTTTACACGGAATACGATCAAAATCCGAAAATTCCATTTGAAGTCAACCTGAAACCCGACCAGAACCCGATCTGAAAACGACAAAATTATTTTAAAGAACCGTAAACCGATCCGAGCAAGACAAATTTTTTTTCGTAGACACACAACCGGATCCGAACTTAAAGGTTCCATTTGAAGTCAACCCGAAAACCAACCATAACCAAGTTTCGGGTTGAGTTCAATTAGAACTTTCAGGTTCGGATCGGATTGCCGGTAAACGGAAATTATTTTGTCTTGCTCGCATCGGGCTATAGTTCTTTGGAATGCTTTTGTCGGGTTAAGATTTGGTTCGGGTCGGGTTTCAGGTTGACTTCAAATGGAATTTTTAGGTTCTGGTCGCGTTGCGTGTCCACGGAAACTAATTTATCTTGTTCGGATCCGGTTATGGATGTTTGGAATATTTTTGTCGGGTTCAGATTTGGTTCATATCAGATTTCAGGTGACATATATAATTCCACTGAAGACAGAAAATATTTATCTCGAATACATAGGAATGACTTCGCGTAAACTTAAAGCTCGTATTAAAGAACATTTGAGATATTTAAAGTACAACCGACCAATAACAGCCCTGTCAAGACTTAACCAGAAGCAGAATATACAAGTTAATTTCGAAGGCGTAAAAATTGTATATCCCTCAAAGAATTATCAAGATTTAATTATCCATGAATCAATAGAAACTATTACTAAAGAAAATACTCTTTGTAATGACGTTTTATCCTACAACATATCCAGAATTTGATTCAGTTTACTTAAAGTATCATAAAACGAATAATATTCCACTTCCCTATATCCATGTTTTATTTTCCGGATCTTAAAAAAAAAAAAAAAAAAAAAAAAAAAATTGAATTCCACTTTCACTCCTTTCGACACCATCTACGTGAATTTTGAAAATAAGATGTTAATAACAGTAGTATTTCTTGCACTTCTCTGACGAAAACTGTTTTTATAGTTGAAAGTACTAAGGATATTGGTACAGATGTCATATTCGCCCCATATTGGCGTGATTTTTTTCTGTCACCAATATCATATAGGCAACAGATACTTAACTTGCGCCAAAGTGCTTGATGTGGTAACCCGGATTATGTTGTTCATGCTGCTGATGTTTTCACCAAATTGGCAACCGAAAAAAATCGCGCCAATATGGGGCGAATATGACATCTGTACCAGGATATTAAAGTAATTTAACATTTTTTAAAAATATTTTCTCATCTTTTAAGTAGTTTTGCACATAGTGTAAGTTTAAGTTTGAAAATTAAGTGTGTAATATATTTTCTTAAAAAATACGCTATTATCAATTAATAGTTTAATATTAATTTACTTTACGATTATACGTCAAGAAATCAATTTAGAAATCCTAAAGAGATTATTGAAATAATGTTTCATATTTTATTTCCACTGCCCTATGTTAAAGTAGAAACAGAGCAAAAATTATACATTTTTTTAATAAATTCACTTACTTGCGTTTTCTAATAAGAGTAAAAAAAGCAGTGAATTTTTCATAATCGAATTTGGTGTCCATGTCAAATTAATGTATTGTAACGGAAATTTTGCGTGTATGGGTGGGGGGACACGAATTGAATTTCAGCAAGAAAGAAAAATCATGCGTCCAGCATAGATTATTTAACACTTTCCTATACATTCAGAATAATGTAATAAAAATGCACCGTTTAATAAGTTAAAATATTACTTCTAATTCAACAATATGAAACGCATAACATATTTGAAAACCCAATTTTAACTGTTCCTGTCTGCAATCGGAAAAATTATCCGAATTCTTTGAGCAGCCCTGTATATGATATATAGGTTTGTACATCTATTAACTACATGCATGCCAAAATTTAGTTCACTTAAGAAATACAAACACTTCAGTTGAAAATTCCCCTTCAGTAATTTCCTCTTATAAGAAGAATGGTGCGTGAATACTTTTGTGCAGCCTTGTGTATGACGTATAGAATTTATATATAATGAGTAGCATGCATAAAAATTTAGAAGCTCATACCGAATTTTAAAACGTACACTCCAGCAATTATTACTCAGACTGTACTGTATCAGATTTCTTTTGTGTGTTCCTGTAAATGAATAAGTAAGGGCGTCCTGGTACATGAATACTTTTGTGCAGCCCTGCATATGAGATATAGAATTTATATATAAGGAGTAACATAAAAAAAAATTGAATTTAAAAGCGCATATCGAGTTTTAAACCGTACACTCCAGCAATTATTACTTAAAGGCTGTAAAACATTTCTTCTGTGGGTCCCTGCAAATGAATAAAAAATGCTATAAATGCTATGAATTCCCTGTTCTAATGTAATCATAGTGAAATTTAGCGATTTATATCAGTTTCAATACATCTGAAATAGCGAAATGTCATTAAAATATTCTTAAAACGATTTTTCCCCATATACCGTAATGTAATGGAATATTTTTCAGTGCCCCTGTAAATGAACGATTAATCCTACATACTTCATATACATTACCAACCTTTATCAATTGCATGAAAATCCGAGTATATTTACGGAAGTTAGAGCGTATACAGACGGACAGACAAACCGAATACATAAACA
This sequence comes from Maratus speciosus, assembly GCA_963932465.1. Lineage (NCBI taxonomy): Eukaryota > Metazoa > Arthropoda > Arachnida > Araneae > Salticidae > Maratus > Maratus speciosus. Next base: position 326,601,688 of record OZ010795.1, on the reverse strand, counting down.
CCTTTCAACTTTGCTGTTAAAAAATAGGCTCGATTTTCAAGATGAACATTGAATGTTTATAAAAGAATGTTTTAAAAAAGCTATTTTTTCTTTTATACTTATTTTTCAGTTTCTTCGGTCAGATGACTTTATTTACCTCAATATCGTTATTTTGATAAACAATTCAGCAACACTAGGACGACAATTAAGTTCAAAAGAAAAAAAATTAATGAAAAGAAGAAAAAATCGCATCTCGCCACTTTTAACCCTTCCATAGTATAACCCCAGTTTTCGATCATCTGTTGCACACTGGATCAATTTGACTCTAGCTACTTTTCATCAAGCTATATCTTTGCTACTTTAGATCAAATGTTTAGATTTTATTATAGATTTTCATATAAATTTTGAGCAATACTTTAATACCGTTTCATTAATTTTAACCTAAAACTTAATTTTAATTAAGTAAAATTCATTTGTACAGGACTATGTTTTCAGAAATGTCGATTTTACTTAAAAGTTGCACTAAAGATTTAATTTTTATGATAAATTAAAATAAAAAAACGGAATTTTAAAATTCATTTGTATAGGACTATGTTTTCAGAAATATCGATTTTACTTAAAAGTTGTACTAAAAAAATAATTTTTATGATAAAATCACAAACGGAATTTTCAAGTTCAATTGTGGAACTAAAATACTGCTGAAAATGGTGAATGGTAAATGCTAAGGTTGTGCAGAAAAATATTAAAGTTATGTACAAAAAAGGGTGAATGAAAGTTTACGGTCAAAATGACCCGAAATACTCTCGAAAGATTAAAAGATCGCCTCGCAGAATTCTAAATACGTCTCAACTCTTAAACACATTTCAAGAATAAAATTTCTAGAGTAGAATTAATGACAAGGTGTTAAAAAAACTTAAATTTAAAAAATGAACTAATGAACGTTAATTTAGTGCTTTTTCTTACATTCGTCTGTGAAAGTGATTTTTAGAAAGATCACATTTAAGGAAGATAGTACATTTCTTTTTAATCATCGGGACAGTTCTTCAGGGCAGAAAAAGTACTGGAACTTTTAAGGATTAAAGGGCGATCTTTCAAGGTAATAATAGCACAATTTTTGTTTTCGCCCACATAAAACATTAATTCTTTCTAATTGAAACCACTTTCTATAATTTCTAGCTCTAATTCACAGGTACTTCTTTTCCAATTAATTAAAGTTGTAATCTCAATTTTCATTATTAAAAAATAGTGTATATGCCTTGTTGTTTTTCTTTTTTCAATTACTGAGTTGACTTCACTTTACAGAAGGCGGAAAAGAAAAAGGAAAGCAATTTGAAATGCAAATAGAATGTCTTGTTATCCAGTGGAAACAAAAGAAAAAATAATCACCGTTCCTTTGAGGCATCAAACAACTTTCTCTGCATTCTGATCTAGTTTAGAGAAAGGAAGAATTTGCGTGAAACTTGTGCAATCAAGTAGAACTTGACGAGTTTAAAATGTTAGGTTTGTGACTATTTTGTCTGCTTAATAATTCCTATTATTAAACACATTTCCGTCGTTTCTGACCACTTCCGGTACATTAGGCCTAGGTGAAAATGTTTTCAAATCCCTACACATTACTTCTTTGATGCAATTGCAAAATCATTTTAAATTGTAAATGCGTAACATTTTCAAGATACTTTTATTCTAAGTATTCATGTTTGAAAAAACCGAAAAAAAAGCTGATTCCCCTCCCCCCTTTTAAGTAAAGCGTTTTCCTGAAAATATCAAAATTACATGCATTGTTTTTTTTAATAGAAAATGCGACATTTATGGCAACCCCTAAACCGGACAGTGCCAACATATGACACCCCCCCCCCTTTCCCGTAAAAAGAAATAATAAATATTTCGAGCCACAGCGTTCTGGTGTTTTCAATTTTCTTATTGAAAAATATCTCAATGTTTTTTTTTTTTTTTTGGCTTTCGGGTATTCTCTAATTAAAATGTTCTGTAATAGTTAAAATCCCTGTTCTAAGGTATGAAACATTATAGTGGCATTATACGAAAATAGGGTCACATTCGACATAAATAATTTAATTACTGTTATTACTATCATATTTACACATCTTTCTTTTCGAAGTTCTCGTTAACTGACCCTGATGCAGTGTTGAATTCAGGGGGTGGCCCGAGATGGAACATTACCCCTCGCAATAATGGAACCCCCCCCCCGGAAGGTTTTATATTTTATGCTTTTTAATGGACATAAGTGCAATCCTCCCGGAGCTCTAGACTGTTCCCCCCGGAGGCGCAGAAATCCCTCACGGAAAAAAATGTCTGAATTCAACACTGCCCTGATCTGTGCATGGATGGAATGAAATGTTAGTGTAACTCCGTGTAATGTTAGTGTTTCTCCGTTAAGGCAATAAGATGCTTCAATTTGACGTACACATTTTAAATGACGTCATAAATCGGCGTCAATAATTTAATACCACACTTCTCTTACAGCTTTGAATATTTTGCAAGAAAACTAAAAAATTATACTTTTTCCACAAATGCTATAACTGCAAGGATCAGATTTTCAAAAATTTAATTAGGTTAAGAAAAAATAAAATTTCATGACATATCTAAAAATTACTATTTACTTAATATTATTATTTTTTTAATAAAGTATAAGTAAGATCTGATCGTAAATTATTTTATGAAATGTACCATAAGGGTCCTTATTTAAAATTTAGAGACAATTGAAAATTATAGTTTGAAATTATAGCATTTTTATCATACTGATATAATGCAAAAATACAAACTGAGAACAGACAATTTAAAGAAAAATCAATTTACAACTCTGAATCATTTAAATCATTAGAAAAATGAGATGCGTTAAAAAACTCTTTTCGCATATTTAACACCTTTCCAATACAGTTGAAAAGTGTTTATGGGTCAATATCTGAAAATTGGACAATTTCACTCAGGAATTTTTATTTTTTTTTAATTAATGTACCAACTTCCAAATACAATTATATACTATGATACATGTTTTGTCATTTGAATGTCGTAGTGTTTTGAGATCAAGGATGTATATTTTATGCGTAGGATAAACTTTTAAGGAAGAAAGTTTCTGTTAACAGCATAATCAGTGTCTAACAATTGGGACTGAGATGATGAGGACTGAGGTGATGTTTTTGTCTTAAAAGATGAACAGACATTTTATTGAATCATTTTGAACACATGTAAATGATTAAATATTCCATGTGACATTTGTATGTTATATAAATAAAGTTGCAATAAGCTTTTTTTATAGATAAAAAATTAAATAGGGGGACATGAATGATGCTATAAAAAATACTCATCCCTTTTCAGAACAAAAACTAAATATTTTTAAAAATGAAACAATGAGAAGAACAACTTACCTTCATTCATGGTGGATAATTTAACTATAGTTGCTGTTGCAATGGAAATAATTCTGCCAGCGCCACCTAGTATATGTTAACCTAAATGTGTGGTTAGAGGGACTGAGATGATGGTCAACCTCAAGGACAAATATATTTACTACAGTATTTTACTATACAATCTATACGAGTAAAGGAGCATTATATTTTCCCATACTGTATATATATATATATATATATATATATATATATAGGTATAAATATATAATAGCAAAAATTTAAAAAGTTTACAGAATACATTTAATATTGGACATTTGCACCTGGAGACAGGGACTGAAATGATGGTTTCGTTTGTTTAAAACTAGAAAATTAATTATTTATACATCATCATATGTCCATTTATCATTGGTACTTGTTATAACAAGTGTTACAATATATTACATTTTTCAGTTTTTGGTTTTAGTATAAATGGACTATTGGGAATATTGTTGGCAGTGGACTCAAATTGTCCAATTTTCAGATATTGACCCTTATGCATTCGGTTTCTCTGTCTGCCTTTCTGTCTGTACTCTAACTCCCGTAAATGTACTCAGATTTACATATAATTGATATGTTATTGAGATTTTCATAGCATGTTTGGTATTGCAAATGAAGTGTGTCGCATTTATAGTTAATTTATTGGGGCACTCAAAAGTATTCCTTTTCATTATTTTCTATGGGAAAAAAAGATTATTTCAATGTATTGTAATAGTGTTACGCAATTTTAAACATAATGAAATTTATATACATTAATTGGGGCGCATTAGAAAATGATTCCTATAGAATACGTTAGGTGTAGAGGTTACGCTATGCATACAAATGAACTCAAAAGTATTCCGTTATATTACGGTCTATGCAGATAAATCGTTTGCGGCGTATTTTGATGTAGTGTTACACTGTTACAAACATAATGAAATTGATATCAATTTGTGAGGTGCACTAAAACATGCTTTCTGTAAAATATGAATTGCATCGCATGTATCATTCATTTACAGGGTCACACAAGAGTTCTGTTACACAGGGGTGATACAAAAATATTTACAAAATGACATGGCAAATCAGGCATACAGCAAGGATAAAAAATCACATAGGAACGTAGGGTCGCAAATCACTTATTGAGTCACAAATACAGGGTGTTTCATCCCAACTGAACCCGATTTGACGGTAATAATTTCGAGAAAAATAAAAACATTGTAATGAAAACGCAACGATAGGTACCTTGTTTTGTGTGAAATGTGATAACATCACGAAAAGATATGGAAAAACGTGTTACTCGAGCAATCGATGATACAGTATGAATTAGTAATCACAGTCCAAAATGTGGGGCGTCAAATGCACACTGCTGGCGCGTATAATGCAAACTTCTGCCACTTTTGTTGGGTGTTAACACATTTACAACAAAGGTGAGAATGTCTGTTAAATGTCTTATTATAATATACTTCAGTTTTCTGACAGTTATGACCGTCAACCCAAATTGAGTTAGGATGAAACACCCTGTATTTGTTACTCAATAAGTGGTTTGCGACCCTATGTTCCTATGAGATTTTTCATCCTTGTTGTATGCCTGATTTGCCATGTCGTTTTGTACACTTTTTTTTTGAATCACCCTGTATATTATGGTCTATCGGGAAAACTGTTTGCAACGCATTTTAATTATGTTAAACTATTTCAAACAAGATGAAATTTATATACATTACTGAAGTTTACTACAAGATGCTTGTAGTAAAATATTATATACATCGCATTAATCGTTCATTTACAGGGACACATAAAAGATTCCGGATACTGTATCCGAAATATCATCTATAAGGGATCATTGCTGAAAGTGAGTTTTCATTTATGGTATGCGTTTTTAAGTCTAACTAAATTTTTGCATACCACGTGGTGTGTATAAATTTTATAGACCATATATAGGGCTACTCGAAAGAATTCGTATGTATTACTCAGAATAAACGTGAATTGCTTAAAGGTATTTTAATTTGAGTTACGCATTTTCAAGCTCAGCTACATTTAGTATACTGAGAGATGTTTGTAGCATTTAAATAAAATCATATACAGTGCTATGCAAAAAAACTGGATACATGGTTGCCTATGAATAGTAATTCCTGGAAATGTCATTTCAGTAGTTTTAAGAGTGAATTAAATTTCAGCTTAATATTTGGCGCGTATAAAAAATCTGTATTTAATATATAGGGCTGTACAAAAAAAAATAAAGTACGTTTCCGTCTATATATAGAAATTGCTTAAAAGGTGAATTTTAAACTGAGTTTTGATTTTTTTTTTAACTAAACAAAACTTTAGCATACTATATAGAATATATACAAACCTATAGATCATATACAGAGCTACACAAATAAATGGAATGTCTTTCCGGTTATGCGTAGTAATTGTATAAATCTTATTTTCAAACTAGGGGGCTCTGCCCCCTGCAAGCTACGCTCGCCATCCCCCGTTCAGACACTGTAGAATCTAAAAGCACGCTAATCTGATCGGTTTTAAAAAGATTAGAGAAGATTATAGATAAAAGATAGAGAATTATACTGAAAAAACCTGTAGCGATCTCCCTGTAAACGGGTTTCCATTCAATTCCCTTTGATTGCAAAAATTTAAGGTAGAATCAGTTGCTGTTAAGACATCCAATGGTTGTTTTCGTGTTTGGTTAAAGAAGATCAGTTAAGCATTTGAAAAGAAACTAAAATAAAATGAATTAGGTAAACAGTCTTTTCCTCCCGGTATTTTTTAACAGCGTTATAAAACGATTGACATAATACAATTACTAAAATTTGCTGCTTTAACCCCTTCAAGGGCGGTGATTCATTTTTGGACAACTTAATTTTAATTCTTAAATACCACATTAGCATCAGAATATTGGGATGAAAATTTCCCTTTTATTAAGTAAATGAACAAAATCATATGTATTTTTAAATTATTTTCTATCATTTTTAAAACGAAATAATAATAAACAAACAAAAGTTTAATAATAACTATAGAACAAAACAATTTGTAACATTTTTTGTAAATAAAAAGAAAATAAATTCAAATAAACATTTATTAATAAATAAGCAACAATAGCCGGGTTACCATGTCAGGCAAAATAACGCCATTTTGGCGCCAATTAGGTACCCCGTTGAGTATATGACATCTGTGTCTAATTTTTTTCTTTTCGTTTCGTTTAAAAAAAAGAATGAAATAAAAGCCATTTATTTTAAAGGTTTCAATTTTAAATGAAAGTTTTGCATTAAATAAAATGATAATGAAATACAAATTGAATTCTGAATAAAAGTAACATGATGCATTTCTTAGCATGCATTTAAGGGAGGCCAAACTAATCGCCAAATTAATTTAAAATAACCTTTTCTAAAATATGAAAAAAAATATCTCTTATGATTAAAATTTGAGTTGCTATCATTAGAAAAAAAGTATTTAAAATTAGAAAAAAATTAATATTTCGAAAACTAATTCTAATTTTAAAATTCTAATACCAGTTTTGAGATCTGTGGATCAATTCAGATTTTTGGTGTTAATTTCATCGCAAAGTACTATTCCATATTTTAGGAAAAATCGCCGTGAAACGTAATCAGTTGTTTAATCAGTCGTTTCATAGAATCGCTACATAAATTCGTTTCAATTCGATTCATTAGGATTTTATATATATAGGGTAGATATACTAATTTATTTGTTCTTTTGTTATTTAAAATAAAAAAATATGTCAATTTGTATAATTTGGCGGTATTGGCCGACGGGAGAAGTAATAACATTAAAACGTTGCTTTAAAGTGGAAATTAAATTTCATGATTTGTTGCATTGTCACATACGCACCGGGTTTGGCGTGATTTTTTTTTTTTTTTTTTACGACAATTTGGCGAAAACCTCGTTTTCAAATACCTGTTACATATGTATTTTTAAATTATTTTCTGTTATTTCTAAAATGAAATAACAATAAATAAAAAAAATTAATTAAAAACTATAGAACAAAACAATTTGTAACATTTTTTGTAAATTAAAAGAAAATAAATTCAAATAAACATTTATTAATAAATAAGCAACAATAGCCGGGTTACCATGTCAGGCAAAATAACGCCATTTTGGGGCCAATTAGGTACCTCGTTGCGTATATGACATCTGTGTCTAATATTTTTCGTTTCGTTTAAAAAAAAGAATGAAGTAAAAGCCATTTATTTTAAAGGTTTCAATTTTAAATGAAAGTTTTGTATTAAATAAAATGATAATGAAATACAAATTGAATTCTGAATAAAAGTAACATGATGCATTTCTTAGCATACATTTAAGGGAGGCCAAACTCGTCGCCAAATTAATTTAAAATAACCTTTTCTAAAATATGAAAAAAAATATCTGTTATGATTAAAATTTGAGTTGCCATCATTAGAAAAAATGTATTTAAAATTAGAAAAAAATTAATATTTCGAAAACTAATTCTAATTTTAAAATTCTAATACCAGTTTTGAGATCTGTGTATCAATAGGGATTTTTGGTGTTAATTTCATCGCAAAGTATTCCATATTTTAGGAGAAATCGCCGTGAAACGTAATCAGTTGTTTAATCAGTCGTTTCATAGAATCGTTACATAAATTCGTTTCAATTCGATTCATTAGAATTTTATATATATAGGGTAGATGTATTATGCGTTCTCTAAACTGTTTATTTAGGTATAATTGTTCTACTATTAAACGGCGAAGTTTGGTTTAAGTATTCTCGAAGTGTTGGAAAGTGTTTGATAATTTATGCTTAATGTAGGATTTTTCTTTTGTTTTTTAAGGTATTGTATTTTTATGACACATTGTCAGAATATACTACGGATATCTAAATTCATTTTAAGCATGAAACTCTAAAATTCATGTTTTCGTAATTTTTCAATTTTACTTGCTCGACACCGAAAATACGTATTATCTTACCGACAAAATTCCTCCATGAAGATATTCCTCGTAAAGCATTGTGGTCAAAAATACCTATTGTAACAAGTAAAAGTTAAATTTAAAAAATCAAAAAACCGGATTGCGTAAAAAGCGAACTAATTATTTCTCATCAATGTGAAACTTTTTTTTATATTACTTGCCTATTTTTTTTTTACTTGTATTGATGACTTTTAAGTTGTGTTTAATTGTTAATTCCTATCTGTAAACACTGTTTTGCTGAGGTCTATACATGTCTATGATGGTTAGAGTTGCAGTAAAGCTAGAGATCCTACCTACTCAACTTCCAGGTTGTGTAATATTTAAACGAAGCTTTTGACTGTAAAATAGTCAATTAAACATCGTCTTCATTTTGAAAGACTTATCCAATGATATGCCACACATTAGGGTGCGTAAAACAATTTTTTCGTTTCTACCGTTATTTTGTATTTTACGGCCGCCATTTTGAATTTATAAAAACAAAACCTAACCTATAACCATCGGATGGTTAAGACAAATCGATAGATATCTCATTCATTAAAATCCATCTAGCCGTTGGAATGTTTCGAGGGTATAAAGAAATCCACATACCCAGATACACGTAAAACTCGTAACCCTTCTTGGCAGTCAGGTAAAAAGGGGGAAAAAAACCCCAACGCACAAAGGAATGAAACGCTGAATTTTATGATTCCTTACAGTAATAATTCTTTTCAAAGGAATGTAAAAGAAGAAACTAAAACAAATGACACAATAAGTTGCAAAATATACCGATGTCAACTCCTGTTTAAACGACCTGTATAATATGACATTAACGTCATCTCAAAAATATAACTCGTTAAAGAAAAGCAATAACATAGAAACATGGAGTTATTTAATATCTCTGAACTCCATGATAGACGGAGTATTTGAAGATATTTCTCAGATTCTTCTAGCAGTTACAATCATTACTTATCAAGTCACGTTCATCTGAATGACAGTTAAACGTTAGTCAATGACAGCCGCCTAAATCTTCAGAAGATGAATAAAAAATTACTCTCCGTTATTTTTATATCTATCTTGGAGATCATGTAAAACTATCGTCTAACATTGTTCAAATGATAAAACATATTTTTTGTTCAACAAAAATTTTATGTACTCAAATTAATGTCTGGAATTTCTTTTGACAGTAAAAGTTGTTTAAAATGCATGTTTGGACAGACGATGGCATCACTAAACAAGAAAGAAATATCATGCGTCAAGCACATATTATGAAACACTTTCCAACACTTCCAGAATCTTATACAAAACTTCGCCGTTTAATAAGGTAAAAAAGGTAACTAAGTAAACATTTTAAAACGCATGCCAAATCTGAAAAACAGATTTCAACAATTACTGTACAAAACCGGAAAGGTAGTACTCTGGTTCTTTTGTACACCTCTGTGTATGATCTAGAGATTAGTATATACTCTACATATCATATTATGCTAAAATTTAGTTAGACAACGTATAACACAATTGAGACTCCACCTTTAGCAATTTCTACCAATAGACGGAAATGCACTTGAATTCTTTTGTACAGCCCTGTATATTATCTGCGGATTTTACTACACTCCACGTATTAAGCTGAAAGTTAAGTCAAGCAAAAACACGCTTAAAACTACTGAAACCACACTTCCAAGAATTACTATACATAGGTGGCCATGTATCTAGTTTTTTGCTTAGCCCTGCATATGATTTTATCTATACTCTACAAACATCTCTTAGTACAAGGTCATCGAAAAATAATGCCTAGATTTAAAAAAATCATAACATCGAAACCTTTTTATGTTAAATGAGCAATTCTTTCACTACACGATAACTGGTGAATGCAAGTTTGGTTTTAGTTCACCAGAACTCGTTTGCGTGTCTGTGTTATGCGCGGATTAGTTGCGCAGTCGTCAAGGTCAACCGACGCGCCAGACTGCAGCTGCTCAGTACGATGTTGATCCCGCAAAAAAGCACAGTGCGTGACTATTGACTTTGACTCCACATACCACATCACGCACTGTGCTTTTTTTTTTGCACGGTCAACATCGTACTGAACAGCTGCAGTCTGGCGCGTCGGCTTACCTTGACGACTGCGCAACTAATCCGCGCATAACACAGACGCGCAAATGAATTCTGGTGAACTAAAACCAAACTTGAGTTCACCAGTTATCGTGTAGTGAAAGAATTACTCATTTAACATAAAAGGTTTCGATGTTATGATTTTTTTAAATCTAAGCATTATTTTTCGATGACCCTGTATTTTAGATATAGTTCAGCTCGAAAATGCATAACTCAAGCACTTTAACCCTTTATGTCTTGAATATGAATTCATGAAAATTTTATCTTCTAGAGTATTTTTCGTGAATTTTTGAAACTACATTAGAAGATTTACATAATCATTTAATAAATTTTGGAAGGATTGAAGGATTTAGGACTAATTAAATTTGAATTTATAGGGATTTTGTGCAATATTTATAACCCCACTCAAATCTTTTATTTTAAATATTTTTCTTAGTATTTGGTAGAATTAGGAAATGTACAAATATAATGTTCTTACAATAAAAATATAGAAATATTTCCGAATTGAAAAATCCCTCCCCCCCCCCCCCCCAACGCCAAGAAAGCTGAAAAGATGCAAAGCCAAAAGAAATCATCCTTTTAAAAATATTTTTCTTTTGTGTAACCAATAATGCTTTTGGAACAAGATACAGTAATGCATCAATAACTCATTCGAAACTGTATTACAACTAATCGATGTATTAAATAAATTTTATAACAAGTTATTTTAATGGTACTTATAAGGACCGTCAGTAGATAAAGGGTTAATCAACTTACGCTCATTCTCAGTAATGCTTGAAAATTCTTTTGTGTAGCCCTGTATATGGTCTATAGAATTTATACACAACACGTAGTGCGTAAAACATTAGTTCTGGTTTCCATAACTGAAGACACACTTTCAGCAATCATCCCTAGTAGACATTACTTCGTATACAGCATTGTATCCGATAGCTTTTATGTGTACCTGTAAATGAACGATAAATGCGATGCATATCGTTGTCCACTGCAAACAGCTTGTACTAAACCTTAGTAATCTATATTAATTTTATGATGTTTGAAATAGTGTAACATAACTAAAATACGCTGCCAATAGTTTTTCCCGTAGACCATTATATAATCGAACTCTTTTGTGGACCCTGTAAATGATTGTTAAATGCTCTTCTACAGAAAGCATGTTTTAGTGCACCTCAGAAATTCATATCAATTTCATTATGTTTGTAACAGGGTAACATCACTAAAATACGCCGCAAACGATTTTTCTTCGTGGACCATAATATAAGGGAATACTTTTGCGCTCCCCTGCATGCGCACTGTAAGCGTTAAACATAAGTTACTATGTAGTAACGATCTTCTAGTGCACCTCAGTAGTGTATATAAATTTCATTATGTTTAAGATTGTGTACACTGTTAAAATACATCGCAAATGATTGTAGACCATAATATAACGAATACTTTTGAGTGCCTCTGTAAATGAACTATAAATGCTAGACACTTCCTTTTCAAAACCGAACATGCTATCATTAACATACACTGGCCTCCAAAAGTTAAGGTACAGGGACTGGATGCTTTCGATTGCACACGTTTTGTCGAATATCTACCAACATTATTGGCGAATTGTTCTTGAACTTCTAGGATGTAAAGAACATGTTTGATTTTTATATTTATCGGTGAAGATTTATCGGAGGGTACAATTAGGGGGCTAATAATAAATTTAATGATAAATATTATTTCCGATCACCTATGTAACAGGAAAGGCCGGAAATGGTTTGTCACTGTGGTAAATGACTATTTGGCTCCTGTTCAACGTTTGTATGCATTTGTGTAAGCATAGCACTCATATTCGTGAAGATGTTAACGTTTTTGTGAAAAATTCAAAAGTTTTTTGTATATAGCATACAGAGTTTTCAACCAAATTTAACACAACTTTCCAAAAACCTGACAAAGAACAGTAGCAACAGTATACTGCAATTAAAACATGAATATATTGAATATTTGATGAGATATGGGCATTTGTATGAACTAATTTTTAACTGTGCATGCGTGGAAGATCCTAAAATTTTTATTATAGAATTTTGTAGTCGGATATTTAGGGCAACTTATATAAAGTACAGTCAAATATCGCGAAAATTCACAAAGATAGGGTCAATATAGTGAGTTGCTTCCTAAAAATAGCTTTATTATAAGGGATTTTCCACAACTTTTCAATCAGCTCACTATATCTTTCTAAGTTTTCACAACATTTGACTGGACTTTTTATAGAAGTTGCCCCAAAATACTGACTACCAAATTATGAAATAAAAATTTTGAAATCTTCCGCGCATGCGCAGTTAAAAATTATCTCATAAAAATGCCCATATCTCATCAAATATTCAATATATTCTTGTTTTAATTGCTGTATACTGTTGCTACTAATCTTTGGCAAGTTTTCGGAAAGTTCTGTTAAATTTGGTTGAAAACTCAGTATGCTATAAACAAAAAACTTTTGAATTTTTCACAAAAACGTTAACATCTTCACGAATATGAGTGCTATGCTTACACAAATGCATACAAACATTGAACAGGACCCAAATAGTCATTTACCACAGTGACAAACCATTTCCAGCCTTTTCTGTTACATAGGTGATCGCAAATATTATTTTATTATTAAATTTATTATTAGCCCCCTAATTGTACTCCCCGATAAATCTTCACCGAGAAATATAAAATCAAACATGTTCTTTACATCCTACAAGTTCAAGAACAATTCGCTAATAATGTTGGTAGGTATTCGACAAAACGTGTGCAATCGAAAGCATCCAGTCCCTGTACCTTAACTTTTGCAGGCCAGTGTATATCAATTGCATGGTAATCCGAGTATATTTACGCGAGTTAGAGCACGGACACAAAAAAATACTTTTATCAAGCAACAGTTAAATATTAATTTGCGATTATACGTTGTGATATCAATTTAAAAATCTTTAAAAAACGAAAAATTAAATAATTTTTCATCTTTATTTCCTGTTTTCTTTCTTAACAAAGAAGCAGAGCAAAAATTATATATTTTTAAACAAATTCATTTGCTTGCGTTTTCTACAAAATGTAAACATGTAAAAATGTTTCTACTAATGTAATTTTTCATGATCGTGTTCGTTGCCAACGCCAAATTAATGTATTATAAAGGGAATTTTTGGGGGAAAACATGAATTGCAGTTAAAAAATTAGGCGATATTTTCAAAATGACCATTGGAGGCTCATAAAAAAACTTTTTTACTATTTTCACTTTTTTTCTTTTCATTCCTAATCATGGATTTATACATTTGCCTTCTAACGTTCATTCGTAATATTATTATGATAATCTTCATAACTTAATGTAATTCGGTCTATAACAACTTTAAATCTGATTTATAATTTTAGTCACGCACCATTTAAAATTAGATATACTAAAACTGATTGAATGAATTCAATGAAGCCATTATGTATGCAACGAAAGTATTGATTAGATGTCATCATTTTGCTTCTTTCTTTAATTCGTATAATTTCAGTGTTTGTTTTTAACATGGAACTAGGAACTAAATTTGCGTCATCTATTATAATGCTTTTTCGATTTAACCACGGGTTATTATATGAAATGTGACCGAGATCAGATTTTACTATAATAGATTGCAAAATTTTATGTATTCACTTATTTATTTTAATTTTCACCGATATTTTTATTCGGGTACTTTTATTTATAGAACAACGTATTAACTTTCTAAATCGGCTTAATTGTTACTGATATACGTTTAAACCAACTGTTCCAAATACTCGGAATTCATTCCATTCCATACAAGTGTCAAAACAAACTTTTATTATGCAACAATTCAACTCGCGACTCTGTCGTAGATTTCATGTTACATTACAACTGCTTAAATTTATTCAAAAAATGCATTTTAGCTGAAAATGATACTTTCTTATCAACAAAGTTTGACACTGTTACGGCCAATGTAAAAAAAATCAATCCATCTTGATTTTGACAGCTGTTTCCACATATTTACGGAAAAGACTGCAAAAACGCTCCCATTATTATTATTATTTTGTCAGCGTGCGTTTTACTATGAGTTAAATGACCCAACGAACCATTTCTAATGCTGTTATTTTAATTTCCGCACGCCTTCTTCATGTCTCTTAATATAACAGGTTTTAGCCTGAAGACAATAGCATTCGAGTTTAAGTGAAAAATTTGTCTTCTGATGAAAATCTAAAAGGTGTAAATAAATAACGTAAAAAAAAAAACTTAACACTGGAACAAATTTAGTATTTAAAAGATTCTTTCGGAATTTTTTTTTTAAATTGTAAAATTGAAATAAGAAGGAAAAAACAGCCGCTGCAACACATCTTGCTTACACCAGTCTTACACTTCGTTTATACAATGCTTACGCCAGTGTGTAGTATCTAAATCGCATAAATTATTCACTCTAATGTAAAATGTTACGCTAATACCCTTAAAATGGAATAATCTTTCTTCTACAGCTTTCCACGCTTGCTAACCTTCCGCTCTTTTTCTCCCTATTCTAAAACAAGTAAGAAAAATTATGCGTACAGCATAAATTATCAAACACTTTCCAACACTCCCTGAAAGCTTTAACGAAATTTCGTTACTTAGGGGAAATAAGGTAAATAAGATAACTAAGTAAACATTTAAAAATCTGACTTCAGTAGTTGCCGCTCATAGCCAAATGTGTACTCCAATTCTTTTGAACAGCCCTGTATTCGATCTGTATGTTGATATATATACTATATAATGGGAAAATTTAGTTTAGCAAGAAAATGCATAACAGGTTGAAATTCATCTTTCAGCAATTTATACTAATAGATGGAAACATACTTGAATACTTTTGTACAGCCCTGTAGTTTACCCAGTACTTTTATTACATGCCACTATTTAGCTAAAATTTAATTTAAACTAAAACACGCTTGAAACTACTGAAATTACATTTCCAGAAATTATCACCCATAGACGGCCATGTATCCAACTCTTTGCGCGGCCCTGTATATCATTTTATCAATATTCTACAAATATTTATTACACTAAATTCGGTTCAGTGTAAAAATGCATAACTCCTTTAAAACACACCTTTAAGCAATTTATGCTCATACTCAGTAACCTTTACGAAATCATTTTTGTGGCTCTGTATATGAACTATAGCATTTATACGCACTTTATAGTATGCATAAATATAGTGAACAAGTAGGTAAGTGTGATCACAGATCGCACAGAGGATTTTGTTTAACATTCCTTTTAAAACCCTTTATCCTTTTAAAAAATCTGTTAGTTCCACATTTCTCAACCAGGGGCGCACTCTATTCTAAACAAACCTCTATCCGAACGAAACTCCGTTTTATATACTATCCGTAGATATATTAGTCGAGGGGATTGGGCCGATAGCACCCGAGATAAGTAGGCGCCTCTGGCGGTAAAAAGTGGAACTAAAATATGTAAGACTATGGTGCATAATATGAGAGAATAGTCAAAGGGGTGTCGGCAAAAGTTGGAAAAGCGCTCCCCGGGTGAAAAGGGCGGAGGTTAGAAAAATTGCTTAAAATACACAAGTTAGAAACCAGAGGAGTAAATAATATAAGACTTTTTGAAAATTTTATGATTTGCCATGTGGTCTGAGGTATTCAGCTATACGTATGCAAAAATTCATGCCTCCAAGTTAATTAGGGGCTCTCTTAGAAAGAATTGCTTAAAATACATATGTGGTAGCTCAAAGGGTTAAACGTAAGACTTTTTCAAGATTTTATGATTTGTCGCCTGGCCTCAGGTGCTCTGTTGTAAGTATGCAAAATTTCAAATCTCCAATTTAATAAGGGGCTCAGTTAGAAAGAATTGCTTAAAATACGCATGTGGGAGCCCAAAGGGTTAAATGTACGGCCTTTTCAAAATTTTATGATTTGTCGCATGATATGTGGTGTTCAGCTATAAGTATGCAAAATTTCACGCCTCCAACCTACATAGGGGCTCATTTAGAAAGAATTGTTTAAAATACACATGTCGGAGCTCAAAGGGTTAAATGTAGGATTTTTTTCTCAATTTTATGATTTGTCGTTTGATGCGAGATGTTCAGCTATAAGTATGCCAAATTTCACGCCTCCAACCTAATTAGGGACTCGTTTAGAAAGAATTGTTTAAAATACACATGTGGGAGCCCAAAGGATTAAATGTATGACTTTTTCAAACTTTTATGGTTTGTAATTAGATGTGAGTTGTTAAGCTATAAGTATGTAAAATTTCACGCCTCCAACCTAATTAGGGACTCACTTAGAAAGAATTATTTAAAATACACATGTGGGAGCCCAAAGGGTTAAATGTACGACTTTTTCAAAAACTTCTGATTTGTCGTATGATGTGTGGTATTCAGCTATAAGTATGCAAATTTTCAAGCCTCCAACATGTATAGTTTCTGAGAACGGGCAAATGAATGAAAATAATAAATTCATTAATATGCGTTAAAAGATGTAAATGGAGGAAATTACGTCATATTTAAAATTGCCAAACCATAATATTGCCAAACAGTTTAAATTTAAAAATATACTTGCGCGAAACATTTATTTCATATTTTGAAATAATATTTTAAAACTAATCTATATATGGGAACGTCCATTCGTTACTTTCGTGATAATTAGAACAAATTTTCATATATAATTCCAATTATTTTATTTCAAAATATAAGTAAGATAAAAATTGATATAACCAGCTAAATAACACTGTGTTCCACATACAAACATATATCTAATTTATAACAAAAAAAATTACTTGTGTATATATTAAATGACCCTTGTGACACTCTGGTCACAAGAGTAACAAAATTTTGATTATATAGACAAGGGAAATGCTTTTTGTTACAAATTAGATATATATTAAATGAGTGGAGCACAATAATATTTTACTGGTTATATCACTTTTTATCTTAATTATATTTTATAGTAAAATAATTGCAAGTATTTGTAAAATACCGCACGAATGGTCACAAGAGTAACAGTGGACGTTCCCATATATATTGAACAGCATTTTATGCATCACCATACCTATACGGGGGACTTACCTTAGGGAGGACCATGTTCTGTCGGCAAATGCCGCAGAGTTTGTCGCCAACTGGGCAATATATATCGCCAAATTTGGCGACCAAAATTGGTCTCCAAAAGTGACGCCAACTTAGCGACATCTCTAATATTTCGCCAAATTCCCTTAGACTTCCATTGTAAACCAATAGGGTTTACTTGCTTACAGAAAATCGACAAATTGGGATATTTTGAGCCAATGAACCAATGCAGATGTTATTGAAGTGCCTACAAGAGTCGCATTGCTCTTGTGTTGAGAATTCTAAGACAGCGCAAATAATATTTCCTTTCTAACAAGTATTTTCACGTGAATATTAAAAAGAGAAAGAAAACTTTTGTGAAAAATACACCAGATTTAAAACGACACATTTAAAATATCTTATTTTAAAATTTTTCTTGTATAGCGTTGTTAAAAAATACCGGGAGACAAAGACTCTGTTTATTTAAATCATTTTATATTAGCTTATTTTCACATGTTTTTCTGATCTGATTTAATCAAAGACGAAAACAATCCGTTAACTGGGAGATAGCCACTGTTTTGTTAATTATAATTCATTCTTCCGAAATTTTTTAAAGCCGGTCAAATTAGCGTGCTTTTAGAGTTTGCGGTGTCTGAATGGGGGTTGGCGAGCGTAGCTCGTAGGGTGCAGGGCCCCATAGTAAATAAAAAAAAATTATACTTTGAATCAGAAAATGTATTTATTTGTGTCTTATTTTTAGGTTAGATGATAGTTATTCGAAATGTACTTTAATTCGTTAAATAAAATTTCTAACTCAAAGTAAGTAACAAAAAAAAAAAAAAAAAAAAAAAAAAAAAAAAAACTGGACGTTTGCAAGTATGGTCAAAATTGTTGTATTGTTGGCAGGTATGACCCAGTTTCTTCTGGAAAATGGATTTTCATTGCGGAAATAGTGCATTACGCGCAGGTGTGTGTTAGTACACTGGTGAAAACAATTAAAGGGACAAACGGTTAAAAAAAATGTTATCCCTATACGCAAATAAGGTATCAGATGATAGTTAAGCTCATCGCGGACACACCTGCCACGCAGTGGTATGTGTGGTCATAAGGCAATGGCGCTGTGATCGCGTTTGTGCAGAGGTGCCTCATTTGACCGCCGAAGCTTGTAGCGGAAGGACGTTTTGAAGCATCGTAGCATAACCCAATCCTTGTTTTTTGAATTTCTTTGTTTACCCATCGTTAGTATGGCTAGTCGACATCGGTTAGATGATGCCACAAGATGGCAGATTGATGGAAGACTCGATGCCGACCAATCACAGGCTACCTGTTGTAAGGACCTCGGTGTTCCGTGAAATGTGGTGTCTACTCTGTGGAAACAGTTCACAGAGACCGAAACAGTGATCCCCCTACCTGGTCAAGGCCTAAAAGAGGCAACAACGCCGGCTGAAGACCATTATTTGAGACTTTTAACCAAAAGGGATAGGTCCACGACAGCGACACAACTGTCCCGTCACCTGTATAATGTTACTGGAACATCCATTTCACGGAAAACAGTCACGCAGAGACTTAATGCTGGTGGCCTGTATGCCAGGTGCTCTATAGTCTGCAACCCTTTGACTGTGAACCACAAAAAGTCCCGTCTAGCTTGGTGCCGAGAACACCTGTCTTGGACAGAGGATAGTTTGGGGCGTGTTCTGTACAGTGATGAGTCTTGATGAGTTCAGTCTTGACTAGTGATGGGCAATTTCGATTTTTTTAATCGATACTATGGCCAACTCGATTTAATCGATACTATAAATTTTTTAATCGATGTCTCTAAAGCTCATATCATTTTCATTTTCCTTCAAAAATTTAAGGTCATGTAGTTGGATGTCCAATCCCAAAACTTTCTTCTGTCTCATAAATGTTAAAACTTCAAAATTCATCATGAGGATCCAAAAGTATAGGTTCGTTGAAATATGTGTATTTAAAAAAATATATATAAGAATCCCATTTTCCTAACAAATCATTGAATTTCGGACCACACCCTCTTAGATGTCCACAACGGAAAATCCCAGTTCAAAGGGCATAAAAGCGACACCTGTTGGGTAGTATACACCCAAGCCTAATAAGGATCTATTTATACGACAGTGTAACAGAATATGAAGTTTGATTAAATTCCGTGCATTAGTTTTGAGATATGGCTATCATGAATATCATGAAAAAAGCAGTATAGCAACGCAGCCTATTACATGATTAACACGAAAGACTCAGAAACAACTTACGTCAATGACTAACAGAATATTATGTTTGATGAAATTCCGTTCATACTTCTTGAGATGTTATCGCAAACATTGTGTAAACCCTGAAAAACAGTGCTGAATTCAGGGCTGGTACGGGTGGACCCCCCCCCCCCCCCGGAACACTGAAATGTCCCCTAGGGAGATTTGAGATTTTATGCTTAATGGACGAAAGTTCAATCCCTCCCCCCCCCCCCCTCGTAACTCTAGAATGTTCCTCGCCAGAACCACAGAAATCCCCCCGGAGAAAAATGTCTGAATTCAACACTGCTGATAAAAGCAGCATGGCAGCACAATTTGTTATATTATTTACACAAAAACCTAATCATGGATAACTTATGGCATTGTCTAACAGAATATTAAGTTTGATGAAATTTCGTTCATTAGTTCTTGAGATATTATCCCTAAAATTATTTAAATCCTGAAAAACCTGTTGAATTCAGGGGGTGGCCCGAGGGGGTGACATTCCTCCCCCAGTAACAAAGCATAAAATCTCAAACTTTCTGGGGGGCATTTGAGTGTTTCGGTGGGAGGAGAATGTCACTCTCCCCGGTCCACCCCCTGAATTCAATACGTTTTTGTACATTAAAAATTGACGAAATTTCGTTTATTAGTTCTTGAGATATTATCCCTAAAATTATTTAAATCCTGAAAAACGTGTTGAATTCAGGAGATGGCCCGGGTGGGTAACATTCCCCCCCCCCCCCGCAACATTCAAATGCCCCCCAGAAAGTTTGAGATTTTATGCTTTTTGTGCATTAAAATGTACAAAAGTCCAATCCCCTCCCCCCCTCTGAACTGTCCCTTCCAGAGAAAAATGTCTGAATTCATCTCTGCTGATAAAATCAGCATAGCAACGCCCCCTGTTGGGCGATTTACACCGAAACCTAATAAGCAGCAATTTATGCCAACGTCTAACTGAATGTGGTTTTATGAAAATCCGTGTATTAGTTCTTGAGATAGAGCTAGTACGAAAATCGGGGAAAATGTAGCATAGCAGCGCCACCTGCCGGTAGATTTACATCAAAACCTAATCCTCAACAACTTATGTCAACGTCAAACTGAATCTGAAGTTTGGTGAATATTCGTGCATTAGTTCTTGAGATAGCAATCTTGCGGAAATCATGAAAAATGCAGCATAGCAGCGCCACCTGTTGAGCGATTTTCATCAAAAAGTAATCAGCACCAATTTATATGAAGGTCTAACTGAATCTAAAATTTCAACAGATTCCATGCATTAGTTCTTGAAATAGACCGCTCACAATTTCTTTGTCAGAGACAAACAAATAGACAGACTGACAGACAAAAAATTTATAAAAATAGTCATCGTATTCCAGACAAGAAGTTCTAAAACTATAAATCCTTAGAAACCGGAAGTCGAAAATTTTCACGAAAACAACACTTTATTTTTCTAAAGACAAAAGAAAGCAAGAAAAGATGAACGCATCGATTCTGCCCTTGGATCAGAAACGGTGAATCGATTCAGTTCAGATTCGATGCCGACAGGCCCGTAGCCAGGTGGGGGCCAGGTCGGGCAATTCCCGACCTGGAAAATGTTTTGCCCGATCTAGCGCATTCCGATAAAGAAATTAAATTTCCAGTTTTCCCCCCAACTTCTTGTCCAACCTAGAATGAAGCTCGACATTCTGATCATTTTTTCACTCAGTATTTCCCTTTTAAAAAAGTTATGTAATACAACATCAAATTTCCAGTTTTCTTCCTTCATGCCGGACCTTGCCCTCTATCCCTAAATTTCCTTTCTAGACTGGAAACGAAAGTAGCAAAATTTCATCTATAAAGCTTTTTTTCTCTCCCTCTTTAACAGACCTGTCGAAAATTGCTCCATTGTGCGTTCCTCGCGTTTTCGCTTTGTAGAAGTTATCCCATACTGCTTCAACAACAAATTGGGTTTACCTTATATCCCCAAAGCTTGCTTTCTTTATACAATTGTCACCATACGAAAGTTATCGTTAGGAGGCGGGGTTGAAACCAAAGGCTTCTGAAACTAACGTTAAGCAGCCCACAATATTGTTTCCTTAACTTGAATTTGCTGTACATGACAGTTAAATGCTTGTGTTTCGTGGAAACGTGGTCCGATTTCAACAAACTCTAAAGGACAGTCTCCCCCCCCCCCATGTGAAAATACAAAATAGATAATGGAAGGTCTGTCCCTTCATCTCTTCGACTGTCTCCCATTCCACTGAAAGTTAAAAAAAAAATGGCGCTTCTAAAATAAACCAATCATTATTTCAAATTTAAACAGTACAATATGCCAGGCTACTGATTTTACAAATCCAAATTTATTACTTACTGACACATTCATAAAGTCATTTTTATTCTTAAATTCAAAAATGTTACAGATGCTTTTATTAAGAAACAAAGAAACTGAATGCACTGTTTAATGAAACTGTTTCGCACTTTTTCCTAAAAGCAAATCAGTTTCCAAAGTGGTCGTCAAAGTTGCCATTTTAAGCCAATTTTTGAAAGGCGACAGCCTGATACAGACCATCATAAGATAGAAATCAATTACAACTCAAAGTGTAATACATTTATTGAAAAGTGAAAAACGGTATTGGATTCCAATTCCTAATTAAAAGAAAAACATTTTATTTACGTTATGTCCAGGGCCGTAGGAAGCTCTTTTGAGGCCACCCGCAAGCATTTTTTTCAGTCCCCCCCCCCACTAAGATTTTAGAGAAATAGCTATATTTAATTTTGTTATCTGAGTTCCATTTTATAACAACACCAGCGGAGCTTCACTATAGTTAATTTTTCCTGTCAACTGTCAAATTAAACGAATTTACAGTTGGGTTGAACTGCTTTCGGCAACGTACACCCATTGGGGCTATGCCCACTCAGATCTCGAATCAAACTAACCTTGAATTATTGTAAATTTTTATTTCGACCCGGATTAAATTAAAATTTTCAACATTTTATCCATGCCGCTACATGAACAGATTTGATATTCTTACAACTTGAATTTAATCAAAGCACTAGCAAAATTCAACTGAATTCTCCCATTTAGGAAAAAAATGTAAAAAAATCGCCGCAGAATGCCAAAAATTGATAAAGGCATTTCGAAGTGATCAAAATTTACTATATTGTGCTAAAAGATTGAAACCGGATTTTTTATTTACGAATGTTAAAAATATCACCAGAAAAACAACTAAAAATTCTGCAAAAATTCAAAGATAGCAGAAAAAAAAAAAAAAAAGCTTCAATGTGAATTCCCTTTGCAAATGTCTTAACATTTGCAAAGGGACCCCACAAAAAACCGCTAAATATTGCACATAAATAAAAAAAAAAAAAAAAATGAAGTCTTTTCGTATTTTCTGTTTTTTCTTCAGTTTGACAATGCCATCCGCATGGCCCAGACAGATTTTTTTAAGCAGAAAATACTCACTTATAATAACTTTTTTCTGCTTTGAACGGCGCCTTTTATTTAAAAAAAAATATAATTTAGAGATTTACTAATTCGAAAAAAATTACCTTTGCGATGTCGTTTTCAAATTTTTCAGTTTTCTCCAATTTAAAATTATCACCCAAGTGTTCGGGGATAGATATTGAAAAAGAAAGGCTTCGGATAGACAGTACCTTTCTGTAGGCAACGAAGATGGGTTTCTTACTAGATAATAATAAACCCAGGCAGAGTCTCTCTGTTCAGTGTTTTTTTTTTCTTTCTTTTTTGGTCTCAGCAAATGTTGTTCGGTTCAAGACAAGATTTGACAGGAAGGATACCTTGAAATTATGTACATCGAAACAGGTTTTGGTTTTTTTTAAATCAAACTTTTAAATTTAATATT
The DNA here is from genome assembly GCA_963932465.1 of Maratus speciosus. NCBI lineage: Eukaryota > Metazoa > Arthropoda > Arachnida > Araneae > Salticidae > Maratus > Maratus speciosus. Next base: position 326,578,212 of record OZ010795.1, on the reverse strand, counting down.
TTATGCTATTTTTAGTGTTTTTTCGAGTTTCGTGCTTTCCCCCCACATTCATAAAAGGAATCCATTTTCAATCAATCTTTCCATTTTAGCCGAATATAGTAAGGTAGTCTTCTGGGATTTTTGAATATTTATCGAACCGTCCTTTCGAAGTCTTTCCTGTAATTTTTAACTTTCTTTCGCGTTCCGACGGGATTTTTTGACATTAGTAAAAGGAGTCAGGTTTCAATCTTTTAGCCACAAGTACAAAATTTTGTCCTCTGCAATTTTTTAATTTTTCGCAATTTTTTTTATGCTATTTTAAATGCTTTTTCCGTTTTTAAGCTCCTGTGATTAGAAGAGATTTTTTCTCATATTTGAAGAAATTTTCATCTTTTTTATAAAAATGTCTAGACATTTTGATCTTTGATTCGCGACTTTTTCGTGTTATGAAGAAAAAAAATTTTCCTGCGTAAGTTCTAATTATAAAAAGTACAATGCAACACAGTTGACGGGAACACTATTGGCATTTGATTTGACGAAAATGCATCTTTATATTGAAGGATGTCGGGTAATTTTTACGTTAGATTGGTGACTTTCTATATTTTTGCGAAAAATGGACAAATCAAAAGCATTTTTTTTTTTTTTGTGTGTGTGTGTGTGAGTGTTTGAACGGAAAAAACCTTCAATCCACTGTTTTATTTATTTATTTATTTTTTTTTTTTTTGAGAATGTAAAAGGAATCCGGTTTAAATCTTTTATCCCAATATAGTAAATTTTGCCGCGTGCGGCGTTTTATTCGCGTTCCGCGGTGTTTATATATATATATATTAACATCCCTAAAAGGAATCAAGTTTAAGTCTTTTAGTTTAATATAGAAAGTTTATCCTTTGCAATTTCTGAATATTTTACGAACATTTTATGTGATTTTTAGCGTATTTTTTAAAATTACACATTCAATCTTTTGGCTCGATATAGTCAGATTTTGCTCTCGGCGATTTTTGAATTTTTGTCCATTTTTTTATGCGATTTATACTCTTTTTTCGCGTTTTGCGAAGACCTTTTGACAAGTTTTCTGAAACCGAAGAATTATCGAGTAGATTTTTTGACAAGTTTTCTGAAACCGAAGAATTATCCTGTAGATTTTACAGCTGTCATGATAAAGCTGAAGGTGGAAAAATAACAAATTGGCTCCTGTAGAAAAGTGAACGACGATGCTGGAAAATTTAATTTTTTCCTTGATACTATCATTTTTATCGAAAGAAAAATTACAATAATTCAAGGATTGTCTGATTCAAGATCAGATTGGTATATTCCGAACGGGTTTACGCTACGGAAGGCAGTGGGGCCTCTAAGGGGGAACCCCCCCCCCCAAAAAAAGGTTTTTTTTTTCGAAAACGCAAGCGAAACTCCGCTAGCAGATTAAATAATTGCAGAATATAATTTATCTATAATTAACATTAGTAATTTATCGAAAGAAGAGAAATGAAACGTTAAAAAAGAAACAGGTCGAACGTAAAGGGGATAGGTGGCAAAGGCATGGCACACATATGCCTGCTTATTGGGACCCCCAACGAGATTAAAAAGCACATTTTTCTTAAACATTTGAATAACAATAATGAGGCTTAAAAGTTTGAATCTTGGGTTCCAACTTTCCTCCATTTAATAGGGACCCTAAAAAACAAATTTTTAAAAGTATTTAGAACATGCAAAATTTATTTCATATAGGCACATTTAAAAAGAATGGTGACTATAGAAAGAAGCGTATGTCTGTTTTGGTTGAAGAACGTAATACTATTAAGGAAGTTTTGAACCTGATTGGGGCCCACAACGAGATTAAAAAGCACATCTAAACATTTGAATAAAAAAGTGGCAGCTACAAGTTTTGAATCCTGGGTTCCAACTTTTCCTCACTTTCATAGCCCCTCGCCCCCCCCCCCCCCACAAAAAAGAAGACAATTAAAAAAAATTAGAGCATGCAAAATTTCTTTCATCTGGGCACCTTTAAAAAAAAATAGTGGCTACAGAAAGGAAGCACATTATTTGTTTTTGTTGTAGGAATTAATTGTATTAAGGAAGTTTAGGAGCTCATTGGGACCCTCAACGAGATTAGAAAGCCTATTTTTTAAACATTTGAATAAAAAATATGGGGTCTAAAAGTTTTGAATCTTGAGTTCCAACTTTTCTTTATTTTTATAGGGGCCCCCAAAAAACACAATTAAAAAAGAATTTAAAGTCTGCAAAATTTTTTTCATCACCTTTAAAAAGAGCGGTGTGACTATAGAAAGAAAGCACAACTTTTTTGAAGGAGGTAATGGTATTAAGAAAGTTTTGAAACTTATTGGGGGCCCCAAAGAGATTAAAAGGCATATTTTTTAAACGTTTGAATAAAAAATTTGGCCTAAATGTTTTGAATCTTGGGTTCCAACTTTTCCTCACTTTTATAGAAGGTCTTAAAAAAGACAATTCAAAAAGAATTTAGAGCCTACAAAATTTCTTTCATCTGGGCACCCTTAAAAAGAACGGTGGCTGTAGAAAGAAAGTGCATATCTGTTTTGGTTGAAGGAAGTAATAGTATTTGAAGTTTTGAACCTTTGGTTTCATCTTTTTCTCCCATTTATAGGGGCCCCCCAAAAAGACTAAAATACCATTATATTTTTAAAATAGAATTTAAGCCTTCAAAAGCTCTTCCATCTGGGTACCTTTATAAAGAATCGTGGATATAGAAGGAAGGTGCATATCTGTTTTCTAAATCTGACCAAGATCTTTGACAAAAAATGAATTTTGATAAAACAAATTAAAATGTTATTAAAAATACATTAAAATAATTATAAAAGTTAAAAAACATTATTCGGCTCAAAGGTACAATAACTTACTATACTGGTCCCCTGACTTTGCTCACCCCCCCTCCTCCAAATGGGGGTTATGGGAGACGGTTTCTACGGCCCTGGTTATGCCAAATACCTTATTTAACTTTAATATAGTCAAACCTCGTTAACACGAACACGCTTAACGCGAATTACTTTTAGCACGAACTGTCTCCGATTGCCCCGTCCTGTTGTATATAATGTATTTAGGTTCGGATAACACGAACTACTTTAACACGAACAAAAAAAGTTCCCCCTTGAGTGTTCGCGTTAACGAGGTTTGACTACTTTTATTATGTCTCTGAAGAAACTTTAAAAATTTCGTACTGACTTTAGAAATATCTTGTATTTTAAATGAAAAATAATTTCCCTAAAATCGCAATGCATGCTTTTGAAGAACTACGAATAAGGGATAGAAAAAAATGAAGAAATAATCTGCCACCCCTGGAAAAATCTTTGCCCTACCTGGAAGTATGGTCTAGCTACGGGCCTGGATGTCGATCTTCAGATGCGATCTTCAGAATCGTTATTTTTTTGATTTACTACAATTCTTTAGATGCAATGTCGAATCGTTATGTTTTGATTTACTTCAATTCAAATCGCATCGCGGTCGATCCACGATTCGGGGCAAATCAATTCTTCCAATTTTGCGGTTTTAGTGCCAGAATTGCTGTAAAATTTTGTATAAGAGCCTTTTTTTACTTTCTAGGTTAAATCAGTGTTGAATGCAGGTATTTTTCTCAGGGAGGGATTTATGCGACTCCGGTCGGGATTGGGGGATGGGGGGTATTTCAGAGTTCCGTAATGGGGGGGGGGGTGCACATTTGTCCATTAAAAACCATAAAATCTCAAAACTTACGGAAGGGACAGTTCAATGTCCCGGGAGGGATGTCCTCCCGGGCTACCCCCTGAATTCAACACTAGGTTAAATCGTTATACTTTTGTTTAGAAGCCTAGTTATTCAGGTTACTAATTTATTATATTGTATTTTTCAAGTTCGTCCCTTCTAATCTCTCCACCCCCCCTCTCCCCCTTTTCTCGCTAATCTTAATTTACAGGGCCGTTCAAAATTTGCATGCAATTTTTAAAATGTCCAATTCTTGTTCTATTTTATTATAAAGCCACATTTTGAAACCTTGACCAAAGATACTTTTGAGGTTGCCCCTCCGAGAGTTTGGAGCTTACCTGCTCCCTCGGGGGGGGGGGGGATATTTTTTGTTTCTTCCAAACCATATCGTATAACATATCGTTGGAAAGCTTTTAATGTGATCTTTTATTTTCTGTCTCTAGCCTTCCTTCTTTTTGGTAAGGGTCAATCGTGCTCCAACTTTTGTATTGATATTTTTGACAGTAATTTCAAAGGAATATACATTTATTCTTTCGGATTTACTGTTTTAAAGGCAGAACTGCTGTCAAATTTCGCATAAGAGCCTTTTTCTTTCTAGGTTAAATTGCTATATTTTTAGTTTAGGAGCCAAGTTATTTGGGTTACTAGTTTATTAAGCTGTACTTTTCCAGTTCGTCACCAATACATTCCCCCCCCCCATCCCAATTTTCTTAATTATGGTCCCATTTTAATGGGACCTTTTTTGGCATTCTTCCCGAGTCATTTGTTTACCAACTAAACACTGATATTATATCTGCAGCTCTTGGTGAGCACTATTTATGAATGGTAATAACAAATTTCGTCTCTTTTCCATTTTAAACTTATCATTCTTGGTTTAAAGCCACGTGACTCAAGGTTCTCGTTAGTTAAGCGGTATTTCACAAGTTTGTCAAAGTGTTTGTATAAGTTGTACTATAAAAATTCCAGTCGTTTACAGCCAAACTTACTGATTTATGATACTTTGAATTTTATGAAATTTCGGAGCTTTCCGAAACTAAAGGATCCCCTGTATGTTATTAATTTTGTTCAAGGGTGTAGGTATGAAAATACGTGCTAAAATGCTTTAAAACCTTTTTTTTTAAATAATATATTTAACAATTTAAACAAAGTGATTCCCGAGAATTTTGTACTGTTTTAAAAGGGGACCACATCTTAGAATGTAAGGGGCGTAAAAATTCGAAACTTGGACAGGGCGATGCAAAAAAAAAAAAAAAAAAATTCTCCTTTCAGAAATTTGAAAAAATATTATCTTAATTACAAGCTGAGATATTAATTATTATTTCACTAATTGGTTTATTTCTATTAAATGCTTTTTTTTTAAAGGCAGTCACGTGATTTTTTATAGCAGCATTAACGTTTTCTACCGTTTAGCGTGCGGTTCTTTGACGGCGGGCTGAGATAATTACTACCTTTTCAATATCAAAAATTTTATAAGTGTTCATACCACTATTTTCGAATAGTAATTTCACAAATATCTTGAATTCTTGCTTAAGACTACCACCCCTTAGACTAATGTATCTTCGGATAGGTTGTATAAAGGAGTTTCGTTTAGATACACTTTTGTTTTGAATAGACTGCGCTCCCTGGTGGTGGAATATAGAACTAACAGATCGCGATTTCATTTAAAGTAGAAAATCTAACAAGGCGATCTGTTCGAAACTTTAAGATAGTTTATAACACATAGGAAAAAGTTTAAAAAAGAATGGTATGAAAATTTCGGGAGGAGGGGGGGGGGGGGGGGAAGGCCGCTAGAATTTTTTTTAAACCTTAGCGTTCCTTACCGTTTTAGGTGGGGTTTTTTGACGGAGTCCTGAGATAAATGCTTACTTATTAAATATAAAAAAGTCAAAAGTTTAGTTACCACTATTTCCGAATAGTAATTTCGGCAAATAGCTTAACTTTTTGATCAAGATTGCCACACTCTTGAGTAATATATCTACTGATAGGTTGTTTAACGGAGTTTCGTTCACAGTTTTGTTAGGAATAGAGTGCTCACCCTGGTGGTGGAATCTGGAACTAACATAACGCGATTTTGTTAAAATTAGGAAATCTAACAATGCGATCTGTTTTAAACTTTAAGATTGTTTATAACACATTATAAAAAAGAATGACGCGTCACATTTCGGGGGGGGGATAGAGGGGAGGGGCAGAACAAAATTAGAAAATATAACAAGGCAATTTGTTTGAAATTTTAAGATAGTTTATAACACACAATAAAAATTTTTTAAATGATGAATGTCAAAAATTGGGGGGGGGGGGGGTGAGCGCGTTTTTCCGACCCGGTGGGCAAAGTGGGGGGGGGGAGGGGTACACCTATACGGTGTTGTAGGCAGCGGGAACCCGGTTCGCGGTTCGTTCGCTTCGAGATTTCACATTAGGGGGAACCCGCTAGTTACTAGCTATAATGTTAAAGATTTCCAAGCAATATACATGTGCGTCCACTATCCTTCTAAGACAGTAAAATTAATTGATTTTTATTTCTTCTGAGAAAACTAAATTTTCACGTCTTGCAGCGACGATTTCTTTCTTTTTTTTTAAATAAAAGAACTTTAATAAACTTTGCTAGTTACATTATTAAACTCAAATTGTAAGAATACTAAATCGGTTCTTATGGCAACGTCAATTATGTCCCTGAAAATTTAAATTTTAATTCAGGATGGAAGAAAATCACAATGATTTAATTACAGGGACAGTCAAAAGTTTTCCGTTACATTACGGCCAATGGAAAAAATTATTCCAAGTGCATTTTAAGGATGTTAGACTTTCGAACAGAATGAAATTGATATGCACTTATGAAGTGCACTGTTATAGTACGAGCGCACCACATTAGCCACGTTTGACGCGCAATTTCCAACTTGTATTTAACCGAGATCTTTCTTAAAAAATAAATTTAAATAAAATCTAAATTACAATATTAGTAAAATTACATCTTAAAACTAATAATTTTAAAGTTAAAAACTTTATTATTTGACTCAAAGGTCTGTAATAGCTTACGACTGGGCCCCTGACTTTGTCTACCCTCTAAATGTGGGGTATGGGAGGTGGTCGCTACGGCTCTGCTGATTCGCTAAGTTTTGAAATTAACATTTTTGAGCTTATCTGAGCGAATCTGTGACTATCGAAATATCGATTCAAGTATCGATTCTAGAATTTGGGAATCGATTCTTATTGTGATCGATTCAGTTTTATACGATGTCGATTTTAATCGATTCCTGAATTTTCCAGAATCGCCCATCACTAGTCTTGACAGCGACTGGAGACGTGTTCTCATCTGGAGAGAACCCGAGAGTCGATTTCGGCCCTCTAACATTGTCGAAAATGATCGCTATGCTGGAGGTGGTGTGATGGTGGGGCAGGCATCAAGGCAGACGAGCGTACCGATGTGTTTGATAGAGGTACTCTGACAGGTCAGCGGTACAGGGAGGAGACCCTTGCACCCTCTTTGAGACTATTCCGCGGAGCATATGGATCAAATTTCGTCTTTATGGACGATAACGCCCGTCCACATAGGGATCCGTTGGTGGATGAATACCTCGAATCGTAGGATGTTCAACGAATGGAGTGACCTGCGATGTCCCCTGACCTTAATCCCATCGAACACATATGGGCAGCCCTTGGACGATCAATTGCAGCTCGAAGACCAGCTCCAACGACCATCGATGAGCTCATTGGTGCGTTGGTACAAGAGTGGGTGCAGTTGCCACGGAGATTGATAAGGACCCTGGTAAGAAGTATGAAACGCCGATGCGAGAGTTGTGTAGTTGTTACAGACGATTATACACTCTAATAGGCATATTTTTCTCTGACTGACAGAATGTCGGTCAACTGCTGCACTGGACACGTCACCAGTTACCTTATTTAGTGTGCAGGTTGTGCCCATTTTTGTTTTCCCATACATTGGTCTTATATTGAATGATATTTTGGCCAAGTTTGGTTTTATTTTTTTTATTTTTTTTTAATTGCAAAAAAAAACATTTGTCCCTTTAATTGTTTTCACCAGTGTAGTATCCGTTTCCATCAAAACATATGACACACTCATACCATCTCAAACTTGCTCTCTTTAGCTGTTATATATGTCGTAGGTTAATTGAGAAATCAGGCTCTTTGCAAACAGCCTAGACTCTTTGCAAAGAGCCGGGCTAATTGGAGAATCATCTCCCTCTTTCCGATTTCTCAATTAGCCTACGACATATACAAAACACTATCGTCTGCTTTTTAACTTATTTGTATGTCGTCTTTGTCCGGATTACAATCAATGTTGCCAGATGGGCTACTTTTTTTAAAATCGGATTCTTGATTGGCACCACTTTTTTGAAATGATAAAATGTGCCTTATTTAATGACATAATAATTAAGGCAAAAACAAAGTGAATTTTTCCGTTTCAAAAAAGTGGTGCAAGTCAAGAAATCTGAATTTAAAAAAAGTAGCCCACTGGCAACACTGATTACAATCATGTTATATTTTGCTGACTTTACATCTGTTTGAAAAGACTGGCAGAATAACCGAATGAACTTTTTCTTGGTATATGTACAATAAACTTACCCTTGTGGTTATTTCTAGAGATCGACCGAAAATTCGGTTTTGTTTTCGCTTTCGGCCCAAAATTTGAGTTTCGCCGAAAATTCATTTTCGACGAAAATGCTCCCAAAAATTTGGCTGAACCGAAACTCGACCGAAACTATCTGTATTTCAAAATTCTCGTTTCTTCCTTCGTAAATTTTCAACCTTACTCACTCATTGATACTCATTTTACTTACCAAAACTGTGGCTCGAGTTACTCAATGGTTTCGACGAAATAAATGTCCAAGTAAAATAAAAGTAACTTGACGTTACATGAAAAACTGAATGATGGCGTTTCAGTTTATTGCATCATAGACCATGCAATTTGAGGCTATCATTATTTATTTGTTTTGGAAATGATTCTGGATGACGTGAAATATGTCACCAGTGAAATAAAATTATTGTACTGTTTTTAAATTTTTAATCTTACACCTTTTTAGCAATTAGAAATAATATCTTACTCATTGATTTGAGCTGTATCGGCTCAAATGAGGCACTCTTAATTTATTTCTATGAATTTTACTGTTTATAATTATCAGTCATGATTAGCTCAAGACGGGAGTGCAAATTATAAAGCAAGCAATGCATAGATGATTAAATTTTGAAGACTCTTTTAACGTGCTCATTACAAGATGCAGACTTACCAGTAATATAATATTTTTTTACTTTGAAACAGCAGAAGTGTTTCGGATACTCTTTGAGAAAATTCTATTATAACAGGTTATCATTTACAAAAATCGTTGTAAAAGATAAATCGAGGTATGTCAACCTAAAACATTTTTTAATTACATGAAATTCGTATAATTAAAATATCATTCTGTGTTGAAGATGAATTAATTACATTTTATCCTTCTATATATATAAAAAAAGTAATGCTTTGGAAATGGACCAATGAAAATCTGCGTAGATAGCACGAAACTCATCTGATTGGTCAGATTTCTGACGATATAAGGGGAGCTACCAAGGGTGGGGACCCGGCTCTGTCGCCAACTTGGCGATATAGCGCCAAAATTTGCGACCAAAATTAGTCGCCAAAAGTGACGCCAACTTGGCGCTATTTCCAATATTTCGCCGAATTTCCATAGACTCCGATTGAAATTCAATAGGGTTTACTTGCTTGCAGAAAATCAATAAACTGAGATATTTCAATGCAACAAAAACTAATATTAGCTTATGAATAGAGATTAACTGAACTATTTACCTTATTTTTAAGCACAAACCACTAACTATTTGCAATATTCGTAGCACTATATATATAATGTTACACATATATGTTGGCTGCAAAGTGAAAATTTCAGAGGAGAGGAGATTTATATGATAAGATTATTTAGTGTAACTACAAATTAGGGACTTCATTACAATGATAAGGAAAAAAGTTCCAAATAACTTTAATAAATTTGTTACTTTTTTAATTTAACATATTTTTTAAATTTACAATATTTTTAATCTTTAATTTTCTATTAATTTATAGTTTTATTTAATTATAAATTTATTTAATTTGTAATTATTCAAATAAGTTATCAATTTTATCTTTTTTTAATGATTTTCTATTTAATAATTCTTATAATTATGAAACTCTGTAAGCTCTAATGTAGGGATGCACAACCTGTGGGCCGCGGGCCAAAAGTGGCCCGCCATGGGTTAACTTGTGGCCCGCGATCACAATTTATATAATTTCTTCGTTTTTTTGACAAAATTTCGTCAATTTATAACTGAAAAAATTGCAAATTTTTGTCCATATGGCGCAGGAAAAAATCGCGAATTTCGTCAATTTTCCCCGGGAAGAAATTGTAAATTTCATCAGAGCCAATTAAGAATCGCAAATTTCGTTAATCGAGTCGGGAAAATCGCGAAATTTATCGATGAGTCGCAGAAAAATCTCAAATTTCGTGGATCAACTGTGGAAAAATCTCGAGTTTTGTCAGTTTATCGCGAGAAAAAATCGCGAATTTCGACAATTTGCCACGGAAAAAAATGGAAATTTCGTCAAAGTCAGTTAAAAATCGTGAAATTCGTTGATCGGACGCGTTAAATATCGCGAATTTTGTCGATTATATAATCCTTGATCGGTTGCTGAAAAATTGCGAGTTTTGCTAGTTGATCGTGAGAAAAAAATCGGAATTTTGACAATTTACCGCGGGGAAAATTACAAATTTTGTCAGACTCAGTTAAGAATCGCAAATTTCGTTTATCGGGCGCGGAAAATTTTCGAATTTTGTTGATTGCGAGAGGAAAAATCACGAATTTTATCGACTCGGCGCGGAAAAGTCTCAAATTTCTTTAATCGGGTACAGAAAAATCGCGAACTTTGTCGATGAGGTACGGAAAAATTGCAAATTTTGTTGATCGGCTGCGGAAAAATCGTGAGTTTTGTCAGTTTATCGCGAGAAAAAATGTCGAATTTCATCAATTTGTCGAGTAAAAATTACAAATTTCTTCAAAGTCAGTTAAGAATCGCGAATGTCGTTGATCGCGAATTTTGTCGAGGAGCTGCGGAAAAATTGCAAACTTTCTTGATCGGCTACAGAAAAATCGCGAGTTTCGCCAGCCTTTTGCGGGAAAATATCGCAAATTTCGTCAATTCGTCGCGCGAAAAATTACAAATTTCATCAGAGTCAGTTAACAATCAAAAATATTGTTAATCGGGCACAGTAAAATCGCGAATTTGTCGATGAGGTACAAAAATTGCAAATTTCGTTGATTGATAGGGGAAAAATCGCGATTTTGTCAATCTGTCGCGGAAAAAAATCACGAATTTTAACAATTGATAGAAAAAATTACAAATTTTGTCAATTGGTTGCAAAAATATTGCGAAATTTGTCAATCACTCGTGAAAAAAAATCGTGAATTTTCCCGAAAATTCGCGAATTTCGTGAATAGCTCATGGGAAAAAATTACAAAATTTGTGCGTCGGTCCCAAAAAATATCATGAAATAGAAATCCATTTGTCGCAGGAACAAATCGCAAATTTCATCGATTGTGCGCGTAAAAGAAATCGCGATTTTCGTCAATTTATTGCGCGAAAAAAATCGCAAATTACACCAACGTATATCGAGAAAAAATCACGCTTGTCGATCGGTCGTTGGAAAAAAATTGAAAATATTGTCACGTAAAATTTCTCAAAATCGCCAATCACTCAAGAAAAAATAGTCGCGTATTTTGTCAATCGTTTATGGAGAAAAGTTGCAAATTTCGAAGATCGATCGCAGAACAAACAAGTCGCGAAATAATTCGATCGGGGGCGGAAAAAATTGCAATTTTCGTTGATCCGTTGTGGAAAAAAATCGCGCAATTTGAAAATTTATCGTTGAAAAAAATCGCGAATTGCGTCAATTTATCGCAGGTATCGCAAATTGGTTGTTGGAAAAGATTGCTAATTTTGCCAATCTGCAATGGAATATTACCGCGAAATCTATCAATCGGTCGTTGATAAAAAATCGCGAATTTCGTCAATCAGTCGCACTTGATTGTCAAAAGAAAAAAAAAACGAGTTTTGTTAATAGTCGCAGAGAAAATAGCATAATTAGTTCATCATGCCTTGTTATTTCAAAAATAAGTTTCCTTTTATTTTAAATGAAGTTATTCTTAATATATATATATTTTATAATTTTCAATAACGTTCAATTATTTAGAAATTTTGTGTAATTTTTTTTCTTCAAGTTACCATTTATCAAGAAGGAACCGTTAGTCTTCATAAAGTGTTGAATGGTTATTCATACAGATGCGAAGAAGCCCTTCATTCCTTCATACAATTATTTATTTCAGTTTGTTTATTTTTATTATAGACTAAAAATAATTATTCATCAATAATAAAGACTTATTACCCACCCCCCTACCTCCCCGATATAGAATTTTCTCTGTGTTACTGATGTGGCCCTCGACAACCCAAAAATTTTTGTAAGTGGCCCTTCTCTTAAAAAGGTTGTGCACCCCTACTCTAATGATTATGTGCTTGGAGATAAGGAAATAAAATAGTCAAGAGTCGGGGAGGAGCGCGTTTTTACCAAGTGGAATCTAAAAATCGAAAGCATAGAAAATAAGGGATCGCGAAGCGATCCAGAATGGAAACGCGAAACAATTACGCCTGGGGTTGGCTAGAAAATAGGGATTACTTCGCGATACCGAATGGAATCGCGAAGCGATTACGCGGGGGGCTGTTGAGCGTAGCGAGCAGGGGGTCCGCCCCCCCTAGTTTTATATAAAAATAAAAAGCTTTTGGTCAGAGGAACAGGGAGCCAATTTAAGCCACGCATATATTTAGACGTATAATTAATTAATAATTCTGTATATTTATGTATGTATTAAATACTTTAAAAAAATTGTGGATATTTTCGTTTTCGGCTGAAAATAGGAAGATTACAGAAATCTGTTTTCGGTCATAAAAACCTGTTTCGATCAATCCTTAGTTATTTTATGCTACCGGATAACCTCATGTAAACACGTTTTTAACTATAAACTTTATTTAATAATATGAGATATTTTTTCTGTTTGCATGTTACACTACATGATCGAAAGCCATTGGAACATTTTAGATTTTAACTCCCCCCCCCCCCCCAAATATCTAGAGGGGAAATACTCTAGGAATTCTTTTAGAACTTTAAGAATATAAAGCATATATTTGACCTTATATGTTTCAGCGAAGTTTTTGTCACAAGGCCATTTGAGGGGCCGACAATAAATTGAATAAAAAATATAATTGCTATCTTCTGTAAAATAAAATGCTTTAAATGATCTGCAGTTGTAGCACCTGACTATGTGGAAGGGGTCTGCACGGTTCAGGCTGAGACCCGTACCCGGACCGTCAAAATGAAAGAGAAATTTTCAATGGGCTGGGTCAGTGGATTAAAGACAATTTTTTTTGACGGGCTATGAGGAGCGGATAAAAAAAAAAAAAAGCGGCCCGATATAAAAAAAATTAAGAGGATCAAAGTAAGCCAGTAAAATGTGAACAGTTTTCAGGTGACATGGTTAAGGCGAGGTTAAGTATAAATATGTTGCACAAGTTGATGCTAGATTGACAACATCAGTACAGAAATATAACATGGCCAGCGTAGAGATCGGCATTGGCAGTTGTATCATGTCTGAAACAGGGCTTAATTATTTCAGCAGACTTGGTCCGGGATAGGATCAGGCTTACATTTTCTTTCTACATACTGAGACTGGGCCGGTACTGATGCTATTCTGCATTCTATGGCTTGCGAACATAGTCATATAAAACATAGTCATCTATAATGTTAAATTTTCCCATAAATATGTATGCAGTATTCTAGAAAAATATCTTAATTGTACGTTAAGAAAAATCGGCTTTTTTGTGGAGATTGAGTCGGGTCTAATTTTGTTGATTTTTGCACGGGCCGGGCCGGATCGGGCCCGGGCTGAACTTTTAGTTTTCTAAATGGCTGGGCTTGCGTCCGCGCCTGGAAATTCCGGTCCATGCAGGCCTCTATTATGTGGGCCCTGTGAGACATTCACGTTCATACATAATAATAGTACGTATACTTTCTTGGAGATATAAAGGTTCATTTGAAATATTCCAGAAAATTTCGAATTTTTTGTTTATAAAATGCAGGGTTTACAACCCTATTTAATTCTGTTTTCAGAAAACTTTACAAAGTACAATAGAAATAATATGCTGCAGTTAAAATATAAATATACCATATTTTGTATTTGACAAAATATTCGGAGCATTTGTATGAAATAATTTTAACTGCGCATCCACATTTTGCTTTTTTTTTTTCGCATAACTTGGCAATTATCTATACTAGGGGATCGTACCTGGGCTTCCCGGGTTAAACAATATAGGTGAAAACATTTTCTTAATTGAAAACTAATAATTTTTTTATATGCAATAAATTTTTTAGATTCCCCACTTATATTAAAAAAGCATTTTTCATATGGAAAATACGAATTATACAATCAAATAAATTTTTGAAATTTATCAAAAGCAATATTTTCTTATTAGTCGCAAGCAAAGAGTTATTTGACCAAGATTTTGTTACTTATGGCATCCTTTTATATTCTGATAATTTCAGAGCTTATACATGTCTGTTAAATTTGTGTTTTATTTATATTATTTTATTTCTTTATTCATAGGGAAGTTTCTTTTAATGGATATTAGCCGTAAGAAAATGATGAACTATTTATTTTATTTTAAAGGCAAACGGATTAATCATTCGTAATGGAGCTCCGCGCTATATAGATGAATTAAAAAATATTTCATGCTTTAAAATTGTTTTTAAAACCATTGACAAACAGTAAACTGAGATGAACTTTGCAAACAAATTTAATTTGAAAAGAAAAAAAAAAAATCCTATTTGGTGATCTAAAAATTTAAATTGTACGATTACAAATATGCTAGATTTTTGTTTTTACAATATTATTCTTTTATTTGTTTATAAAAGAAGTATTAATTTCGTTAATTTGTCTTTTACAAATATGTTAGATTGGTGGGTTTTTTTAATATTATTTTTTTATTTGTTTATAAAGGAAGTATTAATTTCGTTGTGCAAAAATAGTCAGAAACAAATGCTGAAAATGTTTGTTGCTTTATGTGCAAAATGTTTATTGTTATTATGTAATGAAACCGGCACGTGATAAAATAAACTTTAAAAAATAATGCTTAAAAATTATTTTAGAAAATATAATACATCAGTCAATTAAACTACAGTTTTTGAACAAATTGCATTTGAAAGTAAATTTTTCCCCTATGCGACGAAAATTGAAAATGTACGATGGTCGGGAGATTAAAAAATTCCGGTATCGAAAATTTCAAGACCGAAATTTCATCGTGAAGTGTTGCCATTCGCAAAATGACGTCAGCGTTACGCACAGATACGTTTGTTCTTTATAATATAGATACTTAATCGGTAAAATATAATAAAGATCAGTTATTAGAATGTGGTTATCAACTGAGGCTCTTATGGTTGGTATTCCGGAATGAAAAACAGCAATTTTCACCTTCTCAAAATTTGCATACGCACTTCTCATATCCATATTCATCATTTAAAAAAATCTGTATTTTGTTTGATCATTTAAAAATCATTTTAACTCTAAACTTGAAGTCACGATTGTCAGCAACATCTTTTATGTGAACAGACGCACCCTTTACTTGAGATTCGAATCTCAATTCCGGAAAGTAAAATTTACGTAATTTATGTTTTTTAGACGCATTTGTGTTAAAATGTTTAGTTTTATCTAAGAAAATGATCGTTTTCATTTACATATGACTTCATTTTCACTTTTAATTAAGCATTTCGCCTCGTGTCTGAAACTTACTATCAGTACGCATGCAAAAGCAAAAACAATAAGGAATATTTATGAGGAAAAATGCGTATTTTCAAAAGCAGTACGTCATTTTCCATTCAAAATATTATATCCTTAATGGGATTTTGCGCCACTAAACCCTATACAACAATTTTTATCAACAATTTTGAATTTTTTTCAGAAAACAGCATGAATAAAGATAAAAATACCTCATTATTTCTCTCTTGTCTGCAATAATGAAAGCTACCTAATTTTCCCGATTTTGAAAAAAATTCATAAAATGCTTTCAAAATTAAAAGTGGGGATATTTAAAAAAACAAAAAACAAATAGTACAATCACATCCACAAATGAAAAGCTTTCAGTTAAAAAAATATATAGTAGTGAAATTGGTTCAGCAGAAAGATCAGGGCAGATGACTAAAAAGCACACTTGTGTTTTAAATATATAGATTATATAAAATTAGGAAAAATTAAATTAAGCAAATTATGTTATTTGGATAAAATTATAGTAAGATGTCCTAAAGAATAGCATTAAAATTTTATTATTCGAGATAATTTTAGGCAAAAACGTCAGGAAAATGATATTATTTTAAACCACGAATTATTTGTTTGCTTGTCTAACTCGGCGAAGCAAATCCATCCAGGCGAGAATCATCAATTTCTGTAATATAAATAGCTATTATTTGCATGTCACCTCTCTTTTATAAAGACACTCTAAATTTTTGTAAAACATTGCGTTTTATCAGTGTGTGGTTTCGATTACATTATTTTCAAAAGTGAAGCACTTTCACCTGTGAAGAATTTCAAAACAGCTGGGCTGTGAAAATGCCGCACTTCTAGAAAACATAATTCAGGTTTAAGAATTAAAAACACGCTTTTTTATTAAATGACGTCATTTGCATCCGCTAAAGCAATCCACTTTTACAATTCAGTCTATAGAAAAGTATGCATATGAGGTCATTATCTCGGAATAACAGACAATATTCTTGATATAGCCCATATTTTTATTTCAACTTTTTTTTTTTCAAGTTTTATGAGAAAATGGCAACAAAAAGATACAGTATCTCCTTTTTTCCGTTTATTTTCAATGACTTTCAATAGAAATGGGGCACTTTTGTTGCCACGATAAGAAAAATGGTATTAAAAACTACAAAAAAATTATCTCAAAAATAAATTGAGATACAGCTTTAAAATAAATTGCATTAAAAAGATCATTTTTTTCCTTATACGACGGTGTAAAAATTTAAAATGTGCGATGTTTAGAAGTTTACAAATTTGCAGTAGAGAAAACTGCAAAACCAAAATTTATTTCAAATTTCAAAGTGTTGCCATTCAGAAATGACGTATGCGTTACGCACAGATATGTTTGTCGTTTATAATATAGATAGATAGATAGATAGTGGGCAACTTATTAAAAAAAGGACCAATTGAATATCGCGAAACTACAGAAAGGTCGCGATAGTGAGCTGAAATTAAGTTGCTTTGTAAAAATAGCTGCATAGTAAAATAAAAATCCACAAAATGTCATTTTTTTTTGTATTTTTTTATTGATGTTTTATTTTTTTCTTGGAAGAACCACCAGAACCAGCTTATTAAAAAAACAAAAACAAAATAAGCATTTGTTCAAAAGTTACGCGTAGGAATACGTTAAATATTACATACGTCTTTTAGTCCAGGCAATAGGGAATTTTACCTAGCAAAATTAATGGTAGTACTAGAAATCGGCTTTTTAGATGTTTTTTGGGTCGCTGAATCCGAATTTGTAACTTCCCACCAAAATTTCCCCGGCAACTTCCCCAAATTTTGGAAAAAAGCCCCCCCAAAAAGGTTTTTATTAAAAAATTCAATTTTTTTATTGTTTTAGAGAAAAAGTATCTAGAAATTCAGAAAGTAAATAATATTTCCAACAAATTAGATATATGACATTATGACTTAGGATGAAGGGAAGGGGGGATCTGCCTCGGAACATGCGCGCGGTGCTGCGTAAACTAAGTTGCGCAATTCCACTTAACCACTCACACGTTTAAATTCGTTCTCCCATCTCGCCTGCGAACTTTCTCTATAAGGTTTACTTTAAGATTTTTGGGTCGCTGAATCCGAATTTTCAACTTTCCCCCAAAAATGTCCCCCCGAAAACCCCCCAAATAGTTGTTTTTAACCCAAATTTCTTATTGTGTTAGGGGAAAAGCATTACGAAATTCAGAAACTAGACAAAATTTGCAACAAATAGGATATATGACATTATGAATTAGGATGAACGGGGAGGGTGAGGGCTGCCTCTGAACATGCACTGCGGCTCGTGCACTAAATTATGAAGTTTGGGCAATTGGGGATTTTATATTGCAAAATTAATACTAGTTCTGGATTTCGACTCACTTTGTTTTTTGGGTCGCTGAATCCAAATTTGTAACTTCCCACCAAAATTTCACCCGGCAACGCCCCAAAAAATTGATTTTTTGAAAAAATTTGGTTTTTCAGAAAAGCGCGCGGGGAATGTTCCGAGGCAGCCCCCCTCTCCCCGTTTATCCTACGTCATAATATCATATATCCTATTTGTTGCAAATTTTGTCTAGTTTCTGAATTTCGTAATGCTTTTCCCCTAAAACAAAAAGAAATTTAAGTTAAAAACAACTATTGGGGGGGGGGGGGTGGGGTTCGGGGGGAAAATTTGGGGGTAAGTTAAAAATTCAGATTCAGCGACCCAAAAAACTTAAAGTAAACCTTATAGAGAAAGTTCGGAGGGAAGATGGGAGAGCTAATGTAAACGTGGGAGTGGTTAAATGAAATTGCGCAACTTAGTCCACGCAGCACTGCGGCGCATGTTCCGAGGCAGATCCCCCCTTCCCCTTCATCCTAAGTCATAATGTCATATATCTAATTTGTTGCAAATTTTGTCTACTTTCTGAATTTCTTGCTACTTTTCCTCTAAAATAATAAAAAAATGGAATTTTTTAATAAAAACCTTTTTTGGAGGGGGGCTTTTTATCAAATTTGGGGGGCTTGCCGGGGGGAAATTTTGGTGGGAAGTTACAAATTCGTATTAAGCGACCCAAAAAAACATTTAGAAAGCCGATTTCCAGTACTATCATTAATTTTGCTAGGTGGAGTCCCTATACGGTCTCTATTGCCTGGACTATTTGTTGAAGTCGGTTAATAAAAATTGACAATTTGTGGAAAATCCTTTATCATCTATTTTTACAAAGCAACTGAAATTCAGCTCACTCTATATTGCTGATATATTTCTGAATTATCGCACGATATATGACTAATAACCTTTTTATAAGAATTGCATTATTAGAGGGTGTCCGATGGCTAATTCCTAAATTGTTACTCATAGAAACATAATTCCAAGTAAAAAAATGTTTTAAATGATATAAAGATGTATATTTAAGGCGATGTGGGCCAGTAAAAACATTTCTTAAAAAATTTCGAAATTAAAATTTTTATACGGTCCTCCGGTGCTATAAATTATATTTAGTAAAAATATCCTATTGCTCTAAGAAGTAAGACAAAAAAGTCCCATTCTTGTACGATAAAAACTGACCGAGTAATAGCCATTTAAACTTGAAGGATCTTTTCTGTTGCGAAACAGGGTCATTCACAAATTTATTAGAAATATAAATAATCGTCAGATTAAAAAAGAAAAATAGTTGAGTAAAATTAACATAGCAATATAATTTTGAAATCATGTTTCATTCTGACAAATTAAAGCAAAATATAGAACTTACAATGAAAATATACAGCATTTTTGTTAAATGAAATGATGAAAAGCAATAGTCTCAGTTCTTCACAAAATGAAACATATGTTAAAATACAATTATCTTAACCAATCTTAAACTTAATTAATAAACATTAAAATTATCGTAATACGTGTACGATGTGACTACTTTTAGTTAAAGCTTAGATACACGCGAAATAAATTCTTCTAATACTTTAAGCACTTTGTGTACGATCCCACGGAGCATGGCCTAACCCATTTGTGTTCAGATGCAGAAAATTGGTGTAAGTCATTCAATTCAAAGTTTCATAACTCTATCAATTTTAGTGTTAGATAAATGGGACTTTTTTTTTTTGCCTTACTTGTTAGCGTAATAGGAAATTTTTACTAAAGATCACTTTATAGGACCGTATAAAAAATTTAATTTCGTAACTTTTTACGAAATGTTTTTATTGATCCAAACGACTTTTTAAATTTTTTTAAAAAATAATTTCAAAATTTTTTTACCTCATTTTAAAACATTTTAATAATTCGCCCTGTATACCCCTGTGGACACCCTGTATAGTGACTGCTAAAATATGTAATATATATTATATCGTTTACACATACACGGTTCTTTCATACAAATTCCACTGTTTCATCAAATATATAATATATTTAAAATTGCAGTATATTGTTTCTACTATATTTTGCCAAGCTTTAGTGGCGTTAAATTTGGTTGAAAAACCTACATGCTATAAACAAAAAACATTCGGAAATTTCTTGCTTTTTCTTTTTAAGAAACCTTTATATCTCTATATGTGCTATATTTCCACAAATGAACAAAAATGCTGTAGGACGCAGGGTAGAGGGGGGGGGGGGGGGCACATGTGAACAATTTTTAGATTTTTGACTATTTCTCAAAATCGTTATGAGCTATTGAACCAAAAATTGATTTATATGAATACAGTCGGACCCCGCTATAGTGAACCGTCTGCGGACCCAGCAATAGCTCCACTATAACCGATGGTTCACTATATCCAAATTCTTTGAAAAAAAATATTTTTCAGCATATGATATAGTATTGTCAAAATAGTGAGTTCGATAATACGTAATTTGCTTACAAATTATTAACTAATTAAATAGATAATAAATCAAATACTAAAAAGAAAAATAGTTGCTCACTAAAACTTGATGTTATTTTTGCATTCTATGGACGATATTAGTGATTTTTGATCGAATGCAATTCAGTTTTATGTAGAGGTTCATCAATTTTCTTATGAACAATTAGTAAAGACTCTAATTTTTCTGGTCCGCATTTTCTGTAGAAAAAAACGTTCAGGATATTCGCTGATGATTTCACTTCCGAGATAGGAGTCAAAATTTCAAGAAGTTCTTCAACAATGTCTTCTAAGTCTTCTTCAGCATCGTTCTTTTGTTTAACTTTAGATACAATGCCAAAATCTGTAGGGGTACCAGAAGTGTACACTTCATCATCGAAAGATTCGAAGTGCTCAGTAACGTCCCTTGGAAAAATATTCACACAATGCTTTTCCAGCCACAGAGCTATTTGTAAGTTTTCTTCGTCGTCTTCGTCCTCGATGCTGGCAACTTTGCCTTCCAACAACACATCCTTCGAAAGACCTGCGCTTCGGAAACAGTTGTGGATTTTTGCTGATGTCACCTGTTTCCATGACTTTACCAACATAAGGATTGCTTCGAAAAGAGAGATGTTGTATTCAGTGTTGTTCTCTTCGTAGTTCTCTAAAGCACGCATCGCTGTTTCCTATAGTGCTACTTTAGGCTACGAACAACGCCTTGGTCCATGGGTTGCAGTACAGAAGTCGTATTTGAAGAGAAAAAATGAGCTTAATGCACTTTAGATTTTCTAAGTGGGGATGAGCTGTGCAATTGTCGACAAGGAGAACAAGTTTACGTTTTCGTTTAAATAAATGTCTCGTTGTTGAAGTTCTTCTTCAAAAATATTGAAAGTCATCTAGAATTTTTGATTGGTTTTGTAGTTGACGGGTAATTTTTTAACATTTTTTAAAACACCTCGGCTTTGGGGATTTACCTACGACACTTAATTTTCGCTTTTCTGAGTCGTTCATATCTGCACATACAAGAACAGTTATTCTCACTTTCGAGAGATTCACGTTAGTGTAATTTTCTCCTTTAAATTTTAACGTCTGATCAAGAGTCATTTTGTAAAACAATCCAGCAAACAACGCCAGCTCAAATGTGGGCGGATTACTTCCCTCCACATCCCTCCTCTTCCACATCCGATGCACAAACACTTGCTGCTTCACCTACAATCTTTCCACAAGAAATATTGTTCCGTTTTATTAACCTATCCAGTAATCCGCCAGGACGCACAGAACCGTTTTCTCCGAATCTTTCGGAAAACTCATTTGCTGTAATTTGAAGATTTTTTTTCATGTGCAGCAAGAGTCGCAGTGCGATTTTTCCAGATTTTGACAGTGCCGATTCATTGATTCCATTTTCAATACGTTTAATGATTTTAATATTATCCTCAATCGAAAATGCTTTCCTTTTTACAGAATTTGCTATTTTCACGAAATTTTGGCTGCCCTTGAAAAAAGTCTTCTTATCTCAAATCTATCATAAGAATAATGAAGAAAGTCACTGTAAAACGGAGAACATTCTTAGACTGTTCAAATTATACAGAGAGGCAGGGGAAGGAGTTAGCAAGTGAACACCAGATGGTTATACCTAGAATAAGAAAGGGGCGAAGAAGAGAGGTTTGTTCCTGGAACGGGCGGAAGAAGAGGTGTCTGCTGGCTAATAACTTGTTCTCCCTAGTTTAAGGCGATGAGCGTGAACGAGTGTAATTTGACATAATGTAAAGGAATGTCATCATTTGTAGTCGCAGTGGAAGTTTTACTTTGGAGAACTGAAAAAAAAAATCTGGGTAAATAAAATTTGAGTCCACTATAAACGAACTATCAAATTCCCAGCTGTCCACTATAAGCGTATAAAATAACATTAGTTAAATGGGAGTTCGGGCGGGACCAATAAAATTGTTCACTATATCCGAGTGTTCACTATATACCGGGTTCACTATAGCTGGGTTCAACTGTATTTACAATTTGTTTGTTCTTTTGGTGAAACTTTTGGATGCATTTATCAAGAATTTCTAATTTATATCATCATTCTAAAAATTGTCAATTTTTTCACCTGTGCCCCGGTGGATGGGTAGTTGTGAACATGCCTGGGGCACATGTGAATACATGCATAAACAAGACAAAAATATTTTTTGTAAATAAAAACTGTGATAAAAACTAATTAGATGCCCTCTTTCTAGTTGTGGGAATAAATCAATAAATGTTTCAACATAGATACAAGAAATTATTCGTAAAATTATACACTAATATACTTACTCCTTTTGAGGCACTTTTAATTGTTATCTAACTTCCAGTAAATTAAAATTGTGAAGGAATCCTAAAAACATTGAATTTGTAGCTCAATGTTTGAAAAGGAAAATTTAATTTTAAACTAAAAAAAAAAAAAAAAAAAAAAAAAAAAAGAAATGCATTCTCAGACTTAAAAATACACTTGTGAACTATTCACATATACCCCCATACGTTCTGTTCACAAGTGCCCCATCTACCAACTTCAGCCTAACTTATAAAAAAAGATATTTTTAATTGAAATAAGGAAAGAAAACTTTATGTAGACTTACCTAATTAAAACCACTATAGATTGCAATGCTGATATTCTACTTTTAAAAATGTCTTGAATGAATTTTTACCTTCAATAACTTAGAAGAATTTTTTACTTCACACCTTCTAAAATAAACAAATTACAACTACCAGAAATCAAAATGGCTTATTGTTCTGGAAATTCAGCCAAAAGATGGTACTAGTAATACCATCTATTGGTAATTTTTTGAGTTTTTTTTATTTCAAATTAACTGAGTGAAATATGTACTGTTCACATGTGAACCCCTCTTTCCCACATAATCATGTGCTACAGCTAAAAACCATTTCGACAACTTTTATTTTAGTGATTATTTTTTTATTCAATTTGTTGTCGATGCCTTAATTGCCCTCTGGATCCAACTTTCGCTGAAAAATATAAGGTCAAATATGTCCTTTATACTCCTGAAATTACAGAAGGATTCGCCGAGAATTTCTGTAAATATTCAACAAAAGGTCAAAATTTGGAGGTGTCCGGTGACTTTTGATCATATAGTGTATCTAATTTCTTTTATTAAATAAAATTTCTAGTTACGAGCATATTTATATAACTTAATTTAGCAATAGAACTAATTGTTCGTATAATCTTTTATTTCAATTCAGTTTTTCCATTTTTTTTTTTCAGATTATTTTGTAGGTATTGTTTTTATTTTATTACAGAAGTCTACTTAATATTATATAAAATAACTTTACTTAAAATAGATTTTTTAAGCAATATAAGCACCGGATCATTAATTTTTCTCACTATTATGTCTGATATCTCTCTCTTATGTCATCATTCTTTTAGAAAATTTGAATATTTAATGAACTGCATCTGGTCGCAACACCGTTACACTTATATGCTTGACAAAGGACAGAACACAGTGTAAAATCGTAAAATTTCTCCGAAAAAATATAATGAAAAATTTTACCTCTAAATTTGCACTTTAGTGAAGATTGAACCAATTACCAGTTGATGCATGCATTAAGTCACAGAACACTCCAGTAATACGACTAAGAACTCTAGAAACCTAAAATTTTAAAAATCGTAAAAAAGTTGTGCACAATCATGTCATAGTTTCATTAAAATACGTGAGATCTGTCTCTTGGTTTTCTTGAAAATTGATGTTTCTTGGATTGCATGTTGTCTGCGCTTGACTACCATCCGTGGAATACACACTGTTCTGGCTTATTCAACCGGTTAAATCATGATCCCTAATAGAGATGGTATCAACCAAACATATTGATCGAAAACTTGGACTACAAAGGGAACCGCATCTACCACCATAATTCTTTGGTGAAAACGTTTACGATCAATTTTCTTTTAAAATTCAGTGGAAAAAGTCTTTACACATGTAGAGCACATCCGATAAGCGTTGATTTTCCACGCACTGAAACAAAATTTCATCGTTGGATCAACAGTTCTTGTTCATAAGTGAAAAAATCAAATGGAAAATGATCGATGCAGCATATTTCCAATTGTTATCATTAAAATTATGCATTCAGAAAAAAATATATATACAACTATAAATTTGCCGCCAATGTTGATAATCTTTTACTATCATACCAAACTTTTTTTTTTCTTCGCAATTAACAAATATTTCAGATGTTATAATTTTTAGACAAGGGCAAAACTTAGTTTCGCCCCCCCCCCTTTTCTTCCATAAAGAAATTTCAAGTAGAAATTAATCTAATGGCAAGCTGTGCAGACCGTAGATTGCGTGTAACTTTTTTCTTTTAACACAATCAACTAATTGGTAAATAATTCAAACGAGTAGTAATTTTTCCATCTGAGCAAAAATGTGTCCATGCTTGGACTCGAACCCAGAAAATTTGGCTTTAATTGTCAATGGTCTACCATTTGAGCTATCGGGACGACGTGACAGTGCGAAGAAAGTGTAATTACTTATCCATAGTTTATTGAAGTTCCTTTACCTGCGGTTTACTCTGTCGTGGTGTTTCAAATAACAACCCAGATGCCATGACCAAATGATTGATCTGAGCGAATAATGTATCGGCTGGAGTGTCGTCCAGATAGCTCAATTGGAAGAGCATTGGCAATTAAAGTCAAATTTTTTTGGGTTCGAGTGCCAGCCTGGACACATTTTCGATCAGATGAAAAAGTGAACTTAAGTATTATCCGGGCCATGAGATAGAACGCCAAAAATGGTTGATAATTCCAAATCTTGCTTATCGTTTGCCAATGACGTTCAAAACAGTAATTTAACATTCTTAAAATACATAATCTTGTTAAAAATGGTAAATTGTGTAAAGTAAATAAATAAAATATAGAACAAAAAACTATACGTATAAACTATAATTAAAAAAAATTATAATCTCTAATAATAAAATAGGCTTAAAACTATAATAAATCCACCCTATATATATAAAATCTAATGAAACTAATTTATGAAAGGACTTTATGAAACGATTTTATGAAAGGACTTTATGAAACGATTTTTACTTTCATACAATAAACTTTGCTCGATCTCATTAAAGAACAGTGAAACAGTCGAAGCTAAATATGATTTAAAGTGATATGTGATATGTTTTAAAGCGGTCTTTTTTTTCAATCATTTAAAAAGGTAATGCTTTTCTCTTATTAAAAATGTTATTAAAACCTTGCATCTACTAAAATCTTTTCATTTACAAATAAGATCAGAATACATTTATTTGCATTATTTTTATAAGAATTGGGAGATTTCCATAGCAAGTATTTTTTGTTAAACTAATTATTCTTGTAATTATTTTACAAAAAGAATTATAACTACCGATTTATTAAATCAATTTTAATAAAAAAAACTTACATAAATTTCATGTTATTATTATATGAATTTCCAAATACGTGCATCTTAAGACATTAAGGAAGATAATTATCGAGCTGGAGAAATTTTCTTGATTCATAATTCTGATTCATAAGCATTCTTGATTTATAATTTGGAGCTAAAGAGTTAAAATTCAGTAGGAAGAAGAAAGTTTTATATCTCAAGTAGAGCACATTCAATAACCGTTAGTTTTTCACATACTGAATAAAAATTTGACCATTGAATCAAATATTCTTGTTTATAAGTGAAAAAAATGTGTGTTAAATGGCCGATGTAACGCATTTTAGATTAATATCGTTAGATTTATTTATTCAAAATGTATTTTTTTATATATAAATAATATAAATTTGCTAGCAATAATCTATTTATATCTATCAAATCAAATGATTTTTTTTTTTTTCGAAATTACAAATGATTCAGTTATCGCTATTTTCATCGTGTAGAAAATCTTCGTTCTTTATTTCTCTTTGTGTAAAGGAAATTTCAACCAATGCAGAACAGTCCTGCAAGGGGTTAAATTGTACCCAACTCGGACCCGAAATTTCAATTTAAAGTCAACCCGCAAACCGACCCAAACCCGAGAAAATAAATTTCGTCGACCCGCAGCCCGACCCGAATCCGAAATGAAAAGACATTAATTCATAATTTCATGCAATTATGGAAATTACTCTACACTTATATCTCTAATACCAATTTTATCTTTTATATACAAAAATGAACACATCTATATTCTTTAATATTCAAATATAGTAAACCTCTGAATAGCGGACACTTCGGAATCGTTGAATAGAGTCCTGCATCGGGTCAAGTTTTCTGTAATTTTCTTTTTTCATATCGGAATAACCCTAATTTTCCATTCTGTGGGTCACGTTCACTATAAAATTCTTCTTGCGGGTCAGAATTAGGTTTTTGCGATTCGGATTCTTGGAATTTTCACAAAGTTTTAGCAAAACTGTGTTTGATAATAATAATTATGTATTTGAATATGAATGGGTTAGTACATGAGAAATAAATTGCATATAAGAAATAATTCAAAATGAATCTTTCTATATGGTATAATTAAAAATCCCATTTCTTCTCTCGGAATCTGAAAATTTTTCGTTTTTGATACACACAAAAAGACATCGTATTTGTGATAGTTTATGCACACACACATTACGTATATGTAGATTCCAGTGGTGTCCGCTACTCAGAGATAAGTGTTCAAATATAAAATAGTTGGAAATTCAAAAAATGTTCGCTAAATAGAGGTGTCGCTATTCGGGAGTGTTCATTATGGAGGTTTTGTAATATGTAGATTTTTTACCTGGAAAAAATATTTTGAACATTCTTTTGAAAAATCGGGTCAATCGGAGCCCGACCTGCAAGAGCAATTCAAGAGCCTGCAAGAAAACCCAACCCAATTCGACTCGAACTCGACCTGCAGCAAAAAAGTAGAAGTCAGCCCTACCCGAACTCAACCCATAACCAAACAATTAGCGCCAACCCCAGAGCGCTGGTCTTATTGGACTCAGGTAAAAGCGGATTCTCCGACCAAATACAGTACTCTAATGCAGATATGAGCAGATTGTGGAATGCATGCAGACTTCCTGTATTCTGTTAGTGGCTTCAACTTATATGTGCCAATATTGATTACATGGACCAACTATTCCGTCATGAATTTTGTCATATTGGAAAGATAAGAATCACCCGACTAAATGATAGTTAATAAAACTTTTTTTTTTTTTTTTTTTTTTTTTTTTTTTGCTGTTACATAAATGAACAAATTTGTTAGATCAGTAGCACATAACTAAAACTAGTATAGGAACAGGAACTTTATTGTATTAAAAGTATCGCTTTGCATTTAGGCATCTTTTATGCATTACGTAATGCTCTATTAAATTTAATTTCAATCTACTTGAAATATGTTTCATTTTAGAAGGACGGAATTTTTGAGCATTATTTCCGTTTATCCAATACCGAGAATTTATATAGCAAGATTAAATTTCTATCATACTTAATGCAGTAAGATTAAAATGGTTAAAGATTTAACGAGAAATTTTCAAGAAAGAAAAGAATTTACAAACAAGTAGGAGAATT
This sequence comes from Maratus speciosus, assembly GCA_963932465.1. Classification (NCBI taxonomy): domain Eukaryota; kingdom Metazoa; phylum Arthropoda; class Arachnida; order Araneae; family Salticidae; genus Maratus; species Maratus speciosus. Next base: position 326,550,361 of record OZ010795.1, on the reverse strand, counting down.
TACAAACAAGCTTGCTGTATCAATTTTAATGACTTGTTGTACACTATGACGCAAAAGTTTAGACAATGAAGAAATTCTTACATACTTTGAAAAATATTTATTCAATTTTCAAATCACTGCTTGAAATTAATGTGCTGTACATATAAACAATATTTATAACAAAGAAAAGTGGAATTGTGCATATTGCAATAAATTAAATGGTAATAAAAATAAACTGCTGTCTCAAAAGTTTAGACACAAATTAAATAAAATCGAAATAAACAATTTTTAAAACCTGGTTGCGCATCCATGCTTATGTATTACGTCATATACACGAGATTGCATGGAAGAAACTAAATCTTGCATAGTTTGTGGATCGATATCGTACCATGCATTCTCAATAGATGTCTTAAGTTCCTTTTCAGAAGAGTATTGTCTAGCGTTGCTATAAACTTTGCGACACATGATGCTCCAAAGGTTTTCTATAGGGTTAAGATCTGGGCTACATGCTGGCCAGTCGAAAACTCTTATATTATGGGAATTAAACCAAGATTTTGAATGTTTTGCAGTGTGAATTGAAGCATTGTCTTGCTGAAATTCCCACTGAGGACCCCCTAGAAGCTCAGCAAATGGCAGTAGGTTTTCTTCTAATGTCTGTGTATAATGCTGTGAAGTTTGACGACCACTGGTGAAGGTCAGAGATACTTGTCCATTATAGCAAAAGGCTGCCCAAACCATCACCGAGCCCCTCCTTGTCTGCGACTAAAAAAACGTCGAGGTTCCTTCCGCAAGTCATGCCAATACGATAAACAACCATCTGGACCATCCAGATTCCACTTTTTTCATCGCTAAATATGACTGACTGCCATTTCTCTCCATATGACATATGCTTTCGAGCCCAGATAAGTCTTTGTAACTTATGATGTGGTTTCAGAGCTGGTTTCTTCTGCATTTTGCTATAAACGATCGTTCCTTTTTCCAAAATTCGTCTACAAATCGTATCCTTTGATACAGAGAGTCCCGATGAGCTTTGAACTCCACGTACGCTCATTTGTTGAGTACTCGCTAGTCTTTGTATCAGGCGATCCTCTCGTACATTTGTCACACGTGGCCTCCCAGACCGACATTTTGCTTTATATTCGGAACCACTCATAAAACTCGATAAATAGATTTTTTTGACCTATTAATAATAGCAGAAATTTCAGAAACGCTCTTCCCTTCACCTTTCAACTGCCAAATCCTTGAAACCTCATTCACTTGAATTTCTTTAGCTCTCGGCATGTCGACTATGAAGCGCAATCGTTTGCAGAACTTAAGTACTCCAAATTTGTGACATCATCGATTCTAAATTTGCATATGCCAGCGAATATTCAAAGAAATTTAGAATAGTGTCTAAACTTTTGCGACAAGCACATTTGAATTTTTATGAAAAAAATTAGTATTATAGCAAATAAAACGACTGTCTTTTGTACATAGCATTTTAAATCAGTTTTTGAATATATTTACAGGTTTTTGTAATTCTGACGTCATAATTCTACATTTTAAAGCTGAATGACGTCATTGTCTAAACTTTTGCGTCATAGTGTATAATATATATACCTATATATCTATTTATATAAAATCCAAGTCTCTGTGTGTCCCTCACTATTCCGGTAGGACCGCCTCATTGAAATGAGTAATTGTTGAAAAATATTAATGCAGGGTTACCACAGTAGCGCCAAATGTTCACCAACTTGGCGATAGCTGGCTAATTTGGCGAAATTCCCATTTAAAACCATTAATCTTTCATAATGGAGGTCACCGAAATTTAATTTAAACTCCACTCTTTTAAGATATTTTTTTCGAAATCTATGGGTGAGAATTTAAAGTACATCTTTACATCTTCCTCCCGATGCTACTAATAAAATAAGCGCCAATAGACAACGGTGTACTGTGTGAGCTCCTAACTGTGCGATTTTAATGTGCTTTAGGTACTTTTCCAGTATAGGTGCCTTGGCGAAAAAGGAAATTTGGTAACATATTTTCCGGGAACCTATTCACTGTTTCATTTTATATACACACGCATTTTTTTCGATATTTATACGATTTATTTAACATAAAAAGCCATTTCTCTAATTTTATACAGAAACAGATGTAATTTGTACATAAAAACATCAATAATATACATATAAAACAAACAAAAACGCTCATCAAATTTGTTTTCATAGCTGTTTATATGATTTGACAACAAATCTCGATATTTTTCCGTTATACGGACACCATGCCAAAATGTATGCTAATGCGCCAATTATTTCAAAATGCTAAAAGATATTTGTAATTTTATGCCAGCAGTTTAATATGAGTTTTATTTTATTGCTTTATTTTATAGCAGTTATTTGTTCACTTATTTTAAGTATATATTTGTGATTTGATGGAATAGTTCGTAAAAGTCTGGAATTTTCAAATGTTATATTTTTTAAATGCTCACTTTAGTATCGACAATGGTTTTTCTTTTATTTTTCAAATGCTTCAATTCACGATTTTGCGCCAACTATTACGCTTGGCGACAAAAGTGTCCGCATAACGGAAAAGTACCCAAATCTCACTTTCTGATGCCCAAATTACACCAAGCTTTTTTAAAAAAAATGCCAAAGGCCCTACAGTGGAAAAGTACCAAACTGTCTATTATTTTGCGCTATCCGTGTTATAGTTTGTACTATATGCAAGGGGAGTAGAGCGAAGAGTTTAAACATTAGATATTAAAGTTTCGGCACAGATGCCATATACGCCCCATATTGGCGCGATTTTTTTTCTGATGCCCAAATTACACCAAGCTTTTTTAAAAAAATGTCAAAGGCCCTACAGTGGAAAAGTACCAAACTGTCTATTATTTTGCGCTATCCGTGTTATAGTTTGTACAATATGCAAAGGGAGTGGAGCGAAGAGTTTAAACATTAGATATTAAAGTTTCGGCACAGATGTCATATACAGTTATTATACAGTATATATTGGCGCGATTTTTTTCTGACGCCAATGTCATATACACGACGGGTACTTAACTGGCGCCAAAGTGTCGTAATTTTGCTTGATATGGTAATTCGGATGTTGTTGTTTATGCTGTTGATGTTTTCGCCAAATTGGCGTTGGAATAAAATCGCGCCAATATATGATAACGTATATGACAACTGTGCCAAAGTTTCTATAAGGTTTCTATAAGTTTCTATAAAGCAGTATAAGCAATATAATTAAGAATAAAATAAATGCAAAATAAGACTAAAGAAGAAAGAAAAATCATGCGTTAAGCATAGAATATGAAACACTTTCCAACACATCCTGAATGCTTTAACAAAACTTCGTTATTTAGGGAAATAAGGTAAATAAGATAACGTTACTTCTTAGATATCCCATCGACCAATTTCGCCAAATTATATAAATCGCCAAATCAATAGTAAAACATTAATAAAAATACAAATAAAACGTCGAATTAATGGTTTTATTGGCCATTATTGGCATTTAATTAATTAATTAATGGCAACCATTATTGGCAATTAATCTTACAATTTGGCGACAGTAATGTGGTCGACGGGATAACTAAGAAGTACCAAGATAACTAAGTAAACATTTTAGAAAACGCATAAAAAAATTTAAATATTGATTTCAGCAGTTACCGTCCATAGCCAATAGTACCGTTATTACATGCCACTATTTAGCTAAAATTTAATTTTAACTACTCTTAAAACTACTGAAATCACATTTCCAGATATTATCATCCATAGACGGTTATTTATCTAATTCTTTGCGTAACCATGTATATCATTTTATCTATATTCCACAAACATTTCTTAGGAAACTAAATGCAGTTCAGTGTAAAAATGCATAACTCCTTTAAAAACCACAATTACAATTTACTCTCATACTCGGTAACCCTTAGGAATTCTTTTGTGTAGCCCTGCATATGAACTGTAGCATTTATACACACAATATAGTATGCTTAAATGTAGTGAAACATAAAAGCGCATATCATAATTAAAAATGCATTTCTAGCAATCATTGCTTATGTACAATATTTCGGAGAAAAGTTTCTTGGCGAGAAAGAAGATTTCCAACGTATTTTCTGGCAACCTATTTACTGCTTCATACTCACAAGCAATTTTTTCCATATGTATACAATTTGGCACAGATGTCATAGGCGCGATTTTTTTCCGACGCCAATTTGGCGAAAAATCAACAGCATAAACAACATTCGGGTTACCATTACAAGCAAAATAACGACACTTTGGGGCCGGTTAAGTACCCGGTGCGTATATGACATCGGCGTCAAAAAAAAAAAAAAAAAAAAAAAATCGCGCCATCATGGGCGTATAATGACATCTGTGCCGACAATTTAATATAAAAAAAGCTATTTACCCATTTTTATAAAGAAACAGAAGTACTTTTTGCACAGATGTCATATACGCATGGGGGTTGGCGTGATTTTTCTATGACGCCAATTTGGCAGAAATCTCGCTTTCGAATACCAGTTACTTATATATTTTTCAAATATTTGCTATCATTTTGAAAAGGAAATAACTATAAATAAATAAAAGTTTGAATAATAACTATAGAACAAAGCAGTTTATATAATTAAAAGACAGAAAATAAAAGTAAATAAACAATTTATTAATAAATAAAAAACAATAGCCGGTTTACCATAGCAGGCAAAATAACACCATTTTGGCGCCAGTTAGGTATCCCGGTTCATATCTGAAATCTGTGCCGTAATTTGTGTATAAAAAAATTATATATATTTAGAAACTATTTTTTTTTATGCATATAAGTGCATATATAAACAAAGATAAAAGTTCATTAGATTTGTTTTCATAGCTGTTTATATATTTCCGCAACATATCTCACTTTCTGATGCCCGAATTGCGCCAAGCTTTTTTTAAAAATGCGCTATAATGGAAAAGTACTTAAATAAATAATTAACAGAAATAACAAATTATACAATCTAAAACTTTTTATTTCGAGATCAAATCATTGTTTTTAATTTCGATTAAAAATACATATATCCTTGGATAACTTCAATTGAAATTAGTTTCACAGCTTAATATCTCATTCCATAAACCTAAACAAACACAAGTGAGTCATTCATCGTGAGACGTCAAAAATATTAAATCATTGAGGCAATCATTCACAAAGTAAGTTCTCCAACAATCAATGGGCAATATTCTAATGACGTCATAGTAGGTAAAATGATGGCGGTATCGTTTGTTTATGGTTTGTAATCACAAAGATTTAATTTTGCAATGTCTCTTAGTTACATTATTTTATTGTCATATTTATGAGCTCAAAACAAAAGCCTATTTTTTCATTATTTAGTTATTAAAGACGGAAAAAAATCATAAATGCATGATTTGAAAATTTTAAATAATTTTCTTTCTTAATACTAAAAAATAACATCGGGAAGTAACAGCGGGTTTAAGTTAAATAATTTTAACTGTTTAATTCTGTTGTAATATTCAAAATAACTGTATTTATTAGATTTCAGTACTCAACATCAGGGCCCGATTAAATTTTGAAGTTAGAGGAATTACAATGTCATTTCAGGACCTTTCTTTTGGAGAAGCTTTTCTAAATTCCATATATACATGGAAAATCTTCAGTGTTAGAAATATTATGCCTAGGACTGACATAACACGAGAACGGCCTGCAATTTTACACAAGTTTTTGAAAGCTACTTTATATCAGAAATTTTACTAAAAACTGGTTACTTTTTTGTTATAGCGGACCACACTATTAGGATTATGACAAGTTGCAGCCAATTTCGCCACCGTCGTAACCAAGATCGTGAAGCACACACATATAATACCATATAATACCATTTCATGAAATCGTATACGATAATTTAATAGTTTTTAACCTTACTTCAAGTGTGTTATTTATTTATTTTTAAGGCTCAACAATCTAAATTGTCCAATATATGAATTTAAAAAAATGTAAACAAAGATTGAATAGACATGACCGCAAAAAATCTCAAATTTGCATAACACTTGGAACCAAACTGTGCAGATTACTGTACATAGTTTTTCATAAATGTGTTTTCTTAAAATGTGTTATTTTCATCTATCACTGCGGAACAAGCGAGAAAACTCATATTCTTGCACATGAGTTGTATATATCTTTATATCTAAATTTCCGTCATTTTTGACGGGCTATCTTTCTAGTATATAGATAAGATTTATTTTCGGATTCATGAGTTATACTAATATAGACTAATTTTAACTTGATAGTAGCTTCTTGTTTTTTATTGTCGTTTCAGTAACTTGTTGAATCCTCTGGATTGTATTCCTCATATTTGCTTCAATAAACGCCCATAAATTGAAGTATTCAGGGTTAAAGTGGACCAAGTCTATAAATAACACTATCCTGAGAGATTTGAAAGTAAAGTTACTGGGCTCTCATGTGTTTCATCTAAAATCATGGGAGACTAGCTCCATTTGTTGCTCTTATTTTCAACCTACTACTTGATTTGTTACATCACCAAACAAATTATTTCCTATACATAGAAAAAAAATGAAGCAACCAAAAATAAGTAATTCGATGTACTCATATAGAATTGAGTATATTTCAAACAAAAATGATAGTATCTCAATTTTGAAGCATCAAATGCCATCGTATTTAAACAAAACGATAATTTTGCACTTTGTAATGGTTTATTTCATTCATGGCAGCATAAAAAATGTTTGTGCAAACAATGCTCTTTGTATAGAACATAGTGCAATTCCTGTCAATATATGCACTGATGATACTTTTTACGAGTTTCAGAGCCAAAACTAGCAAACTGAATTTATTTTTCTTTATGTTATGAAATGGTATATAATAATGTAAAAGCTAGTCGTTATTAATATCTTAACATATGCAGTGGATTTGAGTCTTCCCCCCGGAATTGCACTTATACTCTCTAAAGCAAATGCTGAGTTCCCGGAGCGGTCATCCCTGTCACAAAAAAATTTGGGTATCTTGATAATTATGTTCTATCTTTCCTTAAAAAATAATCAATTAAATGTTTTCTTGTTAATAATTTTGAATAGGAAATAAAAGTGAGTACATTTTTACTTTAATCTATAGTAAACGGAGGATTTAGGAGAGCGTATACATGACGGCTCATATTTTAACGCATCCATGGGATCAAAAATAAGTACAAGTGTTTCTCAAATTTTAGTACATTTGGATCGGAGCTATTTTGAGTATGTGACGTATTTAAAATTGAGTACTTTTTACTTAATTTTGAGAACCCATTTTTACTTTCTTCTATCTTTACAATAAAGTATTGGATTCGTGAAAATTTTCAACTTCCGGGTGACTTTGTCTGTATGTCTGTCTGCCTGGGACACAAATTTTGTGGGCGATCTATCTCAAGAACTAATGCACGGAATTTAATAAAAAAGAGAGTGTAAGTGCAACCCCGGGGGGGGGGGGGGGACTCATCCACTGCATATGTTAAGACACATTAAAATTTAAAAATTAGTTTTAAAATGTTAAATTAGTAATTTGGTCTCTGCTGATGCTTGTATATTAATGTTTATGAAGTAAGGTAATCATTTACAAACAATTAAAACTTTTTGATTACTTCTAAAAATTTGTTTTTGTCATTTTAAAACATGGACAGATTTTGAAAATGACCCACTTATTCCATTGATACCTGGAAAAATATGTATGCATTATAAAAATTAAAGTTATAAAATTTATTAAAATTAAGCAAGAAATCTTTTTTAATTGAAACTATCGTGCCAATAAGTTACTATAGATTGAAAAATTCTTTTAAACAATGCTTTGAAGTTAACATTGTATACACTTAAAGTTACTGTCTAAATATGAAAATTGTCTCATTCATCTACACTTTGCCCTACTTTTAAAATTATATAAATTTATTGCATGTAAAATGTCTGTTGAGATGAAAATAAAGACGTGGGTGTGCAAATAATAGATAATTTACTGCTACCAATTTTTAGAAGTCGACATACACAATTAAATCTGTGGGGAACATTTGAATAATCGCGGCAAAACTACGTTTTTCACGGTTTTTAAGAAAATTGAAAAAATTGTCCCATTTTTGAAATAGCGTACTGCGCTTGCTATTGAGTGTATAAAAAAGTTGTAAGTATTAAAGTTGTAGAGAATTTTATCTCCTTTAATATTGTAATTGACAAATACTATGCTACGGCAACGAGTATCGATATTTCCAAAAAATCTAAAAATGTCCCAAAATTTTGTTTTTTTTTCGGCCACAGAAAATTTAACCTTAAGAAATTGTGTTAGAAAACTTGGCTTTTCGATATTGGCATCATTATAAACAATTTAGAAAAAAAAAATCTTTTACCCAACCTTTTGCAAGGTAAAATGTACATTTCCCTTGGACTAATTAGTATCTGCGTTTTATTTATAAAAATCTTTTCAGCATAAAAATGAACTCGTTTCAAAGTTTTCATACTGGACAACACTCATAATATGCAAAGCATAAAAACACAAAGACTTTAAATTTAAATTGCTTCCGAATCTAACTATTTAGTGGCAGTTTAAAATTTGATCCTAGAATATATCAATATGAATTTTCTCTCTCATTTCAACACTATTTTTTTTTCATCAAAAATAATTCCGGGATTAATAAGAAACGCAATTTATTTGCATCCAGCTCATTTTTTCATACAGGAAAATACACGTTATGTTTTATCTAATGTAAGTAGAAAGGTTTAAGAGATTTAACTTAAAAAAATTGTAACATTGATAACCTGTGACTAATTTGACTGTCAGCTTTCCTTCAACACATCTGTTTTTAGGAACAAAAGATTGTCGTTTAACACATTAGTATCTGCGCTTTATCTATAAAAATATCTATTCAGGATAAAAAAAATGAATTTGTTTCAAAGCTTTCATACTTGACGAGCTCGAAGGCAATGGTGTATGGAATGAGGAAAAGTACAAATCAACAAGCGTCTAATGTGGCGATAGACAAGCTTTTTCAACTGCATGAATAACCTTTAAGACTTTTTCTCTATACGGTAGCACGACCGGCTAGTTTGGTCCAGTTAACATGCAACAGCAATCAATGTAAAATTTAGGATATAAAAAATTGTTCAGAGTACTTTTTCCCTAAAAAATGTAGGATAAATATGTGTATATTTTATATTTTATTTCAATAAACATGGATGCAGTGTCAATATTCAATATTCACCTCTATTATTAAACATAATAATAATAATAATGTTTTACATATTATACATTTTACTTCCAGTAGATCATTGATGTCGATTTAGGGAATTTGAGAGTTTTTGATGTTAAAATATTTGTGTTTTTATAACTGGCGTTAAAAAAAATGTCAACATGTACAGAAAAAAAGTTTGCTTCTTATCGCCCTGGCGCAATTGTCAAGAACCAGCAAAATCAAATCTCATCTATGAAAAAATTCGTAGTAGTACTTTTCTTCAGATTTTAAGTGTTGATATTATTTTTATTACATTATTTACAGATTGTTTTATGACAGTAGAACCTTAATTTCCTTAAAGAGGCAAAACTTTAAATTGTGAAATGAGAATATATCTTTGATCTTTTCATCAAAAATTTTGTCTGTCTCTCTGAACAATAGTTCTAAGCATAATTTTAAATATTATGTTAAATAATAATATTAATATTAACAATTTAAGTAGAAAACAAACACTATTTATTTTTCCTCTCTTCAAACTATTCGAAAAAAAAAACTACCTGAAATAACATTTTGATTTTTGAATTAAAATTTCAGCAGTCTGAATTTAAAGGATTAATGTCAAAATCTGTCGCCTAAAGCCAAATAAATGTATCGAATTTTCCGATGCCAGTAACTTTCATGAATATATTGAAGGATATACGGTGTATATCTTCTGGGTAACTTCGTAGCTAGCGCATACTAGTGATGGGCGATAACGAGATGTTTTTCTCGATTATCTCAATTGTATGGACATCTCGATACTTTTCGATTGTGTAATTTTTTTCTCGATGACTCCAGTTTGCCAATTGCTTTTATACATCACATATTATATATTATATACGTCATACATTTATCAAGAATCGTCTGCGGGTGAACTGGAATGAGTCGGCGTTAATAAAGACTAGGTGACTTCGCTCGCTAGTGGGCCCCTCCTTCAATCGGGCCCCCTAAGTTATACGTAATCTTGTAATATGAAATCACGAACAGGTTAACCGCTATAAGACACCGTATAGCAGGCGTGTTGTGCACGCACTACAAAATCTTGTAAAAAAATATAATCTCGAAACGAATGAACCTCGGACCAGATGTCTTGGGGGAGGGGTCAAAGTGAGCGGAGGGGCACAGTAGCTGCATAATATGAATAAGTCGTCACAGGTCTTTAGGCCTTTCGAACCATATGTCACATGAGTGGTCTGGATCTGAATTTATAAAAATGCCCTTCCCTTGGGAGCAAAGAGGGGGGAAGGGTGCGGGAGATGGATAACATGAGTAAGTGGTCATAGGTCTTTCCAACAATATGTCACATGAGGGGTCTCGACTAAATTTAGAAAAGTGTCCCCCGTGGGGGAAAAGTGGGGGGCGGTCACCGGAAGTGCAGAACATCAATAAGTAGTCACAGACCTTACCAATATCTCACATGTGGGGTCTTGGCTAAATTTGAAAAAGTGTCTCCCGGGGGGGGGGGCAAAGTGGGAGGACGGACACCGGAGAAGCATAACATCAATAAGTAGTCACAAACCTTTCCAACGATATCTCACTTGTGGGGTCTTGGCTATATTTTTGGAAAAGTGTCTCCCGGCGGGAGCAAAGTGGGGGGACGGACACCGGAGGAGCATAACATCAATAAGTAGTCACAGACCTTTCCAACGATATCTCACATGAGGGATCTTGGCTAAATTTGAAAAAGTGTCCCCCGTGGTGGGGGGCAAAGTGGGGGGGGCTGTCACCGGAGGTGCATAACATCAATAAGTAGTCACAGACCTTTCCAACAATATCTCACATGAGAAGTCTTGGCTAAATTTTGAAAAGTGCCCCCCTGGGGGGGGAAAGTGGGGGGACGAACACCGTAGGTGCATAACATCAATAAGTAATTACAGACCTTTCCAACGATATCTCACATGAGGGGTCTTGGCTAAATTTGAAAAAGTGTCCTCCGGGGGGGGGGAGTGGGGGGGCTGTCACCGGAGGTGCATAACATCAATAAGTAGTCACGGACCTTTCCAACGATATCTCACATGAGGGGTCTTGGCTAAATTTGGGAAAAGTGCCCCGGGGGGGCAAAGTGGGGGGGACGGACACCATAGGCGCATAACATCAATGAGTAGTCACAGACCTTTCCAACGATATCTCACATGAAGGCTCTTTGCTAAATTTGGAAAAATGCCCCCCGGGGGGGGGCAAAGTGGGGGGACTGTCACCGGAGGTGCATAACATCAATAAGTAGTCACCGACCTTTCCAACGATATCTCACATGAGGGGTCTTGGCTATATTTGGAAAAGTGTCCCCCGGAGGGGGCAAAGTGGGGGGACGGCCACCGGAAGTGCATAACATCAATAAGTAGTCACAAACCTTTCCAACGATATGTCGCACGAGGGGTCTTGACTAAATTTAGAAAAGTGTCCTGAAATTTCATATATTATAAATAATATTTTTCGGAGGGCTCCATAAAAAAATCCGATCTAAAATAATTAAAACGGAAAAAACTACCTCCCGCGGTGGGGGCCAAATTGGGAAGGGGAGGAAGAAAGTCTCATAATATGAAAGAGTCATTCGAGAGCTTTCCGATAACATATCACATCATGGGTCGAAAAAAAGTTTGAAAATTGATTCCCCTCCCTCCCCCACTTGTGTCCACTCTTTCGCCCCGGAATTTACGCAGCTCCCACTTTAAAATTTTTATGTTCAATAAATAATATTTACCGGAAGACTGCAAAAAAACCCACATCGAAAATTATATTTAAATTTATTATAGAAATCGGCTACGGTTTTAAAAATTTGTTCGCCCCCTCCCCACCCCCCGAATTTCACCTTCAGGAGAAGAAAGGTTCATAATATGAAAGAGTTGTCAAAGGACTTTTCGATAATATGTCACAAGAAGAGTTCGGTAAATTTTTTTTAATTGCTCCCCGCCCACTCTCACGTCCTCTGAATTCAACCGACCCACCTTCCTCTTTGAAATTTTTATATTTAATAAATAATATTTATCGAAGGGCTCCGGGTATGTGACAGCTTGGTAGGGCTAAAATAAGAAAAACATTGAAAATTAAAGCTTCATTTCACAGCTCATTGTCATGCCTGTCAGCTCTGTCCAGCTCGCCCCTCAATATCTCATCTCGGCCCTTCTTGGCCGAGCGTGAAATGACAATCATCGAGAGTAACATTTCGAGGAAGGACGAAAACTGATTTCTTATTCTCGACGATGTCATATGAAATGTTGAACAGTGACCGAGAGCGAGAAACGAGAATGGCAATGGGAAGCAATGAGTTACAATCAATGAGATATCTCGAAGTAAGCGAGAGGTTTGCCCTCGGTTTTGCCATCTCCTCGAGATAAACGAGCAGTTTGCAGCAGCAGAAAATATATCTCGAAATGCGAGAGAGAGGACGAGAGAAAGGAAGTTTTCAGAAGAGTCAAACTTACCGCGCTTCTGGTGTAAGTCATGATTTCCCAAAGGAGTACATGTTCTTTTCCATTCGCTTTTGTTATTAACCGATATGGGTTAGGAGGCATAGTGGTTTAAGTTATCAGTTCGGGTTTCTGTTGTTGATATAGAAGTTTTCTAGTGAATTTGGCGGCGCCAGTTTGTCATGATTTTCAATGTTTCTCTTATTTTAGCTCTCATAGCTGTCCCATATCTCTTAATATTAGAATGCTATTGTTAAAACAAAACTGCACTGCAAATTATGTGTTTTCAAGATTTTAAGTGTCGCCTCAGGAAACAGGATTTTTCAAAATTATTTTCCCCCACTCATGTAATATATTAAAATAAGGGTAATCTCATAACCTTTCTAAATCTACCTTTCTTTTGTCAATCCACCGTTAATTGTAGGCCCCTGGGCTTAAAATACTCTAAAGGAATATACTTAGCGGCGGTTTTTTTCGTACTCTGGTACGGTATCTTGCACTCATAGGAAAATTATAAGACTAACATCAAATTGTCTAAAATCGAATAAAAAATATGGACATATGTTTCTTAATTTTAACTCCCTTCTTCGCCTCAAGAGGGCGCTTTAAAGTTTTGTTTCTTCAAACCTTTAGTATACTGTTTGTCCAAAAATTATAAAATTCACAAAATAAAGTCTTTTCACTCTCCCCTATCTTCTCGTATCAATTTTATTTTTACTACCACCAGGGGACGCCGCCCAGTGAAACATTTTACTTTTAGCCTCAGGCTATTGGTATTTTTCATCTGTTTTTCATAATGTTTTGTCTCATTGTTTTTCTTCATTGTAGATACTATTCTCCAAGTTATTGACCCATTCTGACTACTTGGGCACTCATTCTGGACCAGCTGTGGCCCATCGGGCCCCTCTTCATTTGTCCGGCTCTAATCACACGCTTCACTTGTTCTTTTACCATTTTTCTTTTTCTTCAATTTTTTTCTTATTCAATGGTTTAGTTTTTTTATCATTCTCAACTTCCCCTAGTCCTCTCTTACATGAAGTTAACTTTCATCCTTGGTCTGCCCTACTGTCAATTTGGGGCCTAATGCCCCTTTTTTGGGGGGGGGGTGGCGTTTCTTCTACTTTTTCCAGACCCATCATCTAATACCACGTTGGTAAGGATTGGAAAATTAAAATTATCCAAAACACCAAAAATGAAGTCCATTAAAGTTTTATTTTAGTTATAGAATTCCCTATTAGCGGATATATTTGTCTGCTTACTTTTCTATTTTACGATAACACTCCTTTGTTTTCGATAAACGGAGAAATTCAACAGCATTAGATACATTTTAGACATTTAACGAACTTTAACTTGTATCAAACCTTCTGCCTTTATCGAAAAGAAGAAAATGCTAATCGATTCTAGCTAATGCGCCTAAAATAAAAAATGAGCTAGTAAATGTGTCAGAAACTAGCTACTTTGGATTTCGATACAGACTTGAAGAATCATGTTGGAATCGCTAGGCACTGGAAAACAATTTCCGTGTTAGGCAGGTTCCCTCTCAGTAGTTATATATGTCTGGTTATCCTTACGTTTTTTGATAAAGATGTCTTGTTTTCGATAAACGGAGAGATTCCACAGCATTTGATACACTTTAGACATTTAGGGAACTTTAATTTGTATCAAACCTTTTTCCTTTATCGAAAAGAGGGAAATGCTAATCGATTCTAGCTAATGCGCCTAAAATAAAAAATGAGTTTTTAAATGTGTCATAAAGTAGCTACTTTGGATTTCGATACAGACTTAAAGAGTCATGTTGGAATCGCTAGATACTGGAAAACAGTTTCCGTGTTAGGCAGGTTCTTTCTTGGCAGGTATCTTTATCTTACTATCTTTACGTTTTTCGAAAGAAACTTTTGTTTTCGATCAATGGAGAAATTCCACATTATTTGACATTTAGGGGAACTTTAAACTGTATCAAACTTTTTGGAGTTATCTAAAAAGTAGAAAAGTTATTTGATTCATCAAATGCGCCATAATTACGCGATTTGGACATTGTAGTTTCATAAAGAAGAAAGGGGAATTTATTCCAATGCAAAGAAAATCATTTTAAAATACTGAAATTCAAATGAGATATCTTTATAAATTTCTTCCATAAGATTAGCATTAGCGAGCAGGTCTTTTCACTTGACTGAAGTAACCCCTTAAGCCTAAATCAGGAGAAAATAATTGCGATAGCAGAATTATCGAGCAAACCCTATCACTACTATGAAAGTTTCGGCCAGAATAATAGCTAAGTTTTCCAACAATGGTTTTTAGCTTCTCTCGTTATAATCGATTGTAAAACATCTCGATTGTACATTCTAGGAATTAATCGATGGCTGTATCGATTGTTATTTTTTACGATGACGATTTTTCTCGATTGTCGAATTTTCGAGAATCGCCCATCACTAGCGCATACTCTCTAGTGTATACCCTCTTTTTTCCCCCAAAAAAAACTAAACCACTGGGTAACTTTGTGATTAACCTTTCATCTTTAACATTGGTGTGCACAGGAAAAGCGTGCCAAACTAAAACGTAGATACATTAAGCATGGGCTGAAGTGTTCGCTAAAGTTTCGATTCCTAAACAAATTTTCAACAGATGGGCGGGGGAGCAATAATGTTTTTTTAGCACTCGATGTTCAAGGGATACATGATAGACGAACATGCATATCGTGATTCGTGTCTGTTAAGTCAATTTGATACATCACATCTACCCACATTCTTGACCTCAACCATTTATTTTGTACATTAAGTCATTAAGTTTCGACAGTAGATTGATGAGGTAGCTTCAAAATACCGTGTAACAATATGATTGATAAGTACAAACTTTAATTTATCTCATTAAGGGTTCGGTCGTTTCTTCATTAAGGTATCCGAAAAAAAAAAAAAAAAACACAATGTATGTAAAAAAGAAAGTCGTCAATTGTATAAACTTTAGTCTGCAAAAAAGGAATAGATAATAGATACGAGGTAATTTAGGTGCTCAATTGCAATAAGAGCCCGTAAAAATATTTAAAAACGCGGGAAATCACCAAGTATTTAGCTACTTTATCTCGCAGTAATTCTTAGCGAGACCATAATTCAATGTACTCTAGGAAGTCCTGTGTTATCAGATATACAAAAAAAAAAACAATATATTCTAAGTTAGAGTATAAATAAGAGAATCTATTCATCCAGGTCTGCCGAACTACACACACACCTAAAAGATTATTAGATAAGGTCTATACGGGTTATAACGTTTATAAGGATTTTATTTCATTTCTAAGAAATAACTGAAATTAAAACCGCCTTATGTAGAGGAAGAATAACATTTGAAGTTACCATGTCATGATTTTTTTAAAATTGTATAATAGCCGAAAAACCTTCCTTTCTTTTGGTTGTGTAAAAGAAGTGCCGAATTTATTCACGCATTTTTCGGACTTTTTAGGGTTCCGTACTTAAAAAGTAAAAACGGAACCATTATAAGATCACTCCTGTGTCTGTCTGTCTGTCACAGCCCTTTTATTCGTAAACTATGCAACGTGGAAAGTTCAAATTGGGGGAAGTAATAAAGATTATTGACCCACATATTTACAGATTAATAAATATTCATAAATAACCGTCGCTAAGTATCTTCCTTTAGAGCATTTTAAGCCCAGGGGTCTCAAATTGACGGTGGATTGACAAAAGAAAGGTAGATTTAGAAAGGTTATGAGATTACCCTTATTTTAATATATTACATGAGTGGGGTAAAATAATTTTGAAAAATCCTCTTTCCTGAGGCGACACTTAAAAACTTCAAAACACATAATTTGCAGTTCAGTTTTGTTATTAACAATAGCATTCTAATATTAAGAGACATGGGACAGCTTAGGAGGGCTAAAATAAGAGAAACATTGAAAATCAAGGACAAACTGGCGCCAAATTCAATAGAAAACTTCTATATCAACAATTGAAACCAGAACTGATAACTTAAACCACTATGCCTCCTAACCCATATCGGTTAATAACAAAAGCGAATGGAAAAGAACATGAACTCCTTTCGGAAATTATGACTTACACCAGAAGCGCGGTAAGTTTGACTCTTCTGAAAGCTTCTTTTCTCTCTTTCTCTCTCGCACTTCGAGATATATTTCCTCGATGCAAACTCCTCGTTTACTTCGAGAATCTCTGCTCGATGCAAACGTCTCGCTTACCTCGAGATACCTCATCGATTGTAAATCATCGCTTCCCATTGTCACTTCTCGTTTCTCGCTCTCGGTCTCTTTTCAACATTTCATATGACGTTGTCGAGAATGCGAAATCAATTTTCGTCCTTTCTTGAAATGTTACTCTCTATGATTGTCATTTCACGCCGAGAAGAGATATCGAGGGATGAGCTGGAGAGATAAATAAGCATGACAATGAGCTGTGAAATGAAGCTCTGATTTTCAAAGTTTCTCTTATTTTAGCCCTACCAAGCTGTCACATACCTGGAGCCCTCCGATAAATATTATTTATTAAATATAAAAATTTCAAAGAGGAAGGTGGGTCTGGTGAATTCTGAGTACGTGAGAGTGGACCCATGCGGGGCGCAATTAAAAAAAAAATTACCGAACTTTTCCTGTGACGCATCATCGAAAAGCCCTTTGACAACTCTTTCATATTATGAACCTTTCTCACCCCGAAGGTGAAATTCGGGGGGTGGGGAGTGGGCGAACAAATTTTTAAAACCGTCGCCGATTTCTATAATAAATTTAAATATCATTTTAGATGTGGTTTTTTTTTATGCAGTCTTCCGGTAAATATTATTTATTGAACATAAAAATTTTAAAGTGGGGGCTGCGTGAATTACGACGCGAAAGAGTGGGCCCACAGGGGGAGGGAGGGGGAGCAATTTTCAAACTTTTTTTGGACCTGTCATGTGATACGTCATCGGAAAGCTCCCGGATGACTCTTTCATTTTATGAGACTTTCTTCCTCCCCTCCCCAATTTGGCCTCCACTGGCGGGGGGGGGGGGGTAGTTTTTTCCGTTTTTATCATTTTAGGTCGGATTTCCCCACTTTGCATCCCCGGGGGACACTTTTCGAAATTTAGCCTAGACCCCTCATGTGAGATCATTGGAAAGGTCTGTGACTACTTATTGATGTTATGCACCTCCGGTGACAGTCCCCCCCCCACTTTGCCCCCCCGGGGGACATTTTCGCAAATTCAGCCAAGACCCTTCATGTGAGACATCGTTGGAAAGATCTGTGACTACTTATTGATGTATGCACCTACGGTCTCCACTCCTACTTTCCCCCCCCCCCCTGGGGACACTTTTACAAATTTAGCCAAGATCCCTCATGTGAGATATCGTTGAAAAGGTCTGTGACTACTTATTGGTGTTATGCACCTAGGGTGTCCGTCCCCCCCACTTTGCCCCCCGGGGGGCACTTTTCCAAATTTAGCCAAGATTCCTCATGTGAGATATCATTGGAAAGGTCTGTCACTACTTATTGATGTTATGCACCTTCGGTGACAGTCCCCCCACTTCGCCCCTCCCGGTGGACACTTTTCCAAATTTAGCCAAGACCCCGCATGTGAGATATCGTTGGAAAGGTCTGTGACTATTTATTGATGTTATGCACCTCCGGTGACCGTCCCCCTTTTCCGCCACGGGGGGCACTTTTCTAAATTTAGCTGAGGCCCCTCATGTGACATATTGTTGGAAAGGCCTATGACCACTTACTCATGTTATCCACCTCCCGCACCCCTCCCCCCACTTTGCCCCTAAGGGGAGGGCATTTTTATAAATTCAGATCCAGACCCCCCGAGGTTCGTTAGTTTCGAGATTATATTTTTTTTACAAGATTTTGTAGTGCGTGCACACCACGCTTGCTATACGGTGCTGTATATAGCGGGTAACCTGTTCGTGATTTCATATTACAAGATTAAGTATAAATTAGAGGTCCCGATTAAAGGAGAAGCCCGCCAGCGGGCAAAGTCACCTAGTCTTTATTAACACCGACTCATTCCAGTTCACCCGCAGACGATTCTTGATAAATGTATGACGTATATAATATATAAAATATGATGTATAAAAGCAATTGGCAATCTGGAGTCATCGAGAAAAAATTTACACAATCGAAAAATATCAAGATGTCCATACAATCGAGAAAATCGAGAAAAACATCTCGTTATCGCCCATCACTAGGCTGTCTAATCTTGTGCACATTTAAAACAAGTATAGAAATTTAACCATATTTATAAATACAACGTTTGAAAAATTGAACCAGATATCACTCTGGTAAGAGAACTTCCACAGCAAAAGTATTAAATAAATTTTACTGGTTAAAAATTTAAATATGCTGTCGTTTATGTTTATCATAATAGCTAATTTTTGCCAACTCTATATTCAAAACTTGAGATTGTACCACTTTGTGTAGTAAAAAATAATTAGATCACATATATGAAAATATTTCATGACCTTGTATTTAGCAAATATAGCTAGGGATCAGACAAAATGCAGAATCAAAGAGGTCCTCGGAATCACAAAATTTAAGAACCAGTGATCTAGCGTAAATGTATAAACAAATCATCCTTGATTAATTATTCTGCGTATATGATGTTGTTTCCATTTAATCTCCCTTGCACTCCTTTTCGTTGTTAATATCCCGTAACAAAGATGGATGAACCTCGTTTTTCTTCTTCGGTCATCAGGAATCTTTAAAGAATTAGCCTGGAAATTTTTCTTGCTCCCGGAGGAACCCTTTTCTGAGTAACGTGCAATGCACTAAAGTCCCTTGCATATGGTAGTTCTTGATGATATTAAAAGCCTTAATTTAAAAAAAATAATAAGAACTGACAAAAAAAATTGTACCCGGACCCGCAGGGGTTTCGGATGAAGCTGGAGGACTTTTTTTCTTTTTCCCCTGTAAAAGAAATTTAGGGCAGTCAACATTCTTCTCTTTTTATACCTGGACCCCTTTAAAAGGAAAAGGGCGACTAAACGACTGACTAAACAGGATCATCTTTCTCTCATTTCTCAAAGGAAAAAAAATCAGTTACACCGGTGTATCTAGCGGAAATTTAAATGCAAGGTGTCCACTGTCATGCCGTTTTCTTTAATCCCCTTTCCACTCCTTTCCGTCGTTAATATCCCGTAACAGGGTTGGGCCCAAATCGTCATGCTTTCTCGGTCAGCAGGAATCTCCAATATTGTGGGCTATTGACTTCACTTTCACGTACGAGGGCGCAAAGTGGGCGAACCAGCGGCCATTAGCGGACGACCTTGGAAAAATGTCTGACATTATCTTTTTCTTTGTTTTGCGAAACGAGATGAAGGGGTGCGATTGCGAAGAAGTAGTTCGATCGTAATCGAGGAACGGCTATTTTTTTTCCTTTTTTCCTTCTTTTCTTAACGGCTTGACGTCAAAAAGTAAAAGAAAAAAAATTAGATTACAGTGATGGAGATTATAAAGTAAGGGGATAAATGAATGGTTTTAAACGAGAATAATCCATTGTCACCTGTCTAGGTAGTTATTTTCATTTTTCAAGATCCGGTAAATGTTCTTTTGCGTTTACATTGTTTTTAGCCCTTGAAACTAAAAGGGCAATGGCTGTATCGAAGGTCAATTTTGTATAAAAGCCGAATCTTCTTCACCATATAAGTCGTTATTTGTAAAGATAGCATTATCTTAGCATGGCTGGGTTGGCAAATGCCTTAGTCCCCTAGGGATAAGAAGCACCTAGTATCAAAAAGTTAGCAGTAAAGGTAAAAAATATTAGAAATTCATTATTTTTATGTCTAAACAGAGCTGTCCAACACGCGGGCTGTATGCGGCTCGGCAGAGCCCTTATTCCTTTAAATATCAAGATTTTATAGTTGTATTTTTAATTTGAGTTCCATCATACATTTATTAAAAATAATGCTTCAAGATGTTGCGAAAATTTTATTGTTGAAACAATTTCGTCAATGCATTTCCAGAACAATGTTAATGCAACAGAACATTAACGACTCTTTTGTGCCGAAATGAGCAGGGCCTGATTATCCAGTAAGCACGAGCTCTTCCCCCTTTAAAATTTTGGAGGGCCGTCAAATTAACTAAAATGGGACCTCTAATTCACATTTTTATTTATTTAGTTACTAACATTGAGTTTTCTTGGAATAGAAAGATTGCCTAGTTCAGGAAACTTACCTAAGCAGAAAATCTGTATGTGGTCAATAATGTTCGAATGTTGTCT
Organism: Maratus speciosus; assembly: GCA_963932465.1. Lineage (NCBI taxonomy): Eukaryota > Metazoa > Arthropoda > Arachnida > Araneae > Salticidae > Maratus > Maratus speciosus. Next base: position 326,529,565 of record OZ010795.1, on the reverse strand, counting down.
CAATGAGTCTGAATGTTGGTGTGAACCAATCATTTGGCATCCTGATGTGCTCGTTACAACTCACGCGTATAATTCCGCATGCAACAACTATATATTCTACAAACATAGTCTACCTACCGTATATACAGGGAATATTGAAAAAAAAAGGGTGTTTAATGAAATATATATGTTTGAACTCGGTTAAGACTCACCCGGAAATAAGATTCATAGCATCGATGAGTTTCCATGTATGTAAAATGTAGAAAATTTTTCCCGAATAAAAGAGAACCCCAAAATGATACTAGAGGGCAAATGAGTACGCCTATATTGAAAAAAATTCCATGTGATAAGTTAAAACAAGAAAGAAAAATCATGCGTTAAGCGTAGATTATGAAACTATTTCCAACACTTCTTGAATGCTTTAACAAAATTTCGTTATTTAGGGAAATAAGGTATATAAGATAACTAATGATAACTAAGGTATATAAAATAACTAAGTAAACATTTTAGAAAACGCATAAACATTTGAAAAACTGATTTCAGCAGTTACCGTCCATAGCAAATATGTATTCCAATTCTTTTGAACAGCCCCGTATTTGACCTGTAGGTTGATATATATTCTATAAAATGCGGAAATTTAGTTTAGCAGGAAAACGCATAACAAGTTGAAATTTCTCTTTCAGCAATTTATACAAATAGCTGGAAATATACTTGTATACTTTTGTACAATCCTGTAGTTAACCTAGTACTTTTATTACACGCTAAAGTTTATTAAGCCAATAAACTATTAAGCTAAAATTTAATTCAAACTAAAACACTCTTAAAACTACTGAAATCACATTTCCAGAAATTATCATGTATAGACGGCCATGTATCCAACTCTTTGCGTGACCCTGTATCTCATTTTGCCTGTATTCTACAAACATTTCTTAGTAAACTAAATGCAGTTCAGCATAAAAATGCATAACTCATTTAAAAATCACTTTTAAGCAATTTGCACTCATACCCAGTAACCCTTACGAATTCTTTTGTGTAGCCCTGTATATGAATTATACATTTATGCACACCATATACTATGCATAAATATAGTGAAACATAAATGCGCATAACATAATTAAAAATGCATTTCCAGCAATCATCGTTACTGTACAGTACTTCGGATACAATATAGTAATATAGTATCTGAAATCTTTTGTGTGCCCCTGTAAAATGCTATACACTTCGTATTATACATGAAATAAGTTATAGTAAACCTCAGCCACGCATATCAATTTCATTTTACATGAAATAATTTAACATAATTAAAATATGCCGCAAACAATTCCCTCCACCTCTCTATCACTATGTAACGGAATTCTTTTGTATGTAAATGAATAACTATTCTTTACACTGCATATTCTACAGAATGCATATTTTAGTGCATTTCATAAATGCATATTAATTTTCTTATGTTTGAAAGCGTGTAACATCATTAAAAATCATTTTAAACGATTTCTCCCCATAGGCCCTAATGTAACGGAAAACTTTTGACTGTCCCTATAATTGAACTAAACATGGTACAAACTTCACTCGAAATAGGGAACGTGCTATGGTAAACGTCAATAACATCCAAAAATTTCAGGGTGATCTGAGTATATTTACGGGAGTTAGAGCGCGGACAGACGGACAAGACAAACCGAAGTCATAAACACTTTTCAACTTTGTTGGAAAGTGTTAAAAAGCATGTAAGAGATTCTGGGAATATAAAGCTACCGTTTTATCGGATCGATGTAGTAGGTCTAATCGCAAAGGCTTGTGGTTTTAATGTTTTCCACAAAGGTCAGTTTATAGCAGTCCTCTGTTGCTCAGAATAATTATGTATATTTGAAGCTGGTCAGATGAGAACTCGCAATTACCTCTTAGTAAAGTACATAAATTGAGTGGCTTATGCTTAACTATTTGGTGCAATATGCCTTTGGAAACATTAAAGACTTATAGGTTCCAATGCATGTATACTTAAATTGGATAAACGCAATATGATGTCGTTAATTCTAATGTTCTGACTCATGTTGCTGGGGAAAGTTTCTTCTAAAGTTAATTTGAAAATACAATTTTTCCACGCTAATAGAAAAATAACTTATGAGATGCAGCTGTAAAGGCAAGCACACAAATTCGATGACAAAAATAAGGCAACATCTGGTTTACAAGTAAATACGTAATAAAGTTTAAATTTTGATTTCCTCCTTGACTAATAAAGGGCACGTTCAAATCAAAAGTTAGCCACAGAAAGCAGACAGTCTCTGAAATTTAGAATATTTTCGGACATCTGGTGTTATGTTAGAAATCGGATTAATTGCTGGTGACGTAAGCATCTTTTCCGCACTAAAATTGAAAGAGTCCACAAAATTAAAGAATATGTAACCGGGGTAAGGGGCTTTAGCCCGATGATATTGCGAAAAAATGCATATTGACCGCCGCAAGATTGAAAACGGCTAAGAATGGAAATCGAGGGAATGATGTTTACTAAAAGAAAGTACATATGAAAAAATAGAGAAGGCCAAAAAGAAAAAAAAAATACCCTTTTGAAAAAAGTGTTAAACGTGTGAAGTTTTAAAAATCTGCGACTTGGTTTGTACCTTTTGATACTTTTAGTCTCACACTTGCTTATAACGTTGAACATGTGCCTCTCCACGCTGCATTAGTCCATATCCTATAGAATGTAGTGAGTAATTTAACCTTGTTAATTTGGGATAACAAAACTTAATATAATTTAAGTTAATAAAAGTTTTCTTTGTAAAAAGTCCATGTAAAAGATTTGGTCATTTTCTTTATTTGCTCGAGTCAACTTTCTCTTATAGGAACGGGATATTGGAAAATTGTGGTATAACGGTATATTTTACGTTCAATCATGAACTCAAATTTTAAAGGAACTAGAATAATAATTAGGCCATAATTGGGCCGAAGTCCTGGTTATTAGAATAAAGATTGAACGATTCAACAACGTGCTCAATAATTTTAAACGTATTCCTATTAGAAAGAAAGTCAGATTATCAGACAGTTTTTCTTAACAACAATCGTTAATAACATTTAAAGTGTATATCCGGATAATGGTTGAGGCTATAACACTCATAGGATAATAGAGGATAGAAATATTAATTAGACATGTTTATAATTCGATTGTTATATTAAACATGAATATTATATTTTAATTAAAATCGAGAAGAATTTTTTTGTGCAAAACCGATTTTTTTCATTTAACTATTATATATTTTTTAGATGTGTTCGTTCAGAATATACAGTCGAACCTCTATTTAACGAACCTCTATTTAGCGAATTTCTCCATTTTGCGAACTTTTCCTTGGAATCAAGAACATTTTGTGAATTTCTTCGTAAAATAGCCTCCGAATAGCGAAGTGCATTCTCTATTTAACGAACTTTTTCTTGTGATCTAATTTTTTTTCCTCCCTGTTCTCAAAATATTTCTGGATATTTCAAACTTATTCTTTCTTTTAACACATTTTATGGTGTTCAATGGCCTTGAACTGATTTTACCAGGCGCCTTCTATGTCAGCAGTGAGAATTCTTTAAGTACGGAAGACGAAGACGATAGACCCTTAGAGTAACTTTAAAAAATGCGGATACAGCTGAGAAAAAAAGAAGAAATTAACTATGATGTGCTGAATGATGATTGTATTCCCTTTAATTCTGAAATTGAGACCTCGGAAACTCTAACCCAATTGGATATTTTCGACAGTGTGAAAAATAAAAACAATACAGCAATGAATTGCAATGAAGACGAATATGATGAAGATGGAAATGATCATGATGCAGGAATTAACAAAACTTCGTATGATGAAAGGCTAAAATCATTTGAAACAATCCGACGCGGATTATAGTTTAAAGAAAATACGCATGAAGGGGTTTTTGGTGCATTGCAAAGATGCGAAACGTATTATGAGAGAAATCCCTTTTTAAAAGGAAAAACTCAGGTAAAATTTACAGAGTTTTTCAGAGATTAAATTTAAGGACGCATGTGGTAATTATGGTTAAAATTATTTGTTATAATAATAATGAATACGATAATGTCATTAAAATTCATTAATTATAATGTAAAAACTATTTATATTAAACTGAAAATACAATGTATTCCCGGACAATGCTTTGATTTTCTCTCAGATTTCAAAGATTTAAACACATAGAAAAAATGAATTAATGATAAGTATTGGTGGGTAAAATAAATAAAACAAATAGATATAATTTATAAAAAAATAGTGTGATTAATTACTTTTATTAAAAATATTTAGTGTTTATGGATTTAAAATCTGTTATGTTGTTTAAAATATTTAAAACGGTGAATCTCTATTTAACAAATTTTCCATATAACGAACTTTTTTTCAGGATTTAGCGACTTCGTTGAATAGAGGTTCGACTGTATTTCAAGTGCGAGTATTTCTTTTATAACTTTAAAAAATAAATCGCGAATAATGTTAAATGAATGAGAAATTATTTTTTTTTTTAATTCGAAAGCATTATTTTTGTTTGTTTTAAAATAAATTAGAAATTTTAATTTATTGAATTTTAAGTTTTTTATTTCTAAAATAAATTCGAAGTTTAGTATTAATAAAGCGTGAAAAGAATAAACGAATTTTTTCCCTCTTTTTCTGACTTTCAGGCAGAATTAACGGAAAAAGCATGTTCTCTAGGAGTACGGAAATTATTTGTTGAAAAATGAGGAATAATTTAGTGTACAAAAGGAGTTTTTCTGACAGTGAAGTAGCATAACCATTGATAGTTTTTAACATTATATGGGGCATTCTCACAATCTTTTGACTTTTGGGGGAAAAAAATCTGGCGAAATTAAACTTGCTAAAATAACATTTTAATCTGATAGACGAATACCTTAATGATTCAAAATAAAGAAAAAATGGTCAGCAGCGAAAAATGTTTTATTTAACTGAGGTTTAGGTTAAACTTGCGAGTTTAATTTTCCTTACCATTTTACCCCTATAACTTTTTATTTTCTTCTAAATTTTTACTTATAATGAATTTACATAGTACTCACAGAACGTTCAAATAAGAAATAATACAAATGTAGTACTTTTAATACAGAATTATTGTATTACATTGTCTTAAAGGTGTGTTAAAGAAGGGACGGTAAGGTAAAAAAAGGGACGAAATGGTAAAAAAAAGAGACGGTAAGGATGGAATGGTAAGGAAAATTACCACCTATTTTTAGGAAAATCATGTTAAGACTAAGTGATAGTCACAATGTTCATTGATTTTTCGAAACAGTTGTTAACATTGGATTAAATTAATTTTTTTTTTTTAAATTTACCTCGAAAAGTGCAGGAATAAACCTTGGGGACGGTAAGACTACCCATAAAGCCACGGTGCTTGAAATGGATATTGAAATGCTGATTTATATTCTGCAGTAAATTTCCTGTCAAAGAATTTTAGATATTCTTTCTCTAGCATACTTCTGCATGAGCAAAAACTTGAAAAAATTCTGTCGCTGCATCTGAAGTGATTTTCTGTATAATTTTAGAAGAGGGATGGTAAAAAATCTAAAACCCAGGGACAGAGTTAAAAAAAAATAGCAACCCTAAAAATGTGTGCAGGTTAATTTTTAGCTACATATTTATATAAAACAATAGTTCTAGTTTCAGAAAAGAAATAAATTATTTTTATTGAAACAATTCTATCCAGACAGCTTCAAAATCAGCATCAGGGACACGGACGGTATAGGAGTTTTCCATGTGTTTGGACCCCCAACATCGTCCAAAACTAACTTATCTCGTTAATATTGTTGTGCAATCATGCAATGGGATGTTCCCAAGTATATTAAATTTAAAAAAAACACAAAGTGTATTAAATAAATTATTATTCAGGGACATGAAAGTTAAAAGATTGTGAGAATGCCCCATTTCTTAAAATTCCCTGAGTAGACATGATCGACATTCAGCAGCTTGTATAAATATTATTGAGGCAGAGAACTTGACAATTTTTACGACATAATATTAGCAAAAAGTTGAATTTTTGGAAGCATATTAGCAATAAAACAGTTTCATTCTGCAAAACTAACATCATAAATATTACTATTACACCTTTATAATGTAATTTTACGTTTATTGCAATTTTAAAGCAGTCTATTTAGCGAAAACACATTTTTCATGAAATCTCTGATGAAAGAAAAAAATGCTGCAATTCCTTTAAACAAAAACGGATTTATGAGAATTCTCTGTATGAGTTATTATAGGAAACTCACACTCAACAACTTTTAATTTCAACATTCAATGTTGGAATGTCTTCCGACAAAACAATAATATTGATTTTCATATTTTCTTCACCCTTCATTATTAGAGTAAGTCCTCGAATTTTTTCAAAAGACAGAGAAAATGCCGAAAACCCAAAGACGCTCTATTGAAAGTAAATTTTCAATTCTTTTATATTGTGAATTGATTTATTTTGAGGATATTCTGCATAATATATAGCAAAAAATTATATTTTCACGATTAAAATATTATTTCTTTTATTTTCTCTAAACGTATGAAAAAATTTTAAGTATAGTATGAATGCCTATTTAACTTTCAAACATAGTTGAAAAGTATTTATGACTTAGCTTTGTCTGTCCGTCTGGTTGAAAGGGCAAAAAAATTCAACCTGCATTGTAGCTTTTTAGGTGGCTCAGTCTATTTTCGATAAAAAGTGATCGCACATAAGTTTACGCGAAGCTTTAAGTGAGATAGATCTAAAGCCTTATTTCCTATGAGTGTTGTTTTCTCGACTCATGTGTATAATTTAACCCTTTATATTCTGAATTTTGAATACAAAAATTACTTCTTCTGAATAAGTATTACGTTAATGTCTAAGATATCCAGAACAACATATATAATAATAATAATTCGATTTTTAGATAATTTTTTTTATTAAAACTGATTTAATGTATCGGTAGTTAGAGCTCTTTTTGCAAAATATTTAGAAGAAGAATTAGATTCTTGTACTATAATGCGAGCAAAAATTGTGTGTGTATGTAAATTTTATCTTGAAAACGGCTCTAACGATTAATATTAAATTTTGCACCCCACCGTTTTCGGGCACGAAAAGACAATTGGGATGGGTCTCGTGTTCGAGAAAATTCGATTAATGGGTCATTTTGGGTCATAATGGATCAGGGTAAAGCTAATTATATCTAGAGAACGGCTCAATCGATTTTGACTAAATTTTGTATCTAACCATTTTCGGGCACGAAAAGACCATTGGGATGGGTTTCATGTTCGAGAAAATTCAATTAGCTGGCCATTTTGGGTCATAATGGATCAGGGTCAAGCTAATTATATCTAGAGAACGGCTCAATCGATTTTGACTAAATTTTGTATCTAACCATTTTCGGGCACGAAAAGACCATTGGGATGGGTCACATGTTCGAGAAAATTCGATTAGTGGGTTTTTTTGGTCACTGTGGGTCAAGCTATATTTATCTAAAAAACGGCTCTAACGATTTTCACTAAACTCTATATTCTACAGTTTTGGATTACGAGAAGACCATTGGGTAAGTCACATGTTCGAGAAAATTCGATTAGAGGGTCATTTTTGGGTCACCTTGGGTCAAGCTAAGTTTATCTAGATAACGGCTCTAACGATTTTGACGGAATTTCGCACCCTATTGTTTTCGGGCACGAAAAGACCATTGGGATGGGTCTCGTGTTCTAGAAAATTCGATTAGTGGGGCATTTTGGGTCATAATGGGTCAGGGTAAAGCTAATTATATCTAGAGAACGGCTCAATCGATTTTGACTAAATTTTGTATCTAACCATTTTCGGGTACAAAAAGATTATTGAGATGGGTAACGTGTTCAAGAAAATTCGATTAGTGGGTCATTTTTGGGTCACCGTGGGTCCAGCTAAGTTTATCTAGATAACGGCTCTACGATTTTGACGAAATTCTGTAACTATCGATTTCGGGCACGAAAAGACCATTGGGATGGGTCACGTGTTCGAGAAAATTCGATTAGTGGGTCATTATGGGTCAGGGTTAAGCTGATTTAAAAAACGGCTCAAGACATTTTCACAATTTTTTAATATACGGCCGTTTCTGGTCATGAGATGACCATTGGGCTAAGTCACATTTTCGAGAAAATTCGATTAGTGGGTCATTTTGGGCCACAATGGGTCACGGTTCAGCTAATTGTATCTAAAAAACGGCTTAAACGATTTTGACTAAATTTTGTATAATACCGTTTCCGGGAATAAGACCATTGTGTAGGGTCGCATGTTCAATAAAATTCAATCAATGGGTCATTTTGGGTCCTAATGGATCAGGATCAAGCTAACTGTATCTAAAAAATGGCTCAAAAAATTCTGACAAAACTATGTACTATGCTGTTTCTGGGGAAAAAAAAAGCCATTGGACTTGGTCGCATGCTCAAGAAAATTCTATTAGTGGGTCATTTTGGTGATAATAGGTCGGGGTCAAGCTAACGGCATCTCAAAAAGGTTCAAACAATTTTGACTTTTTTTTTTTTTTTTTTTTTTGATATACCGTTTCACAGTACAAAAAAGACCATTGAAATAGCTCACATGTTCGATAAATTTTGGTTGGTGGGTTTTTGAATCAACGTGGGTCAAGCTTATTTTATCTAGAAAACTACTAACGATTTTAACTAAATTTTGTATTCCATCGTTTTCAGGCTCGAGAAGAGCATTGTGTTTGGTCGCATGTTCGAAAAAATTCGATTAGTGGGTCATTTTGGGTCATTAAGTCTCAGGGTCAATCTAACAACAAGAAAGATTCAGTGGGAATAAATATATCGAGATAAACACAAAGCTAATTTTGACCGAGCTTAGGTCGGTCATACCTGCTAGTTAATATAAAATACTGTTATGGGAAATCTCGCAATTCTTATAAGAATATTGTAAATAAATGTATTGTGGTGATCCTATCTGTAACAGAAAAGTGCTTTGTAGTTGCAAAGTTTTCGTATAACCTTTTTTAATAGGATAAAAGCTACACCTAGGTAAACGGTTGACACAATAACCACATTAACCCGGGAGAACGCGCGCATACCCATGGTATGAATAGTTTTTACTTTGTCACCAATAGATACAAATAATAATCGCGTCACCTTATTTAATCGGAGAGAATTTTGAGATAAAAGACGTTGAAGATTATTTTAAAAAAAGATAGTGGTGACAATTGTAACAAATTGGAAATTGCTCGTCAAACGTGGCAAATGAGGGGCGTTCGTACTATAACTAGTTTTATAAATATTTTTTGCACCGCATATTGTACTGAACGTATGTTTTAATGCACTTCATATATTCATATCAATTTCATGCTGTTCAAAGGGCTGTAACATCATTAAAATGCACTTGAAATAATTTGTTCCCTTTGGCCGTGATGTAACAGAACTTTTGACTCTCTCTGTAATTAAACTATACATCCGATTTTTATGAAATTGGAAATGAGTCGACAAAATTTTGCAACAATTATATATTTAAAATTTCAGACCATTTGGAAGGCTGTAACATCATTAAAATGCACTTGCAATAATTTTTTTCCATTGGCCGTAATGTAACGGAAAACTTTTGATTGTCCCTGTCATTAAACTATACATCCGATTTTCATAAAATTTGAAATGACTCGATAAAATTTTGCAACAATTATATATTTAAAATTTCAGACGATTCGGTTGGGTAGTTTTTGCTCTGTTATTTGCGGACAGACATACGGACGAACCGAACGACGACTATAGGTGCTACGTGTTTATATAATTACGAACGCACCTATAAACGGTATGCACTCCGGGTCTATCAGGCCCGGCGCGCTTCCTCCCGGTTTAAAAATATTTAGCGTCGGCTATTTCATGCGTGCTTTCTAAATTTGATTGAGCAAATTATTTTGTATGATAAGTACAACCTACTTTTATTAAAAGACGAATTAAATAAATTTTACATCGAATTTTCTTTAACCCTTTCCGGCGCGGAGTCAGTCCATCATTTCATCTTTTTACAAATAGAACGACACCAGAATTTACAAACGAATTTATTAGAAAATAAAAATATACTTATTTTCCCATACTTTATAAAAGGAAAATTTAATTAAATATTCTTGGTGCCGTTTGTCAGTTTCGGAATTAAAATTAGGTGTCCTTTTTTGTTGGACACCGCCCGCTAAAGGGTTAATGACACTTAAAAGTTCATTCAATCAATGGGTCATTTTGGGTCCTAATGGATCAGGATCAAGCTAACTGTATCTAAAAAATGGCTCAAAAAATTCTGACAAAACTATGTACTATGCTGTTTCTGGAAAAAAAAAAAAAAGCCATTGGGCTTGGTCGCAGTCTGCCCTGAACTGGGCCCTGAATAATTGCCTGAATAATTGCCCTGAAACTGGGCAATGTCCCAGTTTCAGGATATAAAGGGTTAAAAGGTCATAGGTTAAAGTTAATTTATGTTAATACATGTGATCACCGTGTTTCATTTAAGAGCAGTGGGAATATTAATATATCTCGCAAAAATTGCAAGAATGTTTTAAAGAACATACTAGTAGTCTCAATACTTTCTGATTAGCTTCAGGATGTTCAAAAAGATCGAAAAGCACTTTAATTTTTTACCTGTTGGAAATAAATAGGCAATGTAAATTGCAACAGTGTTCGAAATAAGGTAGAAGTTAAGAATATGTTGACATAGTCCTGCCTTTAATTTTTAAAAAGTTAATTTTTTTAAATTTTTGTACGGTCACTGGATCCTACAAGCTATGTTTAGAAAAAAATTCTCCCTACTCTAACAAATACACTAGTAAAAATTCCGTTCTTCTTCGACCAAACCATACTGAGTTAGAATACTTTGAATTTCATGAAATTTTGGAGCTTTTAGTGCTTTCAGGAGCTTTCAGTTCACTACTAGTTCAGTGGGAAAGCTCCGAAATTTTATAAAATTCAAAGTATCATAACTCTGAGTTTTAGTCGTAGAAGAATAGAAATTTTATGTTTTTACTTGTCAAAGCATGGAGAAAAAATTTCTAAACATAACTTATAGGATCCAAGAACCGTATAGAAAGGTCTAACTTTTTGAAAATTAATGGCAGGACTGTTTCATTAACATAATCTTAATTCTTATCTTAATTTGAACACTTTTGTAATTTACATTGGCTACGTATCTCCATCGGGTAAAAAATTAAAGAATGTTTCCATCATTTTGGGACATCACCTATATAGGGTGTCCATAAAAGAATGTCCCAGTTTCAATGAAATATTATAACACTTTAATTTAGACTATTTACAATAAATCATACTTAAAATGGAAGGTAAACTAAGGACGATTCCATCGTAACTTACGTGGCATTTGATCATCGAATTTTGTCTTCAAAACTATGTAGAAAAATTACTAATAAAGCTAGAACAAATTTTTGCAATTTAAAATATTTCTTACTAAGGACTTTGTACAGTAGTTTTAGATATCGGGTTCTTGGAATTGCACAAAAACTCCAACTAATAGTTTTACTGGAAACATGAAATTTTATTTAAAGACATTTAAGTTATAGTGAATCATATAAAATAAATTGGAATACAGTAAAATGGGAAAGAGAGCCCGTAACACAATGTGCCTGAGGTGCAATTTCAATTACATTCTTTAGAGATAGTGGTCAGCGGAGAAGTGACAGTTTCGCTAGAAATCAGGTATATTGGCGGTATACAATATCGCCAATTTACAAACTTTCTGACGCCAGAATAATAGATACAAAGCATTGGCGAGAGATTCAGCAGAAAAAAATGTGGCAGCCATCCCCCCCCCCCCCACAGCACAACTTACCGGGATGTAATGCAACCCTACTGTATTTTATGAAAGGGCGCCATAAGGACTGGATTTGTTTACTTTAACAGCAACAAATTGAGCTTAAATGTTATTGTGAAATCTTTAACGAATGTATGGGAATGCAGAGAAAAAGGCATGTGCTAAAAATAATTGAAATATATTTGAAACCGCAATTCCCATAAAACACTTTTATTATTTTTATTTCTTTTTACCCGTCAAATTCCAACTGCAATTAAGAAGGCAGATAAAATACGACAAGAGGAAATTAAATGTTAAAAAGACAGCTGCGCTTATATTTTTGTGTATTTGATTACTTTTAAATAAAGACCGTTAAGAAAAATTAAAAATATGCGAGAATGGAATTTTGAATAACTAGAAAATTAAAATATAAATCTTTGTATTTAAGCGTGTTACGTTCGTTGTGAAAGGAGATAAAAAAAAAAGAATAAACATGTAGATAGAACTACGTATTGTTTTAAGAAAAAGAATTAATTTAATGATTTCCCATGTTCAAAGTAGTTTTTGATTAATGGAGGGCTGGAAATAGATATGTTGCAGAGAAAGCTGCCACATATCTCACCGGGGCGACCGAGAAAAAGCTGTGACGCTACGTTACAGCTTTATACCTATGTCCAACTACGCATAACAACAAAAAAAAATAAGCAACACATTAGCAAGGTAAAAAAAAAAAAAATCTTTAAATCTGCATCACAAAATAAAATCTGTGAAGCCGTATCGCTAACATTTTGATGAAAGAAGAACCATTTCCAGTAATATTTATATAACACAATACGAAGTAAATACATAAACACATTTGCTTGTAATCAAACTTATTATCAATTTTTTTTTTCATGACTGAGCGCTCTTGATAATAATAACAATATATCAATCAAATATTCCACCAAAAAGTAATAACAATATATCAATCAAATATTCCACAAAAAAATATACATATGCCACTTTTGATGAATAATTGGGATCCCTTTTTTTGTTTGTGGCGCTGGTACCAGCTTTCTTTTTTGATATGATTCAAAAGAGAAGTATTCACATTAAATATATTTATAACTTCTCACAATGTGATCTTACGGAGATCATAATTTCATACAATGCAAGCAAATGATAAAAAAAAAAAAACACCACAAAGAATTTTTTAACTAGAGAAAAAGTCTACATATATAAAGTAGAGCTTAAATATATTATTGGACAAAAGGGTACTGATATAGGGAAAGAAAAAAAAATTGTGCATGTGGCACATGACTACAAAAACAAAAGAGGTGTCTAAAGCACGTCCAAAAAAATTGTAGCACTAAATCTTGTAAGTATACAAGTATTAAGGCGTCGGTTTAGAACTTCAACCCTAGAGGAAGAGGGAATAAAAAGGAAGACTCGCATTGCGCACAACATGAGCCTCCTCGCTCCCCAGTAGATCGCAACGATCTGCGAAAGGAGCGCACTTCAGTATCTCACTAAAAGAATCTTTTGTAAGTAGCCTGAATTGGCAAACTAATTCAAGTAAAAGGTGTCTCTCATCACAGTACAGCGTGAAACCTTAGGGCAACAATTTTGAACGGTTCACGACTTGTGGAGATCTAATTTAAAAACTCAAAATTGTGATATATCTCATATATCAAATTGCAAGACAGTCCATGGTGGTGAGACACAAATTGTCATTATCAGCTAAAGGCGACAACTGCATTCATTCAAAAAGTAAACTATTATTTAACATTTAGAGAAAATTTTCAAAGACATCTTAAGTTTAGGTGTAGTGAACCAAATTAAAAAAAAACTGTTGTTTTAAAACTACTGCCCCAAATCAAAGAAATGTAGACTTTTAGAGTGATATGGATTTCTTCAAAGTTAACTCCTACAAATTATATTAAAAATACTAACAAACTGTATATTATTTCGTGTAGTGTAACAAGAGACCTTACTTGATATGCTACTTTTCAAGAAAGGAGTCTATAATAAAAGTGTTGAAATTTTATTTAAAGACATTTAAGTTATGGTGAATCATACAAAATAAATTGGAACCATGCAAAATAAATTGGAACACAGTAAAATGGGAAAGAGAGCCCGTAACACAATGCGCCTGAGGCGCAATTTCAATTACATGCTTTAGAGATGGTGGTCAGCGGAGAAGTGACAGTTTCGCTAGAAATCAGGTATATTGGCGATATACAATATCGCCAATTTACAAACTTTTTGACGCCAGAATAATATATACAAAGCATTGGCGAGAGATTCAGCAGAAAATAATGTAGCAGCCCCCCCCCCCTTCCACACAGCACAACTTACCGGGATGTAATGCAACCCTACTGTATTTCATGAAAGGGCGCCATAAGGACTGGATTTGTTTACTTTAACAGCAACAAATTGAGCTTAAATGTTATTGTGAAATCTTTAACGAATGTATGGGAATGCAGAGAAAAAGGGCATGTGATAAAAATAATTGAAATATATTTGAAACCGCAATTCCCATAAAATACTTTTATTATTTTTATTTCTTTTTACCCGTCAAATTCCAACTGCAATTAAGAAGGCGGATAAAATACGACAAGAGGAAATAAAATGTAAAAAAAACAGCTGCGCTTATATTTTTTGTGTATTTGATTACTTTTAAATAAAGACCGTTAAGAAAAATAAAAAATATGCGAGAATGGAATTTTGAATAACTAGAAAATGAAAATATAAATCTTTGTATTTAAGCGTGTTACGTTCGTTGGGAAAGGAGAGAAAAAAAAAGAATAAACATGTAGATAGAACTACGTATTGTTTTAAGAAAAAGAATTAATTTAATGATTTCACATGTTCAAAGTAGCTTTTGATTAATGGGGGGCTGGAAATAGATATGTTGCAGAGAAAGCTGCCACAGATTTAATACCCAAATAACTGCAGATTATTTCGATCTCTCTTTTTGGTCCAAAATTTGCAATTCAGAATTCTGTAACTGACGTCACATAAAATATACAAACATTTTTTCTGCCTTCATTGAAGTGTAAAAATTATTAAAACTATCCCGTTAAAAAAACTGATTTAATGTTCTCAACAACACTAAGTAATGCCAAATTATAACAGTAACTTGTTTAATTTCTGAATAATAAAAAAGAAAAAAATGTCATTTACACGTGTAACCGACGTAACTTTTATTGTGTTACTGACGTAACATTATGACTTTACAAAGACAATAATGGTATTTAACTTAGTTTGTAAACAGTAATTTACAATGCCGTTTTATTAGGATTTTATTATAGAATATAAAAATATCAAGTTTTCCGATCATACCCTTAAATTAAACCTATTATAAATTTTATTTCCCTCCAAAAAATAATTTTCTGTGGAATTCCCCCTAATCTAGTTTTTCTTACAAATGTTCAATATGTGCACCTTTAGTTATACTGCACGCTTACGGGACGACCAAAAGTGTCTATACAGGATGTTCACAGTGTCGGAACACCTTACCTGCATACTGCATAGTCCTAAGAAATCTTTTCGGAAAGTAAAAACTTCAATTGCCTGACCGTGTCTATGTTCCGCCGCTACATAATGATTTGCCAGAGTTGAGACGCAAAATTGAAGATGCTATTGCTTTCATTACTACTGATTTGATAATCGAACTGTGGGAAGAATTGAACTTTAAGTTGGATGTGTGCCGTATAACTAAAGGTGCACATATTGAACATTTGTAAGAAACACTAGGTTAGTTTGCCTTCAGTTTGATGTATGATTTGTTGTAAATAGTCTAAATTAAACTGTTACAATATACGATTGAAACTGGGACATTCTTTTATGGAGATCCCGTATATTATGCATTCTCATTTATAAATCTGACTTAAAAATCTACAAATAAATGTTTGCATAAATCACTTGAACTTTATCTAAATCTCTCAATCTAAATTCTAAACCACTTAATATTTTTCTTATCAGATGTTTAGTGATGATTCAAATCAGATGATTCTAAATATTTGTTAGCCAATATTTGAAGCGTGTCCAGCCGTTTATTAGGTCTCTCCATTCAGAATTTTGTCGATAAAGAACTTATCTTAGATAATGGATGTGCATACTTTTAAACGCTTCACTAATTTGAGTAGATGTCCGCAACAACCTTGACATCGAATTTGGACTGCTGAAGCTATTGATGAATTCTTGTTAGCAAGTTCATTATTTGACATTAACTCGCATCAATGACTTTTAATTGTTTTGTCGAATAAATTTAATTGCTTTCCACACATGAGATCAAATGCGGGATAAATTGGACAACACACGCTGGAACGATTTATTACATGCAGGTTAAACCAAAAGACCTCCATGCAGTTAAATCTCTCTATCCCAAAGAAACAGTAAATAACGCTGTTGTTGCCGTAATTAAATTTACTGTGACCGGGGTTCTTCTTTGGCTTATATTAAGAAAACTACTACATATAACAATATAAAAACTGGTAGTTTTATAAAGAAATGTGAGATATACACCCTGAAGCAAACAGTTTTTTAAACGAAGAATTGTTTTAAGTGCTATTTAATGTTCAAACCTGCCAAAATAGTTCATTTAAAAAGTATTATAGGATCAAATATTAGGCATAGGGATTTAAGCATCTTTTATTGACAGATACGGCAGTAGGTTACGGTGTGCAGTGACCAATTATTATTTTTTAATTTCTCTAATTTTTTTGTTTTATTTTTCAATGTTTTATTCACAGTTCCATTATGTCAACTAGGGGATCGTACCCGGGCCTCCCGGGTTACAGAATATAGGTAAAAACATTTTTTTTAATTGAAAACTAATATTTTTTTTTATATGCAATATTTTTTTTCGATTGCCTACTTACATTAAAAAAGCATTTTTCATATGAAAAATACGAATTATACAATCAAATAAATTTTTGAAATTTATCAAAAGCGATATTTTCTTATTAGCCGCATGCTAAGAGTTATTTGACCAAGATTTTGATACTTACGGTATCCTTTTATATTCTGATACTTTCAGAGATTAAATATGTCTGTTAAATTTGTGTTTTATTTATATTATTTTATTTATTTATTCATAGGGAAGTTTTTTTAAAAAGGATGTTAGCTGTAAGAAAATTATGAACTCTTTATTTTGTTTTAAGGGCAGACGTGTTAATCTTTCGTAATCGAGCTCCGCGCAATATAGATAAATAAAAAAAATATTTCATGCATTAATTTTTTTTTTTTAAACCATAGACAATCAGTAAACTGAGATGAACTTTGCAAAGAAATTCCATTTGAAAAAAAAAAATCCTATTTGATGATCTAAAATTTTAAATTGTAAGATTACAAATATGTTAGATTTGTTTTTTTTAATAGTATTCTTTTGTTTATAAAAGAAGTATTAATTTCGTTAATTTATGTTTCACAAATATGTTAGATTGGGTTCTTATAATATTATTCTTTTATTTGTTTATAAAGGAAGTATTAATTTCGTTGAGCAAAAATAGTCAGAAACAAATGCTGAAGAATGTTTTTGCTTTATGTGCAAAATCTTTATTATTATGTATTAAAACCGGCACGTGATAAGATAAACTTTAAAAAAATCATACTTAAAAATCATTTTTAAAAAATATAATACATCAGTCAATTAAGATAGTTTTGAGAGTTTTTAAACAAATTGCATTTGAAAGTAAATTTTTTCCCTATGCGACGAAAGTTGAAAATGTACGATGGTCAGAAGATTTAAAAAATGCAGTAGCGAAAATTTCAAGACCGAAATTTGATCGTGAAGTGTTGCCATTCGCAAAATGACGTCAGCGTTACGCATAGGTACGTTTGTTTTTTATAATATAGATACGTAATCAGTAAAATATAATAAAGATCAGTTATCACAATGTGGTTATCAATTGAAGCTCTTATGCTTGGTATTCCGGAATGAAAAACAGCAATTTTTACCTTCTAAAAATTTGCATACGCACTTCTCATATCCATATTCATCATTTTTTTAAAATTGTATTTTGTTTGATAATTTTAAAATCATTTTAACTCAAAACTTGAAGTCGCTATTGTCAGCTTTTATGTGAATAGACGCACTCTTTACTTGAGATTCTAATCTCAATTCCGGAGAGTAAAAATTTCACTAGATTAATTTTAACACAAATATTCTAATTGGTAAACAAAAATGTCCGGACCAGGATTCGAACCCGGGACCTCCCTGGCACAGATCAGATGGCAGAGCACTGGCGGCTTCAGCCAGGGAGGTCCCGGGTTCGAATCCTGGTCCGGACATTTTTCGCCCAGTTGGAAATTTACATCTAATATGATTTGTTTACCAATTAGAATATTTGTGTTAAAATTAATCTAGTGTAATTTCGTATCCAGCGATTTCTGGAGTTCCATTACCTATGATTTATTCTGTTGAGCTGAACCACGTTTCAGACCAGATGCTGAAATCATCAAGGTTAGCTGGGTGAAAAAGTTCGACCAGAATCGTCCGGGATAGCTCAGATGGCAGAGCACTGGCGGCTTCAGCCAGGGAGGTCCCGGGTTCGAATCCTGGTCCGGACATTTTTCGCCCAGTTGGAAATTTACATCTAATATGATTTGTTTACCAATTAGAATATTTGTGTTAAAATTAATCTAGTGTAATTTCGTATCCAGCGATTTCTGGAGTTCCATTACCTATGGTTTATTCTGTTGAGCTGAACCACGTTTCAGACCAGGTGCTGAAATCATCAAGGTTAGCTGGGTGAAAAAGTTCGACCACAGTCGTCCGGGATAGCTCAGATGGCAGAGCACTGGCGGCTTCAGCCAGGGAGGTCCCGGGTTCGAATCCTGGTCCGGACATTTTTCGTTCAGTTGGAAATTTACATCTAATATAAAAATTTCCGTAATTTATGTTTTTTAGACGAATTTGTGTTAAAATGTTTAGTTTTATCTAAGAAAATGATCGTTTTCTTTTAAATATGATTTCATTTTCACTTGAATAAGCATTTCGCCTAGAGTCTGAAACTTAGTATCAGTACACATGCTGAAGGAAAAACAATATAGAAAATTTATGAGGAAAAATGCGTATTTTCAAAAGCAGCATGTCATTTTCCGTTATTATTCCCCTAATATAATATTATGCTCCTAATGGGATTTTGCGCCACTAAACCCTATACAACAATTTTTATAAACAATTTTGAATTTTTATCAGAAAATGGCATGAATAAAGATAAAAATACCTCTTTTTTTTCTCTCTTGTCTGCAATAATGAAAGCTATCTAATTTTCATCATTTTGGAGAAATTTTATAAAATGCTTTTAAAATTAAAATATAAAAGTAGGGATATTAAAAAAAGATAGTGCGATCACATCTACAAATGAACAGCTTTCAGTTGAAAAAAAAAATATTAGTAAAATTGATTCAGCAGAAAGATCAGGGCTGATGACTAAAAAACACACTTGTGTTTTAAATATATAGATTATATAAAATTGTGAAAAATTAAATTAATCAAATTATGTTATTTTGATAAAATTATAGTCGATCTTTTATAAAGACACTCTAATTTTTTGTAAAACATTACGTTTTATCGGTGTGTGATTTCGATTACATTATTTTCAAAAGTGAAGCATTTTCACCTGTGAAGAATTTGAAAGCAGCTGGGCTGTGAAAATGACGCACTTCTACAAAACATAATTCAATTTTAAGAATTAAAATACACGCTGTTTTATAAAATGACGTCATTTGCATCCTCTAAAGCAATCCATTTTTTCAATCCAGTATTAAACTTCGTCTATAGAAAAGTATGCATATAACATCATTATCGCGGAATAACAGACAATATTCTTGACATAGCCCGTATTTTAATTTCAACTTTTTTTTTCTGGTTTTATGAGAAAATGGCAACAAAAAGATACAGTAAACTCCCATTTTTTACTATTTTCCGTTTACTTTCAATGACTTTCAATAGAAATGGGGTACTTTTGTCGCCACAATTGGGAAAAATGGCATTAAAAACTACAAAAAAAATTAATATCTCAAAAATTGAGATACAGCTTTCAAACAAATTGCATTTAAAAGAGCATTTTTTTCCTTATACGACGGTGTAAAAATTTAAAATGTGCGGTGTTTAGAAGTTTCAAAATTTGCAGTAGAGAAAATTGTAAAACCAAAATTTTATTTTAAATTTCAAAGTGTTGCCATTCGCAAAAATGACGTATGCGTTACGCACAGATATGTTTGTCCTTTATATTATAGATAGATAGAAATTTATTTAATATTTTGAAAAAGTCATTTATTTAACTACTGTTGACAATTTTTAAAAAGTTTAATTATCTGGAAAAGGTTTCGGTCGCCAATTCAATCTTCTAAGGGATTCACTCCATATACTTAAGCCCCTTTCTCGCCATCAATGCTGGTAGAAGAGCGAGCCCAAAAAATCAGGCTTTTTTCTTAGTGCCTATTGCATTCAGCGCCATCTATTGCTGCTATTTAAAACAGAATTACTCAGTAAAAAAAAAAAAAAAAAAAAAAAAAAAAAACCTGACATCTTACATAACCCTCCCGCAAGAATTTTTTTAATAGCTGTCACCATTTGCATGTTTATGATTTTTAAAACCAGTCAGTCCATTTTTGGACACCCGGTATCGGAGCATAAAGAAATAGTATGTACTTTCAAACATATCATGTGACTCAAACTTAAAGTGAAATATCTTTTCTAAAATAAAATTGAATAAGTAAATCGTTTTAATATGATTTAGTTTTCGGTATCGCTTTTGTACTGCAAATTAGCATTATACATATAAAATTACGAAATTAAAATTAAATTCATATTAAAATTGCAAGAGATCTTGTTAATAATGTTACTTTGTATCACATCAATATTCTCTTTCAGAAAAATTAAGAGGTTCGTCTTTCTTCCTTAATAGTATCTGTATGATCAGAACACGCTCTAATAGTTTTTAAGAAACAATAAACAGATGTTCTGTTGCCGCAAAAAGCTCATTAAATAACAATTAGTAGATGCTCTGCAACTTGTAATTAGTTTCTCGAGTTAATTGGAATTCATTAGATAACAGAAATTCATGACTATTCATCATCGCATCGTTTAGAATTACAAGTTCCCTCATGTTCTTTTGAAATTATCGCCATAATTATCGAGCAACAATCGAGACCATTTAATGTAATTTTGGTTTAAGGAATATATCGGTTAAGGTAAACCGCTACGTTTCAATAACCAATTTTAGGAAAAACTCACAAATATTGTTTGTTTTATTTGAAAGACTGCAAAATTAGCTATCCAACATAGTTTTGAAGGTTCCGTACTTAAAATATAAAAACGCGGTACCATTAAGATCACTCCTGCGTCTGTCTGTTCGTCTGTCACAGCCATTTTACTCGTAAGCTATGGAACATGGAAAGTTCAAATTGGTTGAAGTAATAAAGGCTATGGACCCACATATTTATAGATCATTAACCCTTCACAAATATATTTAGGAAAAATGTAGAGGGGCCTATTAAGTTACTTGAAAAAAAATCTTTTCTTTGTATATCATGTGGGGTATCGTGTGAAAGCTTTTGTAACACCGAACTCAAAAATACATTTTTATTTTATTTTAAGCATTATATTTACAGAGATGTCGTCGAAACTGTAATGCAAAATTAATATATGTTCAATTTTGAGATATTTTAATTATTTTTTATTTTTTAATTGTTATATCAAATTCTTGTACAAAGAGGAATACTTACCATCCGCATCTATCTGAATTTATCCTTTATCAAAAAGATGCATGAATTAGCCTCACCGAAAAATTTTAGTCTTCTTTCACTTCTTTGTTTGATTACGGATTTGTCTAAATTATCAGTTTTATGAGTAATGTTTTCTTTAATACAATTAATACAGATATTTAAGACATCCTATAATGTAAGCAAGAAAGAAAAATCATGCGTCATGCATAGATTATGAAACACTTTTCAGCACTTCCAGAAAATTTTAACAAAACTTTCCCGTTTAATAAGGTAAAGAAGATACACAAGTAAAATTTTAGAAAACTAATAACACATTTGAAAACGAGATTTTTTTCAATTACTTCCTATAGCTGGAGAAGCACTCCAGTTCTTTTGTACAGCTCTGTATATGACCTATATATTTGTATCATCCATAATAGACAATATAGTATTATAGGCTACCGAATTATATCCGAAATCTTTTATGTGTCACTGCAAATGAACGGAGATGCAAATCGTATTCTACTGCAACACTCTTGTAGTAAACCTCATTAATGTGTCTCGATTTCATCATGTTCAAAATATTGCAAAATTATTAAGATATCGCTGCGAACAGCTTTCCCCGTAGACAATTATATAATCCAGCTCTTTTGTGTGACCCTGTAAATGAATTATAAATGCCCAAATGACCCATATTCTATAGAAAGCATGTTTTAGTGCATCTCAGAAATTCATATGAATTTAATTTTGTTTGTACCCGAGTTACATCATTAAAATACGCCGCAAGCTATTTTTCTAAGACCATAATATAACGGAATAGTTTTGTGTTCCTCTGTACGCCTACTGTAAGTGACACACATAGCATATTCAATAAAAGCGATCTTCTAGTGCACCTCAATAATGTATATAACTTTTATTATGTTTAAAATTGTGTAAAGCTATTAAAATTCACTGCAAATGATTTTCCCTCATAGACTATAATATAACAGAATACTTTTTTTTTGGGGGGGGGGGGGGGGGGCTCTGTAAATGAACTATGAATGCTACACATTTCATTTTCAATACCGGACATGCTATGGCAAACCTCAATAACGTATATGAATTACATGTAAATCCGAGTATATTTACGCGAGTTAGAGCACGGGCAGACAGACAAACCGAAGTCATAAACGCTTTTCAACTACACTGGTGTCCAAAATTAAGGACCGATTACAAAATGCTAATTTTTAAGTATGCGAATACTCAAAAGGAAATAATATAATTCGAATAATTACTATCTCTACAGCACAGCTAGTCCATATAACATCTCATTCATGTCACACATGGTCACAAGTGTCCCAATCACTACAGTGAAGCAAAAAAAAGGAAATTCCATACATCTCATTATGAGTCTCAAATGATCACTATATGTGACTCCACTGAGACGTTACTGTGACTGCTACTTTTTGACGAGTCACCATGTGACTTTACAATGTACTTACATTGTGACTCTCATGTGACTGTCATCTGCCGACTCAATTTCAAAGTCATTGTGAACGCTGCATTGTGATAAATTGCCAAATAAAGTCACATTAACGTCACATGACTTTCAGGTGACAGGGGGACTACTGTAAAATCACCATTGCGCTCTTTTGTAAAAAGTCACCATGTGACTACAATGTGATATTATTTGGTGACTTATCATAATGCAACGTTCATGATGACTTTTAAATTGAGTCTAAAAATGGCAGTCACATGAGAGTCACAATGTAACTGCATTGTAAAGTCACCTGGTGACTCGTCTCAAAGCAGCAGTCACATTGACGTCTCGGTGGACTCACATATAGGGCTCATTTGGGACTCATAATGAGACGTGTGGAATTTCCTATTTTTTTTTGCTTCACCGTAGTGATTGTGACACTTGTGACCATGTGTGACATGAATGAGATGCTATATGAACTAGCTGTGCTGTAGGGATTGCAATTATTTGAATTATATTATTTTCTTTTGAGTATTCGCTTACTTAAAAGTTAGCATTTTGTGACTGGTCCTTAATTTTGGACACCAGTGTATGTTGGAAAGTGTTAAAAAGACGGATGTTACTTAATCTACTAGCCGCCCTTGGCGACCAGTTTGGTCTCCTTTAAATCTATGCTAAGCATTGTATCATGTTACTTTTATTCATTATTTAATTTACTTTCTCAATCCTTCGCCAAATCAGAAGATTCTGTTACAGAAATCATGAGCTTGGTATTTTTATGTTAGCCGAATGCAGGTGATAAATCGCCAAACAGTGTACCCGCCGTATTTTTTCTTATTTAAATACAATACTTAAATATAATACTTTCTCTCATTTTATTTAAAATACATAACTTTAATTTAAAACTGAAATACTTAAAATTAATGACTCTCAATTTTTTCTTATTTCTTAAAAGAATGAAAACAAAACAAAAAATAATAAATAATAATATGAATTATGACATTTAATTTCAACATCAAAGCTTTGTTTTAATTTACCTCGCGAAAAATTGTTTAATATAGCCGCATGAGATGTACTATTATAATACTGATAGTATGATGGCGGTGGAACAATATTTAGCGATTTATCACCTGCGCCCCGCTAACATTAAATTACCAAATTGGCTGTTTGGCATATGAAAAGTGAAGCGGTCAACCCGGAACTGTTGATGACAGTCCACATGACTTAGGCTATTATTATAGAGAGGAGAAAATAATACATAAACATGAACGGAAATGTGCAATAACCTCTTCCAAGTTATTCACGTTTCGAAAAGTATTCTTTATCTTTAGAAACTCAGAAAACATATTTTTAAGATTTAAATAAGAATTTATAAAAAAAAAAAAAAAAAAAAAAAAAAAAAATTATTTCGCTATCACTGATTTTCAAAAACGTTTCTTAGTAGTAAATTTGATAAACTTATTTTAGCACAAAAAATTACAAAATTGCATTATATCCTTTTATTCTAGGGTATATCAAATTGATTCAGTAAGTCAACATGGTAAATTATTTCCATTCAAATATAAAGAATTTACTTCACTTTTACTATCAAATGATACTTTTATCCTTTCTTGCATTCATAATCACTAATTCTTACTCACTCTCATAACTCACAAGGAGATATTTTCTGAAATAGCCTTTAATCAAATAAATTTTGTCATTGAGAATTTGTGTGCCTAATGATAAAATTTGTAAGAATGAGTCTGTTCTGAGATCAGTTTCCAAACCTTAAATTATAAATTACATTAATGCAAAATGTATGGTTAAAGTAGAATACATATGTTAACAAAATCTTTGACATTTGAATCAACAAATACAATATACTATTTATTCAACAAGCAATAAAAGCATAAGAACTGATAACAGTATGAATGAAGAAAGATGTAGATTGAAAAATATATACATAATGTCGCATATTAAAGCCAGTAATCATGAAAATAATTAATTAAAAGTGAAAACTATAGAATTAAAAAATTATTTTGTTCAATATTTAGTATGTATATTTAAGTATTTATAAAACCATCTTCATAAAGCAAATTGTACCATCTAGTGACTATCTGGTTAGACACTAGTTCTATTTCCAGATGTACTGTTATTGTACTTGGAATAGTGATATTTGATATTCTATCTTAAAAATAAATCTTAGATAATGCACCCAGTGAATAAATATTTACGTTTCTTACTTCATAGAAAATAGAAAGTAAGTTATCATGAATTTCATAAGAGCCATGTACATGGAATTAGCAGACATTAATGAATATTCAAGTATTTTAGAATGAGACGGTGTTTTTCTTTTTCTTTTCTTTTTTTTTTTTTTTTTATAAGAGTTTTTACATCTTGAGTTGTAATCTATCATTCTCTAATGAAGACATTCTCCGGACAATTAAATCTCCAATTTGGGCAGCATTTTCTAAAAGATCTCTAACTTTTATAGGAAATATAGAAAGACTGTATATTTTTTAGCATCTGAATAATTGTACATTTTGTGCTAGTAAGAATGAGAATAACTTCATCAATGTGCCAGAAAATAGCCAATTTGGATTAGAGAAAAAAATTGCAAGAAACGAATTTTTTTTTAATCCTGAATTTATTTGGCAAGATATCTTTCATTATTCGGCTAAATATTCGGCCACAGGCATTCGGTCAACAAGCCTTCAATATTCGGCCAACCGAATATTCGGCAATAGTGGCCGAATATTCGTCCCATCCCTACTTACAAGGAAGGTCTCCTTACTGGGCATACTAAGAAAATTTTGAAAAAAATACCAATTAAACTGCTTATGTATGTAATAAAGGATCACTCAAATTTAGCGGCGGAATAACTGTAGAAAGTCTGCAAAAAATAAAATACTTTCGAGTATTTGGCGCGAAAAGACGAAAGCGTCATGCGATTTGGCGAGCAGCACTTTTCCTCGCCAAAAGCAAACGATTTTAATGCACCTGAAAATTGTTTGTTAATTGATTTTTAGAATGCGTGTAAAAGGTATTTAATGAATTTAAACATAAACAGTGAGAGAGTTTAATAAATACATTTTTTCGTATTACATATTTATGTTGCTTGTTTTTTAATTTTATTACTTTAAAAAAATTTCATACATAAAAAATACTTTCATATATTTAAGCGTATTCCAAAATAAAGTCAAGATTCCTTTACCAGTTATTCATTTCAATATCAAAGAATTCGTCGTTTCCATAGCAACAAAATTGAATCGACTCGACAGTGCTCAATTGGACTTAAGTTTGAGATATTGAAACAATTTTAATTTATTTTGTTTTAATTCATAAAATTTGATATTTAACTTTCATTTTAAATATATATATATATATATATATATATATATGACAAAACTATAGTTAAATCAAACTAAAACTGACAGAACTAAAATTATTTACATTAAATTTATTTAAACAAGTTCAATATGAAACATTTTTATTTTAAAGAGTATTCGACATAAAAAAAAACATTTTTCGAAATTTCATTTCATCGCCAACCGATGATAAATCGCCAAATAAACGAAATTTTCATTATTTTTTTACGAACGTTCTATCGAGGTTCCGCTAGAAAAAAAATTTATAAACATATATATCCACATGAGAAGAACACTCCGTATTTTTTTCGGATTTTTATGAATATGCCCGTATGGAGATCTTCCTTGTTAGTAGTTTGTATTGTGCATTAATCAGTTGTCTTCAACACACGGAATATCTGTTTTTCAAACGCTATCTATTCTCAAGTAAACATTTTCCTGCTCAACAAGCTTATTTAACAGACAAACATGATAAATTAACAGCATCAACATTAAAATTAAGGTTATTTTGCTACTATTCCATGAATAAATTCAATTACACGTCTGAAAGTGTTTAATTGAAAATTAATAACATCCTAAAAACCGATATTCCGGGTTGAGAAAATGTATGAATACGCTCTAAAAACTACTCAAAAGCGTTTCCGAAAATCAGTGGCAGCAAAAGAAAGTTTGTTTTAAAAAAAAATTATTCTTTATATCTCGAAAATATATCGGTATCTGAATTTTTTAAAGAGAAAGAACGCTTTTCGGAATCATGGGTAATAACTCGGAAGATTCTGCATATTTTCGTTCGTTGTTATACCATATTTTTCGTGGATTAAGAAACCTTTTTCTTACAATGTAACCTTATACATACATTCAATAAATTATGCATTGATTTAATTAATTATACAACCTTTTTCTCTAGAACAAATAACTGCTTTTTCCATTCATGTAAAGTGTGAAAATAATGGATGCAAGTGATATTCTTGTGTACTTGTGAACATTTAAAAGAAAAAAAAAAAAAAAAAAAAAAAAAAAAGCAATTTAACAAATTACAACGACCATTTGGAAAATGATTTTTTCAAAGACTAAAATTTAAGGTACAAAAAATCGCACGGAGTTGATCATACATTACGTACGCCATGAATTAAACATTAATAGTGTTATTACACGTAAAAATTGCAAGCGACAGAAATCGCCTGCGACTCCTCAAATTTCCTGAAACTTACGTATTATCCAAGCATTTCATTGTCTGCTCGGGAAAAGTCTTTTCCATCGTAGAAATCTGACAAGAAAACAATTTTAAATGAAATTTCATTCTTAAACTTCTAAACATCCCACAATATTACTTTTTGCACCGTCGTATAGAGAAAAAAATGTACTTTTAAATGCAATTCGTTTGAAAGCTGTATCTCAATTTGTTTCTGAGTTATTTTTTTTTTTTGTAGTTTTTATTACTTTTTTTGTCATAGTGGCAACAGAAGTATCCATCTCTGTTGAAAGTAAAGGTTAGTGTATAGACCAATCAGAAAACGAATAAAATGCGGATTCAACCAATGAAAAGCTTCAGATATGCTTTTGATTTCCTACCCTGACGAGGACAATAACCATTTTTCAAATGGTTAAAAAAACTTTGCTTTCAGTATTCTACACTGTCCATCTTTCAGTGTAAAAAAAGACAAATGTTTCTTAATATAGGAAAATATACTATAACCGCGAACGAAAATACACAATAACCTCTTCAGAGTTACCCACGATTCCAAAAAGCGTTCTGTATCTTCAGAATTCTCAGAAACCAATCAATTTTTAAGATTTAAAGAAACATTCATAAAATAGAGTCGCTTTTGCTGCCACTGGTTTTACGGAAACGTTTCCGGTTAGATTTTATTGTGCATTATTAATCAATTTTCTCATCCTGGAAAATAGGAGATTTTTTCGAAAACTATCAATTCACAAATAGCCATTTCCATGTTCAACAAACATATTTTACAGACATAGGTGATAAAGGATAGCATTAACATTAGCATTAAAATGAATATTATTTTGTTACTCTTGCAACTATGGATTCAAATGTACAGGTGAAAATGTTTACTTGAAAAAATAGCATCTGTAAAACCTATATTCCGGTTTAAGAAAACTGTCTTTAATACACTATAAAAACTACTCGCAAACGTTTCCTAACATTAGTGGCAGAAAAAGAAAGTTACTTTTTTTAAATAAATGTTTCTTTAAATCTCAAAAATATATGGTTTTCTACAGATAAAGAACGCTTCTCGGAATCGAGTTTATTATATATTTTCGTTCGTCGATATTATACAGGGTTAAAAAGCAGAAAAACAACGTTTAAAAATGCACAAAAAATACATGAAAAGCAGCGTACAGCTGTTTCGAATCTACTAGCGAGATTCTTCTTCAGTGCAAGATAGGGAAAAAAGGAACGACGTGCTAGAAAAAACAAGGCTGAGCAAAATGATAGACAGAGACGCGCTGCCGTATATACCCGATGTGAACAGCGAAGGTGCCAAAAACGACCAATGAGAGAGAAGCAGGGGAAACGACTGGGTGGACAAGTAGCGACATCTACCGGAGAAGGAGAGAAAAAGAAACCAAAAAAAATGAACAGTAATTAACCAAAATTTAATGCTTTCCAAATACTTAAAAATTCAGAAGTACTAGATAAGTCATTGACTAAAGAGTGAGGATTTTTAATGATGTGGTAAGCTTCCCAAAACTCAAGATCGAGGTTAGATCATCATCATCATTTTTGGGTAATGATGGCTAAGGAAAAATCGAACCTATGTTGAGAAGACCAAGAATGTAGAGCAACAGAAGAACGTTTAAGCACCTGATTTTTAACATAACCTTCATTCTCTTTTAAACGAAATCTAAGAGCACGTTTAGTCTGGCCAATATAAGAAAGGCCACACTGGCAAGAGATTTCGTAAATACCCCAGTTATCCAGGCAATCAATGGGGTGTTTGAGATTCGAAAAAGTGATTTTATTAACAGGAGAAAAAATAACATTAAAATCAAACCTTCTTAAGATTTTAGCAACTTGCTGACTGATTTTAGGAAAAAATGGTAACACAACTGATGTATTAGAGTTGGAATTTGAATGCTTTTCAGAATGGATTTTCGCCAATTTCTTATAAATAGATTCGCCAATTGATTTCGCCAACTGATTTCGCCAATTTCTTATAAATAGAATCAATCATAATACGAATAACTACGATCAACAGCAATAGCTTTAAGGTAATTAAGTTCAGCACTAAGTAACTGAGGAGTGGAACAAATATTGGCAGCCCGAAAAACAAAAGTATTGAAAGCAGCTAATTTCTGGTTAGGGGGATGAGAAGTACACCTGTGAGGTGGGAGACTGACAGCAAAAGGTTTACGAAAGACGGTAGTCTGAAAGCCATTTTGACAACGAATAACAAGGGCATCCAGGAAAGAAAGACAGTTATTGGTCTCAATTTCAGAGGTAAATTGAATGCAGGGATCAATGGAATTCATGGAATATGATTAATATCCGAATTCATTTCAGCCAGGACATAAACATCAACAACATAACGAACATAGAACGGAAATTTTAAAATTTAAAAAAGTTTGACCTCAAAATAGTGCATATAAATATCGCATAAAATTGGACTAAGGGGATTAGGGTTGATTTTCCAAGTATTTGGAAAGCATTAATTTAATTTCCCCCTTTTTTGGTTTGTTTTTCTTTCCTTCTCCGGTAGATGTTGCTACTTGTCCACCTTGTCGTTTCCACTGCTTCTCTCTCATTGGTTGTTTTTGGCTCCTTCGCTACCCACATCGGGTATATAAGGCAGTGTGTCTCTGCCTATCATTTTGCTCAGCCTTCCTTTTTCTAGCACGCTGTTCCTTTTTCCCTATCTTGCATTGAAGAAGAATCTCGCTAGTAGATTCGAAACAGTTGTTTGCTGCTTTTCATGTATTTTTTGTGCATTTTTAAACGTTGGTTTTTCTGCTTTTTAATATTGTTGCACAAAGGCTTTATTTGCTAATTTTATGTTATACAGGGTGTTCATAAAAGAATGTTCCAGTTTTAATGGTATATTATAACTGTTTAATTTAGACTATTTAAAACAAATAAATTGACGGTAAACTAACCTTGTTTTTCTTACAAATGTTCAATATGTGCACCTTTTAGTTATACGGCACACATCCAACCTAAAGTACGATTCTTCCCACAAGCATGTACCAACTGTAACCGGTATGGACGCATGCGTAAACATGTTGTCAAAACCTTCCACACTATCGTCTTTGGCAATGCACTTTACCCATCTGACGTCACCCGCTGGTATATAGAAGAAAAACACCAATAGACGTGAAGAAAATTTTAAGACTGCTTCTCCTTCGTCCAGTAAACAGTCTTTTTCAGAGGGTATATACCCGCAGAGGCGTGGCTGTTGCCATTCGAGGGTAAAGTCCATTGAAGTTCAAGAACCTGACATGGTCAACATCCTGTACAGACACTTTTGGTCGTCCTGTGCTTTACCCTTTACAAACATATCCGATCGTTTCAAATTGCCTATACCATCGGCCGATGTTTTTCCCACATAGTGTAGATCACAATTAACCCATTTATGCCTAGCGTCCCATATTTGGGACGTTTCAAATTTTAATGCATTTGTATAATTTTCTTCTTCTTTATAACATGAAAATTGCATGAAATCATTATTTATAAATGTCTTTATCTATAACCGAGAGATGACAGCACAAGGTGGATATTTATTTGCTTAAATTAAGGCTTTTTTCGGTGTTTATAGATTTTTAATTTTTCAAGAGGGCGAAATGTAAAGTAAGTTTATTTGTATTTTTTCTATCATGGACCCAAAATCGCAAGTTATAATCTTAGCTTGTAGACTTTTTTGAAATACGTATTTTTTTAAATTGCGAAATTAAATGTTCAAGCCAATTTTTAATGCATTTTTGTAATGCACAAAATATAGGGTTCTAGGCACAAATGGGCACATATTTTTGTTAGAAATTTAGGAGAGAGTTATTTATGCAATCTCCTTTCGAAGATATTTATGAAATAAATTGTTATTAAGTCTGCAATACGATTATTCTTATTTTATTATTAATAATAGTTATAACGTTATTAGTCTCTGCAAAGAAATAAATATATATATTTTTTGTAGTTCATTAAAATACTAATTATAGTACATAATATACAATTTTTAAAAACACTTTAAATATAAATATAGGCAAAATATATAATTATGCATATTATTCTACTAGAAATACTCATATTTAGTTATTTTACATTTTATCAAATAAATACAAAAAAAATTAAGCTTAATTTTTTTTTAGTATTTTTCCAGTTCATTTTGCAACATTTTAAAGTGATTTTACCAAAAAATTTGAGAAAACAATAATTCAGGCACAAATGGGTTAAACTTTAAACGAAAAACACGTTGAACTGAAATTACAGATTCACTCTTAACAAATTTCAGAACACAAAGCGCTTTCGCTCAGGAGTCGCCCTTTTGCATTTGTGGCACGGCAAGCTAGTAAATAAGAAAGCAGTACTCTCGCATGCGCTTGCCTAAAACTGTTTGTGTTACTCTTTATTTGTGACCTTGAACCAATACTCTACACCGCAGCTCTTACAACTGGTACTATTAAAATTTGCAACTGGGACATTCTGTATTTTTGTAGATTAAGATACATTTGTCTTTTTAGCCCCCGGTATGCTGTTTCTTTCTCCCAGCTTATTTTGCGTCGTCTCCAATAAATAACGTTACCCTGTATAAGCCAGCCGTAAAACAAAAGCCGATGTTACGTGGTGCGATTAAATACTCTACAGCATTTTTTTTAGAACTTCTAACCATCGCACATTTTCAATGTTTATACCGTCGTACTGGGAAAAAAGTACCTTTTAATGCAATTTGTTTGAAAACTGCATCTCCATTTATTTTTGAAATATTATTTTATTTTTTGTAGTTTTTAGCGACATTTGTTTCATTTTGACAACTCAAGTACTCCGTTTCTGTAGAAAGCAAAGAAAAAATAGTTGAGAAATAGCAATTATATCTTCTTATTGCCATTTTGCCATAAAAGCTGAAAAAATGCAATGAAAATACGTGCTATTTTGAGAAAAATATAAATGAAGGATTTATGACAAAACATGGAGCTATTATAAACTATATTTAAGTATCTATATTAATGCAAATGACGTCATTTTACATAAAATAAAAGCGTGTGCTTTGTCTTAAAATTGAAATATGTTTTGTACAACAGTAGAGTTCTGCTTATGCGAGTCTCGCTTAACAGGGTTATTTTCTTCTGATGGACTGGAGGCTTCTATTATTATGAAACAGCCATTATCAATGAGCCATTTAAGGGAATATGAAAGAGCAGTCGTAAAAAGTTAGAACTCTGATTTTCTGGTCAGAATGGAAATAAAAATGGCTATGGCCATTCTTTTTTCCGCATTCGGACCAGAAAATCAGAGTTCTAACTTTTTCCCATTTTTTTATTCACTTTTATTGATGACTTTTAAGTTATGTTTAATTGTTAGTTCCTAACTGTAAACATTGTTTTGATGAGGCCTATAGATGTTTATGAAGGTTAGAGTTGCAGTAAAGCTAGAGATCCTATCTACACAACTTCCAGGTTGTGTAATATTTAAACGGAGCTTCTGACTGTAAAATAGTCAATGAAACATAGTCTTCATTTTGAAAGACCTATCCAATGATATGCCAATCTATATGGTGCATAATTTTTTTTTTTGGTCTCTACCGCTATTTTCTATTTTACGACCACCATTTTGAATTTATAAAAACAGAACCTAGCCTATAGCCATCGGAAGGTTAGGACGAATCGATAGAGATCTCCTTCCTTAAAATACATCTGGCCGTTGGAATGTTTCAAGGGTATAAAAAAATCCACATACCCAGATACGCGTGAAACACATAACCCTTCTTGGCAGTCGGGTAAAAATAAGGCTTTAAATGATCTTATAAATCCGAAAATGGGGCCATAATGTCAAAAAATAATTGTTTCGAGGTTAGCAGGCTTGTTCGTGTTTGACGCGATACTAGGAACAGCTGGCTGAAAATTTTCAGACGTGTGTCGAGATTTCGATAGATCACGTGTTTTTTGCTTACCATTTTTCTGAGGAAGTAAGTTAACTAGTTAAGGTTTTTCGTTTAGTAACTAGCAGCATAACTTGAACAATTGTGTTATTTGAACTAAATGAATGATGTAGATTCGTAACTCGGTATTGAAATCTCTCTTATCATATAGGATTTGAAGGTTAGGCTCCTATCGGTGTTAGGGGCATTAGGAGCCCTGATATCAACTGGGTTCCTAATGCCAACACCCTCACTGTAAACTTAATGTCTGAAATTCAGACATTTAAGTGTCTGAAACGCAGTGTTCAATTTTCAGACGTTTTAAAATGTCTTAAAATTTTCAGACACTTCTTGCGTCTGAATTTCAGACACTTAAGTGTCTGAAACACGAGTGTTCAATTTTAAGACGTTTTAAAGTGTCTTAAATTTTTCAGACACTTCTTACGTCTGAATTTCAGACATTTCAAATGTCTTAATTGCGGCCATCTTTGAGCCTTTTTTTTTTAGCCAATATGAAGCCATCTTTGACCATTTTCTTTCTAAACCATATACGCAGCCATGTTTGACCACATTGAATATTTTTTTTATAAATGGGAATAATTTGTTGCCATACAGCAGAGCTGATTGCAGCTTGGGAAAACTGGGATGCTTCTCTGCCCCCTGATTTTAGGGTACCCCAAATTGGGTATGAAATTTTCATAAAGCTGATATTTTAAATCAGTTTTGACCTTATGAGGATTGTAATCAGTATTTTGTAGTTTTAGAATAGGATAATATATATTTTTTTTTCACCTAAATATGTATTTATGTGTTATCATATACGCCCTACGGCATCAAAAATGTTTATTACTTTTAGTGAGAACTTCAAATAGCTTCTAGTCCAAAGACCTAGTATTCATTCACCCCCTCCCCCCATTGCCTCCATATACTGTTACAAAAAAAAAAAAAAAAAAAAAAAAGCCTATTCGATGCCGTCAAATACATATTTGGATAAATATATCATTTTCTTTAGCCTAATCATGTTCTAAAAGTGCAAAATATTTATTAAAATAAGTGTAAGATCAAAAAGAATTTAAAATATCAGCTTTATGGAAATTTCGTACCAAATTTAGGGGCCCGTAAAACTAAAGGCCCATAGAAACAGCCCAGTTTGCCCATGCTGCAATCAGCTCTGCTTTATGGTAACAAATTACTCCCAAATATAAAAAATGATTCACTCCTTCAGAAAGAATCCCATCCCTGCTATGTTGTGCAATTTTTTCCCATTTAAATAAGATATTCCCAGTAAATTAGTTTAAGCATTTTTATTTCTGTGTTAAATAAAATCTAACACTGGATTCCCCCAAATTTACAGTATATGAGTATTATATTGTAATATTTATTAATCAATATTTATTATTAACCAATATTATGAATTTCTAGAGTAGAATAAGGTTAAAAACAAAATATATTTTTCTTCATACAGTAAAACCTCTCAATAGCGGGCACCTCGGAACCGTGAAATTTGTCCGACGTTCGGAGGTGTCTGCTTTTCTGAGGTATAAGTGTATAAAAATTTTGCATATTTTCAATAAAAAAATCTGTTTCCTACATAGTGGTGCCCTTTATTTAGGATTGTCCGTTATGGAGATTTTACTGCAAAGCCTTCATACGAACAGTTATCTTTAGCGAGCACTCACCTTTATCAATATACAGTAAAACCTCCCTAAAGCGACCACTTCCGTTCCAATAAAAATTGGTCGCTCCGAAAGGTGGTCTCTTAATGGAGGTCATGTTAAAATCTAGAATTTAATTGTTGAAAAAATGTAACAATTAATGTTACTAAAATTATATTTTTCAAATTAAGAAAGCATATGAAAATTTAAGTATCAAAACAAAAGTTAATTACATAAGTTAATTACTGCAGAGTTTAAAAAATGAATACATTGATGTTTGCTTTGCTTTTATGGTTTATCTACTATAAATTTTATTCCCAAGTCCTTTCAAAATTCATATAAATGCAATTTTTTTTTTTTTTTTTTTTTTTTTTTTTTTTTTTTTGTCTGGAACGAATTTTGACGATTTCATTACTTTATCTATTCCTTTGAGAGTTTCCTGACAGAATAGGGCAGGGGAGTTTATGGACCGTCATCCTTAATGTGTCATCAGAGTTAAATTCATTGCCTAAAAAGGAACAAAGGGGTTTAAACACTTAAAAGTTACCGGAATAAATAAAAATTCTAAACTTAGTTTAGAAGTTTGATAAATAATGCGCTCTCCGGAATTATTATTCTAATAAAACCTTTTTCAAGCGACCCGGAAAAAACGGAATTTGTTTCATTTTCGTCAAAGAAATGGGTCCCTTATGGAGGGAGATCAACTGGGGTGGTCTCTGAATAGAGGTAAAATTAGTATTGAGCCTATGGGAATAAATTTCGTACCATGAAAAAATGGTCGTTCAGGGGGTGGTCGCTTAATGGAGGTGGTCGCACAGGGAGGTTTCCCTGTATGTATATTTACCTCATAAAAGCTAACACAATCGAACAGCAGACAGATTCAGCGTTCTGAAGGTGCCCGCGATTAAGAGTTTTTACTGTATTTAAAAATTTTTGTACTTAACTTTTAATCTTATTCTACTTTTTAGTTCAAAATACTGATTATAACCAATATACAATGACGAAACACATTTAACGTATAAGCTTTAAAAAAATTGCATATCGAATTTGGGGCAACAAAAATCGTAGGTGGTGGGGGGCGGGGGGGGACATGTCAAAGTTTACCCTTGCTTTAATCAAGTCCTTCTAGAAAAATTCCAACTCTGCATTGTGATTCAGTAAATAAAGAATAATTCAGCTTTAAGTACAAAATCTAGTTATGCTTAAGTACATATAGTATAAAATTCTATTTTTTTACTGATATTCATTTTAAATTTCAGATTTCTTTTTTACTAAAAATAATCAAAAAATCAATATTATAATTGATTTCAAATGAAATATAGCTGTATATATTTACCGTATTTTTACAATTATGTTAACAGCACATAATTACATGAATTTAAGAATTTACAAATAATCATTATGACTAATACAGAGATAAGGCGAGAACATTTTCTAAATAGTTAAATAAGAAGATTTATTGAAAACGCCAACAAAATATTCTCCACTTTACGTCTACAGATTTCAGACGATTTCTGATGAGTCGTCAAATTGTGGCGTGAATCACCGGGCTTGAAAATGAAAACATCTGAAGTTGACTATTTTCAGTATAGGAAATAGACTATTTCTAAAATGCTCGGAAACAACAAAAGTATATAGCAGAAAGGGAAAACAGATTTCATGACCGGATTTGAGTTTTATCAGTCAAAACAGTTTAATCTAATAAATAAAGACAAGTAATTCGCTGTATGTATGGGGGAATTAATGATATATGGGTAAATGGAAGGATTTTCGAACTATATTCTTTTAAATAACTTAAAATTTATCACGGTGTATAAAATCTGAGACGCAAGAAAACGTCATCAGACATGAAAAGCATACATAATAAATAAAAATTAAATAAGGATGTTTACTATAAAGAGTTGGGAATTTCAGTACATATCACATATTAAACATATGGGAAATGTAAAACCGATGTGAACGTTACAAATGCTGTCGCATTAAATGCTTATAAAAATATTGTATACATAAATAAAACCCATATAAAAGGTACTCTTGTGTAATAATTACTCTAAGAAAACGCTGTTAAGATAGCCTTGATGGTAATTAAGAAATTATGAGCCGATCAACAGGTGCTGTCACTGTTATTTTTAAAGTAATGGCGTGCGAGTAGACAGAGAAAGAAGGCTTAGGATAGTGTATCTCAATAGATTCAGTAACAACTAATACACCATGCAGACTTGCCAAAACTTATTTTAAGGATAACATCGGATGTAAAATAATACAGAAACATGATTGCAGATGATTTGAATAGTAGAAATTTAAATATTAGCAAGATAAAATTTTAACATGGAAATCCAATAGGCAAAATGCTTTAAACAAATTTTGGCATAACTCAGGAACTAATAAAGCTATAGACACGTGTAAGGTCTCTATTTAAAGGGAAAACATTCGCAGAGAGTTTTCAATACATAGTGAAGGGTCCACTTACCTGGAAAAAGGTGTGGTTATTCCAAAATCACTTCCACCCAGGCGACGTCCGGATTGGAGGCTACGTTAGTATCCGTGAGTTAAGCACATTTTGATATTAAAAAAAAATCCCTTTGCACATCCGGCTAGCTCTGTTAAAAGAATGGAATATTTCCATCCTAAAAACATAGCCCGCCAGACAACAGTTCTCTTTACCTGCTTTGACGAGACGAAGAACACTATATTATTGTTATTGCTTGACACCTTCCATTAATATGGAATATCACTATGTCGATACGGATTAAATCCTGGAACTTCACATTCCGAGAAAACCGAATCAAGTCAAAATAAATTATTAGTTAAAATGTACGCGTAGATAAAACAAACGCTCAGTTTGAATTACAAACGAACATCCAATTCGAACGAAAGGTATCTAAAACGCATGCGCAACTAGAGTGCCGCCTGGTGGTTAATGCGGAACGGAGTTACAAAGTGTCTTAAAAGTAGACACTTTCAGATTTTTAAGACACCTTTCTCAGTTCGTTTACACCATGATCATAGTAAGACACTTATATGTTTTAAATTAAGACATCTATCATGACTGAATTTTCAGATTCAGATACTTAAGTGTCTGAAATACCTTTTCAGTCACATATGTGTCTTAATTTTAGACACCTCTATTTGCAGTGCTGTCGACATTAGGGAATAATACTCTAAAAGGTGTGAGCCATATAAATAAATTAGGTTTTTCATAAAGATTCGCTCTGTAGTTGAATTATTGATTCCCTACAATAGGAACCTATTTTTTTCTATACTTTGTAGATGCCACGATGACCGCCCTCCTTCCACTCCCTCTTCTTAATCAAGACATCTTAAAAGCCACTCGAGCAGTCATTGATGATTGCTAGATTACAGGATGGCATAAGAAATTTCGAAATATCTTGTCACTTCTATCATAGACGGCCACTTAAACCACCATTTTGCCGTTTTTTTTAAGCATAAGTCGGACCTCTATTTAACGAACCTCTATTTTGAGAATATCTCTATTTTGCGAACTTCTCCTTGGAACCAAGAACATTTTGCGAATTTCTTCGTAAAATAACCTCCAAATAGCGAAGTGCATTCTCCATTTAACGACCTTTTTCTTGTGATCTAATTTTTTTTTTCTCCCCATTTCTCAAAATATTTCTGGATATTTCAAACTTATTCTTTCTTTAAACACATTTTATGATGTTCAATGGTCTTCAACTGGTTTTACCAGGCACCTTCTTTGTCAGCAGCGAGAATTCGGTAAGTACTGAGGACGAAGACGATAATCCCTTAGAGTAACTTAAAAAAATGTGGATACAGAGGAGAAAAAAAGAAGAAATTAACCATGATGTGCTGATTGATGATTGTATTTCACTTAATTCTGAAATTGAGACCTCGGAAACACTATCCGAATTGGATATTTTCGATAGTGTGAAAAATAAAAACAATACAGCAGTGAATTGCGATGAAGACTAATATGATGATGATGGGAATGATCATGATGCAGGAATTAACAAAATTTCGTATGATAAAATGTTAAAATCATTTCAAACAATCCGACGCGGATTATAGTTTAAAGAAAATACGCATGAAGGGGTTTTTGGTGCATTGCAAAGATGCGAGACGTATTATGAGAGAAAGCACTTTTTAAAAGAAAAAACTCTGGCCAAAATAAACAGTTTTTCAGAAACTAAATTTAAGGACACATACGTTAATGTATGGTTAAAATTATTTGTTATAAATACGATAAATACGATAAGGTCATTAAAATTCGTTAATTTTAATGTAAAACTATTTACTTTAAACAGAAAATGCAGTGTATTCCCGAACAATGTTTTGTTTTCCTTGCAGATTTCAAAGATTTAAACACATAGAAAAAATGAATTGATGATGGATATCGGCGGGTAAAATAAATAAAACAAATCAATATAATTTTAAAAAAAATGTGATTAATTACTTTTAGTACAAATATTTAGTGTTTATGAACTTAAAATCTGTTTGATGTAATTTAAAGTATTTTAAAAAGTGATTCTCTATTTAACGAATTTTCCATATAATGAACTTTTTTCCGGGATTTAGCGGCTTCATTAAATAGAGATTCGATTGTAATTTGATAACTACTTGGAAGAAAAATGTGAAATTTTGGATTTCCATAAAACAGGACTTAATAAATCTAAATCCATCAAAAAAATTGTGCGTTGCCATTCATAATTTTTTCGAATATTAATTTCATAATTCATATTATAAAATTATAAAAATTACAAATTCAACGTATTTATGTTTGGGTATTTTAGTATTATTGCTACACAAAAAATTATCACATTAGGAGTATCATTTCAAGATATATTAATCTATCTATACTAATATTATAAAGAGGTAAAAATTGTTTATTTGTAAAAGGTAAGCTCTGGAACTACCGAACCGATTCCAAAAGTAATGGTATCAAAATGATGGCGTTAGTCCAACTTAGAACATAGGCTATATCTTATGTCCGTGCCACTGGGCAAAAGGGGTGCATGAGCAAAAAACGTTCTAAAAATGCGATTTTTGTGTTACTGAAGGGCCTAGAAACATGAAATTTGGAATGGTAGTTACTTATAAGGTACTAATGATCTTTAAGGACATTCCTTTAAAAAATCGAAATTAAAAAGGGGTGAAAAAGTGCGAAAAGCGTTCTAAATGGTGATTTTTACTCAATTTCAGGAAGTATCAAACGGATTTAAAAAATAAGGGGGTCAAAATAATGGTGACAACCCTTGCTCCAACATAGGCTACATTTTATGTTGGTGCCACTACCCCCAAAGAGGATGCAGGAGCAAAAAAACGCTCGAAATTGCGATTTTTGTGTTACTGAAGGGCCCAGATACATTGAATTTGGCATGGTAGTTACTTATTAGATATAAATGATTTCTAAGAACATTTCTTAAAAGATTCGAAATTTAAAAAGGGTGAAAATGCGCAAAAAGTGTTCTAAATGGCGATTTTTACGCAATCTCAATAAGTACCAAACCGATTTCAAAATTAATGGTGTCAAAATGATGATGACAACCCTTGCTACAACATAGGCAACATTTCATGTCCGTACCACTACCCCTAAAGGGGGTGCAGCCAAAAAAGTTCGAAATTGCAATTTTTGTATTACTGAAGGTTCCAGATACATGGAATTTGGCATGGTAGTTACTTATTAGATATAAATAATCTCCAAGAATATTTTTTAAAAAATTCGAAATTTAAAAGAGATGAAAATGCGCAAAAAGCGTTCTAAAAAACGTTTTAAATGGCGATTTTTACCCAATCTCAAGAAGTACCAAACAGATTTCAAAAATAACGGTGTCAAAATGATGGTGACAACCCTTGCTCCAACATAGGCTACATTTTATGTCGATGCCATTACCTCCAAAGGGGATGCAAGAGCAAAAAAACGTTCGAAAATGCGATTTTTGTGTTACTGAAAGGCCTAGAAACATGAAATTTGCAATGGTAGTTACTTATAAGATATAAATGATCTTTAAGAACATTTCTTAAAAATTTCGAAATTTAAAAGGGGTGAACATGTGCGAAAACAGTTCTAAAAAAACTTTCTAAATGGCGATTTCTACGCAATCTCAGAAAGAACCCAACCTATTTCAAAAGTAATGGTTGGAAATTGATTATGACAGCCCTTGGTCCAACATAGGCTCTATTTCATGTTGGTGTCGCTACCACATAGGGGTTGCAGAAGCAAAAAAACGTTCTAAATTGCGATTTTTGTGTTACTGAAGGGCCTAGAATCCTGAAATTAGGCAGGGCGGTTATATTTATAAGATACAAATGATCTCTAAG
Organism: Maratus speciosus; assembly: GCA_963932465.1. Lineage (NCBI taxonomy): Eukaryota > Metazoa > Arthropoda > Arachnida > Araneae > Salticidae > Maratus > Maratus speciosus. The sequence goes on along the minus strand of OZ010795.1, from coordinate 326,488,287 downwards.
AACATTTCCTAAAAAATCGAAATTTAAAAGGGGTGAAAATGAGCGAAAAGCGTTCTAAAACACTTTCACAATTGCGATTTCTACGCAATCACAGGAATTACCGAACCGATTTAAACTAGTATGTTGTGGCCATCACAAAACTTTCTTCTATATAAATCACGTCAATTAAATCATTTAAACAGTAAAAGAAATTACATCAATTTAGAACCAATTCGTATCAAAGTATACCTGAATTTGAAGTTTGATGAAAATTCGTTCATTACTTATTGAGATAGAGCTGTAGGGGAAATTCTGAAAAATGCAGCATAGCTGCGCCACCTGTTGAGCGATTTGCACCAAAACACAAACAGCACTAATTCATATTAAGGTATACCGGAATCTGAAGTTTGATGAAAATCGGTGCATTAGTTCTGGAGCTAGAGCTATTGTGGAAATCACAAAAAATGCAGCACAGCAGCGCCACCTGTTGAGCGATTTACACGAAAAGGTACAAAACATCAATTCATGTCAAGGACTAACTGAATCTGAAGTTTCCTGAAAATCCATGCATTAGTTCTGGACATTCAGCTATTGTGGAAATCGTGAAAAATGCTGCATAGCAGCGCCACCTGTTGAGCGATTTACACCAAAACATAAACAGCACTAATTCATATCCAGGTATACCTGAATCTGAAGTTTGTTGAAATCCCAAGCATTAGTTCTTGAGATAGAGCTATTGCAGAAATCTCAAAAAATGGGGCATAGCAGCGCCACCTGTTGAGCGATTTACACCACAAGAGGCAAAACGTCAATTCATGTTAAGCACTAACTGAATCTGAAGTTTGATGAAAATCCGTGCATTATTTCTTGAGATTGAGCTATTACGAAAATCGTGTAAATGCTGCAAAATGCAGCATAGCAGCGCCATCTGTTGGGCGATTTGCACCAAAACGTTATCAGCACCAATTCATATCAAGGATTAACGGAATCTGAAGTTTTATAAAAATCCGTGCATTAGTTCTTGAGATAGAGCTTTTGCGGAAATCCTGCAAAATGCTACATAGCAGCGCCACCTTCAGGGCGATTTACACCAAAAACTAATCAGCACCAATCTACATCAGGGACTACCTGAATATAAATTTTTATTAAATTCCGTGCATTAGGTCTTGAGATATAGCGCCCACAAAATTTGTGTCACATACAGACAGACAGACGGACAGACAGACAGACTCACAGACAGACATTTTGTAAAAACATGTTTTTTGGAATCTCTGACCCATAAAACGTGTAAATCCGTCGAAAACTGGAATTCGAAAATTTTCGTGAAACCAATACTTTCTTCTTGTCAAGATAGAAGAAAGTAAAAATAATGGTGTGAAAACGATGGTGACAGACCTCGCTCCAACACAGGCTGTATTTCATGTCAGTGCCACTATCCCAAAGGGGGTGAAGGAGCAAAAAACGATCTAAATTACGTTTTTTGTAATACTGCAGGGGCTATCAATTTGAAACTAGGCATGGTAGTTACTTCTAAGATATAAATGATCTCTAAGAAAATTTCCTAAATAATTCGGAATTTAAAAGTGGTGGAAATGGACGAAAAACGTTCTGAATTGAGATTTTTACGCAATCTCAGAAAGAACCCAACGGATTTCAAAAGTAATGGTTGAAAATCGATGATGACAACCCTTGCTCCAATATAGGATCTATTTCATGTCGGCATCACTACCACCTTGCGGTTGCATTTTAAAAAACTTTCTAAATTGTGATTTTTGTGATACTGAAGGGGTTAGAAACTTGAAATTTGGCATGGTAATTACTTATGAGATGTAAATGTTCTCTGAGAGGAGTTCCTTAAAAATTTGAAATTTAAATGGGGGGAAATGAACGAAAAGCGTTCTAAAAACGTTCTAAATAGCGATTTCTACGCAGTCTCAGGAAATATAAACCGATTTCAGAAGTAATGTTTTCAAATTGATGGTGATAGTCCCCGCTCCAACATAGTCTATATTTTACGTTGTTGTCACTAACACCTGGCGGTTACAGGAGCAAAAAATGTCCTAAATTGCGTTTTTTGTACTATTGAGGGGGTCTAACATTTTAAATTTGGAATGGTAATTAGTTCAAAGATGCAAATGCTTTCTAAGAATTGTCGAAAGAAAATTCCAAATTTAAAAGGATGAAGTGAGCGAAAAGCGTTCTATAAGCGTTCTAAATTACGATTTTTATGCAATCGTATGAAATACGAAACCGATTTCAAACATAATGGTTGCAAATTGATGGTGATAGAACCTACTCAAACATAAGCTATATTTTATGTTGGTGCCACAATCCTTAGAGCGTTGCAGGAGCAAAAAACTTTCTAAATTGCGATTTCTGCGGTACTGAAGATGCTAGAAACTTTAAATACAGCACGGTAGTTACTTATAAAGTATAAATGTCCTCTAAGAACAGTTGAAAATAAATTCGAAATTAAAAAGGGGTGAAGCAAAGGGAAGGAGCGAAAAGCATTCTAAAAGAGTCCTAAAATACGATTTTTATGGAATCTCAGGAAATAATAAACCGATTACAGAAGTTATTGGTTGCGAATCAAGAGTGATAGTCTTTGATCCTATACGGGCTATATTTTATGCCGGTGTCATTACCACCTGGTTGGCTGGAACTACAAGAAAGCATTTAAAAACATCTAAATCCCGTTTTCTATAGAATGTAATGAAATACCAACCGATTTCAAGGTTAATGTTGGCAAATTCATGGTGACAGTCTCTGTTTCATCATTTTTCGAGACATTCTATTTCACTAACACCGGAAAGGTGGTAGACTGTTTGACCAAGAAGCTTGGAATTTGACATGATGTTTAATTTTAAGATGTAAATGTGTTAAGATGGTTTATGAAAAATTCAAAACTTCAAATGAATACTGAAATGAGCGTATGAAATTAGCATAAAAGTCTCAAAATACTTTCTAAATTATCATTTATTTGGAATTAGTTTTAATTCTTCTTATTAATTAAAATCTCATTTCTTTCTATTGCAGTTTTATAATGAAGTTTAGTCAAATTGTGGCTTAATTTGTAATTTTTGAATTATTCCAAAAAGTGTTCTTCTATAAAAAAAAAAATAGTCATGCAAATATCACTAGGTATATTTCAACTATTACGCGAGCAAAGCTTCGGTGTTTGCTAGTAAAAATATAAACATGTAATTTAACATTAGAAGCACTAAATTTTGAATATTTATAATTCATAAACTTATCATTGAAATTACTTGAAATTTGGTTTCTAGGCATACTTTGAACCGAAAATTTGAAATATCTTGTTAAAATTGGGTATTGCTATTGAAAAAAATGAAGTTTAGGTTCATTTTTATATGTAGATGACCTCCTAAGCCAATTTTATATACATCATATAAAAGTAGACTTTATTTGCAATCGTTCGGTACCAGTAACTTTCTTCTACGATAATTTGTTGAGGAGTTAGTAGGGGGTGTTTACCTTTTTTTTTTTCCACGACTGTACTTATTTCTAGGTATTACAATGAAAAATATTATGACTGATTACTGCACTGTTTACTAAATATCTTATATTATTCTGCCATGAACATTTGTACATCATTTGCCATTAATGCATACATCTCAATGTTGTGAAGAATGTCCCTTTGTATGACTTTGATGCAGGTGTAGCATTTTTTACCATCGTAAGTTTAAAAAAAAAAATTGGATCACTTGTTAATGGAATTTTTAAGTTAAAAAGCAAGATGAGAAAACTTGTTCAAATGCATTTACGCAATCCTATTTGTTGACGGAAGAGATATTCCAGTTGCCAATGGCGGTCAATGAATTTTTAAGATTTAGGGAAACATTTGTAAATATACGTGTTTATTATATATGTACAGACGCCTCAATTTTGTGAAAAATATCCCTTTGTATACCTTTAAATGCAAACCTGTAGCATTTTTCAAAGTTGTAAGTTAAAAAGAAAACTAGGACCAGTTGTTAATGAAACTTAAGTTAAAAAGCAAGAGAAAACTTATTCTTAATGCATTTATGCAATCATATTTGTTGACGGAAGAGAAATGCCAGTTGCCAATGGCGCTTTCATCCAACGTAGAATCTGATATAGATGTAAATTGATTGAAACAACGATGTCGTTACCATTTTCTGCTTCAGGGTCTTCGAAAATTACATGCATTTACTAGCAATTTATCAATATCTGTTCATCAATCTCATTCAAGAACAAATTGCTTATTTACTTTTCTAGATAAATAAATAATAATTTTGTACTGTGCTATAAATCTAATGTCATTTTTCAAATGTTCTTTTTTTTGTATGCCTGATAGCTTTCATCCACTTATACGCTTTCATGCACATATCATTTATTTAAGTGCCGTATCATATAATGAATCATGTAGCAATTCTGATTCATCATATATCTCTTGCCGTTTAATTTCTAGATAATTATATTGGTTACGGTCTTTATTAGCTTTTTTTTTTCTTTCTGAACTTTCTTATGTGAATTTTCTCTTTTAATAGATATAAATGTAAAGTAGTTATTGAACTCTAATCATTATTTATTCCTGAGAAATGGCTTTGTCATCTACAATTAGTGTTGTCAGGGTCAGGCGTCCCCTTTACGCGGTAGGTACGATTTTCAGCAGTTAGAAGATACGTCATGCAAAACCTTTGTCAAATGTCCTAATCGCATTTTTATATTAAAACTGTCGAATTTCTTCGACCCCCCCCCCAAAAAAAAAAAAATAGTAATAATAGCCTGGGGGAACTAGGCATTGTACCTAGTCTATAATAAAATCTTCGTGACATAAAAATTGAATGTGATATTCAAGGTAGCGATTGATTATTTTAAGTTGTGGTCTATCTACAGTAATGCCATTACGATTTAAAGATCTGTGCATCATAATGGCTGTGTCTAACCCAGTGATGAATTCAGAGTGGGGTCCGGGGGTAGAAAATCCCGCCTCCCCCGAAAGATTTTGGTATTTTATGCATATAAAAAATCAAATGTAAAATGGCAAAAAAATGCATTCGTGTCCCTCAAGGAGCTTCAGAAGTTCCTCCTGGAGAAAAATGTCTGAATTCAACACCGGGCCATCCGCATTCAGGATTCAGAGTTCAAAAGCGTAAGCTAAATAGAAAAAAAAGTGTTTCACATTATTTTAACACTAATTATTTGCATCCATTAAAATTCGCATAAGAATCGACAGTTTCGTTTATTGTGATGGTATTAATTAGTAAAAGGGAGCTTCCCAGTGTTTTACTGAATTTTTTCTGCACTGGAACTGTATGTTCTTCAATGTTTATTGGTTAAGTAATATTTGTAGAAACTGATTGACATAAAAAATCGTAAATCATTCCAAAGAGAATCTATGTATAACTAAATTCTTACTGTTTTCTTTAGAGATTGTTTAATTCATATAATTTAAAAGAATGAAGAAACAAAACGGAGTTATAGTTGTATATTTCCCAACTGAAAAGCGGTCTTCCCAGTTTTCTCAATTTACTGTTCCGCTTTTTGCAACATTGAATCTGGCAATACTACCAACAATAAACTTTGACATCTACAACAATTCCTGTTAGGCTATTAAAAAATTGATAATGGGAGTTTTCATTTAAAGGAGGTTTCAACATACGTTTCAAAACTCAAAACTAGTTGAATTTCCGGTTACTTTTGAGTTATATGTTAATTTTTTCAGAATTTATGGTCAGCCCTCTTATTTCAGAACATTTCCAGAAATCTCTAAAATCTATCGTTCTCTGAAATTTCTTCGCTTGGGAGTCTTTTAAAATATGGGAAATGTTTCCAAAATCTTATGTAAATCAAGATTACACTGCATTTTCGTAACCATTTGTTTACATTTTGTTTCTCTAAATAATTATGCTATATGTACAAATCTATTGACCATATACAGGGCTGCACAAAAAATTGGGATAGTGGGAGTATTGATGCTAATTGCAGTGACTGATTTTTCATCTGCTTGATGCATTTTCTAAATTGTTTTAGACTTCTTCCGCCTTAATAAACTGTAAAGTTTTATTATAGTATTTTGAATGTATTGGAAAGTCTTACATAATCTATGCTTGATGCATGATTTTTAGATTTTTTTAAAAAAGTAAAACAGGTACCTTAAAAAATAATAAAATAGACTTTAAGGGATTTCTTCTTATTTTACTGCACTGATATTTTCTTATTATACGTCAGTTAGTGTATATTATTGGGGATGATTTACCACAACAGAGCGTTTTGTGGCCAACCTTTAATGTCTGCTTTTGCTTTAAATCCCATTGTTACCAATGTAGTTCATTTTACAGCGCAGTAAACGACCATACAGATGGGTGACAAAATAATACGAACACCTATGACACCAATGGCATACGAATTGCAACTCTTCCAAAAATGTTCGAAGCATGAAGTTCCCGTTGGACAGTTCTTGCTGAAATAGATTCTGGAGATGACAATATGACGCTATCTGTGATAAAGGTTGCCTGCGCTTTCGGATCGCTATGGGGGTGTCAACTCTGTTTTATCCCTCTTAGAAAGCTTTCTTTTCCGTCCACTGTTGTACTTCGCAGACGACGATTTACCGCATTTCGTGTACGCTGTCATAACGGTTGACACAGTACTCCTTCCACGCCCCAAACAGTTGGCTGTTTCCGTCACAGAGCAACCAGCGCACCGCATTCAAACAATCATTCCTTTCAGTCATTACTGAATTTTCCAGAGCGTATGGTAAGCGCATGCAACACCTATGACTGATGTTGAGCGACTGATACCTTACCTATCATAACCACTAGGTGGCAGATTTGGGTGCAAAGTGACATTCGCGTTCTGGTCCTTTGAAATGGACCATACCTTTTTCATGGGTGTTCGTATTATTTTGTCACCCATCTGTATATTAAAATTTTTGACATGCCCCTGTAAATAAACTATACAAGATATAGTAACGATTTTACAAACATAAAATGTGTACCTTACACCTATAAACATGTGTTTCTTAATAACATATTCAAATTCCATTACTAATTCTGACTCTAATTTTTGCGAAAGTTAGCATAAAGTAAAAAAAAAGGTTTGTGGGGGGGGTGGGGGGCGTTAAATATATATTATACTTTTTATTTTTATTATATTCATATATGTGGGAATGTAAACATTCTCAACAATGCAACTCGTCTAACTCAAGGGTTTATTGAATGGGTTGGGTTGATTTATGACGGCCGATTATCTTCACGAGGGATATAGGCCCGGGGGGGAGTGCCCTCCATGGGGTCTTTCTAAGGGAGGTTTATTGAATGGATACGCAGTCTTATATGAAATAAAAAGTACAACACGAGGAGCGTGGAAAAAAGCTAAAAATGTGTGGCAACAGTTTGATGGAAAAATAAAATTCAAGAGATGTTTATTTTTAGAAGTTCGATGGTGTTTATCTCAACATGAAGGTTGAAGATTAGTTGAATAAAAAATAAAAGATTTGAGTAAAAATTCTATGTGAATTCCAGTATATATGTAAACAAATGTATTATATTATTGATGTGGATGAACTGTTGTGATCTTCCAAGCATAATATTTGTTAGAGTGAATAATGAATGCCGTATTAAATTGATGAGCTAATAGATGGATTTATTTATAATTATAAGCTAAGTGAATCTTTAAATAATTTTCAGAAAGAATCCTACATATGTATGTATCCTACTTTTTAGTGTTTAAAATATTTCGTTGTTGCAGTTCCATTTGTCATGTTTTATCGAGAGCGGTTTGATCGTTTGATGTGTCACTAACCCTTTGAGGGGCAAGCAGTTACGTTCCTGTAATGTTGAATTAACACCGGAAAAATTTTGCTTCAAAATAAGGAAATGCGATTTTTCAACTTTTTTCCACCAAAGTTAGAAAATCAAAATTTAATTAATTTTTTCTGGTGCAAATCTTCATTAATCGTAGGTGGGATAACGTATATCCCACCACCCCTCAAGGGGTCATCAGGGTTGCCAGTTTGGCCTCCAATTTTTATTTCGAAATTTCACATTCATACCATAAATTTTGAAAGAAGAAGCTGTACTTTATGTAATCATAAAATGTCTGTCATTAAATAAAGCAAGAAATACTGACTTTAATTTCTGACACGAATTCGGATATTTTAAATAAAAGTGGAGGCCAAACTGGCATCTCTGATCATTGACTCCATTGGTTTTTTTTGTTGTTGTTGTTGTTGTTCTTTTTCCTTTCTCACATACACTTATAACCATAAAAATTACTTGGCGATTTATTACCTGCAGCCGGATAATGGAAAACTTAAAATTAAGTTATTAATTTATAATTAAGTTCAAAAATATTAAAATTTTGTATTGTCATCGGAAACACACCTTTGTACACAATCTTTATAATTCCAGCACATTGGGAAAATCAATAACGAAATTTCATATTTATATAAAAAAACAAAGTCAAGTTAAATAAAAGGGCATAAAAAAAAAACGAAAGAAAGAGATTAACATAACATTTTTAGATCCCAAGGGAATCCCTACAGCACCACCACGAAAACAACCCTTTTTCAAAGAAGGGAGAGTGGAATCCGAACATCCGTTCAAAAGTTATATACAAACGAATTTTACAACTTAGTTTGCTGGAAGTCATTCATTATAAGTGATTTTCTTGAGTTTGCCGTTTTCAAAACTAATATTGATATTATTTTCGCTGTTACAATCTCTTGTTGAGAACTAACAAGAAAAACAAGACATGTATTTTAAAAAAGGTTTTTAAATTCAAAATTTAATGCATAGAATATGCATTGTTATCGATAATGGACTAGTTTGCAAAATTTTAACAAAATTAGTAACGTATCGATCAAAAACGTAAGAGGATTCCACACCCGGACTGTGCCCCTGATAAAATATAATCTTCAAATATTTAAAAATGTGCTGTTATCGACAATCAAGTTGTGTGCAAAAGTTGAGAAAAGTCAATTAAATATCTGATTTCAATTAGAAACTTAAAAGAATGATTTTGCCTCTAATGAGGCTTTGGCAATATATGAATATTGCATTGTCATTGAATTTTTATGTAACATTTGAGTAAAATCGATTTGTTAGATATTGAATATGTTAGATAGTGACTTCAATGAAGATGTAAAAAAATACTTTTGGCGCTATATCCAGCATCTAATAAGGCACGGTCCTGACAATAATTGAATATTCCATCGACATTGGCAATGAACTTGTGGACAGCATTTCGCGGACAATCGGTTCCGATGGAAGTGGTTTTGAAATCGATTAGAAGACTTAATCCAGATAGCCAGACAGACAATAAACGAGGTTAAATAAAAGCATGTAAGAAGTTGAAAAGAGAAATTTTTTAACTTTGAAATAGTATAAAATAAAATTTTATAAATCTATATTACCAAAGGAAAAATATGTCCTTGAGTTTCGCTGACATCATTTTGACAGTGGCAACACCTGACCCATAAATTTCACCTTTACTGTAAGTTTTTTTAAACTTCTAAACATCGTACAATTTAAATTTTTACACCGTCGAATAGGAAAATTTGTTCTTTCAAATGCAATTTCTTTGGAAAATTTATCTCAATTGACTGATTTTTATGGATTTTAAAAATTTCATTAAAGTATGATTTTTTATCTCTGTCGATTAACCTGTTTGCAAATAAAACTACTATAAATAGTTCAGCACTTGTTTCAGGCTAATATTCCATAACAAAATTAAAACTTCACCAATAAATAAGTAAATATTACAAAAAACTCAAATAAGACACAAATTTAACATACATATAACCAAACTGCGCGCTTAAACCACTGAATTTATCAGAAGCAAAAAAACTGTTGTAAGTAACGAAATCTTTGGCGATTTCTTCGACACTTCCGGCAAACGACTAATATGAAAGTATTGCTTTTCATACATTTTAAAACCTTATTTGAACGCATAATTGATATTTTTCACATAAAAATGCTTTTTGGTGTTATTAGTGGCTATCTAAATTATATGTAATAAACGACAAAAAATTATTCATTAACATATATAAGACAATTCCACCATAAAATATAATAAATAAGATTTACACGTTAAAACACATAAACTTGCCCAATGGTACACATAAAAACTGAAGACGACTGCAAAAGCAGTTCGAAACGTCGATATTATGCTTTATCATTAATTTTATTTGTACAAGTTCTTATAAAAGTTCTTTTTAGGGTTTCGTTCATCTGACGAAACCCTATTCGTCTCGCTCCTCTGTCTGTCTGTCCGTCACAGAGCCCGTTCTCAGAAACTATATATGTTGGAGACTTGAAATTTTGCATACTTATAGCTGAACACCTCACATCAAATGACGATTCATTAAATTTTGAAAAAAAAGTCTTATATTTACCCTTCTGCGCTCTAACTTGTGTATTTTAAGCTTTTTTTTTTTTTTCTAACTGAGCCCCTATTTAAGTTGAAGACTTGAAATTTTGCATACTTATAGCAGAACACTTGCAATCACACGAAAAATCATAAAATTTTCAAAAAGTCTTATATTATTTACCCCTCCGGGCTCTAACTTGTGTATTTTAAGCAATTTTTCTAATCTTCCCCCATTGCACCCAGTGGGTACTTTTTTAACTTTTGCCGACACCCCTTTGACCACTCTTTCATATTATGCACATAGCCTTACATCTTTCAGTTCCACTTTTTACCGCCAGGGGGGGCCTACCTATCTCGGGTGCTATGGGCCCGATCCCCTCGACTAATATATCTACGGATAGGTGTTAAACGGAGTTTTGTTCGGATAGAGATTTGTGTTGAATAAGAATAGAGTGCGCCCCCTGGTTGCGAAATGTGGAACTAACAGATTTTGCAAAGGATAAAGTGTATAAATACAGGATAAAGTGTCTTGAAAGGAATATTAAACGAAACCCTCTGTGCGATCTATGATCACACTTACCCACTTCTTTATGTGTAACATTGAGCAAGTTTATGTGTTTTAACGTATAAATCTTATTTATTAAAAATCTATTCGTTTTCTTATTTTTTTTAATGGTTTCCACCTATAATTCTGTAACCCGACAAGCCCGGGTCGGATACCCCAGTGTAAACTAATAAATGAAATAAAAAACAAATTATGCTTAATATCTGATAGTACGAGTTAACGCGTTTAGGTAATTGTTTTTGAAATGTTGTGTCTACCACGAGTTTATTCCAGATAACTATGCAAGTAGTGAATGTGATTTTTAACTTCTGGACAACTATCTGCCAGTGTTTAAAAAATACTAATTACAGTAGAACCTCTTTTATCCCAAATTCTCGATTAACCGAAATCCCTTTTTAAAGCCTTTTTTTTTTTTTTTTTTTTTTTTTTACTATAATATTCCTTGTGTGCAAAATCCATTTTGAAAGCTTTTTTTTTATTTTGTTAACTACCATATTCCTTGTGTGCAAGCGGTTCTTTTCGAACTTAGTACATATAAATATTTTCGATCCCCTTTCTTACAGTTCCTTTGAATTTAACTTGAGCTCCCGTAAGCTGCGGAGTGGAACAAAGAAAACGAACAAATGAGCAATTCTGAAGCTTTTGTGTGTTTTACAAAAGGTTTCGCATGGCTGGAGCAGCAGAAAGACTGTGATATTGGTTAACTAATAATATTTAAAAACTTCGTGGCAAAACTTCAAAGCAAAGGCAATTGAAACTGCGATAAACAAAACCCTTGTAAAAGGTACTTAATTTCAAAATTAAAATGTAGGTAATTTTTTCTTGTTTCTATTTTGTTATTGCTTTACTTTTATTAAGCACTTTACCATAATTCTTATATTGCATATATCTCTCCTTAATCTTAAAATTGAAGCATTCTCGATTATCCGAAAATTTCGATTTTCCCAAAGAGGGTCGGTCCCAATTACTTCGGATAATCGAGGTTCTACTGTATTATTATTTAAAATGTTTAGCATAGTAGAAATCGGAATTAGCTGCATGTGTAATGAGAAAAAAAGAACTAATAACTGGTTTTCTATAAGCAGTTTTAAAGCAACGTAACAGTTTTAAAGCAAAATAAAGAAAATTGATTCATTGAATATTACTGCAAAAATTGTTTTTTTTACTACTTGAAAAAAAATTGCGTGACAAATTATCAGACCTGTAAATTTCCTAGAAACGTTACGATAATAATCACAGCTTTTGTTGTTGTTGTTGGGATACATTAGGCAAAATCTCCGTCCTGCAAATTTTATCGCAATTATTACCCAAGTTATAAGTTTCTTTTTCAACCATTTTTAATTATTCATTGTCAGAATAATTTTTTTTTTTGCTTATTTCAAATACACGGACCATTATTTATACCAGGTTGCTATCGCGGTGTTCTTGAATTTTTCCTAGAACCTATAATGCTTAGAATCATTAGAAGTCTTTATCTCTATTTGAACTATACGCTTTTAATGATTTAAAAAAAAAAAAAAAAAACCTTTGAATTTCTTGCTTTATTGTCCATTAGGTAATCACTGAAATGTATCTACACTACAGATAAGTTGTTTGTCATGCATTATGTTTTTTTAGAAGTGTGTGTTTGTGTGTGTGGGGGGGGGGGGGTCAGTTTTATCTCAATATGAATTGCAAAATATAATTATTACTTCGCGGATATTTTTAAAATCGCGCTCTAATATCCAATACAGTGATGTTCATAAAATTCTAAATTCGTACACAAAAGTTAATTATAAGTGGTCAAAAGAAACTTATAAACGGAAAATACATCGATTAGGTATTAATAGCAGGCCTGTTTAACCTTTCAGAAAACAGGGGTGCTCCTCACCTAGTTGACACCTAGTAATAAACAATGAAGGGCGTCATTATTCACACACCTTAAATTATGCAACAATACTACTCGTATATCTCACGGTTGTAGTCGGCAGAGTCTGATTATCGCAAAGGCTAACTTCCACCATTATTTTTGTACAGTAATCGTCGCCCTGTCTATATTATAAAGGACAAACATATCTGTGCGTAACGCATACGTCATTTTGCGAATGGCAACACTTTAAAATTTGAAATAAAATTTTGGTTTTACAATTTTCGCTACTGCAAATTTTTAAACTTCTAAACATCGCACATTTAAAATTTTTACACCGCCGTATAAGGAAAAAAATGCTCTTTTAAATGCAATTTGTTTGAAATCTGCATCTTAATTTATTTTTGAGATATTAATTTTTTTGTAGTTTTTAATACCATTTTTCCAATCTTGGCAACAAAAGTATCCCATTTCTATTGAAAGTCATTGAAAGTAAACGGAAAATAGTCGAAAATGGGAGATTACTGTATCTTTCTGTTGCCATTTTTTCATAAAACCTGAAAAAAAAAGTTGAAATTAAAATACGGGCTATGCCAAGATTATTATCTGTTATTCCGCGATAATGATGTCATATGCATGCTTTTCTATAGACGAAGTTAAAGATTGCATTGTAAAAGTAGATTGCTTTATCGCATGCAAATGACGTCATTTTATAAAACAGCGTGTATTTTAATTCTTAAAACTGAATTATGTTTTGTAGAAGTGCGTCATTTTCATAGCCCAGATGCTTTCAAATTCTTCACAGGTGAAAATGCTTCACTTTTGAAGATAATGTAATCGAAATCACACACTGATGAAACCAAGCATAACAGCTTCAATTAATAACCACATCATAATAACTGATCTTTATTATATTTTACTGATTACGTATCTTCTATTTTACTCGTATAAAGAACAAACGCTTCTGTGCGTAACGCTGACGTCATTTTGCGAATGGCTACACATCACGATCAAATTTCGGTCTTGAAATTTTCGCTACTCCATTTTTTTAATCTTTTGACCATCGTACATTTTCAATTTTCGTCGCATAGGGAAAAAAATTACTTTCAAATGCAATTTGTTTAAAAACTGTATTTTAATTGTCTGATGTATTATGTTTTTTTTAAGCATGATTTTTTTTAAAAGTTTATCTTATCACGTGCCGGTTTCAATACATAATAATAATAAACATTTTGCACATAAAGCAACAAACATTGTTCAGCATTTGTTTCTGACTATTTTTGCATAACGAAATTAATACTTCCTTTATAAACAAATAAAAGAATAATATTGAAAAAAACCCACAAATCTAACATATTTGTAATCATACAATTTAAATTTTTAGATGATCAAATAGGATTTTTTTTTTATATGGAATATGGAATTTGTTTGCAAAGTTCACCTCAGTTTACTGATTGTCTATGGTTTTGAAAACAATTTTAGAGAATGAAATATTTTTTAATTTATCTATATCGCGCGGAGCTCGATTACGAAAGATTAATCCGTTTGCCCTTAAAACAACATAGAGTTCATAATTTTCTTACGACTAATATCCATTTATAAAAAAAACTTCCCCAAGAATAAATAAATAAATTAATTAATATAAATAAAACACAAATTTAACAGATATATATAAGCTCTGAAATTATCAGAATATAAAAGGATGCCGTAAGTAGCAAAATCTTGGTCAAATAACTCATAGCATGTGGCTAATAAGAAAATATCGCTTTTGATAAATTTAAAAAATTTATTTGATTATATAATTCGTATTTTTCATATGAAAAATGTTTTTTTACTGTAAGTGGACAATCGATAAAACTTATTGCATATAAAAAAATTACTAGTTTTCAATTTAAAAAAAAATGTTTTTACCTATATTCTGTAACCCGGGAAGCCCGGGTACGATCCCCTAGTTTAAATAAAGAATTTTTGTGATAAATAAGGCGAACACTAGTCGGAAATGTTAATGGAGCTTTGCTCCTATGATAATCACGACCTGAGCATTGATAGTTTTATATGTCACACACGTCTTTTACGTTGAACATATATTCCATTGTGGTAGACATACATAAGGTCTCTACGATTCATAAATTCTATGTGAAAATAATTTAAAGATAAGGTAATAAATTTAGAGTGGCATGTTTTAGAACGCGAGTGGAAGATTAAAGGGGTGGGAGCCATGTAAAAAATTTTGTAGGGCAAGGAACCAAAAACCTTTTAATAATAATTAAAAAATATATATGCAAACATTATTTACTTTTTAAAAAGCATTCTTTAACATTAATCGTTATCCTTACAAAAATTTAGTGACATACGAAAGGGCGTCAAGAAAACCTTCAAGCCGCGTTGTACTCATTTTTAAATTCATTTTTGTTCTAAATTTCATCCAATTGGCAGGTTTTCTTATTCAGAACACATATAATGTGCCGTATTGGTGGGGTTTTTTATAAAGGCAGAATACATTTTTAAAAAATGCTGTTAAAATGGACATTTGAACCGAATTTCCCGAAGCGATAGTCCTGGAAACGAAAAAAAATGATCGTACTGAGAAAATAATTGTTTGTAAATAAAGTTCTAATAAATTGGACAAAAAATAAAAACATAGGTCGCTTATAAATCTTTTCAAAATATTGCATCAGCATGTTTCATGTTTTTACTTTTAAAAATGAGTCTTAAAACGTGTCAGAAAATTTGGATTTGTTGAGCGTGGAAATTTTTTTTTATCGCCTTAACATGGTTCTGATAAAACGAGCTCTTACAGAAAATTGAAATTAAAAACTCGTCAAAAGCGGCGAGATAAAAAAGAGATGTTAAACTGGGTTTATCTCTAATCTTTATTTAGTTTTTGTTGGTGAAATTAGTACTTAACTTCGAAATTTACCTCCGCCTGTAAGCCGAGCTGGTAGGGATTTTTTTTTTTTTAACCATTTGGAAATATGGTTATTGTCCTCGTCAGGGTAGGAAATCAAAAGCCTATCTGAAGGTTTTTATTGGTTTAATCATCATTTTATTCGTTTTTTGATTGGGCTATACAGTAATCTGTATTTCCCTTTACTTTCAACAGAGATGGACAACAGAGTGTTGCCACTATGACAAAAAAGTAATAAAAACTACAAAAAAAATTAATAACTCAGAAACAAATTGAGATACAGCTTTCAAACAAATTGCATTTAAAAGTACATTTTTTTCTCTATACGACGATATAAAAAGTAATATTGTGGGATGTTTAGAAGCTTAAGAAATAAATTTCATTTAAAATTGGCCGTCAGATTTCTTGGAAATCTGGCGATGAAAAAGCCTTTTTCCGAACAGCCAATGAAATGCTTGGATAATACGTAAGTTTCAGGTGGATAATACGTACGAGTCGCAGGCGATTTTTGTCGCTTGCAATTTTTACGTGTAATAACACTATTAATGTTTAATCCATGGCGTACGTAATGTATGATCAACTCCGTGCTATTTTTTATGTCTTAAATTTTAGTCTTTGAAAAAATCATTTTCCAAATGGTCGTTGTAATTTGTTAAATTGCATTTTTTTTTTTTTTTTTTTTTTTAATACTTATTAACTTTTATACCTTTTACTAACATTTTCGGTTTAAGTAATCACCTACAACCGTTGGAAGTATTAATAAAGAAGAACTGACGCATCCTTAAAATAGTGAAGCTTCAACTGTAACCGTTTTCACAGGGAATTGATTACCGCAGTGACAAACTGCCAAAAGTAAATTTAACTAGAAAATTTCTCCTTCTTTAAACGCCTTATTAATGAAAAATTTCAGTCATGAATAATGGTAAAAACAGATTTATTTTTACTGGTGGAAGTTCATTTCGGCGGTAGTCTTTTCCGCTCTATTGTGACAACCGAAACAACTTCCTGTCTGTGTCAGTGAGAAATATTGTAATACCTAGTGAAACTGCGACCGCTAAAAAGAAATAGAAATTTATACCATACTTCCGAGAGAAATTTTCCATGAATAAGGCGCTTAAATAAGACGAAATTTTCTATTAAAATTTTCTGGAGGAAGTTTGCCCCGGCGGTAATCAGAAACTGTTGATCCGATTTTTAAAATGCAGCCGCCATCTTGTGACAACCTCCTCAGTTACTTCACTCGCAACTACTAGACAATACACTATGTCTCCTCCTCTTTATTCATAACTACATTCCTACAACTGAAAAGGGAACCACTTTTGGTGTTGCTCGCACCTAGCAACGAGACCTGGTGCATTTTATAGCCCTATACATGAAAGTAAGAGAACCGATAAAATTTCTCTGTTAAAATCATATCTTATGTAGCGATCTCATCTCACATGATCAGTATAAAGCGAGTTACTAGATTAGAGTAACTGGCTTGGCCTTTTGCTCGACGCTAGCATTCTCGCCTCCTGAGCATGAGATCCGTGGTTCGTATCCCATCGGCGCCACTCTCTCCAAACTTATATACATTCTTATACTTTTATTTTTTTTATTATTACATTTTTGTTTATTTCATGCCAAAAGCGAGTTAAGTCGCCAAATAGGGCGCTACAATTTTTCTGTCCGATTTATCCGAAGAGTAAATGCACGGTACATATTACTAAAATGATATCGGATTGCGATTTTTTTTTTTAATTGATAGCATAAGAAACAAATATTAGGTTTTTTTCTTTTTTTTTTTCTATGCAGACGATAAATATATAAATAGTAAATATAATTCTATAAAAGTTTCCAAGATCATTCAAAACTATTTTTTAGTGAAATACAAACTAAGCAAACTTTTTTTTATCGAATGGAATAATGTTTCAAATATTTAAAATTAAATGTTGCTGTATTAAATGATCCTTTGGTAAAAGTAATTATAAAGTAAATTAACATTTTTACACAACTTAAAAATTATTGTGGCTAATTAGGTCGGAGGTCGGCCATTACATTTTCTACCGAAGTCCAAAGCACTCCGCACACAAACAGTTACGACATTTGGCAAGGGTTGCCGGAAAGCTCTACTTTTGAAAAAAAAAAAAAAAAAACGCCAACTGTTTCCCGCCAAAAATGTGAATATAATGTTGCAATTTTTCAAAGTCAAATTCGTGGGTTCTTAGAGAAATTTTTAAACTTTTTTCAATATTTTATACTTATTATTAACTAATTTTTATTTTTAAATGCTTTTCTTTAAAAAACCTCAATATTAATAGTTCGAAAAGCGGTCTCGAAAATTGCCTTTTCAGAAAATTATGCTACTGTAAAATCAAGAAATATTATTTTAACAGAAAAATTTTATCGATTCTCAAACTTCGTAATATCGGGCTTAAAAATGCACCAGGTCTCAATGCTAGGTGCGAGCAACACCAAAAGTGGTTCCCTTCCTTGTGAGTATAGTAACTTCAACCACATATCTTGCCCATGGAAATATCTAATTCGTTTTATATTTTATTAACCTTCTTGTTTTGTTATTGTCCAGACTAGGAAATTCATTAACTATAGTTATAATCAATTGATGATCGTTAATCCTATAATGATTATGAAATTTAATTCTTCTAATGATTATATTTGGATTGGATCGTGTATCATGTTTTATTCATCATTATAATTGCCTTTATCATAATACATTTCATTTTGTTTGTATAATACGGTAATCTCTCATCTTCATCTCTAATTGTATAATTTTTTCTTCTGGTATGACTAGAACCCGGATGTCGTGGGCTTAAAGGCAATTTCAATTTTTTTGCCTCAGAAAAATAAAATTCCGAAAAGAACTAATTTAAATATTAGTTTGACAATACAGGATTAGCAAAAATGAATGACCGGATTTTAAAATTTTATAATTTAACTATTGCACAGATAAGTGATATATGAAAATAAAGAAGAACATTACAAGTTTTTTTTTCAATTCCTACTATTAGTTCACACTCTCCCTATATTTATTTATATATCTTGCTCAAATTTTCAATCGTTAATAAAATACTTATTATTCATCCTATCAAGTTGAAATAAAATTTTTTTAAGCTTGTACTGGATGACAATTGATGTTAATACAGTTTTTTCAAATATTAATTCGTTAATTAAATTTTAATTAATTTTAGTTTTATATGGGAGACAAAATGGCGGGCATTGGTTATTGAACAGCATTTAATGCATCTTCATATGTATAAGGGGGTTACCATATGAGAGACACTTTCTGTCGCCAAATATCGCCAAGTTTGTCGCCAATTTGGTAATATATCGCCACAAATTACGCCAACTTGGCGATATCTCTAATATTTCGCCAAATTCCCATAGACTTCCATTGTAAACCTACTTGCTTATAGAAAATCAACAAATTCAGGGTCATCTGAATTTGTCTTAGTTATCATTTCAAATTCATTTTAGTTATCCCGTTGACCAATTTCGCCAAATTATATAAATCGCCAAACTATACATATTGACATAATTTTTACTTTAAATAACGAAAGAACAAATAAATTAGTAAAACATTAATAAAACTACAAATAAAACGTCGAATTAATGGTTTTATTAGCCATTATTGGCATTTAATCTTACAATTAATTAATTAATGGCAACAATTATTGGTATTTAATCTTGCAATTTGGCGACAGTAATTTGGTCGACGGGATAACTAAGAAATACCAAATCGAGATATTTTAATGCAACAAAAACTAATATTAGCTTAAGGGGGCTCAGGGCTTGAAAACTTTTCAAAAAATTGTTTTTTTTTTTTTTAAGCATCTATTTTGATTCTTCAATTACTTCTGAACACAGTGCAAAAAACCGCATAAAAAAATTTGCATTTTTAACGGAGTTATGAGCATTTATGTAACAATCACTTTCATAGCCGCACCCATTTAATTGCAACTTTAAGTCGCGTTTTCTCAAAACTTGATTTTAAACTATTTGATGAAATGGCTTAAAAAAAGTTTTGCATGCATATAACATTATTATCTATAGAATGAATTAATATATTTTAGATAGTTTAATATTTTGCGTATTTATAAGGGAAAAAAACTTGTATTTTTTAGGGTTTTTTAAATTTTCAAATTTGAGAGTTTTTTTAATAAGGTTTCCTTTGAGTGATAGTTATATCCTTAATTCATTCTAAAGAGTAAAGTTTCCTGATCATTTTAAAGCAAAAATCAGGTTCTTATGTCAATTCAACGTTAAGATATCTTGCGGGTGGTGATATGACACCTAAATTTTTTTTTCGAAAATTGTGTTATATAGATTTTGCTGTATTTTTTCTTGTTTTACATTGAAGTATTTCATTTTATAATTTTATAAGACTAGAAACGTACCTTAAAAATATCAGGAAGTTTAAATTAGTTGCATTGAATACTTCTGTTTTTATATGGATTCGAAGCGAGAGATCTGTTTACATGTTTTTCGATATCGATCAAGCCATGAGTCCCCTTAAGGGATTATATTAAATTTTTCTTTAATGACCTAAGTAGGAATTGGCTTTAAAAACAAAATTTTTTTATTACTTGTTTTTTTTTTTTTTTTTTTTTTTAGTTACAAACGTTCGAAGTGTGAACCTTTCGTAACACGACAAACACCTAAACTATAATCAAGTTCGTTCCCCACATTTGGCAGTTTTGCACAGTCAACGATTCTTAATGCAGCACTGATGCATTAAAACACTAAATAATGCAGTACTGATGCACAGTGTATATTTTACGGTGCATACTAGTTCTTTTATGTTTTCTGAGTTATTAGAAATGCATAACGATGGTGGCAATGACCTACGCTGTCCCTTTCGCTTTTAGCGTTTATTCATCACTACTAAAATAGCATAAGTTAAATTTTTACACCAAATGGGAACAAAATGTACTTTCAAATGAAATTTGCTTAGCATCCATAACTCAATTTAGCTGCTTTTTATGACTTTTTAAATAATTTTTCAATAGGATTTTTTTAGATTTATCGAAACATTATTTGCAACAATAATGCAAAATAACGAGTAGCAGAATTACAACAATTGGCAATCAATGTCCCAGGTCAGATTTAAAAGAAAAAAAGATTAGGCATAACATACCACACTTTACCATTAAACTGAAATCTATCAACCGATAAGACAGTTTCATTTTGTTTTGAAATAAAATTAGTATCCAGTTTAGTTAAATCGATTAATAGATAGGTTGCGTCAAAATATGCTCGGAATTGTATTTTAATTATGACTGTTTTTTTTTTCTGATTATTTTTACTTATTCCTCTTTTTTTCTTTTTTGCAATATAGAACAATCGCCTACCTTCTGGTATGAAATGGGCCAACAAGATCTGAAAGACTCCCTGTATATACAACCAAACAACGGAATTGCCAAGAACGTGATAATCTTCGTCGGAGATGGTATGGGAGTCAGTACTGTGATGGCTTCTAGGCTATACCAGGGACAAAAGGAAGGCCGGACAGGAGAGGACAGTCAGCTAAGCTTCGAGAAATTTCCTTACACGGCTCTCGCTAAAGTATGTAAATTTTATCTATAACCTGTTCAAGATAATGAGTAGTCAAAAATAAACAAAAAGATGTTGCCAGTTACTTCAAGATAACAAAATAAAACAAATAAAATAAATAGTAATTACTAAAAAAAAAAAAAAAAAAAAAAAAAAAAAAAAAAAAGACAACTACATTTTTTCAGACGTTGTCATTTTGATAGTCTGTTTTTTTTTTTGTTTTTTTTTTTCCTCCGATTTTTTAGTGTAACTCGAGATTGCGCTGTCCGAAAATATATCTTTCTCATAAGTTGTGTATTGATCAGTTATAGGTCTCGAATTTTGTCAATTGGTACTAGAGGTCTGCACGGGCCCGTACCCGGGCCGGCGGAATGAAGGCGAATTTTCAAACGGGCCGGGCCGGCAGAATTAGGACAATTTTTTCAACGGGCCGGGCCGTCAAAATAATTGAACGGGCCTGCAGGGCCGGGCCGGGCCGATAAAAAATTAATCGGGCCTATCGGCCCGATATAAGAATTCAAGCGAAGCAGATAAAATACGATCCATTTTCAATGAATATGATTTTCTCAAAGTATAAATGTGTGTCAGGATCAGGAGCCGATGCGAGTTTAACAACAACAATACAGAAATGTAACATGTTCATCGTAGAGATCGGCACCGTACAGTTACTAGATGTCTGACTCCGGGTTTAATTTTTTTCAGCAGACTCGTGCCGGGGCGGAACTGGTCTTAATCGATCTCAGGATGTGTAGGACAGGCATTATGTTTTGTAAAAGTATTAATAGTGATAATGAACTTATGTTAACAGTATCGTTGGAAATATACCTTAAAGTGGTTCTCATATTCACTGCTCAACAATGTGAAACTTTCAGACACATTTTCTGACTCATTTTTAACTATAAAAGCATGAAATTGACAGGCCTGACTATTGAAAGCATTTGGAAACGAATAGTTTTCTCCATAATTGATAAATTACTTAGAGAGATAACAGAGATTCTTGTCACGTGACTGTACGTTTTCTCCTTTCCTGTGCTATCGCTTCCGAAATTCGATTCAAAACGTTGACTTTCGCAATATTTTCAGAAAGATATATTGCTTTTATCTATGAAAAAACGGCATTTATGTAGTTTCTGAATAAGAATACCTGCCAATCTTACGCGTTTCCGAAAAGAAATGAATTCATAATTGTGTCGAAATGTAGCTCCTTTGACTTGAGAAAGGCCTTAAAAATGAGAGAAATATTTTCACAAAATTATTTTTTATTTATACAACTTCAAAAGTTATCATATTTTTAATCCTTTATTCTGAACTGCCTTAACCTTTTAATGAATCCTTATTTGAATTTTGAAATGTCTATAGAGACGATGACTAAAACACTGTAAGCTGTAAGTAATCGTTAATGTTTACTATTGTGTGTTTTTTGTTTTTTGAGAACAGATAGTAATCTAAAATATACTGTAAAATATTCCCATAAATATGCACGTAGTATTAATTAAAAGAATCTTAATTGTATGTCGAGACAAAACGGATTTATTTTGTAGAAATTGAGTCGGGCCGGGCCTGTTTTCACTGATTTTTATACGGGCCGGGCCGAGAACTGTAAAAATGCAAACGAGCCGGGCCGGGCTCGGGCCGAACTTTCAATTTTTACACCGGGCCGGGCCGGGCGAAGATAGCTTTCGTTCGGGCCGGGCCGGGTCCGGGCCTGGAAATTCCGGCCAGAGCAGACCTCTAATTGGTACTACAGTCCTGCGAGGGTCGGGTTGCACTCGACACGAACCCGAAAATTTTATTTAGAATCAATCCGAATTTGAATCGGAACCATAATGGAAGAAAATTATTCCGTATTTTAATCCAATTATGGAAAAATAGTCTGCAATTATACCTCTAAAAAAGTATTGAAAAGTATGAAAAAGTATTCTAGGTATTTTTGAAAAATCGGGTTAACCTGACTCGAAAGAGTCAAGTCCCAACGCGAAACCAAGCCGAACCCAAAAAAATTAAAGCCAATCCGACCCTAAAGAAAACAATAGCGTCAACCCAAATAACACGATGGATCGGGTTCGGGTAAATTCGGATTACCCGATCCGGTATAGGACTCTGATGGATACAAAACTAGCGAATTTTCTTCTGTCAGAACAGTCACATGGAAATCTGATTTGTTTTGATATTTAAAGACGTGTATTACAAGTATAAACTTAACTCTCTTCCACCGATTATTGCTCATAGACTGTAATATAAGCGAATTCTTTCGTGTGTCCCTGTAAATGAAAGGAAAATACTATAAGCATCCTATTCCATAGTAAGAATCTTGTAGTTCCCCTTACTGGTAAATGTCAATTTCAATATGTTTTAAACTTCGCAATGTCATTAAAATACACCGCAAACGACTTTTCGTCGTCGCTCCCATAGACCGTCATGTAGCAGAATTCTTTTGAGTGTCGCTGTAAACGAAATATAAATGCTACACATTTCATTCAATATCGAAAGCATGTCATAGTAAATCTCAATAACAACATATATCAATTACATGGCAATCCGAGTATATATAAGCGACTTTTAGAGCACAGACAGACAAACCGAATTCATAAACACTTTTCAACTATGATGGAAAGTGTTAAAAACAATATTTATATACGAGGGGCTCAGCCCCCTGCGAGCTACGCCCGCCCGCCAACCGCCGTTTAGGCTTCGCAGCCTCTGAAAATATACTAACGTGCCCTGTTTAAAAAAAAAAATATCAGATCATGGAAGATTTATGATATTTTCAGTATAAAAGCAGCTATTTTCTGCAATCGCATTGCCATGCATTTCCACTTGAATGGGCTTTTTACGGCTACCATGGCCTCGTTCATCACTGTTGTAATAATTGACGTCTGTTTTCACTTTTATATGCAAAATGAATTACACATTTGAAAATTAGCTTGTATAAAATGATTAGGTTAAAAATGACTATCTTTCTGAGTTTTATAAAGACTCTGCGGACAATATCCTTTCTTTAGGTTTGAGGTTAAAAAACTCCGTCTGCTTGGGAATAGCTTTGAAATCCACGTATTGAAAAAGTATTGTGTTTTGAAATGTTACGCTTGTATTTTATGTCTTGGTCGAGTTTTACATATTTAAAGAACAGGTATAGCTTATTAAAAAGCAGAAAAACCAACGTTTAAAAATGCACACATAATACATAAAAAGCAGCAAACAGCTGTTTCGAATCTAATAGCGAGATTCTTCTTCAGTGCAAGATAGGGAGAAAAGGAACAGCGTGCTAGAAAAAGCAAGGCTGAGCAAAATGATACACAGAGACACGTTGGCTTATATACCCTATGCGAGTAACGAAGGCGCGAAAAACAACCAATGAGAGAGAAGCAGTGGAAACGACTGGGTTGAGAAGTAGCGACATCTACCGGAGAAGGAGAGAAAAAGAAACCAAAAAAGGTTCAACCCAGTCGTTTCCACTGCTTCTCTCTCATTGGTTGTTTTTGGCACCTTCGCTACCCGCATAGGGTATATAAGCCAACGCGTCTCTGTCTATCATTTTGCTCAGCCTTGCTTTTTCTAGCACGCTGCTCCTTTTTTCCCTATCTTGCACTGAAGAAGAATCTCGCTAGTAGATTCGAAACAGCTGTTTGCTGCTTTTCATGTATTATTTGTGCATTTTTAAACGTTGGTTTTTCTGCTTTTTAATATTGCTGCACAAAGGCTTTATTTGCTAATTTTAGGTATAGCTTATTCATGAATTCTTTTCTCTATTTTAATACGCCATCATGAATATTTCAAGTTAATTTAGCAATTTATGGTGTTTGTATGGTACTACATGATTATCCCGTCGACCAAAAAACTATCGCCAAACTGTAAGATTATATGCCAATTTTGGATGAGCGAAAATGTCGCATTACTTGACGTTAAACACGATACATGTGTTTGTTACGTCATCAAATGATTTTTAATTCGACTTTTAATTTGTATTTTTATTAATGTTTTGCCAATTTATCTTTTCTTTCGTTATTATTACATGCTTTCTTTTCACTTACAATTATGTTTATGTGTGGCAGTCAAGTCTTATGACTCATTTTTCACACATTTCTTGTTGAAATAGTTTTGAAATTTGGAATATATGTGTATTCCTGAGGGCAAAACATGAATTGGACATTATTTTTTTTAATTCGATCTTTATGGGGCAACGGTTGATTTCTTATGGGGATATCAGCATCAGCTTCAACAATGAGTACTTGTTGAAAATTGCTAATGGCAGGGTTACCACAATAGCGCCAAATTTTGACCCACTTGGCACAATGTTGTCAAATTTGGCGACAAAAACAAATTGCCATATATGAGGCTAATTTGGCGATAGTTAGCAAAATTCCAAATTCTACTTTTTAGTGCATCAAAAAAAAAATCTACATTTTTGTGAATTTAAATGAAAGCATGTTTTTAAAAAAATCTTTTTCATATTTATACTTATTACAAAAAATTATGTAAGTTTGTAAAATTTGGCGAAATTGGTCCTCGGGATAATCAAGTAGTACCGTTTGTATTAATTGATAAGAATATCCGAATTTTCTAACATGTATTTATTAAATAGTTTGCAAAATAAATCGAAAGTATTTTGCGCATACATTTACCTGTATTTATGCTGCATCAATTGATTTAATATATCAACAAATTTGCTTGCCGCACTAACTTTATACCATGTGACGTTAGATTAAATGTCTCCGGAATAAAAATCATTTTAACATATGACGTAATTTTCCCTATTAAATGCATGTCTCATGCAATAATTTATTTAATTTTTCTTTTGTTTTAAGATTCACGCGTACATATATTATTTAACTGAAAACCAT
Source organism: Maratus speciosus (assembly GCA_963932465.1). Taxonomy (NCBI): domain Eukaryota; kingdom Metazoa; phylum Arthropoda; class Arachnida; order Araneae; family Salticidae; genus Maratus; species Maratus speciosus. Next base: position 326,462,242 of record OZ010795.1, on the reverse strand, counting down.
TTGAAATATTATTTGAGCTTTTTAAATATGATGACCATTCACCATTAAAAGTTTTTCACGTGTAACAGTTTAATTATTTTAGGCACTTTAATCTTACGCTATTTAATGTTTGGGCTTTTTTACAAATGACGTAATCATCGCCTTTAAATACGTTTCGCGTGTGATAATTTAATTATTTTAAAGCTTTCGTACTTTTTTAATATTCCTTATTTTCTACTTTTAATATGTGATGATTAAATTCTTATTTTTAAATTTTCTTTGTGTTTTTAAGAGTTATGTGTAAAGATTTTCACGTAACTTTCCTTAGTTTCTGCTTTTAACGTGTGATGATTAAATTCTTATTTTAAAATTTTCTTTCTGTTTTTAAGATTGATGTCATTTTCTCTTTGAAATTGAAAAGGAAACCTTTTTTCTGTCAATGGGATTTGAAATAAAGACTATTTTTGTTTCCTTTTTAATAAATTGTTTCCGGGTGATCGAAATGCGATTTTTTTTTTTTTTTTCCTGAAAAACATAATTTAACTCAATATTGTTTCACGATCAGTTGAAACGAAAGATATAATTTCAATTATCAATCTAAAATTGATGAAAAAGAATAAATCTAATAATCCCTATAGTTTTTCCCTGTTCTCCCCTTTAAAAAAAGGGAGGGGAGTAATTTTGTTGCCATTACAGATTTTCACTACAGAAATGTAATTAAAATTAGAAAAAAAATTAATATTTCGAAAACTAATTCAATTTTTTAAATTCTGATACCATTTTTGAAACCTATTGAACAGTACGGATTTTTGGTGGTAATTTCACCGCATAATGTACCATATTTTAGGAGAAATAGCCATGAAACTGAATCAGTCGGTTAATCATTCGTTTCATAAAATCGTTTCATAAAGTCGTTTCATTGGGATTTTATATATATAGAGTAGATAAAAGCTCCAGTACCTTCCTAACAGGAATATTCCTTATGCCACGGCTCCTTATACGCATACCACACTAGATTTAGCTTTTGCCATATGATTGTTCTGAAACTGGACTTGATATAATGTCTTCTCATTATAAACCGATTTTGTTGGGGTACTGAAATATATGTAATAAAGCTTTTTACTGAAATTCAGTATTTGCTTTTATGAATAATTTTAGGCAAATTCTTGCTATAGACGGCTGGAGAAAATTGTTTTTCTTTAGGCAAAATTAAAATGATATTCAATTGTTTTGATAATTTTTGTTATTGCCAACTTTTGTTAAATATTATATCAGAAAGTGTTTTGTTCTGCTTGTAATTGTAATGAAGGGAGGAAGAAAATCGGGAAATTTTTCAGCCGTAATGATTAAATATTTAATACTTTAAGTATTGAATTTTTCAGGTGTACAGCGTGAGTCACCAAGTTCCGGATTCTGCTTCTACTGGTACAGCTCTCTTCACTGGCGTAAAGACCAATTCTGGCATGCTAGGAGTTTCTGGAAAAGCTAAAAACAATGATTGCGACTCGCTGTTTGGAAACGAGCTGACGTCCATACTAGATTGGGCGCAACATGCAGGTAATGACTTCAATCTGCAAAAGAAATTGTTTTCCAACCAAGTAATTAAGAAAAATAAAACCGACTTAAAGGTCCTTAACGTCCGGAAATTTTACCTAATCTTAATAAAAACATTTTAACACCAGAATTTTTATTTAAAACAATTTCACTTATTTATTCAACTGAGTTTTCTCTAGTTACAATTTAATTAATAAAAAATCTGGTTCGAATCGACATTTTGTCATTTGATCGGTGTCGAATTGGCACCAGTTGGACGTTCTAGTGTTAAAGCTGTTTATTCTCAAATCCCCTGCTCAATAAACGCGAACTTTGACACGTTTTCTGACTCATCTTTAAACGTAAAGCATAAAGTTGGTCGGGCTGACTATTGAAGCGATTTGGAATCGAAAGACGTTCCCCATTTTTAAGGTTTCCTTCATCTTACGAAAACCTTATAATCTCCCTTCTCTGCCTGTCCGCCACAGACTCATACTCGGAAACTATTTAAGTTACAGACTTGATTTTTCTTTTTACATACAGCTGAATACCCCTGTCGTACCTAAAATCATAAAATTTTCAAAAAGTCTTATATTGTTTTAATTAAATTAATTCGTTCTTTTTCGATTTCAAAACATAATCTTAAATTCAGCAAATATCGGACAGGACCGATAGCGCCGCAGTAAGGCGTTCTTCTCCCACACAGTAGATTGTGGGTTCGAATCTGTCAGGTGAACCTTTTTTAAAATTTTGATTTTTATTATTACACTTCATTTTCATATGGATTTAATTAAAAGAAAATTCTTTTTTTAGCAATTTTAAAGGCTTTATTTTTGTGTAGCGGTAATTTTAAAAATCTCTTTTTTTATTTCAGACAGATAAAATCTGAAATTTCAATTTTAAAAAAATCGAAGAATTATTCACTTATATATATACTAGCAGGCTGAGCCCGCTGCGCTGGTCTGTTTATCCAAATGAACCTTGAATCAAACAAAATGTATCAGTGAATTTGACATTGTGATTTAAAGCAGTATGGAACCTTACCTAGAATGTCCTTTCGCACTGCTGAAAACTGTATGAAGGCCATTGTGCTATTATATTTTCTAATGTGCAGACAAATTTTCAGCTATTAAGGTCTTAACACTTTTAGTTGATCAATCACAGTAGGATTTGGTAAAGATTGATAGTACAATATGCAATATAATAAAACAAACCCTGAAAAATTATTTAACTAATAATGCAAGCAAACAAACTGACAAAATCCATATAGTAAAACTTTTTTTAAAGGCTGATCTTTCATATTGGGGTCCATCTGATTAGAGAACTTTCATCCATAATTCTATAACTAAGCAACGTAGAACGATACGCAATAAACCAAAACCTGCCCAAACATTGCCTAATCAACAAAGCAAGTATTGTCAATATCCGCAATCTAGAACTTTTTGAAAAGTCTAATCTTTCATAATCGGTTTCACATGATTATGGAACTTTCCGCTATTACTTTGACTAAGCAACGTAGAAAAATATACAAAATACTAAAACCATATCTGAATAGGTCTTAATAAACTTACAATGGAATTCCTATCAAAATCCGTTCTGTAGAACTTTTCAAAAATGCTAAACTTTCATAATCGGGCCCAATTGATTATAGAACTTTCCACCACATCTCTATTATTAAGCAATGCAGAAGGGTATAGTATATACTAAAACCCTACCTGAAAAATTATCTAACTAACAGTGAAAATTCAATCGAAATCCATTCGGCCGAAACTTTTAAAAAGGCTAATCTTTCATGATCGGGTTCATCTGATTATATAACTTTAAAGCTTAATTCTATGTATAAGTAACGTAGAACGATATGTTATATGCTAAAATCGTCCCTAAAAATTATGTAACTATCATTTCGATTATCAAAATCCATTCAGATGAGCTCAAGTTGTATGCAGCCGGGACGAATTTCCCCATTTCCATTTTACTCTCGTATATATAGTAGAAGCAGAAGTAGATACATAGATAATAATATTGATTCTTAAAATTTATGAAACTGCAAGTTATTTCTCGTTGTCGCTGCTGAATAATTTTAAGACTTTTCAATCGGCCAGTATTGAGATTTACGATTATGTCTACAACAAATGTATTTCATTTTGAACCAAAACATTATCGGTAAAATGAGCCAATTTGGTGTGGATTCCGATATTTTTTTTTTTTTCAAAATCGCCATTTAAACTACGCACATGAAATTTTAAGTATCTCTTAGCACTGCAGTAAACATTTCAATTTTTTAATCAGCGAAAAATGAAGTTATAACTTAATTTTACTTACTAATAAAAAATACTTTCAATTTCAAAAAATAGTAAATTAAATTTTTTGTAACTACTTAGTTATCCCGTCGACCAAAAATCTATCGCCAAACTATAAGATTAAATGCCAATAATGGTTGATCGTAAATGTGACATTCACTTGACTTTTTAAGCAAGTTACGCGCGTTTACATCATCAAGTGATTTTTATTTCGACGTTTTATTTTTATTAATGTTATACTAATTTATTTGTTCTCTCGTTATTTAAAATAAAAATTCTGTGAATTTGTTTAATTTGGCGATTGTTTTGGCGATTTATACAATTTGGTGAAATTGGTCGACGGGATAACTAAGTAGTACCAAATTTTTTGCAGTGTTACCATTAAATAATAATTAATGCCAAAAGAAATTCGCGTTCAATAAATAGCAAGCCACAATGTTTGGCACAGTTTGCAATTAAATTGGGTACTTTTCCACTATAGGCGCCTTGGCGTTTTTTTTTTTTTAACAGCTTGGTGCAATTCGGGCATCAGAAAGTGAGATTTTTTTGCCAGTTGATATAAACAGTTAAGAAAACAAACTTGATGAATTTTTTTTTGTTTATATATGTATATTATTAATGTTTTTTATATAGAAATTACTTCTGTTTCTGTATAAAATTAGATAAATAGTATCTTTATGTTAAATAAATTGTATAAACATTTAAAAAAATGCTTGTGTATATGAAATGAAACAGCGAATAGATTGCCCGAAAATATGTTTCCAAATTTCCTTCTCCGCCAAGGCTATTTTCTCTATTTCGCCAAGATCCCTATACTGGAAAAGCAACCAAAAATCTTTGCACGTTTAGGATTGAAATAGATGGCGCAATAGCATACATTTTTGTATGGTGTTGATATAACTTAAAAGTAGAAAAAGGTCTCCAAAAAACTTTCTTTCAAATTACTCCAATCCTGTGTTAATTCGGTTATAGAATAGGTCCGCTTTAAAAACACAGAATCAATTTAACCCTTTTCCTAAGTTAATTGTGCGCCAAACCACGCCCGATAACATACGCCAATTGTCTTTAGACTCAATTATGTAATTTATCAGTACCAAATATATCAATTGTCTGTGGACTCGATTACGTAATTTATCTCCTTAATTAATGCATACTTTACAAATTACATCTACTTTCCAATTTTCCTAATTTTAAGATCAATGGGTACTGTTAGATATTAAAAAGCTTGGCGCATTTCGGGCTTTAGAAAGTGAGATTTGTGGCCAAATGATATCAACAGCTTCGAAAACAAATAAAATGAACTTTAAGCTTTTTAAAATGTGTTGTCCTATATATAAACTTTTTATTTATGATTATTCATATTTTTGTTATTTATATATAATCTACTTTTGTTTTTATATAAAAAAGAGATAAATCTCTTCTTTATAGTAAATAAATTATATAATTATTGAACAGAAAATATGCATGAAAACTTTCCTTCTCTCGCCAAGCCTATTTCTTCCACCTCTCAAAGGGTCCTATATTGGAAAATTACAGAATTTTCCCCATTGCTCTATGACTAAACAGTGTCGAACAATATATTATATACTAAAAGTATCTCTAAAAAATTGCTAAACTAACAATGTAAATTCTATCAAAAACCGTTTATTATAACTTTTTAAAAAGGCTATTGTGATAATTGAGTTCACCAGATTACAGAATTTTCCCCAAAACGGTGTGGCTGAGCAATGTAGAAGGACATGTTGTATACTGAATCCTTCCCTGGAAAATTATCTAATTAACAGTCCAAGTTCCATCGAAATACATTCGGCAGAATCTTTTAAAAGGGCTAATTTTTCATTATCAGGTTCATCTCATTAAAGAACATAATTTAATCCATAATTCAATACCAAGCAACGTAGAACGACGTGTTATGCACTAAAACCCTCCCCGAAAAATTACTTATTTAACAGTGTAAGTTCAGCAGAACTAGAGTTCTAAACAGCCGGAATAAAATTTCCATTTGAATTATATATATATTTATAAGTAGAATTAGATTTTTCCAATAATACAGTCGTATACTTAAGAAATAACCAATATTGTGAACGTCGCTCAAACCGATTCCACGCTCATGTATTTTGGCTTAAAATTAAATTGTTTGGCGATAAAATGAAATCGTAAATAAACATACAATATGTAACTCACAAGTACCGTCATTTTTATAATTACATCTGCTAGTTTCTTCTGCAAGTCACAAGATGGATGAGATAAATAAAAATAAAAAGTAACTAAAAATTAAAAATAAAAACAAAATTGTCACTCGGATATTATCTTATCAAAATTTCTGATGCATTTTTCTTAACCTGACGCAAGAGATAAATTGCCAAATATAGTTTAAAACTGCAATCTTTCATATTGAATAAATTTTTAAGCTTTACGAACATTTCCTTTCATGTTTAAATTCGATATTTTTGTTTTATAATATTACCACTCGTCAAAACTGTTTTTCATTTTCTCCTTTTTTTTCTTCTTTTTTCTTCTAAATAAAATTAGTAACAGTTTTTTTCCGAGATGTACCGCCATTCCAATTCATTTATCAAAATTCATCGCCAATAAAATAATGGTAACCCTTTCGCCCAAAATAACAGAACTTTCGGTCATAATTCTGTAACTAATATACGTGGAACGATGTGTTATAGCTTAAAACCTTCCCTGAAACAATACCTATCTAACAGTATAAGTTCCGTCAAAATCCATGCAGTAGAACTCGAAATCTAGATGTTCGGAACGAAATTTCCGTTTGGATTTCATATATATAATAGATATCTATCCATATTATAAAGGACAAACATATCTGTGCGTAACGCATACGTCATTTTGCGAATGGCAACACTTTGAAATTTGAAATAAAATTTTGGTTTTGCAATTTTCTCTATTGAAAATTTTTAAACTTCTAAACATCGTACCTTTTAAACTTTCACACCGTTGTATGAGGAAAAAAATTCTCTTTTAAATGCAATTTGTTTGAAAGCTGTATCTAAATTTATTTTTGAGATATTAATTTTTTTGTAGTTTTTAATACCATTTTTCTAATCGTGGCAACAAAATACCCCATTTCAATTGAAAGTAAACGAAAAATAGTCGAAAATAGGTGATACTGTATCTTTTTGTTGCCATTTTCTCATAAAACCTGAAAATAAAAGTTGAAATTAATATACGGGTTATGTCAAGAATATTGTCTGTTATTCCGTGATAATGACGTCAAATGCATACTTTTCTATAGACGAAGTTTACGACTGGATTGTGAAAGTGGATTGCTTTAGCGGATGTAAAGGACGTCATTTTATAAAATAAGCGAGTAATTTAATTCTTAAACCTAAATTATGTTTTGTAGAAGTGCGTCATTTTCACAGCCCAGCTACTTTGAAATTCTTCACAGGTGAAAATGCTTCACTTTTGAAAATAATGTAATCGAAATCACACGCTGATAAAACGCAATGTTTTACAAAAATTTAGAGTGTCTTTATAAAAGAGAGCTGACATGCAAATGATAGTGATTTACAATTATATTACAGAAATTGATTATTCTCGCCTGGATGGTTTTGCTTCGCCGAATTAGACCAGCAAACAAATAATTGGAGGTTTAAAGTAATATCATGTTCCTGAAGTTTTTGTTCAAAATTCTCTCGAATAATAAAATTTTAATGCTATTCTTTAGGACACTCTACTATAATTTTATCAAAATAACATAATTTGCTTAATTTAATTTTTCATAATTTTATATAATCTATATATTTAAAACACAAGTGTGTTTTATAGTCATCTGCCCTGATCTTTCTGCTGAACCAATTTTACTAATTTTTTTAAAAAAAACTGAAAGCTGTTCATTTGTTGATGTGATCGCACTATCTGTTTTGTTTTTTAAATATACCCACTTTTATATTTTAATTTTAAAAGCATTTTATGAAATTTCTTTAAAATGGTGAAAATTAGATAGCTTTTATTATTGCAGACATGAGAGAAATAATGAGGTATTTTTATCTTTATTCATGCGATTTTCTGTTAAAAATTCAAAATTGTTGTATAGGGTTTAGTGGCACAAAATCCCATTAAGAGCATAATATTATATTAGGGTCATAATAATGGAAAATGACCTATTGCTTTTGAAAACACGCATTTTTCCCCATAATTTATCTATATTGTTTTTCCTTCTGCATGTGTACTGATACTAAATTTCAGACACTAGGCAAAATGCTTATTTGAGTGAAAATATCATATTTAAAAGATAACGATCATTTTCTTGGATAAAACTAAACATTTTAACACATATGCGTCTAAAAAACATAAATTACGGAAATTTTTACTCTCCGGAATTGAGATTAGAATCTCAAGTACAGAGTGCGTCTGTTCACATAAAATATGTTGCTGACAATCGTGACTTCAAGTTTTCAGTTAAAAGGATTTTAAAATGACCAAACAAAATTCAACTTTTTTAAAAATGATGAAGATGTCTATGAGAAGTACATATGCAAATTTTGAGAAAGTGAAAATTGCTGTTTTTCATTTCGGAATACCAATCATAAGAGCCTCAATTAATAACCACATCCTAATAACTGATCTTTATTATATTTTACTGAATATGTATCTATATTATAAAGAACAAGCGTATCTGTGCGTAACGCTGACGTCATTTTGCGAATGGAAAAACTTCACCATCAAATTTCGGTTTTGAAATTTTCGCTACTGCAATTTTTTTAATCTTCTGACCATCGTACATTTTCAAATTTTGTCGCATGGGGAACAAATTTACTTTAAAATGCAATTTGTTTAAAAACTGTATGTTAATTGACTAATGTATTGTTTTCTAAAATAATTTTTAAGCATGATTTTTTTTAAGTTTATCTTATCACGTGCCAGTTTCAATACATAATAATAATAAACATTTTGCACATTAAGCAACAAACATTGTTCAGCATTTGTTTCTGACTATTTTTGCCTAACGAAATTAATACTTCCTTTATAAACAAATAAAAGAATAATGTTAAAAAAAATACCAATCTAACATATTTGTGAAAGACAAATTAACGATATTAATACTTCTTTTTTAAACAAATAAAAGAATAATGTTGAAAAAACACAAATCTAACATATTTGTAATCGTAAAATTTAAATTTTGAGATCACCAAATAGGATTTTTTTTTTTTTTTCAAATGGAATTTGTTTGCAAAGTTCATCTCATTTTACTGATTGTCTATGATTTAAAAAAAACAATTTTAAAGCATGAAATATTTTTTAATTTATCTATAGCACGCGGAGCTCGATTACGAAAGATTAATCAGTTTGCCCTTAAAACAAAATAAAGAGTTCATCATTTTCTTACGGCTAATATCCATTAAAAAAACTTCCCTATGAATAAATAAATAAAATAATATAAATAAAACACATTTAACTGACATGTAAGCTCTGAAATTATCAGAAAATAAAAGGATGCCGTAGGTAGCAAAATCTTGGTCTCTTAACAATGCGGCTAATAAAAATATATTGCTTTTGATAAATTTCAAAAATTTATTTGATTGTATAATTCGTATTTTTCATAAGAAAAATGGTTTTTTAATGTAAGTGGGCAGTCAAAAAAATTTATTGCATATAAAAAAAATTATTAGTTTTAAAAAAAAAAATGTTTTCACCTATATTCTGTAACCCAGGAAGACCGGTACGATCCCCTTGTATTTTTAAATGCACATTTAGTAACTATTAATGTTTAAAATGTCATATAATATAATCAATAACATATTTAATATTAAATCAATTCCTCCTTTTAGGTGCGTTCGTAATTATATAAATACGTAGCACCTATAGTCGTCGTTCAGTCCGTCTGTCTGTCCGTCTGTCCGTCCGCATATAACAGATAAAAAACTACCCAACCCAATGACCTGAAATTTTAAATATGATTGTTGAAAAATGTTGTCGTGCCATTTCGAATTTTATGAATATCGGATGTATACTTTAATAACAGGGACAGTCAAAAGTTTTTCTTTACATTACGGCCAATGGGAAGAATTACAGCAAGCGAATTTTAATGATGTTACAGCCTTCCGAGTGGTCTAAAATTTTAAATATATAATTGTTGCAAAATTTTGTCGAGCCATTTCAAATTTTATGAAAATCGGATGTATAGTTTAATTACAGGGACAGTCAAAAGTTTTTCGTTACATTACGGCCAATGGGAAGAATTACAGCAAGCGAATTTTAATGATGTTACAGCCTTCCGAATGGTCTGAAATTTTAAATATATGATTGTTGCAAAATTTTGTCGAGCCATTTCAAACTTTATGAAAATCAGATGTATAGTTTAATTACAGGGACAGTCAAGTTTTCCGTTACATTACGGGGAATGGGAAATAAATTATTGCAAGTGCATTTTAATGATTTTACAGACTATGCACTTATGAAGCGCAAAAAAATATACATTCAGTACAATATGGGGTGCAAAAAATAATTATGAAACTAGTTATAGTACGAATGTACCTGCTTTGCCTTTGACGAGCAATTTCCAACTTGTTTAATAACTAATTCGATACAGAGGAATAAATATTGGATTCCTCTAGAATATTTGTTGTTTGCTGTTGCCATCTACAGGCAGTTTTTTGAAACAATACTTATCGACAATTTTTTTTCAAGTTATCACTATGCATTATTGAGGAATTAAAACTTTTTTTTTAAAATCTTAATGTATGTTAAAATTCTTTTTTGGTGCCACCTAGTGAGTTTTTTAAATATGAAAGAATTAATATGGATTTTTTTCTGAATTATTTCAGCATTTTAAATATGTTTTAAACAATTTTTCGTTTTCAAAATTATGATTTTTTTATTTATACCTCCGCTAATTTTTTTATATTGATGAATTTAAAAATATTCGGGTTTTTTAATTTTATTTAAATAATTTTACTTGAATAATTTTATTTTGATTAAAAAAATATATATTTTTTATTGTTTCAAAGTTAAATGTAATGGTACTGCCATTTATATAAGAATTTAATAATTATAAATTAACAATTCTAATTTATTAACCCTTTCGTGACGAGCGTCTTTTACAGATTTTTTAATCTTTTATCACCCGTTTTTAAAACAGAAATTTTTGCCTCATTGAATCGGGAAAATGCTCCGATTAAATAAGGCAAATTTTTCAATAAAAGTTTACTGTTCATAATAATCACTGATTCTGAGCACCTTACGCGGCACGAATACCGGTCGCTCGTCCCCAAGGGGTTAATTTAAGGATAAAGTGTTTTTAAAGACTTATTAAACGAAAACCTCTGTACGATCTTCGATCACACTTATCCACTTGTTTGATAAATAAATTACTTATCGAGTTATAAGCGATACGTTTTTCTTCTTTCTCTCGCTGTCACGTCCGATAATTTAGCTTAAACGCCCACTTTGACAGTATTTTCTGAAAGATCTTTTGCATTTACCAAAAAATGAAAACTTCTTTCTATTCGCATACTTTCTGAATAAAAACACCTGCCAATTTCATGCGTTTCCGAACAAAAATGAATTATAAAATGTGTCAGAAAATATCCACTTTGGATTTGAGAACAGCCTTAATGCTGTTGAGCATTTAAATCTCAAATTCCCTTCGCTAATTTTAAATCTATGGGCGCGTGATGCATTCATAAAATATCTCCACAGAAAATCAATATTTTTAATTTCCTTTTCCTGTGTACTCTTCTTGGAGGATGTCTACTTTTCTTTTTTAATTGCCAATATATTTCTAAAATATATGCTTTTATGCAAATTATTGAAATCATTACTTAGTTTTGTAAGATTTGTAAGATTTTTGTAACACATAAAATTATAAATTATATATTTTAGAAATATTTTGACAGCTAAGAAAAAGAGACATGCTTGAAGATTAGTACACAGAAAAAAAGAAGTTAAAAGTATTAATTTCCCAAGGAGATATTTAAAAAAAATGAATTCATCAACACGCATTATTGAGGCATCACACGCAATGCTTAATGCATCACATGCATTATTAACATTAGCGAGTGGAATTCGAGATCTCGCTGACCAACAGCCTTAACTTATTACACTGATATATACTTATTGCATGCCAGGTGGCATAAGTTTGCGAGAGATATTTTCCACATAGTGTTTTTGTAGCAGCAAGTTTTTACTGTAGTCCGCTTTCAATTTTTAATCGCATTGTTGCTAATATCGCTTATTTTGATATGTAATTGACAATTCTATATTAAAAGTTTTGATGTACCTTTGTAAAAAAAAAAAACTTTACGGCTTTAAAAAAAAAAAAAAAAAAAAAAAAAGCGTAAAATAGAGCTGTGTAAATTTAAAAAAAAACAACATACCCAAATTTCGTGGTAGTCGGCCAATTTTTACAAAAGTTAAAGCACAAGAAATCGAAATAAAGATTAAAAAAAAAAAAAGTGTCACGCAAACAGTACATTTTTTGCATAACACGGAGATTGAAATGAGACAACCATAAAACGGGTACTTTTTAGCGAAAACAAAATCATCAAAATCTGAGGATTTGTTCAAAAACTACTTGCGCGTCATCAACAAAAAATATGTAAAAACGGTTATATATACACTAGCCGCCCTTGGCGACCAGTTTGGTCTCCCTTAAACATATGCTAACCATTGTATCACGTTCCTTTTATACATAATTTAATTTACTTGTTCAATCCTTCGCCAAATCCGAAGATTCTGATACAGAAATCCTGAACTCGGCATTTTCATGTTAGCCGGGCGCAGGTGATAAATCGCCAAACACTGTACGCGTCGTATTTTTTTCGTATTTCATTTAAAATATAGTACTTGCACTCATTTTATTTTAAATGCATAACTTTAATTTAAAACTGAAATAGTTAAAATTTATGACTCTCAATTATTGCTTAAAAGAAAGAAAAGTAAAAAATAATGCCGTAAACCATGACATTTAATTTCAACATCAAAGCTTTGTTTTAATTTACCACGTGAAAAATTGTTTATGACAGTAGCATGAAATGGACTATTATAATACTGATGACATCATATCTACAATATTTGGCGATTTATCACCTGCTCCCGGCTAACATTAAATTACCAAATTGGCCGCTTGGCCGCTTTGCATACAAAAAGTGAAGCGGTCAACCCGGAACTATTGATGACAGTCACATGACTTAGGCTTTTATTATATAGATTGTTAGACTTTTTGTAAACGGTTATACGTACGTTGTTGGAAAACTCGTTATAAAAATGACTGCGTTTGCTAGTGCTGAGATAAATCTGATACGAAATTTTAAGAACACATTTTATGTTTATAAGAAAATTGTGTATTACTGTAAAGAAATGCAGAATAAAATGATAATAGTAGTATGAAATTGTTAGCCGGTAGTATAGAAACGCGCTCTGTGATTGCCATTGAAGAGCTGAGTGGATGAACATGTTATGCTACATTTTCTAAATTTTTATTAACCATTTGGAAAAATGGTTATTGTTCTCTGTCAGGGTAGGAAATCAAAACCATATCTGAAGTGTTTTATTGGTTGAATCCGCATTTTATTCGCTTTCTGATTGGTCTATACAGTAATCTGTACTTTCCCTTTACTTTCAACAGAGATGGATACTTCTATTGCTACAATGACAAAAAAGTAATAAAAACTACAAAAAAAATTAATAACTCAGAAACAAATTGAGATACAGCTTTCAAACAAATTGCATTTAAAAGTACATTTTTTTCTTTATACGACGGTGTAAAAAGTAATATTGTGGGATATTTAGAAGTTTAAGAATGAAATTTCATTTAAAATTGGTCGTCAGATTTCTTGGAAAAGCCTTTTCCTGAACAGCCAATGAAATGCTTGGATAATACGTAAGTTTCAGGAAATCTGACGTGTCGCAGGCGATTTTTGTCGCTTGCAATTTTTACGTGTAATAACACTATTAATGTTTAATTCATGGTGTACGTAATGTATGATCAACTCCGTGCGATTTTTTATGTCTTAAATTTTAGTCTTTGAAAAAATCATTTTCCAAATGGTCGTTGTAATTTGTTAAATTGCTTTTTTGGGAGGGGGGGGGATGAAAGCGTTATGAGGTATCCTATGACATGGTTAAGCTAAAATACTAAGATTCTACTTAGTCTTGAACATTCAAGACATTATTCATTAATATTTAATATTTTAATATTTAATAATGTCAATAATATTAATAATTTTTAATATTTGGGAATTAAATATGAATAAGTTTTTCTGAGAGAGTTTAGTACCATACCTGTTAATATTTTAAACACATGGTATCAAACAGAAAATAAATCATTAAAATTTACAGCAAAAACCTCAAATTTCTCGAAATGTAATTTTTGCTACTTAACATGTTCTTGTTTTTCTGAGCTCTTCAATTATCCTTCACTGACCACGAAGCAATTTACATAATTGCGAAATAAATTACCATGCCAAAGTTAAAAGTTCATTGGATTATCTTTTTCTTCTTTGCAAAATAATAATAAGTAGAAGAAGAAGAAGTAGAAATTAAGTATAATTTGCAGATTAGACGTTTAATATAGCGTGACTTAATTTGAAGCGAACATGTTGCATTGATCACAGATCACATTATACATAATCTATCAACATATTTCAGTTATGATGTTAAAAATATTGAAATAGAGTTAAAGGATATACATTATATGGCCCTTAATCACCGGACACTTTTAATTTTCGACATTTTGTTGAATATTTAAAGGTATACTTGTCGGATTCTTCGGGAACTTCAGGATTATAAAGAATATGTTTGGCCTCATATTTATCAGCGTCGATTTGATAAGGAGGAGAATTAGGGGGCCAACAAAAAATATCCAAGAAAAATAACAATATTTGGGATCACCCTGTAAAATAAAATGCTCGAATTGACGTATCGCTACAGCACAGAAATATGCGAATATTTAGTTGTACGATATGTGTATTCATTTGTGAAAGAAATGCACTTATATTCATGGAGATATAGCGATTTTTTTAACCCTTTCCGGCGCGGGGTTTTCAACGAAATTTAACGCCAGTTTCAGAAAATTTGGCAAAATGTACTTAGAAATAATGTAGCGCAATTGTAATACAAATATGTTAAATATTTAATGAAATATTTTTTGTTTTTTCATGATTTAATAGTCAACTCTATGGAGCAACTCATATAAAAAATTCAGTCAAATATCGTGAAAATTCTGAAATATATCGGTGATGTAGAGTTAGGTGATTTTTTATTTTCTCTCGAAAAAAAGCTGAATGATAAGATTTTCCGTAAATTGTCATTTTTAATGTTTATTTTTTTTTTTTCATTTTTAACACTTTCCAACTATGACTCGGTTTGTCTGGCCGTCTGTCCGTCTGTTCGCGCTCTAACTCTCTTAAATATAGTCTGATCGTTCTGAAATTTTTGGATGTTAGTGACCTCTACAATATCACGATCCCTATTTCAAATAAAGTTTCTAGCATGTTTAGTTCATTTACAGGGACAGTCAAAAGTTTTCCGTTACATTACGGCCTATGGGGAAAAATCGTTTAAAATGGTTTTTAATGATGTTACATGCTTTCAAACATAATAAAATTTATATGCATTTATCAAGTGCACTAAAACATGCATTCTATAGGATATACGATGCAAAGAATAGTTATTTATCATTTACAGGGTCACACAAAATAATTCCGCTACAGAACGATATAGGGGTGGGAGGAATTGTTTGCGGCGTATTTAAATTATGTTAAATTACAAAGCGATATAGGTAAGCGTCTTATCTTAAATGGGAGAGGTAACCAGAAGATTAAAGGCGAGGTCACATCAATCAAGGTCGCACGCCACGTAGCGGACTGAGTGAACAACAGAAAGATGCCTAACTGTTTTCTTCTTTATGGATAATCTATTAATTGCCCATCTATGAAATAACTGCGCAAGCGCCCAACATCGTGTTTTCATTTGTTTGTAGCATTTATATTCTGTCAGTAATAGAATGTTCTATTAATTTTTATTCGTATTTTTTGACTTATTTATTATAGTTAATTATTTTAATAAAAACAGTTCTTTTTTAGAACTAATATTATTTGTTAAAATGGCAAAATGTTGGCAATCGAATAACTCTAGTTTTCGAAATTGTAAGAAAATTCTTTTTCTTATAGAATTCATGTCATTTTCCAAAGAGCAAAACAAGTTAGTTACGTATTTTAACTTTAATTTATTTAAAAAAAAATATTATTTCATATATTTTATAAAATGTTGTTGATTTAAATACGCTCGATTTTAATTATTTTCTTTTAATGAAATGAAAAATGACGCGTAAAAATTAGTAAGTAGTTAATGTGTAAAGATTGAATTTTGTAGTCTTATTTTTTACTCAATTCTTGATGTGCTAAAGTTATAAAAAATGATATACACGGTTCTATTCCAGATGAAAATAGAATGTTTATCAAGGTTTAGAATATGTATAGAATTTAATAATAAATAAAATATTTAATTTTAAGTCCTTTTCTTCGTTTATCAAGCGCAGACGATACATCGAAAACTTATTCCAATATTCTTTTGATCGTATTGTATTCATGTTATTTAAATTACAAATAGTTCATTTATTTAATTTAAAATTCATTTTATTTTATATTCAGAATCACTTTAATTTAAAATGCATGCATTAAATGTTGTACTATTAAACGAGCAAGTATTGTTAATTTAGTATTTGTTTAAATATTTTGAGAGTCCGAACAATAACTGCAAAAATTTTCCTAAAATCGCCAGATTAGATTTTTTTTTTTTCTTGAAGCAGACAAAGCCATTTAGAGAATCCCTGTTAAAAATTCTATTACGAATTTCAGATTGTTACTTACTCACAGAAGATGAACCTTGTTTGCCAGATATATTGCAAAATATATTTGTTACAGTTTGTTTTGATAAAAATATGTGTATTTTTAAAAAAGTCGCAATGTCATTTTAGTTTAAGGGCTAAGGCAGTAATGCCAAAGCGCTATAAGAAAGCGTACAAAGTTAATGCTGGAATCTGCCGTAAATTGACACAGCTGCGCCATCTTGTGGATGGAGTGAATAACGCAAATACGCGGGTTTTTTGTATGACGTCATATATGACAGAATATCTATACCATCTGCGCATCTCGTGCGCAGGTCTATTTGAAGATATTTACAATTTAAGAGTTATAGGCGGAAAAGCAAACAAAGCTATTTTAGAGAATACCTGTTAAAATTTTAATCATGAATTTCAAATATTTACTCACTCATGTAAGATGAACCTTGTTTACCAGATTTATTGCAAAATATTTTTGTTACAGTTTGTTTTGATGAAAATATGTGTATTTAAAAAAAAAAAATCGCAATGTCATTTTAATTTCGGGAGAAAAAGCACTAATGCTACGTAAACAGTATTGCCTTTTGCCCCGAAACTAAACTCACATTGCAACTATTTTTTAAATACATATACTTTTATCAAAACAATTGTAACAAAAATATTTTGCAATAAATCTGGTAAACAAGGTTAATCTTCCATGAGTGAGTAAATATTTGAAATTCACGAATAAAATTTTAACAGGTATTCTCTAAAATGGCTTTGTCTGCTTTTCCGCCTATAACTCTTAAATTGTAAATATCTTCAAATAGACCTGAATTTTATGCAAGCTATTCAGGTTTTTTTCCACATTGGAAGAAACTTGCCCACCTTGGGTTTATGTTATTATTTATTAGAAAAGAAAATGTATTTTAAATATAATGAGCGAAAAGCAGGTGTTTAAATTGATGTAATATACCAGTATGTATGTATTTTAAATAAAGTTATGTTTTTCAAATGACGAGTATATTTTTAAAATGATGATTTTATATTTTGAATGAAATGAATGCAACATAAACGCTGGTGATGGGGAAAATATTTGACGGTTTATGAACTGCTGCCGGCTAACATAAAAGTACTTTTTTACACTGTTTATTTAATCTAACCCTGTTCATATATATGAAAAGATAAATAAATTTAATCGATTTTTCCCTCCCAGATATGATAGAAAAATTAAAATTATGTACATGGATGTGTTTCTAGTAACAATACAACATTTTAGTATTTTTACAACTTGATTATAAATTAGCAAATTAATTTTACGTTATCTAAACGTAGCTGATAAATCCTTAAACATTTTTTATGGTTGTTACAACTGTATATACAAGTACAACAATTGAGTAAGTTATGTGACAAACTACGATTTCTAAAATATACCAGCTGGTTGGGAAATTACAAAAGAGAATTATTTAAAACCTTTAAGCATCTTAAACGTGCTTTTCAGCCCTATAATTTTTATAAAAAAGTTAAAATATTTTTTAATATATATTATTAAATGTCAGTGATTTTAATACGTTCAATTGGCCCATCCCCGCCCGCAGCCCTTTTTTCTACTACTTATTCCGACTCTTTTGCGGAAGCCAGATTGAAAAAAAAAAAAAATTGAAACCGGACAAAATTAACAAAATTAAAAGGGGAATTTGAAATTATTAGCTACCGACCAACAACTGCTACGTCGAGCTTATTATTAGTCTATAGTTTTCAGTTATTGGCAATTGTTGTGTGTTTCACAAGCCTTTTTCAAATTTGGAGATTGTTCCGCAATTGGGTTATTTCGATAAAAGTTACTTTCATTTTCTAACCATTATTTAACTTTTATACAGTTACAATTGTATACTGTTTTCTCATTTGACGCCAATCATGGCTATCGGCCCGATTACGGAAAGTTATCCATTTTACCCCTGCGAAGAACCGGTGTAAGATAATAAATGTTTAATTGAGCATACCACGTACTATTTGTAAATATTTTATATTTTATTCCAATTTTTGAAGTTTCTTCTATACTTTGTATGCTTTCTGCAATGTTATTCACCTGTGCGAAGTGCAGGTATCCCATGCAAACTATTTTTCCCCGATATGACACAATGACCGACACATTTCTAGATTTTTAAAAAAAGGTAATTTGTCGATTTTAGGAATTTTTTTAAAGCTGTTGTCTAAAATTCTCAAAATATTTAAAACTATAAATAATCCATTATTGCTGGTTTAATAGTACAAGAATTACTGCTTGCATTTTAAATCAAAGTGGATCCTAATGTAAAATTAAGTGAGTTTTAAATGGAATGAATGAAATGTTTCTATTTTAAATATTATAAATACAATTCGATCAAGAGAATATTTGGCAATTTATCGCCTGCGCCCGGTAAATAAAAAATATGCCTTAAAATTAATTAAATAATTTATACTTAAACTCTAAGCGTAATAAAACGTTTAATTCTCATTGGAAATACACATGTTTATGTTATTTTTATAACTTTATCTTATCAGGAATTGAATTAAAAACGCTGCTGTAAAATTCTATCTTAACATACATTAACTAATTTTTATATGTCCTTGTTCATTGCATTACAAAAACATAATTCAAATAGAACGTATTAAAATCACTGACATTTAATAATATATATTAAATAATATTTTAACTTTTTTATAAATTATAATAAAACACAAAACTAACCTGTTTTTCTCTTTTGGGAAGCCAAAAAAGTGAGTTCTCTCAGATAGAGAGTTATATTTGCAGTTTTGAAAACTGCAATAACTAGAACGAAAACGTGGCATTTTCCCAAATAATATAAGTTCTTAAAAGAACTGATTTTGTTTAAATAACTAACTTGAATTAATAAATTAAATAATGGCGAATAAATAAATCGAATTATATCTATACTTCCAAGTACTGCAGACGACAAACGAATAAAATCACGGCTGCGCGTACGCATAGTTATTTCATAGATATCGAAGTTATAGATCATCCACAAAGGGGAAAGAAGTTAATAATCCTCTTGTATTTCACTCCATCCGCTGGGTGGCGTATGACCTTGATTGACGTGACCTCGCCTTTAATCTTGCGATAACCTCTCCCATTTGAGATAGGACGCTTACTTATATCGCTTTGCAGTAATGCTTTCGTAGCATTAGTGCTTTTCTCCCGAAATTAAAATGATATTGCGATTATTTTTTTTTTAAATGTGCATAATTTTATCAAAACCAACTGTAATAAAAATATTTTGCAATAAAACTGGGAAACAAGATTCATCTTCCATAAGTGAGTAAAGAATAAGAAAATATGCGCAAGAGATGCGCAGATAGTAGATATTCTGTCATATATGACGTCATACTGAAACCCGCGTATTTGCATTATTCACTCCGGCCACCAGATGGCGCAGCTGTGTCAATATACTCCAGATTCCAGTATTGACATTGTACGCTTACTTATATCGCTTTGGTTAAATTATTTCATGTATAATGAAATTGATATACATCGCTGAGGTTTAATATAACTTATTTCATGTATAATACGAAGTGCATAGCATTTACGGGGAAACACAAAAGATTTCAGATACTACATTGTGCCCGAAGTACTGTACAGTAGCGATGATTGCTGGAAATGCATTTTTATATATGTTATGGGCTTTTATGTTTCACTATATTTATGCATAGTATATGGTGTGTATAAATGTAATTCATATACAGGGCTACACAAAATAATTCGTAATGGTTACTGGATATGATTGCAAATTGCTTAAAGGTGGTTTTTAAATAAGTTATGTATTTTTACGCGGAACTGCATTTGGTTTACTAAGAAATGTTTGTAGATCATAGATAAAAGGATTCACAGCATCACGCAAAAAATTGGATACATGGCCGTCTATAAATGATAATTTCTCGAAATGCGACTTCAGTAGTTTTAAGAGCGTTTTACTTTGAATTAAACTTTAGCTAAACAGTGGCGTGTAATAAAGGTACTAGGTTAATTACATGGCTGTACAAATGTATACAAGTATGTTTTGATCTATTAATATAAACTGCTGAGGGAGAAATTTCAACCTGTTATGAGTTTATTGCTAAACTAAATTTAACGGAATCTGAAGTTTTATAAAAATCCGTGCATTAGTTATTGAGATAGAGCTTTTGCGGAAATCCTGCAAAATGCTACATAGCAGCGCCACCTGCAGGGCGATTTACACCAAAAACTAATCAGCACCAATCTATATCAGGGACTACCTGAATATAACTTTTTATTAAATTCCGTGCATTAGTTCTTGAGACAGAGCGCCCACAAAATTTGTGTCACATACAGACAGACAGACTCACAGACAGACATTTTGTAAAAACATGTTTTTTGGAATCTCTGACCCATAAAACGTGTAAATCCGTCGAAAACTGGAATTCGAAAATTTTCATGAAACCAATACTTTCTTCTTGTCAAGATAGAAGAAAGTAAAAAATGACAATTTGTGGAAAACTTCTTTTAATTCAACTTTTTTAGGAGCAAATAAAACTTACCTAACTCTATCGCCGATAGATTTCTGAATTTTCACGATATTTGACTGTTTTTTTTTTTTATGAGTTGCTGCATATAATGAAAAATACTTTTTGTTATCGTTCGCGTATGTATGCGCAAATAAAAAATATTTCATACAACTGCTCATATTTCATCAAATATTTAATATATTTATATTCCAATTACACTACATTGTTACTACTAAATTTGAAAATTTTTCTGAAACTGGCTTTAAATTTGATTGAAAACCTTGCACGATATAAAAAAAAAAACAGGCAAGAATTTTTTGAACATAAAAAAATGGCTGTATCTCCATGAATAGAAGTGCATTTCTTACAAAAATTAATACACATAGTGAACAATATATACATATTTATGTACTGTAGCGATAGATCACTTCGTGCATTTTATTTTACAGTGTGATCCCAAATATTATTTTTCTTTGATTTTTTGTTGGTCCCCTAATTGTCTTCCTTATCAAATCGACATTGATAAATATGAGGTCAAACATATTCTTTATAATCCTAAAATTCCAGAAGAATCCGACTAGTATATCTTTTAATATTCGGCAAAATGTCTAAAGTTGAAAGTGTCTTGTGCTGTGATTAATGTCCAGTAGATAGTGTATTTAAGGGAATCGGTTGAAATTTTAGAAAATACTAACGAAATCAAAATAACTTTAATTTAAAAGAAATTTTTTGCATAGTATTTATTGAAAAAGTTTCAAATACGTATAATGATAATGTCGAAAAATAATACATTTTTATTGATGTCTTGTTTGGATACTTGTTCTCCAGCATTTATATTGAGCGAAAAGTAGTATTCTATTAACAGGGGAGTTTCAACCGTAACCAAATGCATAATTACATTAAACATTTTTTGCAGAAAAAAAATAATAAATATTATTATTACAAAATTTTAGCTTTGTTTAATACAGACACGACCAAAGAAGAACCAAAACTTTTCTCTAATTTTTAATGACGATGGAAACAGTTGAAAGGCCGCACGTTGGTGAAAGAACCACGTACAAATTACATGGAAATGTGCCCCCGGTGGCATTGGATAAATTTTTTATATGTTTCAGTTCACGTTTTGCTAGTCAAGTGTCTCAACCGGTCACTGTCCTGAAAAATGTCTAGTTTTATGTTATGACCATCGGAAGATCTTAATTCACATTACACAACCGTAACATTCTAGTTTTTTTTTCCCCCCATGTTAAATAAACGTAATTTAAAACAGAAAAATAATTTAATGAAATGTTTCATGCCTCCATGTGGTTTTTAATAAGCTTTTGTTTTTAAATAAAATTTTTAGCTTCATTTGATTTACAAAAAAAAAAAAAAAAAAAAAAAAAAAAAAATTGCATCATATTACAGCTGCAAACCCTCCTATTTTTTTAATCGAATAAAACCAAAAATTTTATTAAATAATAAAAACTAATTCATACCCACATAGGAAAATATCTCGTTAAATAATTTTTCAGGTTCAACTTATGTTTATCAGACTTTTAAATAAAAAAACTAGTCTGATGTGCCCATCCCAAAACTTTCTTCTATCTCATACATACTTATACTTCAAAATTCAGTGTCAAATTTACATGACAATCTATGAAGATTATGAAGATTTTAAAGGTTTTTGGCATCAAAATTAGCAACTTTTCAGCATTTTACCTTTTGAGACATTCGATCAGAGTCGCATGAACCGCATCACATCCAATTTTCAGCCAATTTCCATATAATTTGGGTGTGGTCATTTCCCAAAATCCAGTAATAAAAGTTTCACTCTTTGAAAGTCCTAAGAGAAATAATCTGAATATAGATAATCAGACAGCGAATTATGCACATACAAGATGCCAAAATTTACTTGGAAATAGCACTCAAAGTCTCCAAATATGCTACTAAAATCTGAAATGTGCGCTTATGAAAAACCATATGTATTTGTAAATCAGAGCCGTAACCAGAGTACGAAGCCAAAGGGCTTCGTACTCCACTAGGAATTTGATATAAACAGGAACTCACTGTTTGATATAAACAGGAATTCTAACTAGGAATTTGATATAAAAATTATAAATTGAAAATATTTAAATTTTTCCAAAATTTTATAACCTAATGCAGGAACAGTATTATTTATGTTAAAAATAAATGACTTCAAAACTGGGAGATCCTAGCAAATAACATGTACTTATAATAATTCAGAAAAATTTCATTTCTTATAACAAGATCTCGTTAATTTTTGCCTTTGTACTAAATACCTGTTGAAGGTAGAAAATATCAATATTTCTGGCTGCTTGATATTTAAAATACCATATCATGAATAATAATAAAACAATTCACCTAAAAAGTTTTTTTTAATTACTTTTCAGCATCATTTATATATTTTAAAGTATTCGCTACAAAAAGTTTTAAAATCTTTAACGTAATAGATGTACTATTGTATTAAAATATTATCAGAGCTAGAAGGGGCTTAAGAGAATACTAAAGGGAATCAGCCCACTCTGCCCTTATCTGGTTACGATCCTGTGTAAATGAGAGCCTGTGTTCTTTAAATTGCATTACAGTCAACTCTCAAAAATCCGTTTCTCTGAATTCCACAAACGCTTTCTTAATTTAAGGCGTTTGCGCCTTTCTTACTTTTGTTTTGATCTTACATTTGTAATGTAAACAAAGAAATTTTCAGGTAATAGACAGTGAAGAAAATCAACATTATGTTCTTTTTGAGCTAGGTAATTTGTGCTGATTAAGCAGTAGTCAGTCATAATCTCGGGTATTAAGAAGTTGTAAGCGGTTTAATGCAATCATCAAGGAAGTCACAGGCGCTGAATCAGTGGGATTTCTGATTAGAAATTGATTTTTTTAATAATATAGTTTTGTAACTGGACAAGAACTGCTGATTATTTCCTGGTTGTAAGAAAATGTTTTTAAAATTTAAAACTAATGCTCTGAAATTATTATTTATCATATGTTTAACACATTTAAATTCTACTTTGTAAAGTGATTATAATTTATCAAAATTATTCAGCAATTAAAAAAATAAACAAATTATCTTCAATACATATATCGATTTTTATTTGTATTTATTATGCTTTATATATAACTTAGTTATTTCATTAAGATATGACTATTCTAATGAGATTTTTAAATGTAATATGAGCAATTATCGAAAATTTGCAAAATTCAGAAATCTACCAAGTCCTTGGCCTCAAGCTTACGGATATTTTGGAGTCTACAGTGTATCGGATCATATTAGATAATCAAATTCATATTTACTACTTGAAAACAAATCTATTATGTATAATATATATTTTTTAAAGACATGTGTAATGCACATTACCACAAATTTCCATATCATTGCACTTTTTTTTCCAGTACACATTTATATATTTTTTCAACAGTCGAATTTTGTTAGTTATCATCTAAATTTGAGGTTATTAACTTGTTTTGTTGTATATACCCCTTACACGAATACAAAGAGTTTAATTTCTCTCATCCTTAGTTAAATGCAGAAAATATTTCCCTCCCCCCAAGTTTAACAGACGTTATTGGGCAGTATTTAAAATACTTTGTTGCGGACATCTATAATTCAGTTGATAGTCAATCTCCATCATCGTTAAAAAATTTGTTTTCCACATTTTTAAAACTTAACTTTTTATTCAAAATAAAGTGCAACTTCGCTCTGATTTTCTCTTCTCCATCAGATTCAGAAAAGACGGAAATATACACTTCAACTTGTTTTATTTCGCAAGCATCATTTAAGGCGGTTCTCAAAAAATATTTTTCCCCGCTGAACAACGCAAAATTTTCTGATACATTTTCTGACGCATTTTTAAACGTAAAAGCATGATAGTTTCAGGCATAAGAATTGAAGTAATTTTTAGTCAGTTTTTTTTTCATCTTTCGATAAATTGCATTTTGAGTTGTAAACGATAAGTCTTGGGACATATATATATATATTACATATACTTTCTTCTATTTTTACAAGAAGAAAGTATTGGATTCGTGAAAATTTTTGACTTCCGCTTTTTAATGGATTTATACGTTTTAGAAGGTCCTGAACACGATTTGATGGTTTTTAGAAAATGGTCTGTCTGTGAGTCTGTATGTGACAAAAATTTTGTGGGCGCTCTAACTCAAGAACTAATGCACGGAATTTCACAAAACTTTAGATTCAGTTAGACCTTGATATAAACTGGTACTGACTATTTTTTGGTGTATATATCCCAGCAGGTGGCACTTGCTATGCTACATTTTTCTCGATTTTCGCAATAACTCTATCTCAAAAACTAATGTACTGAATTTACTAGAACTTTAGATTCAGTTAGACCTTGATATAAACTGGTTCTTATTAGTTTTTGGTGTATATCGCCCAACAAATGGCGTTTCTGTTCTGCATTTTGAACGATTTCCGCAATAGCTCCATCTCAAGAACGATTTCATTAAACGTCATTTCATTATCACGTATTTTCATTTAACTCCAGATTCGGTTAAACGTTGACCTAAGCTGTTACTAATTAGGTTTTAGTGTAAATCGCACAACAAATAGCGCTGCTATGCTGAATTTTTCACGATTTTCGCAAAAACTATGCTTCAAAAACTAATGCACGCAATTTAATTAAACTTAATATTATGTTACATTTTCACGTGTATATTGGGTTTTGGGTGTATATTGAACAACAGGCGTTGATTTTATACTCTTTAAGTTGGAAATTTCGGTTGCGGACATCTAAGAAGGTGGGTTTCAAAATTCAATGATTTGTTTGAAACAATGCAATACTTATATCTCCTCGTTAAATGCATCAAATTCAATGAACCTATAAACCTTTACAATCCTCATGATGGAAATAGATTGTCATTTAATTTTTGCACTGTGATAGCGACTTTTGAATTATTATGTATGAGGTAGAAGAAAGTTTTGGGATTGGCACATACGAGTAGTTTTTCTTTCCGTCACTACCGCTTCCGAAAATTTGATTCAAAACCCCAACTTTGACAGCATTTTCTGAAAGATCATCTGCCTTTACCGAAAAATGGAAATAATTTTTTGTATTTAAACAGCCTTGACAAAATATTCTTTGGTTCCACTTTTGTACTGTCTGAAATTAGTAAATTAGTTTCTATCATAGAGATTCTTCTGCACTTTCCTATGATTCAGCATATCTTTACAGTGAAGAAAATAATCGAAGAACCTAGACTAATAAAAGTATTAACAATATTTCTAATAAAATGTAAATTTTGTGGGGAAGATATTGTTGTATTTAATCTCGTACCCAATGTTGTTAAAACTGTCGTTACTTTGCAGAAGCAAAAGATGAAAATCATGATAACTAAGTAATGTATACTACACCTAGATGAGCTTGTTTAGTGGTATGTATAAAAGAAAAAGGTAGAATAAAATTTTGTCTGTATATTTTGGATACAACGCTGTAAAGAATTATAGAATTGATAGTTAACTGGAAATGCTGAAGTCAAAAATTTAAAAATCTGCACTTAAACGTAACTTTATGCATTTATGCACTTTACTTGTAAAAGGCCTTAAAATGTAAAATTGTATATGTAAAGATGCAATTGCATATAATTCGCTATCTATTGATAACATTACGACTTCTAAATTTATATAGGCACTGATTCCGTCATCAGCTATGCTGTGGCCGTCACAAAACTTTCTTCACTATCATTCTAATATGTGAATTTAATAGTAAAGCTTCGCCCGCTATGATGGTCGGTTTTCCCAAACTAACTTCGAACTAAATGGTTCTGGGGGTTAGGGACCCCACTTCCTCCGGCAGCAGAACAGGCATCTGAACAGACTATACCCACTCCAGTCTCGAATCAAACGAAGCCTAAATTACTATACATTTTTATTTCGACTCGGATCCAGATTAAATTAAAATTTTCTGCATCGTTTCAAAATTCATCAATATTTTCTCATCGTAGTTTACATTGCTATAGGAGACAATTTGGCATTCTTCCAACTTTAATTTAATAATGAAAGAAGAAAAATCCTTGGAGTTCTTTCCGTTTCAGAAAAAAATATCGTTCGAAATCGAAATTTCCGGAACATCTGCAAAGTGTAGGCCTTTCATGACTCGTAGGCTTTGATGACTTACAATCATCAGCAAGCATCTGTCGCACTCGTTAGATGTTCTCTGGAGTTGTGCTTGTTAAGAGTCGACCCGAACTTATCAATAGGTTCCTTTTCGTCGCAGAAACGTTTGAACCAATCAAACATTTTTTACTCGCTGCTCCTCCCTACATTTGCAGCAACATTGCATGAGTCTCCGCTGATGTTTTCTTAAAATTGTAGCAAAACTTGACGGTTATGCGTTGTTCTTTTGCATTTAATACGACGTGTGGCACTGACTCCGTTCGATTGGTCCCAACTAATAACTCTGATTGAACATAGCTATTTCGATGACAGGAGGCGCTTTTTTTTACGTGCATCTTTCAATGCACATGCGCGCGCGTGCTCCTATCCCGATTTGCTATTCAAATAACGGACTAATCACCATTTTTTTTTTTTTTAATACACCTTATACAATCGTCTGAAGTTCACCACCCCGCACTTTGCCCCGTTATCGGCGGTCACAACTTCGACTGAATTTTGTATATTTCCACTTAAAACCTCAATAAAGAAGGCCTGAAGGGACATCTATGATCCACAGACTTGGTTGGTTTCCTAGTCTGCGCAGTCCATCTCGGGCACTAAAAATAAAACCCATATAAAACATTGAAATTAAATTTGCGCCAAACTGTGTTCAATAAAATATACCAATTGACAACATACCCGCTCAGGAACACTCCCCTCCTATTTTTCAGTAGTGTCTTAGGTTATTTATAAAAAGTATGAGTATGGAATTTTATTATAATACATTGTTTCCATACTTGAAATAATTTTGTCATTTTAACATTTAAAAAATGTTTTATTAATTAACAGAAATATTACTTCAAATATTAATATTTATATTTCATTCTAGGTAAAGATACGGGTCTCGTTACAACAACGCGGGTGACGCACGCCACCCCAGCAGCCCTATTTGGTCGAACGCCTAGCAGAGACTGGGAGTGCGATTCCCGCATGCCAGATAATGCCACTCGTTGCAAAGATCTCGCTAGACAACTCATTGAAGATTTACCTGGGAGAGATCTTAAAGTAAGCCATACTCAATTAAAACATTTTTTTCAAATTCAAATGTTTTTAAATGAAAAATGTGTTAGAGGGGGGGGGGGCAGAACTGGACCATTACCCATCCTTTTAATTTTTTAATTTAATAAACTAATTTTTTTTTAAGCTTCCCAACATAGTTGAAAAGCATTTGACTTAGGTTTGTCTGGCCGGCCGTCTATCTGTCTACCCATTCTCTAAATTGCGTAAATATACTTGGATTACCATAGGCTTGGTATGCGTTATAGAAATTTACCATAGGTATAGAACATTTCCTATTGAAAGTGGAATGTGTAGCATGTATAGCTCATTTACAGGGACACACAAAAGAATTTCGTAACATTAAAGTGTATGGGTGAATCGCTTGCAATGTATTTTAATAAAGTTACACTGCTTCAAACATAAGGGAATGGACATGCACTATTGAAGAACAACACAGCATTCTTTCTCATGGATATAAAGTACATAGCTATTGCCATTCATTTACAGCAACACACAGATAATTTCGTTATATTATGCCTATGTCGAAAACTCATTTCCAGTGCATTTTAAAGATATCACGCTATTTAAAACATAATGAAATTGATGTTATTGCTGAAGTGCACTACAAGATGCTTGCTTTAGCATATAGAGTGCATAGCATTTATTCGTTCATTTGCAGGGACAGAGAAAAGAATTCCGTAACAGAACTGTCTATATGAAGATAATCGCTGGAAGTACGTTTCCAGGTGTGGTATGCGTTTTTAAGAATAAATAAATTTTAGTATATTGCGTCGTGTCTATAAATTATATAGTTCATATACAGGGCTATGTAAAGAAAATTGCAAACATTACTGTCAATTGAGTTGTGCATTTCCCAGCTTAACTATCTTTAGTATTCTAAGACATATTTCCAGAATATAAATAAATTCATAATACAGATCTACGCAAAAAAGTGGATATAAAGTGGAAGGTAATTTCTGAAAGTGAGATTTTAGTTCTGTTATACGTTTCCCAATTGAACTATATTTTAGCTTAATATGTGATGTGTATAACAATTTGTAGATCATATACAGAGTTGCACAAAGAAATTAAAGTTACCTTCTATGTGCGGAAAATGCTAAAAATAAATTTTCGAATGTGCTATGCGTTTTGTAAATGAATTAAAGTTTAGAAAACCATATGTTGTGTATTCAAATCTTTAGATCACATACAGGGCTTTCAAACGAATTCGAATATCATCGACTATTCAAAATTGTTTATTTAGATATGATATTAAACATAGTAAAGTTTTGTTACAGTGTTATTAATATGTTGGAAAATATTTCATAATCTATGCGTGACATAATTTTTCTTTCTTATTTTCTGCTGATTAAAATAATAGTACTAATAATTCTTCAATTGACTTTTAATTAGTAAGAAAAAAAGGATTTAATTTTTTTTTCGGATTCCTGCTACCTTGAACTTCATGTGCAAGACAATGTTTAATTCTGTTTTTCTTTTTAAGTTCGTATGTTTAAAACACTGTAAAAAAAGTATGGAGTAATTTAACTTATATAATGATGTAATTTAAACTGATATAAATGGTGTAATATTACACCATACTAATGTGAAAAAAAATCAGAATTCACATATTAAGGTGTAACGTAACACCAGTTATATCGGTTAAATTACTCCATAAAATGCAGGTAGCAAGGCTGCCACCAATTTTATGGAGTGACATTACACTTTTTTATTTTTCGCAGTGAAGTTATCTTGAATGGAAGGTTCAGGGAGCTTCACTCCTTACCCCACTCCTAAAAGATAATACCTAAATTGTTTCAATTCTTTATTTTGAAAAAAAGACTTAAGAAGCTTGGATTTTTAATATTTCTTACATTTTTACATTTTTATACATTGATGTTATATCTACGGGTTTTTTTTATGAAAATCTGCATTACTCTGAAGAATTTGTATGTTCATTTGCCAAAGTAGAAATGCAATAGCTTTATAATTTTCTCAGCTCTCATCTCTTTTTTAGCAAAATTCGTGCATAGTTATTGTGCTTGTATAAGTATTATATTACGTAAATTGTTTTTTTTCTGCTATTTGTATTCGACAAGCTGTTTATTTTATTGCTATTTTTCTTCGACAAACTATTAACGAGCAAAAATACTTCTGAGAACATCAGCAATATTTTCTAGATTTTTCTCTTTTAATGCATAAATTGCATTCTTAGAAACTCCGTCATCATTAAAAGTAAATTTCACTATTTCTAATAATTTATCAGAATCTAATCGTTGATTTCCTGTGGGATTACTTTTGCCCAAGTAATAGCCAAGTCATAGTTTGTGTATTCCCATCAATGTCCAAATCATACTGCCTGCTAAAACGATTACGTATTTTCTTTTCGCTTTTTTACTACAAAGATAATTTTCATATTTTGCAATTTAGATACCGTGCAGTTATTTATAGATACCACAACACTGTTTAATCTACGTTTGTAGCAAGAGAGGACTGTTATATAGAGTGAGTTCCAAACGTTTAAGTGCATTAACAATTTTTAAATAAAACTTCAATTACTGTTCACTTTATTTCAATATCTTAATAATACTCTATCTGGCCGAAAGTATTTGGACACTTTCGATTTTAAACATTTTCTAAAAATCTAAAGAAAGACTTAACAATTTGTTTTTTAACTTTGGGGCAGTAAAGAACACGTTTGACCTCATTTTTGTTCAGTGAACATTTTATCACAAGAGCAATTATGGAACCAACAACAAATTGAATGAGAAAAATAATGCCTGCGATCACCCTGTAACTTGACGCTCAAGATTAATCTGTAACTGTAACAAATGATTCCATAGAACTTGTACAAATCTCTTATCATCCAGTCATCTTTAGAAAGTAACTGAAATATCTACGCCTCCGAGCAACAGTAGGACATCTAGTAATAATAAAAAATGAGATCTGACTTACTGCTATAAATAACTATGTTTGCATCTAGTGGAACAGCTTCTGAAACACAAAGTTATGTTTAATACTATATCTCAGATGTGCTTCTCTATTCTAAAAAAAAGTAACTACCGCTGTCACCCCCGCTGCCGCCGCCGGTTTAAATTTTTTGTGACCGGAGTCTTTCTTCGTTAATATTAAGAAAAATAATGCATACAAAAATATGAAAATCGGTAGTATTATACAGAAATATTTGATAAACACGCTGATGCAGACAGTTTTCAAATAGAAGAATTATTTTAAGAGATATTTAATGCTAAAGTTGGACAAAATCGTTCTACTAAAAAAGTTTTATAGGAACAAAAACTATTCATGGGAATTCAATCATTTTTAGATCATTTTATACGTTTGAAGTTCCCGGTGTGCAGACTGTATTTCTTTTTCTAATTTGACTCAAGTTTTGAGGTTTTATTTCTAATTTAAATTCAAATTTTCAGCATTTTTAGAGATATATTTTACATACTAGGGGGCTCGGCCCCCTACGAGCTACGCTCACCAACCCCCGTCCAGACACCGCAGTCTCTAAATGCACGCTAATTTGATCGGCTTTAAAAAGATTTCGAAAGATTGAATTATAATTTAAAAAACAGTGGCGATATCCCTATAAACGGATTTCTATTCATTTCTCTTTGATTGGGGAATTTTAACGCCAAATCCACTGCTGTACTACTTGATCCAGTCGACCAATTTCGCCAAATTATACAAATTGACATAATTTTTATTTTAAATAACGAAAGAACAAATAAATTAGTACAACATTAATAAAAATACAAATAAAACGTCGAAATCAAAATAACTTGATGACGTAGACACGTGTAACAACATTTCAAAACAAGCTAATATAAAAGGAATTGTGTAAACAGAGTCTTTGTCTCCTGGTATTTTTTAACAAAGCGAAAAGAAAGTTCTTTTAAATGAGAAATTTTAAATTAATCGTTTTTAATCTGACGTAATTTTGACTAAGCTATTCTTTCTCTTTTAAATATTCACGTGAAAATACTTTTGTTAGAAATGAAATATTATTTGCGTTTTCCTAACAAAAATAGTTGAAAAGATCCTCTCAAAATATCAAATAAATGTCAAGCACAATTTCTAAATTTAAACTGTTTTGCATATTATTTTGTGTTCATTTTATGTAATAACTGTAATGTGATGTAAATATGACTTAATTTCTCCTATTTAAGACTTCTAACGCATGTTAATGAATTTATTATTTTACAATATCCTTTCTCTTTTAAAATTCACGTGTATACTTTTTATGACGTAATTTTCAATAAGTT
The DNA here is from genome assembly GCA_963932465.1 of Maratus speciosus. Lineage (NCBI taxonomy): Eukaryota > Metazoa > Arthropoda > Arachnida > Araneae > Salticidae > Maratus > Maratus speciosus. The sequence goes on along the minus strand of OZ010795.1, from coordinate 326,429,671 downwards.
CCTACTTTTTATACGCAATTATTTAATTTTAATTTGAAAGTATCTTTTCTATTTATAATAGTCACGTGTAAATAAATTTTTAATTTGAAGCAAACTTTATTGTTTCCGTTGTTTATACAGTTGGCAACAGGTTAAATTAGTACAATTTTTTAAAATAAGTAAAAAATATCTCTGGAAATGCTGAAAATTTGAATTTAAAATAGAAATAAAACCTCGAAAAATGTGTCAAATTAAAAAAAATAAATGAATTCTGCACACCGGGAAGTTATAACGTATAAAATGATCTAAAAACTATTAAATTCAGATGTATAGTTTTTGCTCCTATAAAACTTTTTTAGTGGAATGATTTTATCCAACTTTAGCATTAAATATCTCTTAAAATAATTCTTCGATTTGAAAACTGTCTGCATCAGCGTGTTTATCAAACATTTCTGTATAATTCTACTGAATTTCATATTTTTGTATGCATTATTTTTCTTAATATTAACGAAGAAAGACCTCCGGTCACAAAAAATTCAAAACCGACGGTGACAGCGGTAGTTACTTTTTTTTAGAATAGAGAGATTTTAGAAAGTGATATTAATTTAAACTGTTGCCAACTGTATATATATATATATATATATATATATATATATATATTAGGTAGATTTCGTATGAAATACTACCTATTGGGATCGTTCTTATGTTGGAATTTCTGAAAAATTTTTGCAGATCTACACCGATCATGACCCCTAGAACCCAAAACCACCCTCAGTAAAAAACTTTATATATATATATATATATATATATATATATATATATATATATATATATATATATATATATATATATCTATCTATATATATCACTTTCTTCTGGACACGGTAACTTTCGTAATTCTGCACCAATCTCTTCCAAACTGATACATAAAATCAATGGGCATAAAATCTCGGTCAAGTTCGTTAATGGGCAAAATCGGACCAAGGGGAGGGAAATAGGGAGGGGTTTTGTGAAAACAGAAAACACCCCATAACTTCTTAATTTTTGTACCTATCAAATCAGTTTAAAGTTTTTATTACTTCTAAAAATAGGGCCAAAAATTTATGTATCACAGATATTTGATAAAGTTAAAAATGGGCTCAAGGGGCGCAAAAAATAGGGTTTTTGGGAGAAAAAAATTCATAACTTCGTCAATTCTCAAGATATCAAATTCAATTAATTTTATTATAAATCTCCTTAACATTATCTAAAACTTTTATATTCACAAGTTTTTGATAGGAGCAATTCGTACCGCAAAAAAAAATTAAAAACGAAAACAAAAAGGGCGTTTGAAGAAGAAAAAAATCCATAACTTCGTCAATTCTCAAGATATCAAATCCAATTAATTTTATCATGAATTTCCTTAATATTATCTACAACTTTTATATTCACAAGTTTTTGATAGGACCAATTCGTACCGCAAAAAAAATTAAAAACGAAAACAAAAAGGGGGTTTGAAGAAGAAAAAAATCCATAACTCCGTCAATTCAAAAGATATAAAATCCCCATGAATTTATCATATATCTTCTTAATATTGTCTACAACATCTATATAGACAAGTTTTGGATGGGACCAATTCTTAGAGCAAAAACAAATTAAAAATACATACCGGTTGAAGTAAAAAATGATCTTAGTAAGGGTGCATTCAAATCCAAACTGCTTATTTTCTGACTCATTTTACAATTCATTTTTGCTCTCAAAGGCTTCCAATTGGTACGTTTTCTTACTCAGAAACTATATAATGTACCGTAATGGTCGATTTTCTGATAGGGGCAGAATATATTTTTTTAAATGCTGTTAAAAAGAGCATTTTGAACCGAATTTACCGAAGCGGATTGTGTTGGAAAAATCATTGTATTAAGGATGCGCTTAAATCCAAACTGCTTATTTTCTGACTGGTTTTTAAATTCATTTTTGCTCTCAAACGCATTTAATTGGTAGATTCGCTTATTCAGAAACTATATAATGTACCGTAATAATCAATTTTTAGATAGAGGCAGAATATATTTCAAAAAATGATGTCAAAGTGGGCATTTTGAACGGAATTTCCCGAAGCGATTGTGTTAGAAACGAAAAATATTGTCCTTCTGAGAAAATAATTGTTTATATATCAAGTTTTAATTAATTGAACAAAAAATAAAAACACAGGTCGCTTATAAAAAATCACGTCAGCAAGTTTCATATTTTTTTTTTTATTAAAAATGAATCTGGAATTATGCCAGAAAATTTCGAGTTGTTGAGCATGGAAAAGTATTTTTTTGAATACCGCCCTAACATGATTCTGATAAAACCAGCTATTATATGAAAATGAAATAAAAACTCGTCAAGAGCGGCCAGATAAAATTGTTAAAGTGGATTTATCTATAATCATGATTTAGTTTTTGTTTGTGAAATTAGTATATTTGACTTCGAAATCTACCTCTGCCTGTAGGCCGGGCCGGCAGGGATTTTATAATATATACGTGTAAATAAATTAAAAATTTATTTACACGTGACTATTATAAACAGAAAAAAAATCTGGAATTAGAATTAAATAATTATCTTTCAAAAATATATATTCTAAAAACACACTCAAAATAAATATTAAACATTTAATTGCTAAAAAGGACGTCAAATGTTATATGTTTTTAGCAATTAAATGTTTAATACGTATTTTAAGTGTGTTTTTAGAATATATATTTTTGAAATATTTTTAATGGACGTATAAGAAAACTTCTGTTTATAATTTAATAAATAATTACGTACAAAAAGCAGGAACTTATTAAAAATTACGTCATAAAAACTATATTTACACGTGAATTTTAAGAGGGAAAGGAAATTGTAAAATAATAAATTCATTAACATACGTTAGAAGTCTTAAATAGGAGAAATTACGTCATATTTACGTCACATTACAGTTATTACATAAAATGAACACAAAATAATATTGCAAAACAGTTTAAATTTAGAAATTGCGCTAGACATTTATTTGATATTTTGAGAGGATCTTTTCAACTATTTTTGTTAGGAAGGCGCAAATAATATTTCATTTCTAATAAAAGTATTTTCATGTGAATATTAAAAAAAGATAGAATAGTTTGGTCAAAATTACGTCAGATTAAAAACGATTAATTTAAAATGCCTTATTTAAAAGAACTTTCTTTTCGCTTTGTTAAAAAATAGCGGGAGACAAAGACTCTGTTTACTTAATTCCTTTTATATAACTTATTTTGAAATGTTTAACTTATTTTACTTAATCAAAGACGAAAACAGCGATTGTATCTTTGATACTACTTAGTTATCCCGTAGACCAAAAATCTATCATTAGCCAAACTATAAGATTAAATGCCAATAATGGTTGATCGTAAATGTCACATTAACTTGACTTTAAGCAAGTTACACGTGTCTACGTCATCAAGTTATTTTTATTTCGACGTTTTATTTGTATTTTTATTAATGTTGCACTAATTTATTTGTTCTTTCGTTATTTAAAATAAAAATTATATCAATTTGCATAATTTGGCGAGTGGTTTGGCGATTTATATAATTTGGCGAAATTGGTCGACGGGATAATCAAGTAGTACCGCAGCGAATTTGGCCTTAAAATTCCCCAATCAAAGAGAAATGAATAGAAATCCGTTTATAGGGATATCGCCACTGTTTTTTAAATTATAATTCAATCTTCCGAAATCCTTTTAAAGTCGTAGCGTACTTTTAGAGTCTGCGGTGTCTGAACGGCGGTTGACGAGTATAGCTCGTAGGTGGCAGAGTCCCCTAGTTTTATAAAAGGTCCCTACTGTTCCACTAGATGCAGACACAGTTTTTCATGGCAGTAAATCAGACATCTAATTTTCGATTATTATTAGGTTGAGCAAAAAGTTCTGGGAAATTTTTAATGTAATAGTTATCAGAACTTGTATCGTATATAGGTGTACTAGTGGTACAGTCCAGAGGTGGCTACATCCAATATGACCTCTTTCGATCAATGCAACACTTTTTCAAGGACCGTCGATTTGAATCCTTTAATGAAGTTGAAGAAGCATGTCAAGAGTTTTTCGATTCGAAGGAGCCACCATGATACTTCCAGCAACTCCGGAATCTGGCAGAACGATGACAGAAAGTCGTGGACTATGATGATCTCTACTTTGAAGAACAGTCCTTGTTGCTTTTGTTGTTAATTTGCGCATAACAACGCAACTTTCACAAATTTCGCAGAACTTTTTGCTCAATCTAGCACTAGATGTCCTACTGTTGCTCTGAGACGACGATATAGCTGACTTTTTCGCCGATAACTTTCTGAATTTATACGATGTTTGATTGGTCGTTTTGTATAACTTGCCCTATATAGTTGACACTAAATTATGAATAAAATATTGTCCTATCACTTGCGCATGCGCAGTTAAAAATTTTATACAAATGCTCATATTTTGTCACATATTCATTTTCTGATTGCAGTATAATATTTCACCCGAATTTTGTAGAGTTGTTTTTTAAGAGCGGCGATAGATTTAGTTAAGACATGCAATGTTTCAACCAAATAAATGAAAAACATACCGAAATAGTTTGAATTTTTAAAAGAAACGTTTATATCTTCATGAATATCCATGCTATTGTTACGCAAATGACTACACGCGTTGTACACAGATTATTTCGATATTTTTATCATATAGAGATATCCTAAATATTATTATCTAATTTATTGTTAGCCCCTAATTGCTTTCGTTCTGAATCTGTACTGAAAAACATGAGATTAAACGTACTCTTATCTTTGAAGGTCAAGAATAATCCATCAAGTAGTCTTTTAGAATTTCAGCAAAATGTTTAAAATCGAAAGTGTTCCGATACTTTTGATCAGATAACGCGAGTGTTAAAAATTACAGTTATTAAACTATAAGGTTTTACTGAAAATATCAAGTATGAGAGCAAAATAAAAATAGGCTATAATTAATACTCAGCGTGTTCTGTATCGCAGTCTAGTTCGGTGAATGAAGCCAAATTTTGTTGGATAATTACACGAGATGGGGAAGAATGATTCCACGCAAAAAGAATTAATTCCAAAAGTGACAGCTAAGAGATATGTAGCGCTGTGTAATAGAAGAGAGTTTTAAAAATGCAGAATCAATGTTGAAATAAAATTATCTTATTTAGCACGTTCAATTCAGGTTCAATGTGGCCACCGTATTTTGTGGAACACATATTTCATTCTGTGTACATCATTCACAACAGCAGAAACTAACATGTCTGCAGGAATGTCCCTACAGCCCTTGATATTTTATCCTTCAACATAACTAGATCCGGGTCATCTCCGAGATAGATCTTAGACCTTATGTAACCCCATAACCAAAAGTCGCACGGGGTAAGATCAAGGGACCGAGGCGTCTATGTAGTTGGAAAGCAGCTACTGTGCTCGCAAAGCAATGTTTTGGGGCTCCATCTTACACGAAAATGATTTTCTCCAGGCATTGTTTTTGCTGAAGTGACGGAATGATAAAGTTATTTAACATGTGACATATTTCCCTCCAGTAACAGAACAAGTTAGCAGTCCTTCCTAGGTAATCTTTTCATAGAAGTATGGACCTATCATCATTTCTGCTGTAAAACTACATCAAACAGTTACCTTTTGAGAATTGTAACGGAAATTCTTTGAATGCATTTGGTGAATTGTAATCCAAATTTCGTTAGCGCTGGGCATTTGCACATCTATTTAAGTAAATGTGGTGACATATAATTTTTAACAGTGTAGCAAGTGTACCTTCTTTTACTTAATTTTCAATACATTAATTCTTGATTATTACTAATACTTTTTTTCCATTCTTTCAGGTAATTTTTGGAGGTGGCCGAACTATGTTTAAGCCCGACACCTACAAAGATCCTGCAAACAACAAAACGGGATTCAGGAAAGATGGTCTTGATTTGATAGAATACTGGATAAATGAAAAAGCAAACAGGAATGTACGTGCTCGTTACATTTCGACGGCGGAGGAACTAGCTTCCATAAGCAAAGGCTCTGTTGATTACTTGCTGGGTAACTTGTATATTTATCAGCAAATGTAATTGATCCGAGTGATCTAAATGTAATAGATAAGTAATTTTTTTAACAAAAAGTGAAACCGACTTTAAATGTCTATTTGTAAATGCTCGACTTGCTTGAAATTTTGAACTACACTCATGATACCAACATTGCCATTTTTTTATTATTTACTTATTTCTCTGCAGTTGGCATATTTTAGCGAGGGTAGCATGACACATAAGTAATTCTCTTTTTTACCCGACTGCCAAGAAAGGTTATGTGTTTCACGGGTATCTGGGTATGTGGATTTCTTTATACCCTCGAAACATCCCAACGGTTGGATGGATTTTAATGAATGAGGTCTCTATCGATTCGTCTTAACCATCCAATGGTTATAGGTTAGGTTTTGTTTTTATAAACTCAAAATGGCGGCTGTAAAATATAAAATGGCAGTAACGACGAAAAAACATTTTTACGCACCCTATTGAGTGGCATATTATTGGATAGGTCTTTCAAAATGAAGACTATGTTTCATTGACTATTTTACAGTCAGAAGCTCCGTTTAAATATTATACAACCTGGAAGTTGTGCAGGTAGGATCTCTAGCTTTGCATCAACTCTAATCATCATAGACATCTATATAGGCCTCATCTAAGCAATGTTTATAGATAGGAACTAGCAATTAAACACAACTTAAAAGTCATCAATACAAGTTAATTAAAAAAATCAGGCAAGTAATATAAAAAGTAGTTTCACATTGATGAGAAATAATTAATTAGTTCGCTTTTTATGCAGTCGGGTTATTTGATTTTTTAAATTTAATTTTTAAAAAGTATTTAACGCTCCTGTTGACGTAATTAAATTTATTGTAATCTTTTCACTTTCACGGATTACTCTGAAAAAACTATTGCATACTCGTATAAAAACATGAAAACTGGTAGCTTTATAGAAAAATGTATGATAAACATGTTGAAGCAGACAGTTTTTTAAAATCGAAGAATTATTTTAAACGCTATTTAATGTTGAAATCGGTCAAAAGAGTTCAGTTAATAAGTTTTTTTTTAGATAAAAAACTGTGAATAACAATTTAATCATCTTTAACAGGCATATACTTGATTAGATTGTGGTGGGTAGTGTTAAATATTTTTTTTAATTTTGCCTCATTATTTCAGGGTTTTTTTTTTTCATTTTTTTAATCTGATACAGATTTAATTTGTAGTTTGAAATAGCTGCCGATCTTAAATCTAGTCCGATATTTAAAAAATCCAAACACTTTTCAATAGAAAAATATATTTAATTTTTAGTATTTAATACACGTGATTGCAAGTTTACTTTTCAATACAAATTAATATTAAAAAAGAAAGAAAACTTTGAAATAATTAAAGTATTACGTACAGAAAACACTCAATGTTGAAAGTTACGTCATATTTAAAACGATAGATTTGAAACGTCATATTTAAAACTGTTTTCGTAAAAGAAAACTTTTCTTCTAGACATAATAAAAGTCCGGGAAGTAGCGACACTTTTTACTTAACCACTTTATACAAGTTATTTGTCAAATTTGTAATTGATCTTATTTAATCACGTAACCTCCGTCGGATGCGGTCTTGGGAACCGAAAAATCTCTCATTCAAAGACAAATGAATGGCAACCCGACTACACTAGATCGTCACTAGTCGTGATAATATCTTTCAATCGGACAATCTTTTTAAAACAGAGCAAATTAGCGTGGTTTAGAGTCTGTGGGGTCTGGGAGGTGGATGGTGGACGTAGCTCGTAGGGAGCAGAGCCCCCAATATTAAAAAAGAAACCTACACGAAACAATATTTATAGCTTAAAATCTTCCCTGATATACTAAAATTAGAATGTAAAAAGTTACATTCATATCTGTTCAGCATTTGTTGATAAAATGACGGAAATACACACACACACACACACACACACACACACATATATATATATATATATATATATATATATATATATATATATATATATATATATATATGAATACGCATCCATAACGGTCAAAAACAGAAACCCCCTTTTTTAAGTCAATTGAAAACGTAAAGATTCAATAATCCGAAAAATATAGACAGTAAGTAGCAACATACGGTTTTCGCAGAAATGCACAAAAGGCAGGTCTTTTTTCAATAACAAACATTTATACTGTGCAATTAGTTAAATTTTCCCCCAGGAAGAGACACGAATCAGCTGATTAGTAGTTTGTTCAGCGGTGCAGTACAGTTCGCAGTGCAGCTATGATAACAAATGTTCGGTGTAATGGCTGTCAGACATGGCTGTACACTTTGTTCGGAATCAAAGATTTCTACTGTCATTCCTCTCACATGAAGGTTTAAATAGCATTTGGCCCCACTCCGGAACATATAGAACACTAACTATGGATTACAAATGCAACTATTCTAACTGTACGTTTTTCAGATTAAGTAAAATAATGCTATAAAAGTGATAAAATATCTTTATTAAGATTGACGATCGTTTCGTCGCACCAACGGCGACATTTTCAAAATCATTTATGATAGAAAATATTTTCACATAATTTAAAAAGCAATAAACATAGTAAACAATGTCAGGAGACTTAATGCATAATGAAAAACATTGCAAGCATTAAATTAAAATTAAATTAGTTATTTGTGAGCGTGGATTAATTTTCATATTAATTTAACAAAACAATAACATGTTAAACAATGTCACGAGACAACATGCATAATGAAAAACATTGCAAAACATAAAATAAAAATAAAATTATCTTGGCTATTTGCGAGTGTGGATTAATTTTTACTATTGTTATTAAAATTGCATAGCATCTCTTTCCAAATTTTAGGTAAATCAAGGGACGCTTTTAGTACGTTTTTCTTCATTAAAAATTATACTGGTGTAAAGCCTGCTACTTTAAGATCACTTTTGTGTGTATATATATCCTCCTGAGACCCAAGCAAAATGTAATGCATAATTTTTTTTTTAAATATGAGTTTTTTTTCAACAAATCGGCATCAAAAATGACGTTTTTAAAGAAATTAATAAATTTCGATTTTTTAATTTTGTTTTACAGCACATCCATCTAAATTTCTAAATGGATGTTCAGGCCATAACTCGCTTTAAAGTAATTTTAAAAAAATGCGAGAAGTATGGGAATGAATAGAATTTATTATAAAGAACATGAGGCAAGTATTAACATCTGATTTAAAATTGCAAAATAAAAATAGTTTAAACAAATTAAAATAACATAAAAACGAAAATTACCAGCAGAACGTGGAATTCCAACTTGACTCATTTATTACGCCATTTTGTAAACAAAGTAGTTACCGTTGCCAAAATCCGAATGCTGATTTTTGATTCATACATTACCAAAACCAACTGGTTTTATTGCTACAATGAAATTTAACGCAATAGGAGAAAGCAAAACATCCATTTAAATGGATGCCAGGTCTCAGGATGATATATATATATGTATATATATATATATCATCATCATCATCAACCGTTTTCAATCCACTGCTGGATGTAGGTCTCCCCCAGATTTTTCCAATGTTTTCTGTTTAGTGCTTTAGTCATCCAATTTACAGCGGCTACTTTTCTGATTTCATCACTGCACCTTACTTGAGGTCGTCTTCTTGGCCGTTTTACATCTCTGGGATACCAGTGTATGGTGTTTGTGCTCCATCTATTGTCTTGTCTTCTTGCAATGTGCCCAGCCCATTTCCATTTTAGCCGTTTAATTCTTTCAATGATGTCAAAAACTTTCGTCTGACTTCTTATCCAGGTTATTCTTTTTCTGTCTCTTCTAGTTATACCTAGCATACATCTTTCCATACTTCTCTGTGTTGTTTGTAATCTTTGTACCATCCGTTTTGTTAGCGTCCATGTTTCTGCTCCATAAGTTAGCACAGGCAAAACACATTGGTTAAATACCTTTCTTTTCAAACAAAGGGGCATGCTACTCTTCAGTATAATATTGTTCTTCCCAAAAGCACTCCATCCATTTCTTATTCTTCTATTGATTTCATTCATGATACTATTATCTGATGATGTTTCCTGCCCAAGGCACACATAACTTTGCACTTCTTTAATTTCAGTGTTGTTGTAGACAATTTTCTTTTTTGATGCAAATGAATTGAACATCACCTTAGTCTTTTCCAAGTTTATTTTTAATCCCACATTAATGCTAGCTTCTGCCAACTCTTTTAGCATATTTTCCAATTCTTCAGGACTGTTACTGAAAATTACAATGTCGTCAGCGAATCGGAGATGACTTAAATATTCCCCATTTATTCTAATCCCTTTGTTTTCCCAACCCAGCTTCTTGAAAATATTTTCTAAGACAGACGTAAAAAGCTTAGGCGAAATGGTGTCTCCTTGTCTTACCCCTCTTCCAAGCTTGATCTTTGCTTTTCCTTTGTCCAAGCGGATGGTTGCTGTTGCTTTCTTGTAAATCTTCTTTACAATATTGATGTAAGGTTTGTCTATACCAATGTCCTCCAGAGATTCTACTACTGCTGATGTGTAGACCGAATCAAATGCTTTTTCATAATCAATAAAGGCAAGGCAAAGAGGTAAATTATATTCCTTATGTTTTTCAATGAGTTCCCTTACCGTTTGGATATGATCCATTGTGCCGAATCCACTTCGGAATCCTGCTTGTTCTCTAGGTTGAGCTGAGTCCAGAGCTGATTCAAGTCTTGTCGTTAAAACTTTGGAGAAAATTTTATAAATCACTGATAGTAAGCTGATCGGACAGTAGTTTTTAATGTTTTCCTTCTCTCCTTTCTTGTAAAGTAGCACCATCACAGCATTATTCCAATCTTCTGGCACATCTGACTTCATGAGACATTTGGAAAACAGTAAGGATAGCATATTTGCAAATTCTTCTCCTGCTTCTTTGATAAGGTCGATTGTAATTCCATCTTCTCCTGGGCATTTACCTTTTTTCATAAATTTAATGGCTTGTAAAACTTCGTCTGTCATCACTGGGATTATGGCTTCGGTTTCTGTTAAGTTTTCTGTGGATCATATAGGTTGATTTCTCTTTGGTCTTCACATTTATATAAATCGTTATAGAATTTTTCGACAATGTGTACTATTTCTTTATTGATTTTGTTGATTGTTCCATCTGCCCTCTTTAGTGCAAAAATACCTTTTCTTCCAACACAAAGTTTGCGCCTAGCTGATTTTAAACTTTTGTTATCATCTAGAAATTTCTTGACAAGATCAGAGTTAAATTTTCTGATATCTTCTGTAACACATTTTCTTACCGTTTTACATAATTCAGCATATTCAACTCTCGATTTAGGATAGTTTTTCTTTATTTTAAATTTTCTGCGTTTCTTCATCAATCTTCTTGTTTCTTCTGTTATTTTCTTTGTCTGCTTTACTTGTGCATCGCCGGCTATCTTATTTGCAATATCTTGTAGAGTATTGGTTAGTTTCTTGTTCACTACTGTAACATCTTGCTCTTCTTCTAAAGTTGATTGAAGTACTTGGAAACGGTTTTTAAGTTCCAAATGGAATTCTTCTTTATGTTTCTGGAGATTATTTATATCGATTGATTTCTTTGAGTGTTGCAAAAGCTTCATTCTTTCCACTTTAGTATTTAACAGCAGTTTGCATCTAACCAACCTGTGATCACTTCCTGTATTGAAGTTATTGAGAACGCTGCAATCCTGAATAAGATGCTTTTTGTTTGTTAAGATGTAGTCGATTTCACTTGTTGAGCCATTTGCACAACGCCATGTCCATTTCCTTTGTGGCTTTTTCTTGAAAAATTAATTCATGATATCCAACTGTTCACATTCTGCAAACTCAATCAATCTGTTTCCTCTTTCATTTCGCATCCCATATCCATGATTTCCTACTGATAACTCGCCTTTCTCTTTTTCTCCAATTCTAGCATTCCAGTCTCCCATTATTAATTTTATGTAGCATTTTCCCTTTTGATGCATTGAAGCTACTTCTTCATAGAAATCCTCAACTTCTTCATCAGTATAGCTTACTGTTGGTGCATAAACTTGGGTAATTTGCAGCTTGTATCTTCTGGACACCTATATTACTAACCTTGCAACTCTATCTGATGCACTATCATATTCTACGATGTGATTCTTTCACCTTTTATGAATAAGAAATCCCACACCACTTGTTCTTCAATCTTCTGTGCCTCTGTAGTATAATACATGCCCGCTGGCAAGATCTATCTTCTCTTCTCCTTTTCTTCTTACTTCACATAATCCTAAGATGTCCCAGTTGATTCTTTCTAATTCTTCAAGTTCCTGTAAACGATTTTCCGAAGATAAGGATCGTCCATTACAGTGGCGTGGCGTCCGGTCATCGCTGGATGCGGCGATGACCAAGCAATATTTTAAAACTCTACGATCCAGTTTTAGCAGAACATTTGGAGTTCATGTATAAGTGAAGGTAAGATTTAAAGTTTCTTTTTTGAACATTCAACCATTGAATTTTAGAGTTAATAATTTTTCACCACAAACTTAAATAATTGCGATGACCACCAAAAATTTTCACGCCACGCCACTGGTCCATTATACGTAGCCAAGGTCATCAACTTATGGCAGCCTAGCCGAGCCCGGTTATTCTTAGCACCCTCTGTCTTCATGTCTTTCTGATCGCTGCCGTAACCAGGAACATTCAGACCGCCGGGAATTAAGGGCCGTGATTTATTTTGTGAATTCATGGTAAAATAAGGGGGGTAGTTGGCCAAATTCCTCCACGCTGGCCAAGCTGGTTGGAGGAAGACCATCCGCGTTCGTTCCCCATGCACTAGGTAAGGGTACTAACAGGCTGCACCGGTGGAAGTTGCGGATTGGACATGAAGTCTCCGCTCCCAGTCGATTCCTTTAAGTCCTCCTCGAAGGCAATTAAAGGGTCTTCTCCTGGTTAATAAGCAGAGGCTATTAAACAGCCCATATATATATATATATATATATATATATATATTAATGACAACATTCGAATTTTCGAATTGAATTTACCATTTGATTAGACAAACTTTAAACGACAAATTCCATAAACATAAAATTAATCTTATCATCGGGAAGCTCAGAACAAGAAAATTGTTCGTAGTCTCTATCGCATAACCCCTCTGACTGTCTGATTGGTGGCACTTGCTGCCTGGTAACAGCAGTTCTGAAACAAAAAAACAAGAATTTAAAATGAACAATGTTTCTTTAAAAAAGAAAAATAATAATTACAAAGACTTTAAATGGTTCACAAGATAAGTACATGTATTCCCTCTATATTTGAAGTCGACAGCTGAATTATTAACTTTCCCACAATGCCCACAGTTCGAAACTCAACATTTTGAGGAAAACACATTTGAATGTTTTGGTAGAGAAACTCACACTTCCAGGCAACAAAAACTTGTAAAAGGCAGGGGGGGGGGGGTATCTTTTTTTTAATTGCGTCATAAGTAAGCAGTGATCGTAGGAAATGGAAAGAAGTGCAGATTTTTTGAAGCTAAAAGAAAAAAAAAGATTTTTTGTTGGTTTTATACGAACATCCACCCTTTAAATTCTGCTTTATTCTCATTCCCATGAAAATTGCATCTTTCTATTGTCTTTGAATTATTGAATTTTTTTACTTATTTATTTATTGTTACATTTGATTCACTTTGAACTTTACTAAGGATAAATCATTACTTGATCGAACGTTATGTATTCACGATTTGGTACGAATTATTTCATCTGACATTTCGTATATTTAACATGCAGGGCCTTTTTAAGGGCTGATGGATCTACTGATACCACTGGACACTGCTGATGGATCTTCTAACTTGCATTTTCGATATAGACTGTAACGAGTTAATATATAATGCAATATTCGTCAAATTGATGCGACGAACCTATAATTAACGAACTCTCAATTTTTCTTTTTTCGTAGTTTTCCTTTTGTCTTTAAAATGCTCTTTATACACACAGAAATTACATTTTATTATTTAGAAATCAATATCGAAAGTGAAAGAGCAATTTTAGTGCTGTAATAGTACAAGCATGCACTGTGGTAGTCGCAAAAGAACCAGAGTACGCTATAATTAGAAGGTATACTCTGGAGTTGTGAACATTCATGGCTTGAGTATACACTATAGCTTTATTTGATAAACAGAGGGTATACGGAGCTTCTTAAACATATCCAGAAGGTACACGGCATACACCTCCTTATACCCTCCACTACACCCGTAAGCATATGCTATAGCGAGTAAACAGTTGAGAATATCATTTTAAAGATCAGTGAAAACTCTTCCACCGCGAATTTTCATTCAATAGATTTCTATCTTTTGGAAAATTGTCATATATGTTTCTAGTGAAACAAGATAGGATTTATTTATTTATTTCAGAAATATTGATATCTCACTGTTCAGTGTAACTTTAGGTAACGATATTTGGGGTTTAAAACTATTTTTTGCTTTGAATTCTCCCTCCCCACTTATCCGATGCCATTTTACTAAGAATTCATACATTTTAAAATGAAACATATTGTGGCGACCGGTTCTGGTTCAGTGGATTTCTTAGTTAATTAATGCTATCTTAAAATAAATGAATTGACACTTACTCAGTGAAGTCCACGGGATATCATTTTCTCTCTTTCTTTTAATTGGAAGATACATATTTACAGCTATAATACACTATGATACATTTTATTTGCAGTAAAAGCGAAAACGTGTTCTTAAAAACATTCTTTCAACATTCACTACCTCGTACAGAGAGAGATGAGTCCAGGAGGCGAGTAACGCCACGTAAACAATAGAGCCACCGCCATCCCTTTATCGCCCAATTGGCGTCGAAATATATAATTCTCCACACACTCCCCACCTGGACTCATGAGAGTACATAATGATAAATCAACATAAACATTCTTATAATAAACATAACCTTAATTCACAACTCAAATGATAAAATAGAAAAATTTCAATCTACAGGTGTTGAAGTATAAAGAATTAAACATAAAATAATAAAGTTATGATCAATATATTTAAAAAATGACACTCTCATAACATGTAGCTACATGAACATATCTGGTCAGATATTTTACCTGAATAAGATTAACTGAATATATATATTATGCATAATATAAACAAATTAAATACCATTATTAATTCAATAACCTTTTCAATTTGAAATAAGGTACAATTATGCATAAAATGAAACATTTTTACTAAATGGATAAACAACAAATTGCAAAACCCACACACAAAAAAAAAAAAAAAAAAAAGAAAAAAAAAATTTCCAACTATGAATTTATAAATCAAACACATTTTGATATTCAAACACTAGTAGAAAAAATAAATTTCAAATCAAACACTGAAATCATTTATCATTCAGCAATCTAGTTCAAAAGGATACAAAAGTTGTACTAGTTTTCTTAGCAGTCCTTTGGCAGTTTTTATTATGCAAGCACAAATAAGTTTATCTCTGCTAAGAATGACTTTCTTAACTATTCCTAAGTCCCACAACAGTTTAGATTTAGCAGTACCATCTACTAAGACAACATCTCTAATTTTTAAGTTTTTGTGTCTCTCCGGAGTTTTAAATTGATGAATTGAACTAAAATTCAATAAGTATTGTTCCTTCCTCTTAATCCACAGCCATTTCAACAACTTACTTTGATATCGTTTTCTCCTTAACAAAGTTTCTTTGATAGAAATTTTCTTTCCGAATTCGGCAAAACGTAGAGCAAAACTAATGTTTTCTCTTCTTAGTTGAAGAAAATAAGCCGGTATAAGTGGCACTGGTTCGCCGAAATCACTTGTTGTATAGGTTAGTGGTCTCACATTTATTATGGCTTCTATTTCTGTCAAGATTGTTGCCAATTCTTCAAATGTGATGAGAGTTCTTCCTAAAATTTTCCTATGGGGTTCATTTACACTTTTTACGAGCCTTTCGTAAAACCCTCCCCACCATGGGGCACGCTCGATGATAAATTTCCATGTCACACCCTTATTTGATATAAAATCCTGAAGCTCTTGATCTTTAATGATTTTTTCCTTATAATTTTTCATTTGTACTTCTTTGATCGACAATTCTTCAGCTTCTTTCAATTCTTCAGCAGATAATGCACCCTACACTAATTGGATTTTAATGGACTTTACCATGTGACGTCAATGTAGGTATATAAAAGGAAAACACCAATAAGCGTGCTGAATTTTTGAACACTGCTTCCCCTTCGTCCAATAAACAGTCGTTTTTGGAGGCTATATATACCTACAGAAGAGTGCCTTTTGCCATTCCTGAGTGAAGTCCATTGGACTTCTTAGATTGAAAACAAATCTTTTAATTCTTGCCACTGTTCTAATTGCCTTCAAGAAAGAACTAAAACGCTCAATCTCTATAAATGGTTTCTGTTGTTCTAATGAACAAAGGTTTTGGAAAATTACTTTTCCTTTAGCTTCTAGTTGTTTCATATCTTCATCTACTTCTCTGTCTTCCTTGGGCAATAAATTTCAATCTTTAATTAACAATAGAGGCCCTGACCACCATAGATAATCGCTCTTGAGGTCGAGAAGAGAGAGTCCTCTTATAAGTCGGTCAGCAGGATTTGAGCTACCGGGACAATGTTGCCAGTTCATCGGATTTGTTAAATTTTGTTTGTCCGTTTCAATAACAGGGTGCTGGGGTAAATAATATGCCAAATTATCATTGGTCGAATTTATTTCCTGGGGTTCAACAACTTGTACTATTCCCAAAGCCTTATATTCATTAATGATATCTTTATATTCTTTAAACAATGCAGGATTATTCACAACTCGTTTAATTAAACTTTCAAATCTCTTTTTGGCAATACCATAATTATTAGGAAGATCAAGATTATCATATTTCATAGGTAGTTTAACTTCATATCTGTTGTTCTTAAATTTAACGGAATTTTCAAATTGTTCTAATATTTGTTTATCACACAAATCTTTGTTCGTATTATCTTCTTGAATCCCCAACCCTTCTATAGTCGAGAATTTTTCAAGTTGAACTGAAATTTTATCATCTTTGTTATTATCCCAAATAGATATGTACAGTCGTGAAAAAAAAAGTAAACACTCCCTACTAACTCCTCAACAAATTATCGTAGACGAAAGCTACTGGCACCGAACGATTGGAAATAAAGTGTACTTTTAAATGACGTATATAAAATTTTCTTAGGGGGCCATCTACATATTAAAACGAATCCAAGCTTCATTTTCTTTCAATGGCAATATCCAATTTTAACGAGATATTTCAAATCTTTGGTTCAAACTATGCCTAGACACCGAATTTCAAGTCATTTCAATGATAAGTTTTTGAATTATAAACATTCAAAATTTAGTGCTTCTAATGTTAAATTACATTTTCATATTTTTATTTATAACTTCTGAAATTATGATCCTAGTGTTCTAATTTTTTGTGTAGCAATAATACTTATATACCCAAACATAAATACGTTGAATTTGCATTTTTTATAATTTTCTGATATGAATTATGAATTATGAAATTAATATTAAAAAAAATTATGAATTTCAACCTACAGTTTTTTTTGATGGATTCAGATTTATTAAGTCCTACTTTATGGAAATCCAAAATTTCACATTTTTCTTCCAAGTAGTTTTCAAATTATGTTTAAAAAAACGGCAAAATGATGGTTTAAGGGGCCGTCTATGATAGAAGTGACTAAATATTTTGAAATTTCTTATGCTGTCCTGTAATCTAACACGCTTCATTGACTCCTTGAGTGGCGCTTCAGGTGCCTTGATCAAGAAGGGAGCTCTCTCGGTTAACAATCGAGTACCGAACTTCAATTTGGATACAGCCCTTAAAATAAGCTCGTTTTAAAATAATTAATTTCTCGGAAACTTATGGTACGAATTGCATAAAAATTTATTTTAAGACTAATTGAAGAATATAGAGTTCATTTATGCTGTCAGAATTGTGTACTGCTATTGAAAAAAACAAAGTTATGGTTCATTTTAATATGTATATGGCCCCCTAAGTAAATTTTATATACATCATTTAAAAGTAGACTTTATTTCCAATCGTTCGGTACCAGTAACTTTCTTCTACGATAATTTGCAGAGAAGTTAGTAGGGGGTGTTTACTTTTTTTTTCACGACTGTACATAGCGCTTACTAAATTATTTCTATTAACTTCTTCTGAGAATTTGCCGTGAAGTGTCCAACCTAATTTAGTTTCATTCAGAACAAAAGTTGGTGAAACACGTTTATATTTTCCTGTCATAATTGACCAATAGTAATCGCTACCAATCAATAAATCTATTTCATTATCACCATCATCTAATTCATTAGAAACGTCTGATAACTCTATACCCATATTTTTAATTTTTTTATATAACTCTGAACTTGGCGCTCGTATTATATCGGAACAGATTTTCGCCGTTTCTAATGCTTCCAGACATATTATATTGTCCGAATTATTGTCTTTTAGGAAAATCTAGGTTAAATAAATTTTTTGGGGCCACATTCAAAATTGACCTTTATTAATTTTCTTTTTAAATTCAGTTATGGAAATATACTAATTTCTTGTGATTTTAAGCAAAACCTCTTAATGTTCAAATTCTATTTTTATTGATTTACAACGAAGAATTGTAGTTAAATACATAAATTTTTCTGAGTATGGATAAAACGTTTTATACTTGTTATCAGTCCGATCTGAAATTCCTCTCTCCCTGGAATGCATACGTGTTTTCAAATTTCTCATCAGAAAATTACTTTTTATTATTTTAATACTCTTTTATTTAACTCAACCTGGTTTTTGTATGTAAAGATAGAATTATAATGGATTGTGTACAAAGGTTTGTTTCCTATGTTAATATTTTTATAACCCAATTATTAATTAATACATTAATTTTAAGGTATTTTTCCGTTAGCACGCCACAAATGATAAATTCCCAAATATTCTCTGTAACTCGTACAATTGTATACGAGTTGAATGAATAATGGATTTGATAGTGCGCCTAGAATCGATCGCCAAAATATGTCAAAAATCTTTAAAACTTCAACAATGAAAAATTCCATGATTTAAAAAGTAGAAAATAAATTGTAAATAAAAAATAAAGTGTGTAATATTTTCGAAAAATAAGTTTTTATCAATTAATAGTTTCACATTAATTTACGATTATATGTTGAGCAATCAATTTATTTAAACTATATTTTTAGGATTTCTAATGTTTCATTTTTTTTCTTTCCTGCAGCCCTATCTCATATAAAAAACAGAACAAAAATTATATATTTTTTCTTTCTTGCGCTTTCTACCAAGCGTTAAAAAAAAGCAGAGAATTTTTCATAATCGAATGAACCTTATGCGAGGCTAACAAAAAAGACAGGCTACCGTGGTGGGTCCGATTCTTCTTTTTTTTATAGACCGCTGGAGTCACGCGATGCTCAAATGCGCCAATGAAGGTGTGCGAAAAGAGCATCATGTGACTCCAGCGGTCTGTAAAAAAAGAAGAATCGGGCCCACCGCGGAAGCCTGTCTTTCTCTTTAGCCTCGGACCTTATGCAGATGACGTCAGACGCCAGAGCTGACGGTATGTTGATCTGTTATTCTAGCTATTGCACCCTGAGAATGCCAGTAAGCACAGGCGCAAACACCGCTAGCAGAAGACTTTAGCCTTGATCCAGGTTGAGTGCATACATTTTAACAGAAATTTTGCAAACTTAGGGAATTTTCTCGCATACAGAACAACAATTTTAATTTATATTACAATATATCAAGTATATGCTGCTACAACAAAGAAGCATTGATAACGCACACTCCATAGACTGCTATGTCGAACACCGCCAGCAGACAAATTTTAGCCTCGACCTCAGGTCGCGTGCATAAGATCCATTCGTACGGCCAAATCAATGTATTGAAACCGGTTTTATGGAGGAAAAAGATGAATTGCAGTCAAAACATTAGGTGTTGTTTTCAAGATGACCATTGAATGGGGATAAAACTGTTTTTAAAAAAATATTTTTACTTTTAATATTTATTGATTTTTAGATATTTTTGTTTATTTATTTTTTAGATATATTTATTTTTATTTGTTGAATTTTATTTATTTATTTTTATTTATTTATTTATTCATTTACTTACTCAACGGAACTTTAAGAACACCCTTCTCAAGTGATGTCTCTTGGCGGTTTATTTAGCAAAATATTTCTGAAATATATTTAATAAGCTTAATTTTACATTTTATGTATATTAAAATGCTATTCACAGCTGATCAGTTTACCTAAGATTTTAAAGCTTACAATAAAATTAAGCATGTATTTAAGAAATATATCATCAAATAAACCGAAGAAGAGTGTCTCTTAAGAAGAATGTTCTTAAAATTCTGAGCTACAAAACAAAAAAAAAAAAAGAGCGAGAAAATAAAATTTTTTAACTTACTGATGAAAAATTTGAAAACATTTGAATGCATTCCATGGTTTTATAGATAGGAGAAAGGAATTTGAGATCCCATTGATAACCAGCCTTAACACTATTCTCGGAAAAATGTATTACAACTTTCAAAAATAACAGTAGTAAAAAGGCAAGCTCCTGTTTTTCTTTACGATTCCCTGACATTCAAATATTTTTTTATTATATTTATTGAATTATTGAAATTCATTTTCAATTCATACCAATTTACGTATTCAATTATTGAAATTCATTTTCAATTCAATTCAATTTATTTATTCAATTATTGAAATTCATTTTTAATTTATTTATTCAATTATTAAAATTCATTTTTAATTTATTTATTCAATTATTAAAATTCATTTTCAATTTATTTATTCAATTATTGAAATTCATTTTCAATTTATTTATTCAATTATTGAAATTCATTTTCAATTTATTTATTCAATTATTGAAATTCATTTTCAATTTATTTATTCAATTATTGAAATTCATTTTCAATTTATTTATTCAATTATTGAAATTCATTTTCAATTTATTTATTCAATTATTGAAATTCATTTCAATTTATTTATTCAATTATTGAAATTCATTTCAATTTATTTATTCAATTATTGAAATTCATTTTCAATTTATTTATTCAATTATTGAAATTCATTTTCAATTTATTTATTCAATTATTGAAATTCAGTTTCAATTCATTTCAATTTATTTATTCAATTATTGAAATTCAGTTTCAGTTCATTTCAATTTATTTATTCAATTATTGAAAATTTGTTAGAGTATTTAATAACCCAGATTATGCTAATTTGGAGCTGGGCTATTGAGGGCCTCTAGTCCAGGCTCCGATAAATTTATATTAAGAGTTACGCATTGTGCAAAATTGAATTAAAGTAAATATATATATATATATATATATATATATATATATAAATTCTATTTACAATTTCAAAATTGAATTTAAAAAAATCACACTCGTAGTCGGTAGGATTCGAACCTACGCGGGAAGTTCCCAATGGATTTCTAGTCCATCGCCTTAACCACTCGGCCACGACTACACAGAAAATGTGTGCACAAAACTGCATAAATAACCCAAATTATTGCTCACCTGTCAAAAGAATCTACACCTATTTTTCATTTTTTTTCCTGTTCACTTCATTGAGAACTACTGCAAAATTTCCGTTAAATCCTCGACTGTGCAAAAACATCAAAGGTGTATTCAAAAGGTTGGGTCCATGGGAGTCCCCACACACATAGATTTATACAAAGAGAGTGAAAAATAAGTATGAAAGTAAAAATAGTTTTTTACTTTTGTATGTCTTCGAAGTTTATCATAAAATTACGCCTATTTTCATGACAGCAATTCATGTTCTTTCAAAAACAATTTCGTCACTATACGTTAGTTTGGCGTAGGCCCGATTATGAAAAAATCATCGGTTTGAGTTATGTTTCGTAGAGGACGTCGCGCGAAGTAGTGAACTCATTAACCATTTGGAAAAATGGTTATTGTCCTCAGTCAAGGTAGGAAATCAAAAACATATCTGAAGCAAGTGTAAAAAGTAATATTGTGGGATGTTTAGAAGTTTAAGAATGAAATTTCATTTAAAATTGCTCCAGGAATATTAATGTTTAATCCATGGCGCAGGTAATGTATGACCAGCTCCGCAGAAGTTTAAAAATTTACAGTACCGAAAAATGTAATCCATGGCGTACGTAATGTATGATAAACTCCGTGCGATTTTTTATGTTTTAAATTTTAGTCTTTGAAAAAATCGGCATAGATGCCGTATCTTCCTTCAGCCGTTGTTGTTTTGAATTGTTTCGCGGTTTTTTGTTGGCGTGTTGGCGGTGTTTACGGATATGACAAACTCGATATGGAAACCCCGTGTGACGTGTATGTTGTGACGTGTCGTGTTCTGGCAACCCCTGAGAAGCTTAGAATTTTGTGGATGTATTTTGATATCGTGTATCGTGTTCTATCGTTGTCTTTTTATTTTTATGTTAAATTTATTGGATGTATTTCATTGACTATAGTTTCTGTAGTCCGTTTAAACGCTCTTACTGAAGCAGGTCTGTAGCCAGGTGGGGGCCAGGTCGGGCAAAGCCCGACCTGGAAAATGTTTTGCCCGACCTAGCGCATTCCAATAAGAACATTAAATTTCCAGTTTTCCCCCGCTTCTTGTCCAACCTAGAATGAAGCTCGACATTCTGATCATTTCTTTCACTCAGTATTTCCCTTTAAAAAAATTATGTAATACATCAAATTTCCATTTTTCTTCCTTCATGCCAGACCTTGCTCTCTACCCCTAAATTTCCTTTCTAGACTGGAAACAAAAGTAGCAAAATTTCATCTATATAGCTTTTTTTCTCTCCCTCTTGACACAGACCCAGCAGACCTGTCGAAAATTGCTCCATTGTGCATGCCTCGCTTTTTCGCTTTGTAGAAATTATCCCATACCGCTTCAACAACAGTAGCGGATAGGGACAGCTTAATGCAACAATGTTTAAACTTCCACTGCGTAAATCTATGGGGAAAAAATCCAAAAATCCCTAACGGGCTTCAGCACGTTGTTTTGTTGGTGTTGATGTTCATTTGTACTTAGTACTTATCCATGTGTTTTATATTTTATTGTGCGTTTATATTCTATTTTTCTCCTACTTTTATTACTGTTATTATAATAAATTAAGATGTAAATACTTGAAGAGTATGCATTATAATTCTTAATATTCTAATGTTAAAAATATTATGAGATGCTCTCATTATACATTTTCTATAAAATAGGAACTGAAATAATTCTAAAATTAAAATATGTTTAGTTCAATGTAACAACAATTTAAAAAAAAAAAAAAAACTTTGCCCCCTCAATTGGGGTTTATTTATTTTTTTATTATAAAACAAAGAAACATTTTAAATTAAGAATATAGAGAAAACAAATTGTTATAGCTTTTAAATTTTATATATATAAAAAAAAGCCACATTGACGTACTATATATAATAATACGTTACATATACATAATTATATTTAAGGAACAAGTTTAAAATTATGTATATTTTAATTACAGACGTATATGTTAGTTAAATCATATTTGTTGTTTTCTAAAGCCTTGACTGGCAGCGAAGTTAAAAGATTTAGCTTAAGATAAGAAATAATAATTTTATTACATCCCTTGGTGACTAATTTGCTATAGCTTTAAAGCTGTTAAAACGCCACATACATATCCCTGTCAATTCATTTATATGTAATAAGTTAAATATTAAATAACATTATTATGTCATAAAATATGAACTGCTTTTAATATTTAACAGTAAAAGTTGTAGATATTTGTTTACTTATTTATATACTTCTTACTACAATGTTGGAAAGATTATTATCTAAAGATTTTATTTTAAATATTATTTTCAAATATTTTGAATATGTGGCGCCAGTAGTAATGCAAAAGCTTATTTTTTTCCTTTGCTTCAAACCAGATTTAGAAAAATCCCCACGAGATTTCCTTCTCCCTTCTTCTATAATGCAGGCGCTTCTTTAATATTGCTGCATTAAGCTGTTCCCATCCGCTACTTTCAACAACAAATCGGGTTTACCTTAAACCCCTAAAACCTGCTTTCTTTATACAATTGTCACCATACGAAATTTATCGTTAGGAGGCGGGGTTGAAACCAAAGGCTTCTGAAACTAACGTTGAAGCAGCCCACAGCCGCAATACTGTTTCCTTAACTTGAATTTGCTGTACATGACAGTTAAATGGTTGTTTCGTGGTCGTAGAAACTTAGTCCGATTCCAACAAATTCCAAGGGACAGCCCCCCCCCCCCTCTATTGAAAATACAAAATAGATAATGGAAGGTCTGTTCCTTCATCTCTTCGACTGTCTCCCATTCCACTGATTTTTTTTTTTTTTTTTTTTTTTTTTTAATGTCGCTTCTTCTTCTAAAATAAACCTATCATTATTTCAAATTTAAGCAATACAATATGTCGGGTTACTTACGATTTTACAAATCCAAATTTATCACTTACTGACACATTCATAAAGTCATTTTTATTCTTAAATTCAAAAATGCACTGTTTAATGAAATTGTTTTTCACTTTTTCTTAAAAGCAAATCAGTTTCCAAAGTGGTCGTCAAAGTTGCCATTATAAGCCAATTTTTGCAAGGCGACGCCTGATACAGATCATCATAAGATAGAAATCAATTACAACTCAAAGTGTAATGCATTTATTGAAAAGTGAAAAACGGTATTCAATTCCAATTCCTAATTAAAAGAAAAACATTTTATTTACGTTATGCCCAGGGCCGTAGGAAGGTCTTTTGTGGCCACCCACAAACATTTATTTCAGCCCCCCCCCCCCTCTAAGATTTTGGAGAAATAACTATATTTAATTTTGCTATCAGAGCTCCATATTTATAACAACACCAGCGGAGCTTCACTAGTTGATTTTTCCAAAATGAAACTCAAATTAAACGAATTTAGAGCTGGGTTGAACTGCTTTCGCAACGTACACCCATCGGGGCTATGGCCGCTCAGATCTCGAATCAAACAAACCTTGAATTATTGTAAATTTTTATTTCGACCCGGATTAAATTAAAATTTTCAACATTTTGTTCATGGCGCTATAGGAACAGATCTGATATTCTTACAACTTGAATTTAATCAAAGCACTAACAAAATTTAACTGAGAATTCCCCCATTTAGAAAAAAAAAATCGCTGCAAAATGCGAAAGAATGCCAAAAATTGATAAAGGTATTTCGGAGTTCATAGGGAGCAAAATTTACTATATTGTGCTAAAAGATTGAAACCGGATTTTTTATTTATGAATGTTAAAAAAATTACCAGAAAAACAGCTAAAAATTCTCCGAAAAATTCAAAAATAGCAGAGAACAAAATTTGGCAAAAAAAAAAAAAAAAAAAAAAAAAAAAAGAAAGAAATTTAAACTGAATTTCCTTTGCAAATGTTAAGAACCGCCACAAAAACCGCTAAATACTGCACATAAATAAAAAAAAATATGGAAGTCTTTTCGTATTTTCTGTTTTTTTCCGCATACTTATAATAATTTTTTTCTGCTTTGAACGGTGCCTTTTATTAAAAAAATATATATATTTAGAGATTTACTAATTCGAAAAAAAATTACCTTTGGGATGACGTTTTCATATTTTTCAGTTTTCTCTAATTTAAAATTGTCACCCAAGTGTTCCGGATAGAAATTGAAAAGAAAGACTTCGGATAGACAGTACCTTTCTGTGGGCAACAAAAATTGGCTTCTTACAAGATAATAATAAAGACAGACAGACAAACTCTCTGTCCAGTTTTTTTTTTCTTTTTTCGTCTGACCAGATGTTTTTCTGTTCAGAACAAGATTTGACAGGAAGGATACCTGTATGCCTTAAATTATGCCCATCAAAACAGGTTTTGGTTTTTTTAATCACATTTTTAATTTTAATTTTTTTGTACTATTTTTAGTGTTTTTTTAGTTTTGTGCTTTTTTCCCCACATTCATAAAAGGAATCCATTTTCAATCTATCTTTCCATTTTAGCCGAATATAGTAAAGTGGTCTTCTGCGATTGTTGAATATTTCACGAAGTCACTTTCGCGTTCTGACGGGATTTTTTGACATTAGTAAAAGGAATCGGGTTTCAATCTTTTAGCCACAAGTACAAAATTTTGTCCTCTGCAATTTTTGAATTTTTCGCAAACTTTTTATGCTATTTTAAACGTTTTTCCCGTTTTTAAGCTCCTGTGATTAGAAGAGATTTTTTCTCATATTTGAAGAAATTTTCGTCTTTTGTACGGAAAATTTCTAGAAATTTTGATCTTCGCGACTTTTTCGTGTTCTGAAGGAAAAAATTTTCATGCGTAAGTTCAGTTTCTAATTATGAAAAGTACAATGCAACACAGTTGACGGAGCACTATTGGGATTTGATTTGACGAAAATGCATCTTTATATTGAAGGATGTTGGGTATTTTTTACGTTAGACTGGTGACTTTCCATATTTTTGCGAAAAATTGGCAAATCAAAGCATTTTTTTTTTTTTTTTTTTTTTTTTTTTTTGCGTGTGTGTGTTTGAACGGAAAAAAACTTCAATCCACTGATTTATTTATTTTATTTTATTTTATTTTATTTTTTTGAAAATGTAAAAGGAATCCGGTTTCAATATTTTATCCCAATATATTAAGTTTTGCCCTGTGCAGCGTTTTTTTCGCCCTCCGCGGTGTTTTTTTTTTTTTTTTTTTGTAACAACCCGAAAAGGAATCAAGTTTGTCTTTTAGTTCAATATAGAAAGTTTATCCTTTGCAATTTCTGAATTTTTTACGAACATTTTATGTGATTTTTAGCGTATTTTTTAAAGTTCCACATTCAATCTTTTGGCTCGATATAGGCAAATTTTGCTCTCGGCTATTTCGGAATTTTTGACCAATTTTTTATACTATTTATACCCTTTTCTTCACGTTTTGCGAAGACCTTTTGACAAGTTTTTCTGAAACCGATAAACTATCCAGTAGATTTTGCTGCTGTCATGATTAAGCTGAAGGTGGGAAAATAACAAATTGGCTCTTGTAGCAAGGTGAACGACGATGCTGGAAAATTTAACTTTTAACAGGAGACTATAATTCTTATCGAAAGAAAAAATACAATAATTCAAGGATTGTCTAATTCAAAATCAGATTGGTGTATTCGGAACGGGTTTATGCTGCGGAAGGCAGTGGGGCCCCCAAGGGGGACCCCCCCCCCCAAAAAAAGGTCCTTTTTTCGAAAAACCAACCGGCAAAGCAAGCGAAGCTTCGCTAGCAGATTATATAATTACAGAATATATAATTTATGCATAATTAACATTAGTAATTTATCGAGAGAAGAGAAATGAAACGTTAAAAAAGAAACAGGTCGAACGTAAGGGGATAGGTGGCAAAGGCATGGTATACAGATGTCTGTTTATTGGGACTCCCAACAAGATTAAAAACTACATAAAAAAAAAAAAAAAAATGAATAACAATAATGAGGCTTAAAAGTTTTGAATCGTGGATTCCAACTTTTCTTCCATTTAATAGGGACCCTAAAAAAGACATTTTAAGAAGTATTTAGAATCTGCAAAATTTCTTTCATCTGGGTGCCTTTAAAAAGAATGGTGGCTATAGAAAGAAGCCCATGCCTGTTTTGGTTGAAGAAAGTAATACTACTAAGAAAGTTTTGAACCTGAACCCCCCCCCCCCCCAACGAGATTAAAAAGTACATTTTTTAAACATTTGAATAAAAAAGTGGCAGCTACAAGTTTTTAATCCTGGGTTCCAACTTTTACTTAATTTTAAAGCCCCCCCCCCCCCCCAAAAAAAAGACAATTAAAAAAAAATTAGAGCATGCAAAATTTCTTTCATCTGGGCACCTTTAAAAACAAGTGGGTAAGTGTGATCACAGATCGCACAGAGGGTTTCGTTTAATATTCATTTCAAAACACTTTATCCTTTTGAAAAATCTGTTAGTTCCACATTTCGCAACCAGGGGCGTACTCTATTCTAAACAAATCTCTATCCGAACGAAACTCCGTTTTACATACTATCCGTATATATATTAGTCGAAGGGATTGGGCCCATAGCACCCGAGATAAGTAGGCGCCCCTGGCGGTAAAAAGTGGAACTCAAATATGTAAGGCTATGGTGCATAATATGAAAGAATGGTCAAAGGGGTGTCGGCAAAAGTTGGAAAAGTGCTCCCCCACGTGAAAAGGGCGGAGGTTAGAAAAATTGCTTAAAATATACGTTAGAGCCCGGAGGAGTAAATAATATAAGACTTTTTGAAAATTTTATGATTTGTCGTGTGGTCTGAGGTATTCAGCTATACGTACGCAAAAATTCATGTCTCCAACTTAATTTATAATTTAGTTAATTAAAAGAATTCAGGTTGTTGAAGATAGTGATCATCAAGGCATAATGCTTTTGTAACAAAAGAATCTGTTCCCATTTTTGAAAAAAACTTTGCTTTTTAAATGTGTTGGTTTCGTTCAAATTTTCATTTTTTTCCTAAAGCGCGGCGGAGCCCCTGGAAAGTTCAAAAGGAGCCCCTAGGGCTCCGTGGAGCACAGTTTGGGAACCTCTGCTCTAATACAATTACTTCCTTCAACCAAAACATATAATGTGCTTCCTCTCTAGCCACCATTTTTAGGGTTTCGTTCATCTGACGAAACCCTATTCGTCTCGCTCCTCTGTCTGTCTGTCTGTCCGTCACAGAGCCCGTTCTCAGAAACTACACATGTTGGAGATTTGAAATTTTGCATACTTATAGATGACCACCACACATCATACGACAAATCATAAAATTTTGAAAAAGTCGTACATTTAACCTTTTGGGCTCCCACATGTGTATTTTAAACAATTCTTTCTAAGTGAGTCCCTAATTAGGTTGCAGGCATGAAATTTTGCGTACTTATAGATGGACACCTCAGATCAAACGACAAATCATAAAATTTCGAAAAAGTCATTCATTTAACCCTTTGGGTTCCCACATGTGTATTTTAAACAATTCTTTCTATGTGAACCTCTAATTACATTGGAGGCGTGAAATTTTGCATACTTATAGCTGAATACCTCACATCAAAGGACAAATCATAAAATTTTGAAAAAGTCGTACATTTAACCCTTTGGGCTCCCACATGTGTATATTAAACAATTCTTTCTATGTGAACCTCTAATTAGATTGGAGGCGTGAAATTTTGCATACTTATAGCTGAATACCTCACATCAAAGGACAAATCATAAAATTTTGAAAAAGTCGTACATTTAACTCTTTGGGCTCCCCCATGTGTATTTCAAACAATTCTTTCTATGTGAGACTCTAATTAGGTTGGAGGCGTGAAATTTTACAAACTTATAGCTGAACACCTCACATCAAACGACAAACTATAAAATTTTGAAAAAGTCGTACATTTAACCCTTTGGGCTCCCACATGTGTATTTTAAACAATTCTTTCTAAGTGAACCCTAATTAGGTTGGAGGAGTGCAAATATTGCATACTTATAGCTGAATACCTCACATCAAACGACAAATCATAAAATTTTCAAAAAGTAGTATATTTAACCCTTTGGGCTCCCACATGCGTATTTTAAACAATTCTTTTTAAGTGAGCCCCTATTTAGGTTGGAGGTGTGAAATTTTGCATACTTATAGCTGAGTACCCCACATCAAACGACAAATCATAAAATTTTGAAAAGGTCGAACATTTTACCCTTTGGGCTCCCACATATGTATTTTAAACAATTCTTTCTAAGTGAACCCTAATTAGGTTGGAGGCGTGAAATTTTGCATACTTATAGTTGAATACCTCACATCAAACGACAAATCATCAATTTTCAAAAAGTCGTACATTTAACCCTTTGGGCTCCCACAAGTGTATTTTAAACAATTCTTTTTAAGTGAGCCCCTATTTAGGTTGGAGGTGTGAAATTTTGCATAATTATAGCTGAACACCTCACATCAAATGACAAACCATAAAATTTTGCAAAAGTCGTACATTTAACCTTTTGGGCTCCCACATGTGTACTTTAAACAATTCTTTCTAAGTGACACCCTATTTACGTTGGAGGCGTGAAATTTGGCATACTTATAGCTGAACACCTCACATCAAATGACAAACCATAAAATTTTGAAAAGTCGTATATTTTACCCCTTGGGCTCCCACATGTGTATTTTAAACAATTCTTTCTAAGTGAGCTCCTAATTAGGTTGGAGGCGTGAAATTTTGCATACTTATAGCTGAGGACCTCGCATCAAACGACAAATCATAAAATTTTCAAAAAGTCGTACATTTAATCCTTTGATCTCCAACATGTGTATTTTAAACAATTCTTTCTAAGTGACCCTTAATTAGGTTGCAGGCGTGAAATTCTGCATACTTATAGCTGAGCATCACACATCAAACGGCAAATCATAAAATTTTGATAAAGTCGTACATTTAAGCTTTTGGGTTCCTACATGTGTATTTTAAACAATTCTTTCTAAGTGACACTCTATTTAGGTTGGAGGCGTGAAATTTTGCATACTAGCTGAACACCATCATGCGACAAATCATAAAAATTTGAAAAAGTCGTACATTTAACCCTTTGGGCTCCCACTTGCGTGTTTTAAGCAATTCTTCCTAACTGAGCCCCTTATTAAATTGGAGATTTGAAATTTTGCATGCTTATTATAGCAGAACACCTGAGGCCAGGCGACAAATTATAAAATCTTGAAAAAGTCTTACGTTTAACCCTTTGAGCTACCACATATGTATTTTAAGCAATTCTTTCTAAGAGAGCCCCTATAAGCCTTCAAAAGCTTTTCCACCTGGGCACCTTTATAAAGAATAGTGGATATAGAAGGAAAGCGCATATCTGTTTTCTAAATCTGACCAAGATCTTTGACAAAAAAGGAATTTGGATAAAACAAATTAAAATGTTGTTAAAAAATACATTAAAAATAATTATAAAAGTTAAAAAACGTTATTCGGCTAAAAGATACAATGACTTATTACTGGGACCCTGACTTTGCTCACCCCCCCCCCAAATGGGGGGCGGGTATGGGAGACGGTTCCTACGGCCCTGGTTATGCCAAATATCTTATTTAACTTTAATATATTTATGTCTCTGAAGAAACTTTAAAAATTTCGTACTGACTTTAGAAATATCTTATATTTTAAATGAAAAAAAAAAAATCCCTAAAATCGCAATGCGTATTTTTGAAGAACTACGAATAAGAGATAGAAAAAATAAATGAAGAAATAATCTGCCACCCCTGGAAAAATCTTTGCCCTACCTGGAAGTATGGTCTAGCTACGGGCCTGTACTGAAGTAATTAAGAAATATGAGGAAATTTTGACAAGAAAGGGAGGTTTGTTTATAGCGTGTCAATGCGTATTAAACCTATTTTGGAAAATGACGGCGGTGTTATTAGAGATATTTTGTGCTGGAGGTTTCAAGAAAGCAGATGTCTGTTAAGGTATGTTGATAATTTTATGTATATTTTGTTGCTTTAAGAGTTTTTTACATTTTGAGATTGCTACAAAACGAGAACTGCTGAATTTTGAGAATGCTATACCGCGAAAAATGCTGAATTCGGCGATGTTTTGTTTTTCGGTAAATGTGCGCAAAGCGCTCATACAACTATTGCTGATTGCCACTTTAGGGAGTTTCGTTTTTTATGTATATTTTGCTGCTTTAAGAGTTTTTTACGTTTTGAGATTGCTACAAAACGAGAACTGCTGAATTTTGAGAATGCTATACCGCGAGAAATGGTGAATTTGGCGGTGATTTTCTTCGGTAAATGTGCGCGAAGCGCTCATACAAGGATTACTGATTGCCAGTTTAGCGAATTTTGTTTATTATTTACATTTTATTTTCGTTAAGCCAAACATGCGTATAAACCGGTGCTTGGCGACATTTACTACTTGGCGGAAAAGGAGTTTTCACGCCAAAAAGAATTCCAAGATGGCGGCCGGGGGAACTTATGACATCTGTTCCAAAAAATCATTGCCAAATGGTCGTTGTAATTTGTTAAATTGCATTTTTTTTCTGTTTGTTTTTCTTTCATGTTGCCGTATTTTAAAAATCCCTGCCAGCTCGGCCTACAGGCGGAGGTAGATTTCTAAGTTAAGTACTAAATTCACCAACTTAAATAAGGATTAGAGATAAACCCAGTTTCTTCACTAAGAATGAGCTGTATGGATCTAAACTTTTTGTGAAAATTATAATATACACGAATGCGCACACGCATGTATATGGAATAGCTTTTAAAATGGATACAAGAAATTCAGAGAACCTTAAAGAGTTAAAATACGTTAATATTTCCATAGTCAGGTTTTTATCATGTTTTAATACGTTTCTTCAAACTCACATGACGTTACATATTCACCTGCTGCTGTCCATTATATTTCCAATATGACGCAATATACATATTTTTTTAATTCGTCAAACTATTTTATTTTGCGTTTTCATGCGGAAATCTTGCTCTAGAAAACTTATGACGTAATATTCAATTTGTCAAACTACAGTGACCTCTCACTTATACGACTTTCAGGGGACCGTAGAAAAAAGTCGTATAACTGAGAGAGTCGTATAAGTGAGAGACCGCTTTGTTACACATGTTTGAAACTTTATATGCATTAATTATTTTACTTACATGAAATACGATACGTTTTGAGTACTAAGAACATATTTTAACAAAATTTATAAAATATTTTAAAGAATAAAACATAAAATATATTACAAAAGTTCACAAAACAGTTCACTTACCGCAATGTTTATTTTAAAGATTTACAAATCAGATTTTCTCAAAAAATGAAGTGATATTAGTTTGTCTCTCTCATCAAAGAAAAGAGAAAATGTCTTTTTCTAAGTCTAATAAAGCTTTTAATCTATTTTGGTACTAATCATTTTGATGGATATAATTCTTTTATGTATTTAAAGCAGCACTTGATTCTGAAAAATTTTAGCAGCAGGAACACTGCTTTCATCTTCGTCATCCTCCTCGCTCACGTCTTCATTGTTGATAAACACTTTAACAATAGTGAAATGATAAAGGTATGAAAACGTGAAGGATTTGTACTTTAAAGATTATAAAAATTAATTCTTGAGTTAGAAATGTAAAATCGCCTGAACCGTTTAACGCGTCGTATAAGTGAGAGACGTAGTCGTATAACTGAGAGAAGTTTAGCATTATTTCCCATAAAGCGTGGACGGGACCAAGAGAATTCGGCGTATAACCGAGAGAGTCGTATAACTGAGAGTCGTATAAGTGAGAGGTCACTGTATTTAATTTTTCACGTGAAATTCTTGCAATAGAAAAGTAATTGTTGTGGTGAGAGTTTCATTGTTTGTTTTTTAATTGTTGGCAACTGCTATAAAGAAAAATGTTTATTTTTTCCTGTCATTGTTGTGTAAGAGCTGGTTTTATCAGAATCATGTTAAGATAGTATTCAAAATTTTGAACCCTCCTCATTTCCACCCCCTTGGCCCGATTTCGCCCATTTTCAATCCCCGCCGAGATATTAACCATCTCAAAGTTGTTGGCGAGTTTGAAGACGATCCGTGCATGATTGCGACTTTTATCGTGCGGACAAAATTTAGTACATACATACATACATATATATATATATATTAAACAAAAACATAATTTGAAGAACAAATAAAAAAAAAAAAAAAAACATTTATTTCCTACATTGTTTAAGCCCGAGAAGGGACAGATATTAAGATATTTCATTCAATTAGTTTTACATTTAATGTTAATTTTTTGTAACAAATTAGTTAAGCCAATTGAAGATTAAAAAATAAAATTCATACAATATGATACTTAAAACATCCTAAAAAATTAAATTCCGTTCAAATGAAATTGAAATAAATCTTAGACTTCTTCCATTTTTAGTTGAAAATTTTTGTATTGCAGATTTTGTATTATGTTTATGACAATTGTACATAAAATGATAAAATGCATGCAAAATACAAAACTTTGAAAAAAGGTCTAAGATTTATTTCGATTTAATTTGAACGGAATCTAATTTTTTAGGGTGTTTTAAGTATCATATTGTATAAATGTTATTTTTATTTTTTAATCTTCAATTGGCTTAACTAATGCGTTACAAAAAATTAACATTAAACGTAGAACTAATTGAATGAAATATCTTAATATCTGCCCCTTCTCGGGCTTAAACAATGTAGGAAATAAATTTTGTTTTTTTAATTTGTTCTTCAAATTATGTTTTTGTTTATATAAACTTTTTTGGCGGGGGTGGTTTTGGGTTCCTGGGGTCATATAATGAAAAGTTATGAAGGAATTTTTCAAAAGTCGCACCATGGTAACGACTGCAATAGGTAGTATTTCTTACGAAATCTACCTAAAATGAATCATTATTTAAACTGTTTATTCGGGATTTCTAAGGCGGCCAACGCGGCCGTCGGAGTTCCTTTTCTTTTTCTAAATACCAGCTAAATTTCACAAATTTTAATGCATCGATCAACGGGTAGAGGTCTGTACGGGATGGAATTTCCAGGCCCAGGCCCGGCCTGGTGTAAAATTTAAACGTTCAGACCGGCCCGTTTACATTTTTACAGTTCTCGGCCCGGCCCGTACAAAAATCAGTGAAAACAGGCCCGGCGCGACTGAATTTCTACAAAAAATTCCGTTTTTTCTCGATATGCAATTACAAATCTTTTAACATACATTCTTTCTATATATTATGAGACCAGTATATTTTAGATTACTATGTGTTCGTAAAACAAAATACACACAATAGTATACATTAACGATTATTTACAATGTTTTAGTCATCGTCTCTACAGTTGTTTCAAAACTCAAATAAGGATTCGTTAAAAAATTAATGTAGTTTAGAATAAAGGGTTAAAATCATAACTTTTGAATCTTATAATAAAATGTATTTGTGAAAATATTTCTCTCATTTTTAAGGCTTTTCTCAATTCCAAAGGATCTACAATTCGACACATTTATAAATTCATTTCTTTTCGGAAGCGCGTATAAGATTGGCAGGTATTCTTATTCCCTTTTCCGCCGTTAACGTAAAAAAAAAAAAAAAAAAAAACGTACATGCCGTTTTTTTCTTAGATAAAAGCAATATATCTTTCAGAAATATGGCCAAAGTTAGCGTTTTGAATCTAATTTCCGGAAGCGATAGCACAGAAAAGGAGAAAAACGTACAGTCACGTGACAAGAATCTGTTACATCTGTAAGTCATTTATCAAAAATGGAAAAGCTATTCGATTCCAAATACCTTCAATAGTCGGGCCTGTCAATTTTATGTCTTTATAGTTAAAAATGAGTTAGAAAATGTGTCTGAAAGTTTCGCATTGTTGAGCAGTGAATATGAGAACCACCTTAAGGTATATTTCCAAAGATACTGATAGATAACAGAAGTTTATTATCGCTATTAATACTTTTACAAAACATAATGCCTGCCCGACACATCCTGAGAACGATTAAGACCAGTTCCGTCCCGACACGAGTCTGCTGAAAAAAATTAAACCCGGGATCAGACATCATGTAACTGTACGATGCCGATCTCTATGATGGACATGTTACATTTCTGCTCGCTTCGGCTCTTGACGAATGTTTATACTTCTCGAGAAAGCCATATTCATTGAAAATGGCTCTTATTTTATCTGCTCCGCTTAAATTCAGGTCCGATTTTTTTTTTTTTATCGGTCCTGCCTGCAGGCCCGTTCATTTTTTTTTTTTGGCCGGCCCGTTTATTTTGTCAGCCGGCCCGGGCCGGGTACGGGCCCGTGCAGACCTCTATCAACGGGCAGGGCAGGTCATAGTGTTTAATACTTCGAACGTCCGCTGCGACTTCAAGATTATTATAGCTGTATCGAAATAATATTATAGCTCTCGGCTACTGGTTAGGGGTAGGTGGGTTGTCAGGGAGATCGCCACTACTTTGCGGAAAAGGTGGCCCGCGTTGGACCTTCCGACGTCCTTTTCTTTCTTTAAGAAAGTCCAATACACCGGAAATTTTTTAAAAATCGCATTCAACTAGTTTAATGCATAGCGAGCGGGTTCGTTTAGGCAGGAGTGTTTAATACGTCGGATGACCGCTGCCGCTTCGAGATCATTATAGCTCAATGTTCATAAAATTTGTTAGTATAATGTTTGAGAATGTTTCTAAGAATGGTATGTTCAGATGTCCGCTGCCGCTTCGAGATCATAAGCACTCGATATTCATAAAGTTTGTTAATATAATATTCCTGAATATTTCATGTAAACGCTATATGTTTGTTATAGTCTTGGGGGTATATCAATGTTTTTATGTAGAAATACTTGTTTTATACAATCGCACAATTTCTGCAATTAAATAAAGCGAACATTTTTGTAAGAATTTAGTGGCATTCAAAAAATCGGGAGGTTGGCAACTATGCTATTACTATTCCTAACATGATGCTAATATGACAGTAGTATCGTTTTTAATAAATTTAAAAACTTTATTAGAATAAATCATTGATACTTTTCATCTAAAAAGGGTTTTTGATTTTGTTAGTGGACAGTCTAAAAAATATATATTAAATGTAAAAAAAAAAAAAAAAAATCTTTTACAGTTTTCAATTTAAAAATAAAGTTTTCACTTATATTCTGTAAGCCGGGAAGCCCTAGTTGAATCCCCTAGTTTTCTGAAAAAATAAATAAATAAATAAAAAATAAGAACGGCTAATCTAGCCCAGTGGTAGGGGACCAAAAAAAGGCCGAATTCGGAATTAGGGAAAAGCAGGAAATTGTTTTAATCCCTTCTGTTTAGGTCTAGAATGAATATGCTATGTTTTCCCCCTCGTACTAGGTGAGCGTTAGGAAATATGTATAGAATTATAGTCAAAAAACACGTTTTTTTGCATATCATAACAACACCTCAAAACAGCTAACTCTGCCAAAAACATTGTCATTGTTGTAGAGCTTAAAATTCTGAGTAAAATGAGTACCTACACTCAATACTTATGTTGAATATTAGGTCACAATTCTGCTTCAAAGTTTTAGACTCATCATCAGGGGGATGACCTCAGAATTAATTAGGAGAAAACTGGAAATTGTTTTAATCCCTTCAGTTTAGGTCTAAAATGAACGTAGTATGTTTTCTTCCTCGTACTTGGGTGAATGTTAGAAAATATGTACATATTTATTTTCGAAAAACACGTTTTTTTTAGTTTCCTTAACAATATATCAAAACAGCTACTTCTATAAAAAAAATATTGTCAATACAAATGTTGTAGGGCTTAAAATTCTGAATAAAATTAGTACCATCATTAATATTTTTGTTCAACATTAACCCATTTGTGCCTGAATTTTTGTTTTCTCAAATTTTTTGGTAAAATCACTTTAAAATGTTGCAAAATGAACTGGAAAAATACTAAACAAAATTAAGCTTAATTATTTTGTATTTATTTGATAAAATTTAAAAGAACTAAATATGAGTATTTCTAGTAGAATAATATGCATAATTATATATTTTGCCCATATTTATATTTAAAATGTTTTTAAATTGTATATTATGTACTACAGGGCTTGAATTTCAGGCGGGATGGCGGGATTCGCGTCCAAAATTTTGAAATCCCGCCCAAAAGAATATCATAGGCGGGAGGCTCCGCCCAAAAAAATTCACCATTTTCGGGAATATTTTGCGTTTTGAAATTGCGATCAACTCCCACCAATGCCTTGCGGATTTCCTTATATTTTCGTGCGACCGATTGACACATTTTGCGGGTTTTTTTACCGCAAAAGATCGGTGAAATTCACGAATTTTTCATTCGACTGATAGACAAATTTCATTATTTCTTTCTCGAGATCGGTTGACAAGTGTCCAGGCCCCGATCATGACAAATTGGGGCCCTGGGCAAAGATAAATTAGGGGACCCCATTCGAATCGTTGCAACATTATTTATAAACAATATTTTCGCCACTTTGGATTTTAAATAGAAGAAAATTCTTAGATCCGTCATTTTTAAATTAAGTACCTTAATTAATAAAAATACTTTTTTTCTTAATACAGAACAAAACTCTTTTATATAACTTTAGAAACTTGTTATATTCCTTTAAGATGAATTTAATAACTTCAATTTATGAAAAAGTTGGAATTGGGAAAAAAAAGGTAAATATTGTATAATTTAATATATGAAATTGGGGGCCCCTGGGCAAAGTCCCGATTTGCCCATGCGATAATAAGAGCCTGCAAGTGTCCGTGACCGATTGGCGAGTTCAGAGGTGATTCTATTCCAAATTTTCCGAAAATTTAAGGCATTAGGTTCCGAAAATTATGAAAAATCGGTCATCAGTTCAACAGAAAAATATCGCGAATTTCGACAAATGGTCTCTGATCACCGAAAAAAATCTGTTTCGTAAATCGTTCGAGGAAAAAATCGCCAATTTCGTCTCAAAGGATTGCGAATAAAACGAAAATTTTGTCAAAGGATCGCGGAAAAACTTTAATTTCGTCATATCGCGAAAAAAAAAAAAAAAAAAAAAAAAAAACGAGCTCGAAACTCATCAAAGGATCGCGAAAAAACGCAAATTACATTAAAGGATAGCTAAAAAAAAGTAAATTTAGACAAAGGAACGAGAAAAAAACGCGAGTTTCGGCAAAGAATCGCGAAAAAAAAAGCGAATTTCATCAAAAGATCGGGAATAAACGCGAATTTAGTCAAAAGGCCGCTGAAAAAACACGAATTTCATCAAAGGATCGTGAAGAAACTTGCATTTTGTCAAAGGATCGCGGGAAAATGCGCGTTTTGTCATGGAAAAAAATGCGAATTTCGACAAAGGATCGAGAAAAAAACGCGAATTTCATCAAAAGATCACGAAAAAAAAAACGCAAATTTTGTCAAAGAATCGCGAAAAACACGCGAATTTCGTCAAAAAATCGCGAAAAAGCGCGAATTTCGTCAAAGGATCGTGAGAAAACGCGAATTGCGCCAAAATATCACGAAAAACGCGATTTTCGTCGAAAGGGCGCGAAAAAAGTCGAATTTCGCAGAAGATTGCGGATAAAACGCGAATTTCGTTAAAGGGTTGCAGAAAAAGTGGGAATTTCTTCAAAGGGTCGCGATAAAAAATGCTACGGCTTCTGTAGAAAACAGCACACTCACACAAATATCTATATTCATTATTATAGACATAGCAGGGGTGATTCTGTTCCGAATTTTCCGAAAAATTAAGGCAGTCATTTCCGAAAATTAAAAAAAAAAAAAAATCGGTCATAAATCCGAAAATTCGAACATAAGTTATATCGCAAATTTCGACAAATGTTCGTCGAAAAAAAACAATTTCGTCAAAGGATCGCGGGAAAAACGCGAATTTCGTCAAAGAATCGCGAAAAAACGGCAAATTTCGTCAAGGGATTGCGGAAAAACAACAAATTTCGTCAAAGGATCGCGAATAAAAGGGCAAATTTTCCCAAATGATCGAGAAAAATCGGCAAATGTCGTCAAAAGATTGCGAAAAATCGGCAAATGTCGTCAAAAGATTGCGAAAAATCGGCAAATGTCGTCAAAAGATTGCGAAAAATCGGCAAATGTCGTCAAAAGATTGCGAAAAATCGGCAAATGTCGTCAAAAGATTGCGAAAAATCGGCAAATGTCGTCAAAAGATTGCGAAAAAACAGCAAATTTCGTCAAAAGATTGCGAATAAACCGCAAATTTCGTCAAAGACCCTTAAAAAAAACATAGTTGGTGCCAGGAGTGGATTCCCCCTCCTTTCTCCCCCCTGTTGTAACCTTTCAGAAAATTTGCTGTGAATTTCAGATTTTTTTTTTTTTACCTCAGAATTAACCCCCCCCCCTACCCCGCTGTATTTCCGAAAATGTGATGTGAATTTCCGATTAAACCAAACCTTTTAACCCAAATCCAATTTACAGGAATGTACACTCAGTCTGAAATCAAACTGAACCAAAAAAAGAGTTTACTCGACCTGCAAAAAAAATATTTACCGTCAGGAGAGAACTTCCCAGTCTCCCCCTTTTAGAAAATTTGCTGTGAATTTCAGATTTTTTCTTTTATTCAGAAACACCCGCGAATTTTGCGGTTACTTTTTGCGACAGACTGACGAAATTCAGTTTTATCCTTAGTCTGATCGATGAATTTACATCACGTCGGTTTGTCATGTCAGTATTAATACAGACATGACAAAATAATTAATGTAAATATAGCACGTAAAATATCAGTGGGTTTTAGATTTTTTTTTCTCCCTCCCAAATAGCTCAACTCCCCTCCATTTATAAATGTTGGTAGGGAGACTCCCCTCCTAGGAAAAATTGAATTTCAAGCCCTGTACTATAATTAGTATTTTAATGAACTACAAAAAATATATATTTATTTATTTGCAGAGATTAATAACGTTATAACTATTATTAATAATAAAATAAGAATAATCGTATTACAGACTTAATAATAATTTATTTCATAAATATCTTCGAAAGGAGATTGCATAAATAACTGTCTCCTAAATTTCTAACAAAAATATGTGCCCATTTGTGCCTAGAACCCTATATTTTGTACATTACAAAAATGCATAAAAAATAGGCTTGAACATTTAATTTCGCAATTTAAATGAATACGTATTTCAAAAAAGTCTACAAGCTATGATTATAACATGCGATTTTGGGTCCATGATAGAAAAAATACAAATAAACTTACTTTTTACATTTCGCCCTCTTGAAAAATTAAAAATCTATAAACACCGAAAAAAGCTTTAATTTAAGCAAATAAATATCCACCTTGTGCTGTCATCTCTCGGTTATAGATAAAGACATTTATAAATAATGATTTCATGCAATTTTCATGTTATAAAGAAGAAGAAAATTATACAAATGCATTAAAATTTGAAATGTTCCAAAAATGGGACGCTAGGCATAAATGGGTTAAGGTCGCAATTCTATTTCAAAATTTTGCCTAAATCGTTAATCAATAGCTTGAAGCCAGGAGAGACCAAGTTAACTTAACAATATCTCAAAATAGCTAACTCTATCAAAAATATTGTCAATGCAAAAGTTGTAGAGCCTAAAATTCTGAGTAAAATGAGTACCTACACTTAATGTTTTTCTTCAATATTAAGGCTGCAATTTGAGATATTGTTGAGTTAACTTGGTCTCTCCTGGCTTCAAGCTCTTGATTTGAAAATTTTTGGAACAAATGAACAGCCCACAAAGCCAAGATTTGTGAATCGCTGGAAATATTAACAAGAAAACACAAGTCTGCAACGATAATGTATCCTGTATTATGCCAAGCGCTTGGATCGAATTTATGAAAACTATAATTACGTTTCAATAAACATTAAATCACATTTTATTCAACAGATGGCATTACTACCGTGTTTAAAAATTAACCTTGGGAAACTCCTGCTAAAGAAAGTCAGTATTCGTTTTTGAAAATTGTGTAATGTAGATATTATAACGTGTTGGTTCCTCCTGGATATTTCCCTGATGATGAACAAGTTTTTTATTGTTCGAAACTGTTGGAATATATTTGTATTTTATTGCTGTGAGTAGTATGTTATTTTAATTGAAGATTTTTTAATATATTGTATACACTGATTAGCCGTTCTTATTTTTATTTATTGTAACACAGTGTAATGAGTCTTTTTAGTAATAAAAAATAATAGTTTTGGAATGAATAATTTGCTTTATAGTTTTTCTTATATTTTCTTTACAGGATTATTTAACGGTGATCATATGAAATTTGAAATCGATAAAAAGAAAAATGCCAAAGAAGAACCATCTATAGCTGCCATGACGAAAACTGCAATTAGCATTCTTCAGAAAAATAGTAAAGGTTTCTTCCTTATGGTTGAAGGTTAGTTATTTTGGAGAATAATGCTTGTGAGAAAAATTAGAATGTGTACAGTTTCATCGGATTTTTTTTTTCAACTATTTATGATATTAAGTGCCGTAAAAAAAGTTAAAACATGCTTTAATTTTTACTTGTGGGAATTTAGTAGGCAATGTAAATTGAAAAGTGTTCAAATAAAAGTAAAAGTAAGATCTTATTATTTAAGTATTGCGCAGCAGAGCAATACTTATTTATTTCCAGTGTCAATTCTTAATATTAATTTTAACATAGAAAAGCCTGTGGAGCTCATAACTTTTTCTTTTTACCTTTTTCTTCACACCTTTTTGTCCCTGATGCCACAATTTTTTTATTCTTTGTAATTCTAATGATATTGTAAATTCAAAGTACGAAAATTTTTGCCTAACGTCAGGTTCAAAACAGATGATAAAATGCCTTTGCATATGGGTGAATTATAATGCAGAGAGTAACATAGCCTAAGCTTTTTATTCAATTATTTTTCTTAATAATTCCAAATTTCGCTTTTTTCACTGAGAATTAATAGACATTTTTGCTATAAAATTTAACTTTTTTTTTTCTATTGTTGCAAAAAATTCAAAAGCCGTAATAATTTATCTACAGTAATTAATTTTCAGTTGAAATATTTCCACGTGAAAAATGAAATTTGAAATATTTTTTTTACGAATTAAAAATAACATCAGCATTACACACGGGCATGTAATATATATATATTGTTCATATGCAATTTCTTTTTGTGGTATTAAGAAAAAAAAAAAATAATTATTATTGGTAAATTTTAAAAAGACAGACTTTTAACGTTAAGTAAAGCTTAACGTTATTACCGCATGTTTTGTCTAAAATTATTCCTCAAGGTTTTTCAGTGGCACGAAAATGACTGATCTTGATGCTAAAAAAATAACTCAAGTTAAATTTAGGTAACAATTTCATCTTGCATTTACATCGTCCCCTAGCAGGAAATAGGATAGCAAAATTTAAGTAAAACTGTTCTCTTTTTTTTTTTTTTTAATCATTTGGAAAAATGGTTATTGTTCTCGTCAGGATGGGAAATTAAAAGCATATCTGAAGGTTTTCATTGGTTTAATCCGCATTTTATTCGTTTTATGATTGGTCTATACAGTAATCTGTATTTCCCTTTAATTTCAACAACGATGGATACCTTCTGTTGCCACTATGACAAAAAAGTAATAAAAACTACAAAAAAAAATAACTCAGAAACAAATTGAGATACAGCTTTCAAACAAATTGCATTTAAAAGTAGATTTTTTTCTCTATCCGACGGTGTAAAAAGTAATAT
This sequence comes from Maratus speciosus, assembly GCA_963932465.1. Lineage (NCBI taxonomy): Eukaryota > Metazoa > Arthropoda > Arachnida > Araneae > Salticidae > Maratus > Maratus speciosus. Next base: position 326,386,668 of record OZ010795.1, on the reverse strand, counting down.
TGTCCGATGTTTAGAAGTTTAAGAATGAAATTTCTTTTAAAATTGGCCGTCAGATTTCCAAGAAATCTGACGATGGAAAAGTCTTTTCCCGAACAGCCAATGAAATGCTTGGATATTTACGTAAGTTTCAGGTGGATAATACTTAATGGTGTTATTACACGAGGACTCAAAGACGCTTGGAATCCCAGGCGTCTAGCGACAACAGCCGCCTCATGGTCCGTGTTTTCCAAGCATTTCATTGGCTGTTCCGGAAAAGGCTTTTCTATTATCAGATTTTCAAGCATTTGATTGGCTGTTACTGGCGAGTCGCCTCGTTTCGGGCGTCAAGGACGCTCCAACAGAAAAAAGACGCTCGCTCTCCAAGCGACTCCCCTGCAGCCATAGGATAACATGGAGACGCCTGGAATCTGAAGCGACTTTGACCCCTCGTGTAATAACACCATTAAGTTTCATGAAATCTGACAGGTCGCAGGCGATATTTTTGGTTTGCAATTTTTACGTGTAATAACACTATTAATGTTTAATTCATGTCATACGTAATGTATGATCAACTCCGTGCTATTTTTTATGTCTTAAATTTTAGTCTTCGAAAAAATCATTTTCTAAATGGTCGTTGTAATTTGATAAATTGTTTTTTTTTTTGTTTTTTTTTTTATGTTTTACTGCGTAACAACTATACTGTTGCTGTAATATTAGCAGTCAGGATTTAAGGATATTTTTGCATTCACAGCGTACCAGAGTGGAAAATGGGATAGCTAAAATTAAGTAAAATTGTTGTTATTTTAATGTTTTTATTAAATATTTTTTATGCTCAGACTGGAAGTTTTTGTCCAGAGTTTGCACTACTGCACTGATGAAACATTTTGGTTTAAATATTGGTAAATACAACACAAATTGTGATGCGATACCTTGTAGATTAAACCCGATGAGGATACATACATCCAGTTAATTTTTAAATGAGTTCGTCTGAATGCAGTAGTTATTAAAACACTTGACATATTAAACGAAAATATAATCCCATCAAAAACATCTCATGTAAAAAAAAAAGCCAAGTCTCCTGACTCTTTGACCGTAAAAAGTTCTGAGATCATGTGTAGAGCCAAGTTTAGCTCTCTTATTAACTCTGATATTTTAATTCACAAATTACTTCTAGTCTCTACACCTTTAGTAAATGATTATTTTGTGACTTGGCAATGACGCAGCACGAGAATGTAAAGGCTGTTGTTTACATTTTAATATTAACGTTTATTTATAAAGTTTTGCATAAAATAGTTTCTATAAGAGCACTGAACATATATGTATTTGTAGCATGGAAATAATTTTACATTACATTGTAAGCCCGGATGCGAAAACTCTCTACTGGTCAAACTTGAGGTCCGGAGTTTTGGGTGATTTTCTTCCTATCTAACGTGATTACGAGCCAGACCCCTCTTTTACAAAGGCCCCCAATCGGTGCATCCCTCCTTCAGGCTTCTTCTATCCCTCGTGTTCATATTCAGCCTAAATCAAATAATCTAATCCCAATTCAAAACATAAGTAAAGTGTTTACGTAATAACTTTCCTGTGCTGCGTAATTGCCAAGTCACAAAATAATCATTTACTAAAGGTGTGGAGACTAGAAGTAATTTGTGAATTAAAATATCAGAGTTAATAAGAGAGCTAAGCTTGGCTCTACACATGATCTCAGAACTTTTTACGGTCAAAGAGTCGACTTGGCTTTTTTTTTACATGAGATGTTTTTGATGGGATTTCACTTCTTTTTGTAAGGAGAAAGCCAGCCAAAGAAAGGTTTTCCAGTAGCGTCGATTTGAATTACACTATCTTTAACTTCATAGACTTTATGGCTCCTGATTGCTTCGATGTTCCGCTTTTCCTAGAAAAGCGAATTGGCATGTGTGCTACTGTTTGAAATCCATTCATTCAAATTTTCTAGTAACTATATTAGTTTTTGTTTCAATTTATCAGCTGTTCAATCAAAGTCCTCCAAAGTTAATTCTACTGTGCAGAGTCCATTTTATAACTTTGTCTGCTTCCAGTCTATTTCCCATTTTTTTAGTTATAGCTCTCGTAATGTTTTCTAAAGTGTTTACTTTAAACTGCAGCTTACCTCTAGACCTTTTCCGTCAGTAAGCTCCAATATTCATACCAGGGTGGGCAACAGAACAGCACGCGACTTCTTAGCGAGCTACGTCTTCCCATTTCAGAGTGTGAATCGTTGTAACGTTTTAATGCGTGTTTTTGTTTTCGAAAATGGTTTTGACGATAGAGAGCTCTAGCTTCTTGGAGCTGTTGAGAACGTGATTTCCCGGAACGATTAGGCCTTCCCCTTTTGACCTCAATAGGTTTTCTAATTTTTCTCTCTAGTTGATTTCTCTCTGTGATAGGTATTTATTTGGAAAAATAATAGATTATTGCTAGCTGTTAAGAAGAGGAAGTAGAACGTCAAAGTGACCTCCTAAGAAACTAATCCCAGCTAATCCCAGTGCGCAACCACATACTCAACTATAGCACATCTGATATCATACGACTAGGCTATGTTACCTAGCACAGAAAAGAAAATATAGATGAAACAGATACGAACGATCTCCAGATTTAGGAACTACTCGATGAGGACTTTCTTCGCTGTGATCAAAATATAACATTTCAGTTTTTTCCTTTCAAACTTTCTTCGATCAACAATGTCTTTCGTTGGAACATCATACAATTTCGCGTTTCCCTTCGTTACCGCGTCTTTTCAGCAATTTTGCAGATGCACACTGACATCTAGAATTCAAATTTTACACAATAAAAAACTGCGTCGCCAAAATTTGAAATTCAGTTATTCCTCTTTTCGATATGTAACACTTACAATCAAGTTATTTTTAGAAACAAGTAGGTGAAAGAATTTTACACAAAAGTTTCAATCCTTCATACTTTCGAATTCAAAGTAAATCGTAATAATTTTATTATTTAAATGATTTTAGAACACAGTAGACCGAGCATAGCTCTGTAGTTTTTTTTTTAATATTTATTTTGTTTTAGTAAATGTAGAAATGTGATAGATACTATCCGCAAAACATCAATAAGTTGCGGAGAATATAGCAGAATTTTTGTTAATGCGTCTCCTCTTAAGACTTATCTCCGGTTAATGCGAACAGTTTCATTTCCCCATCATATTTAATTAATGTTAAAGGCATCGTTTATTGCGGATTTCGGTTACAGATGAAAAATGGCCTCCCTTGGAAGTCCACTAACGGTTGTTAACTGAATATTCATATCTACCACTCGTAGTCTTAGCACGGTAGAAAGTGAAAAGTCAGAGAAATGACGTCATAGTGTGGTGCAAAAGTGATAATGTTTAAGTTTTAAATATAAAAATAATTGACTTTTTTTCAATATGTCATTTTTTCTGGAGAGAGGGGAATGTAGAATTTTGATTTTGAATTCCAAATCGATAATTTGAGTACCTAAAAAACATATTTAAAAAAATTATACATCGCAGGGAAGTTTGTATTGCCATTAAAAAAAATAAACTTTTTTTTTACGTATGCGATTATGTTAGTCATATCCTGAGTGCCACTCTCCATGTTTTATAAACATTGAATTTATTATTCTTCAACAATTGTTGTCTACGTCAATAGTTTGGCAACAAATGTGAGCTATTTTGTAAATATGAGGTAAGTTTGACAGCAAAATTTTCTTGCTTTTAAAACTGCTGCTAATTTTGCGCCATGGTCTATTGACATTGCATCAAACTATAGGGATGTTTAAAATAATATGGTAGTGATGCTAAATATAGCAAAAGTATAAGAGCTGCTATCTATCAAGAAATGTTAGCATATTTGCAGAATGTTTATAAAATATTTAAATTCACTAAATTAACATTTGGTAAAATAAATTAATTTTATTTGGGTACTATTTGAGGCACAGATGTCATATTCGCCCCATATTGGCGCGTTTTTTTTCCGCCGCTGATTTGGCGAAACCATCAACAGCATAAACAACAACATCCGGCTTACCATATCAAGCAAAATAACGACACTTTGGCGCCGGTTAAGTATACATTGGCGTCAGAAAAAAATCGCGCCAATATGGGGCGAATATGACATCTGTGCCCTATTTGATTATCCCGTCGATCAATTTCGCCAAACAATTCGCCAAATTATACAAATTGCCGTATTTTTATTTTAAATAACGAAAAAACAAATAAATTAATAAAACCTTTAATGAAACTAAAAGTAAAAAGTCGAATTAAAAATCATTTGATGACGTAACAAACACTTGTATGGTGTTTAATGTCAAGTGAATGCGACATTTACGATCATCCATTATTAGCGTTTAATCTTATAGTTTGGCGATAGTTTTTCGGTCGACGGGATAATCAAGTAGTACCTTTATTTGTTCTAGTCAATTAAAACGAATTTTACTGTATTCAGGACCCAGCTATTTCGTGCTCGATTTAGTATAGTTGAAAAACCGATGGTTTAGTCGACAAACTGCGTTTTATCATGTTGATAATCAGTGAGTAACAGTATTGGCAACAGTTCCGATTACGGAAAATAAAAGATTTTCAATTTTTTTTTCGAATTTTCCAAATTTTTTAATTTTTCCTTTCTTTGTATCCCAAATACTACCTTCTTACCAAATTTCAAGTTTCTAGGGATACAGGATGTACCTCAGATTTTTGATGATCGGTGAGTCAGTCAGTGTCGAAAAAGCGAAACTTTGATTTCATATATTTTCTGAACTAGAAAAGATGGAAACGCGGAAATTTTACCATTTGCTTCCGTTTGAAGAGTACTTTTAGAAAAACAAAGTTTCAAGTTCCTGGGAAATTCCAGCGAAGGGATATAGGGCTGTCAAAAGTACCCTGAGTTGCTTCCAGAAAAGGATGCTTACGGCTGTGCTTTCTCGACTTGGCAGGGGCACTGCAGTGCCCCCAGATTTGCCAAACAAATTTTTAAAAAATTCCCTACATTATTTAAGCCCGAGAAGGGACAGATATTAAGATACTTCATTCAGTTAGTTTTACATTTAACGTTACATTTTTGTAACAAATTAATTAAACCAAGTGAATATTAAAAAAATAAAAAGGAAATTCAAACAATATGATACTTAAACACTCTAAAAACTTAGATTCCATTCCAACGAAATCGAAATAAATCTTAGACTTTTTTCCAAATTTAAGTTGCAAATATTTGTATTGCTGATTATGTATTACGTTTACGGTAAGTGAAAACAAATAAAAAGGCACATCTAAAATACAAACCTTCAAAAAAAAAAAAAAAAAAAGAAAAGAAAAGAAATAAATCTACTTTTTTTTTATTTTGTTTGAACGGAATCTAAGTTTTTAGGGTGTTTAAGTATCATATTGTTTGAATTTCATTTTTATATTTTTTAATGTTCACTTGGTTTAACTAATTTGTTGCAAAAATTTAGCATTAAATGTAAAACTAACAAATTAATTAAACCAAGTGAACATTAAAAAATATATAAGTGAAATTCAAACAATATGATACTTAAACACCCTAAAAACTTGGATTCCGTTCAAACGAAATCGAAATAAATCTTGGAATGTTTGTATTTTAGATGTGCCTTATCATTTGTTTTCATTTACCGTAAACATAATACATAATCAGCAATACAAATATTTTTAACTTAAATTTAGAAAAAAAGTCTAAGATTTATTTCGATTTCGTTTGAATGGAATCTAAGTTTTTAGGGTGTTTAAGTATCATATTGTTTGAATTTCCTTTTTATTTTTTAATATTCACTTGGTTTAATTAATTTGTTACAAAAATGTAACGTTAAATGTAAAACTAACTGAATGAAATATCTTAATACCTGTCAGTTCTCGGGCTTAAATAATGTAGGGAAATATATATATTTTTTTTTAATTTGTTCGGCAAATTATGTTTTTGTTTAAAATTGATTATAGGCTTATCATTAATTTCCAAAAAGTTACATTAACCCATTAAAGACTGACGATGCGTTTTTGCAACATTATGATTGTAATTTTTTTTTCCTTGTGAATATTTTTTGCAACAAATTTATTATCACATATTGTATATATGACTATTTTTAAGAGGGAAAAAATGTTAATTGATTCGAATTGTAAAAAATTAGAAATATGAATCAAATAGTACGGAATGTCTTGAAATTTTTGATTGATATATTTCGGATTATATTCATAGATGCATTATAAAGAATGAAATAAAATTCAGCAATTCAAGATACAGATATTGTAGCACTTATTAGCGATATTATATATATATATATATATATATATATATATATATATATATATATATATATATATATATATAATATCGCTTTTTTTCTCTTAATTAGTCATTAATAGGTATAAAATAAAATTTTATTTCATTTAGTGTCAAGTATAAAAAGGTGCTATCCCTAATGGGTTAAAAAAAATTTACGAGCGCTCTACACAAAATTGACCATATAGAAATCTTTACCTTTGCTGCTAGAAAACCATTCAAAAACTTCACACGTGTATCTTTGAACTTAAATGAGTTATGCTTTAGTAAAAATTGACCATAGGTAATAAGGATCATACATCAAATTTAAAATGTAAATCTGAGATATTGTAAGAAAAAGAATTCACAAACGATAATATGTATGCAGCTGACCTTAGACAAAAATTATAGATGCATTTAACAATATTAGTGAAGAAGAACTTCATAATATTTGCAGAAGTATTATTAGTAGAGTTCAGTTATGCATTGCAGATATAAGAAAATATTTTGAAAATGTTTTGTGATTTTTTTTCTTATGTTTTAGGCATTCAAAACTACATTTGTTTATTTACATTTCCCTGACAGTTTAGTGCTTATTCATGCATTTTTTCGCACTTGTTGACACATTTTTTTATCTAAAAAACGCTGCATTGAGATTGTGAATTGTACTTATTTTTACTGATTAAATAACCTTTAAATGCTACGAAAAAATTATATAATTTAGCTTTATTTCCGTTATCATTATGCAGTTAGTTTTAAATATATAGGTATTCATTTTTTGTAACGATCTCGGGTACTTTTCGGTTATCCGGGCACCAATGTATGTATGCATATATATGTATGTATGTATATACAGTAGTCTCCCGCTTAACCGGCCTAAACGGGACCGAGGGTTAGCCGGTTAAGAGAAAAACGGGTTAAAGCGGAGAAGTAAAAAAAAATTAAATAAGTATCTGCGTAATTTAATTAATTAAGCCCGTACGATGCATTTAGTTTTTCAATTTGTGAATTTTTAAAAAAGTACATATTTTCTATATTTTGTGAAATGAATACTAGTTATAATTAATTGAATTGCAAGGAAAATTATCACTTCTAACAAACAATGAAAAATATTTAACACAAATTAAATTGTTGAAAATCGTGCGACACACCTTTATAAGAAGTTGAAATTGTTCTACATAATGTATATTTAAGTTAATCAATAATAAAAAAATCAGTGACCTTCTAATGTTGAAGGCAAGATGGCAGATATTTTGAAGCTTAATCTGCCGCTGCTCAACTAGCGTAGCGCCAACTCCAGTGCTTTTACCCCTTCCGCATGTGGAATTTTAGCTGTATCAAATTCAACTGGATCATCATCAGGTTCGTCTTCGTATTGAACTACATCAGTCACAGTCCTGATTATATTCTCATCAAATAATATTTCATGCTTGATATCTTTATCAGACTCAAACGAATTCTATATATCTTTTACGGTGATCTGTTCACATCCCTCAAGCTTTTTTAAATGTTCGTATAAAACAGTTTGCAGATAGATCAGACATTATAGAGTTCCGGGGGGGGGGGGGGGGATTGCACTTTTGCCTATAAAAAACGCAAAATCTCAAATCTTCCGGGGAGGACATCTCATTTCTCCTTGTTCCTGGGGGAATGCCCGCACCCCAACCCCAGGGCCACACTGGTGAAGGTCAACGAGTATCCACTTAGAACCGACGTTCTTCTTTCTGAATTTTGCATCCTTCCCCTCAAGATTGCACTTCAACTGGAAAGCGTAAGCTGAGTGTGTTCCCGAGGTCGTCATCGCTGAATTTTGCATCATTCCCCTCAAGATTGCACTTCAACTGGAAAGCGTAAGCTGCGTGTGTTCCCGAGGTCGTCATCCCTGAATTTTGCCCGATGTTGGGAAAAAAAAGTCGGCCGGTTAAAGCGGAGTTCCGGTTAAGAGGGAAGCTACTGTATATATATATGTATATATAACACTGGCACCCGGCTAATCGGAAAGTACCCAATTTTGTTGTAGCAAAAAGAAAATTTTCTGTTTGAACAATTTTGTCCAGAAGTCGTATAAAAATTTTAAAATTGTAACTGTTTGAAAACTCATGGGAGTTTCAAACTCCATAAACAAAAATTCCATAAACAAAATCTTATTTCCTTCTTGCCTATTCAGACATCTGCAGACAAAAAAAAACTGAATAAAGGTTGTTGTTTTGTTTTGTTTTTTTCCTTGCTTATCTCCGACTGAATTTCGGTATTTAACATCAAGGTACGTAGAATAAAGCTCTTTCGTAGTAATTTGCAAAAGTTTAGTGCTGCCATCTATTGCTATAATTATAAAACACACCCCTTTAATTTGGTGCTGCCATCTGTTACTCATGTATAAAAATACCATTTTTGCTTTTATTTTTACGTAGTAAGTAGATTCTAAGTGTGGAATAAATTTACTTTTCCTTAAGATACAAAAAATTACATTATAATTAAGAGAAAACTGCATGTATTCAACCTACGTGCTTAATAGTTAATCTAAGTTTTCAATGAAACTAAGGAAGGAAAAAAATAATAGAATGGGATAATTGCAACTTTCAAGTAAATTTTGAAGATCTTGTAATTTGTTAAATTTAAACTTCCAGTTTTGAGTTAACTCAATTTCAGAAGTACACTTTTTTTAGTCACTTTTTTAGCTACATATTGGTATATAGTAGTTTTATATAACTCTAATGCAAGTTACTAAAATATTAGGGTTAACAAAGCAAATATAACTAGGGAGACTTGAGCCAATGATTAAATTGATGTTTTTTGTTTGATTTCAGAAATTTTTATTTAATGAATAACTAGAATATTATGATTTAGGCCTAATGATTTGTTTTAACATACTACCCTATCCTAAAGCCAGTGGCGTAGCCAAGGGAGGGGTCCAGGGTTCCCCCCCCCCCCCCCGAATGAAGAACTAGTTTACTGAATCATGTACATAACAGTAAAAAAGGGCTAAGACAGAATCCCAAAAAATCTATGAAAAATTCCGTTTTAAACAGGTGTTTGTCTTAGAAGGTATAATTCAAAGGTATGTCTTCCGCCGGGACTATGAACATTTTCGTTTTAGACAGGTTTCCGTCATAAACACTTTCCGTTTTCACATTATCTATTAAAACTGCTAAAACGTACAAGAGCATAAATGTATTGCAGTAAAATCTGTGAAATGACCTATCTCAATGGAAAACATTTCAAGATTCGACGAAAACAACACTATATATGCTTGCTAACGTTTGAAACCTCTCTGAAATGGAACTTGTTCCAATTGTGATTCCCTCTTGGCAGGTTTTCTGTGAACTCGGAATCCTCTCTTGAACGGAAATATTTTAATGTCCCGAGACGGAAGGATAACTATGCCAAGTATCCCTGCTATTCTGTTTACACAAATTTACTGTAACTAGATTAAACGTAAAACTTCTTGGACTTCGATTGCATCAACTATTGCCGACACTTATGCCCGAAAAGACGCAATAGCGGCACATTGGTTGAGTTTCATGACACTTATCTTAATTCACTTTATAACGGGCAATATTATCAATTACTTTAAATCTGCTGCATTCAATTAATAAAAGTAACTTTATTTTTGGACTTCTTATTTGTTACCACTTTCAAAATACACTGGCGAGAAAAATTAAAGGAACGACCATAAAAAGGTGCTTTATGTTAATTCTATTAAGGGAACATCAATGAAAGGTGATTGGTTGGTAACTCAATGTCAACATTATCACGCAGTCCAATGGGATTAACTTTCGCTAAAACAAATGCAAATTTTTCATCCCGTTCTTTCGGTTCACGTATGAAAAGGAGTGCTCGTGGATGATTTGAAGTCTAATTTCAAGGATTGTATGTGTAGTTGTGTAAAATTTTCGTTTGTAGTAAGTCAAATATGATGTCCAGAAGACATTTGATCGATTGCGAGAAATGATGTGCGATATGGAGAATGGAAGCAGGACGATCACTCTCAGGGGTCTGTAAAGACTTAAAAATAGCCAAAAGCGTCATGTAAAGAATATGGAAACGGTTTAAAGACTCTGGTAAAGTGCACAGACAACCAGGTAAAAAACTTGCCACAATGACAATAACCTCTCAAGCCGTTATTTAGCAACATTTGCTAAAAGAAACAGGCAAATGACGTCAGTTCAGATTGCAATCAAGTTCGCTGCAGCAACAGGAACTCAACTATCCAGATTTACTGTGAGTGACAGGATGCATGCAAGGAAACCCATGTTTTGTACTTCACTATCTCCGGCAGCGAAATGCGCCCAGTTAAATTGGTGCAGAGATAATCATCATTGGAGTACCACGGACTGGAGCCGAATTCTCTTTACCGATGAATCCTGATTTTCTTTGGAGAGTTATTACAGACGTATTACCGTACGGAGGGAAAAAACACACGCAATAAGGTTGCAAACATCCATGAGAGGCATTGATAGAAATGTCGTGGAATAAAGGTATGGGCGGGCATCATTTTGAATGGCTGCACTGACCTACACATTTTTACCAGTGCAACTGTGAATGCTGAAATATATAGAGATGAGGTTCTTGATCCTCATGTCAAATTGTTTAACGGTGTAATAGGAAGATTTGGGATTTTATGCTTATTAATTGTCTAGAAGTGCTACCCTCCTCCACGGAACTTCAAAGTGTCCCTTCCAGATCTTCAGAAATCCCACCCGGAAGAAAAATGTCTGGAATCATCATTACCTTTTATCCCAATTACAACCTGTGAAGTCCCAGTTCAACATTGCTTCAAGATATTTCATGATGACAATAAGAGTTTTGTGTATAGAGAAGGCCTTGAATGACATTTGCCTTTAACAATTAGAATTGAAAAGCATAAATTGAAGCTAATCCACATATCAAAGTCCGGAGCTTCCTGCTGAACTTGGAGAATGGTATAAAACTGTTTCAAACCACCTAAAATAAATTGGTTGGGAAGTACAATAACAGAAACACACTCCTACACATCCTAATACTTCCAAAAAAGTGTTAATCCATCACAAATAAATTTGTTACAAAAATTTAACTTCCTTAAAGACGACCAGATATCGGAAACAACTATCAGATCGAATACGGTATCAAAAATACGATATCATTGGGTTAAGAAATTAAATTAGTATATACTTAAATTCATAAAGTTACTTGGAATACACACACAGTCAATTCTGTTAATACGTAATCGCAAAGCACTGGAAAAAAATTCCATTTTAGACATGCTTTTGTTTAAGGAAGTATAATGTATTATACTTCTAAGACACACTGTATCAATAAGATCTATTGTTCGTTTCAGAGGTTTTACTATATTTCACTAAAGAGCTGCGAAAATCACCTTTTAGACAGGTTTTTAGCAAATTTAATTGTATGGCAATTCATATTAAGACCATGTAACGCTTCCGTTTAAGGCAGGATTCTGTTAGATAGTTACTATTTTGACAGGTTTTACTATTCATATAAGATAAATAAGTTTATTTATATAAATACACAAAACTCGTAAAAATGGAACCTGCCTATAACGGAATTCTGTCTGAACGGAAATTTTCCATAGTGCTATACAATTACACCTGCTAACACGACCGGTGTAAAACAGAATATTTCATCAACATTTGCGATTTCATCTTGACAGGTTTTACGTACTACATATATAACCTGAAGGGAAAATTCTGGACCCCCCCCCCCCCCAAAAAAAAAAAAAAATGAAATCCTGTCTACGCCACTGCCTAAAGTGGGAAAAAGCAAACAAAAAGTTTCAGGCAAGAAGAAGGGTAAGACAATGTTAGCCACTGACACACCAAACAGAAAAGAAATAGAAGAAAAAAGTAAATGAAAGAAGGGCAAAAAGGGAAAAGACTCTTCTTGTTAAATATATAAAGGTTGAGAAGAATAAAAGAAAACAACAAAAAACCACTACAATCTGAAACTTCCGAGTTGAAAAGTGAGATGTCACATAGTCCTCAGTATGGAGGAAAAGCTTGATAACTAAAAAATACAAGTTGACGATTGGGTAAATGTCAAGTTTTGTGAAAAAAAAAGAGGATGAAATATTTTGTGGGCTTAGCAACTGAAAACAATCCGATGTTTTGACCGTGAAATTTGCTAGGAGATCAGAAGGTAACAGATTCAAATGTTCTGATGTTACAGATGTGTCTGATTTAGATTTGGTGAAAATTGAAACTTGTCTCAGTCCTCCTGACATTAGAATACAAAATGACAGCATTACAAGTTTTGAATTTGACTACTGCTTTTCTGCTGATGTTGGATAGGGTTTAATTAAAGAAAAATAAACTTGTATAAAACACAAAACCTGTGTTTATTTCGATACCTATGAGTCTTGTCACTTTCATGAGGGGGGTCGCATCTCCCTAAGTAGGGGGTCAAGTCTCCCTAGGCTTAGGGACACTTGAACCGTGTGCAGACTTGAAGAATCTATTTTTTTGCACCATTTCTAATTAGAATTATGCTATTATTTTTAACCGCAATTATGTACAAAATAACACTATTTTTTTCATATTTTTTATTCAACTCCAACTGTTACACAAAAAAAAAAAAAAAAAAAAAAAAAAAAAAAAAAAAAATGAAAAACCAAAAATTGGGTCAAGTCTCCTTAGTTGCCTCTGCCTGAAGTCGATAACTTTAACTGTGCGTTTGTTCTTTTCCAATTTTGTTTACAGTTTTTTATATTCGGTTACTTTCATCTTTCGTACCGGTTCTGAAAATGAAGCTATTCTGATATTAAAAAAACTGTACCCAAAATCGAAAAAGTACAATATCACAATAAAAGATATTGACCTGGGGTATCCTATGCTAAAAAAATCATCAAAAAATATTAAAATGCGAGTGAGAAATCTGTAAATAACGCTCCATAGGGATTAACATTAGCGTTAGTTTTTTTCGCATGACTAGTGTGGACTCTTAAAGTTTTGCCCATGAGTTCAGATTCGCCCAAAATACGCAGAAGATTTCCGTCGACAGTATCAAACCAAGCATGCTTTCACTAAATCACTGCATACAGCATGTAGATTGCATTATAAAATTGTACGAACACTAAGTAAAAGAAGTAATTTTTAGAAAAAAGCAAACCTGTATTAAAGGGATTGCCTTAAGGCACTGATATTTACTTATTGCACGCCAGATAGCGTATTTTAGGGAGAATGGTTTGACACAACAAAATGTTCACAGCAACAGAAAACTTCCAGTGGGAGAGATGTGCGCACTACGGAAACCTTCAGAATAAATACAACTAGAGAACAGGAATTCTGCTGTTTCAGAATTTAGTGTGGCCCCCCGCCATTTCCATTACTTCATTTTCTTCTGATGGACTGGTGACTTCTATTATTATGAAACAGTCATTATAAATGAAGCGTTGGGTGAAGATGAAAGAGCAGCCGTAAAAAGTTAGAACTCTGATTTTATGGTCAGAATAGAAAAAAAAGGCCATAATTTTTTTTTCAAAAAAAATTATGGCCATTTTTTTTCTTTTCATTCTAACCATATAAACAATTTTATAATGCAATCTACATGCTGTATGCAGTGATTTAGTGAAAGCATGCTTGGTTTGATACTGTCGACGGAAATCTTCCGCGTATTTTGGGCGAATCTGAACTCATGGGCAAAACTTTAAAGAGTCCACACTAGTTCATAATAATAGAAGTCAAATGTCCATCAGAAGAAAATAACTCGGTTAAGCGGGACTCGGATAATCGGGTCTCTACTGCAAAACATATTTCAATTTTAAGACTTAAAGCACAAGCTTTTATTTTATGTCAAATGACGTCATTTGCATTAATATAGATACTTAAAATTAAATATAGTTTATAATAGCTCCATTTGTTATCACAAATCATTCATTTATATTTTTCTCAAAATAGCACGTATTTTAATTTTTTTTTTTTTAATTTTTAGGAGAAAATGGTAACAAAAAGATATAATTGTTATTTTTCAACATTTTTTTCTTTACTTTCTACAGAAATGGAGTGCTTGAGTTGCCAAAATGAAACAAATGTCGCTAAAAATTACAAAAAAATGAACATTTCAAAACAAATGGAGATGCAGTTTTCAAACAAATTGCATTAAAAAGTACTTCTTTTTCCAATACGACGGTATAAACATTGAAAATGTGCGATGCTTAGAAGTTTTAAAAAATGTTGTAAAGTATTTAATCGCACAATGAAACATCGGGTTTTGTTTTACGTTTGGCGTATACAAGGTAACGTTATTTATTGGAGACAAAATAAGTTGGGAGAAAGAAATAGCATACCGGGGGCTAATAATTTAGATTACCTTTTCTTTTGATACAGAATTTCTCCATAACTTTTGTTTACTTTATGCATGCGTAAATACGCTATTTCCTTATCTCAATAATTATTCTTTTTGTAGGTGGACGAATAGACCATGCTCATCACAACAACAACGCCATTCGAGCTCTTTCCGAAACGGTGGCCATGGCAGAAGCTGTCCAGACTGCTGTCAACATGACGTCTTCCAAAGACACGCTCATCGTGGTCACGGCTGATCACTCTCACGTGTTTACAGTTAATGGGTACCCGAAAAGAGGCAACTCTATCCTCGGCGTTGCTGGAACTTCCGAAGTGGATAATCTGCCGTATACGACGCTACTGTACACCAATGGGCCTTCATATCGTGTTAAAAATGGGAAACGGAGAAATCTCACAGACATCAAAACTGGTATGTTTTATAAAAGTCATTGCTTTTGACGCAGCCAAAGAAAGAGACAGATTTTTTTTATTAGGGTTTTTTATTCAAATTTATTTTATTAGGGTTTTACAAACACTTTTAAGAGTCATATTGCATTGTCTAAATCAGTATTCTAGCTTGTCCACACTCGCCCCACCACATGGGGCTAGTGTTGACAAAAACAACTTTTTAAAATATATATATTAATAAATAACTGCATTGCCAAATAATTTAATATATCAATCAAGTCAAAGACAAAATAACAAATTCTTGTAAAAAAAATACTTGAAGTGTGAAAAAGGGTATTTAGTACATTTTTGTGCAAAATTTATAAAAAATTGTTCACACTAGCCCCCTTCTCCCCTAACCACTATCATGCGAAGAACTTAGTTGCACCATTGTATTAAAGATGATTAAAATTGCATTAGCAAGAATAAAATGTGTTATGGAATTTGAAAAAACTACATATACAAACAAATAAAGGATATGTGTAATCTAGAATACAAAAATTTTGAATATTACACAGAACATATATTTAATCCTACAATGTGTATACTTAATCATATATTTAATTCTACATTATCCGCATCTGTATGTTATTTCAATGAGAAATGTGCATCAAGATGACATACACTAATATTCAACAAAAGTATGCTAATAGTAAAATGGATTTCAAATTTAAGTTAAAATTTTGTATATCCAATATCATGAATTATTCGTCAATCAAAATACAAAATTAATAAAAATTATAACAAACAAATCAGTGTATGATTAATCATTGATACTTTATTCATTCGACTTAAATGTTTCATCATTAACGTAAGAATAACTACACCAAGAAAAAAAAGAAAAAACTACTGAAAGTTAAAAATAGAAAAACAAAAACAATAGTAATATTTTTTTTCAGCGAGCGATAGCCAGGCCCTGACTATCGCACGGGCACCCGGGGCCCGTGCCCTGGGCACGAAATATCTGAGAGGCACAGAATTTTTCATAATTTCATCCAAATTTCCATTAAAAAAATTATAATTGTGAAAAAGATGTGATATTTGAGATAATGATACGATGAAATGACAAAAATATATCTCAATACATGGTTAAAAGCACATTTCAGTTAATAATAGAAAAAATATTTTACTTTTATTCCTGGAACCGTTTTTTTCAATTTTCCGGAAAGCTTAATTTTTTGAGTTGATACTTTTCGAATAAGTGTGTAATATGTAAAGAAAAAAGTAGTATCAGTAAATCAATCAATCTAAGGGGGCACGAAAATTTGAAAGTGCCCTGGGCACAAAAACTTGATAGTCGGGCCCTGGCGATAGCCCAACCCCCTCAATCTTTTTTAGAAATATTTCATACAGCACTTGAAAAGTATTTTATTTTTCTTTAGGTATTCACTCAGTTACGCAAATTTACTCGAAAATTATTATTCTGATTAAAAGCTCCTAAGCGAAAAAAATAAACAAAAATAACGTGACGTTTCTGATTGGTTTCTTCACACTTCAAAGGAATTTGTGATGTCACTTCCTTTCAAAAGCCACGGAACAAATATCGATTATTCTGAATCCGGAATCTGGCTAGGGGAGAATCGCTCTTTCCATTCGATCCGGAATAATGGCCATATTCCGGGTGAACTGAATTCCGATTCCGTTCCGCTCCGGAATAAGGGGAGAATATGGCCGAGGTTGTATTCACTCTGCCGATCTCGGCTGCTTTTAAGCATACATTGAGCACATAGCAATTCGACAATTGGTGGAAACCAGCCTATCTTGCGCACATGACGTACAGGAGTGGAAGCATCATCACACCCTGTCTCTTTTATTGACTTCGGCTTTTGATATGTTACATAACGTGTTCCTTATTCTATTAACCTTTTAAGCAGTTAAAATAAGTTAAGCAGAATACCACCACAAAAAGAATTAGAAATTTCTTCCCTCTCGCCCCACAAAATAAGTAAATAAATGATTAATTAATATTTCAAATATTAGCTGTTTAATTTTTGTCTGGAACGACATTGAGATTGGAAATGCTTTAAACAATTTTGCTCCCTAATGTATCATTATAAATAAATACCGAATCGAACTTCTTTATATCCAAATCCTACTAAATTAAAGCTGACTATAACTAGACTGTAAAAATCTAATTAATTGAAACTGGGTAAACTAGTCTAAATAAGATATTTTCACCTTTCACGAAATTATCTGCAATTCTTACGTTAAAATCTAATAAACTGAATCTGTATATGACTATTTTAAATTAGATACAGTGATCTTTCACTTATGCGCGCTCTCTTTCATACGCGTTTTTTTTCGCGGTTCCGGCCAGGGATATAAGAAAACAATAGCTCTTATTCATTTACACGCCGCACTGAAAAAGCGCTTTTCACTTATGAGCGTCGCAAAAAATTTTAAAAGTTTTACCCTTAACAACTAAAAATGAAAAAATACAGACTCAAAATAAAAGGAACAAGAAAGAAAAATCATGCGTTAAGCATAGATTATGAAACACTTTCCAACACTTCCTGAATGCTTTAACAAAACTTCGCCATTTAGGGAAATAAGATAAATAAGATAACTAAGTAAACATTTTATAAAACGCATAAAACATTTGAAAAACTGATTTCAGTAGTTACCGCCCATAGCCAAATATGTATTCCAATTCTTTTGAACAGCCCTGTATTTGATCTGTAGGTTGATATACATACTATATAATGGGAAAATTTAGTTTAGAACGAAAATGCATAACAGGTTGAAATTCATCTTTCAGTAATTTATACTAATAGATGGAGACATACTTGAATACTTTTGTACAGCCCTGTAGTTTACCTAGTACTTTTATTACATGCCACTATTTAGCTAAAATTTAATTCAAACTAAAACACTCTTAAAACTACTGAAATTACATTTCCAGAAATTATCACCCATAGACGTCCATGTATCCAACTCTTTGCGTGGCCCTTTATATCGTTTTATCTACATTCTACAAATATTTCTTAGTAAACTAAATTCAGTTTAGCGTAAAAATGCATAACTCCTTTAACCCTTAATTCTCGCTTCCGTCAATATCACGGGCTGAGGTGTCGTTCGTTATTTCTCGCTCCCGTCATATTTCCGGGCTGGAGATTTATTGCTGGAAAAAACTTCTGAAACCAGAAAAATTTAACTGGCATTTCGGTGTGAAGTCTTTGAATATTTTCGTTTGGGTTTTGACTTTTGCGCTGACTGTAATGTTGGGCTTTCTATTGCATGTTTCGAAATATGTAACACTCAAAAAATTATTAATAATCAAAATTTAAATATACTAAACTAAACTCTGTGGCTATACAATCCAAGAAGGATCTGGGCCGACAGTGCTTACCTCTGTTTTCTTGACCCTGGGCCCCGAGGTGCTATGCAGCATGCGTCCCGGTCAGGTGGTCAACCTAACGCGAGACCATCGGTGTTTAGTTCCCAAGCAAGCTTGGTACTCATTTTATCGACCCCAAAGGGATGAAAGGCTGAGTGAACCTTGCCCAGTCAGGAGTCGAACTCTCGACCTGCGGTGCGGTAGACGGGTGTAATGTATATATATTATTTCAAATATTATTTGTAAAAATGTGTGTGATGACGATAAATAAAGATCTAAGATGTGAAAAATAAAGGTTTTATTTGCCTTAATTTTAGCGGTGTAAAACAAACATTAAGACACAGAATTCTCGCATGATGGCTTTTCTACAAATATGAATTTGTTCTATAACATCTTTTATTTTTCGCCTTAAAAAAACTAATTGAATATTTTATTTAGAAACCTTATAATTATTAAATTTCTGTAATAAAGTAAATAGGTACTTTTTGGTGGTTTTTCCAAATATTAAGTGACCGTGAAGGAATTAAAGCCCACCTTTAAGCAATTTATGCTCATACTCAGTAACCTTTAAGAATTCATTTCTGTAGCCCTGTATATGAACTATGCATTTAAACGCACTTTGTAGTATGCATAAGTATAGTGAAAGAAGCTCATACCATAATTAAAAATGCACTTCGAGCAATCATTACTAATATACAGTAATTTGGCTGCAATATAGTATCTGAAATTCACCACAAACAATTCCCCCTATACCATTAAGATCGGAATTCTTTTGTGTGGCCGTGTAAATGAACAATAATTATTCTTTGCACCGCATATTCAACAGAATTCATATTTTAGTGGACTTCATAAATGAATATCAATTTGACTATGTTTGAAAGAGTGTAACACCATTAAAAATCATTTGAAACGATTTTTTTCAATTGGCCGTAATGTAACGGAAAACGTTTGACTGTCCCTGTAAATGAACTAAACATGCTACAAACTTCATTTGAAATAGGGAACGTGCTATGGTAGAAGTCACTAATATCCAAAAATTTCAGAACGATCCGAGCATATTTACGAGAGTTAGAGCGTGACCAGACGGACAGACAAACCGAAGTCATAAACACTTATCAACTTTGTTGGAAAGTTAAAAATCGGCACAGATTCGACGGTCAACTTCAGTAGTCAATCGGTTGCAGAAGGTCATCAAATTGCCGGAAAATTTAGAGTTCGCGTTTACAACCCACCCTCGAGGAATAGAAATCCCTCCCCTGAAGAAGAGTCACTGTCGGATGCGACGTGCAACTTCAGCAGCCAAATGGGTTGCAGTCGTGCAGCGAATCAATTATTGTTCAGATTCCATGAACACTCATCTACCATATACACAGGGATTTACGTGAAGGTAGAACTCCTATTATAGGAGTCTTACGTGGAGGTGGTTATTGTGACTGACGTCAGTGAAAGTCTCAGCCAATTAGAGAGTTTAGTATTGTGCGTACCATGCGTGCATTGACCGCTAACGGTTGAAATGTCTTTGAAGTTTTTGTTAGATTGTTGTTTTAAAATGGTGAAAAGAAAAAAATTGTCGCTTTTGTTTAAATTGGATGTCATTTAAAAACTGGAAGAAAATTCTTGAGACTCGAAAAAAACTTTCCATAGCATTTTAATGCCCCAGAATCGACATTTAGAGGGATTTAAAAAAATCGGGAGGCGATAACAGTAGCTCATCGAGAAAGCGGAATTCAGTCGAAGAAAAGAAGCAGAATTCAAGGCGGAAAGTTCGAAGAGTTTGAGAAAGTTTTGTTGCTATGGTTTAAACAATCTCGTGCCTCAAACATTCCTGTTAACGTTGAAATTCTAAGGGGAGGGCCGTATACTTGTGAAAAAGTTTTGAAATGTAAAACGTTTCTGCGTCACAAGGATGGATTGAAAAATGCAAAAATAAAAGGCTTGGCAACTCGTGTCCTTTCTGGGGCAAGTTCGAGTATCAATGAAGGAGGAACTGTAGAACAATGAAAAGAAGACTTGGCTTCTTTAGTAAACTGATACGAACCGAAAACATCTACAATTGCGGTGAAACTGGGCTTTTTTTTATTAACGTTGCTGGACAAAACCTTAACATTCAAGGGAGAACCATACCAAGGTAGGAAAAAAAGTAAAGAAAGACTAACATTCTGTTTCTGTTTCTACGCCGATGGTTAGGAAAAATTCCTGCCATTTGTCAATGGCAGATCAAGCAAACCTGACTGTTTTAAGAACATGAAGAAGCTTCCTTGCGACTACACTAGTAATAAAACGACGTGGATGACGTCGCACATTTTTTTGGATTTCCTTCATAAATTCGGCAGGAAAATGGAAAAACAAAAAAGGAAAGTTCTCCTATTCATGGATCGGTGTCCTGCTCACCCATACGATCTTCAAACTTTCAACATCACGAAAGTTATGTTTTTTCCTGCGAATTGCACGTGCAAGATTCAACCTTTTTATCTGAGTGTCATTCGTTATGTAAAAGTGCATTACAGAAAAACTTTAATCCGTCAACTTCTGACTGCGTCAGAAACAAAATGTGCAACAAAAGACAAATTGAAGTAAGTCGCCATATTTGATGCAATTCATATGTTGTGCTCATCATGGAGAAACGTCACTGACAAGTGTATTAAAGTTGCTTTAGAAAAGTAGGATTTTCGTTTCCAGCCGAAAATAAATGTGAGGAGTAGGAAATTAAAGTGAAATTTGTGAAAATGACATAAAAAAGATTGGCATACTGTGTCTGGTGGACTCTCTACGTGTACTTTCAACGAATTCTTTGATGCAGAAGAAAATTTAACCACAGCTCAGTGGCGGGAAATTGGAGAAATTGCAGCTGGAATAAATGGTGGCAATGAAGAGGATCATGACGATGAAGAAGAGTATGCGGCAAACGTTCCCGCAACTCACACACCAGCGTTAAAAGCATTGGAAACTCTGCGCAACTACTTTCAGTTCACTTCCGGAAGTGAAGGGACTTTTTCACATCTTAATGAACTTGAAAAGACTCTTTTCGAAAAATCTTGAAAACAAAAACAATCCTCGATTGTAAATTATTTTATGAGAAAGTAATAGAAGTAAAACGAAATTTGAGTAGGTAAGTCTTCCCATTTTCTTAATGTTCTTAACGAAAATAATTAATAGGGAGTTGTTATATACGTATTTGCATTTTGAAACTAATCGTATTCACATTCTACAGTAACATGTATAGTATTAACAACATATATACGCTGTATTGATGTTGCACTTTTAAGCTCTCATTTGTGTTTTTTCATTTATGCGCCTTTTTCACTGATGCGGATTTTTCACTTATGCGAGTTGTTTTTTGTTGTTCCTTGCACCCGCGCATAAGTGAGAGATCACTGTATTTTTAATCTTAGAGATCATCAATATCGTTTCGAATTTTGTATTCAACATACAGACCGACTAAATTGTAAAGAACAATTCGTTATAACGTGCTTTTCGTTAGATCGTTTTTCATTATAAAGTGCTTCAACTGTATATATACACACATACAAACGAATTTTATAACCTTCGTTGTTGGGCGTTGTTTAGTAAATAAAAATAGGCAATCATTTGAAATCAATTTTCTTTTTTTAAATTACTTGTGTTATTATAGATTGCTTACGATTTTTGACATCTTTTTTATGCTTTTCAGAGGATAAAATGTTTTTCCAAGATGTTGCTGTTCCTCTGAAGGATGAAACTCACGGAGGTGAAGATGTGCCAATTTATGCTAGCGGGCCCATGGCTCATTTATTCAGAGGTGTTGTGGAGCAGAATTATGTCGCTCACGTCATGGCATACGCCGCTTGTATAGGAAGAAACAAAGATCACTGCCAAAGGATCGGAGAAAGACTTCCTCTGGTTGCGGACAAGAGTGGGAGTGAATCTACTCTACGAACATCTTTTTCAATATTTTGGCTGATAACGTTTTTCCATTTAGTTCTTAAAATTAATCTTAGTTGTAGATATTGAGTGTTTTGACCTAGTTCATTCATTTGTTTCAAGAGTTCTCAAAATATTGATTTTAATGCATGGGTGTCGGGAGAATGAAATCCATGGAGGGGCAAGATTATGAAACATATGTGTGTGCCTGTAATACGCAGCACAGACTTGATGGTGGGTTTTATTGTTGTTGTTATTCGTTTGTCTATAAAATTTCTCTAAATTGTTTTTGTAATTGACCGCCAAGCTGAAATTACATGGAAACCTGGTTGTCAGAATGGCGATCATTTTCAAAACTTTCTTAAATCTAAGTTTTTAAAAATGGAAAATATCAACAGGAAATGAGGTAAACTATGTATCAATATAAAAAAAAAAACAAGGCAGCAGTTTAACAATTAATCCTATTAAATATAAACACCTCTTTGGTCGGTTCCTCTGCCACCGGAACTTTCCTTAAAGATAATTTTTTAAAACATGAACGTAAAATGGATACATTTAAAACTTATGTTGCACAATATCGCCCCTTTTCACGAAACATTCTTAGTTCATTTTCTTCTTAGTGTTTAACCCCTTCGGGACGAGCGTCTTTGCAGAATTTTTAATTTTTAATCACCGGTTTTTTAAAACAGAAATTTTTGCCTAAGTGAATCGGGAAAATGCTCGGATTACATACGGCAAAATTTACAATAAAAATTTACTGGTGAGAATAATCTCCGATTCTGAACACCTTACGCGGTACGAATACCGCTCGCTCGTCCCTAATGGGTTAATTATTTTAAGTTATTTGGAATGAATGTTTTTTTTATTATTTTACTAAATCAAAGGAGATTTTTTTTAATTAGTTAAATTTTAACTACCACGGTGGAGCAATGGCTATCCTGGCCAGTTTATTCAGAGGTGTTGTGGAGCATACTTGTCTCGCCCACGTCTTGGCGGCTTATGCTGCTTGCATAAGAACAAACAAAGAACAGTGCCAAAGGCTCGAAGAAGGGCGTTTTTCCGTTTAGTTCTTAAGATAAATTTCAGTTATAGACATTGAATTCGTTGATTTAGTTCATTCCGTAGTTTCAGGAGTTCTCAAAATATTGATTTTAATTCATGGGTGCAGGAAGAACGAAATCCAGACATTACGAAGAAGATATGCATGTAGTCCGCAGACTAAGTGTAGTAATTTTTTCCGAAACCATGATAAAACGAAGTTCCTAAAATTGATCGCAACGTTTGATGACCAAGCTGTAACTCCGGAGAATGGCGATCACTACCAAAATTTGGGTTTTTTGTTTTTTTTTAATTAGTATTGGAGAACATAAACATAAAATATAAATATGCTAACTTAAGAATAAAGCGTAAAGAAACATAAGAAATTAATAAAAAAGCTAAGTTAAAAAGTTTGCATTAAAACCTCATATACAAACAATTTTTAAATGTATCAATATAAAACGTAATATAGAAAATTAACAATTGAAAAATATTAATCTATAAATATATTTTTCATTGGGGGGGGGGGGAGGGGGGTCCGCCTTCCTGAATCCCTTCCGTTTAAAATAAATTTGAAATATATGAAAGTAAAATAAAACAGAATCAAAACATATGTTGCGCCGGTTCTGTAGGGCAAAAGCATGTTCTGTACACCGGGCATTATGATCTGTAACCCGGAATACCCGGGTTGGATGGCCTGGCTATCTTAATTCACTTGGGATAAATAAAATGTACCAATTTCTTTCACAATCATGAGACATAAACAAAGTTTAGTTAATCCCAGCTTTTCTGTTAACAACCTTATTAGTAGAAAGACTCATTACAGAACATTTACTTGTGCCATATAAAAATCCATATTTATCTTTCAGCATTTAATCAAAAATTATTATTTTAAATTAAAATAATTGAGATAAACATTCTAATCTTGATTGCTTTTATTGGTGGAATGTACTATTTATTGGACGTTGGGTGATAATGGGTTAATATATTGGTAAATATTCTAGCATTTTTTTATTCGTTTGTATGTTTAAAGAAGCCCAGTGGCGTAGTAGTCAGAGCATCTGATTGCCGCGCTGCAGGTCGAGAGTTCGACTCCCGGTTGGGCAAGGTTCACTCAGCCTTTCATCCCTTCGGGGTCGATAAAATGAGTACCAAGCTTGCTTGGGAATTAAACACCGAGGGTCCCGCGTTAGGCTGACCACCTGATCGTAACATATGCTATATAGCACTTCGTGGGCCCAGGGTCCGGTCAAGAAAACAGAGATGGGCATTGTAGGCCCAGATCCTTCGCGGATCGTATAGCTACAAAGTTTAGTTTGTATGTTTAATTGGTCAAATTTTGAGAACTCTTGTCTTAATACCTTTTACTCAGGCTTTACAACGTTTTCATTATAATTGTTGTATATGAAGACAGTAACATTCTCATGTTTTAACGTTTCATAAATTTCCATTTTATATATTTATGTATTTTAGAATGTGCTTTTGATATTTTTGTATCATCTTATGCAAAAGTGCAAATGCGCACTGTGGAATTGTTACACGAATACGTGACATGTAAAAACAACTTAAACAAAAGGTGAAATCATCCAAATAAATGTAGCATAACATTTGTTTTGAGGTTTATAAAATAAAACCTCTTCTACAATGCAAAATGGAAGAAAATTTTGAAGTGGCAGAAGCAACATATTGTTCCCTTTATAGAAGATCCGCAGAACTAAAAAATTATCAATTTTCAATACCGGGTTTTAAAGGTTTGACTTGCTTATAATAATTAGACATTGCAGGCAAATTAAAATTAATATTTTAAATACACTGAAGCGTTGTAGTTACCTATATTCCGCCGTATAATGCCCGGATCAAACAGACATATTTAGAAACAGAAACTTTACTTATAAATAGAATGAAATAAGAACGAACCAGCTTTAAGTTACCATAACGTAAAAGTAAAATTTCTGGTCTTAAATATGTTCGTTTGATCCACGCGTTGTACGCTGAAATATACGGTACCTCTTAATGTGATTTTTTTTTATCGTGGGTTGATTAATTTATGATTGTAAATTGCGTCTTTCTTCTATTAAAAAAAAATCGGGGGGTTTCCACATATTACAGTTGTGACGTACCGAGACATAAAATTGTAGTAAAAGGTTTCTCATTTATTTATTCTGAAACAACACAATCGTTTTTATAACGTACTTCCACAAGATCACTTTCACACTTATCGACACTTTTTGTATTAAAACTATCTTCCATAAAATTAAGACCAGAACAACTGTCTCATTCAAGTATCAAGAGCTGACCTTCTTCCGCATCATGGAGTGATTTCTTTGATTAATGCTAAAATGGCACAAACAACTATTTGTCGGTATTGTAGGGAAATCGACTTCTTCTCTGACCGGACGAAAAAGACAGTCCGCGGTATTTCCACCCATCTGGGCTGTCACGTGATCAACCAGGGATCTGTTTAGGAAGAAATTGGGTCCTTTAAAGGATCCTTAACAAAATTTTTCATCTCAAAATAGGACCCTTCACAAAACTTTTCCTCTTAAAAAAGGACCCTTCACAAAATGCTTTGGTCTTAAAAATAGGACTTAAAAAAAAAAATTTCCAGCTCTAAACCGAGTCTTCTAGAAATTTAATCATCTAAAAGTAAAATCTGATCTGTCACTTTTACATATATAAAGAAAATATATGTATTTTACATACATATATCTTCTTAAAATATATATAAAAAGAACCTTGAGTGTTCTGTTCAACGTTCATTTCAAATTCACAAAATTACGACTAAATTTTTCACAAATGTAAAAAAGCTCTTCACAATTTCAAAAAACAGGTTCCTGAGAGAAAAGTCTGGACAGACTCCTGTCAACATAGGGCAGAGTTTACATCGGTTGTCAAAGTGCTTTTTCGCCTACCTTGATCACGTGACATTCAAATATGTCTCTCTTGTTAACTGCGCTTCAGACGATTTTGCACTTAAAACTGAGACATATTCTCAGTTCTATTTATATATTAACTTAAACAGGACTGTCCAACGTGGCGTTTTCTGCAGATTCTATTGACATCTCTTTGGATGTTTCCTGTTACATTTTTTTTTTTTTTTTTAATAACAAAAATCTATTTAAAAGGGGATTTGATTTAAAAATTGATAAAAAATGTTTTTATTCCTTTTGCTTGTTTTTTTTTAGATAGCTCTCCTTCAGAAAATATAGTGCTAAATTTGCTACAATTTATTTTCTTTTCGACAATTTTTAAATCCCCCTGCTTCGCTGGGGGCTTTATAGCTCTACGGTATATATAAATCGTGTAGATTTGTGTTTGTCTCTACCAATAGCAAAGTCAGAAATTTTTGTTGCATGCTTCCAGTTGTGTGAATAGTGCCTTTCAATATAGAATGTGCCTTTCATTATTTCAAACCAAGTGAAGTTCGCATTGTCTACTAAAAGGTTTGAGAGTACTGCTAGTACTTATAAAATTTTGTCATTATTTTAAAATGTAACAACAACATACTTAATATCTACTAAAATGTAATTAGACAGTACATGATGAGGAACTTTTGCTAAGATTTTTTTTTTCTTTTTTGGCCGAATTATATTATTGAGGCAATTTTTAGGCCGAACACAGCCGAATATTTTTTCAGAATAAAATAATGCTTTAAAAAATTAAAAATTTGCATATAGATAATTTTTTAAAAAGAAAATAATACATTTTAATTGTGAAATATACAAGAATTGTGCATATAGTGCATAGTATACTTTGTTTTTAAACAAAAATGAGTTCATTATTCGGCGCCCGAATAGGCCGATTATTTGGTATTCGGTTATTCGGCCAAACGACTATTCGTTGCATCACTAAAAGGAACTACTATATTGCCACAGGAATCTTTTAGCTTTAAATCGTGGAGCGCCGTCTATCGAGATATATTTCAGCTAAAATTTTTATCACATTAAATTATACCTATTCATTATATATATATTTTTAATTTTTGATATCTTAAAGAATTAATGAGGTACCAAGTTACATTGTTTGGTTTTTTAGAAGGGGGGGGGGGGTATTCTGTACGTTTATTTTGTTTTCTATACGTCATGTATTCACCGTTCCACAAATGTTTTTATATTTATTTTAATCATCTCACGTATAAACATTTTTTGGTGAAAAAGAATGAGCTTATGACTGTTTTTTTTTTTTTTTTTTTTTTTACAATTTCAGTTTAAATTTACTGCTTAGTAATGTATAAAATACTACGTGTGTGAATTAATATATTAACGTACGTAATATTTTACACTTTATTTCGAAATTCAGATCGAATATCTCATGCAATGAAACAATGCTTTAAATAATTTTTACATTATGTACTATATCTAATTTATAAATCTCCATCAGCTTCTTTTGTATAAAATATTTCCGACAATGTTATAATGCAACTTTTATTCGTCTGTTGTAAAACAATATTCAACAGCTACGTTTGTTAAATTGTTATCTGAATGCGTTTGTTTTGTAAATTTACATCAGTTCGAATAAAGTACTTGTATTTAAAAATATAAGTTTGTTTGTTTTTTAATATCCCTGTCTGTTTCTTAAAATAATCTTTAATAAAAATTTCACAAGGTACATAAAGGTTTTTTATTATAAAAAGACTATAGATGATGATACATTAGAATGCGTTATAATAGATCAGTTTCGACCACTATCCAACCAAAATTGGCGATTCAAGCGCTCGAATACGCCATCTGGCGGAGTAAATAACTTCTCGCTTCAGGATAGTGTCATGCAAGCGCCATTGCATTACATGTATTTTAAATTTGTTCAAAATGATCATTCTTTTGCACAATTTCAGATTTCTTGTGACAATTGTGCTCTGTCTTATATGACAAAGTAAAAATTGTCCGAATTTGAATGTCTAAAACTTTCAAATGCATTTACGATAAAGAAATATTTCAATGGCACTTTAGCATTAGTTAAATGGAAATTAAAGGAACAATTTTCCGAAGGCTGCAAGCAGCGCCTCTATAGGCCGTTTTAATTCCCAATTGCCGGGTTTCAGTCGATGTTATCGCTCAGCTAATCAAAGTGAAGAAAAATTGATGGGCAAACAAAATGTCTACGAGGTCGTCAAGCTGGTTGCTAGTGTGACGGCAGTTGAAACTGATCTATGATTGTGAAGTCTTCAACTCTTTAATATGGGATAATAAATCAACTAGGTGCATTCGTCGAAATCGAGAATACGTCCCAAATTGTGTTACATTTAAAACTTGTGAAAAATAAGAAAGTATAATTAGAAGAAATTATTAATATCATTAAATTTTATATAATAGGTATGAAATTGTGTTTATAATGCAAATTCAATCAGGAAAAGGCAAGTTTTGAAATAAACACTTCTGTCAGCCTATTACATTTTTGCTTTAGATTACCATTACAGGAATCATCACATCATGTCGACGTAGACGAATCGTATGACAGCGATGACCGCCTCGGGAACTCAGCTTTCGCTTTAGAGTGTTAGTGCAATCCCGAGGGGTAGAAACGAATCGTATCACAGGGATGTTAACCGTATACTAATCAAATCGCTTGAAATCTTGAGTGCAATACGGATCATAAAGACGACCAGGCAAAGTCAGGTATCCCACCGTAATTTTACCCACGGTGACGACAGCTGGCCAGGGCAGGCATTCAGATGTCCGGTCCTTAAGGATCACTAAATAGCGATTCTTAACTTACATTTAGCTATCACTATTTAAGGATTCTTAAAACGCTATAAGGAAAGGGCAGCAGACGTCACTGTTGGTCGAATTACTGTTGGTCAGCAAGAAAAACCTGTTCATTCATTAATACTCCTACTACACACATGAACTCCGTGAATTTGATTGGTCTTTAACAGATTGATTTAACAGATCTATGATATGATTGGCCTATGTCGCCAAGTGTGATTCCTTTAAGGATCGCTAAGATAAAAATGTAGTAGTAGATTGGTTGACGGAAGTGTTTGTTTGTAAACATGCCCTTACCTTATTCAGACCGGTCTCCCTAAACAAGCTTCGGCTTTCCTTATCTCCGATCTTGCCTCGGCAATCTTCGGAACATGATACCGATTACACAAACGATAAACCAATGAGCACTCAGAATCGTTTCGCTGCAGATCAGTCAATCATGCGCATTATTTGCCGTTCTTCGTTTTGCACGCTTTTTGAAATTGAATTTTGCTACTATTCTGTTCATTATTATCATTGAAAAGGGGGGGAAAGCATGTAAAAAAAGAAAACAGGGGGGAAATTGTGCAGATTTTACAAATTCCAGTAATTTCTGAATTACAAATAGTTTAAAAGTAAAACATTTTGTTTATTTTTTAAACATAATTAAATAATGGAAATAATAACTGTTATTATTTACAGGCTCTTTTTAAGTTTTATTTCCTGAAATATATATTTTTAAGATGTTCATTTTTAATTATTTGAGTACATGTTTAAAATTTTCAAGCAAAAGATTTTGGCCATGGCTAAAAGATATTTAGGAATAAAATTTTTATACAAACATGGGCATACACAGGATTTTCATTAGGGGAAAGGGGGGGTGGTTCTTGTTCGTACATTCTTCTTGGTATAAACACCTGCAAGGTGGGCAGTGGATAAGCAGTACACCTCACTGGCTTTTGGATTTTAATTACCTAATTTTGTTTTATCCTTGATTACTTAAAAATATGATAAAATTTAGAAAAATTAGGACTAATTAGAATAATTAATTTTAAAAGGGATCTAAGAATTTTCGTCAGGGGAGAGGGTGAAATTGCTCCCTGCACTGCTAAAAATATCGTGAAAAATTACCTCTTTTTCAAGGCTATCTATTTTCTGACCAAGGCTATCTATTTTCTGACCTAACAGGCCACCTTCACAAAATTTCATTCCATAAAAAATACTCTTTTTGCGATTGTTAGGTTGTAAAATGTCTAATTTGCAAACGAAACAACTGTACCAGAAAGGAAAACTTTAGCAGGACTTAAGGGGTTCCGGGACACATTTTTAAAAAAATTTTATTTATTGAGTTAAAATTTTGAATTTTTTGTTGTGGTTAACCATATCATTTGCAAACAAAATCACATAATAAAGCTTCTTATACTTTTTTTACAAAAAATTAAAATTTAAAATTTATTAAAAAAGGTGGGGTAATTTAAAATCGTTATAACGCGAAATATTATTTGTAGAATTTCAATTTTTTATCATTTAAATAAACGGAAATATATAAGTTTTAATTTTGATTCAGTATTTTAAAAAATAAATATTTTTAAATATTTTAAAAATTAATAAAGTAAATTAAAAAAAAATGATGTAACTTTAAAGAAAAATCCTATTTTCAAAAGTAAATACTTTCTTTTCAAATTTACTGAATTGGAATTAAAGCAAATTAATTGAAAAAGACATGTTGCAAAATTGAACCATTTATCTTTAACGGTTCTTGAGTTATCACAATTTAAATACGAGGAATATTGAAAAAAGCCATCATGAAGAAAAACGCATTTTCACAAGAAGTCGTTTGCATGACAACCATTGCTTGAAAGCTAGATTTTGAAAACAAGCCAAAACAAAAAAAAATAATATAATAATAACTAATTAAGATAGAAGCATGATTTAAACGTCATTTTAAGCAGAAAAAAAAACAGAATTTTTTACTGCAATAAAATATTTTTTAGAAAATTTGAAGATTTTTGTGTCCCGGACACCCCCCCCCCCCTTAAATAAGTTACTAATAAATGCTTGATTCGAATATGAGTCACTGAATTTCATCTTTCATTACAAAATGCTATATAGTAGACTCTCTCAAATCCGCAAATTTCTAAAATCCGCACATCACAGATGTAAACAATGAAACTTTCAGTTCGGATATAAAGCTTTATATCATTCCGCATGTATTTTAATATGTAATTCTCTATAATATGACTGAACTCGTGGTTTTTCATGAAGGAAGTATAAATTTTATTTGTGAAAAAAATCAAGATGTTGCTGATTTCATTGGCAATCACAATCTTTATACCAAATATATTTATGTATTAATCAACTTTTTTGGTTATTAAGACTGCCTAAACCTGAAATAAAACTTCCTTACTTTATTATTTGGATGTGAATTAATAGGGTGCCTTTATGAGGAAATTTCATTAAATAATTCAAGGAAACTGTATCTCCTCTTCGTTATGCATATTTAATTATGCATTATTATTTACTTGACCTTTACTTTTAATATTTTTTTAATTATCTTACATTCTATCATCTTAGTTTATTACTTTACTTAATTATTTTAATATTTTACGATATTGCAAGCATTCATTATAATTTTGATTGCATGATTAGATTCAAATTACAGTTTAAAAAATGTAAACAAAGCAATGATCAGAATTCTGCAAAATTCTAAAATTTGCACAACCTCTGGTCTCAAGGTGTGAGGATTTGAGTTAGTCTACTGTATTTCATTAGAATAATTTTTATTTTCGAAAAATGGGCTCCAAGAAAAAAACCTTGCACTTGCATCAACTCCTACATTTATATTTATTTTCTGAGGAAAACATATTTATTTTTTTTTAACCCAGACATTTACAATCTTACATAATAGAATACGTATAAATATTAACCTGTAAAGGCTATTAATAAAATAAAATCATTTTTACCAATGCAATAATTGAGGATTTTAATTAATTTAGGCAATTTCATTTTCTATAATTCAGCAAATGGAAAAATGCAATGTCTGTTTTTATAGACAATTATATTACTTTTATAAAGATGCAAAATTTTTAAAATATAAAATTAAAATTACCAATAATGAATTCTGAAAGATTTACCATTTCTTAAAGACAATGGGGGGAAGGGGGGGGGGGGGGGGTGGAGAATTTCAACTAATTTTTTAAATTATAAAAAATTGCAGTTATTATATAATTTTTGAATGAATCATCTGCTAAAAAA
The DNA here is from genome assembly GCA_963932465.1 of Maratus speciosus. Lineage (NCBI taxonomy): Eukaryota > Metazoa > Arthropoda > Arachnida > Araneae > Salticidae > Maratus > Maratus speciosus. The sequence continues at coordinate 326,354,492 of OZ010795.1, read as the reverse complement.
AATAATCAAAATAATACTAACACACAGAATTTCACAAAGCTTTTTTGTTTCTTTTAGAACTAGACTCAAATAGTGCTTATGCGTTAATTGTCTGAGCGAAGCGAAGGCTAATACTCAGCGAAATATTACTGTCCGGACACATTACAGCTACGATGGATATTAACGCCTTGCCCTACTTTTAAAAAAGCCTAATAAAAACCTTTCGTCAAGCATAACTCAAAAAATATTTGTCGGATTTCTTTTCTGATTGCACCAGAAAGTGCATGAGGGCCACCTACTGAATCTACTATGAAAAATAAGTTCCAAACCGTTTAAAAATTATATTAAAAAAATTCATAAAAAAGCACAATTTATCTGCATACGTCACAGAAATTTGGTGTGCGTCACTTTCACCGGTGGATGTTTTCGTAGACAACTGGTTTGAACACATGGAGCAAATAATAATTTAAAAAAAAAAATACGCACGCAGTAATATTGAATAGATCAGTTTCAACCACGTGATCACAAACCTTGCAACAACCCGTGGCAACCAGTTTTGGTTGGCAAACAAATAATAATACAGTACTCCGTACCACGGTGACCGTTTTTAGCCTGTTGTATAAAATCTGGCCTGTTGTATGACATACAACAGGCTAAATCCGGCTAAAAACTCATGTTAAAAGATAGCTGTCAGTCTATCGACTGGAAATTAACAGATTTTTTTAATACTCTTATAACGAAATTTAGAAACTATTGTGGATGATTAAAACAAATGGCATGAATGTTTATTGCTCCGGGAGGTTATCTTTCTCTGGATGTCTGTCTGTCTATCATACAGCATGCAATTTTCTTGTAAAGGATGATATTACTATGCAGTAAAACCTCCATAACGGACACACCCGATTAGTGGACACCTCTATTTAGCGGGCATTTTTTCGATTACCAACCCTTAAATAACTGTACATTTTTTACTCTCAGTAGCGGACACATCCAATTAGAGGCCAAATTCTGCCCTCCCGAGGTGTTCGCTATTCAGAGGTTTTACTGGTAAAACCTCCATAACGGACACGCCCGATTAGCGGATACCTCTATTTAGCGGACATTTTTTCGATTACCAACACTTAAATAGCTGTACAGGTTTTACTCTCAGTAGCGGACACCTCCAAATAGAGGACAAATTCTGCATTCTCGAGGTGTCCGCTATTCAGAGGTTTTACTGTATGTATATATTATTGATAGTTATTTTACAGGGCCGCACAAAAGAATAAGAATATATGAAACGAATATAAACTAAATTCGGGATTAGTAGATCGCTGATGGTAATGTAATTTTAGGATGTTGTTACAGTCATCCGCAGCATGTTTTCAGAGTTTCGTTCATCTAACGAAACACTGCCTGTCTGTCCGTCTGTCACAGAGCCCGTTCTCAGAAACTATATATGTCGGAGACTTGAAAATTTGCATACTTATAGCTGAACACCACACATCAAACGGCAAATAATAAAATTTTGAAAAAGTCTAATATTTAACCCTCTGGGATATAACTTGTGCATTTAAAGCAATTTTTCTAACTCAGCCCCTAATTAAGTTCGAGACATGAAATTTTTCATACTTATAGCTGAACACCTAACATCAAATGACAAATAATAAAATTTTGAAAAAGGTCTAATATTTAACCCTCTGGGCTCTAACTTATGTATTTTAAGCAATTTTTCTAACTCATCCCCTAATTAAGTTGGAGACTTGAAAGTTTGCATACTTATAGCTGAACACTTGCGATAACACGATAAATCATAAAATTTTGAAACATATATAACTCTCCGGTCTCTAACTTCTGTATTTTAAGCAATTTTTCAAATTCAGCCCCTAATTAAGTTGGAGATATGAAATTTTGCATACTTATAGCTGAACACCTCACATCAAACGACAAATAATAAAATTTTGAAAAAGGTCTAATATTTAACCCTCTGGGCTCTAACTTGTGTATTTTAAGCAATTTTTCTAACTCAGCCCCTAATTAAGTTGGAGACATGAAATTTTGCATACTTATAGCTGAACACCTCACATCAAACGACAAATAGTAAAATTTTGAAAAAGTCTAATATTTAACCCTCTGGGCTCTAACTTGTGTATTTTAAGCAATTTTTTCTAACTCAGCCCGTAATTAAGTTGGAGACATAAAATTTTGCATACTTATAGCTGAACACCTCACATCAAACGACAAATAATAAATTTTGAAAAAGTCTAATATTTAACCCTCTGGGCCCTAACTTGTGCAATTTAAGTAATTTTTCTAACTCAGTCCCTAAATAAGTTGGAGACATGAAACTTTGCATACTTATAGCTAAACACTTGCGATAACACGATAAATCATAAAATTTTGAAAAAGTCATATTTAACCCTCCGGTCTCTAACTTCTGTGTTTTAAGCAGTTTTTCTGACTCAGCCCCTAATTAAGTTGGAGACATGGAATTTTGCATACTTATAGCTGAACACCTCACATCAAACGACAAATAATAAAATTTTGAAAAAGGACTAATATTTAATTCTCTGGGCTCTAACTTGCGTATCTTAAACAATTTTTCTAACTCAGCCCGTAATTAAGTTGGAGACATCAAATTTTGTATACTTATAGCTGAACACCTCATTTCAAACAACAAACAATAAAATTTTGAAAAAGTCTAATATTTAAGCTCTAATATTTTGTCTCGCGCAATTTTTAAATTTAAACTGTTTTGCAATATATTATTTTTTGTTCATTTTGCATAATAAGTGTAATGTGACGTAATTTCTTCTATTTAAGACTTCTAACGCATATTAATGAATTTATTTTACAATATACTTTCTCTTTTAAAATTAACATGTAAATATAGTTTTTATGGCGTAATTTCCAATAAGTGCCTGCTTTTTATACCTAATTATTTAATTCTAATTTGAAGGGGGGTTTCTGTTTATAATAGTAACGTGTAAATATTTTTTTATTTGAAGCAAACATTATTGTTTGCGCTGTTTATACAGTTAGCAACAGTTTAAATTAATACCATTTTCTAAAATATGTAAAAAATATCTGTCGAAATGCTGAATATTTGAATTTAAAATAGAAATAAAACCTCAAAAAATGAGTCAAATTAAAAAAAAATTAATGGAATCTGCACATTGGGATCTTCTATTGAATAAAATGATCTAAAAATGATTAAATTCCCATGCATAGTTTTTGCTCCTATAAAACTTTTTTAATGGAACGATTTTGTCCAACTTTAGCATTAAATATCTCTTAAAATAATTCCTCTATTTGAAAACTGTATGCATCACCGTGTTGATCAAACATTTCTCTATAATACCACCGATTTTCATATTTTTGTAGGCAATAGTTTTCTTAATATTAACGAAGAAAGACTTCCGGTCACAAAAAATTCAAAACCGGCGGCGGCGGTGACAGCGTTAGTTACTTTTTTTAGAATAGAGATACATATAAAAATGAAAACTTGTCTATCTGTCTGTTTGTAATTCTATAAAAATCCACAGTTTGGAAGCCAAAATTGTGAAAAGATACGTACATGTGTATTAAAACATAGCCGAGGCAACTAAAGTAATCCGGAATCGAAATAAATTATAGTTAATTTTTAATTAATAAAAAACCACCAATTTAACTGCAATTTCTTTTCAAATTTAAACATTTTTCGTTGTAGCAGTTGCCAACAATTAAAATACACAATAAAATTATTACTACAACAATTAATTTTCTGCTGCAAGATTTCCACGTGAAAAACGAAAATGAAATAAATAGTTTGCCGAATTTAAAAAAAAAGTTAATATTACGTCATAACTTTTCTATTGCAAGATATTCACGTGAAAAATGAAAATGAAATAATTAGTTTGACGAATTTAAATGAAAGTGAATATAACTTCATAACTTTTCTATTTCAAGGTTTCCACGTGAAAGAGGAAAATATTACGTCATATTGGAAATATAAAGGACGTGGTGGACATAGTATAACGTCATATGTGTGTGAAAAATGTATTGAAGCATGATAAAAACCCGATTAGGGAAATACTGGCGTATTTTAACATTATTGCTCCAATTATAAATTGAAATAAGTTCATTTATAGCTGTATTCTTTTGCGTCTGTTATATACATTTATACATTTTTATGTAGCGTTTTCATATGATTCATTCATACAACATTTCGACTGCTTTTTTTAATGTTTGTTTTGTGTTGTATGTTAAATTTTGAAATTGATTTTTCAGAACAAACATCCTTCAAATTCTGGGCAACGCCGGGCACTTTAGTTTGTAACAGATAAATGGCTTTTGTATCTGTACATCTAATGCTAATATTATAAAGCGTTATAATATTATAAAGTGTATAATATTATTAGTGCTTGTACGTTTGCGAGGTGTTATCTCTGAAACTACATAGCCAACTTAAAAAAATGTTGGTGGCCATCTCTGCTCCGAAAAAAAGACTGTATTTTATGTCAGTGCAAGAACCTACATCGCTGCAGGAGCAAAAAAGTTCTAAAATTGCGATTTCTGCGATATTGATTGGATTAGAAACTTTAAATTTGGTGAGGTAGTTACTTTTAAGATGTAAATACTCGTAATGAACGCTATCTAAAAGGTTCAATTTGACGGATAAACGTAAAAATTTCTAGAAAGGTTCTAAACTATGATTTATTTGGAATACTGAAATTTTCGGGATACTGTTGGGGTTAGATACTAGAACTTTGGCATGGTAGTAATTAATAAGATGTAAATGCTCGTTGTAGAATGAATTATAAAAAATCGAAAGACTATACAAAGCGGAAAAAGATCTAAAGATGATCTAAGTAACGAAGTACATGAAATTGTTAGGAATATAAACATGAAAATTGACATGGCTGTATTTATCATGACGTGAATTCTCGCAATAGAACAATTTCTAAAAATGTCGCTATATAAAACAGTGCAGAAACAAAAAACTTTCGAAAATTTTCTATTTCTTTGTTACTGCTGAGCCCAAAATCTTGAAATTTTGCTTCGGGTTAGTTTTAAAATATACAATTGTCCCTATGAATGGTTTCTAAAAATTTTTTAATTTAAAAAGATGAAATTAACGGAAAGCTATCTCAATTAGCATTAATTTGGAGTTATTAGATATAGCAACTTTAAATATTTCATAATGCTGCATTTCCTCCGCAAAACATGCAATTTAAATGCAACAAAACTGATAGATACCCACGTAGCATTAAATAAATTGTGTAAATATTGAATAAAGACCTGTATGAAACAGTGAGTAGGTTGCCCGAAAGTACATGTTAAAGTGTTCCTTCTCTAGGCTTTTCTCTCTCTCGCCAAGGCCACTAACAGAGGGAAGTGCCGTTTTAAATGTGATATGAATTTTTTATCTGATTCATTTTTCTAGACATTTTATCATAAGGTCATATTCTCAATTATCATTAGTAGATTTTTTATATATTAACTTATTCTGGTGAAATTTCATAATCGGGTTCATATTGGCGTATATTAGCTTGCATGATTTGCTGAATAAATATGTATGGATTTGTAAATTACTTCAAATGACACTTTGACAGCTCAAAAGTTATTTTTTTAAACAGTTTATACGAATTTATATATAAAGTTTTGTAATTCTATGATTCGTTTATTTTCATCATTTCAATTTATCGCAGTATATGGACAATTAAAGATAACATCTCATTTTCTTTGCTTCCACATGTTATTATTAAATCTATGTTCTCAGCAATATCGCTCAGACTAATCCCTCTGAGGGAAGTCCTAGTATAAAAATACCAGGTTAACATAGCATTTTTTAATAATTAATCTGATTTAATAAGATCACTGACATAGTATTTGAAGTAACATTGCTAATACTTGTTTTTCGGGAGGGGAGGGGGTCTCTTTACATTGGATTTTAATAGCTTTTGTAAATTGGGAAATGTTACAATCATGGAATATAATAATAGTATTAAACTTGGAAAATATATATATGAGCAATTCTTAAAAAGATTGGTAATTTTACTCTGTATTTAGCGAAAAAAAATTAATTTTAAACAATTTTTTTAGAAATAGAAAAGGCATGGGATGCTCAGTAATCTACATATTCCAGCAAAGACTTTAAACTAGTGATGGACGATAACGAGATGTTTTTACCGATTTTCTCGATTGTATGGACATATCGATATTCTTCGATTGTGTACAATTTTTCTCGATGACACCAGTTTGCTAATTGTTTTTATACGTCATAGATTTTTTCAAGAATCGTTGTGGGTGAACTGGAATGAGTCGGCGTTAATAAGGACTAAGTGGCTTCGCCCACTAGCTGGCCCTTCCTTTAATTGGGGCCTCTAATTTATACGTAATCTTCTAATATGAAATCTCGAACTGGCTCCCCGCTATATAAGGCGCCGTAATGACAGGCGTGGTGTACACGCACTACAAAGTCTTGTAAAAAAAAAAAAAAATCTCGAGCCGAACGAACCTCGGACCGGATCCCTGGGGGAAGGGGTCAAAGTGAGGGGAGGAGCAGCAGCTGCATAATATGAATAAATCGTCACAGGGTTTTAGACCTTTCCAACCATATGTCACATGAGGGGTCTCGATCTTAATTTATAAAAATGCCCTCCATGTGCTGGCAAAGTGGGGGGAGGGGCACGAGACGTGCATAATGTGAGTAAGTGGTCACAGGCCTTTCCGACAACATGTCACATGAGGGATCTCGGGTAAATTTAGAAAAGTGCCCCCGTGTGGGCAAAGTGGAGGGGGGGGGAGGGGGGCATCGGAGGTGCATAACATCAATAAGTAGTCACAGACCTTTCCAACGATATGTCACATGAGGGGCCTTGGCTATATTTAGAAAAGTACCTCCGTGGGGCAAAGTGGGGGGGGGCGGACACCGGAGGTGCATAATATCAATAAGTAGTCACGGACCTTTCCAACGATATGTCACATGAGGGGGTCTTGGCTAAATTTAGAAAAGTACCCCCGTGGGAGCAAAGTGGAGGAGCTGCCTAACATGAACAAGTAGTTACAGGCCTTTCCAATAACATGTAAAATAAGTGTTTCAGCAAAATTTAGAAAAATGTCCCGGTGGCAAAGTGGGGAAAGGGGCACGGTAGGGGCTTAATATGAGTAATTGGTCACAGGATTTTCTAATGATATATCACATGAGGAGTGTCGGTAAAAGTTAGGAAAGTGCTCCTTCCAGAGGGCCAACTACCGCACTCCCCGGAATACAACCCCACTTTTTGAAATTTCATATATTATAAATAATATTTACCTGATGGTTCCGTATAAAAATCCGATAAAATGATGAAAATGCAAAAAAGTTTGAAAACAATCCCCCCAACAGGGGGGGGGGGGGGTAAAATTGAGGAAGTGGAGACGAAAGCCTCATAATATGAAAGAGTTACCCGAGAGCTTTCCGATGATATATCACATGACGGTTCAAAAAAAGTCTGAAAATTGCTCCCCCCTCCCCCGTGGGTTCACTCTTTTGCCCCGGAATTCACGCAGCCCCCACTTTCAAAGTTTTTATGTTTAATAAATATTTACCGAAGGACTCCATAAAAAAAATTCCACATCTGAAATGATATTTATTATAGAAATCGCTACGGTTTTTAAAAAACTTTTCGCCCCCCCTCCCCACCCCCAAAATTCAATTTCGGAGGAAGGAAGGTTCATAATATGAACGAGTGGTCGAAGGGCTTTACGATTATATGCCACAGTAAAGGTTCGGTAAAATTTTTTAAATTGCACCTCGCATGGGTTCACTCTCATGCCCCCCCCCCCCCTCCGAATTCACCCGACCCACCTTCCTTTTTGAAATTTTTATATTTAATAAATAATTTTTATCGGAGGGCTCCAGGTATGTGACACCTTGGTAAGGCTAAAATAAGATAAACTTTGAAAATTACGGCTTCATTTCACAGCTCATTGTCATGCCTCTTTCTCTATCTCGTCCCTTGGTACTTCAAATTGATTTCTCGTTCTCGGCCAACATATGAAATGTTGAAAAGCGCGAGAGAAATCCTCGAGAAGCTTCTCATAGCGAAATGTTAAAAAGTGCGAGAGAAATCCTCGAAAATCTTCTCATAGCGAAATGTTAAAAAGCGCGAGAGAAATCCTCACAGGCTATCTAAGCCTGCGAGCTAATGTACCCGCCGGTTCGGTATGTATGTATGTACGTAACACGATAACTCTTGTTAGAAATGTCCATTTGCTTCAAATTTTTTTCTATGTTCATTCTGATAAGGCGTTCCCCTGATTAGTTTTGGAGGTTCATTGGTTAAGGATAAAGGGGGGGGGGGGGGAATTGGGGTTGGTCCCCCCCCCCTTAATTTAGATAAATGGGTTTTTCATGCAGAATCATTCGATTTGCTTCAAATTTAATATACCGCTTTATTCCGATATGGCGCTTCCTTCATTAGATTTGGAGGTTCATTGGTTAACCTTTAACTGATGTCACCGGTCTCACAGACCGGTGCTTTTTCCAATTTTCATTGTTTAACTTGCAAATTTCAGTTTACCTACAAACACTACTGAAATTTTGTTTCATTTGGAACTTTAGTACTAACACCAGATACTTTTGAATAGGTGAATTTTAATTATAACACTCTTGTACAAAAAGTTGAGTAAAAAAATAACATCCTGTGAGTTAATCGTGGCTTTTATTCATCTTTCGATGGAGCGGTCTCAGAGACCGCTTCACACTAGTTATGTGACAATTTCTGTGACATCAGTTAAAGGTTAAGTATAAAAGGGGGCAAGTCCCCTCCCCTTAATTTAGATAAATGGATTTTCATGCAGAATTATCCAATTTACTTTAATATTTTTTTATATGTTCATTCTCATAAGGAGCTTTCCTGATTAGATTTCGAGGTTCATTAGTTAAGTATAAAAGGGTTAAAGGGGCTGAGACCCCCCTTAATTTAGCGATAGGCTTTTTTCATGCAGAATTATCTGATTTTCTTCAAATTTGGTATACTGGTTTATTATGTTAAGGAGCTTCCCTGATTAGATTTGGAGGTTCATTGGTTAAGTACAAAGGGGGGAAACGGGGGATATTTCCCCTCCATTTATTTTTTGAAGGGCATTATTCTTTAAAATAAGAGTGTAATATACAATTAGTGTGAATAACCTGTGAGCTTAATGCCATCTGTTTAACTGGCACTTATCTTTTTATTGTTATTAACCGATGTGGGTTATGAGGCATAGTGGTTTATGTATTCAGTTCTGTATAGTCCTAGTTTCAAACTTTACTGTTGAATTTAGTGTCATTTTGCCCCAAATTTTCAATGTTTCTCTTATTTTAGCTCTGCCAAGCTGCCCATACCTGGAGCCCTCAGATAAATATTATTTATTAAATATAAAAAATTCAAAAAGGAAGGTGAGTGAATTCCGGGGGGCGCGAGAATGGACCGAGGGGGGGGGGGGTAATTTTCAAACTTTTACCAAACCTCTCCTGTGACATATCATCTGAAAGTCCTTTGCCCACTCTTTCATATTATGAACCTTTCTCCCCCCGGAGTTGAATTCCGGGAGGAGAGAGGGAGCGGTGAAGGGGTGAATTCTTTTAAATTGCAGCGATGTATCATTAAATGAGGTTTTTTTGATGGAGCCCTCCGATAAATATTATTTATTAAGTATAAAATGTTAAAAGCGGGGCTGCGTGATTTCCGGGTATATTCTGGGAAGAAAGAGTGAACCCACGTGGGAGGGGTAGATTTCAAACTTTTTTTGGACCCGTCATGTGATATATCATCGGAAAGTTTTCGGACCACTCTTTCATATTATGAACTTTTCTTCTTCCCTTCCTAGTTTGGCGCCCCGAGAGAGGCACTTTTCGAACTTTTTTTGAAATCGTAGTGTTTTTAAACATTTTAGATCGGATTTTTTTACGGTGCCCTCCGATACATAATTTATAATATATGAAAATTTCAAACAGAGGGATGGACAGGGTGTATTTCAAGGGGCACGATAATTGGAATCCTGAAAGTTGGGACTCTTTTCTATCTTTTTCCGACACCCCTCACGTGATATATCATTGGAAAGCTCTGTGACTACTATTTCATTTTATATATCGCCCGCGTCCCTCCCCCTACTTTGCGGGGGGGGGGGGACTTTTGTAAATTTAGCCGACACCCCTCATGTGATATATCGTTGGAAAGTCCTGTCACCACTTATTCATATTATGCACTTTCCTTGCCACTCCCCCCTACTTTGTTCTCCGTGGGGATACGTTTAATGTATTCCAGTCGAAGGCTTTCTAAAAATGGGGAAATTAAAGACCTGATCTCAAATGACGTAGAAAAATCAATAAAAATATTGATCCCATTTACCATTTTTTAGTTCATGTTTTTGCCACTAGGGGGTGTTTTTCATTCTCATTTCTTTGACCATTTTGGTGCTAATTGCCGAAAAATTCTAATTTTTAATACTTAAACTCCCCTTACCGCTTCAAACCTTTTCGCGTTTTTTCAACCAAGAGGCGCCCTCATGACTTTTCCAGTCTTGTGGCTCCATTATAACCTCCCTTTGGTTTGTTGTTTTTTTATTCCATCTGTTTTCAGTTACCATATATTTAATAAAATCTTCCTTATATATATGTAAAAACAATGATTTTAATAATCGATTGTAAAACATCTCAATTGTAGATTCTCGAAAGTAATCGATGACTGTATCGATTGTGTTTTTTACGATGACGATTTTTTTCGATTGGTAAATTTTCGAGAATCGCCCATCACTACTTTAAACAGTATTTTTGTTCTAATACAACTGGTAATCAATGTCACTCTACTGTTCCCGAGACAGTTGTTTATTTTATCTAAACGTCTTAACAAAATTTAATTTTTTTTTTCATTTGTAAGTATTTATAATAAAAAAATAACATTAACCCCTTAATCGTCGCGCCTGAAAAGTGTCGAATACTTTTTTAAAATTCAGATTGTTTGATTGCCACCACTTTCTTCGAGTTGAAATATTTTCTTCATTAAATGGCAGATAAAATGTCGAGAGAATAAAGCCAATTGCATTCTTTAAAAAACTGGTGGGAATAAAACAATATGAATAAAAGAATAGAAGCCTACACCGCCCGTGACAGTCACGGCCGCGACGATTAAGGGGTTAACATCTGTAGTCATACCTGAGGTGCTAGTTGCATAACCATGAAAAATTAAGTCAGATCTAAAAGCAAAGCATAGAGTTTGGGGTTTCATCAATATGCAGATTATTTGTCCGGAGAAGTGTCACTGAGGAATGGTGTTATTAAAAGTTCACATCATGCACTCTGTGACACTTTTTTGGCCACAACAGGTTCACGGAGTAGATTGAAGACCATTCTAACTTGTGAAGTCCATAAAGTTAAGATTCTGAAAAACAATAACAAAAAATAATAAATATACATACAATTATGCAACCCGACCCAAGCCCGAGGTATTTCCACCCGAACCCGCAATGAATGGAAAGTAAATCATGTTTTAATGCCATTATGGAAAATAATCTATAATTGTATCTTTAATACCATTTTTATTTTAGAAGAATGAACAAATCTATATTCCTTAATATTCAAATATAGTAAAACCTCTGAATAGCGGACACCTCTGGATCATTGAATAGAGTCAAATATCTTGTCGGGTTGTCCCGAATTTTGTTTTTCGGCTCAGAATGAATCTAATTTTTTTTCTGCAGGTCGAGTTCACAATCGAAGTATTCTTTTGGGTCATATATATAGATTTTTTGCCACTCAGCTTGTTGGGATTTTCACGAAAAGCTTAAGCACAACTATGTTTCAAATGAAATTACGTATTTGAATACGTATGAGGATATATTCAATTTACTGCATGAGAAATAAAATAGATATAAGAAATGCGATCATTCTTTCTTTAAGAACCATTTTTTATTCTTTCAAAATATGAAAAATGTTATCAACAGCTTGTTTTTTATACAGATAAAGACACATGTATAGTTTATGTACACACACACATGCTACGTGTATGTAGAGTGAGAGGTGCGCGCTATTCAGAGATATAAGCGTTCAAATATATCAATTTTAGGAATTGAAAAGTGTTCGCTAAATGAAGTTGTCCGCCTTAGACGCATGGGTCGGGTTGTATGTAACCCGAACCCAAAAATTGCCTTTGAAGTTGACTCGAACCCGAAAATTCCATTTGAAGTTGATCCGAACCCGAAATGAAAGGAAAGTAAATCAAGTTTTAATGCAATATGAAATATGATTAATAAAAATCTACATTCTATATGAATAAATAGAACTATTAATATAATAAAATTCACCCTCAATTAAATGAATATCACAGATATGATGAATTATACCCGATTTTGATACAATGAAAACAAACAAAGAAGAAACAATAATTTTTCAATCAATATGTAACGGTATAAAACTAAAAATCTAAGATTTAAATATGCTTTAAAATCAGTTGCAGGTTCAAAAGTTCCACTTATAACGAACGGTACACCTTGTTTTACACAACTGGCATTCACCCTTTAATTTATCATCATTATCAACAGTTATTTTGAAAAAATTTCCCTCTAATATAGCGCATTCTGTATACAGGGGTCTGTCCAGACTTTTCTCTCAGGGTCATGTTTTTGTGAAACTGGGAACAGCTTTCTTACATTTGTGAAGAATCTAGTCATAATTTTGTGAATTTGAAATGGTCGTTATATTCAGGCTCTTTTTTACATACTTTTATGAAGATATATTTATGTAAAAAACATATATTTTCTTTATATATGTAAAAGTGACAGGTCAGATTTTACTTTTAAATGATTAAATTTGTCAAAGGTTTAGTATAGAGCTGGAAAAATTTTGAAAAAACCTATTTTTAAAACAAAGAATTTTGTGAAAGCTGCATTTTTCAATATGAAAAATTTTGTGAAGGGTCCTGTTTTGAGATGAAAAGTTTTGTGAAGGGTCCTTTAAAGGACCCAGTTTTTTCCTAAACAGATCCCTGGTATATCACAATTAAATTATTCACTTTATACATTTTCAACGAAAGCTCTAGAAGTATTAGTCATTCTTTCCCGAGTCCTCGAAATAACAAAGTGCATTATATTTCTATAGTAGTTTAAAATACAATATGCAGCGAAAAGTTAAAATGATCTTTTCTTTCTTCCTGTATTCTACACAGTAGGTTTTTGTCATAACAACATTAGAAGTATCAAGAATTATATTTGTAATTATTCAGCAGAAATGTTTCAGCAGTGAAAAAGCGTTCGGTATAATATTTTATCGTACCAATAGTTTAAAAAGCATGTTTTTTTTAACTTCCAGTAACGAATTCTAAATGACTAGACAAAACAGACAGGCATCATTTTGCTTTTGTGAAACTTTGATCAGTAGGTTACATAGACTTTTAATGTGAAAAAATAATTTCGACGTTCTTTTAAAAAAATCGGGTCAACCCGAATCGGAACCGCAAGACTCAAAAACCGACACGCACCCAGAACCAAAAACAATGAAAGTCAACCCGACCCGCAACAAAAAATGTTAAAGTCAAACCGACCCGAACCCGAACCACAATGAGAAAATATAGCTCCAACCCGACCCGATGCGGGACTCTAATACCAGGCTATACAATTTAAATATGCCTAATATACTGCTCGATGTATAAAATAGATGAAAACCGTTTTTAATAGAATATTTTAGCAGGTATTTTACATTTTGTATATAAGTGTTTTCCCTCCGATTTTTGGGATTTGGTGAAATCCCGGGTAGCGAGCCCAAGGCATGCAAAATGAAGGCAACAAACGGGCCGAGTGAGCAGAAACTTTATAAGACAGTTTTTGTTAATGAAATGATGAAAAAAAATTAAGCAGATTGACCGGCCAAATATAACAAATTTGAAAGAATCAAACTACGCCGATAAAATAGGAACAATTTCCAATTAGCATGACTGGGGTGAGTAATCATTAATGTTGCTATTCTGTATCCTATGGCTTGTGAACAGGTCGTAATCTGAAATATACGGTAAAATTTCCCCATAAATATGAATGCAGTATTTTTTAAAAAAATCTTAATTGTATATTATAAAAATCGGAATTTTTTTTGTAGAAATTGAGTCGAGCCGGGCGGGATTTTGTTGATTTTTACATGGACCGGACTTGTTTTCACTGATTTTCGCACGGGCCGGGGCATGAACTTCAAAAATGTAAACGGGCAGGACCGAACTTTTAAAGGTCCGGGCTGAAAATTTTGTTCCATGAAGATTTTTAACACAGATTACCCAGCAAAGAAAGAAACAGTGGGCCATCAGCTGGGGAAAAGATGGCAGCCAGCACTACCATCAGCGGTAAAGTGCAATAGTGCCATTACTTAAACCTGTCGAAAAGTGTGGAATGCAGCTGGCCCATCAGTGGGCAAGCATTAGTATGCCATCACATTACTTTAATCCAGCACTTTTCCTGCAGTGCTAGCACCTATCCCACTGCTATTCCTTTGCTGGCCCAGCACTTTCCATTACAAAAATTTCTTATAGAATTCTATGAAAAAACAAAGTATTATGGCTCTTTTTTCTATAAGCTAGCTTCAGCAAGAGCTATAGAAATATCTGTAGAAGTGTCTATCGAAATATTTGAACTCTCATCGGTTTCCATTTGGTCACCTTTCCAAGTACTGACCGCGCTCGATGCTGTTTGGTTTTCGTGATTGGACATGAACAAGTACTTTCAGCGTATGCTACGACCGCTCGTAGCTTTGAAGCTCTCATTACAATATTTCAAGTTTGTTTCTTTTGTGATTTACGTTCTCAATCATTAAACTGGTATAGAAATTATTGCATTGTATAGAAATCCTATATATTTTATACGATTTTTTTTTTATTATTTATTCTGAACTGTGTAAATTATGAAAACTGAAATCCTTTGTAACTTAGTAAAACCAGATTTAAGGAGAAGAATTTAATAAGCGTTGAAAGCGTTGAAATAAAGAATTTATTTATTTATTCATTTACTTATTTATTTTAATGGTGGTAGTGGTGCTATATTATTTACAGTTTCAAAAAAAATTAGCTTCGCAGCTTAAATTGTGTTAAGATATTCATTTCAGATTTGTGTTTAATTACTCAATGTCTTTGATATTCGCAACGCCACCTAGCATAAGGGTTCCCAGAAATAATAGTGCAAAAGTTCGTGCACTTCCATGTAGTGGTGGGCCAGCGCATGAGATAAAACGGAAGCCCACCAGAATTTTATCTGATGATTTCCAACAGCAAAGTTGACTGAAGCTATCCAGCAGTGGTCATGCAGTGGTAGACCATCAGCCAGCACTTCTCCATCATTGCCAGCACCTATCTTGCTGCTGGCCAGCAATTTACTCTTTGCTGGGTAGGCGAAAATTGTAAATTTCTGCTGTTTTGGAGGCCAAGGAACCCGAAAAAGCACTGTAATAGATGTGATGTCTTTTTGTCCACAGATTCTTCGTGTCTGTAGGACCAGAAGTAATGCCAAAATTGTAAATCCCCCCCCCCCCCCTCCTTTATTTTCACGTGTACAGGACTCTAAATAATTTGAAATTATAATTAGAGGAAAAGGTCCAAATACACGCTACCACTTTTGTTTTCCATCTAGATCATACAATTTTCAAAATTAATAAAATGAAAAGTGACAGCAGGGTACCTTGACACGTTTTGCACCTGTTTAGAGAAAAAAAATCAGTTTAAAAGGCGTTTTCTGTGTATAAAAATCAAAATTCCGAAAGTCTTCAAATTTTGAGTTTTTAAAATGGGGTCTAAATACCGGCTACCTAAGTTTTTTTCCAAAAGATCCCACAAATAGAGCTAATGACAATTATAAAGCAATGAGATATTATTTTAATAAATCGTATTGATTAATAACATTTCTCATGCACAGAAAAAATACGCAATTTTTAATAAATAAGTATTTTTGTCAAATTTCTAAAATTCTTTACTACTATCTCTCACAGTCTTCTTCCCATTATGTTTCAAATTTTGTTTTTTAACGTGTAAAACAACAAAAAAAAGCTTGCTGATTGAAATGAGAATTATTTTATCCGAAAAAATAAAAAACATAATATCACTCTCTGCTTCGTTATAGTCGCTATCAGCCCACATATCGCATTCTTAACATTGAACCCAGAATCCCCTCCTCAATTCTTGTCCACAGAGAAAGCGCCCATGAAGAAGACACAAATTTATCATCTTCCTCTGTTGGATATTTTCCTTTTTCACTTTTTTAACCCTCTCGCAGCGTAATTGTTTTATCAAAATAGCTTCAAAAATTGTGTATTTAACCCCTTCGCGACGAGTGTCTTTTAAGGATTTTTATTCTTTTGTCACCGGTTTTTCAAAACAAATACCGGGTGAGCAAAAAGTCCGTATAAACTTCTAAAATTCACAAAAACCGACGAAATAACCGAAATGAAAAACTGTTTGCAAAATTAGCCTCTATAGGTCACGGGAATTTTTTTAAGACAGAAATAAAAAATAACTCAAAAAACTGTTGACAGATGGCGCTGGTTCGTACGGTTTTGGTGGAAATATGCAAATGAAACAGCTATAAGAACTTGCACTGCTAATCCAGAACTAGTTCACGTAAAATAACTTCACCAACAAAGCTTTTATCCTTCATACTAAACATCCTTGATCAACTACACGGCTCACAACGGTGAATTAGTTCTGGATTAAGAGCACAAGTTCTTATAACCGTTTCATTTGCATATTTCCACCGAAATCGCACGAACCAGTGCCATCTGTCGGCTGTTTTTTGAGTTATTTTTTATTTCTGTCTTAAAAAATTCCCGTGACCTACAGATGCTAATCCTGCAAACAGTTTTTCATGTGGGTTATTTTTTCGGTTTTATGAATTTTTAAAGTTTATACGGACTTTTTGCTCACCCGGTATTTTTGTCTAATTTAACCGGGAAAATGCTCCGATTAAATAAGTCAAAATTTACAATAAAAAATACTGGTGAGAATAATCAAGGAGGGTTAATTAGACGGAAAAATGCATCCCCGAGGAAATCTCGGGTTACGCAAATTTTGCTACTTTTACGTTGTCCGAGGAGATCTCGGGTTGCGCAGTGAGAGGTTTAAAATCAAATTTCTGCCTCTTTTGCCTGGTTTACTCCGTCATTTTTTTCTTTCTCTTCACATTTATTACAGGTAATTTTGTAGTGTCCAACAGCGCTTTTTTGGAAAGTGATCCGGTAGCCAGTGTCGGTCCTGAAGAATTACAGCCATGGTTGCTTTTTTCATATTGCGAAATGGGACTGCAACTAGTTCTGAGCCATTTAAATTTATTTATTAATTATGGAACTATTTAAATTAATTTATTTTCCTCCCCTTCAAGCAGAGCAACCGAGAGAGGTCCAAATACCGGCTAGCCGGTATTTAGACCACTCTAGGTAGCCGGTATTCGGACCACTGCTATGTTTAAGTTAAAATCGGTATTATTCATTCATATAATAAAATACCAATAATGTGCGGGTGGCAATTGAGAGCTAAATATGTCTAGAAAATAACTTAATCAACAATTCACGCCAATATACGATCAGTATATTAAAAAAAAATGAGAAACTCATATCGGAAAAACTTTTGATGTACCAGATTGCGTAGATTCGACACTTTTGCATTTACTATTTGTAAATGACATAGACTTCAGCGACGTACTTTTCGTAACTTTCTTCTCTCAATTAAAGTTACAAACTCTGTCTATCACCGCTAGGCTGCGCTGTGCTCAGTTCTCAGAACACCTAGTAGCCGGTTTTTGGGCCCTAGCCGGTATTTGGACCTTCTCCTCTATTTATTTCTGAATCAGCGGTACCCAAAATAATGATAAAATGCGGGAAATTTCGATATCGTTCTCCTTTTGGTTTTCGGATTTTTCAGGTCTATAGAACGCGAAATAAAGTCGAAATTGTAAAATTAATGCGGAAATTTCAAAATTTTAATTTTTTCTTCCGAATCCACAGATCCCGAATTAATTCCGAAATAAAAACTTTTATCTTTTTTTTTTCCTTTCCAACGAAATTTTTCGGATCTGAATGACACGAATTAACTACAAACTCTAAAAATTTCGCCTTTTCTTTCCAGAGTCCGCGGAACCGAAATAGAAAAATTTACGTTTTGTTTTTATCTTTACATTTTGATAGTTCGATTTTTCGGGTTCGCGGTTACTCGAAATTAATGAAGCGGGGAAAATATTTTTTCTTTTATCTTTTGAAGTCTTAAGAAGACAATTGATGGCGAAAAGTTAAAAATTCGCTTTATTTTTCTTGCGTGCATTCATAACAGGCAACACTAGTATATTAGCCAGCCCGGAGTCGGCCGTTTTTCCCACCGACTCCGCAGCCCTGATAAAAAGTATATGAAGCAAATTTACTTTTGATTCTTGAAATAATGTTCTTCTTTATACAATTGTAAACTTATGCAAATCAACTTTTTTCTGCTCAAGATTGGGCTACCATTGCTTCATCTAGTGTGTGATTATTGAAATGTTTAGAATGATACATAAAGAGAAAAACCTACTGTTTCATTCCTCCCACTGTCGCATTCCACCCCACTCTCCCCTATAGTTATTTGCCTGAAAAGAAATGGGGAGGTTATCAGCTGTATTTTTTGTTTGCATATTAATAATTCAGTAAAAGGCAATATTAGACGTTTATAAAAATTTTTAAAAAATCCAAAACACTTTTTTAACATGTATTTTTTGTGAAGTATTTTGAAAATCTATTTTACAGTTTTAATCTATTATGAAATGATTTGCATATTGATAAATAAATAAAATATGCATGTATTTCAGACATACTTTTTTTAAATACAGAATATGTATATTTCAATACTATTAAAATATTCATTTGAAAGTTATCTTAAGTTTTAAAATTCAATTTAAAAAACTGATAGAAAGCCAAGGTTCAGTAACATTCTGAATTATACAAAAACTATTAAATCTAATCAAAATGAGAAATTAAACATGTTTAGAAATAAATTTTACTTCGTTAGATTGCTGTGTAGAAATGTTTTAGGGAGAAAATTAAAAGTAAACATAAGCTACATGCTAAACAAATGAACAAAATGTAACATTTAATAGAATGCACTGCACAATTTAAAGCATTTAATTCTGTGACGAAAGAAAAAATAAACTGTAAACAGCGTGTTCGGCCTATAAAATAAATAGATTATAGCATAAGGCAATCAATGAAACAAGTTTAGCTCTGAAAACATGAAGCTATATTGCAATTTATCGTTAGGCTTAAACACCCCATATCAAGCTCTTGCACAAAGATGACAAATCAAAAAATAATAATAAATTTAACTAGTAAAAAATTCCCCTAATCCTTAAAATAATATGTCTAAATGACCACAAAACTTTACACATTATAAATAAAAACAATACATACCCATTAGAAACCTCTAATATACAGTGGACTCTCTCTATTCTAAACACTCATGGGACCGGCCAAAAATGTTCAGATTATGGAGGTGTTCATTATAGAGGGAGATTGGGAAATGCATTACTACTACTACTGTGTATTGAGTTTATAGACTGTATAGAATACTTACCCTGAATAAATTGAAGGAATATTACATCTTGAAACTAAAAGCACAAAAATAATAATTTTTTTTACTAAAAGACATATACTGCATATAAACACGTTTAAAACATTAAATAAATGTTTAAAAAGCAACAAGTTTCGGCCACCCTGTGGCCTTCATTAGGGTCAGCCATGATGAAGGCCACAGGGTGGCCGAATCGTGTTGGCTTTTAAACTTTTATTTGATGTTTTAAAAGTGTTTATATGTAGTACACGTCTTTTAGTAAAATATATATATATATATATATATATATATTATTTTGTGCTTTTAGTTTCAAGACGTAATAGTCCTTCAATTTATTCATAATTACCGATATTCGGTTGTGATGTATACTTACCCTGGTTACCCATGCCAGTTATACAGAAAATGGAGGTGCTGAATTTAGATTTGGCGGCTAGTGCAATGTCAAACTAAACTCAGTCGGACCGTACTCTACCATCTGATTTGATTTTTTTTATTAAAAAAGTTTTATAAAATATACAATTACATACATAGAATGTATTACTTGAAAACATAAACGGTACATTACTTAAAAAAGTGAGTAATTTTAGTATGTTTTTGCATTGTGTATGCTCGTGCAGTGTACAGTCGTGGAAAAAAAAAAGTAAACACCCCCTACTAACTCCTCAACAAATTATCGTAGAAGAAAGTTACTGGTACCGAACGATTGGAAATAAAGTCTACTTTTAAATGATGTATATAAAATTTGCTTAGGGGGCCATCTACATATTAAAACGAACCATAACTTTGTTTTTTTCAATAGCAGTACACAATTCTGACAGCATAAATGAACTCTACACCCTTCAATTAGCCTAAAAACGAATTTTTATGCAATTCGTACCATAAGTTTCTAAGAAATTAATTATTTTAAAACGAGCGTATTTTAAGGACTGTATCCAAATTGAAGTTCTGTACTCGATTGCTAACCGAGAGAGCCCGCTTCTTGATCAGGGCGCCTTGCACCACTGAAGCAGTCAATGAAGCATGTTAGATCACAGTACAGCAGAATAAATTTCAAAATGTCTACACTTCCATCATAAACGGCCCCTTAAACCATCATTTTGCCGTTTTTTAAGCATAATTTGAAAACTACTTGGAAGAAAAATGTGAAATTTAGGTTTTCCATAAAGCAGGAGTTAATAAATCTAAATCAATCAAAAAAATTGTAGGTTGCAATTCATAATTTTTTCGAATATTAATTTCATAATTCATAAATCATATCATAAAATTATAAAAATTGCAAATTCAGCGTATTTATGTTTGGGTATATTAGTATTATTACTACAAAAAAAATTAGCACATTAGGAGCATAATTTCGGGAGATATAAATAAAAATATGAAAATGTAATTTAACATTAGAAGCACTAAATTTTGAATGTTTATAATTCAAAAACTTATCATTCAAATGACTTGAAATTTGGTGTCTAGGCATAGTTTGAACCGAAGATTTGAAATATCTCGTTAAAATTGGGTATTGCCATTGAAAAAAATTAAGTTTGGATTCGTTTTAATATGTAGATGACCCCCTAAGAAAATTTTATATACATCATTTAAAAGTAGACTTTATTTCCAATCGTTACGTACCAGTAACTTTCTTCTATGATGATTTGTTGAGAAGTTAGTAGGGGGTGTTTACTTTTTTTTTTCCACGACTGTACATGTTATCTGTTTGTTTAAGAAATGGAAGGGCTTCCGGGTGATGTTCAGCCGCATAGTTCACAAGGTCTTGAATCCCTTGGCGATATTTCTTGAAGGTAATCGTACTTCTTGTTTCACGCTCTCTTCTGGCTCTCTTTCTTCTTCACTAACCTCTTCCTCTTCAACGATGTTATTGTTGCAAACTGGAAGATTTCCGTCAGCTTCGAGATAAGCTCCAGGTTCAGTTTCAGTATAGCTCCTGAGGAATTTACTAGCTATTGCTTCTTGGTCCTTTTTTCTTGATTGCACATTCTCACACGGGAATCCAGCTTTGTAGAAACATATTTGGGTGGTGTAGAGGAGTTACTTCATTCCAAGCCGTTGATATCCAATGGATGATAATCCAATGAGAATCCATGATGTTAACCTTCTTCGTTAGTTCGGTTGCTGAGTTTGCCTCCTCCATCACCAGGGTCATTTTCTTCAGAAAAATCGATTCGATAGTGAGCTTTAAAGGTCTTGATTACTCCTTGATCCAGTGGTTGGATTATAAAAGTACAGTTTGGTAGCAGGAAATTCATGCTTGCGTCGCTCAGCTGCCTGTTTGCATGTGACTTGGTATTATCCATAAAAAGAATTTTTCTTCCTTCACTCTTCATATCTCGTTAATGCCCTCCAACCATTGTGAGAAAAGTGTGAATGTGATCCAGGCTTTTCGATTTGATTTATAGTGCAAAGAAAATGATGCGATCTTCACATTTTTGGAGCTTCATGTTTTTTCGTTTTTTCTAATCAAAAGTGGTTTGTTCTCACCCATAAAACTGGCACATAGCATGGCTTTCTTTCAACATTTTCCCACCCACGAATTTCTCGCTTTTTTCCCTCTAGGTCTTCATCAGGCCGGTTTCGTTGGCATTAAAAATGTCATCGGCGTCGAAATCCTTCGTTATGTCCGGGAGTTTGATTTTCCATCCCTCTACAGTGTAGATATTTATGTCTGTAGCATCACCATTGATTATTTTGAATGTATATTTTGAATGATTATTTATAATTTCGATGTTATGCCGACTTTTGAAGCAAGTCAACTATCCTTCCGATGCTTTGAATTCCGTGATTTTCTCCTTTTACAAAATCCAGAATAATCTGCTTTAGCAGGGGTCCAGTGATAGGAAGATTCTTCGTTCTCGTGTGGCAAAAAAACTTCCAAACATCATTGTTTATAAAATCACTGCATTTAAAATAAAATCATTGTTTATGTTCTGGTTTCCAATTTTCTTTTCGAAAACACTTTAATTCTACACTTTAAGCTTCAAAAGCGACTATAATTTCTTTACCTTTCTTGCTGATGGCGTTGACTTGACCTACTAAAATTACAAACTCAGATAGAATTTTCGTTTTACTTACTTTATATTTTAATTTTTGTAAACCTTCCTATATTTCCTAAAGCTTCAATTCTTTCCGTTTTCCTACTTATTTCTGACACATCTGCGTAAGTGTGTTGCTTATATCCCTGCAACTATAGGGAAAGGGCGAAATATTTTTACCTTTGCCAAGCAAAAAGGAAGAAAGAAACAGAAGCGATAATGCTGTCCAACCAGGTGTGCGGAAAAGAAATCCTAATCCTTTTTTCTGGAGGGGGGAGGGCATTTCTGTTGCGTATTCTTTCTATTTTTATCTTATCTCGGGAGAAGGAGAATATCCTTCTTTTTTCTTGTATCTCTTGATTGTTTTGATTGTTTGATCTTATTGATTGTTTTGTTCTTTTTATTTATTTGATTATCATGATTTACTTTTGTGAAATGGCGACAGTTTTATATCTAAACTTTTTTGTTTACTAAAAATATAAGAATATTCTAATTAGTTGAGATGTAGTTCACGTACGGTAAATATGCACCGGTTTGAAAAATATTCTTTCGATTTCTTTCTTTCGTTATAATAAATGTTTTGTTTGTTTTGTTAACTGAAGATTTTATCTGAATTATTCAAACAAATTTCATGATCTGGTAGTTGCTTAAAATCTAGCTGATTATGATTTTGTATGTTTATTTTTACATCGAGTTCTTTGAAACTTTTTATTCCTCTGCAACAATTTCTCCGAATTGCGATTGCAAACGCACGTTCAGTTTAGAGAGAGGTGGGGGTATAACGGAGACCAAAAGTGGCATTCATAATAGTGGGGTGTTCGGAATACAGGGAGTTCATCTTTTGTTGAGTCTATGGAATTTCGCCGGGATCGTCGAGATGTGTTCATAATACCGGGGTGTTCACATTAGAGAGTGTTCAGATAGAGAGAGTTCACTGTACTTTAAAAAGTAATCTTTTAAAGACGTTATGCACTTTCATAATGCTTTACTACGGAGAAGTTGAGTTTAGAGGATCCGGTCTGTTTGACGTCATTGAAGTCCTCCGTCGGGTCACGTGACCAGTCGAAGGCTGTTAAATTGAAACGAAATCAAAGTGACGGGCGCCATTTATTCTGTTTTTGAAAATTCCATCGTTGATGAATTCAAATCGCAGTTTTCGAATAAAGTTGTACATGGTTCATGATTCTTATCTAGATACTATCCATTTTGTTAAGATACTTGTGTTTTCTTTCAAGAAAGTGTTTCACGTGTTTCCCCTGCGTTTCACGTGCCTCCCTAGTGTTTCATGGTTTCTCTTTCTGAAAAGATAATATGTCTCTCCAGGATTCACAAAGATAATTTTAATTTCATCTAAAAGGCTAGAATAAACATTAAACTTTCTAAAATGATGTTCAGTGGATATCCTCAAGGATTAACATACCTCTTGAAGTAAGTTCTGATTTAATTTTCCAAATTTATTGTCTTGATAAAAAAAATAATATAGTACAGACGCTTGGTTTGAATTTTAGCAATTTTGAATATAAGTATCAGGTTGACATGATTGTTAAAATGTATGATAAATGTACAGTTATCTGTCAGTAATTATTATATCTCACTAGAGCTGTTGATTGAAAATGAGAAAAGGATAATAATTCAAAAGCTCATTCTATTATATCGCCACACTCTTATTATAACTAATTACTCTTAACTAAGGAAGAAGGCATAACTATAAGATTACTTATAGTTTTTATTTACCTATTTACAATAGCTGTTAAACGCAGCTCTCAGAACAAGTCATATCTTACAACTGCGTGGAATACTCTGATAACATGGCAGGGTTGGGTTTTTGACGTCAAAAACTGGTTTTTGACATGACAAGCGTCAAAAACTGGTTTAAGCTGTCATAAACTGGTTTAAACCGTCGAAAACTGTCATAAACTGGTTTAAATTGTCGAAAACTGCCAAATACATGTAACACACTAAAACATTTTAACAATAGGTAAACATTAAATATGTCAATGATTTATGTGATCTTTTATTGAAATTTAATAATTTAAAAAATATATTATTTGCAATAAAATATTTTTTAGGGGATTTTTCAACCAGAAGAAAATAATTTTGTACAATTAAATAATCCGGATCAATTTTACCCCGCAGCATGCTGCAGCACACCACGTGTTTAGCACATTTATTTACACCCAAAAGATTTTTGAGTTTAGAGTGTATGAAGCGTTAGAAAATAGTCTGTCTCTTAATTGATGCTGAGCTAGTAGGACTTTATAGCAAAAGCATTGCTAGATGAGCAAGGTTTGAAGCAGGCTCAAAAAGCTGTTGCATTTAATGATACCTTTCCACCAAGCAATGGAATCCTCCCTATAGCACTGAAATAAGAAGACGGGAGGATTCTTTAGCTTCATACACAATCAGTATGGGTAAGCATCCATAAATTCTCTCTGTAGCTCAAGCGCGAGCTGAATCAATTGATACAGCAGTCAACCTTTGCTCCTGATGGTTGGGATGCAAAGTATAAACCAAACAATGGTATGGTTTCATGATTTGATCCCTTCTATTATGCACTTTTTCAATATGGGCTTACAGGAATTTTCTTTTAGACGACCGAGCCAATTTTGTTCAGTTTTAAAAACGAAAACATTTTTATATATTGAAAGAAAGCATGTTTTAAAAAGATTTTGACTTTAAGCTTTTTTTTTAATTACTTCTCTTATTTTGTAAATGTTTAAAATTAATAATCCAATTTTAATTTTGAATGGAATGGTTATTGCCTAGACTAGAATAACATTGATGCACATTATCTTGTTATATATACAAAAAAATCTGCACTTTTCCAAGTTTTTTTTCCCATAAAAAAGAGCTAGCTAATGCTTTAAGCTCTCAAAAGTAAGAGAAATTAAAACGATTTTAAGTAAGAGAAAAAATGTACAGCTCAGGTGAGCTTAATGTCTACTTTTTAGAAAAACACAATTTTACAAAAAAAAATTTAAATAAAAAATTTATCCTGTTAAAAAGTTGTACTTAACAATAATACTTTACTATGTACTAATTACTGATATACAGTAAGAGTGAATTTAAAACATTACATGTAATGTTGTCATGTGTGACATTTAATTTGAGTTTTTACAGATCAATTTAGTATTTGAGGTTTTTGACATGACGGTTTAAACTATGGTTTAAACCCGACATAAACTGACACATGTCAAAAACCTGTCAACCCTATAATTATTACTAATACTATATACTGATTATACAATTACAATAATAGTGAATTTTAAATATTACATCTAATGTGTAACATTTAATGTGAAATTTTACAGATCACTGTTGTATTTGAGGTTTTTGACAAGGGGTTTTTGACATGACGGTTTAAACCGCAGTTGGTTTAAACCGTCAAAAACTGACACGTGTCAAAAACCTGCCTACCCTGTAACATGCGATACCTTACAAACAGATTGTGTAGTACTGCCATCTATTAACGCAGATCTCAACTATTGTTGGATTAGGATATGACACCCCTCCCCTCATAGTTCAAACGAACTACTGGCAATCTTGTTCTATGACTTCTTCGAACTGGAGCACTTTTCTTACAGTCCTCGTCATAAGTTTCAGTCAAATTGTCTTTCGCAGTTTTCTTTGTCGTAACAACATTTTTATTACTCACAACTGTACCTGCCACAATATCATGCGAAGGCTAAGATTGGCTTGGTTCTATAGTATTATCATTATTAAGCTGTTCTTTTATTTTCCCATTAATTCCAGAAAAACGGTTTTGGTTAACGCTTTCATACCTATCATAATTACTGTAATTTTTACCACTATGTCTATTTTCAACTTTGTCTGACATTAGTTTATCATTTCGATTATCTCTATAACTTTCTCTGGTATTTCATAACTTATCTCTTTATTACGGCTTTTGGCGTGCGGTTTCACGCGTGCCAAGAAATTAGATAAATTACTTTAGGAAATAATACATAAGAGATATTAAATAATGCCAGCCTGAAAGTAAAACACTAACAAGTTTAATAAAACAAAAAAGAAAATAAAGTTACATTACATATTGAATTAAGACTAAGCGTTAAATAATAAGAGAACAGCAGCGGCCATTGCCGAGCACGAGACAAGCACAGACGAGAGACAAGCGCAGGCTGACTGCGATCGACGGAGAACGTTCATCCTCAGTAGAGGTTGCCATAAAAGTCTTATCTCGCCAAGCAGCGATGAAAGTTTATTCAATATGGCTACTTAGCGCTATGTTGGCATAGCAGTCCGCTGCACACTCCCTCCGCAGTTTCATTCAAAATGGACATAACGTCGGGGTGGCCGCACAGGTCGTCCAGTGCGGGTTGTTGGCGCAGATTATTCATTACTAGAGCTTTGTGCAATTGGCACAGATTGTTCATTACTAGAGCTTTGTGCAATTGGCACAGATTGTTTATTACTAGAGCTTTTTGAAATTCGCACAGATTGATCTGTGCAAGGTTTCTCTAAATGTGATGGTGTTTTGGCAAATTGGGATGGGATAAGCGGAGTATCCATGGCTGTGAAAGCCGGCTTAAGTCTGTCTATAGAGATAGTCTGTTTATCCCCTCTAATGTCCAGGTCGAAGGTTTTCTCTCCTCTGCGTATGACCCTGAATGGTCCATCATATGGAGGTTGTAGTGGTCTTCGTATAGCGTCATGTCGGACAAACACATGGGAACACACGTTTAAATGTGGGTGTACAAAAATTGCTTTCCGGCCATGACAGGAGGTTGGAACAGGTCGCACTGTAGCAAAATGAGATTTTAAATTCTCCACAAGTTGACTGGGCGAGGCATCTGTAGGTGTTGGATCAAAAAATTCACCTGGCAGTCGAAGGGGCTTTCCATACACAAGCTCAGCAGTTGTTGATCCGACATCTTCTTTGAGGACTGACCGGAAACCAAGTAGCAATGTGGGCAAGGCTGCAGACCATTGGTCGGTGTCATAAGCCTTCAGAGCTGCCTTCAAAGGACGGTGGAACTCCTCGATCAATCCATTCGCCTGTGGGTGGTATGGAGTAGTTCTACTACGTTTGATGCCCATCAGCTGTGCAAGAGCTTTAAACAGGGCACTTTCAAACTGTCTGCCTTGGTCAGTAGTGATACGAGCTGGACAGCCGAATCGGGCAATCCATTGGCTAAAAAAATTTTGCGCTACTGTCTGTGCAGTTATGTCTGGGATCGGGACAGCTTCTGGCCACCGTGTGCACCTATCTATCATTGTCAGACAATAATAGTTTCCCTGCGAAGGAGGAAGAGGACCCACAAGGTCGAGATGTACATGATCGAACCTCTGTGATTGGTCTGTGAATTTTCCTACTGGGGATTTTGTATGGCGAATTATCTTAGACTTTTGACATGGGATGCAATGCTTAGCCCACTTGGTACAATCTTTTCTCATAGAAGGCCAAATGAATCTGGACCGAATTAATTTTGAAGAACTACGAATACTGGGATGAGATAAATTGTGTAAAGTTGAAAAAACTTTCTCACGAAATTGTTGAGGAATGTAAGGTCGAGCCATACCCGTTGATAAATCACAATAAATAGGTATGTCGCAATCAGGTAAAGTGATTTTTTTAAATTGTAAGGTCTCCGAATTATCAATTAGACTTTTAAGCTCTAGGTCGGTTTGTTGCGCTTGGGCAATTTCTGTGTAATTTATGGGGTTTGGCATGGTTATAGCATTTATACGTGAAAGTGCATCAGCCACAATATTGTCTGATCCCTTTATGTGATGAATATCAGTAGTGAATTGAGATATGAAATCTAATTGTCTAGCCTGTCTTGGAGAACATTTATCTGAGCGCTGTTGGAAAGCGAAAGTTAGCGGCTTATGATCAGTGTACAGAGAAAAATTTCTTGCTTCAAGCATATGCCTAAAATGTTTTATGGCAGCGTATGCGGCTAAAAGTTCTCTGTCATATGCACTGTAGTTTTTCTCTGTTTGAGAAAGTTTGCGGGAGAAAAAGGCGAGAGGTTGCAATTCCCTATCCACTATCTGTGACAATGATCCCCCTATGGCAAAGTCTGATGCATCGACTTGTAAAATTAATTCAGCGTCTGTTTTTGGGTGTGCTAATAAAACCGCATTTGCAATTAACTGTTTGCAATTGTTGAATTCTTCCTCTGCTTTATCTGACCAATCAAGTTTTGTCTTATCATTTTTCTTTGCCCCTCTTAAATAGGAAGTTAGGAACACTTGATGGTTTGCTATATTTGGCAAAAATCTGCGAAAAAAGTTTAAAAATCCCAAAAATCGCTGAAGATCTTTAATGGTTTCTGGCTGTGGGTAGTTCAGAATAGGGTCAACTTTATCAGGTAAAGGTTTAGTGCCAGTACTAGTGATTAAGTGCCCTAAGAACGAGATTTCTGACGCCCCAAATATACATTTTGAAACATTTATGGTTAGTCCAAATGAATTTAGTCTCTCTAAAACGGTTTGTAAGTGAGCTTTGTGTTCATCCTCATCAGCACTAAATATTAAAATGTCATCTAAATAGACATAACAGAATGGGAGGTCACCCAGAATTTCGTGCATGAACCGTTGGAAAGTTTGCGCGGCTCCGCATAGCCCAAAATTTAAATAAGGGAACTCGAATAACCCAAATGGGGTGCAAACTGCTGTTTTCTGCACATGGTCCGGGTGCACAGGAATGTGGAAATAGGCTCGGACAATATCCAATTTTGAAAAAATCTTTTTTCCATACAGGGTGTTAGAAAAATCCTGGATGTGGGGTATGGGGTAGCGATCTGGCACTGTACGAGAATTTAATGCCCTGTAGTCTCCTACGGGACGGATGCTACCTGAGCTTTTTGTTACTACATGAAGAGGAGACGACCATGGGGATTTGGATGGGCGGCAAATGCCTTGGTCCATCATGAATTGAAATTCTTTTTTTACTGAATCGTAGTTTCGGACTGAGCCTTCTTGGCTTACTATGTACGGGCGGGCCCGTTGTCTCAATATAGTGCATTGTATTATGCTTAACAGAAGTTATGCCAGGTGTCAATTTGGTTAATTCTGGAAATTCTGACAATATTCGATGATATACTGAATCACCAGAAATTAGCTTGACCGAAAAATAGTCTGAAGAATTTGAAACTATCCCGGATTGAGTTAATTTAGTGATATTGTCGATAAGTTTTCTACGTTTAAGATCAATTAAGAGATCAAAATGCTGTAAAAAATCTGCCCCTATTATTGGGACAGGGACATTAGCAATTAAAAATTTCCACGTGAAATTTCGCCGAAGGCCTAAGTCCACATTCATAAGTTTCGAACCATATGTATAAATTTTAGAATTGTTAGCTGCAAATAATTGTAACGAATCAGGTGTAAGGTTTTTCCCATTATTTGTGAGTGGTATGCACGAGACATCAGATCCAGAATCAATTAAAAATTTTAGATGAGATTTTTTGTCGTAAATGTGTAAGCGGCATGATTTTGCGACTGTCGCCGATGTATTTCGATCGACAGCCGCTACTGAGAGTTTTCCTGATCGGTAGTACTAGCATAAGAACAGGGCGAGCGACATTTACGTGCATTTTTTCCAAATCGTGCATGATAAAAACAATAATCTGCATTACGATCACGCGAGCGTCCACGCGAAAAACTGCGGTGTTTGGAATTATTACGATGTCCTGGACCTCTGCTCCTATCGCGAGAAAACCGCTCAACCTGTTTACTCAAAGCGGCGATTTCATTTCGAAGTGCAGCGACTTCGTCTAACGGAGAAGCGCGCTGAGTACTGTCAGCCGCAACCGCAGTAGTCTGCCCAATAGCGAAAACATTGCTCTCAGTTGAAGTACGAACTTCGGAAATTTTATCTGCCATTTTTGCCAAATTGTCTAAAGATTCAGAACTAATAGATAGAATAGTTTGAATTGCAGACGGCAGTCTCTGGAGCCATAAAGTTTTCAGAAAATCGTCATTTATGCATTTACCCCCTAATTCTCGCATCTTACGCAGTAGCTGAGAAGGTTTGTCGTCACCCAAATGCATTTCCGAAATAAGCCGCCGGATTTGTTCGTTTTCAGAAGCGGAAAATTCTGTTATTAATCTATTCTTAAGTGCGTCATATTTATTTGATTCTGGGGGAGCAAACAAAATATCAGAAACGGAAGATAAAGTTTCTGGATCGATGGAAGAAATAAGATTTAGTTAAATCGTTTGTTATTTTAGCGAGCGCGAAATTACTTTCGACCTGTATGAACCATAATTTAATGTTTGTTTTCCAGAGTGGGGGAATTTTTACTGATACATGGGATACTTGTGCCGCACCTGAAGCGCCGTCATTTTCAGTGTCGTTTCCCGTCATATTAACATGTGATGGGTAAGTGAGGGGATACCAAATGCTAAAATATATTACTAAATACTACAATATATTACAGATAATGCACACAATTAAAACGATAATAAAAACATGATACTATAAAAAACACTAAGGGGGGGGGGGGGAGTCGTACATATCAAGCCGAAATAATTGACCAATCACAGAGTAAAATTAAGGAAATCGATCACATACCTGATGCTCTTGAAATCTGTCGAAAGGAAATCACATGTGCATGTTTTTCACATGTTACTTTATTTAAAATCCTCATTTTCGAGAAATTATTGGAATTTCAAAGAAAAAGTTTATAAAAAGTTAATATTTTAAATCAATTATGGCTGGGCTTCGCATATTTTGAGAGATGAAAAAAGATTGCCGGGTCACCAGTTTGGCGTGCGGTTTCACGCGTGCCAAGAAATTAGATAAATTACTTTAGGAAATAATACATAAGAGATATTAAATAATGCCAGCCTGAAAGTAAAACACTAACAAGTTTAATAAAACAAAAAAGAAAATAAAGTTACATTACATATTGAATTAAGACTAAGCGTTAAATAATAAGAGAACAGCAGCGGCCATTGCCGAGCACGAGACAAGCACAGACGAGAGACAATCGTAGGCTGACTGCGATCGACGGAGAACGTTCATCCCATAGACTTCTCATATAACTGGACTCAGAAATAGCAACCCTTTCTTGACGCCGGGATCACTACCCACCGTCACGTGATGGTGGGCAGAGAAAACACGCCAAACCGGTTTTTCTCCTCTGGTTCCCGCTGAAACTTTCTTACGTCGCGGCGTTTCTCTCGCATAAATCAAATCCGACAGTTGCCAATAAGGTGATCACAGCCAAAAAAGACAACCTTTTGGCGATGAAAGCAGAAACATGTGTGCCTCAAGTTCTGACCGAAATAACAATGGGATTCGGCCTCTACTTCTTATCTTTACTCTGAGGTTCATCCTCAGTAGAGGTTGCCATAAAAGTCTTATCTCGCCAAGCAGCGATGAAAGTTTATTCAATAGGGCTACTTAGCGCTATGTTGGCATAGCAGTCCGCTGCAGGCTCAGCTGATCAACGTGACGTTTACACATTACTCCATCACATCTATTTACTGAAACCCAGCTACTCCCCAATAATTTCATAATTTTCCCTTTTACCCATTTCTCCCCTTTTCCAAAATTTTTAACAAAAACAAAATCATGGAGCTTACATTTGTGAAGGGGTTGCTGTATTTTAGGTTTTGATGGTAACACCAAGTGAAGGGCTGTCCGAACTGGCCTTCCAAACATTAATTCAGCAGGAGTTTTACCAGTCACCGAATGAGGAGTGGAATGATTTTCTAACAAAAATCGTGAAATTGACAATGTTATGTCACTTTTGCCTAGGACTGATATATATTTCCGCACGCAAATAAAAGTAAAATGTGACAAATTAATCTAAACTAACGACTTCTTATATCCGCATTTGCTCATATAACGCTTTTTACTTGACAGCGAAGGGTTAACTAACTTTTGCGACAAAAAAATCATGAGAATGAGTAAAATATTGTCCAAAAATCGCAAAATTAATAAAAAAAGTTGTGAAAACTCATCAAATCTTCTTGCCCATAGCTGTGTTTCAAGTTGGTTACCACACATTCCTTTCTGTTGTGCTACAAGTGATCTCCAATTTTCAAAAGAAGCTGCAATCCCCTTTGGATTAAAATAACTGGATTCTCTTTTGGGAGGAGAAGGGGAGGTAGGATGAAATTTTTGAGAAAGGAACAATGTTTTGGAGGAAATAAAGGAACTGGTTAGTCAGTTATTGATGGACAGGAGTAGAGAAATTTAGGTCTGGTAGATGTGCAATATTTTTGTAGAACTGAAAAATAAAATGATAGATTGAGTGTGGCTCATTTCTTTTTGTATTTCTTTTGATAATTTAACTTGTTTACTGTTGCAGTACTCAAAATAATCACCAAAACAATAAAAATTTCGTAATTTTTTTACTATTACTTTAAAAAAAGTAAATGTCTCAAAAATCTAGAATTTCCCAACTCTAAGCTCAAATTTCCCAACTTCACATACATTGGGGGGGGGCTCCCCCCCCATACCCTCCCATGGCGACGCCCCTGTTTGCGAGATGAAGGGGCTGTCATTCCATCAGATACCCCCCTTCCTCTTATAGTATGTTGTGATGTCAATGTGGACTAATATGGGGTTAATGAGAATGGCTATTTCGCTGTATGACAGAAGAAAAAATTACAGATTTGTCTAAAAAAAGTAAGGAAAAAACACTTTTTTCACTTAATTTTCGAATATTTCAGGAGGGGGGGGGGGCTGTAGACACATCAGTCTCCTTTCTCTTCTTTGGTGTCAATGTGGAATAAATTAGCAACATTATGCACTATTAATTGCATCATCTAACCATTTTTGTGAAGTACTGTTTTCAAGCTAATTTTGAATGCTGTTTTGAAGTTGTTGTAATCCAATTAAATTTTCATAGTAAGTAACAATATACTCATTTATCAGACATATTATTATCTAAATGTTGTAAATGTGTTAATACTTTGTGATTATTTATTTATTAATAGTTAATAAAATGTAAAATAAGAAGGCACTAGCATTTTACCGCATTTTTAGGGTAACATTGAGCCAGCTCAAAGTTACACTGATGCTTATAATTTACTGATTATAGGTGCTACTGTCGAAAATTGTATATTTTATATAAATGCTGAAAGTGTGCATTAGATATGGCATGTAAATATTTTTACAAATATGTGTAAAATACTACGTAAAATAAATTTAGAGGCGTGATTAGGGACGGAGCTACTCAAATTTGACATTTCATACGTTCAACGTTTTTTATTCTTGTTTGAATAATACTAATACTTGCATGTATTACTGTAACTATGGATATATTATAGAGTTAAAACATTGAAAATTGTTTTTCACTACTTTTTTATGTTTTATATGAGCAGTAAACAGGTTTTTTAAATTTCTAAATGTTCATGGTTCTCTTCTTCCACTTTTGTTATGCCTGATATTTGTTGTAAATATCATTAATTATACAAATCCTGTGATGTTGGGAAATGTAAATTCGCAGTCTTTACATATCTGAAAACATTTTCTGGTGTTTAAAGTTGTCCTGACTACAATACTTTTTTTTTTTATAATTAATTATCTTATATAAAAATTTATCATATGGTGCAAAGTTACTCTAAATGGCTGGGTAACTTTGAACCAGGATAAAAATCCATTTTTTATTGCCTTTATCTTTATTATTCCTTAAATTTTTATAGTCAAACAATAATTTAGGATCATTTCTTCTCTTTTATGCCCCTAGTTGCGACAATATTCTTCAAATAAGAGTGTGGCATATGAAAATAGAGAAAATGCGGATCAAAGTTACCCTGATTGACTGTAATGAAATTAAATGATATACTTCTGTGAGTTTTATTGCCACCCATTTAAATTTTAAAATATGGTAATAACTTATTTACCATGTCACTTAAAATCAGAATTAACATTAAAATTGAATAAATGCAAATTAAAGCCTGCGTTACGTGTATAACACTCTCCGCGGAATCGCCCATCAATTTAATTCATGAAATCACTTCAGATTTCATTAATGTAAAACTTTGATTTTTTTGCAAGAATTCATATTTATTCAGCGAAAAAATAAAGGTACTTTCAAGTACCGTTACTATTCAATTTTTGTTTTCAATTTATTACATAAAATACTTAATGTACAAATAAAGTAAATACGACTGAAGAATACATTTAATCTGCAGGAATATCAAGCAAAATAAATTAAAAGGTCATCCTTGTTCTCCGATTCAGCAGGGAATTTTATGTAAACAATACACCAAATAAAGAAATCTTAACACACACGTACAGAAAAAAGGGCAGAAACACAATGCAATTCAGATAAATTTAATATGGAGTACGTCTGAACAATAGAAATATCAACTGAAAGAAATTAAAACCTTAAAAACAAACACTTTAAAATGACTTTCGAAAATTCAAAACGTTCGCCATTGATGGTCTCCACGATGGCCTACCTTTTTTAATGAATTAAAAAAAAATGAAGCACTTAATCAGAAGTTTGATGAATTCATATGAATGCTTTACCTCAGATTTAGCAAAACTGTGCCGGAATAGCGTTAAATAAATTTATTACTATCAGTACAGGGCTTTTTTTCACGCTTAGTGTAAATTTAAATGGGATACCGAAACTTCCGGTCTCCAGCAGCTATTTATGTGACGTCATCACTTCGGTGGCGTATATGGGACAAATGAGAATGTTTAGTCCGTTGTATGATAGAAAAAAATTTAATCTTTTTCCAAAAAAGAAGGGAAAAAAATCAGCAATTTTTTCATATCATTTTCGAAAATTTCGTGGGGGGGGGGAGGGGCTGTAGTCCCATCACCCCCCCTCCCCCCTTTGGTACACCCATGGACGTGACGTCACATTTTCGTAGCAGTTCAACATCATTCAAGCTGTTTCAAAGTTAAAGTTGGCATCACCCAATTTCACCCCGTCTTGTTTCCCTTGGAGATTGTGGTGATAATCGTACTTAATAACTTTAAATTTAATTAATTAATCATGTCCCAGCAACTGAAAGACTTTGCAAATAAGCTTCCGAAAGGAGGTGGAGGCCTTGCTACTGGGTTAAAACTTTTAATAGCTGCTGGTGGATTAGCTTATGGTGCTGCACAATCTGTTTATACCGGTATGTATTAAGCCTAAGAAATGTGATGAAATCCAGAACTGTTTTGTTGAAACGTTTACTAATACTTCAGTGTTAAATAAGACATTTTAATCCTATCTTTTATTAAATTTTTATGTTTATACTGCATTTTGTTTTCATATTGAGTCAAGCGGTTTATTTCAACTTAATTTAAATAATCAAGATTTCACTTAGATTTTGAAGGTGAAAATTTTTAATACTGATTGATAGTTTGAAATGCAGAGATGTCCCTTTGTTATATATAGATTTTCTGTAATCGTTACGGCTTTTAAAATGACAGTATGGTATATTAAAATATAATTTTAATATGCCATGTACAATTTTGCAATTGGCAAATGATGCGGTCAAATTCTACAAAGGCAAAAAGTTAAATTCCTATTGTGATATTTGCTCATAAAAATATATGATGCAAAAATGTATTCTTGATTCCGAAGCACACAACAGTAATGCTGTAACAAATACAAGATGTATACATACTAAAGGTGGTTATAAAAAAATATTTTTCAGATTTGAAAAATCAACAGAACGTTATATTGAAGTACGGTGTAGTACACCAAAAGACTTACCAAAAAGTGTAAGTTTTCATGGCAAAAGAAAAGAAAAATGTTTGAACTTACCTAACTTGAAGTACCTAATGCATGTCTGATGTCGATTTACATTTCAAAACTTACAAAAATAGGGTACAGATGTCATATTCGCCCCATATTGGCGCGATTTTTTTCGGTTGCCAATTTGGCGAAAACATCAACAGCATAAACAACATAATCCGGGTTACCACATCAAACAAAATAGCGACACTTTGACGCAAGTTAAGTACCTGTTGCCTATATGATATTGGCGACAGAAAAAAATCGCGCCAATATGGGGCGAATATGACATCTGTTCCGGATAGGCATAGGGGTATACTTATTATAACAAATTTGAGCAATTTTAATTGTTATAAAAGCTATAGGATAGGCATAGGGGTATACTTATCAGGGTTGTAAAAAACCCGGGTTTTTTAGAAAAAACCCAGCCCGGGCGGGTTTTATTAAAAAACCCGGGTTAAATGGGCAATTTTCCCCGGGTAAATTAAATTGCCAAAATGTGGACGATGATTCCACCTTCCTCACAAATCCTTCAATCAACAAAAATTCCTTCAGAGTTGCCACTGTATAGGGAAAACTAGAAAATCTGAGGGAATTTAAAAATGAGTATTAAAAACAAGGAATTTTACTAAACTTTGGTACTTTGCAAAATTTATCCATTGAAATTTTGAAAATTCTCAGAGGAATTACTCTGGGAAAATTTAATATTTTGCTCAGTAAAGCACAAGAAATTTGATTGCCGAAATAACTGGCAATCCTGATCTCAAATACAATCTTTGTGAACACTTCATAATCTAATAGATGGGAAAGACTTCATAGTCTTAATAATGATCTCACCATTTTTCTCTGTTCTTAAAATACATATATAGATATGATCACTTTAATTTAAATAACAAACAAAGGTACTTCTTAGTTATCCCGTCGACCACTTTCGCCAAATTTAACTCCTTGACATAATTTTTATTTTAAATAACAAAAGATCAAATAAATTAGTAAAACATTAATAAAAATACAAATAAAACGTCGAATTAATGGTTTTATTGGCATTTAATCTCACAATTAATTAATTAATGGCAACCATTATTGGCATTTAATCTTACAATTTGGGGACAGTAATTTGGTCAACGGGATAACTAAGAAGTACCCAAACAAATTTTAAATTGGAAAGCTATCAATTGTGTGTTTTCCAAATGTTTCCAATCTAAAAGTGCAAGTAAATTAATACAAATATATTTTCCAAGATTCAAAGAAGTGAATAAATAAAACAAAATAACCATAAACTGTTAACAATTACATCATCTGTTCTTTTCCAGAAATATATTTAAAAAAACCCGGGTTTTTTACCTGGGCTTTTTATAAAAAACCCAGCCCGGGCGGGCAGCTGGGCGGGTACCCGGGCAGCTACCCACTACAACCCTGATACTTATTTGATGCGTTTTCTTTAATATACACCTTAGATATGCAGAGATGAAATCTCACGTATTTATTTGAGGTGTATGTTAAAGAAAATACACATTAAATAAATTTAAATTAAGAAAACTAAAGTAGAAATAATCAAAATTAAATTATAAGAGAAAGATGCCCACCTTCCTTACTTTTTTTTTTTTCTCATCGTAGATAGTTGTTTTGATTTCATCCCTATATAGGCTGTTTTAGGAAAGAAAAAGGTTTGTTTTTTATATTAAAAATGTCCTTTGACTTGTTTTTTGTAGTGCAATTGAACTCTGAACTCATGCACATAATATTGAAACTCATCGTTTAGCCTATTCTACTTCTAATTAAAAAAGAATTCTTCTACTTCTAAGAAAATACTTACCCGCAGTTATTCGGCCGAAGCTGAATATCCGGTTTACATGCCAAATCACCGAATACCAAATCGACTATTCGGTATTCGGTCAATCCCTAGTTGTTATTACATTCTACCATTCGTAGTTTATGAGTGAGTATATATGAATTATGGATAAAGGGTGGTCGTGCAGGAGCATTGTATGAATCATGGAATCTGGCTAGATGCAAGATTCTGTACTTGAATCTTGGATGGATCATTTTATTAAGCAGATAGTACACCGAAAGTTTACAAAAGCCTACCCTTTTATTTATGATTGTGATGGACATTAGGACTGGGCGATGTAAAAATTTCTTAAATCGATTTATCATCCATCCAACATCGCAATTTAGTGCTAAATCACGATTTAACACCGATTTTACATTTTAGAATATGGAAGCCTATTTTTTAAGTTTTAGTAACAAAATACGATCTTTATGTGCCCCCCCCCCCCCCTCCTGTATTATTTAGTATACTTAAGGGCGCTGGTCACTGGCGGAAAATATCGCGTTCAGCTCATATACTAGACCGTTCCTACCCCCCTGCAAGCTGTCAGAGAGGCGTGTACCTTTAAATGGCGTGAAGTCCAAGAGATCTTATCGGTTGTCTGTTGACAAAATTTATAAGCCAGTAGGAACGGAAAGTACTATAGCAGCTATTTTTGTTAATAGGGAAATATTAGTACTTCAATTTCTTTTGCAGTTTTTGAAATACACGAGATCCCATTGAACAATTTTACTATTATTATTATTATTACAGCGACGCAGCCAGGAATTCCATCAAGGAATAAGTTTCAATTGAATAATTTCGACTTTTATAAATGCCTAAATTTGAGAAAATTTTTGATAAAAATTTAAATATGACAATAAAAAGTGATTCAATGTCATTCTGCTGTCTAAAATGATTTTGATGTTTCACCTTACTTTATATTATGTTTATTATATGTTCATGTTTACCTTCAAATTTAATCGTCCTAAATTTTAAACAAATAATTATTAAATCAACTTGTCTATGACTCGTTTTCATAATTTATTACGTAATATTCAGTGTTTGTGATTTTTTTCTTTTGTTTATGTAAAGCAACATTAATTTACTACTGAAAAATCAAAGCACAATTGATTATAATTAATTACTGCAATATGTATTTTTTTTTTAAGTTTGTTTATAGATAAAAATATTATTATAAATCATCAGGTAAAGAAAATATGGACAGAGACCATATTTAGTCCGAGTTACACATTCATTTTTTCTATATGATATATTTAAAAATATTCCACAAATTTATTGAATACTTTAAAATTCGATAGTTCGTTGAGATTTTGGACCTATTTTTATGAATGATAATAGATACAGCCATCGGTATTTCTCACTGGGTAAGACAAATAAAATATGTTGAATTCTCAATGTAGTACGTCCCCCCCCCCCCTCTCAACATAAAAGCGCCAAATAAATTAAAATAAAAAATAAAAGGTTGTAAGAGAATTTTATCAAAATATCTCCGATTATTGAAGTTATTCAATATATTGTCACGCATTATAGGTGAAAACTGGGAAATTGAGTTAGTAGCCAGTGGCCGGTAGACTCAGTTTCATTAGTGGCCACTATAATGTTTCAAACTTTCTTGACATCTAGATAAACTATAATCGTTGTATATATACGCATTTTTCTATAAATCAGAGTTTTATACCAGCCAACTATTCGTGATAAGAATAGGGAAGCAGTCGAAATTCAAGAAAATTACTTTAAAACCACAAAATCTATTATCATATTGATTTATTTTAGAATATATTTTTAGATTATTTGTATATGTTCATAAACACTATTATCAATCAAATTACTATTACTTTCTTTATATAAAAAATAACTAAATCAAAATTCCAACAGTTAGGTGTATACAATAAAAAAATAGTCAAATAAAACACAATAAAATGTTATTTGTATTTTATTTAATAAGTAAATGTGTTATTAACATACTACACACATTAACCACTTCACCGGCCACGGGTATAGGGAAACAGTGCTTTTACCCCCGATTTAACTCGGGGCAGCCGTTGAAGTGGTTAATTACATACAGCTGAAATCTAAGCTGGTGAGTGTATTTCGCAGGATTAAACAATATATCTTCAAGAAAAATAATCTAACTGGTGAGCATGTGGCAGGAGTCAAAATATTGAAAATACTGCAATGTTCTTAAAACACGCTTGCATCCGGTGAAAAAAAAAAAAAAAAAAAGAAAAATTATTTGAAATGCATGTGGAATCAAAGCTGGTGAACATATTTTGCAGAATAAAACTGTACTACTTCTTGAAAAAATAATCCAACTGAAGGGCAGTGGCAAAAAGCCGAAATATTGAAAATACAGCTAAATCACTGCAATCTGCTTGCATCCGGTAGAAAAAAGAATTAACCAGTTTGCTAATTAGATGTAATCAAAGTAGAGACGTATGTTTCTATGAAAAAAGCTATATTTCACTTGACGATCGATAACAGATTTTTTATCGCCACTTGGCGAGTGGCGACTAGGGTGGCGATCGATGGCCGATTTTTTAATCGCCACTTTTACAACTTTAATCGCCACGTGGCGAGTGGCGACCGCCAATTTTCACCTATATCACGTATTTAAGTATTTATATAATGAAGTTAAACTACAGTGCAAAATGAACATGTATTATACAAAAAATACTTCAAGTAATGCTTTTTAATAAAGCTTTATTTGACAAAAGCATAATATAAGATTTCCAATAACTCAAATTAGTGGTCATAAATTTGAAATTTGAAAGTTATTTCATTTAATTTTGATCATCGTTTAATAAAATTAACATTATTAAGAAATATTGAAAATTGCGAATTTCAATACATGTAACGATATCTTCATTAATTCTCTATTCAATCAAAGGATACAATATTAAATATAGATACAACATACATGCAGCAATGTATATACGATTCACAAAGACAAAATATCAAAGTATAATATTAATATGTATAGAAATGAGGAAAATATCATTAAATGAATATTAGTATTGCGCATGCTAAGTCCCCCCCCCCCCCCCCCCTTCCTACTCAACCTTGCTCCCACCAAAAATATCCATAACAATATTAACTGAAAGGAAAGTAAAAACATAATATGTTTGCTCTGCATATTTAAATTCATTTCAAATATTAATTTTTTTTAAGTATGTGATTGTAAATTTTAATTAAAGATGTGGAATGCTTCCTCAAAAAATTATTATTATTATATTGTCCCCCAAAGCTTTGTTAACCTTGCCTTGAGTTTATAAGAATTTTGTTATATTAAACAAAGACAGTACTATAATTTCTGTATTATTTCTGTATGTATATAGTTACATCCGAATGTAAATATTACCCGAACTTTCTTTTTTCTTACAGAGTATTTAAATAAAGCACTTTTTTTTTGTTTTTTATGTAGATTAAAACTTAACACTAAAAATTATTTTAAAAACATTAATTACCCAAAATATACCATAGTAGTTTTCTCATACATTAGGAAGGTTCACAGCTATTTTCCACACATTTTAACAAATTCTTTTCTTTTCTGATCATTTTTCCATAAAATTGACATTATTAACAAATATTCAAAATTGCTAAGCGCAATACATATAATTAATTTTCAGTTAATTCTAACATTGTCATCTATTCAATTAAAGGATACAATGTTCAATATAAATGCAACAAAGCTGCAGCAACATATATATGATTCACAAAAACAAAATGCTATTAATACATTGTACAAGTGAGACAAAAAAAATCATTGAATGAAAATTTGTAATGTGCATGCTGAGTTCCCACCCATCCCTCGACTTACTTCCACCAAAAATATCCATAACAATGTTAACTGAAAGTGAAAACAAGAAACATAATGTGTTTGCGCTGCATATTTAAATTCTCAATTAATATTCATTTTTTTAAATTATGTGATTGTAAAATGTGTATGTTTAAAAATGTGTGTGTGTTTAAAATGCTCAAAAAGGAAACAAAAAAGAAAAAGTTGACTGTGATAGCATGACGCAGCGTATACAGGGGATTCACTCTCGATGATGTTCAATGGCTGATTCCTAAAACTGTTAGACATAGACATATAGTTCCAATTACAAAAATGTTTTAAATGAAGTAAAGAAGTACAAGCGATTTAAAAGCGATTTCGGTCAATAAAAAGATTTTTTTTTATATGAAAATTTATTTTTATGCGGTCCCCCGCCCCGGGTCCTATAAGTAATATTTAGTAAAATTTTTCTATATTACACTGACAAGACAAAAAAAAAAAAAAAAGGAGCCATTATTCCACGATTAAAACTGACCGAATAATAGCTGTTTAAAGTTGGAGCCTGTTTTCTGCTGCGAAATAGCAGTCATTCACAAATTTAGTAGAGATATCGTCAGCTGTATTAAAAAAAATAGTTGAGAGTAAAATTGCAAAATAAATTTGAAATCTATAATCATTCCGACATATAATGCAAAATATACAATTTGTACTAAACAAATAAGAGGGGGGAAATAACTGAATTTTCGTTAAATAAGATGATGAACAGCAATAGCCTCATTTCTTTACAAAATTATACATATTATAAAATGCTATTAGGTTGCAAAATTTGAGTTGTGTTATGTTCCTTAGCTTTTGATAATTGACTCTATTATATATATATATATATATATATATATATATATATATATATTCAATTAAAAAATAAATATAAGAGTATAGTTTTAATACGTAAAATTAAAAATATATATATTCATTAAATAATAAGAAAGAAAAATCATGCTTCAAGCATAGATTATAAAAGACTTTTCAACACTTCCAAAATGCTTTATCAAGACTTCGCCATTTAATAATGTAAATAAGATAGCCAAGAAAGCATTTTAGAAAGCACATAGCACATTTGAAAATCGGATATCAGTAATTACCGTCCACGGTCGGAAAGGTACTTGAATTGATCTGTGGAGCTCTGTATATGATACATTTGTGCATTTTTGTACGTGTTCATGATACATTTGTACATTTTTGTACATGTTCATGTTATTTGTATATATTCTACACAGTCTGCTAAAATTTAGTATAATAAGAAAACGCATGACACAGTTAAAAATTCACTATCAATATACGGAAACGTACTTGCATTCTTTTGTACAGCCTATTTTAGCA
The DNA here is from genome assembly GCA_963932465.1 of Maratus speciosus. Lineage (NCBI taxonomy): Eukaryota > Metazoa > Arthropoda > Arachnida > Araneae > Salticidae > Maratus > Maratus speciosus. The sequence goes on along the minus strand of OZ010795.1, from coordinate 326,311,284 downwards.
CATTACCTATACATTTTTATGCATGCAATATATTAAGTTGAAATTTAATTCAGGCAAAAACACTCTTGTCCACTCCTCATTTTTATTTATTTATTTATTTTGCTACTCTACCACAACCTCCTTACCTCTTCCAAAATGTTTACACCCCCCTCCCTTCCTTTCATTTTCTTCCTGAACACTAAGTTTACAATACTATATTATTTTGAAATAACTATTTGTAAGTAGTCTTCTAAACATCTACTTCCATATGCCGACCCCCCCCCCCCCATGCCGTTTGAATGCTTAAATACTGTATTTAAGAAATTGCGACCCTATATTTTAATACTGCCTATTATAATTCAATAGTTTATAGATCTTTAAATATTTTTTGTTTTGATCCTTGAAACTCCTTGATTTTTATTTAAAGAAATGGATTAAAAAAATATTTTGTGAAAAAACATAAAAGGTTCAAATTAAAATTATTACTTTAAAAATAAGAGCAATGAGAATTAAGATTTGTTTTTTTAAAAGTTAAATGCAATTTGATGTATTTTTCCGTAATAATAACTAATCTACATAGCTAATATAAATAATCTAAAATTGAATATAAGTACTTACAACGTAAACTATTATGAAATACTATAATAGAAATTATTAAAAATATATTGGAAAATTATTGAAATGGACTATATAAAGATTTAAAATAATCAATTTAAAAGCATGGAAAGAAATTTTGGTTATAAAATTACGATTTCTGAAAATTAAATGCACTTAGGCAGGGCCTGACCTCCGAAGCACAGCTTCATTTCGGTGCCCCCTTTCATCCAAGAAGGGTTTTCGAAATTCATTATACTTGGAAACTCACCAATGCTGTAAATATTATTCCAAAGAGTGCCTCATTTGAGTCCACATATAGCTAATAAAACTTTTTTTTTATGTTCCCTTATATATACTATGAACAGGAAAATTGGACACAAGCAAGAACAATATGTAAAAATGATTTTGCATAGTATCAACATAAAAATGTTGAATTCAGCATGTACAGTATTTTATGGAAGAAACGCCACACCCCTCAAAATTGGTCTAAATAAGATTAAAAATATCGTAAACGCCGCACCCGTCGTAAACACAGCACCTGTGGGAACACTACTTTTGTCGACAGTATCTCATTGACCTAGCTTTAATCAAAGTTTTCTGAACAGTGTAGAGTGCCTCATTTTTAATAATTTAGGATTTTAAAATTTTATTTAAAATATTTAAATTAGGTTTTAAACATTTTTATGTAATTTTTTTTTTAATTAAGAAGACGTCAATTGGCATTAAAACCATCCAGAGCGCGGGACGCGGACCCTCTCCTTAGGCGCTCCACATTTTTTTAAAAGGCCGTCGCAACTTAGCACGCTTTTTACGTCGCATGCACTTTAGCCCTTTTTAGCTTTAACTTGAAACCCTCAAACTGTGAGTTGTCAATATCTGAGTGGAAGAGTAGTAAATTTTCTTTGTCCACCTGTATGGTTCAGTATCATCATCCGATATGTCACAGTTTTCATGATCGGTGAAGCCAGAAGGTTTCGCATTGTTGAGCAGGGGGCTTGAGAACAGTCTTATAACAATATATATATATTATTATTCATCGGATTAATGAATTTTTATTTTATCCTAATTTCATGCGTGCGAAAAACGCCGCACTTGACAAAAAAATAACTTTCAAACTCGTAAACGCCGCGGCGTTTCTTCCATAAAATACGGTATATGTAATGCTCAGTATAAAATATCAATATTTTGAAATACTTCTTTCAATTTTGTCAATGGTTTAAATTACTAATATTTTAATGTTGTGCATATTCAACTCAAATTAAATATTATTCAAATTCAATATGTAAAATAATAAACATACACTTAAAATAATGGACAAAAAACTGAAAAATTGTGATCATGTGGTTTAAACTACTGGTGTATTACATGAAAAATTAATTTGCTATGAAAGATATTTTTATGAAACACATATATATATATATATATTAATGGAATTAATTCAATATAAAATTTGGTGTCCACTGATTTCTCAATTCCGTGTCTCTTCAAAATTTTCTAAGGGAAGCAAAATGCTTCTTGTGTTGGTTGAAACCTTCTGTCTACTTCCCCTACCTACTCCACCCCTAGTGTCAGGAATCTGAGCAGACGCGACGGGGTGCCCTTTCTCGTAGAATGATGGATTGCATAGTGGGGGAAGGCACTGAAATCATCAGAATAGAAATATATGCATTTTGTTTTAATTATAGCTCCCTCCCTAATTAATTGAAATGAAATATTTTTGTATCAATGGATAAATTAGAAACTGTACATTTTTTTCGTGTTTTTTTTAATTTCCAAACGACCTAATAGAACTGCCAGAATTTACAGTTTAATGAGAGGTAGAAATTATTTTGGTCATGCTCCGAATATTTCATGTAAAATCAAATAGTTAAAATTATTTTTAATATAAAATGAAAACTAGGATGAAAAGTGGCAAGTTTTAAGAATTGCATACAGAAAACAAAATTCAAAAATCTCAATTTTTTCATGAGATATCTTTAGAAAAGTGAGAGAAAATATACCCATAGGTTGAATGGAGAACGGAAAACGAGATTGTAAGTGATCAGCACCCTTAATTTTGAAGAGGTATATTTTACACATAAAAAAGCTTTGAATGTCCCAAAACACTATTTTTTTTTTCCATTTTAAAAATTAGTGACCTATTGTAATACATTTTATAAACTCATTCTATAAGAAGTAATATAAAAGAAAATGTTTTTTGTCTGACTTGTTATGCATGCTACAATCTAAATTCCTTAAGGGGGGGGGGGGGGCTTCCCCTAGCCCACTCAAATAGCACTTCATTGCTAACAGCCTACATACACTTTTTTTTTACAGACACAGATTTAAAAAGTTACTGAGGTAAAACAGAAGCATATTAAAAGACTTCAATGATGAATTTAACTATTCATTTACCACGATGAGAAAAGTAGTAAAAAAAAGGGGGGGTGGTGAGATATGAGAAATAAGGTGCAATTTTATATCTTTTTAACTTTTAGATTAAAATAAGATTTGTTTAACATAAATGCTGACATTTATATAGCGGATGGAGAAGGATTGAAAGTGTGACCCTTGGAGCACATCACTGAAATTGCTGATTTTTTTCGTGGTTGTTGCCATCCTTTAAGATTAGTAATAAAATATAATCTTAAAATATATCTCTTTTTAATGATAACAAAATGTCAAAAAAGCAAAAAATCGCAGATCTGCAGAAAAATCTAATGAATGCCTCCTCCAGCCCTTCCTCATTCTGCTGTAAAAATAAAGTTACTTGACTCATTACAGAACTTTATTAAAGTATTTTTAATTAATTACAAAATAATAATAAATTAAAACTAAAATATTCCCATAGTACCTAAACATATGAAAATTAATTTTTCATGAAAATAATGCATAAAAATATAAACTGAAAATGGATGAATTTGGATATAAATAGTGAATCAATTTCAGCAAGATACTCAATCCATGTGACTGGCATTGAAATTGGATGTCAAATCTGATGCATGACTATTTTAAAATATTTTAATTAATTACAGAATAATAGAAAATAAAGAATATGTATTAAAATATTACCCAAACATGTGAAAAATGAATGTTTCATTAAAAGAATGCATAAAAATAAAAACTGAAATTTGATGAATTTGGATTTTAAATATGAAACTTTATTCTTTTTTTCCAACCATAAATACTCAATCAATTTCAGGAAAAAAATATTATTAGTAAAAGAAAAATATTTAATGTGGATCACGGCCAAATAGTGATACACAAAACAATGCATGACTATACCTTTAAAATAATTTCATTAATTACAAAATAATAGAAAATAAAAAATAAATGTTAAAATATTACTAAAACATGTAAAAAATGAATTTTTCATTATAAGAATGCATAAAAGTATAAACTGCAAGTCGATGAGTTTGGATTTTAAATATAAAACTTTATTATTATTATTTTTAATCATATAAATGCTGAATGAATTTCAGGAAAACAATCTTTTGAAACAATGCAGGATTCTACTTTAAAACATTTTAATTAATTACAGAATATTGGATTTAAAAAATACATATTGCAATATTACTCAAATATGTGAAAACTTAATTTATCATCAAAAGATTGCATTAGCATATAAATTGAAATTCGATGAATTTGGATTTTAAGATTTAAACATTACTTTTTCCTTTCAACTTTCACTATATAAGTTCTTAATTTCTGAAAAATACACATTCCAATCTCGTAAACTCTGAATCTTGTTTACAAAATAAATAAATAAATATAAATTCTTACTTATCGTTTTCTTAAATTATCGTTTTCTTAAATTGCCTTTTTCTTAAATTGGATCCTGCTAAATCGATTTAACACCAGCTTGCCTTGTTTTTATTAAATCGTCTTTTTCTTAAATCGGAAAGCATGGAGGCTTGCGATGTTTGCTTAAATCGGATCTTCCTAAATCGATTTAACACCAGCTTGCCTTGTTTGTCTTAAATCGGAAAGCATTGAGGCTTGCGATGTTTGCTTAAATCGGATCCTCCTAAATTGATTTAACACCAGCTTGGCATGTAAGTGGTAGATACATCAAAGTAGATAAATCGGTTTTCCGATGTTAGCTCTGAATCAGTATTTTGTTTTAAATCGATTTAAAGCCAATGGCTAAATCGCGATTTCAGCCAATGGCTAAATCGCGATTTCAGCCAATGGCTAAATCGCGATTTCAGACACTGGCTAAATCGCGATTTCAGACACTGGCTAAATCGCGATTTCAGACACTGGCTAAATCGCGATTTCTGATTTTAGCTTAAATCGATTTAAGACCAATGGTTAAATCGGATTTCCGATGTAAGCTTTAAATCGATTTAAGAGTTAAATCGATTTAAGGCCCAGGCCTACTTATAAGGATCATTAATAAACATTTTTTGCCTACTTTTTTGCAGTTTTATTTTATTTAATATAATACTTGTCAAGTGAGCTTTTGCCAGTAATTGACCACTTAATTTTAGAAAATGACCATCACTGTGTCAGTAATTGACCACTCTTAAGTTGAACTGATAAACCTTCTTAAAATTAATCGTATGAAAAAATGGAAAGTTTGCCAAGTTTTATTCTACAAAAACAGGGTGTCTAGCCTCCTGGATAGCCTGAAAAAAATCTGAAATTTCAAATCTCTGAAAAAAACTCACGAATTTGAAATTTCTGAGACATTTTTTAGAAAAGAATTTCAATCATAAAGCCAAGGATTATTAAATTGCAGTACCAAAAGATCTAGCTGTGCTCTTTATAAGGACTGTTTGAACCTCTTTTAGATTTTTTTTTTTTTGTCTACCCTCTTTTACTCTTCCCTTGGCAACTATTAAGGTTTTTGGTATGTAACATCACACAATCTCGACACCTGAAAAATTGTTGCCATCTGGCTAACCGAAAAGTACCAGTTGTTTTTATTGGCATGGAAAACCTAGAAAAGTGAAGGAAATTCATCACTGAACTTGGCTAGTCAGTCACTCTATGGAAAATATAGATGCACATTCTATATGTATGAGCACATTATGATCTGCTTTTAAAAAACTAGCCAAGAGATTTTTTGTAAAAAAAATTTAAACTGTTTCTGAACAGAAAACATATCAGTGAATTTCTACAATGTTTTGTAAGATTGAAATTAGTGATAAAACATAACATTTATATGTAAATATATAGACAAGAAAAGAGTATAGTTACTATTTTGAAATTTATTTATACATAAAAAAAAAAAAAAAAAATTAAAGTTAACACAAAAATGAAACTTTATTCTCATCTGTTTCACCAAAACAACTGACACATACGAATTCAACTTCTTTGTCACTCTGAATGTCATCCAATGCAAATTGCTGTATGTGTCTCGTAGATGCACATTTTAGTATGATAGGGCTCAGGGTCAGTACATCACACTGTTCCCAGATTTCTTTAATTCCTATCATATCATCTTCCATCCAGATTTCTTCACATGCCTTTCACGCCCAATCATTTATCAGACTTTGCTTATATGTAGAAGTCTTTATTGCTGCTTTTTAACTTGCCTTATTTTCTTTTTTCTATTTCTCTTCTTTACTTTCGCAATAATTTAGTCATGCTTTTAAAGCAGCCATGCTCAACCTGCAGGCCACATATGGCCCGGTAATCTTTTACTTGTGGCTTAATCTTTTACTCGAGATACATAATCATTAATCCTTATTTATAAAATTGATATATGCTTAAAATATATTTAAGATTTTTCCCTGTTGCTTTATATATTTTTGTGGGATGACAAAATCTGTCATGTTATTTATAATTAATTTTAAATTGTTTGCCATTTTTGTTTAGTGAAAAGTTTTTTTTTTAGTTGTGGTCCTATTTGTGCTACAGTTGAGCATACATTTCTGAAGCACTTGGCAATCAACATTCTTTACATAATTTTTAATCTTTTGTCACCAAATTTTTTAATTATAATATAAACTTTTGTCTAATTTAATGCCAGAAATGCATTCATTAAATAAAGCAAAATATACAATAAAAAAATTACTGTTAATAATTTATTCTGAGCACTTTATGCTTTACGTAAATGGGATGCTTATTGTGCAAAGCAGTTAACACTAATTATTATTATTCAAAATTAATTAAATTTGAACTATTATAGTTTGAATATCATACTTTTTATTCTTTATAGTTGAAGGTGGTCATAGAGCTATTATCTTTAGTCGACTTGGAGGTGTAAAAGATGACATTTACAGTGAAGGATTGCATTTTAGGTAATTTGTTTTGGAAAAAGATTTTTTGTATAGTTTTAGAATGATTTTTGTTAGGTTGTTTTCTTTAGAAATAAACCTATTGCAATCACTTTGTTTAAATATATATGTTACATTAATAGATCTTCCTTTGCAATATTTCCCTGTTTTATTCTAAATTACCACCATATTCACTAATTTCTTGTTCCCTAATAATATCTATTGTTAATTCTATTAAATTCCCCTTAAATTAATATTTATTTATCACGCCTGTTTTACTTAAATATAAAGCTTTCAATTTTTCTTAAATTATATCATGATTTCCAATAATTTCTGTGATTTCGGATGTTTTTTTAAGAGCCATTTTCTTTTTTATTCAGATACTTTCTTTTCACGCTTTGGGTTACTTTTTACTATAAAATCCGCCTGCTTCAGATTGTCAGGACTCTTTGCTTTATCTTTCCCATTGGTCATGACGTAGAATGTACACGTATCCCTTATTCCCGAATTGGTTCAGAGCACGCAGTACATCATGACTTTGTATTTCTCTGCCTGTTACAAAAAACCGCTGCAAGCGATTTTTGAGACAGAATTTGGTCGAGTGTGCACTTGTAAACAATCACCTGGCTGCACGTCTGACGCTATGATGTATCCAAGTGATTTACCCCAAAAAACCAGGGCTGCCACAGACGACTATTTTATATTCTGTTCGCACCACTATTTTTAAAAAATACATTCTGTAGTATATTTCTCTTGCAAATGTTGTCAAAGTTTATGTAAAAGTTTTTTGTTTTGAAAAGGTGGTGTGAAATAGAATTAAAAAATATATTTAATGTTTGCCATTGGTGATTCTGTTCCTAATTTTCCGAACATTTAAGGCATTCGGTTCCGAAAATTAAAAAAAAATCGGCCATCAGCCTGAAAATTCAGGCATAAAAAAATATTGCGAATTTCAACAAATGGCCGTCGAAAAAAAAAATTTAATCAATCGTTCGCAGAAAAAAAATCACTCCTTTCGTCAAAGCATCGCGGGAAAAAAATTAATTTCGTCAAAGGATCGCGAAAGAAACACGAATTACGTCAAAGGGCCATAAGAAAAGCGCGAATTCCGTCAAAGGATAGCGAAAAAACACTAATTTCGTTAAAAGGTTGCTTAAAAAAGCACGCATTTCGTCAATAGATTGCGAAAAAAACATGAATTTCGTCAAAAGATCGCAAAAAATACACGAATTGCTTCAAAAAATCGCAAAAAAAACGTGAATTTTCTCAAAGGATCGCTAGTTTTGAACAAAACGGGGTTAAAAGATAGGAAAAAAAAAAACCCTGTAAATTTCTTCAAAAGATCGAAAGTTTTGTCAGAAGATCGCGGAAAAGAAGCGAATTTTGTCCAAAGATCGCGAAAAACACGCGAATTTCGCCAAAAGATCCAAAAAAATATGCGAATTTACTTAAAAGATTGCGAAAAACACGCAAATTTTCTCAAAAGATCGAGAAAAATAAGCAAATTTCTTCAAAAGATATCGAAAGGCACTCGAATTTCGGTAAAATATCACAAAAAATATTCAAATTTTGGTAAGAGATCGTGAAATCACATGAAGTTTGTCAAAATATCGCGAAAAACACTCTAATTTCGTGAAATGGTTCAAGATATTTTGTTTATTTTATTTTGTGATTTGCTGAATTTAGGTCCCTAAAGGTTCCTTTTTATGCGACATACAGTAGACTCCCTCAAATCCGCAAAGCTTTGGGACCAGAGGTTGTGCGGATTTTAGAATTTTGCAGATTTCTGGTCATTGCTTTGTTTACATTTCTTAAACAGTAATTTGAATGTAATTAATAATGCAATCGAAATTATAATGAATATTTATAGTAAAATATTAAAATAAATAATAAACTAAAATAATAAAAAATTAGATAATTTTTTTAAATGATTAAAATATTAAAAGCAAAGGGCAAGTAAATAATCAATAATGTATAATTAAATATTCATTACAAAGATAGGATGTATTTTTCCTAAATTATTCAATGAAACTTTCCTCATAAAGGTACACTACTAATTCAAATCAAAATTATAAAATAAGGAAGTTTTATTTCAGATTTATCCAGACTTAATAATAAAAAAAACTTGATTGATGCATAAATATGTTTGGCAAAAAGATTGTGATTACCAGTGATGCCAGCAATATCTTGATTTTTTTCAGAAGTAAATTTATTCTTCCTTCATGAAAAAGCAAAAATTCAGCAATATTAACAAAAATACAAATTAAAATATATATAGAATTGATATAAAATTTAAAAAGTAAAATTTTGTCCCTACATCTGAACTGAAAGTTTAATTGTTTACATCTGTAAATTATGTGTGGATTTTAGAGAGTTGCGGATTTAAGGGTTGCGGATTCGAGGGAGTCTACTGTATATATGGTCATTTTTGGTCCCTTTTTTTTTTTTTTTTTTTTAAATATGGTCCCCTTTTACCATTTTTTACTACAAAAGTTGAGTGGGAGTCCTGTATGTTGTATTCATAGGCTTTTCTTTGATTAGTTAAAATTACTGCTCTAAAATAATATTTTTAAAAGCCAAATAAACTGATTTTTTTTTTCTTCCTGCTGATAATTTTTCATTATTGCAATCTGTACCCAATTGTCGTTTAGAATGCCCAGAGTTAACAAAATGTGCAGAGAAATTTTATCAGAGTTATTATTCTTTCAAATGTGAAAATATTTTCAAGATAGCAATCATTTTAATTTTTAGGAGTTTATTAGCATTAGAATTTCGGTCTGCTCCAAAAACAGAATTGTTGTAATACAACGTCCATTTATCTTACCCTTTTCTTTCAGCGCATGCGCGTACAGTGACGTTTCTACAAATCCGCTCTGCGAGCGAGATTATTCAGTTCTGTTAAAAACATGCCAGTGCTTAGTCGCACTTAAGCTATGTATATATTTTTGTCTTCGTGTTAGTGTTAATAAATGTTTATGTCGAGCTATTCTGCTAACTCTGTGTGCCCCCAAAACCAACAAAGGTTATTGGTACCAGAGACGCTACTCACTGCGCTATAAATAGCAGAAATATTTTTTAATTCGAACTTTCGAATCCTAAAGTCTTAAGCCTGAACCGAAACTAAGAACGCTTCTACGTTCTGTCATTAACTGTTTTGATTTGTGGCTGCGAGATATTTTATTTAATCATGTCTCATGCTACGACTATTGAAAAGCTCGGCAAAGACAACTTTGATAGCTGGAAACTTCAAATTGAAGCAGTATTAATAAAAAATGATCATTGGGATTATGTAACCGGCAAAGAAGAGAAACCGGCCGAAGGTAGCGCTGATGAAAAGAAATGGCTCCAGGCTGATCAAAAAGCCCGTGCTGATATAATTCTGGCCATAAATCCTAGTGAATTGTGCCACATCAAGCATTGTGCGACTTCAAATTCTGTATGGAATAAATTGAAAGACGTTTATGAATCAAGAGGCCCTGCAAAGAAAGCAACGCTGTTAAAACAGCTTCTGTTTCGAAAGATGAGTTTCAGTGAAACGATGTCTGAACATTTAAATATCTTTTTTGAGATTGTTGATAAATTAAAAGAAATGGAAATAGAAATTGCGGATGATTTGTTATCAATTCTTCTACTCTACAGTGTTCCTGAGAATTTCGAAAATTTTAGATGCGCTATAGAATCGAGAGATGAATTACCTAAACCCGATTCTTTGAAAATTAAGATGCTAGAAGAATGGGAAGCTAGAAAAGGAAAAACGACTCATGATTCACAAAATGCCTATTATATAGAAAACAAGAGAAATAATCAAGAACAGAAGAAAAATGAAAAATGGAAGACTAATATGAATAAAAATTTTCCTGCAGAGAGAAATTATCGTAATTTCAAGTGCAATTATTGCTCCAAAATCGGGCATAAAGCTAACGAATGTAGAAAGAAAATAGCTGACAGAAAGCTTGCATCTTTAAATAAAGGAAATCAAGGTTCAATGATTAGTTATGAAGAACCGGTTAGTATAGCATTTAACGACGTATATCGTGAATCTCCGGCATGGTGTTTAGACAGCGGTTGTACATCTCATATGTGCAAAGATAAAAATTTATTTACAGAATTTCATCCTCGTGATAATTCTACAATACAGCTTGCGGTTGATAAAACAGCAAAAATCACAGGAATAGGAACAGTTCTTATTACAGTGCCTAACGGTAGTGGGACTACTAATCTCACACTTAAGAACGTTTTGTGTGTACCTGAGTTAAAATGTAATTTGATTTCAACGTCAAAAGCAACGGCTAATAATCGTTCTGTGCTTTTTAAAGAACGATATGCTAAAATAATTGAGCCTAATGGTTCTATACTAGTACAAGCTGTTCGTCAAGGTGATTTATATTATGTACATCCAATCCCCGAAAGAGCTGCAATAGCACAAGTAAGTGATTTTGTAAGATGGCATTTAAAGTTAGGACATTTAAATGAGTCTGATTTAAAGAAACTTAAATCTAATAATATGGTTAGAAATTTAAATTTTAATGATGATGAGTCTCTTAAAGATTGTAAAGTTTGTATTCAAGGTAAACAAACTGTCCGCCCTTTTCCTAAACAATCAAATTTTGAAAGTAATGATTTATTATTTCGGATCCATTCAGATTTATGTGGGCCCATGAGAGTCCCTTCCCATGGAGGATCGCGATATTTTGTTACTTTTATTGATGATAAATCACGTTATATTGAAGTTAGTTTTCTTAAAACCAAGGATGAGGTTAAGAATGCATTTGTTAAATACAAAGCAGCAGTCGAAAACCGACTAGGAAAGAAAATTAAATTTCTTCGTACAGATAATGGCTTAGAATATTGCGGCGAAGAATTTGATAAATATATCGAAGAATGCGGTATAAAACGAGAATTTTCTTCCCCTTTAACCCCTCAGCAAAATGGCACCCCTGAAAGATCGAATAGAACGTTAACTGAAATGGCAAGGTGTTTACTATTACAAAGTAATCTTCCACAATCTTTTTGGGCCGAAGCTATAAATTGTGCTGCTTACACACGCAATCGCTGCCCGACACGACGTTTAAGCGAAAATAAAACTCCATATGAAGTATTCTTTGGCATCAAGCCAACTTTATCATACTTCAAAATATTTGGGCAAAAATGTTTCGTACTTAATAAAAGGCAAAATAAGGGAAAATTTGATCCTAGATCAGAAGAACATATTTTTGTAGGTTATTCTAATGAATCAAAAGCATATAGGCTTTGGAACAAGAAATCTAGAAAAATTGTTATAAGCCGTGATGTTCGATTTATTAACGAATTTGAAAATGATCCCTCCTGTAACACCGAAATAAAATTAATTTTTCCTTTCTCTCAAAATAATGAAAATACGAGCGCAAATACAATTACGCAACAATCAGAAATATTTTCAGTCATGAAAACGGAACCAGACAATTCTAGTGGCGACAGTGAAAGAGAAATTGATTCGCAATCTGATGAAATTTCCGACCCCCCTTCTTTCAGAACGCGCGGGAGGCCAAGAAAAATAAAAACAGGTAGAAAAGGGAGACCTCGAAAGGAATATCAAACAATTATTATTCCGAAAGAAGAAAAATCTCAAACTGCAGTAAATAATTCTTTTGACTCTTGTCCTGAATTATTTGAAGCTCTAAATAGCCGTATAAAAACGAATGGATAAATGCGATGAATTTAGAATTTAATTCATTAATGCAAGAAAATGCATGGCAAATAGTAGATAGGCCAAAACATAAGAAAATTATAGGATCTAAGTGGGTTTTAAAAACAAAATATAAGCCAGATGGGTCAATCGAGAAATTTAAAGCGAGATTGGTAGCAAAAGGTTGTACACAAAAACCTGGTATCGATTTTGACGAAAATTTTTCTCCTGTAGCTAGATTAAGTTCAATAAGAACTGCGATCGCATATGGCATCCAAAATGTGTTCACTGCATATCAATTAGATTTTATTATGGCTTATGTAAATGGTGATTTAACTGAAGAAATATACATGGAATTACCTGAAGGTTTTAAAAATGAATCTAATGATGACAAAGTTTGTTTATTAAAAAAATCCCTTTATGGATTAAAACAATCGGGTCGCCAATGGTTCAAAAAATTAGATGAAAAATTGAAATAAATGAAGTTTAAATCACTAAATGCTGATAAATGTGTGTATTTTTCTAAATCTCCCATTGAAGCTATTATCATTGTTTATGTTGATGATCTCATAATTCTTACTAAATGTAAAGAAGATTATCAATATATTCGAGATGAATTAGCAAAATCATTTAAAATGAAAGATTTAGGTATCTTACACTATTGTTTGGGCATAGAATTTATGCAAAACGGGGACAATATTAAAATTACACAAAAGAAGTACATTGAAGATATTCTGAGCAAATTTAATATGCAAGAATCCAAACCAATATCTACACCTTTTGATAATAACGTGAAGCTTACTAAAGATATGTGTCCCAAAACTGAAGAAGAAAAGTCTGAAATGAATAATATTCCCTACCGTCAATTAATAGGATCCCTTATGTATTTATCAGTTGCTACTAGACCTGATATAACTCACGCTGTGAATTTCCTAAGTCAATTTAACAACAATCCAGGTAAACCTCATTGGATAGCTGCAAAAAGAATTTTGCGATATCTGAAAGGAACCCAAGATCAAGGACTGATCTTTAAAAGTGATTCTGAATCCTTGATTGCATTTGTCGATGCCGATTGGGCGTCGGATGTGAATGACAGAAAATCGTACACTGGCTACATTTTTAAATACGCCAGTGGAGCCATATCGTGGGAATCGAGAAAACAACGAACTGTCGCCTTATCCACAACAGAGGCGGAGTACATGGCATTGTCAGAAGCCGCCAAAGAGATTTTGCATCTCAGACGGTTTTTAAGTGAACTTTCTCCTGAAACAGTGACTGCGCCTACTATAATATTTTGTGATAACCAGTCTGCTCAAAAATTAGTACGAAATCCGGTTTACCATTCGCGCACCAAACACATCGATATTCGACATCATTTTGTGCGTGAAATTTACGACAATGGCGAAATAGAGGTTAAATACCTAGAGACAGAAAATATGCCTGCAGGCATTTTAACCAAAGCTTTAAACGTTTATAAACATAAAAAAATGTTGTGAAATGATAGGACAAAATGTTTAAAATTTTTCAGCATTATTCTGTATCCTTTTTATATAAGTATATAATTTGTATTTGTAATTTTTATATTAATATTATTTCTCTGTAATTTGCTTAATAGGAGAACATTGTTTTGTTAAGAAAATGCACGTTGTAAAGGGGGAATTGTTGTAATACAACGTCCATTTATCTTACCCTTTTCTTTCAGCGCATGCGCGTACAGTGACGTTTCTACAAATCCGCTCTGCGAGCGAGATTATTCAGTTCTGTTAAAAACATGCCAGTGCTTAGTCGCACTTAAGCTATGTATATATTTTTGTCTTCGTGTTAGTGTTAATAAATGTTTATGTCGAGCTATTCTGCTAACTCTGTGTGCCCCCAAAACCAACAAGAATTTTAATTTTATTGCTACAAAATTAGATTTTTGCTGCTACAAAATTAAATTTTTGCTGCTACAGTACAGGACCTCAAATCCGGAATCCTAAAATCCGGAAGACCCAAAATCCGGAATGAATAAAGAAATCTGAAATTCTGCGATGATCCGGTGGAAAACGCCCATAGATGGCGCTACGTGCGTGCGTAACACAGTTTCCAACTAAGCTAGACTAAACAATTGCTCTCAACTGAATAAGTTTGTTGCAATGTTTTTATATTATAGTTTTAATCCAAATACTATTTGCTGACAGAATTAGGCGAAGTTAGTGTGGGCACACATTTTAAATTTATTTTAAAAAGAAACCCTTTTCTTCATTTAGTAGAAAATACAAAAAGAACAAATAAATAACCACAAAAAAGAATTATTTTTAAAAGATGCGTAGAATATATTTACAATATTTATATGTAGAGATATTTTACGAAAATCCCCCCCCCCCCCCTCTCCAAATATCATTTTTCGAAAAAATTCTGCTTGTAAGTACCGTACTAAAAATATTTTTTCTTTAACTCAAAGAAAAAAAAATCTATGCAAGGTTTCTTTCTGCATAACAAAACATACTATCCATCCACAGCTGATGATCTCATTCTGATAACGTTGACTTCCCACTTCACAGAGTTAAATAAACAAAACAAACCACAGATAGATATCTCATTTTTCTTTGCCATTACTCTTTAGTGGCGTTTTTGTAGGGGTACCTTATATTTTAATAAAAATTTGTTACACAGGCTAATTTACTATTATTGCAACGTGCTGAAAATTTGAAAGAAATTCGTCAATTAGCACCGGAGATAATTATTTTTTAAATAGAGAAAAAAAACGGGTTTTGCTTTTTTTTCTGTTTGCTTGCAGCTCAATAATTTCTTTCTTGAGCAATCAAACAACACGAACTTAATAACACATTTACGAAGTCCTTTTTATACGAAAAGAATAGAGTTTGAATAGATTTCCTCTTGTTTTTGTTTATTTTTAAGCTTTCTTAAAACATTTTATTTTAAAAATTGAAATGTTTCTGTCTTTATTTTCATTGAGTCTAATACTGCAATTCGCGATATAGATTCCTAGACCTTACTAGGCTCTCACGAACAACGACACATTTTCATTTTCTAAAAGATGTTTTAATGTAGCTAATAATGTGCAGGATTTAAAAAAAAAATCTTATCCTTATTTTAAATTCTTTTTTTGTAATTTATGTTTTCGTCTGTTTACTTAAGCTAAGTCCTACACGGCAATTCACGATATGGATTCCTAGGCCTAACTCGGCTGTCGCGAACAACGACACATTTTCTAAAAGATGTTTTAATATTCCTAAGAATATGCAGTATTAAAAAAAAAATTCTTATCCTTATTTTCAACTAGGACTTCCCTCAGAGGAATTAGTCTGAGCGATATTACTGAGAACATAGATTTAATACTAACATGTGGAAGCAAAGAAAATGAGATGTTATCTTTAATTCTTCATATACTGCGAAAAATTGAAATGATAAAAATAAACGAATTGTAGAATTACAAAATTTTATATATAAATTCGCATACACTGTTTAAAAAAATGGGAAATCAAACCATTCAAGACAGCCATGCATGGATATAAAATTGAAAGTACGCAATATATTAAAAGTAAAATTGAAAATGAAACACTAATTTACTTATATCGGAATTTTAACTGTATAAAATGATGTCAAGAGCATAATCAGACGCTCCGCACCAATTTGAGTAACTTTAAATGACAAATATATGATGTTTAAAAAGAATGGACTATACTTTATATGGTGTATGCTCCGCCGGAATAGTTAATATTGTACAATATCTGTTTTCCACGGATGCAATGAGGTTGTCGATAACATTTAAGGAATTCTCTTCTCAAAATCTGATATAGTATCAAAGTACCGAATACATCAAAAGTGGCATGCAATGCTTCGTTAGAGTGTGTTTTAGATATGCTCGATCGGATTTAAATGATGAGTGTATGCTGGCCACTACATACGCTTTATTGTTTTGTTTTCAAACATATTCTGCACAAGTTGAGCTGTATTTAGCATGTATTAAATAAAAGAAATCGGCAATGATTACAACATAAAGTATGACACAAGATCTGAATATATCGTCTGCATAACTTTTGAGTTGTCAAAGTGTCATTTGAAGTAATTTACAAATCCATACATATTTATTCAGCAAATCATGCAAGCTAACATACGCCAATATGAACCCGATTACAAAATTTCACCAGAATAAGTTAATATATAAAAAATCTACTAATGATAATTGAGAATATGACCTTATGATAAAATGTCTAGAAAAATGAATCGGATAAAAAAATCATATCACATTTAAAACTGCACTTCCCTCTGTTAGTGGCCTTGGCGAGAGAGAGAAAAGCCTAGAGAAGGAACACTTTAACAAGTACTTTCGGGCAACCTACTCACTGTTTCATACAAGTCTTTATTCAATATTTACACAATTTATTTAATGCTAGGTGGGTATCTATCAGTTTTGTTGCATTTAAATCGCATGTTTTGCGGAGGAAATGCAGCATTATGAAATATTTAAAGTTGCTGTACCTAATAATTCCAAATTAATGGTAATTGAGATCGCTTTCCGTTAATTTCATCTTTTTAAATTTTAAATTTTTTAGAAACCATTCATAGAGACAATTGTATATTTTAAAACTAACCCGAAGCAAAATTTCAAGATTTTGGGCTCAGCAGTAACAGAGAAATAGAAAATTTTTGAAAGTTTTTTGTTTCTGCACTGTTTTTTATAGCGACATTTTTAGAAATTGTTCTATTGCGAGAATTTACGTCATGCTAAATACAGCCATGTCAATTTTCATGTTTATATTCCTAACAGTTCCATGTTCTTCGTTACTTAGATCATCTTTAGATCTTTTTCCGCTTTGTTTAGTCTTTCTATTTTTTAGAATTCGTTCTACAACGAGCATTTACATCTTATTAATTACTACCATGCCAAAGTTCTAGTTTCTAACCCCAACAGTATCCCAAAAATTTCAGTATTCCAAATAAATCATAGTTTAGAACCTTTCTAGAAATGTATACGTTTATCCGTCAAATTGAACCTTTTAGAGATCGTTCATTACGAGTATTTACATCTTAAAAGTAACTACCGCACCAAATTTAAAGTTTCTAACCCAATCAATATCGCAGAAATCACAATTTTAGAACTTTTTTGCTCCTACAGCGATGTAGGTTCTTGCACTGACATAAAATAGTCTTTTTTTGGAGCAGAGATGGCCACCAACATTTTTTTAAGTTGGCTATGTTGTTTCAGAAATAACACCTCACAAACGTACAAGCATTAATAATATTATATACTTTATAATATTATAACGCTTTACAATATTAGCATTAGATGTACAGATACAAAAGCCATTTATCTGTTACAAGCTAAAGTGCCGGCGTTGCCCAGAATTTGAAGGATGTTTTTTCTGAAAAATCAATTTCAAAATTTAACATACAACACAAAACAAACATTAAAAAAAGCAGTCGAAATGATGTTGAATGAATCATGAAAGCGCTATATAAAAATGTATAAATGTATAGAACAGACGCAAAAGAATATAGCTATAAATGAACTTATTTCAATTTATAATTGGAGCAATAATGTTAAAATACGCCAATATTTCCCTAATCTGGTTTTTATTTTGCTTCAATACATTTTCACACTCATATGACGTTATATTATATCCACCATGCCCTTTATATTTCCAATATGACGTAATATTTTCCTCTTTCACGTGGAAACCTTGAAATAGAAAAGTTATGAAGTTATATTCACTTTCATTTAAATTCGTCAAACCATTTATTTCATTTTCATATTTCACGTGAATATCTTGCAATAGAGAAGTTATGACGTAATATTCACCATTTTTTTTTAATTGGGCAAACTATTTATTTCATTTTCATTTTTCACGTGGAAATCTTGCAGTAGAAAATTAATTGTTGTAGTAATAATTTTATTGTGTTTTTTTAATTGTTGGCAACTGCTATAACGAAAAATGTTTAAATTTGATAAGAAATTGCTGTTGAATTGGTGGTTTTTTATTAATTAAAAATTAACTATAAGTTATTTCGATTCCGGATTACTTTAGTTGTCTCGGCCATGTTTTAATACACATGTACGTATCTCTTCACAATTTTGGCTTCTAAATTGTGGATGTTTTATAGAATTACAAACAGACAGATAGACAAGTCTTCATTTTTATATATCTCTCTATTCTATGAAAAGTAACAAACGCTGTCACCGCCACCGCCGCCGGTTTTGAATTTTTTGTGACCGGAGGTCTTTCTTCGTTAATATTAAGAAAAGTATTGCATACAAATATATGAAAACCGGTGGTATTATAGCGAAATGTTTGATCAACACACTAATCCATACAGTTTTCAAATCGAAGAATTATTTTAAGAGATATTTAATGCTAAAGTTGAAAAAATCGTTCCATTAAAAAAAAATTATAAGAGCAAAAGCTATACATGGGAATTTAATCATTTTTAGATCATTTTATTCAATAGAAGATCCCGGTCTGCAGATTTCATTAATTTTTCTTTTTAATCTGACACATTTTGGGGGGGTTTATTTCTATTTTAAATTCAAATATTCAGCATTTTGACAGATATTTTTTACATATTTTAGAAAATAGTATTTATTTAAACTGTTGCCAACTGTATAAACAGCGCAAACAATGTTTGCTTCAAATAAAAAAATTATTTACACGTTACTATTATAAACAGAAAAAACCTTCAAATTACAATTAAATAATTAGGTATAAAAAGCAGGCACTTATTGGAAATTACGCCATAAAAACTATATTTACATGTGAATTTTAATAGAGAAAGGATATTGTAAAATAAATTCATTAACATGCGTTAGAAATCTGAAATAGAACAACTTACGTCACATTACGCTTATTATGCAAAATGAACAAAAAATAGTATTGCAAAACAGTTTAAATTTAAAAATTGCGCAAGACAAAATATTAGAGGTTAAATATTAGATTTTTTTTAAATTTTATTATTTGTCGTTTGATGTGAGGTGTTCAGCTATAATTATGCAAAATGCCATGTCTCCAACTTAATTAGGGGCTGAGTTAGAAAAATTGCTTAAAATACACAAGTTAGAGCCAAGAGGATTAAGTAATAGACTTTTTCAAAATTTTATTATTTGTCGTTAGATGTGAGGTGTTCAGCTATAAGTATGCAAAATGTCATGTCTCCAAATTAATTAGGGGCTGAGTTAGAAAAATTGCTTAAAATACAGAAGTTAGAGACTGGAGGGTTAAATATGACTTTTTCAAAATTTTATGATTTATCGTGTTATCGCAAGTGTTCAGCTATAAGTATGCAAACTTTCATGTCTCCAACTTAATTAAGGGCTGAGTTAGAAAAATTGCTTAAAATACACAAGTTAGAACCCAGAGGGTTAAATATTAGACCTTTTTCAAAATTTTGTTATTTGTCGTTTAATGTGAGGTGTTCAGCTATAAGTGTGCAAAATTTCATGTCTCCAACTTAATTAGGGGCTGAGTTAGAAAAATTGCTTAAAATACAGAAGTTAGAGACTGGAGGGTTAAATATGACATTTTCAAAATTTTATGATTTATCGTGTTATCGCAAGTTTTCAGCTATAAGTATGCAAACTTTCAACTCTCCAACTTAGTTAGGGGATGAGTTAAAAAAATTGCTTAAAATACAGAAGTTAGAGACTGGAGGGTTAAATATGACTTTTTCAAAATTTTATGATTTATCGTGTTATCGCAAGTTTTCAGCTATAAGTATGCAAACTTTCAACTCTACAACTTAGTTAGGTGATGAGTTAGAAAAATTGCTTAAAATACATAAGTTAGAGCCCAGAGGGTTAAATATCAGACATTTTTCAAAATTTTATTATTTGTCGTTTGATGTGAGGTGTTCAGCTATAAGTATGCAAAATGTCATGTCTCCAACTTAATTAGGGGCTGAGTTACAAAAAATGCTTAAAATACAGAAGTTAGAGACCGGAGGGTTAAATATGACTTTTTAAAAATTTTATGATTTATCGTGTTATCGCAAGTTTTCAGCTATAAGTATGCAAACTTTCATGTCTCCAACTTAATTACGGGCTGAGTTAGAAAAATTGCTTTAAATACACAAGTTAGAGCCCAAAGGGTTAAATATTAAGCCTTTTTCAAAATTTTATTATTTGCCGTTTGATGCGTGGTGTTCAGCTATAAGTATGAAAATTTTCAAGTCTCTGACATATATAGTTTCTGAGAACGGGCTCTGTGACAGACGGACAAACAGACAGACAAAGGAGTAAGACAGGTAGGGTTTCGTTAGATGGACGAAACTTTAAAAACATGCTGCGGATGACTATAACAACATCCTAAAATTACATTACCATCAGCGATCTACCAATCCCGAATTTAGTTTATATTCGTTTCATATATTCTTATTCTTTTGTGCGGCCCTGTAAAATAATTATCAATATTATATACAGTAAAACCTCTGAATAGCGGACACCCCGAGAATGCAGAATTTGTCCTCTATTTAGAGGTGACCGCTACTGAGAGTAAAACATGTACAGTTATTTAAGAGTTGGTAATCGAAAAAATGTCCGCTAAATAGAGGTATCCGCTAATCGGGTGCGTCCGCTATGGAAGTTTTACCAGTAAAACTTCTGAATAGCGAAAACCTCGGGAAGGCAGAATTTGTCCTCTATTTGGAGGTGTTCGCTACTGAGAGTAAAAAATGTTCAGTTATTTAAGGGTTGGTAATCGAAAAAAAAAATGCCCGCTAAATAGAGGTGTCCACTAATCGGGTGTGTCCGTTATGGAGGTTTTACTGCACAATAATATCATCCTTTTCAAGAAAATAGCATGCTGTATGATAGACAGACAGACATCCAGAGAAAGATAACCTCCGGATCAATAAACACTCATGTCTTTTGTTTTAATCATCCACAATTGTATGTCATACAACATGCCAGATTTTATACAACAGGCTAAAAACGGTCACCGTGGTACGGAATACTGTATTATTATTTGTTTGGCCACCAAAACTGGTTGCCACGGGTTGTTGCAAGGTTTGTGATCACGTGGTTGAAACTGATCTATTAAATATTACTGCGTGGGTATTTTTTTTTTTTTATTTGCTCCATGTGTTTAAACCAGTTGTCTACGAAAACATCAACCGGTGAAAGTGACGCACACTAAATTTCTGTGACGTATGCAGATAAATTGTGCTTTTTAAAGAGTTTTTTCTATATAATTTTTAAACGGTTTGGAACTTATTTTTCATAATAGGTGCATTCAGTAGGCGACCCTCATAGGTACCTTCTGGTGCAATCAAAAACGAAATCCAACAAATATTTTTTGAGTTATGCTTGACGAAAGGTTTTTATTAGGCTTTTTTTTTAGTAGGACATGGCGTTAATATCCATCGTAGTAGTAAAGTGTCCGGACAGTAATATTTCGCTGAGTATTAGCCTTCGCTTCGCTCAGACAATTATTTTTTGAAATTTGCATTTTTGACTGTTTATTTACTCTAAGCCAAACATGGCAATTCGCGATATAGACTGCTTCGCAGCATGTAAAATTTTGCCATGGGCATCTACTGTATCTGTTTATTTATTGTTTTGGTTAAGGACCTGAAATCCGGAAAATTCCGAAATCCGGAACGATCGCGGCTGCGGCCAGTCCGGATTTGAGGTCCCATACTGTATAAAAATGGATTTTACTGTTCCAAAAATGGATTGTTGCTGCTCAAAAAATGGATTTTACTGCTCCAAAAATGGATTTTATTGCTCCAAAATCAGATTTTTGCTGCTCCAAAGGTGCACCAAAATGGCTTTAGTGTACTTTCATCCCTATATCAGTCTCTTTAATGATGATACCTATGTATATGTATGCACCTCTCCCTATAAAATGTGATTCAGTTGTAGAGACAATGCCGTATTATTTCTGTGAACAAAGTTACTGGCGTGCGAAGAGGTTACAATATTAAGGATTGGGCTGTTTCTAAATGCATTGACAAAATAATTGATAAGAATTCACCTTTTCTTATCATGGATTTTTAGCTTTATTTTTTAACTAAAATAATTATTCTTTAATTAATATCAATTAATTTTTACTTTCTTCTATCTTTACAAGAAGAAAGTAATGGATTCGTGAAAAATTTCGACTTCTGGTTTTCGACGGATTTATACGTTTTAGAATGCCCAGAACACGATTTGATGGTTTTCAGAAAATGTCACTCTGTGAGTATGTATGTGACAAAAATTTTGTGGGCGCTCTATCTCAAGAACTAATGCACGGAATTTCACAAAACTTTATATTTAGTTAACCTTGATATAAACTGGACCTGATTAGTTTTTGGTGAAAATCGCCCAACAGGTGGCACTGTTATGCGGCATTTTTCACGATTACTGCAATAGCTATATCTCAAGAACTACTGCACGGATTTTCATAAAACTTCAGATTCAGTTTGTCCAGGATATAGTTTGGTACTGATTACTTTTTTGTGAAAATTGCCCAACAGGTGGCACTGCTATGCTGCATTATTCATGATTATCGCAATAGCTCTAACTCAAGAAAAAATGCACGAATTTTCATCAAACTTCAGATTCAGTTAGTCCCTGATATAAATTAGTGCTGTTTTATATTTGGTGTAAATCGCCCAACAGATGGTGCTGCTGTGCTGCATTTTTCACGATTCCCGCAAGAGCTGTATCTCAAGAACTATTGCATGAATTTTCATCAAACTTCAGATTTAGTTAGTCCTTGACATGAGTTGACGTATAAATTAGTGCTGTTTAATTTTTGGTGTAAATCGCTCAACAGGTGGCGCTGCTATGCTGTATTTTTTGCAATTTCCGCAATAGCTTTACCTCAAGAACTAATGCTTGGATTTTCAACAAACTTCAGATTCAGGTATACCTTGATATCATTTAGTGCTGCTTATTTTTGGTGTAAATTGCTCAACAGGTGGCACTGCTATGCTACATTTTTCAGAATTTCTGCTATAGCTCTATCTCAAGAACTAATGCACGCATTTTCATCCAACTTCAAATTCAGATATACTTTGATATGAATTGGTACTAAATCGTTGTTATTTCTTAAATGATTTAATTGACGTGATTTATATAGAAGAAAGTTTTGTGATGGCCACAGCATACTAGTTAATTTAAAGGGTAATTACTTTAAAACTACTGTTTTTAATTAATATTGTCAAAGTAATATAACACATTACTTTATTAAACATTAAATTAATTTGCAGAAAGTTTTTGACCCAATATTTGTGTGCGCAGAAAGTTTTTGCTTTTATAGAAGTCTGTATATGATACTATCGACCCCCACAGTCACAATTATACCATGTTAGAGTCAGTTTTCCCAAGCTCATGAAGCACGAACATAACATGCACATATATTAGAGATATATAAAAAAAGTGTCATTGCATTAAATAGTATAACATTTAGTGATAATAAATAGGAATTGACCGAAGCAAGAATTTCGCTGAATACCGAACATTCGGTCAAAGTGTATGCCAAATATTCAGTATTCGGCAACCGAATGCTTAAAATACTTAAATTTAATATGTAATTCTTGATAATATGACTGAACTCATGGTTTTTCATGAAGAAAGCATAAATTTATTTCTGAAAAAAAAAAATCAAGATATGCTGATAATTAGCATATCTGTAATTACACTGGTAATTACAATCTTTTTTTGCCAATAAATATTTATGTATTAATCAAGCTTTTTTGGTCATTACGACTGCCTAAATCTAAAATAAAACTTCCTTACTTTATGATTTTGATGTGAATTAATAGGGTCCTTTATGAGGGAAGTTTCATTGAATAATTCAAGGAAAATATCTCATCTTTATTATGCATATTTAATTATTTATTTACTTGACTCTTACTAATTTAATCATTTTTAAAATTATTTTACTTTTTATCATTTTAGTTTATTACTTTACTTTATTGTTTTTAATATTTTACTATATTGCAAGCATTCATTATAATTTTGTTGTATTGTTACATTTAAATTACTGTTTTAAAAATGTAAACAAAGCAATGACCAGAAATCTGTAAAATTCTAAAATCCGCACAACCTCTGGTCCCAAGCTTTGCAGATTTAAGGAAATCTACTGTATAGCAAAAATTTGTCACCTAAATGTTGTTAACAAGTCAGTCATGCACTTTTAGAGCTATCATTTATATTAGGTAGCCATTGTTTCATATGTTAAAATTTTGAAAAATATTATCTGAGCTAGAGTGATTGTTGAAGGTAGGTGTGTCAGGCATGAGATTCTTCTGCGGATCCGCAGTTTTCTGCTTTTTTGTCATTTTGCATTTTCTGATTTTTTTAAACTTTTTTTTTCAATTTTTTGCCATTTTTTCAAATTTTAATTTGTCATTTTTCAAGAATTTATTTTGTACAAGACTTCCATTTTTTATTTGGTTAAATAAAAAAAGAATTGTAAAATGATTTTAATCTGCATTAAAATATGTCTATACTTCAACCCTTTAACTACGAGAAGTCACTTATCGCAAGCTGTGGTTATCCTATTTCATCGCGAACACTGAATACTCGCTGAAAAGCAGCATCGTCAGCATTATCTTAAAGCAGGAGACTTTGACTTTGAGTATGTGCAAAGCTGCTTGTGCTTGCAGAAGGAGGAGGATCTTTATGACGTTGTGTAGTGTGTCGTTGTAGGTTGTTCTGGTGTGCCGTGCCTGCAGTGAATTGATAGGACAATCCCATGGGTGCAAGTTTTCCACCCACAGGATGGAATTCCGTCTTCTGTTCTTAGATCTCTCAAGATTTGCACAAAATGTTTAAGAATCAGGCTTAAAATATCTCTACTCTTTGACCATCCTGTAAAATTTTGGTTAGAAACTGAAAATCCCATTTTATGTTTTTCAGACGATCTACTTTTCCATGGAAACAGTGCAATATCTGTCTAAGGATCGTGGAAAAACGTTTCCTGTCAAAGGATCACAAAAATGACACAGTCTCTGTCAAAGAATCACGAAAAAGACGCGATTTTTTTTACAGGATCGCAAGAAAAAAAAGAAAAAGCCATTTCTGTCAAAGGGTCGCAAAAAAGACGCTGTTTCCTTCAAAGGATCGCAAAAAATATGCAATCTCCATCAGAGGATCAAGAAAAAGATGTGATTTTTGTCAAAGAATTGCAGAAAAAAACATGATTTTCGTCAAATGATCGTAGTGAAAAACATGATTTTCATCAAATGATCGTAGTGAAAAACATGATTTTCATCAAATGATCATAGTGAAAAATGCGAATTTCATCAAAAGATGGTGGAAAACATGCGAGCTTTGTCAAAAGATCGTGGAAAATACAGATTTCGTCGAAAGATCGCGGAAAATATGCGAATTTCGTTGAAAGATCGTAGAAATAACACAAATTTTGGCTAAGGATTGTGGAAAAATGCGAATTTCGCCAAAGGATCTTGGGAAAAAATGCGAATTTCGCCAAAAGGTCTTGGAAAAAAAATGCGAATTTCGTCAAAGGGTCTTGGAAAAAACGCGAATTTCGTCAAAGGGTCTTGGAAAAAACGCGAATTTCGTCAAAGGGTCTTGGAAAAAACGCGAATTTCGTCAAAGGGTCTTGGAAAAAACGCGAATTTCGTCAAAGGGTCTTGGAAAAAACGCGAATTTCGTCAAAGGGTCTTGGAAAAAACGCGAATTTCGTCAAAGGGTCTTGGAAAAAACGCGAATTTCGTCAAAGGGTCTTGGAAAAAACGCGAATTTCGTCAAAGGGTCTTGGAAAAAACGCGAATTTCGTCAAAGGGTCTTGGAAAAAACGCGAATTTCGTCAAAGGGTCTTGGAAAAAACGCGAATTTCGTCAAAGGGTCTTGGAAAAAACGCGAATTTCGTCAAAGGGCCTTTGAAAAAATTCAAATTTCGCCAAAAGATTGCGAAATTTTTTTTTTAAATTTCACCAAAGGATCGTGAATAAAACGCAAATTTCACCAAAAGATTGCGAGAAAAATGAAAATTTTGTCAAATGATCGTAAAAAAAAACCCCGCAAATTTAGTCAAAGGGCCTATGAAAAACGCATAAAAGATCGCTAAAAAACGTGAGTTTCATCAAAGGATTGCGAGAAAATCGCGAATTTCACCAAAGGGTCGTGAAAAAAAATGCGATTTTTGTCATAAGATCACGGAAAACAAGAGTTCAGTCTAATGGCCCCTGAAAAACATGAATTTCATCAAAAGAATCTCGAAAAAAAAAAGCCAGGAGTTTCGTGAAAGGATCGCGGAAAAAACGCGAATATCGGCAAAAGATCGCGAATTTAATCAAAGAATCGCGAAAAGAACGGGAATTTCAACAAAGGATTGCGAAAAACGCGAATTTCACCAAAACATCGCAAAAAACCACGAATTTCACCAAAGGGTCGTGCAAAAAACACTCGAATTTCGTTAGAGGATCACGAAAAAATAAATGCAGCAGTGTCTTTAAAAAACAGCACACACACAAATATCTATGTTTATTATTATAGGTATAGTTTGTAATCTGAAATATCTGAAATAATGCACTGAACTAACTTTTGAAAAATTGGGTTTAATCCGAACCCAACTTGCAGGAATCTACACTCAGCCTGAAATCGACCCGAACCAAAAACAAAGTTTGTTCGACCTGCAATAAAAAAAAAAAAAAAAAAAAAAAAAAATTAGTGCCGGGAAAGGATCCCCCTCCTTGTGGTGCACATAAAAAAAATTCTGAGCTCCAATTAAACATATTTGGAAACACCAAACTAGTTGATTCTTGCAATTTACAGATAGGTCTTGACAATTTTAAGTTAACTTACATTTCTCGTGCAATAGAAATGAATCCATGGGTTCCATTTCAAACTTTTGACTTAGATTAAAACTTTAATGCAGAGAAGCTTGTTCAATCAAAGAAAATAACAGGGGGGTCAGGTTTTGACTATAATTCCATTAAGGATATAATAAAGCAATTTCGTTCACAAATGGATATTGTTGATATTATCACCGAATATATACATTGTTCATGCAAGTAGTTAAAAATGAAGACCCATCAGATATTGCAAAGCTTTCTGAAAAATTTTTAAGAGAGCATAACCATACATTTCTGATAATTTCAAAAATTATAAATACTGTGCTTGTGCTGTCTGTCACAAGTTTATCTGTGAAGATTCAGGGCCCAAAATCGAATAAAATCTAAATTCAGAAATTCATTTAACAATCCCATTGTTAAGGAAAAACCCATGACATTTGGTTGAAAATTGAAAAATAAACTGTATAAAAGCTTGACTTTCTTCCTTATTTAAATAAAAAAACATTTTACATAATTATTCTGAGTTGATTTAAAATGCTTCAATGGTATTTTTGCTTGTATGTATAAATGTATTTCTTTAAATAGCACGTAAAATAACAGTGGGTTTTAAAGATTTTTTTTCTCCCTCCCAAACAGCTCAACTCCCCTCCATTTATAAATGTTGGTAGGGAGACTCCCCTCCTACGAAAAATTGAATTTCAAGCCCTGATATGATCATCAAACTATTTTCTTCTTTATCTCCATCCTCCTGATGGAAATTTTTAATTGATATGTTGAAAATGAGTATTTTTGTTTTCTTTCTTCTGTAACGATGCTTCTTAAACTTTGGTCCTTCAAAGTGTTATTTATACAATTTCTGTTTATTCTAACACCTCCCCCAAACAAGTACTGTAGATATTGAAGCATCATTTTATATTAAGTGTGGTAAAAAGAACTACGAAATTTTCCACAAAATCCGAGACTATGGGTTTCATTTTTGTATTTAGCTGGATGATTTTGAAATGGAATGAACCTTGTGTTTATTTTTTACTTATTTCTGAATTGAAGTATAAATCCCATGTGTATGTTAAAAAGCATATTTAAATTTTAAATGTATACTTTAATATGTAAAAAAATTTTGTAGGATACCTTGGTTTCACTATCCCATTATTTATGATATTAGAGCAAAGCCAAGGAAGATATCCTCCCCTACTGGAAGCAAAGGTATGATTATTTTCAAAAGGTTTAATAAATTCTTGTCCTATTATTTTTTTTAAATCTTTCTTTTATTATGAAGACTCGCCAAGTTTCCTGATTTTCTCTTGTTTTCTATATTCTGTATTTTGACATATTTCTCCTGATATTCTAATGCACTTTAAAATATTCTGTTATTTTATTCTCAATTATGCTGCTATTAGTGGATTAAAAAATACATAATATAATTTGAAATAAAAGATATTTTAATTCATCTGTGACTGATGAGTAACATTTAATAATGGTAAAATATCAGCTAAGTTGAACAGCAGTAGCGTAGTAATTCAAGCCTTATGATAAGGTCTCGAGTTGTCATTTTCAGCCAAATTGAAATATTAGTTATCAATAAAAAGAAATAATAATAAAAAATATGAGAATAATTAGTTAATGATTGTGTTATTTTCACAAGTTCAGTTCCATCCTTCTGTGCTTAGTTTAGCTTCACTGAGAAACTGAATTGATCAGTAGAATATTGAATGTCAATACACATTTTTTACCCATTAACATATTTCAAACTAAAATCCTTGAATTTATTACAAAGAACAAAACAAAAAAATGTTCAAAGTCACACCTGCAAACTTGGATCAAACATTCAATATAAATTTTAAAAAATTCAAAATCTGAGGCTTCAGGAGCTTTTGGGTTTATCTTCATCTATCCGGAACCAAATTTGTAGACCCTCTACTTGTTGCATTTCCCTAGCCATTGCATGCAGAGACACACAAACTTCTTTCTTTTGTTAGTGTAGGTTGGATTATTGATTAGCTAAGGTCACAGTAGGTTCTCAAAAATATGAAAAACAAATTTGTGTTGTTAAGTGTTTGTTCTAGTCTGCTATCTCATTAAAATACCAGATAGTAGCCATCAAGATTTGACGGTAAATAACTTGAATGTTCCATTAGAAAAATTCTTGAATTTTGAATTAGTTGCTTTTAAATTAATTATTGAAATCGTGACAAATTTTTATATTGCATAAGTGATTCCTATTTCTTGAAAGCATGCTAGACAGTGCTGTCAGTCTAACGTCTAGCCTATTGAATGAAGTGAAAGAACTTTAAGTTTATAATTTACAACCAATTATGCTTGCCTTTTGTCAGAAAAGCTTAATTTTGAAACTTGATGCAATTAACGATTTATAGTATATATTTTTTATAACTTGAATTTTATTTTTTTTTTTTAAATATTAAACCATGGATATGAATGTAATTTATTTTATAGTTCTTATATGAATATTTTCCTTTCTTTCCGTTTTATTTATTTACGGAAAAGAATGGCAAACTTTTCCTTCTGACTCACACACTTATATATTCTTGATAATGGTAAAAAAATATAAACAAAAGTTGTAGATCAGCTCAATTTAATTGATAATTACATGCAAAATATTTTAGGTTAAATATTTTAAATATAAAATTATTTTTTCAAAATATTTTTGAGTGTTAAATTTTATTTAATGATAAACCATTCAAATAATAATAAAATCAAAACCGTATAACTTCTCCTCTTAATAAAATGTCATTATCGAAATGAATTATCGCCAAAAATGGTACAGAAATCATTTTGCCAGGCGTTGGGCTCGAACCTGCATTGTCTACCTAAGTTGAGCTTTAAACTGGTGCTTTAGACCACTCGGCTAACCAGACCTGCTCTACCTTTCCTCTAAATGGAAGATCTAGTAAATTTAACTTCACGCATGCGCAAATGCGTGAATTTTTGAGTCTGATCTTACAGAATCAGGTTTATGCTTTAATATATATGATTAATATTTAAAAATACATAAATTATCTTCTTTTAAAAAAAAATATTTTAAGCCTTAGCATATTTTTTTATTTTGAATGCTTGTTGTTTTCATCTTTGGTCTTAAAAAACATATAACAGAGGGCTTTAAAAACTTTTAAAGAAAAATAGTCTTCAAGTAAATTTTGTACATTTGCTCCAAAATGTTAGTTTATACAAACAAATATTAAAATTGTCTAAAGAAAAATAATGATTAACATACTTTTGTAATAGAAAGTGTATGAATTTGTCACATGTCTATCGCAAAGATAAGTAAATTCTTGAAAAGTTAGAAAGTATGATGCTTAGGATAGAGCTTACTTTATTTTTTCAGGAAATATCGAGAGGAGAGGGGTAAAGGGCAAAAGTGTCATTTTTTTACTTACAAGGGCACCACCAAACATGATGCGCACAGATTTTGATGATTTCAAAGTATGTTGTAGGGGTCATACCACTAATTATTCTGATGAAAGGATTTCTTCAAATGGGCTTTAAGGGTATTCTTCACGGGCAGCCGCCATTACAAAGCATCCCATGTTAACCTATGGAGAAATTTACTTTGCTCTTTGTGAGCTTAATATTTTAAATAAAGGGATGGGAATTGCTGCAATCGATAAAATAGAAGGTTCCTCACTAAGAGTATTTGCCATAATATTTTTAAAACGTTTAAAGGTATTTTTAAAGTTGGCTTAAAGTTGGCGAAATTTGCAAAATCAAGAAGTTTATACTTTAAAAAATCATAAAAAATCATTGGAGCATCGTAGAAAAAAAAAGAGAAAATAGCCATAAAAGCTGCAAGTTTCTTCTTTTCAATGATGAAAATTAACAATTATTTTTTTAAGAAATAGCAGAGTTATAAGGAATTTTTCCTCACAAGTAAGCTGATTTCTAAACGTGCGGAAGGATACATTTATCTAGAATTGCAGCGGATGGTAGGTAGAATGGGGAAAGGGAGAAATTATCGCGATACGTATCAAATTACAAAATAAAGGGAGAAAAAAGAGGGTTGAGCGAGCCTAATTTATTGCTTTTTTTCCTCCCCTGGTCAGTTTAGAATCTTTCAGAAAGGGAATTGCTTTTTAGTTCAAGATTTTTTTTTTTTTTCTGTACTGTTGTGACCAGATCACTATTACATTTTATTTTTAGACTTCGTTTCTAACATTCGTAACAAATTATTCGTGCAATGAGTTCCCGACACTCTAGAAGCGGACATTTAAGAGCAAAAACGAAAATGTCCAAAAAAAATTTTTTTTAAGTAATTAAAACATACATAAATATACATAATTGTTAATTAATTATAGGTGTTTATTAAATATACCTATATTGTCATATAAAATAAAATGTAACTCATTTATTAACGACACAGAATGATTTTCTAAAGATACGAATTTCACCAATTAAAAAATGTTTTAGGTATACATATTTGGATTATCTTTTATAATGATTTTTGTAAATGATCAACTATTATACTAAATCTTTCTCAAAGAGTATTCGAAAGTCGTCTGCGGTTTTAAACTAAAAAAATCTAATACTGTTAAGCATGCAGCTTTTAATGAGCATGTGAAAAGCATATTCAAAGTTTTGTCATGCGTGCGTTGCTTGCATTATAATTTTTATTTCAGTCATGGCTGATAATTATGAACAGTGAAGTTCTTAGCAATCAAAAAACAGTTTCTCATTTGAGCCTATACAGCTAAAATCAATGAGTAACGTTAAAATTTTCCGAACGAAGAAACGAGATTTTTCAAATACTGATAATTTCGGCCGAATTTCCGACAGCATTTTCTCCAAAAATGAGTTTTCGGTGAAACTCAGATTTTGAGCCAAAAACGTATTTTCGGTCGATCTCTAATTTTATTTACATATGCGTTTTGAAATTTAATAATATTACTCCGGAAATGTATTGACGAATCTGAATATTAATTGTTATACTCGTATTTACTCTCGATTTCATATAACTTTTTATAATTTTACTATGTGTACGTATATGAATATATATACATTTTATGCGTTATAGTAAGTTTTTTTTTAATGCTATAATTTTTTTTTCTTTTTCCATTTATTAATTTGAATATCAACTGATATATTTATTCTCAATTTCGAAGAACTTCTTTTAATTTTATTATGTGTACGTATGTGCCTAGGTGTATTTCTTATGTCATCCCAATTTCCCCCAAATTTTGAGTTTTAAAATCCAATAATATTACTCAGTATATGTATTGATACCACCATCACTTTTTAGATAAAGTATAAAGTAACGAGTCTATAAGTTATGAAACAGAAACTCTTTAAATTAAACTTTTTGAGTAAATATTTTATTTTTACTGGGGTAGCGATGGGCATTTTAATTTCACTGGCTCATTGTAGGCAATAAAGAAGTAGAAAACACTTCTAGAACACTAAAAAACTTGGTACGATAAAGACATAAGTGTAAAAAGCAACGTAAAGAAAAACAAACAAAAGTTAGAAATGAGAATCTGCCACCCAAAATACCCATCAAAAGTCAGAATAAATTTAGTGCACCCCGTTTCTGAAGGCTTCATAAGAGGAGCCCCTTTACAGTGAAAAAAAAAAAATGAGAAGCAGCCTGTCGCTATCTTTCTTGTTTGCATGCCTAAAATATACAATATAGAATATTGTGGCACAACGTTTACCTACAATTGCATTATTTAACTAATAATATATTAGTCTATTTTTTTCAACGAGAAAAAGAGTCCTTAGAAATAAAATATTTTTTAATAAATATATGTTTGTCCAATTTTGGGAGGGGTTGAATCGCATAAATCTCTTTTTGGATACGACCACTTTCAAATTTAAAATATTACGAAAAATCTTATTACAAAAATATAATAAGAATTATAATCTCCTGTAATTCGATTCATAACCAGGCTTAGCATGAAATATGGGCAATGCTGGTAGTAATGTTGTTTCAAATAAATGAGAATTACAACACAGGTTATAGAATTTAAACTAATGATTGAAATCCATGATGCAAAGGAAACATTTTACTTTATAAAGGTGTGCCATATACCATATGATATATGTTGCATTTAATTTAACGTTTTAAGTTAAGTTAAAGGGAAAATATATATTTTTTAAAACACTCTTATTACTCTTTAAAAACTTTCTTTTTTATCAAAAATCTGAAATTATGCTTTGTTAAAAATCGCAAAAGCATAACGCGCTGATAGGAATACTTTTAAAAAATTAAAATTTTAATCTCATTCATAATACATTTAAATTTTTAGAGAATCTTTTGTTCTATAGCTTTTCATTATGACTTTACTTATTTATCGTACTATTTTCAGCGCTTCGCACATCGAATATTTTTTATTTTGTCTCCCGATTTTTAAGTAAAATAATTATTTTCTACTTTTAAGTTCACAAAAAGTGTAATTAAAAAGGTATTTTTTTTATTTAATTTGCTACATTTTAGTATTCATTATATTTCGGATTGCGTCAGAATAATTATTATTGTATTAATTTTTCATTGAACGCATTCCTCATTTAATTTTTCGATTACTTTATTTAACTTGCACTTTACTCATAATTATAATCGTAATCAGATTTTTTGTTGAACACTTCCACTATTTATTTATTAAAAAAATGAAATTCTTGGATTCATTATGTTGCTGAAATAAACGCATAGAACGCTACGTTATCGACTTTTCGTTTTTATTCTTTTTCATTGTTAAAGTGAGTTACTATTTGTTAATTTAATTGCAATGGATCTATTACTCGATAATTAGGATTAAAATACTATATTGCCACAATGGAATGTGCAGTGTTACTGCTAGTAAAATATAAAAAAAAATCCTAACAGTGTCTTCCCTAAAAAGAGATGAGGTCATAAAAATTTCCTTCCGTTTTCCTTATTTCTAAACCGATATATTTTTCTTTCTGGCGTGGCTCTAATCGACTCTCATCCTATTCTATTAGGTCTGCGGGTGACAGACCATATGTGGGAGGAGGACCCATATCTTCCTCCCCACCCCCACACCCCCTGCCCTGGTAAAAATACAAGAGAGGAGAAAGTTGACCAATGTTTATTTTTACCACTTCGTAATCTTGGGGAGAGGAGAGAGGGAACTATTTTTTTTCTGCTCCACCTTGAGCGCATGCAAAAAGTGTAAAAAGTCTCTATGTGGGATCTTATGCCTTTTAACACCAGAGGTCGCGCTACTCGCACGCGATCGAGGATCTAGACGAAGAATCCCCTTAACCTCAAATTTTTCAAAAACTAAAGTTCAGCGCATATTTCAAATACCCATTAGTATGACTTTCTCTACGTGAATTCGTGGCTCAGCGGTAGCGTGCGAGCTTACGGACCAGGACTTTGTGGGTTCGATTCCACCCTGGGGCCCTTTTTTTCAATTTTATTATTTACTTTTATTTACTTTTTTACTTATTTATTACAGGCTTTAGCTAATGCAACAGCATTCTTTTTGTACCACATTGGAATATAATCACGTGGTTCAGGTGCAAATTCTTCAGGTACAAAATTCTCACGATCTTCATGAAATCCCGGATACTATAAAAAAATATTTAAAATTCAATTGTTTGATTTCGATTTTTTTTAACAATGAAATGTAACGAATATACATATATATATATATATATATATTTTTTTATTTATTTTTTTTTTTTTTGCTAAAGTAAAAAATCATACCTTTTGTAAATTTGTTAAATTCATCTTCTTCATTCAATATCAATGCCTCGACCTCAATAATTTGTCGATCTTCTGATATTTCTAAAATTGCACCATGAAATTCTTCAGGCATACCAATAAGCACAGGATATTTCATCCGGTGGAGAACTTTTAAACAGATCATCATTTTGTAACAACGTCTCGCAATATTTTAATGCATTTGTAATTCGGCCTTTTTGTTTCTCTTCCAAACGAGAATTTTCCGCATCAGCGCTGGTTCTTTCCATAACACAATCTTTAGCATTCAATCTGTAGTCTTCTTTTAATTTTCATACCGAAATTTTCCCTATATATAACAATATTTCAAATATTCTAATTGTCTGCAAAAGAAGCTAAACGAGATCAATAAAAGAAATTTTTATTTATTCCAATATTACCGAGAAAGGAGAGCAGACGATTAAAAAATATATTTATATGTATCGTAAATTTTATCTCATTAACAGACGATTTTTGCAATCCAGTTGAATTTTTATGAATCACGTAGAGTGTTAATAAAAAAAAAAAAATATTTTTAAATGCAATTTTTTATTTGTGCAAATGAAAAATGATGTTGAGGTTGAACTTTAAAGATAAATGTATTTTACAGAGTATAAAAAATTTGTACAACTGGTAAAAAACTTGTATTTAAGCATTACTGCTTTAATATTTTATTACTCTTTCGGTTGGTTGTATTTATGTCGGCCAATTATCAGCAAGTGGGATATAGGCCCTAAGGGGGGGGGGGGGGGGGTACCTTCCGTGGAGGTCTTTCTAAGGGAACCTAACCCGTATTAACGCTTGGGAAACCAAGGTTCGAAGAAAACCACGAAAACTCCGAACGATTAGGCCGACGGGAGCGATTGGGATCGAACCCAGCACCTCCCGTCTACCAGCTTCGAGAGCAGAACCTCTCGGCCACTGGTGGGGCTACTCTTTCGGAGATATGCATTATTTGAATTATCTAATCTGAAATACGTTTGAGAAATTGCACCTGAAAATTATTTTGTATAATTTATACAAGAAAAGGATAAATTTTCCTTTTAAATTACATAAAGTTAAAAAAAAAAAAAAAAAAAAAAAAAACCCATTTTATCAGAATTGTGCTTAAAATAAAAAATGTAAATAATAATTAATTTGAAAAAAAGTTTTAGGCATAAATTAGTTTTGGAGTTTTGTAAGAAATTTTTGTAGAAATATTAGTTTAAAAATTGAAGTGAAAAATAAATTGCCATGAAAAATTCGAAAATGTAAATGTAATTTATTAAGGAAATATCAAAGTTCAAAGCTGTAGAATGCCCAATTCTGCTTAAAATTTTTAACGTGTAAAAAATATAAAAATAAGTAAAAAAGAAAAAAATGCCTAGAAGTGGAATCGAACCCGCGATGTCTTGACCCGTAAGCTTGCACGTTACCGCTGCACCACGAATTCACGTTCAAAAAGTCACACTAATGGGTATTTGAAATATACGTTGAACTTTAACCCCCAATTTCTCAAAAAATAAGGCCCATTTGAAGAAACCCTTTCATCAGAATAATTAGTGGTACGACCCCTACAACATACTTTGAAATCATCAAAATCTGTGCGCATCATGTTTGGTGGTGCCCTTGTTAGTACTAAACAGTAAACTTAAAATAAATTTCTGTTATTATTAATCTAAAATTGAATAGCCCAAATAAATATGTTAATAAACATATTTCAAACAGAAAAAAAGTAGAATCCTTAATGGAATGTAAGAAAATTTTACCTCTTCTTGTAGGAAATTGGCCATAAGGTGGCAAACAGTTTTTCAATAACCACATTTCCTCATTTAGTGGCCCTGTGGCTAGTGCTAATTTTTCCCTTTAGGGAGTGTGTGCGGTTGATATCAGAATGTCTAATATGGTTATCTATTGAACATTTATATTCACTTGACTAACTATAAAATTGATTATTTATGAAAGAAAATTTCAGATCTTCAGATGGTGAATATCTCTCTTCGAGTTTTGGCTCGACCAGATGCTACAAATTTACCTCATATATACAGAATGTTAGGAACTGACTATGATGAACGAGTGTTGCCATCTATCTGTAATGAGGTATGGACCCTATTTTTCTGTTACATAAAATTATAAGAAAAATATTGTTAAATATATTTTTTTTTAAATAAAGCTATTTTGAAAGCACATAAAGGAATTTAAGTATTCTTATTCTTACATATTATTCTAAAAACTATACTTTTGTAATGTATACATCTTAATTGATATTGAAAGAACAAGGTCGATATGACTATGCTGTCCTTGTGACATTTATGTTAATTTTAAAGTTATCCTAGAACAGTTATTAACTAGTGATGTAATAGGTATGATCCATGTCAATTCAGGCAGCCAAAGAAAAAATCTTACCTTCATAGTCTCAGAACTTTTTGAATTGAACATATGTTAAAATTCAATAAAAAATAAGATACTTGTATATTTTGGTTTTGCCCAAAAAAATTCCTGGCCCGAGATACAGGCCGCCAAAGATGGCATCCCGGGCACCATTTCCAATTCGCCATTTTCGATAAAAATTTTAAAGTGCTCTATCTCTAGAACGGTGCAAGATATTTTGTTGCGGTTTTTTTTATTTTAAAGATAATATTCTTCTGTTTAAAATGATATACCCAATTTTGAAAAATGTATTCAACTTTTCTTGTGGCAGCCTTTTGAAAAAAAAAAAAAAAAATAAAAAAAAAAAATTTTTTTTTTTTTTTTTCGAAAATGCCAATCCTAAAAATTTTGATTTTTTTGCTGTTGATCGATACCATTGGGAACTATCTTCACTGTAAAGGAGAACTTCTACTTTTGAATTTAACAAATTTTAGAAACATTTATAAAATTCAGAGAATTTTACAGGAACTGTATATATACAGTTCCAGTAAAAGTCACTGAATTTTTGCTTATTTGTATCATATTTGTAAGAATCCTAAACAAGTAAGAAATTGCAATATCAAATGTGGCATATGAGGTGCGTGCATAGTATTAACTAGTTTTATAAATATTCAGATCTTGGTGCAATAAGTGTTACACTCTTGGGCAAAAAGGCATGAATACAAAATTTACTATAATTACATATATTAAATTCAGTAATACGGAAGTAATATGAATCCATCTTAAAAGGACTTAATCGCCATGGCAACCTAGAATCATTGCCTATAATGGTATATCATTGAATCAATTATGTATTATAGGATTTTTAAATAGAATGAAGAAAGCTTTTATTTATGTTTTAATTTGATTTTCATAGCATTTGAAGTGATACACACTTTATTGCAGAGGTTTACAAAAAATTACTTCTTGTGTCATAGAAAGTGCTTAGTGTTTACAGGGACACACAAAAGATTTCGGATACTTTACCTTATTGGAAATACTGTACATTAGCGATGATTGCTAGAGGTGCATTTTTAGTTGCGATATGAGTTTTTAAGTTTAATTAAATATTTCCATATTATGTTGAGTGTATAAAGGCTGTAGATCATATACAGGGCTACACAAAAGAAATCGTAAGGGTATTGCTGGAAGTGCATTTTTAGTTGTGTTTGAGTTTTTAAGTTTAACTAAATTTTTCCATATTACGTTGTGTGCATAAATGCTGTAGATCATATACAGGGCTACACAAAAGAAATCTTAAGGGTTTACTGAGTATGAATAAAAGTAGCTTAAAGGTGATTTTTAAATGAGTTATGCATTTTTACACTGAACTACATTTAGTATACTAAGATACGTTTGGAGAATATAGATAAAATGATGTACAGGTCCACGCAAAGAATTAGATACATGGCTGTCTATGGATGACAATCTCTGGAAGTGTGATTTCACTGGTTTTAAGGATGTTTTAATCTTAATTAAATATTAGCTAAATAGTGGCATGTATATAAAGATAGTAGGTAAAATACAGGGTTGTATGAAAGTATTCAAGTATGCTTCTGTCTATTGACATAAATTTCTAAAAGTCAAATTCCGACCTATTTATGTGTTTTTAACTATTTCCAACATAGTTGAAAGTCTTTATGGATTCAATTTGTCTGCCCATCTGTCTGAACTCTAACTTGTATTAATATAATTTGTATTGCAGTGTAATTGATATATGTTATTGAGATTGTTTTACTATGTTCGGTATTGGAAATAAATCATGTATCACTTCAAATGCTATGAAAATCAAATTAAAACATAAAAAACCTTAATAAAAGTTTTCCTCATTCTATTTAAAAATCCTATAATACATAATTGATTCAATGATATACCATGATAGGTAATGATTCTAGGTTGCCATGGCGATTAAGTCCTTTTAAGATGAATTCATATTACTTCCGTATTACTGAATTTAATATGTAGAATCATAATAAATTTTGTATTCATGCCCTTTTTGCCCAAGAGTAACTTACTGCACCAAGATCTGAATATTTATAAAACTAGTTATAGTACGCGCGCACCTCATTTGCCACATTTGATATTGCAATTTCTAACTTGTTTAGGATATATAGTAGGCTTATCCTTACAAATATGATACAAATAAGCAAAAATTCAGTGACTTTTACTGGAACTGTATATATACAGTTCCTGTAAACTTCTCTGAATTTTTTAAATATTTCTAAAATTTGTTAAACTCAAAAGTGGAAGTTCTCCTTACAGTGAAGGTAGTTCCCAATGGTATTGATCAACAGCAAAAAAATCAAAATTTTTAAGATTGGCATTTCCAAAAAAAAAATTTTTTTTTGAAAAAAAAAATTTTGTTTTGAAAAGGCTGCCACAAGAAAAGTTGAATACATTTTTCAAAATTGGGTATATCATTTTAAACAGAAGAATATTATCTTTAAAATAAAAAAAACCGCAACAAAATATCTTCTAGAGATAGAGCACTTTAAAATTTTTATCAAAAATCGCGAATGAGAAAGGATGCCGGGGATGTCATCTTTGGCGGCCTGTATCTCAGGCCAGGAATTTTTTTGGGCAAAATGAAAATATACAAGTATCTTTATGTTCAATTCAAAAACTTCTGAGACTATGAAGGTAACACCCTGCCTGAGTTGATATGGATTCAGCCAATAAATATTCGGGCTATTGGACCCTTTTTGCTGAATATCCCACACATGCCACTTTTATGCAGAAATGCAAAATTCAGCTTTTTCGGCACTGGATTTTATCATTCCTTGGATCGATGCAAATCTGCATTAAAATTCGTGGGCATTTTTATGTTTTCTTTTTTTTTTCCTTCAGGTCTTTATTAGATCTCCTTATTGTCCAAATATAAAACCTAAGATATTATCTTTTAACTTATTAGAGTCTCTGCCCCCTAGGAGCTATGCTTGCCAAACCTTGTTCATACACTGCAAACTCTAAAAACATGCTAATTTGGTTCTCTTTAAAAAGATTATGGGAGATTGAATTATAATTAAAAAATCAATGGCGATCTCTCTGTAAATAGGTTTCCATTCATTTAGTTTTTACTGGGGGATTTTAAGGCCGAATCAGCTACTGTTAAGACATCTAATGGCTGTTTACGTGTTTGTTTAAATAAGATTAGTTAAATATAGCTAATATAAAATGAACAGAGTCGAAGTCCTTGCCTTCTGGTATTTTTTAACAATGCTGTACAATTTTAAATAACCTTTCCTAAAATATAAAAAAAATCTCTTGAAATGATAAAAGTTTGAATAAAAAAATTGAAAAAACCCCTCAAAAAATGAGTAAAAAAAAAAAAAAATAAGTGCAACCTGCACACCAGGAACTTGTAATGTATGTCCTTAGAAAAAAATAAATTCCTATGTATAGTTTTTGCTCCTATTAGGGATGCACCGGATATTGATTTTGCCGGATATCGGATACCGGATATCCGAAGCTCCTTCGCCTGCCGGATTCGGATATCCGGCTGGATATAAATTCGGATATCCGGCACTAAATATGTTTTTAGATATATAGTGAATTATTTCTCTATATAATGTCATCTCAGAACAATAAATTACAAGCATGTTTCACACATCATTAAAACATTTTAAATGTATTAAAATATAATTTACAAAAACTATATCTCTTTGAATATCAGGTCTTGCAATTCAAGTTTCCCCTGGAGAGGAGTTCCATACCCAAAATTTATAAATGCAGGGGAGTTGAACTGTTAGAAAGGAAAAAAAAAAATCTTTAAACCCCGTTATTTTTTTATGTGCTACTTAAAGAATTACATTTATACAGACAAGACAAAATACCATTGAAGCAATTTAAATTAACAACTCAAGATAATTATTCAAAATTTTTATTTTATTAAAACAAAGGAACAGAATCAAGCTTTATATATACCATGTCTATTTTTCAACTTTCAGCTAATGTTATGGGCAATTAACAATCGGGTTGCTAAATGAATTTCTTAATTTAGATTTTATTCCATCTTGCGTACTTTAGCCTCTTTCACAAGTTACACTTTTGACAAACAGCACAGAGCGACTTTTATAACGGAATTATCGGAAACACATGGTTATGCTCTCTTAAAAAGTTTTAGAAAACTTTGCAAAATCTTATGTGCATTAATTTTAACTTACATGAATAATGGTATGTCACTTCTGAACAAATTTGTTTTATTATATCCTTAATGGAATTATATTCAAAACTGTAATCCCTGTATTTTCGTTAATTGAACTATATTCTATGCATTGGAATTTTAAATCCATATCCAAAGTTCGAAAAGGGAATAGTCAATTGATTTCTTCTATTACACGAGAAAAGGTTGATTTCAAAAAGTCATGTCCTAATTTCTGTTAATTGCGAGAAACAACTAGTTTGTTGTTTCTAAATATATTTTTTTGAAGTTCATCAAAGTTTTTTTTTTTTTTTTTTTTTTTTTTTTTTTTTTCCATGTGCACCACAAGTGTAATCTCATTTTGTTTAGTGCTGACTATTGTCCAATTTGGTAGAGCTTAGTCTCCGGTGGCCGTTGCTGCCCTTTTAGTTATTTCCAATTTTGGGCACACAGGAAAAACATCGCAAAATATGTAAAACGGTCATAGAAAAAAAACATCGCTGATTTCGTCAATCATGGTGAAAATAAATAAAATAATTTGTCAATTGGTTGCGAGAAAAAAAAAACTGAAGTTCATGTGAAATCGAAAGTGGTAAAATCTCACGAAATTCGTCAATCGATCATGGAAAAGTATCGTGAAATTTGCCAGTCCGTCACGAGCAAATACCGTGAAATTCCTTAGCCGGTCGCAGTGAAAAAATGCGAAATTTTTCAATCGGATGCAAAAAAAAAAAAACAATCATTACTTTCATCAGTAGGTCACAAGAACAAACAGGGAAATTTGCCAATCGGTCACAGAATAAAATTTCTAAATTTGTCAATTGATTGCAAAAAAAAAATATGAAATTCACCATTCGGTCTCAAAAAAAAAAAAAAAAAAAAAAAATCAAGAAATTCGTCAGTTGGTCAAGGAGAAAAATCGCAAACTTTTTTGGTCGGATGCAGAAAAACAAACACTAATTTTGTCAATTTGTTGTAAGAAGAAACTGTGAAATCTGCAAATCGATAGTGGTAAATATCATGAAATTTGTCAGTCGGAATTATTCCGACACTTCATCGTCGTTTTACAAAGAAACATTTTCGGAAAATGATTTTTTGGAAACAGGAGCCTCCCGCCTCCAATCCTAGAAACTCGACAGAGTTTCTCGCCAAGCAAAAGATACAACAGTGCAATGAACCGTAAATGAAACGAATTTCCGCCAATTAATGCCAAACGATATTTCAAAAAACTTTTAAGTACTCTGTTAAGTTTATATTTTCTGGACTGACCAAAGCGGGATTTTGACACCTCTGTATCTCCGGTTTTATTTATGATAGAAACAAAATTCTTGTTTCTATGGAATAGGGCGTGCCACGTGACTCAGAAAACGAAAATAAAGTTGAATCCTGCCAATAGGTTTTTAGTAAATGCGATTTTAAAAGTGCTGTTTTTTGCACTTTTGAAATTCTTGTTCCGACCAAATCTGTTGACAGGGCAACAGCAATGTGTAATTATCGGATTTTTACGCAGATTACGGCATTAGAATGGTTTTTATGAGTAGTTCAAACCTTTGAAAGTTTCATTTAAAAATATTAATTAGTTTTTGATTTATACCAGTTTAAAGTCTCTTTATTTTTGCAGCGTGGCGTGCGTAATATGTGAGGCATTCTCACAATGTTTTGACTTTTAAGTCCCGGGATAATAATTTTTATTTTAGTAAAAGAATTATCGTAATACCCGCTAGCTTCTTATTATTGCAGTGTGCCATACGTAATATGTGAGGCATTTTCACAATCTTTTGACTTTTAAGTCCCTGAATAATAATTAACACTTTCCAACAAAGTTGAAAAGTGTTTATGACTTCGGTTTGTCTGTTCGCCTGTCCACGCTTTAACTCTCGTACATATGCTCGGATCGTTCTGAAATTTTTGGATGTTAGTGACCTCTGCCATAGCACGTTCTCTATTTCAAATGAAGTTTGTAGCATGTTTAGTTTATTAACAGGGACAGTCAAAAGTTTTTCCGTCACATTAAGGCCAATGGGAAAAAATCGTTTCAGATGATTTTTAATGGTGTTACACTTTTTCAAACATAAGAAAATTGATATTCATTTATGAAGTCCACTAAAATATGCATTCTGTTGAATATGCGGTGCAAAGAATAGTTATTGTTCATTTACAGGGCCACACAAAAGAATTCCGTTCGTAATGGTATAGGGGAAATTGTTTGCGGTGTATTTGAAAAGATTTCAGATACAATATTGTATCCGAATTACTCTATATTAGTAATGATTGCTCGAAATGAATTTTTAATTATGA
This sequence comes from Maratus speciosus, assembly GCA_963932465.1. Taxonomy (NCBI): domain Eukaryota; kingdom Metazoa; phylum Arthropoda; class Arachnida; order Araneae; family Salticidae; genus Maratus; species Maratus speciosus. The sequence goes on along the minus strand of OZ010795.1, from coordinate 326,267,572 downwards.
TATGCACTTTATTAAGGTTTCGTTCATCTGACGAAACCCTATTCGTCTCGCTCCTCTGCCTGTCTGTCTGTCAGTCTGTCACAGAGCCTGTTCTCAGAAACTGTGCATGTTGGAGACTTGAAATTTTTCATATTTATAGCTGAAAACCACACATCATACGGAAAATCATAAAATTTTGAAAAAGTCTTCATTTAACCCTTTGGAATCTCACATGTGTATTTTAAGCAATTCTTTCTAAGTGAGCCCCTATTTAGGTTGGAGGCGTGAAATTTTGCATACTTATAGATGAACGCCTCGCATCAAATGTCAAACAATAAAATTTTGAAAAAGTCGTACATTTAACCCTTTGACCTCTCACATGTGTATTTTAAACAATTCTTTGTAAGTGATACCTATTTAGGTTGGAGGCGTAAAATTTTTCATACTTATAGCTGAACACCACATATCATACGATAAATCATAAAATTTTGAAAAAAAATCATACATTTAACCAGGGTTCGCAAAAACCCGGGTTTTTCTGAAAAAACCCAACCCACATGGGTTTTTTCGGGTTTTTTCACGAAAAACCCAATTTTCCCCGGGGAAAATCGGGTTTTTTCAAAAGTATAATACATGCATAATTACATTATTGTATACTATATTTTCTATATATTATATACACTATACATAAAAAAATACATTGTTCTCTTATATACAATATAATTGTAATGCTATTTTACAAGTTATAAATCGCATAAATTATATGAATTTAAATTAATTAAATGCCAGTGTTTCTCACAAATTAATTTTAAATATAATAGAAGATATAAAATTGTTAATTTTCTTTAAATCAAATAATGAATAGAATATTAAAATTTAAAATATATAAGTAGGAAGAAAAAAAGGGGTAAACTAGTCAGATGTGCCAATCCCAAAAGTTTCTTCTATCTCATACATGTTAATAATTCAAAATTCACTATCACAGTGCCAAAATTAAATGGCAATTTATGCCCATCATGAGGATTGCAAAATATAGATTTGTTGAATTGGATGCATTTAACAAGGAGATATAAGTATCACCTGTTGTTCAATTTACAACAAAACTTGATCAGTAACAATTTACGTCAACATCTAACTGAATCTGAAGTTTGATGAAAATCCATGCATTATTAGTTCTTGAGATAAATGCAGCACAACTGCGCCGCTTGGGCGATATACACCAAAAACTAATCAGCACCAGTTTATATCAAGGTTTAACTGAATCTAAATTTTTATTCAAATCCGTACATTAGTTCTTGAGATTAGAGTTATTGCTGAAATCGTGAAAAATGCAGCACTACCTGTTGGGCGATATGCACCAAAATTCAATAAGCAACAACTTAACTTGTAACTGAATCTGAAGTTTTATGAAAATCCATGCATTAGTTCTTGAGATAAAGCTATTGCAAAAATTGAGATAAATGCAGCATAGCAGCACCACATGTTGGGCACTATACACCAAAAACTAATCAGCATCAGTTTACATCAAGGTCTAACTCAGTTTTGTGTTAGTAAAAGTTTTGTGAAATTCTATGCATTAGTTCTTGAGATAGAGCACCCACAAAATTTTTTTCACATACAGACAGTCATTTTCTAAAAACTATCAACTTGTCTTCAGGACCTTTTTAAAACATATAAATCAATCATGAACTGGAAGTCAAAATTTTTCACGAATCCAATACTTTCTTCTTGTAAAGATAGAAGAAAGTAAAAATACATATTTTTTATTTCCATGAATATAGTTGATTTGAATTTTTTATATAAAGACATACTTATAATTATATACTATGTGTGTTGCATACTAGGTTCTATGTTAGTAAAGTAGTTCAATGTGCTGAAATACATTTTTATTTGTATGTAATGGCTTTTATATATTAATATTTTTTCAAAATTAACTGAAATGACTTAAATTCATTAAATTTATATGCTGTTTAAATTTTTAAATTATATCTGAAAATTGAAAAAACCCACTTTATGGGTTTTTCAGTGGGCTTTTTCAAGTGGGCCCATTCTGAAAAAACCCACCGGGTTTTTTCGAACTGGTCCCAGCTTTGCGAACCCTGCATTTAACCCTTTGGGCTCCCACATACGTATTTTAAGCAATTCTTTCTAACTGAGCCCCTTATTAAATTGGAGACTTGAAATTTTGCATACTTATAGCTGAACACCACACATAATACGCAAAGCATAAAATTTTGAAAAAGTTGTCCATTTAACCCTTTGGGCTCCCACATGTGTATTTTAAACAATTCTTTCTAAGTGAGCCCTAATTAGGTTGGAGGCGTGAAATTTTGCATACTTATAGCTGAACACCTCACATCAAATGACAAACCATAAAAGTTTGAAAAAGTCGTACATTTAACCCTTTGGGCTCCCACATGTGTATTTTAAACAATTCTTTCTTAGTGAGTCCCTAATTAGGTTGGAGGCGTGGAATTTGGTATACTTATAGCTGAACTCCTAACATCAAACGAAAACTCATAAAATTTTGAAAAAGTCGTACATTTAATCCTTTGGGCTCCCACATGTGTATTTTAAACAATTCTTTCTAATTGAGCCCTAATTAGGTTGGAGGCGAGGAATTTGGCATACTTATAGCTGAACACCTAACATCAAACGAAAAATCATAAAATTTTGAAAAAGTCGTACATTTAACCCTTTGGGCTCCCACATGTGTATTTTAAACAATTCTAAGTGAGCTCGTATTTAGGTTGGAGGCATGAAATTTTGCATACTTATAGCTGAACACCACATACCACACATCAAATCATAAAATTTTGAAAAAAATCATACATTTAACCCTTTGGGCTCCCACATGCGTATTTTAAGCAATTCTTTCTAACTGAGCCGCTTATTAAATTGGAGATTTGAAAGTCCGCATACTTATAGCAGAACACCTGAGGCCAGGCGACAAATAATAAAATCTTGAAAAAGTCTTACGTTTAACCCTTTGAGCTACCACATGTATTTTAAACAATTCGTTCTAAGAGAGCCCCTAATTAAGTTGGAGACATGAATTTTTGCATACGTATAGCTGAATACCTCAGACCACACGGCAAATCATAAAACTTTCAAAAAGTTTTATATTATTTACTCCTCCGGTATAGGTGAAAACTGGGAAATTGAGTTAGTAGCCAGTGGCCGGTAGACTCAGTTTCATTAGTGGCCACTTTTTAAAGTTAGTGGCCACTATAATGTTTCAAACTTTCTTGGCATCTAGATAAACTATAATCGTTGTATATATACATATTTTCTATAAATCGGAGTTTTAAACCAGCCAACTATTCATGATAAGAATAGGGACACAGTTGAAATTCAAGAAAATTACTTTAAAACTACAAAATTGTTATCATATTAATTTTTTTAGAATATATTTTTGGATTATTTGTAAATGTTCATAAACACAATTATCAATCAGATTACTGTTACTTTCTTTACATAAAAAGATAGTAACTAAATCAAAATTCCAACAACTAAGTGTACACAAAAGAAAAAAAAAAAAGAAAAAAAAATCAAACAAAGCACAATAAAATGCTATTTCAATTTTATTTAATAATTAAATGTGTTATTAACATACCATATACATTACATACAGTTGAAATCTAAGCTGGTGAGTGTATTTCGCAGGATTATACAGTATTTCTTGCAGAAAAATAATCTAACTGATCAAACACATTGAAGATATGGTAATGTCCTTACCCTTTAGGGTCCAATTTTTTTTTCAATTTTGAGAACAAAATTACTTTTATTTTAATAATCTTACTCGTAGCTATCCAAATAGATTTATTGATATGATAATAGGTTAAGAGTTTTTGGAGACGTTTGGAAAATCTCGTATTACAAAAGGGTTTAACAGATATTACAACTTTATAATGTTTTTTGTGTTTTACTTCACAATTCGTTCAGAAAGTAACCTATATTTTAAATTTAAAGAGTGAAATATATGTATAAAATAAATTACTAAATGTCCAAACATAAATGAACTCATAATAAGAAAAGCATAGCCATATACTATCATTACTATGTGTAGATAGTAACAAAAGTAATTTTTAAGACAAAAAATAATACTTGATGAAAAGACCTGTACTATTAGTAATAAACCAGACCCGAAAGGATTAAAATCCACTTGCATTTGCATCCAGTGAAAAAAAAAGGAATAAATTATTTGAAATGCATGTGGAATCAAAGCTGATGAATATATTTTGCATAAAACTATATTTCTTGAAAAAATAATCCAACTGAAGAGCGAGCATGGCAAAAAACTGACATATTGAAAATACAGCTAAATCGCTGCAATCTGCTTGCATCTGGTAGGAAAAAGAATTAATCAGTTTGCTAATCAAAGTAGAGATGCATATTTCCATGAAAAAAGTTGTATTTCAGTTGGTGATCGTTAACAGATTTTTTTTATCGCCACTTGGCGAGTGGCGACTATAGTGGCGATCGATGGTCAATATTTTAATCGCCACTTTTACAACTTTAATCGCCACGTGGCGAGTGGCGACCGCTAATTTACACCTATATCCTCCGGGTTCTAACTTGTGTATTTTAAGCAATTTTTCTAACCTCCGCGATTTTCACCCGTGGAGCACTTTTCCAACATTTACTGACACTCCTTTGACCATTCTTTCATATTATGCACCATAGCCTTACATATTTTCGCTCCACTTTTTAAAGCCAGGGGCGCCTACTTATCACGGGTGCTATCGGCCCAATCTCCTCGACTAATATACGTACGGATAGTCTATAAAACGGAGTTTCGTTTGGATAGAGATTTGTTTAGAATAGAGTGCGCCACTGGTTGCGAAATGTGGAACTAACAGATTTTTCAAAAGGAAAAAGTGTTTTGAAAGGAATATTAAACTAAACCCTCTGGGTGATCTTTGATCACACTTACCTACTTGTTCACTATATTTATGCATATTATAAAGTGCGTATAAATGCTATAGTTCATATACAGAGCTACAGAAATGAATTCGTAAAGGTTACTGAGTATGAGTATCAATTTTGTAAATGTTGGTTTTAAAGGAGTTATGCATTTTTATGCTGAACTGAATTTAGTGTACTAAGATATATTTGTAGAATATAGATAAAATGATATACAGGGTCACGCAAAGAGTTGATACATGGCCGTCTATGGGTGATAATTTCTTGAAATGTAATTTCAGTTGTTTTAAGCCTGTTTTAGTTTGAATTAAATTTTATCTAAATAGTGGCATATAATAAATGTACTAGGTAAACTACAGGGCTGTATAAAAGTATTCAAGTATGTTTCCATCTATTAGTATAAATTGCTGAAAGATGAATTCCAAACTGTTATGCATTTTCCTGCTAAACTAAATTTTCCCATTAAATTGTACATATATCAACATACGGATCGAATACAGGGCTGTTCAAAAGAATTAGAATACATATTTAGCTATGGGCGGTAACTACTGAAATCAGATTTTTAAATGTTTACTTAGATATTTTATTTACCTTATTTCCCTAAGTAACGAAGTTTCTTTAAAGCTTTCAGGGAGTGTTGGAAATTATTTCATAATCTATGCTGTACGCATGATTTTTCCTACTTGTTTTTACTTTCTTCTATCTTTACAAGAAGAACGTATTGGATTCGTGAAAAATCGATCCGAGCAAGACAAAATAATTTCTGTCGACACGCAACCGGAGCAGAACCTGATAACAAAAAAACGAAATCTGACACGAAACCAAATATGATAACCGACAAAAAGATTCTAAAGCACCATAAGCGGATCAGAGTAAGACAAAATTTCCGTGAACACGCAACCGGAAACGAACCTAAGAATTCCATTAGAAAAAACACGAAATTTGACATGAACCAAAACTGAACCCGATAAAAATATTCCAAAGAACCATAACCCGATCCGAGCAATACAAAATAATTTCCTTGGACACGCAACCTGAACCGAACCTAAAAATTCCCTTAAAAATCCTGAAATCTGGCCCGAACCATATCTGAATCCGAAAAATTGAGAAAATTTTACAAAAAATGCTGTCACAGTGCCACCATCTGGCGGAATATTTCCAAATTCAAGAAAAACCTGCTAGCCATAGCCAAAAATATACACAAAAAATTGGTTCAATTCTATGCTTAGCTTAGCTTCATTACGCTTTTCGATGATAAAATAATGGAAATAACACAAAAATCACTATTATAGCGCTCCCTTCCAGCAGAATACATAATATTTTCAAATTGAAGGAGGACCAGTTGGCCATAGCCAAAAACATACCCCCAAAAATTGGTTCAATTCTATACATAACTTCATTCACTTTTCGATGGTACAAGAGTGAAAATGGCAGAATATTTCCAATTTAAAGGAGAACCTGCTGGAAATAGCCAAAAACATACACAAAACAGTTTGTTCAACTATATGGATAACTTATCATTACATATTTAACATATACTTTCTGATAGTACAATAATGAAAATGGCACAAAAATCGCAATTACAGCACTCCCTTCCGGCAGAATGCTTCCATATTGAAGAATGACCTGCTGGCCAAAGCCAAAAACATACACAAAAAATTTGGTTTAATTCTATGCATAACTTCATACACTTTTTGATGGCACAATAATGAAAATGGCACAAAAATCACGATTACAGCTACCCCTTCCAGTGGAATGTTCCAATATTAAAGGAGGGCCAGCTGGCTATAGCCAAAAACATTCACAAAAAATTTGGTTCAATTCTATGCATAACTTCATACGCTTTTTGATGGTATGATGACATATAGACAGACATTTTGTATAAACATGTTTTGGGATCTCTGACCCCTAAAACGTCTAAGCCCACCGAAAACCAGAAATCGAAAAATATCTCAGTTACAATACTTTCTTCTATTGAAGATAGAAGAAAGTAAAAATAGGCCTATTTAATTGTTAAACTTAAAAGAGAGAAAGAAAATTAATAAAGTCATACTTATAAACAATTTCAGATTTTGTTTTACATTCTGAAAGTAAAGGTACAATTTTCTAAAAGATGTAAACATAAATTCTTAAATTTATTATAAAGAGTTCTAATAGCAATGTTAGGAAAGCTGGCAATTCTTTAAACTTTTGAGAGTTACCTTTTATTCATGAATAGTGGACTTGCTTTCATATTTTGCATTATAAACAAAAGTTTTTCGGCATTGTTTGGGTCAAACGATCTCTTATCCTTATATATTTGCTTTGCTACGTATTGCCGGATATCCGGCAGAGGAATCGGATATCCGGTGATTGTGATTCGGATATCCGACGGTATTTCGGATATTGAAAAATCAGCCGGATATGCCGGATATCGGATATTTACCGGATATCCGTTGCATCCCTAGCTCCTATAAAACTTTTATTGGAACGATTTTGACCAACTTTGATATAACATTCAATAGCTCTTAAATTAATTATTCAATGTAAAAACTGTCTGCATCTGCATGCAGGGGTGCAGAAAATGTTTCTACTCCCAACATTTTCCCAATCCACACGAAAATTTCCCCAAAATTTTACGGTATGTTATAGGTAAGTGCTGTATTACTGTAGGTATAGAAAATTTATTTTTCAAATATTTCTCAACTTATGTACGGGTATATATGGCAGGGGTGATTCTGAGTGAAAAAAAAAATTTTCCTAAATTTCACAGCAAATTTTCGGAAAGGTTACAGTAGAGTGGAGGAAATCCACTCCCAACACTATGTATTTTTCATGGATCTGTTGACGCAATTCGTATTTTTTCGCGATCTTTTGATGAAATTCGTAGTTGTTTTGCCATCATTTGATGAAATTCGTGGTGGTTTAGCAATCGTTTGGCGAAATTTGCTGTTCTTTCGTGATCTTTTGATGAAATTTGCAGTTTTTTGCGATCTTTTAACGAAATTTGCAATTATTTCGGGATCTTTTGGGGAAATTTGCAGATTTTTTGCGATCTTTTAACGAAATTTGCAGTTATTTCACCCCTTTTGCTGAATTGCGCAGTTGTTTTGCAGTCTTTTGACAAAATTTGCGTTTACTTTGCAATCTTTGAGTAAATTTACGCTCATTTCGCGATCTTTTGACGAAATTTGTGCTTTTTTCGCTTTTCTTTGACAAAGTAGAAGGTTATTCGCCCTGTTTTGACGAAAATCGCAGTTATTTCGCCATGTTTTGATGAAAATCGTGGTTGTTTTGAGATCTTTTGACGAAATTTGAGGTTATTTTGTGATCTTTTGACGAAATTTGCGATTGTTTCGCAATCTTTTGGCGAAATGTTAATTTATTTTGTGATCTTTTGACAAAATTTTCATTCATTTCACGATCTTTTGACAAAACCTGCGGTTCTTTTGCGATCTTTTGACTGACGAAATTTGCGGTTCTTTCACGATCTTCTGACGAAATGTGCAGTTATTTTGCGATCTTGTGACAAAATTTGCGTTTTTTCCGTAATTCTTCACAAAAATTCATGGTATTTTTATGTCCAAATTATCAGATGACTGATTTTTTGAAACCGAATGTCTTAAACTTTCGGAAAATTCGGAACATAATCACCCCTGATATACGGTACATATTATTCTGAGATCGATTTTGTGAAGGTCGTCATACGGATATTTTTATTTGTACTGAAATTGTTCTATCTCGGGGGAATTATGGAATTCGTTGTTAAAATCGAAATCAATTGTATATGTTTCTGAAAATTTTTCAGAAATTTTAACCCACTGGGGAAATTTTTCAGAAAAATTTCCCCAGTGGGTTAAAATTTCGCCCCAATCCTAGATCGCCGGATCGGACATTCTGCCCTGTCTGCATGTTTATGAACATTTCTCTATAATACTACAAATTTTAATATTTTTGTATAAAGTAGTTTTCTTAATATTAACAAAGAATTACCTTCTGTCACAAAAAATTCATTTACTGCATTGGTGATAGCGTCAGTTACTTTTTTAGAATACAGAGATAAAATTTCAAAACAAAATAGAAAATAGTTTTATTTGTTCAGACTGCTAATTATAGCTTTTTTTAGATAAGTCCAAGTATGTAATTTTTCAATTGTAATTACTTTTTTTAGTAAATATGTGACATTGTTTTGTATTTATTAATATAGGTTCTTAAAAGTGTGGTTGCCAAATTTAATGCTTCTCAATTAATTACCCAACGTCAGCAGGTTTCACTTCTAGTTAGAAAAGAGTTAATTGAACGAGCTCGAGATTTCAGTCTAATTTTAGATGATGTTTCTATCACAGAACTTAGCTTTGGAAAAGAATACACGGCGGCTGTAGAAGCAAAACAGGTAAGTTTTAATAATTCAATTTTAGAGTGCTTCTTTTGAAATATTTCTGTTATTTAAATTAATGTGCTTCATTTTGTGTAATTTTACATTAATACACATTACTTGTTATAAATCAACTGATATGTTTGGTTTCATTCTCACAAAGCAATGCTAAAAAGTGTGACATGAGCAGAACAGTTGAGGAAGGGAAAAAAAGTTTGAATTTTTTTTTTCTTCAAAATAATACAATTCTTTGTCATGCCATAAATTGCTTGACTGTAAAGCAATTTGCAGGAGTTTCAAAATGAACAAGAAAGGAATGACAATCTTTGACATTTTGTCAAATTTGTTTTTTTTTTTTTTTTACATTATTATTATTATTCCCTCTCTTAATTTTCCTTTTCCTACATTGTACAACGTGTTCAAAAAAAAAGTTTTAAGATTTTTTTTTTTTTTTTTTTTTTTACTTATTTACTTCTTAGTACAGTACAAAATCTAAAGTCCGGAATCCTCGGGACTTAACCAAATCCGAACTTCGAATTTTTCTGAACTTTGGGTCATTAAAAATATTGCCTATTGTAAGAAGAAAAATAAATTTCACTACTTAAAAAGGCAAAGTATGACGTTCATGCATTAAAAATTGCATATAAGAGCTATTAATACGGAACATACAATTTAAGAACTAATTGTAACTACTGAACATTTCAGTTAATGTGCGCTGCTTTAGGGGTGCAGAAAATGTTTCTACTTCCAACATTTCCCCCAATCCACATGAAAATTTCCCCAAAAATTTTGCAGTATTTATAGGTAAATGCTGAAACCGTAGGTATAGAAAATTTATTTTTCCAATATTTCTCAACTTATGTGTGAGTACATATGGCAGGTGTGATTCTGAGTGAAAAAAAAAAATTTCTGAAATTAACAGCAAATTTTCTCAAAGGATCAATTTGATCCTTTGTAGTAGAGGAAGGGGGTGGAATCCACTCCCAGCACTGTTTTTTTTTCGCGGCTCTTTGACGAAATTGGCGTTTTTTTGCGATCTTTTGACGAAATTTGCGTTTTTTCGCTATCTTTTGATGAAATTTGCGTTTTTAGCGATCTTTTGACGAAATTTGCGGTTATTTCACGATCTTTTGACGAGTTTTGTGGTTATTTCGCCTTCCTTCTGCCGCAATTCGTGATTATTTCGCCCTCTTTTGACAAAATTCTCAATTCTTTGACGAAATTCGCGGTTGTTTTGCCATCTTTTGATGAATTCGCGGTTGTTTTGCGATCGTTCGACTAAATTTGGGATTCTTTCGTGATCTTTAGACAAATGTGCGTTTTAGTTGCGATCTTTTAACGAAATTTGCGGTTATTTCGTGCCTTTTGACGAAATGCGCGGTTGTTTCGCGATTTTTGACGAAATTTGTGGGATTTTTTTTCGCATTCCTTTGACGAAATTTGTGGTTATTTCGGCATGTTTTGACGAAATTTGCGGTTGTTTCGCGATCTTTTGACGAAATTTGCGGTTGTTTCGCGATCTTTTGACGAGATTTGCGGTTCTTTCGCGATCTTTTGACGAGATTTGCGGTTCTTTCGCGATCTTTTGACGAGATTTGCGGTTCTTTCGCGATCTTTTGACGAGATTTGCGGTTCTTTCGCGATCTTTTGACGAGATTTGCGGTTCTTTCGCGATCTTTTGACGAGATTTGCGGTTCTTTATCGATCTTTTGACGAGATTTACGGTTTTTTATCGATCTTTTGACGAGATTTACGGTTTTTTATCGATCTTTTGACGAGATTTACGGTTTTTTATCGATCTTTTGACGTAATGTACGTTTATTTCGCTAACTTTTGACAAATTTGCGGTTTTTTATCGATCTTTGGTAAAACTTGCTGTTTCGCGATAATTTGGCGAAATTTGCGGGATTTTTTTCGCGGTTATTTTGGCATGTTTTGACGAAAATCGTGGTTATTTCGCCCCTTTTGACGATATTTGCGGTTCTTTCGCGATCTTTTGACGAAATTTGCGGTTTTTTATCGATCTTTTGACGAAATGTACGTTTATTTCGCTAACTTTTGACAAATTTGCTTTTTTTTATCGATCTTTGGTGAAACTTGCGGTTGTTTCGCGATCATTTGGCGAAATTTGCGGGATTTTTTCGCGGTTATTTTAGCATGTTTTGACGAAAATCGTGGTTATTTCGCCCCTTTTGACGAAATTTGCGGTTTTTTATCGATCTTTTGATGAAATTTGCGGTTTTTTCGCGATCTTTTGACGAAATGTATGTTTATTTCGCTAACTTTTGACAAATTTGCGGTTGTTTCGTGATCTTTGGTGAAACTTGCGGTTGTTTCGCGATCTTTTGGCGAAATTTGCGGGATTTTTTTCGCAGTTATTTCGGCATGTTTTGACGAAAATCGTGGTATTTCACCCCTTTTGACGAAATTTGCGGTTGTTTCGCGATCTTTGGACGAAATTTGCGGTTGTTTCGCGATCTTTTTACGAAATTTGCAGTTGTTTCGCGATCTTTTGACGAAATTTGCGATTCTTTCGCGAGCTTTTGACAAAACTTGCGGTAGTTTCACGATCTTTTGCGATATTTGCGGTTATTTTGCGATCTTGTGACGAAATCGCGTTTTTTCCGTAATTCTTGGACAAAATTTGCAGTATTTTTATGTCCAAATTTTCAGATTGATGGCCGATTTTTTTTTTTCGTTTTTGAACCGAATGCCTTAAATTTTTGGAAAATTCGGAGCAGAATCATACGTGAAAAACGATACATATTATTTTGATATCGATTTTGTGAAAGTCGCTATACGGATCTTTTTATTTGTGGTGAAATTTTTCCATCTCAGTTAATTATGGAATTCGTTGTTAAAATCGAAATCAATTGTATATGTTTCTTCAAATTTTCCCCAGGTGGTTAAAATTTCCCCCGATCCTAGATCACCGGATCGGACATATTCTGCACCCCTGTTATAAACTTAGGTTTATTATTAAGAAGCTTTTCTTTTATTATGTACATAGATATGAGTTAAGATTCAGTAATAAAGCTTCTTTGCTCTAGACCTTTTTTTTCTTTGTTCGTTTCAACAATTTTGTTTTTTCCCTCCTTTCTTGAATACCTTCTGTCGCTGTAATGTCCGAACTTGACTTTCCACTGTAGTAGCAATAAGTTATGTCATTTCCTATTTCCTGACTGACATGCTCCTCTTCCTAACCTACAACAACAGTGATGGAACAGCTGCTCCAATTGCACCAAATCAATAATGCTGCGCATTTCTGCACCAAAACGATCATTTTCCGACAAAATTGCGCTCAACTGCGCCAAATCGATAATTTTCCACCCGAATTTTGCCAAAAGATCACGAAAAACATGCGATGTTTGCCAAATGATCACGGAAAAAACGTGAATTTTAACAAAGGATCGCTAATTTCGTGAAAAAACAAACAAAACGCGTTCAAATGATCGCAAAAAAACTCGATTTCGTTAAAAAATCGTGAATAAAACGCAAATTTCGTCAGGAGATCGCGAAAAGCACGCGAATTTTGTCAAAAGATCGCTAAAAACACGCAAATTTCGTCAAAAGATCGCAAGAAAACCGTGACTTTTGTCAAAGGATCGCTAACTTCGTCAAAAAACGAACAAAACACTGTCAAAAGATCGTGAAAAAACGCTGATTTATTCAAAAGATAGAGAAAAAACCGCAAATTTCATCAAAAGGTCTCAAATTTGGTCAAAAGATCGCGAAAAACATGAGATTTTCGTCAAAAGATCGCGAAAAACACGAGATTTTCGTCAAAAGATCGCGAAAAACACGAGATTTTCGTCAAAAGATCGCGAAAAACACGAGAATTTCGTCAAAAGATCGCGAAAAACACGAGAATTTCGTCAAAAAGCGAACAAAACGCAGTCAAAAGATCGTGAAAAAAAACGCGAATTCGGTAACAGGTTGCTAATAAAACGCAAATTTCGTCAAAAGATCGTGAAAAACACGGCAATTTCGTAAAAGGATCATGAAAAAAATGTGAATTTTGCCAAAGAATTGGTAATTTCGCCAAAAGACTACAAAACGCAGTCAAAAGATCGTAAAGAAACACTACTTTTGTTAAAATGTCGCAAAAAAATCCGCAAATTTATCATAAGGTCGCAAAAAATACGCGAATTTTGTCAAAGTATCGCCAAAAAAACGTGAATTTTGTCAAAGGACAGCTAATTTCATCGAAAAACGAACATAACAGGGTCAAAAGATTGTGAAAAAAAGCGAATTTCGTTAAAAGAGCTCAAAAAACTGCAAATTTCCTCAAAAGGTCGCGAAAAACTGCAAATTTCGTTAAAAGATTTCGAAAGACATGCTAATTTCGTCAAAAGATAGCAGAAAACACACTGATTTCAACAAAGGGTCCAAATAATACGCTAATTTTGTCAAAAGAATTAACAATATAACAATATGCAAATTTAGTCAAAAGATCACAAAAAACATGCAAATTTCGTCAAAGGATTGGGGAAAAAAAAAAAAATTGTGAAAGGTTTGCGGGAAAAAAAACTCTAATTTTGTCAAAGAATCGCAGGAAAAACGCGAATTTTGTCAAAGAATTGCAGGAAAAACACTAATTTCGTCAAAGAATACCAAAATAACATTTTGCTGCTCCAAAATGATCTTTTTTGCTGCTCCAAAAATGAGCTTTTTTGCTGCTCCAAAATGGGCATTTTTGCTGCTCCAAAATGACGTTTTGCTGCTCCAAAGTGAGGTTCATGCTGTTCCATCACTGCAACAATTAAAATGTTTTTCTAAGAGTTTAGAAAAACTATAATTGATTGTTGAAACAAAAACATTAGTTAATAAAATACTTGTTTTTGTATATAAATTAAACAGTATTAACATCAACAAAAAAAACTCTTTTTGATAAATATGTCTGTTGCTTAGTAAAGAAGTTAAATGGGCCTAAAGCAGTTAGACTTTAAAAAAAATTCTAAAAAGGATTGCTTTATGAAATAATTCCCTTCTCCCAAATTTTCATTGTGACATTGTGAGTGATATTGTCTCAAGTATTTTTCACCGCTAATGCATCACAAGATTTTTACTTATGTAGTTTTTTTCGGCATTCAGATGTATTGAACATCTTACATTTTAGAAAATGTGTTTCGTAACTTTTTTCCACTTACCTATATATACTCTTTTTCTGTTATGGAATGTATTTCGCAGTACCTTTCGTAAGGAACAAATTTTAAAAAAAATATTTTTCTTACTATGCAGGAATTGAGCTTTCATCTTTTTTCTGTTACTTTAGTTACTGTATTTTTCATTTATTTATTTATTTATTTATTTTTGCATGCTGCTTTCTTCTGTTACATGCATATCATTGTTATAACTCGGTCTCAAGTGAAAAAGCAATCTGTTTTTTTTTTTTTTTTTCCCCTACCTTCTCATCAGCACTGCTTTGTAAACAGCACTTTTCATCCGCTCATTGTACAGTTTTTTGGTGTGTTCGTTATTATATAAATACGTAGCACCTATAGTCGTCGTTTAGTCAGTCTGTCTGTCCGCATGTAACAGAGCAAAAACTATCCAACCGAATGGTCTGAAATTTTAAATATATAACTCTTGCAAAATTTTGTCGACTCATTTCAAATGTTGTGAAAATCAGATGTATAGTTTAATACAGAGACAGTCAAAAGTTTTCAGTTACATTAAGGCCAATGGGAAAAAATTATTTCAAGTGCATTTTAATGATGTTACAGCCTTTCAAACAGACTGAAATTCATATGCACTTATGAAGTGCACTAAAATATACATTCAGTACAATATGCGGTGCAAAAAATTATTATCAAACTAGTTATTGTACGAACGCACCTCATTTGCCACGTTTGACGGGCAATTCCCAACTTGCTTATTAAAAGTATTCTTGAATATACAGTTGATGTGCACGTCCAACTGTTTTCAATAAAGCAGCTGCCAGTCAAATTCTAATCCCCCCCCCCCCCCCCCCCCATGCAGACTTTATATGTAAATTTTTAGGGAGGGAAGGAGAGGATGTAGCATACACAAATACGGCATTTCATTTTTCGAAATTTATTTGGTTACATTTTGTTTCTCTGTGTATTCTTATAATTATAATGTTTTTGTTAAATATAGGTAGCACAGCAAGAAGCACAGAGAGCAGCATTTGTTGTTGAGCAAGCTAAACAAGAAAGGCAGCAGAAAATTGTTCAAGCTGAAGGTGAAGCCGAAGTTGCAAAAATGATATCCTTTATGTTTAAGATTATACTTCAGTAATTTTTTTTTTTGTTGTGAATTGAACCAAAAGGGTCTTAATAGAACTTGGCCTTGTTAGCTAATGTTTTGTTCTTTTTCATCTGTTCTTTATTCTTCATGTTTCATATTCTGCAAAATATGCTTAATTTTGCAAATTAAACACATTCAAATTGCACTTTTCATGTAGAAAATGTTTTTTAATGACATCGGTTCTAGTACTGCACATGCTTCTAGGTTGCCAAATGCTAAAAAATGTTTATAACTCTTAATTTATAAATTTGACATTTGTGTTTCATTTCATGCATTCACCTATGCAAGATTTTGGTTGTGGTGGAAGGCAGTGGTGCCTAGTTAATACATTAGTATTTCTTTTATATCTTACTATTTTCAAAGATTTAAGAGGTACTGTGACTAATCCCTGTAAAAACCCTCTCGCCCTGCCTATACCCGTATTCACACCAGGGTTGCAAAAAACCCGGCTAAAATTAAAAAAAGCCAGGCCGGTGGCTTTTATTGGTTTTAACCGGCTTTTTTTGGCCAAAATTGGTCTTTTTTGGCCATAATTGGCTTTCATAAAGTGAAGCATTGTAATTATAAACTACACATTTTAAAGTGTTTTGAATTAGTTTTAATGACATTTAATTGGTCTAGAGTTTAATAAGTAACCCAATTTCTGAATAATGAAGACATTAATACTGGAATGGTTTTGCTTAGATGGTTTTGCTAGTGATTTGTAGTCAGAATTGCAAATATGTCAGCTAAATTTTAAAAGGTCCATACCAACTGCTTTATCTGGTTTACACTGACCTTTTACTCCACTCCCCCCCTCCCCCAATTTTTTTCATTTTTACTGCTTTATAAAATTGAAGAGGACAATGGTTACTTAGTTACATGTTTTATTACTTAATTTTAAGAGCTATTAATATACAAGTCTTATTTTATTTCTAGTAAACATTCAAAATTATACATAGTCATCTAATAAAAACACCATTTCTCACTATTAAAAATATTATAAAAAGCATATATGCATGAAAATGCTTAGCAACAAGATTTTCAAAATTTTATTTAGATTTTTTTTTTTTTTTTTTGCCTGTGTGTTTAAATGCTCTATTTTTTATACACTTATGTACCAAACTGTCCTCAAAAATTATATCCTTTCCAGGGGCCTTGCTAAGGGGGGGGGGGGGGGGGGACAGGGGGGAGCCTCCCCCCCAAACGTTCGTGAATGCTGTTACACTTGGCAAATTTACAAACTTAGTTGGTCAATTTGTGTAAAACTTTAATAAAAACTATAATACATTTTCTATTTCTGACAGACTTTGCAAAAATTACGAATCTAATTGGGAATATTATTAAACTTTTTACGAATAAGAACTATACTACATTTTCTAATTGTGGTAACTTGGCAAAGTTATAAAACTAGTTGGCAAATACAAAAAATTTGACTTGGCAATTTAAGGTCATGTCCCCCACCAACAAAATGTCTCCGCGATGGCCCTGATCCTTTCTAATTTCTCTTTTAACATATGAATAACTTAATCTCTCCATATGGACACATAAGAATGTTTCCATTTTGATGTGATTACATTTTGCCATTGTTTAATTAAATATAATCTTTAAACTGTGTAGTATATATGGAGCTATGTAATATAGAATTTCAAAACAGCAGTTTGGAGTCTAACTTATATCCTTTTCAATATTTATAACTTTTTTTTCAGACATAATAAAATCTTCAAAGTTGCCTTCTAACATTTATAAAGACTTATTTATTTGACAAAATTTAATAGAAATTTATAATTTTTTTTAGTAGAAAATATTTATAAGTGTATTAAAAAACGAATTAGCTGTAAACCAACTTTAAAAAATAAAAGCCAGCTTTTTTTAAGTGGCTAAAACCAAAAAAAGCCGGCCGGCTTTTTTTGGCCTGGCTAAAAGCCGGCAACCCTGATTCACATGCATTCTTGCACTGAAGTAAACAAAGAATGCCTTTTTAAAAGGTATTCTTTGTTCAGTAAAAAAGTAATTTCAAGTAAATTACTTTTTAAAAAGACATTTTACTGGTTCTAAAAGATGAATTTCTTCCCTCTCTTTCAAGTATGTACATATTAACTCCATTGCATTTGCTACATTTTCCTCCTCATATATATTTTATAATACATTTAACTTATGACAGCTTTTCATCTCTTTCAAAGGCACTATTACTATGTTAAACATTTTGTGTATTCAGGGGTCAATCCAGGCAAAATTTGGGGCCTATTTAGGGCCCTTTCACAAAAATCTATTTAATAAAATAGGCCGCAGGGCTTGAAATTCAATTTTTCCTCGGAGGGGAGTCTCCCTACCAACATTTATAAATGGAGAGGAGTTGAGCTATTTGGGAGGGAGAAAAAAAATCTTTAAAACCCTCTGTTATTTTACATGCTATTTAAAGAATTACATTAATACAGACAAAAATACCATTGAAACAATTTAAATCAACATCTTAGAATAATTATGCAAAATATTTTTTATTTAAAAAAGGACGAAAGTCAATCTTTTATACAGTCTATTTTTCAACTTTCAACTAAATGTCATGGTATAAAGCTGTGAATTTCGTCAGTCTGTCGTAAAAAATATCTGTGAAACTCGAGGATGATTCTAAGTTTAAAGAAAAAAAAAATCTCAAATTCACAGCAAATTTTATGAAAGGGGTGGGAAGGGATTGGGAAATACTCTCCTGGTGCTAATTATTTTTGCAGCAGGTTGAATCAACTGTTTTTGGTTCATGTTGATTTCAGACAGAGTGTAGATTTCTGCAAGTTGGATTCGGGCTAAACCCATTTTTTCCAAAAGTTAGTTTAGTATATTATTTCAGATTAAAAACTATACCTATAATAATAGACATAGATGTTTGTGTGCTGTTTTTTCTAAAGAGATGTTGTGTTTTTTCCGCGACCCTTCGACGAAATTTCTGTTTTTCTGCTGCCCTTTAAAGAAATTTCCATATTTTCTGCAGCCGTCTGACGAAATTCGCGATCCTTTGACGAAATTCGTGTTTCTTCCGCAACACTTTGACAAAATTCTCTTTTTCTCACGATTTTTTGACGAAATTTGCGTTTTAGTCTCGATTTCTTTGCGCAATTCGCATTTTATTCACAACTCTTTGGCGAAATTCGAATTGTTACGCTATCGTTTGCGTCGGAATTGGCGATTTTTTCTGCGAACAATTGACGAAATTGATTTTTTTGGCGATCATTTGTCGAAATTCGCGATATTTTTCTAATTTTTTGTTTATGACATGTCCGAATTCATGACTGATTTTTCATAATTTTCGGAAACTGAATGCATTAAATTTTCAGAAAATTCGGAAAAGAATCACCTCTGAACTCGGCAAATAACGCGAAACTTGTCAACCGATCTCAGGAAAAAAATAGTGACATTTGTCTATTGGTCGCAGGAAAAAATAGGGAAATTTCAGCGATCTTTCGCAGTAAAAAAAACTCGCAAAATGTGAGTCAATCTGTCGCGCGAAAATATCATGAAATTCGCAAGAGTTGATTGTAGTTTCAAAATGCTAAATTTTCCTGAAAAGGGTGAAATTTTTTAGACGGGAGCCTCCCGCCCACGGTATTCTTCTGGGCGGGATTTCAAAATTTTGGGTGCGAATCCCGCCATCCCGCCCTGAAATTCAAGCCCTGCCCTTCACAAAAATAAATTTAATGAAATGGGCCCCTTCACAAAATGAACTTAAGAAAACAGGCCCCTTCACAAAATTCCTTTTAACATTCGTAACATTCTTTTTCATAAAAAGTGTTTTAACCCCTTAATTCTCGCTCCCGTGATATTCACAGGCTGTGACTTATATTCAGATTACTCAGATTTGTTTGATTCCCACCAGTTTTATAGAATAGTGTAATTAGCTTTATTATGGCATCATTTTACCTGTCAGTAAATAAGGAGAACATTTCTTTTTCAAAAAAGTGGTGCAAATAAGCAATTAGAATTTTTAAACCGTAATTTAATGCGACCGTTAAGGGATTAAAATGTATAATTTGTAAATAAAACCGGGTCATGAAAAACAAAAACTTTAGCAAGGGGATTTAAAGAAGTTTTTGTTAATAAAATCTTGGTTTGAGTTTGATTAACTGGATTTCAACTTTCGTTACAAAATGTTATTGTTCACAAAAATATAATAAAATTCACAAAAATAACTTTTACTTTTCACAAAATGGGCCCCAAGAATAAAAACCTGCATCGACCCCTGGTATTGTTAATGATTTTTTGAGCTGATATATTTGTGTTGTTTAGAATTAAAATTTTATTTTTTATAATGTATTTTTGAATCACACATTTATTAATACATATATTATTCTTATGTTCATATTAACTCAGAATGAATTATTTCAACTGTAAGTCTATTTTACTTGTAATTATTTTCATTAATTATTTAACCAATATTTTACTTTTTCACTGTAGAGTTTTTTTATGCAGTTAAATAAAGTTCTCCAATTTTAATGAAGATTCTCTAAATCTAATTTTTATAAATGAACAAAAGTTCGTTTATATATGCTTCGTTATTGCCTCGCCCTGTCATTGTTTTCAACCTTCTTTCTATTGAAGTGTGACATAATTAATGGATGATCTGTTAAAATTTAAGTTTCCTTTGAAGCATTTATTATGCATTTCATTCGCCAAATGATGATAAACTACATATGATTTTATAGTCCATCATGGTTTGTGAATCTTGGTATCAGTGTTTTAAGAATAACTTGGTGCTGTAAACACAAATCTAAATTAAAATGCAGACATAAGAAAATATGGCAAGAAGTCATTTGCCTTATTAAGATGTTTGCTTACAGGTTTGATTTAAATGTGTGTATAATTTTGATGGACTATAAAGATGTGATGCTCTCTTTAGTAATCTGATGGCAGTATATTAAAAAATATACATTTATAATTACTTTTATTCTGTAATCATTCTGAATTCATTACCGCTCACTATTAGATTTGCCATTTCCTGTCAGTCATCCACTGATTGCATAACACAAATTTCATGGTTGCAGATACTAAAGTGTTTTTTGCAGCTGTTAATTTAGAGATAGCTTTGTTGAAAACAACATTGAAATTACTTTTGTATTTCTTATATCTTTTATGAATATAACAAATTGAAACTAACCCTAAATAAATTCTGACATTTTCATTAGATCATATTGAGTTAATAAGATTTTTACACCAATCTTTAGTGTTATTTATCACTATTATGTTACATTTCATCCATTTCCTTTTATGTAATATTAGGAAGGTAATTGATCAACATCTTTGTCCTTACAAGCTGTTGTAGAGATCAAGATATATCACAATATAATAGGCTGCCACTTTGTAACCTTTTTTCTCTCGAAGTGTGGCACAATTAACGTATGACCTGTTAATCTCTTAAAATGTAAGTTTCCTTCCAAGCCTGTGTTATGCTTAACTTTTCAATTGCCGAATGATTAGCTATGTGCGATTTTATTGTTCATCATGATTTGTGAATCTTGGTATCAGTGTTTTAAGAATAACCTGGTGCTGTAAACACAAATCTAAATTAAAATGCAGACATAATAAAATATTGCAAGAAGTCATTTGCCTTATTAATATGTTTGTTTACAAATTTATGAAGTGTGTTTAAGTTTGGTGGATTATGAAAATGTGATGCTCTCTTTAGTAATCTGATTTAAAAATATATAATTACTCTGTTTTGTATTTATTACCACTATTACTTATTTTCTATTTCATGTCTTCCATTAATTACATTACACAAATGTCACATATTTTAAATCCTTTCTTCCTCCTACATTGCAGATTATCATACTTGAGTGCTTTTGAAGCTGTTAATTAAGAGCTAGTTTTGTTGAAAACAACCTTAAGATTACTTTTTTTATTTCATGAATCTTTTATAACTATAAATTAAAAGCAGCCCTAAATTCAGTTTATAGATTTTTACACTAACCTTTGGTGTTTTTCATCAATAATTAGCATGTTGCACGTCATTCATTTCCTTTTTCTCTTATATTTGGAGTATTCAACATCTTTGTCCTTACAAGCTGTTATTAACAGTTTTTATGGTATGTGATGGACATGTGATATCACAATCCAATAACTAAGCTACCATTCATTTCCTATCACACTTTGTAACTTTTTTCTCTTGAACTGTCGCACAATTAATTTATGACCTGTTAATCTCTTAAAATGTAAGTTTCCTTTAAAGCATTTATTATGCTTAACTTTTTCATTTGCCAAATGATGATTATCTATGTATGATTTTATAGTCTTATCACGATTTGTGAATCTTGGTATCAGTGTTTTAAGAATAACCTGGTACTGTAAACACAAATCTAAATTAAAATGCAGACATATTTAAATATTGCAAGAAGTCATTTGCCATATTAATATGTTTGTTTACAAGGATTTAAATGTGTGTGTGTATGTGCTTGTTGTTTTACTTTTGGTGGACTATAAAAATGTGATGCTCTCTTTAGTAATCTGATGGCAATGTATTAAAAAATATATATTTAATTACATTTATTCTGTAAACATTATTTTTCTTTTCATTATTCCTGTTCCAGGAACCTCAGTGTATTCTGATACATTGCCTTATACTTTTAATTCTAAGTATCCTAAGGAAAGTGATCTTTTTGCGAATCCATCGTAAAGAAAAAAAAAATGCGGATTTCATCAATCGATTATTTAAAAAAAAAATTTAATTTTGTTAATATGTTGCTGATGAAAATCAAACTTATTCTATCTAGTGTGGCAAAAAAAAAAAAAAAAAATAAATAAATAAATAAATTTCTTTAGTCAGTCGCAACAAAAAAATCACGAATTTCTTCAGTAAGTCATGTTAAAAATTCGCTGATTTAATCAATCTGCTGTTGTAATATACCATGAAATTTGTCGATTGGTTGTTTATAAAAATCGTAAATTTCGGAATTCACTCGCAGCAAACAATCATAGATTTTGTAGTTCAACTGCGGCAAACACTTGAGAATTTCTTTAATCAGTTGAGCGTATAGTTCCATTAAAAAGTTAACTTTGTGATTTATGTATATTATCTTGTATTTATTTATTGAATGATGAAGTTTTAATATCTTTACGACATATTAGCTGAAAACAAATATTGTACTATTTATATTGCTTAAACACAATGTAAAAATTTAAATTGTCCTATCTTTAGAGGTTAACAAATTTGCAAATGCAAAATTTATTTTACAGATTGCATCAACATGATGACGTCAGCGTTACAAACTAACATGTTTTTTCTGTATAATATATATATTGTTAACAGGCAATTTCCTTTTCTGGCAACGAGAAAGGAAAAATAATTATTTGTAAATTTAAAAAACATAGGTACATTTAATATTAAGTCTATGGCATTTTTTTTATCTAAAATTATTCCTCACTGACATGATTTTTCTCTTTTTGTTATGAAAACCATGGCATTGAAAAATTGTTTAATTAGATGATCATCGGTTGAATAGTTTTGACGACGAGAGTCGACGCTAAATAATCATTTGATAAATTTACATCACAAATTGTGATGCGATACTGCATAAATCAAGCCCTGATAATGTTAAATTTTATATCAACTCGTTCAATTGCATTATTTATTAAAAAACTTCACATATTGAACAAAAACATAATTTGCATAACAAATTGATAAAAACAATTTTATTTCCAACATTGTTTAGGCCCGAGAAGGGACTGATTAAAATATTTCATTCTGTTGCTTCTACATTTAATGTTAAACTCTTGTAAGAAATATCGTTAAACTGATTGAATTTTAAAAAATAAAATTCAAACAATATGATACTGAAACCACCCTAAAATTTTAGATTCCGTTCAAATGAAATCGACATAAATGCTACTTTTTCCATTTTTAAGTTGCAAATATTTGTATTGCAGATTTTGTATGTTTATACAAAATGATAAGCTACGTGTAAAATGCAAATCTTAAAGTCTAAGTTTTATTTCAATTTCATTTGAATGGAATCTAAGTTTTTAGAGCGGTTTCAGTATCATATTGTTTGAATTTTATTTTTTAAAGTTCAATCAATTTAACCATATTTCTTACAAGAGTTTAACGTTAAATGTAGAAGCAACAGAATGAAATATCTTAATATCAGTTCCTTTTCAGGCCTAAACAATTTTGGAAATAAATTGTTTTTTCTTTTAATTTGTTATGCAAATTATGTTTTTGTTTAATATGTATATACATAATACAAGATCAGCCCTTACAAGGCCTTTTACAGCTTAAGATCTGGTACAACTGTATCCATTGTTTCTAGTTTCTCTCTTGTGTACACCTATATAATTACTTCGCAAATTGTAGAAAATATTTTTTTAATTTTTGACTCCTTTCTATGCATCTTGCAAGCTCAATTTTTAATGTATTATAGTTAAGTGTGTCTTAAATATTTTTTCTTCCAAAATCAACTTTTAGTTATATTTGTTTTGTATGTGCTATATTTCTTAACTGAGTTTTACTTAGGAGATGCTATTTCCAAAAATCCTGGCTACTTAAAATTAAGGAAAATTAGAGCTGCCCAAAACATTGCTCGCACTGTAAGTCTATATTTTCTTAAGATACTTATCTACTGCTGTATGTTAAGGCTCCGCAGCACTGAAACTCCCCGATTGTGAAATCCCATGTTAGCCTATGGGAAAACTTTGAAGTGCGATAACTCTTTACCTAATATAATTATTAAAATACCGTTTACACCATCAGAAAGTAGATGTTAGATGCCGATGATGTGCGTTTTTAAAAATTTT
Source organism: Maratus speciosus (assembly GCA_963932465.1). NCBI lineage: Eukaryota > Metazoa > Arthropoda > Arachnida > Araneae > Salticidae > Maratus > Maratus speciosus. Next base: position 326,243,286 of record OZ010795.1, on the reverse strand, counting down.
TTATGTAAATTTTAAGTATTTTTAAGAAGATAAAATTTTATCAAATGGAAATTTCAAAGTTTATAGGGATTTTTTATGTACTTAAAATTTACGGAGATAATTTTTAAAAATGCACATCATTGGCATCTGATGTTTACTTTCTAATGGTGAAAACGGTATTTTAATAATTATATTAGATAATGAGTCATCGCGCTTCAGTTTCCCCATAGGCTAACATGAGATTTCGCGATCGAGGAATTTCAGCACAGCGGAGCCTTAATATTTTTATTTAAAAAATGTAAGAAATTGGTTTTAAGCTATATCCTTACTCAGTATTTTGAAATGTTTAACTTGTTTGTTATAAAATGTTGGTTGTATTGAATTACTCTGTTTCTAAAAGTTAAATTCGATATATGTGTGAAAAATTAGGGGAAAAAAAATCTCCAAAATTACCTACAGTTAAGAGATTATTTACAGTTTTTTCTTCCCCATCCCCTTTTCAGTTTTCTTTTAAAATCAGAGTTTGTACGGTCCTTGAAAGTCCTAAAAAATCCTCAAGTTTTTGAAAAGTAATTTTTAGCCCTTATTTTTGTACAAAATCTGCAAAAGGTCCTTAATTATATTCTTCTGGTATTTCTTAATCAGGAACTGTGTGTGAAAATCTTCCATGTTTCAGTAAATTTCTGTTTTTTTTTTAAGTTTTATCTCAATGCCCTGCCCCCCAAAAAATCACTTCTCCATTGCCCACCTCAACAGTAAACAAAGTTTCAACTCTTTAAAACCTTTTAATTTTTTCTGCTTTTTCTGCTCTATTACTTTTACTATTCTGTTACTTTATTGTAACAATAAATAATCATTATATAAATTCCTCCCACACAAAATTACTGCTTCCCCCTTTGTTTCCGTTGTCTTACCAAGCACATAAAATTTTCAGCTTTTAAAGCTCTTAATATAATTTTTGTGTATGCTGCCGAAGACAGTAGGAACTCAACCCAGATATTCATTTTTCTGAAAATTTTTTATAAGAATCAAGATTTTAATCATTCAAGGTTTGTTTGGAAAAATCAACCTGCAATTAATGCCTTCATATTAATATAACTAGTTAGCTATGTCCATGTACAGTATGTAAGTAGTAGTAACAATTGAAATAAAAGTCCGTTTCATCGATGACATACTCACGGTGTTAATGTTATTATCACAGGACCAGGTAGGTCATCTAGTCAGAGCTGCCAACTCTGCCGTTTTTTGCCCGATCTCCTGTTTTTACGTTTAAGTATGATTTTATCTCATTTTTCACTTTTATTTTAAAATTCCTAGAAACGTACTTCTGAAAAAAGGAAAATTGTTCTTTCCAATCTCAATAGATGGTGTCACAGTATAGGTCAAAACTGGGAAATTTCATTAGCGGCCACTGGCCGGTAGGACTAGTTTTTTAAGTGGCCGCTTTCCTTAAACTAGTGGCCACTTTTTTATTTAAAAATACTAAACAGTAAAATTTCTATAAGTATTAATCTAAAACTGAATAGCCCAAATAAATATGTTAATATATGTTATATTGGAATAAAAAAAAGTAGAATCCTTGATGAAATTCAAGAAAATTTTATTCTCTGCTTGTAAAAAAGTGGCCGGAAGGTGGCCACTGATAGACAATTTTTCACTAGCCACTTTTTCTCATTTACTGGCCCTGTGGCCGGTGGCTAGTGCTAATTTTGACCTTTACGTCACAGGATCTCATCAGACTTTTGCCATAGGATCGCGAAAAAATGAGAATTACGTCGAGGATCCTGGAAAAAAAACGCAAATTTCGTAAAGAATCCCAAGGAAAAAACAAATTTTGTCTAAGAATCGCGGAAAAATCGCACATTTTGTCAAAAGATCGTGAAAAAAAACACTCAGATTTCATCAAAAGTTCTTGAAAAACCACACATTTTGTCAAAGGATCACAAAAAAAAATACAAATTTCGTCAAAGGATCACGAAAAAAATGCAAATTTCATCAAAAGATTACGAAAAGGCACCAAAGGGCTGCGTGAGAAATGTATAGTTATTGCCAGAAGTGGATTCCCCAACCTCCCTCCCTCTGCTGTAACCTTTCAGAATTTTTTTTAAATTCTTAATTACCCCTGCAGCAGCCATATAAAAAAAATCTGATGTAATGCTTGGAATTTTGTCTGTTCCTCACAGCAATGCTGAGTGTGAGCGCATATTTAGCTTAGTAAGAAAAAATGGATCTGAATTCCGGTCATCCATTTCGGATGATAATTTAGAGAGTTTAATTAAGAACAATTTCTCAGGTCATTGCTATTACCAAAAATTTGATGTAGAATTTTTAAACTGAGCAAAATTTGCAACTTCTTCAAAAGTTAAATGCTAGAATATCATAAATTAAATTCTAATAAATATATTTATTTTATTTGAAAAAAGTTTGTTTCATTTGTTGATATCTTAGTTTTTTTTTTTGTGTGTGTGTGTGTTATTTATTTAATTTATAATATATGAAAGTAAGTGTTATTTTTTAAATTTTTATTTATACGTATATAGTACAGAACCATTTATCCAGAATGGTTGGGGTCAGATGTATTCCGGATAACTGATTGGGTATTAAAGCAACATCTATTTGATCAGATTTTTATAATATACGTGGCTATATTTTTTATTTCAAATGTTTTGATTTCAAATTAATTATTAGACTTCTCATAAAGAATCAGGTCCAAACAAGATCAGGCATTAATCAAAGTTTAAAAGAAGGCAATTTATGGAAGTATCTTGGAAACAAAAACTTCCTTGTTTTCCCCCTCTTAAAAATAACAAGTGGGTAAGTGTGATCACAGATTGCACAGAGGTTTTCGTTTAAGGGTGTTCCGAAAAAACGTCGACAAAATGACATGGCAGATCTATCAAACAACAAGGATCAAAAATCGCATAGGAACATGGGGTCACAACTGCGATGCGGAGCCGCTAAAGGGCGCCTAAAATGATACATAACACAAAGAGAAGAAACAAAATCAATACAGAATATTTTATTGATAATTACCTACTGACATGCGACTTATGACAAGTGTAAAACACCTTATTCCTATCTTGACACTGTCCAGAGATATCTCCTCTACATTTCATATATTTCTTTATTTAAATATCTTTTAACATTCTTTAAATATATTTTATTAATAATATTAAGTCAATCATTTCTTTACTTACCTTTTATCCACTTCTGTTATTCTGTTTGTAAAGTCCTTTAGTTTATTTACTTTTTTTCCCGGGCGTACTTTCGTTTTTCAATCCATTTTCCAGCTGTCAGCTTTCATGCATTCAAGAGCACGCATCTCATTCGAATGACCGCCACGATACTAGTTCCACATTCGCCGCCAGATGGCGTCGTCCGTTTGAGTCTACGGCACATCGGCTGTGCGATCTTTCGTCATGGTTTCGTCTGCTGCTGCTCCTTGAATTGCGTAATGAGATCTTATTTGAACGCCCGGCTGATATAAATACAGATCCATTTTCTTTTCTCTTCACCTCCTCTTTCTAACAGTGTTTTATCTCTCTGGAGTTTCGATGGCTGAGGATGTCCGGTTAGAAGTTCTGTTGGTTTTTAACAAATCGTCATTTTACTTATTCTTGCTTTAACCTATGCCAAGCCATTTATGAGGTTACTGATTGGAGTTCGATGGTTTTCAACTTCGACTCCTGTTTTGATGTATGGACTCTGTTTTATCTCGACAACAAGTAAACGGCGAGTCGTGAGTCATGAATGGCAGTTGTTAAAGTGAAGCTTGGAGTGAATTTATTTATCGACGGTTTAATACATCAACTTTAAGTGTTTTGTGATATTCTTCAGCAATGCAATTTCTTCTTTATAGAAATGTTTTCCTAGTGTTCTTCAGCATTGATATATATATATATATATATATGAATCGGGATACTTTAGTTTGTCGGCAGTTCACGGATATATCTAAACATGGACAGTCACTCAAGCAGGGGTCGATTTAGAAAAAGAAAGTTGCATAGCAGTAACTGCTATACAAAGTCAGTTTTGAATAGCAGTTAGACACTTTTGTATAGCAAGTAAAAAATAGCTAACGTAACTTTTAAATCTTGAAAATTTACAACAATTTTTTTTTTTTTTTTAAAGCATACTTCCTCGCTGTACTTCCATTGTAAATAAACACTTGGGGAGGGTGAAAACACAATGTATGTCGTGTAAAAACACCTTTAAATTTTAACTTTAAGCAGTGATGCCGCTGTACTTGAAAAAACCTGGGTCCCCGGGGCCCAGGATTTCCAAAAATCTGGGTCCCTTTTTTACAAAAGCGAGTCCCCATCAATAATAATTTATATTTTAAAGGAATAAAGGAAAGTTGTTTATTAAGATAAATGAAATGCATTAATTATTGTTTTAACAATAATTAAATAATGAATTAAAACCAGCATTATTTGCACTCAAATAAGATATTTTAAAAAAATATTAAGAGAAATTTTCTTTACTTTTTTAAAAGTAAAAATGCAAGATACAATTTTAATTGTAAAATAATGTTTATTTGAGAGTAGAAGATACCAAGTTCCACTAACAAGTATCACTAATGTTCACATTCTTTTAAAAAGAGGCAAGGCGGGTATATTGAAAAATATATTTTTGCTGAAAAAAAGAACACCTATGTTAAGTAAAGGTGTACTTTTCGTTGAATGAATGGGTGCTTTCATTATTATACTTCCCATTGAATTATTTGTCAGCATAGATCTGTGTTGGAATCAGACATTTTCCTTGGAAGGGAAATTTATATCTAAATCACTAATAAGCATCAAATCTTAAATGTTCTGAAGGCGGGAGACATTTCAATGCAGTAAGAACGAGGGGGGGGGGGGGGATTTTTACTGGTCCACCTAATGAATATAAATATTATCAAAGTAATCTGAAATCATGCTGTATTTTTAAGAATCTCATAAAAAAGAAATTAAATCCCATTTTATGAATTTTCTACCTATAAGTTTAGTTTGCACATCTTTTTTGGTGCTTTGACTAAATTCACGTTTTTTCCGTGTTACTTTGACGAAATTCGCGTTTTTCCGCGATCCTTTTGTTGAAATTCGCTATTATTTCGCGAGTCTGTCACGAAAATCGTGTTTTTTTCCGCGATACTTTGACAAAATTCGGCTTTATTTCGCGATTTTTTGACGAAATTCGCTATTTTTTCGCAATCTTTTGTCGAAATACACTATTTTGTCTCAGTCCTTTTACGAAAATAGCGTTTTTTCCGCTATATTTTCACGAAATTTGTGCTTTTTTTGCGATCCTTTGACGAAAATCGGCTTTTTTACGTTATTTTTTGACGACATTTGCTATTTTTGGGGATCCTTTGATGAAAAACAACTATTTTTTCGCGATCCTTTGACGAAAATCGGCTTTTTTCCGCGATTTTTTGATGAAATTTGCGCTTTTTTCGCGATCCTTTGACAAAATTCGGCTTTTTTCCGCGATTTTTTGACGAAATTCGCTATTTTTTCGCGATCTTTTAACGAAATACGCTAATTTGTCGCGGCCCTTTTACGAAAATCGCGTTTTCGCAATATTTTGATGAAATTTGCGCTTATTTCAGCGATATTTTCATGAAATTTGCGCTTATTTCCGCGATTTTTTGACGAAATTCGCTTTTTATTTCGCGATGCTTTGACGAAATACGCTATTTTTTCGCGGCCCTTTTACGAAAATCGCTGCTTTTGCGCGATATTTTAATGAGATTTACGCTTTTTTCGCGATTCTTTGACGAAAATTGTCTGTTTTCCGCGATTTTTTGACGAAATTCGCTTTTTATTTCGCGATGCTTTGACGAAATACGCTATTTTTTCGCGGCCCTTTTACGAAAATCGCTGCTTTTGCGCGATATTTTAATGAGATTTACGCTTTTTTCGCGATTCTTTGACGAAAATTGTCTGTTTTCCGCGATTTTTTTCACGAAATTACGCGTCCCACGGGACGCGTAAGAGCTATTTTTTTGCGTCCCGTATTCGATTTTTCGCGTAATTTACGCGCTATAGCGCGTCCGCGGCATCCCTGCTTTAAGTGTACATGACATAACAAAGGGTGTGGGAAATATGCATCGCAATGATTGCGATTTAATGCATTTCTTTGATCGCATTTTAGTTAAATTTGAATCGCAAATTGCGATGCGATACCGCTTAAATCGAACCCTGCACTCAAGCGATTATTTCGTTATGTGTCACGAGGTCAGTTTTCCTTTTATTGTTAAATATGTTTTTCTAGATATGTATAATTTGATAGCCGAATGTACTTAATAGAATTTAAAGATTTGTTTACTGTTGGAAATATATTTAATCATATTGTTTTATATTTTATTTAATAAACGTTTAGTTTGTTTTTAAACTTAATTTGTTTTCATTTCGCCACCATACATCTCTTATCTTTTTCATAACTATTTAAAACCCAAATGGGACATTTAGCTTTTGCTTTCATTGTGTATTACTTAAACTTTGCTAACTTAAATCCTTGTCGTTAATTTAATGACATCAACTTATGCATGGCAAACGTTGCGCCTACAGGAGGTGCTCAAAGTGTTTACCAGATGCATCGAGACATGCCTTGCATCGGTGTTGCATGGAATTGCGCACCTTCGCAAAGATACCACGTTACTCTCAAACACATCCTGCTGCCTTAACGATTCTTCCTACCAAGTCTTCTGGTGTTTCATACACAAGTCCTTTTAAAAAGCCCCATAAGAAGAAATCCACGGGAGACAGGTCTGTTGATCGTGGTGGCCATGCAATTGGTCCACCGCGACCAATCCAGCCGCCACGAAAAGTAGCCTGCAGATGTGCTCTGACGTCTGTACTGAAATGTGCGGGAGTGCCATCGTGTTGAAATTGAATGCGTCGACGAATACGCATCGGAACATTATTCAGCATGTCTGGCAGAACCTCTTGCAAGAATGTTAGATACGTGGAACCGTTCAGCCTGTCTGGTAGAATGTACGGACCAAGTAAACAGTGTCCTACAATGCCAGCCCACACGTTCACGGAAAATCTTCGTTGTTCGGCGTGCGGACGTGTAGCATGCGGGTTTTCATCTGCCCACGCATGCAAGTTGTGACAATTCATCACATCCTCTAATAAGAATGTAGCCTCATCCGTGAACAGAATACTTGCAGCGAAATGTCGGTCGGCAGCCTTTTCTTGCACATACTACCGCGCAAAATCCATACTTTTGCTGTAGTCTCCCGGTTGAAGTGCCTGGACGCGTTGTAAATGATATGGGTAAAGTCCTTCGTCATGTACAATGCGCCAGACGATAGTTTGGGGAATATGGGTATCTCGGGATACAACTTGTATACTTGTTGAAGGATTACGCTGAAGTGCTTGGACAACTCTTTCTTCAGCATCAACATTCCGAGATGTTCGTTGGCGACCTGAATCTGGCTTGTGCACGTCTAACGAGCCGGTTTCACACAATCTTCGGTGAATAGTGGCAAAGAATGAGCGGCTAGGCATCTTTCTACTAGGATATTTGTGACGATAAATTCGCAAGGCTTCTCGTCCATTGCAGTTGGCCATGCTGTAAACTAAATGCATGTCAGCCAATTCGCGGTGCGTGTAACTAGCCATGTTACGCCCAACGCATCCACGACTCGAATGAATTCAATGTCCTTTTGCTCGGCTTGTAACGCCCTCTACAGGCGTTTGCGACGCCATGTTCCTATGCGATTTTTGATCCTTGTTGTTTGACGGATCTGCCATGTCATTTTGTCCACGTTTTTTCGGAACAGCCTGTATATTCCTTTAAAAACACTTTATCCTTTTGCAAAATCTGTTAATTCCACATTTTGCAACCAGGGGGCGCACTCTATTCTAAACAAACCTCTATTCGAACGAAACTCTGTTTTACAACTTATCCATAGATATATTAGTCGAGGGATCAAACCCATAGCGCCTGATCACCCCTGGTGGTAAAAACTGGAACTAAAATATGTAAGGCTATGGTGCATAGTATGAAAGAGTGGTCAAAGGGCTGTGCAATGATATATCATGTGAGGGATGTCGGAAATAGAAAAGTGAAAAAGAAAATTGAAAAATTGCTTAAAATACCAGCCCAGTAAATAATATGACTTTTTGAAAATTTTATGATTTTTTGTGCGATCGCAAGTGTTTTGCTATAAGTATGCAAAATTTCTAGCCTTCAACTTAATTAGGGGCTGAGTTAGAAAAATTGTTTAAAATACACAAGTGAGAAACCGGAGGGGTAAATATGAGATTATTTGGAATTTTTAATTACAGGGACACACAAAAGAAATCGGTTACAGTACAGTCTTTGAGTAATAATTGCTGGAGTGTACATTTTAAATTTCGGTATGTGCTTTTAAATGTAACTAATTTTTTGCATGTTACTCGTTATATATAAATTCTATACGTCATATACAGGGCTGCACAAAAGTATTCACATACCATTCTTCTTATTACATTATTCTGACTGTGTTGGAAAGTGTTTGATAATCTATGCTTGATGCATGATTTTTTCTTTCTTGTTATTCAAAGAAATGTGTACGAACCCTGGTGTGTGATTTAGAAACAATGCTTTGAAGTTGAAATAAAATGCTATGGTATTTATTATTTTTATGTATTTTAAAGGAAACAACTATAATGCATATATTTTAATTGTATGCAATATATGTATCTTGAATGTTTGTATTTTAAATTAAAGTTATGCTTTTTAAATGAAATGGGTTAAAAGTTTATATTTAAAGTGTAATTAATGCTATATGAATGATGTCAGTGAGAAATATATTTGGTGACTTATCCCATCGCCGAGCTAACATAAGATTACTCTTTTTTCCAAGTATTAATGTAAGTCTTTTTTTTTTTCCCCAAGTTTGTATGTTTAATTTATTTTGAAAAAATTAATTATGACAATTTCCCCTCTTTTTTTTTTTTATTTCTTCTCAACATTGTAAAATTTTTAATTTTACACTGTTGAATAGGGAGGATGTACTTTCAAAAGTAAAATGAGGGACTTATAAGTCACAACCATAGTAGACCAAGTCCATTTTGAAAAAAAAAGATTGTCCATAAAATCTATTTTATCCACTAACACATTAAACCAAGTCTGTAAACAGATGACATATATATGAGAAAGTTTGTGAAAACAGACTTGGTTATATACTGTTAAATATACTGTTTTTAAATGGACTTAATCTACTATGATTGTGAGCCCCTCAAATGTTTGAAAACTGTATTTCAATTTACTGACTTTTCATAATTTTTAAACCAAATAGCTCGATTACGGAATAATAGTATATGAATATTTTTATCAATTATTTAAAATTTTAATGAAAAAACTTTATTTCTACCCACCGTCCTAGGACAGGCTTTTACACTAGTAGGTAAATATTTGAGCACTGATAAAATGTAATAATATTGTTCGTGAATTTTAAATTTCTCATATAATTTGTTTTTCATTTTTGTAGATTGCAAATGCTCAAAACAGAGTCTATGTAAATTCCAGCTCACTTATGTTGAACATAGCTGATAAAGATTTTGACCTTGTCGAATTAGGATCAAGTAAGACAAAAAAATAGACTGAAATAGAAAGTATTTGTAGTGCTATTATTTTTTGTTACACAAGGACAAAAAAAATCATTATTTACTGAATAATCTGTAATTACTGTTAGTTGCATAATGTAGTTAGTGAAATCATTTTATTAATAAACATACACAAATTCAGTTTAAGAATTTTTATTTTCTTTTAGTACAAACATACTTCTTAAAAAAAGCTAAAGCATGTTTAATGAAATTTAAAATATAAACATCAATTACGACTAGAATGAATTTATATCACAGTATGATGAATATTGGATACAACTATCACATAAAATGTATATGATTAAAGTAAAAACATTCAATGCTTATACAACAAATATGCCTATGTTTTGTTGCTTCCTTTCAAAATAATATAAAAAAGATGCAGCCGGATTTTATTTAACCTTTTTTTTTTCTTCATTATAGTTCATAAAAACATTTATAAAAGACACTACTGTTGAATTGGATTGAATTTGAAATCTTCATATTTTTTGTAAGCTTATAATAGCAAAATCTGATATTGCATATTAACTCATATGATGATGAAAATATATATAAATAAATGAATATTTCCAGTTCTAATAAACTGAATTAAAATTCTCAGCAAACCTATCAATGTTTGAAAAATCTAAAGAACATTTATAGAAAATATGGCAAACTGTAACATCTAAATTCTTGTACTTCAAGTGAATTGTTGCTGTAATGGCAGTGATAGTTCAATTTAAGCTTATATATATATATTCAAAACAGTATAGCAAATGTAGAAGATTAACTAAATTAATGTATTTTTTTTAATCTGACTTATTGTTTACAGTGTTATTGCTTTCAGCTTAAGTGTGCATCACATTTTTGAATTTTTAGAGATGTTAGCTAGTTGCCATATAATATAACATTTCAATAAGTAACTCTTATAAACTTCTAGCTTTAAACATTATCAAAATTTACAGATGTTATATGAGGCATTCAGAAGACAATTCGACTAACGCCACTTGCGTTTTTTTTTTAAATAAAGGAACATTGAAAATTTTCTATATTTATACAGTGATAAAAAGTTACTCTTGATTAAAAGAAAATTAATGAGTTCAATCAAAATATCCCAAGAAAAAATATTATATAGATACAATATTTTTATAGTTACAATAACTTTAACTGTTTATACTGAACATTTTCATTTGATGGAGTTAATCGATTTGTGCACTGAACAGCTCATATGTAAGAAAGAAGCATAACACAATTAATAACTGAATTCATACTGGACCCTTTTGATCAATTTGTTTCTAAAAGTGAAAGTTGTATTTTGGAATGTAATGTCTTTATACATACACAATTAACTTTATTTTAATAAGTCTTAACCAATTTTTCAGCACCTCAACTTTGATATTTAACTGTACATAGACAACTCATCTGCTTTGTAATATATTATTAAAAAAGTACTAAAACATTTGGTGAACGAGTGAGCTTCTGATTTGTTTTAGTTTGCAGTACCCAAAACTGTCTTTGTTTAATAAATTAAGCATCTTAAATTTGTTATAGCTTTTTTCTTAATTGTTTACAGACAATTGTTTTTATGTTTCTGAAGTCAATTTATCTTAATTTTGTTCTGCCTGAATTTCTCTTTGTTCTGTAAAAGTTTGGATATTTCTCTCAGTGGCATAGCAAGTAAGTTATGGTGAGGGGCCTCAAGTATTCATTTTCTTATAAATTGTGCAGTTAGGGTTATCAGTAATTAATCAAATATTTATGAGGTAATTAACCATTCAAACTAATTATTGCCAATATTGACAAAATCATTTTAATTGTTTTAGATAGATTTAAGATGCTGAATTCTTAAGTTATAAGTTAAGGCTTATGAATGAATAAGACAATGGGGGGCAAGTTCCTCTAATAATAAAGAAATTTCACAGAAAATAAACTATCTTTGAGTATCAGTGCATGCAATCGATCTTTCTGTAAATATTCTTATGAGGTTAAACTGCTATAAATCTTACTTGCAGTAATGCTAATATGAAAGAAATGAAACTGTGCTTTAAAAGTTTCAAAATAAAAATGCAACTTTCAGAACTTACATTGATGTCTGCCATTTGCAGATTTACTAATTAGAAATTGATATTTATAGTACTTTTTATACACAGAGTTGATTTTCTAAAATGAATTATCAAATATTGAAGAGAGAAAATAAGATTTTCAACAGTTCATGTGGGAGGGATTTCTCTTAATTTTCTTTTAATGTGGAATTTTTCTTGTGTGGAACAGCTCTTAAATTAAAAATATTGTCATCATTTGAATGGGTAGGCCTAAGTGTCTCCCTTTATTATGTTGAATGGGTAGGCTTAAGTCTCTCCCTTTATTATGTTTCTTATTTCTATCACTTACAAATGGGCTATCTCTCTGTAAGTTGCACTTTTAATTTTCAGTAGATTTGTTATGTACAGGAGGTTTGCTAATAAGGTCATACTGACTCTTACATATTTGGTTTTGAAAAGTAATATTTCAGGTAGTTATTTCAGTCTTAGCTGACTTTATTCATTGAAAGTTATTAAATTAAACAACCATATTTAAACTTACTTTTCAGATATTTTATAGTTTATTTTTAAAGGGGTCAGAAGATTTCTCAACATATAAAAAAATAGATCTCGCATAATTTAAAACAGTTTTGGGTATTATTATAAATTGAGTTTTAGAGTCTGAAAATACATTGACAGACAGTTTTAAATAAGATGCAACGCATTACTTAACAGATATTAATCACCTATAGTAAACAAAGTCTTACATGTTTATGCACCATCTGATGAAAGAATCCTTTCTAAATTTGGGCACTCGAGCACAGTTGCACCTATACTGCTTCTCCTGAGGGTCATAGAAGTGACTAGCATCCATTTGTTATGCCTAGGGTCATATCTTTCAACAGTGCTAAGGCTTGAGCTGCCATCATTTCCTCCAATGGCATAAAGATAACCCTCAGTCTCCACAACTTCATGGGTAGTCCTATAGAGGAAAAAGACATATTTTGGTAAATTATATGGAATAAAAAACTTGCCTTTCTGTGATTGCAGTTAAGATTTACATATGTGGAAGTCATTTGCTTGAAATGGATTTTTTTATCCACTTCATTCTTATTAATCTTTTCTTCTGTGTTAATATTTTTTTGTAAGAGTCAGTGTCTCCTTTTATTTAGAATTTTAATATTTTGTACTTTAGAACTACTAGTTTTATAACTAAAAGGACTTACCTTCTGGTATGCATTGACGCCATTGCTTCCCAGGCTCCTTTCACTGGATCAAACCTTTCAACACTACACATACACAAACTGCCATCGTTGCCTCCCACGACATAAAGCATGCCATCCAAAGCTGCTACACCACAGCTGCTGCGACGGTTGATCATGGGTGGCATCTGTTGCCATTTTCCCTCCTATTTTATCATAGTATAATTTTTTTATAAGTATTTTTTTATGTAGAATATTTAATATTATTTGTGAAATTAAATTGTAAAATCTTACCCTTGGGTCTAACCTTTCAACCGAAGAGACATAATTTATACCGTCATATCCTCCAACAGCGTATATAGCACCATCTGGAAATAACAAATAGTAGGAAATTTTTATTCGTTTTTGCAAAATTATTGAAGTTTCAAGTTTAAATTAGTTTTATCACTGGTATCAAAGCTTGTAAAACTTTATATGCCTTGGGAGAAGGGGGCGGTGGGACACATCAGGATGATTTCAACGTACGTAGAAAAATATATTCCTAGCTTTTTTTTTTTTTGTGTGTGTGTGTGGGGGGGGGGGGGGGGGAGATAATTAATCTTGAAATAATGAATATCAGAATACTCAGTATTTAGTGGCTGTATCAAAGTAAATCTTGCTATATTACTCCTTTTGGAAGTATCAATCCTTTTCCATACCTCCTAAATAAATTAAATTCTGCCTTCTGCACTATTAAGTAATTTTATATGCATATTCCGGAAACTATGTAATAAATGTAATTTTTTACTGGAGTGTAATCATACTCCTATTATAAAGAGGTAAAAATTGTTTATTTGTCGGAGATAAGCTCAGGAACTACCGAACCGATTCCAAATGTAATGGTATCAAAATGATGGTGTTCGCCCAACTTAGAACATAGGCTATATCTTATGTCGGTGCCACTACCCCAAAGGGGTGCAGGAGCAAAAAAACGTTCTAAAAATGCGATTTTTGCGTTACTGAAGGGCCTAGAAATATGAAATTTGGAATATTAGTTACTTATAAGATATAAATGGTGTATAAGAACAGTTCTTAAACAATTCGAAATTTAAAAGGGGTGAAAATGCACAAAAAGCGTTCTAAAAAACGTTCTAAATGGTAGTTTCTACATAATCTCAGGAAATACCAAACTGATTTCAAAAGTAATGGTATCAAAATGATGGTGTTAGTCCAACTTAGAACATAGGCTATATTTTATGTCGGTGCCACTACCCCAAAGGGGGTGCAGGAGCAAAAAACGTTCTAAAAATGCGATTTTTGCGTTACTGAAGGACCTAGAAATATGAAATTTGGAATATTAGTTACTTATAAGATATAAATGGTGTCTAAGAACAGTTCTTAAACAATTCGAAATTTAAAAGGGGTGAAAATGCACAAAAAGCGTTCTAAAAAACGTTCTAAATGGTAGTTTCTACATAATCTCAGGAAATACCAAACCGATTTAAAAAATATTGGTGTCAAAATGATAGTGACAACGTTTGCTCCAAGATAGGCTATGTTTTATGTCGGTGCCACTACCCCACAGGGGGTGTAGGAGCAAAAAACGTTCTAAAAATGCGATTTATGTGTTACTGATGGGCCTAGAAATATGAAATTTGAAGTATCAGCTACTTATTAGATATAAAGGATTTCTAAGAACAGTTCTTAAACAATTCTAAATTTAAAAGGGGTGAAAATGCGCGAAAAGCGTTCTAAAAAACGTTCTAAATGGTAGTTTCTACACAATCTCAGGAAATACCAAACCGATTTGAAAAATAATGGCGTCAAAATGATGGCGAAAATCCCTGCTCCAACATAGGCTATGTTTTATGTCGGTGCCACTACCCCAAAGGGGCTGCAGGAGAAAAACGTTCTAAATTGCTGTTTTTGCGTGACGGAAGGGCCTTGAATCGTGAAATTTAGAATGGTAGTTAGTTATAAGATATCAATGATCTCTAAGGACATTTCCTAAAAAAAAATCGAAATTTAAAAGGGGGTTCAAAATGCGCAAAAAGCCTTGTAAAAAACGTTCTAAATTGCAATTTCTATGCAATCTCAGGAAATAATGAACCGATTTCAAATATAATGGCGTTAAAATGATGGTGACAGATCTTGCTCCAAGATAGGCTATATTTTATATATGTTTCCACTAACCCAGAGAAGATGCAGGAGCAAAATGAGCGAAAAGCGTTCTAAAAACGTTCTGAATGCCGATTTGTCACCAATATCTCAGGAAGAATCAAACTGATTTCAAAAGTAATGTTAAGAAATTGATGCTGACAGCCTCTGTTCTAACATAGACGCTATTTTAAGTCGGTATCACTATCACCTAGACGTTGCAGGAGCAAAAAAGCGTTCCTAATTTCGATTTTTGTGATCGGTAGGGGCTAGCAAGTTAAAATTAGGCAAGGTACATATGTATTACATATAAATGATCTTTAAGAACAGTTTCGAAAAAATTGGAAATTTAAAAAGGGGTGAAAATGCGCGAAAAGCGTTCTAAAAACATTCTAAATTGCGATTTCTACTCAATCTCAGGAAATTCCAAAGCTGTTTCAAAAGTAATGGTTGCAAATCAATGGTGACAGTCCCTGCTATAACATAGGTTATATTTTATGTTGCTGTCACTACCATCTGAGGGTTGCAAAAGCAAAACATGTTCTAATTTGCTTTTTTTGCATAACTGAAGGGTCTAACACTTTGAAATATGGCATGGTATTTACTTACAAGATGCAACTGCTTTCTAAGAACTGTCGAAAGAAAATTTCAAATTTAAAAAGATGAAGTGAGCGAAAAGCGTTGTAAATAACAATTTTTATGTAATCTTATCAAATACCAAACCGATTAAAAAAATAATGATGACAAATTGTTGGTGATAGAACCTGCTCAATCATAAGCTATATTTTATGTCTGTGCCACTACCACCAGAGGGTTTCAGTAGCTAAAAACTTTCTAAATTGCGATTTCTGTGATACTGAAAAGGCTAGAAACTTTAAATATGGCATGGTAGTTACTTATAAAATATAAATGCCCTCGAAGGACTGTCTAAAATAAATTCGAATTAAAAAGGGGTGAAGTGAAGGGGAGGTGCGAAAAGCATTCTAAAAAAGTCCTAAATTACGATTTCTACGCAATTTCAGGGAATATAAACCAAATATAAAAGTAATAGCTGCGAATCAATGGTAGCAGTCTCTGATCCTACACATGCTATATTTTATGCCGATGATTCTACCACCTGGGGTTCACAGGAACAACAAACGCTCTAAAAAAGGCCTTTAAAAGCTTTCTAAATTACGTTTCTGTGGAATATTAGGAAATAATAAACCAATTTCAAAATTAATGTTGGCAAATTAATGGTGACAGTTTCTATTTCAACACAGCCCTTTATGTTGAGAGAGGTGGTAGAACTTGGAATTTGACATGATGGATAATTTTAAGATGTAAGAAGATGGTTTCTAGAAAATTCAAAACTTTAAATGAATACTGAAATGAGCGTATTAACTGAGCATAAAAGTTCAAAATATTTTCTAAATTATTATTTAGTTTTATTTCGTTTTATTAATTTAAGTCTCATTTCTGCTTTATGCAGTGTAACAATCATGCTTAAACAAATTGTGTTTTAAATAGTAATTGTTTTAATTATTCCTAAAAGTAATAAGTACCTTTTAATAAACTAAAATATTACCTTTTAATAAAATAAAAATTTAGTTAGTACCTTTTAATAAAAATTAGACATATAAATATCACTTGGCATATTTCAAATATTACGCGAGCAAAGCTGCGGGATTTGCTATATGCTTATAAACTGGAAAACCCAAAAGTAAATGTTTTAACTCTCTTAATGTCTGCCGTTAGATAACTTTTCACTTAAGTTTTATTTTTTGCAATATAATCAAGAGGCATAGTAAGAAATACTCATGAGAAAATTTGAAGATACAGATACTTCATTACATTATAGTTTTATTGAATTCATTCATAACATATATCCAATAAAATGAATCTGTTTCTGGGCCAAAACTAGCCTTTTTTGCAACTGGGGCAATGGATTTTGGCACCCTCCTCCGTAAAATATATTTACAAAGAGAATTTTACTAATTTTCTGATAGCAGACTTATTTTAAAATTTAAATTATGTAATACTGAACTACATAATCTGCTTTGTCAAATAATGATTCATTGAAATCTTGAAAATCGAATCTAAAAAAATTCCGCTTTATACAGGATCCTTATGCCATATCATCCTTAGATTCTTCTATGCTTTGGCATATCCCAGACAAGACGAATTTAACAATACCATGCTAAACATAGATGGGGGAAAAATTGACAAGCAAAATCTTCATTTGGTGCCCAGGGGCACATGCCCCCCCCCCCCCCTTTTACTTTCGGCCCTGATCTGTTTATACTTTGAATCTGATCATGCTTATATGACAGCAAGTGTTGCTTGTACATTAATTCTGGGCAGAATCTTTGATCATGCATGACTGCCACCTTATGATGACAATTCAATTCAAAGTGCTCATATTGATTTAAAATTCCTAAGTATATCTTTCACCTCATTTTAAGAAATGCATTGGGAGTAATTTAACATACTTAATTAACACCCCCCCTCCCTCCCCCCCCCCCCCCCCCAAAAAAAAAAAAAAAAACAAAAAAAAAAACATACTTTTTTTTAAGAGTGGGAAAATATTCACATTTTTAAGTCTCATTGCATGATTATTTATAGAAAAATATCACATTTGCGTATTTTCTGTAAATCGAATTTGTCGACTCAGTGACTACATTTAATAATTTCATAACGTTTTCTTAGATGCAATTTTTATTAGATTTCTTAAAGTATGTGTAAGTATTCCGTATGTGTATTCACAATTTATTTATTTATACAATTATCACAAAAATGATATTGTGGGAAATTTTTTTCTAGTGGAGCTGAAATAATTTATATTGTGGCACTCTGTTCATACCTGAATAGTATGAATTTTTTTTTTTTTTTTTTTCCAAATCATTGCACTATGTGTTATATGTGGTAAATATTGTACAATTAATGTAGAACAACTAACCTAAAACACCTAATCTGCAATATCTTCGTCTTGTCTCCATTGCAATGACGGATGACCATGTTGTGACTAGAGGATCATATCTTTCTACACTATTCAAACAAGATGCACCATCATACCCTCCAGCCACATAAAGTAATCCATTTAGAGATGCAATTCCAAGGCAACTTCTTTTTGTCCCCATTGGCTGCACAGGTGACCATTTATTTGTCAAAGGATTATAGGATTCTGCTGAAGACAAATCCTTTGTGCCATCATATCTGAAAAATACAAAATTATTTCTCTAAATTTACATAAAGTTTACAAATTCCAAAGGCATGGAAGGCACCTTCTTAGTTTAAAAATCTTAAAATAATTGCTGATAAAATAGTGTGATGAGCCTGTAATGAATAATCAATATTTAGAATATTTCAGTTGGGAAGGATTTTTAGTGCAACCCATAAAATGTTAATGCTTTGATATTCATTATAAGTTTTAGAAAATGAAGATAAATTTTTGAAAATAAAAAAATTGTATGTGAATGTATAACATTCACACGAATACAGTTTTAATCCTGAAAAACACTTGAAACCTTTTGAGGAACAAGAAATTTCGTTTTTGTTGTGCATTATCCCTTTGACCCTTTAACCTATGATTTACATCTCAACAGCCTGGGGCCCAAAACATAAACAGGATCGCGCAGCCTTCAAGCCATTCCACGGTTCAGCAAATCCATAGCTACCACTAAAATTTAAGAGATTTTTGCCTTGTTTAATCATGAGATTTTGATGATTAAATAAGACAATATTTACTATAAAATTTTAGGGTAAGAAGAATTTACATTTGGCTCGATCATTGACTATGGTCCAGGCCCGTGATAATTAGTTTTGGCCCGAATACAAGACCACGAGTCTCGCACGTTGTTGTAAGTTAAAGGGTTAAAACCAGAAGATTTTTTGCTAGAAATGAAAAGTTTTGATTGTTTCTCCTAATTAATAAGGTCATATTTGGGTAAAAAAAGTATTAAAAAAAATATCAAATGTCGGGCTATGCCAAGGGAGGATCCACACAATTCTGTTGTTGCAGGTTCGACTTTTAAATTGCGCAAAAAGAGGAAAATATATATATATAAGTCCAGTGTGAGTGGGTAAAGCTAGGCTTTTTTCCATGAACACGTACTGCCACCCACACGCAGTTGGTGTTGTTAGTAAGACAGTTTGGTCGCGGTGCGTGGAAGTGGGAGATTACAGGGACACTCAAAAGAATTGCATTACATTATGGCCTATGGGGGGAAAATAGTTTGGGATAGTTTTTAGCTCACAGGCTATCAAAGCCTGAGAGCTTATGTGACCGCCGGTTCTGTATGTATGTACGTAACGCGATAACTCTTGATAGAAATATCCCATTTGCTTCAAATTTTTTTCCTAGTTTCATTCTGATAAGGCGCTTCCCTGATTAGTTTTAGGGGTTCATTGGTTAAGGATAAAGGGGGTTAATCCCCCCCCCCCCTTAATTCAGATAAATGTGTTTTTCATGTAGAATTATTCGATTTGCTCCAAATTTGGTATACCGGTTTATTATGTTAAGGAACTTCCCTGATTAGTTTTGGGGTTCATTGGTTAAGGATAAAGGGGGGGTTAGTCCACCCCTCTTAATTTAGATAAATGGGATTTTCATGCAGAATTATTCGATTTGCTCCAAATTTGGTATACCGGTTTATTATGTTAAGGAGCTTCCCTGATTAGTTTTGGGGATTCATTGGTTAAGGATAAAGGGGGGTTAGTCCACCCCTCTTAATTTAGATAAATGGGATTTTCATGCAGAATTATTCGATTTGCTCCGAATTTGGTATACCAGTTTATTATGTTAAGGAACTTCCCCGATTAGTTTTGGGGGTTCATTGGCTAAGGATAAAGTGGGGTTAGTCCACCCCTCTTAATTCAGATAAATGGGTTTTTCATGCAGAATTATTCGATTTGCTCCAAATTTGGTATACCAGTTTATTATGTTAAGGAACTTCCCCGATTAGTTTTGGGGGTTCATTGGCTAAGGATAAAGTGGGGTTAGTCCACCCCTCTTAATTCAGATAAATGGGTTTTTCATGCAGAATTATTCGATTTGCTCCAAATTTGGTATACCAGTTTATTATGTTAAGGAGCTTCCTTGATTCGTTTTGGGGATTCATTGGTTAAGGATAAAGGGGGAAAAGGGGGGCTAGTCTACACCCCTTAATTTAGATAATTGGGTTTTTTGCAGGATTATTGGATTTGCTTCAAATTTTGTATACCGGTTTATTATGTTAAGGAGCTTCCCTGATTAGATTTGGAGGTTCATTGGTTAATTATAAAGAGGGAAACGGGGGCTAATCCCCCTTAACTTATTTTTTTTTTTGAGGGTCATTATTCTTTAAAATAAGAGTATAATATACAATTAGTGTGAATAGCCTGTGAGCTCAATGCCATCAGTTTAGTTGGGCACTTATCTTTTTTTTTTTTATGATGTTACAGCCTTTCGAATATAATGAAATAGAAATGCTTTTATGAAATGCATTTAAATATACATTCTGTAGCATATGCGGCGCAAAAAATATTTATTATTCATTTACAGGGCCACACAAAAGAATTCCGAAATGTCCTAAATTGCGATTTTTGCACAATCTCAGGAAGTTCCGAAACGATTTAAAAAATAATGGTGTCAAAATGATAGTAACAGACATTGCTCCAAAATAAGCTATATTTTATGTCAGTGGCACTACCCCAAAGGGGGTGCAGGAGCAAAAAAGTTCTAAAAATGCGATTTTTCTGTTACTGAAGGGTCTAGAACCATGACATTTGGCATGGTAGTTATTTATAAGATGTAAATGATCAATAAGAACATTTCTTAAAAAGTTCAAAATTTCAAAGGTGTGAAAATGTGAGAAAAGCGTTCTAAAAACATTCTAAATTGACATTCTCAGGAAGTATCAAACCAATTTCAAAAGTAATGGTTAGAAGTTGATGGTGGCAGCTCTTGCTCCAACATAGGCTCTATTTTATGTCTGTGTCACTACCAGTTGGGTATTGCAGGAGCAAAAAACATTCTAAATTGCGTTTTTGTGATGCCGCAGGGGCTAGCAACTTGAACATTCCCTGAAAAACTCGAATTTTAAAAATGGGCGTAAAACGTTCTAAATTGAGATTTCTATGCAATCTCTGGAAGTATCAAATCGATTTTAAAAGTAATGGTTGGAAACTTTGGAAATTGATGGTGACAGCTCTTACTCTAACATAGGCTCTATTTATGTCGGTGTTACTGTCACCTGAAGGTTGCAGGAGCAAAAAACATTCTAAATTGCAATGTCCTAAATTACGATTTCTATGCAATCTCAAAAAATAATGAACCTATTCTGAAAGTAATGGTTGTGAATCAATGGTGGCAGTTTCCGATACTACACAGGCCACATTTTAAGCTGGTGTCACTACCACTTCGGATTTGACAGGAACAAGTGTTTTAAAAAACCATTTGAAAACTTTCTAAATTACGTTTTTAAAGGAATATTAGGAAATACAAAATATATATTGATATAATTCTTGCTTTCAAATGAGTTCGTTCGGAGCTACATCAATATGCAACGTAGAAATTTCAGTCCAGTTTTCAAAGTTCAAGTGCAAATTTATCATCGAGTAGGCTCGCTAATGCCCATACCAAATGAAACACTGAAATTCCTACAAATATATTTTGTTAGTGAGAAAAACTCGAAATAGATTAACGTTGCACTAACATTCTGGGGTTACAACGAGAAATTATTCACGGGTTACAACGTCTATTGCATAACCATAATCAAGTGATGAATGTGTTCAAGACTAGAACGAATGGTTGCAGATAACTATAAGATCGTCATTCTGGCCGACAAAAAACCAGCCGGTGAGCATGAACGAAGGTTTAATGCACCTCAAGTCAATGAAGTTGTAGTGATAATTGTGGATAACAAATATAGCCATCATTATATCTTTATTCAACGCTGAAGCAATGAACTGCAACACTGCTGAAATTGCTGAAACACATCGCTTAAGGACACTGGTCCTCATGTCGGGTATTGCAGCTTGTGTTTTTTTTATTTCTTTAGAATCTCCTACACAATTGTGTAGTTCAGGTCTTAAAGGGTTATGTAAGTACCATATTTATTCATATACACTTCCAAAATTTTAGGTCTACAAACTAGAAATCACATTTGCTTTCAACAAGTCACTGAATTAACACATGCATAAAATTGTACTAATAGAAGTAAAATTAAATAATTACACTTTTATGTTCTGTCATGAGTGTATTATAAGCAAATACAAGCTATTTGCTCACTTCTGTGTTTACTGACAAAATTATTATAAAAAAAAAAAGTAAGTTATCTTTTCAAATTATCATAACTTAATAATAAACAAACTTAAAACTTATCAAGCAGAAATACATTATACA
This sequence comes from Maratus speciosus, assembly GCA_963932465.1. NCBI lineage: Eukaryota > Metazoa > Arthropoda > Arachnida > Araneae > Salticidae > Maratus > Maratus speciosus. The sequence continues at coordinate 326,221,022 of OZ010795.1, read as the reverse complement.
TCTCTATTAAATTAGCATTGTATAACTAAAACAGTAAGAATAAATAACAGTACAGATTTTAAAAATTCCTTACATGCATTTCACATTTAATGTAAGCTACACCGCCCATCATTGCTGCTATTTTTGCTGAAATCAGCAGACACTGCAGTGTGTCTTCATAATTTATATCATCTTTACTTCCATCTATCTTATTTCCAACAGAAGTGCTGCTTTTTGACGGATTTCTGCTTTCCTTTGTTTTTTAAAAATCAATCGGCGATTTCTTCGGAATCGTAAAAAAAAAAAAAGGTGTTGATCTGCACTATGAAAATAAGAGAATTTCGTTAAGCGATCCGTGAAAAAAATTGTAAATTTTGATCAATCACTCGAGCAAAAAATAAAGAATTTCATCAAACAATTACAGAATAAAATAGTGAATTTTGTCGAACAATCGATTATGTCAAACAATTGCAGATATTAATCGCAAATTTCGTCCAATGAACGTGAAATAAAATTGTGAATTTCGTGGAATATGCTCGCAAATTTCGTTAACTGCTGAAGAAAAAAAATCACAAATTTCATCAAGAGGTTGCAGAAAAAAATTGCAAATTTCCTCAAACAAGTGCAGAAATTAATTGTGAATTTCATCAAATGATCGCAGAATAAAATTGTAAATTTCATTGAATTATCGCAGAAAATAATGGCAAATTTCATCAAACGATTGAGGGAAAAATTTGTGAATTTCATCAAGAGGTTGCATAAAAAAAATTGCAATATTCATAGTCAGTCGTGGTAAAATCGTAAATTTGAACCAAGTTCGGTTTTTGTAAAGTTAAGTCTTCCAAGTTACGGTGCATATAAAAATTAAGTTAGCTGTTTAATATTCACGTTATCTGCTTCTGATTAGAATACACAAAAACCAAACTACATTAGTGAAAGAATTAATGTAGTATAAAACTGTACTTTGTTCACTTCACAGGTAGGTGTTTTCTTCAACTCAACTATGAAAATGCTATATATTCATTACAGAAAATTCTATAAAACATTTTAATATAAGAAATTTGCCAATTAGCCCAGTGGTTAGGGGGTTGAATTCGGAATTAATTAGGGGAAAGCTGGAAATTGTTTTAATCCCTTCTGTTTAGGTCTACAATGAATATGCTATGTTTTCCCCCTCGTACTAGGTGAGCGTTAGGAAATATGTATAGAATTATAGTCAAAAAACACGTTTTTTTGCATACCATAACAATATCTCAAAACAGCTAGCTCTGTCAAAAACATTGTCAATACAAATGTTGTAGAGCTTAAAATTCTGAGTAAAATGAGTACCTACACTCAATACTTATGTTGAATATTAAGGTCACAATTCTACTTCAAAGTTTTAGACCCATCATCAGGGGGATGAACTCAGAATTAATTAGGAGAAAACTGGAAATTGTTTTAATACCTTCAGTTTAGGTCTAAAATGAACGTACTATGTTTTCTTCCTCGTACTTGGGTGAATGTTAGAAAATATGTGCATATTTATTTTCGAAAAACACGTCTTTTTTAGTTTCCTTAACAATATCGCAAAACAGCTAACTCTATAAAAAACATTGTCAATACAAATGTTGTAGAGCTTAAAATTCTGAATAAAATGAGTACCATCATTAATATTTTTGTTCAACATTAAGGTCGCAATTCTATTTCAATTTTTTTCAAATCAAGAGCTTGAAGCCAGGAGAGACCAAGTTAACTTAACAATATTTCAAATTGCGGCCTTAATATTGAACAAAAATATTAAGTGTAGGTACTCATTTTACTCAGAATTTTAGGCTCTATAACTTTTGTACTAACAATGTTTTTGATAGAGTTAGCTATTTTGAGATATTGTTAAGTTAACTAGGTCTCTCCTGGCTTCAAGCTATTGATTAGCGATTAAGGAAAAAATTTGAAATAGAATTGCGACCTTAACGTTGAACAAAAATATTAATGATGGTACTCATTTTATTCAGAATTTTAACCTCTACAACATTTGTATTGGCATTGTTTTTTATAGAGTTAGCTGTTTTGAGATATTGTTAAGGAAACTAAAAAAAACGTGTTTTTCGAAAATAAATATGCACATATTTTCTAACATTCACCCAAGTACGAGGAAGAAAACATAGTACGTTCATTTTAGACCTAAACTGAAGGGATTAAAACAATTTCCAGTTTTCTCCTAATTAATTCAGAGTTATCCCCCTGATGATGGGTCTAAAACTTTGAAGTAGAATTGTGACCTTAATATTCAACATAAGTATTGAGTGTAGGTACTCATTTTACCCAGAATTTTAAGCTCTACAACATTTGTATTGACAATGTTTTTGACAGAGTTAGCTGTTTTGTGATATTGTTATGGTATGACAAAAACGCATTTTTTGACTCTAATTCTATACATATTTCCTAACGCTCACCTAGTATGAGGGGGAAAACATAGCATATTCATTCTAGACCTAAACAGAAGGGATTAAAACAATTTCCAGCTTTCCCCTAATTAATTCCGAATTCAGCCTTTTTTTGCTCCCCTACCACTGGGCTAAATGTATTTATATTAGATACAATATGGCTTGCAAAATTCAATTTTTAATGTTGTGAAAAATCTAAATTTTACTTTTATGTGTAATTCCCTCTGTTTTGTTACATTCTGTTGCAAGTGCAGTCACTTTGAATGCTTGGAACATATACAGTTTTTGTTCACATTTTAAAAGAATCTTTAGATTTTCTGCTGTTAAAATTATATAGTGTTCATTATACAAGAGTATTGATTTTTGTTAAAGTATTTATAAGTTGTAATAACTTTTGAAAAAAAAAAAATTAATTGTGAGCTATAACTTTTTTTTTAAACAGAAATGGGTTTCTTGAAGTTTAAAATATGTGTATCAAAAACTGCAGCTCATTCCACATAGTAGTTTTTGATGTACGCTTAAAAAAACTATCTACATTGCCATATGTATCGCAATGATTAAAAATGAACATTAGGAGTTCCAAACTTTAAACCTGCATATATCATATACTACTTATTCGGATGACTTTCCATTTAGTATCCGAAGGTAAAATTTACCGAAAAATCCAAATATGATGTCAAAATTCTGGGTTAGTATTTTAAAGTTGGCTACAATTTTAATATGTAGTCACAAATAAAATTTAAGTATAGTAAATAGACATTATTACTAATCAATTGTTACTACCAATACCACTATTAGTATTACTAATTAATTGGTTTTTACACAATGATTTGAAGCAGAGTTAGTAGGGTATAACTTTTTTAATTTAAACTAACTGTACATGCAATTGCCAGCAATCAAATGACATCCAAAGTGTTGTTGTTAATGTACAGTAAATGATAGTGTCTAAACATGTAATTAACTGGGACCATAGTAAAAGATGCTTTTGTGTACAGTGGACTATTTTACGCGAGTTATTTGTGTTTTAGAAATCGAAATTCAGAACATCAAAAGAGAATTTTTTGGATCCATAATATTCCATTTAGTGGTTCTTTAATAAGCACAATTTATTGAAAAAACATTTTGTGTTATCTTGTGTTCTTATGATTGACATTTAAAAAAAAGGCTCTTTAATTAATGAATAACATTTAAATTTCTATTTAAAATTGAATAGGTTGTAATTTCTGCATTAATTTTTTATGCATTCCTCCCCTTGTAAATACATGCATTTATGCATTTTATAAGCTCATTCAGGGTTCGATTTAAGCGGTATCGCATCGCAATTTGCGATTCAAATTTAACTAAAATGCGATCAAAGAAATGCATTAAATCGCAATCATTGCGATGCATATTTCCCACACCCTTTGTTATGTCATGTACACTTAAAGCAGGGATGCCGCGGACGCGCTATAGCGCGTAAATTACGCGAAAAATCGAATACGGGACGCAAAAAAATAGCTCTTACGCGTCCCGTGGGACGCGTAATTTCGTGAAAAAAATCGCGGAAAACAGACAATTTTCGTCAAAGAATCGCGAAAAAAGCGTAAATCTCATTAAAATATCGCGCAAAAGCAGCGATTTTCGTAAAAGGGCCGCGAAAAAATAGCGTATTTCGTCAAAGCATCGCGAAATAAAAAGCGAATTTCGTCAAAAAATCGCGGAAATAAGCGCAAATTTCATGAAAATATCGCTGAAATAAGCGCAAATTTCATCAAAATATTGCGAAAACGCGATTTTCGTAAAAGGGCCGCGACAAATTAGCGTATTTCGTTAAAAGATCGCGAAAAAATAGCGAATTTCGTCAAAAAATCGCGGAAAAAAGCCGAATTTTGTCAAAGGATCGCGAAAAAAGCGCAAATTTCATCAAAAAATCGCGGAAAAAAGCCGATTTTCGTCAAAGGATCGCGAAAAAATAGTTGTTTTTCATCAAAGGATCCCCAAAAATAGCAAATGTCGTCAAAAAATAACGTAAAAAAGCCGATTTTCGTCAAAGGATCGCAAAAAAAGCACAAATTTCGTGAAAATATAGCGGAAAAAACGCTATTTTCGTAAAAGGACTGAGACAAAATAGTGTATTTCGACAAAAGATTGCGAAAAAATAGCGAATTTCGTCAAAAAATCGCGAAATAAAGCCGAATTTTGTCAAAGTATCGCGGAAAAAAACACGATTTTCGTGACAGACTCGCGAAATAATAGCGAATTTCAACAAAAGGATCGCGGAAAAACGCGAATTTCGTCAAAGTAACACGGAAAAAACGTGAATTTAGTCAAAGCACCAAAAAAGATGTGCAAACTAAACTTATAGGTAGAAAATTCATAAAATGGGATTTAATTTCTTTTTTATGAGATTCTTAAAAATACAGCATGATTTCAGTGTACTTTGATAATATTTATATTCATTAGGTGGACCAGTAAAAATCCCCCCCCCCCCCCCTCGTTCTTACTGCATTGAAATGTCTCCCGCCTTCAGAACATTTAAGATTTGATGCTTATTAGTGATTTAGATATAAATTTCCCTTCCAAGGAAAATGTCTGATTCCAACACAGATCTATGCTGACAAATAATTCAATGGGAAGTATAATAATGAAAGCACCCATTCATTCAACGAAAAGTACACCTTTACTTAACATAGGTGTTCTTTTTTTCAGCAAAAATATATTTTTCAATATACCCGCCTTGCCTCTTTTTAAAAGAATGTGAACATTAGTGATACTTGTTAGTGGAACTTGGTATCTTCTACTCTCAAATAAACATTATTTTACAATTAAAATTGTATCTTGCATTTTTACTTTTAAAAAAGTAAAGAAAATTTCTCTTAATATTTTTTTAAAATATCTTATTTGAGTGCAAATAATGCTGGTTTTAATTCATTATTTAATTATTGTTAAAACAATAATTAATGCATTTCATTTATCTTAATAAACAACTTTCCTTTATTCCTTTAAAATATAAATTATTATTGATGGGGACCCGCTTTTGTAAAAAAGGGACCCAGATTTTTGGAAATCCTGGGCCCCGGGGACCCAGGTTTTTTCAAGTACAGCGGCATCACTGCTTAAAGTTAAAATTTAAAGGTGTTTTTACACGACATACATTGTGTTTTCACCCTCCCCAAGTGTTTATTTACAATGGAAGTACAGCGAGGAAGTATGCTTTAAAAAAAAAAAAAAAATTGTTGTAAATTTTCAAGATTTAAAAGTTACGTTAGCTATTTTTTACTTGCTATACAAAAGTGTCTAACTGCTATTCAAAACTGACTTTGTATAGCAGTTACTGCTATGCAACTTTCTTTTTCTAAATCGACCCCTGAGCTCATTAATAATCAGCATTAATTCAAAAAATGATTTAAGTTATTATTCATATTATTAATATCTTGTTTTTTATAGGTCTGGCACGTAATGTGGAAACCGAGGAATAATAAATTTTGTCAAACTTAAAAATTAATTTTCTATAATATTTAGTAGATAATGTTGGTGGAATTATATATGTTTAGTTGAACTAGTGATATGCAGCATCTCATCTTTGTTCCTATTGTGAAAAATCTTCTAGTTCTGAATAACATACTGTAAATAAAACATTCCTGTTGTTTAAATATGATTTGATATTAAAATGATTTAAAAATAAAGAACTTGAACATTTTTTTCACTTTCAGATCTGTCATTAATGTTTTATACGTTAGTCATTGTTAAAATAAATAAATTTATTTATTAATTTTGCCCAAGTTCCAAGTAAAAAAATCTGATTACTTAGCAAATCTTATTCTGGAAATACAGTCTGCCCTTGCTGAGTCCAAGTTTTGATATCTTGAAAAAATTGAATTTCCCTATACATTTGCTACTTCACTAATAAAAAAAAGCTTTTAGCCTCTCTTAGCAAAATTTATTACTCTATTACCTTTGATATCTCAAATATTTTCCCAATAAGAAAATTAAATCTGTTTTCAAAAGCTTTAAATTGTTTTCTTGTAAGCGTATTCTGGCACGCCTTTTTGAGATCAGTTTTTGATCATTTTTATCAACTTCCTTGAATATTTAAAGATTTTCTTGGTGTAGACAATGTTACAATATGTGATGATAGGGAGGTTGGGAAAGACCATCTGCGAAGCAAAGCTTCATGTTTGTTAGATGAAGGTGAAGCTGAAAGAACATCAGCTATAAAGAAGTGCAATGAGCAATGAACATTGTACATGGATTGTTGAATGTAGTTTGGTATAACACATGAAACGTTTAAAGCTATTTTACATTTGGAAATTGTAATTGAACTGAAAGAGTGAAAAACATGTAGCAAACTGTATTAGGTTTCTTTAAATTTAAGTAGATATTGTCACAGTAAGCAATTGGATCTTATTGTTCTTCATGTCTTGTCTCTAGTGTTTGCCTCAGAATGCTTTATTAATTTCTTAAAATGCTAAACTAATTGACTAAAATGTTGAAACAATAAGGATTTTCAGTATTCTGAATTTTCGATATCTCAAACCTTTTGTAGTTCCCTTCAAGTTCGAGATATCTAGGCTTCACTGTTTTAATGTCTGCTTTTAATTTTATTCTTCTACTCTTGTACAAAAGGTAGGTAAATGGGAAAGAAACTAGTTTCTTGGAGTTTTACTTCTTTCGTAGAACACAATAGTTTGATAGTGTGTAATACATAGTAAAAATAGAATAATAGAAAAAAAAGGATTTGTGAAAAAAGTCTTTATGTATCACTTATACAAAAAGTAATACAGGATAAAACTTAATATTGTAAGAATCTATAGTTTGTAGAATCTTTTAGCATAAAAAAAAAAAGGAAATAAAACAAAAATTTAAATAATTATTCACACTCTGAAAAAATCAGAATATTGGAGTAACCATTTACCTGGTTCAAAATATTAGAATAATGTATTGTAAATAATGTGTTTTAAAAAAATTAAATATAGTTATTCTTTAATATTTTGTAGCATCACCTTTACCTTTTATAACAGCACGAACTTGCTTTGCCAAGCTAAGTTACAAGTGGGTCACAATATTTTCTACCCAGACATGACCATGTCAACTTTATGCTGGAAAGAAGATCAACTTTGTTTTCTGGTGCAGTACCTTGCAGTCTTTTCTTCATCATTCCCTACAAATTCTTTATTGGATTTAAATCCGGCGAATTAGCTGGCCAGGGAAGTACGTTAATTTGGTGTTGGCTAAGCCATTTCTTAATGGACACTGACCCACAGATCTTCCGATGAGGGTATCATAAAATCCTCAAGGTTTTCGTGATATATCTCAGAATTAATCCTTTCGTTAAAAATACATAGCCTTCCAGGACCATATGCAGTCTTGCAAGCCCGTACCATTACGCTGGCTCCAAATTTCACTGACCATTTCATGCAGTAATTGTCATATGCTTCTTGCTTCATTCACCATACACAAACACCTTGATCACCAAATGTTACATTACACGCTCAAATCAGTAAACAATATCTTTTTCCAATCATCCAGCAGGGTTTGATTCAAGCAAAATTTGGGGCCTATTTAAGGCCCCTTTACAAAATTTCATTCCATAAAAACACACTCTTCATTAATTATTTCTATTTTGTTAGGTTATAAAACATGAAATTTGCAACTAAAACAAGTTCACCTAAAAGGAAAACTTTAGCAGGAGGACTTTAAAGAAATTATATTAATAAATGCTTGGTTCGAATTTGAGCAACAGAATTTCATCTTTCTTTACAAAATGTTATTTGTCACAAAAATATAATAAATTTCTCAAAAATAACTTATTTTTCACAAAATAGGGCCCAAGAAAAAAAACTTGGATCAACCCCTGTCTAGACCCCATAAAAGCCTTTTTTTGTATCGCTTCACTCTCTTCCTTTTCTGTTTAATAGTCATGAGAGGCTTTATTTTTGGTACACGAGATTGAAATCCAAGTTTATGGAGGTGTCTTAGTGTTGTAGATTTATCACATCAACAGTGTTCTTTCCACTTTCGATGTAAATATCTTACACTTCTAAAACGTTTTTTTTTTAGCAATAGTCTTTAGCTTTCTATCATCTCTCTGAATATTTTTTGGCTTTCATATGCTTGTTATCCAAATGTCTGTCATTAAAATACTGCTTTATTGCTCTACTAACACTTGGTTGAGAACAAAGTAACTGGCGATATATTGCTGATTAAGACCTTCTTTATGCAAAATCAATAATACGATGCTTTGTAAACTCCGTTGGACGAATGACCCATGTTTCACACAAAATGAAAACAATGATGCAAAGCACTTTTACAACTTAAGAAGTCCTGCAGAAGCTAATTTTATGCAACGTTCAGAACCAGTCAGGAAAATTCATAAGTATTCTAATTTTTTGAACCGCCTATTTTAATATTCTAATATTTTGAATAATGAAAATAATTTTACAAAAATTCAGTATTCACAATAATGTTTTACAGTTTTAATTTTCTTTAATAACATGCAAATTTATTAAAACATCAACTGTTGTTCTTTTTTAATTGTACAACACTGAAATAAAGCTAAATGCAATTCCAAATACAAATGAAATGAATTATTCTAATTTTTTGACTTTGAGCTGTAGTTCAACATGCTTAAACATCAAGATTGAAAAACAAAAATTATCCACTAATTGCGAATTATTTTGAGCTATGTCAATTCAAAATGCAGTTTCTGCCAAACAAAATAGCCGAAAAATTCAATTAACTTTCCTAAAAACATAGCTTTAAAATTAAATTGTTGAGAAACATAAGCAAATACTGCCTATGTGTGTTTTTCCTTGAAATATATCAAAATGCTTTGGGGTTTTGTTTAAGATTTTAAATAAAAAGCCATTCTTCATATATACTATTCATAATAAAATTTTTATTGTAGAATGCATATTTTACTTTTTGAATGGCACACCCTACAATTTTTTTTATTGAGCAACAAATAAAACTCTTCCACAATGCTTAGAAGTTAAATGTTTTTTATGCAACCTCTTCTATTTCATTGAGATTACACTTTATACTGATAAGCAGAGTGTTTAATAAAAGCCTAAAAACAAACAAAAACATGTGTAAGGATTAGGGAAAACACAGCAGAACATTCACTGAATGCAAACTTTAATGATGATGAATATAATTTTACAAGTGAAGAAACACACCAGCATAACTTTGCTTGGTTATCGTAAAACTATGCACCCACTTAATTTATAATGATGAACTGCCAGCAATCATTTACTTCGTAGTAAAGCTACGATGCCAAGACAAATACCGTATTTTATGGAAGAAATGCTGTAGCGTTTACAAGTTTAAAAGTTGATTTTTTTTTTTCTAGTGCGGCGTTTACGATTTTTGTTTTTTGTGCTTAAAATTGGGATAAAATAAAAATTCCATAAGACTGTTTTCAAGTCCCCTGCTCAACAACTTTCTGACTTTGCTGATAATGAAAACTGTGACATTTCCGATGATGATACTGAATCATACAGTGTGAACGAAGAAAATTTACAACTCTTCCACTCTTATATTGACGGTTCAGATTTTGAGGGCTTTGGATAGAAACTAAAAAAGGCCTAAAGCACATGTGACCCACTCATAAAAAGTGTGCCAACCACGTACCCCGCTCTGGATGATTTAAATACCAACTGATGTCTCCTTAATTTAAAAATTCATAAAAATATTTTAAGTACCATTTTAGAAATCTTAAGATATTAAAAATGAGGCACCCTACACTGCTCAGAAAACTTTGATTAAAGTTAGGTCAATGTTATGCTATCAACAAAAGTAGCGTTTCCATGGTTGTGGCGATTAAGATATTTTTAAGCTTATTCAGGCCAATTTGAGGAGTGCGGCGTTTCTTCCATAAAATACGGTATCACATAGTGAAAAAGAAAGATTAATTATAGAAAACAGAACATGTTGCTAAACAAGCAAGTGAATTGGTGAATGGCAGAATTTCATTCCATCAAACTGTACCAGTCAGTTCCGTGAATTTACATATCACATTTTGCCATTACTGGAAACAAAAACCATATGCAAAACGCTATTGGTTTATGAGCGATGATGTCAAAATTATGAGTGACTGCCATGAATGGTGACTAACAGGTGATTCGGCAATCACTGTTCTATTATGTTAGTGAATCATGTGTTTATTGAAAACTGGCATGAAGCAATGGCATCCTTATGTATTTCGCTGCAAACTTCGGGAGGGTAAAAACAAAAGGTATGTCATGTAAGGAAGAAAAAACTAATTTAAGATTTATTTTAACTTGAAGCATTAATAAACTGACATGACATAACACAGCAAAATGCAGGCGCAATCAGATATTTTTTGAAGGCAGTGAATAAAATCCTTACGTCATGCTTGGAAATGAAAAGCTTATTCTTGCAACAAAACCCATGATATCAACTAAAACTAGCCTATTTTCCCAGATTTTATTTGAAGAGTTCAGATGATATAAATGGTATGTGACAAAAAAAAAAAGTAATAATATAATTGAAGATAATCAATGATTCTCTATCATCTGTTAAATTACTATTTTAAAAAACCTAATACTCAGCAATTTTAATTGATAAAGGAGTCATTTTGGAATACACGCAAATAGATATTGAACTTTATTGCTCATTTTCTCAAAATGATGATTCTGTCACTTACAACCTTTATCATACGAGCTCTTCATTTATGTAGACATATATTTACATACACACATGTAAGAATGCTTCCTTGTGCCATAAACATGTCCAGGTGGCTAATTTGGCAATATTTCCATTCAAATGAGATTTTCACCATAACTAAGAATCTTATATAATTGGGGTCCATGTCAAAGAGAAGCACATGTATTGGCCAGTGATCAGAAAAGGTACTTTTACTTTGTAACAAATTACAACTTCTTGTTTTAAAATGTAGCAACTACAACCCACTTTTCAAAAGTAGTTGCTACTTTCAGATTTTGTCAAAAAATTAAAAATCTACACTCGAAATTAAGCCATTTAAGTAATGCAGTGGTTCTTCAGTATATTGTACCTGCCGGTATACAATCAAATGCCATATAACTGAGGACATTAAGAAAGATAACATACAAGAAAATGTTTTGTGTTAGTCTCCAAAATGTTTATGTGCCCATATTACAACTTTCTTAGCGAAATTAAGAGAAATGTGTAATACAATAAGTATTTATATAAAATTACAGAAAAAATTTAAATTTCAGCTTATTTTTATATATTTTTAAAAAATATGTATAAAAACAGAACTATATATCTGAACAAGTGATATAGCAAGGGGCTATTATTACACACAATATATTTATGCTTAACCATACACTGCATAAATATTACTCTTATAGTAATTTGTAGCTGACATCTGCATATAATGAATTTTGCACAAAAGAAGCAAGTTATGATCACATGATTTAAAGAATGTCAGATTTGTCCTTTACGAAGGTTTTATTGTATATAGATTTTTCACCTGAAAAAACAATTTGGACATTCTTTTGAAAAATCGGGTCAACTCGACCTGCAAGGGTCAGAACCTAACTCGAAACAATGAAAGTCAACCCAACCTGCAACGAAATGATATAGCCCCGACCTAACCTGAATTGTGTGTAAAAGCAGATCTCCTGACCCGATGCAGGATTCTACTTCGAATCAATTAGGATCACACATAGAAGTTTCCAATTTGACCATGCAGTAGCACATACGTTTTTTATTTCTAATCAAATCCTGGTATTTGAAGTTCTTTAAACTCGAAATGTTCAAGTCATTTTTTAAAACTTTCCAACAGTTTATGATGTCAGTTTGTGTGTATGTGCTCTAACCTCGTAAATATACCCCGATTGTCATGTAATTTTTATGTCTTATTCAGGTTTAATATAGAAGGTTCGGTATTGAAAATGAAGTGTGTAGCATTTAAGTTCGTTTACATGTACAAAATTTCTATTACATTATGGTTTGTAGGGAAAAAATCATTTGCAGTGCATTTTAATGGTGATTTGATGTTATTTTGAGGAGTATAAAATAAGTAGCATTTATAGTTTATTTACAGGGACGAACATTTTGAACACTAAACCATACATGCACTAATTTCATTCTTATCATGATAGGATAATCTTTTGCAAAAATGACAAGTTACTGAAAATTAAGATTAGAAATTGGCTGATATATAAAAACAGCCGAACCAAAGCATAAATACAGTACACGGTGACATGTAATTTTTTTACTTCTAATTTTGATAAATGTCAAACTGCAAGTTTCTCCGTTTATTTTTTGCACATTCTTGAAACACTGTCATCCCCCCCCCCCCCCTGTAAATTTTGGAAAAATGCAAACCATGAATTTCTCAACAACGGATTTTTCTTTCAAACTCTGTAATTGTTTCACAGCTTAGTTTATCCATCAAAATTAAATCACTTTTTCTTTGTGATTGCTACTTTAATATTAGACAGAATTGCAAACAAAAGTGAAAAGTGCATCTCCTTTAAACAATCATTGTAAATATGTTTCATGTTTATGGATGAAAATTGTCGATATACTTTTACGCATGTCATTCTCACCAATGGAAGTGTCCAGTGTTTCTGTCTTCTGAGCTGATGAGGTTTTTTTTAATACTGGACTACGGAAAGAAATGTGCACTAGCAGGGTTCGCACAGACTCCTTATACTCCTTAGAAATGAAAACATTCCCAAGTAATACTTAGAACTACTTAGATAAGCAAACCACTACTTAGAAACTCCTTATATTGTATTGCGGCTTCTGACGCAAGCGATATTGCTGCCGAGGGGAAAAAAAAATCGTGATTGAAAAACGCACGGTAAATCCTTTATGCACGTTATTCATCTGAAGCACAACATTGATTAGGTAGGGTAATCTTAATAGCAGGGCTCCCACTAGGTCCGAAAAGTCCGTTTTTTGACACTGTTAGCCGACCTTTATTTTAAATTTTATCACTGTTTGGCATATTTAGCCAAGAATCTCGAAAAAATCGCGTTTTTCGCAAATATGTTCCAAAAAATAACGTCAAATTTCTTCAATTGATCGCGGAAAAAATTCGTAAATTTTGTCAAAGGATCGTGAAAAAACGCGAGTTTCTCCAACAGATCGCGGGAAAACTTGGATTTCTTAAAAAGATGCAAATTTCTTAAGACAGCGAAAAAACGCGAATTTACTCAAAGGATCACGAAAAAACGCAAATTTCGTTAAAGATCGAGAAAAAAAGCAGATTTCCTCAAAAGATCGCATAAAACGCGAATTTCCATCAAAAGACCGCGAAAAAAACTTTACTTTCGTCAAACGATCGAAATAAAACGCGAATTTCATTAGAAGATCTCGAATTTCCCCAGAAAATCGCGAAAAACACGTGAATTTCGCCAAAGGATAAAAAAACACGAATTCCGTCAAAGTATCGCGAAAAATACGTAAATTTCGTCAAAGGATCGCGAAAAACACGCGGTTTCCATCAAAAGCTCGCGAAAAGAACGTCAGGTTTGTTAAACAATCGAAATAAAACGCGAACTCCATTAAAAGATCGCGAAAAAAACGCGAATTTCTCCTAGAAGATAGTGAAAAAAATGCGAATTCGTCAAAATTTCACCTTCAGAGAAAGCGATTACCGCTGTTCTAAAAGAATAAATTAAAAACTTGTTATATTTTTCCTTGTATGTTGCATTTAGCATTTAGCTTTTTTTTTTGCCTTTTAAAATTTTCTTTAAGATGTATCATGTATGTAATATACATAATAAGTGTTTGGGGTTTGACTAATCTCTATTTATATGACCTAGGGGTGATTCTAGTCCGAATTTTCCGAAAATGTAAGGCATTCATTTCCGGAAATTTAAAAAAATCGGTCACCAATCGGAAAATTCGGTCATATGGTCGCCGAAAAAAATAAATTTTGTCAATCGTTTGCAGAAAAATCGCCAATTTCGTCAAAGGATCGCGGGAAAAACGCAAATTTCGTTAAATAATCGCGAAAAACCCTGCAAATTTCGTCGAAAGATCGTGAAAAAAAAAACCCACAAATTTCATCAAAAGATCGGGAAAAAACACAAATTTCGTCAAAAGATCGCGAAAAAACGGAAAATTTCTTCAAAAGAGCGCGAAAAATTGACAAATTTCGCCAAAAGATCGCGAAAAAACTCACAAATTTCGTCAAAAATGCGCGTAAAAAACTCACAAATTTCGTCAAAAGATCGCGAAAAACCCCACAAATTTCGTCAAAAGAGCGCGTAAAAACCCACAAATTTCGTCAAAAGAGCGCGTAAAAACCCACAAATTTCGTTGAAAAATCGCGAAAACCCAAAAATTTCGTCAAAAGATCGCGAAAAAACTCACCAATTTCGTCAAAAGAGCGCGTAAAAACTCACCAATTTCGTCAAAAGAGCGCGTAAATACTCACCAATTTCGTTAAAAGAGCGCGTAAAAACTCACCAATTTCGTCAAAAGATCGCGAAAAACACACAAATTTCGTCAAAAGATCACGAAAAAACCACAAATTTCGTCAAAGAACCACCGAGAAAACGCATAGCTAGTGTCGGGAGTGGATTCCCCCCCCCCCTCTCTGGTGTAACTTTTCAGATTTGCTGTGAATTTCAGAATTTTTTTTTTTTATTCAGAATCACCCCTGTGATATGACCGCTGGTCACTGCATAAAAAAAGTAGGTTGTCAATTTTGTATTTAAATTTACGAAATCAATAAGCAATATATTGTGAATACTGTGCAATTTAAGCACTAACAATTAGATTCTAATAGGGTAAAATTTGTTTTTGAAATGTTTTTCTCTCCAAATTGGGCATTAAAAATTTGAGTGTGCATACCATATAACGATGCAGCACATAAAAACATCGACCAAAAAAAAAAAAAGGCAAATCCTTAAAATTTTTTGGACTCTTTGGATTTTTTCTTCCCAACTCTGTATGAACCCTGACTAGTAATTTAATAAAATATTTATGAGAATAATTAATTGTTCAAGATGTATAATATAATTATCACAAAATCAAATTTTTTGAACATTTAAAATACTGAATTCCAGTGTTATCATTACCAAATTAATGAAAAACATGAGTGCTTGAATTTTCTTCGAAGCTATAGTAAACATGACACCAAGTTAGTTAAATGATTTGTTTAGTATTACTCAGATCATTAATTGTTATGTTAGATTTTTCTCTCACCAGGCGGGTAATTCTTTCAGAATTTCTGCTTATTTCTGGAATTTGTAATATATAATAATTTTGGGTTGAGTTGTTGATAACGGTGGTCGCTGGTTAATTGAATCACTGGCTAATCGAATCAGTCTATTTAATGAATGAAATCGTAACGCTTTTTCTCTCGGGTATTAGAATCAGCAGATATGCTGGTTATGATTCATTTAAACAGCGTTTACAATATATTAGAGTTACAAAACTTAAAATGCATCAGTGAAATAACACAAAACTATGTTAGATTTATGTTTAAAAAATTCATAGACAAATTTTAATAGATGAAATAACACAGTACAACAAACAAGTTTAGTATGGAAAATTCTTCGGGTGGTTCATCGGAAAATATCTGGTAGTTGCAATCCAATTTTTCAGCCAAAAATACACAGGGTTTCACTCCCAAGACAATTCCAAATTCTTGTTTAACTCTTTGAGGGGTGGTGGTATGATTATAAAACCGATAATTAATTCCCCAATGGCACCAGAATTTTAATGAAAAAATTTCAGGCTTATTATATATGTGAAATGTAGCTCTTTCTAAATTTAAAATAAATTTGTTTGTAAATTCCGGTGTCATTCATTTATTTCAACATTTTAGGAATGAAAATTCTTTGCCCCTGAAAGGGTTCATAATGAAGCAATTTCAGCAAAATTTTCAATAGACTTACCTTCATTTGTGTCGATGTAATAAAATCACGAGAATTGCAAGAATTTATAATTACCCACGTCCAAACAGTGCTGAATTAGGGATTCTATATTTTGGAATGTAGTTAACATAATAACCCTTAAATGCATATGGTATCGTTTATGATACAATAATTGTTCACTATTTATTGGATTTTTTATTCACATATTCCGTATTTTCACCAGAAAAATAAAAAAGAAAATTTCACTCCATTTAATAACAGCCATTTCGTTATTAAATAAACCGAAATTTACCATTTATATTTTCTGGTATGAATTCCGATTCTCTGAATTATGAAGTTTCGGGTTGAATTACTGTGCACTAACAGCACTTTAAGTGACATCGAATTTCGCATAAAGGGAAAGCAATGTAAATTTATTGAAAATTTCGTTAAAATATCATCATTATCGTTGCAGATCTCAAAAAACATCTGGGTTCCACTTGAAGTCTTATCTATACTAATTCTATAAAGAAGCAATGTTAGTTTGTGTGTTTGGAGGGAGTAATTTCTGGAACTATCGAACCAATTTCAAAAGTAATGGTGGCAAATTGATGGTGACAGTCCTTATTTCAACATAGACTATATTTTTTGCCGGTGGCACTACCCTCCATAGGATAGTAGCAGGGGCAAGTCACGTTCTAAAAATGCGATATTAGTGTTACTGAAGGTCGTAAAAACTTAAAATTTGGCATGGTAGTTACTTATAAGACGTAAATGCTCTCTAAGAACTGTTTGTGAAAAAATCGAAATTTAAAAGGGTTAAAAATGCGCGAAAAGAGTTCTAAAAGCTTTCTAAATTACGATTTCTATGGAACTGTTAAAGATAGAAACTTGAAATTTGGCGTGGTAGGTACGAATAAGATGTAAATGATCTTTACGGCCAGTTTCTAAAATTACAAATTTAAAAGGGTGAAATGAGCAAAAAGCGTTCGAAAAATATTCTAAATTACGATTTCTATGAAATCTCAAGAATACCAAACCGATTTCAAACGTAATGATTGCAAATTGATGTTAACAGTCCCAGTTCGAATATAGGCCATATTTTATGCCGGTGTCACTGCCACCAGGGGTTGCAAAAGCAAAAAATGCTCTAAAATTGCGATTTTTGCGATACTGAAGGGGCTCGAAGCTATAAATTTGCCATGCTAGTTACTTATAAGATGTAAATGCTCTGTAAGAATAGTTTTTAAGAAAATCGAAATTTAAAAGAGTGAAATGATCGAAAAACAATCTGAATTTCGATTTCTATGGATTTGTTAAAGATAGAAAGTTAAAATTGGCATAGTAGATATTTATAACATGTAAATGAACTAATAAGAACAGTTTCTAAAATATTCAACATTTAAAAGGCTAAATTGAGCGAAAGCATTCTAAAAACTTTCTAAATTACGATTTTTATGGGATCTCATAAAACACAAAAACGATTTCAAAAATAATATTGGCAAATTGATGGGGACAATTCCTGTTCCAGCGTAAGCTATATTTTATGTTGGTGGTGGTAAACCGTTATACTTGAAGCTTGGAATATATATCATGATGGTTTCTTTTAAGATGCAAATGCTTGCTAAGAATGGTTTCTAAAAAATTCAGAACTTCAAATGAAAACTGAAATGAGCGTAAAAGCTTCAAATTACATTCTAAATTACCATTTATTTAGAATTAGTTTTAATTCATCTCATTAAATTGAGTCACATTTTCGCCTATTGTTGTACAGTAATGAAGTTTAGTCAAACTGTGGCTTAGTTAGTAACTTTTGAATTATAGCAGTATAATTTCGCGGAATAAAAATAGGCCTATAAATACCACTATTTAGGTATATTTCAATTATTACGTGAGCACAGTCGAGGGTTTTGCTAGTACCTTACCTTTTTCACTGGATAAATAGATTAAGTTTGTGTGTAAGATATATATAGTAATAGTAATTTTTATTAATTCTAAGAAACGGTTCCACCTTTAATGTCTGTCTTTAGAAAATCCCGCTCACAGTCATGTATCTATACGTCAATGCAATTGCAATCAGTGATTCTTTCCTACGGGGAATGCGATTCTTTCCTACAGTATCTCCCCGAGTGCAAGACTTCCTGTTGGAAATTTCAAGTTACATTACCAACTAATAAATTACAATCTTTAAATTTATGTACCTCAACCCTGAAACAAATGGTTCAAAAGACACACTGATTGCAATAATCTGTAAAATCACAGTCAAAAACAGCTTTTTATGTTAATATGTTTATAGTACTGTTTTTGTATTTCTTGCTTTTTCAAAGTTTTTATGAACATAAGTTGGTCTTAGAGATATAGCCCAGTGGTAGGGGAGGAAAAAAAGGCCGAATTCGGAATTAATTAGGTGAAAGCTGGAAATTGTTTTAATCCATTTAGTTTAGGTCTAGAATGAATATGCTAAGTTTTCCCCATCGTAGTAGGTGAGCGTTAGAAAATATGTGCAGATTTATAGTCAAAAAACACTTTTTTTTTTGCATACCATAACAATATCTCAAAACAGCTAACTCTATCAAAAACATTGTCAATACAAATGTTGTAGAGCTTAAAATTCTGAATAAAATGAGTACCATCATTAATATTTTTGTTCGACATTAAGGTCGCAATTCTGTTTCAAAAATTTTAAAATCAAGAGCTTGAAGTCAGGAGAGACCAAGTTAACTTAAGAATATCTCAAAATTGCGGCCTTAATACTGAACAAAAATATTAAGTGTAGGTACTCATTTTACTCAGAATTTTAGGCTCTACAACTTTTGCATTGACAAAGTTTTTGATAGAGTTAGCTGTTTTGAGATATTGTTAAGTTAACTTGGTCTCTCCTGGCTTCAAGTTCTTCATTAGCGATTAAGGCAAAATTTTGAAATACAATGCGACCTTAATGTTGAACAAAAATATTAATGATGGTACTCATTTTATTCAGAATTTTAAGCTCTACAACATTTGTATTGACAATGTTTTTTTATAGAGTAGCTGTTTTGAGATATTGTTATGGTAATTAAAAAAAAACGTGTTTCGAAAATAAATATGTACATATTTTCTAACATTCACTCAAGTACGAGGAAGAAAACATAGTACATTCATTTTAGACCTAAACTGAAGGGATTAAAACAATTTTCAGTTTTCTCTACATGAATTCTGAGTTCATTCCCCTAATCATGGGCCTAAAACTTTAAAGTAGAATTGTGACCTTAATGTTCAACAAAAATATTAAGTGTAGGTACTCATTTTACTCAGAATTTTAAGCTCTACAACATTTGTATTGACAATGTTTTTGACATAGTTGTTTTGAGATATTGTTATGGTATGCAAAAAAACGTGTTTTTTGACTATAAATCTATACATATTTCATAACTCTCACCTAGTACGAGGGGGAAAACATAGCATATTCATTCTAGACCTAAACAGAAGGGATTAAAACAATTTCCAGCTTTCCCCTAATTAATTCCGAATTCAACTCCCTAACCACCGTGCTAATAACTGAGAGCAAAAACGCAAAAAGAGCGTTTGAAACTGAGAAATCTAGAAAGCATGTCTTTTACGTTTTTCTCTGGAATTTAAATTCCAGATGCTCCATTATCGTTTCGAACATGGAACATAAGCAGAAATGCAATTAAAAAACTGTTGTGCAGTGTATAATACTCAAACTCAAGGTTTCTGTGCGTCAGGAAATGACCACTCTTTTAGCCTAAGACGTCTCGAAAATGTGACAGCTGCCCTTTTTCAAAACAAATGACCAGTTTTCAGAAAACTGATGCATGTAATGTGCGTTTTCGCAGTTTTAAATACAATATTCGCCGTTTACTTGCACTTTTGTTTAGAATCAGGGGTGATTCTGAGTAAAAAAAAAAATTCTGAAAAGTTACAGCAGAGGACAACGCCGTAGCCAGAAAAATATTTTGGAGGGGGATTTAGGACCACGAATTTTAATTTTGACTTATTTTAGATTTATTTTTTACTAATTGAATAGAGGCGAGTGTTAAGAGTGTAATTAAGTTTGTTGTAAATTCAAATAATTCCATTTAATATAATTACAAAAAAAACTTTAAGCCTGTTTCATTGCAAGTAAAATTATAATATTTAGATACTTCTTCGGGGACGTATTTGACGCTAATGTTCAACCAACTTAATTTTTGACAATTTTTACATGTGTTTTCAAATATTTTATTGCCAAAAATGTCTTCCTAGTAGCATACGTCGGAACAACTATGTGGATCTTTAAAATGAATGCGAATTCAAGAATTTGGGCTAAATAACTGTAACGGTTTGTATCGGGCTGTTGTAATCATTTTATTTTAACATTAACAGTCTGTTTTTACAGAGTCCCACTCTTAAAAAAACCGAATAACTTTACAGATTTCTTTGAAATTGCATTTATTTTTTTTTCAACCTACTAACAGAATTAAACAATATAGATATGCTGGCGTTAAATTTTTACTTTTGAATCTTGACTGTAGTTGATTTTGGAATTTTGGCTGTCCTGACTGGTGGTTACAGGGCTGCCACTAGCGACTATTTTTATATTCCGTTTGCACAACAATTTTTAAAAAATACATTTTGTAGTATATTTCTCTTGAAAATGTCGTTAAAGCATTGGTAGAAGTTTGTTTTGAAAATGTGGTGCGAAATGGAATTAAAAAATAGTAAGTATAATAACCCTGTAGTTAATGGCATATTTGTAGTCATCCCCACAAAAATTTCGGAGGGGGATCAAACCCTGGTGATCCCCTCATTGACTACGGCCATGGCAGAGAAGAGGGGGGGGGGAATACACTCCCGGCATTAACTATGCGTTTTTTCCTCAGCCTTCTGACGAAATTCGCGTTTTTTCGCGATCTCTTAAAGAAATTTGCTTTTTTTTCGCGATCTTTTCACGAAATTTGCGGGTTTTTTGCGATCTTTTGACGAAATTTGCGGGGGTTTTCGCGATCTTTTGACGAAATTTGCGGTTTTTCCCGATCTTTTGACGAAATTTGTGGGTTTTTTCGCGATTCTTGTACAAAATTTGCATTTTTTCACGTCTCTTTGACGAAATTTGCGTTTTTTTTTTACGATTCTTGGACGAAATTTTGCGTTTTTTCTGCGATTCTTTGACGAAATTTGTGTTTCGCCCGCTAGCTATCCTTTGACGAAATTCGCGATTTTTCTGCAAACGATTGAAAAAAATTATTTTTTTTCGCCACCATTTGTCAAAATTCGCAATATTTTTTATGTCGGAATTTTCGGATTGATGACCGATTTTCTTAAATTTTCGGAAAATTCGGAACAGAATCACCAATAAGTAGGATTTTATACAACAAAGCCGCGGATTCTGAATAAGCCAAAAAGTTCTAATATTAACTTTGGTTTTGATTCATTAAAGCGGCTAATTTGCTCAACTAGTGATTCAAATAAGCGGCAATCATACTAATTATTTTAGCTCTGGGAGGGGTTTTAACCCCCCCCCCCCCCCTTGTTTTCCAGTGCCTCATCGAGTTCATGAATGAAATTCTAGGATTAGTTAAATCTTGATTCGCATATTAAAATGCAATCGGTCTGCCAAATCATATATTGGTGGAAAATCCGATTTTAGCGGATGACTCGTAGGTTTACCATTGTGTTTTCCTGCTCCCAGTCCTCCATGTTTTCACATCGTTGAGTGTAGGAAAACACAATGGTAAACCTACGAGTCAGCCTCTAAAATCGGGTTTTCCACCAAGATATGACTTGGCAGGCCGATTGCGTTTTAATATGCGAATCAAGTTTTAACTAATCCTAGAATTTCATCCGTGAACTCGATGAGGTGATTATCTGTGCTGCCGGCTCCCAGTCTATCTGTATTTCATTCAAATTTCAATTCAAAGATATATTTGAATTGGAAATGAGATGCTTAATCCGACGTAGTAAACTGTTAGTTAATATTGTTATTATTTTTTGAAGTTATAGGGATGTTCCTTTTACGCAATTCTGTATACTTGATTATCCCGTCTACCAAAAAACTATCGCCAAACTATAAGATTAAATGCCAATAATGGTTTATCGTAAATGTCACATTCACTTGACATTAAACATGTTTTGTTACGTCATCAAGTGATTTTTAATTCAATGTTTTATTTGTATTTTTATTAATCTTTTGCTAATTTATTTGTTTTTTCGTTATTTAAAATAAAAATTGTGCCCACTTTTATAATTTTGCGAGTAGTTTGGCGAATTATATAATTTGTCGAAATGGGTCGACGGCATAATCAAGTAGTACTCGCAATTTAGTAATAGAGCATTACTATGTATTAAAAATATTTAAATATACGTTTAAATTTTATTTTTAGGGTTTCGTTCATCTGACGAAACCCTATTCGTCTCACTCCTCTGTTTGTCTGTCTGCCTGTCTGTCACAGAGCCCGTTCTCCGAAACTATATATGATGGAGACTTGAAATTTTGGATTCTTATAGCTGAACACCTCACATCAAACGACTAATCATAAAATTTTGAAAAAATCTTATATTTACCCTCCTGGGCCCTAACTTGTGTATTTTAAGCTTTTCTTTCTAACTAAGCGCCTAATTAAGTTGAAGACTTGAAATTTTGGATTCTTATAGCTGAACACCTCACATCAAACGACAAATCATAAAATTTTGAAAAAGTCTCATATTATTTACCCCTAAGGGCTCTAACTTCTGTATTTTTAGCAATTTTTCTAACCTCCACGCTTTTCACCCGAGGTGCACTTTTCTAACTTTTGCCGACACTCCTTTAACCACTCTTTCATATTATACACCATAGCCGTACATATTCTAGTTCCAATTTTCACCGCCAGGGGGCGCCTACCTATCCCGGGTGCTATGGGTCCGATTCCCTCGACTAATATACCTACGCATAGTTTGTAAAACGGAGTCTCGTTCGGATAGAGGCTTGTTTAGAATAGAGTGCGCCCTAGAGGTCTGCACGGGCCGGAATTTCCAGGCCCGGGCCCGGCCCGGCCCGAAGGAAAGCTATTTTGGCCCGGTGTAACAATTGAAAGTTCGGCCCGAGCCCGGCCCGGCCCGTTTACATTTTTACAGTTCTCGGCCCGGCCCGGCCCGTACAAAAATCAGTGAAAACAGGCCCGGCCCGACTAAATGTCTACAAAAAATTTCGTTTTTTCTCGACATACAATTAAGATTCTTTTAATGAATACTACATGCATATTTATGGGAGCATTTTACAGTATATTTTAAATTACTATGTGTTCGCAAAATAGAAAACACAATAGTAAACGTTAACGATTACTTACATTGTTTTAGTCAACGTCTCTACAGACGTTTCAAAATTTAAATAAGGGTTCATTAAAAGATTATTGTAGTTTAGAATAAAGGGTTAAAAAACATGATAACTTTTGAAGCTTATAATAAAAGGTAGATTTGTGAAAATATTTCTGTCATTTTTAAGGCTTTTCTCAAATCCAAAGGAGCTACATTTTGATACATTTATGAATTCATTTCTTTTCGGAAACGCATGAGATTGGCAGGTATTCTTATTCAGAAACCATGTAAGTGCCGTTTTTTTAGATAAAAGTAATAAATCTTTCAGAAAATACTGCCAAAGTTAGCGTTTTGAATCGAATTTCCGGAAGCGATAGCACAGGAAAGGAGAAAACGTACAGTCACGTGACAAGAGTCTCTGTTATCTCTGTACGTAATTTATGAAAAATGGAAACGCTATTTGATCCCAATTGCCTTCAA
The DNA here is from genome assembly GCA_963932465.1 of Maratus speciosus. Taxonomy (NCBI): domain Eukaryota; kingdom Metazoa; phylum Arthropoda; class Arachnida; order Araneae; family Salticidae; genus Maratus; species Maratus speciosus. Next base: position 326,197,054 of record OZ010795.1, on the reverse strand, counting down.
TACTCAGCCTGTCAATTTTAAGCCTTTATAGTTAAAAATGAGTCAGAAAATGTGTCTGAGAGTTTCGCATTGTTGAGCAGTAAATATGAGAACCACCTTAAGGTACATTTCCAAAGATACTGTTAACAGAAGTTCATTATCGCTATTAATACTTTTACAAAACATAATGCCTGTCCTATACATCCTGAGAACGATTAAGACCAGTTCCGTCCCGGCACAAGTCTGCCGAAAAAAATTAAACCCGGGATCAGGCATCATGTAACTGTACGATGCCGATCTCTACGATGGACATGTTACATTTCTGTATTGATGTTGTTAAACTCGCATCGGCTCGTAACGCACATTTATACTTCTCGAAAAAGTCAATCATTGGAAATAACCTCGTATTTTATCTGCTCCTCTCAAATTCTTATATCGGGCCGATAGGCCCGATTAATTTTTTTTATCGGCCGTACTCGGCCCTTCAGGCCCGTTCAATTTTTTTGCCGGCCCGTTTATTTTGTCTGTCGGCCCGGCCCGTTGAAAAAATTGTCCTAATTCTGCCGGGCCGGGCCGGGTACGGGCCTCGGGCCAAGCCCGGGCCCGTGCAGACCTCTAGTGCGCCCCCTGGTTGCGAAATGTGGAACTAACAGATTTTGCAAAAGAATAAAGTGTTTTTGAAAGGAATATTAAACGAAACCCTCTGTGCGATCTGTGATGACACTTACCCATTTGTTTGGAATTGCAATGCATTTTATAAATAGTTTACACATGTTTTATTTTCATATTTTATATTATGCATATCCATGATGGGTGTATTACGGTGGCCCCCAACGACTAGTTTCTATCAGTCATTGGTGCATCCCTAATAGCAAAACGGTATTGGTTTTATTGAAAGCCAGTATCGTGCCAATATTGCAGTCATTGGAATTCTTTCTAATGAAATACCAATATTGGTTAAATATTGACTTTATACTGAAAATATTTGTAATGGAACATGGAATACCAGTATTGTTAGGGAAATATATGTTTTGGTTAAATTTTTTTATGTTGTTTTTGTCCACTAGATGGCAGGATATCTTTTCCCACCAGATGGCAGAATAGTTTGTCCTCCAGATGGCAGGGTTGTTGCACTGGATGGCTGGAGTATGTTTTTGGAAGTGGTCTCTGGTTGACTGTTGGGTTTTTGATGGTTGGACTGCTCTGGGTAGTTGGTATTTGAGAGATGTGGAGCATTATGATTATTATGTTTTCCTATGCTGTGTTTTGTTCATTTTAGTTTGTCTTGTCAAGTAGGCAAGCACATAAAGTTATTTTCAGCTGACTTGATAGTGATTAATTATGAGTTTGTTTATTCTTACCTGACCTCTGTTACATGGTAGCAGAGCGTGGTTGGGTGTTTGTTGCTTATTTAGTGAAGATTGAAATGTTTACATTTTTCAGTTAGGCTTAATGAAAGCATGCTATTAGGCTTAGTAATGTTTATTAGATATGACAGTATGCTTTATCATGAATTCAGCAACAATTATTTAGTATCTGATAAAAATTAAATATAGGAAATTGTTTTCAAGAAACTTTTGTTTACCTTTTGAAGTTTTAAATTATTCATTTCTGGGACTTTGTTTTTTTTTTAATGACAACATGGCTGCTGACTCTGAAGATTGTCTTGGTCAAATAGGTCATAAAACTATTCCTGTGCTTTCTACTGCAAATTATCACTCATGGAAAGATAGATTAGAGTCTTTATTACAATTAACTGGTTGTAAGAAATTTATTGTTGATCCAGAACCAGTATTATCAGCTGATGCTACAGAAGCAGATAAAGATAGATTTGAATCTAGAAAGGACAGAGCTTTAGGTCTAATGAAAACTTATATGGATAGTAGCCAGGTTGCTATTTTAGATGGTATAGAGTCTCCATTAAAAGCTTGGCAAAAGATAAGAGACACATATTGTCCCAAGTCTCGTGCAAGAATAGCTGAACTTAGAAGATAATTTATTTTATTAAAGCCGGAAGAGGGAGAGCATATTGGTGTTTTTATTGCTAGAGTGAGAAAAGTGGTCAAAGATTTAGCTGATGCTGGGAAAATTGTTGATGATGCTGAAATAGCATTTCAGTTAATTGCTTTTCTTCCTGAAACTTACGAAAATGTAGTAACTAAGCTGTATGCTTTAGAAGATAAGAAATTTACTTCAGCGGAAGTGGAAACAGAATTATTAACTAAATATGGACGTTTAGAAAGCAAAAAGAAATTGGAAGAGTTTAGTCGACTGGATAAAACGTTTTTGGTACAGGGAGCAAGAAGAAATGAATTAACTAATCTTAGGAAGCAAAATAAGCGGAGAGAACCAAAAATAATTTGTTATCGATGTAACAAAACTGGTCATATTGCTAGAAATTGTAAAGTTAATTTAAATAATGAGCAAAAGCAGCGAGTTTGGAAATTATAAGAAGAATGAGAAATCCCAATCTCAAAAACAGTCATTATTTTATGTTTCAGAAATGGAAACTGCTCATGAAGCTAATGTTGAAGAGAATAGAGATATTTTCACTTGGGATTCAGCTGCAACTTGTCATGTTCTAAATTCAAAGAAATTTTTCCAATCATATAAGCCTTTAGAGAAAACATTTATTAAGTTTGGACCTCACCCTACTGAAGTTATAGGAATTGGAGATGCTGTTGTGAATGTGTATTCTAATAAGGTGTTGCATGTTATCATTCTGAAAAATGCTCTTCATGTTCCATCAGTCCAAAGAAATTTAGTATCGGGAAAGAAGATGGATGATGCTGGTTTTACATTTAGAGGAGGACATGGAATGATAAAATTTTATTATCCTGATGGAGCACCATTTATAACAGCTAAGAAAGAGAAAAACTTCCTTATTTTTCATGGTTATTGTGCAAATTCATTGGACTGCAATGGCATCTACGAAACTCATAGTCAATTAGATATGAACCATGAACGTTTTGGTCATTTTAGTAACCGAATGTTACGAAAGATGATTGTTGAAAACAAGGTTACTGGTGTTAGGAATACTAACTTTAAAGAAGTTGTTGATTGTGAAAGCTGTAGTCTGTCAAAGTCAAAGAGAGCAAGTCACTTGCCTATGGATAAAGTTAGGTCAACTGAAATTTTACAGTTGGTTCACTCTGATTTGTGGGGGCCTGCAAAAATACGGTCAATAGGAAATGCTTTATATTTTCTTACATTTATTGATGATTTTAGTAGAAGGGCGTTTATCTATCCGTTGAAGGATAAAAAGAGTGTTTACGAAACCTTTGTGCGATTTAAAACAATGGCAGAACGCCAAACAGGGAAAAAGTTGAGAGCCCTTAGAACGGACAATGACTTGGAATACTTATCAAATGTCTTTCAAAATGCATTGGAAAAAGAAGGAATACGTCATGAGTGAACAAATGTTTTTACCCCTGAAATGAACGGAGTTTCGGAACGTTATAATAGAACGATTATGGAAGGTGTTTTAGCTTATTTGCATAGTGCGAAACTACCGTCAAAAATGTGGGCTGAATTAGTAATGACAGTAAATCATTTGAAAAATAGAGTGCTGCATTCAACTACCAATGAAATCCCTTACTTTCGATGGTTTGGTAGAAAACCGAATGTTAGCTATTTTAAAAGAATTGGATGTACGGCTTATGTAAATATTCCCAAACAGAAAAGACACAAGTTACAACCCAAAGCAAAAATTGGTGTCTTAGTAGGATATGCTGTCTATACAAGGGGTTACCGTATTTGGTACCTGGAGGAAGGAAGAGTCGAAGAAACTAAAAATGTGAAGTTCAATGAGAAACTACTGGAGATGGATAGAAGATCAGTGAACAAGGTAGATAATCAAATGTTTGAGTGGTTGAAATTAGTGTTATCTGAAGAAAACTTCTCAGAAGAAAAGAGCTGTCCCCTAAACAAATCACATAGAGTGGAGAATCCTGAAGAATTGCAGAATCTTGAGAAACAACAGGTCAAATCTCCTGTGAAAGAAATAGCAAGAATGTTTGAAAAAATTAATCTGGATGCATCAAAGCCAATAACATTTACTAGCAGTGGCAGCGCTAGATAAAATGTGGGCGTCGGCGACATCAGCTTTGCGAGGCCTCTTTCAGTTTCCAGTCAGAAAGAAAATGTTAAATGAGCTGAAATATGCACTGATAATAATACACTAATAATAATTATGCACATAGGTTATGTTTTATCCCACGTGCACATTCAAAGCACTAGAGAGTCTCTATAACAGAGTTTCTAGTCCCTTACAATTAAAAAAATACCTACAAATAACCATTTTTTCACTTAGTAATGAAAATAAACGTAGCCAGAAGTTTTGCGCGTGTGAGTCTCCAATTTTTGTGACAGATGATTGAATGAAGTAGAAAGAATTAACGATTCGGAGAACCCCGAGTATAGCGCGCGAAATCGCCTTTCATAATGTTGCCAGGCGGCTCTAAACACTACTACACTCATACGAATACGGATAACTAAATAACTAAATTTTTAATAACTTGAAAAACTTTTTTGCGAGGCCCCTACAGGTGCGAGGCCGTCGGCGATCGCCGACGTCGCCGACGCCTAACGCCGCCACTGTTTACTAGGAAAGAAGTTATTCGTAAATCTGGAATGTCCAAAGGAAGAACTGATGTTTATTATTATCCTTCTACAGGAGAGCCAAAAATTAGGAGTAAAAATGAAATGGAAAAATATTGCAAGGAAAAATCATTAACTTATGATCCAAAAGATTTTAATTGGAAACCGAGTCAAGGAACAGATGTTAGAGATACTGAAGTTTCAGCAGCTTCAGATGAAGATAGTGGGTCTTCAAACGAAGATAGTTCGAAAGAGAAGGAACATTCTATAAATATTTTAAAAGAGATGGGTGATTTTCAAGTTTTTCTTACTGATGATATTGAAATTCCTCAGCACTATTATCATGCACAAATTTCGCCTCAGAAGAAAGAGTGGGATCGGGCAATGAATGAAGAGATCAAATCATTTGAGCAGAGAAAAGTGTGGAAGTTAGTTCCTTCCCCTGAAGATGGGAAGATTATAATAGGTACAAAGTGGGTTTATAATATTAAAAGAGATATTTCTGGTAAGATTAAAAGGTTTAAGGCTAGACTAGTGATTTTGGGTAACTACCAACGACCAGGTTATGATTTTGAAGATGTATTCAGTCCAGTGGTAAGTTTCACTGTTATTAGAGCTTTTGTTATGTATTTAGTTGTTATTCATAAATGGTTAGTTTTTCAACTTGATGTTAGTAGTGCTTATCTCTATGGTAAATTAAAAGAAGAAATTTATGTACGACAACCTGTTGGTTTCATTGATAAAGAGAAGAAAAATCATGTTTATAAATTATTACGTGCAGTATATGGACTTCACCAGTCAGGACGCATGTGGTTCTTAGAAATGGATGAAAATTTGTAAGTGTAGGTTTTTCTAAGTTTAAAAGTACTAACTGTGTGTATAATTATGGAAATGATGCTATAATTTTAGTGTATGTTGATGATTTGTTTATATTTGCCAAGACCCAATTAGTATTAGATAAAGTAAAAGCGTTAATTGGATCATTGTTTGAAGTTAAAGAACTAGGTCAATTAAATATGGTGTTAGGAGTACAATTTGATATGAATGATAAGGGTATTAGAATGCATCAACAAAATTATATTGATAGAGTAGTAAATCTTTTTAAACCAAATTTGCTGGTCAAACCTTCCATACCATTATCCCCTGGTTATGAAATAGGAGATAAAGATTGTCCAACAACTGAAAAGGACAAAAGTGTTATGGAAAGAATTCCTTTTAAAAACTTGCTTGGTTCTTTGATGTTTATTGCAACACGGTCTAGACCAGACATAAGTTATTCATTGTGTAAATTGTCTCAGTTTAATCAAAATCTTGGTATTAAACACTGGAAAGCTTTATTACAAGTTTTGAAATATGTGGCTGTTACAAACGGCTTAGTCGTCGAATATGAAAATGATGAGACTTCAAATGGATTGATAGGATATTCCGATAGTGACTTTGCAAATTGTAAAGATACTAGAAAGAGTGTAACTGGTTTTATTATTTACTTGAATGGCGCACCAGTATCATGGAAATCAAAGAAACAAGGTTGTGTTGCTAAATCTGCCATGGAGGCAGAGTATATTGCTATGGCTGAATTGTGTAGTGAGATGATATGGTTAGACAGAATTCTGAGAGAATGTGATTTTGCCAGCTTGCCAACTCCTGTAATATATTGTGACTCAAAAAGTGCTATTGACTATTCAAAGAACAATATTGAAAATAGTGCAAATAAACATATCGATGTTAAATATCATTTTGTAAAAGATCACATTTTGAAAGGTCATGTGACTGCATTACGAGTAGATTCATATTCTAATGTTGCTGACATCTTTACAAAGCCATTACCCAAGAGTACATTTTTGAAATTTCGGGATTCAATTCTAAGTTACTTTCTCTTTGTAAATTCTTGTCTTTAGACAATTTAACCAAAATGGGGGAGCATTGTTAGGGAAATATATGTTTTGGTTAAATTTCTTGATGTTGTTTTTGTCCACTAGATGGCAGGATATCTTTTCCCACCAGATGGCAGAATAGTTTGTCCTCCAGATGGCAGGGTTGTTGCCCTGGATGGCTGGAGTATGTTTTTGGAAGTGGTCTCTGGTTGACTGTTGGATTTTTGATGGTTGGACTGCTCTGGGTAGTTGGTATTTGAGAGATGTGGAGCATTATGATTATTATGTTTTCCTATGCTGTGTTTTGTTCATTTTAGTTTGTCTTGTCAAGTAGGCAAGCAAATAAAGTTATTTTCAGCTGACTTGATAGTGATTAATTATGAGTTTGTTTATTCTTACCTGACCTCTGTTACAAGTATTTCATAAATATTGATTTTACACTGAAAATATTTGTAATGGAACATGGAATACCAGTATTTCATAAATATTGGCTTTATTTTGGAAACATTTGCAATGAAACACCACTGTTTCATAAATATTGGCTTTACATTAGAAATATTTGTAACGAAATGCAAATATTGCAGAAATATTCATAGCCTTGGTTAAGATATAATCAATACAAACGATATTGTTTTACTACTAGGGAACTGATGACACCAAAAAAGCAGCTATGTGATTGGGATTCTGGTAGTCAGGCACCGTTTGAATTCTATCTATATTTGAACTAATACTATTGATACATTATCTAGATAGATAATTAAAATTTAATAGTAAAAACGGTTATCTTTGTTACTGTTAAAAAAATTGACACTTACCCTCCGACGGCGTAGACAAGTCTTCCGACTGCTGCTACGCCAGCTCGAGACCTACGATGTGAGGTAGATGCGATGGGAGACCATCGGTCTGTCCGCGGGTTGTAATACTCACATTCGCAGTGGATGGCAAAGAGGGATCCACCACCTGCAAACAGTTGAACAGGAGACTTAATTGTGGACATATAATTGGCAGTTACACACGGTCCTGGAATGAAAGGAAGGACCGAATTATGGAGGTCTCTTTTTATTCCGAGAAATTCATTTTATGCACACATTTTTTTGGAATAATGATTTTTAACATCCCCATCCACACTATATATCATGATTTACAAAGAATTTATGTACAGGGTGATACAAAAGTAAAAGAAGAAAAAAAGATTCAATATTTCGAAAAGTATAAATAGTAGCACTATGCGATTTTCATAGAAATAGACAAGCGTGGAATTTTTTGATAGAAAGAAAATTCCAGCCTAGTTTAATTTTTTATTACAGTTAACACTGTGATGGTTCCAATGTTTCTGCATTTCAATATTTAAGCCATTGTGTGACAGGAATTTCAGCACAAATCCTTCTTGGGGCTCTACATTACAATATCTTGCCATGTTTGACTGCTATCCTCACTGTCACAATTCAAGCCACTTGCTGGTAAGAAATTTAACTATTCTGGAAATAAAATTTGAACTCCTCTGAAATTGTTAATACCTATTTACAAATATCTAAAGTTTTCAAGCTTACTTGAAAATATATCTAAAGAATTTTAATATGTTCGAGCAAGAACTATTTTTTTTCTTTCTTTAGCTATGGGAAGACTGTTTGAAAAAACAAGAAAATGTCTTATTACGACCGCTTGTACCAGAAAATATCAATATTTTTTTCGGGAATTTTTCATTTAAAAATGTGAATTCATACAAAATCGGTTTAAAGATATAACATTCTACAAATTTGAGGTTTACTTAAAGTTATTATCACGGGCCCGGGCAACGCTGAGCGAGTCAGCTAGTACGGAAAAAAAGTAGATTTTTAAAAATTATTTCCCTGTATTTGACAAACTCAAATTTATAAAGATTCCTTTAAACGAATATATAATAGCGTAGCGCTATTATTTTATCTCCCTCCTCGCAACCCCAAAGAAAGTAACACCAACACGATCTCACGTCAGTTTAATTTCATTAGTTTAGGCCGGGTTTGGCCTGGAAATAATGAAATCGAAGATCAACCTGGCCTGGCCTCAGCCTGCAGAAAACAAACCCTAACGAAAGAAAATCAGCCCAGACTTCTTTCGTCAGGGAAGAGAAGAAAGTATTGTTTAAATTTTTCCTTTTGAAAACCGCCAATAAAAAATTTTTGTTGAATACTTAGTATTTTTTAATTGTTAAATTTCTGTATTTTCTTTTTATGTTGGTATGTTTTGAAAGCTATTTTTCATGGGGTGTTCTGACGAAAAATTCTTAGTTTAGATTTAGAACATTCTACCTACAAAAAGCCTACGCTAGTTAGGAGACTACACTCGCAAGCTTAGCCTTTTTAAATTTCTCATTTATATTTTTAAATAATTTTTGTTTCCGTGGAGTTGCTGAAATTGGTACCTAAATGGGCCTTTTTTAAATTTTTTGATTTAGGTTGCAGTTATTTTTTTATTTATTTATTATTATTATTATTATTTTTTATGAGAATATTTTTATTTTCGTAACTGGTTCTGAAGTATAAAATAAACTGATAATAATAAAAAAAAAAATCTGCAGCAAAAATCGAAAAAGTAAAAAAAGGGGCCCGTTTAGAGATCGACCTCAGCTATCCCATGAAAAAAAAAAAATCATCTAAAAACATTGAAATCCAAACGAAAAATTTTAAAGAATATACTCATAGGCTTAAAATTAGCTTGCGAAGTCTTCTCGTGACTAGTGTAAGCTCTTAACATGCAAGTACCATTTTTATTAAAGCAATTATCCTTTCAAAAATCTTGATTTTCTACTATGTGTGCGGATCGCAAATTTCAGTTTTTAAAGTTCTAGTTCTGATTTTCTCTGCCGCGGAGAATGTAAGTTAGCAAAAGATGCAATGTGACCCGATTCTTCTTTGTTGATTTTGTAACTTACCAAGCACTCTCTTTTTTTCTCCTTTCTAATCTCTCAAAAATCCTTAATCCTCTGTAGAATTTTTTTGAAAGCCGTATGCACTATCAGTTTTGTTAGAAAAAACAAAATCGCCTCTTTTGATAAGATCGAGGAATCAAGCCAAACCTTAGAAAAGATTCTAATTCCACGTGTTATCACTTGTAACTGTGAATCCATGTTTCTTAAGCTTCTTTCTGATTTTTCTCGTTCATCAACATTCTGGTGGAAATGTTGAGAGGCGAAAAAGCGTAAAATGGTCATGGAAGCATAGGGCTTAATTTGCACCGGAGCTCAGCTCCGATACTTCTCTGTTTTAGTAAATATTGATCGGAATTCACCGTTGCTCATAAATACAGGGCTCTGGAGTCCAGTGCAATAGCGCTTCCGAAAAACCGAAGCCTAAACTACCCTTTACTTTCCTTTCCATCTTCAAGCTTTTGCATTCTTTTTTATCAAAACACTTATGTGTGACGTAATGTGTCGCACACGTAGGCGATGGAGATGAAACGGACTCAATTTTTATATCAGTTTTTGGGCTTGGGCTGGCTCAAGCTCAATCTGTCTTACATTCAAAATTTTATTTATTCATGTATAGAAAAAAAAACAACTTTTCTTTCTTAAAAATTACGTATTCTATTCTATTTAAAATCATTTTAATGCTATTTTGATCAGAATGAAGGCAAAACAAAAACCGTGTTTTTCTATTCTAGGGATATTTGCAAATTTATGCCTGGCATTGATGGCGGCCAAGTGTTGATACAGCGACACTCAAGAGACTGAACAATGAATTTGCTTTCAGTTCGATTTTCTTATGTGTCAGTAGGATAATTTTTAATTGCCTGGTTTATTTTTTTTTTTTTTTTTAGACATCTACCTGAAAAGACTATTTTTTGTTTCTAGTGAACAATCATTAGCTTGAGGTTTTTAACCTTCTATTGTGTACGAGTATAAAAATCTGATTTTTCTATTTATTTTTTATCATGAACGCTGCCCATGCTAAGGCTATGCTCTGCACATTTACGAAGTCACTTTCATTTGTAAGTAAATATAATTGCCATCTAATGTTGTTCTGATAGAAAGCAATCAAGCAGTGTTTCCCCGTTTTCTATAAAAGCATCGAATCTTTCCGATAACAGAGTCAAATTTTTAATTTAATCTGATTTTCAGGGACTCACCACAAAAGATTGTTATGCGGAAGGAATCTATTATATTTTAAGATATGCATCTTTTACAGGGAATTGAAAAACGTTGTTCCATTCTTCAGCATATAAATATTAATTTCTGTAAATTTCATTAATTTTTTCACAAAAGTGGAATAGTTGACAGCTATGCTGATAGATATTATTTAAAATTTTTATTTTGCTAAAGAAAAAAAAAATGCTTGAAATTGTGCAAATAATGTATGAAGTATAAATATGCAAATTGGAGTGATTGGGGGGGGGGGGGGCACGCTACGGTTGTTTGTACTGCATAATATTAGGGCTCATGCACTTTTTTTTGCTATAAATTAAGCCCTGCAGGGAAGTAGTAACAGTATATTCCTAGTTCTTTGAAAAAGATGAATAACTAATCTGTCGTTTCTGTCACTTCATTCATGGCATTAAGAAAATGACGCAAAACTTTCATGACATAAGGTCGGGATCCAGAAACAGCAAAAAATTCTTAAACATGCATGCTTCTGATTGGTCAAACTCATTTCGCTAACAACGAAAATTCTATCTGGATCCCGGCCATAGTTTTCTTCGATGAAATCAATGCAGAAGGATAATATAAGATTTCTAAAATGTTTTGGCGGGTTTATCGCTGTTTGGCGTAATTTGTAAATTTTAGAATTAATTAACAGTTTTTCGCTAATTAAGAATAGAAATTTTATGTTTTTAAAACTGAATTTTATAAAAGCACGTAGATTGAGTAAATATCTGTCCAAAAATGCAATCCTTACTTTTTCTGTCCATTATTTAAGTCTCTATCTCGATTGAAACATAAAGTTTGACGAAGAAAAATAATCGATCATTTTCAGTATCTCGACGTTATTTTAAAAAATCTTATATCTCTGTTTATAATTAATTTATGAAGATGAATTTGTTCTCAAATTGAAGATCTTCTTCATTAGGTTCTTCTAGTTTTGGTTTTATTATTCTTAACTGACAAATAGAGATAAGACGGGTTCAGCCCGATGCAATGAGCTCGAGTCCGAAAAGGACTCGGGCTCGATTTTTATACCAGTCTTCGGGCTCAAAAGAAATTTTTATTTATTCACAAGTTGGAAAAGTAAAAAAAAAAAAAAAAAAAAAAAAAAATTAAAACTTGCTATTTTAAAATCAAGCATGTAGTCGAAGCTCCTTAAAGTGTTTTGCAATCTTTTATAATACAATTTGAAAGATAACTGAATTGATATTGATAGAGTATAAGAAGAAACATTCTATTTGATTCTGACTGGTCGCGCGACTGCACAGTCAGTGTTAGAGACATAAAGAAGCAATGGGATATCCCCTGTCTATCCACGCTTTCTGTTTTCAGGATTACTGGGAAGCAGAACTCATATCTTTCCGCCGTAGTTGTACAATGATATTTTAAAAGAATAAAAATAGTGACTTTTGCAGATTTCTGTCAGGGGTTGGGTATAAATAAGAAATTCGCTATTTTAAACAGATTTTCGAGGGCATGAAACTTACGAAACATTTTCATGGGGGGGAGGGGCGTTTAGGATTAGAGTAGGTATGAGCAAAGACACGCACGGGGCAAAAAAGACGCACCGGCTGATTTAATATGAACGCAATGTTTTTTTCAATGTTAAACAGTAATCGGGAATTTGGCTTTAATCGTACCAATTGTGTGTTGATAACATGCGAAGAAAGTTGCATTCAGTGCAGAGAAAATTAGTTAAGTTTCAATTTTGATGTAATATTAAAAAAAAAATTCATAGGATTGTTTAGATGATAATACTATGAAAATGTCTACAAGTCCAAAAATTCTGTGAAGAACGGAAACTCTTTAGCTTCTAAATACCGAGTAGTTTACCTCGATTGCATTTCTGTAAACTTTCAGTTGGCCGGTTAAACAAAATGGGGCTTTGTTATTCAAATATATTGAATAAAATAAATCTTGACGGGGTCGTGACAAAAATAATGACGTCGAGAAGAACGGGATAAAAAAAAAAGACGGTTATATATAACATTGTAAATGTAAGAAATAAGAATCACGTAAAACAATGTAAGTAAAATTGTAATCCACTAAAAAAACTCTCTGAGGCATGTTTCTTGAAAATATCAAACTAGGAAGCTCAAATCATCTCCCATACTGTTGTTGTCTTCTTTGATCTGGAATGTTTCAGAATAAAAAACTAGACTTTTCCAGAAAATGTTTTCGAGCAACCCAGCTGCCCGAAATTAGACCAGAAACGAACCTGGATTTGTTTTTATACTGTACTAGCAGGTTATGCCCGCTGCGCTGGTCAATATTTCCAAATGAACCTTGGATTAAACTAAATGGTGAATTTGAACTTGTATTTTAAACAATATGGATCTTCAGCTTGACCTTGCTCATTACTGAAAACGATGCGAACGCCATTGCGATATAATGTTATCTTAAGCGTTGGACAAAATTTAGCAATTAAGAAGTAATTGTTTTAGTTGATTATAAACAGCGCACTTATGGTCGGGTAATGAGACCGTTATGACAACAGGAATTAATACCTCTGTAACTAATCAACATATAATGAAATCGTATATACTAACACCATTCCTAAAAGTCATGCAACAGGGCCACTTGTAACAAAATATCTTCTGTAGATTTTTTTAAAAAGGCTAAACTTTCATAATCAGGTTCACTTAATTTTTGAACTTTTACTGTTGCTCTATAACTAAGTACCCTTGAACAATATGTATACACTAAAACCTTTCCAAAATTATTACCTAACTAATTGTGGTATATCCTACGAAAGTATTATAAACAATCGGAATGAAATACAAATTTCCGTTGTAAATATATAGTAGATGATGATGATGCGATTTTGTGTAATAGAATTCATAGTAAAGTTTTCGCTTCAAACATAAACGATGCTTTCAACATTAAAGCTAATACACCAATATGTGAAGTATCCGATTACGGAAGGTTAACTTGAATTCTCATGAGCAACTACTCAAAGAAAAGTGAATATGTGGCTTTTGTGATACTTTTATGTCAGCCGGGCGCAGATAATAAATCAATAAAGATTGTTTTCATAGCATATTCTTATTTTATTATTTTCATTTAAAACACAAACCTTTCACTCATTTCATTTAAAATGCATGCCTTATACTAATTTCATTTAAAAAACTGAAAAGATAAACAATAACAGGAAATAATGCTATAATTAAAAACAAAAAAATATTTTTAATTTACATACGCAAAATGTAAGTACTGCTACTGGGAATTTTAAAAATGCTATCAGCGAGATGTGCGCACGGTTGTCATAAATGTACCCATTTTTTCTTCTTATCGAGGAGCAATTTATAAATCGCACAATATTATTCCAATTCCAATTTCTTTCATTGAGGAACCTATGACCGGAAAAAATGGAAAGAGACTCTTGTACATTCTTCGGATGACGGCATCTGACGCCATAAACCGAGTTTATATATATGAAAATAATTTTTAAGTCGTTACAAACATTGCTTTCATACTTAAATATTTTCATTGGTACTACTTGTTATCCCGTCAACCAATTTCGCCAAATTATATAAATCGCCAAACCATTCGCCAAATTATATAAATTGACTTAATCTTTATTTTAAATAACGAAATAACAAATAAATTAGTATAACATTAATAAAAATACAAATAAAACGTCGAAATTAAAATCACTTGATGACGTAAACACGTGTAGCTTGTTTAAATTCAAGTGAATTTGATATTTACGATCAACCATTATTGGCATTTAATCTTATAGTTTGACGATAGATTTTTGGTCGACGGAATATCTAAGTAGTACCTTTTCCATTTTTGTTTTATAACGCTAAATTTTCAGTAATTTTTTCCTTTTATTTTACATAAAATCACTATTTTTAAAAAAAAATTAAGATGCTTGTATTTTTATTTCAAACTCATAGAGCCGTTTTTATTTTTTAGCCAAAAGGGTTGATTTGAATTTTTTCCGTTGCTAGAGTAACGGATGTCATGATAGATATTTTGAGGTTTAGATGCCAAAGACACCGCCAAATTAGAAAAATATGAAATGTGTCATGAACTGTTGGACTTATAAAAATTTATTTGGTAGCATTCGATTCAGCATACAAAACTACATTAAAATATGCTATCATTTGACGCGTAATTTTGATATTCGATTTTTTTCCCCTCCCCGTGCAAAAACCATTAGGGATGACACTTTAGAAAATCCTTTCTTAGCAGAAGCCTATGTCATAAGAAGTATTTTTACCACGATTTTCAAGATTTTAGGTTCAGTAGTTTGCGCTGTGCGTTAATTAGTCCCCTAATCCAGACTTTATTTTATATACTATATTAGAAATGCCATTTTGCGGTGAATCGATGATCGAAAATTAGTCCAGTATCATTTGAAATATTTACATAACAGAGGAGAAAGTACGAAGAAAGACGAAGAAGAAATGACGAATTACAAAAGACTTGTAATTTTTTTTTCAAAATGTTGAATTTTTCGATAGTAATAACGTATTAAAACATAAATTTCCTTAAAAATTATCTTTATTTCCTAGATTTCGAATCTGTGAATTTTCCTATAAATGAAATTGGCGATATGACTTGAGAAAAAATGAAATAAACAATAGATACTATTTGCTTAAATAAAATGGGTAATATTCGTTGATCTGAGTTCGAGTTTATAAATATTACACGCTTTCGGAATTACGGCGAAAAACATTTTAAAAAGTATGAAATTATTTTACAATATGTATGTGTGGCAGAAATTCACACTGAAATTTAAGTATTCGATTCCATTTTTAAAATATTAACTGATATCTATATAAGTTACAATTGAATATGAAAATGTAGTCAAAAAATGATCTCTTTCAATTAAAAAAACACCATTTGTGAGAAAATCCTCAAGCTAATGTCACGCTTATGCATTTTTGGCTTAAAATCACATTGTTTGGCGACAAAAGAAAAATAAAAAATTGTAAAGAAACAAATAGTAATTACACATGTGACTCACAATTACATCTGCTTGTTTCTTGTATAAGTCACGTGATGGGACAATTAGATATAAAAAAAAAAAAGAAAAGAACAGAACAGAAAGAAAATGTCGTTAAAATTTCATCTAATCAAATTTTCAGATTCGTTTCCATATCTAACGCAAGCGATAAAGAGCCAAATATTGCGTATCAAGTGTAATATTTCTTATTAAATTAATTTTTAAGCATTACAAATATTTCTTTCAGGTTTTGATTAAATGTTTCCGTTTTTTAATATTATCACTCATTAAAACGGATTTTCTTCTTCTTTTTTTCTTTTTTTTTTTTCATTTAAATAAAATTAGTAACAGTTTTTCTTTTATTTTTCAAGGTTTAATAGTCGTTTCAATTTTTTTTATCAACGATGAATTTCGCCAAGAAATAAAATGGTAACCTTATCGCCCAAAATAACAGAATTTTCCGTCATAATTCTAAAATTAAAATTCTTATAGGTAGAATAATGTGTTTTAGCTTAAAACCTTCCCTGAAACAATACCAATCTAACGGTACAAGTTCCGTAAAAATCCATGCAGTAGAACTCGAAATCTAGGCGTTCGGAACGAAATTTCCGTTTGGATTTTATATATATAATAGATAATAGAATAGATAATAGATTATATATATATATATATATATATAATAGAATAAATAATAGGTTATGTGTTATGAACTATCTCAAAGTTTAAAACAGATCGCATTGTTAGATTTCCTAATTTCAACAATATCGCGTTATGTTAGTTCCACATTCCACCACCAGGGAGCGCACTCTATTCTTAACGAAAGCGTATTTGAACGAAACTCCTTCATGCAACCTTTCCGTAGATACATGACATGAATCGGGAGGGTGGCGGTCTTAACTAATAATTTAAGGCGACAGTGGACGTTCAAAAACATTTTCTACAGTTTTTGCTCAATGTTTTTGAAATTTAATACACATATAATTTGTGCAATAATTAAAAAAATTTCTTAATTTCATTAAAAAATATTAATATGATAATGAGTAATTAATTAATAATATGCTAATTAGTGATACAAATTAAAAATGCTCCATGCGCATTAAATTTTGTTTTAGAAACTTGTAATTTTTTTTAAGGATAGCTTTATGATATTATATGAAAAATTGGTATACATTTTAAAATTATACTCAGTACCTTGGCAGAAAAAAATTATAAACATATACTATTGATCATTTCGAATAAAATTTAATGATAAAATATTACTTTTTTACCTTTTTATGAAATAATGTACACATATTAATAGCAAGTTTTGTAATAAAGTATATCAACAACAATATTACCAAGTATTATGAAAATTGGTATAAAATTAAGACGCATGGAGCATTTTGAACTTACTCGTTTGGCGAAAATTCTCATTTTGAGAATACTGGATTTAAAGTTTTATTTTAAGTGTAGATTAACGATTGTTTACGTTAGAAAACAGCTGTATCTCTGCAAAAAATTATCGGATTTGAATAATTTTTTTTTTTTTTTTTTTGAAAGTAGAAGAGTGCCAGAACATTTTCCCCCCAAAAGCAAAAAATTGATTTTTTAATGTTTTTTGCGATTTTGAACGTCCACTGTCGCCTTAAGATAATTGCTGAAATTACTACGAAAAATATTTTAAAGGGGCCCTACGCGGGCCCCTAATAGAGTTAGAGGAAACCGGAAGACGAGAAAATAATCGCAGGGAAAAGTTTGCTTGGGTGCTTCGGAGCTACTTTTGGCGCGAGATCTAAGCTCTACGACCAATAGGAGCCCAGATATTTAAGAAAATATGAAGTAACAAAGTCCAAAATAACAGAACTTTCCGTCATACTTCTATAACTAATCTAGGTAGAATGATGTGTTATAGCTTAAAACCTTCCTTGAAACGATACCTATCTAACGGTATAAGTTCCGTAAAAATCCATGCGGTAGAACTCGAAATCTCGGCGTTCGGAACGAAATTTCCGTTTGGATTTTATATATATAACTAGCAGGCTACGCCCGCTACGCTGGTCTGTTTATCCAAACGAATCTTGAATCAAACTAAATGTATCAGTGAGTTTGAAATTGTGATTTAAAGCAAACTGGAACCTTATTGAAATGTCCTTTTGTACTGCAGAAAACGACATGAACGCCATTGTGTATTATATTTTCTAATGTGCAGACAAATTTTCCGCTATTAAGATCTCAACCCTTTTAATTGATCAATCACAGTAGGATTTGGTAAAGAATGATATTACAATATGCAATGTAATAAAACAAAACCTGAAAAATTATTTAACTAATAAAGCAAACAAACAAACTGACAAAATCCATCCAGTAAAACTTTTTTTAAAGGCCCATCTTTCATATTGGGGTCAATCTGTTTATAGAACTTTCTCCCCATAATTCTATAACTAAGGAAAGTAGAATGATACGCAATAAACTAAAACCTCCCAAACATTGTCTAATCAACAAAGCAAGTATTATCAATATACGCCATTTAGAACTTTTTGAAAAGTCTAATCTTTCATAATCGGTTTCACATGATTATGGAACTTTCCGCCTTTATTTTATGACTAAGCAACGTAGCACAATATGCAAAATACTAAAACCATATCTGAATAGGTATGGAACTAACAATGGAATTCCTATCAAAATCCGTTCTGTAGAACTTTTTAAAAATGCTAAACTTTCATAATCTGGTTCAACTGATTATAGGACTTTCCACCACATCTCTATTGTTAAGAAATGCAGAAGGGTATAATATATACTAAAACCCTGCCTGAAACATTATCTAACTAACAGTGCAAATTCAATCGAAATCCATTCTGCTGAATCTTTTAAAAAGACTAATCTTTCATAATCGGGTTCGTATGATTATCCAACTTTTAAACATAATTATATGTATAAGCAACATACAAGGATATGTTATATGCCAAAATCTTCCCTGAAAAAGTATATAACTATCATTTCGATTCTCATCAAAATCAAGTCAGGTGAGCCCAAGTTATATGCAGCCGGGACGAATTTCCCATTTGCATTTTACTTTCGTATATATAGTAGAAGCAGAAGTAAATAGATCGATAAGAATATTGAATCTTAAAATTTATGAAACTAAGTTATTCCTCGTTGTCTTTGCTGAATAATTTTAAAGACTTTTCAGTCGTCGAGTATTGAGATTTACAATTATGTCTGCAACAATTGTATTTCATTTTGAGCCAAAACATTCTCGGTAAAATGAGCATATTTGGTGTGGGTTATATTATAAAATATTTTTTTTTAAATCGCCATTTAAACTACGCACATGAAATTCTAAGTGTCTCTTAGCACTGCAGTAAACGTTTCGCTTTTTAATCAGTAAAAAATGAAGTTATAACTTAATTTTATTTAATAATAAAAAATACTTTTAATTTAAAAAAACAGTTAATTAAATTTTTTTGCAGTGTTACGATTGAATAATGATTAAAGCCAAAAGAAATTCGCATTCAATAAATAGCAAGCCACAATGTTTGGCACAGTTTGCAATTAAATTTGGTACTTTTCCACTATAGGCGCCTTGGCGTTTTTTTAAATAGCTTGGCGCAATTCGGACATCAGAAAGAGAGATTTATTGCTAATTGATATAAACAGTTAAGAAAACCAACTTGATGAAATTTTTGTTTGTTTATATGTGTATATTATTAATGTTTTTTACATACAAATTACGGTACTACTACTTAGTTATCCCGTCGATCAAAAATCTATCGCCAAACTATAAGATTAAATGCCAATAATGGTTGATCATAAATGTCACATACACTTGACTTTAAGCAAGTTACACGTATTTACGACATCAAGTGATTTTTATTTCGACGTTATAGTTTTATTTTTATTAATTTTATACTAATTTATTTGTTCTTTCGTTATTTAAAATAAAAATTATGTCAATTTGTATAATTTGGCGATTTATATAATTTAGCGAAATTGTTCAACAGGATAACTAAGTAGTACCCAAATTACTGCTGTTTCTATATAAAATTAGATAAATAGCATCTTTATGTTAAATAAATTATGTAAACATAGAAAAAAATGCTTGTGTATATGAAATGAAACAGCGAATTGGTTGACAGAAAATATGTTGCCAAATTTCCTTCCCCGCCAATGCTATTTTCTCTATTTCGCCAAGATACCTATACTGGAAAAGTACCAAAATATGTTTGCACGTTTAGGATTGAAATAAATGGCGCAATAGCGTACATTTTGGTATGGTGTTGGTATATCGTAAATGTAGCAAAATGTCTCCAAAAAACTATTTCTCAAATTTCGCCAATTCTCTGTAAATTCGGTTACAGAATTGGTTCGCTTTAAAACACAGAATCAATTTTAACCTTTTCCTAAGTTAATTGTGCGTCGAACCACACCCGGTAACATACGCCATTTTTCTGTAGGCTCAATTATGTAACTTATCTGTACCCGATATGCCAATTGTCTCTGGACTCGATTACGTAATTTATCTCCTTAATTAAGGCATATTTTAAAACTACACCTACTTTCCAATTTTCCTGATTTTAGATCAATGGGTATTGTTAAATGTTATAAAGCTTCGGGCAATTCGGGCTTCAGAAAGTGAGATTTGTGACCAAATGATATGAACAGCTGTGAAAACAAATAAAATGAACTTTTATGCTTTTTAAAATATGTATTCCTATATATAAACCTTTTATTTATGAATATTAATATTTTTGTTATTTATATACAATTTACTTCTGTTTTTATATAAAAAGAGATAAGTGTCTTCTTTATAGTAAATAAATTCTATAATTATTGAACAGAAAATATGCATTAAAACTTTCCTTTTCTCTCCAAACCCATTTCTTCCACTTCGCAAAGGAAAAATTTGAAAATTACAGAATTTACCCCCTTGCACTATGACTAAACAGTGTCGAACAATACATTATATACTAAAACTATCTCTGAAAAATTGCCAAACTAACAATGCAAATTCTATCAAAAACCGTTTATTATAACTTTTTTTAAAGGCTAAATTGTGATAATTGAGTTCACCAGATTATAGAATTTTCCCCAAAACTGTATGGCTAAGCAACGTAGAAGGACATGGTTTATACTGAAATCTTTCCTTGAAAATTATCTAATTACAGTCCAAGTTCCATCGAAACACATTCAGCAGAATCTTTTATAAAGGCTAATTTTTCATTATTAGGTTCATCTCATAAAAGAACTTTAAACCATAATGCGATTCCAAGCAACGTAGAACGACGTGTTACGTACTAAAACCTTCCCCGAAAAATTACCTATCTAACAGTGTAAGTTCAGCAAAACCCAAGTTCTAAGCAGCCGGAATGAAATTTCCATTTGAATTACATATATATATATATATATATATATATATATATATATATATATATATAAGTAGAATTAGATTTTTCAAAAAATGCAGTCGTCTACTTGAAAAATAACCAATATTGAAAATGTCTCTCAAACCGAAGCCACGCTTGTGCATTTTTGGCTTAAAATTAAATTGTTTGGCTATAAAATGAAATCGTAAATAAACAGACAATATGAAACTCACAAGTACCGTCATTTTTATAATTACATCTGCTAGTTTCTTCTGAAAGTCACATGATGGATGAGTTAAATAAAATAAAAAGTAAATTATAAAAAAAAATCTAAAACAAAAACAAAATTGTCACTCAGATATTATCTTATCAGATTTGCTGATGCATTTTTTTTAACCTGACGCAAGCGATAAATTGCCAGATATAGTTTAAAACTGCAATCTTTCATATTGAATAAATTTTTAAGCATTAAAACATTACCTTTCATTTTTAAATTCGATATTGTCGTTTTATAATATTGCCACTCGTCAAAACTATTTTTCTTTTCTCTTTTTTTTTCTTTAAACAAAATTAATAAAAGTTTTCTTCCGATATGTACAGCCATTTCAATACGAATACCATATCAACGAAATTTATCGCCAATAAAATAACAGTAACCCTTTCGCCCAAAATAACACAACTTTCCGTCATAATTCTATAACTATTCTAGGTAGAATGATGTGTTATAACTTAACACATCATTCAACCTGAAACAATACCTATCTAACGGTATAAGTTCTATCAAAATCCATGCAGTAGAACTCGAAATCTTGGCGTTCGGAACGAAATTTCCGTTAGGATTTTATATATATAATAGATAATAGAATAGATAATAGATTTTATATATATAATAGAATAGATAATAGATTATGTGTTATGAACTATCTCAAAGTTTAAAACAGATCGCATTGTTAGATTTCCTAATTTTAACAATATCGCGTTATGTTAGTTCCACATTCCACCACCAGGGAGCGCACTCTATTCCTAACGAAAGCGTATCTGAACGAAACTCCTTCATGCAACCTTTCCGTAGATACATGAATCGGGAGGGTGGCGGTCTTAACCAATAATTTAAGATAATTGCTGAAATTACTACGAAAAATATTTTAAAGGGCTGTACGCGGGCCCCTAATAGAGTTAGAGGAAATCGGAAGACGGCAAAATAATCGCGGGGAAAAGTTTGCTTGGGTGCTTCGGAGCTACTTTTGGCGCGAGATCTAAGCTCTACGACCAATAGGAGCCCAGATATTTAAGGAAATATGAAGTAACAAAGACCAAAATAATAGAATTTTCGGTAATAATTCTATAACTAATCTAGGTAGAATGATGTGTTATAGCTTAAAACCTTCCCTGGAACGATACCTATCTAACGGTATAAGTTTCGTAAAAAATCCATGCGGTAGAACTCGAAATCTCGGCGTTCGGAACGAAATTTCCGTTTGGATTTTATATATATAATAGATAATAGAATAGATGATCCTCTGCATTTAATTATTTGTGTACGTAATTGCCGCAAGGGGTGCGGTGCGTATCTGTGTGTGGAGAGGGGGGGAGGTAATTCTCCCCTTCCAGGACTTTCAAAATTAATTTACTTAATTTTATTTTCCTCTTGTGATATTGAAAATAAAATTTGTAAAATAATTTTGCCCCTTTCTGAATTTTGCTTTGCTGCATCGACTTCATGCAACTTTCAAATCAGATATCTCGCTTGATAATTTTTCAGGTGATTTCAGTGCAAATATCCATGTTCTGATTGCATAAAACCTCTGGAATCTTGAGACATTTAGACAAGTTGGACCAATGATTATTAATCTTTAGATTCCATGTACCCTTTAATTCCTCCTTGTTTCCGACACACTCCGGTATTTCGGATTGAAGTTATGGATGTTCCAAGACAGACACCAGTTTATTAAATTACTAGCCATAGACATATTTCCTTTTCGAGTGGCCATGGAATAATTTATATGTTTGTTAATTTCCCTTATTTGACTTATTTTAGATTTTGAAGAGTCCACCCCCTCCTTTGAGAGTCGGCATCCAGCGGCTGTGCCGTGAATGCCTTGCCGTAAATCAGACCTTGTTCATCATAATCTATACTTCTATACTCCTATTATAAAGAGGAAAAAATTGTTTATTTGTCGGAGGTAAGCTCTGGAACTACCGAACCGATTCCAAAAGTAATGGTATCAAAATTATGGTGTTAGACCAACTTAGAACATAGGCTATATTTTATGTCGGTGCCACTACCCAAAGGGGGTGCAGGAGCAAAAAACGTTCTAAAAACGCGATTTTTGCGTTACTAAAGGGCCTAGAAATATGAAATTTGGAATATTAGTTACTTATAAGATATAAATGATGTGTAAGAACAGTTCTTAAACAATTCGAAATTTAAAAGGGGTGAAAATGCACAAAAAGCGTTCTAAAAAACGTTCTAAATGGTAGTTTCTACACAATCTCAGGAAATAATAAACCGATTTAAAAAATATTGGTGTCATAATGATGGTGACAACGCTTGCTCCAAGATAGGCTATGTTTTATGTCGGTGTCACTACCCCAAAGGAGGTGTAGGAGCCAAAATCGTTCTAAAAATGCGATTTTAGCGTTACTGAAGGGCCTAGAAATATGAAATTTTGAATATTAGTTAGATATAAGATATAAATGATGTCTAACAACAGTTCTTAAACAATTCGAAATTTGAAAGGGGAGAAAATGCGCAAAACGCGTTCTAAAAAACGTTCTAAATGGTAGTTTCTACACAATCTCAGGAAATAACAAACCGATTTAAAAAATATTGTTGTCATAATGATGGTGACAACGCTTGCTCCAAGATAGGCTATGTTTTATGTCGGTGTCACTACCCCAAAGGGGGTGTAGGAGCAAAAAACGTTCTAAAAATGCGATTTTAGCGTTACTGAAGGGCCTAAAAATAGGAAATTTTGAATATTAGTTAGATATAAGATATAAATGATGTCTAAGAACAGTTCTTAAACAATTCGAAATTTGAAAGGGGTAAAAATGCGCAAAAAGCATTCTAAAAAATTTCTAAATGGTAGTTTGTACACAATCTCAGGAAATACCAAACCGATCTAAAAAATAATGGCGTCAAAATGATGGTGACAACCCTTGCTCCAACATAGGCGATGTTTTATGTTGGTGCTACTACCCCAAAGGGGGTGCAGGAGAAAAACGTTGTAAATTGCGGCTTTAGCGTTACGGAAGGACCTAGAATCGTGAAATTTGGAATGGTAGTTAGTTATAAGATATCAATGATCTCTAAGGACATTTCCTAAAAAAAATCGAAATTTAAAAGGGGGTCAAAATGCGCAAAAAGCGTTGTAAAAAATTCTAAATTGCGATTTCTATGCAATCTCAGGAAGTACTGAACCGATTTCAAATATAATGGAGTAAAAGTGATGGTGAGAGATCTTGCTCCCAGATAGGCTATGTTTTATATCTGTTTCCACTACCCCTGAGGAGATGCAGGAGCAAAATGCGCGAAAAGCGTTCTAAAAACGTTTTAAATGCCGATTTGTCGGCAATATCTCTGGAAGAATGAATCTTATTTCAAACGTAATGGTAGGAAATTGATGCTGACAGCTTCTGCTCTAACATAGACGCTATTTTGTGTCGGTATGACTATCACTTGCAGGAGCTAAAAAGCGTTCTAAATTTCGATTTTTGTGATCGGTAGGGGCTAGCAACTTAAAATTAGGCAAGGTGCATATTTATTAGGTATAAATGATTTTTAAGAACAGTTTCGAAAAAATTGGAAATTTAAAAAGGGGTGAATATGCGCGAAAATCGACCTAAAAACGTTCTAAATTGCGATTTCTACTCAATCTAAGGAAATACCAAAGCTATTTCGCGTTAAAATGGTAGTGACAACCCTTGCTCCAACATAGGCTACAATTTATGTCGGTGCCACTACCTCTGAAGGGGGTGCAGGAGCAAAAAAAGTTCGAAATTATGATTTTTGCTGTTATTGAAGGGCCGAGATACATTGAATTTGGCATGGTAGTTACTTATTAGGTATAAATGATCTCTAAGAACATTTCTTTAAAAATTCTAAATTTAAAAGGGGTGAAAATACGCAAAAAGCCTTCTAAAAAACGTTCTAAATGCGATTTTTACGCAATCTCTAGAAATACCAAACTGATTTAAAAATAATGGTGTCAAAATGATGGCCACAACCCTTGCTTAAACATACTCCAAATTTTATGTCGGTGCCACTATCCCTAAAAGGGGTTCAGGAGTAAAAAAACGTTAGAAAATGCGATTTTTGTGTCACTGAAGGGCCTAGAAACAGGAAATTTGGAATGGCAGTTACGTATAAGATATCAATGTTCTCTAAGAACATTTCTTAAAAAATTCGAAATTTAAAAGGGGTGAAAATGCGCGAAAAGGGTTCTAAAAAACGTTCTAAATGTCGATTTCTACGCGATCTCTGAAAGTACCCAACCGATTTCAAAAGTGATGTTTGGAAATTGATGATGACAGCCCTTGCTCCAATATAGGATCTACTTTATGTGGGCGTCACTACCACCTTGCGGTTGTATTTAAAAAAAACGTTCAAAATTGTGATTTTTGTGATACTGAAGGGGCTAGCCACTTGAAATTTGGCATGGTAATTACTTATGGGATGTAAATGCTCTCTTTTGAAGAGTTCCTTAAAATTTTAAAATTTAACCCCCTCACTGACAAGCCCGTGTTAATACGTTCACTAAGCTCCAGGTTTCACTGCAATACAAGCAATATTTAAAGTAATATAATTCTATTGATTTAATCTATTTTTAATACATTGACCAATGATTAATATTTCCAAGGATTGAATTCATATTCGTTATTAAGTTTTTTTTTATAAAATGTTCAAAGAATCATTTTTTTTAACATTTAAAACAAAATGCAGAGAAAACAACATTACAATTTTGCCCTTTTCCAAGACAGTCGGAGGGTTAAATGGGGCGAAAATAAGCTAAAAGCGTTCTAAAAACGTTCTAAATAGCAATTTCTACGCAATCTCAGGAAATATAAATCGATATCAGAAGTAATGGTTTTAAATTGATGGTGACAGTCCCCACTCCATCATTGCCTATATTTTACGTTGTTGTCACTACCACCTGGGGGTTACAGGAGCAAAAAATGTTCTAAATTGCGTTTTTTGTGTTAAAGAGGTGGGTCTAACATTTTAAGTTTGGAATGGTAATTACTTCAAAGATGCAAATGCTTTCTAAGAATTGTCAAAAGAAAATTCCAAATTTAAAAGTATGAAGCGTTCTATAAGCGTTCTAAATTAGAGATTTTCATGCAATCGTATGAAATACGAAACCGATTTCAAACATAATAGTTACAAATTGGTGGTGATAGAACCTGCTCAAACATAAGCTTTATTTTATGTCGGTGCCAAAACTCCTAGAGGGTTGCAGGAGCAAAAAACTTTCTAAATTGCGATTTCTGCGGTACTGAAGAGGCTAGAGACTTTAAATATAGGACGGTAGTTACTTATAAAATATAAATGTCCTCTAAGAACAATCGAAAATAAATTCAAAATTAAAAAGGGGTGAAGCGAAGGGAAGGATCGAAAAGCATCCTAAAAGAGTCCTATATTACGATTTCTCTAGAATCTCAGGAAATAATAAACCGCTTACAGAAGTTATTGGTTGCGAATAAAGAGTGATAGTCCCTGATCTTACACGGGCTATATTTTATGCCGGTGTCACTACCACCTGGTTGGCAGGAACAACAAGAAAGCCTTTAAAAGCATCGAAATTCCATTTTCTATAGAATATTAGGAAATACCAACCGATTTCAAGGTTAATGATGGCAAATTAATAGTGACAGTTTCTGTTTCAACATTTTTTGAGACATTCTATTTCAACTCTGTTTCGGCATTTTACGTTGGTGCCACTAACACCAGAGTGGTGGTAGACTGTTAAACGAGAAGCTTGGAATTTGAAATTCCTGCTCGGTCTGAAAAGTGATCTCGCACTTGAGAGTTGCTGAATGTGAGTGTTTCGAGTGTTTCTGGAATGTAGTCCTACTTAGTCAGGCGCAATCGAACCTGTGCTGATAGTATGTTTGATTCGCTTGCATAAAAACTGCTGAGCGCCAGCGTGATGTTAGACTGAGTTTTTAATCGCACTTTAGATAAATAACTGGTATATAGAGAGCGTATACGCTTGTAAAATCAGTCTACCTGCTTGCGATGTCCAAGTGTAAGCGCTGGATTTTTACATATTTTGATCTCTCTACAGAGCCTGCATTTGATAGCAATGTACAGGAATATCTTGTATATGGTAGAGAGACTTGCCCGTATACGGGTCGCGAACATCTCCAAGGCTTTGTTTGTTTTAAGAATAGAAGAAATCTCTGCACAGTTAAGCGCTGGATTCCTGGTGCTCATTTTCAACGAGCTAAAGGAACTGTGGCAGAGGCTTCGTCGTAGTGTAAAAAGCATGGTGATTTCACCGAATTTGGCTCTATTCCAGCAGATACGCGAAAAGTTAATGCATTTATAGACGTACTCGATATGGCTGAGCGCGGTGAGATCACCCCCATTAAGGCCGATTATCAGGGGCTCTATATCCGCTACAAGACGTGTTTACACTCTTGTCAGCTTTTTAACAACGACTTCCTGTGGAGTCTGGATTTGCGGTCCGCCCCGGATCGGCAAGGATTACGCTGTGAGGCATTTTAGTTCTTTGTTTATTAAAAGTTTGAACAAATGGTGGGATGGATACGTCAACCAAGACTATGTTCTGATAGCTGACGTAGGCACTTCCCACTGTGTCTGGCTTGCCAGTTGTTTGAAAATTTGGGCTGATATGTACCCCTGGAGCGCGGAAATTAAAAGGGGTACTATTCTTATAAGGGCAAGCGCATTATTGTAACTTCTAATTTTCAAATGCAAGACTGCTTCACAGGCATTACCTTAGACGCACTTCGGACTAGATTTAGTATATACGACTTCTTCGGCTCTGAACATTATATACAGAGAGATTCAGACCCCCGCCAAACAACACTGTGCTGCACATGTTGATAAAGCACGAAGGTTTGAATCTGAATGCGAGTGCCACCTCACACAATGAAGAGGTGGAGGAGGGTGAGGTGGTGGAGCAGAAAGAGCGTAGTTCCAAATCTATTGTCCATGTTGAGTCTCGTACTGTAGTCGTCCGATCCAGATCTCCTGTTCCTGGCTGTTCCCATTGGCCCGTATCTGAGATTCCAAGTTTGAATGCCGATCTGGACAGCGAGGACGACTTCTTGCCTAGCCTGAAGCGTACTAAATAGCTTGGAGATGTTTGCCCAGTGCTTGCACGGTAATATACCAGTTTTTGTACAATGCCTGCTTTTTTCTCGAGAAAAAAAATGTAAATATCTATAATTCCTGTAAATAGTAAATGTGTTAAGATGGTTTCTAAAAAATTCAAAACTTCAAATAAATACTGAAATGAGCGTATAAAATGATCATAAAAGTCTCAAAATATTTTCTCAATTATCATTTATTTGGAATTAGCTTTAGTTCTTCTTATTAATTAAAATCTCATTTCAGTCTATTGCACTTTTTTAATGAAGTTTAGTCAAACGGTGGCTTAATTTGTAATTTTTGAATTATTCCAAAAAGTGTTCTTCTAATAAAAATGCAGCAATAAAAATGTTCTTCATGGAAATATCACTTGGCATATTTCAACTATTACGCGAGCAAAGCCGCGTGGTTTGCTAGTTTCTATATAAAACGACTAATTTTCGTATTGTTATATGCAATATTTTTTGCAAGTTAAGCCAAGAGAGTGAAAAAGTTACAATTAATTTTTTTTTTAATAGAAAGATTTAAAAGTACATTATCTGGTCAGACAGAACTCTATTCGAAGCGAGTTGATCTAAATATTCATGTTCAAACTATTCTAGTATCTTATTGAGAGTTTTAGTGCACTTATCTATAAATAATATACATCTTTAACGGCACAAATCTACATTTAATAATGTATAAAGTACATAAGTACGTATTGGCGCCGTAGAACGACACGCCATAGCAACACATTTAAGAATCTATCAACAAAAATCACTTCTTTTCGGTTCAGAACTAGAAAGTTCGAATGGCACATGGCACTAGCTAAATGGGTGTTTGCGAATTAGCCCGAACATCCCGCAAGGCGTTGGACGGAAATCCAACATTATCATAAAAGGTCAAAGGTACAACTCAAATGAAGTTCCTACGTAATATACCTGTAGAGGTCTTGAAATCGATGACGCAAACAAGTCTATCATCATGTTTATGAGTTTTCAGATTTATAGCTAATTTCCAGTCTATAAACTTTTCATTTCCTTCCTTCAACAAGACAAATTGACCAACTTCAAGATTTTGCGAGGACTTTTTCCATTTACTGTGATCTTTCTGTTCATTTAAGCATTCACGACTCCAGCGCTGCTAAAACTTCATTTTTAATCTTTCAACCAGTGTCCACCAAGAGAAAAAAGTTGAGGAATCTAGAAAAGCATTATTTTCAGGAATATTTTAAGGAGGACCTTCAATAAGGAAATGACCAGGTGTCTGTGGTTGTAAATCAGTAGTATATGCAGACAAGATTATCAACGAACGTGAATTCATAACTACCTTGATTTGCGTCACAAGTGTTGTCAGTTCTTCAAAATCTAAGATAGAAGATTTAGTTATCTTCTATCGTTTTAAGTTAGACTTTGTTATAAAAGGGTCATTTAAATCCACACGCGTCTTCTCAGACGGTCTAGATTATACAATTCTGCCACTTGGCAAGTCGCCCATTATTTATGGATTAGTTTGATGTTTTGTTCGAAGACAAGCCACACACCTATTTATAACTGGCCTTATTTGGCTTTGACCAGATGGAATCCAATATATGGTATCTTAGTAAAGATAACACCGCAGATGGTATCTCAATAAAGAGAGAGTTTTCTGAGCACCTGAATGTAGGAACTTTTTATGATAATATTCAATCAATAGTTCAGTGAAATAGTGTGGCTTTGGTAAAAGCATTTGGCGTTTCAGAGTTTCTGATACATTAGAAAAATTCAGTCTTCCACCGATACTTAACAGTTCATCTGCATCTGAAAATACATTTAAATTCAAGATCTTACTGTTGTTTGGTAGAGACTGTTTTCGTTTTAAACATCAAATTTCAGTTTGAAATGCAGGATTTCGCAGTCTTTATTATCTTCTTGGTCGCATTCTGTAATTCCGAAGTACCTAAATAGTCATGTTTCCTAATTATTGGTTCCAATTTACAGTTATTCAAAAATCTCAGGTACCGTGCAGTAATTCTTATTAATATGATAAAAGAAGAATATCGATAATTAAATCAACGCTTCCTTGATTTTTTATCTACGTTAGTTGATTTTACAGCAGTGTTTTTCTTTAGTTCTAACTAATCTTTAACTTCAGAAAGATTTAATTTATCGAATGAATTTTCCAATTTTAACCAGAGAGATCTGTCTTGCTTTAACTATTGGGAACCTTCCACCGAAGATGGTTACTTTTCAACTATGAAAATTTCCAACCTCTAGTATTTAATATAAGGAAAACATACATAAAAATACTGCCACCTCTTTGACAATATTCTTGTTTTTTTCTCTCAGTTTATTCACATGGCAGTAATGAATTCATGAAGTGGTCTGGAATATTTAAGATTTTGTTACTATCAATTGTCTAAACGTGCAAATTCTCTCATGGAGATAAATTTCTGACTTTAACACTACACATGAGTTCTGACAAATTCTAAAATAGAGGAAAATTTTACAAAGGATGGGGGGGGGAGGGGGGGGAGACCTTCGCAGTCCCCTCCACCCCCTAAAAAGGTGCTGCGGACCACAATTTAAGAATAGCTGAGATAGACCATAGTGTAAAAAACATTTACATGCATTGCATTCTTACCTATTGCGAAGAGATAGGGTCTGAGTCCCTCTGGTTTCCTGTGCGTTGTTCTGATAGATACCATATTGTTTCTCTGCTCCGGCAATAAGTGGTATTTCATCGCTTCGATGAGCAGATCTTTACCTTCTTGGCTGCCCTGTAAGAGGGGTTCTTCAGCCACTTGTGCTAACAAGAAGTCCCTTCCCGTTAATGGAAGACGGACATGGTGTAAAAGCTAAAAACAAGGAAAGAAAAAAAGTACTTCATTAGATAAAATTTTGTATCGACTTGCTAATATTATTCCGTAAGATGTACTACTGTCCAAAATTAAAGTCGAAAACTAAAAACCAGTGATATTAGAAAAAACAATTATTTTTCTCTTTTTTTCCCGATGAAATTTGGCAGACAAGTGTCTCATACTAGCATGAATGAAACATGAGATAGCGACATAACAAGATTAAAGAAAAGTAAAACTTTCATAATATTACACAGTAGATAAAAATCATCAAAACATAACGCATCATATCCCACAGCAGGCCGGCTAATATGTAATGTGGCCACCCCACACAGATATACAGGTCGTGCAACGAGTTCTTTTACTGTTAATGAAGTTGTCGATGACAGCTTGTGGCAGCAAATCTCCATCATTTAAAAGCGCGGATTTTATGTTCTGGAGGGTCCAGGGACGGAGCTGGAGTCGTGCCACGGATCTGTAGAGTACCCCAAACATAGTCATTGGAATCAAATTGAGGCGATCTTGCAATTCATACGACGAATATTCTCCTCCTTAAGAAAATCTTCGATTCATTGTATGATGTGGCAGCAGGACTTGGCCCATGTCTTCATTACTGTCGAGATTAGTACACAAACCGATTCTTGACTAATCTTCTGGAGAGAAAAAGCGCATCCCATCATTGATTCGTTCACAGAACCTTGTTTGAACTGGTATCATGTTGGACATTCTAACTCCACTATACGTCTTCGATATGAGTACTGTCACTGCACAGCGGTATAGGGATGAGATCCTTGAACTTCATTTCAGACTTCTATGGGAAGTTGCTAATTCAGATTTCATTTTTATATACGATAATACGAAGCTATACAAAACGCAAATTCCCAATGATTTTCTTGACGAAGAGAGTATTCGACATATAGATTTGCCCGCTATGTCACTGGGCGTTAACCCTAATGAGCCCATTGTTTGGGATGCTCTAGATCTATTGAATGGCGTGGCACGATGAGCCCTCTAATAGGATCCTCCAGGACTTAAAATCCGCGCTTTTGGGTGAGCATGATTTTTTACCACAAGCTGTCATCAACAAGCTCATGAACAGTATGAGGGCTCGTTGTAGGATTGGTATAGCTGCGCTTGGTAATTTATTCCTGAAAATAATGAGCACTTCTTACTTTTCCAAGATATCTGTCCCTTGTCGTGGCATCATGCCGTATCCAGGTAACGATGGCCTTATATACAATTTCTTCGGATACCACATTTAATTGATCACTGGCTATAAGATCACGCACCTGAAAAAAGAAAATGAAATCATTTAGAAAAGCAAAAATATTTGTTAACTACACTCTCTAAAAACATTTTCCGTCAACAAACTGAACTAATATGTTGTAGACATCACAAAACTTTCTTCTATACTACTATATATATAATAGCGCTAAGTGTATAACAGTTCCGGAGTGAACTCATCCGGATCCCGATAATCGCGCTCATCCTCGGAAAAAAATATCGCAGCCATGTTAGGCTTAAACATTCCAATCACGTGAATAAGGCAAACGTTCGACTTATAATAATCCATGTTGTATCACATCTATTCTTCTTCATTTTCTCTAAAAGCTTCAAAAACTACACAATTATAATGATTTAAGTTCTAATTTTTAAATATCCAGTTACCAACAACAGATTATTGATAGAGACAAACGAATACCGTTGCCATTCATAAGCACAAATTCCAAATCTAGAAACAAATGAACGACTCTTTGATCGTTTCATTAAAAAAAAAAAAATACCGTTTAACATCCGATTCTGCTCTTAAAATATTTGTAAAAGCATATTAAAACCTTTAAATATTTTGAAATGCGTTTTCCACTTTTACATACATACCGACTTATGTTTTGTGAAAAAACGGAGTTAATTATTTTATATAAACAAAACAGCAGTTCCATGTATGAACTACGCTTTATTTCAACGTTGTTTTGACGCCATCTCTCGGCAATGAATATAAATGATGGAACTTTTGACTAAAATTATAGTTTTTTATTTTAAAAAAAAGTACAGGACGTTATGATGTAATTCGAGATCATTTTTTAAATGTTTTCGTTATGTAATTTTAAAATTTCGTTCAATATAAATAAAATGGAAATTTCTTTTGTTATAATACCTTTGATAGAATTTAAATTTTGTTTTATTAATTTTTTAAGAGGTTAACATTTATCCGCTTTTTTAAGAATTTTGTTTGCATTATAAATAATATATATATTTATATATTTCCCAGGTGTTATGAAATATAAGATGTCATCATGATTGCATGAGGAAATTATTTTTTCACATTCTCTTACTAAATTACAATTTTATTTTCACTCCAAAGTTATGCTCAAATTTTACAGTGTTAAAAATCAAAACTTTATCTGCATTGATATAATTAATATATGTAGTACATAGCATTGCTTTGTAACGGGTGTCCCCAAAATGACTGATGGATTTTATAATTCAATATCTTCCAAACATATATTTAAAAAAATTCTTGCAGGAGGGTTATGTATAATGTCAGGAGCTTTTGTACTGTGATTCTTGATTTTAGTTCGAATTTCAAACAATAGATGGCGCGGAGAGCAATAGGTGCTCAATCAAGGCCCGACTTTTAGTACTTCGTGATCCATTCAATACATTTTAATCTTCTTTTTTCGCATGGAAGAAGAGAGAGGCCGAAAAATCGAGCCTGAATTTAGCGGTTATTGCTTGGAGCGCCATCTATCGATGCTATTTGTAACTAAAACTGAGGATCGCAGCATAAAAACTCCTGCCATCTTACATAACCCTGCTGCAAGAATTTTTTAATATCTGTCACCGTTTGCAAGTTATTGAATTTTAAAATCCATCAGTCATTTTTGGGACACCCGGTATATTCCTTACATATTAATTACATTTGGTAAGAAATATAAGTTTTATTTTCAATGCAAGTAAATTTCAAATGGATATAAGCTAAGCTCTTAAACATTGATAAAATTAAATTAAAATTTTACGAAAGAAATAATAAAAATAATTTTGATTTTGTCATATTCGACAATTAGCCCAGTGGTAGGGGAGCAAAAAAAGGCCGAATTCGGAATTAATTAGGGGAGAGCTGGAAATTGTTTTAATCCCTTCAGTTTAGGTCTAAAATGAACGTACTATGTTTTCTTCCTCGTACTTGGGTGAATGTTAGAAAATATGTACATATTTATTTTCGAGAAACACGTTTTCTTTAGTTTTTTTAACAATATCTCAAAACAGCTAACTCTATAAAAAACATTGTCAATACAAATGTTGTAGAGCTTAAAATTCTGAATAAAATGAGTACCATCATTAATATTTTTGTTCAACATTGAGGTCGCAATTCTATTTCAAAATTTTGCCTTAATCGCTAATCAATAGCTCGAAGCCAGGAGAGACCAAGTTAACTTAATAATATCTCAAAATAGGTAACTCTATCAAAAACATTGATTAGTACAAAAGTTATGGAGCTTAAAATTCTGAGTAAAATGAGTACCTACACTTAATATTTTTGTTCAATATTAAGGCCGCAATTTGAGATATTGTTAAGTCAACTTGGTCTCTCCTGGCTTCAAGCTCTTGATTTGAAAATTTTTGAAATAGAATTGCGACCTTAATGTTGAACAAAAATATTAATGATGGTACTCATTTTATTCAGAATTTTAAGCTCTACAACATTTGTATTGACAATGTTTTTTATAGAAAGAAAGAATTTATAGGAAAAATTTATAGGAAGAAAACATAGTACGTTCATTTTAGACCTAAACTGAAGGGATTAAAACAATTTTCAGTTTTCTCCAAATTAATTCTGAGTTCATCCTCCTGATCATGGGCCTAAAACTTTAAAGTAGAATTGTGACCTTAATGTTCAACAAAAATATTAAGTATAGGTACTCATTTTACTCAGAATTTTAAGCTATACAACATTTGTATTGACAATGTTTTTTATAGAGTTAGCTGTTTTGAGATATTGTTAAGGAAACTAAAAAAACGTGTTTTTCGAAAATAAATATGTACATATTTTCTAACCTTCACCCAAGTACGAGGAAGAAAACATAGCACGTTCATTTTAGACCTAAACTGAAGGGATTAAAACAATTTACAGTTTTCTCCTAATTAATTCTGAAGTCATCCCCCTGATGACGTGTCTAAAATTTTGAAGTAGAATTGTAACCTTAATATTCAACATAAGTATTGTGTGTAGGTACTCATTCTACTCAGAATTTTAAGCAATACAGTATTTGTATTGACAATGTTTTTGACAGAGTTAGCTGTTTTGAGATATTGTTATAGTATGCAAAAAAACCGTGTTTTTTTACTATAATTCTATACATATTTCCTAACGCTCACCTAGTACGAGGGGGAAAACATAGCATATTCATTCTAGACCTAAACAGAAGGGATTAAAACAATTTCCAGCTTTCCCCTAATTAATTCCGAATTCAACTTCCTAACCACTGGGCTAAATACAAACCCTTCAATAATAAAACCTTCATTCTGTTTGTTTGTATGAAATCTTATGAAAATGAAACGCAAATCAACATTCCGTCATTTTTGAAGGAGGTGATATACTAGCTGCAATATAATTTAATAGCATTGTTACACGTTTAAGTACGAAGTATAGTGCATTTCTTTAAATTTAACCCTCTAGTGCATGATTTTTTATTTTTCCTTTAAAAAATATATTTGATTCCTTAATAGGCATACATTAAAGTAAAAATACTAAAAAAAGTATCACATGGGTGCCAAATGGCAACACCATGCATTAAGCATATTCTAAGCATATTCTACGATATTTCTCTGGTCTTTTTTCTATTAATTGTCGGGTGGCATTTTGCAGCACGGAGTTTTGTTTTTTCTAATTATTTTAAGGCACGAAATTACTTTTGAATTTAAAAGTGTCATCATGTTCACTGCTGTTTAACAATATCAAAATACAGTTCATGATTTATAGGTTCAACAACTGGATGAGTTAGTTTAGCATTGACTCAAACGCTAACCTCCAAGCCAAGTCCACCTGGCAGAGTGGTTGTATTTTTTTCGCAATAAATATCAAAATTGTATGCAAATCTTGATACTCCTGCGAAAAATAACAAGTTAAAACCACATTTATGGGAGTTTTTTTTGGGGGGGGGAGGGGGTGGATATACTGCTTCATATGGTGACGAGCCTTTGGCGCACTTATTTGCTCATAAACACAGGGAGATTTTTTGATGGGAATGGATAAGAATTTCCGGAACAGATGTTATATATTCCCGCGACCGCCATCTTGGATTTTTTCTTGGCGTGGAAAGCCCTTTTGCGTCAAGTAGTAAATGTCGCCAAACAGTGATTTATGTGCATATTAGGCTCCACTGGGTTGCCAGAACACGCCAATCGTCGGGGTTGTCTTATTGATAAACGCCAACAAAAAATCGCCAAGAAATCCAAGATGGCGGCCGCGGGAATATATAACATCTAAGCCGAATTTCCATTCAGGGTACCGACTATTGGTCTCAACTTGAATAACGTATCTTTCCCATTAGACAATGTATTATCGTTCAGATGGGAAAATTGTCGTATATCGTATACTTTCAAATGTATTCAAGATCATAGTGCGACTACCTGGTGATACACTAATGACAGGGTTCCCAAACAATCTTATGATTTTAAAGTTTGCCACGCTACTCGAGATACAAATCTTTAGATACTTTTTTATATCTTTCGAGCCTTTATTGAGTGGCTTTTTAGCATGTTTTAAAACCCTATACAGGCTTATTTGTTGAGAGATGGGCTCGAAACGTACTGGGTGAAAAAATACAAAAAATATTTATATGCTGTTTTTAATGATAAAACACTTTCAGGCAGAGAAACATCTCCAATAATCTTTATCCAAGTAGGATCTGGCTAAAGAGTCTGAAGCTTCCACTTTTTTCTGTTTACGTTTACTTGGCTGCTTTTGTTTTGATGTAGATGGAATATTCACTATCCCAACGTTTGCATCAAAATTCTAGGCAGTTTCATTAGCTGATTTATCTGCTTGTAAATCACAATCAGTCTCATCATAAGTGTCTGAACCTTTTTTGAACAAAAGGTTTGGATCAAAAGGTGGATCATCACCCCTGTCATTGTAAGAAATGTTCCTTTCACCAGACAATCGAATCCAAATTTACTCTGTTAATATTTTTTTTTTTTTTTGTATCTTTGCTTTAAAATATATGTTGAACATGATGAAGCTCTATCAGAAGAAATTTTCTGATGAAAAAATAGACAAAAAAGCAAGACGAAACAATCAACAAATTCATTGAACTGAATACTAAAAATGTAAATAAAAGCGGAACTCAATTCATGGTGTTGCCAAATAGCAACAAACGTATACTCGCATGCATTCAATATTTGTTGCAAAAAACCTTACTGAAAATTATTTAAAATCACTTTTAAAAGCATATTCTTTTGAAAATATTTTTTTCAAATGAAATTTTGCATTTTAAATATTTTTATTTGTGTTAGAAATCCATCTATGGCTAGGATAATGGAAGGCGTCAAAAGTTCCTTTTTATTTGTAACTGATAAACAACTATTATCACCTACTAGCCACCTCTGGCGACCAGTTTGGTCTCCCTTAAATGTATGCTATGCATTGCAACATGTTACTTTTATTCATAATTTAACTTATATGCTTAAGTCTTCGCCAAATCGAGATATTCTGATAGAAAACTCAAGAACACTTCGCGATCATCGCAGCATTTCGATATTTTTAGTTGAGTTGTATTTTTTTTTCCGAAAACTGCTTAGTTTACTTAGACATTTATGCTTCTTGTTCGCTTGCTTATCAGTTGCAATACGTTCACTAATGAGGAGATTTTAAAACCTATTAAGTAATCTTCCGTAATTGGGTCCCTAGCCAAATGACGTATTTTAGCTAATAGGATTTAGTCACTGAAATTTTTTGTGAAAAGACTTTAATAATACCCACAGTTACATTAAGACAATATTATGTTAATAATATCTTTTTAGAGTTGTTCGCCAATATCCCGTCGATCACTTCCTATGAAAAAAAAGAACTATCGCCAAACTATTCGCCAAACGCCCAATAAAATAAATGGGCACCTTCAGTTAAAACGGTTGAAACGGTTGTCTATTGTACTAATGCATCATCACATTTAATATCATGACGTCCCCGTTAATTGACGTAATTGATATTTTAATGAGAGAAAAACTAATAAATCTGTAAAACATCGTTAAAAATACAGATGAATGTCGAATTAAAAATCACTTCTTGACGTAACAAACACGTGAACGAATCTGACGTCAAGTGAATGTGACGTCAAGATCATTCATTTTTGTTAAGTGCTTAATTATTGTTTTGTGTAATTTTAGATTGCTTCAATATTAGTTACCATTTTTAATGCTCTTATTTTACAAAAGTGTATTAAATCACTGCTTTGAATGCGATATTGACAAAGGTAAATATGATTGGCTATTGGCACGGATAATACATAAATATCAAATTATTTGACTATGCGATTTGAAATGCCATTCATTAAATATTATTACATGAGCTGGGTTTGTTTTTTTGAAGAAAATATCGTGAAAGAAGTTGAATTGTATAGCAGTTTACCTAACAGAATGAGATGCTGAGCTTTGATTGGCTTAAAGGCGTGAATTATTTTTGCACAAAATTCATTGTTGGAGAGCTTGCTGTGTGAATGATTACCTCCATAAATTAATATTTTTTTCGCTCAATGAAGAACGAATATTTTGTGTTTACTTTGGTAAAAACAGATATTGGACTGTCAATGTCATTTCAATTGAAGTTATCTCAGAATAAATAGATATTTGAATGTAGCTAATCTCTCAAACATTATAATTTTTTGAATACGACCTTTCTAAAAGTGTAACTTTTATGCAGTTTTATCCTGTTGCAAACTGTTGATGACAGCCAAATGCTTTGCGCTTTATAATAATAATCTATATAATATTTGGCGACGTATCACCTGCGCCTGGCTAACATTAAAGTACTAAATTGGCCGCTTGGCATATAAAAAGGGAAGCGGGTAGCCCTGAACTATTGATGACAGTCACATGACTTAGGCTTTTATTATATAGACTAGCCGCCCTTGGCGACCAGTTTGGTCTCCTTTAAATCTATGCTAAGCATTGTAACATGCTACTTTTATTCATAATTTAATTTACTTGCTCAATCCTTCGCCAAATCGAAATATTCTGATACAGAAATCATGAACTCGGTATTTTTATGTTAGCCGAGTGTAGGTGATAAATCGTCAAACATTGTACCCGTCGTATTTTTTCTTTTATTAATTTCATTTAAAATATAATACTTTCATTCATTTTATTTAAAATACATAACTTTAATTTAAAACTGAATTACTTAAAATTTATGACTCTCAATTTTTTCTTATTTCTATTCTTTTTTTTTTTTTTTTTTTTTTTTAAGAAAAGAAAAGAAAAGAAAGGTAATAAATAATACTCTAAACTACGACATTTAATTTCAACATCAAAGCTTTGTTTTAATTTACCTCGTGAAAAATTGTTTATGATTGTCGCATGAGATAAACTATTATAATACTGATGATATGATGGCGATGGAACAATATTTGGCGATTTATCACCTGCGCCCGGCTAACATTAAATTACCAAATTTTCTGTTTGGCATATAAAAAGTGAAACGATCAACCCGGAACTATTGATGACAGTCACATGACTTAGGCTATTATTATAGAGATGTTATTTTTAATGTACTAAACCTAAGTATTGGGTCAAAATGAATACATAAAGCATAAAGTTATCAAGAGGCAACGGTAAATAAACGATAAGGAGAGAAAATTTAATTTGTTGCCAATTGGCAACTGTATGCACTAGAGGGTTAATTTGGAGCAAGACTTCCTTATCATACTGTGATCAACGAATAACAAAGCACAGTTCAACAGCACTCCCATTTTGGGTATTAAAATACAAAGTAGGAAAAACTTCAAAAACAAAATTTGGTGCATTTCTACCGAATAGGTATTGATAAACAGTTGCAATGTTTATCACAAAAATTAAAATGGCAGGGCAGCTACTGAGTGAACAAAGCTAATGTTGAAGCAACATAATTTTTAATAAATATTTTGTGAATTAAAATTTTTATATATTAAAAATTTGCTGAAATACCATTCCATGGATGCCAAAATATAGCATCACAGAAATAGAAAAAAAAAAAAAAAAAAAAAAAAACACCAGCATGGCAGCCCTGCACCTCTGTTGAATGAACAAAGTCCTAATTAACCCTTAAATGCATAGGGTAGAATGCGTTCCCGAAATTTCATAATTCAGAGAATCGGAATTCATACCAGAAAATGTAAATGGTAAATTTCGGTTTATTTAATAACGAAATGGCTGTTATTAAATGGGGTGAACTTTTCTTTTTTATTTTTCTGGTGAAAATACGGAATATATGAATAAAAAATCCAATAAATAGGGAACAATTATTGTATCAAAAACGATACCATATGCATTTAACCCCTTGAAGGGCACCGGTATATGTTATATACCACTTAAATTTAATTCCCAAATGCCACATTCACACCACAATTTAGGAATTCAATTTTATTTTATATAATGCACGCGAAGAAAAGCTTTTACTTAGTTTCATATAAAGTTGTTTATAAATACCGGTGCCAATCAATCATTTTAACATTTTAGCAACATAAGTGCTTTGCCCCTGAAGGGGTTAAGGGTTAAATCAATCTATTTTAATAAATATCTTGCATATAAAATTTGGTGAAATGCTATCCCTTAGAATAGGGATGCACAACCTGTGGCCCGGGATGGGTTAACAAGTGGCCCTCGAATATCGTCAATTTAAAATTGGCAAAAATTGCAATTTTTTACCATAGGTTGCAGGAAAAAATCGTGAATTTCATCAATTTGCCGCGGAAAGCAATTGCAAATTTCATCAGTCAGTTAAAAATCGCGAATTTCAATAATCACCTATCCGATACCATTTGTATCAATATAGAAAATTCCCGAGTTGCTAATTTCGTCAGTCGTTAGTCGAAATATACCTCGAATTTCATCGATCGGGCGCGAAAAATTGCGTTTTTTGTCGGTCAAGTGTGAAAATTGCGCGAATTTTGTTGATAAAGCACGGGAAAATCCTGAGTTTCGTCAGTTTATCGCGATAAAAAGTCGCGAATTTCGACAATTTGCCCGGGAAAATTGCAAATTTCGTCAGTCAATTAAGAACTGCGAATTTCGTTGACTGAGCGCGGAAAAGTCGAGTTTCGTCGATCGAGTGCGGTAAAATCAAGAGTTTTGTCGATCACGCGTGGAAAGGTCGAGTGTTTCGTCAGTTTATCGTAAGAAAAAGTCGTGAATTTCGCAAATCTGCCGCGGGAAAATTACAAATTTCGTCAATCATTTAAGATATGCGAATTTTGCCGATAGGGCGCGGAAATATCCCGAGTTTTGTCGATTGGATGCGGAAAAATCGCAAGTTTTGTCGATCGGTCGTTGAAAAATTGTGAATTTCTTTGATCGTGAACGGAAAAATCGCGAATTTCGTTGATCGACTGCAGAAAAATCGTGAGTTTCGTCAGTTTATCGCGAGAATAAGTCGCGAATTTTGCCAATTTGCCAAGGGTTTCAGTCAGTTAAGAATCGCGAATTTTGTTGACTGGGCGCGGAAAAATCGTAAATTCCGTTGATAAGGCGTGGAAAAATCGCGCATTTTGTCGATCAGACGCGGGAAAATCTAAAATGTTGTTGGATCGGTTGCAGAAATAATGAGAGTTTCGTCAATTTAACTTCGTTCATAAAGTTCGCATTTTTTTTCGGCACTAGCCACTTTCATGCATATGTTTGTTTTTTAGCACTTTTAATAAAGCAAAACTTAATTCTCCCGAACAAAGTCAAGGAATATTTTCTCCCCTTGAAAATAATCTTTGCTGTATCTTTGTTATATATACAAACATAAACTTTTGATACATCCTTGCCAACTGAACTGGGTATGGTATGTTGACTGAGTAGGAGAATCTAAAGGGGTAAAATTGCCACTCCTCTGAAACCATGTTTTTTTATAGGCCACAGAACTCCCCACCTCTCCGAAATAGAATTATCTCTGTGTAACTGATGTGCCCTCGACAACCCAGGCATTTTCGTAAGTGGCCCTTCTTTTAAAAAGGTTGTGCACCCCTACCTTAGAAGCTGAGGTGTAGCTATAACATACATCATCGAAAGCAGAGTACAGCAGTGCCACCAATTGAGCAGAATATACTTAAATCTAATCAGTACCAATTTATTTCAAGATCTAACTGAATACGAAATTTGATAAAATTTTATGCCATAGATGCCGTGGATAACAGGGCATAGCAGCCCCATCTGTTGGGCTATATAGACCATAACCTTATCCATAACAATATGTGCCAAGGTCTAACTGAATATGACGTTTGAAGAAATTCCAGCCATTTGTTTTTGAGAAGTGCATTTGTTTTTGAGATAGAGCGTTGACAAACTTTGTGTCACACACATACAGACAGATATTTTTCAAAATTAGTCAAATCGTGAAATCCCTAGTGATTTCATGGAATTTCCTTGAAATCGCGCAGTTTTGATTGGATAGTTTGATGTCAATTTTAATTTTGATTGATTTAATTTTGATTTTTCTGATTTAAGGGAAAATGTACAAATCAAAATCAAAAAATTTCGATCATAATAAACGGGAAAATGTGTATTTAAATACGGTTTTTCTTATGGAGTGTACGTGATATTTCGTAAAAAATACCCTGTATCAATTTTAGTTCATAATATATAGTTTTAAAATTGTTATTTCTAATGGTAAGAAATAGGCTAAAAAAGATTAAAAAAAATAACAATAATAATATTAATAATAAAAAAACGCATTGAGTTCTTACATAGCGTCTCACACATGCTTCATAGTACTTATGGGCCGCGATCCAGATGGATTTTGAGCTGTTAGCGAAACGCGATTGAGCAATCAGAAGCTTGCATTTTTGCAAACTTTTCGCGCTCTTAAGCAATCAAATTTTCTGATTGGTCAATCGTGTTTCGCTAACAGCACAAAATCTATCTGGATCCCGACCATTGTGTTGTCTGAAAAGTTTTTTATGAAAAAGAATGTTCCCCCTAATGGAAGATGGAGCAATGCTACTCTACGCTAGAGTGCCTTTATACGTAACAGAGTGTCTGCACATGCACAAGGATAGGGCGCATGCTCAGACGGAAGTTTCTGACCAAACTATGGCAACCCACAATGCAGATCTTGGCAATAATCTCCTGAAGGAGAGTAAGATCAAAATCTTTTGAAAAATTTAAAAAAAATTTAACTTTTTAAGCTTTACCCTTTTTAATCTTCATAAGTTTATCAATTTTTTAAAACTCAATAAGTTTTTAAAATAAAAAATCTGAGGCTGACCCTCTAAAAATTGACTATGTCCCTGAATATTAAAACATATCTGTTCACTTTAGAGTAATTTTATTTATCAAAGCTCAAAGTAGAGACATAGGCACAGAGCGCATGCTCATTGCTCAGCTTTCAAGTTTTTGTTCAAACTGTTGAAATCCCCATTAAAGATACTAGGGGATCGTACCCGGGCTTCCCGGGTTACAGAATATAGGTGAAAACATTTTTTCTTTATTGAAAACTAATAATTTTTTTTATCTGCAATAAACTTTTTAGATCACCCACTTACATTAA
The DNA here is from genome assembly GCA_963932465.1 of Maratus speciosus. Lineage (NCBI taxonomy): Eukaryota > Metazoa > Arthropoda > Arachnida > Araneae > Salticidae > Maratus > Maratus speciosus. Next base: position 326,153,305 of record OZ010795.1, on the reverse strand, counting down.
AAAAGCATTTTTCAGATGAAAAATACGAATTATACAATCAAATAAATTTTTGAAATTTATCAAAAGCGATATTTTCTTATTAGCCGTATGATAAGAGTTATTTGATCAAGATTTTGCTACTTACGGCATCCTTTTATATTCTGATAATTTCAGAGTTTATACATGTCAGTTAAACTTGTGTTCTATTTATATTATTTTATTTATTTATTCATAGGGAAGTTTCTTTTTAATGGATATTAGCCGTAAGAAAATTATTAAGTCTTTATTTTGTTTTAAGGGCAAACGAATTAAACTTTCGTAATCGAGTTACGCCTGATATAGATAAATTTAAAAATATTTCATGCTTCAAAATTGTGTTTAAAACCATAGACAATCAGCAAGCTGAGATGAACTTTGCAAACAAATTCCATTTGAATAAAAAAATGCAATTTAACAAATTACAACGACCATTTGGAAAATGATTTTTTCAAAGACTAAAATTTAAGACATAAAAAATCGCACGGAGTTGATCATACATTACGTACGCCATGGATTAGATTTTTCGGTACTGTAAATTTTTAAACTTCGGCGGAGCTAGTCATACATTACGTACGCCATGGATTAAACATTAATATTCCTGCACCCATTTTAAATGAAATTTCATTTTTAATCTTCTAAACATCCCACAATATTACTTTTTATACCGTCGTATAAAGAAAAAAATGCACTTTTAATTGCAATTTGTTTGAAAGCTGTATCTCAATTTGTTTCTGAGTTATTATTATTTTTTTTTGTAGTTTTTATTACTTTTTTTTGTAGTTTTTATTACTTTTTTGTCATAGTGGCAACAGAAGTACCCATCTCTGTTGAAAGTAAAGGGGAAATACAGATTACTGTATAGACCAATCAGAAAACGAATAAAATGTGGATTCAACTAATAAAAAGCTTCAGATATATTCGTGATTTCCTACTTTGACCGAGGACAATAACCATTTTTTCAAATGGTTAGATAAAATCCTATTTGGTGATCTAAATGTTTAAATTGCACGATTACAAATATGTTACATTTGTGTTTTTATAATATTATTCTTTTATTTGTTTATAAAAGAAGTATTAATTTCGTTAACTTGTCTTTCACAAATAAGTTTGATTTGCGTTTTTTCAATATTTTTATTTTATTTGTTTATAAAGGAAGTATTAATTTCGTTATGCAAAAGTAGTCAGAAACAAATGCTAAACAATGTTTGTTGCTTTATGTGCAAAATGTTTTTATTATGTATTAAAACTGGCACGTGATAAGATAAACCTTTAAAAAAAATCATGCTTAAAAATTATTTTTGAAAACATAATACATCAGTCAATTAACATACAGTTTTTAATCAACTTGCATTTGAAAGTAAATGTTTTCCTATGCGACAAAAATTGAAAATGTATGATGGTCAGAAGATTAAAAAATTGCAGTAGCGAAAATTTCAAGACCGAAATTTGATCGTGAAGTGTTGTCATTCGCAAAATGACGCCAGCGTTACGCACAGATACGTTTGTTCTTTATAATATAGATACTTAATCAGTAAAATATAATAAAGATCAGTTTTTAGGATGTAGTTATCAGTTGAGGCTCTTATGCTTGGTATTCCGGAATGAAAAACAGCAATTTTCACCTTCTCAAAGGTTGTATAAGCACTTCTCATATCCATATTCATCATTTTTTAAAAAATTATATTTTATTTGATCATTTTAAAATCATTTTAACTCAAAACATTTTTATCAGAAAATGGCATGAATAAAGATAAAAATACCTAATTATTTCTCTCTTGTCTACAATAATGAAAGCTATCTAATTTTCACCATTTTGAAGAAATTTCATAAAATGCTTTTAAAATTAAAATATAAAAGTGGGGACATTAAAAAACACAGATAGTGCGATGACATCTACAAATGAACAGCTTTCAGTTACAAAAAATATTAGTAAAATTGGTTCAGCAGAGAGATCATAGCAAATGACTAAAAAACACACTTGTGATTTAAATATATAGATTATATAAAATTATGAAAAATTAAATTCAGCAAATTATGTTATTTTGATAAAATTATAGTAGAATATCCTAAAGAATAGCATTAAAATTATATTATTCGAGAGAAATTTTGACAAAAACTTCAGGAACATGATATTATTTTAAACCTCGAATTATTTGTTTGCCTATCTAAATCGGCGAAGGAAATCCATCCAGGCCAGAATCATCAATTTCTGTAATATAAATTGCTATTATTTGCATGCCACCTCTCTTTTATAAAGACACTCTAAATTTTTGTAAAACATTGCGTTTTATCAGTGTGTGATTTCGATTACATTATTTTCAAAAGTGATTTCAAAGCAGTTGGGCTGTGAAAATGACGCACTTCTACAAAATATAACTCAGTTTTAAGAATTAAAATACACGATTTTTTATAAAATGACGTCATTTGCATCCGCTAAAGCAATCCACTTTTATAATCAAGTCTTAAACTTCGTCTATAGAGAAGTATGCATATGACGTCATTATCACAGAATAACTGACAATATTCTTGACATAACCCGTATTTTAATTTCAACTTTTTTTTCAGGTTTTTTGAGAAAATGGCAACAAAAAGATACAATAATCTCCTGTTTTCGACTGTTTTCCGTTTACTTTCAATAGAAATGGGGTACTTTTGTTGCCACGATTAGAAAAATTGTATTAAAAACTACAAAAAAATTAATATCTCAAAAATAAATTAAGATACAGCTTTCAAACAAACTGCATTTAAAAGAGCATTTTTTTCCTTATTCGACGGTGTAAAAATTTAAAATGTGCGATGTTTAGAAGTTTAAAAGTTTGTAGTAGAGAAAATTGCAAAACCAAAATTTTATTTCAAATTTCAAAGTGTTGCCATTCGCAAAATGACGTATGCGTTACGCACAGATATGTTTGTCCTTTATAATATAGATAGATAGCACATATTGCAAATTTTTGAGGATTTTCAGCGCTACTAATTACCGATCTGTTGCATAGACACACGGAAAAATCCTTATAAAACTTACACTCGTTCACAATTTTAGTAACGGTGTTTGCGATGCCTGTTTCTGGTATTATAATTACCAAGACTTCCTTATCATATATCTTATATATGATAAGGATATATGATAAGGGAGTCTTGGTAATTACAATAGAAAACTTCGCGAGATAGGCAATTTCCTTCTCCTTTAATTTTAATGGGTATACTATTTGTAGGGTCAGAAACTATTCCTTCACCTTTTGTTGTCGACAGAAAGCGTGCCGGGAGGCATCTTTTGCTCTGGGAGACCGGAGAATAAGGACGAGAGCCGAGTAAAAATGTCTCTCTTGCGGTCCTGTTATAAGTAGAGAGTATTTGGTGATATGGTGTAACCCCCATTTTTATACTCTGTTTTTATTACTATTATTATCTATTATTCCAGTTAATCGTTTGGTGCTAGGTATATTCAAAATTGTATACGAGATTCTTTATTGGTGACTCAATATTCTGCATACAGCATCATAAACACTATTACTCTCCACCTCAAAATTATAATTAAAAAACCCGTCAAAGCAGCACGTAATATTCCTTAATGGAGTCTAGGTGTAAACTATTCAACAGGCTTCTTTGGCTTGGTGCACGTGCGTCATGAATATTATCTAAAGCCAGTCTTAAACATAGCATCATGCATATGTCATGCGCATGCATCATGATATATATATATCATAGATATATATATCATAGATGCATATATATCATAGATATATATGCATTTATCATAGATATATATAAGCATGCGCATGCGTCATGCATATATATCTAAATCCTCTTTTGAATATAGCACTACTCAAGCACGGGAAGCAATGTTTAATTGTAAATTATCGCTAATTAACAGAAATTAAGATCACAAAAACTGAATTTCATGCATTTATAGACTAAAATCTTCGATTTAAGATCAAAATAGAATAAATTGATGCATTAATTTTCTTTTACGGGTGTCGAAAAAATCAGTCTTGAGATTTGAATGCACCTAATTCTGCTTTTACACGACTATAGGTTTAATACCAGTTGAAAATTGAACGTCAGTATTTTTAAATAATAATATTCGCCATATTTAATCGAAAGATTGAACAAGACGAAGATTCTTATTAAAAATAGTAATATTCAATGTCCGTAAACCATTATATCTAATAGCCGTGTAAAAACAGAATTAGGTGTATCTAGATTGGGGCAACTGGAGCGATAAATATTTGGAGCGATTCAATGTGATTATATATCCCGGTCTCCCTCTCAAAAATAAAAAAAATCGCAGTTAGAGTAGAAATAACGGAAGAAAAGTATTTGTCTTACCTCGCAGAAAGGCAGAAGGAGGAACTCTTCTGTGAGGGCGACCTCCTGAAAATTCTGGAGTGCATATTTGTGAGATTTCCGGAGCAGCTCCTCGCATGAGTGGGCGTCTGCGAAACTCCTGATCCCGAGGCAGTTGGAGGGGTGCAGCTGTCGGAGCAGGAACTTGCAACACGCCTCTCTCACGCTTTGCACCTGAAGAAGACTGGCCACTGGTAGTAGAACCTGACAGAGCGATAAACAGACCATATTAACTTATAAAATCGAACTGCTAACAATACAAGCACATATAAAGTATTATACATGGTTAGTCTCAATGATCCACCGGGTTTCAAAACACTGTGTATTGAAAGGTATACGACCTACAAAGACGGGTGATACATGACAAGATACATACATTCACCAAGTTTAAATGCCCGCCATGTGGCTCGCGAGCACGCTCAATGGCAGGCCTGTGGCGCCACTGTACAAAAAGCGGCAATAGTAGTCTGGGTGATATTCCTCTGTTACCATCCCCCCCAGGTCGCCAGATCTCACGCCATGTGATTTCTTCCTGTGAGGTTATGTAAAGAACAAAGTTTATGTACCCCCTAAGCAAACAACGATGCAGGAGTTGCAGGGACGCATCACTGCTGTTGTAGCGGACATTGATAGAAACATGCTATTATGGAAACGTATGGACGAAACCGGATTAACGTTGGGATGTGTGCCGGGTAACTAAGGGTGCACACATTGAACATTTGTAGTATATACCAAAAACTTGAGTGTATGTATGTTTTCCTGTATCACCCATCTTTGTACGTCGCACAGTGGGGTATTTCACAAATCTGGGCGGCCAAAATTATTTTTTTCTTTTAAATTTATTTAAACGCTTAAAGTAGTAAATAAATGCACTTTTTGAAATAAATATTGTTTAATAACTTAAAAATCATGGATGTTTTGCAACTTCGTACTGATTTTTATTGATCAAAATTAGTTTATAAAATAAATGATATTTATGATAAACAGTATTATAAAATAAATGATAATTATGATAAATAGTATTATAAAATAAATGATAATTATGATAAATAGTATTATAAAATAAATGATAATTATGATAAAAATATTATAAAATAAATGATAATCATGATAAATAGTATTATAAAATAAATGATAATTATGATAAAAAATGGAATAATATATTGAATAATTGAATAAATTATAAAAACAGATTATTAATGATAAGAACAATTAGTTTGTAAATCACCAAGGTGGGATCTTTTAATCAGATGATAATTCAGAATCGTAATCTGTTTCGTCTTTAATCGTAATGCATTGTGGGCGACATTGGATACCATTTATATAAATGCACGTAGAGCTCTACTGTTTTTTCTGTATATTCCTTAAATTTATCAAGGTGAATTTTGTGGCCACTGGATATGATTTCGAGAATAACTTTAAATCGATATATTAAATTTTCATCAATGCCCCATTTATATATAAGAATTAATGCACTTCTTTCATCTTCTTTTAAACTTTCCAAAACTTCTTTCAAATAAATGAATAATCGTCTCACTGTTAAATTAAGTAAATCTTGAATATTAATTTCAGCGCAAGTTTCAGCAATTTTAAAAGACTCTTTGTCTGGATAGCAATCAATTTTAGACCACTGTAGAAGACAAGGGTATGCATATTTTTGATATCGTCTTATAATTTCGTATTGATTCCTTGAAAAGTTAGCTTCGACAAATAATGATAACACTTACAAATGTGATATTTGTGTTTTCTTTTCCGTCTGCTGAGTTCTCAAATATTTTGTTGCTTTTTTATTTTGTTGCTCGCATTGGTGAACATGTTAATGCCTTCAGAACATGGGCAGCATCCCTCTTCCCTGAGGTTTCTAACTTTATCTGAGCGGCATGTCTAAGTACTTCCACATCAGTCGAGCTCCTCAAACTTTCAGACTTTCTCCACTTTGACCTGTCACTTAATTCAGTGAAAGCTTTTGCTGGCCTTCCTGGTCGATTTATTTTTCTTGAAATTTCTACTGTACCTTCAAGCCATTCCTTATTATTTTCTCAAATTTATCTAACATATAATGGGCTTCGATCCATTTGCTCTTGAACTGAGATTAAAATTGGGAGAAATTGTGCTTCAGGTTTTAAATTTCATCATCATTAAAATTATCGCTAATAAGAAGGTAAGTTTCAAAATAATTTAATCTATGATTAATGTTTGGCAAATTCTGCTGTTGCATAATGTTTAAAAATTCTTTTGGGGTCATTAGTCTGACATTCAAAGGCCCTAAATAAAAATAAATACAAAATATGAAAAAAAAGAATGCATAATAATTATATGCAATTTAGATAGATAACATCATTTTATCCCTTATTTTAAAAAAAATCTCACAATCTTTCGCTAACTTTTAACAAAAACATATGGAAAATTTCCTCGACTTATTTTTTAGATAAACAAATGTTAATAGCGAGCAATAAATTATTTCAATTTTATGAAAAGTGCTTAACAATGATAAAAGGGAATGAATACATTACTTTAAAGCAATTTTTTTTTTAAATTATATAAATTTAATTTCAATCAGAATGACTGAAAAATAAACAAATGCGATCACTTTCTAATCAATCACAACAATTTTTTTCCTATTAAAATTTATATGATAAATATCAGTTAAAAATCAATATATAGTAATTTTGTATGCTTACTCAGAATTTTGGAAGCCCATATTTATATCGCCTTCATTTTAAAAAGGGGACGAAGGGGGAACTACTTTAAACGAAAACACAAGTAGAAGGGTGTATATTTATTGGTACAACAAGTAACTTTGCTTGGAAATGTTTGGAAATATAACTTAACCCTTCGTGAATTGGGAAACAAGGGAAAAAATAATAGAAAAATATGCATTATTTTAAATTGATTTTGTAAATACTAAAACTATTTCTTTCTCAATTCAAAGTTTAAAAAAATAATGATACATACCTGCCTCTTCACAATCCATAACGATTAAATTTTAAATATTTCCAAAACTAAAGTTATTCCCATTCAAAAATAGAAAATCACAATGAAGAACAATTTGGCACTCATGCACTTAACGCAACACTCCAGTTTCAACTGATAGCAGGAGGTCATCGTTCACTTAAAGGAGATAAAAATTGCATCACGTGATTCCCCAATGATTCAGTTTCAACTTATATCCATCCGTTCGATCCTGCGTTGTACTTTATGAAATCGACTTTTGGCCGGCCAGATTCTTCAAATACCCCACAGTGCGTCGTATAGTTGTCAATAAACAGTTTTTTCAAACCCGATGAATCATTTAGGCTAATTCTGTACAGTTAGGCACCGTTTATGTTTCATGAAAAATCAATTCTAAAGAAGTTTAAAAGAAAACAGTAAAATTGAGTATTAACATCGACATAGTAATAAATAAGAAGAGGTCAAATTTAATGATTGACACAGAAAACGAAAACTTTTTTCCTAATTTTGTAAAATTCTTAAGGCGAAAGCAAGGTGTTGGTCGTTCCGGTTCCATTCATCTATGATTCTTAAGTGGCAAGATTGCCTGCAGTTCAAAGTTCTTGTTCCAGAGTGCTGCCAACTAACTATACATGGTTGTCACTACACATTTAAAAAGTTTTCTTTGTGTGTGTGCGTATGTCACCCTTTATTGGATTCTAATGTTATTAAGTATAAAACGATTTGTTTAAAACGATTAAGGTAAATTATTAATTAAATTTAATTTGATTAAGCGAATTTACAAAACTTTTTAAAACCCTTTCATGCTACTCAGTTTTTTACAAAAAAAAAAAAATCGCTTCCTTTGTATGTCTCATAGTTGCCAATCTCTCGATTTTTTGGATACCAGTAAAATCTTACAAAAACGTTCGCTTTATTTAATTGCATAAATTGTGCGATTGTATAAAGCAAGTATTTTAGAATAAAAATATTGGTATGAAAAAAATCGGGAGGTTGGCAACTATGATGTCTAAATTTAGAAAAGAAAGAAAACCTGGGCGAAAGCGAAATTTCTTATTGGAAAATGAATTTGACTCAAATGTATTTTGAGTCAAAATGTGCGAGAGCAAGTCAAAAAATTGCCGCAATTGACGAGAATTTTGAATTAACAAAATACATTTTTAAAAAACTTAATGACAACATTGGAAATGTTAAAGTCCTATTAAACGGGGCATCAAAGCTGCCGCTACTTTCCGTTGATACAATGTTAACCTATGGCTTCAAAAAGAGTAGCTCATTTTTTTTCATTTGTAAAAGAGCAATGTCGCTCCAAACAGCCAATGAAATCTCAGTCAAAACATGACGTCAATTTTCCAAGCACTCCATTGGCTTAATCCCTTGAAGGGCGGTACTATATTATAAATACCACTTAAATTTAATCCCCAAATCCCAAATGGCACCAGAATTTCGGGATAAAATATGGCTTTTATAATGTTCCTGAGGAAAACCTTTTACTTCCTTATTTTCAAATAATTTTCTTCGTAAATCCTGGTGTCATTCAATCATTTCAACATTTTAAGCAACAGAAGTATTTTGCTCCGGAAAGGATTAATAGGACCATTGTTCGTTGTGTTGCTGCAATTTTTATCGGTTCAAATTTTCAATCACATATGCTAGGAACTCCAAATGTTTCCGATTTTTGCACGTAATCTGAAAGGGTTAATCTGTGGATGTGATTAAAGATTAATTGGGTGTACCGTCCAAATTGCAACTTCTTGGAGTATGTCAGTGTGATGTAGCAATCGCATTTATTATTTATTTTTTAAATTGTAATGCAGCATTATTATCTCATGTTTTAAACTATTTATTTTTGACACAAAACATCGTTCAAATCGCTTTTTTCTTTCCTTTTTACCGTATGTAACAGAACGTTTTGATTTCAGATTTTTCCCCCTCTTCCTGATCTATTTTTAGAACCAGGGTGTGTTGCAAGTGACGTCGACCGCGTCATATTGGGGTGTGTCTTCGCTTGGCGAATTAGAGCTTCATTCTCTCCTTGTAAAGTTTCGTTTCTCTTTTCTCTGTTTTCATACGATTTAATCATAATACGTAAATTTAATTTTAACAAATAGATTTAAATCATTTCTGGAAGTAGTTTTGTGGACCCCTTTTATGTAGTATATATATCAATGCAGCCAGTTTTTTAAAAGATTTTAAGATCGGATCAGATTTTAAGATTTACGAAAATATGTATTATTTTTGACAATGTGACTTGTCGTTTGAATTTCGGGCCTTTGCGCCTAAATTCAAAGAGCGATGTTTTTCAATAGCTGTTATCTCGATGTCTGAAAGTTTGTCTTCGGTCTTTGTTTTTTTTTAAGTTAACGCATGTTTGATTTCGGACTTTTTGTTGTCAAGGCCTTCTTTAAAAAGTGATTTTAACCAGCATGCAGTTTTATCATGGAATTACTTCCAAGTTTTAATAATTCTACGTGGAACGTTCTTCGAATGTGTACAGTGACCTACTTCTCCTAATTGCCTTCCACCTCTCAAGTGAAACAACGAATAAAGACGATTTTTTATAACTGCTGTCTCTTCAATGTGTCTAACCGTTCTCATCATTAAGTAAGAATGTTATATTTATTTATTCATCCTTCTTCCTATTTTATTCACGGCAACTTTTTAAATTTACTTTGTCACATTTGGTTTCCGTGACAAAAAAGAACATTTCGGCGTTGTTGCTTTTTTATTACAACGTAATGCCTTAAATAATAACTTAATGACTGTATTTTGTTGCCGTAATTTTGACGATTGATGCATTTTTTTTAAAGAAGATTTTTGTTCTCAAACAGATGAACTGCTCTTTTTAATGAAATTTTGAAAATGTTTCAACATCATAATTGCCGTTATTCTTTTTTGCAATACTTTCTGTTCTTATAAAAAGAAAACGTAATCTTTTTCAATCTTAGAAGAAATTTTGTTCCTGAAAATTATTCCTAACTGAATTTTCTTTTGCATAAAAATTTGAAGATTTGTTACTTTTATAGAAATACACTGACAGAAATTCAAATAAATTGTTTTAAAATTATTATTTTTTAATGGAATTTTAAGAAAATTATAATATTCTGTTGTTCTCAGATGGAAGATATTGCTTTTTTAACGGCTGAAGATCGATCAAACATCGTAATGAAAATTTTGTTCTCAAGTTTTATTTGCAATACTTATTCCATGATTTTAAATTTTTGGGCATAGTATAATTGAAAAAAAAAAAAAAAATCCGTTACTGGTTTTCATTTTGAGATATGTCTTGACACAATTATTGCTGTTTTTAAATTTTTGAAAAATGAAATATTATTTCAAAAATCAAGAAATTTATTTATTTATTCTCTAATTGATTTATTCTTATGGTGCATTAAAAGATATTTATCATAGAAAATCTTTAATGAATTTTGAAATTCTGAAATGAATTCTAAAAATTGTTCTCTGATTTTAAGAACAAATTTATTTAACAAGAGGCTATGGTTTTTATACTTATTCTTATATTGGGTTTTTAAATTTTATTTTATGGCACTTATATATTGAAATAAAATATTTAATGAATTTGAAGATATATTATGAAAATTAAGATATTTATTGAAGAAAATTATGTTTTTCCCTTGGAATTGAAGTTTAAATTATTTTACTGAAATTGTTCTCATCTATTACTTGCAAAGGAGCTGAAGTTCTTCGTGAAATTCGTAGCTGTAAAATATCCTGCATATTTTTTTGAAGTCTTCTCTGCTTTTAAATGTATCAATTTATAATACCTTCAATAACTTTTTATAAAAAAAAAAAAAAATTACTTATTCTTGTTGTACCACCTTCCACTTTTATTCTCAAGATATTTTTGTCATCTAGTGCACGATTTGACTGCTAATATCGATTTTGGTGTTTGGTGAGTGCAGTGTTCTTTTACTAAGTTAAATTTCAAGAACTGTTTACTTTCTACAAACTGTTATGATAATTCTCAGCGCTTCAATTTTCCAGAATTATGTGGCTTCATCAAAATTTAATGACATATTTTTTTTGCTTAAAGAAGAAATTAAAAAATTCATTCTCCTGTATCATCCTCATGTCTGAAATAGATTGATAAAATTTTATGACAATAGTTTTACTCAACTCTCTTATTCACATTTGCTTACCTGCTGAAGCTGCCTTCAAGAGTGTTGTTATTAATCCATTTTTTTGAAACGCTTCTCTGGTGTATGGAAATGTTGTTCTGAAAGTACTGAAAATATTATAATACATACCTGCAGAAAAAAAAAAAAAATCTGTTCCTCATTTACAGCAACCAATAAACATTTGTGCTCCATTTTCAGCTTTGATGTTCCTGGTGAATTCTCAGTAATTTATGTAGTAAAATATCCATATTTTTTCTGATCTTCTCCAGTGTGTTTTTGAAGTTGGTTTTGAAGCTAAATCAGTATATATATTATTTTTTCATGAACAATAGAATTTCCCAGTCAACGTTTACTTGTGAGTGGAAAATTTTCATCCTTACGTAGGAGTAAGCGGCAAAGTTTCATCCTCGCATTGGAAGTGTTTGACTTCTACATTATACCATATTCTACAAATATTTATAAAATTTACTGTTATTTGAATTACAGAAAATGTTTAAGTTCAAGAATGTTTATTTGCTTATTTCTGAAAATTTTTATATGTCAATTATTATCATAGTGCCTTTTCCTTATTTCATAACCCAATTGCTTCAAAATTTTTAATCTGCCATATGCCTCACTTTTTCAATTTTATGCAAGAAAATTATTTTAAATTGATCATGAAGATATATATTTTTTTTTAAATGAAGAAAATTTTTATTTGCACCTTTTATACGAAGAAAAGCACAAAACTCTTAGTGAAAATATTTACCAGCGCATCTTTTTTTGAAGTGTTCATCAGTGAATCTTCAACAATTCTCTAAGAAATTATATATATATTTTTTTAAAAAGTGCTTCTTCACTACCGATTTTGACTACCGAGCTTGTCCTCTACTCATCATGGTGTATGTGTTTATATCATCCTTAAGTGTAGTGTTACTGCTAAATGTACCACCATGCATTGTCTTCTTTTTGCCAGCAGTGTCTACCGATTTTTCCTTCAAGTATATCACCATATTCTGCTAAATGTTCATAATTGGTGATAGTGTTGTTGTGCTAACTGTGCCTTTTTTTCAACAAAATAGAAGTGTTTGAATAGTTCACAGTACTATTCATATCCAACCATTTGTGGTTTATACCAAGAGCTTCTTTACATCTGTAAAATACACTATTTTTTTTTCTCTTTTTCTATGCTGATTATTTGATTATCTTTTGCACAAGATCTCAGAGGTCTCTTATGCGCATTGGAGTCTGCTGTATTTTTGTGTTTTGTATAAATGTGTTTACAGAGTTACTGAATGTGTCCACTGGCCATGGTATCATGAAGGATTGTCTGTTTACTCTACAATATTTTTTAAATTTTTGCAGCTCTTTAATTTAATTTCAACTGTTGTTTAAAGTTAATTTAAAATATTTTTCTTTACAAGCATAGAAATTTAAATTTTACTATTGAAGGAATTAAACTAAATATTTTTATGGTACACTTGCTTGGTAATTTAAATTTTTTCCTGATTATGACAATTTTTTTTAACTATTATTATGATTAATGAAATTTAAGTCCTAGGTTGTCCGAATATAAAAGTAAAATATTCTCGACTTTCTCATTGCAATTTATTTTTATAAATATGCGGAAATTGATTAGTAGAAATGATTTATTTATTCATTTTGAATGTTTCAATATTTATGAGGAAATTGATTAGTAGAAATGACTTGTTCATTTTGAATGTTTCAATATATGAGAAAATTGATTAGTAGAAATGACTTGTTCATTTTGAATGTTTCAATATTATCAGAAAATTGATTAGTAGAAATGATTTTTCATTTCGAATGTTTCAATTTATGATTTATTTTCCTAGGCAGTCAGAGTATTCAGAGAGGGTACTTCTGACTTTATGTTGCTTTACTTTTGCAACTTTATAAACTTTGATTCTTATTTTTTATCTTATTGAATTCAAAAAATTTTTTGTGGTCTCTTTTGGCTAAAAAATTTATTTAGCTTTTGGATTTATAAAATTTTAAAATATTAAAAGAGTAATATTTAAAATTGTAGAGATCATCTTTACACAGGAAGGTGCCTTTCTTTGCCTGTGATTGCAACGGGGCTTGATATTAATATTATTGTATACTATCATGTTATGTATACTATTGAAATTTGAATGTACTACTTGATGTATATTCTTTTTCTTTCTCTTTAGGTCACTGTACATGTACGTTCCCTAAATGTGCACATGCACTTAAAATTTTTATTATGACTTTTAAATTTTAACTTAAATTTTATTCTACATTTTTTTTGCTCCTTGGCTTTTAAAATTTTGTTTTCCCTTTGTTGAAAAAGCTCTTTCAAGATTTACCTTTTTCACATTTTGGTCATCCAAAATTTTGTTCGGCAAATGGGGGTAATGTGATGTAGCAATCACATTTATTATTTATTTTTTAAATTGTAATGCAGCATTATTATCTCATGTTTTAAACTATTTATTTTTGACACAAAACATCGTTCAAATCGCTTTTTTCTTTCCTTTTTACCGTATGTAACAGAACGTTTTGATTTCAGATTTTTCCCCCTCTTCCTGATCTATTTTTAGAACCAGGGTGTGTTGCAAGTGACGTCGACCGCGTCATATTGGGGTGTGTCTTCGCTTGGCGAATTAGAGCTTCATTCTCTCCTTGTAAAGTTTCGTTTCTCTTTTCTCTGTTTCCATACGATTTAATCATAATACGTAAATTTAATTTTAACAAATAGATTTAAATCATTTCTGGAAGTAGTTTTGTGGACCCCTTTTATGTAGTATAGATATCAATGCAGCCAGTTTTTTAAAAGATTTTAAGATCGGATCAGATTTTAAGATTTACGAAAATATGTATTATTTTTGACAATGTGACTTGTCGTTTGAATTTCGGGCCTTTGCGCCTAAATTCAAAGAGCGATGTTTTTCAATAGCTGTTATCTCGATGTCTGAAAGTTTGTCTTCGGTCTTTGTTTTTTTTTAAGTTAACGCATGTTTGATTTCGGACTTTTTGTTGTCAAGGCCTTCTTTAAAAAGTGATTTTAACCAGCATGCAGTTTTATCATGGAATTACTTCCAAGTTTTAATAATTCTACGTGGAACGTTCTTCGAATGTGTACAGTGACCTACTTCTCCTAATTGCCTTCCACCTCTCAAGTGAAACAACGAATAAAGACGATTTTTTATAACTGCTGTCTCTTCAATGTGTCTACTGTTATCGTCATTTAAGTAAGACTATTCCTTTTATATTTACTGCAACTCTATCTTATTCACGGCATCTCTCATCAATATATTAACTTCGTCACAGTCAGTTTTGTAGCCAAACATTTGTAGTCGCTATGAAATTTCATGTTACTTATAGAAAATGTATTAAGAGGAGGTAATTGTTTTCCACAGCGGCTGTACACAGTGTTGCCAGTGGGCTACTTTTTTGAAATTCAGATTTCTTGATTGGCACCACTTTTTTGAAATGGTAAAATTACCTTTGTTTTCGCCTTAATTAATATGTCATTAAATAAGGCGCATTTTACCATTTCAAAAAATTGGTGCTAATCAAGAATCTGAATTTAAAAAAAGTAGCCCATCTGGCAACACTGGCTGTACATGTTGTTTGATAATGGTTGAATGCTAGTGAAGACGATGACTGTGAAGCCTGATCCTTAAATGGACCATCTGTGGGCAACAAGAACGTATAACCATAACATCAATCGCGCTAAGAAAATGGTTATTGCAAGTAAGCAAGTCTCAGTAAAAGAGACTACATTTGAAATGAATACTTCACGTTAGGCTGATTTTCTGCACAAAGCTTCAGTTTCGATGCTACAATCAACTGAACGATTTTAAGTCTTTAACGATTTTAAGAGAAATTAATCATTGTACTCGCATGCCGGGATTTTTACATGTTACTAGCAAGTTTTATCAAAATATGTTTTAAAAAAGCTAAGTTTTCACCTACTGCAATTAATTTTCGACTTTTATAAATGAAATAACAAGAGCGAAAAATTATGCGTTCAGCATAGATTATGAAACACTTTCCAACACTTTCAGAATACTGTAACAAAGCTTCACAGTTTATTAAGGTGAAAAAGGATGTCTAACTAAACAATTTGGTAAATGCCTAACGCATTTGAAAATCCAATTTCTGCTGCTACCATGAATAGTCGTAAAAATATCAGATTTTTTTTGTGCAGCCCTGTATACTACATAGTATGACACTTAGTTCATTTAAACGAATAGCATAGTTGAAAATTTCCATTCAGTAATTTCTGAGAATTGCTGCACCGCAGGTCGAGAGTTCGATTCCCGACTGGGCAAGGTTCACTCAGCCTTTCATCCCTGCGGGGTCGATAAAATGAGTACGAAGCTTGCTTGGGAACTAAACACCGAGGGTCTCGTGTTAGGTTGACCACCTGGCCGGGACGCATGCTGCATAGCACCTCGGGGCCCAGGGTCAAGAAAACAGAGATGGGCACTGTCGGCCCAGATCCTACTTGGATTGTATAGCCACAGAGTTTAGTTAGTAATTTCTGTGAATAAACGGAAATGTACTTGAGAACTTTTCTGTGGCCAGTACTGTAGCAAAATGCTTTTGTGTGTCCCTGTAAATGAACTATAAATTATATGCATACCAGATTCCACAGTAAGCGATTGTAGTACACCTCTCAGTGAGATATATAATTTTCAATATGTTTAAGAGAGTGTAATATCTTTAAAATACACCGCAAACGTTTTTTCCCCCATTGGCCATAATGTAATGGAATTCTTTTAAGTATCCCTGTAAATGAACCGTAAGTGCTACACACTTCAATTTCAATAGCGAACATACCATAGTAATTCCCAATAACATATATGAATTTCATGGCAATTTCACTATATTTACTCGAGTTAGACGTATACCGCGGGCAGACAGACATTCAAACCGAATTCATAAGCACTTTTCAAGTATGTTGGAAAGTGTTAAAAAAGATAATTCGTCATATACAGCAAGCATTTTAACATTTAAACACATGGGGATTAATTGGGACTAACCATAAAAACATGCGAATGAGAAATGTACACTTAAAAAATATTCAAATCGTTGATAATAAAGACATCATTCATGCAGCAAGAGTAAATCTAAATGAGCTAAATTGAAAGATCGAATCTCTGATTATAACTCGCCAGTAAAAGTTTTAAAATAAGGTTAATTTACAATTTAAAGTGCGAGTTTTAATTGAACTACAACTTTGAACTGAAATAGATTTCAAGTCGTTGGAGACAGTATACACCAAACTGTTTTATTATTATTATTGAAAAGAAATTTAATGGATAATGTTTTCAAAGTCAGAAGCTTCAGAGGTGACACAATGGTGGAACTAAACCAAAACGATGTCAGATATAGATTCCAGTTTTTTTTTCTTTTAACACTTTCCAGCATTGTTGAAAAGTGTTTATGAATTCGGATTGTCTGTCTGTGCTCTAATTCTCGTAAATGTACTCAGGTTGCCATGTAATTTATATATGTTTATTATGTTTATTATGGTATGTTCACTATTGAAAATGAAGTGTGTAGCATATATAGTTCATTTACAGTAGGGATGCACAACCTGTGGCCCGCGATGGGTTAACGTGTGGCCCGCGAACTTCGTCAATTTATAACTTGAAAATATTGCAATTTTTCCCATAAGTCGCAGGAAAAAATCGTAAATTTCGTCAATTTACCGTGGGAAAATTGAAAATTTCACCAGTCAGATAAGAATCGTGAATTTCGTTAATCGGGCGCAGAAAAATCGCTAATTTTGTTGATCGGGTGCGGAAAATAGCGAATTTGTCTATCAGGAGGGGAAAATCGCAAATTTCGTTGATCGGAAATGGAAAATTCGCGAATTTTGTGGTTCATGCGCGGAAAAAACTGCAAATTTTCCGATCGGGCACGGAAAAATCCCGAGTTTCGTCGATCGGTTGGGAAAAATCACGAATTTCGTTAATCGGGTGTGGAAAAATAGCGAATTTTGTCGATCTAACGCAAAAAATCGAAAATTTCGTTGATCGGTCGCGGAAAAATTGCGAATTTTGTTGATCGGCTGCGAAAAAGTCGTAAGATTCGTCAGTCACGAGAAAAAATAAAACTCGTGAATTTCGTCAATTTACCGCGGAATAAATTGCAAATTTCGTCAGTTAATTAAGATTTGTGAATTTCGTCGAACGGGTGCAGAAAAATCGCGAATTTTGCAAATTAAGAGCGGAAGAATCTCAAATTTTGTTGATCGCATGCGAAAAAATCGCGTGTTTCGTCTGTTTATCGCGAGAAAAAATATCGCGAATTTCTTAAATTTGCCGTGGGAAAAAATTGCAAATTTCTTCAGAGTCAGTTAAGAATCGCAAATTTCGTTGATTGGGCGCGGAAAAATCACAAATTTCGTCGATCGGGCACGGAAAATTCGCGAGTTTTGTCGATCAGGTTCCAAAAAGTCGCGGATTTCGTTCGTCGGGCATGAAAAACTCGAAAATTTTGTAGATCAGGCGCGGAAAAATCGCAAATTTCGTTGATTGGGCACAAAAAATCACGAATTTTGTCGATGATATGCGAAAGAATTCAAAATTTCATTGATCGGCTGCGAAAAAACCGTGTGTTTAGTCACTTTATCGCGAGAAAAAATCGCGAATTTCGTCAATTGGACGCGGCAAAAAATGGCAGATCTCGTTAGAGTTAATTAAAAATCGCAAATTTCTTTGATTAGGCACGGGGAAAGCGCAAATTTCGTCGATCAGGGGCGGAAAAATCGCAAACTTCGTCGATCGGGCACAGAAAAATCGCGAATTTTGTGATCGGGCGCGGGAAAATCGCAAATTTCATTGATCAGGCGCGGAAAAAATATCAAATTTCGTTGATTGGCTCCTCCTCCCCCTTCGTTCATAAAGTTCAAATATTTTTCGGCACTAGCCACTTTCATACTTATGTTTGTTTTATAGCTCTTTTAATGAAGCAAAATTTACTCCACCGAACAAAGTCAAGGAATAGTATCACTCTTTGAAAATAATCCTTGCTATATCTCTGTTATATATACAAACGCAAACTGTTAATATATCCTTGCCAGCTTAATTGGATATATTGACTGGGTAGGAGAACCTAGAGGGGTAACCCTCCCTCCCCCTCTGAAACCATATTTTTCATCTAAATATAGGACACAGATCACCTTCCCAGAATAGAATTCTCTCCGTGATACTGATGTGGCCCTCGACAACCCAGACATTTTTGTAAGTGGCCCTTCTCTTAAAAAGGTTGTGCACCCCTAATTTACAGGGACATTAAAAAAATTCCATTACATTTTAGTCTATGGTGAAAAACGTTTTCTGTGCATTTTAATGATGTTACTCCCTTACAAACATAAGGAAACTGATATGGATTTTTGAGGTGCACTAAAACATGCTTTCTGTAGAATATGGAGGGTAAAGTATTTACTATACATTTAGCAAGGTCAACGAAATAATTCATTTACATAATGGTCTACGAGAAAAAACTGTTTAAAGCGTATTTTAAGTATGCTGTTACACTGTTTCAAACATAATGAAATTGATATACATTACTGAAGTTCACTACAAGATGGTTGCTGTAGAATATGGAGTGCATAGCATTTATCGTTTATTTACAGGGGCACACAAAATGTATCGGATACAGCAGTGCACTGTCTATTAACGATAATTACTGTTACTGCGTTTTCATTTCTAGTATGCCCTTTTTTTTTAATTTAACTAAATTTTTGCATACCACGTGGTGTGTATAAATTCTATAGATCATAGGGTAGACCGGGACATGTTGACCATAGGGATACGTTGGCCATCCTCCATATTTTTCAATCTATCCGGTCGATGGCGTTGCTAGCTGAGCGACGCATGTCTTATCATGTCTTCTTCCACCAATAACAACATCAGCAGCGAAAAGGCAGTCAAACGAAAGCCAAAACAAAATTTCTCTCACGTAATTTTTAATTTCTATTTTTTTTTTTTTTTTTTTTTTTTTCACTTATAAATAATCGATCCTATCTTGTTTCTAAAATAATGTTTCACTTTGATCAATAGCAAAAGACCGCTCAGAGCATTTTCTACCTACTTATTTTTAAAAATATTAACAGAATATTTTGATACGATGATCAGAAAACAAAATGATGATATTGGACAAGTTCTCCCATTTAATCCGGGGCATGTAGCCCCGCAGTACAAGAGTTTGTTTTTTACATTCATAAGCCTATAAGAGTCAATAAAATTGCAGATTTGTATGTGTTACTGAGCAGGGCGGTATTAACTAAAAGGCAAATATGACAAGAGTGCCCAACAAAGAAAGAAACAGTGGGCCATCAGCTGGAAAAAGATGGCAGCCAGCACTGCCATCAGCGGTAAAGTGCAATGGTGCCATTACTTAAACCTGTACAAAAGTGTCCGAGCGGAATGCAGCTGGCCCATCAGTGGTGGCCAACAGCAGGCAACATTGGTATGCCATCACATTACTTCAATCCGGCACTTTTCCTGCAGTGCTAGCACCTATCCCACTGCTATTCCTTTGCTGGCCCAGCACTTTCATTACAAAAATTTCTTATAGAATTCTATAAAAAAACAAAGTATTATAGAATTATGGTTCTTTTTTCTATAGGCTAGTTTCACCAGGAGCTATAGAAATATCTGTAGAAGTGTGTATAGAAATATTCGAACTTTCAGCGGTTTCCATGTGGTCACCCTCCCAAGTACTAACTGCGCTCGATGCTGTTTGGTTTTCGTGATCGGACATGAACAAGTACTTTCAGCATACGCTACGACTGCTCGTAGTTTTCAAGCTCTCATTACACTATTTCAAGTTTGTTTCTTTTGTGATTTACGTTCCCAAACATTAAACTGATATAGAAATTATTCTATTCTGTAGAAATCCTATATATTTTATACGCTTTTTTTTATTATTAATTCTGAACTGTGTAAATTATGAAAACCGAAATCCTTTGTAACCTAGTAAAATCAGATTTAAGGAGAAAAAAAAGTGCGTTGAAATAAAGAATTTAATTTTTTATTCATTGACTTATTTATTTTGTTGGTGGCAGTGGTGCTATATTTTTTACAGTTTCAAAAAAAATTAGCTTCACAGCTTAAATTGTGTTAAGATATTCATTTCAGATTTGTGTTCAAATACTCAATGTCTTCGATATTCGCAGCGCCACCTTGCGTAAGAGTTCCCAGCGATAATACTGCAAAAGTTCGTGCACTTCCATGTAGTGGTGGGCCAGTGCAGGAGATAAAACGGATGCTCACCAGAATTTTATCTGAAGATTTCCAACTTCAAAGTTGACTGAAGCTGTCCAGCAGTGGTCATGCAGTGGTAGACCACCAGCCAGCACTTCTCCATCATTGCCAGCACCTATCTTGCTGCTGGCCAGCAATTTCCTCTTTGCTGGGTAGATTCAATGTAACAGGTGCAAACGTTGGGCATATACGAATCATGTGTCACCGGGGACAGGAAATTGTATATTTGCATTCATTGTAATGACGAGAATGATTTCCAAAAGGAAAACGGAACAAAATATCGTTTCTTATCCTTTGTATCTTTACTATACCAAATTAAAATTACATTTGATATTTTATGTGTTTTTTCATTTCCGTTAGTAATCCGAAAATCAAATCAATTTAGAGGCTCAACCTACCCCGTTCGATATGGCAATCTAGTCCATTGACTTCATGTCTTTCTAACCTTCATATAGAAAGTATTAATTAATATTTTTAATAAATTTAATATTTTTATATTAATAGTATGGGGCTATGCCCCTGCAAGCTACGCTCATCAACCCCCGTTCAGACACTGTGGAATCTAAAAGCATGCTAATCTGATCGGGTTTTAAAAGATTAGAGAAGATTGAATTATAATGAAAAAACCTGTAGCGATCTCCATGTAAACGGGTTCCCATTCAATTCCCTTTGTTTGCAAAAAATTAAGGCCGAATCAGTTGCTGTTAGAACATCCAATGGTTGTTTTCGTGTTTGGTCAAAGAAGATCAGTTAAACATTTGAAAAGAAGCTAAAATAAAATGAATTAACAGTCTTTGCCTCCCGGTATTTCTTAACAGCGTTATTAAATGATTGACATAATACAATTTACTACAATTACTACAATTTACTGCTTTGGCGGTGGTTCCTTTTCGGACCACTTTATTTTAATTCTTAAATGCCAGATTGACACCAGAATATTGGAATGAAAATTTTCCTTCTATTAAGTAAGTCAACAAAAGCATTTTCGTACTTCGAAATAAATTTGTTTGTAAATTCTGGTGCCATTCACTGATTTCAACATTTTACGAATAGAAGTACCTTGCCCCTGAAAGTGTTAAACGCATATTAATATATTTATTATTTTAAAGTCTACTTTCTCTTTTAATATTCACGTGTAAATACAATTTTCAAGACGTTATTTTCAATATTTTCCTGCTTTTAACACGTACTCATTTAATAGTAATTTTAAAGGGTTTTTTTTTTCTGTTTTTAATAGTCACGTGTAAATAATTTTTTAATCGTAAGGAAATATTATTCTTTGCGCTGTTTTTAGAATTGAAAACAATCTCTATAATAAAAGTGTAAGCCATGTGACTATCATCAACATTTCCGAACGGATCCCTTCGTTTTTTATATTCCAGGCGGCCAGTTTGGTACTTTAATGTTTGCCAGCCACAGGTGATAAGTCGCCAAATATTATTCTATCGCCACCATTTCACTTATATTATAGTAGTCCAAGTCATGTAACTGTGCTGCCATAAACAATTACGGCCCTTCGCTTTTCTTATGAAAGGTTTCCATTTTGATTAAAGAATCAAAATTATTTTTTCGAATAAAACTACATAAAAGTTTCTATGATCGCAAAGAATTCTTGGTACTTTTATGTTAGCCGGGTGCAAATCTCGCCAATAGCTTTTTTTTTTTTTTTTTTTTTTTTTTTTTTTTTTTTTTTTTTTTTTTTTTTAACTCGCCAGTTAGCATTTTTTTATTTTTCGAGTGGTAAAATAAAACGGTACTGCTTTGTTATCCCGTCGACCAAAAATCCATCGCCAAACTATAAGATTAAATGCCTATAATGGTTGATCGTAAATGTCACATTCACATGACTTTAAGGAAGTTACACGTGTTCACGCCATCAAGTGATTTTTATTTCGACGTTTTATTTGTATTTTTATTAATGTTATACTAATTTATTTGCTCTACAGTTATTTAAAATAAGAATTGTGTCAATTTGTATAATTTAGCGAGTGTTTGGCGATTTATATAATTTGGCGAAATTGGTCGACGGGATAACTAAGTAGTACCATTAAAGCATTGCTTTGAAGTTGAAATTAAATGTCATGATTTGTTGCATTATTTAATATTTGTTTGGCGAAAACTTCGTTTTCGTATACCAGTTACATGTGTATTTTTAAATTATTTTCTATTATTTTTAAAATGAAGTAACAATAAATAAAAAAAAGTTTAATTAATAACTATAGAACAAAACAATTTATAACATTTTTTTTTTAAATAAAAAGAAAATAAAGGTAAATAAACATTTATTAATAAATAAACAACAATAGCCGGGTTACCATGTCAGGCAAAATAACGCCATTTTGGCGCCAATTAGGTACCCCGGTGCGTATATGACATCTGCGCCTAATATTTTTCTTTTCGTTTCGTTTAAAAAAAAAGAAAAAAGTGAAAGCCATTAATTTTAAATGTTTCAGTTTTAAATTAAAGTTTTGTATCAAATAAAATGATAACGAAAAAAAAAGCATTGTTCTTAGCATAGATTTAAGGGAGGCCAAACTGGTCGCCAAATTAGTTTAAAATAATAACCATTTTCTGAAATATGAAAAAAAAATTTGTTAGGATTAAAATTTGAGTTGCCATCATTAGAAAAAAGTATTTAAAATTAGAAAAAAAAAACAATATTTCGAAAACTAATTCGAATTTAAAAATTCTAATATCAGATTTGAGATCTGCGAATCAATACGGATTTTTGGTGATAATTTCATCGCAAAGTATTCCATATTTTAGGTGAAATTGCCGTGAAACATAATCAGTTGTTTAATCAGTCGTTTCAAAGAATAGTTTCATAAATTCGTTTTATTTCAGTCGTTTCATAAATTCATTTCATTAGGATTTTATGTATATATAGGGATGTATATACATATACATGTATTTATGTTATGTATATATAGGATAGATAAATTCGTTTCATTAGGATTTTATATATATAGGGTAGATTTAAAAAAATTTTCTCATACGTGGTTAAGTTTTAAGATGCGCTGATTGTACAAACTAAAACAAACAAACAAACAAAAAAAAATAATGAAATGAAAACATGAAAAATGTTGAAGAAACAATCGGCTAACAACATGTAAAGCTATATCGATATAAAGCTACACGAAAGAATTGATAAGCATTACTGAGTTACTCAAACGCGAATTACTCAAAGTTGGTTTTTAATGGAATTATGCATTTTCAATCTGAACTATATTTAATATGCTAAGATATGTTTGTGGAATTTAAATAAATTCATATACAGGGCTACGCAAAGAACTGGCAACATTGTCGTCTGTAAATGGTAATTTCTGGAGCAGTTTTAGTACTTTTAAGCGTTTTATCGAATTAACCTTTAGATTAGTGTTTGATGTGTATAAAAATCTGTAACTAAAATACAGCGCTATACAAAAGAAGTCGATCAGGGCTGTACATAAGAAATCGATCAAGGCTATATATAAGAAATAATGGTTTCATCTACTGGCGAAAATTGCCGAAGGTGATTTCTCGACTGTGTTATGCGTTTTCTAACTAAACTAAATTTTAGCATACTATGTAGAACATATACAAATACTATATAGATCATATATAGAGCAACACAAATAAATTCGAGTATGTTTCTGGTTATGAACGGTAGATGCTGAGATTTAGTTTTCAAATATGTTATGCGCTTTCTAAATTGTTTACTTAGGTTTCTTCTTTATCTTAATAAACGTTGAAGTTTTGTATTGTGTTCTAGAAGTGTTGGAAAGTGTTACATAATCTATGATTGACGCATGATTTTGTTTTCTTGTTATGCTTGAAAATGAGTTTGTTGTGGCCTTTTTGAAGCTAATAAGGTGTTTCGCCTTCTTCTTTTAATGAAAATCTTCCATATGACTCCAAAGATAGACATTGTATGGATTAATATCTGGTGAATAAGGGGGCCAATCCAATGCACCAGGATAAACATTTGGGTATCGATGGCCGATAACTTGTATTCCAAACTAATTGTTAATGATATCAAAAACACTTCCTTAGAAATAGTGATGCGTTATCACCACATAAATACTTATTTTTAACAATAAAAAAACGACCTTCGGTCTAATATGATGGTTTGGAAGACATTTTGAAATAGAGTTTAAGTGACCTTAAGCGATTTCCTTTTATGATCTCACTCATTGCCCGCATTTCTAGCTATATCTAGCGAGGCTCTGAAAAGTTATTTCAGTTCAAAGATGTAAGTTAATTACTAAAACTCATACCGTTTTGACATAACATTACAAAACACTAACCAAATATTACAAAGCGTCTCCAAAATATCACTCTAACTTTAAAATCCAACAATTTATTAATTATATGTATTAACTTAATTAAATATTATTTAAAAATAATATTCGTTTTATTAAATGAAATTTCTAGTTAAAATTGGCGTCTATTACGGAAGACTGGAAAATTGCCGCGAAATTTTCTGAGCGAGTTTAGCACCACCTGTTAACATTTTAAACGTATTTTACCAAGAAGAAAATAAATCATTAAACAATTTTATTTACAACAAAAAACTTTCACTTAAATTTTCTCGAAATTTAATTTTTGTTGTATAACACTCCTTCCACTCAGTTCTTCATTTATGAAAAGAATTCAAAGATTCCGAATAGACTAGTCCCAATTTTTATTTCATTTTTCTGAACAGCATTTTAATAATGTACGATCACTAAAAAAGAAGAAAGTGAGGGTAGGTAAACTGTACAGTCATTTATCTGAAAGAATTATTCTAATGTTTTTTTTTTCTTTTCCCAAGTGGAATTCATTTTCTGAAATGAGGTGCACGTCTGCCCAATGTTATTGCCACGGTTGTAAATATTAGATAGTGCATTCCGAAATAGGTTAATCGCTTTAACCTCAATTACAGTATTTCATTTTAGCAACGTACTGTGGGAACTAAATTATTTTCGACTTTTATTCTAATTAAAAATAATAAAATTCGTATCCTAAAGTATAGTACATGGAAAGAAAACTGAATCATTCACCCATTTCCTGTCATTTTCTTTTTTTTTTCTGAAAAAAAAAGATGTTTTTGTATTAAAGTAAAAGTAATACATACAAATTTAAAAAATAAAAAAAAATATATTTTTTTTATTCAATCTTTAAAAAGTCTCCCCATTTTGGAATCTCTATAAATACGATATAATTAATGGAAGATTTATGTAAGAAATGTTTTATATAATTTTATTTCATACTAGGGGGCTCTGCCCCCTGCAAGCTACGCTCGCCAACCCCCGTTCAGACACCGCAGAATCTAAAAACACGCTAATCTGATGGGTTTTAAAAATATTAGAGAAGATTGAATTATACTGAAAAAAGCTGTACAGATCTCCCTGTAAACGGGTTTCCATTCAATTCCCTTTGATTGCAAAAATTTAAGGCCGAATCAGTTACTGTTAAGACATCCAATGGTTGTTTTCACTTTTGATTAAAGAGGATCAGTTAAACATTTGAAAAGAAGCTAAAATAAAATGAATTAAGTATACTGAGTCTTTGTCTCCCGATATTTTAAAACAATCTCTATAACAACTGTCTAAGTCATGTGACTATCATCAACGGCTTCGGGTGAACCACTTCGCTTTTTATACTGTAGGCGCCATTTTGGTACTTTAATGTTAGCCAAGTACAGTTGATAAGTCTCCAAATATTATTCTATCGCCATCATTTCCTCTATATTATAATAGTTCAAGTCATCAACTGCCATAAACAAATACGGTCTGATCCCTTCGCCTTTCATTTGAAAGTTTGGCACACATGTCATATATTGGCGCGATTTTTTTCCGATGCCAATTTGAGGAAAGCATCAACATCCGTCTTACTATATCAAGCAAAATAACGATTCTTTGGCGCCAGTTATGTACCCGTAGCGTATATGACATTGACGTCAGAAAAAAATCGCGCCAATATGGGTCCGTATATGACATCTGTGTCAAAAGATTTCCATTTTGATTAAAAAAATCAATTTTTTTTAGAATAAAACTACATAAAAGTTGCCATGGTCGCAAAGAATTCTTGGTACTGTTACGCTAGCCGGGCGCAAATCTCGCCAATAGCTTTTTTTCAACTCGCTAGTTAACATTTTTTTTTTCGAGTGGTAAATTAAAGCATTCATTTGAAGTTGAAATTAAATGTCATGGTTTGTTGCAATATTTAATATTTGGCCATATGTCATATACGCACTCGCAGGTTTGGCGTGATTTTTTTTTAACGAAAATTTGGCGAAAACCTCGTTTTCGAATACGAGTTACATATGTATTTTTGGTACTACGTAGTTATCCCGTCGACCAAAAATCTATCACCAAATTATAAGATTAAATGCCAATAATGGTTCATCGTAAATGTCACATTCACTTGACTTTAAGCAAGTTACACGTGTTTACGTCATCAAGTGATTTTTATTTCGACGTTTTATTTGTATATTTATTAATGTTATACTAATTTATTTGTTCTTTCGTTATTTAAAATAAAAATTATGTCAATTTGTATAATCAGGCGAGTGGTTTGGCGATTTATATAATTTGGCGGGATTGGTCGAAGGAATAACTAAGTAGTACCGTATTTTTTAATTATTTTCTATTATTTTCAAAAGGAAATAACAAAAAAAATAATTGATAGAACAAAATAATTCATATAATTTAAAAAAAGAAATAAAAGTAAATAAACATTTATTATTAAATAAACAACAATACCCGGGTTACCATGTCAATCAAAATAATGCCATTTTGGCGTCAATTAGGTACCCCGGCGCGTATATGACATCTGTGCCTAATATTTTTCTTTTAGTTTTGTTTTAAAAAAGAAGAAAGAAGTGAAAGCCATCAATTTTAAATGTTTCAGTGGTACTTTTCCGTTATACGGACACCATTGTCGCCAAGCGTAATAGTTGGCGCAAAATAAAAATCACGTGAATTTAAACATTTGAAAAAGAAAAGAAAAGACATTGTCGATAGTAAAGTGAGCATTTAAAAAATATAACATTTGAAAATTACAGACTTTTTGAACTATTTTTTTAAACCATAAATATATACTTAAAATAAGTGAACAAATAACTGTTATACAATAAATTAATAAAATAAAACTCATATTAAACTGCTGGCATAAAATTAAAAATCCTTTTCATGATCAGGGTTGAAATAATTGGCGCATTAGCATACATTCTGTCATGGTGTCCGTATAACGGAAAACTACCGTTTCAGTTTTAAATGAAAGTTTTGTATTTTAAATAAAATGAATGAAAGGCTTATATTTTAAATGAAATTAATGAAATATAAAAAAAACGTGACGGGAAAAATGTTTGGCGATTCACCTGCATCTCGCTAACATAAAAATACCGAGTTCTTGATTTCTCTATCAGAATCTTTCGATTTGGCGAATGATTGTTCAATCAAATTGAATTATGAATAAAAGTAACATGATACATTTCTTAGCATACATTTAAGGGATGCCAAACTGGTCGCCAAATTAGTTTTAAATAATAACCCTTTCTAGAATATGAAAAAAAAATCTGTTATGATTAAAATTTGAGTTGCCATCATTAGAGAAAAGTATATAAAATTAGAAAAAAATTAATATTTCGAAAACTAATTTGAATTTAAAAATTCTGTTACCAGTTTTGAGATGTGTGGATCAATATGGATTTTTGGTGTTAATTTCATCGCAAAGTATTCCATATTTTAAGAAAAATCGCCGTGAAACACGTGATCAGTTGTTTAATCAGTCGTTTCATAGAATCGTTACATAAATTCGTTTCAATTCATTCTTTTCATAATATCCGTTTCACTAGGATTATATATATATAGGGTAGATATAAAAAAATTTCAAGATTTTTGATTATTGGTGTTTAAAAAAAAAAAAAATTGTACAACTTTCCGGTCTATTGTAAGAATCACTCAACTCATTCTGCAATATCCCAGAGAAGAAAAAAAAAAACTTATGCACGTAAAACTACTTAATATTATATTTGAAACTGGTTGTCTTAAACATATTTAATCTAAAAATATGTAAAATATTTAAACTGGATACTACCAATTTGAGAAAGTTAGTAAATGACCAAAATAAAATATTTTTCATTGGAATGAAAATAAATAAATAAATAAATAAATTAGGATATCCGCAATATGGCCACTTGCATAACAATTAGCATATTAACCCCTTAAGGATCGCTTAGTATTTGGAAAAACCATCAAAAAAGTATCTATCTTTTTATTACAGAAATTGAATAATTATAAGGTTTCTGAATAAAATATGCAATTAGTTTTTTAAGGCGAAAAAAAAGATGTTATAGAACAAATTCACATTTGTAGAAAAGCCATCATGCGAGAATTCTGTGTCTTCATGTTTGTTTTACACCATACAAATTTACGCGAATAAGACTTTTATTTTTCACATCTTAGATCTTTATTTATCATCATCACAATTTTTTTTTACAAATAATATTTGAAATAATATATATACGTTAAATTTTGATTAATAATAATTTTTTGAGTGTGATATATTTCGAAACATGCAAATACAAACTCCAACATCACAATCAGCGCCAGTAACCAAACACAAACGGTAAAATTCAAAGACTTCCCATGGAAATACCAGTTAAATTGTTCTGGTTTCAGAAGTTTTTTCCAGCAATTAAATCTCCAGCCCGGAAATATGACGGTCACGAGAAATAACGAACGACACCACAGCCCGTGATATTGACGAGAGCGAGAATTAAAGCGTTAAAATTATTTTTAGTTTGCTTAAAATGATCCAAATTAGTGAAAGAGTGAAATCCAAAGAGTGATCCAAATTAGTGAAAGTGCACTATAACATTTACATAGCTCGATGTCTTGCCGAACTTGTCTGGAACCCATTTTTTCATTATCTCAGTTATTTAAAAGATATTAACGCCATTACCAGACGACAGAATTGCAAATTATAGTACTCCCAAAAAAGGAGCTTTCTTACTGAGTTCGACGATCTTATAATTTAACAGAATAATAAAATCTGAGCAGGATAATACACGCAGAGTTATTTGAATTAAAACAACTGTAACTCTAGCTATTTCACCTTGAGAAGAATTTTGAAAACTATTCTACATTTATTTTGTGTGTGTGCGTGGCGTGTGTGTCATACCGATAGCGTTGCTGAACTTGTGCAGAATGTGTTCTTTCACTGGCACAGCTGTCGAAAAAATGACTTTAACTCTTTATACTTTAAAGTACCATTAAAAAAAAATTTAATATAAAATTTATTTAATTCGTTTTTTAATAAAAGTAGGTTTTACTTTTCATACCAAATACTTTTTTCGATCTCATTTTAGAAAGCACGGCAAAATAGCCTAAGCCAAATAGTTTTTAGAGTGGATATTTTCTCAACCATTTACACAGATGTAGCTATCCTTCTCTATATAAAAAAAAGTAACGATTTAGAAATGGATTAATGAAAATCTGCGTAGATACCATGAAACGCATATGATTGGTCAGAGCTTTCTGAAGCTATAAGAAGGGTTACCAAGGGGGGATGTGGGCTATATCGTCAAGTTTGTCGCCAACTTGGCGATATATCGCCAAATTTTACGTCTAAAATTAGTCGCCCAAAGTGACGCCAACTTGGCGCTATTTCCAGTATTTCGCCAAATTTCCGTAGACTCCCATTGAAATGCAATGGGGTTTACTTGCTTGCAGAAAATAAACAAATTGATGTATTTCAATGCAACAAAAACTAATGTTAGCTTGTGAATAGAGCTTAATTGAACTATTTACATTATTTTTAAGTTCAAACACTAACTATTTACAATATTCGTAACACTTTATATATAATATTATATTTAATAATTCTTATAATTATGAAACTCTATAAGCTCTAATGATTATGCTCTTGGAGATAAGAAAATAAAATTGTCAAAAGTTGGGGAGGAGCGTGTTTTTACCAAGTGGAATCCAAAAATTGAATGTATAGAAAATAAGGGATCGCGAAGAGATCCAGGATGGAAACGTGAAATAATTACGTCTAAGGTGGGCTAGAAAATAGGGACTGCTTTGCGATACCGAATGGAATCGAGAGGCGATTACGTGGGGGGTTGGTGAGCCTAGCGAGCAGAGGGGCGGAGCCCCCCTAGTTATTGAAAAAAATATTGTATGAAATTTTTGCAACTGCAAAGGAAATCTGAAGAATAAATTCATCTAATGACATAGATGTGCAGACCGTGGGTTGCATGTACACATTCTTTAGGCTATTCATTGCTTTCCAGTTTATACACTGTTTTATTAACATCAGTAAGATGTTAGAATAATTATTAGTGTATGCTACATGTGTGTTACGTTACAATACTGTTCATTTGCTTAAGAATTCTAAAGATCTAAAATTTAAAGATGTTAAAACTTTTTTTCATAAACAACTCATATTTTCTGAGAAATATGCGAGATCTTTGTGATCTGTGACTGGTTTTCTTGGCGCTTGGTGTTTCTGTCCGCTTGACAACTATCCATGGGAAAGACACTGTACTGGATTATTCATCTGATTAAAAGTTTTAGATGATTAATTTAGATGATATCAATAAAACATGCTGATCAAAAACTTAAAGTGCAAAAGGTAACCACATGTACTATAATTCTTGTATGAAAACATTTACTATGCATGTTTGTGCTAACCCTCGATGCCCCGACAATACTTTTAAGTACTATTAAATGAAATGTAATATAAAATTTATTTAATATGTCTATTAAGAAAAGTAGATTTTACTTTCACACAAAATACTTTGTTTGATCCCATTTAGACAGCACTGTCAAACAGTCAAAGTAAAAATCGTTAAAGCGGTTATTTTCTCAAGTATGTACATAGTGTTCGACAACTCGAGTGTGCTTAGTTTGCTTTATTTTAGATTTCCCATTTGTTTCCGAACATGCAACTTTATTCAAATTTGCTCGAAAGCCTGATAGAACAATCCCACTCATTTCTCAATTTCCTTAGTCAGAAGCATCATCTGGTAATCCAATTCATGGCACTGTCCAATAAAAGTATGATCCACTGTAGTATAATTTATTAACTACCGATATGCGTCTACACAGAAGCAAACCCGCATTTTTATACACTTGCGCTAGAGAAAACAAAATTCTCCCCTTTTAAAGTAAAAGGCTGTTTCTTCTCTAGAATCTAAACTCCATCTCCTTTTCTCTTAATCCCCCCCCCCTCCCCTTTTTTAACTCTTACAATTATGTCTCAAAAACAAAAACTTCGCCTAAAAGAAATTCTTTCTTCATATCATATTTTTCTAGGGGCGACTATTTTTTGTATTTTTCCAACGATTTGCTGCTGGATCCCCTGGCGCTTGCATAGCATTATCATTTTTCTAGTAACGCTTTCATTCTGGTGATCTAAAATTTACCCCTTAATATCTTAATCCCTTTTTATGACGTAAGCTGAAACCCGTGTTACCAAAATGCGACATTTTTATAGCTAACTTGTTAATCTCACTAATAAATCCAATGACATTCAAATCCCTCAGAGGACATGTTTATTGCACTAGTGATGACAAAATCACCAGATGTGCAACATTTCCAATCCCATTTATTTGGAAATTTTATCGCTCCTTGCTTTACTTAGGAATGATTTAGAGAAACTTATTGCGTAACCGAGTATTTTCCACAAAATTCTCTGGTCCCTTACCAAACACCCAGTTACACCTATGTCGACAATCCTTTCATTTTAGAAATTCTATCTTTCTCGCGACCCTACGCAACACATGCGAGCTTCCAAACATCTCCTGGTAGTCCAATTCCCATGTTCTGTTTTTGTCTCTCTTTCCTTCCCTTACCGAACACGTGTAATATGACGGGATTATCCCGATAATGATGGGTATATTTTTTCTCTTATTAAAAACTATTATATGAAAAAATTTTCAACGACAAAAACCTTTTCATTTATAGATAGAATCTCAATACATTTTCTTACATTGTTTTTATAAGAGTAGCGAGATTTCCATAACAGTTTTTTTTTTTTGTTAATTAGTATAAATATTCTTGTAAATATTTTACAAAAAGAGCTATAACTACCGATTTATTAAATCAGTTTTACTGAAAAAACTTTAAAAAACTCTAAATTTAATATCATTTGGTATAATGGATTTGGGGTCCCTTGAGATCCGGGGGCCCTGGGCAAAGTACCGATTTGCCCATGCGATAATAAGGGCCTGCCTACTAGTGGTGAATACATTGATTCCAAAATAAAAACTAGTCGTTGGGCGCCACCGTAATACTTACCCATCATGGATATGCATAACAAATATGAAAATACAACACGTGTAAACTACTTATAAAATGCATTGCAATTCCAAAATAAAATTTAAACATATATTTAAATGTTTTTAATACATAGTAATGCTCTATTACTGAACTGCGGGTACTACTTGACTATCCCGTCGACCAATTTCGATAAATTATATAAATCGCCAAACTACTCGCAAAATTATACAAACTAGTCGCCCTTGGTTACCAGTTTGGTCTCGCTTAAAATTTATTTTTGCGAAAGCATGTTAAGTATTGTATCATGTTACTTTTATTCATAATTTAATTTACTTGCCCCCCCCCCCCCTTTAAACATAACTACAATAATCCCTTAAGCTCATATTAGCTTTTGTTTCATTAAAATATCTCAATCTGTTGATTTTCTGTAAGCAAGTTAACCCTATTGGTTTACTATGGAAGTCTGTGGGAATTTGTCGAAATATTAAAGATATCGCCAAGTTGGCGTCACTTTTGGCGGCTAATTTTGCCCGCCAAGCTGGCGACAAACTTGGCGGAATTTGGTGATGGAACAGATATATAGATTGGCATAATTTTTATTTTAAATAACGAAAGAACAAATAAATTAGTAAAAGATTAATAAAAATAGGAATAAAATGTCGAATTAAATATCACTTGATGACGCAACAAACACGTGTAACGTGTTTAATCTCAAGTGAATGTGACATTTACGATAAGCCATTATTGGCATTTAATCTTATAGTTTGGCGATAGTTTTTGGTCGACGGGATAATCAAGTAGTACCAAATTGCGTAATAGAAACATCCTTATAACTCCAAAAATTATAATAATATTAACTAACAGTTTACTGCGTCGGATTAAGCGTCTCATTTCCAATTAAAATATATCTTTGAATTGAAATTTGAATGAAATACAGGGTCATGAAAAATCGAAGAGTGGGAAAAATAAGATTACAAATATCTCGGCAACTCATTATACGATCGATTTCATTCTTTATGCAAAATTTATGTTTTTTATTGTCTTTTATATTCACTCCTTTAAATAAACAATTTCGAAAATTTTTATATACCTTTTATCAGAACAAATATTTCGAGAGTCCGAAAAAAATAGTTCCGTATAATCGAGGTTACTGATATACAATAGGCTTCTTCCCATTATTAGTTCCTAAGTACACACCAAATTTCAAGTCTCTATCTCAATTTGTTCGGGAGATAGAGCGTTTACAGACACACATACACACACACAGACAGACAGACGGCAAAATTTTTTTTCTAAAAATATGTTTTTCGGGATCTCCAATGTCTGAAACGTGTAAATCCGTCAAAATTTTATTTCGATTTTAAAAACGAGTACAAGACTTACCCTATACTACGCATGATGGGTAAGTAATAAGCATCTAAGTTAACATTACTTTGCAGAATTTTACAGTAAAATGTTTTTTGAGTTAGATTTTTGCTGAAGCGTCAGTTACTCTTACTGGTTAGCTGTCAATAACTTCGATAATCTGATATCTTTCTGAAGGTGTCTAAAAGTCATTTTTTCAATGGCTCAAGTATTGAAAAATAGATGTCAACGCCACGACCACACTCAACTAACAACTACAGATTGTAGCCCTCGCTACGAAGTAGCATTCTTAGTGTATTCGATTATTTTATAAGTTAATTGAATAATAGCCGCTAAATAGAATAATACATGCAGGGTAAATCGAAACAACACAAATGTAGCGTTAGGTATTACATCTCAAGAAGTGTTTTGACAACTGTTCTGCTTTTGTTTTTCTACATATTTCTGTTGTCTGATACCTTGTATGGAAGCCATTTCTTCACTGGCTTATTAACAGAATGAAAGTAACTGAAGTTGTTGCCAAATCATCATTTATTAATACGATTAAATTGTTAACACTCTCTCATATTTTTTCCTAAATGCTAAAATTTTGTTACCTGCACGTTATCTTCAGATATGAGTATTTCTCCCGTGTAGGCAAAGTCCACCAGCAACTGCAACGCTCCCGCATCCACGTCGTGCATCGTGATTGAGGACTTGTCCTTCTCGGACATCTCGCCTTCAAATGAACAAAAAAATAACAGGTAATATGATTTAAAACACTGTAAATAAAATATTAACCACATGTGCTGTAGAGACGCCACATTAGTCAAAACATTTTTGTGTATTAGTTGCATAGTTGCCAACTCTCGTACCAGCATGTTTTATTAGTAATCTTCGTCTTATTTGATGACAGAAATTTTGCGATTAAATAAGACGAGTATTACTATTGAAAATAGTGGTACGAGACTTAGAAGTTAGGCGACTAATTCACAAAAACATCTCGACGTGTGTGGCATGTCTTTCCAGCGCAACTAGCTAAAGAAAGTACAATGAATTTGATGTCATTTATGTTCTGAAAATCCTTCTTTGTTAAATAAGTTAAAATTTAAATACCTTTTTTATTACAAAATAAAGTAATAAAGTCAAAATTTGTCCAAATACCAAAATACTTTCTAATTATGTTTGAATACAGGGCTAAAACAAAATCCAAGGAGGAGCAAGATTTTGAAACAGATGTTTCTTTGTTGCCGGCATCCATAAATCTGATTTTTACATTTTTGTCTTTTTAGTATTATAATAAAACACTTCTTTCATGCGCAGGTCCAGATAACTTTCTTCAGATAAAAGTCTCGTGTCTATTATATTTTTTAAAACTATAACATGAATGATTTATTTTGGGATACATCATCATCAAATTTCTTTTCTTGTATATACAACTACACTGTGCTATTATTAAGGATCCAACTATCCTTAGGACACTACTTAAGTAGAAGTGGTATTTTGTTAAAATGATAATCGATCTGCAGCGTTCAGAGACTGTATCCTTGCAGGTAGTCATTTTATTAAGTTTCGAAACGTACAGGGTTGGGCCCAGAGGGTAATGTTTCAAATGGGGGAAAAAAAAGGAACAAGTAACAAAGTAAGAAAAATTCTATTGTTATACATTAATTACAATTAGCGGGCAGTTAATTATAAAGAGGTTCAAAATTATCATCTTCTTTTACAAGAACAGCAATGAGTCGGTTACGCGTGAGCAGACCTAAATGGCAATCGTGTTGATAGCAGTTGTGATGACAGTTTTTAGTTGGCGAACGATTAGTCTAGCGAATACGATTAGTTTGACACACTTTGCTCTCCAAATAACCGCGCCACTCCATGGAAAACGGACAAAATGTCCTGCTCGTGACGCTTACATAAATACCTATATCTATTAACTTATAAGTTGTTCGAATATAAACTATACATTAAAAATAACAAAAATAACAAAAAAAAAAAAAAAAAAAAAAAAAAAAAAACTAGCTTTATCTATTAGCATAATTTCAGGATAAAATAGCATCATTTAAACAGCAGTAATAGACAGGAAAGCGATCCCACACGTGATATGGAATGACCCTTTAATAGGTTTAAAAATCTTCCCATTTTAAACCTTAGATCTAAGTAAGTTGTCCGTCTTTAATAGGTTTAAAAATCTCCACACTTTAAATCCTAGATCTTAATAATCTGCCTGTTTCAGGGCCATTCCATGAAAAACGGACAAAATGTTCTACGCGCGCCTTTTACATAAATACCTATATCTATTAACTTATAAGTTGTTAAATTATAAACTATACATTAAAAATAACAAAAAACTTTAGACTTTTATCTATTTATATAAAATCCAAGTCTTTGTGTGTCCCTCACAATTCCTATAGAATCGCCTCATTGTAATGAGTAAATTGTTGAACATTAGTAATGCAGGGTTACCACAATAGCGCCACATGTTGACCAACTTGGCGAAATATCTCCAAATTTGGCGACAAAAATAAGTTGTCATATATGAAGCCGTGTGTCCCTCACAGTTCCGATAAAATCGCCTCATTGTAATTAGTAATTGTTGAAAATCAGTAATACAGGGTTACCACAGTAGTGCCAAATGTTGGCCAACTTGGCAAAATATCGCCAAATTTGGTGACAAAAAATAAGCTTTCATGTATGAAGCCAACTTTGCGATAGCTAGCTAATTTGGCGAAATTCCCATTTAAAACCATTAATATTTCATAATCGAGGTCACCGCAATTTAATTAACTCCACGCTTTTAATGTTTTTTTTTTTCAAAATGTATGGGTGATAATTTAAAGTGTAATATACGAAAATATACGTATTTACATCTTCATCCCGATTCTACTATTAACATAACAGTCAATACAAGGCGCTGTATTGTCTGAGCTCCTAACTGTCCGATTTTAATGTGCTTTAGGTACTTTTCCAGTATAGGGGCCTTGGCGAGATAGAGAAAATGAAATTTGGCCACATATTTTCTAGCAACTTATTCTCTGTTTCATATACACAAGTAATTTTTGAATATTTAAACAATTTATTTAATATAAAGAAGTCATTTAACTATTTTTGTATACAAACTGAAGTAAATTGTATATAAAAAAACAACAATAATATAGATATAAATAAAATGTTTATAGATTATATAAATAAATTTAAAAGTTCATTAATTTTGTTTTCATGGCTGTTTATGTCATTTGTCAAAAAATCTCACTTCTGAAGCCCAAATTATGACAAACTTTAAAAAAGTACGCCAAGGCCCGTATACTGGAGAAGTACCGCGCTCTATATAGTCGAATACAAAAGTTAAATTCTCGGTACTTTTTCACTTTAGGTGCCTTGGCGAAGAAGGAAAATTGGCAACATATTTTCTGGGAACCTATTCGCTGTTTCATTTCATATACACATGCATTTTTTTCAATATTTATGCAATTTATTTAGCATAAAGAAGCCATTATCTAATCTTAATATAGACATGACCTGTAACCCGCAAAAAGCCTCAAATCCGCACAACACTTGGAACCAAGCTGTGCGGATTAGTGGTCATCTACTGTATCACAGTTTTTCATAAATGAGTTTCGTTTTTAAAATCTGTTATTTTCGTCTAACGCTGCGGAACAAGAAAGAAAAACTCATATTCTTGCACATGTGTTACTGTATATATATTTATATCTCATATTACGTCATTTTTGACGGGCGATCTTTCTAGTATTAGCATAATTGTTTTAATTTGAGGATATAAAAACATTATTAAAACAGCAGTAATATGTAAAAAATCTGTCACACACTTGACATGGAATGGTCTATAGGAAATAGCTGAAAAAAATGGTTTCTTTTTTAAATCCCTGTAGAAGTGCAATGCGTAATCTAATCAAGAGGTTCTTTCGTAAAAAGTCTCATTAAGCATTTAGAAACATCTTTTGTGCAATGTGGTCCTTTCCCTTCCCGCATAAACCTAAGTTCTTGGACCAAGCCATAAATTACGAGGAAATGGGATTAACTCCATATCTTGACATTTTTTATATTTATCTGCGTTTGATTGCTAAAACACCATGCAACGATATTACACATTGCACGAGAAGTTTCGTCTTTGGACTATAGTGATTGAAAACATTTTTGTGCCCTAGTAGCGATAATTTTGTTTTCAAACAACAAAGTTAGAGTAGCCGCTCATTAACAAAGCACACGAATCAACAGTTGGTCCGTCTGAAAATCAAGTTTGATTATCTCACTCTATCCTTGCAACCTACAGCCATCTACAATGTTTTTTTTTTTTTTTTTCAAATATTACACTCGGTGTCACCCTGTATTTGCTAATATTTTAGTCCAGTTTTATCCACACCAAAATATTACGAAGAGATCCAGTAGTTTTTTAACCACTACTGTAAATCATCCAGTAAATATAATGGGTTTAGAACGGGATTTTCTATCGGCTGGTCCAATATTCCCTCCCCCCCCCCTTCACCCATATTAATTTAGCGACCAAGGGCGGCGCTAATGGGAGTATGGGAGCATATGCGTCCGGCATACCCATATCGGAGTGAAAATAGAGTTTTGACGGGAAAAAACATTTTTGAACTTGAATTTTTTTTTTTTTTAATCCTAAATTTTCACGGCAAAGTTTTACAAAAAATAAAGATTCTTCACAAAAGAAAGGTTGGTAGTGCTTATGGCGGCCAATTATCAACACGAGGGATCTAGGCCCAAAGGGGGGGGGGGGGTCTTTCCAAGTTAACCTAACCCGTATTAACGCAAGGAAATCCAAGATTCGAAGAAAACCACGGAAAACTACGAACGATTAGGCCGACGGTCACAATTGGGTTCGAATCTAGCACCACAAAAGAAAGGAAGAAAAATAAAGCCATATTACCCGCTTTCTATACAAGAAATCAGTGTCTGAGTCTGCAAAAGTGTCTGCTATAAATTATGATTTGTTAAACAGTTGCTTGATCAATTCGTGATTTTTCCTACTAACTATATAGCGGGTTGACTTACTATATCTATTCGTTTGGTTCCCTAGGCTTGAAAGGTACCTTTCACAGACAGAGACGTGATGAGGGTCAGACCAGAGTCTTGCACGAACCCGGCTAGAAGTGAAGGACGAAAGCTATAAATTATTTACTAGAACTTTCTTTTCCAAAGCCTCTTTGGTTAGTTGCTTTTTGATTGCTCTTCAAAGGTTTCAAAGCAAACTGGACAAACATTAGTTAAATAAATTCCCTTTAGGAATGTTATAAAGATCTCCCCCTCGACGTCGTTAGCTTGTTGCGAGCTACAATAGAACAACGACATTAAACAAGCCGTCAAAGAAGCGACAGCCTGTTGCGTTATTGTATTCGCAGCGTTAGTGAGTCGGGTCTCTCGATTATATGCTAGGCCATGTGTAAATAAAGTTGTTGTTACATTTTCAAAGAAGCTTTTACAAAAAAAAAACTTTGAATACTTGCAATTTATGAATGAAACAATGAAAACAAGAAATTTCTGAGAAATTAAGATTTCAGTATTCACCTTTCTAGTATCGAGCTTCACAAATGCTGATTTGTAAGTAAAATATTCTTCTGATTTCTGCTACAATCTGTACTATTGCTATTCCAATTTACTTTAGTTATGAATAGATTTATTAACTAATTTCTTAAAAATTATGTACTCCAAAAAGTGGAAAAATATTTCTTCTTATGAAATATTTTTTCCACTTAACTATATGTTAATATTTTCTTTATAAAGATCTTAGCATTTGCTATTTCTCTATGTTATGCCTCAATAATATTCACTGATAAGATGCAAAATTTGTGCATCTAATAAAAATCTTTTGTCGTTAAACAATTTCTTTCGGAAAATTGCATTGTGCGCTTTCTGGACATATTACAAAATTTTGTTTTCTCGACTAATAATTAGATTTTTAAGATTACAATTTTCGGTTACAGTGCCGTTATATTTATTGTACTAGTGTAGCTTCATCCGTTTTGCTGGTCAGTTTTTTCAAACAAACCTGGAGTTGGGAATTCCACTGACTTGGCAGCGTACACTTGGAGAAGCTACGCCCACTCCGGTCTTGCATCAAACGAACCTGAAATTATACTGATTTTTTTATTTTTAGACAAAAATCTTTCCAAACGCACCTAGGTTGTGGGGGGGGGGGGGGACTGCCTTTGTTAGCGTACACGCGGGAGCGGCTGGACACTCTAACTTTTGGTCTTGTAAATCTCCGCATAATTGAATTCTCAAGCAAGAAAAGTTTAACGGTAACGACGAAGGATCTGGAGAACGCAGAGTCTACATTTGTATTCCTTTTACATTATTGCGAGCTTTTGTTCAAATCATCATCCAGGAACGTATTATAATAGGTAATCATGCACAATGCGTACAAAACTGCAGGTTACTCATCGTGCTGAAACGTCACAGATCTCAAAATACCACTGGCCTGCAACCTTGACTTACAAAAGTGTTGCAACATCCGATATCAATAGCAAAAAAATAAATCATTACTTTTGAAACAAGTCGGCGGCATGGCGAGTTATACAGATTTGTAAAGTATACATTGTTAGGTCGGCATGTATAAATCTTTGTTACGGAATAAATGTGTGTTCGACTAAAATAAATCACGACCTTAAAGGCACAACATGAATCTCAAACATTGTTAAAATAAATCAATAAAATAATTGATTTAAAGTTAATAGAATTGGTATAACTCCGCTCTTAAAGAAAATATTAGTGAGTTACACTTACAGTTGAACATGGCGTGGAAGTACGCACTACAAGAAGCCAGTACCACCTTGTGTGCGGGTATTGCTTCGGTCGCACCTGCGCAATGCAGTCTGACGTCGCAGAGCTGCCCCCTCTGTCGCATGCAATTCATGGCAAGAAACCCGCTGCCATGGTGGTCTGGATTGACATGGTGTATGTGATGGAGACGCACACCGCCCGTTCCTCCTCCCGCAGCCATAGTGTCCAGCACGTCGGCCTCCATAGTCAGACGTCGACGGCTGAAAGAGGATAAAATAAAGTTAATAAACGTAATCTTTGCGTATAGGTTATCAAAATTCTGCATGAAAAATTCAACAACAATTCATTCCAATTAACGCAATGAAAACAAGAACCATCATGGGCATACGCAGGGAAAGTTCGCACCTCTCCCTAAATCTTTGAAAATAGTAAGATATAACTTGAAATGCAAAGAGACATGGTCGCCGGCAGAAATAAATATATAGAGAGGCAAGATTTGGGATTGCCAATAGTCCACATCCTAATCCACTTTTTAAAAATTCAAATTATAGACACAAAATAAGTTAAACTAAGAATTTTAGCCTGAATTACCCGTGTAAGACAATTTTTAAACATATCAGCATGAAAATCAATACAAAAATTTAACAGTTCAGAAATATTAAATATTCAAAAATAAGTTTCAACCAACATTTTTCAAAATAGAATATCTAAAAAATTCATTCTTGTTTCCTTTAGGAGGTGGGGTCTCTGCCTCGTAAACCCCCATTTAAGATAAATTTGAAACACATGAACGTGAAAAAAAATAAAAATAAATAAATAGAGGTTGTCTTTTAAAGGGGGCTCAAAACGGCAGAGTTCCACCCTGACGAAAAATTCTTAGTTTCACTTTCCCTTAATGTCTGATTATTTTAAAGTCATCGAGGATAATTGTTATCCCTTTATAAAAATAAACAGAGATAAAGAAAATTTAGTTAATTAAAGTTCAAAATCCAGGGAGAAGTTATGGCTCTTCCCCCAATGGCCTGAAACATCATATCTATTCTTCCAACCGAGGAGAAAGGTTACAGAGTTTTTTCTTTTTTTCATTTAATCACTTGACAACGCATTTTTTTTTACACATTTTTATTCTTGGACCCATGATATTTTAAAGTATTTTCCCTTTTTATTTTATATTTTTTTTATTAATGGAATGAATATATATTGAATGCATAGTTAACTATTATTTGATATCCTTTTTTTTTTTTTTTTTTTTTTTTTTTTTTTTTTATCTGTCATGCCCCCGAAATTGGCTTTGTACACCAACTTTGATGGTATTTTCTGGAAGATGTCTTTAATTTTACAGAAATATGAAAAAGTTGTTCTAATCTTGGAAATCTGAAAAATAAGTCTATAAAATTTATGCATGTACAGGATGGTTCAAAAGATCATGTCCAAATGGCATGTATGGATGTGTCAGATCACGAGGAGCAAGAATTACAGAGGAACTGGGGGTCGGAAACGTGATCGTGACTATGCAATTGCATCGTGACTGTGACGCAAAGAAAAGATAACAAACGGTGTAAAAATACCTTTATTTTATAAAAAACTTAATGGAAAAACAAAATACAAATGAAAAATGTTACAACTCATTATGATGCTCAAAATGTGCTCCATTAGCTGTAATGCATGCTTCACATCGGCGTCGCATGGAATCGCGAACACGTTCCAGTCGGCCCTGTACCTGTACCGTGGCCATCGCGATCCCTGGACCTAAACCCCCTGGATTTCTACCTCTGGGAATATCTTAAGTCTCTGGTGTACGAGATACACGTTCCATCGGCCATGGACCTCATGGCACGGATCGCTGAAACGGCGGCACGTGTCCGGGAGACTCTTGGCCAATTGGGAACGTATGAATTCCAATGGACCAATTGTGTGGAACCAATTGAACCGATCACGGCTAATGGGGCACATTTTGAGCACTTGTTATGAGTTGTAACATTTTTCATTTGTATTTTGTACTTCGATTAAGTTTTCTGTAAAAAAAGATATTTTTACAACATTTGTTATCTTTTCTTTACGTCACGGTCACAATACAATTGCACCGTCACGATCGTTTTCTGACCCCAAGTTCCTATGTAATTTTTGCTCCTCGTGACCTGATACACTCACGCGGCTATTTGGACATGACCTTTTGAAACACCCTGTATGGATAAAAATGCTTTCGTAATAATGTCAAAAAGTAGAGAGTTTTGATATGAGAAGAAAAAACTAATTAAACAAAAACATAATTTGAAGAACAAATTAAAGAAACGAAATTTATTTCCTACATTATTTAAGCCCGAGAAGGGACAGATATTAAGTTATTTCATTCAATTAATTCTACATTTAATGTTAAATTTTTGTAACAAATTAGTTAAGCCAATTGAAGATTAAAAAATAAAAATAAAATTCATACAATATGTACTTAAAACACCCTAAAAATATAGATTCCGTTCAAATGAAATCGAAATAAATCTTAGTCATTTTTTTAAGTTTTGTATTTTGCATGCATCTTATCATTTTATGCACAATTGTCGAACATAACACAAACATAATACAAAATCTGCAATACAAATATTTTCAATTCAAAATGGAAGAAGTCTAAGATTTATTTCGATTTCATTTGAACGGAATCTATATTTTTAGGGTGTTTTAAGTATTATATTGTATGAATTTTATTTTTATTTTTTAATCTTCAATTGGCTTAACTAATTTGTTACAAAAATTTAACATTAAATGTAGAATTAATTGAAT
The DNA here is from genome assembly GCA_963932465.1 of Maratus speciosus. NCBI lineage: Eukaryota > Metazoa > Arthropoda > Arachnida > Araneae > Salticidae > Maratus > Maratus speciosus. The sequence goes on along the minus strand of OZ010795.1, from coordinate 326,109,469 downwards.
GAAATAACTTAATATCTGTCCCTTCTCGGGCTTAAATAATGTAGGAAATAAATTTCGTTTTTTTAATTTGTTCTTCAAATTATGTTTTTGTTTAATATGTCAAGTTTTTCAATAACTACTGCACTCAGACGAACGCATTTCAAAATTAATAGAGAGTATCATCATCAGGCTCTGACGTATGCGGTATTGCATCACAATGTGGGATGCAGTTTACCAATGTGTAATTGAAAATGTTTCACCACTGCAGTAATGCATGATGCGGTAGATTGGACAAAAACTTCCAATCTGAACATAAAAATCTATAATCAAATCATAAAAAATTAACTTCACTTTAGATACCATATTTCCCACTCGGGAACGCTATGAATGTAAATGTAAATTGTGTTGAATCCTTACTACAAATATTTAACAATATTATAACTGTGATACAGTAAAAAATAAAAAATAAAAGTTTTACTTAAATTTTTAAACCTTAATCTCTCCCAAGGGGTGATGTAAACACATAAGAAAATTATTACCTAAGTTTAACTTGGGGTATAAATAGTTCTCATCTCGGAGAAAAATTACATTTTAAATTTAAGTTATGTAATTTCCCACTAAGTTCACTACCTGCGTAAAAATAGCTATCGATTAGAAACTTTTTACTAAAATATAAACTTGACCAAAGCAAAAACGTATTCTGAAAATATGCTTTTTATTTCCACTATAACGCCATATTCACATTTTTAATTTTTGAAAAAAAACTAGCTCAATTTAATATTTCACGTGAAAATCTTTCAACTAAAAAGAAATAAATTATTATTACGGCTTTTGAAATTTTTGCAACAATGAAGTAAAAATGTTACATTTTCTATGAAAAAATGTCCGTTGATTTTCAATGAAAAAGCGAAAATTGGAATTATTAAGAAAAATAATTTAATAATGTAAACAAAAATTGGCTCATGTTTCTCTCTGGGTCATAATTCACCGATATGCAAAGGCATTTTACCATTCGTTTTGACCCTGACGCCAGGCAAACGTTTTTACACTTTAAATTTATAATATCAATTAGAATTAGCCAAGAATAAAAAATGAGTGGCATCAGGGACAAAAAGGTGGGAAGAAAAAATGAAAAAGTTATGATCTCCATAGGCTTTTCTATGTTAAATTAACATTGAGAAGTGACACTGGAAATAAATAAGTATTCCGCTGCCGCGCAATACTTAAATAATCCCCCAAAAAAGTTTTTAGTAAAAGCTCTTTCAATCCATATCCATGATTTTCATTATTACACTTGGGTTAGCCATTCTTTAAATGAAATGTTATGAAAATATCTTATAGCCTAAGGAAAATAAATCCCTTTTGTCTTGTTTTTTTAAGTTATCTATCACTCACAAGCTGTCAACAATTGGCCAAACGCGGTGCTTTTTAAATGCAATTTAATTTCATTAAAGAAGATAATTTCGGCGTTAATCAAGCTGGGAAGGAAACCTAATCTCGATCTCTCAGGGAGTGGTATCATTTAACATTGAGTACATCAGTATGGAGAATATCTTCTTCATTATTCTTAATAATGAAAATGGCGTTGATTCGTTATGCAGCCAGACTGACGGGTTACATTTTTTAAAATCCATTCGACCATTGAGTCGATTTCATTAGAGACAGAAATCCGTTGTTTATAAATAATGGAAATATTATTAAGTGCAAAAATATTAAACCAAATTCTCAGGAGTTGAGATTTTTGTTGTTGTTGTTGTTGTTGTTGTTGCCAGTTTCGTTATCAAGTCAGGGGGACATAACACCATCCATACGAAATCACAATTAGAGAATTTACAGTTTACATTGAGTATAGAATATAGCAAAACGGATATTGTTTACCATACACTTACAACAGTTGAATAATTGCAACAATTTAGAGATCAGGTATGAAGAAGGCTGAAAAATTACAGGTGTGAAAATTTCATTACGGTATCATTTACATTGAGTACATCAGTATAGAGATAATCTTCTTCATTGTTCTTAATAATGAAATGGTGTTGATTCGTTGTAGCCAGACAGACGGGTTACTTTTTTTTATCCATTCAAACATTGAGTCGATTTCATTAAAGACAGAAATCCGCTGTTTATAAATGATGCAAATGTTATTACGTGGAAAAATATTAGACCGAATTCCCGGGAGTTCTGATTTTTTTGTCAGTAGCGGTATCAAGTCAAGGGGACATAATACCATCTATACGGAATCACAGATAATTTGAAGTTTACATGAGTATAGAATAGCAATAAATAATTTGATTATATTACAAATATTGTTTACCATACATGTACAACAGTTACATAATTAAACAATTGCAGCATAGTTGCAACAATTAAGACATCAAGTACGAAGTAGACGGAATTAAAGGGCTATAGGAACATTTTATTACAACCATATACAGTTTGGCCTCTATTTAAAAAACCTCTACTTTGTGAATTCCTCTATTTTACTAACTATTCCTTTGAACCAAGAACATTTTACGAATTTCCTTCTAATATAACCTCCAAATAGCGATTTACGGTCTTTATATATATATATATTTTTTTGGTAACCTGAAATTTTTTCTCCGTTTTCCTGAAAATATTTCTGGTCAATTCTATACATTTTAAACCAGCACCTAACACTCCAGAAATTAAAAAATCTCTTTGGCATTTTTTGCATTTCATCCGCGGTTAGTGTAATCTTTAACTATCTCGATTCACTAGAGAAACTTTCAATACACAACTCTCTTTTACCCTCAATAAACACTTCTTGATCCTGTTTTCAAGATTAGTTGTGTTGGTCATTTTTATTCTTGTCTGAAAATGTCGAAGCCAAAGTGTTTCAGCATCAATAAAAAGAATTTTGATTCTTCACGAAGTTCATAAGGGAAAATAAATAAAATATAAATTACAATAAAATACTCAATAAAAACTCAGACAAAATTAACAGACTTTTCAATAATTAAATTGAAGGATAAATGTGATAATGTATGCTAAAATTTACTCAATTGCAATAAATACGGTAATATCATAAAAAATAACTCATTAATTTTAAATACAAAATTATTCTCTTAATAATAAAATACAACGTATTCTTGGAAAATAATACTATTTTATTCTTGCCTTTATTTTTTTTACAAATATTTTAATGACGAATAAAATAATTAGAACCAATCGATATACTTTTTTAAGAAGTGTAATTAATTATTTTTTATGTGATATTTAGTATTTATGAATATAAAATTTGCCTGTATGTACTAGTTTAAAGTATTTTAAGAGGTGAATTTCTATTTAACAAATTTTTCCTATAGCGAACTTTTTTGCTGAATTTAGTAACTTCTTTAAAAAGAGGTCCGACAGTGCTACATCAGAGAAAATTGTGTTTATAGTATGATGTACAGTCGTGGGGGAAAAAAAGCAAACACCCCTTCCTAACTCTTCAAAAAATTATCGTAGAAGAAAGTTACTGGTACCACACGATTGGTAATAAAGTCTACTTTTAAATTATGTATATAAAATTTGTTTAAGGGGCCGTTTACATATTAAAACGAACCATAACTTTTTTTTTCAATAGAAGCACTCAATTCTGACAGCATAAATAAACTTTTCCATTAGCCTAAAAACAAATTTTTATGCAATTCGTACGATAAGTTTTCAAGAAATTAATTATTTTAAAACGAGCGTATTTTAGGGATGTATCCAAATTAAAGTTCGGTACTCGATTGTTGACAGAGAGAGCCCTCTTCTTGATCAAGGCATCTTAAGCGCCATTCAAGCAGTCATTGGAGTCTACTAGATTACAGGATAGCATAAGAAATTTCAAAAGATCTAGTCACTTCTATCATAGACGGCCCCTTAACCCTTTTATTTTGTCGATTTTTAAGCATAATTTGAAAACTACTTGGAAGAAAAATGTGAAACTTTGGATTTCCATAAAGCAGGACCTAATAAATCTAAATCCATAAAAAAAGTTATAGGTTGTAATTCATAATTTTTTCGAATACTATTAATTTCATAATTCATAATTCATATCATAAAATTATAAAAATTGCAAATTCAACGTATTTATGTTTGGGTATTTTAGTATTATTGTTACACAAAAAATTAGCACATTAGAAGTATAATTTCAGGAGATATTAATAAAAATATGAAAATGTAATTTAACATTAGAACATCAATTTTGAATGTTTATAATTCAAAAACTTATCATTCAAATGACTTGAAATTTGGTGTCTAGGCATAGTTTGAACCCAAGATTTGAAATATTTTGTTAAAATTAGTTATTGCCATTGGAAAAAAAATGAAGTTTGGGTTCGTTTTAATATGTAGAGGCCCCCCTAAGCAAATTTTATATGCATCATTTAAAAGCAGACTTTATTTCCAATCGTTCGGTACCAGTAACTTTCTTCGACGATAATTTGTTGAGGAGTTAGTCGGTGGTGTTTACTTTTTTTCCACTATTTGCTTATAAGTGATATGCAAATAAGAACAATTTAGTACACAATACCATACATATAACTTTCGTTACAGCTCAAGTAAATGAACTTTAGTTATTTAAAAAAATGTTTTATGACCACCAAGATTATATAACGTAGATGAATGGAACAAAAACAACAAAAAAGGATAATTATGAAAAAATTTAATCATCATAAAATATGCGTTACTGGAACATTTTAACGGCTAATCCTTATTTCTTCTGAGTCTAAAATTTTCTTTTTATACGAGACAGTTAAAATATTTAGCTTTCGTGTTTAACCAAAAGCTGTGTACCCAGGCCACTATCCTCCATTTATATACTATTTAAATGAACAATTTATACAGTAAAATCTCGTTACAACGAATCACCGGGGAACACTGATTAATTTCGCTATGCTGAAAAATTCGTAAAGTGAATATTTTTATAATGAAATAACATAGTATAATTGTTTTTAACAATCCAAATAATATTCGTAAATTTGGAAAATTCGTTAAAGTGACGTTCGTTTCAACGAGATTCTACTGTAATTCAATCAGCTTAATAGACGACATTAAGGGCAGTTGGAAATCAAATTCGTGAAAAAATTTTTTTTTTCTTTTTCTTTATATTTTGAATCCTTTATTTTCCTTCTTTCGAAAGGTACATTACTTTTGCTTCTACGACAACAAGAAGTTAAAAAAAAAAAAAAATAAGTTATTCAGTTTGTTTACATCATACATGCACATTATATACGTAAACTTTAAACTGAATTTTCTCAAAATGTTGCTTTTTGAACTTCGATGTACCTTTTTATAGAAACTACTACATAATAGTTTGCAATCGTTCCAGAATATTTCACACATATCTCTGATCAATCTAAAGTGAACTTTTGTTACAAACATTTCTACAAAATTTTTATGATTATTTAAAAGTGGTTTTTATTCCATATTTAAAAAAAAAATAACTAAAGAATATCTGTTTATAAAGTTGACTTCACTTTATTAGGTATTACTCATAGGTATTACTCTTAGGTATATAAAAAATTTCAAGTGAATATCTTCGGTAGTTTTTGAGAAAAGGTACATTAATTTAACACGGTAGGTATAGGGGCTTCCAACTGCCCTTAACTGTTCTTATTGGAGCCATTTTGAATTTCAGAAGAAAGAAGATGAGATAAGCTAAAGTTTGAATTTGAAAACTGTTTTGTAAGCACAAAAAAAATTTTTTGTAGTTGAATTATTTTATTATTTTACAAAGTTTTACCTAATTTTCATCATGACTTACACCGGAAACTTTTAATTAAATTTTACTTTTTTAATTTTGGTCGGAAGAAGTTTAAAAATTGCTTTTCCTTATTTTCAAATGATTTTTTTTTTTTTTTTTAAATTCCGGTGCACATTCAACATTACAGAAACACAATTGCTTGACCTTGAAAGAGTTAATAGGACACGTTTTGCGTGAAATAGCCCAGTATTGTACCTATAGGGCCACACAATCGCTTTGCACCTGACATAGAAGAACGCGTTTTTAGTGCCGAACATAAAATCAAAGTATCATAACTCGGTGAGTTTTGGTCATAGAAGAATTAGCTTTTTACTGTTTATTTGTCAGAGCTTGTAAAAAATGTATCTAAATGTAACTTACAGGACCCAGAGACGGTATAAAAATTTGAAAAGGTGCACATTTGGAAAATTAATGCAGGACTAATTCATCTGTAACAAAAATTCCTACTTTATTTGAAGACTTTTTCTACTCATATTGCCGTCGTATCTGCAATAATTAAAAATTAAAGCGCGTTTAAATCTTTTTAGAACACCCTATAAGATTACCAAATTTTATTGCAAGGATTTAAAACTTGAGTTAAGCGGATCGTGGACTTTAATTTGAGCAAAAATCGACCTAAAAATCGAAAATTATTTTTGTGCATATTATTATTATTCTCCAGTTTGTTGTAAGCAATTTGCGAAAACCCGCATGTAGATGTGATTATTTTTCGCAAAGTTACAAAAGCGTTTCAATTTTGTACGCAAACAATTTTTCGACCCTTTAATGTACTTTAAACCCGTTTTTCTCAAAACTGATTTTTAAAAGTTTTTAGATCTTTGAAATGCTCCATGCGCCTTAATTTTTGATAAATTCATGAAATTAATAACGAAGAATCCTGATATTACTTACAAAAAATCTGTGCATGCATTTTAAAATTCGACTTCATTAAGTTAATTAAATTTTATTTTTAACTTATTAAAAGGCAAAATTAAGAAGAAAATCGATATGGAATTCAGAAATTATTAATTAATAGTAATAATTTATTAGTATTAATAGTATTAATTTATTAATTAATAGTAAGGAATTATTTAATTAATTGAATTGATGGTTATTTCAGTCAATCTTAAAAAAAAAAAAAAAAAAAAAAAAAAAAAAAAAAAAAAAAAAACAAGCAGGAAATTGCTCGTCAAACGTGGCAAATGATGTGCGTTCGTACTATAACTAGTTTTATAAATATTTTTTGAACCCCATATTGTACTGAATGTATATTGTTTTGCATTTCATAAGTGCATAGTCTGTAACATCATTAAAATGCACTTTCAATACATTTTTTCCCATTCCCCGTAATGTAACGGAAAACTTTTGACTGTTCCTAAACTATACATCCAATTTTCATAAAATCTGAAATGGCTCGACAAAACTTTGCAACAATTATATATTTAAAATTTCAGACCATTCGGAAGACTGTTACATCATTAAAATGCACTTGCAATAATATTTTCCCATTGGCCGTAATGTAAAGAAAAACTTTTGAATGTCCCTGTAATTAAACTATACATCCGATTTTCATAAAATTTGAAATGGCTCGACAAAATGTAGCAAAAATCATATATTTAAAATTTCAGACCATTCGCATGGGCAGTTTTTGCTCTGTTATATGCGGACGGACGGACGGACGGACTGAACGACGACTATAGGTGCTACGTATTTACATAATTACGAACGCACCTAAAAAGAAAAAAAAAGAAAAATGAAGTTATAATATATTTTACCTCCTCCCCACATTAAATCAGCTGCTCTGTTGTACAAAAACATTTACAATTTTCATAATTATAGAAAAGTCCCTGTTGGCTTGGACTACAGGTGCAGGTAAATTTCGAAGTTAAGTACACCAACAATTTTCACCAACAATTTAGCGGATTAAGGGAAATGTGATTTTTCCCCTTATTACCCCCCCCCCCCACACACACACACACATTTTTTCTTGTTTTTAATTTCTTTTTGCTGTAATAGTTCGCCCTATTAAACACTTGTCAATATAAAAGTTGTAGATAATATTAAGAAGATGTATAATTTATGTATAATTAGATGTATAATAAATTTAAACGGATTTGATATTTTGTGAATTGATGAAATTATGACTTTTTTTCTTCTTCAACCCACTTTTTTAAATTTTTTATTTTATTTTATTTTATTTTATTTGCTGTAATAGTTGGTTCTATCAAAAACATAACAAACTTTTATGTTTGTCCTCATTGTAATGACGAAAATGATATCGAGTTAAGCAATTAATTTTATTTATATCTATAAAATGATTTTTTCTCCTTTTTTCCTCGAATTAATAATTTTACATTTTATTATTTTTATGGCTTCATTAAGGAACGTATGGTAGATTTTCTTTAGGTTATATTGTGTTTTCTTTTGCACGAAATAAAAATTAAGATTTTGTAAAATTTTGAACACTTCTTAAACTCCTACGCTATCAGAACATTAAAAAGTGACGTGGGCTAACTTACCCCGCAATCGGGCAGGTTGGCCCAAGCGAGTTGGTGTCAGTTTGAGCTTCTACATTAATATTTATTGTTAATATTTTCAAGTTTTACTATTGTGGCTTCTTCCTGAAAACACACTGATGGTGGTAACATAAAAAGAACTGTAATTTTTTAATGTTGAAGTGTAATTTTTTTTTTTTAATTATTAGAAAAAAAAGCGAGCCAACTAGCCCTGGTCTTCCCCATGCTTATAATTATAACGAGTCAAAACCCGTCGAATTCAACGAATGAAAAAGTTTAGAAGAACTTATTGACTGAATTTATAAAAAAAAAAAAAATCACAAAAAATAAACCTATACGTAAATAGTAAAACACAATTAACACAGGAAATCATGAAGTTATTAATTGAAGCTTTGATCTTTGGTACAACGTAATGAAAATTCATCGAAAATTGCGCCACTATAATACAATATTTCTTTTTCAACGAAATCTCAAAGTAACGCCATTTTCACCGTCGCAAAATTTACATGCATACTTATCTTATTTATATTTACTATTTAAAAAATATTTTAACGTGATAGATTATTAATAAATATTTTCCCATGCTTGATGTTGCGTATGCCAGTTACAATTTTGCATGTAAACATTCGCAATCTTGAGGTTCTAATCTGAGTGCTGGCGAAATCTAAAAATTTACTTTTAGACGAATTCGGAGTATTTTATCAAGGAAAATACCCATTTCAAAATAAAATAAGTATTTTCTTTGATAAAACTAAATATTTTACTACGAATGCGTTTCATTTTTATTATGACGTCAGTTTCACTCACTGAAACCCTCTGAAATTAGCGTCTCAATCTTAGTATCAACGGATAGATTTTTTTTTTAATGTAACAGCTTTATGTGTAAAAATTACACACACACACACATATATATATATATATATATATATATATATGTATGTATATATTAATCGGTTCCGTAGGAAGCTCAGGCCAGATGACTAAAAAATAGCTTTGTCTTTTAAATATATAGATTGTTTTCGTGGGATACTAATGATATTAAACAAAATCCAATCTTAACTTTACTTAAATTACTGCTGAAAAAATACAACAAAAAAGAAAAATTATGCTTCAAACATAGATTATGGAACACTTTCCAACACATTCAGAATAATGTAACAAAACTGCACCGTTTAATAAGTTAAAGTATTATGTCTAATTCAACCCTATGGAAATGCATAACACACTTGAAAACCCAATTTCAGCTGTTCCCATTTTCAATCGGAAAATTATCCTACTTCTTTGAGCAGCCCTGTATATAGATTTGTATGTATTAACTACATGCATGTCAAAATTTAGTTCAGTTAAGAAATACATATATACATTAGTTGAAATTCCCCCTTCAGCAATTTCCGCTAATGAGGAGAATGGCACGTGAATTCTTTTGTGCAGCCCCTGTATATGAGGTAAAGAATTTATATACAATTAGTAAAATGCAAATATATATATATATATATATTTAAATTTAAAAGCGCATGCCGAAATTGAAAACGCACTTCCAGCCATTATTACTTAAAGACAGTACTGTAATCGATTTCTTTTTTGTGTCCCTGTAAATGAATGACAAATGTTATGAATGCCCTATTCTATCGTAATCATCTTTTAGTGAAATATTCAGTGATTTATATCAGTTTCAATACATTTGAAATAGCGTAATGTTATTAAAATACTCTGCAAACGATTTTTCCCCATGTACCATAATGAAATGGAATACTTTTGAGTGCCCCTGTAAATGAACTATTAATCCCACATACTTCATATGCACAATACCAAACATGCTTAGGTGACCCTAAATAACGTTTATCAATTGTATGAAAATCCGAGCATATTTACGGGAGTTAGAGCGTGGACAGACGGACAGAACCGAATTCATAAACACTTTTCAATTTTGTTGGAAAGTGTTAAAAAAATTGAATTAAAGAAAACCCCTAGTGTTAAAACGAGAACAAGAATTTGATAAGTAATAAGGGTAACAAAAATTTGCTATTAATGACAGCAATAAAAGCTTATTTTAGCATTAAGAATAACAAGAATAGTATAGTCTTACAAAACTTTAATTTTTTTTAGAAAAAAAAAAAACTTTTTTTTCCTTGATAAAATTAATTATCTTTTAGCATTCGTTTGATAGTAATTAAAAATAAATTAAAAAAAGTAATTTTGAGCGGTTTTTTTTTCTATTTCCTTCTTTTTTCTATTAGGTACTAAATCCTCTTAAAACAAACTAAAATCTTGGCAATTATTATTTTTTTTAATCGCCAACGTTTTGGCTATTGTATTACAGGCGAGTAACCGAATTTCCAAATTTCTACCACTACTATGTGACTTAGTAAATGCGAAATTACATAAACACTATCTAAAAAATAACACATATCACTTTATGTCTGACAGGATTCTTTTCATCTTAATAAGCTAAGAACTGCAGAAGCACGGATAAAAGTTCGAACCTCAAGGAGACTGTAATGAATTGGCTTTCTCTAAAAAAACATCTTTTTTATTTCCGCATGAATAGAGTGTAATATTTATTATGTCCGCATGATTAGAGTTTGTAATATTTATTATGTCCGCATGATTAGAGTTTGTAATATTTATTATGTCCGAATGAATTAGAGTTTATAATATTCATTTTTTTTTCTCTGCTTCAGATCCTAAATCCCTGAAGACTTGCAGTAAGACTTGTAGGGTCTGGCATCCTGTTGAAAACGTTTTAAAAGATTTTATTCATTTCTTATAAGTACTAAATGGTTCAGTGAAAAAGAAAATAAAATGCAACAGTGATAATATATTTTATTGATATTAGTGTTTAATTCTGAGACATGCAATCGAAAATAAAGAAAATGTTTTTATTTATGTTTTGTAGTTCAAGTTTAATATTATAGCATGTATAGAATATTGTCCAAATATTATTGCAAACAGTGTGAAAAAATCACACATTATTATTTGTATTATATTAATAAGAACTTATAATTATTATTATCAATAATTTTATAAATTAGAGAAAAGAGTATTTTTAATTACAATTATTTCGATACTGCAATTCTGGACCTGTTGTAGGTTAGTATGTATCTACTCACAAAATTCCGTTCGAGGCTTTAAATCCCATAATTCGTCCCAAACATACAATTCTATTTGCAGAAATGTCTTAAATAGTGCAAATTTAAATTATACTAGGGGGCTCTGCCCTCTACGAGCGACGCTTGCCAACCCCCGTTCAGACACCCCAAATTCTAAAAGCACGCTAATTTGATCGGTTTTAAAAAGAATGAAATATAATTAAAAAAAAAAAAACAGTGGCGATTTTTCTGTAAACGGGTTTCCATTCTTTTTCCTTTGACTGGGGATTTTTAAGACCAAGTCAGCTGCTCTTAAGAGATGCAATGGCTATTTTCGACCTTGATTAAAAAAAATTGTTAAAAATTTGAAAATAAGCTAATGTAAAATGAATTAAGTAAACAGAGTCATTGCATTCCGGAATTTTTAACAATGCTATAAAAAAGTTCTTTTTAAGGGGACGGTGGAGTTTAAAATCCTTAAAAATATTTTTTTTTATTTTTGTAAATTTCAACTTAAATATTATTCAAGTGTACATTATATACATTATAACATGCATTTATCACAAAAAAATAAAAAAAAATTATGTTTGAGAAAAAAATGGAATTTTACGCGTCGTGTTAGAAATCTTCGAAATGCCCCATGCATCTTCCATATCAATGAAAATTCCCAATATTTTTTATAAAAGCTTGGTTTAGATATAGAAATAAAATAGAGCATCGAATTTTACATATTTGAATTTTAAGGTTAAAAAAATTGAAAAAATTTGAAATTTTTTCGAAAAATTTTCAAAATTTCAAATTTTTCAATTTTTTTTTAATTTTTTGTAAATTTCATCTTAAATATTATTCAAGGGTACATTATATGCATTATGGCATGCATTTATCACAAAAAGAAAGAAAAAAAAATTTATTTTTGAGAAAAAAATGGAATTTTACGCGTCGTCTTAGAAATCTTCGAAGTGCCCCCTGCGCGTTCTATATCAATGAAAATCCCCAATATTTTTTATAAAAGTTTGATTTATATATAGAAATAAAATAGAGCATCGAATTTTATATATTTGAATTTAAAGGTTAAAAAAAATTTTTTTTTGAAAAATTTTGAAATTTTTTCGAAAAAATTTTGAAATTTGATTTTTTTTTTTTTTTTTTACTTTTAAATTCACATATATAAAATTCGATGCTCTATTTTATTTATATATATAAACCAAACTTTTATAAAAAATATTGGGGATTTTCATTGATATTGAAGACGCATGGGGCATTTCGAAGATTTCTAAGACGACGCGTAAAATTCCATTTTTTTCTCAAAAATAATTTTTTTTTTAATTTTTTTGTGATAAATGCATGCCATAATGTATATAATGTACCCTTGAATAATATTTAAGTTGAAATTTACAAAAATTAAAAAAAAAATATTTTTAAGGATTTTAAGCTCCACTGCCCCCTTAAATAAGTCATTTTATGTGTATCGTTATAAATCTGATGTAATTTTCACCAACGTTTTCTTTCTCTTATTAGTATTCACGTGAAAATACTTTTGTAGTTAGAAATAAAATATTATTGGCGCTTTCTAGTTTATAGCTGCCAACTTGTACGGATTTTTGTTTCCACTAAAATTTAACAGAAATTTTTGTATTGTTTCATCTTTAGAAAAAGCCAGATTTCAGCGATAGTTTTTGATAAAATTTTCTATTAAATTTTAGTGGTGGGAAAAATCCGTACAAGTTGGCAGCTATTCTAGTTGAAAAGATTATCTCAAAATATGAAATAAATGTCTTGCGCAAATATATTTTTTAATTTAAATTGTTTGGCATTATTATTTGGCCATTTTAAATATGACGTTATTTCCTCCATTTGCGACTTTTAACGCATAATAATGAATTTTTTATTTTAAAATTTTCTTTCTCCTTTAAAGTTCAAGTGTAAATATAGTTCTTTTGACGTAATTTTCAATATTTTCCTGCTTTTAACACGTAATCATTTAATTATAATTTGAAAGGGATTTTTTTTTTATGATAATAGGCACACGTAAACAAATTTTTAATTTGAAGGAAATATTATTATTTGCACTGTTTTTAAAATTGGCAACAATTTAAAATAACACCCTTTACTAAAATATGTAAAAAATATATCACGAAATGCTGAAAATTTAAATTTAAAATGGAAATAAAACCTCAAAAAATGATACAAACTAAAAAAAAATAAATGCAGTCTACACACCGGGAACTTCTAATGTATAAAATGATCTAAAAATTATTAAATTCTTATGTATAGTTTTTGTTCCCTTAAAAGTTTTTTTATGGAACGATTTTGACCAACTTTAACTTTAAATACCTCTTAAAGTAATTCTTCGATTTGCAAAATGTCTGCATCAGCGTGTTTATCAAACATTTTTCTATAATACCACCGATTATCATATTTTTGTATGCAGTATTTTTTTTTTTAAATATTAACGAGAAAAGACCTCCGGCCACAAAAATTTCAAAAGCAGCGGCCGTGACAGCGTTAGTTACCTTTTTTTTGTTGTTTTTGTTTTAGAATAGAGAGATACATTTCATACATCAAAATCAATTCTTTCAAAAATTAGGAAATCTAACATTTTATACAGGGTGTCCACTCTCAACGGTGTCCAATGGCTAATTCCTAAACCGTTAGTCATAGGTATTTAGTTCAAATTAAAAAAAGGTTTTAAATGAGGTAAAGAAGTCTTTTAAAAGCGACTTGGGTTAATAAAAACATTTCTTAAAAAATTACGAAATTTAAATTTTTATACGGTCCTATAAGTTATATTTAGTAAAAATTTCCTGTTACACTCACAAGTAAGACAAAAAAAAAAGTCTCGCTATTTTAAGATTAAAATTGACCGAGACGATGACCTAGACCTGATTGATTAATAACTGTTTACAGCTGGAGCATATTTTTTCCTGCAAATTAGGGGTCATTCACAAATTTAGTAGAAATATAATTTCGTCAGATATATTAAAGAATGGTTGAGAGTGAAATTAACATTGCAATATAAATTTGAAATCTTTAATCATTCTGATAATTAATAGAAAATATACAATTTATAACATATAAGAAGAAAAAAAAACCAGAATTTTTGTTAAATAAAATGATGAAAGTTAACAGCCTCAATTCTTTACAAAATGAGGATTTTTAAAGAATGATGATATTATTTTTACAAAATGATTATATTTTAAAATGTTATTAGATTACACTAGCCTGCAAAATTTGGGTTATGTCATGTTTTTTATGTATTCTGCACCGCTGAATCCGAAATTGACCTTCATTTTTTACCGTTACGCAAAGATTTTTTGGAAATCGTAAATTTTATAGTTAAAAAAAGAAAAATAGCGAAAATTTGATACCATAAAATAGATGTGATTGTTATGTTTTAACTTTTGATAATTGATTTTTGTGTATTTTTTACAGATGAATCCGAAAATGAATCTCATTTTTAACCATCCAGTCGGGATTTTTTGCGAATTGTAAATTTCAAAGTTCAAAGTTAAAATTGAACCTCCTCCCCTACCTCATCGGACACCTCAGCTGTTTAGCTGTAAGAATCTTAGTGTAAGCCAAAAAATTTAATAAATTATTGAATTAAATAAAAAAAGTTTTACATCGGTTTTATAATATCAGATTTTCGCTACATTTTAACTTTGACATTTACAAATTGCAAAAAAAATTCTAACCTGATGGTTAAAAATGAAGGTCATTTTCAAATTCAGTGCTAAAAAGTACATAAAAATCGATTATCAAAAGTTAAAAAACACAGCTACCTCCCCTATTTTAAAGTATCCGATTTTTGTATTTTTTAACTTTGACAAGTTTTGATTTGCGAAAAATCCTGATATGATAGTCAAAAATTAAGGTAATTTTCGGATTCAGTGCTAGAAAAACATAAAAGTTAAAAAACACAACCATCGTAGCCTTGTAATATCTAATCTAAAACCTTTTTCTTAAACCTCTTGGCGATAATCTATCCGAAATTTTTTGCGTTATTCTGTAAAATAAGTATAAATGCTAACCACCAAAAATCCTAATAATATTAGATTGTCATCGGATTTATGTCAGTATGCAAAATTTAATCTCGATCGGATATTTAAAAGTTAGTTAAACTTCGAGTACAAATTTTGAACTAGAAAATCATACATACGATCGTTGACGTTAAATAAAAACTTATAAAAATAACATAATTTTGTTAAAAGAAATCATGAAAAGAAACAGTCTCAAATCCTTACAAAATAAAACGTATGTAAAAGTAAAATTATTTTAGCCAATCTGGAACTTAATAAAAGTTAACTCAATCTTAATACTTGTACGAATTTTTTCAAAGTGCAGATACACATCAAATAAGTTCTTCGAATACTTTAAGCACTTTGTATATGATCCCTAAAAGCATGGGCGAACTGATTTGTGTTCAGATGCAGCAAAGTGGTATAAGTCATGCATTTTTAAAATTTCAAAACTCGGTCAATTTTAGTGTTATATGAACGGGACTTTTTTTTTGTCTTACTTGTCAGTGCAATAGGAAAATTTTATTAAATATAACTTATAGAACAAGGAAACCGTATAAAAATTTTAATTTTGTAATTTTTTAAGAAATGTTTTTATTGACCCAAATTGCTTTTAAAAGACTTCTTTACCTCATTTAAGGCATTTTTGTATTTGGAACTATATGTCTATGACTAACGGTTTAGGAATTAGCCATTGGACACCGTTGAGAGTGGACACCTTTATATTCTACATCACAAGGTGTTTTATCGCTGCTAGATTTTTGAAATTCCGGTATTTTCTCTTATTTTGTATAAGAGAATATATAAACTATTTGAAATGGTTCCCGTCATCAGAAAATTTTACTGCCTTGAGCCAATCCCAAGCTTTGATTGCTCGGACAATTTATTCTGTAATTAATTCTATAACTTATTCGGTCTGCAACAATGTAAAACAAAATATACTCTTAAATTCAATTAATACAAAAATCAAAGGACGGAATTAT
Source organism: Maratus speciosus (assembly GCA_963932465.1). Lineage (NCBI taxonomy): Eukaryota > Metazoa > Arthropoda > Arachnida > Araneae > Salticidae > Maratus > Maratus speciosus. The sequence continues at coordinate 326,093,149 of OZ010795.1, read as the reverse complement.
AAAATTCTTTGAATAATTCCCCGAAAGCGGAATTCCTCGAAACTTTATCAAATTCCAAGCTCATCTGATCTCTCAGTTCCTTTAATTTATTCTTTCTGTAACTACGTAAAAAAAACAAGAAAAAAAAAATAAAGGTAAACTCGGTTAATGCGAAAGACAAAGAGGGGGGGGGGGGGGTTAATAACATTCCTCGAAAGCTGAGAATTAGAAAATTACTTGTATTAAACATCATTATTCGTATACACGTGACGAGAATAAAAATCGGAAAAATACACGCACATAATTAAACTAATTTCTACAATTAATTGCTCTAATTATCTTAGTAAATAAACGTTGTAAAGCATAAACAATGTTATGTCTGTTTTTTAAACGATACAGCTTTTCATTACAGCACGCAAAAATCGGAATAACTCAATTTCTATGCAATTTTTTCAGTTTGAGCTTTAAGTCTACAAATATAGACAAACCCAGTGTCACGCTGATTTTTAAACCAGTATAATAAACGTTTCGCCATTATCTTCTTTTTCATACTTTTTAGATGTTTTAGTGTTCAGAAGGAATTATTTCTCTATTTATCCAAAATGTCCATACTGTAGATGAGGATAGCCTATTCTTTTTATACAGTTCTGCAAAAATCACAATAAAATGAAATGAACAAATATTTTATTCGTATTAGATTTTGTAGCTAGTAAAGAGCATGGAAATCCTAACGTATAGTTTAAATGATGAGCCATAGTTTAACGCGCTAATGCGCATTCTAACCGTGAACTCATTTTAGCTATGTTCGCATTGAGCTTTAAATTACTGTAATTTCAGCAGTCAACGACAAAAATAGAAAAAGACATTTAATTTTAAAGAATGGTATCATTTTCTCGAAACAACTAGGGGTCAAACACATAATGAACAGCAAGATATTTAAGTTTGTACTTAATTAAATCACTTTTACTTATTTTTCTTACTTTTTTGCGAACCGATTGCTTTACTTGGTGATTTCGTCATACGAAATGTGACAAAATTTTAAATTAAAATAAAAGCGAATTTTTTTTTAATTATTGCAATCTTTATTTTTCATTTACATTTCATTTTCTCATTTTCAGCCTTTAAAATATTGCATTGTTGCTGTTTCACAGCCAGTTGTCATATTTCAGTGAGCGTTGCATGACGCATAATTAACTCCATTGTGGTAACTCCAATACATTTGCAAGCATACTGTTTATTTTTAACTCGGGAGAACTGGCTAGTGAGAATGCCCAATTGCTTTTCTTTTACTTTACATTCATATAATATCAACTTTTTTTGGTTGGCTTTGTACTTTTATTCACAAAATAGGTAAAATAATTGAAAAACATTTTGAAATTTTAATTAAAATGAAACATGATTTAAATAAGAGTCTTAAAAAAGTACGACTGTGAGAGAAAATCTCATGCAGCGAGTTCTCCCGGGTTAAGAACATTTGGCGATTTACCACATGCGTCCAGGCAAACGAAATAATACCTTAAAATTAATTTATTACTTTATAATTAAGTTCTCAAATATTAAAATTTTTTATTGTCATCGGAAACACGACTGTGTACATAATTTTTATAATTATAGCCCTTCAGAAAGTGATTAAAAGATCGATTACAAGATTACGTGTTTACATGGGGCATTCTCACAATCTTTTGACTTTTAAATCCCTGAATAATAATTTTTATTTTAGTACATATTTTTGTGTTTTTTTTTTTTTTAATTTCATATACTGGGGAACATCTCATTGCATGACTGAATAACAATATTAACCAGATAAATAAGTTTTGGACGATGTTGGGGGTCCAAATATACCAGGAAATTCCTATACCGTCCCGTGTCCCTGATGCTGATTTTTAAGTTTGGAGCTGTCTGTATAAAATTGTTTCAATAAAAGTAGTTCGATGAAATTTGTTTCCGAAACTGGGACAATTGTTTTATATAAATATGTAGCAAAAAATTAACCTGCACACATTTTTATGGTTGTTGTTATTTTTTAAAAACTTTGTCCCTGGATTTTAGATTTCTTATCACCCTTCTTGCTAAAATTATACAAAAAATCACTTCAGATGCAGCCACAGAATTTTTTTCAACTTTTTTCTCATGCAGAAGTATGCTAGAGAAAGAATGGCTAAAATTCTTTGACAGGAAATTTACTGCATTTAAGTATCAATTTCAAGCATCATGTTTTTATTGGTAGTCTTACCGTCCCCAAGCTTTATTCCTGCACTTTTCGAGGTAAATTATTATTATTATTTTTAAATCCAATGTAAATAACTGTTTCAAAAAATCAATGAACATTGTGACTATCACTTAGTCTTAACATGATTTGCCTAAAAATAGGTGGTAATTTTCCTTACCGTCCCATCCTTACCATCCCTTTTTTTCCCTTAACATCCCTTTTTCCTTATACAGTCCCCCTTCTTTAACCCGTTCAGGACTGGCATCTTTTACACGAATTTTATTCGTTTGGCACCACTTTTTGTTAATTATTTGAATTAACTTTGTAAATCACGAAAATGTCGTAATTAAATAAAATCACTTTTACTTTTCTTTTTTACTGGTATCAAACTCAAGCATTTTAAGCACTTTTTGAGGGTGCATATATGCACCCATGGTCCCGAACTGGTTAACACCCCTTTAAGAAAGTGTTATACCAAAACTTTGTACTAAAAATACTATTTCTTATTTTAATGTCCTGTGGGTACTATGCAAATTCATTATAAGTAAAATTTAGAAGAAAATAAAAAGTTATAGTGGTAAAATCGTAAGGAAAATTAAATTCGCAAGTTTAACTTAAACCTCAGTTAAACAAAAAAATTTTCGCTGCTGACCATTTTTTTTCTTTATTTTGAATCATTAAGGCATTTGTTTATAAGTTTAAAATGTTATTTTAGCAAGTTTAATTTTACCAAATTTTTATTCCTGAAAGTCAAAAGATTGTGAGAATGCTCCACATATTTGAACCAAGTTAGGTTAAATCAGAGAGTGTGAGAATTATCTTAATACTATGTTCGCACTGAGGTAGTTGAGTCACTTAACTTTTTTGAAGCGGGATACCCGGAATTAGGCTCCACCTGGTCACACTGCAAAATGTTTTAAGAGACTTAACTTAATGTTAAATTTGTAACTACAACTTCTAACTATACATAGTTTATTATTGTTTTTATTCTTTGCGACGTGTTAATTAAATAAACGATTCAAACGATCATTCGAAAAAGCTGAATAATTATTTGTAGAACTCAACTTTAATTTTAATAACAGTTTCAAACAAGAAAAAGAGTTCAGCAGGTAGATTTCCACTCAACTCATAGTTAAGAGTGTATCAAAAGTTAAGTGAGTTTCAGAAATTTGCTCAAGTCGAAATCTTGCTTCCGGGTACGACCGCTTCAAAAACTTCAAGTTGAGACTCAACTTTCTCAGTGCGAACATAGTATTAGTCTGTCGCAAAAGAATATCACAGAATAACATTCAGGCAGGAATTCCTTGAATTGTTCAAGTTTATTTTGTAAACAATTTCTTAATGAAAGCCACAAAGAAAGATAACTTTCTGACAACAAAGGGAAAAAAAAATAAAAATTTAATTAAAAAACTATTAGAACTACTTTTTAATAAATCTTAAAAGGATATTATCTAATAACATTCAAGAAACCAAATCTTCGAAGTATAGTTTAGTTTTTTAACCAAAACTTCAATTCATGCCACAAAATGATGACTTTCTGACAGTGACAAAGAACTACAAACTTCTAAAATAAAATTATGAATTTATTATATTTTTAAAATTATTAATTTGTTAAGCAATTTAAATTCTTCTTAAAAGCCTACGCTAGTAATGGGAAAACACTCGACAGCTAATGTTAAAACGTATAATAATGTTTCGTCATTATCTTATTTTTCATACTTTTTAACCCTTTATGTACTAATTACGAATTCATTAAAATTTTATCTTCTAAAGCATTTTTTGTGAATTTTTGAAACTACATTAGAAGATTTGCATAATCATTTAATAAATTTTAGAAGGACTTTATAAGGATTGGAGGATTTAGAAGGATTAAGGGGTCTCAGGACTCTTAAAATTGGAAAAATCGAAAAAAGGATCATTTTCAACATATAATATCTTAAAATTAATTGATTTTAAGACAAAATTGTACATTGGGCTGAAAGATATAAGTATGTTCTTTCATTTCATGTATTTGAAAAATTAAAAGATACAGAATTAGAATTTACAGTGGGCTCCAAAATGTCAGACATTTGACGAGCGGAAAATCAGCATAACAGATTATGCGCACGGTTACAAAATAAATTTTGCAAGTAGAAGGAAAATTTTGGGTCCTACTTATGCTTCACATTGTAATAATTACCCCGAACCTGAATAAATTTGTATTTAAAGCATTTTTTTTTTATTTTTAATACAAAGTTGTATTTAGTTAATGCAAAATTTAGAAATTTTCAACAGTATAATCACCTATAAAGAATATATTTCTGAACAATAAGGAAATTTTAGGTTCAGTTTATACAGACTAACATGAAACATATGTTTTGAAAATTTCATGAAAAAAAATGCAGAAGTTTTTGAGATATCGTGCGCGTTATGCCCAAAAACGTCATTTGGAGAAAATTGACTTCAAAATTTCTGAAACGTCGCCGCTTCAGCTATTGAGCGTGCATAATTCTAAAAGCCATAACTTCTGTTCTAATAAGAATTTCAAGGAAACATTTATACTAAAATGTTCAGAAAAGATAGTAGTTCAATATCTAAAAAAAATTAAAATTTCGAAAATTTTCAAGCTTTAAGAGTCCTGAGACCCTTAATTAAATTTGAATTTATAGGGATTTTGTTCAATATTTATAACCCCATTCAAATATTTTATTTTAAGTGTTTTGCTTAGTATTTTGTAGATTTAGGAAACGTACAAATATAATGTTCTTACAATAGAAATATAGAAATATTTCCGAATTCAAAATTACCCCCCCCCCCCCTCCTCAAGATGCAAAGGCAAAAGAAATCATCCTTTTAAAAATATTTTTGTTTTGTGTAACCAATAATGCTTTTGGAACAAGATAAAGTAATGCATCTATAACTCATTCTAAACTGTATTAATATTAATCAATGTATTAAATGAATTTTATAACAAGTTATTTTAATGATACTTATAAGTACCGTCAGTAAGATAAAGGGTTAAATGTTTCAGTGCTCAGAAGTTTCTATTCAAAAGCGAATGGAATTGAGGGCGTGAGTTTAAAAATCCGCCTTATCCAAAATTTAAAAAATCGTGTTTTTTCTATCAATCTATTCTATTGGTAATCCTGCACCGAAAAGACTACAATATGCAACAAAAGTTAGTTTCATCCTGTATTTCTGGCATTGTAAAATCTTGGTTTACGATGAAAAACAATAGACGCAGGTCGGGGTTTTTCGCGACATCCTAAAATTTGTTTCTCTGGATAAGACGAGTTTTGAAACTCACTCTATTTTTCCAAATAAACGGCAGCGTAATTTTCAAATTTCTCGTTTACATTTCAATATTTTAATTATATATATATATATATACCGGGTGTCCTAAAAAGGTCTGACTGATTTTAAAATTCAATAACTTGCAAACGGTGACAGATATTTAAAAAATTCTTGCAGGAGGGATATGCATGAGGTCAAAAGTTTTTTTACAGTGATTTTCGATTTTAGTTCGAATTACAAACAATAGATGGTGCTGTAAGCAATAGTCACTAAATACAGGCTCGATTTTTGGTCCTTTCTCTTGTTCCATGCGGAAAAAGGAGATGGAAATGTATTAAGCGGGCCACGAAGTGCCATAAATCGAGCCTGAATTTAGCGTCTATTGATCGCAGCGCCATCTATTGTTTATAATTCGAACTAAAATCGAAAATCATTGTAAAAAAACTTTTGACCTTATGCATAACCCTTCTGCAAGAATTTTTTAAATATCTGTCACCGTTTACAAGTTATTGAATTTTAAAATCAGTCAGTCCTTTTTAGGACACCCGGTAAATATGTCGTAGGCTAATTGAGAAATCCGGCTCTTTGCAAACAGCCTAGGCTGTTTGCAAAGAGCCGGGCTAATTGGAGAATCATCTCTCTTTTTCCAATTAGCCTGATATTTTTCAGGCTTATTGCAAACAGCCTAGACACAGTTAGGCTAATTGAAAAATGACCACTTATTTCCCAATCAGAATGCTTTTTTAGGCTTAATTACCGATAACCCGACCCGAACCCGAAAAATAAATTACAACAGACCGTACTCCGATCCGAGCAAGACAAAATAATTTCAGTCTACACGCAACCCGACCCGAACCTAAAAATTCCATTTAAAAAAACCCGAAATCTGAACCGAACCAAATCTGAACCCGATAAAAATATTCGAATGAACCATAACCGATCCGAGCAAGTCAAAATAATTTCTGAGGACATACAAGCCGACCCGAACCTAAAAATTCTATTTGAAAAAAAGCCAGAATCTGAACTTGACAAAAATATTCCAATGAGCCATAACCGTTCCGTTCAAGACAAAATCATTTCTGAAGACATGCGACCCAACCAGAACCTAAAAATTCAATTTGAGAAAAACTCCGAAATCTGACGCGAACCAAATCTGAACCCGACAAAATTATTCCAAAGAACCATAAACGGATCCGAGCAACGCAAAATAATTTCCGTGGACATGTTACCCTACACGAACCTAAAACTTCCATTTGAAGAAAACTCTGAATCTGAACCGAACCAAATCTGAACTCGACAAAAATATTCCAATAAACCATAATTGATCCCAGCAAGACAAAATAATTTCGGAGGACATGCAACCCGACCCGAACCTAAAAATTCTAATTGAAAAAAAACCCGGAATCTGAACCCGACAAAAATATTCCAATGAACCATAACCGATCCGAGCAAGACAAAATAATTTCTTAGGACATACAACCAAACCAAAACCTAAAATTTCAATTTGAAAAAACACCTAAATCTGACTTGAACCAAATCTGAACCCCAAAAAATTATTCCAAAGAAACATAAACGGATACGAGCAACACAAATTAATTTCTTTGGACATGTTACCCGACACAAACCTAAAAATTCCATTTGAAAAAAAACTCAGAATCCGAACCGAACCAAATCTGAACGCGATAAAAATATTCCAATGAACCATAACCGATCCGAGGAAGAAAAAATAATTTCTGAGGACATACAACCAAACCAGAACCTAAAAATTCAATTTGAAAAAAAAACCCTAAATCTGACTTGAACCAAATCTGAACCCGATAAAATTATTCCAAAGAAACATAAACGGATCCGAGCAAAACAAAATAATTTCCGTGAACATGTTATCCGACGTGAACCTCAAAATTCCATTTGAAAATAAATCGAAATCTGACCCGAACCGGATCTGAAACCGCTAAAAATTTTCCATTGAACCATAACCCGATCCGAGCAAGACAAAACAATTTCTGCCAACAGACAACCCAATCCGAGCAAGACAAAACTATGTCCATGGACACGCACCCCAACCGGAACCTAAAATTTCATTCGAAAAAAACCCGACATTTGAACCCGTCAAAAATATTCCATAGATCAATAATCCTATACGAGCAAGACAAAATAATTTCCGTGGACACGCACCCCAAGCCGAACTAAAAATTCCATTTGAAAAAACCCGAATCAAATCTGAACCCGACAAAAATATTCCAAAGAACCATAACTGGATCGGAGCAAGGCAAATTAATTTTCGTGGACACGCAACACTACCAGAACCTAAAAATTCTATTTGAAGTCAACCTGCAACCCGACCCGAACCAAATTTTAACCCGACAAAAATATTCCAAAGAACCATAACTCGATCCGAGCAAGACAAAATAATTTCTGTCGACAGGCAACCCGATTCGAACCTGAAAGTTCTAGTTAAACTCAATCCGAAATTCGACCCGAACGCGGCTTATGGAAGGTTTTCGGGTTGACTTCAAATGAAACTTTTAGGTTCGAATCCGGTTGTATGTCGAAGGAAATTATATTGTCTTCCTCGGATCGGGTTAGGGTTCTTTGAAATATGTTTGTCGTGTTTCGATCGGCTTCGTGTCGGTTTTCAGGTTGACTTCCAATGGAATTTTTAGATTCTGGTCGTACTGCGTGTACGCGAAAAATAATTTGCATTGCTCGGATCGGGGTATACGGCCTGTTGTATTTTAATTTCGGGTTCTGGTCAGGTTTCGGGTTAACTTCAAGTAGAACTTTCGGGTTCGGATCGGGTTTCATGCCGACTGAAATTATTTTGTCTTGCTCGGATCCGGTTATGGTTCTTTGGAATATTTTTGACGGATTCAGATTTGGTTCGGTTCAGATTTCGGGGGTTTTCTAATGGGATTTTTAGGTTCGGGTCGGGTTGCGTGTCCACGAAAATTATTTTTTCTTTCTCGGATCTGGTTATGGTTTTGGGGGGATATTTTTGTTGGATTCAGATTTGGTTCGGGTCAGATTTCAGGGTTTTTTCAAATGGAATTTTTAGGTTCGGGTCCGGCTGCGTGTCCACGGAAATTACTGTCTTGCTCGGATCGGGTTATGGTTCATTAGAATATTTTTGTCGGTTATCATATTTGGTTCGGGTCATATTTCGCGTTTTTTTTAACAAAATTTTTAGGTTCGGATCGGGTTGCGTGTCCATGGAAGTTATTTTGTCTTTCTCCGATCGGGTTACGGTTCTTTGGATTATTTTTGTCGGGTTCAGATTTGATTCGTGTCAGATTTCGGGTTTTTTTTTCAAATAGAATTTTTAGGTTCGAGTCGGGTTGCGTGACCACGGAAATAATTCTGCCTTGCTTGGATCCGGTAATGGTTCTTTGGAATAATTTTGTCGGGTTCAGATTTGGTTCGCGACAGATTTCGGTTTTTTTTCAAACTGAATTTTTAGGTTCTGGTTGTGTTGCATGTCCTCAGAAATGATTTTGTCTTGCTCGGATCGGTTATGGTTCATTGGTATATTTTTGTCGGGTTCAGATTCCGTTTTTTTCAAATAGAATTTTTAGGTTCGGATCGGGTTGCATGTCCTCAGAAATCAATTTGTCTTGCTCGGATCGGTTACGGTTCATTGGAATATTGTTGTCGGGTTCAGATTTGGTTCGGTTCAGATTCCGGGGTTTTTTTTAATGGAATTTTTAGGTTCGGGTCGGGTTGCGTGCAGACTGAAATTATTTGTCTTGCTCAGATCGAGATACGGTCTGTTGTAATTTATTTTTCGGTTTCGGGTCGGGTTATGGGTTAATAAGCGTAAAAAATCATCGTGATTGGGATATAAGTGGTCATTTTTCAATTAGCCTAACGGTGTCTAGGCTCTTTGCAATAAGCCTGAAAAATATCAGGCTAATTGGAAAAAGAAAGACGATTCTCCAATTAGCCCGGCTCTTTGCAAACAGCCTAGGCTCTTTGCAAAGAGCCTGATTTCTCAATTAGCCTACAAAATACCCGAGAAGGACGTTTAACAGGGTGTCTACCGCACCCCTCCCTTTTTTTTTTGCAGGTTTTTTTTTTTTTTTTTTTTTTTTTTTTCTCCCCAGTATTTAACATTTTCCAACAAAGTTGAAAAGTGTTTATGCATTCGGTTTGTCTGTACGTTTGTCCACGTTCTAACTCCCATAAATATACTCGGATTTTCATGCAATTGATAAACGATATTTAGGGTCACCAAGGCATGTTTGGGATTGTATGTGGGATTAATAGTTCATTTACAGGGGCACTCAAAAGTTCTCCATTACATTATGGTATATGGGGAAAAATCGTTTGTAGAGTATTTTAATGAGATTAAGCTATTTCAAATGTATTGAAACTGATATAAATCACTGAATTTCACTACAAGATGAAATAGACAAGATAGAATAGGGCATTCATAGCATTTGTTGCTCATTTACAGGGACACACACAAAAAAATCAGTTACAGTACTGTCTTTGAGTGATAATTGCTGGAAGTGCGTTTTAAAATTCGGTATGCGCTTTTAAATTTAACTAATCTTTTGTATGTTACTCGTTGTACATAAATTCTATACCACATATACAGGGCTGCACAAAAGAATTCACCTACCATTCTTCTCATAACGGAAATTTTTGAAGAGGAACTTTCAACTAAAGTATATATGTTTTTCTAACCTGAACTAAATTTTGGCATGCATGTAGTTAATAGATACAAATATTATATATCATATACAGGGCTGCTCAAAGAATTCGGATCATTTTCTGATTGTAGATAGAAACAGCTAACATTGGATTTCCAAATCTGTTTTGCGTTTCCATATGGTTGAATTAGACATAATATTTTCTTTTATTAAACGGTGCAGTTTTGTTCCATTATTCTGAATGCCGTGTTTCATAGTCTATGATTGACGCATGATTTTTTCTTTCTTGTCTCTTTCTGGAGACTGTTTCGAAACCAGTTCCGAAACTGAAAGTGTCCCCCGAAAAACAAAACACAGAAAGCAATAAAAATCGAAAAATTTCGAAGACACCAGTCCGACATCCTATGCAAAATGAAACATTTAAAAATATTGAAAACAAAAAATTGCAAACGAAAACGTATTAAAAATTGCAAACGAAAAATTTGCTCTTAAGCATAAACAATTAGAACAGTTGTCTGTTTTAAAATTTATTCTTAATACGTCGAAATCATAAAAACCAGAATAAAAAAAAAAATCTTATAATGCTCTCAAAATTGTATCATCAGCAATCTTATGAGGAACTCAAATATTTAATTTAGACATTATATAAAGCATGCCACAAAGCAGTTAAGTTTACGACACACCATCTACTTAATATCATTCAATTAATTTTATAGCAGAGGAGAAAGTCGTTTTGGAATATAATAACCAGAGGTAAATCAATTAAAGAGCCCGGCGAAAGTATCTTCTGGCTTAAGATCATCTCTGCGGCATCTCAAAGCCATATACATATTATGTTATTCCTTCCCTGATGTCCATTTTATTGAGATTATTTTTTTTAATTCATGCTTTGTTAAAAGTCATAATGTCAACTTTGTAATTACAGTGATTATATTTGCTTTCTCTATAATAATAATAATAATAGTACACTGTAAAAAAAAAAAAAAAAAAAAAAAACGGACTAAAATACGGAAATACTACTGGCAATCTAGACGCCAGTATACTATTTCCGCATTTTAAGGAACTTTTTCCCGGTAAATTGCAAAAAAAATTCCGTTAAATTTAAAAAAAAAAAAAAAAAAAAAAAAAAAAAAAAAAAAAAAAAAACGGAAAATTTTCTGCAATTTACCGGGAAAAAGTTCTGTTAAAATACGAAAATAGTACTGGCGTCTTGCCAGTAGTATTTTTATATTTTAGTCCGTTTTTTTTTACATTGTAATAATAATAAAAATAAAAGAGTAATCGTTTTTTTTCAACTCTTTTATAATCATTCCATGTTTATCTTAAACAATCACGCATACTTTTATGACTGCAATTCATGTTATTCAAAATAAAATTCCGTTACAATGCCTTAATTTGGCGTCAGCCCCAATTACGGAAAATTCACTGCTTTGATTTACGCCTTCTAGTAAGCGAGAAGTAGGGAATTTATATAAAACATTACATTTTTTTCTCTGATTCCTTTTTAAGAAATGTAAAAAAAAGACAAAAAATAGTGTACAAAAATAGTGTTATAAATCAAACAGTTGTATAAAACAAACAACAGTCTATAACCAACTATTTGAAAATGAAAGTTAGTACAGTGTTTAATATGTAGAGGATCTTTATTTATACAGATACTATATATATTTTAAAAAATGCATTCATATTTCGAAAAAATAAGACTATTCAGAGTTTAATGACAAGTTTGATGTAATTTTAATGTAAATGATCTGCAAATAAAAGCGGGTATATCATTTTTTTTTTTAATGGAACTGACTGTATCTATAACATTTAAAGTAAGAGAATTCACGTTCGACTGTGCTGTTGAGTTTTGAATTTCATTTCTTTAGGCGTAGTACGATTCTGCGAAAATGGATAGATATGATTATTCATTCTAAAAAAGAAAAGTGTTCAAGATCAAAAGAAAACATGACACTGAGGCTTTTAGTCGGGTGGAGAAAAGCATATTTGGAGAAATACGATTCTGTTCTTTTTCCTAACAATGACACGCACTGAAATAAATATTACGACAATTAAAATCCAAGAAAAATCAGTTATAACACATATAGTGAACATAAACTGGTTTATCTGACTTCTTCGTAAAACAATTGCGTTATTTTTACTTTATCCTATTTTTACAAGAAGAAAGTATTGGATTCGTGAAAATTTTCGAATTCCGGTTTTCGACGGATTTACACGTTTTAGGGGTCAGAGGTCCCGAAAAACATATTTTACAAAATGTCTGTCTGTCCGTCTGTCTGTATGTGACACAAATTTTGTGGGCGCTCTATCTCAAGGACCAATGATCTGAATTTAATAAAATTTTAGATTAAGTTAATCCCTAAAATGAATTGGTGCTGATTACTTTTTGGTGTAAATCACCCAACAGGTGGCGCTACTATGCTTCATTATTCACGATTCATGCAATAGTTTTTATCTCAATAACTAATGCACGAATTTTCATCAAACTGCAGATTCAGTTAGTCTCTAATATAAATTGGTGTTGTTTAGTTTTTGGTGTAAATCGTCCAACAGGTGGCGCTGCTATGCAGAATTTTTTACGATTTTCGCAATAGCTCAATCCTAAAAACTAATGCACGGATTTTCATGAAACTTCAGATTCATTTAGACGTTGAGATGAGTTATTGCTGATTAGGTTTTGGTGTAAAATCAAATCACCCAACAAGTAGCATTGCTATGCTGCATTTTTAAGGATTTACACGATTTTAGCGACGGTCATATCTCAAGAACTAATGCACGGAACTTCATATCTTTAGAATCCTTATGATGGGCATAGATTGTCATTTAATTTTGGCACTGTGCGAATTTTGCAGTATTAATATGTATCAAATACAGATAGAAGAAAGTCTTGGGATTTCCACATCCGACAAGTTTTGTAATCAATTTGTTTGTTTATTTATTTACTAGCAAATCCCGCGGCTTTGCTCGCGTAATAGTTGAAATATACCAAGTGATATTTACATGACTATTTTTTATTAGAAGAACACTTTTTAGAATAATTGAAAAATTACAAATTAAGCCACAGTTTGACTAAACTTCATTATTAAAGTGCAATAGACAGAAATGAGATTTTAATTAATATGAAGAACTAAAACTGATTCGAAATAAATGATAATTTAGAAAGTATTTTGAGACTTTTATTCCCATTTCATACGCTCATTTCAGTATTCATTTGAAGTTTTGAATTTTTTAGAAACCATCCTAACACATTTACATCTTAAGATTAACCTCATATCAAATTCCAAGCTTTTTGTCTAACAATCTACCACCTCTCTGGTGTTAGTGGCACCAACATAAAATGCCGAAACAGAGTTGAAATAGAATGTCTCGAAAAATGTTGAAACAGAGACTATCACCATTAATTTGCCAAGTTTAACCTTGAAATCAGTTGGTATTTCCTAATATTCTATAGAAAACGGAATTAAGATGTTTTTAAAGGCTTTCTTGTTGTTCCTGCCAACCAGGTGGTAGTGACACCGGCATAAAATATAGTCCGTATAGGATCATGGATTATAACTCTTGATTCGCAAGCAATAACTTCTGTAATCGGTTTATTATTTCCTGAGATTCCATAGAAATCGTAATTTAGGACTCTTTTAGAATGCTTTTCGCTCCTTCCCTTCTTCATCCCTTTTTAATTTCGAATTTATTTTCGACAGTTCTTAGAGGACATTTATATTTTATAAGTAACTACCGTGCTATATTTAAAGTTTTTAGCCTCTTCAGTACCGCAGAAATCGCAATTTAGGAAGTTTTTTTTGTTCCTGCAACCCTCTAGGGGTTGTGGTTCACATAAAATATAGCTTATGCTTGAGCAGATTCTATCACCATCAATTTGCAACCATTATGTTTGAAATCGGTTTCGTATTTCATACGATTGCATAAAAATCTCAATTTAGAACGCTTATAAAACGCTTTTCGCTCACTTCATCCTTTTAAATTTGGAATTTTCTTTCGACAATTCTCAGAAAGCATTTGCATCTTTGAAGTAATTACCATTCAAATTTAAAATGTTAGACTCCCTCAGTAACACAAAAAACGCAATTTCGAACATTTTTTGCTCCTGTAACCCCCAGGTGGTAGTGATAACAACGTAAAATATAGGCTATGTTGGAGCAGGGACTGTCATCATCTATTTAAAACCATTACTTCTGAAATCGGTTTATATTTCCTGAGATTGCGTACAAATCGCTATTTAGAACGTTTTTAGAACGCTTTTCGTTTATTTCCACCCCATGTAAATTTCAAATTTTTAAGGAACTCTTCTCAGAGAGCATTTACATCTCATAAGTAATTACCATGCCAAATTTCCAGTTGCTAGCATCTTCAGTATCACAAAAATCACAATTTAGAACGTTTTTTAAAATGCAACCGCAAGGTGGTAGTGACGCCGACATGAAGTAGATCCTATATTGGAGCAAGGGTTGTCAACATCAATTTCCAACCACTACTTTTGAAATCGGTTGGGTACTTTCTGAGATTGCGTAGAAATCGCCATTTAGAACGTTTTTAGAACTCTTTTCGTGCATTTTCACCCCTTTTAAATTTTGAATTTTTTAAGAAATGTTCTTAGAGATCATTTATACCTAATAAGTAACTACCATGCCAAATTCTATGTATCTGGGCCCTTCAGTAACACAAAAATCGCATTTTCGAACTTTTTTTGCTCCTGCACCCCCTTTATTGGTAGTGGCACCAACATAAAATGTACACTATGTTGGAGCAAGGATTGTCACCATCATTTTGACACCATTATTTTTGAAATCGGTTTGGTATTTCTTGAGATTGCGTAAAAATCACCATTTAAAACGTTTTTTGCGCATTTTCGTTCCTTTTAAATTTCGAATATTTTAAGACATGTTCTTAGAGATAATTTATATCTAATATGTAACTACCATGCCAAATTTTATGTTTCTAAGCCCTTCAGTAACACAAAAATCGCATTTTTAGAACGTTTTTTGCTCCTGTACCCCCTTTTGGCCAGTGGCACGGACATAAGATATAGCCTATGTTCCAAGTTGGATTAACACCATCATTTTGATACCATTACTTTTGGAATCGGTTCGGTAGTTCCAGAGCTTACCTCCTACAAATAAACAATTTTTACCTCTTTATAATAGAAGTATAGAAGTATAGATAGATTATTTATGTAATGATAACAATAATAAAGATGAAGAATGTGGTGATATTAACAATAAATATTACTATCATTTTGCACTTTAATTTCTATAGTCATATGTATTTATCTTTTACTGACATTTTCTTACATTTAATTTTATCGTAATAATAATTAATATTTTTAAATTCTTACACTGTAATTACTATTTTTAAAATAATGGATTAAAATTTTCTTACAACCTGTGCAATTTCACTAAAACGAGAGCATATATTACAAAATAGTATTTTCCTTCACGCATGCCTTATCAATTTTCAAACTGGAACGTTTTTTTTAAATCAATTAAAAAAAAAAAATAGATTATTCAATTCTACAATATATATGTGCGTGTGTATGTACCTCACCGACTCAATCAGAAACCCCGGATTCATCAGAATCTAGGTCAATGGCGTCGCATGCAGCCTACGAGTTCATTTCATGCGGGCCCGCAAGTTGGTACATAATTTAAACAAGAACGAAAAATCACACGTCCAACATAGATTATGTAACACTTTCCAACATGTTCAGAATACGGTAACAAAACATCACAGTTTATTAAGGTGAAATGTGATGTCAAAGTAAACAATCTGAAAAACGCATAACGTATTTTAAAACCCAATTTCTGCTATATTACCATCAATAAAAATATAGAAAAATATCTGATTTATTTATTTATTTATTTACTTTTTTTTTCAGCATTGTATATGATCTATATATTTGTATGTATTACTACATAGTACGCTAAAGGTAATTCAAGATAAGCGTATAGCACAGTTGAAATTTTCCTTTCAGCAATTTCTGTGAATAAACGGAAATGTACTTGAGAAATTTTTTGCAGCCCTGTATATGATCTGTAAAATTTACTCACGCCAAGTAATATTAAAAAAAATTTAATTTAAAAATACGCACCACATCTGAAAACTCACTTCCAGCAATTATTATTCAGAGGTTTCAATAGTTCAATTATTATTCAACTTCTTCTGTAGCTAAATTCTTTTATGTGTCGCTATAAATGAATGATAATTTCTATGCACACCATTATTCTACAGTAAGCGCCGTGTCGTACACCTCACTGAAACATATAAATATCAATATGTTTAAATAGCCTAATACAGTAGAACTCCAGTTATACGTTTTGCTCGGGACCTGACAACAAAACGTAGAACTCAGTAAAACATACATCTTAATTAATGGTCTACCTGAATCATTTTTAATCGAACATTTTATATAGAAAACTGGAGTTTTGTAAGTATTTCTGCATCCATGGCATAAATTCATGAAAATGTATAAGAGTAAAAAACAAAGGTACTTAAGAAAAGTACACATAAAGTTATTTTATAATAAAAGCTCTTTAAAAATATTTTTTACACGTATAGAGTACTCAAAAGAAATCCCTGAAATCGCTTTGGTGTGTAACTATTTTATCAAGACATTTCAGCTGTTTCCCAAATTTTATTGAAATAACGACTAGTCTTGGATTGTTTCTTTTCCCCAGAACCGGCACTGAACAGTAAACCTTGCATTTCTGTTAATAATGCAACCGCTTTATAGTTATTGTTTGTACTCCTGGCAAATCGCTTTACTATGTCAAAAGCCCCCAGAGTATCTCCGAAGTTTGAGCATCGATTGATCGTTCTGAGTGGGATCATCATAATCAGACACATTGTCAGTCGGCAAAAACGGGAGGCAAGGCGTAGTAAGAATTCTGAAATTATTTTCAGCAAAACGTAAAAGTGAGACAAAATTTCATACAGAATTACAAAAACGTAACGTATAACTGAGGGAAACGTATATCTCAAAAACGTATAACTCAGCTAATTTTTAATGGCAAACGACTGGGACCGCTGAGTTGTAACGTATAACCGACGGAAACGTACAATTCAGGTAACGTATAAATGGAATTCCCCTGTATAATTAAAATAATCGCAAACGATTTTTCCCCTTAGACTGTAATGTAACGGAATTCTTTTGAGTACCTCTGTAAATGAACCGTAAATGCTACACACTTCATTTTCAATACCGAACATGTCATAGTGATATCCAATAACGCCTTTGAATTTCGTGGCAATCAGACTATATTTACGCTAGTTAGAGCAAGGAAAGACAGACAAACAGAATTCATAAACACGTTTAACCCCTTAACCTTTCGCATTAAATCACGGTTTAAAAATTCAAATTACTTATTGGCACCACTTTTTTGAAAAGAAATATTCACTTTATTTAATGACAGGTAAAATGATACCATAATAAAGCCAATTATACTGTTTTATAAAACTGGTGGGAATCAAACAATCTGAATAAAAGACACAGCCCGTGAATAGAATTAAGGGGTTAAACTTTGTTAGAAGGTGTTAAAAAGAAATTATATATACAAGTATAATTTATAAAATGTACTTTTTATATATGATCGCTTTTAAAATATGATGCAATAAAATAAAAGTAAAAATAGTTTATTTTAAAACGCTTTTTTAAAAGCGCTCATTATTTAAATAAAAAAAAAAATATCAAGCCGAATTTCATGACTGTAATTCATTTGGTTCCAAAAATTTTTGTTAGAGTATATTAATTTGGCGCGGGATCCGATATTGAAAATTTAGTGCTTTGATTTGCGCTGGATAAAAATAGCAAAACAAAGAGCCCTTTACATGATGTTATTACGATAATGCGGTCTTGGCGCGAAAAATGAATTTATTAGAAAATGTATCATTTTTGCTCGGTTTCTTTTTTAATGTATGGCAACAGGAAAGGGAAATAAACCCATTCTTTAAACTATCTATTCTGGATTTCTAACATATTTTCTCAACATACAATCAGAATGTAATTAATATTAAGCTATTAAATGATAGAAGAGTTTTTTAATTTCAAACTCCTTATTTTTTCACTAGATTAATTTTAACACAATTATTCTAATTGGTAAATAAATCATATCAGATGTAAATTTCTAACTGGGAGAAAAATGTTCGGACCAGGATTCGAACCAGGGATCTCTTGGCTGAAGCCGCCAATGCTCTACCATCTGAGCTATCCCAGACGAATCTGGTGGAACTTTTTCACCCAGCTAACCTTATTGATTATAGCATCTGGTCTGAAATCTGCTTCAGCTCAACAGAATAAATCGCAGGTAATGGAACTCCAGAAATCGGAAAAGGATACGTAATTACACTAGATTAATTTTAACACAATTATTTTAATTGGTAAAAGTTCCACCAGATTCGTCCGGCATAGCTCAGTTGGTAGAGCATTGGCGGCTTCAGCCAAGAGATCCCTGGTTCGAATCCTGGTCCGAACATTTTTTGCCCAGATGAAAATTTACATCTGATATCCTTATTTTTTTATTTATATTCTCTACTCCCTCCTTTTCAAAATAGTTCGTTCTTGTAATTTCACAGCTCTTTGGAGTATTTTGGCGAGCGTGTCGGCATTCCGTGCGGTATCGAGTTATCTAGGTTTTACTGTAATATGCAGAAAAAATATATTGATGCTTTTTTCATAAATTAGAAAAAAAAAATAACAACAACAATATATAATATTCACCAATAAAAAATGATAGCAAAGAAGTTAAAATTTATCACAAAATAATCACGATTATTGTAAGATTGTGTTTCTTTAAATAAGTATCAACAGAAATAAGAAATAAAAAATGAAGGCTACATTACTTTTATTCCTTCTCGCCAGTTCTTTTAAAGAAATCGGATATTTAAAGGCACTCTCTTCCCAGTAATTAAATCGATTTCAATTCATCAATACAGCGCTAATTCCAGTGAACATGTAAGTACTTCCCCGTTTCAAAATCCGGAAATAGAGGTTTTATTTGGACTGTTTATATTAAGACTATTACCGAGTCTGCAGTTATGTATAACTGCACACACAAACATACACAGCATGTGAATCATATCGCCGGTTGTGCTTATAAGCATTTCCTACAAATGCATAAAATACTTGTATAACCGGATATAAATTAAGTCGCAAGTCATAATAAAGATTAGAGGTAGTAATATCAGGATTAGTGTTAAATTCTAGAGAAAAAGGTATTTATTTTATATTTTCTTTCTATATCTATTTGTCATCCTAACACAGATTTGAAATTATAATGTTCTCTATACAGAGTACATAAAAAAGATGGATTTTAAAGCTATTGGAAATAAGAAGGCAATGTGAGCTGAAAAAGTGTTCACAATAAAATAAAATTACGTTAAAAAATTAGCCCTGTCATTAATTTTCAAAAAGTTTCACTTTTTAAATTTTATAGTCCGTCTCCGCCCCCACACTTAGAACAAAATGGTAAAATAGAAATTGTTTCTTTTTGTTCCAATAAGAACATTGCAGAAAACTGTATACTCGTAAATTTGAAATGAGTTATGCTTAATTGAAAACAAAACGTACGCAAACGTAAATCTGCAAGATATTGCAAGGAAGATGAAATACGGAGTGATATGCATAAACAGTTGACCTAAAACAAATAGTAATGGATGTTTGATTATGTTCTTAACGAAAGGGGGAAAAGTTACAGATGAAAAATTAGAAGAGCTTATTATGTATTGTAGTTGAAAAAGAGAACGTTGAAAATGTTTCATTAATTGCTTTTTTTATTATTTTTTTTTCTAGGATTTAAAACTTTATTATCTCTTTACAAAATTTCTGCTTTTGAAAAACTTTATTTCGATGCAATTGTTATATAGTTTGCCCTACTTGCTAACATATTTTGATCTAAAGAATGTCATAATCAGTTTATATATGCTACCTATTTTCATAAATGAACTAGTATTTTCACTGTTACAAAAAAGTGATAGGTTAGTTTTTTCTTTTATTATAATTAAGTTGCTTTTTAAGATAGAGGTATGCGGTTCTTTGTGATGGTTTTATTTCAGCAGAAAGGAAATTTTCTAATTGGCTACTTAAAAAGTGTAATTTTAAATTAGTGCAAAAAGTGTATATATATATATATATATATATATATATAATTAGTAATTCTCACATTGTATGAAAGGCTGTTTTCATTATTCTTGAATTTCCTCTTAATTATCAATATGTTTTTATAGGATTTTCTAATTCGATGATTTTGAATTAGAAATTGTATCTCATCTCTTGTACCTTCATTTTTTTACCTAAATTCGATGCTGTAGATATCGATAGCTAGATATCGATAGTGATAAACTAGCTCGGCTATTCTTCTGTCTATTATATGAAATAATACATTTTTTGCGATACTTGGATGTTCTTGACGACTAATGTTTAAACATTCAAGTGTCGCTTTGTTTTTCATGTTCCATTATCATACGATTTCTATATTCGATTTCTGCTCCAATTTATAGTCAAGTCCTTTTCATTTAATTTTTTTGTTTGGCATCATCTAACTTTACAATATGTTTGTGATTCTTAACATAATCAGACTTCCTGATAGGTTTCATTTATTAAAATGCTTTATATTTATATATATTTTTTTACTATAACAATTAATGTAAAATATTTTATTACATGACATCCTTAAATAAGGGATTCGGTAATTTTTGTTATTGTTATACGAACTTCTAAGTTAATTTTTGATTACAAGGATATATTAAATATACACTATATGGCCATTAATCACCGGATACTTTCAATTTTAGACACATTGTCGAATGTTTAAAGATGTACTTGTCAGATTCCTTTGGTTGACCTCATATTTATCAATATCGATTTGATAAAGAGAACAATTCGGAGCCAACAAAATAATCAAAGACAAATAATAATATTTGGGAACATTCTGTAAAATAAAATGCACGAAATGATCTATCGCTACAGCACACAAATATGTGGGTATTGTATAATATGTGTATTCATTTGTGTAAGAATACCATTTATATTCATAGAGATATAGCGATTTTTTTTTTATAAAAAAATCTTGCATGTTTATTGCTTATATCATGCAGGGTTTTTTCAACCAAATTTAACGCCAGTTTCAGAAAATTTGGCAAAATGTAGTAGAAACAATGTAGAGCAATTGGAATATAAATATATTAAACATTTGGTGAAGTATGAGCAGTTGTATGAAATATTTTTTATCTGCGCATGCGCGAACGATAACAAAGATTTTTTTTCATGATTTTACAGTCAACTCTATGGAGCAACTCACATAAAAAAGCCAGTCAAATATCGTTAAAATTCAGAAAGATATCGGCGATAAAGTAAGCTGATTTTTAGTCGCTCTCTAAAAGAAGCTGAATGATAAGGGACCACAAATTGTCATTTTTTATTAACTGACTTTCAGCAAAGGAATTAATATTTAATGAATGTTAACGAGTAGATTTGGAACAAGTGCTTCGATTTTGATACTTCTTTTTTTCTTGGAATAAGCTCGTTCTGCTGGTTTTCCAAAAAGAACTAATGCATCAATAAAAAATGAAAATGAAAAAAAAAATAAGAATTAAAAATGATAAAGAACTAATGGAAACCTTTTCTTTCTTTTTCATTTTTATTTTTTAAACTGTTAAACTACTTAAGTATTATTTTTTTATTTACTTAAAAAAAAATTATTTTTAAATTGGTAATTTTTCTTCTTTTTTTCATGTAATTTTTTTCTCTACAATTAACCGTTTAATTTTCTATAGCTCTCTAATGCCTCTGCAAAGTCAAACTACATCTATACTGGATGTTAAGTTGCTCCACAACTCGGGAATCCATAAAATACATGCATTCTTCCATTTTTCTATTTGATTCTAAGTTCCAATTGATTGAGAAAGCTTTAATTTTTATAGTGGCTTTTATATAAATAAATTTTGCACTCATTTTTGAAAAATCGCCCGCATACAGTATGGAAATATGGAAATATAGTTCCTTAAGAAAAAAATTAAAAGTATCATATATCAGTAGACGTTATTTTCAATCAAATCGTGCCGGTTTCATTTTAGTTATTAGGGGATGTGCCTTTATTCTTTACAATCACATAATTATTATTGATGAAATTAATTAGCAAGAAAATGTAATATTTTGATCCTTCCAAAGATTCGAGAGTTATCTACGTGAACAGAAAAATGAAAAAAAAAAATACAATTATAATGACAGCCAATTACGTACTCGATTGCTGCCGTACACACAAAGAAAGAGGCACACACAATTAATGCGATTACTCATTTTTGTCACGTATATGATATAATTTCACCGAGCTGTAAAGGAATGTTGATATCAGGTGGTTACGGACATCCGCAATTTTGAATTTCATGGTTTGCAGTTGCTTGGAACATATGTATTGAAACTTCAATTAGAATGGAACAAGAAAGAAGAATCATACTTCAAGCACAGCTTACGAAGCACTTTCCCACACGTTGCTGTAACAAAACTTCGTCGTTTAATAAGGAGAAAGATGATGTCTCCAAATTTAGGTGATAAACTCATACAGGCCTTTATTATCGAATGGGCAAATCGGGACTTTGTCCGGGGACACCCAAATCTATATATTAATTTATAAAATATTTACTCCCCCCCCCCCCCAATTCCAACTCTGAAAATTTTCAAATACAAAATATAAATTTCATTTATAAAAGATTCTACTAAAGTTTCTGAAAAACAAATTTCATTTTGAACTCACAGTGTTCAATGCTTTCGCAAAGCAAAACTCAACCACTATCCTTCTATATATAAAAAAAAGATTTGATTTCGAAATAGACCAATGAAAATCTGCGTAGATATTATCGGCAGATCGGCATCAGATTTGAATGCTTAAGGATGGCCTTTCTTCGTTAATATTAAAAAAACTGTTGCATACAAAAATATGAAAATCGGTAGTATTATAGAGAAATGTTTGATAAATACGCTGATGCAGGCAGTTTTCAATTCGAAGAATTATTTTAAGAGATATTTAATGCCAAAGTTGGACAAAATCGTTCCATTAAAAAAGTTTTATAGGAGCAAAAACTGTACATAGGAATTTAATCATTTTTAGATCATTTTATGCGTCAGAATTTCCCGGTGTGCAGACTGCTTTTCGTTTTTAGGTAGATTTCGTATGAAATACTACCTATTGGAATCGTTCCTATGTTGGAATTTCTGAAAAATTTTTGCAGATCTACACCGATCATGACTCCTAGAACCCAAAACCACCCTCAGTAAAAAAATCTATCTATCTATCTATATATATCACTTTCTTCTGGACACGATAACTGTCGTAATTCTGCACCAATCTCTTCCAAACTGATACATAAAATCAAAGGGCATAAAATCTCGGTCAAGTTCGTTAATGGGCAAAATCGGACCAAGGGGATGGAAATAGGGAGGGGTTTTGTTAAAACCGAAAACACCCCATAACTTCTTAATTTTTGTACATATTAAATCAGTTTAAAGTTTTTATTACTTCTAAAAATAGGGCCAAAATTTTATGTATCACAGATTTTTGATAAAGTTAAAAATGGGCTCAAGGGGCGCAAAAAATAGGGTTTTGGGGAGAAAAAAATTCATAACTTCGTCAATTCTCAAGATATCAAATCCAATTAATTTTATTATAAATCTCCTTAATATTATCTACAACTTTTATATTCACAAGTTTTTGATAGGACCAATTCGTACCGCAAAAAAAAAATTAAAAACGAAAACAAAAAGGGGGTTTGAAGAAGTAAAAAAATCCATAACTCCGTCAATTCAAAAGATATAAAATCCCCATGAATTTATCATATATCTTCTTAATATTGTCTACAACATCTATATAGAAGAGTTTTGGATAGGATCAATTTTTACAGCAAAAACAAATTAAAAATACATAGCGGTTGAAGAAAAAAATCATCTAAGTAAGGGTGTATTCAAATCCAAACTGCGTATTTTCTGCCTCATTTTACAATTCATTTTTGCTCTCAAAGGCTTCCAATTGGTACGTTTTCTTACTCAGAGACTATATAATGTACCGTAATGGACGATTTTTTGATAGAGGCAGAATATATTTTGAAAAATGCTGTTAAAGTGGGCATTTTGAACCGAATTTCCCGAAGCGGATTGTGTTGGAAAAATCATTGCATTAAGGATGCACTCAAATCCAAACTGCTTATTTTTTGACTCATTTTTAAATTCATTTTTGCTCTCAAACGCATTTAATTGGTAGATTTGCTTATTCAGAAACTATATAATGTACCGCAATGATCGATTTTTTGATAGAGTCAGAATATATTTCAAAAAATTATGTCAAAGTGGGTATTTTGAACGGAATTTCCCGAAGCAATTGTGTTATCACTTTCTTCTGGACACGATAACTTCCGCAATTCTGCACAAATCTCTTCCAAACTGATACATAAAATCAAGGTACATAAAATCTCGGTCATGTTCGTTAATGGGCATTAGCGAACAAAGGGGATGGAAATAGGAAGGGGTTTTGTGAAAACCGAAAAAATCTCATAACTTCTTAATTTTTGTACATATCAAATCAGTTTAAAGTTTTTATTACTTCTAAAATTAGCGCCAAAAATTCATGCATCACAGATTTTTGATAAAATTTAAAATAGGCGCAAGGGGCGCAAAAAATAGGGTTTTTGGGAGAAAAAATTCCTTACTTCGTCAATTCTCAAGATATCAAATCCAATAATTCTATTATACATCTCCTTAATATTATCTACAAATTTATATTCACAAGTTTTTGATACGACCAATTCGTACCAAAAAAAGAAAAAAAATGGAAAACAAAAAAGGGGGGTTGAAGAAG
The DNA here is from genome assembly GCA_963932465.1 of Maratus speciosus. NCBI lineage: Eukaryota > Metazoa > Arthropoda > Arachnida > Araneae > Salticidae > Maratus > Maratus speciosus. The sequence goes on along the minus strand of OZ010795.1, from coordinate 326,068,181 downwards.
AAAAATTTTCATAACTCCGTCAATTCACAAGATATAAAATCTCCATGAATTTATCATATATCTTCTTAATATTGTCTTAAACATTTATATAGACATTTTTTAATTCATTTTTGCTCTCAAACGTATCCAATTGCTAGATTCTCTTATTCAGAAACTATATAATGTACAGTAATGATAGATTTTTTGATAGAGGCAGAATATATTTCAAAAAATGATGTCAAAGTAGGCATTTTGAACAGAATTTCCCGAAGCGATTGTGTTAGAAACGAAAAATATTGCCCTACTGAGAAAATAATTGTTTATTAATCAAGTTTTAACTAATTGAAAGAAAAATAAAAACACAGGTCGCTTATAAATCTTTTCAAAAATCACGTCAGCATGTTTCATATATATATATTTTTTTTTATTAAAAATTAATCCGAAAATGTGCTAGAAAATTTCGAGTTGTTGAGTATGGAAAAATATTTTTTTAATATCGCCTTAACATGATTCTGATAAAACCAGCTATTTTATAAAAAGGAAATAAAAACTCGTCAAAAGCAGACAGATAAAACTGTTAAAGTGGATTTATATCTAATAATGATTTAGTTTTTGTTGGTGAAATTAGTAAACTTAACTTCGAAATCTACCTCTGCCTGTAGGACGGGCCGGCAGGGATTTGTAATTTGACACATTTTTTGAGGTTTTATTTCTATTTTAAATTCAAATTTTCAGCATTTCGAGGGATTTTTCTTACAAATTTTAGAAAATTGTATTAATTTAAACTGTTGCCAACTGTATAAACAGCGCAAACAATAATGTTTGCTTCAAATTAAAAATTTATTTTACACGTGACTATTATAAACAGAAAATAAAAAAAGCAGGACCTCATTGAAAATTACGTCATAAAAACTATATTTACACGTGAATTTAAAAGAGAAAGAATATTGTAAAATAATAAATTCATTAACATGCGTCTGTCTTAAATAGGAGAATTTACGTCACATTACACTTAATGCGTAAAATGAACAAAAATTAATATTGCAAAACAGTTTAAATTTAAAAATTGCGCGAGACATTTATTTGATATTTTAAGATGATCATAATATTTCGTTTCTAACAAAAGTATTTTTACGTGAATATTAAAAAGAGAAAGAAAAGTTTGGTGAAACTTACGTCAGATTATAGTTGTCAGATTCAAATTATAATTCAATCTTCCGAAATCTTTTTAAAGCCGATCAAATTAGCGTGCTGTTAGAGTCTGCGGTGTCTGGACGGGGGTTGACGAGCGTAGCTCGTAGGGGGCAGACCCCCTAGTTAAATGAGAAATAATATTTTGATTTTAATAGATTGTATTAGCAATGATCTTAAATTATATCTAAACTTTAGTGATTGAAAATAATCAGTTCTAATTGTCAAGAGAATTTTTTTTTCCGTATTCAAAGTTTTTTCTTTTAACTTTGACTTAAATATGAAAAACAAACCCAAAATTGCCATCTTTTTAGATTTATAGAAAAAAAAAATTCTACTTGTGAAGTAGAACGTACTTTATTTGATATTATGTTGTGTGTAGTACAACTTAAAAAGATGTAAAAGAAAGTAACTCGATTAACTCATATTTATAAGTCAGAGTATTTGACACTCTTCGATAAGTTGAAATCATTACTCTTCTTAAAATAATAACAAGTTGCTAAAGTTATATAAAAGAGTTTTTTCTGTGCTAAGGAAAAAGGAGTATTTTTATTAATTAAGGTACTGAATGTAGAATTAACGGAACAAAGAATTTTCTTCTATTTAAAATCCAAGATGCCAAAATATTTCTTATGCATCTCACATATGACTGACCATCAGTTCTATTTGAATAATGTTGCAACGGGTAGATCCAAATCTTTGCCCAGGGCCCCAATTAGTCATGAACGGGCTTGAACGCAAAACACATTTGAAAACTCAATTTCAGTAATTAGCTTCTACAATCGGAAAAATGTCCGATTTCTTTTGTGAAGCCCTGTATATGATCTATAGATTTGTACATATACTATATAGTCAAATTCAGTCGATAAACGCAGAGCATATTTGAAAACACAATTTCAGAAATTAGTTTCTATAGTCAGAAAAATACCCAATTTCTTTTGTGAAACCCTGTATATGATCTGTAGATTTATATACATACAATATTGTATGCAAAATTTTACTTCAGTTTTGAAATGTATAACCCAGTTGAAAATTCTCCTTCAGTAATTTCCACGAATAAACGGAAATGTACTTGATTTCTTTTGTGCAGCTCTGTATATGATCTATAGAATTTATACGCCCTAACAAGGAAGGTCTTCTTACCAGGCATACTCAGAATATTTAAAAAAAAATACAAATTAAACTAATTATGTATGTAATAAAGGATCAGTCAAATTTAGCCGCAGAATTACAGTAGAAAAACTGTAAAAAAATAAAATACTTTCGAGTATTTGGCGCGAAAAGACGAAAGTGTCAAGCGATGTAGCGAACAGCACTTTTCCTAACCAAAACAAACGATTTTAATTCATCTGAAATTTGAGAATACGTGTAAATAATATTTAATGAATTTAAACTTAAACAATGAGTGAGTTTAATACATATATTTTTTTGTATTACGTATTTACGTTGCTTGTTGCGGCAGTTATTTAAGTTTATCTCTGTAAAAATAATTTCATATATAAAAAATATTTTCATATTGAGAAATATAGTTCCATATATTTAGACGTATTCCAAAATAAAGGCCAGATGAAGAATGCTGCAGTTTTCGGAGAAAGTTTTTGCTTCCATAGCAACAAAATTGAATCGACAGTGTTTAATTGGACTTGTTCAACATGAAACGTTTTTGCCTTAAAGGGTATTTGACATAAAAAAGTATTTTTTGAAATTTTATTCCATCACCAACCGGTGATAAATCGCCAAATGACAAAATTTTCATTATTTTTTTACGGACACTATCGAGTTTCCACTGAAATTTTTCTTTTATAAATATATCTATCCTCACGAGAAGAATATTCTATAATTTTTTTCAGATTTTTTGGAGTATGGTTGTATGGAGACCTTCTTTGTAAGTAATATGTAAAAATATAGTTAAATTTAAAGACACATATCTCAATTGAAAACGCGCTTCCGACAATTATTTCTCACAGACACTATTGTAGCCGAATTCTTTTGTGTGTCCCTGTCAGTGAACGATAAATGCTATGCACACCCTATTCTATTCTAAGAATCTTATAGTGCACCTCAGTGATGCACAGCAATTTAAATACGTTCGAAATAGTGTGAAATAACTAAAATACACTGCAAAAGATTTCCCCCCATAAACCATAATGTAACGGAATTATTTTGAGTGCTCCTGTAAGCGAACTGCAAATGATACATAGTCCATTTTCAAGACCGAAGATGCAATCTTCACCGAATATGTAAACCTTATATCAATTTCACATCAATACGAGTATATTTACGTGAGTTAGAGAAAGGACAGACAGATAGATGGTCAGACAAACCAAATTTATAAACACTTTTCAACTGTATTAGAAAGTGCTAAAAATAATATTTAAATTTTTTTAATACATCTATATAGGAAAGGATTTCGTTAACATTAAATGACAAAAATGTAAAAGATATCCTTCTATATATAAAAAAAAGTTTTGATTTGGAAATGGACCAATGAAAATCTGCGTAGACATTCCGGGCAGATCGGCATCCAATTTGAATGCTTAAGCATGGCCTTTCATCGTTAATATTAAAAAAACTGTTGCATACAAAAATATGAAAATCGGTGGTATTATAGAGAAATGTTTGATAAATACGCTGATGCAGACAGTTTTCAAATCAAAGAATTATTTTAAGAGATATAAGTTGGACAAAATTGTTCCATCAAAAAAGTTTTATTGGAGCTAAAAATATACATGAAAATTTAATCATTTTTAGATCATTTTATACGTTTAAGTTCCCAATGTGCAGATTGCATTTAATTTTCTTATTTCACTCATTTTTTGTGGTTTTATTTCATTTTTAAATTCAAATTTTTAGCATTTCGAGAGATATTTTTTACAAATTTTAGAAAATGTTATTAATTTAAACTGTTGTCAGTTGCATAAACAGCGCAAACAATAATTTTTACTTCAAATTAAAAATTTATTTACACGTGACTATTACAAACGGGAAAAAAACCCTTTAAAATTAGAATTAAATGATTACATGTTAAAAGCAGGAAAATTACGTCATAAGAAACATAGGCACAGATGCCCCATATTGGCGCAATTTTTTTCCGACGCCAATTTCGCGAAAACATCAATAGCATAAACAGCAACATCCGGGTTACCATATCAAGCAAAATAACGACACTTTAGCACCAGTTAAGTACCCGTTGCGTATATGAAATTGGCGTCAGAAAAAAATTGCGCCAATATGACATCTGTACCGAACATGTGTGTATATGACATCTGTGCCGAACCATCTTTACACTTGAATTTTAAAAGAGAAACAAAATCTTAAAATTAAAAAAAATCATTATTATGCGTTAAAACTTGTAATTTCAGGAAGTTACGTCATATTTAAAATGGCAAAAAATGTAGCAAAACAATTTAAATTGAAAAATATATTTGCGCGAGATATTTTGAGATAATCTTTTCAACTATTATCGCGAATTCAAAGACAGCGCAAATAATATTTCCTTCTAACAACAAAAGTATTTTCACGTGAATATTAATAAAAGAAATAAAACTTTGGTGTAAATTACGTCAGATTTGAAACGATACATTTAAAATGAATTATTTAAAAGAACTATCTTATAGCGCTGTTAAAAAATTCCGGGAGACAATGACACTGTTTACTTAATTCATTTTACATTAGCTTATTTTCAAATGTTTAACTAATTTTTTTAATTAAATACGAAAACAGCCATTGTATCTCTTAACAGCAGCAGATTTGGCCTTAACCCATTCGGGACGGGAGCCTTTTACGAAATTCTTAATCTTTTGTCACCGTTTTTATAAAACAGAAATTTGAGTCTTCTTGAATCGAGAAAATGCACTGAATAAATAAGGCAAATTTTACAGTAAAATTTTACTGGTGAGAAAAAACAAGGGTTCTGAGCGCTTCATGCGGCACGTATACGTGTCGCTCGTCCCCAAGGGGTTAAAAATCCTCAATCCAAGGAAGACGAATGGAAACCCGTTTACAGAGAGATCGCTATTGTTTTTTTTTTTTTTTTTATTTTAATTCAATATTTTTAAAGCCGATCAAATTAGCGTGCTTTTTGGATTCTGGTGTGCCTGAACGGGGGTTGGCGAACGTAGCTCGTAGGGGGCAGTGCCCCCTAGTATATATATATATATATATATATATATATTGTGATCTCTTAGCATATTTCGGGCGGCTGACGCAAATTCACTACTTTTGGATAAGTGTAATCCCATTTACGGTTGATATTTTTTTTTCTTCATGTGTTACATTATATCTCAATAAAAAAAAAAAAAAAAAAAAAAGGTAATAGTATTTATACAATTAGTGTACTGCGTATATAAATATTTCGATTTAAACAATACTGTTATTGAATATATTTATTTTTAATGTAAATTAAGATCACAGAAAATCTTTTTGCTAAATAATGCAACATGCAATTAGTAACGACCATCCTGTTTAAAAGACGAAAAGCATCTCGTCAACTTTGTGTTCATTTAATTGGTCAGCTCAGTTAACCAGTTATCTCAGAATTTAGTTTATGTAAAAACATGTACTTTGAATTATATTAGAAGCATAAAATAGTTATACTCTTTTTTATGATTATAAGCAGGGCTGCGGAGTCGGTGGGAAAAATGGACGACTCCGACTCTTTCGCTCAAAAATGGGCCGACTCTGACTCCGACAACGCAGTCTTGCTTGTAAAATGGACGCTCCGACTCCGGGAATTTTAAGAGATCCGACTCCGACTCTTTCGCTCAAAAATGGGCCCGACTCCGACTCCGCATCCCTGATTATAAGGGAATCATATAAAAATCTATTACTGATTTTGTTCGTCCAATCAATGGTTTAGACTGATTTTGTTTTTCTAGTTACAAACGTTAAGAAAATTCAAGTTCCTTTATCGTGTGAGAAAAAAGGCTTTTTTTTTTTTTTTTTTTTTCTTTTTTTAGCCTTTTGTATGCTATTTCTTTCTTCCAGAAAATAAAGTATCGTCTCCAAAAAATAACATCCCGTTGTATAAGCCAGCCGTAAAACAAAGCAGATGTATCACTGTACGGAATAATATCTACTGATATTTCTTAAAGTTCTAAACATCACACATTTTCAAATTTTATACCATCGAATTGGGAAAAAAAAGTACTTTTAAATGTAATTTGTTTCAAAAATGCATCTCCATTTATTTTTTTGAAATTAATTTTTTGTAGTTTTTAACGTCATTTGTTTAATTTTAGCAACTCAAGTACTCCATTTCTGTACAAAGTGAAGGGAAAAAAGTTGGAAAATAACAATTATATCTTTTTGTTGCCATTTTCCCATAAAAACTGAAAAATGTACTTAAAATACGTGCTATTTTGAAAAAATATAAATGAATGATTTCTGATAAAACATGGAGCTATTATAAACTAAATTTAATTTTATGTATCTATATTAATATTACAAGCAAATGAAGGCATATGAATCATTAGATAACCGACTTTTTTTTGTCGAGTTTCTTGAATGACAATATCTCTTTTTTTTTGGATTTGTGTATTAATCAGCCATAGTGACGTCCTATGCGTACTTTACTGTAGATGTTGTTTAATACTGGATCGTAAATGATTAATTCTTTAGCGGATGCGGATGACGTCATTTTATATATTTCAGCCTTAAAACTGAAATATGTTTTGTACTATATATATATATATATATATATATATATATATATACATGTATATTTTTTTTCATCGGGGCGACACTAAATTCTGAAAAAGCAGAATTCCTGTTTCTAGTTTTTTTTTTTTTTTGAATAATTTATACGTTTTTAAATATTTACTTTTAAAAATCCTAACCTTTATATCTACTTACTTCTACTTAAAAATCCGAACTTTACAAATATTGATTTCATGTACATACATGTACACACACACAAAGAGAGAGAGAAAAAAGATATTTTGCACTTTTGTAATTCAAAGATTATCCATGATTTCTGCCTATTAATGCAGCTTGTTTTGTTGTATATTTTTGTTTATTTGCCATTCAGCTCATTCATGTAAGTTGACTTCTTACTAACAGAAAAAAAAAAAGTCCTTCCGGCCAGTGCCGGGAGGAAGAGGTAGCTTTCATAATCCTTATTTAAAAAAAGCCAACTTATATTATTCAAACACACGAAGCTCAATTTAGTGGAAACCGAATATAGGAGATTCAATACTAATTTTTATCAATATAATGAATGAGAATTTCGCGAAATTAGTCAGCTTTATCCAAGCTGCTTTTCTTTAAAGTAACTTATATTTGGCTGCCAAATTCGGCAATTTCTTAAAGTGCCTGTCATTTTAAGACAACATGGTGGATGTGGCTAAGCAGTGAACTTGGTCGAGACCTTAGTAATTGCTGTGCACATGCTCACTCACATCGGAATCGGTTAATATATAGGAGTGCTGTCGCATGCAAAAAATCAGATTTTTCAAAATGTCACCCACAATAGAAATTGAAACTGCTATATCTGAGCCATTTTTTAAGGTAAAGATAAACAAAAAATGCTCCTGAATACTTATATCAAGATCAAATACTTAAGAAAGAAACCTTTTTCAATTTCTAATTTTTTTGCACCTCACTTTAAATATATATATATTTTTTAATTTAATAGCCGCCATTTTGAAACAAGATGGCTGATGAATCTGGCCAGCGAACTTGGTCGAGGTGTTGATGTATACTATCCACATGCCTTCTTACATCGAAATAGGCGAATACGTGTGTTATCGCGTGACAAATACAAGATCGTTTCAAAATGTTAGCCATGCTAGAAATTCAAAGTGCTATAAATCAACCATTTTTTAAGATATCAACAAAAGAACAAATTTTCAGAAACAAAAACTGCTCCGGAATCTTTGTATCAAGGCCAAACACATAAAAAAAATCTTTTTCATTTTCCAATTTTTTAATACCTCATTTTGAATTTTAAATTTAATTTTTTTTAAATGGCATCCCTTTTGAAACAAGATGGCGAATGAAGCTGGCTAACGAACTCGGTCGAGACATTGGTATGGAGGTTCATAAATACGCCTGTTATCGCGTGACAAAAATCAGGTCGTTTTAAAATGTCAGCCACAAGAGAAATTCAAAATGCCGTTACTCAGCCATTTTTTTTTAGATATAGACGAAAGAAAAACTGTTCCGGAATCTTTGTGTTAAGGTCAAACACATACAAAAAAAATCTTTTTCATTTTCCAATTTTTTGGTATCTCATTTAAATTTTTTTATTTTTTTATTTTTTTTAAATGGCCGCCATTTTGAAACAAGATGGCAGATGAAGCTGGCCAACGAACTCGGTCAAGATATTTGTATGTACTATGTACACACCAAGGTACATCCAAGTCGGTTCATAAATACGCCTGTTATTACGTGAGAAAAATCAGGACGTTTCAAAGTGTCAGCCAAGCTAGAAATTCAAAAATGCTATAACTCAGCCATTTCTTAAGATATAGACGAAACAAAAACTGCTCCCGAATCTTTTTATCAAGGTCAAACACATAAGAAGAAAATATTTTTTCAATTTTCAATTTTTGGTACCACATTTCAAATTTAAATTTTTCTTAAAAATTTAAATGGCCGTCATTTTTAAACAAAATGGCGGTTGAAGCTGGCCAACGAACCCGGTCGAGACATTGGTATGTACTATGTACACACCGAATTACATCCAAATCGGTTCATAAATACGCCTTTTATCGCGTGACAAAATTCAGGACGTTTTGAAAATGTCAGCCACGCTAGAAATTCAAAATGCTATAACTCAGCCATTTTTTAAGATATAGACGAAACAAAAACTGCTCCGAAATATTTGTATAAAGGTCAAATACATAAGAAAAAAATATTTTTCCATTTTCAATTTTTTGGTACCACATTTCAAATTTTAAATTTTTAAAAAAAATTTAAATGGCCGCCATTTTGAAACAAAATGGCGGATGAAACTGGCCAACGAACTCGGTCGAGAGATTGGTATGTACTATGTACACACCGAATTACATCCAAATCGGTTCATAAATACGCCTTTTATCGCGTGACAAAATTCAGGACGTTTCAAAATGTCAGCCACGCTAGAAATTCAAAATGCTATAACTCAGCCATTTTTTAAGATATAGACGAAACAAAAACTGCTCCGGAATCTTTGTATAAAGGTCAAATACATAAGAAAAAAATATTTTTCCATTTTTAATTTTTTGGTACCACATTTCAAGTTTTAAATTTTTTTAAAAATTTTAAATGGCCGCCATTTTGAAACAAAACGGCGGATGAAGCTGGCCAACGAACTCGGTCGAGACATTGGTATGTACTATGTACACACCGAATTACATCGAAATCGGTTCATAATTACGGGAGTTACAGTGTGACATAGGTCAGATATATATATATCAATTTTGAACGGAGGGTGGTTTCGGGGTCTGGGGGTCATGATCGATGAAAATATACCAAAATTTTTTGAAATCGCTTTCCTCCGAACGGCTGCAATAGGTAGCTTTTTTGTAAAGAAAGCTACCTAAAAAAAAAAACGATGAAACCAACATAGAATGGATAGCATGCAACTGAGAAGTTGAGTCTATTTTCTTTGTATTTTACTTCAACTAAAAGGTATATAAATTATACAATTTGTGTAATCATTTCAATAATTCCACAGGGAAAGGTAGGCCACAACGGACCACTTTTGAAGTATGTAATTTTTTTTCTGAAATTTACAGATGAATCTTAACAAAAAAATAAATAAATAAATAAATAAATAAAAATCCCGAATATACATTAGCTTCTTATTTTCATTTATTAATTTTCTCAAAGCATAATTAATATTATATTAATAATATCTTAATATATTTTATAAAGAAAAATACTTTTAAACACTATAACTGGTTTGAGTACAGTGGGACACCCCGTGGGCCATTGTGAACTATACAGAGTCAAAGGTAAATTACAACATTAATAGATATTTAAAAGGCAAAATACCCTATTAGATACCTTTAACCATATTTTTCAATGCACAGAACAAAGCGATTGACTTACTTTACATGAATAAAAATATTTAAGAATTTTGTGCAGAATGAATTATATGCATAAATATATCTATCAAAGTTTTACTTACATATTTAATTTTATGATTTTAACTTTGTGTTTAACAATATGTAAATAAAATAATTTTAATGAATGTTTTTTTTTTTTTTTTTTTTTTTTTTTGAAAATCCGTTACAGCAAACAAGTACACAATTACACTTAGCTATTTATGGTTTAAATGGTATAGTTGTTATATTCTTAAAAAAATAAAAATAAATAAATTTCTAATTAATTTTTCTCAGTTTAACAAGAACTAGTGGCCGTATTGTTCAAGGTGCGCAGAACACAAAAGTAATTTATTTTACATATTGTATAACAAAATATACTAAAACATTTCCTTAATTGCAGTTTTTAGGTAGCTTTCTTTACAAAAAAGCTACCTATTGCAGCCGTTCGGAGGAAAGCGATTTCAAAAAAATTTGGTATATTTTCATCGATCATGACCCCCAGACCCCGAAACCACCCTCAGTTCAAAATTGATATATATATATATATATATATATATATACCGGGTGTCCCAAAAAGGACTGACTGATTTTAAAATTCAATAACTTGCAAACGGTGACAGATATTGAAAAAATTCTTGCAGGAGGGTTATGCATAAGGTCAAAAGTTTTTTTACAGTGATTTTCAATTTTAGTTCGATTTACAAACAATAGATGGCGCTGTAAGCAATAGTCGCTAAATACTGGCTCGATTTTTGATTCTTTATCTTGTTCCATGCAGAAAAAGGAGATGGAAATGTATTATCCGGGCCACGAAGTACCAAAAATCGAGCCTGAATTTAGCGACTATTGCTTACAGCGCCATCTATTGTTTGTAAATCGAACTAAAATTGAAAATCACTGTAAAAAAACTTTTGACCCTATGCATAACCCTCCTGCAAGAATTTTTTTAATATCTGTCACCGTTTGCAAGTTATTGAATTTTAAAATCAGTCAGTCCTTTTTGGGACACCCGGTATATATCTATATATATATATATATATATATATATATCTGACCTATGTCACACTGTAACTCCCGTAATTATGAACCGATTTCGATGTAATTCGGTGTGTACATAGTACATACCAATGTCTCGACCGAGTTCGTTGGCCAGCTTCATCCGCCGTTTTGTTTCAAAATGGCGGCCATTTAAAATTTTAAAAAAAATTTAAAACTTGAAATGTGGTACCAAAAAATTAAAAATGGAAAAATATTTTTTTCTTATGTATTTGACCTTTATACAAAGATTCCGGAGCAGTTTTTGTTTCGTCTATATCTTAAAAAATGGCTGAGTTATAGCATTTTGAATTTCTAGCGTGGCTGACAATTTGAAACGTCCTGAATTTTGTCACGCGATAAAAGGCGTATTTATGAACCGATTTGGATGTAATTCGGTGTGTACATAGTACATACCAATCTCTCGACCGAGTTCGTTGGCCAGCTTCATCCGCCATTTTGTTTCAAAATGGCGGCCATTTAAATTTTTTTTAAAAATTTAAAATTGGAAATGTGGTACCAAAATATTGAAAATGGAAAAATAATTTTTTCTTATGTATTTGACCTTTATACAAAGATTTCGGAGCAGTTTTTGTTTCGTCTATATCTAAAAAAAATGGCTGAGTTATAGCATTTTGAATTTCTAGCGTGGCTGACATTTTGAAACGTCCTGAATTTTGTCACGCGATAAAAGGCCTATTTATGAACCGATTTGGATGTAACTTCGTTTATACATAGTACATACCAATGTCTCGACCGGGTTCGTTGGCCAGCTTCATCCGCCATCTTGTTTCAAAATGGCGGCCATTTAAAAAAATTAAAAAATTAAAAAATTTAAATGAGATACCAAAAAATTGGAAAATGAAAAAGATTTTTTTTTGTTTGTGTTTGACCTAAATACAAAGATTCCGAACAGTTTTTCTTTCGTCTATATCTAAAAAAAATGGCTGAGTAATAGCATTTTGAATTTCTCTTGTGGCTGACATTTTAAAACGACCTGATTTTTGTCACGCGATAACAGGCGTATTTATGAACCTATTTGGATGTAACTTGGTCTGTACATAGTACATACCATTGTCTCGACCGAGTTCGTTGGCCAGCTTCATTCGCCATCTTGTTTCAAAAGGGTTGCCATTTAAAAAAATTAAATTTAAAATTCAAAATGAGCTATTAAAAAATTGGAAAATGAAAAAGATTTTTTTTATGTGTTTGGCCTTGATGCAAAGATTCCGGAGCAGTTTTTGTTTCTGAAAATTTGTTCTTTTGTTGATATCTTAAAAAATGGTTGATTTATAGCACTTTGAATTTCTAGCATGGCTAACATTTTGAAACGATCTTGTATTTGTCACGCGATACCACACGTATTCGCCTATTTCGATGTAAGAAGGCATGTGGATAGTATACATCAACACCTCGACCAAGTTCGCTGGCCAGATTCATCAGCCATCTTGTTTCAAAATGGCGGCCATTAAATTAAAAAATATATATATATTTAAAGTGAGGTGCAAAAAAATTAGAAATTGAAAAAGGTTTCTTTCTTAAGTATTTGATCTTGATATAAGGATTCAGGAGCATCTTTTGTTTGTCTTTACCTTAAAAAATGGCTCAGATATAGCAGTTTCAATTTCTATTGTGGGTGACATTTTGAAAAATCTGATTTTTTGCATGCGACAGCACTCCTATATATTAACCGATTCCGATGTGAGTGAGCATGTGCACAGCAATTACTAAGGTCTCGACCAAGTTCACTGCTTAGCCTCATCCACCATGTTGTCTTAAAATGACAGGCACTTTAAGAAATTGCCGAATTTGGCAGCCAAATATAAGTTACTTTAAAGAAAAGCAGCTTGGATAAAGCTGACTAATTTCGCGAAATTCTCATTCATTATATTGATAAAAATTAGTATTGAATCTCCTATATTCGGTTTCCACTAAATTGAGCTTCGTGTGTTTGCATGATATAAGTTGGCTTTTTTTAAATAAGGATTATGAAAGCTACCTCTTCCTCCCGGCACTGGCCGGAAGGACTTTAATTTTAAATGAAAAGGGGAAATATTGTTGCAATTGCTTAAGTTTTTATATTTAAAATTTCACTATTAAATCAGTATAATAGAATGGTCCACTGTGCCTCTTTTTGGGGTGGTCTAGTGCATACCATATACACGTGGAATAAGAAAATGTTCAAAAATATTTTACTTGATATAAAACCGCAAATTTCAAATTAATTTACCAATAAATGAGTGCTTTTTCTTTAAACTTCAACTGTTTTTTTTTTCTTTTATACTTCTAATCTTTATTAGCCAAACATCTGAAATTCTAACGAAGCAAACTTTTACTTTTGCAGCAAAAACAGCGAACTTCTTCAAATATGAATAAATTCTGCTTTGACCGTATGATTTAAGGTAGAATATATTTATGACTATATTATTATTTTCATTTATGAGTAATAATATGAAGTTAAAATAATGTAAAGTAAACACATTTTGAATGGGGATTCAGTGTACCCCATCTTCCACTGTGAGAAATAAGGAATTCATACGATTCTGAAGAAACTTCATATCGCGCCTCAGAGCAACAGTAGGGCATCCAATAATAATAATAATAATAATACAAAATGAGATGTCTGACTTACTGCTATGAATAACTGTGTTTGCATCTAGTGGAACAACTTCTGAAACACGAAGCTATGTTTAATACTATATCTCAGATGTGTTTTATAAAAATTCCCTTCTGTTCCACTAGATGCAGACACGCAGTTTCTCATAGCAGCAAGTCAGACCTCTCATTTTGAATTATTACTAGATGTCCTACTGTAGCTCTCAGGCGACGATATGTCCTTTTTTAAATTGGAATTCTAATTCAGTAAGGATTTAAATCTGAATAAACTTCACATGCTCTTTTTTTTTTTTTTTTTTTTTTGAGTATCTAGAGCAGGGTTGGCGAACCTATGGCACGCGTTGCCGAAAATTTCTCTGGCACGCGAAAAAATTATTACTAGATGTCCTATTACTAATTATTACTAGAAAAATCATTACTAGATTACGATTATTACTAGATGTCCTACTGTTGCTTTCAGGCGACGATATGTCCTTTTTTAAATTGGAATTCTAATTCAGTAAGGATTTAAATCTGAATGAACTTCACATGCTCCTTTTTTTTTTTAGAATCTAGAGCAGGGTTGGCGAACCTATGGCACGCGTGCGGAAAATTTCTCTGGCACGCGAAAAAATTATTACTAGATGTCCTATTACTAATTATTGCTAGAAAAATTATTACTAGATTACGATTATTACTAGATGTCCTACTGTTGCTCTCAGGCGACGATATGTCCTTTTTTAAATTGGAATTCTAATTCAGTAAGGATTTAAACCTGAATGAACTTCACATGCTCTTTTTTTTTTTTTTTTTTTTTTTTTTTTTTTTTTTTTGTGAGAATCTAGAGCAGGGTTGGCGAACCTATGGCACGCGTGCCAAAAATTTCTCTGGCACGCGAAAAAAATATTACCAGATGTCCTATTACTAATTATTACTAGAAAAATTATTACTAGATTACGATTATTACTAGATGTCCTACTGTTGCTCTCAGGCGACGATATGTCCTTTTTTAAATTGGAATTCTAATTCAGTAATGATTTAAATCTGAATGAACTTCCCATGCGAATTGAATATTTCCAACTGAGCGAAAAAATGCCCAGGCCGGGAATCGAACCCAGATCCTTGGCTTACAAGGCCAATACTTTTCCATTTAAGCTAACTGGGCCGACAACCAGCCAGCATATTTCGCTCAGATAACCTTATTGGTAGGAACATCTGGTCTGTCATGTAGACAGCTCAACAGAATAAACCGCAGGTTAAGGACCTCCATATTAACGATGGATAATAACGATGGATAATATTCAATTCGTATGATAACTTTACCAGTCAGTTTGACTGTGTTAAAATAATAGAACTTCCCATGCTCTTTTTTTTTTTTTGAGAATCTAGAGCAGGGTTGGCGAACCTATGGCACGCGTGCCGAAAATTTCTCTGGCACGCGAAAAATTATTACTAGATGTCCTATTACTAATTATTACTAGAAAAATTATTACTAGATGTCCTACTGTTGCTTTCAGGCGACGATATGTCCTTTTTTAAATTGGAATTCTAATTCAGTAAGGATTTAAATCTGAATGAACTTCACATGCTCTTTTTTTTTTTTTTTTTTTTTTTTTGAGAATCTAGAGCAGGGTTGGCGAACCTATGGCACGCTTGCCGAAAATTTCTCTGGCACGCGAAAAAATTATTACTAGATGTCCTATTACTAATTATTACTAGAAAAATTATTACTAGATTACGATTATTACTAGATGTCCTACTGTTGCTCTCAGGCGACGATATGTCCTTTTTTAAAATGGAATTATAATTCAGTAAGGATTTAAATCTGAATGAACTTCACATGCTCTTTTTTTTTTTTGAGAATCTAGAGCAGGGTTGGCGAACCTATGGCACGCGTGCCGAAAATTTCTCTGGCACGCGAAAAAAATATTACTAGATGTCCTATTACTAATTATTACTAGAAAAATTATTACTAGATTACGATTATTACTAGGTGTCCTACTGTTGCTCTCAGGCGACGATATGTCCTTTTTTAAATTGGAATTCTAATTCAGTAATGATTTAAATCTGAATGAACTTCACATGCTCTTTTTTTTTTTTTGAGAATCTAGAGCAGGATTGGCGAACCTATGGCACGCGTGCCGAAAATTTCTCTGGCACGCGAAAAAATTATTTTACAATCATTATACAGATAACACATTCTTTTTTTTTCTGTTATAATCAGTAAAATTTTGTCCCACAGACTATCACAAAAAATGCAACTAATTTTGCATAATAAAAACATCAAAAGAATTTTCTTTTCCTGTTGTGTTATGCAGGTTTTTAATATGTATTTTGCCTTTCTATACGAATTTATAAAGTTGCATTTTTCAGACTAATTTCGTTAGACAGTCACTGCAATAAGATGGAAAATGGATCCAATTTCTATTCATATTTATAAAATCATCACCAAAATATGAATCAGTTATAAAGAAATCTCTGCATCGAATATCAGCAAAAATCTCATCAATGAGTTATTGATACATTGTTTAATGCAACTTGGATAACCAGATGTTGCATTAATAAAAAAGTCAAAAATTACTAAAATAAATTTTTTTCTCTTTATTCCTTTGTACTTTTGTTAAAGTACGTACTACATGAATAAATCATATTTTCTGATTAAAATTTCGTTAGTTTTATAGCTTATTCCAAAATACAGAGAAATAGCATTTTCATTTTTAATATTTTTTAATTATTAATTATTAATGCATGAAAGCAACTGATTTTTTGACTAGTGTTTTGTATAAACTTCGCACTCTGCAAAATTATTTTATGTCAAAGTTTGCAACGTTACATTCTTGATAGATGTAGTTTGTGAAATTTTGCACGCGCACTCGAAAGCGTTCGCCGATCCTGATCTAGAGTGCAGCATCCGTGTTAGTCAATCAGGCAAAACCACGAAATATGGAATGTATACCGACTGTCTGTATACTTCAACCATAAAATGAATTACAGTAATGATTTAAATCTGAATAAATTTCACATGTCCTTTAAAAAAAAAAAAATTGGAATTCTAGAGTGCAGCATCCGTGTATTGTGTCCCTCAATCAGGCAAAACCACGAAATACTGAATGTATGTCCACTGTCTATATACTTCAACCATAAAGGGAATTACAGTAATGATTTAAATTTAAATAAACTTCACATGTCCTTTCTTTTTTAAATTTAGATTCTAGATTGCAACATCTGTGTATTGTATCCCTCAATCAAGCAAAACCACAAAATACTGAATGTATGCCCATTGTCTATATACTTCAACCATAAAGTGAATTACAGTAATGATTTAAATTTAAATAAACTTCACATGTCCTTTCTTTTTTTAATTTAGATTCTAGATTGCAACATTTGTGTATTGTATCCCTCAATCAAGCAAAACCACGAAATACAGAATGTATGCCCACTGTCTATATACTTCAACCATAAAGTGAATTACAGTAATGATTTAAATCTAAATAAACTTCACATGTCCTTTTTTCTTTAATTTAGATTCTAGATTGCAACATCCGTGTATTGTGTCCCTCAATCAAGCAAAACCACGAAATATGGAATGTATGCCCACTATCTATATACTTCAACCATAAAGTGAATTACAGTAATGATTTAAATCTAAATAAACTTCAGATGTCCTTTTTTCTTTAATTTAGATTCTAGATTGCAACATCCGTGTATTGTGTCCCTCAATCAGGCAAAACCACGAAATACTGAATGTATGTCCACTGTCTATATACTTCAACCATAAAGGAAATTACAGTAATGATTTAAATTTAAATAAACTTCACATGTCCTTTCTTTTTTAAATTTAGATTCTAGATTGCAACATCTGTGTATTGTATCCCTCAATCAAGCAAAACCACGAAATACTGAATGTATGCCCATTGTCTATATACTTCAACCATAAAGTGAATTACAGTAATGATTTAAATTTAAATAAACTTCACATGTCCTTTCTTTTTTAAATTTAGATTCTAGATTGCAACATCTGTGTATTGTATCCCTCAATCAAGCAAAACCACAAAATACTGAATGTATGCCCATTGTCTATATACTTCAACCATAAAGTGAATTACAGTAATGATTTAAATTTAAATAAACTTCACATGTCCTTTCTTTTTTTAATTTAGATTCTAGATTGCAACATTTGTGTATTGTATCCCTCAATCAAGCAAAACCACGAAATACAGAATGTATGCCCACTGTCTATATACTTCAACCATAAAGTGAATTACAGTAATGATTTAAATCTAAATAAACTTCACATGTCCTTTCTTTTTTAAATTTAGATTCTAGATTGCAACATCTGTGTATTGTATCCCTCAATCAAGCAAAACCACAAAATACTGAATGTATGCCCATTGTCTATATACTTCAACCATAAAGTGAATTACAGTAATGATTTAAATTTAAATAAACTTCACATGTCCTTTCTTTTTTTAATTTAGATTCTAGATTGCAACATTTGTGTATTGTATCCCTCAATCAAGCAAAACCACGAAATACAGAATGTATGCCCACTGTCTATATACTTCAACCATAAAGTGAATTACAGTAATGATTTAAATCTAAATAAACTTCACATGTCCTTTTTTCTTTAATTTAGATTCTAGATTGCAACATCCGTGTATTGTGTCCCTCAATCAAGCAAAACCACGAAATATGGAATGTATGCCCACTATCTATATACTTCAACCATAAAGTGAATTACAGTAATGATTTAAATCTAAATAAACTTCAGATGTCCTTTTTTCTTTAATTTAGATTCTAGACTGCAACATCCGTGTATTGTGTCCCTCAATCAGGCAAAACCACGAAATACTGAATGTATGTCCACTGTCTATATACTTCAACCATAAAGGAAATTACAGTAATGATTTAAATTTAAATAAACTTCACATGTCCTTTCTTTTTTAAATTTAGATTCTAGATTGCAACATCTGTGTATTGTATCCCTCAATCAAGCAAAACCACGAAATACTGAATGTATGCCCATTGTCTATATACTTCAACCATAAAGTGAATTACAGTAATGATTTAAATTTAAATAAACTTCACATGTCCTTTCTTTTTTAAATTTAGATTCTAGATTGCAACATCTGTGTATTGTATCCCTCAATCAAGCAAAACCACAAAATACTGAATGTATGCCCATTGTCTATATACTTCAACCATAAAGTGAATTACAGTAATGATTTAAATTTAAATAAACTTCACATGTCCTTTCTTTTTTTAATTTAGATTCTAGATTGCAACATTTGTGTATTGTATCCCTCAATCAAGCAAAACCACGAAATACAGAATGTATGCCCACTGTCTATATACTTCAACCATAAAGTGAATTACAGTAATGATTTAAATCTAAATAAACTTCACATGTCCTTTTTTCTTTAATTTAGATTCTAGATTGCAACATCCGCGTATTGTGTCCCTCAATCAAGTAAAACCACGAAATATGGAATGTATGCCCACTATCTATATACTTCAACCATAAAGTGAATTACAGTAATGATTTAAATCTAAATAAACTTCAGATGTCCTTTTTTCTTTAATTTAGATTCTAGATTGCAACATCCGTGTATTGTGTCCCTCAATCAGGCAAAACCACGAAATATGGAATGTATGCCCACTGTCTATATACTTCAACCATAAAGTGAATTACAGTGAAGATATAATTCTGCAGAAACTTCGTATGTCCTTCTTTTTAAAAAAATTGAGATTCTAGAGTGCAGCATCCGTTTTAGTCAATCAGGCAAAACCACGAAATATGGAATCTATGACCATTATCTATATACTTCAATCATAAAATGAATTACCGTAATTTAGCTAAAATATTATTAAAAAAATTGAAAATGTTTTAAAGCGTTTTATCATTTACTTATCGTTTTTTCCCCTTATCTTTTCACAATGAAGAAAAACCCCTCCTCCTCAAAAATCTGTCGTAAAATGAACGATCACCATGGATGTTAGAGGAGAAAGCATACATGCCCTTGCAATTCCATTAAACCCATTTTTCTTTTCTTTTTTTACTTTAATATACCGTCATCCGAGCTTCTCTTCATATCTTCGCTTCCAAGAAAGATATATATATAAGAAGAAAAGTATGTTGTTAAGAAAATTGAATTTGTCTTAAGAAGGGATACTTCATGAAATTACTTGTAAGTGGAATCTTTCAACACAAATTAATCATAAAATAAAATCTCTTTTTCTAAATAAGTTTTTTAAAAAGAGAAAATGTGAAAAATAAGGTAAACAAAATTTAGAAGGTAAACTTTTTTTTTTTACTTATTGCCTGCCGGCTTTAATCATCCTCTTTTGTAATTTTATCTTACATTGAAGCAAAGCCTAGTTTGATTAAAAAAAGAGAGAGAGAGAGAGAGAATTATAGCTTACATTAAATAAAATATGTCAAGGAACTCATTTAATGAAATCAATCGTAAATGGAACATTCTAATATCAACTAATTTGTTACATGAGTAAAATTCTCCCTTGCAAGTATTAGAATTAATCTAATGATTAATAAAAAAAAAACAATAGTTTAAAAGTGAGGAAATAATGCTATTTCGTTTATTTATCTAGTGGATACATTTTTGCAACTTCTACAATAAATTTTCGGCAGAATTTCATCTTGCTCTTTTATAAGTTTCCTTTGCATTGAAACAAGACATTGTTACAGAGAGAGAGGGGGAAAAAAGAGGAAATCCAACTTTTAGAATACAGAATTCTTAAAATATCCATTTGATGAAATTTCTTATAAAGGGAGCATTCTAATATCAATTAATTCGTTCAAGAAGTAAAATTTTCATGTGTATAGATAAAAATTTATCGATTTATCAATAAAAAGGTGACAATTAAAAAATGAAATAATAATACTATTTCATTTAATTATCCATGGAATGCATTTTTGAAATTTCCACTACAAATCGCCCGTTGACTTTCATTATCATTTTTTTTTCTTTTGAAGAAGCAATGCGTTTTTTTAGGAAAAAAAAAGAGTAAAATCCATCTTACAACAAATAGAATTCTTCAAAAATTTACTTGATGGAATCATACGTAAATTCAACCTTTTAACATCAACTACCTTTTTAAGTAAATGGAAATTTCCCCTGCAAGGATTAAAATTAATCTAATGATTGATAAAAGAACAATTTAAAAAATAAGAATTATTGAAAGAATGATTTAATTTGTATATACATTAAATTCTTTTTTTGCAATTTCCATTACTTATCATCTATCGATTTTCATCTTCCTCTTTTATAATCTTTCCTTCCACTGAAGCAGGAAGTTGATCAACGAGGGAAAAATTCAGCTTATAAAAAATAAAACTGTTCAGAAATGTGTTTGATGAAATTCTTCATAAATGAAACATTCTAATATCAACTAAATCTTAACCTGTAAGGAATATAATTAGTTGAATGATATAGATATATAAAATAATAACAACTGAAAATATTTCTTTATTTTTTTCCGTTAATTACTTATTATTTATTTAGGAAAATGTCCCAGAATTATTTATCTTTCCCTCTGGCCTTGAAGCAAAAATTTGTTTTAGGAAATTTAAAATGAAAAAAAAAATTAAAAATAAATTGCATTTTTATAATTATATAGTTTATAGCGAACGTTTTAATGTCAGTTCAGTTTGTATTAAAATAAATAACTTTATATATAAATCACAGACTTATATGAATGATAAAGTTAAAGTGGGAAGTTACATTAATTTGCCTACTTGAATATTTTGGAAATAATTAAATCGATTTATTTTTGCATTTTCCCTTTTGATATGTCTAAACGTGAAGTGTTTACAAAAAAAAAAAATAAAGTCATTGTTGAGAAAACGACATAACCGGATAAGCATGTGGGCTTATCAATAGCCTTTGGGGTAATTTTGCGGATCTTTTTTCTCAGATCTTGTTGCTAATCTAACAGTAAATTTCCGCTAGTATCAGCTTATAAATATTGATATTTGTTGAAACAAAATAATTTTCATTATTTTTTTTATCATTTTTTTTTTTTCAAAAATAAATCCACCTGATTTCATGGTGTTAAATTATCCCAGCAAAGAAAGAAACAGTGGGCTATCAGCTGGAAAAAAAGATGGCAGCCAGCACTGCCATAAGCTTAAAGTGCAATGGTACCATTACTTAAACCAGTGCAAAAATGTCCGTGCGGAATGCAAATGGCCCATCAGTGATGGCCAACAGCAGGCCAGCATTGGTATACCATCAGATTACTTCAATCCGGCACTTTTCCTGTAGTGCTTCCATGGTGTGGTGGGCCAGCGCATGAGATAAAACGGAGGCCGATCAGAATTTTATCTGATGATTTCCTACAGCAAAGTGTACTGAAACTGTCCAGCAGTGATCATGCAGTGGTAGACCATTAGCAAGCACTTCTCCATCATTGCGAACACCTATC
Source organism: Maratus speciosus (assembly GCA_963932465.1). Classification (NCBI taxonomy): domain Eukaryota; kingdom Metazoa; phylum Arthropoda; class Arachnida; order Araneae; family Salticidae; genus Maratus; species Maratus speciosus. The sequence goes on along the minus strand of OZ010795.1, from coordinate 326,045,904 downwards.
TTGCTGCTGGCCAGCAATTTCCTCTTTGCTGGTATGTTATAGAGCTACTGAAGACTTTATTCATTGTCATAACATTATTTTAATAAAAACTGGCAAATAACGAGAAAAATGTAACAATAATACTTTATATTTAGAAAGCAGTCGCCACTTCTTTCTTTAAAAATTCCCAGTGTGTTCCTATATAATATATATAAAACTGGAAATTGGATGATGGGTACCACAAATAAATATTTACAAATATATGTAATAAAATGCAAATTTGAGGACTGGGTGATATTGCGGCTAAAACTATTAAAATAATGCTACATCAACTATTTGTTAACTATATCCTTGGCTTGCAAATATTTAGCATACCTGAAATGACAAGAAAGAGATTTTCAACTTTACTCAAAAAAGCATGCTTTTTCAAACTCGATTTTACATATTTGTTGATTACTCGACATAAGTGAGCGAAAATTTATTTTAGAACGTTTTAGCTTATGCGAATTCTAATCTCCATGAAAAGCAAATGATTCTATTTTTGAATTATTAATGATCGAATTATTACTTACTAATTAATATTACAAAAACATATTTATAGAAAATAGGTATGTACGCTATGTTTGGGGTTTTACAAATTATCACATAAAAAAAATAATGAAATGCATAAATTATTTTTAGATTTATGTCTAAATAACAGATGATTCTCTTTGATATTGATTGCTTTATTTTTCAATAATTTATATCTCAGTAAGTAATCGTTCAAAATTGATGCAAATTTGCATTTCCCCTTTTTTGGAATGCTATACTTAATTATGTATTAAAATTATGATGCTGTATTGAACTTTTACAAATAAAGTTTAATTTTTATATTTAGATAACCCCTTATGGTAAAATAAAACTTGTACGATTATAAAGAACTTTCTACTGACTAAAAGAGCATTTTAAAACTTTTTCTTGCATTAATTAGCACTGAAGTTATAGCCATAGATTTGTTTTGGCCTGCTCTACATAGTTACACAATATCAATAAAAAGGATTTGGACAAAAATTTGAAATACTATTACTAAATGTGTTGAAACAGTTAAAATCCTGCTACGGTCAATGAATTCTCGAATACACTTTGTAGTCGAATTAGCATCGATTTCCTAGACTGACACTAACCTGTTGTCTGAAAATAGATAAAGAAAAACAGAATAAAGTAAAAAAGAAAAAGTATACAAATAAAGCTCGGGTCAAAATTCAATATCAACAAACAAAATGTAGCTAAAACGGCTGAAAGAACAAATTTGAATGCATAAAAGAAAAGGAATTACAAAACAACATTGGCTGTCTGTCGTTCGTATTCTTTTTTCTAGTTTTCCAAATTTAAAAGAATATTTTTCCCCATATGTTTTTCATTTTTTTTCGTCGTCAGGCGACGAAGCGAACAAGGTCAGCTGACTTTCCCGGGTCAGTGAAGATGTGCCCAGTTCCGTCATTCCAGGCAAGCTAGAAAAAGTGTTATCGTCCCATGGAAAAGGGATTCGTTGATATTAGGGATATATGTAAATGCAGTCAATCGGCCTCTGTAATTGGCGACATGTCAACTTAAAATATCTTATTGCTTCACTTCTTGCATATAACAGAGATGTAAGTGTGACGCTTTACAAAAGAAAAAAAAAGCATGTTGTAAACACTCTTCGTATAAAAGTACGCTACCTTCTTCAACTGTCATATAGCGAGGAAATATTTCTTTTTCAAAAGAAAGTAGTTGAATGTGCCAATCCCAAAACTTTCTTCTATCTCATAGATGTTAATACTTCAAAATTTGCTGTCACAGTGCCAAAATTAAATGGCAATCTATGGCCATCATTCTAAAGATTTGAAATTACGTGCATTAGTTATTGAGATATGACTATCGATAAAATCATGTAAATGCTGAAAAATGCAGCATAGCCACATCACCTGTTGGGTGATTTACATCAAAATCTAAGCAACAACTTATGTCAATGTTTAACTGAATTTGAAGTTTGAGGAAAATCTGTGCATTTGTTTTTGAGATAGAGAATTTCAATTTTTCACGAAAATCGTGAAAAAATACAGCATAGCAACGCCACCTGTAGGGAGATTTACACTAAAAACTAATAGCTCCAATTTATATCAGGGACTAACTTAATATAATTTTTTATTAAATTCCGTGCATTAGTTCTTGAGATAGAGCGCCCACAAAATTTGTGTCACAGACTCAGAGACAGACATTTTCTAAAAACAGTCAAATCGCGTTCAGAACTTTCTAAAAGCTATAAATCCGTCGAAAACCGGAAGTCGAAAATTTTCGCGAATCCAATACTTTCTTGTTGTAAAGATAGAAGAAAGTAAAAAGATTCCACTAAGATGGAAAATTTACTAAAATTTTTCTTTTATCAGGCTGCTAACTCTCATATTTCCTCGAAATTTTAGCTTTTACATCATCGGTATGGTATGAAATCGCAAACTAATAAACTGAATTAGCAATTTTTTTACTTGAAATATATTTAGTTGAATTGAGTGTACGCTGTCTGGCGTAAAGTATGAAATTTTGCTGTATGCGCAGAATGTCAGGATTCGAGGGAGTGAGCTACATTTTTTACACTGCATAGCTCATCCTTTATCCGCTTATAAGAAGACAAGTAAAAAGAGTGTTATTGAAAAACGCCCAATTTTTTAAAATGTTATGAAGATATTGATAGGACTGTATGTTTTTTCATAAGACTGTATTACACGTGAACTACAAACATACGTATTTATTCAATATAGTACTTTTTTTAAGCGCTCCGAGCGCAGGCAGATATCTTAAGACTGTTTGTGGTGCAGGGGGAATGTTTAAGAGCCCTTTGGGCCTAATCTCTGTACAGGCGAAACTACAAGCCAGTTCAAATTACGTCAGTTATACACAATCGTAGAAAAATATATCAGTTTTCTGCATGAAAATGAAAGTTTTCAGTTGCATGCATTTTATAAATGATGTAATTTTCACAGGGGAAATCGTTTTCTTGAACATTTGGCCTCTAATTTCATAGCTTATGGGGTAAAAAACTCTAAAAATGATGTCATCTTGACGCAATTGCAGGAAAACGCAGCAATTTCATACTTTTAAATGGGTGCTTTCTCTTTAAAATAATGCCAGTTAACGTATGCGGCCATTTAGCTTTTTTGATGGTCTTAAATATCATCCATTTAAATTAAAATATATTTTCTTTTTAACTGTAATGAGAAAATGGCATCAATAAACATATGAAAAATAAAGATAACAATTTTTCCCTTTTCTGCAGCAATGGACATTTCATTAATAACATTTAAAATTAAAAATAAAATATAAGATTTTAAATATTTAAAAAAAAATAACTAGTGCGGGCTCAACTACAAATGCTTTCAGTTAAAAAAATAATTATTAAAAGTGATTCAGTAGAAAGCTCGGCGCAGATGAGGAAAAAAACCGGCTTGTGTTTCAAATATTTTGATTGGTGTAGTAAAACGAAAAAAAAAACTAGTAAAGCAAGTACTAAAATCCGGAAATACTTTTTTTTTTAATAGTATTTACAATTTTTATAGCTTTTTATTAGTACCTTTGTGCACCAGTTTTCGATTTATTTTTACAAATTTACTTTATCCTGTTTCATGGATATTGATTACTTATGTAACTGCATATATTAAACAGATACACGTTTTTATACATACAGGGTATTCTAAAAATATTGAAACGCGCTTTAATTTTTATCCGTATGAGAAGCGCTGGCCATGTAAACTACAAAAGTATTCAAAATAAGATAGGACTTAAGATAATGTTGAGGAAATATTCCTGCCAATAACTTTCAAGAAGTTACATTTAAAAAAAAATTTATACGGTCTCCGAGTCCTATAAGTTATATTTAGAAACAAATTCTCTGTTCTGACAAATACAGCAATAAATGATCCATTCTTCCATAACCCAAATACACCGAGTTGTGATACTTTGAATTTTACGAAATTTCGGAAGATTTCCGGCATTAAAAACGCCTTTTACTGCTTATAGTGTCAGAAATTTCCAAAGGAGAGAGGGTAAGGGTTATAAAAAATTAACCTACAAACCGTGTAAAAATGTAAAAATGATAACTTTTCAAAAATTAATGGCAAAACTATTTCAGCAACATTAATCTTAATTCCTATCTATTTTAAACACTTGTGCAATCTACATCCCCTATGCATCTCCATCCAGTCAAAAATAATAGCGGGTTTTAATGGGACACTCTGTAGTCTGTATACAGATATGTTCAGTATTTTAAATAAATTTACCGATAATTCAAAAGAAAATGTTGACTTAAAATGTACTACACAATATAAATTGTAAATAAAAATATAGAAACATATAGAGTAAATAAAAACAAAGAATAAAGAAATGTAAATTGCTACAATACTAAGTTAAAATAAAATTTTAATAAAAACAACAAATTGAGATTTCTAAACGGTTGATGATTTTACATAACCATCTTTTTTTGTCAGTGAAATTAATCTTATATATTCTCTGTTTAATTTTTTATGCATGAAAACAGTTAAAAAATTATCTTTATAAGGTAATTCAACTTGATCTATTTTTCTTTTAGTTATTAAAAATTCACATCAGTTCATAGTTAATTGTAACTTTTAACTTGTGAATTTGACTTAAAATGATTAATTTTCAAAGATTTTTTTTTAAAAGATCAAAGAAAAAGTACATTCAAGTCGCACTCACTGTTTGTCAGTTAATTTGACTTAAATTGCTCCTTAACTAAAAATTCATAACATTTCATTATTCTACATAATGGCCTTTCTTTGCTAAAAAAGTTGACTAAAACTGTTCCGTTTGATAAATAACTAAAAATTCATAACATTTCAATTTTCTATATAATCGTCGGCTTTTTTCAATGAATTTAACTGAAATTAACTTAATCTAGTCTCTGTTTAATTTTGTATCGATGAAAATAGTTAAAAATTATGTTTGTAAGTGAATTTAAATTTATCTATTTCTTTTTTAGTTATTAAAAATTCACATCAGTTCACAGTTAATTGTAACCTTTAACCTGTGAATTTGACTTAAAATGATTAATTTTCAAAGATTTTTTTTAAGAGATCAAAGAAAAAAGTACATTAAAGTCGCGCTCTCTGTTTATCAGTTAATTTGAGTAAAATTGCTACTTAACTAAAAATTCATAACATTTCATTATTCTACATAATGCCCTTTCTTTGCTAGTAAATTTGACTAAAAGTGTTCCGTTTGATAAATAACTAAAAATTCATAACATTTCAGTTTTCTACATAATCGTCGGCTTTTTTCATTGAATTTAAATGAAATTGCTCCCTTTCATGAGCTAATTAAAAATTCATACGATTTCATTATTCTACTCGTACATAATCATCTGCCTTTTTCAGTGAATTTGACTAAAACTGTCCCTATTGATAAATAACTAAAAATCTATTAGCATTTCAACTTTCTGTATAATCGTCTGCCTTTTTCATTGAATTTAACTTAAATTGTTCTTTTTCACGAACTTACTAAAAAATCATAACATTTCATTCTTCTATGTAACCATCTCCCTTTTTCAGTGAATTTGATTAATACTGTCCTTTTTGATAAATAACTAAAAATTCATAACATTTCAATTTTATATATAATCATCTGCTCTTTTCATTGAATTTAACTTAAATTGCTTCCTTTGATGAACTAATCAAAAATTCATAAGATTTCATTTTCCTATATAATCATCTCCCTTTTCCAGTGAATTTGACTAAACTGTCCCCTATGATAAATAACTAAAAATTGATAACATTTCAATTTTCGATATAATCGTCTACATTTTTAATTGAATTTGACTTAAATTGTTCTCGTTAAAGAACTAATTAAAAATTCATAACATTTCATTATTCTAGCGAATTTGACAAACTGATACCTTTGATGAAATAACACAAAAAAATGTAACATAATCATATTAATCGTTCTATGTCATTATTATCATTTTATTGATAATTGTCTCTTTGTCAGCCAGTTTGATTTTCAATATTTATTTTTAAGGTTTTTTTTTTCTCAAATGTATTCCCATCCATTATCCAATATTATTCAGATTATCTACGTCAAATATCTTATGTGTTATTCCTTTATTCAATTATCTTAGTATAAATCGAATTTCGCAAAGGGGAGGAGAAGGATCTACGATATTTAAACTACAAAAAGCAAATAAGCGTAAAAGCAGGGGGAATACACAGAGGGCAGAAGCAAAAGCTGTTCAAAAAGCCTACCTTTACCTAGAACGCTTACAGTTTGTGATCAAGAACAGAAGTTTCTTGGAGTAGAAGACTAGTGTTGCCAGGCACATCGCTCGAGAGCCCTCACGGATATTCCTTTCTCCCTGGTGCGTGAAAAGGAACAAGTGTCATGCTTAAGGCATCCAAAATGAGATCATATTAACTACCAACTGAATGGAAACTATTCCCCAAGCAGCATTTTTGGCCCATTAACCAGAACATAAATGTTTGAAATTTCTCACTCACAGAATATTTTAGCGCTTATTGTTTGAGAGGATTTTTTTTCCGGATATTTTTCTATTTTTTACTATGACATCAAACATGCAGAATCGTTCGAAATTATTAGTACGAGCATTTAGGAGTCATAATATATGTCAAGACAAGTTTTGAACAGAGAAACAAGATCGGAATCTACTTATTCAGTCAAAAATACAGGGTGACTGTCTCCAAGCTGAATACGAATTTTCGTTCATAACTTTCTCTGGTTCAAGCCAGGCAGAGAGACCTAATAAAAAGTTTAAGCTCAAAAACGCAGCCCAGCCACTAAGATATGTAACAAAATTTTCTACAGGATTACATTGCTTTACATGAAATGTGATAATATTTTGAGAGGTGGTGTAAATGGCCACTGTTTGCGTCACAATAGTTTTGAGCTAGGCGTTCCCTAATTCAAAACGCAGTTCGCAGTACATACGGTGCCACAAACCAAATTTCAGCACACTTAACCACATAATGTGTAACGATATCACATGGTATAATTACATTTCACACAAACAAAGTTAGACTATTGAAACTTTTGCTGAAATATTTCAGTATTATTAAAACAGCAAATGAAAATTCGAGTTCGGATAAATATTGTATTCCTGTATTTTCAAATGAATAAATGGGTTTAGACTCTGGTTTACTATGCATAAACTGTTTATCTTGACATGTATGTTCTCCCCTGAACTTTATTATTTAATTTTGAAACAACTTTCGTTTCAATAGTTTGTATATTCAATACATATTTGAATGTAGCTTATATATTCATACAACATTCTATTTGTGGTTTATTGAAACCGTTATATTTTTTTATACATTCCGTTAATAGCTACATATGCGTATTTTCATTATATATTATATCATTTCAAACTCTACTTTATGTAGACGTCTGATATCAATATAAAATGTTCTTGCCATTAAATTTAGACATTCTCCTTCCAATTATATCAACTATTGAATCTACTTTAATCTTATAATGTTGTCATTTTCATAATCATTATGTCATTAATCGCAATGAACACTTTGGTATATATATCAAATATACTATATACATATATATAAAACTATAATAATGCGACACATAATTCATCAAACACAAATGAGGAAAATGTAAAAATCATAAAAATGAAATATGAAACTCGAACTTGTTATGCAAAATGTCCATAAAATAGTTATAAAAGGAAAAATGAAATAATTGTAGAACCATAGGAGAATTGCCAAGTCCAAGTTACCATAGATTCCACAAAACTTGTAGGATTTCATTCTTGCACGAACTATAATAAGCTAATGTGCAAGATTTTGGCTGCCGTAAATTTAAACCAGAAATTATGTATTAAAAAGAAAAATGGAACAAATATTTTGAGCAATTGAAGTAAATTTGCTAATATAATTCAGAATCATATGCATAATACGAAATAAGCATGCACGAACTGCAAGTATGCACTAACTAATTTTGCCAAGCTAATTTTTGCTAATTTAAGATTAATTTAAAAGGAGTGAGGAATAATTCGACTGAGGAATGACTCATGAAGATTGATTGACAGATGTTTCAAGCAAGGAGTCACACACACAAAAGAAAAACGATAAAAAGAAACCAGAAACAATTATATAAGGTAAATTATAGTGCTGCATCTATTAACAGAAATTACAAATATAAACTGAAAAAACTGGAATTTATCCAAAATTAACTATATATTAATAACGAAAGTAGATGAAAATTGCTAGTTATATAATGGATCTTAATTTAAAATAAAATAAAACAAAGTAAAAATTAAATAAATAAGGTGGGTAGGAGAAAATGAAAACATACATATTAAATAAATATTAAAAATAAGCTTAAATAAAATTATTTGTAAAAACAGAAATACAAATAAAAATAAATAAGTAAATCAAAAGGGGGGAAGTGGGATGATTATAAAAGGACACTTGTTAAACAATTAAATAGGACAAAATATATTTATAAATATAAATGTAAGATTACTGAATTGAAATGAAATAGACTAAGACATTGTCCCACACTAAGCATAGAATGTAGTTAAAAACGTATATGAAAATAAAACAGCAATAAATAAATGAGATAAAACCTTGGATGTTAGGCGGAAATTTAGTGAACTAAAGAATTCAGAAAAGTATATATATGAAATTCACGGAAAGTCTATATTAAATGTCTATTTTTCCTTATTTTAACCAGAATATTTATCTTCAATTATACTAAAAATAAAAATATGAAAATTGGGAAAAATCAAACCTCTCCTCCCCCTTTCAAATACATTGTTAGATCAACTAAAATAAATTTGTTTAACAATTTGTTTCATTTTGTAACAAATGGTTGGCTAAGTCGTAAGAAATTGAAATGTGAATATACAGTGTAAAAAAAGAATTCCGCTTAAATACGGAAATTGTACTAGCAATCGAGACGCTAATACTATTTCCGTATTTTAACGGAAAAATTTTCCCGTAAATTCCAGAAAATTTTCCGTTTTTCTGGAATTTACGGGGAAATTTTTCGTTAAATAGTACTGGCGTCTCGATTGCCTGTACAATTTCCGTATTTTAACGGAAATTTTACAGTGTATTGTATTGAACAAAATATTTCCTTTCCATAATGAATATTCTTGCTTATTGATTTTGTATTAATTCAGAATTATCGGAAAGTTAAATAATACTTTTGTTTCACTGCAATCACTTATATTTTCATTCCAGATAATAAACTCTATAAAAATAGAAAATAAAATTGAAACATACTATTTCTTTCTAAAAAATTGTAAAACTATATTGATAGGTCTAGTCACAAATCCTGCTATCTTTTATGCCTCGCCAGTGCATTTAAAATCCCATTAAAATTTATCGGAAAGTTAAATAATACTTTTGTTTCCCTGTAATCACTTATATTTTCATTCCATATAATAAACCCTATAAAAATAGAAAATAAAATTGCAACTCTTGCAAGTAAACCGCAATACTACTTTACTTTTATTAATATATCAGGCAAATTTCAAAAAATAATATAATTTGATAATTAATATTAATTCAGCATTATTGTAAATATTTTACAAAAAAGACTTACAACTATCGATTTAATAAGACAGCTTTAATTAAAAAAAAAAATTAAATTTCCTATTACTATTACATACATTTTCTAATCGCTTTTGAAGAGGAAAGAATATTGAAGTGAATTTTTTCTTAATTCATAATGTAGGACATAAAATGTCAACGAATGTCCCAATTATTTGGAAATAAAAATAGAATATAAAGCTGGTACATATATACATGAAAGACATTGTTAAACTTATTTATAAATTCTTTGAAAATAAGAAAGAGTACCAAATATTTAGAAAATAAGATAGTATCTTCGCGTATATTAATTTTATTTGACATGGAATTCATTGAAACAAATAAGTGTTTTCATATAAAAGCTAAAAAATCTATTGAAGTAGGTCAAACGCTTCCAATTTTAGAAGTCTCTTTTCCTCCCTTCAAAATAGAAACCTATTACGTATAACGATTTAAAAAAGATGTGTGTCCCTTCAAAGTTTTAGAACTAGAGTTCGGAAAATATATTATAGAACTTAATGTAATTTATTTTTAGTGGAAAACGAGAACAAATAGAAAGCAATTTTATTTATGGAAAGGCAAAGCTGTGCAGAAAATTTTAAAAAGCGATCGGATATTTGCTGTTGTTTTAAGTTTGACAACTTCAAATCAACACTAATATTATAAAGAAGTAACGTTTGTGTGCCTGTTTGTAAGGGGTAATCTCTAGAACTATCAAGCCGATTTCAAATATAAGAGTAGCAAAATGCTGGTGACCCTCTCTGTTCCAACATAGGCTATATTTTATGTCGATACAACAACTTTCTAAGGGGACATCAACAACCTCAAGGGGTGGGGGGAGCAGGGCCGTAGCTAGAGGAGTGCTATGGGAGGCTTAGCTCCCTCTAAAAGTTTTTGAGCTCCCCTCCCCGAGAAAGATTCGAAGGTCACCAAATGAAATTGTGTTTCAAAAATCCAAATGAAACCCTGTTCAAAAATTTAACTTACAAGGAAGTTCTCCGTACGGGCATACTCCGAAAAATCTGAAAAAAATTACAGAATGTTCTTCTCATGGGGGTAGATATGTTTATAAAAAAATTCGGCGGAAATTCGATAGAAAGTCCGTAAAAAAAATCATGAAAATTTCGTTATTTGGCGATTTATCACCGCTTGGCGATGGAATAAAATTTCAAAAAATACTTTTTTATGTCAAATACTCTTTAAGGTAAAAATGTTTCATATTGAACTTGTTTAAATAAATTTAATTTAAATAACTTTAGTTTTGTCAGTTTTAGTTTGTTTTAACTATAGTTTTGTCATATATATATATATTTATAATGACAGTTAACAATGAAATTTTATGAATTAAAACAAAATTTTAATTAATTAAAATTGTTTCAATCTCAAAATTAAGTTCAATTGAGCACTGTCGATTCAATTTTGTTGCTATGGAAACCAAAACTGCTCCGATATTGTAAAATGGACAACATAACTCCAGCATTCTTCATCTGGCTTCCATTTTGGAATACGCTTAAATAATGAAAATATATTTTTCAATATGAAAATATTTTTTATGTATGAAATTATTTTTACAGTGATAAAATTAAATAACTGCAGCAACAAGCAACATAAATATCTAAATAATAATAATAATAATAATAATGTATGTATTAAACTCTCTCATTTTTAAGTTTAAATTCATTAAATACTATTTACATGCATTCTAAAAATCAATTAGCAAGCAATTTTCAGATGCGTTAAAATCTTTTGCTTTTGACGAGAAAAAGTGCTGCTCGCCAAACTGCTTGACGCTTTCGTCTTTTTGCGCCAAATACTCGAAAGTATTTTAATTTTTTACAGATTTTCTACTGTAATTCCGCCGCTAAATTTGACCGATCCTTTATTACATGCATAAGTAGTTTAATTAGTATTTTTTTTTCAAAATATTCTGAGTATGCCCAGTAAGACCTTCCTTGTTAGTTTTGGAGCCATTTACAGTTTTGCACAAACATTAAATTGTAGTATTTGTATAAAAACAGCAAAAAAAAAAAAGTTTCAACATGCGCGCATCCTACCTTCATATATCAAGCTTCTCAATTGTTTGCTACTGTTAATATTAACTATAACTAGATTTAGAATTGACAGCCTTTTGCAAATGCAAACGTGCAAACATTAATGTTATATCACAGCACCTCATCACGTGATGTGAATACTCAGGGGAAAAAAAATTAAAGGTTGCAACTGTTTTGAAACAGGTGAACCGTAAACTTTTTATTTAATTGTTAACATCATCACTTATTATTTCCCTAGTACAATTATACACTAGTTATACACAGGAAATTTTCATTCTGCAGCTTTTTCTTTTTTCTTTTTTCTTTTTTTTTTTTTTTTGCTTGCTTGTGTTTGGACCGACTGTAGCGGATTTTAGGGTTACTTTTTTGGCGTCGCCTCCAGTCACCTTACTGCAGCTCCATCTATCTCTTTCCTCCATGGTATTTCTTGCAGTAAATAAAATCATTGAGTTCGTAAAAATAAATAAAGTCATGAATGATTAAGTACGTGAAATATTATTGTTGCATCAAAATTTCTAACTTTTTAAAAAAATATTTAAATAAGGAAAGGAACCTATATATCTGCATTTTGAGGAGACAAAATACTTTAAATATTGAAAATAACTGCAGAACTTGTACTTCAAACCGTAAAAGAACATTAAAGTTTCTTATATTAAAAATGTATGTTATTTCAGAGGAAAATATACATTTTAATAGAATATTTTATTAACATTGGTTGGCCATGGCGCATATTTTGGTGCTTATTCCTTTTAATCATATAAAAGTTTCACGATTTTTTTTATGAAATTTTTAAAATACCCTTTTTATGACAATTATAGCATATTTTTAATGAATTAAAATTTGTGAAAATTCAATTAATTACATTCAATTATAAAAGTATTTTTCAGTGTTAAGAATTCAAATATACAATTTATTCTTATTATATGAAATCATTTACGCATACAATACTTATGCACTTGAAAAGAGTTATATTATGATTTTTTTTGTAAAGTGGCAACAAAAGAATTGTAAACAAATAAAATTAATTGTTAAATTCGTTATATAAAGCGTTATTCGAATTCGAAGGTTGAAAATTGAACCAAATGAAACATATTTACTAATAAGAAGTCATTACTATTAGTATTATTTTTAATATGTTTGCCGTTTAAAAACAATTTATGGAATGTATCAGTTCTATTATAATTTTTTTAAAGCAAAGTTGGCCGATTCTGAAATGACAAACGGACTTGAATCATTTCTTAGTTTATTAATTGGATCTAAAGTAATGTTACGTTCTAATTTGTGGATCGAAAAATGTTTAGTAAACGAATCTTTAGGCTATGTTGCAGATATTATTTATGAAGAAAATCATGGGCCATCAGACCAGATGCCGCGAATAATCATGGTTAAATTTGAAAACTACAGTCATTCAACTTATGAGAATTACTGCGTTCCGATTCTACCATTAACTAAATTTTGGAAAAATGGAAACATAAATTGTTAAAGAAAACAATTTCCTCTGCAACTAGCTTTTGCAGTTACAATTCATAAATCCCAAGGTTTAACATTAGATAAAGCAGTTGTAGATATTGGGGATAAAGAGACATCAGTTAGCTTAATGTATGTTGCGTTGTTGAGAGTGAAAACCTTTCAAGGTTTAGAATTCAATTGAAAATTTTCTTACGAGAGATTCTACAATATCAAAAAGTCCTTCCGGCCAGTGCCGGGAGGAAGAGGTAGCTTTCATAATCCTTATTTTAAAAAAGCCAACTTATATCATGCAAACACACGAAGCTCAATTTAGTGGAAACCGAATAAGGAGATTCAATACTAATTTTTATCAATATAATGAATGAGAATTTCGCGAAATTAGTCAGCTTTATCCAAGCTGCTTTTCTTTAAAGTAACTTATATTTGGCTGCCAAATTCGGCAATTTCTTAAAGTGCCTGTCATTTTAAGACAACATGGTGGATGAGGCTAAGCAGTGAACTTGGTCGAGACCTTAGTAATTGCTGTGCACATGCTCACTCACATCGGAATCGGTTAATATATCGGAGTGCTGTCGCATGCAAAAAATCAGATTTTTCAAAATGTCACCCACAATAGAAATTGAAACTGCTATATCTGAGCCATTTTTTAAGGTAAAGACAAACAAAAAATGCTCCTGAATCCTTATATCAAGATCAAATACTTAAGAAAGAAACCTTTTTCAATTTCTAATTTTTTTGCACCTCACTTTAAATATATATATATTTTTTAATTTAATGGCCGCCATTTTGAAACAAGATGGCTGATGAATCTGGCCAGCGAACTTGGTCGAGGTGTTGATGTATACTATCCACATGCCTTCTTACATCGAAATAGGCGAATACGTGTGTTATCGCGTGACAAATACAATATCGTTTCAAAATGTTAGCCATGCTAGAAATTCAAAGTGCTATAAATCAACCATTTTTTAAGATATCAACAAAAGAACAAATTTTCAGAAACAAAAACTGCTCCGGAATCTTTGTATCAAGGCCAAACACATAAAAAAAATCTTTTTCATTTTCCAATTTTTTAATACCTCATTTTGAATTTTAAATTTAATTTTTTTTAAATGGCAACCCTTTTGAAACAAGATGGCGAATGAAGCTGGTCAACGAACTCGGTCGAGACATTGGTATGTACTATTTACAGAGCAAGTTACATCCAAATAGGTTCATAAATACGCCTGTTATCGCGTGACAAAAATCAGGTCGTTTTAAAATGTCAGCCACAAGAGAAATTCAAAATGCTATTACTCAAGCCATTTTTTTTTTTTAGATATAGACGAAAGAAAAACTGTTCCGGAATCTTTGTATTAAGGTCAAACACATACAAAAAAAATCTTTTTCATTTTCCAATTTTTTGGTATCTCATTTAAATTCTTTTATTTTTTAATTTTTTTAAATGGCCGCCATTTTGAAACAAGATGGCGGATGAAGCTGGCCAACGAACTCGGTCGAGATATTTGTATGTACTATGTACACACCAAGGTACATCCAAGTCGGTTCATAAATACGCCTGTTATTACGTGAGAAAAGTCAGGACGTTTCAAAATGTCAGCCACGCTAGAAATTCAAAATGCTATAACTCAGCCATTTCTTAAGATATAGACGAAACAAAAACTGCTCCCGAATCTTTTTTATCAAGGTCAAACACATAAGAAGAAAATATTTTTTCAATTTTCAATTTTTGGTACCACATTTCAAATTTAAATTTTTCTTAAAAATTTAAATGGCCGCCATTTTTAAACAAGATGGCGTGTGAAGCTGGCCAACGAACCCGGTCGAGACATTGGTATGTACTATGTATAAACGAAGTTACATCCAAATCGGTTCATCAATAGGCCTTTTATCGCGTGACAAAATTCAGGACGTTTCAAAATGTCAGCCACGCTAGAAATTCAAAATGCTATAACTCAGCCATTTTTTAAGATATAGACGAAACAAAAACTGCTCCGAAATCTTTGTATAAAGGTCAAATACATAAGAAAAAAATATTTTTCCATTTTTAATTTTTTGGTACCACATTTCAAGTTTTAAATTTTTTTAAAAATTTTAAATGGCCGCCATTTTGAAACAAAACGGCGGATGAAGCTGGCCAACGAACTCGGTCGAGACATTAATATGTACTACGTACACACCGAATTACATCGAAATCGGTTCATAATTACGGGAGTTACAGTGTGACATAGGTCAGATATATATATATATATATATATATATATATATATATATATATATATATATCAATTTTGAACGGAGGGTGGTTTCGGGGTCTGGGGGTCATGATCGATGAAATTATACCAAAATTTTTTGAAATCGCTTTCCTCCGAACGGCTGCAATAGGTAGCTTTTTTGTATAGAAAGCTACCTAAAATTCTCAGATAATAACATGCAGAAAAAAAAGTCCTTCCGGCCAGTGCCGGGAGGAAGAGGTAGCTTTCATAATCCTTATTTTAAACAAATTGGAAATTGCTCGTCAAACGTGGCAAATGAGGTGCGTTCGTACTATAACTAGTTTTATAATTATTTTTTGCACTCCATATTGTACTGAATGTATATTTTTTTGCGCTTCATAAGTGCATAGTCTGTAACATCATTAAAATGCACTTACAATAATTTTTTCCCCATTCCCCGTAATGTAACGGAAAACTTTTGACTGTCCCTGTAATTAAACTATACATTCGATTTTCATAAAATTTGAAATGGCTCGACAAAATTTTGCAGCAATTATATATTTAAAATTTCAGACCATTCGGAAGGCTGTAAAATCATTAAAATGCATTTGCAATAATTTTTTCCCATTGGCCATAATGTAACGGAAAACTTTTGGGTGTCCCTGTAATTAAACTATACATCCGATTTTCATAAAATTGGAAATGGCTCACCAAAATTTTGCAGCAATTATATATTAAAAATTTCAGACCATTCGGAAGGCTGTAAAATCGTTAAAATGCATTTGCTATAATTTTTTCCCATTGGCCGTAATGTAACGGAAAAATTTTGGGTGTCCCTGTAATTAAACTATACATCCGATTTTCATAAAATTGGAAATGGATCGACAAAATTTTGCAGCAATTATATATTAAAAATTTCAGACCATTCGGAAGTCTGTAACATCATTAAAATTCACTTGCAATAATTTTTCCCATTGGCCGTAATGTAAAGAAAAACTTTTGACTGTCCCTGTAATTAAACTATACATCCGATTTTCATAAAATTGGAAATGGCTCGACAAAATTTTGCAGCAATTATATATTAAAAATTTCAGATCATTCGGTCGGGTAGTTTTTGCTCTGTTATATGCGGACGGACAGACAGACGGACGGACAGACGGACGGACAGACGGACAGACAGACGGACTGAACGACGACTATAGGTGCTACGTATTTATATAATTACGAACGCACCTAAAAAGCCAACTTATATCATGCAAACACACGAAGCTCAATTTAGTGGAAACCGAATATAGGAGATTCAATACTAATTTTTATTAATATAATGAATGAGAATTTCGCGAAATTAGTCAGCTTTATCCAAGCTGCTTTTCTTTAAAGTAACTTATATTTGGCTGCCAAATTCGGCAATTTCTTAAAGTGCCTGTAATTTTAAGACAACATGGTGGATGAGGCTAAGCAGTGAACTTGGTCGAGACCTTAGTAATTGCTGTGCACATGCTCACTCACATCGGAATCGGTTAATATATAGGAGTGCTGTCGCATGCAAAAAATCAGATTTTTCAAAATGTCACCCACAATAGAAATTGAAACTGCTATATCTGAGCCATTTTTTAAGGTAAAGACAAACAAAAAATGCTCCTGAATCCTTATATCAAGATCAAATACTTAAGAAAGAAACCTTTTTCAATTTCTAATTTTTTTGCACCTCACTTTAAATATATATATATTTTTTAATTTAATGTCCGCCATTTTGAAACAAGATGGCTGATGAATCTGGCCAGCGAACTTGGTCGAGGTGTTGATGTATACTATCCACATGCCTTCTTACATCGAAATAGGCGAATACGTGTGTTATCGCGTGACAAATACAAGATCGTTTCAAAATGTTAACCATGCTAGAAATTCAAAGTGCTATAAATCAACCATTTTTTAAGATATCAACAAAAGAACAAATTTTCAGAAACAAAAACTGCTCCGGAATCTTTGTATCAAGGCCAAACACATAAAAAAAATCTTTTTCATTTTCCAATTTTTTAATACCTCATTTTGAATTTTAAATTTAATTTTTTTTAATGGCAACCCTTTTGAAACAAGATGGCGAATGAAGCTGGCCAACGAACTCGGTCGAGACATTGGTATGTACTATGTACAGACCAAGTTACATCCAAATAGGTTCATAAATACGCCTGTTATCGCGTGACAAAAATCAGGTCATTTTAAAATGTCAGCCACAAGAGAAATTCAAAGTGCTATTACTCAGCCATTTTTTTTAGATATAGACGAAAGAAAAACTTTTCCGGAATCTTTGTATTAAGGTCAAACACATACAAAAAAATTCTTTTTCATTTTCCAATTTTTTGGTATCTCATTTAAATTTTTTAATTTTTTAATTTTTTTAAATGGCCGCCATTTTGAAACAAGATGGCGAATGAAGCTGGCCAACGAACTCGGTCGAGATATTTGTATGTACTATGTACACACCAAGGTACATCCAAGTCGGTTCATAAATACGCCTGTTATTACGTGAGAAAAATCAGGACGTTTCAAAATGTCAGCCACGCTAGAAATTCAAAATGCTATAACTCAGCCATTTCTTAAGATATAGACGAAACAAAAACTGCTCCCGAATCTTTTTATCAAGGTCAAACACATAAGAAGAAAATATTTTTTCAATTTTCAATTTTCGGTACCACATTTCAAATTTAAATTTTTCTTAAAAATTTAAATGGCCGCCATTTTTAAACAAGATGGCGGGTGAAGCTAGCCAACGAACCCGGTCGAGACATTAGTATGTACTATGTATAAACGAAGTTACATCCAAATCGGTTCATAAATACGCCTTTTATCGCTTGACAAAATTCAGGAGGTTTCAAAATGTCAGCCACACTAGAAATTCAAATTGCTATAACTCAGCCATTTTTTAAGATATAGACGAAACAAAAACTGCTCCGAAATCTTTGTATAAAAGTCAAATGCATAAGAAAAAAATATTTTTCCATTTTTAATTTTTTGGTACCACATTTCAAATTTTAAATTTTTTAAAATTTTTTAAATGGCCGCCATTTTGAAACAAAATGGCAGATGAAGCTGGCCAACGAACTCGGCCGAGAGATTGGTATGTACTATGTACACACCGAATTACATCCAAATCGGTTCATAAGTACGCCTTTTATCGCGTGACAAAATTCAGGACGTTTCAAAATGTCAGCCACGCTAGAAATTCAAAATGCTATAACTCAGCCATTTTTTAAGATATAGACGAAACAAAAACTGCTCCGGAATCTTTGTATAAAGGTCAAATACGTAAGAAAAAAATATTTTTCCATTTTTAATTTTTTGGTACCACATTTCAAGTTTTAAATTTTTTTAAAAATTTTAAATGGCCACCATTTTGAAACAAAACGGCGGATGAAGCTGGCCAACGAACTCGGTCGAGACATTTGTATGTACTATGTACACACCGAATTACATCGAAATCGGTTCATAATTACGGGAGTTACAGTGTGACATAGGTCAGATATATATATATATATATATATATATATATATATATATATCAATTTTGAACGGAGGGTGGTTTCGGGGTCTGGGGGTCATGATCGATGAAAATATACCAAAATTTTTTGAAATCGCTTTCCTCCGAACGGCTGCAATAGGTAGCTTTTTTGTAAAGAAAGCTACCTAAAAGAAGAAATTAGAATGAAAAGTTTTACCGTTAATAATTCTTAGTATTAACGAGAGCAGATTTGAAATGTTTTTCCGGAAAATAGGATTTTGAAGAAGTAATGTTCTTCAAGTTCTCTTCGAATATATTGCTCTAAGATTGCTATCAAAGATTATTTGATGTGAATTACAAAGATTGGAAACATACCTATTTCCAACCATTTGAGAAAACATCAGAGGTTATTGGAAATTGTAAAAAACATCTTTAAAACAGCTTTTAGTTGAAAATTTAAAAATATTTTGTAAAACTTTGCTTCGAAAATATTTTTATTTATGTCAGTCTTATATCATAAATAAAGAATTCCGAGGAAACTCTTAGTTATTTGGCTGAATTTACATTTCTAAAATTAAAATGTGCCAAAACATAAAATAATGTTTTTGCTTAATAAAGATGCAAAAATAATATAAAAAAATATTATTACTTTCAAATATTTATCTTATTAAACAATGTTTCGAGAATCCAAACAAAGCATGGCTTTTGCTAGTTATAATTATATTTCATTTTCTTGGCATACGTATGCCAGGATAATGACCGCCAGGAAAATGACAATTTCATTCTAAAACATTTTTCACATTCTTATTTTATTTATTTATTTATTTATTTATTTATTTTTTTTTTTGTATTTTTAGATCTAACATTTTAATTTCATTTAAAGGAACATGTTTTCTCTACAGACCTCAAATTCAGTGTAATGTTCAGTTTTATTTGTAATTTATTGAAGCCAGGAAAATAACATAACAAAAGTCTACTCAATTTTTACAAAGCCTTTAAACACATTATTTTCAAAGAAATATCTAAAAGATCTTGCTGGTAGCAGTGATTTTACTACTTCTGATTTGAATGATGTCAAGAACAAGAATAATTACTCTGCAGTGCCATCTTTTTACCTCATAAAGAACAAAAATGAGCAGGCCAGGAAAATGACATTCATTTTCAGTGACAATCATATTCTAATTATGGAAATTATTTGTAAAATACAGAACTTGTTACCTTCCTCATATATGTGTTATATAAGGTATAATTAATAATTAGAAAAAGATATTTGTACAGTATAGCAGAAAGCCTTTTACTTTGCACACATCACAGTGTGACATACCAGGAAAATAACAATCTGAAAGTTTAAGTCTTTTAATTGCTTTATTTTTGTGTTATTATGAATATCATATCTCTTGAAAATACTTCTAAGAATATTTTTAATTAGAATGTAAAAAAGAAAATCTCATTATCTAACATTTAACAGACATTTTATTGTGCGGACTGCAGTTTTCGCATTTTGTGATATTGTCCCATAAATACTTTTTCAATTTTCTTCCAATGTATATCATTACTATGCTGATGTTATTGTTAGGACATATTAAAAAAAAAAAAAAAAAAAAAAAAAAAAAAAAAAAAAAAAAACCCTAATAAAACTAATAAATAATTCCTGAAAATTCCAAGAAAAATACCCGCGAAAGAAATAATTTGCTACTTCAGTTGCTTTGTTTCATAAGATAGGACAACAGCTAAATACATATTTAATGTAGAAGAAAATTAATTTTTATTTTTAAAGGCTTAAGCAAAAATGTCAAATTACTAACAAATATAAAAATGAATAGAATAGTAAAATTTTGTTATGTTTTTGGGTGAACACTAAAAGAGGGAAAACAACTTTTTATTTCTAGAAAATACAAAAAATTCATAAAATTCAAAGTGTCAAATTTTGGTTGTACAAAAAGGATTTTTTTTTTTTTTTACTTTTAGAACATATGGAATGTTTTTTCTAAATATAATTTATTCGACGCAGGAACCTTAAAAAAATCAAATTTCGTAATTTTGAAAAAATTAACTATTTAGATTTATTAACTATTTAACTTTTTAATGGTCTCGTATAGAATAAAAAATAAGACTTGGATTCTCTTGAGGACTCTCTTGACAAACTCTATTTTGGTTGTACAAAAATGAAATTTTTATTGTTAAACTTTTAGAGCACATGGAATGTTTTTCTACATATAATTTATGGACGCAAGAACGTTAAAAATATTAAGTTTCATAATTTTGAAAAATATAACTATTTAGATGTAAACGAACTTTTATAGAATAAAGAACAATACTTGGATTCTTTTGAAGAATAACACTTGATTTTGGTTGTACAAAAATGAAATTTTTATTGTTGTACTTTCATAAACGCATGGAATGTTTTTCTACATACAGTAATTTATAGACGCAGGAATCTTAAAAAAATTAAATTTCGTAATTTTGAAAAATATAACTATTTAGATATAAACGAATTTTTATAGATTAAAGAACAACACTTGGATTCTCTTGAAGAATAACATTTGATTTTGGTTGTACAAAAATAAAATTTTTATTGTTGTAGAGCACAAGGAACGTTTTTCTAAATATAATTTACAGAAGGCAGAAACAGTAAAAAAAGATTACTTGCGTAATTAAAAAATAATAATAACTATTTAGGCATAAATGGATTTCCATAGGATAAAGTATACAATATAAGAAACTTTGTGCAATGGGAACTATATCTCTAAACTAATGGCTTAGGAAATCGCTGTAGGATAAAAATAAGAGGGATACCCCGTATACTTTAGAAAGAGCTCCCGCGATATAAGCAAGATACCATTTAGGAAGAGCATACAGAAAAAAGAAAATGAAGTTTTTAGTTATCGGAAGCGAAAAAAAAAAATCATTCCATGATTATACAGGGTATCTCATAAATTTCCAAACATTTGGTTTCTAGCTTTTTATCTTACAGAGTTTCCATGCATTTAGTTTTTAACATTTTATCTATACTAATATTATAAAGACGTAACCTTTGTGAGTTTGTTTGAAGGAGGCAATCTCAGGAACTACCGAAGTTTCAAAAGTTATGGTGTCAAAATGCTGGTGACCATCTCTGCTCCAACATAGGCTATATTTTATGTCGGTACAGCAATTAATAGAGTGTTCTGTCAAAAAGGGGATCCAAAGGAGATACATTGGCAAAAAAAAGTTCTAAAATTGCGATTTCTGTGATATTGCAGGGACTAGAAATTCGAAAATTGGTGTTGTGGTTACTTTTATTATATAATTTCTTGACAGACAGTCAGACAGACTCACAAGTGATCTGATAATGGTTCCGTGTTTGTTTTGTAAGCACGGAATCCTAAAAATGATGGAATGTTTATTTTCCCTGTGTATGGAAAGTTATGGATCACCCTTCAGATAAAATATTAAAAATGAGTACTTGATGTCTGATTCGCATCTTGAATATATACATTAAAATCTGTATAAAAATGGAATAGTCAGAAACCGTATAAGATCGGTTTTAGACCTGTCTTAGCAGGTATAATTGTATGGTGTTATTTCTGTCGGGATGATGAACTTTTTCCATTTAATGCACAATTCTTTTAAAAAACAGATTTCGCTTTCACTTGTTTTACTGTAAATATTTTAATTATAAACGTGCTTATGTTATCCTTGAATGAAAAAAAGAAGTTTCCTTTTCCATTTAATAGATATTTAACGACATCTTTTTATATGTGCGTTGTGTATATCTTGTAAAGCTTATCAGCCAATCAAGATTAAAAAGATCATTTACATTTCGTCATTTGATATCACAATTATTGATGACGACAAACACTTAGCTGCACTGTACTGAGGAAGACACTAATTAGTCGGCTTTTTTTTAGAGAAGGGCGACTCCCAAATATGTCTCTTTTCTCTTGCATAATGAATTCATTATCCCCACTACATTCTGCGCTAATATTGCTAGTCATAAGAGAGATAAATTTGAATATCAAATAAAATAAAGTTAAAAAAAAAACAATTAAAAGCAAAGGTTTGATTTTTCTTTTTCGAGTTGGGTGGGCGGAAGAGGAGATAAAATTCTACGCGCCAACAAAATACTGAAGATAATTTGTAAAAAAAAACTGTAAGTAATTAATTTGTACCTAAAACCAGGGACGTACTGGTGGGTATACGGAGGTATACGCCGTATACCTTCTGTATTTTATTAAGATGCTCCGTATATCCTCTGTTTCTCAAAAAAACTGTGGCGTATATTCTAGCCATGAACGTTCATGACTTTAGCGTATACCCTCTGGTTTATTTACGACTACAACACTGCCTAAAACCATCCAGAAAAATAGACCGATGTTCACATATAAGAAGCTGTTATACCCAGACCTTAATAGGCTACTTCAGATACAGCGCCTAGAATATATAGTGTGGAAATCGGCTATCCCAGTAATACTTAACAAACTTCTAATATATTGGATTCTTTAAATTTCAAATAATTCTGAAATCAAATGAGTCGATCGCAGCGACATCTGCAGGATATTTTCTGAAACCCCAAGACGATTTGGTCTAGGTCTAGACGCTGTATTAATACGATGTTTACTTTAAAATTTGAAAATATATCGCAGATGTCGCTGCGATGTCTTGAACATTTAAGGGATACAACTTTTTTGCGCTGTTTGGATAGCAGATTTCCACACTATATATTCTAAACGCTGTACACACTATATATTCTGACCCGTTCACTAGTGTTAATCCTATGGAAGAAATTTTTAAAGATATCTTAAAAGGTATACTTAAAATCGCATGCCCGTTTTCCTCTACGCGATGAATGTAACAACAATTCAATTACTCACGAAACTAGATACGAATGTAACATTTTTTGCAAGTTCCTAGAATAGTTAATTTTTTTATTATTATTTTATAGTATTATAATACGCAACTGATGTAAGATGAAGGATTTCTTCAAGCATTATAAAGAGATTTTTCAAGTTTGGCCAAACTGTGATTGTTGGGGAGCGCTTTCAGGAAGAAATCATAAAAAGGAAAATGGCCTAAATTTTTGTTCTCATACGAAGAAAATCACGAAAAGTCACTTATTTGAGGCGTTTGTATCGAACTCCCATACTTCTGCTTCGAAATTTTTATTTTATCGTATTAAGATCGATAGGTATGAGGTTGAATGGGTCTGACATGCTATTTAAATCCGACAAAGAATTAAATCACTATTTTATAACATGGTCGCAATACTGCGTATAGTATAATATAGAGTTTAAACTAGGCATATTTAGCGCAGCACTTTAAGTTTTAAGTTTAAGTAAGATATTTTAAGTGTGCCGTAGTATTTTTTGATAGAAGATATATTCATATAATCCCCTTATCAAGAGTTTTGGATACCCATTTTCTCCCTCTTTCTACTGCAGAAAAACATCATTAGAGTTCATAGCGAAAAAGAAACACTTAGTAGTCGACAGATGTAATATGCACAGAAACTGCATCTCTTCATCTTTCTTCGCCTTATGTGAGATATGTTTTAAACCAGACTCGCAAGCACTTATGTTCTATTCTGGTTCGCGTTATAAACTTATAAACATTATAATTGACTGTTACACTGAACACTATTTTATCAGACTTTACTTCCTTGTAACTTTCATAAATATCCAATTATGTATAATTGGTTGATTACCTCAAAGTGCCGAAAATACATCCATATGGTTATCAATTTTAATGATGTAACACGCGCGGAAAAACATATGTAATATTCACTTTTAAAACGTCCTCACACAAGTGAAGACGTACAAAATGTAATCTCTTTCTTAGTATCTCTAATTAAACTTCTCCTTTTTTCTTTTCCTACAATATGAGTAGTTTCAATGGAGTACAGACACAATAAACCGTCTGTTACATGATTCCTATTTTAAGCCTGATGCACTGAGACCTGAAGGAGTAAAGATATACGAATATATGATGATACGGGATACTCCATAATTCTTAGACGCCCTGACTAACCGCGAGCTGAAAAACGGATATCTATACATAGAAGGTAAGGCCTTTAATTATTCTTTTATTGTTGTGATGAGGCATCGCGCAGTTTGCGTTTATAGTATATGAATTAGTGAGGAGCGTGTGGATTCACCCCAAAAACTGTTAGACTCACAAATTTTTCTAACATATTTTGATTATGAGACTGATTTAATGTCTCATTTAGTAAATTAAACAAATATAGATATCCATTTAGGCAAATTAAGCCAGATAAATAAATCCGGTAGTCAGGTGAAGGAAAAAGTATCTAATTGACTTAAAGGAAAGAAAAATTATGGCTTACGCAAAGGATAGTGCAGCCATTGAAAAACTTAACGCCAATAACTATTCTTGTTGGCGGTTTAAATTAGAAATGCTTTTAATTAGAGAGGAGCTATTTGATGTCATTACCGATCAAGCTCCAGACCCTTTGACTGAAAATTGGAATAAGAAAGACAGGAAAGCACGGGCACTAATCAATCTCAGTATTGAAGATGGGCAGATAATTAACATCAAACATTTAAACACGGCTCGAGAGACTTGGGACACTTTGAAAAATATTCACGAACGGTCCAATCTCTCAAGCAAATTGCACCTCCTTCGAAAATTGTATAGCACAAAGCTAAACGAAGGAGGGAACTTAATCGCACACATCACGAAATTAATGGAACTTATCGACAAATTAGCTGCGATCGGAGAAAATGTTACCGACTCTCATATATCTGCACTCTTTTTGTGCTCATTACCTCCGTCATATGACACATTGATTACGGCGTTAGAGTCGAGAAATGAAGATGAATTGACGCCCAGCTTTATTAAAAGCAAATTATTTGATGAGTATACTCGTAGAGTTGAAAATTCCGAAAACTCGGAACATAGTACTAAAGCATACAAGGCTCGAGAAAAATTAGTTAACACAGACCGCAAGAGAGGTAACAAATTTTGTTCCTATTGCAAAATGAAGAACCATTCGTACAACGATTGTTGGTTCCTGAAACGGAAAAATAATAATAATCCAGTACAAAATAATAAATTTTACAAAAATAAAAATCACACCACCTCTCTATGTTTTGAAGAAAATGCCCCGGCCAAAACCGCGAAACCGCAAGATACAAGACAGATAGGAAATGAAAATAAAAATGTTGCGTTGTTAATTGAACGACCCGCAAATAAACAAACTTTTATTATCGATAGCGGAAGCTCTAGCCATATTGCCAACTCCAAAGAAATGTTTTCAAATATGACTAGCGACACAGAAACTAACGTAACAGTCGCGAATGGCAATAAACTAATTTCATATGGCTCAGGGGAAATTGTAATTCACACAGGAAAAAACAACAGGCAGATTATACTTCGTGACGTACTGTTTGTGCCTGAAATCGAAACTAACCTGCTGTCAGTAAGCAGGGCAACGAAAAACGGATGTCAAGTTAAATTTGAAAAAGATACATGCGACATTATACATAACGATGAAGTAATTCTTCAAGGTAGATTAAAGAACAATTTATATGAAGTACAAGTAAACAATGATAATCAATTTGAAAGCAATCATGTAAACATTACGCATAAGTGTTCAAACACAAAATGTATTGAGTTGTGGCACAGGCGGTTAGGCCACAGAAGCTACGAAACAATTAAAACCATTGTACAAAAACAACTAGTGAACGGAATTACCATAAACAACTGCCGACACGACAAAGAATGTGAGGTATGCATAAAGTCCAAAACCAACGACGCCCCATTTCCCAAATCGGGTGCACATAGAGCCACGAAAAGGCTAGAATTAATCCACAGTGACGTATGTGGGCCGATAAATACACCCACCATAGGGGGAAAGCGGTACTTCATAACATTCATTGACGACTATTCCAAATTTTGTGTTATCTACTTAATGTCGAAAAAGAGCGAAGCATATGAAAAATTGAGGGAATACATCTCAACCGTCAAAAATAAGTTTGGAAAATTCCCAACCGCCATCAGATCCGACAATGGCGGGGAATATGTCAACGATGAATTAGAAAACTATCTTAAATGTAACGGAATCGAACACCAGCTCACCGTACCATACTGTCCAAGTCAAAATGGCATTGCTGAGAGGAAAAACAGGACACTGTTAGACATGACTAGAAGCATGTTAAGTGAAGCTAACCTCCCACATAAATTATGGGGAGAAGCAATCTGCACCGCAAATCATTTGCAGAATCGCTTGCCTTCCAAATCTATTAGCACTACGCCATATGAGCTTTGGCTAAACAGAAAACCAAATTTAAGATATCTTAAAGTATTCGGCTGTACTGCGTACGCATACATCCACAAATCAAAACGCGGCAAATTAGATGATAAAGCAGAGAAAGGCATTTTCGTAGGTTACGACAACCGATCGAAAGCGTACAGAATATTTACTAGTGACGAAAGAGTCATTTTAGCTAGAACCGTAAAATTCGCGGAAAATAACATGGGTAATATAAATGCTGATGAAAGTTCAAACACGAATGAGTTAATGTCAGAAACAAACAAACACACACGACAGACTGACACAAGCGTAATCGAATTTGATCTAACACAAAACCAAAATTCTTCAGATACACCATCCGCGTCTCAACATACACAACAATTGAGAAGATCTGAAAGGCATAATAGAGGCGTGCCACCGGACAGGTTTGCCTATGCAGTCCGGCATGATCCGGTATATGAACCGAAAGGTTGGCACGACATGCTAAACATTGAAAACCCACAAGAAAAAATGAATTGTATTGAAGCGACACGCGACGAAATAAACTCGCTTATGAAAAATGAAACATGGTCTTTGGTAAAACCACCACAGGGAGCCAAAGTAATTGGATCCAAATGGACCTACAAGGCTAAATATGATGAATCTGGGAAAGTAAAGCGTTACAAGGCGAGATTAGTAGCTCAGGGATTTAAACAAAAATACGGGGTCGACTTTGACGAGACTTACGCCCCAGTAGTATCCCACACCACCTTAAGATGTTTCCTCACTGCCGCAGCCTATCATAACATTAGTGTCAGGCACATCGACATAAAAACCGCGTTCCTGCACGGAGACCTAGAAGAAGAGGTATACATGTCACAACCGGAAGGGTACGTGAACACAAACGAACCCGATAAAGTCTGTAAACTCCGAAAGGCCATATACGGGCTTAAACAGGCAGCCCGGGCCTGGTACACAAAAATTACTGAATCTCTTAGAGAACTAAATTTTATGCAAAGCAAGGCAGACACCTGCCTATTTACACAAGGACAGGGGGAAAATATAGTCTACGTAGTTGTGTACGTAGATGACATTCTCATAGCGGGAAACAATGCGCAAATTGAAGAAGTAATAAATAAGTTAAAAACACAATATACACTTGAAGATTTGGGGGAAATTAGTAATTATCTTGGGATAAAAATTAAGAAAACACATAACGGCTTTAACCTTAACCAAACAACAAAAATAATGGAAATCGTTAAAAGGTTTAACTTAGAGGAATCAAAACCTTACGGAACACCCATGGAAACGGGCTTCTTAAGATCAGAAAAGGATAAAGATCCAATGCCAAACAACATAAATTATTGTAAAGCGATAGGCGCGTTATTATACATTGCAACTATAACTAGGCCGGACATACTACTGGCTGTAAATGTTCTTAGCAGAAAGAACGAAAATCCGTCGGAAAAAGACTGGAAAGGTGTTAAACGACTGATCAGGTACCTCTACCACACAAAGGACCTAAATCTCATAATCAGCACTGAATGTACACCAATTTTGGAAGTGTACACCGATGCCGATTGGGCCGGTGATACGCAAACACGAAGATCAACATCAGGGAATTTATTCCTTCTTGGGAAAAATCCGATACAATGGATAACCAAACGCCAAACTTGCATTGCGCAATCGTCAGCAGAAGCTGAATACGTAGCCGCAGCAAACGCTGCACAAGAACTTGTGTGGATAATAAAACTTTTACAAGATTTGAATTTACCACAAAACCTACCCGTAATTGTATATGAAGATAACATATCCTGCATAAAAATGATAGAATCTGAAAAATACACCAACAAGACAAAACACATCGATCTAAAATATCACATGATTAAGTATATGAAAGAAAATGGTACCATAGAATTACGTTATTGTCCGAGCAAATCTATGCTGGCAGACATTTTGACGAAGCCAGAACCCAAGCCTGAATTTCAAGAGAACAGAGACAAATTAAAATTACAGATCAATCTTGATTAGGGGCTTAAGGGGGAACTTGATAGAAGATATATTCATATAATCCCCTTATCAAGAGTTTTGGATACCCATTTTCTCCCTCTTTCTACTGCAGAAAAACATCATTAGAGTTCATAGCGAAAAAGAAACACTTAGTAGTCGACAGATGTAATATGCACAGAAACTGCATCTCTTCATCTTTCTTCGCCTTATGTGAGATATGTTTTAAACCAGACTCGCAAGCACTTATGTTCTATTCTGGTTCGCGTTATAAACTTATAAACATTATAATTGACTGTTACACTGAACACTATTTTATCAGACTTTACTTCCTTGTAACTTTCATAAATATCCAATTATGTATAATTGGTTGATTACCTCAAAGTGCCGAAAATACATCCATATGGTTATCAATTTTAATGATGTAACACGCGCGGAAAAACATATGTAATATTCACTTTTAAAACGTCCTCACACAAGTGAAGACGTACAAAATGTAATCTCTTTCTTAGTATCTCTAATTAAACTTCTCCTTTTTTCTTTTCCTACAATATGAGTAGTTTCAATGGAGTACAGACACAATAAACCGTCTGTTACATGATTCCTATTTTAAGCCTGATGCACTGAGACCTGAAGGAGTAAAGATATACGAATATATGATGATACGGGATACTCCATAATTCTTAGACGCCCTGACTAACCGCGAGCTGAAAAACGGATATCTATACATAGAAGGTAAGGCTTTTAATTATTCTTTTATTGTTGTGATGAGGCATCGCGCAGTTTGCGTTTATAGTATATGAATTAGTGAGGAGCGTGTGGATTCACCCCAAAAACTGTTAGACTCACAAATTTTTCTAACATTTTTTAGGTGCGCTGTTCTATTTTTTAGGTGCACCGTCCTATTTTTTAGATGCATCGTCCTATTTTTATAGGTGCACCGTGCTATTTTTAAAAATCGCTGACGATTTCTGAGAGCGCTGTAACGATTTTCCAACAGCGAGGGGTGATTCAGTTCCGAAATTTAAGCCATTCCACTCAGATAATAATTTTTAAAAAATCGATCATCAGTAATATCATCAGACATAAAAAAAAATACTCATTTTTTTTCTTAACATAAAACCTTCATAATGGATATTAACCACGAGACAATCGCATTTCTTCGAATATTTACATCACGAATTACTATCCTCAGATGCAGGGATGTAATTTCAAGAGGGTTCTTTTTTTGGGATGGGGGTGGGGCGGGGCATTAAAGTTTTGGTGCAGGGTTTGTAACAGCGTGCGGAATTGCGCAAATCGTGCACAAAATAGGAAAATCCGCATGATAAAACATGCTTTGTGGCATTTCCCCCCATTAATTCTTTCATAGGCACGTGATTCTTCCGCGAAATCTTTTAATTTTTGAGAAAGCCGCACTCTTTTTTTTTTTTTTTTTTCATATTTTCGCATAATCAATTCGTGAATTTTTTCAAATGATAATGGAAAGATATTGCGAATTTCGTCAAATATCTCAGAAGCAAATAGCGATTTTCTTCAATTGGTTGCTGAAAAAAATTGCAAATTTCAATAGTCGATCGCACAAAAAAAATTTGCGAGTTTCGTCAAATGATCGCTCAAAAAAACGTTAATTTTGTTAATTGATTGCGGAAAAGAGCCATGGATTTCGATAAACGACCAAGAGAAAAGAATGCCGCGAATTTTGACAAAAAATCGCGAAAACAAACAGCAAATTCTGTCAGTTGGTTACAGAAAAATATTGCGAATTTTGTCAAGCGTTTTCGGAAAAAAACCCATTTCCTTACTCGATCTAAAAAAAAAAAAAAAAAAAAAAAAAAAAAAAATGTGAAATTTCGTCTAACGATGGAGGGAAAAAAATCTTAAATCTCGTGAAAGCTGATTTTTCAACGGGTAGAGTTTCTTTCTTTATTCTTTCATAAGTACGTTTGAGATCCTCTTAGTTTAACTTTATAATTATTCTTGAATTGAATAAAAATACTTAAAAGTGGAGACATGCAACAGGTCGAGTAACTAGATTTTACCGAGGGTCATTTTTTGATGGGTGTGGAGTTAAGTACGTTTTTGCAATATTGTAAGAGCGTTTGCAATATTGTTCATATGAATTTGTTTACCAAACTTATTTTTTTTATGTCCTTTTATGCCTCATGATGGTTTTTTCCTTCTCATCCTTGCTCTTTTTCTTCTTCGCCGTGTCATTCTTTATACCGCCGTGACATCCCCCGCCATGCTGCACTTTTTTTCTAGAATAAACTGCAGTATCTATTTCGGAAACAAAAATGAAATTTTCCATCCTCATTAATCAATTTAAAATCAATTTTTAAGTGTTATTTTATTGGGATACGTTATGTTTATTTTGAAATTAATTTTAATAGTACACCGCATTAATCTTAAAGTAGGTGTAATTTCGATTAAATATAACTTTTTAAGAGTAATATTTACTCTAACTATTTATAATGATAATGTCTCGAAGAGATCAGCTACATTTTGGGGTTAAGGTAGGGGAACAATGGAAGAGGTTATTGCGAAATTACGATGAATACCTAAAGAAATTTTTAATAGTCCAAGAAACGGAGTTATTAAATTACATTAATTCATAACCTGAATTGATAATTCATGCCATTTTCCTTCATGAAATAAGTCCCTACCCTATATCTTGCCTGCCAAAAGTTAGATCTTAAATATGAATATGCCACGTGTCTCAAAAATGACGGATGGATTTTAAAATTCAATAACTTGCAAACGGTGACAGATATTAAAAAAATATTGCAGGAGAGTTATGTATGATGTCAGGAGTTTCTTTACTGTGATTCTTGATTTTAGCTCGAATTTCAAACAATAGATGGCGCTGAGAACAATAGGTGCTCAGTCCAGACCCGATTTTTGGTACTTCGGGATCCATTCAATACATTTTAATCTCCCTTTTTCGCATGGAAGAAGAGAGAGGCCGAAAAAGCGAGCCCGGATGTAGCGGTTATTGCTTACAGTGCCATCTATCGATGCTATTTTTAACTAAAACTGAGAATCGTAGCATAAAACTCCTGACATCTTGCATAACATTCCTGCAAGAATTTTTTCAATATCTGTCACCGTTTGCAAGTTATTGAATTTTAAAATCCATCAGTCATTTTTGGGACACCCGGTAGATATTAAGCTCTCTTTTTCTAAAGGGAATTGGGAATGTTGCTGTTTAATTTTTCTGGAAACATTTAGCGATTAAATACCTGAAATTTCTCTGATATTTATCAATTTCTTATTCTGAACAAAATTCCGATTTGCAGAGATATCTTATGCTTGAAGTACCAGATAAAACTTTGCCCCTTTTTTACTATTTTTCTTCTTTTGTTAGCTCTAGCATTCAAGATGTCACGTGTCAGCTAGTAAAGTGGTTGTATTAAGCTCGAGCGGTTCTCATTCTTGAAAAATTTAAAAGCCTTTGCTGACAAAAATGACGTCATGCGGAACTTAGAATATGCACTTTCATTCATGAAACATAAGAATCATCTTATGATTGCGTCAGAATTGCGTAATGTTTCAGGGCTTTTCATTCTGCACGTCTTCGGAATAATGGACACCCTCTGGCTAAAATTAACTTTTTTTATTAAAAGTTTATTTTTACGGTAAAGCGTTTTTACAAATGCGTTCACAAAAATTAAAAACATTTTAATAGTTAGGTTCAACACTATTAGAATATTTTTAACTACATGAGCTCATGTAGTTATTTATAACCTTTCATTCTACAGTTTTCAAATTAGTATTTATAGAGGCTTAAACCAACTTTATTTATAAAAATTTAAAAATTCCAGAATTTTTCTTTATATTAAAATCAGAAAAGTGTTATTTAAAAAAATTAAACAGGGTTTATTTCACCTTGTTCTCCTAATCCAATTCTTTTTTATTTTCCTAAAAATACATAACCCAAAGAAAACATTACATTTTTTTTTACATTGCCTAGGGGCATAATTTTATTATATTTAATATAAACAAAGGAAATAAATTCCAGTTCTGAAATTTTTGGGTTTATTTTAACCCATTGACAATGATCGGTACACATGTGTACCATAGCCAGAGGCGACTAATATTTTATTACCTTTCATGCTAGTATTTACGAAAAATAATCTTCATAGTAAATTTATACTAGAATTCTATCAAAAACATTATTATATGAAATTAATGGTAACCAAAATGGTGGAAAATAAGTCGCCTGGGGGTAATCCTGTATCAACCAGTGTAAAAATAACAATAATAATAATTATTATTATAGAATTACAAATATTAATTTCTGGTCCATGCTATCAATTTATATTTGTTATATTATTTATTTCGTGACTAATATTTGATGTTTTCAAGTCTTCCATAAATTTGTATTTAAAAAAAAATTGCAGAATATTTTTTTATTGATGAAATATCTTTATACGACAGTTTAAGATTATTTTCTTACCGTCTTTATTTATCATGTGTTAACAGTTCAGATTCTAAAATGACGTCTGAATGACCCGTCTATCCGTATAATTCATGATTACAAATTAAATATCAATTTGATTTTATAAACTATGACTCATTTTCCTTCAGCTCTTTTTATTTCATTCATTCATTTATTCAGTTTACAAAAATTAAGTCATTAATTAAGAAAAAAAAATCGAGGTTTTCTACTGTAGATTAATTGATAATTTAGACATTATTATGTGATATATTAATTAGAAACTGAAGGATATATAATTTCAATTAGGATTCTTTAATTCATTAAGGAAAATTTTACAATAACAGCAACAAACAAACAACAACAAACAAGATACAAAATCATGCGTCAATCATAGATTATGGGACGCTTTCCAACACTTTCAGAAAACGGCAACGAAACTTCACTGTTTAATAAGATGAAAGAAGCTTTCTTAAATAAACAATTAAGAAAACGTATGACAACTGTAAAAGTACTTTCAGAAATAACCGTCCAAGTACGGCAGCGTATTCGTTCTTTGCATAGTTCTTTATATGAATTTATTTATTTCCTACAAACTGCTCTTAAGGTGTCTCAGGACTCTTAAAATCGGGAAAAAAAGACCATTTTCAACATGGAATATCTTACGTATACGATTAAAATATATATATATATATATATATATTTATTGAGATAAAAGATATAAGTGTGTTCTTTCATTTCATGTAGTTAAAAAATGACAAGATGCAGAATTAGTATTTATAGGGGGTTCCAAAATGTCAGGCATTTTTCGAGCGGAAAATTAGTATAACAGTTTGCGCGCAGGACATTTTAGAACTAGAACGAAATCTTTTGTTCCTAATTAGACTTCAGATTATAATAATTACTCTGAACCTAAATAAATCTTTATTTAAATCATTTTTATATTTTTAATACAAATTTGTATTTAGCTAATGCAAAATTTTGAAAATTTCAACAGTATAATCACGTAAAAAAATATTTTTTTGAATAATAAAAATGAAATTTTAGGTTCAGTTTATACAGACTAACATAAAACATATGTTTTGAACATTTCATGGTAAATATTCAGAAGTTTTTGAGTTATGCTGCGCGTTATGACCAAAAACATCATTTAAAGAAAAATTACTTCAAAGTTTCGGAAACGCCGCTTCAGCTATAGAGCTAGTAGAATTCTAAAAGTCATAACTTATGTTCTAATGAGAATTTCAAGGAAACAATTATATCAAAATGTTCAGAAAAGGTAGGATTTTAACAGCTAAAAAAATTAAAAATTCGAAAAATTTGAAGCTTTAAGAGTCCTGAGACCCCTTTAATCCACACACCTCAGGAGGTGATTTTTTAAAATTTTCTCGTTATACCAATTTTTTAGGATGAAATTTAAGTTAAAACTTTGAAAAATATGTAAATTGTTTAGCAAATTACACAGGAATAATTTTTTTTATGTGAAAACTAGTAAAAATTATATGAAAATTTGATATTTCCGCAAAACATGATAACTCAAAAACAAACCAATGCATTGGCATTTTGTAAATTGCATAATAAAGATAATAACTTTCTCTAGGACTTCTCTAACTTTCTCATTAGACTATTCGCATTATAATAGCATCTATATCTCAGATGCTGTGGCAATAAAGTACTGATGTAATGAAGAATTTGTAAAATTCGTTGGAACTTTGTCACCTATACCACTGTCAATATAAAATAATTAACATACTTTCATGAGTGTAGTCTGTTCCCTCAATAGACATTTGTAAAAGAAGTACACAAAATTTTAAGGTATTTCATGCATAATGTTTTGCTATAGGATGTTTTGCGTATAGTAAGAATTTTGAAAAACTTCATTTTGTGAAAAAGATAAACAGAATTTAAAAACTGTAAATAGCTGTAATTTTAAACGGCTGTAACTCTGGCTCTAATTAAGATGCAGACACAATGTAAGCATAATTCGATTTTAATCAGGGTTGGGGTTTTGGGCGCCCAAAACTAGTTTTGGACAGGACATGTGGGTTTTACTGTCCAAAACTGTACTAAAGTGTCTAAAACTGTACTAAAGCGTCCAAAACTGTACTAAAGTGTCCAAAACCTTAAAAAAAGCAACATTCCACATGTAACCACAGCACACTTATTAAACATATGAATAAATATAAATATCTCACAATATATTTTACTAACATTCCATTTAATTCTTTGGTAAATGAAAAAAAGTTCAAAATTTTCTAATATCTGTGTAACATAAAAGGTTATGTTTCTGTTAAGAAATTCTTTATAATGCCACACATATAGTATAGGCAGGGGAGATTTTCTTTTGTTTCAATTTTTTTGCAAGAAAATGTTACAAAGAAATTTCCTTTAAATAATGTTTCATTGTAAATTATCTTTTCTAGATTATAGGATAATGAAAGAAAACACAAATATTTAATTTAAAATCTAGAAGTTATTTTTTAAAATATGTATTTTTATTATGAATTTAATCTAATTCTAGTGAACATTCTATTTCTTAAGAGTTAAATAGTGTTGTTATAATAATAGTCATATAATATAGTGTTATGTTATAATAATAGTCAATATCTAAATATCTCATAATCAAACAAAATCAATTATTTTTATTTATACTATTTCTTAATATACGCATACACATAGTTGCCAGCAGTAAGCTGGTTTAATCAGTATGCTGAACCTGAACTCCATTTATCAATTATTTCCAGTAACAACTCTTGGGACTTTCAGTAACAGAATCAGAATGTAATTCTTCATAAAAATCGTTAGTACTTCTATTAACTACTATTATTTACATGAATAACATTAAAATTATGATACATAATTAAATTTAATATCTTTTTAATGTAATTACTTTGTTACGTAGGGCAATTAGGTTGTTACTACTAAATTGTTAGGTAGTACAACCTAGGGTAATTAGGTTGTTAATACTAAATTGGTATTTTTGTATTGCAATCTTTTTGCAATTTTTCAAACTTTTAGCATTGTTTTGATAAATACAATTTTACTACAAAATATAGTTTTGGACAGTTTTAGACAGAAGGGTTTTGGACAGTACGGTTTAAACCATGGATTTTACCGTGGTTTTTACCATTGTGTCCAAAACCTTGCCAACCCTGATTTTAATATTATTGCAATAATGAAAAAATCAATATTTTGATCGAAAATGATGTTTTAAAGGTGTGTAGATAACCTTTAGTATACTAAACATATTTCAGCTGGAAAATGTATAATTCAATTAAAAAGCACCCTAAAGCAATTCATGGTCATCGACAGTAATGCTTACGGCATATTTTGTGTAGCCTTATGTATGATCGACAAAATTTATACAAGCCACATAATACGCAGAAATCAGTTAAACTTAAAAATTCAAAACTGAAAACGCACTTTCACCATTAATAGCTTATAGACAGTACTGTAATCGAAGTCTTTTATTTGACCCTGTAAATGAATGATAAATGCTTTGCACTCCATATTTCTACAGAAATCATGTTTTAGTGCGCTTCAGAAAGGCAAATTAATTTTATTATGCTTGAAATAATATAACGTCATTTGAATATACTGCAAACGATTTTCCTCATGCGCCATAACGTAACGGGATTCTTTTGTGTGTCCATGTAAATGAACTATAAGTGTTACACATTTCATGTTCAATAGAGAACATGTCATAGGGAACCTCAACATTATATATAAATTATATGACAATCCGAATATATTTATGAGAATTAGATCATGACCATGACAGACAGACAAACCAGACTCATAAATACTTTTCAACTATGTTGGAAAGCATTAAAAAGAAAGAAAGAGAGAAATTACACGCACACATCAAATTATTTGAACATCTTTATCTTTTACCATTTACATATTTTAAGGGGGGAAAAAAACAACGCGAAGAATAAATTAACGCGTCTACAATAAGATGCTTCTAATTTTTCTAAATAAACTATCTTGTATTCCATGACTGTACGTTACTGTCAAAACATGAAAAAAAGTTACAAAATATATAAATAATCATTTGAAAATTATTGAGAACAACATTTGAAACACTTTTGCAACCAGGGCCATTGCTAAGACTTTTTATTGGGAGGAGGGGTGGGGAGAACTTTAAATTGCCAAGTCAAATTTCAGTATTTGCCAACTAGTTTTAGGTAATTTTGCCAAATTACCACAATTAGAAAATGTAATATAGTTGTTATTTGTAAAAAGTTTAATAATATTCCCATTTAGATTTGTAACTTTTGCCAAGTCTATCAGAAATGGAAAGTGAATTAAAGGTCTTATTAAGGTTTTAAACAAATTTGCCAACTAAGTTTGTAAATTTCCAGAGTGTAACAACATTCGCGAACGGTTTTTTTTTTTGGGGGGGGGGGAAGCTCCACCCCGTCCCCCTCCCTTAGCGAGGACTCTGTTTGCAACTAGAAGTATATCTCTGAAACTAACGGTTTAGGAATTAGTTATTGGTCAGCGGTTAGAAGTGTGACACCCTGTTACATACCCCTGTTATATTATAAACATAAAAGTATATCATCGTTAATCAATCGATTTGTTGTTATGCTGTTCAAGATGCTAAAAGTTTATTCTATTTTGACTATTTAAATACAGCAGAATCTCATTTTCACCTTTTCGTCGCCATCGATCCAGCAAAACGTAAACGGTGGGAAAAAGAAAAATGTGAAAAACATATTTTGTTTCTTTAATTAACGTAATTTTACTCATATAAATCGGGTTTGAAACTTAATTTAAATTAAAATACCTTTAATTTTATTAAAGTAAGAATGCAATAAAAACGTAGTATAAAATCAGAGAACAGTTCTTCAAAATGGTGCATAATGGTGAGATTTCTCGTTCTAATTGTTTTCCATCTCAGTTTTAATTTCAACGTGGTGACCCAACTTTATTTAAAATCTATTAGTTTTCATAAATGATTAATACTTTATGTTTAAAAATTTTGCATCAGAAAACCAACTAAACAAAATAAATAAATAAATAAATAAAATAAATAAAAAAAGTAGAATAAATACTAGTTAAAGATAAAAATCAGACTCATTCATGACATGTGACTGTTTCTATCACAAACTGGTTGGATTTCAGTTTCAAATAAATTAATTAATAAAAGAAAGGTATGAAATAACTTTTATTGAAGATAGATCTGATTTTAGTATCTGTATAAAATTAAAAATATGTTTTTCATCCTTCCTATACTTTTTACTTTTTTATATACCTACGGATTACGAAAATTGAGTTATTTTCAAAAAGCTTGAGATCATGAGATCCCCAACTCAGAATAATCTGTATGCTAAAACAATATGTAAGGAAAATCGTATATTTCTTACTGTCACTGTACAATCTGGAATACTTTAAGTATGTAATTAATTTTTAAACAAAAACAAACAAATTAAATATTGATTAATTATATTGAATAAAAATATATAAAATTTCTTATACACAGGTGAATTGAAAAAGTTGCTTTTATACTAAATTCAGTTCATAAAAAGTCGACAACATCGACTTAGAATTATTAGGATTCTAAAACAACATGCAAAGAAATCGGTTGCCATTTACTGTCACCATGTAATCTAACATACTTCATGTACATAATTATTAAGTAAGCAAATAAATTAAATATTTTTTTATAACGTGGAAAAAATTTTATACATATAGATAGATTACAAAAACTTATTAGCTGTTATAATGAATCTAATTCATTAAAGTTTTCGAAACCTCAACTCTAGATTATTTTAAATTTATCCTTTTATTCTTAAATTTTTATAAACACGTGGATTATGAAAACTTATTGTTTTTTATAATGGTTTCAATTTATAAAAGTTTGGAAACCGTAGCTCAAGATTATTTTAGATTTCTCCTTTTATTCTTATATTTTTATAGACACGTGGATTATGAAAACTTATCATTTTTTAAAATGGGTTCAATTTATAAAAGTTTGGGAACTTCAGCTCAAGATTATCCGTATTGTAAAATAATATCTAAAGTAAATCAAATTCCTCTTTTTCATTATACACTCTGGCATACTCCGATTGCATAATTACTAAATAAGCAGGCAAAATAAACAGAGAAGGATGTATCAAAACACAAAACAGCGGAGTCCGAGATCAACCTTGCACGCATCCTTCCTCCCAGTAACCCTTATTGCCTCAAATAAACTAACGCGAAAACCACATGACATAAATTTTGTTCAGGCTGTATTTAGCATGCAAAAATTTATTATTATTATAAGAAATAAATATATTGCTTTTATTTTTTATAATATGAAGTTTACTATATATTTTATCAACTGATAAAAAATTCAGATTTCCATCTTACAGTTACCCTGACTTATACATACATACATACACACACACACACACATATATATATATATATGTCGATTACGAAAACTTACCAATTTTTATAATGTGTTCATATATACAAGTTTGAGAACCTCAGCTTGAGATTATCCGTATTCTAAAACAATATGCAAGTTAAATCAGGTACCTCTTACGTGATCATGCAATTTAGCATGCTTGAAGAATATGATTATTCTATAGATATCCAAACTAAACATCGATTTATTATAATATAGAAATATTATATAGAAATTTTTTATATAAAATACCTTTGAATCAAAATTTATCTTACAAGTTCATGTAACAATATTAACCAAAATTCTAAATGAAGATGGCACGTATTTTGCATTTGATACTATAATTTATAATTCCGTTTTGTCTTTTAAATTTTATATGATTTTAATTAGAATTTTTTTTATATTTTGATGCATTAGAAGAATTTTTTACTTTAATATTCAATTCAGCTCATAAAAGCTTAAGAATACTAGTTAAAGATTACCTATTCCTAAAACAATACGAAAAATAAACAGATATGTCTTATTGTGACAACACAATTTAGCACATTTCAAGTATATGATTATCTGTTACCGATATAAATTTACTTTTGTTTTGGGTTCTTCCTTTTATTTTTATATTCTTTTAAATAAATAGGTTACGAAACACTAATTTTTATAATGAATTCAGTTCACAATATTTTGAGAACCCCAGCTAAAAATTATCCGGAATTTAACGCATCATGCAAAATAAATCAGACCCCTTTTACTGTTAGCAGGCAATCTAGAATTCTTCAAATATACATAATAATTTAAAAAGGCCGGAAATTTAAATATTAAATTTTTATAATATATATAAAAAAATTGTATGCTTAAGCTATTGATTCTTTAAAACTATTATTTATGGAAATTAATTTGTATGTTTTGGGTTCTTCATTCTGTTATTGTTAATTTCTTATACGTAAGTGGATTACAAAAACGTATTCATTTGTATAATAAATTCAGTTCATAAATGTTTCAAAATCCCAGCAAGATTATCCGAATAAACAATGCGCAAAGTAAATCAAGAACCTCTTGCTGTCACTATACAATCCGGCATACGTCATTCAATTATATAATTATTAAAAGAACAGGCAAAATAGAAAGAGAAGGATATATCAAAACATAAAACAGCGGAGTGCCGAGATCAACCTTGCACCCACCCTTCATCCCAGTAACCCATTTGGCGGAAGAGAGGAGCAAGATTAAAAAAGAGGAAGAGAAGGGATTTCCTCACCTGATTTCGAGTCTGGAGATGCCTTTCCTATGTCTGTGGATCGCGCGAAGTCCATCCGGCCTTCTGTGCTTGCTCTCTCGCAGACGATCTGAATCGACCAGACCACCCCCATCCAAAACTGCGCGCCCTCAGGGTCAACGGCCTGTTGCGGGTTGCCAAGTCGACAGCTTCAGCACTCAAATCTTGGCGCCAAAATAGCATGTCATGCTCTAATCGATTGGAAGAAAGTTGCTCAGTGAAAAGGAGCAAGTGTCTACAGAGGAATTGTTTTCTTAGTTGCAAATGTCAAAATTTTATAAAAAGAAAAAAAAAGTTATTAGAAGGTCATGGGCGCGAGAAAGGCCAGGTCATCCACCCCTTTCGAAATAAGTGGCAAAGGGTCTGGCACATGTACTTTCACTTAAACGAAAGGTATTGCAGCATAGATTGTAAATGTATTATAAGTGGCTGTTCCCCTCTCCTCAAAAAATCTTCTTGCTACGACCAAGATCATATCCAGAGATGCGGCCTCGGGGACCGACCCCCCTTCCCTCACTTTCTTTTCTGGAATATGCTAAGAGGGTTCCATTCATATACTTAACCCCTTGATCATCGCGCCCGATACATTCATGGGCAAACTGCACGTGAAATGAAAACCGCGACGATTAAGGAGTTAAAAAAAGGTATTGTAACTCAAAATAGCTCAAATGGACTACCGCACCCCCCCCCCCCACCCCCTACGTTTGTGCATTGCAAGACGGTGAGCCTATCTGGATAAAAAAAAAAAAAATCTATACATAAACTTCACAATTACTTTTAAGAAAATAGGAAACACATTATGTCTGCATGAACTCCTGTCTCACATTAAAATTTAAAACAGAATACACCGTTTTTCACGTGCTTTGAAATAAATTTCAGTGTCAACGTGTTTGTTTCACATAAAGTACATTTAAACGGATTGTTAATAAAATTAATATATATATATATTAAATTTCAAGAAAAAAGAAGTATTTTTTCGTAGAAGATAAATATGGTGCAAAGTAATAAAACAAAAGAAATTTTGAAATTATAAATATTAGTTACATGCAGTTTCTCACAAAGCGGACAGACACTTAGAAAATCTGGATAATCTATAGAATAATAAGAAAACAGTAAAATAATATAGAAATATTTCTGTTGTTAATAAATCATTCACAACTTTGTCTATATATGTTATATATTTTCGCGGAAATAAAACCGTATTTTATCCTTAAAATAACTAATAAATAATTAGTTTATTTGAAGCAGGTAGAAAACTGTGTCACAAAAGGCAACGTTCGCTATTGAAACTTAAAACGAATCCACCTGTTATGTACAGTAATCAAGAAATAAAACTAAAGTAACAAGTGGTTTAACAATTGAGTAATTACTTGTTACACACACCTGTAAAAAGATAAACATTTACACTTAAAAGATATTTTACTTTGTACTATGAACTAAAATTAGTTTTCATTGGGCAATTGCTATGTTACTTCAGTGTTCTAGATTGTAGAGTAGGTTCTGTAAATAGATATTATGTGATCCTATGAGGCTGTACATATATGACCTTATCAATGTTTTGAGAATTTCGGGCCCCTCCCCTCGCCCTTATGATATCGTATGCTATCATTCCTCGAACCCCTTCCCCCCTTCTCCTTCTAATGATATCGTTATCAGTGTCTAAAAATTATTTTTATTTTTAGAATTTTTTTTTCTTTCTATATGTTTACAATGACATACAGAAATGATTATACATTTATTATTCACGTACTTTACTGATTTAAATGAAGATAAGAGTTAATAAAATATGACTATCATATACAGGGTGTCCAGAGAATAACACCCTGATTTCAAAATTAAATATCTCAAAAACAAAGCCCCCTATGGAGCCCCTATGGCTCCCTATGGAAGAACGAAAATTGGGAAAGACCACTTTTTCATTGGGGTAACGGACAGAAGTGGAGATATCTGCTCACAGAATTACTGCATCAGCTTTATTTTTAGAGAATTTCAATTAATAGAATTTTCAATAAAAA
This sequence comes from Maratus speciosus, assembly GCA_963932465.1. Classification (NCBI taxonomy): domain Eukaryota; kingdom Metazoa; phylum Arthropoda; class Arachnida; order Araneae; family Salticidae; genus Maratus; species Maratus speciosus. The sequence continues at coordinate 326,002,742 of OZ010795.1, read as the reverse complement.
GTTTAGAAATCATTATATGAGAACTTATTAAAATATTTTATTAAATTCAATTTTTAATGCCATATAATTATTTAAATCGAAATATATGTATTTAGAAAAATAATTTTGTGCTTTTTATATTTTTAAATCACGGCATAATATTTTGGTATTCTTGTTTATACCTGAATTACTAAAAATAAAAAAGTAATTTTGCACTTTTCATTTATTTTTAAATCACGACATAATATTTTGACTTTAGCACGACACATATACTTCTTTTGTTTGTAAACAAAGTTTTTGGGACAGAAATTATGCATTAAATTATTTCTTTTTTAAAAGGAATTGATGATAAGTCATATCATCAAAGTCAAAGCAAAAGTATTTTGATGTTGCATTCCTTTCCAACACTTCGGATCATATCGCTAGAAGCTGCACTATACTTCTGTGCTCAATGATAAAAAAAATGAAAATGAGCTTTTAAAATTAAAATTTTTTTAAACTTAATTAAGTTTTAAAAATAGAAACTTTGTATTTTTTCATTCAAACTATTTTCTACAATTAGAAAAAATGATTTATGAATTATTATTATAAATGCTCAATGATTTTTTTAAAAAAGGGGTTTCTTTTAGCTTAATTAAATTTTAAAACCAGAAACTTCGGACTTTTGTATTCAAACTTTTTTTTCACAATTTAAATAAACATTAAAAAATAAAGATTTCCAATTTTTTCAAATCCTCCTCTACTTGGATTCGTTTCCACGATCTACCAATTATGAGAGAAAAGACATACCACAGAGATACTGGTATCTGGACTGAAGTAGCTTATAACAAAATTTGAAACAAATCTCAATTCTGTCAACACATGACTCCACTTCTGCCCATCATCCAAATAAAATATTTTAATGTAATATAAAATATTTTATATAATCTTATATAATGATTGCTAAACTTTTTATTGAAAATTCTATTAATTGAAATTCTCTAAAATTAAAGCTGATGCAATAATTCTGTGACCAGATGTCTCCACTTCTGCACATCACCTCAACGAAAAAGTGGTCGTTCCCAATTTTCGTTCTTCCATAGGGAGCCATCTAGGAATGAGACGCTAGTGTGCTCTGAACTTCGAAACACAATTTATAGGCCGCGCCAACAACGCCATTACAACGCCATCTGTTAACGGTTTTTGCAACTAAATTTTGAAACTTCTGTATAACATTTTTACAGCTTAGCTAATAAACAAACCGTTTACCGCATAATTCAATTGATCTTTGTTTTTGAGATATTTTATTTTGAAATCAGGGTCTTATTCGCTGGACACCCTGTATGAAATAACTTTATATCGAATAATACTTTAAAGAAATACTTACTATTTAAAAGTATTTAATAATAACTTTTTGCTACATAATGCATTGATCAGTAATGTTGTCTTCTTGCATTTGCCCCTTGAACGGAGGTATGCAGAGCTTCTTATAAATAAAACAGGTGGAGAGCATTCTTCCCCATTTTTTACTAGTAAACATAACAAGTATCATTCCGAACGTGGTTCATTTAACAACGAAATATATGCCCATGTGGCAGAATAGGATTGGCGAACGTTGGTATATTCCATATTTTTAAATGATTTTATACTCTTTTAATATATTTTTGTACGCTTTCTTTAATGGTTTTAATAATAACTTTGTATTTTCATAAAAATAGATAACTGAAAAAAAAAAAAGATAAGACTATATTGATGTAAAGAAAAAGTTACAAAAGAAGAAAACTTTTGGTTGGATCAAAACGATTCAATGTTAGCTATAGCAAAAGACAACACCCTACCCCCTAGAGATTCTTACGATATCAAGTGCCAAAGATATAACAAGCTTTATGTTATGCGGCCTGTGGTTACAGCGCCGCCTTCCAGGATTTAAATCCCTTTATCTCAGAGTGTATTTTTTTCAAGTTTTGTACATTTAAATTGATGCTTCTATATTTTTATGAAACATTGTTCTTGTTACTTCTGCATTGTTATGAAACTTATACATTGCTTTCTACTTAGATGTTCTTTAAGCTATCTTCTCATTTTTTTTTCTTTTTTGAGAGAGAGAGATAATTTTACAGTATGGTTCTCGTAGTAAAAATGACTCTCTTAAACTCTTTTTCTCTTAATTTTTTTTTATAAACTTTTTATACATCGCAAAAACAAATTAACATTTATTGTTTTGTGTACTCAAAAAGAAAAAAAAATATGTGCAAAAACAGTTATTCTTTCAAAACATGTATCAGATTTAACGCATGGTTAACATTCACTTTTTTACATTTTTAAAGGTTAGAAATTAATTTTTTTAAAGAATTTATATTCGAAATATACAATACGTTTATTTAAAAATATTCTTTCACAAATTTACGATTTATCTCTCAAAAAAAGACAATAATTATAGTATCGAAAACTGTTTTAATTTAGTAGATAACGTTAAGGCATTAACAAATGTCAACAATATTATCACATCTGACTTCAAGGACCTATTCGATATCTTTTTAACTGATTTACATTCGATTGTTAATGCATTATTCATAGGATATCTCCCATTACTACATTTCATTTGCCTGACAATATTGATATTAATTACTTCAAAACTTTAACTATTTTTTACTCTCTGATAATTATATTTTCCAAAATAATGCAATTTTTAGTCGGGTTCAGGGAATGCCAAAAGGCGCAGCTAGTTCCAGCATGTTATCAGACTTATAATCTTTATTTATATGAAAAAAAGTTTATCAACAATAATATTTTGCGCTATATATATATATATATATATATATATATATATATATATATATATATATATAGATGATATTATTATTTTTCTCCTAATGAATAATTAGTCTATATATCTTACTGTAGCGCATCCTTCTAATCTAGAACTTCGCACAACCTATTTAAATAATTCTACAATAGATTTCATGGATGTTAATATTACTATTCTATCTAATAATACATTCAATATTGATGACAAACGTAATGATTTTTCATTTAATGTTATTAGTTTAACTAACTTTTATTCCTGTCTACATATTTCAGTTTAGAGAAAAATTCTTCTAAATCACTGTAATCGTATTAAACGATTGTTGTTTCTCCCCATTTGTACAGTCAAATTTATTAAAATTTAAACATACAGCGTTGTCATATGTCATTCCCTTTCTTTTAATTCTTCTTAGAGCAAACATTAAATATTCATCTACACTTACCAGTTTGGGAATTCAATATGTAAAAAGAATATACATATATATATGTGTGTGTGTGTGTGTGTGTATATATATATATATATATATATATAATCGAAAAACAACATTATGGAGGGTGGGATTCGGAAAAAAATATAAAAACATATATAAAAATTTACAAAAACAAAGCAATTTAATAAAATTTTTCTAAAGAAATATATAAAAGCGAAATGCCATTATGGAGGGTTGAAGTCGAGACTGCTAAAAAAAGTTAAAAAAGTGTATTAAAAAATACGCTTCAAGCATTTAACACTATTATTTAACATACTATATTTCACATAATGTCTTGCCATAAATGGCTATATTTTTATCCTGCAATTTTTTTCCCATTTAGTATTAATTTATCATTTACATATTCATCTTTACTTTTATTCTTTCTATTTACTTATTAATTAATATTATATCACTTATCTATTCAATATTTTTTTTAACTTTTAACTACATACTTTCTTATATTACTTATTGTTTATTACCACATTATCCTATTTTAATCCTCATATCTATTTATATCTAGATTTAGAATAATATCTTCAGCCTGTAATATACTTTTATCTTATTGCTCTCGTTTTTAAAAGCTAGATGGTTGCACTATAATATCCTTTTTTATTTAGCGCTAGATGACAACACCAGCGCCCTCTTTTATTATTACAGTAGAGCGCCAACTATCCGAACATGTCGGGACCGACCCTAGTTCGGATAAGCAAAAGTTTGGATAAACGGACAGACAATTTAAAGGATGTTCCTAAGTATGTTAAAACCTTCACACATTATCCAGGTTTAGGACTGGCAGAACCAGTTAATGGTGCTGACAGTGGTAGTTTAAGATTTTTTTTTTTTTTACTTTTTTATCATTTAAATTTTTTTTTTTACTCTTTTTATCACTTTCCAGAGATTATAATTTAAGCAAAAAAGCTTTCGATTGTTGCTTGCTTCAATGAATACATTCTTTCAATGCTGCCATACCTCGAATTCTTTTTAAATACATTAGTTTAATAGGATCAGCGTCCAAACATTCAAAGGCTTCGTTATGTGAAAGACCTGGGTCATTTTCAGACCATTCGTTTTCATTTTCTTCAATTTCACCCCCTTTTCCCAAGCCTTTTATTCTCTTGTTACTGCTCCCAACGATAGACTAATCCGGGATTCGATTTCGGAAGCTAAATCCGAAAGGTAAAATATGAGAGAAATAGGGTGTTTGGATAATTGGAAGTTCGGTTTAAAATAATTTTTGAGAGAAATAGGCTGTTCGGATAATTGGAAGTTCGGTTAATTGGAGTTCGGATAATCGGCGCTCTACTGTACTATTATTCTCTGTCGGCTCATTGGCCTGGTATGGTTCACATTTTTTATATCTAAATTCATTCTTATCATATTTTCTGCACTGGTGATTTGTGTCTATTATTTTTTTTAAGTTTTTATCTATTACATATAGATCATAATTTATTTTTTTGGATCTCTTATTATTTTCACATTTCTTGGGTGTTATTAGGAGCTTAATATTGTCTTTTTTAGGCTTAATGCAGACAATGTTCGACGAAATAGCATACTTTTGAAATGAATTATTCTTATGAAGTTCCTCTGGTGAAGATATTCATCGTTTCTCTTATTTGCACTTGCATTTTATTTTATTAACATTAATATTATATTTTTCGTTGAGTTTCACACATGTGATTTCATTTGAATTACGTATATTGTATATGTTAATAACGCTTACGAAGTTCCACATAAACGTCCCTGGAAAAAAAAGGAAAGGCCCTTTTCAGCCATAAAATTTGCAAAAGTTTCTGTTAATTTCGAAATCCAATTGTATTATGAGTTTTCTGATTGATTCTTCTCCTAAACGTTTTTGAACTTAAAGAAAAGATTTTCATAATTGTGGTTTACTAAGAGGTTCGACTGAATTTTCTTAAACGTTTTTTCTATATCAGAAAACTTTCTTGCCTTTTTTTACCGTGTGATTTCTGTAAAAAGTAGCAAAAACCTTTTCTCTCAAGGAATCCGAAGTTCATTATCCTCAGCCTATGTCCCGATAATGATGGGCATTACCCACGCATTCCTCCAGAGTTAATACCAGATTTACCAGATGCCATTTATACATCTTTCAATACAATAATGGTGATCTCACCATGAACGAGTTGGCTTTTGAAAATAAAATGCAATAAATTACGCACCTTTTTTTTGGAAAAACTCATTACCAAACTTTATTTACATTTCTTTAATGTGTTGACATTTTGAGAATAAAAGGAAATAACATGAAATTTAAAAAATAAGTTATGCTTTCTTGAACACGAAAAGAGTCCGTACACGGTCATTGAAACAACAAATGTGAAACATGAAATTTTATTAAACATGAAATTCTGAAACCTGAAATTCAGAAATTCTTCTTTTTTAGGTAGATTTCGTAAGAAATACTACCTATTTCAGTCGTTACCATGGTGCGACTTTTGAAAAATTCCTTCTTAACTTTTCATTATTAGACCCTAGGAACCCAAAACTACCCCCACCTAAAAAGTTTATATATATATATATGTATGTATGTACTAAATTTTGTCCGCACGATAAAAGTCGCAATGATGCACGGATCGTCTTCAAACTCGCCAACAGCTTTGAGATAGCTAATATCTCGGCGAGGGGGGGGGGGGATTGAAAATGGGCAAAATCGGCCCAAGGGAATGGAAATGGGGAGAGTTCAAAATTTTGAATACAGTCTTAACATAATTCTGATAAAACCAGCTCTTACACAACAATGACAGGAAAAAATAAATATTTTTCGTTATAGCAGTTGCCAACAATTAAAAAAAAGCAATAAAATTCTCACCACAACAATTGCTTTTCTATTGCAAGATTTTCACGTGAAAAGTTAAATAAATAGTTTGACGCATTGAAAGCAAATTGAATATTACGTCATAAATTTTCTAGAGCAAGATTTCCGCATGAAAACTCAAAATAAAATAAATAGTTTGACGAATTAAAAAAACAAACAAAATATTGCGTCATAATGGAAATAAAATAGACCTCAGCAGGTGAATATATAACGTCATGTGAGTTTGAAGAAACGTATTAAAACATGATAAAAACCCGACTATGGAAATATTAACTTATTTTAACATTTTGGTTCTCTGAATTTGCTTTAGCTATTTTAAAACCTATTCTATATACATGCGTGTGTGTATTCGTGTATATTAGAATTTTCACAAAATGTTTAGCTCCCCAGAGCTCATTCTTAGTGAAGGAACTGAGTTTATCTCTAATCTTGATTTAAGTTTTGTTGGTGAATTTAGTACTTAACTTCGAAATCTACCTCCGCCTGTAAGCCCGAGCCGGCAGGGATTTTTTTTTTTAATTACTAGTTAGAAACGAAGTTTGAAAGTAATTTTTTCCTTCCTTTTACCTTGAAAAGAGATGGGAGTTATTTTTGCACTCTTAGTGATCCATATGATTTCCAGGAAAACATATACAGGGTGTTCAGATAATATATCAACAGACTCAGAGTGTTGTTAGTGGCCATCAAGAAGAGAAAAAATGCAATGGAATGCAGGGACAGCGAACCTATGGCACGCGTACCAAAAGTGGCACACGAGAGTATAATTTTGGCACTGTGTCGCTTGTTGTTCTAAATCAATGTACAGTGATACTGCACAAAATACACGAACTTTAGATGATCTGATCTTGTCTAAATTCGATTAATAGGAACTCAGAGAATTTTAATTGCAGCTTTTCAAAGTATCGTAAATTACCACATTATTTAATGTACCAGTGGTAAAATTATGGCAAATTAGAAAGTAATTTCAAAGAAACTGACGTTTGTCCTTTTAATAATTTTTCCATCTATCTATGTCCGCAAGGTCATTATTTTCTCAAATAAAAAAAAAAAAAAAAAAAAAAAAAAGAAAAAAAAAAGCAGTTGTTAGATGAATCCAGCTCAGTTTGCATTCTGTCGAAATTAACTGAATATGAACCTGATATTAATTATTTTTTCTTCCAAGGTGCAACAACACAATTAATAACATAATTTTTTAAAATAATTTTAAAAATTTAATTGTTTTTATTATTATTATAGTGTGATGCCTCACCTGTATGTTGCCCATTTTCTAAAAATCTTCATAAGTGATTTTTATTCGTGATTTTTTAATTCACTAAATTTGTTGGCACGTCAAGGTCATGTAAAATATTTTTGGAAAAAAAATTGGCACGCAGCTGTATAAAGGTTCGGCAACACTGGTATATAGTGTTGCAAACCACTTATTTAATAAAAATTACTGGGTGTTCGACCCTAACTGATTTCGGGTTTTTGTTAATAACTTTGAAAAAATAAAGATATTCCAGTAAAAATTTATAGAAACTTACCTTTTTTAGTCGGAACTATGATAACACCCACGAAAACGATAGAAAAACATATCTAAACAGAAAAATCTAGAGTGTCGAGTTTATGCTGGTGGTGCCTATGGTGGAAACTTCTAGCACATTTCACACCATCATCACATTTAGAACAAATGAAAACGTGTGTCTATTAAGAGTTTTATTACATCATATGACACTATCCTCAAAATTATTAACCGAAACTCGAGTTCAGTTACTGTAGAACACCCTCCATTTTTTACTAAACAAGTGATTTGCGACACCCAGGGGCGTCGCCATGGGGGGTGTATGGGGGGAGAGCCTCCCCCCCCCCCCAATATATGTGAAGTTGGGAAATTTGAGCTTAGAGTTGGGAAATTCTAGATTTTTGTGGCAATTTCTTTTTTAAAAGTAATAGTAAAAAAATTACGAAATTTTTATTGTTTTGGTGATTATGTTTCTGAGTACTGTAACAGTAAACAAGTTAAATTATAAAAAAAAAATACAAAAAGAAATCAGCCGCACTCAATTTATCATTGTGTTTTTCAATTATTCAAAAATATTATACATCTACCAGACCTAAATTTCTCTACTCCTGTCCATCAATAGCTGACTATCCAGTTCCTTTATTTCCTCCAAAACTTTGTTCCTTTCTCAAAAATTTCAACCTACCTCACCTTCTCCTCCTAAAACAGAATCCAGCTATTTATAATCCAAAGGGATTTCATCTTCTTTTGAAAATTGGAGATCACTCGTAGCACAACAAAAAGGAATGTAGTCACCTACTTGAAACACAGCTGGGCAAGAAGATTTCATGAGTTTTCACAAATTGCAATAATTTTTTAACTAATTTCCCGATTTTTGGACAATATTTTACTCATTCTCGTGATTTTTTGCCACAAAAATTAGTTAACCCTTCGCAGTCAAGAAAAGGGCGTTATATGAGCAAATGTGTATATAAGAAGTCGTTGGTTCTGATAAATTTGTCACATTTTACTTTTATTTGTGTGTGTGTGCGAAATATATATTAGTCCTGTTCGTTTATATTTATGGGTGTTTGTGAAATTTTAAACCAAAAGTCCAGTGTTGTGTGTTTAAAGCTGTTCTAAAAAATGACTATAAATATCAGAACGAAAGAACCCTTCATAATAGGAAAAGAGTTTTCGTGGAAGATTTTGGAGCATGTAAAAATCCATTCGAGGATGATAAAGGTAAAAAAAGGACGATTTGAATTTGGAAAGAAATATGACTATGAAAGCTGTCCATCATCTGAAGAAATAATCGACATTCACGGTAACGCTGACACGTTGCACTTGAATAAAATTTTGAAGAAAAAGATTTCCTTATAGACAAGTTCACAAACAATTATGAATATTAGGATTTAACTGAAGAAGCTGACTTCCGAAGGCGCGGTAGGAAAACAGTTTCACCAAAGAGAAGAGATAAAAATAATAGCACAGCAATGGACATTGATACACATAAGTTTTACAGGAAATAATTATAAGAAATACAAGAAAATTTCGACAATTTAGTAATGAGCTTAAATGACAATGTTCCCTATATCAGGGGAATATCGCACCAATACATTTCATATTTAAATTTCAATTGTGCGAGGCAAATTTGAGTATCACTAACTTAGAAAAGTTAATAATGTTTCCACCTGTATATGAGAAACAGATGTACATGACTTGCAGAGTCAAATAGAAATAAACCAAATCCTAACTGACTAGCTGCTATCCGATTCACCAACTTTTCAGCCGACTTTAAACCCAATTTTTTCCCGTTCAAAGGGAGAAAAAGGTTGTCGTTGCTAAAGTTGGAGGAAAACCAGTACTACTAGTACCAGCCGTTAATATATATCGCCTATTCGTATAAATCGCTTATCTCTGATTGGCTGAAATGTTGAAAGTTGGGGGGAAAAGGCGCGGCTAGCGCATACTTTTTTAGAGCTGTGGTTGGGGATATTGCTGTTTGCTATCTATCACACTGGGTGTTGTGACAATATTTCACGATAAGCTGGAGGAAATCAAGAGTTGGCTCAAAAATTGCTCGAAAAGTTGGTGAATCTGATAGCAGCTTTAAACAAACCTTTTACTCATGCCATGAAATTCAAAGACTATTTGGATCATGCCGTCAAACTATATACTCATATCTTAACATTCACAGAAGCTTATCTTTATGGCGTTGCATCTAATGAAAGAATCTTTAGTCAAATAAAAATTTAAAAATATATATATTACAAACTACAACGAGGGATGACAGGCTTGACAGCCTAATGCTTTTAAAATGTGAAAGCCAAATAGTGGATTTTATTAAACTATATGGTGTTATCATCAGGTAGGCTTCTTTGAAGACAAGAAGAATTAATGTTAAATGAAAACAATTCGGATGTGCCAATCACAAAACTTTATTATATCCCATATATGCTAATACCTCAAAATTTGCAACCACAATGCTAAAATTAAATAATAATTCTATGCCCATAATAATGAATTCTAAAGGTATAGATTCGTTTAATTGTGTTCATTTAAAAAGGAGATAGAAGCCTCGCATTTTTCAAACAAATCATTGAATTTCGGCACACACCCTGTTAGATGCAACCAAAATTCCAAACCCAAAGAACACAAAAGTGATACCTTTGGACAGTAAACACCCTAGCCCAATAAGGAAGTTAGTTATTAAATTCCGCGTATTAGTTCTTGAGATAGAGCAACCACAAAATTTGTGTCACGTACACACAGACATACATTTTCTAAAAACAGTCAAATCGTGTTCAGGACCTGCATGTTTGTTTTTTATTAAACAAACCAATAATTAGAATTTTTATGTTTCCAGTTTCAAAATTTTTCTTTGGAAAGGAATTTTTCATGCATAAGTTTCATTATCATTATTATACACAGTGTGGTACACGTATTATACACTTTAGTTGAAAGTTGGAAGAATGTGTTTCAAGTTGGAAAATTTTCGAATTCTCCCCCCCCCCCCCCCCGAAAAAATACCTGTAGCTACGCCCCTGGCGACACCATGTTCTTTTGGAATTTTTGTTCCTTTTGATACCTACTAATAATCCTCTGAGTTTGTCGGCATATTATCTCAACATCCTGTATATAAAAACAATGGTGCATTTTAATAGTAGTTAGGAATGAAATTATTAACTTTAATGCTAAAAATTATGTTTACAAAACTTAATTGAAATTTATCAAACAGTTGAAGAGACGATATGCAAAAAACAAATCCATAAACAAGAAAGACTGTTATATAGATCAGACCTGACCATTTCTAGGGTTCCGTACTTAAAAAAGTAAAAACGAAACCATTATAAGATCACTGGTGTGTCTGACTAACCGTCTGTCACAGCCGTTTTTTTTTTTTTTTTTTTTTTTTTTTTCAAAAACTGTAAAATAGGGAAAGTTCTAACTTACCAGTTATACTGATCCTACTGATCCATAATAATTATAGATTATTAGCTATTCACAAATATTTGTAGGAAAAATTTAGAGGGGCTAATTAAGTTACTTGAACTTTTTAAATATATATATCGTGTGGGTATCTTTCGAAGGATTTCGTAACACCGAACTCAAAAATATATTTGTTTTAATTTTAGGTATTATATTTTCAACGATATCTTCAAAAATGTACTGCAAAAATATGTTCCCTCCCAACCTCCCTTATTTCCGAATCTGCCGTAACTAAAGTTATGAAAAAATTACGATCAGTAGGAGTTTATTTAAATCTTGCAGGAAAATTATATCGACTATGCTAGGTCACATAGTTTTTGAGAAAGTCGCATTTTTCCGTTATACACAAACTTACTCAGCGAGGAAATTGCGGGGCGCTGGAGGTACCTGTCGACGTGGAATCACCCAAGGATTGTTGGTAGCAATTTTCGTAAAACATTATCGGCAATTAGCCGATATATTAATTAAAAACCTATCTAGAAAAAAGCGGCACAGACTAAGGCGGCGTTGGAACTTTACGACATCCTTCCGAAGCGCGCTTGGCCCAATACCAAGTTAAAAATTTTGTTGTACGGAACCCTTTATACGCGAGTAAAACTCACACTTGACCGGTTTTTTGAGTAAGCAAGGGCGCATCACAGCTGTTGGCAAATAACGAAGGGTACTATTATATACATGACTGCAAACATACAGTTTAGTTCTCACATAGTGTTAGCGACACACACTACAGACGAGTCCTGGTTCCTTTTTTAGGAGTCCAATCCCAACAATTTTAATTCCGAGCCTGAAACATTTTGTAGAATCCGAACCCGCCTGAACCTGATACTGAAAGTACCCATCAGACGATTCTTAATAACGTTTTAAAATTGTTTCAATATTAATTTCACATTTAACTATATCTTCTTCCATAGAAGTAAGTATTAATCTGCTAAAGCAACACTATTTATTGTTACTTCTAATAGATTACATTTTCTTACTTTTTAGCTCACAGGCTATCAAAGCCTGAGAGCTAATGTGCCCACCCGTTCTGTATGTATGTATGTATGTATGTACATACGTACGTAACGCGATAACTCTTGGTAGAAACATCCGATTTGCTTCAAATTTTTTTTCTAGGTTCATTGTGATAAGGCGCTTCCTTGATTAGTTTTGAGAGTTCATTGGTTAAGGATAAAGGGGGAAAAGGGGGGTTAGTCCACCCCCCCTTAATTCAGATAAATGGGTCTTTCATGCAGAATTATTCGATTTGCTCCGAATTTGGTATACCGTTTTATTATGTTAAGGAACTTCCCTGATTAGTTTTGGGGGTTCATTGGTAAAGGATGAAGGGGGGTTAGTCCACCCCTCTTAATTCAGATAAATGGGTTTTTCATGCAGAATTATTCGATTTGCTCCGAATTTAGTATACCGGTTTATTATGTTAAGGAGCTTCTTTGATTAATTTTGGGGGTTCATTGGTTAAGGATAAAAGGGGAAAAGAGGGTTAGCCCACCGCCCCCCCCCCCTTAATTCAGATAAATGGGTTTTTCATGCAGAATTATTCGATTTGCTCCGAATTTGGTATACTGGTTTATTATGTTAAGAAACTTCCCTGATTAGTTTTGGGGGTTCATTGGTTAAGGATAAAGGAGGGGAAAAGGGGGTTAGCCCACCCCTCTTAATTTAGATAAATGGGTTTTTCATGCAGAATTATTCGATTTGCTCCGAATTTGGTATACCGGTTTATTACGTTAAGGAACTTCCCTGATTAGTTTTGGGGGTTCATTGGTTAAGAATAATGGGGGGAAAAGGGGGCTAGTCTACCCCCTTAATTCAGATAAATGGGTTTTTCATGCAGAACTATTCGATTTGCTCCGAATTTGGTATACCGATATATTATGTTAAGGAACTTCACTGATTAGTTTTGGGGGTTCATTGGTTAAGGATAAAGGGGGGGAGAAGGGCTAGTCTACTCCCCTTAATTTAGATAAAAGGGTTTTTCGTGCAGAATTATTCGATTTGCTCCAAATTTGGTATACCGGTTTATTATGTTAAGGAGCTTCCCTGATTCGTTTTGGGGATTCATTGGTTAAGGATAAAGGGGGGCTAGTCCACCCCCTTAATTTAGATAAATGGGGTTTTTTTTCAGGATTATTCGATTTGCTCCAAATTTGGTATACCGGTTTATTATGTTAAGGAGCTTCCCTAATTAGATTTGGAGGTTCACTGGTTAAGTATAAAGGGGGAAACGGGGGCTAATTCCCCTTCACTTATTTTTTTGAGGGGCATTATTCTTTAAAATAAGAGTATAATATACAATTAGTGTGAATAGCCTGTGAGCTCAATGCCATCAGTTTAGCTGGGCACTTTTCTTTTTTATTTTTAATCACATCGAAAAAAATTTAGTCACTTGAAACTTTTCAGATAATGAAAGTTTATATCTTTCGATTTTCCGTGTCTTAGAAAATACTTATTAGTAACGATTTTGATAATACCTAAAAATTAAACCATATAAAATAATTTTATTTCTTTTTTATGCACATAGTTCAGCTCATTTATATCCAAGTAAAAAGATATAATCACATTAAAAAAAATAATTTAGAAGAAAATTATATCATTTTCGAGCAAATGCTTAGCACTTTTTTTTTTTTTAATCAAGCTTTCTTCATATTCTTCGCCGACATGATATGAAAAAAAATATATTTATTCGACCTTTTTGATGTTCTTTAATGTCAAAGTTACAATATACTCGTGTTGAAAACGATTTATCACTAATGACTTGCTGAAATAACTGACATGAGTTACTTTATTTTCGTTTGTAAAAAAATTCTAATGAGAAAAAAATTTTGGGGAATTCTAGACTTGTAATGTTGTCTTGCCAACTGAAAGCCATTAAAGATTTCGGTGCGACAACTAACTTTCACACCTTAAATGGGAAGTAAGTCGTGAAACATTGATAATTAATTAGGGTTGTTGTAAGTAATTTTCTCTTAAAAAAATCAATTGTTAACTTTTTTCGGATATTACCAAGGTCTGGTTAAAGATCTGGCCAATTGGAACCATAAGCTTAGGATACCCAGGCTTTGAGAGTCTCAAAATATAGTTAGCAATTTTTTTAAAGCTAAAATTTAAAATCTGTTTTGATCTTGTACTTATTATATGCACTATTTTTTATTTTATATATTAAATAGAGTAAATTGGGATAATTTGGTGCTGGGGTAAGTTAATGCCTCATTTTCAATTATTATTATCACGATCTTATTCTATGGTATGAATTTTAAAAAATATATTACAAGTACTTACATATGTGTACTGTGCATTAAATATACCTCTGTTATGTAAGTAGCACATTTTCGGGAATGAAAAAAATATTTTCTGAAATCTGTCAAAAACTGTCCAAAATGACACCTTTCAGAAGTTTCGGCATCTCTCTACTGACATGAAGACACGTGAAAATAAAGATGATGTACGTATGAATAAAAAATTGTACTGGCATGTTGAAAGCGCACTCTAATAATTATTGCCTTTCTTCATTCTGTATCTTTGAAAATGACTCAGAAAAAAAAAATACAGCAGAACCTCGATTATCTGAAGCAATTGGGACCGACTCTCTTTCGGAAAATCGAAATTTTTGGATAATCGAGAATGCTTCAATTTCAAGATTAAAGGGAAATAAATGCAACATTTCTTATTATGGTAACAAGTGCTTAATAAAAATAAAGCAATAGCAAAATAGAAACAAGAATAAATTACTTGAATTTTAATTTTGAAATTAAGTACCTTTTACATATATCGCAAAGGTTTGATTTTTTTTTTTTTTTTTTTTTTTTTTTTGTCGCAGTTTCGATTACCTTTGCTTTGAAGTTTTATCACGGAGTTTTCCAATATCAGTCTTTCTGCTGCTCCAGGCATGCCAAACCATTTTCCAAACATTCAAAAGCTTCAGAATTGCTAATTTGTTCGTTTTCTTCGTTATGGTGTTATTACACGAGGAGTCAAAGTCGCTTGAAATTCCAAACGTCTCTATGTTATTCCTATGGCACCAGGGGAGTCGCTTCGAAAGCAAGCAACTTTTTTTTCTGTCGAAGCGTCTTTGACGCCTGAAACGAATCGAGTTGCCAGTAACAGCCAATCAAATGCTTGGAAATCTGACGATGGAAAAGCCTTTTCCCAAACAGCCAATGAAATGCTTGGATAATACGTAAGTTTCAAGAAATCTGACGAGTCGCAAGCGATTTTTGTCGCTTGCAATTTTTACGTGTAATAACACTATTACGCTTCGCAGCTTACGGGATCTCAAGTTAAATTCGAAGGAACTCTAAGAAAAGGGGGATCGAAAATATTTATATGTACACATAGTTTGGAAAGGACCGCTTGGACACAAGGAATATGGTAGTTAAAAAAAAAAGATAAACCTTTCAAAGTAGATTTTGCACACAAGGAATGGGATAGTAAGAAAAAAAAACTTAAAAATGAATTTCGGTTAACCGAGAGTTTCGGTTAAAAGAGTTTCGGATAAAAGAGGTTCTACTGTAATAATATTGGTGCAAGCACCAAATTGTCCTACAATAGAAAGAAGCGGGGAAATTTGTGTGTAGTGAACGTGTGTATTATCACATAACAGTTAACATTGACATTTTGGAAAATGTAAAAGCACTAGTACCCGTGTCTTTACAGTTTCATGGTTTGGAGGCAGATGACTCAACCCTTAAATGCCTGATTTTTCAAAAATCATTAAAATAAAGTTTTTCGGCTTTCATTTTTTAAATAAATCATGGGAAAAATATTTTAAAAAATCACATTTTGTTTTAAGTATAGTTTACGGCTAAAAAACAGTTTGTTACTAATCGGCAATACTGGTGTTTAATTGAAAAAATAATTTTCCTTGATAAAATTCTATAATATTGAACACACAAGAATTTTAGGCTATATAATAAGAAATAAATTTTACTTGCTCACTGCAGGTCAAAATAGGGTATTTCGCAAGCTTCCAAACAAAACAAAAAGAACAAGTAGCAACAATTGGAAAAATAAATCTATAAAAACAGCACAAGTGTTGCCATTTACACGTTGAAAATGGATTTTATAATATTTTCAGAATGTATTTTATTGGCAACATTAGGCATTATAGCTTCAATATTATTCTAATAGTACTTTAGAGCCTAAATTGGGTATGTTGCCGAAAAGCAACACCAGGCATTTAAGGGTTAAAAACTGCTGCGACTACAATGAAGATGTGTGAACTTGAGGCTACTGAAACGTGTAAGACCTAAAACGTAATTTGTGTTTAATTTTTTTTTTTTTTTTTTTTTTTTTTTTTTTTTTTTTTTTGCTATGGCATAGACTTTTAATAAGAAACTATTGGAAAAAACTATTTTTTCTATTTTTTCTGTATAAGCCTATTATTCAGAAGACTGTGACAAAAAAAATTGCACTGAAACTACAAGACTTACTCCTTGTTCTAGACGAAATTTTAGGAAATAACTGAGGGGAAAAAATGAATGTCTGGCGAAATCGCGAAGTGACTTCCTAAAACGAATTTTTCTTTGAAAGGGTTAATATTAATATTTTTGTAAACGAAGACTTGGTTCGAAAGGAAAATATATGCTGGTTAAGTGGGTTTTTTCTTTTTCGTATTTCGATAAAAATAGCGGATGCAGATTTTTAAAAATTGCAGAGAAAACGAGAACCGCAAAAACGGCATAATGAAAATAACTTTTTCTGTAAGGAATATTAATATATTTTTAAAAGAATAATACCGTTAGACAGGAAAAAAGCACTTGGAATTTCTTGTTCGAATATTTAAGCCGGTGCGCATTTGTAAACACGCGGGAGAAAAAACATCCCGAATTCGAAGTTTCTAAAATAATTTTTTGAAAGGGTAAATATAAATATTTTTTTAACGGAAGACACCGTTAGAAAGCAAATAATACACAGGTGTCGTATTTAGAATAGTTAAGGCTTGGAAAAAAGGCAGAACCGTTTTTCCTCTCGGATCTTCTTTGCTTGGAGAACATTTGAAGATATCTGGAGACATCGAATATGTGAATACGTCGGCGGCGGCCACCATTTTTCAATTTTAGTTAGTTTTTAATTAATACCTCCACCAATTATATAAAAAATGAAAAAATTGAGGCTGATGTGCATTCGGGCATGCTTTGAACTATCCTTATCTAAATTTTCAAACCTCTAGATTTCCCTAGCTATCGCATACACATACACACGGTCAAACATATTTCTTCGTGAATATATGTTATCAGTAATTTTGTATATGTTATATCTTTCATTTTCTGACTAAATAAATAACAATCTGTCCCTCCGAAACTAACCGTTATTTTTGGAGTGAAATGTAACTAACGTCAAAAATAGAAAAAAAAAACCCTCAGACGTAAAAACGACAAAAATCTATAAAAACTATAGGAGTAATATACAAAACCATAAACAAGTAATTTTGATGCGAGCAGCTTTATCCTGCGGCTTTGAAGACGGAAGTCATTCGTGCCTAGTATTTTTACATTTTTCTGCAGATTACATTCCCGACAATCTTCCTTGGTCGGGATACACGGTCAAAGTATTCGGCTACGGTTATTGGTCCAAAATCGTGAATGAGCAACAAATTTTATGTCAAGCTTATGAATTTTGGAATTAAATCTTATTGTTTGGCGACAGTTCTTTTTTTATAGAAAGTGGTCAATTGGAAAATGGTAAAAACAGTTTTTAAATACACAGAATAAGAATGGACTCGGGGCTCGATGTTTTCCAAGTTAATTTAAATTGTAAATACATGATATAAGTGAAGAAAAATCATGTTTTATGGAGTTAATTAATAAACTATCATAAGAAATAACAATCGAAAAAGGAAAAACAAAAATAACCACAATTTTATAAAATACAGCTTTTGAAGGATTCAAAATTAAACTCGATACCATTATTCAGTGAAAAATGAGAACAAGTGAAATAAAAAGCAGCCTCCTCCGGGTATATGCATTATATGGTGTTCGTACCCGCATGCAAAAGTACTTACTGCCCATACACATATAGTACTACTTATCACACGTGTATAGATTAATGCTATTTTCCCTTTGCTTTGAGCATAGGACTCCTTTCGGAAGTGTTTAAACTGTCATGTGGGTACATTTATTCCTGCTATTTGATGTCTAAACCATTTACTCAGAGAGTCATAACGATACCTACAGTTGTTCGCTAATCGAATTAATGAATCGAATTGTTTATTAATCAAATAGGTTTTTAAATATGTTCAAAATTTTATATATGCGCATAACAATACAGGCTAATTCAAAATATACTTTAAAAAATTTAAAGTATAAGACTCTGATTTAAAAAGGTATCAGAGTCTTATAATCAGACGTTAATCAGTTATTCATTAATAAAATATGTTTTCAATGATATTCGAAGTTGAGCATCGCAATGAGAATTGATTCAAAAAATATTTAAAAAACATCTTATCAAAATCAAGCGTCATAATAAATCTTTATCGAATTATTCATCAATCGAATATGTTTTCGAAACCTGTTCAAGGTTTCACAATGCGAATTAATTAGAAATACAGCGATACCTGGAAAAACGTTTAGAAATACATTCGTTACCCAAAATTTTCATTAACCTAAACTGATTTTTTTCAATTAAAATGCAACGCTGCGGCGTTATGTTAGAGCGCTCATTCAACAAAACGTTTGTCAACCGAATCCAGGATCGTTAGTCGAGTTAGAAAAACAGGAATACAATCGTTAGCCAAATTATTCCTGTATGCTAAAAAAAAAAAAAAAAAAAAAAAAAAAAAAAAAAAAAAAAAAAAAAAAAATCTGATTAAAATCAAGGGTTTTAATCAAATCAGTTGCTCATCAATTGAATATACGGGGTGCAATATGTTATCTATCGCCGACCTTTAATTTCTCAACCGTTGGTGATAGACGTATAGTTCCAATTACAAAAACGTTTCAAATGAGGTAAATATTCATGTTGTGGCATTATTTAAAGTTAAAAATCAATTTTATAAAAATTACGAAATCTAACTTTTTATACAGTCCCCCCAGTCCCTATATTTATATTTAGTAAAACTTTACACATATCATAACGGGTAAAACACAAAAAGTTTGACATCTGTACTACAAAAATTGACACAGTTATTAAGTTTCAAAGTTTGAGATTTTTGCACATGATTTTCTCTTTCATTGAGGGATCAGTTAAAAGATGAATTAAAGTAATTCGAGATCAAAATCAAGGTGCAATTCCGCTGTCATTTATCCAATACTTAGTGAGTATGTTTTATTTTCCGGTTGTCGATTCTACCTACTTTGACGTTTGAATGTTGTTAGACCCAAAAAAATTAGCTCAAATTTTTAGATGAAATAACACTCTTTTGTGATTCCCCGTTTTGGAGATACCGGCTAAAGGTGGTTTCGCCGTAAAAAGGACATTACACCCTGACTTTGATCTCGAATCATTTTAATTCATCTTTTAACTGATCGCTCAATGAAAGTCAAAATCATGTGCAAAAATCTCAAACTTCGAAATTTAATAACTCTGTCAATTTTCGCAGTACAGATGTCAAACTTTTTGTGTTATATCTGTTATGATATGTGTAAACTTTTACTAAATATAACTATAGGGACTGGGGGACCGTATAAAAAGTTAGATTTCGTAATTTTTATAAAATTGATTACTTACTTTAAATAATGCCACAACATGAATATTTAGCTCATTTGAAACGTTTTTGTAATTGGAACTATATGTCTACGGCCAACGGTTGAGAAATTAAAGGTCGGCAATAGAT
Source organism: Maratus speciosus (assembly GCA_963932465.1). Taxonomy (NCBI): domain Eukaryota; kingdom Metazoa; phylum Arthropoda; class Arachnida; order Araneae; family Salticidae; genus Maratus; species Maratus speciosus. The sequence continues at coordinate 325,982,931 of OZ010795.1, read as the reverse complement.
AACATATTGCACCCTGTATTTTCAAGTACTATTAAATTTTTTATTTTGAATTAATTTAAATACACTTAAAAAAAACATGAAAATGAGTCGAGTATGCTGAAAGTTCTGCAGATGCCCATCATAACACACAGTTCTAATCGAGACAATTTTCAATAGTTAACAAAAAGAATATTCTATCTTACGATGACAATAATAATAATTCATTAAAAAGTTAAAATTTCAATGCAAAATTCACCTTGATTAATAATTAAAATTCATAAAGATAAAAATAAATGTAAATACATTGCTTAAAGGTGCGTCAAACATAATAAAATCATTTAAAAACACATTAAAGTCCTTTTTAAAAACCATGGTTTTTAAAAAGACTTTAACCCTTTATCTACTGAATTATGAATGTGTGAAAATTTTATCTTCTAAAGCATTTTTCGTGAGTTGTTTAAACTACATTACAAGATTTATATAATAATTTAACACATTTTAGTAGGATTTTAGAAGGATTGAAGGATTTAGAAGGATTAATTAAATTTGAATTTATAGGGATTTTGTACAATAATTATAACTCCACTCAAATCTTTTATTTTACATCTTTTTCGTAGTATTTTGTAGAATTAGGAAATGTGTAAATATAATGTTCTTACAATAGAAATATAGAAATATTTCCGGATTGAAAAATCCCCCAACAAGTTATTTTAATGGCACTTCAGTAAATAAGTACCGTCAGTAAGATAAAGGGTTAATGTGTTTTTAAATGATTTATTATGTTTGACGCACCTTTAAGTAATGTATTTACACTTATTTGTATCTTTATGAATTTTAATAATAATAATTACCACAGTTACTTATAACACATAAAATTCACATGAGTGATCGATACTGATATTTTTAAGTATGCAACAACAATGTGTATTATCATTAAACAATAATGTAAGGTAATATAACTTCCTCCTTATTCAAACGGAGTTCTCCATGCGCGTCTCATAATGTTCACCATTCATACTTATTCATGTATGTCATTCCGAGGTGAGATGTACTCTCCTTTATGGATAACCTGACCTACTTAGCTTTAGATGTCTTTTGAAATAGCTTCGCATAGTGCATGTGGAAGCACATTAAGAATACAAAGTGTACAAGTCATCCGATGGAAGTTACGATTTGTCATCAAGGTAAACAGATAAGAATATATCTACTCAAACTTTAAAATAAAAGATTTTATCTAACCATCAATAACAAATTAAAACGATATCTGAAGAAATTAAAACAAGAAAGAAAAATCATGCGTTAAGCATAGATTATGAAACACTTTCCAATACTTCCTGAAGGCTTTAACAAAACTTCGTTATTTAGGGAAATAAGGTATATAAGATAGCTAAGTAAACATTTTAGAAAACGTATAAAAAATTTGAAAAACTGATTTCAGCCGTTACCGCCCATAGCCAAAAATGTATTCCAATTCTTTTGACAGCCCTGTATTTGATCTGTAGCTTGATATACATACAATATAATGGGGAAATTTAGTTTAGCAAGAAAACGCATAACAGGTTGAAATTTCTCTTTCAGCAATTTATACTAATAGATGGAAACATAATTGAATACTTTCGTACAACCCTTTAGTTAGCATAGTACCTTTATTACATGCCACTATTTAGCTAAAATTTAATTCAAACTAAAACACTCTTGAAACTACTGAAATCACATTTCCTGAAATTATCATTTATAGACGGTCATGTATCCAATTCTTTGCGTGACCCTGTATATCATTTTATTTATATTCTACAAACATTTTTTTAGTAAACTAAATGCAGTTCAGCGTAAAAATGCATAACTCATTTATAAATCACCTTTAAGCAATTTGCACTCATACCCAGTAACCATTACGAATTCTTTTGTGTAGCCATTATATGAATTATAGCATTTATACACACCATATAGTATGTATAAATATAGTGAAACATAAAAGCGCATATCACAATCAAAAATGCATTTCCAGCAATCATCGCTAATGTACAGTACTTCGGATATTATCTGAAATCTTTTGTGTGTTCCTGTAAATGCTATGCACTTCTATTATACGTGAAATAAGTTATGGTAAACCTCAGCGACGTATAACTATTTCATTATACATGAAATAATTTAACATAATTAAAATGCGCAGCAAACAATTCCCTCCACTTCTATAGCCTTATGTAACGGAAGTTTTTGAGTGGCCCTGTAAATGAATAATAACTATTCTTTGCACCGCATATTCTATAGAAAGCATATTTTAGTGCACTTTATAAATGCATATAAATTTTATTGTGCTTGAAAGCGTGTAGCATTATTAAAAATCCTTGAAACGATTTTTTCCCATTGGCCGTAATGTAACGGAAAACTTTTGACTGTCCCGGTAAATGAAATAAACATGCTACAAACTTCATTTGAAATAGGGAACGTGCTATGGTAAACGTTAATAACATCCAAAAATTTCAGGGGAATCCGAGTATATTTACGGGAGTTAGAGCGCGGATGGACGGTCAGACGGCCAGACAAACCGAAGTCATAAACACTTTTCAGCTTTGTTGGAAAGTATTAATAAAAAGTAACTTTTAACGGATTGCCGGCTAATGAAAACATCACAAATTAATTCTACGTGATATTTAAGAAAATTCCTTTAAATAATTTCATAATCAATGCGATCATTGAAATAGTTTATAAAATCGAAATTTAGTTAAAATGTGAAAAAAATAACTTTTTTATGAAAATAAGTCAAATATGTTTTCAAGTATATTCTAAATTTCATAAATGTGCATCATAGTAGGTATTTAACCACGTAGAATTATTAGAAATATTTACTTCCGGTGGAAATTAGAATTAATAGAAATATTTATTTCTTAGTATTTTTATAGAAATAATTTTCAATAATTAATGAAAAGAATAGCTGGCCTTGAGATAACAACATATAATAATAACAACCAAACACCTTTATAACGCATAAAATTCAAATCAGTGGTCGATATTTATATTTTAAACGTATTACAGTAATGTTCTACGCTATCATTAAGCAATAATATCGGGCAATAAAAGTTCATTCTTGTCTTTCAAAGTTCTTCATGCGCGTCGTACAATGTTAACCATTGATAATAATTCACGCCATTCCTCTGCGATATGTATTCTCCTTTATGGTTAAACCGACCTACTTAGCATTAGCTCTTTTCGAACAGCTTCACATAGTGCATGTGGAAATACATTACGGATACAAAGTGACAAACATACAAGTTATCCGACGAAAGTAATGATCCATCATCGCAAAAAGAGATGATTAATGCAAGCACTGAAACTTTAGAATGAAAGATTTTACCTATGGCTTTCATATATAAATTAAAACGAGATTATTTCTATCAATTTATTTAAGGGGAAAAAATCATGTTTCTTAAAAAAAAGAAAAAAAATATGAAAATCAATTACTATCAGTTTATTTCCAACAATGCCCCAATTTAACAACTGTGTCCCAGTTTAGAATAAAATATTTTATCCAGTTAATAACTATGTCCTGAGTTTTTCAATTATTTTTTTTTCTTACCGCAGACCAGGCTCTTACCTGCCGTGCGGAGTGCCTTGCAAGGGGTAGGGGGGTATTCGCCGGATCGCCGTTTGGCGGAGATCTTTATGACAAGCAACCTTGCCGTCATGGGAGCAGCTCAGTTTTAGGACTTTGTTTTAACTTACATTGTTGTTACAGTGTGAAATTTGCATATTGCAAAAGTTTAGACACCTTCTTGATTTTTGGCAACTGTTCGCGGAAAAACGCAAATTTCAAACTTATGACGTCATGTCACATGCATGAATTATTTAAGTGCACATCACGATAGCATCGGTTAGTAAAGATGCCGCGAGCTAGAAATTTTCAGTCAGATGAAGTAATTGAAGCATAGAAGCTGAAATCGAAAGGGAAGACTGTTGCAGAAATTTTAGCTACTTTGAATCGTCCAAAGAAGTCTGCCTATCAAGTACTGTCTAAGGATGACTCTTTAAAAGCAAAACATAGATCTGGAAAGCCTTGTGTGGCCATAAAACGAGATGGTAGAAGAATTCATAAACTGGTATCTAGGCAAATGATGATTGCCAGTCGCATTAAAATTGAGTTAGAGCTTTCTGTGTCAACGGATACGATTCGTAGATGAATTAAAGAAAGATGTAAATTAGTTTACATGAAAATGATAAAAAAAAAAAAAACCAGCCTTGAAATCTCACAACAAATTGACGAGAACGCAGTGGGCTCGCAAACATACGTCATATGGAACCAAGTGGTGTACTGTGATATTCAGTGACGAAACAAAACCGGAATTTGGATGACCCAAATTGGTAGGCATACTATTGGCACGACTTGCGTAAAGAGCCTCGGACATTCTTTAGTCGACAACAAGGAGGTGACTCTTTAATGATTTTGACCTCACTTTGTTTTAATGCTCAAGTATCTCTGGAGTTCCTCAATGATCGACAAGCAGCGTAAGACTACATACTTACATTGGAAAACAATTTACAGCCATTTGGTGAGCTTTTAGCTGTCTCAAAGTTTGTATTTGAGCAAGATTATGCGTCCATTCATGTTGCATATACAAAGCAAAAAATTGGTTTAACTCTCAAAATATTACCGTTCTCGACTGGCTCGCATGTAACGATCTGAACGCAATCGAAAACTTCTGTGGCATCATATCTCATAAGGTTTAAGCAACTTTTTGACAATATTCCTCTGTTAATGAACTTTGAGCTGCTGTTGAACGTATTTGGTACGAAATAGGTCCTCAAGTGATGCAGGATTTAGTTTCTTCGATGGAAAGTCGCATTTTTGCGCTAATTGAAGTCAATGTAGGTACAGTTCTATTTTAATTTATGGTTATTTTTCTGTAAATCGACAGATTGTCTATACTTTTGCCACAATATTAATTTTTTTCTTTTTTTTGTCGTTATATATTACGTAAAGTGCATAACTTAAAATTTATTGTTTGTGAATAAAGAATAAGTCCCCAGTAATATATGACAGTTGAGTTACAACAATTCCTTACACACTTTTCAGTACAGAAGAATAATCTATCATTGTCTAAACTTTTGCTGCGCACTATAGTTAAAGAATCATTTAAATTGTGAATTGGAGCGTTTATTTCTGGTCATCCTCTATGTCTAATTGTATAGCTCAAGAAAAAAAAACACAAGTAGAAAGTATCTATGAATAATTAAAAATATTATTTTATTTTTCGGATCATCTTAAAGGTCCCATATTTTTTAAAGCACACTGTAAGAAATTACTGATATTTGGATGTCCATCGTTCTATTTCAGCCAACACAAATACACAGCGCAATTTTAAAATATTGCTTATCAAAAACCTTCAGTTTTTATTACATTTTTCAAGCATTTTTTTTTCTTTTGCTCTTATAAAGTATTTTTTCCATCTTCATTTCAAAATCTTGTTAATACTGGAATCCAATTTAACGATCCCTTTGACTTGTACATGGAAAGAAGCTATTTTATTCTCCTCTTATCAAAGATATTTTCCCAATTATTTCGATTTCGAGTACTACTGCCAGAACTAAAATTTTAAGCTAACGTAAAAATCTTAAAAAATACTCAATTAAGTGAAAAATAATAATTTTTTAATAAAAGAAAAAATAATAGAACAATTATTCTGTAATTTAATTGGAAAAAAGTGATAAATATAACATCATAAGACGAAACGCAATATTTCACCTTGATTCAAACATAAAATATATTATATGAACTTTAAAAAGTTCACTGTTTTACTTAAAAGCTGACTAAAGTAATAAAAGAGATGTTACAAGTTAAAAATAAACATTTTATTTATTTAAGACTTCTTAGTATTTTCAAGCTTTTCCAAGCTCTTCATCAGATAATATTTTAATAACTATTTGCTGTTTATTTGTACAAATTCGTTTTGAAAATGAGAGGGCCAATAATTGTTAGAGTTGAAAGTAGAAGTAGCAGTTTCTTGGATTGAACTTAATTAGAGAAATATATATTATTACTAACTGTAGTTCTATTTATTTTATCACTCTGTTCTCATTCGTCAATTTCCTTTTTAAATGCGTAGCTGGACAGTAAAATTAGCAGTGTTTCAGATTAAATTTGGTTAGAAGAAAATATTTAACTGCCGTACCATAAACTTTAATACGTCACTTTTCTTAAGTTTTCAGGATTTATTTTCAGGATATTGAACCATAAATTGAGAATATTGTACGATACATTGCACGATCATTACATACATGATTGTTTTTACACAGGATTTCTATGAATTCTCTAATAGTGATGCGTAATAATTGGATGTTGGGAATATGATTTTTGCATGATCAAAGTCTATTGTGATGTTCTAATTGAGACTTAAACGAAAGAGAGCTGTGGATTGACGACAAAATTTTATATCAGTTTTATGCTCTTTGATTCTTTTTTTTTTTTTTTTTTTAGTTTTCTTTTGGTCATTCCTATGTATTTCATTATTCTATTGCTATCATCTCTAAAAGGGATGGCATATACACCAACTAATTCATCTTTCGATGTTGGATCTATTTTTGTACAATTAAAAGAGTTAATTTCTGATCTCAAATTGCAAAAACTCTTTAGGAACACTTAAAACGGCACAGAAAAAAAAATATTTGACATGCTTGTATTACAAAAGATACTTGCATATAAACGTCATATCAGCCCTGGTCTTTAATATATGGTAATAATGCTTCATCAATAATGAGAGAGTCATTATCAGAATGTCTATTCACTAAACTAAATAAGAATTTAGATGTGATTTTGAGCACTTCAGTAGATTTTTTTTTTCAATATGAATCTAATATATTTCTAATTAAGCTTCACGTTTATAAATGTACACCCCATTGCATTCTATTGATTAAAATACTTTTAATTCGTTACGATAGCATTAATAAAAATAATAACTACAAATGTGTCTAATGATGAATAAAATTAATACAGATCCTAGGTTTTAGTATATGGCAGAAAAGCAACATCAAACAATGAGTGCAGAAGCATCAAGCTGTAATATTAGATAACAAAACATTTAATTCTTCTCATTCAAATAAAATTCTTCATGCTTGTCTGATAAAGCTCAGCATTCATACATATCTATACTCGTCTGCAAGTTGAACTTTCCTTTATGGATAAATCGACCTACTTAAACTTCAAATGTCTTTTGGAGTAGCTTAACTATTTTATAATGGATCTGGAAATTCTTCACGGTTATAATGTAATGATATTTTCTTGAAAATGTAGTGACACTTAACCCGTTAACGCCCAAATTGTTTTAACATTTGAATTTCAGAGACATTTTTTTAGAATAACTTTATAGTGTCAAAAATTAAAACTTGCTACAGATTTTTCTCATAATACCAAAGTAAATCACTTCTAAAATGGACCATGGAAACAGCAGCTAATGCAACGCGTTTCGAAAGAAATACACTTTTTCATCAGACACAAAAGAAAGACCTACCATTACGAGAGCAGAAAGAAATCTTTCTTCCATTCTCATAGTGGTAGTAAGTACTACGAATCGTAAATATACATCAGTTGTAGCACTTTATAGGAAAAAGGTAGCGACTAATTTCAAAATCAGGTAAATGCCATTTTTCAGGCTCCAACTGCAGCCGAAAAAACTTTATTATACCGGTAGCCAGTGGAATGAAAGAGCGAGAGGAATTCAGTGATACACACACGAGCGTAAAAGATCCAATAGGTCTCATTAACTGGTTATATTGAGACAAAATGAAGCTTTTCTATTCATATGACGCTGGGCGTTAACGGGTTAAAAAGGAGAAAAAATATTTTCTTTATCAATGAAATACTTCGCGCAATATATTAATTCGAGATACAGTTAAATGAAAAGAAAAACATCTTGAGAAAATTAGTCGAGTATATTTTCAAGCATAGAGAAAAAAAACCTCCAGTAAACTGACATTTTAAGGATTCTTTCATATTCAAATCACTATTACAAAATTTTAAATCCATTTTAAACTTATCTTTCTTTTTGAAAGGATAGTAGAGATACATTAAAAATTATTGTTGACATAAATTTGAAAAATCATACATTGTATTATTAAAAATTATTTTTTTCTCATAAATATGGTCAATAACTCTAGTAACTGACACCAATACTCTTTTGAAAAACCAATAATTGACACAAAGTAAACCAGTCTCAGACAATTTATTTGCAAAGATGAAAAAAAAGTTTATTTTATATTTTAAGAAGCCCCTGATTTAAAAATATTTTGATCTTCATTATAAAAACAAAATACTTAAACCTTATTTATATATGTTATAATACTATAGATGCATGTGTTCTTTTTTCATGATTTAAATTATTACTAATGCAGATATCTAATGACTGATATTTATGAACCAGTAACTGACAACAAGGTGTCAGACACTGTAATAAAAACTTACATTTTAACGGTGTTTACTAGACGATAAACTTAATTTAACATTTGTTTTTCTAAATAGTTCAAATAATATATTTCAGCTTTCTTTAATGTAACCAATAACTGAGACCTCTGCCGGAGACTGATGAAACGAAATTCTTGTAACCAATAAATGGCATCCCTCCCCCACACTAATTAAGCTAAATTAAATAATTATAAACTACAAATCATGGCTCTAATGCATCAGAAGCATCTTTTAAGTAATTTCTGCAAGTATTACTTTAAGAAAAAGTTTAGTATGGTTGAATAACAAATGGATTAAAAAAACGAAAAGAAGAAGATTTAGAAAGAAAGTGGTTGCCTCAAAATGGCACTTTTTGTGTTCTCAAAAATTCCTTCCTCATTCTTGGATAAATTAACTCCAAATAAAAGTAAGTGTCTAAGTTACTACTAGATGACATTACTTGGCTGAATTTTACCAGAAAATGCTTATTTGAGTTAGATTTTTGTTGAAGTGTCAGTTACTGGTTAAGTGTCAATAACTGGGCGTTTCACCCTATATAAATTTCTCTAAAATGCGGATGAAATGCCCATGCATAATATAATCAATTTTCAATATTAGTTAATAAAAATAAAATTTCGTTTGCGATAGCAGTAAAAATAATGTCTAAATTATTTATAACATATAAAATTTATACCGGAAATTGATATCCATATTTTTAATATGCGACGTAATGCTATTATCTTACTATTAAGCAATAATAACTGTCAGCGGAAACTTTATTTTTTTCATCTATGTGAAATTCTCCATGCGCATCTTATAATGTTCTCCATTCATATTTATTTGCATCGTTCTTCAGAGAAACGGACTTTCTTTTTTGGATAAACTGACCTACTTAGCCACAGATCTCTTTTGGAATAGTTTCACATAGTGCATGACGAAATACATTATGGATATAAAGTGACAAATGTACCAGTCAGCCGCCGGAAGCTGTGATCCATCGTGCTATAGCTTCATTGATCTGTAGAGCATTGGGAAAATACATTATGGTTACAATGTGACAAATATGTCAATGGACCTTGGACTGGAGTTTATCGTCCACCATTTCGGAAAGTAATAGTTATGTAACCATGTTATGTTCCATAATGTATGTCATAATATTTTCGAATAGTGATAGATTTTTGAATAAAGTTATTATCTGTTCATCATGTGGTGCTCGCTCACTCATTTCAATTCCTTAATAAACTAGTTCAAAGTAGAGGTCTGCACGGGCCCGGGCTTGGCCCGAGGCCCGTACCCGGCCCGGCGGAATGAAGGCGAAATTTCAAACGGGCCGGGCCGGGCCGGCAGAATTAGGACAATTTTTTCAACGGGCCGGGCCGACAGACAAAATAAACGGGCCGGGCCGGCAAAAAAATTAATCGGGTCTGTCGGCCCGATATAAGAATTTAAGCGAAGCAGATAAAATACGAGCCATTTTCAATGAATATGATTTTCTCGTGAAGTATAAATGTGCGTCACGAGCCGATGCGAGTTTAACAACATCAATACAGAAATGTAACGTGTCCATCGTAGAGATCGGCATCGTACAGTTACAAGATGTCTGATTCCGAGTTTAATTTTTTTTTCAGCAGACTCGTGCCTGGAAGGAAGTGGTCTTAATCGATCTCAGGATGTGTAGAACAGTCATTTTGTTTTGTAATATTAATAGTGATAATGAACTTCTCTTAACAGTATCTTTGGAAATATACCTTAAGGTGGTTCTCATATTCACTGCTCAACAATGCAAAGCTTTCAGACACATGTTTCTGACAAAAACTTTAACTATAAAGGCATAAAATTGACAGGCCTGCCTATTGAAGGCATTTGGAAACGAATAGCTTTTTCCATATTTAATAAATTACTTACAGAGATAACAGCGATTCCTGTCACGTGACTGTACGTTTTTCTCCTTTCCTGTGCTATCGATTCCGGAAATTCGATTCAAAACGCTAACTTTGACAGTATTTTCAGAAAGATATATTACTTTTATCTATGAAAAAAACGACATTTACATAGCTTTTGAATAAGAATACCTGCCAATCTTACACGTTTCCGAAAAGAAAAGACTTCATAAATGTGTCGAAATGTAGCTCCTTTGGATTTGAGAAAAGTCTTAAAAATGAGAGAAATATTTTCACAAATCTACTTTTTATTATACAGCTTCAAATGTTATCTTGTTTTTAATCCTTTATTCTGAACTAGAGGTCTGCACGGGCCGGAATTTCCAGGCCCGGGCCCGGCCCGGCCCGAAGGAAAGCTATTTTGGCCCGGCCCGGCCCGGTCTAAAAATTGAAAGTTCGGCCCGAGCCCGGCCCGGCCCGTTTACATTTTTACCGTTCTCGGCTCGGCCCGGCCCGTACAAAAATCAGTGAAAACAGGCCCCGCCCGGCCCGATTAAATTTCTACAAAAAATTCAGTTTTTTCTCGACATACAATTAAGATTCTTTTAATGAATACTACATGCATATTTATGGGAACATTTTACAGTATATTCTAAATTACCATGTGTTCGCAAAATACAAAACACACAATAGTAAACATTAACGATTACTTACAGTGTTTTAGTCATCGTCTCTAGAGACGCTTCAAAATTTAAATAAGGGTTCATTAAAAGATTATTGTAGTTTAGAATAAAGGGTTAAAAAACATGATAACTTTTGAAGCTTATAATAAAAGGTAGATTTGTGAAAATATTTCTGTCATTTTTAAGGCTTTTCTCAAATCCAAAGGAGCTACATTTTGATACATTTATGAATTCATTTCTTTTCGGAAACGCATGAGATTGGCAGGTATTCTTATTCAGAAACCATGTAAATGCCGTTTTTTATTTAGATAAAAGTAATATATCTTTCAGAAAATACTGCCAAAGTTAGCGTTTTGAATTGAATTTCCGGAAGCGATAGCACAGGAAAGGAGAAAAACGCACAGTCACGTGACAAGAGTCTCTGTTATCTCTGTACGTAATTTATGAAAAATGGAAACGCTATTCGATCCCAAATGCCTTCAATACTCAGGCCTGTCAATTTTATGCTTTTATAGTTAAAAATGAGTCAGAAAATGTGTCTGAGAGTTTCGCATTGTTGAGCAGTAAATATGAGAACCATCTTAAGGTACATTTCCAAAGATACTGTTAACAGAAGTTCCTTATCGCTATTAATACTTTTACAAAACATAGTGCCTGTCCTACACATCCTGAGAACGATTAAGACCAGTTCCGTCCCGGCACAAGTCTGCCGAAAAAATTAAACCCGGGATCAGGCATCATGTAACTGTACGAGGCCGATCTCTACGATGGACATGCTACATTTCTGTATTGATGTTGTTAAACTCTCATCGGCTCGTAACGCACATTTATACTTCTCGAAAAAGTCATATTCATTGTAAATGGCCTCGTGTTTTATCTGCTACTCTAAAATTCTTATATCGGGCCGGTAGGCCCGATTAATTTTTTTTATCGGCCCGGTCCGGCCCTGCAGACCCGTTGAATTTTTTTGCCGGCCCGTTGAAAAAATTGTCCTAATTCTGCCGGCCCGGCCCGGCCCGTTTGAAAATTTTCCTCCATTCTGCCGGGCCGGGTACGGGCCTCGGGCCAAGCCCGGGCCCGTGCAGACCTCTATTCTGAACTACATTAATCTTTTAATGAATCTTTATTTCCATTTCGAAATGTCTGTAGACACGATGACTGTAAGTAATCGTTAATGTTTACTATTGTGCGTTTTCTGTTTTGCGAACATCATAGTAATGTAAAGTATACTGTAAAATGTTCCCATAAATATGTATGTAGTATTCATTAAAAGAATCTTAATTGTATGTTGAGAAAAAACGGATTTTTTTTTTTTTTTTTTTTTTTGTAGAAATTGTATCGAGCCGGGCCCGTTTTCACTGATTTTTGTACGGGCCGGGCGGGCTCGGGCCGAACTTCCAATTTTTACAACGGGCCGGGCTGGGCTCGGGCCGAACTTCCAATTTTTACAACGGGCCGGGCCGGGCTCGGGCCGAACTTCCAATTTTTACACGGGCCGGGCCGGGCCAAGACAGCTTTCGTACGGGCCGGGCCGGGCCGGGCCGGGCCCGGGCCTGGAAATTCCGGCCCGTGCAGACCTCTAGTTCAAAGTGATGATGGTGTCCTAGAATTGTAAATAAAAGCGCTTCAAAAAATGAATTCAAAAGTTATAGATTATTACATGTCAATTAACATAAGGGTCCTCCTAAGAACTATTAAATCTTGATGAAATCGCTGCAGGACATACTGCATATAGGTTTAAGATGGACGTCTGCAAACTGCCACAGTAAAGACTAGACATTTGCGGTCACCAGATCGCCAGTGTGGACCAAATTCTTTAACATGGCGGTTTTTTGTTTGTTTAAGAATAACTATTTTTTTTACAACAATTAAACTAAGAAATGAGTTCAAACTATATTTTTTTCTCTCCCCCACCCTTACTAATGCAAGGAAAACAGCGATATTCATCTATTCCCGTACCTTTAATGGAAGAACCAAGTTTAAAAGGTATTTTCAATCTAATGCACGGAAAACGCCATTTTTTTTTCGCTTTGGCCAATTAGCACGTCATGTAATTAGAATGTGCGGGAAGGTAGGTTTCAATAAAACAGTGAGAAGTAGTGTTAATCCAGCTTTGAGGCACCTAAAAATGGAATGGATGCGAAAAAATTCACATAATGACAAATAGATTTTTTGTAGCCCTGAACTACCCGGACATTTGAACCATTTGTTAATAAGTATTTCCAGAACATGCCGGTTAATTCAACCTTTACAATATTTCTATTTTTTCCCATAGATATATAATTTGGATAATTTTCAATACAAAACTTAGATTATATTATCTTTCTAAATTGTTTACAATTCTAAACTATGTAACTAATAATTCTAAACTATGATTGTTATTTTATCCTCCCTCAATTAATTCATTAAAAAGAATTGTGCTTTTTGAAAATCGATGACGGCGAGATGACTGGGAGAGGCGAGGGGGGGAGGGTAAGTATTATTACTGGCCACTGGACTTTTTTGCTAGATACTAGATTTTATCAAATTTGTAAAGCCTGGTCACTATCATAAGTAGTGTGATTGGGCCGCAGATGTGCTCCTATAAAGTTCACTTTTTCAACGCTGCAGTAAACATAAATAAATTGAACAACATTTTTTTTTTCTTCTTTATTTATCGGTCGCCAATTATCGGTGCAGTTTTACCACTCGGTAGAGTGCGTTTTTAAGTATGTGCTCTAAGTTGTATTTACACATTCCCAACAGAAATAATTTTCAAAAGAGAATTCTACTTTAAGATAGCAGCGATAAAAATAACAGTATTTATAAATCAAATTTTATATCAGCGATTCATATACATATTTTCAGTAAGTGACTTAGCGCTGAATATATTACCATTAAACGATAACAATGGACAACAGAAACTTCATATTTCTCATTTAAACGAAATTCTTCATCCGAGTCTTACAATGATCTTCATTCATATTCATTGTTATTAATATCTCTTCAGAAAAATGTTCCCTTATTTATGAAGAAGACGGGTTTCGCTTTCGCTTATCTAGACGGTCGTTTTGGGCCCCTCAAAAAATGATAAATGCACTTGATTTCGTTTCAGTTACTCTGTAAATGCCAGCTATAATACAAACTCGGTATTTCATTGTATCACTATAAAAATATAAAGGAGTAATCTTATAACGTCATGGATGAGAAACTGGTTTAAATTGGGGAAGCACAAACAATACATTTTTATAACACGTAAACTACGCTTTAAATAAATTTGAATCAATTCGTTAAAAGTAAATTCGCGAAATGCTTTAAACGAAAAAAAAAAGTATTTTTACATACAGAACTCGCAAGCAATAAATAAATAAATAAAAAACTTACCTAAACATATTCTATATCGAATAATCCAATAATAGTGTAGCAATAAAGTCTTTTAACATTGAATGCATTCTTTACAAAGAGGTTGATTTTCATTAAAAACACGCGTCAATTAACTGCCTTAGCTAGAAAGATTATCAACAGAGAAGAAAACTTCCAAAATCCTTTTTGCCCTTTGATAATTTCCAGCAAACCAGTAAGATCCATTTCGTGATATAATTCTCAGTTTTTCCATTTCAAAAATGAATTACACAAAAAATCGATCTGAGTGGTCCAAAACTTTGCTGTTCTAAAACTAAAACCGGACTTCATTGGTTCATAAGCAGATGATGTTAAAGGTAGTTTCTGATTTTATTAACAAAGTGCGTATTGTTCACCATTGTTTTCGGAATGATAAAAAGTCACAATCAATTCAATTCTTTTCAAACGTTTGTTTACGTTAGAAATGAAATTTTGAATACCGATAACACCAATTATAAACATTTTAGAAAGTAGCTTGTCCCTCAAAAAAAAATTTTTTTAGAATCTCTAAAAATAAAACTTTTATGCTGTTTTCTTAAAAAAAATAATTTTGAGAAAAAATGTTCGACTGAGATATGAAACGTGAAGTGGCCAGCCTCATATGTGTTTTGGAGAGTCACGTGGTTTGCGCTATCATTATTATAGTAACAAGACCTACTTAACCTCGC
This sequence comes from Maratus speciosus, assembly GCA_963932465.1. Taxonomy (NCBI): domain Eukaryota; kingdom Metazoa; phylum Arthropoda; class Arachnida; order Araneae; family Salticidae; genus Maratus; species Maratus speciosus. The sequence continues at coordinate 325,967,909 of OZ010795.1, read as the reverse complement.
TATATATATAGCTTATATGTCTTTAGTAATAGCTTCCCCGGTTTATAATTAATGTGAAAATACATTATTATTATAATGTAACAAGTGTGCCAAGTTTGGTTGTTAGATATGCGCTGGTTTGGATGTATGTGGTCCATCATTTGGAAAATAACTTAAAATACATTTAAAATACAAAAAATGTTATGCATTAAATTACATAATGCAAAATCAAAGTGCGCTGCAAATCTGATTAAATTTTTTGAAATTATAAATTTCCAAAGTAAAAAGGCACAAATAATTTTTAAAAAATCAGTCCACACGTCTGTAGAACACATCTTCTAATTGAAAACAAAGAATTTTACAGGAAAAAATCACCATCTGCTGCAATAATTTACAGAGAAGTAGAAAAAAACAACATGGTTTTTTGGGTTTTTTTTTTTTTTTTGTTTGGGGGGAAGGGGCGATCTCTCGAATATCATGATGTGCAGAAATATGATGTGCGGGAATACAATGGCGCTAAATAGTTATATTTAAATGTTTTTTTTTTCTCTTTTATGCTATGCACGTGCAGTTCATAAACCTTCCCATCTATGCAGGAATCCGGAAAATTGTATTCAGAACATTTCAAAAATCCAAAATACTTGTTAAAAGCATTAGAAAATACATTACAAAAATACTGTTTTCTTTATCGGTTTAAAATTCAAAACAACACTGTATTTTGAAAATATATTTGAAATACGTGTATTGCCCATGCTGACCAATTCTTTTACCCCATCTCGTGATGTTGTCACATTTTGCACCAAGGAATAAGGTAAGTGTGCTGCAAATTTCGTTAAAATATCTTCATTATTGTTTAAATAAAAAATCAATTTGGAGAAAGATATTTCGTGCTTTTGACTGAATAATTGTGACCCTAGTTTCTCATACAAAAATTGTTTGTTGTAGTGTGTTATACGACCCTGCAAATTATTGAACAGTTATTCAAAATCCCCCTGTAAATAGACAGAACTAATTATGTAAATCTTCCAATTGATTTCCCCATAATAGTTTAAAACATTTTATTATCAACTAGAAAAATCCGTGGGTTTGCACCCGTGGTTGTTGAAGCATGCCAAGTAGTATTTTGTGCTCTATTTGTATTAGGGGAAATTACACTGTTAACAGATACTTTGAATATTACCTATTACGTGATATTTTGAGGGAATCTCATTTTTGTACAGCCTTATGTGAACATATGAGACTTCAATTAACTCTTTTAGGGGCAAAGCACTTCCATTGACAAAATGTTAGATTGAATGAATGACACCGGAATTTACAAAGTTATTTTATAACAAGGAAAAGCTTTATTTCAATTGCCTAATAAACGGAAATTTTTTATATCAAAATTATGGCGCCATTGTTGTATTTGGATATTAAAATTAAGTGGTTTCATAAACATATCACTGCCCTTGAAAGGGTTAAAGAGAAAATTTTCATTCCAACCCATTTGCAGACACCCCCTTTCAAAAAACATATACAATGCAGTACACTTTGGAACATTTTTTATCATCCATCGTACAGTGAAACAACTTTTAAAATCAAATTTCTAGTCAGTGTCTGTTTCTTACAAAAAAATATTTGTTTATTTTTTGATCTATTAGTATAAATAGAATCACAATAAAAAATGTGAGCGCGCATTAATTGCTTTTCCTTGTAGAATTAAATTTATATCATAGACTGCTGTTATAAATTTATTTCAATTTCGTGTAATAAAAAATATACGCATATAAAGACATTTTCGTATATGATAGGAACTAATATTGTTCAAATCGGGCATAATTCACGAAAATTTTTATTTTTAATCAATTCTGAGAATATTTAGAATATGAAACATTATTTCATTCTTCTAAAGAATATTGAAATTTGGACCATTTATGAAAAAAATCATTTCGTTGACTTTTTCTGAATTGAGAAGAGCTAAATTTAGAAGCTTTTCTTCCTGTCTTTGCTTGATGAGAAATAGAATTTCATTATAATATCTTCGCTAAATATTATTCAACAGAAGTTCGGTCTATTTATAGCTGTTTGAAGTGAATGCTTAACGGTTTTGACCTAGATTCTAAATCGGGGGTTATCTTCCCTGATAATAAAGTAAGATATTTCAAGAAAAAAAATGTTTTATTGAAAGAGTTAAGATATATATATACTAGGGGGCTCTGCCCCCTGCAAGCCACGCTCGCCAACCCCCGTTCAGACACCGCAGAATCTAAAAGCACGCTAATCTGATGGGTTTTAAAAATATTAGAGACGATTGAATTATACTGAAAAAAGCTGTGCAGATCTCCCTGTAAACGGGTTTCCATTCAATTCCCTTTGATTGCAAAAATTTAAGGCTGAATCAGTTGCTGTTAAGACATCCAATGGTTGTTTTCGTTTTGGATTAAAGAGGATCAATAATTAATCAACAATAGCCTAAGTCATGTGACTATCATCAACAGTTCCAGGCGGACCACTTCGCTTTTTATACTCTAGGGGCCATTTTGATACTTTAAAGTTAGCCAGGCACAGGTGATAAGTCGCCAAATATTATTCTATTGCTATCATTTCATCTATATTATAATAGTTCAAGTCATCAACTGCCGTAAACAAATATGGTCTGATCCCTTCGCCTTTCATATGAAAGTTTGGCACAGATATACGCCCCATATTGGCGCGATTTTTTTCCGACGCCAATTTGGGGAAAGCATCAACAGCATAAACAACAACATCCGACTTACCATATCAAGCAAAATAACGATACTTTGGCGCTAGGTAAGTACCTGTTGCGTATATGGCGTCAGTAAAAAAAATCGCGCCAATATGGGACCGTACATGACATCTGTGCCGAAAGTAAGTTTCCCATTTTGATTAAAAAATCAAAAAATTTTTTTAGAATAAAATTACATAAAAGTTGCCATGGTCGCAAAGAATTCTTGAATTCTTGGTAGGTTACGCTAGCCGTGTGCAAATCTCGCCAATAGCTTTTTTCAACTCTCCAGTTAGCATTTTTTTTTTTTTTTCGAGTGGTAAATTAAAGCATTGATTTGAAGTTGAAATTAAATGTCATGGTTTGTTGCATTATTTAATATTTGGCCAGATGCCATATTAGAGATCTGCACGGGCCGCCCGTGGCCCGAAGCCCGGGCCGGGGCGGGGCGGGCCGAGCCTAACTTAATTTTTCTGTACAGAGCCGGGCCTAGTTTCATTCCTAGTCTTCTCGGCCCAAAATTTTCAGTCCTAGTTTTGCGCCAGCCCGTATGAAAATCATTGTCTCAGCGTGGCCTGGTTCATTTAAAGGTCCGTTAAATTAGGCCTGGCCCAAAAATTTTTTGCAAAAAATGCATACATTTTTGAATCGCCATTATTCTACACTTAAACATTAAAATTTATTATTTTTAAAGAATAGTAGATTTTTTACGCATATTAAAATATACCTAAATTAAAATGTAGTAAAATGTGTGAAAAGGAACCTGCCTATGACGTAAACCCTGTTTTAAACTGAAAAACGGGTCGATCCATGCAAAATTAATATACTAATAAGTAAGAAAGGAATATATAATACATTTATACCTGCTTAGAAGGGAACTTGTCTATAACGCATTTTTTTTTATTCTTTTCTGTTCAGTTCTGTCTTAGAAGATTTTACTGTATAGCATTTTTCAGATTTTTAACACTTCTGTACATGGAATATGGATTAATAATATTAATGATAACTAAAGCATTTACATACAAGAAATATAGATTCATTAAAAAAAATAAATATCGCAGCCTGCGGCCCTTCTATAAAAATGAAGATTATAAACATGAAAAAAAAGTTAAGATAGATATTTTTGGACAAAACTCCTCGTACGAGACAAACTTTTAACCAATCAAAGATCAAATCAACGTAAAAATCAATGCTTTGTAGAAATTCACTCGGGGCGGGCCGGGCTCGGGTCGAACTTTTAATTTTTGTATTGGGCCGAGCCGCATTTTTTTCTCTATGAGTCGGGCCGGGCCCGGGCCTGGAAATGTCAGCCCATGCAGACCTCTATGTCATATATGGCGTGATTTTTCTTTTAACGAAAATTTGATGAAAACCTCGTTTTCGAATACGAGTTACATATGTATTTTTGATACCACTTAGTTACCCCGTCGACCAAAAATCTATCGCCAAACTATAAGATTAAATGCTAATAATGGTTGATCGTAAATGTCACATTCACTTCGCTTTAAGCAAGTTACACGTGTTTACGTCATCAAGTGATTTTTATTAAACGTTTTATTTGTATATTTATTAATGTTATACTAATTTATTTGTTCTTTCGTTATTTAAAATAAAAATTATGTCAATTTGTATAATTTGGCAAGTGGTTTGGCGATTTATATAATTTGGCGAAATTGGTCGACGGAATAACTAACAAGGGAGCCCCTTTTGGTGTTGCTCGCACCCAGCATTGAGACCTGGTGCATTTTAAAGCCCTATATTATGAAGTTTGAGAATCGATAAAAATTTTCTGTTAAAATAATATTTCTTGATTATACAGCAGCATAACTTTCTGAAAATGCTATTTTCGAGACCACTTATCGCACAATTAACATTGAATTTTTTTTTAAGAAAAGCATTTAAAAATAAAAATTAGTTAATAATAAGTATAAAATATTGAAAAAAGTTTGAAAATATCTTCAAAAACCCACGAATTTGGTTTTAAAAAATCGCAACTTTATATTCATATTTTTGGCGGAGAAATAATTGGCGTTCATTTTCAAAAGTAGAGCTTTCCGGCAACCCTAGCCAAATGTCATAGCTGAATTTGTAATAGCTAGAAATTGCAATGTCCGACCTATTTCGCCACAGTAATTTTTCTAAATTGTGTACAAATATTAATTTACTTTATGATTACTTTTACCGAAGGACCATTTAATACAGCAACATTTCATTTTAAACATTCGAAACTTTATTTCATTCGATTTCAAAAGAAAATAATTTGCTTATTTTGTATTTCACTAAAAATAGTTTTCAATGATCTTCGAAGAATATTTATTACTTATATATTTATCGTCTGCATAGAAAAAAAAAAAACCCTAATATCTGTTTCTTATGCTATCAATTATTTAAAAAAAAAAAAATCGCAATCTGATATAATTCTAGTAATATGTTCAGTACATTTTCTCTTTGGATAAAGCGGGCGGAAAGATTGTAGCGCCCTATTTGGCGACTTAACTCACTTTTGGCGTGAAATAAACAAATAAATATGTAGTAATAAAAATTTTAAAGTATAAAAAAGTATATAAAATATTATTTTAACAAAGAAATTTTTTCGGTTCTCTAACTTTTATGTATAGGGCTACAAAACGCACCAGGTCTCGATGCTAGGTGCGAGCAACACCAAAAGTGGTTCCCTTGTAAGTATTTTTAAATTATTTTCTATTATTTTCAAAAGGAATTACCAAAAAAATATAATTGATAACTATAGAACAAAATAATTTATATAATTTTAAAAAAGAAATAAAAGTCAATAAACATTTATTATTAAATGAACAACAATAGCCGGGTCACCATGTCAATCAAAATAATGCCATTTTGGTGCCAATTGGGTACCCTGGTGCGTATATGACATCTGTGCCTAGTATTTTTCTTTTCGTTTTGTTTTTCTAAAAAAGAAAGAAGTGAAAGCCATCAATTTTAAATGTTTCAGTTTTAAATGAAAGTTTTGTATTTTAAATAAAATGAATAAAAGGATTATATTTTAAATGAAATTAAGGAAATATAAAAAAATACGACGAGGAAAATGTTTGGCGATTTATCACCTGCGTCTCACTAACATAAAAATACCGAGTTCTTGATTTCTCTATCAGAATCTTTCGATTAGGCGAAAGATTGTTCAAGTAAATTAAATTATGAATAAAAGTAACATGATACATTTCTTAGCATACTTTTAAGGGAGGCCAAACTGGTCGCCAAATTAGTTTAAAATGATAACCTTTTCTAAAATGTGAAAAAAATATCTGTTATGATTAAAATTTGAGTTGCCATCATTAGAAAAAAGTATTTAAAATTAGAAAAAAATTAATATTTTGAAAAACTAATTCGAATTTAAAAATTCTAATACCAGTCTTGAGATCTGCGGATCAATATGGATTTTTGGTGTTAATTTCATCGCAAAGTATTCCATATTTTAGGTGAAATTGCCGTGAAACATAATCAGTTGTTTAATCAGTCGTTTCAAAGAATCGTTTCATAAATTCGTTTCATTTCAGTCGTTTCATATATCCGTTTCATAAATTCGTTTCATTAGGATTTTATATATATATAGGGTAGATATTTATGTTTTTTATTCAAGCACAAAACAGTGTAACGAAAGCCTATATTTCCCAGCCATATCTTTTACAGTTAAGTTTCGAAGTATTATTATTATTATTATTATTATTTACAATTTTATCAGAAACTTAGTCTGAAATATATTTAAGATATTTTGTGCTAACATATATTAAGGTCACTTTTTGGATTTCGAATACTAGAGCCATCTTTCTATCCCGTTATTGATATTTTTAAAATAATCTAAACGTTTCAACGATTAACAGTGTTTGACATCTAAAATATATTGATAAAGAAATGTTAATTGTGGATGAGATTTTTTTTTTCGGGTTGCATTTTATCACCAATTAAGGCGTTGGGAATCAAAGTGGATAAGGTCAATTTTTTGTTCAACTGAGTTTCAGATGAATGTTTACTCTATAGGCGGTAATTTTTTGGATTCCATAACAAGAAAAGCTAGTCGTAGGCTGAAAAAGTGGACAACAAATGGCGCTAATATTGTATGATATAAAAAAAAAAGACACGAGAGCCCATTAAATTTACCCCCCCCCCCCCCCAAATATCCGTGGATAATGTTTTATAGACTTTACTCACTTAGGAACTTGCAAATTTTTTAATCTATTATAATAAAATCTGATTACCTGTTTGCATTTCACAACTACTCCCACTAGAATATGAAAGGCAGTACGATGAAATTAATACCGGTTATTCACATAGATCTGAGGATGTCATATAAGCTCCAAGATCTTTAAAATTTGAATTTTAAAGAGATTTTCCAAGATATTAATTTTTTCTGAGTTTTAGCAAATAAGTAAGTGGAATGCTCAAATTCATATTTAAAACTTAAAAATTAAAATTACACTTAATGTGTTTTATTACTTAAAAGATACTAAAATCGTAAAATGATGTTAAACTACTTTAATATTATCAAATGTCAATTTCTTCTGAGTATTTTCAGATATACACATAGTCTTCATCAGAGATAAAATACGAAACTACTGTTACTAACGCGTTTTTTTTTCTTCTTTCTCTTGTAGACGTTATTAACAGCAGTTTTGCATTTTATACCTGATGAAGGTGTAATTTTACCTTAAGTGTAATTTTTATTTATAAAGATGCTATAATTTCATCAAAATCACGTAACTTGCAAAATGTAATTTTCATAATTTTCAATTCATTTACATAGTAAACAAAGTTTCTTGTTTACAATAGGAAATTTAACATAATTAATATTTAAAATATTCTGAAATTCTCTTAATAGATCTCAAGCAATGCAAATGCAACACGCTGGGTTGCTTGCTACGCTAGCTAGTATATTTTTTAAATCCTCGCCAAAGTTGAGTAAAAATTCATCCTTCTATACATTTAATTTGTTTGTATTATAGTATTTGAACATTATTATTATTATTATTATTATTATTATTATTAAAATAAAAAAACTTTCCTAAATAACATTTAGGAGTCATTTGATTAACGAATACCAAATTATTAGTGACTTTGCTGTTCTTCAAAAAATAAATACTGTACAAAATTTAAAGGCGTAAATCTCATTTTTTATCTTATACAAATAATAGGGAACTTTGACAAATAATATTACACGATTGGATAAATCTATTAAATATATAATACTGATTTAACATAATCCATTGTTTATGCTGTCATAAGGCCTCATTCAGATATGAAAAACCAAATTCGAAAATTTTTGTGTCCTCAAAATATAGGCAATCATTGCACTATGCTCCATTTCTTGCTGCGAAATGAAAAATAAGCTTCCCTAAAATACACAGAAATAACAGGATCTAAAATAAGTTTATTTCAGTACTTGAAATCGACATTTAATTAAGTAGCACACGAAATGGACGTAAATCGATAATCGAGCCATGTTGTTGAAATTATTCTGTCAACGGAGAGGGTTTTTTTTTTCTTTGCTTTTTGTTAATTAATGTTGCCTTTATTTGATATTTTCGTATTGAAATCGACTGTATCTGGTCGGTACATCAGAAAGAGTTTAGATGTGTTATTCCTAAAATAGATGTATGAGCCGCTAAGACCAATGTCAGACGGCGTAGTGATTAGGGTATAGTGATATATATATATCACTATATATCTATATATATATAGCTATATATATATATATATATATAGATTTTATATATGCTATAGCATTGTGAATGGATAATACCTAAGCAAAAAAGCAGCAAAAAGACGCCCGTCTGACATTGGTCTAATTTTGAAAGTGAGGCACGTCCATTTTATGTTATTCTTAGATATTTAATGGTTTTCATTTGAATGGTTTTTAAAATATTCGTAAGCAGTAATAAACTTATTTTATACTTTTGTGATCTTAAGGTAAATGTGCCTACAGTGGTCCACTAATTTTTAAAATTTAAAAACAAGCCTAAAATGCATTTCTTGAAAACGACTGATAGAAATCTGATTAACTAATATCTTTAAATGTTAACTTTCCATAAAATGTTTGTAATAATTATTTTTTCTCTCATGGTACATTTGTTTGTTTTCGAAAGTGTCTTCAAAAAAGATTTTTTGGCAAATTCTAGAGATTTCATTAAGAACTAATTTTTTATTTAAAACTTTGTTTCTTTAACATTATGTTTTATTTTAGATTAAACTACTGTTGATATACTCTATTACATTATAAGTAATTTGTTGGATAAGCCGAAAACTTAAAGATTCATCCATCAAAAATTTACTAGGCCCACTACTGGAGCACAGAGGAAGGTAACATTTTTTATTTTTCCTTTTTATATATATGAAGAATATATTTTAAAACTTTGAATATTTATTCTGATACATGAAGGTTAGAACAAGGTTAAAAATATATATGTCTTTTGAAATTCACTAACACTTTAATACTATTTAGATGAATGTTAAATGGCCTGCTACTGGTGCATTTACCTTATTTCATGCAAATTTAATATGCTGTAATGGATAAACGTGGTGTTAGCTAAGAAAAATCATGGGTTTGTTGTGCGCCAATGGACTTGCCTCACTTTGGAAACATTGATTTTTACTTTCTTCTATCTTTATAAGAAGAAAGTATTGGTTTCATGAAAATTTTCGAATTCCAGTTTTCGACGGATTTACACGTTTTATAGGTCAGAGATTCCAAAAAACACATTTTTACAAAATGTCTGTCTGTAGAGTCTGTCTGTCCGTCCGTCTGTCTGTCTGTCTGTATGTGACACAAATTTTGTGGGCGCTCTATCTCAAGAACTAATGCACGGAATTTAATAAAAATTTATATTCAGGTATTCCCTGATATAGATTGGTGCTGATTAGTTTTTGGTGTAAATAGCCCTGCAGGTGGCACTGCTATGTAGCATTTTGCGGAATTTTCGCAAAAGCTCTATCTCAAGAACCAATGCACGGATTTTTATAAAACTTCAGATTCCGTTAGTCCTTGACATGAATGGATGATGTTTACGTTTTGGTGTAAATAGCCCAACAGGTGGCGCTGGTATGCTGCATTTTGCCGGATTTACACTATTTTCGCAGTACCTCTATCCCAAGAACTAATGCACACATTTTGATCAAACTTCGGATTTAGTTAGTCCTTCATATGAAATGATGCTGACTACGTGTTGGTGTAAATCGCCCAATAGGTGGTGCTGCTGTGCTGCATTTTGGACTATTTCTTCAATAGCTCTATCTCAAGAACTAATGCACGAATTTTCATGAAATTTCAGATTTAAGTATAACTTTATTAATATTGCTGCTGATTATGTGTTGTTGCAAATCGCTCAACAGGTGGTGCTTCTATGCTGCACTTGTCATGATTTGTGCAATACCTCTATCTCAAGAACTAATGCACGAATTTTCCTCAAACTTCATATTCAGTTAGACGTTGACATAAGTTGGTGATAATTAGTTTCTGGTGTAAATAACTCAATAGGTGACGCTGCTATGCTGCATTTTGCTGGATTTACACGATTTCAGTGACGGTCATACCTCGAGAACTAATGCACTGAATTTCATATTTTTAGAATTCTCATGATGAACACAGATTGCCATTTAATTTGGTAATGAGATAGTGAATTTTGAAGTATTGACATGTATGAGATAGAAGAAAGTTTTGTGATGGCCACAACATACTAGTTTTTAATGAAATATAATTGTAATAACACAAAAATTGAATATTTCCCTTTAATTATTTATTTCATTTCAATATTTCATTCTTCTTTAGAAGAGTTACAGTAAAAAAAAGTGAAAAAGTATTCAGTACTAATGCCTATAGTTATATTTCTTAATTTAGATAGGGAAGATTTTAAGAGTATTTATGATGAAATTATGATTAGTGTTCGATCGAAACAAGTTTTCAAAACCGACTCCGAACCGAAACCGAATTTCGGTTATCCTTCTCTTTTCGGCCGAAAATAAAACCGAAAACGTCTTAAAAATAAATTTAAAGTAATTAATACATACACACATACATAAATAATTATTAATTAATTATACGTATCAAGAAACACATTTCTAACAAACACACATACATATATATGTGACCCTGTTTGGAAATTTTTTCTCCAAGTTGGCTTTCTGTACCTCTGACAAAAACTTCTATATGATGACATCGCATGAAATAACGTGCAATTCATCAATAACACAGAACTCTTTCTTAATTATTACGAATTTTATCTAATTAACAAATGTTTTAGGTATACAAACCTCGTTTTATCTTTCATAAAACTTTTGTAAATGATCTTCAGCTGTTTTATTCTGTACTTTTATTCTACACCTTCCTTAGAGCGCCTTCAAAACGCTTCTGCGGTATTCAAACTAAAAATTTTCCATCACCATTAAGTCTGTAGATTTTAATGAGCACGTGGAAAGCGTTTTCGAAATTTAGTCATATATGGATTGAGTCATTATAAACAGTGAAGTTCATAGCAATAAATAAACTGACTCCCATTTAAGCCAATATAGCTCAAATCGAAGAGTTGTGCGTTGAAAGTTGAAAATTTCTGAAGTAAGAAACGAGATTTTAGGAATACAGATACTAGTTTCGGCCGAATTTCGGCCCCTGCAGGATATTCGACAGTATTTCCACCGAAAACGAATATTCAGTGGAAATCGAATTATGGTTGATGTTTGTTACAATTAAGCAACATAAAAAGTAATTCTATTCAAAATGGACTTCCCTTACTTTCAAAATCAACACATTTGAAATATCGTCGACCCAACAAATTACTAGTAACAACTTTATACTGATATTAAAAAATATTTATTGTGAATTGATTAAAAACGCACATTTTATGTTAATTTGTAATACAATCTAGCCGTAACTACTTTTTTTTTTTTTTTTTTTTTTTTTTTGACAAAATGGGTTTGCATCCCTTTCAAAATCAACGGGTCGTAAATCCATCTGGATGAATTGCAACGATATCTCAATATGAAAAAAAAGTTGCATTTGGTATAAAATATATATCTATGATTGTTGAACTTTTTTGTATGAGAAGCAGTTTTTATCTTTCTTTTCTGTACCAACAAGAAATAACTGTAATATCATAATTGTCAACTCGTATACAACTATAATATTTCAATTTTAATTGCTTAAAAGGCAGCACGCACTTCTCCCTCTTATGTGTTGGCAAAACTGGAACCGCAGCACAAGATGGAACAATTTCCGTGAGCCACCAACTCTAGGGCAAACACGAAACTAAAGGGAATCCAGCAATAAATCTATACATAATATTCTTGGAAATTTTTGGAGAAAATTTCTCACGCCTTGAATTCAAATAATATTTCAATTTTAATTGCTTAAAAGGCCTTGAAGAAGACGCCTTGAAATATTATTTGAATTCAAGGCGTGAGAAATTTTCTATAAAAATTTACAAGAATTATATGTATAGTTTAGGGGAAATGTACCAAAAAAAAAGGGTGTTACCTTGCAAAAGGTCGGGTAGAAGATTTTTTTTCTGAATTGTTTATAATGATGCCAACATTTAAAAACCAAGTTTTCTAACAAAATTTCTTAAGGCTAAATTTTCTGTGACCAACAAACAACAAAATTTTGGGACCTTTTTTGGGTTTTTTGAAATATCTCGGGACCCGTTGCTGTAGCATATTATTTGTCAATTACAATAATAAAGAAGATAAAATTATCTACAACTTTCATACTTATAACTTTTTTATACACTCAATAGCAAGCGCAGTACGTCATTTCAAAAATAGGACAATTTTTTCAATTTTCTTAAAAACCGTGAAAAACGCAGTTCTGCCCCGATTATTCAAATGTTTCCCACGGATTTAATTGTGTATGTCAACTTCTATAGATTGGTAGCAGTAAATTATGTGTTTCAGGGCTAAAACTAGCCTTTTTTGCACCCGTGGCAAACATGGATTTTGGTGCCCCCCCCCCCCCCCCTCCTCTTTTAAAAAGAAAATTTACCACAGAAATTTTAATAAATCTCTAATAGCCGGATTGTAAAAATTTTAAGTGTGTAACCATTAAATACGTAATGCTGAACTACGCAATTAGCTTTGCGAAGTACTGATTCATTAAAACCTTAAAAACCGAACCGAAATATATTCCTCTTTAAACAGGTTTCCATCTTAGCAGGTATAATTGTTCATATTTTTCTCTTGAAGAAAAAAAAAATTCTTTAAAGACTGAATTCCGTATATACAGATTTCATTTTCAAAGATTTATGGTAGTTGTAGTATTGAGGGGTTTAAAGTCAGAGTTATATGAATTATGGGACTAAATTAGTCACACGAAGACATTCGCAAGGTAATATTAAACCTATGGGAGCATTCTTGACAAATAAACTCGCTCGCATTTTGTTACTCTTAAATAATTTTTTTTTTCATGGGATACCTGAGATAAATATCTAATGTTGTGCTTTTGTACTTTTTCGGGTTTGGTTGCATATGACAATATGTTTTAAAACTACTTTTTATAAAACTAGTGATCTCAAATATTTTATTAACAGAATTTTTAAATTTTACAGGCTATAAATGCATAACATTAGTTAGTGAAATAATCTGGTGCCATTTTTATTATAGCTATTTTATAAGGTGAAAGTATTTCTTACATAAAAGATATTTATCTTTTGAGTCCCCCCTTTTATATGGAGCTACAATCCAATGTTTGCTATCTTTAAAACATTAAAACATGTGTTATCAATAATTGGTAAATAAAATATACCATTTTAGTGGGGAATAAAATTTGTCTATAATCTATAATTCTTAATAATTTTTTTAAACCGTGTCTCAAGAAAGAGTGTCATTGCCATGCTTCTGATAAAAAGTTTCTCTGGAATTTTTCAGAGGCAACACATGCCTTTTTATCAAGGTAAAAATACTCCTTAAAAGTTAACTTGTTATCAAGTTTGGATGAATAGAGTAAATAGTTTTATAGTTTCAATAAAACAAGCAAAGACTTTGAATGTTTTGCTGAGTATTCTTCTGTAAGTCATGACATAACCCACTTCTAAATAATTAAATGAACTTTTATTTCTTAATCTGCTTTTATTATATGAGAAATAGGAAATCATTGTCTGGGCCAGAAGATATAATGGCTGCCATTTATGCCTGGGGAAAAATAAAAATATTTTGCTTAATTTGTCATTACCGTGTTCACATTTGTCATTATATCAAGTGCATGAAAATTTAAAAATTATTTTTAAAATGTTAAATTAGTAATTTGATCTGTGCTGATGCTTGTATATTAATGTTTATGAGGTAAGGTAATTATTTACATACAATTAAAACTTTCTGAATATTTCTAAAAATTTGATTTTGTTATTCCAAAATATTGACAGATTTTGAAAATGACCCACCTATTCCATTGATACTTGGAAAATATATATGCATTATAAAAATTATAAAATTTATTAACATTAAGCAAGAATTCTTTTTAATTGAAACTATCGTGCGAATAAGTTATTAAATATTGAAGAATTCTTTTAAACAGTGCTTTGAAGTTAACATTGAATACACTTAAAGTTACTGTCTAAATATGAAAATTGTCTCATTCATCTACACCCTGCCCTACTTTTAAAATTACATAAATTTATTGAATATAAAATGTCTGTTGAGATGAAAATAAAGACGTGAGTGTGCAAATAATAGATAATTTACTGCTTACCAATTTTTAGAAGTTGGCATACACAATTAAATCCGCGGGGTACATTTAAATAATTGGAGCAAAACTACATGTTTCGGGGTTTTTAAGAAAATTGAAAAAAATGTCACATTTTTGAAATAGCATACTGCGCTTGCTATTGAGTGTATAAAAAAGTTGTAAATATGAAAATTGTAGAGAATTTTATCTCCTTTAATATTGTAACTGACAAATAATATGTTACGGCAACGGGTCTCGAAATATTTGAAAAATAATTAAAAAAATGTCCCAAAATTTTGTTGTTTTTTGGGCCACAGAAAATTTAGCCTTAAGAAATTTTGTTAGAAAACTTGGTTTTTCCATGTTGGCATCATTATAAACAATTTAGAAAAAAAAAATCTTCTACCCGACCTTTTGCAAGGTAAAATGTACATTCCCCCTGGACTAGTATAGTACATAACTTTTTTTTCTGCCTTATGTACCATATTTTTAGATTATCGCTTTTCATGCAGAACATAATCTTTTCTTAGTAAACTTTGATAATTTTCCAAAAATTCTCAGAAATGTCTACAATGTGCCAGGTGGCCCTAATAAAAATACACTTGTTTGAAGGGCTCTACAAGCTAAACTATTTAAAATATTTTTAAAGATTTGGTAGAGGAAAAGGTCCAAATACCCGCTACCACTTTTGTTTTCAATCTAGATCATACAATTTTCAAAATAAATAAAATAAAAAGTGACAGCAGGGTACCTTGACATGTCTTACACCTGTTTAGAGAAAAAAAACAGTTTAAATGGCGTTTTCTGTTTATAAGAAGCTAAATTCCGAAAGTCTTCAAATTTTGAGTTTTTAAAATGGGGTCAAAATACTGGCTACCTAAGTTTTTTTCCAAAAGATCACACAAATAGAGCTAATGACAATTATTAAGCAATAAGAATATTATTTTAATAAA
Source organism: Maratus speciosus (assembly GCA_963932465.1). Classification (NCBI taxonomy): domain Eukaryota; kingdom Metazoa; phylum Arthropoda; class Arachnida; order Araneae; family Salticidae; genus Maratus; species Maratus speciosus. The sequence continues at coordinate 325,952,575 of OZ010795.1, read as the reverse complement.
TTGTATTGATTAATAACATTTCTTATGCATACAAAAAAATGCTAAATTTTTAATAAATAAGTATTTTTGTCAAATTTCTAAAATTCTTTACGATTATCTCTCACAGTCTTCTTCCCATTATGTTTCTAATTTTGTTTTTTAACGTGTAAAACAAAAAAAAAAGCTTGCTGATTGAAATGAGAATTATTTTATCTGAAAAAATCAAAAGCATAATATCATTCTCTGCGTCGGTATAGTCCCTATCAACCCACATATCGCATTTTTAACATTGAATGCAGAATCCCCTCCCCCATTTTTGTCCACAGAGAAAGCACCCATGCAGAAGACACAAATTTTTCATCTTCCTCTGTTGGATATTTTCCTTTTTCACTTTTTTAGCCCTCTCGCTGCGTAATTGTTTTATCAAAATAGCTCCCAAAATTGCGTATTTAACCCCTTCGCGACAAACGTATTTTAAGAATTTTTATTCTTTTGTCACCGGTTTTTCAAAACAAAAGTTTTTGTCTAATTTAACCGGGAAAATGCTCTGATTAAATAAGGCATAATTTACAATAAAAAAATAACTGGTGGGAATAATCAAGGGGGATTAATTAGACGGAAAAAATGCATCGCAGAGGAAATTTCGGGTTGCGCAACGAGAGGGTTAAAATCAAATTTCTGCCACTTTCGCCTGGTTTACTCCGTCATTTTTTTTTATTTCTCTTCACATTTATTACAGGCAATTATGTAGTGTCCAACAGCTCTTTTTTGGAAAGTGATCCGGTAACCAGTGTCGGTCCTGAAAAATTACGGCCATGGTTGCTTTTTTCATATTGCGAAATTGGACGGGGACTATTTCTGAACCATTTAAATTAATTTATTAATTATGGAACTATTTAAATTAATTTATTTTCCTCCACCACTGCTATGTTTAAGTTTAAACCGGTATTACTTATTCATATAATAAAATACCAATACTGTGCGCGTGGCTATTGGGAGCTAAATATGTCTAGAAAATAACTGAATCAACAATTCAAGCCAATATACGATCAGTATATTTTAAAAAAATGAGAAACACATATCTGAAAAACTTTTGATGTACCAGACTACGTAGATTCGACACTTTTGCATCTACTATTTGTAAATGACACAGACTTCGGCGACGTACTTTTCGTAACTTTCTTCTCTCAATTAAAGTTACAAACTCTGCCTATCACCGCTAGGCTGCGGTGCGCTCAGTTCTCAGAACACCTAGTAGCCGGTATTTGGACCCTAGCCGGTATTTGGACATTTTCCTCTATTTATTCAGTTTAGAACAGAGTCGGCCGGGTGGGGGGGGGGGGGGGGTTACCAATTGGCTTTAGCACTACTAGCCCCACCCGGTTCAGTTTAGAACATGAAGAAAGAGTTCTACAATAAAAAAATAATTAAAAAAGTAAGATAGATGGTGCTATATATAAAATAAAATGGAGAATTTCACGCAAGCTAAAATTCGAGTTTCTTATGAAAAATTTCGCATGATATAGTCTTTTTATCAAAACGATAGCAATTATAGCACTGCTGAATATCTTCGTTTCAAAAGATTTTCATTTAAAACGAGTTTTTTTTTAATTTGCTGTTAAATAAAACATCTTTAACATTTAAGCGTCATCTGTCGGTAAAATAATGTGGCCTTTAATTATTGCCAACCTGTATATAATTTCGATTAGACGGAAATTTTTTTATTCAGTGCACGCTGATCGGGATAGAATATTTACTACTATAAGCTTTTATTCTAATAACAGCTTATGTATGTCAAAATTAACAATAAACAGCATTTTTAATAACAATATTTTACCTGATATGCTGATAATCTAAAACTTTATTATATCATAAGATCGCCAATGTAAGTTGAGTGCTGATTACATAACCCAATATATAAATTGAATAAAAATTTGTTGGATATATGAATAAAAATACAATTGGTATTGTTTTGTTTTTTTAAATCAGTAAAAAGTAATGTTTTAATTTAAAACAGAATTTCCTTAACTAATTTAACTAATTTTCTATACTTAGAAGCTTCTAAAAGGATTCCTTCCCATCAAAATTTCGAAACTGATCTTATTCGTTTTAAAAGTGTCTTAAACGATAAAATAATACAAATGATTAAAAATAAAGTCGAGAAAACTGTTAAATCATTCAATTCTTATTCAGAAAACAAATTTGTTATACAGCGTAAATTTCTCAATCCCAAAAGTATATTCTTAAAATATTCGCTTGTTGGATCCCCATTTAGATACCCTCTCCAGATAAAATTGGAACATTATCACGGGACTAAGATGCTTATAGCCGCATGAAAACTTTCAGCTCTTTCGTAAAATACTTTTGAATAACAAGAATGATGTCACCTTTTATTTTCTGTTTCCATTTTTATTTGAATCAAGAAAAAAGGAATAAAACGCCCATAGGAAGTATTAAGTCGAATATAAACCTATCTCATCGACAAATATTTTCAAGTTTGAATAAGAGATTGAATATCTCAGCCCAAGAGCAAAATATTTTATCCAGGACTCTCATAAATAACTTCGTTCAAATTCGGTTTATTCAAACTAGAGATGAATGAGTTCTGTCTCTTTTTTCGGAACCCAGGCCCGCCGAACCCTGTCCGAGCCCGCTCAGCCTTGCTCCAGTCCGACACTGAAAGTACGCAGTAGAGCTATTTAATAATACTTTTAAATGTAAATAAGTGCGAGTAGTAAGTCAAAATTACCTATATTTCTAATCATATCATAATATTAAAATATTTATTTGCTTGAAAGACGCTATAAAAACACATTAAAAGTAAATTAAAAACTCTTTATTTACATGTTTCAACTCATTTTCCGAGTCGACGTCAGAATGTATAATAGAAAATTATAAATGCATAATGAAAAATGGAAAAAATCATCGAAAATAAACAAATAATCATGTAACGCGCCCTATATTTTCGCGATTGCTCGTGTTCCCTCTATGTCGCGATGCTGTAATTTATCCAACCATTCAACCCATAAATTCGGTATACGAAAAGATAATGTATCGTTACAAAATCCTGAACCTCTTAAATAAATTTCAATGGACTCTCTTATGAATAATTGTAAATAATAATTAGACCTGTAGATGATTTTACTCTCGTTAAAAAGTATGTTAATGTTCTCTATTTGATTTAGCCGGGATAAAGCAGTATTACCTCTATTGTATTTTATGTCCGCTATATGTTCTTTACATCTGATATTGAATTTTCGTTGGGTTATACCTATATAATGATTTTTGATTCCTCCCTCCCTAATAAATAAGATATTATAATTATATATACCCTAATATTCATAAGAGAGTCCATTGAAATCTATTTAAGAGGTTCAGGAGTTTGTAACGATACATTATCTTTTCGTATCCCGAATTTATGGGTTGAATGGTTGGATAAATTACGGCATCGCGACATAGAGTGAACACGAGCAATCGCGAAAATATAGGGCGCGTTACATGATTACACTGCAAATAGAGGCGTCTTAAATTCAAACAGATATGTGACTGAAAAAGCAATTAAGACACTTAAACGTCTGAAAATAAAATTTCAGACGTGATAGATGTCTAAATTTAAGACACATAAACGTCTTATTATGATCATGGCATAAATGAACTGAAAAAAATGTTAGAATTATGATTATATGTCTGAATTTAAGACACTTGCAATTTTAGACATTTCAGGAATTCAGCCATTTGAACCACTCACCAAGTAAAATGAACTGAAGTGAGTAGGTTTGTTTGTTGTTGCAAGCATGAACGGTGCGCGAGAAGAACGCGACCGGATTTGATTATTGCTGATTTGGCGGGCAACGGTTTTTACTCAACGGATTGGCGAAAGTGAATTAAAGTATCTCAGTACAGTAAATTTGTCTGAAGTGTTAAAATTGCTTTTAAATTTATCAACATTTGATAAATTATTTGAAAGTGTGACGATATATTTTTCCTCAATCCGAAATCTCTATAATGACGTTTGTTATTCACATAATAAGTGGAATCGTCAATCGTCGTTATAACCTTATAACGCATTTAAAATTTCTGCTTTATTTCCAAAACATTACACTGATTGAAGATTTGAACTTTGAATTCTCTTACTTGTAAATCGAAGATGAGTCAGAAAGTGAGTGTATCATCATTAATGAAGAGAAAGTAGTGACGCAGCATTTACTTTCTTTTGTGAAATAGTATGCACATCTACACCTACATCCGTTGGTGTGTTAGTCGTTAGAGAAAAAAATTTTTTAGCATAGTGATCGGATGTCTGTATTTTATATCTTTGTGTCGTCATTTTATAGATACAAGGCGAAAATTTATATTCGGTTTATTGGAATGGTTTGTCAGTACGTGCTTATAAATGGAGATCGAAAAAAAAAATCAATTGGGAATTATATTTTTCATGGAAATATAAAATTTTCCATATTTCTACGATAATTTTTATTCAAGACTCACCAAATATTCAAAAGAATAGCATGATATTTATAAAAATACAGTGGTAAAATAATATGAATACGCATATATTTTTTAAATGGCGTTCAATATCGTAAAATAATATGTCCTTCAAACTGGATTAGCTGTTACAGTTTTGGATATTTACGCCAAGGTAAGGTATTCCACAGGTTTGGAATGATAATTCACAGAACGTTCTTACATATATATTATTATTTATTTATTATTTAAATTATTCTTATTAGACTAATTTGCATTTTTAATATTTTTGTCTTTTTTTTATCAAATAAATATATTTTGTGTGAAAAGATTTGTTTGCTTATTTCTGATGCTTTTCAATGAGTGCATATGATTTTCAGTATTAATAAATATATTTAATTCTCATCTAGATCTTTACTTTATAAATTAAAGTTTCATGTAGTAAATAATCTATTTATTGTTTGAATAATAACGTGAAAAATACAACAGTTTCAATTAGATTTGGTAAGATGTAAAGAAGTTTTGAAATTATAGAATTAATGTTTCCTGCATGCTATTAAAAAAGAATATTTATAATTTTGTTAATGATTGTTAAATAGCTCGTATCATCTGAACAACATATTAAAAAATTGTTCAGTATAAGTTTAAAAAGAAGCTAATTTTTATATAACTTTGCACGAGTAAGTTCTTTCCTTGCGAATTCCTTTATTTTATATTAGTGATATAATTTTACATACAAATTTTCATTTTTAGTGACAAGAGTGCCAGTTATTTATCTTACCGAGTATATTATTGAAGTGATTTTTTTTATATTAACAAATTTAAATTTATCTTTGAGAAAGCATGAACTTTTTATTTTTTGTTTTATATGGTGGATATAGAGTATGAAAAGAAATCTCGAAAGTATAAGGGTTTGTGTTATCGTGTATTTCGGAGTATTTGTAAACTTGGAGTTTTTCCTATTGGAAATAAATCACTCTTATTGTATTCAACTGTACGCCGATACTATATATATATATGTATTTAATAATCCTTATGAAAATTTATTTCAAGATGGAATATACCTAGTATGTATTTCCTGCGTTGCATCTCAACACCATACTTAAATTTTAAAACATGAAGCGATCTTGAAAGTAATTATAAACAAATTATAAAAATCGGCGTAATTAATTAAATATGTGCGGAAAATATTAAAAAAATCAATTTAAATAACATCATGCAAAAAATTTCAATAATATGAAAAAAAAAAAAGAAGAAGAAGATGGGTATAAGAATTCTCGCCCATGACAGTAGGAGATATTTTTCATTTTTGTAATAAAATTTAAGACCTAAATAAACATGTTGTGAAAACGCACTTCTAATGCAAGATTTCAAACATGTATTGCCAATAATTCTGAGATAAAGTGTAACTATGCTGATATTTAATATATTTTGAAAAAGTAACATGGTTTGAAGATTAATTATTCTTATAATTATTTTTGCTCCGAGTATGTATATATTTTCATATTATTATAACATTTTTTAATACAAATTATTTTTATTGTGATGTTTATGGGAAGAAAAATGTTTTTAGAAGTGTTTTTCAACCCTCAAAGAATTTTTTTAAAGCATATCTGGGTGCTAAAAAGAATCCATGAAAATAATAATAAAACAGAAACTCATTAAAAAAAAACAAAAAAAAATTATGGATTTTAAGTTTTATTTATTTATTTTTTTGTGTGTGTGTGTGTGTGTGTGTGCCTGTGTTCGTTAATGACAACGTTAATATCAACACACGTTATCTTTTAAATTTAGTTTGTAGAATATTATTGAATAGTATCAACAACTGGACCTAGAATTTATTTGGAACATATTTCTTATACTGTCACAAAAAAGGTAAATACTTTTTACCCTTTAGAATGTGCATATAAATGAATATACAGCAGAACCTCTGAATAGCGGACACCTCGAGAGCACGGAATTAGTCCGCTATTTGGTGGTGTCTACTTTAAAGAGGTGAAGACGTACAGATTTAAAGATGTTGGGGATAAGAAAAAAAAAAAAAAAAAAAAAAAAAAAAAAGAAGAGGTGTCCGCTATTCAGCAATTTCCGTTATGGAGGTTTTACTTTAAATACACACAGTAAAACCACCGTAACGGACATTCCTGAATAGGGGATACGTCTGTTTAGCGAATGATAGGGCTTCTGCTTAAAACATGGGCTAAGGGTACCTGCTCCTTTTTGTTTTTTATTGGGGGGGAGGGGGGGGGGGCGTTGATACAATTTTCGTAAATCTGCAATTTTGAATACCTTTCGAAATTACGTTGATTATAATGAATATTTTGAACGGTTAGAGTAATATAGTATGATTTAAGAAGGTTTTCTCTACACAGAGATTTCTGGTATTCGGGAATGTTCATTAGCGGACACTTCCGAGTTCCGAATTCTGGTCACTTCTATTTAACGAACCATAACGTTGGATGGATTTTTTGCAGACGCAGGATTTTATTAAAGCATTAGCAAATTGGGCGATGCCCCCTTCCCTTTGTATTTTGGTGGCCCCAAATTTGGTGTTCTATTTTTGTAAAACTGATATTTTGAATGTCTTTCAACATTATGCTGATTAATATGCTGTTGTCAAATGTTTCAATATTTCTTGATAATGATAAATAATATAATAACAACAACAAAAAAAAAGTAAGAGTTTCATACTTTTTTTTTTATGTTGGGATCTCATATACTGAAAATTTTGTGTAATCTGGTGTTAGATTTTATTTAACACACAAATAAAAATGTCACTGGGAATATCTAATTTAAATGGGAAAAAAATTGAACAACAAAGCAGGGATAAGATTCTTTCTGAAGGAGTGAATCATTTTTTTTTTTATAAATGGGAATAATTTGTTACCATAAAGCAGAGCTGATTGGAGCATGGACAAACTGGGCTGTTTCTTTGTGCCTTTAGCTTTACGTGCTCCTACATTTGGTATGAAATTTCTATAAAGCTGATATTTTAAATTTGTTTTGATCTTATACTTATTTTAATAAATATTTTGAACTTTTAGAAAATGATTAGGTTAAGAAAAAGAAATATTTATCCAAATATGTATTTGTATTTAATGGCATTGAATAGGCTTAATTTTTTTTTGTAACAGTATATGAAAGGCGCGGGGGGGGGGGGGGGAGATGAATGAATACTAGATCTTTGGACTAGAATTAATTTAAAGTTCTCACTGAAAGTAATAAATGTTTTTTATGCGCGCATATATGATATCACATAAATACATTTTTAGGTGATTGTATATATATATATATATATATATATATATATATATATAATATCCTGTTCCAAAACTACAAAATACTGATTACAATCGTCATAAGTTCAAAAGTGATTTAAAATATCAGCTTTACGAAAATTTTGTACCCAATTTGGGGTACCCTAAAATAAGGGGGCAGATGCTTCAAAGATTTCCTGTGCTGCGATCAGCTCTGCTTTATGGTAACAAATTATTCCCATTTATAAAAAATGTTTCAATGTGGTCAAATATGGCTGCATATGTGGCTTAGAAAGAAAAGTGGTCAAAGATGGCTTCATATTGGTGGTGGTGGGGGGGAGGAAACCGGCTCAAAGATGGCCGCAATTAAGACATTTGAAATGTCTGAAATTCAGATGCAAGAAGTGTCTAAAAATTTTCAGACATTTTAAAATGTCTGAAAAACGAACACTCTTGTTTCAGACACTTAAGTGTCTGAAATTCAGACACAAGAAGTGTCTGATAATTTTCAGACATTTTAAAACGTCTGAAAATTGAACACTGCGTTTCAGACACTTAAGTGTCTGAATTTCAGACATTTCAGTTTAGAGTGTACTTGTTTATTTTCGATGATTTTTCCATTTTTCATTATGCATTTGTAATTTTCTATTATACATTCTGACGACGACTCAGAAAATGAGTTGAAACATGTAAATAAAAAGTTTTTAATTTACTTTTAATGTGTTTTTATAACGTCTTTTAAGCAAATAAATATTTTAATATTATGATACTTTTAAATGGTTTCAACGTTATTTTTCACACTTAAATCTCGCTTCTAACATAGAAAATGTTATAAATCCCAAATACTCTTTCGTGATGACGCTTCGTGATTTTCATCTCTCTGAAAATCTGTTTAAAACATCAATTTTTTTATTTATACCCAGCCACTGGCAGAAATTTGAAAAATTCACAAAGCTTATTGTTTTAAAATATCAGTGTACAACTCTGGCAGAAAGACAAGATCTCTGTTTTACAATATTATGGAAAAGGTTTTCAAACAGAAAGAGAGGACAGACAAGAGATATCCCACGGCTTCTTTATGTTGATGACATTGACTGTGCCAGTCAGAAATAATATTTATCTTTGCATCCCATTAATAATAATTCAGCTCCCTCTCAAATTGATGTTTAGAGGATTATAGAATACTTTAAGAAATTTAGACTACGTTCTTGTTTCCCAAATAGTACCTGGCAAGTCCCCCCCCCTCCCCACACACACACACTTATTTTCAATTTGTTCATATATAAAATTTTCACTTTGAGCCACAGCCCGAAGCCTGGTATAAAAATCAAGCCCGGGCTCGTGATGCTCCGGATAAGCCCATCTGATCTATAGTTAAATCTCCATTTAGAGAGAGTTAAATGTAACCAGATACTCTAGCTAAATATCCATTCGTAGTTTCTTCACATAACTAGAGATCATGGGATTAAGATGCGTGCTGAAAAGGGGCTAGCCGTAAGAAAATTTTTAACGGGTTCATAAAACAATTTTGACTGACAAGAATGATGTCACTTATTCTTACTTTCTTATTTAACCGATGCTTTAAAAAAAAGAAGAAGAAATCCCCCTCAGAAACCTGCGATCAAAGCAAACTATATACCCATCTCATAAACAAATAATATAATAAAGTATTTTCTGTTATCCAGCTTTAGCTAAAGAGCAAAATATTTCATCCCGAGTAAATTTATCCATCTGATAATAGCTTCGTTCAACGTCGGTTTGTTCAAACACCATTTAGATAACTTTTCCATATAATTCCAGAAAAGATTAGAGGGTTAAGATGCATGCTACAAAGAGACTAGCCACGTAAAAACTTTCAATTGTTTAGTAAAATAATAACATCACATTTTTTTCCCTTTCATCTTTCATAGTTTCTTTTAAAAAATAAAAAAGAAGAAGTAGAAGAAAAAATCTTCAGAAACTTCAGGACCAAAATATAGAACTATCTTGCAGACAAATACTGCGATGAAATATTATCATGTTATTCAATATAAGTCAGAGCAAAATATTTTATCCAGAACTATTTTCTGAATCTTATAATTGTGTTTGTTCTATACTCACTTGTTCAAATCTAATTTTGAGACTTTCTTTTACAGATAAACATGAAAAAGGTGCCAAGTGGCTGGATAAGGCTAGATGTGCAATGAACTTCAAATATTTTGTAATATACTCTGAAATAAAAAATATTTTCCATTTTCTTTTACCTGAAATTCTTTCTAGTTGCTGTAGAAGAAAGGGATGAAACCATAAACGTATCCTGTAAGAATAAAATGTAACTAATTTTTGAAAATCTCAATTGCAATAATGCATCATTTATACCTAGACTAAATAGTTTTTTGTAAAATTCTAGTGCAACCAAATGTATACCATTTTCGTCACGAATAATACGATAAAATATGTTATTCCCATTCTTTGTCACTCTTCCCTAACATTTACCAATTATCGCAAATTTCTCGGTTCTTTGAAGTACTTTCCTTTAATACACTCTTGTGCAAATCTCATTCAGATGCCCTCAAAAGATAAAGAAAAATTAGGTGTCGGATACTTCATAAGATGTTGCCCGCGTGGAGAAGTCCCAATTGCTTCACAGAAGTCTCTTGACTAATTAGTATGAATGCCGTCACCTTGTTTCAATCAACTGCTCTCTTCATCTTCAGAAGAATGAATTGTTAAGCTCATTGAGAGAAAATATTATCGCCCGAAAGTCAATGAGTTTCTTATCTTTTTTGTGTTTTTAATGCTTTCTAACATTGTTAAAAAGTTTCATGAATTTTGTTTTGTCCGTCTGTTTATTCATGATTCAATATTCATAAAATTGCCCGGATAGTAACGATATTTAAATGTTTTGTTGAAAAGAGAAAACTCATATTTTCTTTTGAGAAAACTTTTTGTAACATTTATAGTTTTTTTAGATGGGCTCACAAAAAAATAATTGGAACAACTATCGTTCTTTGCTATTTTACATCCGCTCGGCCAGCAATTACACCCGTTTTTATACGCTGTTACAGTTTGACATTCATTCCAATGATGTTATACTTTATTTAAAACACAACTAAATCTTTGTCATTTTAATTGAAAAATTGTGCTTAATCTGAAGCTATTTGTTCGCCGCACTGTTGAATGTTTCCCTCTCGTGAGGTTAGTGCCAGTATCTGAGATTGGCTTCTCACGAATTGGTGAAGTCAAGACAAGTCAAGTCCAGTATAATTTGCTATTTATTTTAAACTCTTTTTGTCATTTATTCATTTTACTATTTAAATTTTAATTAGGCTAACAGATTTTTCTGAAAGGATGGAGGAAAATTATTTATAGCGAAAAATTTATTAAAAATCAAATTGAAAGAACAGCAATTTTTTTTAAATTAGAAAATAGCTGAATAAGTATAAAATTAAATTACGGTAAAACCCGTAAAAACGATTACTTTTGAAACAGAGAAACGTCCTTTTAAGCCAGATTTCACTCTTAGTGCTCGTAATTACTCCCTCTGTTAGGTTCATTAACTTTTTCGTTTAAGGTAATTCCTGCAAATTCCTATAAAGGATTTGCCGTACAATTATATTTATGTTAATTTAGAGTTGCTAAAAATATAAATTATCCTTTATGAATAAAAATGTGCGATTTCCTTTTATGGTTGAAAATTACAATTTTTGCGTAAAACATTTTCACAAGCACTCTCAATAGGGTCTATTCTCAGATAATGACAAAATTTGGCTTTAAAAAAAAATAAGGGAATAAACCCGGTTTGAGCTCGTACGGGTCGTTACATGTTTTAAATTCGTGATTTTTTTTATATTATATTATTTTACTTGTTGATTGATGAATGTTTTAATTTCAATATATCCCAGCAAAGAAAGAAATAGTGGGCCACCAGCTGGAAAAAAGATGGCAGCCAGCACTGCCATCAGCGATAAAGTGTAATGGTGCCATTACTTAAACCAGTACAAAAGTGTCCGTGCGGAATGCAGCTGGCCCATTAGTGATGGCCAACAGCAGGCCAGCATTGGTATGCCATCACATTACTTCAATCCGTCACTTTTCCTGCAGTGCTAGCACCTATCCTACTGCTATTCCTCTGCTGGCCCAGCACTTTCCCTTACAAAAATTTCTTATAGAATTCTATAAAAAAAACTTATATTATTATTGAATAATGGCCCGCTTTTCTATGAGCTAGTTTCACTAACAGCTATAGAAGTGTCTATAATAGAAATGTTTATAAAAATATTTGAACTTGCAGCTGTTTCCATGTGGTCACCCTCCCAAGTACTAACCGCGCTCGGTGCTATTTTGGTTTTTGTGATCGAATATCTTTCAGCGTATTCTACGAATGCTCGTTGTTTTCCAGCTCTCAATACACTATTTCAAGTTCGTTTCTTTTGTGATTTCCGTTCCCAATCATTAAACTTGTATACAAATTATTGTATTGTATAGAAATCCTATATATTTTCTACGTTGATTGATTCTCAACTGTGTAAATTAGGAAAACCGAAATCCTTTGTAACTTAGTAAAACCGTATTTAAGAAGAAACTAGTTGGATGTGCCAATCCCAAAACTTTCTTCTATCTCATGTCAATATTTCATTATAATTAGTTTTATTAGTATTTTTATTAGAATTAAGCATAACTTCATGCACTTTTCGATGATACAATATTGAAAATTACACAAAAATCGCAATTACAGCGCCCCCTTCCGGCGAAATTTTTCCAAATTCAGTGAGGATCTTCTTCCCATGGCTAAAAACATACACAAAAATGTGGTGCAATTCTATGCATAACTTCATACACTTTTCGATGGTACAATATTCAAAATGCACAAAAATCGTTATTACAGCGCGCCACCTACCGGCGGATTTTTTCCAAATTCAGGGAGGACCTTCTTGCCATGGCCAAAAACATTACACAAAACATTTGGTTCAATTCTATGCATAATTTCATTCACTTTTCGATGGTACAATATTCAAAATGCACAAAAATCGCTATTACAGCGCCCCCTACCGGCGGATTTTTTCAAAATTAATGGAAGGCCTGCGTGTCATAGCCAAAAACTTTTTAAAAAATTTGGTTCAATTCTATGCATAACTTCACACAATTTTTGATGGTGCAATGGCGACACACGGACAGACAGACAGACATTTTGTATAAACATGTTTTTTCGTGATCTCTGACCTCTAAAACGTGTAAATCCGTCGAAAACCGGAAGTCGAAAAAAATTTCGATTACAATACTTTCTTCTATTGAAGATAGAAGAAAGCAAAAAAAGTGCGTTGAAGTTGAAATAAAGAATTTATTTATGTATTCATTTACTTATTTATTTTGTTGGTGGGAGTTGTGCTATATTATTTATAGTTTCAAAAAACGAAAAAAAAAAAAAAAAAAGCTTGACAGCTTAAATTGTGTTAAGATATTCATTTCAGATTTGTGTTCAAATTCATTAATCTGCCGCGGGGTGATAAAAATAACTCTTATTTTAATATAGACTTGACAAAATATTAAAAGTCTAATAAATTATTATTTGTTAGACTTGAAACGTAATTCTTTAAATATTTTTACACTTCAAATTAAAATATTGAATAAAAATTAGAAAAAATGATTTTTTTTTTTTACTTAGATGAATTGCGCAACCTAGCGTAAGGGTTTCCAGCAATAATACTGCAAAACTTCGTGCACTTCTATGGTGTGGTGAGCCAGTGCAAGAGATAAAACGGAGGCCCATCAGAAATTTATCTGATGATTTCTAACAGCAAAGTTGACTGAAGCTGTCCAGCAGTGGTCATACAGTGGAAGACCATTAGCCAGCACTTCTCCATCATTGCCAGCACCTATCTTACTGCTGGCCAGCAATTTCTTCTTTGCTGGGATAATACGTGAATTATCACATTGCTAATGAAGCGTAGAACCAACAATAATATGAAAAATGTCCAAGCCGGGAATCGAACTTGGAACCCTTAGAATAGTGCTCCAAGAGCTCTACCATTTAACCCTTAAATGCCTGATTTTCAAAAATCATTGTAATAATGTTTTTCGGCTTTCATTTTTTAGATAGATTTCGTATGAAATACTACCTATTGGGATCGTTCCTATGTTGGAATTTCTGAAACATTTTTGCAGATCTACACCGATCATGACCCCTAGAACCCAAAACCACCCTCAGTAAAAAACTTTTATATCTATCTATCTATCTATCTATCTATATCTATATATATATATATATATCACTTTCTTCTGGACACGATAACTTTCCTAATTCTGCACCAATCTCTTCCAAACTGATACATAAAATCAAAGGGCATAAAATCTCGTTCAAGTTCGTTAATGGGCAAAATCGGACCAAGGGGGTGGAAATAGGGAGGGGTTTTGTGAAAACCGAAACCCTCCATAACTTCTTAATTTTTGTACATATCAAATCAGTTTAAAGTTTTTATTACTTCTAAAAATAGGGCCAAAATTTTATGTATCACAGATTTTTGATAAAGTTAAAAATGGGCTCAAGGGGCGCAAAAAATAGGGTTTTGGGGAGAAAAAAATTCGCAACTTCGTCAATTCTCAAGATATCAATTCCAATTAATTTTATTCTAAATCTCCTTAATATTATCTACAACTTTTATATTCACAAGTTTTTGATAGGACCAATTCGTACCGCAAAAAAAAAATAAAAAATAAAAATAAAAACGAAAACAAAAAGGGGGATTGAAGAAGTAAAAAATCCATAACTCCGTCAATTCAAAAGATATAAAATCCCCATGAATTTATCATATATCTTCTTAATATTGTCTACAACATCTAGATAGACAAGTTTTGGATAGGACCAATTCTTACAGAAAAAACAAATTAAAAATACATAGCGGTTGAAGAAAAAAATCATCTTAGTAAGGGTGTATTCAAATCGAAACTGCGTATTTTCTGAAACATTCTACTATTCATTTTTGCTCTCAAACGCATCCATTTGCTAGATTCTCTTATTCAGAAACTATATAATGTACAGTAATGATCGATTTTTTGATAGAGGCAGAATATATTTCAAAAAATGCTGTTAAAGTGGGCATTTTGAACCGAATTTCCCAAAGCGGATTGTATTGGAAAAATCATTGCATTAAGGATGCACTCAAATCCAAACTGCTTATTTTCTGACTCATTTTTAAATTCATTTTTGCTCTCAAACGCATTTAATTGGTAGATTCGCTTATTCAGAAACTATATAATGTACCGCAATGATCGATTTTTTGATAGAGGCAGAATATATTTCAAAAAATGATGTTAAAGTGGGCATTTTGAATGGAATTTCCCGAAGCAATTGTGTTATCACTTTCTTCTGGACACGATAACTTCCGCAATTCTGCACAAATCTCTTCCAAACTGATACATAAAATCAAGGGACATAAAACCTCGGTCAAGTTCATTAATGGGCAAAAGCGGACAAAGGGTATGGAAATAAGGAGGGGTTTTGTGAAAACCGAAAAAACCCCATAACTTCTTAATTTTTGTACATATCAAATCAGTTTAAAGTTTTTATTACTTTTAAAAATAGCGCCAAAAATTCATGCATCACAGATTTTTGATAAAATTTAAAATAGGCTCAAGGGGCGCAAAAAATAGGGTTTTTGGGAGAAAAAAAATTCCTTAATTCGTCAATTCTCAAGATATCAAACCCTATTAATTTTATTATACATCTCCTTAATATTATCTACAACTTTTACATTCACAAGTTTTTGACAGGACCAATTCGTACCGCAAAAAAAAAAAAAAAAATTAAAAACGAAAACAAAAAAGGGGAGTTGAAGAAGAAAAATTTTCATAACTCCGCCATTTCACAAGATATAAAATCTCCATGAATTTATCATATATCTTCTTAATATTGTCTTCAACATTTATATAGACAAGTTTTTGATAGGGCCAATTCCTACAGCAAAAACAAATTAAAAATACATAGCGGTTGAAGAATCTTATTAAGGGTGCATTCAAATCCAAACTGTCTATTTTCTTACTCATTTTTAAATTCATTTTTGCTCTCAAACGCATCCAATTGCTAGATTCTCTTATTCAGAAACTATATAATGTACAGTAATGATCGATTTTTTGATAGAGGCAGAATATATTTTAAAAAAATGATATCAAAATGGGCATTTTGAACAGAACTTCCCGAAGCGATTGTGTTAGAAACGAAAAATATTGCCCTTCTGAGAAAATAATTGTTTATTAATCAAGTTTTAATTAATTGAAAGAAAAATAAAAACACAGGTCGCTTATAAATCTTTTCAAAAATCACGTCAGCATGTTTCATATATATATATTTTTTTTTATTAAAAATGAATCTGAAAATGTGCCAGAAAATTTCGAGTTGTTGAGTATGGAAAAATATATTTTTTAATATCGCCTTAACATGATTCTGATAAAACCAGCTATTTTATAAAAAGGAAATAAAAACTCGTCAAAAGCAGACAGATAAAACTGTTAAAGTGGATTTATATCTAATAATGATTTAGTTTTTGTTGGTGAAATTAGTATACTTAACTTCGAAATCTACCTCTGCCTGTAGGCCGGGCCGGCAGGGATTTTTAAATAAGTCATGGGAAAAATACTTTAAAAAATCATATTTTGTTTTAAGTATGATTTACGGCAAAAAACAGTTTGTTACTAATCGGCAATACTGGTCTTTAATTGAAAAAATAATTTTCCTTGATAAAATTCTGTAATATTAAACGCACAAGAATTTTAGGAACTATAATAAGAAATAAATTTTACTTGCTCACTGCAGAACAAAATCGGGTATTTCGCAAGCTTCCAAACAAAACAAAAAGAAAAAGTAGCAACAATTGAAAAAATAAATCTATCTTTATTCTTAAACAGTACAAGTGTTGCCATCTACATGTTGAAAATCGATTTAATAATATTTTCAGAATGTATTTTATTGGCAATATTAAACATTATAGCTTCAATATTATTCTAATAGTATTTTAGAGCCTAAATTGGGTACGTTGCCGAAAAGCAACACCCGGCATTTAAGGGTTAAGCTACGAGGACGATGTCCGGCTTAGCATTTCTCACATATTTTGGTAAGGCTGCAACTGCAGCACAAGTTGGAATAGTAATAGCTTTTCGAGCGTAATTTCACTGCTGAAAATTAATTGAAAAATTAATTAAAATTTATATATGTTTTAATTTCGTTATGGAATATAAGCAAATGATAGACTATTTATATGTAACTTCAAATGTATTTACCTTTCCTAATCATTTGCACGCAACAGAAACAGATTTGAAAAAAATCATGCTTGAAAATTATTTTAAAAACAATAAAAATTGAGTAGATTACGATACAGGTTTCAAACAAATTGCATTTGAAAGTACACTTTATTCTCTATTCGACGGTGTAAAAATTGAAAATGTGCGGTATTTAGAAGTTTTTAAAAATGCAATAAAAGTTAAATTTAATCGTCTGCTGTTGCCTCCGTCAAAATGACGTCAGATAAGTTTGTCCTTTATAATATAGATAATAATAAATTTTATTATTTTTAATTCTTGATTTTTAACTTAAAATAATTCTTTTAATAAAAAGAGGGAAAGTTTGGACAAGGAAGAATAATGAATTTTTAAAAATGCTTAAAATTATCATAACTATGTAAGTACCTGAAACGTTATTACCATAACTTTTAAACGCCTTGCTAATAAAAATTTTAACGTTATGTCTATTTTAGAGATAAACTATAACAACTGAATTACATTAGATGTAAATTTCCAACTGGGCGATAAATGTCCGGACCAGTATTCGAACCCGGGACCTCCTGGCTGAAGCCGACAGTGCTCTGCCATCTGAGCTATCCCGGACGATTCTGGTCGAACTTTTTCACCCAGCTAACATTGAAGATTACAGCATCTGGTCTGAAACCTGGTTCAGCTCAACAGAATAAATCTCAGGTAATGGAACTCCAGCAATCGCTGGATACGAAATTACAGTAGATTCATTATCACACAATTATTCTAATTGGTAAACAAATCACATTAGATGTAAATTTCCAACTGGTCGAAAAATGTCCGGACCAGGATTCGAACCCGCGACCTCCTGGCTGAAGCCGCCAGTGCTCTGTAATTAATCTAGTATAACAACTGAATACTTATGGTATACTTAGTCTAAAATTTTTTTGAATATTTTTCAACATAAATTGAAGAGTGTTTATGAATTCGGTTCGTCCGTCTGCCGTCTGTCCTTACTCTACGAAAATATTCTCGGTTTGCCATCCAATTGATTTATGCTATTGAAGTTCACTGTTATTTATAAAATGTACTAGGTTGAGCAAAAAGTTCTGGGAAATTTGTGAAAGTTGCGTTGATATGCGCAAATTAACAACAAAAGCAACGAGGACTATTCTTCAAAGTAGAAACAATCATTGTCCACGATTTTCTGGCATTGTTCTGCCATATTTCTGATTTGCTGGAAGTACAATGGCGGCTCCTTGGAATCGAAAAACTCTTGACATGCTTCTTTCACAGCAGATACCAAGTCACTTTCATCCAAAAGAGATGGCCGATCAGAACGAGGCATGTCTTCGAGATTAAAATTGCCTTCTTCGAATCGCTTAAACCATCTGCCCACAGTCGATTTTGTTGCCGTACCAACACTTTCACCATCATTAATCTCATCGACGGCTTTCAGAATCGTTAGGCCTTTTCTGCAATAATGCCGGATCAACAAAAGCAAATCATATTGTTCAATTGGCATTTTGGAGCCGAAATTCCTGAACTCCTATAGATATACCACTAGTACTCCTATATATGATACAAATTCTGGTAACTATTAGATTAAAAATTTCCCAGAACTTTTTGCTCAATCTAATATAATTTCTAACTCCATCAGTGTTTGTTAGGGTAACAATCAAACAAGTAATGACATTTGTCGGACACACCAAGTATTTTTACAGCAACGTACAAAAGAAAGATTATTTGAAGTATGTTGGAACGCTTTGTGACCAACTTGAGATACAACCAATAATAAAGTATAAAAGGGACACACATTATTATTTTTTTTACTATATATGGAAGAAGCAGTGTTTATCTGAACTAGAGTCCTCCAAGGGCCGGATTATACCCGATCTGAAAATTGTATTTCAAGTCAATCCGAAACCCGACACAAAAAAAAAAAACTCATCACAAAAAAAAAAAAAAAAAACTAATCAACCCAAAACCCAAATTGAACCCGAAATGGGTAAAAATGAATTCATATTTTAATACAACTATGAAAAAACAGTATATATAATGATATCTCAAACATCAATTTTATCTTTTACTTTGAAAAATGAATATATGCTCATTAATATTCAAATATATAATTTTCTTAAATAAAAAAAAAATATTCTAGACTTTTTTTTAAAATTTGAATCAGTTCAGTTTGAACCCAATCCACAAGAGTCAAATTCGAACACGGAACCGACCCAAGCCCAACACGCAAACAAAATATTTGCGTTAACCCGACTCGACCCGAACCCCTGGATTGGATAAGGTTCGGGTAAAATTAGGTTATACGACCTGGTGCAGGAATATAATCTGAACTAACAAGGAAGAGCACTATACGGGCATACTCCGAAAAATCTGAGAAAAATATGGAATGGTCTACTCATGAGGATAGATATGTTTATTTAAAAAATTTCGGCGGAAACTCGATAGAGCGTTCGTAAAAAAATAATGATCATTTCGATATTTGGCGATTTATCACTGGTTGGCGATGGAATAAAATTTCAAAAAACATTTTTATGTCAAATACTCTTTAAGATAAAAATGTTTCATATTGAATTTATTTAAATAAATTTAATGTAAATAACTTTTTTTTCAGTTTTAGTTTAAATTAATTATAGTTTTGACATATATATATATATATATTATAATGAAAGTTAACTATCAAATTTTATGAATTAAAACAAAATTTAAATTCATTAAAATTGTTTCAATCTTAAAATTAAATCCGATTGAGCACAGTCGGTTCAATTTTGTTGCTATGGAAACAACGATTTCTTTGATATTGAAATGAATAACTGCAGCATTCTTCTTCTTGCCTTTATTTTGGAATACGCTTAAATATATTAAAATATTTCTTATGTATGAAATTGTTTTTAATGTAACAAATTAAATAACAAGCAACATAAATATGTAATACAAAAAATGTATTTATTGTTTAAGTCTCTCTCATTGTTTAAGTTTAACCCCTTGAGGGGCAGTGAGACAAAATGTATCCCACCTAATTTAAACAAGATTCTCACCAGAAAATTTTAACTAAATTTTATATCGTTAACTTTGGAGGAAAATCGTTTAAAAATTGCTTTTCTTTATTTAAAAGTAAAATGTTTCGATTATTCCGGTGAGAATTCAATATTTAGAGACATTTTTGCTTGCCCCTCAAGGGGTTAAATTCATTAAATAATATTTACACGCATTCTAAAAATCAATTAACAAGCAATTTTCAGGTGCATTAAAATCGTTTGCTTTTGGCGAGGAAAAGTACTGCTCGCCAAATCGCGTGACGCTTTCGTCTTTTCTCGCCAAATACTCGAAAGTATTTTATTTTTTTACAAACATTCTACTGTAATTCCGCCGCTAAATTTGATTTATCCTTTATTACATACATAAGTAGTTTAATTAGTATTTTTTCCAAAATATTCTGAATATGCCCGGTAAAGAGACATTCCTTGTAAGTGTCAGAACTGTAAGGAGTGATAATGCATGTAATGGCAAAAATGATTTTTGTATAAGAATTCAGGGTTTCAATCTACTTGTTCCACCACAGTATGCCTCACTCCAAACTTAACCTGGATTTTTGTTCATAAATGAAAGGAAAATAAAGATACTTTTAGCAAACTCGTTAATATAGTTTGCTTTGTGTAAAATGTGGTGAAATCACAGGAAATGCCAGAAATGGTCATCTCATAATCCACACCAAAACAACACTAAACTAGATGTTTCATAATTCGAAAAGTAGCTGACAGTGTATATATGACTACATATATGTGGTCTGAGCTTGAGTGTGACTGACCGAAGTACAGTGCAGTTCTTTTCACGTCATGATATTTCACAGAAAACAAAGATTTTAAATATCACCTTTATTTTTATAGTTATATACGAAAGTACCAGCTCGGTTTTCTAATACACATGTTGTACTTTTTGATTGGATAAGTGCGGATTGTAACCTTGGGATTCTTATACAAAAATCATTTGTGTTGTCATACATTATGAACATGTACACTTCTGGCCGCCATATATGGTATGCCTGAGTAAAAAAAAAAAATCACTTATGCATTACCTTCAGATACAGCCAGATTTTTGTTTCAGTGTCTGATATTAGGACTTCTGATTAATTCTTTGTGCAGAACAAATAACCCTCGCAATTTTGTGATGCTAATTTCATTGAAACTATTATTACACCCTTGCATAATAAAATATGAGTATACTCCTCTTACTTATTTGTGACATTTGCGAACTGCAGAAAGATTACGAAGAGGAAATCGCAAAGAGCCAACGCTTTGCAAATCTTCTTCCAAGCCAGCTAATCTTTGAAGTGGAACAAAAAGCACGTAATCCTTTTCAGTTCGCAAACATTGGGGAGACCTAATCTTGAAGAAAGAGGAAGCTACGATAGAATTACATGAGCAGAAAATTTAATATTACATTCTGGGGAGGGAGGAATTCGTTTCAATATATATATATCGGCTTTTTCGAAGTTCATGTTCTAAACTGTCTTTATCTTTACAAAATAATTGTGGTGATACTATCCCTCAAAACGAATCATATAGAAAACAGGGTCACAAATCACTTATTCTGTCAAAAATACTACATGCCGAACCCGGATTTTAGCTCATAACTTTCACTAGTCGGACGTTCACTAGTCGGTGCCAATCCCAAAACTTTCTTCTTTCTCATGCATGTAAATATTTCCAAAAGTTCTTAATCCTTCAGCGTTATTCAATACTACACCAACATTGATTAAGTTTCTGCTTCATTTTATTAATCGGAATAAAAAGAAGTTAATCTCAATCCTAATATTTAATAAAATAAATATTTTCGTAATTTTTTTGTACACCAACTGCTTCAGAGTCTTCGGGTTAGCTGGATGCGAATTTCCAGTCGTTGCATGTATAGCCGATGTAAAACAGAAATATGAAAAATCGAGAAAAATTGCTGTTACAGCGCCACCTTCCGGCGGATTATCCGGCGAATTCACGTCGGACCTGCTGGTCTTAGCCAAAAACATAAATATGAAAGTTGGTTCAATTCTTTGCATAACTTCAGACACTTTTCGATGGTACAATAATGAAAATGGTACAAAAATCACTATTACAGCGCTTCTTTCGGCGAAATATTTCCAAATTCAAGAAGGACCTGCTGGCCATAGCCAAAAACATACACAAAAAATTTGGTTCAATTCTATGCATAACATCATACAGTTTTCGATAGTACAATAATAAAAATGGCACAATAATTGCTATTACAGCGTCCCCTTCCGGCGAAATATTTCCAAATTAAAGGAGAACCTGCTGGCCACAGCCAAAAACATACACGAAAAATTTTATTCAATTCTATGCATAACTTCATACATTTTTCAATGGTACAAAGCGGACACATGGGCAGACGGACAGACAGACATTTTGTATAAACATGTTTTTGGGGATCTCTGACCCCCTAAAACATGTAAATCCGTCGAAAACCGGAAGTCGAAAAAAATCTCGATTACAATACTTTCTTCTTTAGAAGGAAGAAAGTAAAAATATTAAAGATAACGTATCAAAATTTTTAAGAGACTAAATTTGTTTTGTCTGGAATGTGGTGGGAAGTGGTCGAAGTGCATTGCAATTCAGTCAGAGCGTATTAATCTACATTATGAATTATGAATCGGCTTTTTTAGTGTCGTACGGCGCGAATGGGGATCATTTCTATTTTCTCTCGTAATATCAACACGATTCACGCAAAGCAAAGTTATTATAGGAGACATATCGTTGCAATATCTTTATTTTGAGAATTGTGTATAGATTCGAACGTTATTCGTATTACCATTGAAAAAGCTTTGCAACTATACTATAATATATTAATGATATTATTTATTCTTATTCTGAATAAAAACTTCCGATACCAATATCTTAAAGGGGAATTGAAATATAAGATAAAATAGAGGACGATTTACAATAAATCAAAAGTTTGTAAATCTTTTTGTAGACCAGATAATCTCCAGAACAGTACAAGAAGCACGTAATCCATCTAAATTTAATGTAATGAGGGCGAGAGAGAGAGAGTCTTATTTGTGGAGTGGATCTGTGTTTAAGGGAAATGATTCTTATACACAGCAGAAGCTTCCTGAAATAAGTATTTGATATAATATTAAAAAGAAATTACAGAAAAGGAATAATTCTGGAATATCAATGCATGTGATCATATTTTGCTTTACAAATCGTAAAATTTAAATTTCTTGATACTGTCTCATAATACCAACATGAAAGCAATGAAACTATGAATAAAATCATCATACCAACAGGATTTGAGATAATGCTGCGCTGCTGCTTGTTTGTTCATTTAAACATTTAAACACATTAGTTACAAATTTATTTTTATTTTTTTTATTTTATTTTTTTATTTATCGTGTGTGTGTGTGTGTGTGTAATCTCGAAATATGTTTTACAAATTGTAATATAGTAAAAATTATTTTATTTGAATGGGGAGAACTTTATCCCAATGAGCCTTTTCATTTTCATCGTGGCAAAATATTGCATTTATTGAAAATACTTTGGATGAAATATGTACCAATATAGGTTAAATATAAACTTTGTATTTGAAGAATATCACCTTATGCTAGGTTTCGGACTACACAAAAAAGATATTCTGCTTGTGTAACAGCATGGTTTCTACATTTTTTTTGTCATTTTATTATTCCTGGTCACACTTCGAAGCGAAAATTACTCAACAAACTCCAGGGAACTCCGCCCCCCCCCCCTACCACATTCATTGGGATACTTTATCGCAGGCGTTTGCAGTGTCATCTGCATCATTATGAAAGAGCAATTAGACAGGAATACAAAATTTAAGAATCAAACAACATTGAAAACATCAGAAATGAAATGGTGAAATATTCATTTCCAATGTTGCAGCTGTATTGGGAAAATGGTGGGCCTCATGTGTTTTCGAAATGCTTCATTCCGCTATTTCCAATATTGTCCAATGCCAATATATAGCTAATATTAGCCAAGTGAGGAAAAAAAAACATTCGCCTAATATTATTTTGTTACTAGGGTTATTATTCAATCATTATATCACAGATGATAAGATATTAGATAACAATATTTTCATTCTCTTACATATTCAAAAATACGTCAAACTAAAAAAAAAAAAAAAAAAAAAAAAAGAAAGAAAGAAAGAAGAAGAAGGAGATAAGAAGAATTCATGCACTTAACATTCATTTTTACAACTTCTTTGGTTTCCAAAACATAAATACCATATTTTACATCCTATTTCAAATCTATTACATTCAAACATCCAACTGACAGCAAATCAGGTACTAAGATCTTTATCCTTTTCCTCGAATCTTATCAGATATCCGAACTTAGTACGAAAAAGATGAAATTGTATGGAAAGAAGACCTAGACCTTCGGCAGCATTTTACTAATCTTTTTGAATACAAGCCAAGAAACTGAATAGTCTCAGAGTTCGTTACACTCATCATATGACATCATACGAATTTTGACATTTTCTTCAACCATGTTGATGAAGATAATGACAATGACAATTTGTACTGGTTGTATTTTGTGCCTGTAAATGAATAATTATTTAACTTATATTAACATAGGATATCTATACATTTTTATGATAAGATAGTACGAAAGAAAAATGAAATTTTTAGTACAATTTATTTAGCATGAAATAATATAAAATTGTGAATAATTATAATAGTTAAATAAATATCATAGCTAAACTTAAAGACCGGTGAGGGAAATTTTTGGACCTTTTTTTTTCTTTCTTTTTTTTAGCTCGTTAAATTAATTTTTATATGTTAAATTCTTATTTAAGAACTACTCGCTTTTTTATATTTTATAATTTTTAGGTATCACAACCCTTTATGATTGAGTGACTTGACAGAAAGGTCACAAAATTCAATAAATTCTACCCGAGCGATGATCGTTCATTCTGTATTAAAGGAATAATTGCATGTTAACCCATTAAGGACCGCACCTTTTATACGTGACAGAGATGAGATAAAATTTTATTTCATACATATTGATGACTAATTAAGAGAAAAAAAAGCGATACTACAATTTATTTTTATGTGGGATAAACGCAACGTCACACAGTGGAGTATTTGACCCAAAAACCTGGCCAAAAATGCAAAAATTAAAAGTTCATCAACAAATGTAAAAATCATATTTTTTAATAGCTGAAAAATTGGCTCGTCGATCGATGTCAGTTTAAGGAACCTGAGCCATATACTGTGGCTACAGGCCTCAGTTGAAGAGGAAACTT
The DNA here is from genome assembly GCA_963932465.1 of Maratus speciosus. Classification (NCBI taxonomy): domain Eukaryota; kingdom Metazoa; phylum Arthropoda; class Arachnida; order Araneae; family Salticidae; genus Maratus; species Maratus speciosus. Next base: position 325,927,361 of record OZ010795.1, on the reverse strand, counting down.
TTTTGAAAGAAGACATGATTTTTTGTTGCTTTTTGGCATTGTTGTTACTTTTAAATGTAATTTTTTTGTGGCTGAATGAATTGTTGAACTGAAATCGAATAACGCTTACGTGTTTAAGAAAGGTCAGAGCTTAGTGTTAAACTATGTGTTAAATTAATTAGTTTAGATTTTAATATAACAAAAAGCATTAAATTTGTAAAAGGAGTATTTTTAAAGCATTTTTGGCTCTAGTTTAAACATATCGAAAGCTTTTTAAAAGTGTGCCGGGCTTTGCCGGGCCCTTTTTGAACTATAGTCGTATTGTTTATAGTTCTGAATGCCAATTTCACACAAAAAAAATGTTCCGCATATTGTTGCCATTTTTTATATAATTATTTTTCGGGGGACTACTTAAATCCAATTTTTTGCGGTAACCGAATTGAAGAGATAAAACTATATTTTTACTATCGTATTGCAGGTGTTTAGCTTACAGGATATTGCCTGAGAGCTTTTGCCCCTACAGATCCTGTATGCATGCATGTACGTACATACGTACGCAATTCGATACCTCTTGATAGATATCAGATCGGCTTCAAATTGTAAATACTTATTTACTGAAAAAAGTAATCCCCAATTAGTTTCGGGGGCTCATAGATAGGAAATTAGAGGAGAAAGGAGGGAATTGAAGAAGTCTGGAGTAGACTCAGAAATGATTAAAAGGTTGTAAGTAATATTGGAAGTCGTAACAAGTGGGCATCGCATTGACGGAAAAAAGTTCCAAACATCTGCTGATGACACAGCAAACCTGTATGTGAACCTTTCCAACTGGTACCCCATGATTCCAACAATGCACAAAGTTTTGATTCAAGGTGGCACTGCAATTGAGAAAGCAGTCGTACCCATTGGCCATCGGTCAGAAGAAGCTGCCGAGGTCAGAAACAAACACTTTAGACAGTAGCGTACAAAGTACCCAAGAAAGTGCAATAGAGAAGTTCGCAATAGAGAAGTTTGCAATAGCGATGTTCCAAATTGGCTTCTTTTAAGCAGTGACACTTTTATAAACTGCTGTAGCCGAAGACCAAGAGAAAAGAGTAAGCCATAAGTAGCGAGACCCTACAATTTCTACTTTCATCTAGGTCTGATGGTAGTCCTGACAAAAACCAAGAAGAGTGTGATGAAGAAGATGAAAAACAGAGTTCTGAAGAATCAGATTGAAACTGGTAATCTATTAAATACACTGAAAAACTAGCATCTCTATACTGTAGAGACTCCACTTTATTAAATGTATTATTAAATGTAACTTTATCAAATGCAAATAATCTTTATTAAATGTAATTTAAATGTAATAATTATTATTAAAGCAAATTAAATGTAAATAATAAATTTTATAGATAATACAATTAAATACATTTAATTAAACATTACTAGTAAATAAAACAATCTATCAACAATTACTTTTCTTTTATAAACAGTAAACATCTAAGGCTGCTAGTCACTCAATTTTCAAACTCCCTTCGGTAATGTTAAGTCTGTGGGCATGTGATGTATTCGTATTTTTAAAATATCTACTTAGTAAATTAATATTTTAACCTCTTTTTTCTTTGTGCTCTTCTTAAATGATGTCGCTTTTTTTTTCTTAGTTGTCAAAATATTTATAAAATGTATACTTATTATTATGTAAAGTGTTAAAATCTTACTTACACTTCGTCAGCTTTTAAGATATAAAATATTAAACTAAGCTATGGATTTGTATGTATATTACATAGCATGCTAAAAGTTAGTTCAGTGAAATGCATAGCACAGTTAAAATTTTCCATTCAGCCATTTCCGTGAATAAACGGATGTGTGCTTGAGAACTTTTGTGCAGCCATGTGTATGATCTATAGAATGTATCCACACCAAGTAATATTTAAAAAAGATAGTTCAATTTAGAAACGCATATCACAACTACAAGCGCACTTCCAGCAATTATTGGTCATAGACTTCAATAGTTAAATTTATTCTTCAGCCAAATACTTTTGTGTGTCCCTGTAAATTAACGATATATTCTATGAACACCATATTCTACAATAAGTGCCTTAGTACACCTCATTGATGTATATAAATTTCAGTACGTTTAAAATAGTGTGATATCATTAAAATACAGAGCAAAAGATTTTCCCCATAGACCATAATGTAAGAGAATTCTTTTGGGTGTCTCTGTAAATGAATCGTAAATGCTATAGACTTCATTTACAATACCAAACATGCCATAGTGATACCCAATATCTAAGAATTTCAAGGCAATCGGACTATATTTACATAGAAAAATATTTTTGGCCAGTATTTCGGGTCAAATACTCCACTGTGCGTCAGTACAAATCAACTACATTTTTGCCTTATGAAAATCTTTGAAGCATTTATTGCCTAGCGGTACATTGCATTTACAATAAATGACTGTAGTTTGACTGCTACAATATTCGTATCTTGAATTCCTGAATTTTATTTCATTCTTTATAGTGCATCTAATGAACATAATCCGAAATTTATCAATAAAACTTTTCAAAAGATTCTGTACTGTTCATTCATATTTCTATTTTTTTACATCTCGAATCAATTAACAGTTTTTTCCCCTTAAAAATAAAAGCCATATATACAATATACGTATAGTATATTTGTTAAAAAAAAATATTCACAATAAAATTTTAAAAAATCACAAACATAATGTTGCGATAACGCAACGTCAGTCTTTAATGGGTTAAAATATCGTAGCTAATAAGCTACCTTATAATAATTATAAGTATGTAGTTATTATAGTTATAATATTTATGACTAAGTGTGATATTTTAGTAGAAAACAGATGAAATAGTGTATAAAAAAAGACCTAGACCTTCAGTAACATTTATCTATTTTTTTTTAAATAGAAGCCCAGAAAATGAAGCGTCTCACAGTTTATTCATCTTATGACGAAATAAATAATTTTTACATTTTTTGTAACGATTGTAGTTAAAGACATGACGAAGACCATTTGTACTAGTTGATTTTTTTTATTATTTGTGACACGCTATTTAAATAACATTTCACTGACTTATTGCCAGCTGATGGGATTAAAAACATCTCATCATCAAAACGAGGAATATTATTCCTAAATACTAAAACTATGGACTAAAAAGCAACACAGAACAATCTGAATTAAATTTAGGGCAGACCACCATGAATTAAATTTATGGCAGATCCCTATGAATTGAATTGGAATGATGAATGGCCCGATACTTGAATTTATGGCCGAATGGCTAAGCATTTATGACACTGTACCGATAAAAGGATGTTTCCCAGGACATGCATCCGACGAAAGAAATAAAAATAAACAAGTACAACCCAAAAAGGAAACATAATGTTCTGGGAGAAGGAGAGTCACATAGTCACATGTTCCAATCACGGACAGCTAATTTATCTGATCCAGCATAAATTCGAAATATAAGGTTAATTTAGATAAACATCAGGTACGATCACAAATTATTTAATAAATAATTTAATATTTTCATAGTTAGCTAAATTGATGCACAAAGGCATTGGTGTGGTGATATAGACTTAGGGATTTATGAGAGCTGGTGAAATATATACATTTTTTTAGGACTGCAAAAATCTTTCCATCACCAGCCTATAAATAATATGGGTTAGGGGCCTGCGAAAGTGTTCACATAATTCGGTAAAAATCAGTGAAATTGGACTCGACCTGGTCCGACTTAACTTAATTTCTACAGATGCAAATTTTATCACTTTTCAGATTCTTACTTCCGAAAGCGATAGAATATGGAATAATAATACCAATAAAAAGAAAATAATTTTAAAGAAAATAATTTAATCGGACGATTTTTGAAGAAAGTAAATTTAACACTAGCATATGAAAAATTTCACCCACTTCTAACTGTATGAAAATTAAAAATCACAAACTATGTACTTTTCCAATCTGATTTCACAGAAGAAACTCAAATTCAGTGTCAAAAGTGGGTATTACAATTTGAAAAATTAAAGTTGGTACGATTTTTAATATATAGACGAATCCTATTTCAATAATTGCATTCATTTCCGATATAAAACACATTCCGATTCTAATGACAACTTTGTTGTTATTTTATTGTTAATGATGTGGAAATAAAAACGAGTGTATCCTTCTTATTTTATTTGTATTTATTTTTATTTTATTGACACCGACTGTACATTGAGTTATTGAAGAAAAACTTAGAAAGGAGTCGCATAATTAAATTTCTCAGCATGTAAATGAAACTGACAAAGTATCTGTGCAACAATATAGAAAGCAAAAAGGTAAAATTGCAATTTTAAAAAATGCAATTAAACTAAGAGCTGAATGGAATATTTTCAAACAGCGATTCACAAACATTCTCTGTGGTGACAAAATCGATATCTTGAATTAGATCTCCAGTATAAAATGCGATACTAAAAAAGTATTTTCCATTGAAGACATTACAAAAAGGCAATTTTGTAATAATTACATAACGGAAAGATAAATTAGTGTCAAAAGAAGATCTAGACCTTCACCAATCTTTTTGAATACAAGCCAAGAAACTGAATAGTTTCATAATTCGTCACTCTCATAATAGAACGTCATATGCGTTTTGACATGTTCCCCCACTATTGTTATTAATGAAGATCATGATGAAGACGATTTGTAGTGATTGTATTTTTTGGCTGTTTATGACATATTCTTTAAATTATATTAACAGAACATAGTTACATAGACATATGATACATGTAGAACATAGTTATACTTTTATGCTTGTCTCAGGAAGTCTCTTTAATCTTCAAAATTTAAATTTTTGATATGTTAAACTCCTACTTTTCTGAACATTTTGGTCTTATTATTTTCTTGAAATTCCCATTATAGCAGAAGTTATGGCTTTTATAATTATACCCACTTAGAGCTGAAACAGCGTTTCTGAAACTTTGAAGTCGTTTTTCTCAAAATGACATTTTTGGCATAACGCGCAGGATATCTCAAAAACTTCCCTATATTTTTTCACGAAATTTTTAAAAGTTATGTTTCATGTTTGTCTGCATAAACAGAACCTAAAATTTAATTTTTAATTAAAAAAAAAATCTTTTTAGGTAGTTATACTGTTGAAATTTTCAAAGTATTATATTAGCTAACTGTAGCTTTGTATTAAAAATATAAAAATGCTTTAAATACTAATTTATTTAGGTTCAGTGTAATTATTGCAAACTGAAGTACAATTAGGCACCAAAATTTTTATTCTAGATACAAAATTTATTTTGCAATCCTGCGCGTAAGCTGTCAAGATAATTTTATGCTCGACAAGTGTCTGACAGTTTGTAGCTCCCTATAAATATTAATTCTGCATCTAGTAATTTTTTAAATATCCGAAAAGAAAGAACATACTTATATCTTTCCTCCCTCCAAAAATTGTGTTTTGAAATCATATACATTTTAAGATATTAAATCGAGAAAATAGACATTTTTTTAAAAAATCCAGTTTTAATACGCCTGAGACCCCTGAAAGACTGTATTTCTCTATCTGAGGAAATTAAAAAACGAAAACTCATGAAATTTTTAAACTCTTTTTGTGAAAGGAGTTTAGAAATTCGTGGTATAAAACTCTCTGGTGCATATCTAAAATCGAGAAATTTTTCATTTAGGATGTTTTTCTAATTCGGAATACAGAAAGCATTCTCAAGGTTATTCCAATGTTCTGAAATAATCCTGATACTAAACTTTTACACAATTGGAATGTTTAAAAAAGAACAAGTTTTAATCATATAGAGCAATTCCACAGAAAATCATCATTTTTTTTTTTGGGGGGGGGGGGAGGAATCAAATTTATAATATGTTTAATTCAAGGGTATGATTGGAAAACTTGATATTTTTATATTCTATAGAAAAATCCTAATAAAAAGGCATTGTAAATTACTTTTTACAAACTAAGATAAGTACCATTTATTGTCTTTGTAAACTCATAATGTTACATCAGTTACACGCGAAAAGTTACGTCAGTTACACGTGTAAATGCCATTTTTTTCCTTTTTATTATTCAGAAATTAATTAAACAATTTACTCTTATAATTTGGCATTACTTAGTGTTGTTGAGAGCATTAAATCACTTTTTTTTTTAACTGGATACTTTTGAAAATTTTTACACTTCAATGATGGCAAAAAAAATGTTTGTATATTTTATGTTGCGTCAGTTACAGAATTTCGAATTGCAATTTTTGGGACTCAAAGAGAGATTGAAATAATCTGCAGGTATTTGGGTATTAAGATCTTAGAAAGAAATATTTTAGATTGTAAAAATTTGTTCTAGTTTTATTAGTAAATTTTCTACGTAGATTTGAAAATAAAATTCGATGATAAAATGTTACGTCAGTTACGATGGAATTGCCCTATATTCTTAATTTTTATCAAAACTGAATCGATAACATGTTAAACTTTTCCAATAACATTAATGAACAGTTGAGAATGTGTCATTACGTTCTATTTTTTAATTAAATCTTTCTTACATCTAAAACCGGGAAATTTTTCATTTAGGATATTTTTCTAATTCGGCATACAGAAAGCATTCTCAAAATTATTTCAATGTTCTGAAATAATTCTGATAGTAAAATTTTACATAATCGGACTGTTTGAAAAAGAACAAGTTTTAATCATCTATTTTTAATTTTTATCAAAACTGAATAAGTGAAATGTTAAACTTTTCCAAAACTCCTTTTTGTGAAAAGAGTTTAAAGTTTCGTGGTATAAAAGTCTGTAATGTGTATTAAAATCGGGGAAATTTTCATTTAGGATGTTTTGCTAATTCGGAATACAGAAAGCATTCTCAAGATTATTTCAATGTTGAAATAATTCTGATAGTAAATTTTTATATAATCGGAATGTTTAAAAAAAAACAAGTGTTAATCATATATTCTTAGTTTTTATCAAAACTGAATAGATAAAATGTTAAACATTTTTAATAAGATTATTGAACAGTTGAGAACATGTCATTATGTTCTATTTTTCTATTTTTTAATTAAATGTTTTTTACACCTCTACCGTTGAACACCGTATGTGTACAGCATACTGTACACATAGATTTCGAAGCATGTCCATTACATCAAGTATGGGACTTCAGAAATTTTGTCTATTTAATCGTGAAGCATTGGTAAACACATATTGTTCTTAACAAAATGTCAGAAAATTCTAGTTATATCTGACGACAAGTGATGTAAATATATTTTATTTAAAATATATTTTAACTGCTAAATTTTGCTTTTATTATTTCTTAATCCTTTCAGGGGCAAGTAATTGTGTTTCTGTAATGTTGAAATCACACCGTAATTTTCGAAAATTTTTGTTTCTAAATAAGGAAAAGCAATTTCTCAACTGTTTTCCACCAAAGTTATAAAAGTTGAATTTAATTAAAAGTTTCTGGTACAAATTTTGATTAAAATTCCTTCAAGGGGTTAAAAAAGTAAAATTTCATCTGTACAAATTATCGCCAGCACATGAATATTCGCGTAAACATACTTCGTCCATATAATTATGAATATTAAAATTAAAAGTGACTATGCTATTAAACATATAAATAAATATAGCTTTATTAATAATCGTAATCTTTAAAATATTCTGATGATTGCTCGAGTCTCTTACATAATTTTTGAATTCTTATGTCACTGTGCTCTGAATGTCTAATGTCGTCTCCTATGTAAGCAAGCGTAATTAATTTGTCCACACTCTATTAAAGTTGCATATGAGTTCAGCATGAATAGAGCATTTATTATAGACGCATTTAATATATGAATACTTCAATGAAGATTTTACACTAAAGGAATGAAAAAGTTCCTACAGATGATCACACTTCCTATGATCAACGACTTGAATCGAACCGCTTTATACTACAGCCCTTCTTTGGCGAGAATCCGTTCGCCAGTCCTTGGCGATGCTAGGAAATGAAGCGACAGGGGAACAAAATTGCAAATGAATGAAAGTTAAATCAGCTGGTGTGTGTAAAATGTTTCAGTTTCAGCGGAATGTTGTGCAATAGCAAAGTCATAGGATATATATAGGGTGACCATAGTTGATCAAAAAAGTCAGTGCTGCGTGGGGTTTTTTTTTATTAATTTCCTTCCTTTTAAGTTTTAGGAGTAAACTAACATGATTGCTACAACTCTTAATGAATGTCCTATATTGCACCAATATGAAATCCACTAAAATTAAATAGCAACAAAATTATAAGTACTTGCCATTTTCCCAGTGGTTGATCAGGCGAAGAAATCAATCGAAAATCTAAAGATTAATCTTTAAAATATCATCCTTGGGCTGTGATTAACAATAATTCTTATAAAAATATTAGTTCAAATAAGCAAGATGGAAGTGGATTATTTTAACTTACCCGTAATTGTCTCTAACTAATCAAAAACTAAATGTTTACACTTTCTAATAAAAAAAAATTCATAAAATGGCTTCTCTTATAGCAGACAGCTGACAACAATGTAAATAACAGGTGCACTAACATTGAAACAAAAATATTATGTCTAGTTATACCTACAAAACTCACTTCCGCCTGACATGGCGCAATATTTTAAAAATGTTCACCTATATATCTTAGGTACAGTCGTGCCCGTTTATTTAACTATTTTGCCATTTTGTCAAGATGAATTATTCTATAATTATTCTATCAAACTAGAAAAAATTATAAATCCGAATTACACTTACTGATGATTATCAAAGTTACCATAATAGCAAGCTAATATTTGTTACATAGAAAAATTTATAAATCTGGATCAAACTAACTGGTGATTATTACATCTATCATAGCAGCAAGCCTATATTTGCCAATATTGCATTTATCGTAAATACTTCTAATGTTGGAAATATTTGCAATGAAATGCCACTATTACAGATGTATTGCCCTTTGTTATAAAGCATTTTTCAATATCGCTCTTCAAAGTTATATTTTTAGTTATAATTTTAATACTCTAGAGCTATAAATCTAGCAGTTACATATTTTTCTTTTTTGGGAAGGAAGGGGGAAGACTACATGGGCGATTCTCAAAAGTGGGCACCGGACACACGTCATAATTTTAAGCCTTTCAAACATAACTTTAATTATCATTGACTTTATTATTATTATTTTTTTTTTTACACTGAGTTTTTAATTCTATTCAGTGACAGAAAATGACATAATTTATTGTAAAAGCTTTGTATAAATATCTTAAAATTTTATTATTTTATGCTAAAGAGGCCAATTTCGGACATTCATAACGTTAACTGCTCCAATCTACCACCAAGAAAAAGAGTTTTAACTTTTTTCCAGGTGGTTCTAATGGTAAACAACGAATGCATAAAGGAAATGGATGATTTTTTGATAATTTCGTTAAGAGATAGCAGGCTGATTTATTGCTTTTTTTGAAGATAGAAGGACTTTTCTATAAAGAATTTTTCTGTATTTTGTTATGTCCGAAAGAAACGTACGTAACAAAGCATTTGATTTTATTATTATTATTATTACTGGATAACAAAAAGTTAATTATACATATATATATGTATACACATACAATTATAGGACACATTTACTACATTCTTAGTCTTAAAAATTTTTTAAATACTAAGAGCAACGTCCAAATTTCTGTAACGTACGTGCGGAAAAATGTCCAAAATTTGTAACGTATACAACTGCTAATTAAATGCTTTAATAATTAATTTTCCAGAATAGTTGCTGTCTTTTAATATTTGTGTATAATTTTGTAGACATACTATTAAAAATATTTATAGATTATATTTATAGACAAAATACTATACTATTAAAAAAAATTGGCCTTAAATTTGAAAAATTTAAAAATTACATATATAGTTAACGTTTAATGATCCCACCTTTTGAGAATCTCCCACATACATCATAAAGAGCGTATATGGATTTCACAGAAGTCACAGCATTTTAAGTCCAGTCAATTATACAGTATTTTAAGTCCCTTATATTGGAATAATACTTTTCTTTTAAGATTAAGGTATCATTCATTTCAAGACTAGGGGATTCAGTCAGTCACAGGGGGAACTGCTCCCTATGGGCTACGCTTACCAATACCAGTCCAAACTCCGCGGTCTCTAGAAACATGCTAGTTTGCTCTGTTTTAAAAAGAAGGTTTGGTTTGTGTTAACGACGGCTAATTATAAACACGTGGGATATAGGCCCAAAGGGGGGGAGTGCCCTTCGGGGGGGGGGGTCTTTCTAAGGGAACCTAACCCGTATTTACGCTTGGGAATCCAAGGTTCGAAGAAAACCACGAAAACTCCGAACGATTAGGCCGACGGGCGCGATTGAGTTCGAACCCAGCACCTCCCGTCTACCAGCTTCGAGAGCAGAACATCTCGGCCACTTTTAAAAAGAAGGAAAAAATGGCTCCAAATGAAGAAACCCAATAGCCATTTAAACCTTCCTTTATCTGGTGTTATTCGTGCTCCTTGTACCAATAAATAATACTTTGACGCATGAAAATGCACATCTCGTTTAAAATATGACGTCATTTTCACCATCAAATGCTTCTCCCACTTAAAGTATTAGTTATTTTAAACTTTTCTTTCTTCTGCAATATTCACGTGTAAAGATATATTTCAATTGAAAATACAGTGTTTGGAAATATTAGCATTTGGGTTTTTTTAAATCCGGAAAAAGTAGTTCTTTTTTTTAAAAAAAGACTATTTCACAATATGAATTAAATCAGATAATGAAATTTTCAATAAAAAATAAAATAAACCGTCACAAATTAGTCAAATAAAAAAAAAGAGATTGGATTCTGCTCCCCATAATCTAGTCAAGTATATGTTTGCAAAAGATTGTAGAATTGCTCGCTATAGTTTTTAATTCTATAAATCTTACTTCATAGAACTATCTTGACTGATTTAAACATTAAACAGTGCTTAAAATAGTACTTTGATTTAAAAACTGTCTAAAGCATGTTTATCATATATTTCTATATAAAACTATCAGTTGTCATGTTTTTACATACAATAGTTGTTGCAGGATAAGCCGAGAAAGTGAAAAGGGAATAATAGATTCAGTAACAGCAGCAGCAGCGTTAGTTACTTTTTTTTAGAATATAGAGATAAATTATTATACTAACTAGATAATTATATTATCAATTATTATAATTGTTAACAATAATTAACAATATTAAAATATTAAATACTTTATTTAACTCAATACTCATACTCCGAGGGTAGGCTGATAAGCAATGCACACATACTTGTAGAGCGGGAACGAAATGACCTTCAGAAGCGCGCCCGATGGCATGTGGAAGTAACATTCCCCATCTATGCGCATGTGCAGATTTGAAGTCGCTGAATTCATCCAGTGTGTTTCGAGAAGCGGAACTATGGAGACGTAATGTCAACGCGAGTTAAAAAGCGTGCTGTTATCGAATTTTTAACTGGTGAAAAAGAGACTCATGCTGAGATTCATTGTCGTTTAAAGATGACGATGTTGTTGATAAGTCTACTGTAAATCGATCGGCTGTAAAATTTTGTGATTGCGACCCTAGAAAAGCCATAAATGTTGATGAAAAACGCAGCGGACGTCCAATCACTGCCCGAACGATAAACATCGCAAACTCGTCGACGATTTGATTCAAAATGACCGGCAAATCACTCAAAAGTGTATTGCAAACCATATTGGAATATGCAAGGAAGTGTCGTCTTCATTATTGAAAAATTGGGATACCGTAAAATCCGTAACTACAAAGGCTCTGCGAAATCTGAAGTTTGAACCGATTCTACACCCTCTTTACTTCCCTGATATTGCGCCTTGCGATTTTTATTTTCTTTCTCTACTCAAGGTGGACTCCAAGGGTAATCATTACACCTCGGATGATGAGGTGAAGGCAGCTGTGAAATCCTGGATATGAGAAAAGTCGGAAGAAATTTTCAGTGGCGGAATAAAAAAACTTGTTACACGTTGGGATAAATTTGTTAGCCTTTACAGTGACTATGTTGAAAAATAAATACATGATTTTGAAGCTTAAGAATTGCACTTTAATGTACTTTTTGTCCAATCTTGCTATTCGTTTTTATTCGTGTTCTACAAGCATATGTGCATTTCTTTTCAGCCTACCCTCCTATCTTTAAATAATAAATTGCACGAAAGAAAAATTTCTTTGAACCCATTCTAATCCAAATAGAAGTACATATTAATTTGTAAATTAAATATTCTTACTTATTCTTTTCTTAAACACTTCAGGAAAAGACTCAACGTTCCTAACCATTAAAAACGATACCATTGTGTAATAGACTACTACACAATTTTGTAAGTATTATTTAAATATTCTCCGTGAATTTTCAAATTGTATCTGCCTAGTTTCGAAGCGCTTTTTTTTATATGTACAGTGTTGAATAAACAAACATACTGGGTGTCCCAAAAATGACAGATGGATTTTAAAATTCAATAACTTGCAAACGGTGACAGATATTAAAAAAATTCTTGCAGCAGTATTATGTGAGATATCAGGTGTTTTTTTACTGCGATTCTCAGTTTTAGTTACAAATAGCATCGATAGATGACGCTCCAAGCAATAACCGCTAAATTCAGGCTCGATTTTTCGGCCTCTCTCTTCTTCCATGCGAAAAAAGGAGATTAAAATGTATTGAATGGATCGCGAAGTACTAAAAATCGGGCCTGCATTGAGCGCCTATTGCTCTCAGCGGCATCTATTCTTTGAAATTGGAACTAAAATCAAGAATCACAGTACAAAAACTCCTGACATCATACATAACCCTCCTGCAAGAATTTTTTTGAATCCTGCAAGAAATCCTGAATCCTGAAATCCTGCAAGAATCACCGTTTGGAAGTTATTAAATTTTAAAATCCATCAGTCATTTTTGGGACACCCGGTATTTTTAGTTCAAGTATAATAAAAAACATAAAATCCTAACAATATCTTCATAACATTTTTAAAAAATTAAGTTTTTTTGCCATTTTTTGACAAAATGTCACGTTTACGTCAGACAGCATGCACTCAATTCAACTAAATATATTTCAATTTCCTTTTCACTACATACTGCTGTTACACTTACCTGTACACTGAACTAGGAGTTTTACAAGATCTTCAAAATTAACTGAAATATTTCAAAATATCTGAAAACATACATATTTTTTTTATAAAAAAAATTACCAATTTTTTTTTTTTTTTTTAGCCCTCGGAATGCTATTTCTTTCTCCCAGCTTATTTTGTCTCTAATAAATAACGTTACCTTGTGTACGCTAGCCGTAAAACAAAAGCCGGATGTTTCATTGTGCGATTAATTACTCTACAGCATTTTTTAAAACTTCCAAGCATCGCACATTTTTAATGTTTATACCGTCGTATTGGGGAAAAAAGTACTTTTTAATGCAATTTGTTTGAAAACGGCATCTTCATTTGTTTTTGAAATATTATTTTTTTTTGTAGTTTTTAGCGACATTTGTTTCATTTTGGCAACTCTCCATCCCGTAAGGCATGGTGACGTCACGGCGACGTCGTTGTGAAGTCACACTGTGATTTTGTGACCGTCGATGTGACGTCACAGTGACTAGAATGCGAGGTCGTTATGGCCGTTTTAGAGGTCGTTTGTGACGTCACATTGTGACCACTCTGTGAAGTCACGGTGTGACAAATTTGTGAAAAAGGTGTCATTTGTGACTGTTTTGGCATTAACTTTGTGACGAACCTGTGACGAAAGCGACAATGCTTTGAAGTCACACTGTGACCAATTTGTGAAATATGTGTCATTTGTGACGAACTTGTCATAAACACTGTGATTTCAAATGAAAATCAAATTTCAAATTAATTGCTTAAAAGACGCAAATAGTGAAAAAGATTCCATGCTGGGACTCGAACCCGGGCCATTAGTACAGCGCACTGACATTCTACCGACTAAATCACATGGAACGATACCCAGGCTGGAAAATTTCTCACTATTACATGATGGCGAGGCTACAAACTCAGCACAAGATGGAATATTTAGCGTGAGCCACCAACATGATGCAAACACGAAACTTAATTAAATCCAGCATCGATTGAAATTATATTAATACTTGAAAATTTTTCCAGAGAGAACCATTCGCCTTGCATACAATATTTCAAATGAAAATCAAATTTCAAATTAATTGCTTAAAAGGCAATTTTAATTAGAAATGTTGTATGCAAGGCGAATGTTTCTCCCTGGAAAAATTTCCAATTATTAATATAGTTTCAATCGATGCTGGATTTCATTAAGTTTCGTGTTTACCCCATGTCGGTGGCTCACGATAAATATTCCATCTTGTGCTGCGTTTGTAGCCTTGCCAACCTGTAATAGTGAGAAATTTTACAGACTGGGCGTCGTTCCATGTGGCTTAGCCGGTAGAATGTCAGTGTGCTATACTGATGTCCCGGGTTCGAGTCCCGGCATGGAATCTTTTTCACTATGTTGGCCTTTGCGTCTTTTAAACAATTAATTTGATATTTGATTTTCATTTGAAATATTGTATATAAGGCGAAAGATTCTCTCTGGAAAAATGTCTAAGTATTAATACAGCGATGAATTTTGAAATAACCTTTTGCTGTAAATATAAAATCTTATCTTTTTACCGTACTTTTTAGCAAAATATCGCTATTTTGGAGTCTTATTCTTCTAAAACATTTTAAATTTTTCCACTTAAAAAACAATGCTTATCAACTGACATATTTTTTTATTCAGTTCTATGATTGATATTAAGTTCTATGCTTGATATTGAGTTCAAGCTTGATATTTAGAATGTGTAAATTTTTTAATTTGTTGTGATTTGTCATTGCTTTATTAAATACGAACATGGAGACTAACGGATATTAATACAACTATTATTTATAGAGCGGCATGATAAGCGATATTTATTTAAATTTTTTATTCCAGTGTATATTGTATTTTATGAATATGAGCTAAATAGATTTGGTATGTTTTATAGGAAAAGACTGATCTGGGAAATAGAAAAAAAACGAGTAAGAAAAATCATGCGTTAACCATAGATTATAAAATACTTTCCAACACTTTCTGAATGCTTTAACAAGACATCGTAATTTAGGGAAATGACGTAAATAAGATAACTAAGTAAACATTTTAGAAAATTCATAAAACATTTGAAAAATTGATTTCAGCAGTTACCGTCCATAGCCAAATATGTTTTCCAATTCTTTTGAACAGCCCTGTATTTGATCTGTAGGTTGATACACTGAGAAAAATGAAGTACTCAAAAATAAGTAAACCGACGTACTCATATCGAATTGAATATTTTTGATAAAAAATGAACCCATGCTTTCTCTATTTTGAAACATCACATGTTATCAAACCCAAACAAACGAATAGTTTTGTACCCTGTAATGGTTCATTTCATTTATGGCGGCATAAATGATGTTTATTAATGTAAATATTAAATTATGCACAGTATTTTAAAAATAATTTAAAAGTGCTTGGAAATAATGCTCTTGCCATAAAAATATTCGATTTGAGTATCTTGTTAAGAATTTTGCTATTTTTCTTAATAAATAATCAATTAAACATTTCTTGTTAAGAACTTTGAACGGGAAATAAATGTCAGTACATTTTTACTTTAAATTTTAGGTTTTTCTTTTTTTTTTTTGGGGGGGGGGGGGGGCAGTACATAACGATTCATATTTGATCACAACCAATGAATAAAAAATGAGTACATGTGTTTCTCAACTTTGAGTACATTTGGATCGGAGCTATTTTGAGTATGTGACGCATTTAAAATTGAGTACTTTTTACTCAATTTTGACTTCCCATTTTTTTAAGTGTATATATACTATATAATGGGAAAATCTAGTTTAGCAAGAAAACGCCTAACAGGTTGAAATTCTTTTTCAGCAATTTATACTAATGTATGGAAACATACTTGAATACTTTTGTACAACCCTGTAGTTTACCTAGAATCTTTATTACACGCCACTATTTTGTTAAAATTTAATTCAAACTAAGACACTCTTAAAACTGCTGAAATCACATTTCCAGAAATTATAATTTATAGACAGCCATGTATCCAATTCTTTACGTGACCCTGTATATCATTTTATCTATATTTTACAAACATTTCTTGGTAAATTAAATGCAGTTCAGCAAAAAAAGCATATCTCATTTAAAAACAACCTTTAAGCAATTTGCGCTCATACCCAGTAATACTTACGAATACTTTTGTGTAGACTTGTATAGGAATTATAGCATTTATATACACCATATACTATGCATAAATATAGTGAATCATAAAAGCGCATATCATAATTAAAAATACATTTCCAGCAATCATCGCTAATGAACAGTACTTCGGATACAATATAGTATCTGAAATATTTTGTGTGTCCCTGTAAATGCTATATACGTATTATTCTTATTATACATGAAATAACTTATAGTATGTAAACCTCAGCGACATATATCAATTTCATTATATATGAAATAGATTAACATAATTAAAGTATGCCGCAAACAATTCCCTCCACCTCTATATCATTATGTATTTGAATTCCTTTTTTAGCCCTGTAAATGAACAATAACTATTTTTTGCATCGCATAGTCAACAGAATACATATTTTAGTGCACTTCATAAATGCATATAAATTTCATTCTGGTTGAAAGCGTGCGTAAAATCATAAAAAAATCATTTGAAACGATTTTTTTCCATAGGCTGTAATGTAACGGAAAAATTTTGGCTGTCCCTGTAAATGAACAAAGCATGCTACAAACTTCATTACAAATAGGTACCGTGATATGGTAAACATCAATAACATCCAAAAATTTCAGGGCAATCCGAGTATATTTTCGAGAGTTAGAGTGCGGACAGACTGCTAGACGGACAGACGGAGAGACAAACCGAAGTCATAAGCACTTTTCAACTTGTGTCCTGTATTATGTATCCTGTATTATATGAACTTTTAAAAAATATATACTAAGCAGTTTAATCTATAACTTCCCATCAGGCATGAAAAACACTTTGTTTCAAAGCTTAAATATCATATTTTACTTTTTAGTGCCAATAATTACGCGTATCATAAACGTAGAAAATGAATTTACAATAGAAGAAAATTTAATAATCGATTCAGAATGTCTATAATTAAATGTTTGATTAAAATCACAAATAGAAAAAATGCTTACATACAATTAAAAAAAATAAATATACCAATTTGAAAAACACTAAAAATAATAATTAGTATTTATAATTGTAATATTAAACAACAGCAAACTCAATAGATAAATTAAATGCATTATTAGATATAACAATATCTCAAAAATATTTCCATGTGGTATAAGGAATTCCTATTATTTCATAATTTCGGCAAATGTTAAATCTGAAAACATTGGTCTGAAGATTTAGGATTTTGAAAGATAATTTAAAATATTATTAGCACTAAAAAAAATTCTTTCAAATGTTTCACTACTGTAATATGTAAAAATACAGTTTCCCAGTATAATGTTAATTTCTAATCTGAAACAGTTTCGTAATCTCATGATAATCGAACATCATATTTAACACCAAAATAATAATAACTATAAGTGTTAGTAATCAAAAAATAATAAGAATCCAATAAAATAATTCCAAATCATTGTCGTTCCATACATTTTCAATCTCAAGTAAGAGTAAATTAATGTTTATATTAATTCCAGTATGAATGTAGGCATGCACAGACTCTGCGCAGATTTTTTTTTTTTTTTTTTTCAAGCGATGGCAGTTTAAGATATTTTTCTTTACAGTTATCGAATTTGAAAATATCGCTAGTGACAGTTAAAGATCAGTCTCTTACAAATATAACATAAAACTATTTAACTCATATGTACAAATCAGGAATAAAATATTTAAATTAAATAAAACTTACATATACGTTCTATTAATATCCCTGTATCCTAAAATGGTCATTTCCTTATCTTAAAATGTTGTAGACGTGGTGAAGGTGATGTTCTAAAAACTGTGAACTATATTTATTTCCCGCGTCTTCTCATGTTTCTTTTTTTGTGGGCAGACGATTTTCAAGCAGATGGTCTGGTACAGATTATTTGTTTTTGCATGCAAGCGATATGAAACTTGAATGCGCAGTAATTTTCTGAAAGTATGGTTAATTAAAATTTTGTATTTGAAGAAATGTCCAATGTATTTAAGCTTTTCTTTTTATCCGTACCAAATAATTCAAGTTAAAATGTATTTTAAAGTTCCTTTTTTGTAAATAATTATAATAATAATATTCATAATTAGAGTTTATTAGATATACCATTGTTTAAATTTTCAAAAGGTGTAAAAATAAATTTAATGGTAATAACGAGCCCCCCCCCCCTTTTTTTTCTTTTTTTTTTAAGTAAAGTTTGTTTTGCACAAATTTTGTATATTTCTTTTATTTTCGGAAAATGCTAATTTTATTTAAAAAGTCTGAAAGAAGTAGAATTTATGACTTGAATACAAATTATAAAAATATTCTAAAGCAAGAAATGCATAGATGACTAAACTCTGAAGACTCTTTCTACGTGCTCATTAAAAGGTGCAGATTTAACTGTAATAGAAATTTTTTATTTTGAAACCACAGAAGTGTTTCGAATAATCCTGGTCGGTAAAAAAAGAAATAAATAAATAAATTTCCTCCCAGCAAACTAAATATGTAAAGTGTATAAATTTAATATTCCTAATTCTAAATATATTATCCAAATGCTAGATAAAATTGAAATCATGAAAAAGTATACATTCACTATCTTAGATATCAAATTGATAAAATATAGCCTGAAAATTTAGTTTATTAATGCTTGTATCGTGCACTTTATTTATTATGCCCCCCCCCCCCCCCCCCTCCCCTTTAGTGACAGAATTTACCATTTGCTATCCACTAATATATTTTTTTCCTTATGCCATGTAACTCGTGACTGTTTAAAATATTTCTCTTCATTTTCAAAGATTTTTGAAGTTCATATTTTTGTCACACTGTGACTTACAATATGGTGGTTTTTTTGTCACATATGTGACGTGACGTACGTTACATAACAGTGACCTCACAATTTTTTTTTAATTGCCAGAAAAACATAATTTTACAGTAAATAACATGTTTTGAAGAATTTTCGTAATTTTTTAAAGTTTTCTAAGAAGTTCACATCTCAGTCACAATGTGACATCACTGAGTGGTGGCATTTTGGTCACAGATGTGACGTGACCACAGTGACTTACAGTGACGTCACAACGACGTCACCGTGACCATGCATGCTATGAGGGATGGTTCTCCATTTCTGTAGACAGTAAAGAAAAAATTGTTGAAAAATAGCAATTATATCTTTTTGTTGCCATTTTCTCATAAAAATTGAAAAAAAAAATTAATTAAAATACGTGCTATTTTAAGAAAAATATAAATGAAGGATTTATGATAAAACATGGAGCTATTAAAAACAATATTTAATTTTATGTAACTACGTTAATGCAAATGACGTCATTTTACATAAAATAAAAGCGTGTGCTTTAAGTCATAAAATTGAAATATGTTTTGCAGTAGAGTCCCGATTATCCGAGTTCCGCTTAACCGAGTTATTTCCTTCTGATGGACTGGTGGTTTATATTATTATGAAACAGCCATTATAAATGAAGCGTTAGGTGAAGATGAAAGAGCAGCCGTAAAATGTTAGAACTCTGATTTTCTGGTCAGAATAAAAAAAAAAATGGCCATAATTTTTTTTTTTTTTTTTTTTTTTTTTTCAAAAAAAATTATGGTTATTTTTTTTTCATTCTGACCAGAAAATCAGAGTTCTAACTTTTTACGACTGCTCTTTCATATTCACCTAACGCTTCATTTATAATGGCTGTTTCATAATAATAGAAACCACCAATCCACCAGAAGAAATTGAAGTAATGGAAATACCGGGGGCGACACTAAATTCTGAAAAAGCAGAATTCCTGTTCTCTAGTATTTATTCTTTATATTCGAACACCTATAAAATAATTACATTATCACATAGAGCTCAGATTCTACTTCAGAACATAGTGGTAAATATGGTAAGCATTCTAAGAAAACTTCGCTGAAATATGTTTAAAACATTTTATATAATGGAATTTATCAAACATGGAAATCCTTCTATATATAAAAAAAAGTTTTGATTTGGAAATGCACCAATGAAAATCTGCGTAGATCATCCGGGAATACTCCTAGTAGATCGGCATCCATATTTTTTATGACCGGGGGTCTTTTTTCGTTAATATTAAGAAAACTGTTTCACACAAAAATAGGAAAATCGGTGGTATTATAGAGACATGTTTGATAAACACGCTGATGCAGACAGTTTTTAAATCGAATAATTATTTTAAGAGATATTTAATGTTAAAGATGGTCAAAATCGTTCCATTAAAAAAGTTTTATGGGAGAAAAACTATACATAGGAATTTAAATATTTTTAGATCATTTTATACATTGGAAGTTCCGATGTGCAGACTTCAATTATCTTTTTAAGTTGACTCATTTTTTGGAGATTTATTTCCATTTTAAATTCAAATTTTCAGCATTTCGAGAGATATTTTTTACACATTTTAGAAAGGGCAATTATTTTAAACTGTTGCCAATTTTAAAAACAGCGCAAAGAATAATATTTCCTTCAAATAAAAAAAATATTTACACGTGGCTATTATAAACAGGAAAAAACTTTCAAATTAGAATTAAGTGATTACGTGTTAAAAATCCGGAAAATATTGAAAATTACATCATAAAAACTACAGTGACACGTGAATCTTAAAAGGGAAGAACATTTTTAAATACTAAGTTCATTATTATGCGTTAAAAGTCACAAATGAAGGAAATTACACTAGATTAATATTAACACAATTATTCTAATTGGTAAACAAATCATATTAGATGTAAATTTCCAACTGGGCGAAAAATGTCCGGACCAGGATTCGAACCCGGGACCCCCTGGCTGAAGCCGCCAGTGCTCTGCCATCTGAGCTATCCCGGACGATTCTGGTCGAACGTTTTCACCCAGCTAACCTTGATGATTACAGCATCTGGTCTGAAACCTGGTTCAGCTCAACAGAATAAATCACAGGTAATGGAACTTCAGACATCGCTGGATACGAAATTACACTAGATTAATATTAACACAATTATTCTAATTGGTAAACAAATCATATTAGATGTAAATTTCCAACTGGGCGAAAAATGTCTGGACCAGGATTCGAACCGGGGACCCCCTGGCTGAAGCCGCCAGTGCTCTGCCATCTGAGCTATCCCGGACGATTCTGGTCGAACTTTTTCACCCAGCTAACCTTGATGATTACAGCATCTGGTCTGAAACCTGGTTCAGCTCAACAGAATAAATCACAGGTAATGGAACTCCAGAAATCGCTGGATACGAAATTACACTAGATTAATATTAACACAATTATTCTAATTGGTAAACAAATCATATTAGATGTAAATTTCCAACTGGGCGAAAAATGTCCGGACCAGGATTCGAACCCGGGACCCCCTGGCTGAAGCCGCCAGTGCTCTGCCATCTGAGCTCTGGCAGAGAACTTTTTCTAGGAGACTTTTTCTAGGAGAAAAAGTTCTCTGCCAGAGCTCAGAGGTTCGAATCCTGGTCCCGGGTTCGAATCCTGGTCCGGACATTTTTCGCCCAGTTGGAAATTTACATCTAATATGATTTGTTTACCAATTAGAATAATTGTGTTAATATTAATCTAGTGTAATTTCGTATCCAGCGATTTCTGGAGTTCCATTACCTGTGATTTATTCTGTTGAGCTGAACCAGGTTTCAGACCAGATGCTGTAATCATCAAAGTTAGCTGGGTGAAAAAGTTCGACCAGAATCGTCCGGGATAGCTCAGATGGCAGAGCACTGGCGGCTTCAGCCAGGGGGTCCCGGGTTCGAATCCTGGTCCGGACATTTTTCGCCCAGTTGGAAATTTACATCTAAGAAGGAAATTACGTCATATTTACAAAGGCCAAATAAATAAAAGTTGGCAAAACACTTTAAATTAAAAAATATATTTGCACGAGACATTTATTTCATATTTTGAGATAATCTTTTCAACTATTATCGTGAATTCTAAGACAGCGCAAATAATATTTCCTTTCTAACAACAAAAGTATTTTCATGTGAATATTAAAAAGAGAAAAGAAACTTTGGTGAAAATTACGTCAGATTTAAAACGATACATTTAAAAGAACTTTCTCATAGCGTTGTTAAAAAGTACCGAGAGATAAAGACTCTGTGTACTTAATTCATTTTACATTAGCTTGCTTTCAAATTTTTAACTAATTTTTAACACTTTCCAACAAAGTTGAAAAGTGTTATTGATTTCGGTTTGTCTGTTCGCGCTCTAACTATCGTAAATATACTCGGATCGCACTGAAATTTTTGGTTATTGACGTTTAGCCTAGCACGAACCCTATTTCAAATGAAGTTTGTAGCATGTTTAGTTCATTTACAGGGACAGTCAAAAGTATTCCGTTATATTACGTTTAATGGGAAAAAATCATTTCAAATGAATTTTAAAGATGTTACACCCTTTCAAACACAATAAAAAATATATGCATTTACGAAGTGCACTAAAATATGCAGAATATTCTGTAGAATATGCGGTGCAACGGATAGTTACTATTCATTTACAGGGCTACACAAAAGAATTCCATTACAAATGGTATAGGGGGAAATTGTTTGCGGCGTATTTTAATTATACAAATTCATATATAATAAAATTGATATACGTCGGTGAGGCTTACTTAAGTTATTTCATGTATAATATGAAGTGCATAGCATTTACAGGAACATACAAAACATTTCAGACAAGTATTTTCTATCCGAAGTACTGTATATTAGCGGCGATGGCAGGGAATACATTTTTAATTATGATATGCGCTTTTAAGTTTCACTATATTTATGCGTACTATATGGTGAGTGTCAATGTTATAGTTGATATACAGGGCTACGCAAAAGAATTCGTAAAGGTTACTGAGTATGACCGTAAATTGCTGAAAGGTGGGTTTAAAATGTGTTATACCGAACTGCATGTAGTTTTCTATGAAATTTTTGTACCATATAGATAAAATGATATACAGGGCCACGCAAAGAATTGGATACATGGCCACCTATAGATGATAAATTCTGGAAATGCGATTCCAGTAGTTTTAAGAGTAATTTAGTTTGAATTAAAGTTTAGCTAAATAGTGGCGTGTAATAAAAGTACTAGGTAAACAACAGGGCTGAACAAAAGTATTCAAGTATGTTTCCATCTATTAGTATGAATTGCTGAAAGAGAAATTTCAACCTGTTATGCGTTTTCTGGCTAAACTAAACTTTCTATTATGTAGTATATATATCAGCCTACAGATCAAATACAGGGCTATTCGGAAGAATTGGAATAAATATTTGGCTATGGATGGTAACTTGTGAAATCAGTTTTTTAAATGTTTAGTTAGTTATCTTATTTACCTTATTTTCCTAAATAACGAAGTTTTAGTAAATACAGAACTTGTGTGGAAATATAAATTATTTAAAAACAACGTTTAAACACACAATAAAACAAGTTGATTTGATCATACGTATACGTTTCGTGAGTACTAGGACTCACATCCTCAGTGTAAAAAACTTTAAAAACAATATCCCCCCAACTACATGAATGGTGAAAACTTAAATGTAAAAACAAAATACGAAAAGACCATCAAGTTCTAACAGCCAATGAAATTAATGCGGAAGTGAAGTGTCGTAACACAACAAATCCACCCAGAAAGTTGAGATGTATGGTGTACTAGATAAATCATTAACCAAGAAGTCTTTAAAATTATGGATATGAACAGCCTCAAAAAAGTCTAAATCCAGAGGAGTAATGCATTTCTTGATAGTGGTAGCTGAGTCAAAATTAAAATTATTTCCCTCCCCCCAGCAATGAGAGGCGATAGAGGATTTCTGTCTTTGTTAATGATTTATCTAGTACACCATGCATCTCAACTTTCTGGGTGGATTTGTTGTGTCACGACACGTCACTTCCGCATTAATTTCAATGGCTGTTAGAACTTGATGGTCTTTTGGTATTTTGTTTTGACATTTAGGTTTTCACCGTTCATGTAGTTGGGGGGATATTGTTTTTTAAAGTTTTTTACACTGAGGATGTGAGTTCTAGTACTCACGAAACGTATACGTATGATCAAATCAACTTGTTTTATTGTGTGTTTAAACGTTGTTTTGAAATAATTTAACAAAGTTTTGTTAAAGCTTTCAGGGAGTGTTGGAAAGTGTTTCGTAATCTATGCCGTACGTATGATTTTTCTTTCTTGTTTTTAATCAAAGACGAAAGCCATTGTATCTCTTAGCAGCGGCTGATTTCGTCTTAAAAATCTCCAATCAAAGGAAAATGAATGAAAACCCGTTTACAGGGAGACCGTCACTATTTTTTTAAATTATAATTCAATCTTTTTAAGGCCGATGAAATTAGCATGCTTTTAGAATCTGGAGTGTCTGAACGGGGGTTGGCGAGCATAGCTCGTAGGGAGCAGAGCCCCCTAATAAAGAAAAAAAAAATATTTTCCATAAATTGCATTTAAAGATTTCTTATATTGTTTCTTATCTATAAAATTAATTTAGAAGTGTCAATTAAAGTTTATTGGTGTTTTTATGCAAAAAATGTCAGGAAATCAAGCATAGAAACAATGTCCACATTTCTCCTGACTTTCCTTCGCCCACTTCCGGTAGTTGACTTATTACTTCCTGTTTATTAAATTGACAATGACACCTATTCTTATAATCGTAGGAATAAAATTAATACAGGTTTGTAATCGTAAATAATTGCCCTTTTAAATAAAACTATAAAAAATATTCGAAAATTTTCACCAAAACGATAATTTTAATGTAGGCAGATAACTTAAGTCCTCAACATTTTTGTTTGCTTAAGCTTAATTTTATTTATGTTCACTTACTTCTTAAAGGAAAATTTAAATCTTCCGCAGTGAATAATGCATATTACAAAATATTGAATAACTGATACTTTTCTGCATAAATCCTTAAAAATATATATTTGTTTGAGTTTAATTTTGTTTCTGCTGTCTTATTGATTACAAGAAAGCGTCTACCGCAACGGATATCATATGATACGAAACATTATATAACTGAGGACTCTTTTGCATAATTCCTTAGAAAAATATTTGCTTGAGTTTAATTTTATTTCTGCTGTTTTACTGATTACAAGAAAACGTCTTCTGCAATAAATATCATATAAAACGAAATGTCCGATAACTAAGACTTTTTTGCACGAATGTTTTAAACATTATTTGTTGATTTTAAATTTGTTTCGGCTGTCTTACTGATTAGAAGAAAACGTCTTCCACAATGAATATTGCAAAATACGAAATATAGGATAACTAAAACTTTTCTGCATAAATATTTAAAAATATATTTTACTGAGTTTAATTTTTTCTGCTGTCTTTCTGATTACAAGAAAACTCTTCCTCAATGAATATCGTAAAGTAAGGAAATATTGGATAAATGCGATTCTTGTGCTCAAATATTAAAAAACATATTTGGCTCAGTTGCATTTGGTTTCTGCTTGCTACTGATCGCAAGAAAACGTCTTCTGCAATGAATATATACGAAATACCCGATAACTTATGTCTCTTCTGCATAAATCCTTATTATTATTATTATTATTATTATTATTATTATTATTTTTACTAAACTTAATCTTATATCTACTGTCTTACTCCTTAAAGAAAAAAAAATCCTCAATGGCTATTTAATATGAAAAATCGAATACGATGCTTTTCTGTATAAATCTTTAAAAAAAAATGCATTCGCTTAAGGTCAATATTGTTTCTGTTTTTACAAATTAATGAAAAAATTAAACATATATCAAGGAATGTGCGATAATGCGGAATATCGGATAATCAGGTACCGGATAATCGACATACATTTGTATAAATCCTGAGGAAAATGTATTGGCCAAAGCTCTCTTTATTAGGTTTTTTTTTATGTGGCTTTATTGGAACATTCTAAAGCTATCTTATAACCTCGTTTTCATATTGTGCCTTTTTTGTCATTTTACATGAGTAAGTCAGTGTCTTTCTTATTTCATGCTTTACGAAAATAAGCTTTATCCATTGATCCTTACG
The DNA here is from genome assembly GCA_963932465.1 of Maratus speciosus. Taxonomy (NCBI): domain Eukaryota; kingdom Metazoa; phylum Arthropoda; class Arachnida; order Araneae; family Salticidae; genus Maratus; species Maratus speciosus. The sequence continues at coordinate 325,901,279 of OZ010795.1, read as the reverse complement.
CATCCATACAACTTCATTTCCCATAGCCTTTCTTCCTTTAAAAAAAAAAAAAAAAAAAAAAAAAAAGAAAAGGAAAAGAATTCAGACTAGCATAACATTCAACATTCAGTGTAAAAGAATCCAGTATTTCATGCTCAACGAGACGTTTAGTATTGTTTAGAAATAATACTAAATCTTCGTTAAAAAAAAAAAAAAAAAAAAAAAAAAACTTTTTTCCTTTTTCTTTTTTCGTCACTCGATGTGTCCAATATTGCATTTAAAGAGAATTTTAAGTTCCGGAAGGGTAACCTGATGCTTTTTATTTTTGAATAAAAAGTTTTCAGAGCAAGTCCAGTGCAGCAATACAGTGGACTTTCGTTAATGCATCTCCGCTAAAAACACATCTCCGGTTTATGAAGACAATTTCTTTTTTCTCATCAATTTCTCTTTATGTTTAATGTTAAAAACATAGCTTAGTGCGTACCCATCTCGGATAATGCGGACAAGTTTTCCACAAATTGACACAGCAGAAGAGAAACTGGTTTTGTACATTACTTCCTCAGATGGATTTTAGAGTTACTTTTGGTTGTAGAGAGATCATGAAAAAAAATATAAGCGATTCAGAAATTGCTAAAGCCTCTTCGCCAACATTACGAATCAAAATTGATGAAATAGATCAAATTTTTGAGTATGTATCAAAATAGGAAAATTTTGTAGTAAAGATATCATTTGTTCAGCCATCAAAAAGAAAAGTAATAGTAAACTTTAAAAAAAGTAAAAAAGTAATAGTAACTTAAAAATAAATTATGTAATTAAGGCAATTTGCATATTTTCAAGAAAGTAACAGAGACGAAGAGTAAGAAAACAATCCACCTCCAAAAATGTAACCAATTCAAAAATTGCTAAAGCCTCTTCGCCAACATTGCGAATCAAAATTGATGAAATAAATCAAATTTTCGATTATAGTTGTAGTAAAGAGATCATTTGTTCAACTATCAAAAAGAAAAGTAATAGATTACTCTAATTAAAAATAAATTATGTAAATAAGGCAATTTGCAAATTTTCAAGAAAGTGACAGAGATGAAGGGTAAGAAAACATTCCATCACCAAAAATGTAAGTGATTCAAAAATTGCTAAAGCCTCTTCGCTGACATTTCGAATCAAAATTGATGAATTTAAAAATACATACATAATTATGTCTGTATAATTAACACAATTTACCTAACTACAGACATACACATATTAAAATTTTATTAAAAACGATTAAAATATAATTAAAAATATATATAAACGTTTCGTCTATTTTCATAGCCCTCATCAGTAAACGAGCAGAGTCACAAAACAGCAAGAGCCACAGCAAACGAAAAAACAGTTAAAATCACGGTTTAAGTAGAATAGAATAGTCAGCAGGAACCTGGGTCGCTTCGTTTATTGGCGATTCAGCTAAAACAATCCTAAAACATTCCTGGTGAGACTGGACGCTCTCTGAATGCTAGACTCAAGGAACATAAAAATTCTTTTAATAAAGGTACTCTGAATTCAAGATTGGTAGCTCATAAACTTGAGTTCGATCATGTCCCCGATTTTGCGAATGCACGAATTGTGGAAGCCAATTGCCCCGTTTATTTTAGTCGTGTCTTCTTTGAGGTTTGGAGGACTGTTTTAGCTGAATCGCCAATAAACGAAGCGACCCAGGTTCCTACCGATTATTCTATTCTGCCACACCACTAATTTTATAATTGATGCTATCTTGATAATAAAGCTCTCAAACGAGCTGGACGATGCGGTCAAGCTAATTCAACTAGCTGACCGGATGATAGCCGTGGATCTACAACGATCCAGGTTTACAGAAAATCAACTATTGGGATCGGCATTCGACCCGACCATCTACGGCATGTTTAAAATCTGCGGTCATCATACTCTGCGATCCGGAGCATCTCCCTACTCATAACCGAGAGACTTCAACAACTGCGACAGAATATAGACTTAAGACATCTGAGAATGTAAAGACTACTGATAACTAACTTTTTTTACATACCTGTATGTAATACTTTGTTACGTAAAATAGGAGTAGGTGCCTCTGAGCCCCTCTGTGCAATCAGAGTTCAGAACACACAAACCCCTTTAACGGCATCCCCTCATATCCGTTTATTCACTAAGGCTTACCTAAGAGGCCGTGCGCTTTCACACAGGGTACCTCTCTCCGATGAGGGGCCTAGAAGATGTAACTCACGTGACCGCTAAGTGTGTGGGCTAATTTTATTGCCTGCTATAAATATATTCATAAATTCACTCTTGGCATGAACGGTCCAGCCATTGTTCCTCGCCTGACACACTGGCGATATTCGAGCACACTCCAGAGATGCCTGATGTACTAGATATCAGCCACCTGTTTCTCTTTAACTTGTAAACAACCTCTATTTGAATTCCCTTATTCACATATATTTCAATACATATATATACACATAGCGATAAGAAAAATAATAATAATACATTTATTACACAATTTTAAAACATAAAATAACAATAATAATAACTCCGAACTTCAATATGTAGAATCTCAGGCAAATTTTTATGAGAAACACCCTTTAACTGCTGAGCACACTATGTGTCTCCAGCAGTACTTTTCGTAAAGGATGTCTCTTTTTTCTTAGTTTTCATAATATTTCTAAAGTCTATGCTGAATTTAATATTCTATGTGTTAAAAGAGGGCGAACTGTGAGTAAGATTTTAACACTTCTTATAAAATTAAGTCTACTCTTTAGAAATATTGTGAGAACTAAGAAAATAAAGAGACATCTTTTAGGAAGTGTACACAAAAAATTGAAGTTAAAAATATTAATTTCCCGAGGAGATATTTTAAATATACGAATGCATCAAATGCCCATAGACTTTACATTAGTGAGGGGAATTGGAAGCTGAGTGACCAACCCCTTAAGGAAAATTTGCTGCTTAAAAATCTAGAGCTTAAATTCGCTCTGCCCGCAGAATTGCTTTTTCAGGATGTGGGTCACTAGGGAAGAGTACACCGTACTCTATGTTGTAAAGTCTAAGTTAAGACTGTTCGAGAGAGTTTATTTCTCGCCGCTCCCTGTCCATCTATACAAGGACAGACCTACGCTTAGAGCACAGAAAGAGAGATCTTCACCTAGCCGTTTTCAAGCCAAGATTCTCTGAAAGACCTCAGTTGCATCCGTGTATATCTAAGGATCTAAGGCAGAGTTCTTTGATAACGGCCGCACTTGAAGAGGCTGGAAAGGCGCATCAGTTTAAATTGATGAAAGAGTTTATTATTTTTTCTATAAGTTTATATAATACTAGGGGGCTCTGCCCCCTGCAAGCTACGCTCGCCAAACCCCGTTCAGACACTGCAGAATCTAAAAGCACGCTAATCTGATCGCTTTTAAAAAGATTAGAGAAGATTGAATTATAGTGAAAAAACCTGTAGCGATCTCCCTGTAAACGGGTTTCCATTCAATTCCCGTTGATTGCAAAAATTTAAGGCAGAATCAGTTGCTGTTAAGACATCCAATGGTTGTTTTCGTGTTTGATTCACAATCTGTTGCCTATTGTACCTAAAATCTGTCGCCAAACTATATGATTAAATGCCAATAATGGTTGATCGTAAATGTCACATTCACTTGCCTTTAAGGGAGTTACACGTGTTTACGCCATCAAGTGATTTTTATTTCGACGTTTTATTTGTATTTTTATTAATTTTATACTAATTTATTTGTTCTTTCATTATTTAAAATAAAAAATTATGTCAATTTGTATAATTTGGCGAGTGGTTTGGCGATTTATATAATTTGGCGAAATTGGTCGACGGGAGAAGTAGTACCATTAAAACATTGCTTTGAAGTTGAAATTAAATGTCATGATTTGTTGTATTGTCATATACGCACCGGTTTGGCGTGCATTTTTTTACGACAATTTGGCGAAAGCCTCGTTTTCGAATACCAGTTACATATGTATTTTTAAATTATTTTCTGTTATTTTAAAAATGAAATAACAATAAATGAAAACAAGTTTAATTAATAACTATAGAACAAAACAATTTATAACACTTTTTGTAAATAAAAAGAAAATAAATTCAAATAAACGTTTATTAATAAATAAGCAACAATAGCCGGGTTACCATGTCAGGCAAAATAACGCCAATTAGGTACAGCGCTGCATATATGACATCTGTGCCTAATATTTTTCTTTTCGTTTCGTTTTTTTTTTTTAAAAAGAAAGAAGTGAAAGCCATTTATTTTAAATGTTTCAGTTTTAAATGAAAGTTTTGCATTAAATAAAATGATAATGAAATACAAATCGAATTATGAATAAAAGTAACATGATACATTTTTTAGCATACATTTAAGGGAAGCCAAACTGGTCGCCAAATTAGTTTAAAAGAATAACCTTTTCTAAAATATGAAAAGAAACATCTGTTATGATTATAATTTGAGTTGCCATCATTAGAGAAAAGTATATAAAATTAGAAAAAAATTAATATTTCGGAAACTAATTTGAATTTAAAAATTCTAATACCAGTTTTGAGATCTGCGGATCAATACGGAATTTTGGTGTTAATTTCATCGCAAGGGGCTGTGCATATATAACGTTATCAACTTTTTGGTAATTTTAAACCACCTCCCCCCCTTCCGATATCATGCGTTATCATCCCCCCCCCCCCCGTAATGATACCGTTATCAATGTCTATAATATTTTTTATCTTTGGAATTTTGATTTCTTTTGTTTGGAGTGATATACAAAAATGGTTACGCTTTCGTACCTTTATTACTTCATTGATTTAACTGAGGAGAAGTCAATAAAATATCACTTTATATATGAAATAACTTTATATCGAATAATACTTAAAAGAAATAGTTACTATTTGAAATTATTTTATACTACCTTTTTGTTAAATAATACATTCAACAGTAATAATGTCTTCTTGCACTTGCCCGGCAGGGAGGAGGGCAGATAGAAATTCTTATCAACAAAACAGGTGGACAGCATTCTTTATCTTTCTCCTTTATTAAATAGTGAACCCAAGTTTCATTTCAAATATATTTCGCATATAGTTTCTCGAACACCGATTATATATGCATACACTTATGAAGAAGAATAGGAAAATCAAACGTTGTGTTATTCCCTATTTTAGAATAAAATAAATTTATAATAATTTAGTGACTTTAATAATAACTATTTTCATAAAAATACATAAGACTAGAAAAAGATAATATACTAGTTTGATGTAAAAACTATGATAAAAAGAAAAAGAGAATTTTGGTTGGATCAAAAATGATATCGATATCAAAAGACAACCCCCCCCCCTCCCCCAGAGATATCTTACGATATCATGTGCCAGACTCCCCCTCCCCCCTAAAATGATAACGTTATATATGCACAGCCCCCAAGTATCCCGTGTTTTAGAAGAAATCACTGTGAAACATAATCAGTTGTTTAATTAGTCGTTTCATAAATTCGTTTCATTTCAGCCATTTCATAAATTCGTTTCATTTCAGCCATTTCATGAAATCCGTTTCATAAATTCGTTTCATTAGGATTTTATATATACAGGGTGTCCCAAAACGATCGCATAAACTCTGCACAGCTAGATTCCTCGTTGGGAGTACATAAAAACTGCCCAAAGAAGAGTTCCTGTACGATCCATAGTTTACGAGAAAAATACGAAAAACAAAGTATGACGTCACTGCCGGTGCAAGTAAAAAGCACTTTATTGGACATAGCAACAACAGTATTTGCACATTTTTTTAGACGATAATGTTTAAAATGTTCGCCGCGCATATCGCGTCATGCATGCTCGCGCGCCATGGAATGACGTTAAGCCGACGTTGAACTCGTATTTTTAAAAGGCTGCATCTTGCAGCTACCAGTAGTCTTCGTATGGTGGCCATGTATTCCGTCCGTGACTACTACGACATGTAGCTGATGTATGGCCGATGTAATGGAAATGCCTTACGAACTGCTAGGGAGTATGCCCGTCGATACCCGTCCCGCGTTGTTGATATGTCCAATAAAGTGTTTTTTTTCTTGCACCGGCAGTGACGTCATACTTTGTTTTTTGTAATTTTCTCGTAAACTATGGATCGTAGAGGAACGCTTCTTTGGGCAGTTTTTATGTACTCCCAACGAGGAATTTAGCTGTGCAGAGTTTATGTGGTCGTTTTGGGACACCCTGTATATAGGGTAGATATACTAGTTGCGTGTTCCTGAATTTTTTTAGTTTTACACAGTTTATTTGCCTGGATAAGTTTTAAGTATATTTTAAAAGTAACAGTCCGATTAAGAAATGTCTCCTTATACTTTTCAATATTTCAATACTAAATAAGTCGTTGTTTCCATGGCAACAATACTATTCTCTTGTTGTCTCCAACACAAACGATATCGAAGTCAAATTGACAGTGCTCAGTATCAGAACCTAATTTTGAGTTTGAAGCAATTTTTCTATTTAAATTTTATTCTCAACGATCGTTAAATTTCATTATACATACATATAAATGCGTATTACATATCCTTAGTTATAAAAGCGTATTTATTTAAGCTAAGCTTACTTAAACAACTTCAGCATGAAAAAGTTTTTCCTTAAAATTAATTTGACGTAAAATCGTTCTTTTTTTTTCAATTCTTACTATTAGCTTACACTCTCCCTGTATTTATTTATATTTTTATCTTCAAATTTTCAATCGTTAATAAAATACTTATTATTCATCCTATCAAGTTGAAATAATTTTTTTAAACTTTTACTGGATGACAATTGATGTTAATACAGTTTTTTCAAATATTAATTAATTAATTAAATTTTAATTATTTAATTTTAGCTTTGCATGGGAAACAAAATGGCGGCCATTGGTTATTGAAGATCAATGAAAGTATTTTCAATAAGGGGTTACCATAGGGGGGACCCTGTTCTGTCGCCAAATACTGCCAAGTTTCTCACCAACTTGGCGATATATCGCCAAACTTGGCGGCCAAAATGAGTCTCCAAAAGTGACGCCAACTTGGCGATATCTCTAATATTTCGCCAAATTCCCATAGAGTTCCATTGTAAACCTACTTGCTTATGGAAAATCAACAAATTGAGATATTTTAATGCAACAAAAACTAATATTAGCTTAAGGAATTATATTAAATTTTTCTTTGATGGCCTATGTAGGAATTGACTTTAAAAACAAAATTTTTATATTACTTGTTTATTATTCTGTCGCCAACCGATGATAAATCGCTAAGAAAACGAAATTTTCACTATTTTTTTACGAACTCTATACCGAGGTTCTGCCGGGAATTTTGTTCATAAACATATTTACCCACATGAGAAGAACATTCTGAAGTTTTTTCTAAGTATACGCTTATGGAGACCTCCCTTGTTCGAAATGTTTACATAATTTAATGCGGACGAAAAACTGTCTTCCTAGGAACTCTGCATTAATAGGAATTCACTGTTATTACTGAAGTGAGACAGTTATAAATCACGCAGTGAGTTCTAATATCAGACGTTCCGAAGAACTAAATTCAAATGTTCCGTACACTAACCGTAAAACAACTAATTTTACAATCCTTCATAGTATAAAATGAACTAATCTCTAAGGCATAGCAAATAATTTCTCGCTTTGGAGCATCCAAAGAGTGAAACTAATACGAGGAATTCAAATTATTGAAACTATCTATACGATTAAAAACATTAATTTTATAAACTATACGATTGAGAAAAAGTTTTAAAAAATTAGCAGCACAGAAATGGTAGCCATATTTCAAGACATTTCCAGAAAATATATTAAAAATCTATAACTTATTTCTTTTAAGCAGTAAAGCTTCCCATTTTTATGGCACATTGCTATTTTCTAAAAAAAAAAAAAAAAAAAAAAAAAAAAATGTTGACTGCGAAGAACAGATTTTCGTTTTCAGTGATAAATTTCGAATAGTTCATTTCACCATCTAGTAGTCATCAAAACATTAAGGAACTGAAAGAAACTCTCCAAGAAGTAAAATATTCAATTAAATACAATTAGATATGTTTTTTGAACTATGCTTACTTGTTTAACTTTATTATTTTGTCAGCTAAATAATTTCTTAATTTGTATTTTAATATAGTTTTTATTCACACTTAATAATGTCATATGGATAAACATGCTTAAATTTTTGAATGTTTCTTTAAATTTGTTCCACTTTTTCTGGCCAGATACCTTTTTTTTTTTTTTTTTTTTTTTTTTTTTTTTTTTTTCATATACTAAAACTTGTGATTTGTAAAATAAAATCCTAGCAATTCTGTACCAAATAAAAAGTGCACACACTTTTTTCATCAGTAGTTCTTTTTCAGATAAAATTCGGTCTTAGATATTGTTTATAACAGACTTTTGTTTGAAAAATAAAAATTTGCAAAGCAATCGTGCTGCAGAGACTTTACATTTAATTTCACACAGGTGATTTCAATTTAATTACACGCGTGTCACGTATACACTACACTAATTGCATACACTAATTAACTGATGCAATAAATCTGAGAATTTCAGATCGAAGTAAGATGCAAAATTATATAGGACGTAAATCGTGACTTCGAAGATATGACTAGTAGCTCTAGATTCTTTGGTACTTTTCGGTTAGCCGGGCGCCAGTGTTATATATACATATATATGTATATATACATCAGTGGCGTGGCGTGAAAATTTTCGGTGGTCATCGCAATTATTTAAGTTTGTGGTGAAAAATTATTAACTCTAAAATTCAATGGTTGAATGTTCAAAAAAGAAACTTTAAATCTTACCTTCACTTATACATGAACTCCAAATGTTCTGCTAAAACTGGATCGTAGAGTTTTAAAAGCTTATTAAGAGTTTTAAAATATTGCTTGGTCATCGCCGCATCCAGCGATGACCGGACGCCACGCCACTGATATACATGTATGTATATACATATGTATCAGGTTGTAACGAAAGTTTCCCGCCACAGCTAATATTGTCTTTTCAAACAGTTCGCGTTGAGGTGTTTGCTCATATTTTGTCAAACGATTTTTGGCATTTAAAAGGACGAGACTTGCTTTATAACACTGTGTTGAGAAATTTGTAAAAAAAAATATCGTTATCATTAAGTACAGGGTTTCTGAAATGGAACTATCACGCTACCAGATTAGAACTAGCATTTACTTCCAGCTCTGTTGCAAAAAGTCAGATACAGAATGTCACCGAATCATCTGTATAGCTTTAGGTACAACTGTTGTATCATATGACATCTCTGAAGGTTTAGTACCGAAAGTTCAAAAACAAGGACTATGACATTCAAGAAGCAGAGCGCTCTGGCCGGCTTACTGATGTTGATGAGGCCCGCCTGCGAGGATTTGTAGAAGAATATCAGTATTCAACCACTCAAGAGCTAGCTAAGGAGTTAGACATTAGTGTCATGCTCATTAGTTGCGCTATGCATCGCATACACTTGACGTACAAGTTCAATCGCTGGGTGCCGCATGAGCTGACAAAAACAGATAAGGGCAGACGTATTCAGGCCTGAAACAATCTGCTCGAATATCAACGCAAGAACAAAATTCTAGACCGGATCGTCACTTGTGACGAAAAGTGGAAGTTCAACAACACAAGCCGAAAAGGGGTTGGTCTGCGCCCGGTGAGCCCGTCAGCAGCATCGCAAAGCGCAATTTGACTAAAAAAAAGATAATGCTTTGTATCTGGTGGGATTGCCGTGGTATTATCCACAAAGAGTATCTGGAAAAAAGTAAAACCATGGACAGTAAGATGTAAAGTAAGATGCTAGTCCGTGTTGACACTGCTATCAAGGCAAAAAGTCAAAATGAGTTCTGGAGCAAAAAGGTAATGTTTCATCAGGATAATGCTAGATCACATGTGTCTGCATTCACCGGTTGGACTCTGTATGGACTCGAATGGAATCTTTTGCCACACCCATCATATAACTCCGACACCGCTTCTTCGGACTTCCATCTTTTTTCACACCTACAGCTACATCTTGCTGGTGCTATCTTTAATTGTGCACAGGACGCCCGAAATGAGGTTGATCTGTTTTTGGACTCGCGGCCCCCAAGTTTCTGAGCCGAAGGCTTTGAAAAACTACCAAAACGTTGGCAGAAAATCATAGATTCGGGAGATGATTACTAGCAGCACTAAAGGTACTGCTTTCGTGGTGTTTTTTAACTTTATTAAGAACTTTTTGTGGCGGGAAACTTTCGTTACAACCTAATATATATACATATATATGTGTGTATATATACAATACATGTATATAAATATATATGTACATATACATATATGTATGTATATATATATATGTATGTATAACACTGACGCCCGGCTAACCGAAAAGTACCGATTCTTTTATCAAGGTCGGTAAATTTCATACACCTCCATCACGCGAATAGAATTGGATCGAATAAAATGTATTTGAGAAAGGAAAGTGAAAAAAAAAAGTACGATGCGTAAAACCATCAAAATTTTGAAAGGAGAAATGGAAGAAAAAATATCTTACGATGAAATATAGCAAAATTACTTGGAGAAAATTTAGAATAAATTTAAGATGGGATAGATTGGAGACATATATATGTATAGCATACTTTAAAATATGCTATGAATATAGAGATAAATAGAGAGCTAGAAGAAGAGTTGGAAAAATGTTGGAATAATAAACATGTCCTGTAACAGACTATAATAATGTAATTAATTATCATGTTATATCAAGCATAAATTTTGGCAAAATACACACATGTATTAGAAATTATAGGTGACATATTGAACTTAAAAATCAAGTCACCGCACACAAGTCTTGTTTCGTATTGTATGTCTCTTACCTGAACTTCTTTTTATATTGAAACTTCTAAGCATAATAAATATCTTTATAGATCAAATTATTGAATTTAGCATATCCTCCTTGGTTCTGAAGTATCACATGTGATATTTGAAAACCGAGGAGGATATAAACTAAACTCTTTGATTTTTGTTTTTTACATTTTTACTTTACTTCTATATAGCTGAATGTTTCTGCCTTTGGAACAAAACCAATAAATGGCAGCACTGATGTTTATTTCCTCATAAAATAAATGTTATTATCATCTGAGTTTGAAAAATGCATTCCAGATAGTGTGTCCAAGAAAGTAAGAAAATTTTATATTTAATTAACTTAAACGCTTTACAATAAAAAAAAAATGAGGATTTGTAAATCATTCAATTAATTAAAAGCCTTCAATTTGTTACTACGTAATTTAGGTTATCAATAATTAAATCGATATTTTAAGGATGTTAATAATTTTAGATCCGTAGTTGTGAACCTAAATTACCAGCCCCCTAAAGTACCAATTTCAGGAAAAAGTTTCCTGTCATCTATGGTGTCTTTTTGTTTGTGCAAAAATAACTAATGTATATTCGCAGTGGTATTTTCCCTTCGGGTCTGAAGAGGTTAAGAAAACAATCTTAGTAGTTTTAATGAATCATAGTAGGATCACATTTTTTATATACCCTGCAGAAACAGCTGAAATAGTCATATTCTTTTTAATCCAGCCTTTGAAATAACAGTTTATGCGAAATAATTATTCTTAGGATTTTAGCCTTGAAGGTATGGTAAACAAATTAAAAAACTTTCCATTTACTTCCAAATGCCATCACCATTAAAAAAAAAGTCCAGCCTTTCACGAATTGAATGCTTTAGGCAAAGGGAAAATTAACGCTAGATTTAAAAACTACTCGAAGTTTGAAGTTAAAATTTCATCTCATAAAATTTTTCTGTATTTCTCTTTCTTTTTTTTTATTTATTTCCGTTATATATTTATTTATGTATTTAATTTTTACATGTTTATACTGAATGAAAAAAAGCTGGAAATGATAGACGTTCAAATTAAAAAAAAAAAATCTTTTTTTCATTTAAAACAGCGTTAGTAAGCATAGAGTAAATAATACCAGAATTTTCGTAAAGTAACGTCTCATTAAGTGAAAAAAATATCTGTGCTTATATGTGGCGACCATTACTTTACAAAATTCTGGCACTGAAATTCTTTAAATTCCCTGAATCCGTGAGTCGTACGAACCCTGTAAAATCTCAATTACTATGTCTGGCATAAAACAAGCATTTCCGACATTCACATAGCACATTTTAAAATAATGTAATTATAATTTTAAATATATAAAAAGGCTTCTATAAAGAAAATAATGCATGAGAAATTCATATTTAAAAATGCTCATTGCGATTTCTAAAGATTCAGAAGCAATGAGTTATTTAATGTAATCTCAGCTTTTAAAGGTATTCATATTTGTGTAATTTTGTTGATATGCGTCATCTATTACTAACACTATAAAAAATATTTCCTACAAATTTGGCAAACTCTTTTTCTCCTTTATAATGAATTTTTTACATGTAACTCTTGTAAATATTCTAGGTTCTTAATACGCATGTTCAAATTTTTGAAAAATGAATCATTAATGTACTTGAGAAATTCGAAAGGGATTAGAGGAAAAATAGTTAGTATGACGCACTTTAATTTTTTCATGGGTTACATGTGAGATTTAAAACTGTGTAAAACTAGTTAAATACTTGATTTTATTTAAATCTCCCTCAGATTGACTCAAGATAAAACTGTGTAAAACTAGTTAAAAACTTGATATTATATAAATCTCCCTCAGATTGACTCAAGATAAAACTGTGTAAAACCAATTAAAAACTTGATATTATTCAAATCCCCCTCAGATTAACTTAAGGTGCCTGCCTACCTTTAAAATGCAATTTTCAGTCAAAAATCAGATTTTCTATACTTGGTTTAATATTAAAATCTGACATTTTAGCTTTCTAAATCAATTTGAATTTCGTTTCTATCTTGCTTAGAACTTGAGTTTCAGACATTTTAATATTAGTTAGTCGCAAGTTTTTGTAACTACTATGTTGAGCAAAAAGTTCTGGGAAATTTGTGAAAGTTGCGTTGTTATGCGCAAATTAACAACAAAAGCAACAAGGACTGTTCTTCAATGTAGAGACCATCATAGTCTACGACTTACTGTCATCATTCTGCCAGATTCCGGTTTGCTGGAAGTACCATGGCGGCTCCTTGGAATCGAAAAACTCTTGGCATGCTTCTTCAACTTCATTAAAAGATTCAAATTGACGGCCCTTGAAAATGGTTTACATTGATCGAAAGAGGCCATAATCGGATGGAGCCACATCTGGAATGTAAGCGGGGTGTGGGAGAATTTCGACGCTGTCCAACTGTGCAAACTTGTCCTTGGGGCCACGTGCCGTTTGGCAGCGTCCTGCTGAAACAAAACGCGCTTTCGGCGGACCAATCTTGGATACTTCTGCCCCAATTTGTCGTAGACGCGATCCATTTGCTGGCAATAGAGCTCGGCATTGATGGCACCACCATCACATATGATAAAAATTCTGGTAACTATTAGATTAAAAATTTCGCAGAGCTTTTTGCTCAATCTAATAAAATTAGCCTGCCGCTACCGAAGTGACCTTAAATATTTGCACATAAACAAAGAAGAAATTTTAAAATCCATCAAGAAAAAAAGAATAACTGTTGTAAATAACATAGATAGTGAACTATATAAATCAGAAGCTTTTTTAAATTAGATTTTCCATTTAATAGGTAAGATCTGGTTTTTAATTACATTTTCTGCTTTTTCGATATTTAATATTTTCTTTATCGCAAAACATCATAATTCAAAAAATTATAATTGTAAAGTTATAAAACTTTGCGAAAATACTCTAAAGAGTTTATTTAGGTAATGTGCCTCTATTATGATTGCAGTTAATTATTTTTTCATATTTTAGTTAATACAAGTTATGAATTGCCAAAAAATTTCTTGATTTTTCTGCGTCTAAAAACGTTAACTTCTATATTTTTATTAAAAATATAATTATAGTTCTGAAAGTGCTTCAGTACCTCGAGAAAGTTTCATTAATCATAATAAAATTTACAAAATAAAAATATCTTCATTTAAATTTAAGTTTTGATGTTTTGCAAAAGTACCATTTTATAGCATTTTTTATGTATGTTTTGAGCCTAAAAATCAAACTATTAAAAAATATACATATTTTTACATGTTATTCACAATTTTTAGCTATATTTTATAATACAATTCACATAAGTAGGCAATTTTTCAAATATTTAAAAAAAAATCCCTCCAGAAGGTAGGCAGGCACCGTAAGATAAGTCTGGATAATTTATCAAAGAAAAATACAAACCAAAAACTGATTTTTCTTGGTTTTTTTTTTTTTTTTTTTTTTCCATTGATTAATTTTTTTTCGATTTTTTTGTTTATGACTAAAGACCACCGCAACCCAAGTGAAGTGATTGGAAGTAGAAAGGGCTAATCGTCTTAAGCCTTTCTAAGCTCGGACCCGGATGTATACTTCCCACTTAATTTTAATCCCCATACACCAAATTCGCACCAATAAATTTATTTTTCTTTTATAAAAGCGAATTATTTTTCTGATGTAAATAGAACAGTCCGGAATGTGTTATGTGTATGTGGAACTGGTGCTTGATTGTTATATGTATAATTAAATGTTAATTATGTATTTCAAGGCTACCTCGTTTTTGATCTACTGTGATTATTAATTAATTAATTAAATATATAAAATAATGGCGACGACGGAAAAAAAAGTATGATCACCGGAATTACTCTACAAAAAATGATTCAACCGATGAAAATGGCTCGACTTTCTGTTTACACTTTTCTTCTGTTGTTTGTAATATTTAAATGATTTGAAAATTAATACGCCATCATCTTCTACTGTATTTGTGGGTGTGATAAGTGGTAAGTTATAAATTAAATTAAAATTTTCTATTTTCGATATTTAATAAATAAAAATGTTTTCGAACTTCAAAGAGTTCGATGAAAAAATTGAATCGTTCCAAGTATATGTGAAACACCTGGAACAATCTTTTATTTTATGTGAGATAAAAGAAGAGCGAAAATGTTGCAGAAATTATTTCTTGCATGGGAGCCAAGCTGTATAATTTACTATGTGATCTATGTTTTCCTAAAGTTTGTGAATCATTAAAATATAATAAAATCGTTGATATTCTGCTGAAGCATTTAAGCTCCGCCTCCAGTAAATCTATTGAGCTTATTAAATTTTAAAAATGTTTCTAAAAGGAGAGTAAATCTATTCAAGATTTCGCTGCTAGATTTTTAAAAAATTACAAGCTTTTGTTCTTTTACTAGCGATTCGTTAAATGAAAATTTATTGGAACACTTCTTGACAGGTTTGAAATATGAAAATATTCAGAATACGTTAATCACACAAGTTGAATGATTTAACAGTTGAAAAAGCTGTTGATAAAGCTCTAGCTTTACATAATACAAAAATTGTAGTTTCAGAAATGAAACATAAAAATTTGAAGGTAAATAAAATTGCAAGTACTAAAAATGTACAACCAAATAAATTTCAGAAATGTTCTCAAAAACAAAATATGAACAATCATGTAAATATTGCACATTCTGAAGTTAATAAAAATAAATTAACCCTTTATCTACGGCATTATGATCTACTGCAATTTTTTTCATGTAGTATTTTTTTTTCAGTTACTACAATGAAAATTAAAGGATAAACATAAAAAAATACTCACCCGTGAGAAATTTAATTATTTAGAGGTAATTAACTAAAGTGGTACTTTAAAGTACCGTCAGTGCACTATGACTAAATTATTGCAACTGAAAACCCACAAGTTATTTCAACTGGCACCAGAAAATATTTTCGATTTAATAAGTATATAAAATATAGGCTTTTTATTATTTACAAATAAATTGTTTGGCAAATTCCGGTGCCAATCATTTATTCTAACTCTTTAGAATTGAAAATGCTTTGCTCCTGAAAGTGTTTAAGAAAACTATTTTTTTTTTAGGTTTCGATCTTGTTAGAAGTCCTTTAGTTTTGCGACGTCAATATTCCAGGAACAACATGCTCTCTCGTATCTTCGCATATGCAATATATGAATTTACATATGCCATTTCTAGCATAGCAAAAACCAGCCGGTGCCACAACTTTTTCGATTGCCTATAAAAAATAACAATGAAACAGAAAAGAAATACCAGGGAAATCACTACTGCACTACATTTTAGTAATTGCATTTTAAATGCGATGAAAACGATGGATAACTACACAGACGAAAAGTAAACAAGAAGTTTTTTTCCAGCACCCATTGTACTGACGGTACTTATAAGTACCACCGAGTAATTTAACTGTTAAATCAAATACATACACCGTTCAACTAAAATAGCCAGTCAAATTGTATTCTAAGACCATAATGAACACATAAAAAAAAATCCAACACTTATCTTATATCCTTTACTGTGTTTGCAGCAATGAAAAGACGAGCGTGGCAATCTGTACAAAAAGTCGGCACAAAACACATCGACTGCTTCAAAGATAGCCTCATTCCTCTCTAAAATAACAAACCTAGAACTACCGCTGCCATGTATTCGGATAAAGTGGAGTTAAAAGATCGATTTTTGCAAAGCACCATTATAATATTAGTAATATTCACTATGGTATAAAAGTTTAAAATGCGTGGTACGTATAAGTACCGTCAGTAGATAAAGGGTTAAAATGTTATGGATGAGGGAATTCCTCACATTTAGCTAATGTATGTAGATTTATAAATGCTACTTCTAACACCTGTGTAAAAAAAAGGGCATTTCGGTAAAGTATGTAAGAGTAAAAATTCTCAGAAACATGTAAATGTTTTAAAGACACTATAGATGTGTCTTAAAGCTAAATTATGATGAAGGATCAGCTCCTATTAAATTGTCTGTTTTAATTGAAAACAAGGCAAGAGCTGATATAGAATTAGGTACTGGATCTGGAATTTCTGTAGTTCCTTTAAAAATATTTTGCAGAATTTTTCCAAATTACAAAAATTTTCCAAAGTAAAAAAATTGCAACTGGTGAAATTTTTAAACCTGTTGGTTACGTAGAAGTAAATGTAACTTATGAGAATAAAACTAAAAATGTAAAATTATATCTGATAAAAGAAGATAATTTCTCATTATTATTTGGTAAGAGATTGGGTATCTGAATTTGATATTTTCCTCACAATTTGAAATCTGTCTATGTAAATGAAATTGTAAATTCTTCTGATAACTTAAAAGCATTGCTACATGATTTTTCTGATTTGTTTGCTGATAAGGTTTAGGAAATAAAAGGTTTGCAGAACTTTATCTTGAAAAAAAGTTACACCCATATTTTGCAAAGCTAGAACTGTCACTTATACACTACGTGCAGAAGTCAATGAGGAATTATAAAGATTACAGGATGAAGGTATAATAAAACTAGTTACTAATAACAAATGGACAACTCCTATAGGTTCAGTGTTTAAGCCTAATGGGGAAATTCGTTTATGTGGTGACTTTAAAGTAACTTTGAATAAATTTCTAAAAGTTGAAAAGTATAATTTAAAAAAAGATAGAAGATGTGTTAGCTACATTTAAAGGTGGTTTACATTTTGCAAAAATTGATTTAAATGAAACATATCTTCAGTTTCCTGTAGATGAAATGTCACAAGAATTGCTGACAATTTATACGCCAAAAGGATTATTCCAATTTCTTAAGTTACCCATGGGTCTTACTCAAAGCGACATAAGTAAGCGTAAAAACTTAATACTGGAATCGGGCGTAAATTAACACAGTTGCGCCATCTTGTGGACGGGGTGATAATCCACATACGCGGGCTTCTAGTGTGACGTCATATATGACAGGATATCTACCCTCTTATAGGCGTAACCAGCCTTCTGAACGGGGGGGGGAGGTGCCTAGTTAAATATTTATTACGATTTAACAAGTTACGTTTTATGGAACAAGATTTCTGGGTTCGAACATAATTGTTTGGTCCGCGGATTATAGACCGGGAATTGAGATATTTCATGTTTTTACCACAAAATGTGTCGAATATATTAAGTAGGTCATGATACTAAATTTTATCAAGAAAAATTCTACTATCATGATGCGACTGTAATAATAAAGATAGGTACTTGTCTGTCTATGTATCTGCGTATGCGCGAGCGCTGAACTCTGTAAAAATAATGCAGCCCGCAAGCCATAAGATTTGACAGGACCTGTATGCCTGAAGTCATGCTTATCGAAGACAATTTCTGGAATTATTCAAGTAATGTTTTATGCGAATTTTTTTTTTTCAAATTAGTAAAATAGAATCCGATTTCAATATTTTATCCAGTATAACCTTTATCTTCTTTCCAATATAGTGTTTTCGAGATTCTTACAGCGATTTTTCAATTTTTAACAATTTTTTAATGTTATTTTTAGAGGTTTTTTTTTTTTTTTTTTTTTTTTTTTTTTTTTTTTTTTTTTTTTTTTACATTCCTAAACGGAATCGATCCGGTTTAAATCTTTTACCCAATCAGTTAATTTCGTTCCCTGTAGTTTTTTCCCTATCTTTTCCGAATTTTTAATGCGATTTTTAGCGGTGGTTTTCGTGCTTTGAAGCGATTTTTTTAATTTTTTTTAAACAGAAAAAACTCTCCGGCAATTTTTGTAATTGCCGTGATTAAATTCGAATTAGGAGAATGTCAAATAAGTTCTTATAAGGAAGGTGAAAATTTAATTTGGCTCGAATTACAAAACGCAATAATTCAAAATTCGCTTCTTTCGAGACAGAAGAGGCCGTAAGCTTGCTCGGGAGTACGTTGCCAAAGAAAGTCCCCACCTCAATCCTAGAATTGTTTAATTCTACGTTCCTTAATAATAAATAAATAAACCCAACCAACGAAACTCCACTAGTCATGAACTTTTCTTTGAGGGATAGGGTTTGAAATAACGAGCGGGATCGCGCGATTTGTGCACAGAAAAGGAAAGTCCCGCATAATAAAAAATACTGTGCAGTATTTCCCTTTTCCAAATTCTTTCACAGACCAGTGATTCTTCAGTGAGTATTTTAAAAAAGTTTTGAAATCCGCAATTTTTATTTCTTTTATGGAGTTTTTCAAAGTCAATTCGTGAATCGGCTCCGGAAAAATTTGAGAATTTCTTCAAACGATCGTAGAAAAATATCGGGAATTTCGATAAAAGAATTCAGAAAATAATCGTGAATTTCGTCAAAAGATTGCGCAAAAAATTACGAATTTCGATAAACGATTGACGAAATTTTTCTGCAAATTTCGTCAAAATGTAGCGGAAAAGAGTTGAGAATTTTGTTAATTGGTAACGGAAAGATAGCGAGAATTTTCCCGACCGGTCGCGCAAAACTATCGCGAATTTCGACAAATGACCCCTGTAAAAAAATCAGTTTCGTCAATCGGCCGCAACAGAAAATAAATTTAATCAAAGGATCGCGGTAAAAGCGAGAATTTCGTCAAAGGATCGCAGAAAGAAAAACGAATTTCGTCAAAAGATCGTAGAAAGAGAACGCGAATTTCATCAAAAGATCGTGCTAAAGAAATGCCAATTTCATCAAAATATCGCTGTAAAAAATGCGAATTTCGTCAAAGGATCACGGTAAAAAATGCGAATTTTATCAAAGGTTAGTGGTGAAAAGTGCGGATTTCGATTAAAAAATCGCGTAGAAAGACGTGAATTTCGTCAAACGATTTTGGGAAAAAATGTAAATATCATGAAATGATCGCACAATAAAATCGCGAATTTAGTCAAAATTTACTGCACTGGGCTAAAAGATTGAAACCGGGTTCCCTTTTCTTACTTTCAAAAGAACGCCGCGAAACGAGAAGGAACTTTAAAAATCATATAAAAAATTTTCAGAGGAAAAAAAATTACTATATTGACTTGAAAGACTGCAACCATATTCCTTTTACGAATATCAAAAAATGGCCGCGAAACACGAAATTGAAAACAACCAACCAACCTCCAGATTAATTTGAATTTTCTGTGCTATTATTTTTCATTTTCAAAGGAGGCAGGGTCTGTACACTCCCTCCTATTTCCCCCGGCTAATCGCATTTTAGAATATCGTTTCACATCTGTATTTCCTTTCAATTTTTTTTTTTTTTTTTTTTGCTTCTTTCTAGATTTTAAACTACGAAAGCAAAGAGACAAATAGTTTCTATCCTCGTCAAGAACTTGCGTTAAGGCTGTTCTCAAATCCAAAATGGCAACTTTGTGACATAAGTTTTAATTTATTTTTGTTCGGAAATGCATGAATCTAGCTGATGTTATTGTTCAGAAACTATGTCATCGAGCTATTTTTTCGTTTTTTTTGCAAACGTTTTATTTCTTTTTTTGATCTTTCAGAAAATAGTGTCAAAGTGGGCGTTTTGAACTGAATTTCCGCGCGAAAGGAGAAAGAGCAATCAAGAAAGGGCAAAATACGTGCTTGTCACGTGATTCAAATAGCTTCTAACTCAATACATAATTGATTGATCAAAAAATGGAAAACACAGTTCGATTCCAAATCGCTTCCCTAGTCATGCTTTCCAATTTTATATCTTTCTGTTTAAAAATGAATTTGTAAATGTGTCAGAACGTTTTGCGCTTGTTGAGCAGAGCAGTTGACTTAATTTCTCATGAAATTGCAGAAACATGAAACAGAAAGAACGTTGTTACAAAAAATCTCCCCCAAACAAAAGACCTCAAAGTGGGATAATAAAATCACCTTTTCGGCTTACTATGACTAATACAGATTCTTGTAAATAGTCTAGTTTTGAAAAAGATAAACAACATAATTTTTTTAAAACAAGAAAGAAAGAAAAAAAGAACCTGGGTTTCTTTTTTTATCACATTTCAAAACTTAGGCTGTTAGTTCTCTGAACGAAGCTAATTTGCTAAACTAACTAAACTCTGCTTTCACTTCTTCTTTTTTTCTTTTGTAGATTTCGATTTTTTTAAATAATTGTGCTTGAGTCTGCGCAAGCGGGGGGGGGGGTGCCCGGGCACCCCCCCTGGTTACGCCTATGCATCTGCGCATATTTTCTAAATCTTTAGTCTCTCATGGAACTGAATTTTGTTTACCACATTTATTGCAAAATAATGGCGTAGCGAGAGGGGCGTCCAGGTGCACTTGACACCACGAAGTTTTCTCCGTCTTGTCAGAGACATTTCAGCTATTAATCAAGGTGAAAAAACTTTACAATTTTAGTGGTGTGAAGTAAGAAAACAGGCATCTTCCTGTAGTTTAACCGCGTCCGCTACGTGGCGTGCGACCTTGATTGATGTGACCTCGCCTTTAATCTTGCGGTTACCTCTCTCATTTAAGATAGGACGCTTACTTATATCGTTTCGATCTTACTAGTTCTCGAGATATATGGCAGAGAAACATTGAGCATATTTTATGAGAGATGACATTGGGGTTACTGGTGAAACAGATGAAATTCATTTAAAATGATTAAAACAAGTATTGGAAAGATTACGGAAATATAATATTAGCATAAATAATTTTAAAAAAAAACAATCTTTATGGCTAATGGGATAGCTTATTGTGGGTATAAAGTTGATAAAAATGGCATTCATAAAACCCAAGGTAAAATTAATGATATTTTAAATACTCCAAGACTAGTAAATGTACCTCTGGTTAACGCTTTTCTAGGCTTAGTTACATATTATTCTAAGTTTTGTACCAAACTTATCTACAATCACACATCCTTTAAATAAATTGTTGAAGAAGAATGGGAAATTTCATGGTCTTCTGCATGTAAATAAGCATTTAAAAGTATGAATAAAAACAATTTAATTTAAAAATCAAAAAGCCCGACTACGTAAAAAGTGAACTAATTAATTATTTCTCATTAATGTGAAACATTTTTTGTTTTCAATTCCTACTATTAGCTCACACTCTCGCTATATATATCTTGTTCAAATTTTCAATCGTTAATAAAATACTTATTATTCACCCAATCAAGCTGAAATAATTTTTTTTTTAAACTTGTAGTGGATGACACTTGATGTTAATCCAGTTTTTTTCAAATATTAATTCATTAATTAAATTAAATTAATTAATTTTCAATAGTCGAGAGAGAATAACCCTTCTTGATCAAGGAATTTTAAGACCGGGAGAGCCCTCTTCTTGATCAAGGCATTTTAAGCACCACTCAAAAAGAAAGAAGAATGGGAGAAAAAAAAAATTCTCTTATTGACCTAAGTAGGAATTGATCTAAAATATTTTTTTTATATTACTTGTTTATATTACTTACCTATTTTTTTTTTTTTATTTACTTGTATTGATGACTTTTAAGTTGTGTTTAACTGTTAGTTCCTATCTATAAACACTGTTTTGACGAGGTCTATAGATGTCTATGATGGTTAGAGTTGCAGTAAAGCTAGAGATCCACAATACATACACAACTTCCAGGTTGTATAATATTTTAACGGAGCTTCTGACTGTAAAATAGTCAATGAAACATCGTCTTCATTTTAAAAGACCTATCCAATGATATGCCACTCATAGGGTGCGTAATTTTTTTTTTCGTCTCTACCGCCATTTTGAATTTACAGAAACAAAACCTAGCCTATAACCATCGGGCAGTTAAGACGAATTGATAGAGACCTCATTCATTAAAATCCATCCAGCCGTTGGGATGTTTCGAGGGTATAAAGAAATCCACATACACAGATACGCGTGAAACACATAACCCTTCTTTTCAGTCGGGTAAAAAGAAATTACTTCTGAAAAGGTACTCACTTTAATCCAAAATTACCTTTAATTTTAGCAACTGCTGCTTCTCCTTATGATATCTCTGCAATTCTTTCGCATGTGATTCCAGATAACTGAAAAGCCTAACGGTTACTTTACGATACAAATGCTCGCTAAAAATGTTTATTAAAAAATAGAAATTTAAATGGGTGAAATGAGCGGGATACGTTCTAAATTACGATTTCTATGAAATTTTATATAATATTTTTAATAAATTAATTCCACCATCCATTTTAAAAGAACACAAATACCAGCAACTACGCGTGCAAGTCTGCGGATTTTGCTAGTGATCTATAATTTTGGATTCGCATATCTAAAGCTTCTAAAAATCTTTTTTTTTCTTTCTTTTTTTTTTTTTTTATCGTGGGTTACAAATTCATATTATTTCGAAAATTAATTTCGAAAGTATATATATTTTTAAATTAATTTTCGAAAAATACGAATTATAACCTGTGAAAATTTTAACCGAATTCTTTTTCCAGAAGCTTCAAGTATGCGAATCCAAAATCACAATTCATTCCCCATATATTTTTTGAGGTATGCTTAAAAACTACCCACATTGCTATTTGTATTTAATAATAGGAGTTCCAAACTTTAAACCTTCATAATTCCTAATCTATTTGACCATATGACTTCCGATTTGTAATCCGAAGGTAAAATTTATCGAAAAAGCCAAATAAGCTGGTTGATGTCGTACTGAAAATTTTAGGGTACAATTTCATCATTAAGATGACCCCCTAAGCTTATTATTATTATTTTTTTAAACATTGATTGAAATAATAATTTCAGTCGAATAATTCGCATAAATTTCTGTCGAATGTCTGTTTTCGGAGGGGGGGGGGGGGTCGGATACAATTTGGCGATTAATCTGTACGGGGTGTTTGTTCTCTTTTTATTTGTAGGCCGGTTGATTGGCCGGTTGTTTGCATATGCAAACAAATACGTGCATATGGACTAATAAATCAACTCGTTTCGTTCTGTGGTTCCCATTGAAATAGTAATTGTCTAATAGTGGCATAGTATCTAATTTAGATAGTATCGATAGATAGCGTGGTTCAATGTATCTAAAGAAAGATTGATATTTAGTAGATAGTATCCATAGCATCCAATTACGTATATTTTGTGTTCAAGGCAGTCAGTTTGAAACATATTATTAAGTAATTATATACATTCAGATTTTTTTCATGTGAGATACTGCAAAGTGAATAGAAATACTGTATGGTTTATTCAATAAATAGTTTAAAATATTGTATAAACTGTAAAATATTGAAATTAATAGAAAAATTAAACAGAATGAAATGCAAGTTTGAAAAAATATTAACTTTTTTCTTTATATATTTTTTTCCAGAATTTTTGTATTTATGATTTTTGTATAAGGATTTTTTTTTTTTTAAATAAATCGTCTAATTTTTCTATTTTATTCTTGAAATCTGCAAATACTTTTATTTTTTTACAATAATATTTTTTTAAGAAAAAAAAAAGACAAAAAATTTTTCTGAAAGTGGGTTAAAGAAAACCATTGACACTCTTTACTAGTCACAGTGCTGAAAAAAATCTATGAAAATTTAACGAGTTACTGGTGTTAAAAATTTGATCATTGTTTTTCTGTTAACCCGTTGTTCTGAACTTCTGCTGCGTCATACAATATACGTACGTGCCTTATGTCTTGTATAATCTTCC
Source organism: Maratus speciosus (assembly GCA_963932465.1). Classification (NCBI taxonomy): domain Eukaryota; kingdom Metazoa; phylum Arthropoda; class Arachnida; order Araneae; family Salticidae; genus Maratus; species Maratus speciosus. Next base: position 325,877,005 of record OZ010795.1, on the reverse strand, counting down.
TTTTCTTAAAACAGCCATTACAAAGCAAAGGGAAATCTCAGCATCGACATATGATCCTTAGGGCATTCAGAAAAAAAAAAAAAAAAAAAAAAAAAAAAAAAAAAAAAAAAACCTCAGAGTTTGGGGTTGGAAAAAAAAATCATTTGGCGGGAAAAGAAGAAATTCTCTTGAATGAAATTCTTCTTCGAAATGTTATGCAGTTTTTATGATTAGTTGCTCATTTCCTGTAGAAATGTGAGGGTAGGATTGGGGTTTGTAACGTTTCTGTTTTTTTTTTCATTTATGATTTCTTGTCTTTCAAATTGTAGAATGAACACCGTGAGAGAAAGAGGCGTTTGCAAGGATTCGCTATGCAAACAATTAATGTATTTTGATTCCTGTAAGTCAAGATAATACGGAAATGTCACCAAGTGTATACTTATATTTTGAAAGACATTTATACATGATTGCCTAAATACTTCACTGTTTTTTTTTTTTTTTTTTTTTTTTTTTTGTTGTTTTTTAAGAATCTTTCGGCCGTGTGCAGTGTCGGTTTCTCTTTAAAGAAGCCGAGTGCAAAAAATATTTTTGGGGATTTCCTTCTATCTTTCAAAAGTGAAACTTAGACAGTAAAATTTTCTTGTAATGAAAAAAAAATCTATCATAGCACGACCTCATTTTCAGCTCATCGAAATCAATACTTTTTGCATACCACCTTCTTACATACATATGCACAATTATTTTATTATATACATAATTATACATAACAGATTAATCTTGTAAATGAATTAACAAATATGGAGCAACAGTAGTGATTATTTCAACTTCAAAATATCTTTTATGCTTTTCAAAGTGCAACATTTGCAAGTGGTAGGTACAGTGCAGAGAAACTAAGTATTTGACGTAAATATATGCTTAGCTGTAACACAATTTTCTATTCCTTTTACTTCTATTTCTGAAAAGAAATTCGATATCACTGACTGAATGCTAATGAAAAGTAAATTTGGGATTCTTTGTATTTTAACCGGTAAGCACGAACTTTACAAGCCTATTCGTAAATAGTCCCTAGTCGTAACCTCTGAAATAATTAACCATATTTGTATGACAATTTTCACGAATGTTCGCAAGTTAAACAATATTACTTTTAATGTCATCTCACTATCTATCTGTAATGTAGCACAAATTAAAATTTTTCATTTAAAAATTGAAAGGTCTTTCTATACATTCACATAATTACTATAGATTAAATTCAACAATTCTGTTTAAATTTCAAGCGGTACAATCTGACCTGGATAGTTGCACTTTTACTTATAAGGAAACAGTGGACGTTAAAAAAAAAACTTTTAATTTTCATAATAGAGATTTGAAATTTTGTGTAAATATACATTTCACCATAAGTATATAGAACGCCTTAAAAGAAATTTCCAAATTTTAAGATCTTTTAAAAATTTTTACATTTTAAAACGAAATTTTAAAATGCTCCTTGCGTCTTAATTCTTTAGATATTTCCTCTATTTTGGATTTTAATCACGTAAGACTCTATTACAAACAAATCTGTGTATCGATTATTTAATCCTTTAAATAGTTAATTTTTTAGAGATTTTTTTTAATTCCATATCGATTTTCATCAAAATTCTGCCTTATAATAATTTAAAAATCAAATTTAATGTCCTAATGAAGTCGAATTTTAAAATGCCTACACAGTTTTTTTTTAAAGCAATATCAGGATTATTCATTATCAGTTTCATGAGTTTTGATAAAAAATTAAGTAGCAAGGAACATTTCAAAAATTAAAAAAAAAAAAAAAAAAAGACTGAAACATCAGTATTGAGAAAAACAGATTTAAAGTATGCTAAAAGGCCAAAAAATTGTTTGCGAACAAAATTAAAACACTTTTAACTTTGCGTAAAATAATCGCACCTGCATGCGGTTTTCGACGAAAGACGTAGTAAAAATTGGAGAATAATAATACACGCAAAAAGAAATGCCGATCTTGGGGTCGATTTTTGCTAAAATAAAGGTCCACGGTCCTCTTAACCATGAATCGTACTTAGATTTCATTAAAAAAAATACCTAAATAGTAACGTGTTATAAAAACCCTATACTAAAGCCCACGAATATCTAATCTTAAAATATTAGTTTTAATTATATTTCTTAAAAGGTATAGATCTCGAACGTAGAAAAATAAAGTTTGAAGCAAGTGTGTGTGTGTGGGGGGGGGGGGGATGCATTTTTGAAAAATCGGGATATTTAGAGTCCCACATAGTGGTTATGCGTGACAAGTCTTGTAACTCCTGAAAATAGGTACCTGCCATGTAAATAAGGAACATAGCAACACTATTTAGAGGTAATATCTATCACTATAAAAATGATCCCAAATGAAGAGTTTAATATGCCGAATTATGTAAAACAGTAAGAAAATGTGGTACAAAAGCTATCAGAAAATTTAACTGTGATCTTGTCAAGAAAGTTCTAGAAGATAACAAAAGTTTAAAATCCGCTAAACATAAACTGTGTGTTGGAAGAAAAGCTATTTTTGCACTAAAGATGGCAGGTGGAACAACCATCAAAATCAATAATTAAATAGTACATATTGTCAAAAATTTTTATAACGGGTGATAAATATCTCCAATTATATAACCCTATATAATTGGGTTCAAAGGGAAATCAGTCTTACATGATCCAAGAGAGAACATAACAGGAACTGAAGAGAAAATCCCAATGATGAGAGATGAAATTTTACAAGAGATTAGATGTCTGAAAAAAGGTAAATGTCTTGGCGAAGATGGAATTGCAATTGACCTTATGAAAGCAGCAGGGGAATAATCTGTAAAAATGCTAGCCCTACTGTTTTCTTAATGTCTTTAAAGGTCAGATTTGCCAGAAGACTAGAATAATGTCGTGATGGTGCTTACAAGAAAGAGAAGGAAAACGTCAAAAACTAGCGTCCAATCAGCTTACTATCAGTGGTTTATAAAATTTTCACCAAAGTTTTAGCACAAGACTTGAATCAGCTAAACCAAGAGAACAAGCAGGATTCCAAAGTGGATTTAGCACAATGGATCATACTCAAACACTAAGGGAACTCATAGAAAAACATAATGAATCTAATTTACCTCTCTGCCTTGCCTTTATTGATTATAAAAAAGCATTTGATTCTGTTTACACATCAGCAGTAGTAGAAAATCTGGAGAACATCAGTATAGACAAACCTTACGTCAATATAATAAAGAGGGCTTACAAGAAAGCTACAGCAACCATCCATTTGGACAAAGGAAAAGCGAAGATCAAGCTTTTGGAAGATATGTAAGCCAAGGGGAGACCATTTCGCCTAAGCTTTTTACTGCTGTCTTAGAAAATATTTTCTAGAAGCTGGATTGGGAAAACAAAGGGATTATAATAAATGCGGAACATTTAAGTTATCTCCAGTTTGCTGACGATATTGCAATTTTCAGTAATAGCCTTGAAAAATAAATTGAAAAGAATTGGAAAAATGGTAAAAGATTTAGCAGTGGACGACATTAACGTGGGATTAAAAATGAATTTGAAAAATATTAAGATAATGTTCAATTCATTTGCACAAAAAAATAAAATCATCTACAACAACACTGAGATTAAGGAAGTGCACAGTTATGTATATCTTGGACAGGAAATATCATCGGGAAACAGTATCATGAATGGAATCAATAGAAGAATAAGGTATGGATGGAGTGCGTTTGGGAAGAACAATACTATTCTGAAGAGTAACATGGCTCTTTGTTTGAAAAGAAAGGTGCTTAACCAATGTGTTTTGCGCGCACTAACTTATGGAGCGGAAACAGGGGTGCTAACAAAACGGATGGTATAAAGATTACAAACTACACAGCGAAGTATGGTAAGATGTTATGGTAGACATAACTAGAAGAGACAGAAAGGTAATAACCTGGATAAGAGGCAGACGAAATTTTTTAACATCATAGAGAGAATTAAACGGCTAAAATGGAAATGGCCTGGACGCATTGCAAGAAGACAAGACAATAGATGGAGTACAAGCACTCTACAATGGTATCCCAGATATGTAAAACTACCAAAAGATGACTCAAGTAAGATCGAGTGGAGAAATTAGAAATGTGGCCGGTATTAATTGGATGACTAAATCACTAGACAGGAAACAATGGAAAAATTTGAGGGAGACCTACTTCCAGCTGGATAGAAAATGGTTGTTGTTGCTGATGATGATGATGATTATGATGATGATCTATAACTAGTGTACAACAGTATAACGTAAAACCGTTAATAATAATTTAAAAACAATTTGATTTATGACCAAATAAATCTGCAACTGCCAGGACTTCGTCGTGTTAACTATTTACATAAGATTATTAAGTTTCATTTATTACAATCTTGTTAATTAGTAGAGAAACTAGCTAAAATCTAAGTAATAGGTTTGAATTTAGCAAAAAAAGCGCCAGCTTTTTTTTTTCTTGTGGACAGCATTTATGTAGGAAGCTTGAAAGCTTGCGCTTTTGCTGTATTACTACAGAGGTACATTCCTAAATATAATATTGTTTAAGTTTCATTTATGAACACTGACTGCGGTACAGATATCCTTCATTAATAAAAAGATTAGATCTGTTGAATTAACTACGTGCTTGTATCCCTTAAGGCTTGTTTAGTTCTCGCACATTTTAAATGTAATACACATTTTTTTTGTCATTATATTTAAAGTCCATATTTTTTCTTACTCTCTCTCAATTTTGCAAAAATGTCTTACCAATACTATCTATAACTATATGTCACTGCTTCATTGTAGTTATTTACTTTTCACAAAAGCCATTAACAGCTTTCAAATACATTGTATCATTTCGACACACTATTTCTTTCCAGCCACGTTCACACAATGCCTGGTATGCAAAGTAGCTATCAACGCGTAACTCCCGAATACTCCTCTACAGTTCTACGATGAAAAACAGAGCTCTCGTTGTGTAGCCAACACAAAAAACAAAACAAAAATGTTTGATGTAAAGAAGACAGGTGGCTTAAAGATCGAGTATCTTTTTTATTCGGAAGGTCAAGGTTTTCTTTTTCTTTTTCCCCGGAAACGGAAGAAGAACTTCCGTAAGCAAAGGGCAAAACTCGATCTTCTCTACATTTTATTTACTTTTTTCAGTTTCCCGAAATTAAAAATATTATAAATTTCCCAGCTAGATTAGATTTAATCCAGGTCTTTCAACCGTAATAACTTTTTGTTTCAGTTATCGTTCCTGTTCAATTAATGTTTCTTTTCGGTTCCGGTTAATGTCCCCTTAAACAAAACCTAATGTGCGGAGTTACATAAAATTTGTTGTTTAGTTTTGATGTATGTTCTCCAACAGGTGCTTTTCAAAGATTTGTATGATAGCAATATCACGAGATTTATGGGGGAAAAGTGCATCAAATTTAAAATGCTTATTATCTCTGATTCAATTTGGGTTTTGATCATCCCACCAGGAGCATTGCTATACTATGCTTTTTTTTTTTTCTTTTTTTTTTTTTGCTAAGGACATTGTAGTTGAATCCAAGTATGAAGGGTATGCGCCGTGTACCTTCTGGATAACTCCGTATACCCTCTGTAGTTGTAGCGAGCGTAGGGGAGAGTGGGGATGAAAGGGACATTTTGTCTTTATAAGCTTATAAAATAATGACATTAAAAGATACCAGCCTCATGTTTGCGTCTAATTCTTGTCTAAAACCTTTGCTTTCATATTAGTAAAACCTCTTATACTCAAGTACAGTCATTTTAAATCTGTATGCATTTTTATAAATTGGGAGAAATGTCCCTTTTAACCTCATTGTAAGGGATGAAAGGGACACTGTGCGGGTTTGAAAGGGACACACATAAATAAAACACTTTTATGAACATTTTTTCTTTTTATTTGCGATACTTTATTCAAAAATAAAATATAATAATGCACAAATAAAAATAAAATTTTTGCAACATATTATAAACCAAAAACAAGGGAAATAACTTGTTTAGGCCTACTTGATATAAAACAACTTTAAATCAATTAAAAATTTTAAGAAATATTTAGCTCTACTTGGCCACCACCAGTGACGGATTTAGGTAAATTCATCACAATATCATTAATATTCACTTCATTCATGTCAATAGTATCAGTAAATACAAAGTGGTTTTATTCTTTTTTTCTGAAAAAAATGTACTTCGCATTCATTCCGAATGCTTTTCTGGAGTTTATGGATAAAGTGCGACAGGAATGCCACCATAATTATTCCATTATCTTTCGCAAATTTTATTGTCTTATTATTTATATCGCTTTCTTGATATTTAAATAAGAGAAGCGCAAGATCAGTTTTGGAACAACTAGGATACTTAACTAATGCTCAATTGCTTTAAAAAAAAATACTGCGGTCATCCACCAACTTTGCTGAGCAAGTCCAAGCCTTTGGGAGGGGGCAGCTTTGAGCATGAACTCTTTGTAATTCTTCCTTGGGAAAACGAATACTGTTGAAGAGGGTTACCTCATGTAGAAACAAAAGTGTGACAAATTTACCACGTTCAGCTGATGTTACGTGAGAAAACTGCTTTCACCAAGTTTTGCTACTATATTAGGTGGCTTGTGCTCTGTCATTAAACTCCTGTTTCGTCACAGTTATATATTATATTCCGTGTGAATTTATAGCGATTCATAACTGACTGAAGGTTTAAAAAAATATCAACATTAGCTTTGTTCAAACTTGTACTTCTTGTTAAACTAATGGCTATAGCCTTTCTTAAGATAAAGTAATGAATTTCGTTGATTAAAATCTTGGAACCAACCAATTCTAGCTTGCTTGTTTATTTGCCAAAACAGGGACATATTTGGAGAATTCAAAGAAATCGAATATTTATATACGCAGTTGTCAAACCATAATTCATATTAGATGCTTGGAGCAAATATGAAGCTAACTCTTTTTATTGAGCTTCACTAAAAACTTTTCTATTACCAAATGGGCGTATTGAAATTAATCTGCTTGTGCATTCTTAAATTTTGGAACAATTCTTTCTAAATAGGACTTTTCAATGCCGTAGGCTTTAGCTGTTGATCTTACGGACACTCATTTTTCCTCTTCTTCAGATACAGTACCCATCATTCTTCTTCAGTAATTCGATTTTTCTCAATTTTTTTTTTTTTATATTTTCGAAGCAGATTGACTTTTTGATGACTTTTGGAAAAGTAAAACATACCTAAATTGTAGGTACAGTCGTGGAAAAAAAAAAGTAAACACCCCCTACTAAATCCTCAACAAATTATCGTAGAAGAAAGTTACTGGTACGAACGATTGGAAATAAAGTCTACTTTTAAATGATGTATATAAAATTTGCTTAGGGGGCCATCTACCAATTAAAACGAACCATAACTTTGTTTTTTTCAATAGCAGTACCCAATTCTGACAGCATAAATGAACTCTACATCCTTCAATTAGCCTAAAAACGAATTTTTTTGCAATTCATACCATAAGTTTCCGAGAAATTAATTATTTTAAAACGAGCGTATTTTAAGGGCCGTATCCAAATTGAAGTTCCGTACTGGATAGTTAACCGAGAGAGCCCCTTCCTTGATCAAGGCACCTTAAGCGCCACTCAAGGAGTCAATGAAGCGTGTTAGATTACAGTACCGCAGAATAAATTTCAAACTGTCTACTCACTTCCATCATAGACGGCCCCTTAAACCATCATTTTGCCGTTTCTTAAGCATAATTTGAAAACTACTTGGAAGAAAAATGTGAAATTTTTGAATTTCCATAAAGCAGGACTTAATAAATCTAAATCCATCAAAAAAATTGTAGGTTGCAATTCATATTTTTTTCGAATATTAATTTAATAATTCATATCATAAAATTATAAAAATTGCAAATTCAGCTTATTAATGTTTGGATATATTAGTATTATTACTACAAAAAAAAATTAGCACATTAGGAGCATAATTTCGCGAGATATAAATAAAAATATGAAAATGTAATTTAACATTAGAAGCACTAAATTTTGAATGTTTATAATTCAAAAACTTATCATTGAAATGACTTGAAATTTGGTGTCTAGGCATAGTTTGAACCGAAGATTTGAAATATCTCGTTAAAATTGGGTATTGCCATTGAAAAAAATGAAGTTTGGATTCGTTTTAATATGTAGATGACCCCCTAAGAAAATTTTATATACATCATTTAAAAGTAGACTTTATTTCCAATCGTTCGGTAAAAGTAACTTTCTTCTACAATGATTTGTTGAAGAGTTAGTAGGGGGTGTTTACTTTTTTTTTCCCACGACTGTACATGTTATTGTAATATTTGCACACTTTTGTTCTACATTATAATGCATTCATTCTTTCTACATAAAAAAACTAAAAATCATAACATAAATTTTACGAAACGTAAATAATATTTTCTTGAAATAATTATGAACAACGAGTGGTTCAAAGAGACATATCCCTTTCAACCCCATACCCACCTAGCGAAATTAAAAATGTATTAATGCATGACCTTATTTTAGATAACGAAATATATTAATCTTCACATAAAGTGCATACTTTACAGTGCTAAAAAACATAAATATTACAATGCTAAACACAATATTAATTTTTTGAAGAAAAAAAGAAAATAAAGATGAAAATTTACTTTTTTATATTAAAAAACAGATTTTGCTTTTAGCACCTACAACGCTACAATTGCTGACGTTAGTTATATAAGGATTATTAAGACAGATCAAGTATCGCCATCGATTGAGCCAAAGTTGAAGCATTGTACATTTTATTTTCTTCCTGAAATTTTGAGTGTCCCTTTCATCCCCAGTCTCCCCTATATTCTCTGGTGTATTTTCTCTGCCTGTAGTCTTACCGTTATAGGTTACCGTCTGACTTTTTTACGACTACACCACTGGTTGAGTCTCTTTTTCTATTGGCTAAAAATGTATTATATTTTATATTTGTGGTTGCTAGTATAAATTTAAATTTTAGTTCAATTTTGTATTTGAATATACAACAAAGGATGTTGGTGCGAATTTTTTTTTTTTTTTCGTACAATCAGTCACAATAGCTCCAGATTAAATTCAATGAAATACATCATATTCCATTTTTCTTCATAATTGTTGAAGTCTACACAACATTACTACATTATTTAAATGATATATTAAAATATTTTTAAAATTTGGATAGATAGACACATTATAATAGTTTCATAAAGTTTTGCAATTTTTCCAATACTAATGACCCTTCTGTTGTTTAAAAAATACTTGGTTTTGGTATCGTTTTTTGTTCACACCCATTTTCGTTAACCAAAAAGTTCACCATTCTTTCTTTTAAGCATTTTTATGTAGTTTGAGGCCAAAAGCTCTCAAGTTCTTGTAGATCTATCTGATCTAACATACAATAGCTTTATTATCAGACCTTGTAAGACATTTTTCTTTTATGAAATTTGTAAGGAGACCCACAAAAATAACTTTAATTTTATTAGCCTGCTATCTTTCATTCGACTTTGTAACATTAATGTACTGGTAATCGATATCGTGCTTTTGTTGTTTTGTTTCAAGCCATTGAATCTTTCGACCCTTTCTTTTCATTTCACACTTTGTTTTAGTTATTGATTTGCTCTATTTTATTCATTTTAATATATTTTATTAATGCTTGCCCTGCATTTTCTACTTTAACTAAAAGCAAGAATGACAAGGGCATCAGTTTCGTAGTAAGTCAAATGTAAAATTCTGAAATCCTGTTTTCTTTCTAAAGAAGCTGCATTAATGCATCTCATTATTTATGATACAGCTATGTCGAAAAGTTAGCGATAAAGAAAAAGAAGCAAAAGAAATAAAAGCACATATTCAAATCCAAAGAAAGTTAGACCTGTAATAAATCACGTGCAACAAAATTAATTTTTTTAACACTTTCCAACAAAGTTGAAAAGTGTTTATGATTTCGATTTGTCTGGCCGTCTGGCCGTCTGTCTGCGCTCTAACTCTCGTAAATATACTCGGATAGTTCTGAAATTCTTGGATATTAGTGACTTCTACTATAGCACGATCCCTATTGCAAATGAAGTTTGTAGCATGTTTAGTTCATTTACAGGGACAGTCAAAAGTTTTCCGTTACATTACGGCCAATGTGAAAAAATCGTTTCAAATGATTTTTAATGTTGTTACACTCTTTCAAACATAGTTAAATTTATATGCATTTAATAAGTCCACTAAAATGTGCATTCTGTACAATATGCCATGCAAAGAATAGTTATTATTCATTTACAGGGCCACACAAAAGAATTCCGTTACATAATAGTATAGGGGGAGGGGGTATTGTTTGCGGCGTATTTGAATTATGTTAATCTATTTCATATATAATGAAATTAATATACGTAGCTGAGCTTTAGTATAAGTTTTTTCATGTATAATACGAAGTGCATAGCATTTACAGGGACACACAAAAGATTTCAGATACTATATTGTATACGAATTGCTGTATATTAGCAATGATTGCTCGAAATTCATTTTTAATTACGATATGCGCTTTTATGTTTCATTATATTTATGTATACTATATGCAGGGGCGTAAATCCTGGGGGGGTACGGGGGGGGTGCAACACCCCCCCTACGAAAAAATCAGTCGGAAAATTTCGCGTTCGATCGGAAAAAGTACGTTTAGTCGGAAAAAATAGTATTAAACTATAAAAACTTATAAATTGGAAAAATGAAAAAAACCAGTCGGAAAAATTCCCGTTCGATCGGAAAAAAGTAAATTTAGTCGAAAAAAAAATGGCATTAACGGATAAAAACTTATGAATTGGAGAAATATTTTTGTAGTTTTTAATTAGTAAATAAGAAAAACAAGTTAGAGCGAAGAAAACCTATAAAATTTTATTCTTAGTCGGATTTTTTTCCCTTGTAATTTTTAATTAGAAAATTAGAAAAAACAATTTAGAACGAAGAAAACCTATATAAATTTATACTTAGTCGGAAATATTAAGGATTTTATTTTTGTGATTTAAACTATTCAGAAAAACTTTGACTTGTCAAATATTGTGAACTCGAAAACCTCGATATGAAGAAACAAAATATTTATATACATATTCCAGCAATGTTAATATTATTTGTAACCTTGATATTTTGATCAAAAACTTTGATATTCCGAACTTTTTTCTGTTCCCTTTGACTTCGAGATATCGAGATCCAGCTGTATTTATTTATAGTCGGAAAGTTTTTAGTTTAGTCTGGAAATTTTAAGACATACTGATTGAAGTGAAGAAACTTTTTTTTTTTTTTTTTTTTTTTTTTTTTTTTTTTTTTTTTTTTTTTATCTAACTTTAAATTTAGTTAGAAACGTGTATCACGGAATTTAGATGATATCCGATGAAAATTCAAAACTGAATTGCAAATATTTAGTATATATGTCGTAGGCTAATTGAGAAATCCGGCTCTTTGCAAACAGCCTAGGCTCTTTGCAAAGAGCCGGGAAAACTGGAGAATCCATCTCCCATTTTCCAATTAGCCTGATATTTTTCAGGCTTCTTGCAAAGAACCTAGGAAGCGTTAGGCTAATTGAAAAATGACCACTTATTATCCGATCAGGGTGATATTTTTAGCTCATAGGCTATCAAAGCCTGAGAGCTTATTTTCCCGCCGATTCTGTATGTACGTGTGTACGTACGTATGTACGTAACACGATAACTCTTCATAGAAATATCCGATTTGCTTCAAATTTTTTTTCTAGGTTCATTCTGATGAGGTGCTTCCCTGATTAGTTTTTGGGGTTCATTGGTTAAGGATAAAGGGGGGCTAGTCCCCCCCTTAATTTATATAAATGGGTTTTTCATGCAGAAATATTCAATTTGCTCCAAATTTGGTATACCGGTTTATTGTGTTAAGGAGCTTCCCTGATTAAATTTGGAAGCTCATTATTTAAGTATAAAGGGGGGCTACCTCCCTTAATTTAGATAAATCGGTTTTTCATGATGAATTATTCGATTTGCTCCAAATTTGGTATACCGGTTTATTAAGTTAAGAGCTGCCTTGATCAGATTTGGAGGTTCATTAGTTACATATAAAGGGAGGAAAGGGGGGTAGCCCCCCCGTAGTTTAGATAAATGGATTTTTCATGCAGAAATATGCGATTTGCAATAGATTTGGTATACCGGTTAATTATGTTAAGCAGCTTCCCTGATTATATTTGGAAGATCATTATTATGTATAAAGGGTGGAAAGGGGGCAATTGCCTCTCCTCTTAATTTAGATAAATGCGTTTTCCATGTAGAATTATTCGATTACCTCAAATTTGGCATACTGGTTTATTATGTTAAGGAGATGGCTTGATTAGATTTGGAGTTTCATTAGTTAAGTATAAAGGGAGAAAAGGGGGGGGGAGATAGCCCCCCCCCCTTAATGTAGGTAAATGGGTTTTTAATGCAAAATTATTCGATTTCCTCCAAATTTGGTATACTGGTTTATTATGTTAATCCCTTGGGGACGAGCGACACGTATACGTGCCACATGAAGCGCTCAGAATCCGTGTTTTTTCTCACCAGTAAAATTTTACTGTAAAATTTGCCTTATTTAATCAGCGCCTTTTCTCGATTCAACAAGACACAAATTTCTGTTTTCAAAAAACGGTGACTAAAGATTAAAAACTTCGTAAAAGGCTCCCGTCCCGAAGGGGTTAAGGAGCTTCCCTGATTAGATTTGGAAGTTCATTAGTTAAGTATAAAGGGAGGAAAGGGGGGTTAGACCCCCCCCCCCCTTAATTTAGATAAAAGGGTTTTTCATGCAGAGTTATTCGATTTGCTCCAAATTTCGTATACCGGTTTATTATGTTAAGGAGCTGCCTTGATTAGATTTGGAGATTTATTGGTTAAGTATAAAGGAGGGACAGGGGCTAGTGTCCCCACAATTTAGATAAATGGGTTATTCATACAGAATTATTCGATTTGCTTCAAATTTGATATACCAGTTTATTACGATATGGCTTCCTTCATTTGGTTTGGAGGTTCATTGGTTAAGTATAAAAGGGGGGAAAAGGGGGGGAGGCAATCGCCCTCCCCTTAATTTAGATAAATGGGTTTTCATGCAGAATTATCTAATTTAGTTTAATTTTTTTTCAACCGGATCCGAACTTGAAGGTTCCATTTGAAGTCAACCCGAAAACCGACCACAACCAGGTTTCGGATTGAGTTCAATTAGAACTTTCAGGTTCGGATCGGATTGCCGGTGGACGGAGATTATTTTGTCTGGCTTGCATCGGGTTATAGTTCTTTGGAATATTTTTGTCGGTTAAGATTTGGTTCGGGACGGGTTTCAGGTTGACTTCGAATGGAATTTTCAGGTTCTGGTAGCGTTGCGTGTCCACGGAAACTAATTTGTCTTGTTCGGATCCGGTTATGGATCTTTGGAATATTTTTGTCGGTTATCAGATTTGATTCGGGATTTCGGGTTTTTTGAAATGGAACTCTCAGGTTCGGGTCGGGTTGCATGTAGACTGAAATTATTTTGTCTTGCTCGGATCGGGGTACGGTCTGTTGTAATTTATTTTTCGGGTTTGAATAGGGTTATGCGTTAATAATCCAATAAAAAGAAAATTGCCTAGTTAAACTGATGGCATTGAACTCACATGCTATTCACACTAATTGTACATTATACTCTTATTCCAAAGAATAATGCCCCTCGAAAAGTAAATGAAGGGATTAGTCCCCGTTGCCCTCCTTTCTACTTAACCAAAGAACCTCGAAATCTAATCAGGGAAGCTACTTAACATAATAAACTGGTATACCAAATTTGAAGCAAATCAGATAATTCTGCATGAAAAAACCATTTCACTAATTTAAGGGAGGTATTAGCTCCCCAATTTCTCCCTTTATGCTAAACCAATGAACTTTCAAATCTAATCAGAAAAGCTCCTTATTAGAATGAACCTAAAAAAAAAAAAAAAAAAAAAAAAAAAAATTAAACTAAATTAGATAATTCTGCATGAAAACCCATTTATCTAAATTAAGGGAGGGGCAATTGCCCCCTTTCCCCACTTTAATACTTAACCAATGAACCTCCAAATCAAATGAAGGAAGCCATATCGTAATAAACTGGTATATCAAATTTGAAGCAAATCGAATAATTCTGTATGAAAAAACCATTTATCTGAATTAAGGGGACACTAGCCCCTGTCCCTCCTTTATACTTAACCAATAAATCTCCAAATCTAATCAAGGCAGTTCCTTAACATAGTAAACCGGTGTACGAATTTGGAGCAGATCGAATAACTCTGCATGAAAAACCCATTTATCTAAATTAAGGGGGGGGGGTCTAGCCCTCCTTTCCTCCCTTTATACTTAACTAATGAACCTCCAAATATAATCAGGGAAGCTCCTTAACACAATAAACCGGTATACCAAATTTGGAGCAAATCGAATATTTCTGCATGAAAAACCCATTTATATAAATTAAGGGGGGGGGGGGGACTAGCCCCTTTATCCTTAACCAATGAACCCCAAAAACCAATCGGGGAAGCACCTTATCAGAATGAACCTAGAAAAAAAAATTGAAGCAAATCGGATATTTCTATCAAGCGTTATCGCGTTACGTAAATACGTACGTACACACGTACATACAGAATCGGCGGGTACATAAGCTCTCAGGCTTTGATAGCCTGTGAGCTAAAAATATCACCTTGATCGGATAATAAGTGGTCATTTTTCAATTAGCCTTACGCTTAGCGTACCTTAGCTTAGCTTACACCAATTAGCCTGAAAAATATCAGGCTAATTGGAAAAAGGGAGATGGATTCTCCAATTAGCCTACGACATATATAGTCATATCCAAAATTTTAGCGTATATGACAAAAACGTAGAAAGGGAGTATTAAATATCTTACGAAATTATTGAAGTTTATAGCCCAAATTCACGAGATAATTATGACTTCGCGTATCGTATTGAGATTAGGGATTGACCGAATACCGAATAGTCGATTCGGTATTCGGTGGTTCGGCATGTAAACCGAATATTCGGCTTCGGCCGAATACTTAAAATTATTCGGCCGAATAATTTTGGATAGTTATTTTCTTAGGAGTAAAAATTCTCTTTTACTTAGAAATAGAATAGGCTAAACAATGAGTTTTAATATTGTATTGTGTGCATGAGTTCATAGTTCAGCTGCACAACAAAAACAAGTCAAAAGCCATTTTTAATTTGTAAAAAAAATTTCCTTTCTAAAATAGTTTACGTAGCGGTGAAATCAAAACAACTGTCAACAACAGAGAATAAAAAGTAAGGAAGATGGGTATCTTTCCCTGATCATTTAATTTTAACAATTTCTACATTAGTTTCCTTAATTTAAATTTATTTAATGTGTTTTTTCTTTAATATACACATCAAATAAGTATATCAGAAATCATCTCTGTATATCTAAGGTGTATATTAAAGAAAATACACACACCAAATAAGTATACCCCTATGCCTATCATTATATACCTATATATATCCTAATCATTAAATTAAAATCGCCCAAATTTGTTATCTTTATCACCATAATGTTAAAATATTAATCAAAATATAAATATGTATCAGTAATTTGACGGAAAATATAGTTAAATGTACATATTGATATACCTTTTGTATCTGAAAACATTCCTGTTCAATATGTTTATAATTAGGCAATCAGTAAATCAGCTTTGACAACGTTTCTTTTTATTTGAATGAACTTTTGTTTTTCTGACAATTCTTATCCTTAATAATAGCCTGTATAGTTTAATATTTTCATAAGTTATTTTGGATATTGACTAGTGATAAAATAATAAAAAATAAGTGATGGGTTAATGAATTTGTGAGTGGAAAGAAATCATTAAATTTTTTTGTGTAGTTAGATTTAAGAATAAAAATATAATTGAATTAAATTATTAAGAATTTAATGTTAATTAAAGTTTATTAAAAAAGCTAATATATGCAAAAATGTGTATTAAAAATTTTTAAGTATTCGGTTGCCGAATACCGAATATTCGGTGTACACTTTGACCGAAGCTTCGGTATTCGGTATTCGGCAAAATTGCTGCTTCGGTCAATCCCTAATTGAGATACTAGTTAAATAATTTTTAAAGTGCTGATGTCGATTCTTTTCGAATTACTAATAAATTATCTAAAAATTAGGGGAGAAAGTCTATGATTAATATGAATAGGAAAATGCGGATTGGAATCAAAAACTGCTTTGTTACATAGCGTTACTAAACGTACATCTTGTTACTAAACGTACAAAATTTGAAATGGATATAAGTTTTGTTCATTCGAAAATTTTCAATCTTTTAAATTTTGACTTTTTTTATGTTGAAGACGTACATCGTACACTGGTAACAGGATTCCTTATGCTTAATTCAGAATTTGAATTTCTATCCGGAGTGGAGTCTATGTGAATAAATATGTTATACGCAGAAAAAATAAAATGCAATCAGCCCTTTATTTGTTAAAAAAAAAAAAAAAAACGGGCATCGAATCCCCAGGTCTGCAATCATCCAGTTTCATCAAATTTTGTACATTTAGAAACAAGATATATCGCTATCAAACAAAGCAGTTTGGAGTTCCAAACCGCAATTTTCTACACATATTAATCATATAGTACTTCACCACTAATTTTTAGAGACATACATTAATAATTAAAAATGAATCAACATCAGCGCTTTAAAACCTATTTGACTCTCTCAATACGCTCAGTCATAATTATCTTGAGACTTTCATCTATCATCTATAAAGTTTAATAATTTCGTAAGATATTTACGATATCCTTTCTTCGTTTTTATCATATATGCTAAACTTTTGGACATGAGTGTGTGTATATATATATATATATATTAATTGGTCGGCATTTTGTTGGCAATATTACTCGGAAATTTTTCTTCTTGGAGTCGGAAATTTATGAGTCTACACCCCCCTACGCAACCAGGGTGGTTTACGCCCCTGACTATATGGTGTGTTTAAATGCTATAATTCATATACAGGGTTACAGAAAAGAATTCGTAAGGGTTACTGAGTATGAGCGTAAATTGCTAAAAGTTGTGTTTTAAATGAGTTATGCATTTTTACGCTGACCTGAATTTAGTTTGCTAAGAAATGTTTGTAGAATATAGATAAAATGATATACAGGGTCAAGCAAAGAATTGGATACATGACGTCTATGGATGATAATTTCTGGGACTGTGATTTTAGTAATTTTAATAGTGTTTTAGTTTTAATTAAGTTTTAGATAAATAGTGGCGTGTAATAAAGGTACTAGGTAAACTACAGGGCTGTACAAAAGTATTCATGTATGTTTCCATCAATTAGTATAAATTGCTGAAAGAGAAATTTCAACCTGTTATGCGTTTTCTTGCTAAACTAAAATTTCCCATTATATAGTCTATATACCAACCTACAGACCAAATACAGGGCTGTTCAAAAGGATTGGAATACATGTTTGACTATGTAGATAACTGCTGAAATCAGTTTTCCAATGTTTTATGCGTTTTATAAAATGTTTGCTTAGTTATCTTATTTACCTTATTTCCCTAAATAACGAAGTTTTGTTAAAGCATTCGGGAAGTGTTGGAAAGTGTTTCATAATCTATGCTTAACGCATGCTTTGTCTTTCTTGTTTTAATTTAATCCAATGTAAATAACTGTTTCTAAAAATCAATGAACATTGTGGCTATCATTGAGTCTTAACATAATTTACCTATAAATAGTTGGTAATTTTCCTTACCGTCCCATCCTTACCATCCTTTTTTTCCCCTTACCGTCCCTTTTTCCCTATACCGTCCCTTCTTTAACACCCCTTTAAGACAACGTTATACCAAAATTTTGTATTAAAAATATTACATTGTTATTATTTCTTATTTGAATGTCCTGTGGGTACCCTACAAATCCATTATAAGTAAAAATTTAGAAGAAAATAAAGTTAGTGGTAAAGGAGTAAGGAAAATTAAACTCGAAAGTTTAACTTAAACCTCAGTTAAATAAAAAAATTTTCGCTGCTGACCATTTTTTCTTTTTTTTTTTGAATCATTAAGGCATTCGTCTATCAGATTAAAATGTTATTTTAGCAAGTTTAATTTCGCCAGATTTTTATTCGTGGAAGTCAAAAGATTGTGAGAATGCCCCATATATATCTCACATTGCAGTAAACATTTAGAACCGGTTAGAACTCGCGTAATTACGGGTTGAACATTTAAAAAAAAGCAAAAATTAGTCAAAAAACATAAAATAATAAAAAAAAATCTATTCAGAATTTTCGAATTTTTAGCCCCAATTATACGCGAACTTCCTACAAGCAACCCGTGTGCCAAATTTCGTAGCCCTGTGCCCTGTGGTTTCCGAGTTTTTGAGGTTACATAGATAGACACGCGCACGGTTTTTAATAGGGTAGATGTTATTGCATTCAAACAATTTAAGTTCTCTATTATAAGGTGGCATTGAAATATTTACGGTTAGTGACAAGGTCATTTAAAAGATCTTGATTACATTACAACCGATGGATATTTATTAAGTAGCATGTATTTTAATGAATTTGTATTATTTCAATCTGTAGAAAAATTTATCAGGTTACTTGAAAGTTGAATATGATGAATTCAATTTGTTCATCTAAAGGCTCTACGATCCAGGTTTCTACTTTATGAAAGATGTTTCTATTATCCACTATTCTAGATTTCAGCACACACCCTTTTAAAATTCCAATACTATGGGTATTTTTGCACACAATATTTAGATAACAATTAAATGAAATTTTATTTTGCAAGAAATCAGAAAGATTTTTGACGAAGGTGCTACGCACAATAATCATCGCGGAATGTCCTGCTGATAGTTGAGGAGAAATTAGGTTATAGAAACGTGCCAGTGGACTTGGATTATGGAAAGATTCTAGGTAAACACTGACTACGAAGAAACCACAGAACATGCACAGAAAGATAATGTAAGCACTTTCGTGAATCACAGAGTAATTCATGAAAACAATTCGACAGAACTTTAGGATTACTGTTTATCCTATTGAAATAAACTGGAAAATGTTCTCTTCTGTATTGCTTTTGTAGTAAAACGCACATATACTCAAATATTTTTTGCAACATTCCAAACTATGTAATTTATTCATTTTAAACCATTTTACAAAAGGTAATATAGTTTTTCTGTATCTGGTATAATCTGGTTTTTATTACATTTTTTTTTCATTCTTTTACGATCCTTTAATATCAAATAAATTTTTGGCAGATTTATTGGAATTTTTCGTTTTTGTTTTCACTTAAAAAGATTATTGGGATTTATTAAACTAATTGACTGTGTTATTTTGGATTTGTTAATTAAAATATGCTATCAATATGCCATAAATAGCTTTTAGTTCATTTTTAATCAGATAATATAGAGCTACTTAAAAATTTACAAATATGACTGAAATTAGGGAAAAATCATTTGATAACGTTAAAATATCGAATTCTGAACTTTTATTGAAATGAATTATAATTGAACTACCAATTGGAAGAAGGGAATAAATCCAAAAAATAAGAATGGAGATAATTAAAAAAAAACTTTATAACTTTTTACTTTCAACTTATAGGCTCATGTGATATCAATGATAATGAAGAAAATATAAATTCTGATTTATTTACTAATAGAGCTGGCTGAAATATATAATATTCATTTATATATGTAGATGTGTTGGATTTATTCCCTTCATCCAATTTATCATATACTATATACAAAATAATTTGAAATAATAAACAATATAATGACAAAAACTATTTATTTATTAGAAAAAACGTAAGGACACTCTATTATTCATCTATTTCTTCACTTTCGGATCTCGTAGTTGGTCAAGCCAGAATAATATCGTAAAAGTCTTTGAATTCGTCAGGAATATACTGAATTATTTTTTTAATGTCGTTCATTTTTCTTCTCATTTATGGGTATTTTAGTATCATATGCCGGAGTTTCTGGTATTTTCGGGTTTGTAGAAGGTTTTTGGAGCAAAAATGTAGCTTTAATGAAACCATCGATAAATTCGGAACATGTCACGTAACCTTTATGACTTGAACTATTATACTCAAAGCTTCTATATTGCGAAATCTTGAATGTTGTTGTCTTGTCTAATGACTTACAGCTTTTCTTGAAACATCGCTGCCATGAGTTTTTAAAATCAAGTATGTCGTTAGAAGTAATGGATTTAACTGAAAAATTCCTGATTTCTGCTGCCAAAATAAGATTATTATATTCATTTGGAACGCAAATTCTGTCCTTTCTCCTAATGAGTCTTTTAGCGGTCCCAAAATTTCATTTTGTTCAAATTGTTCAGGAACCAATTGTAAAGTTGATCTCAGCTGGGATACGAACAACGGTCCTCCAATTTGCAACCCAACTATACGAATGCGATAGCTTTTTTCTATCCAAGCACGGGGGGGGGGGGGGGGGGGGACTCTGATTACAGCTCCTTACAAGTGAAAAATGAATTGTTTCTTTTAATCCTGATTCAACCAATTGTTAACAAATTTATTAGGTTCATGCAAAAGTTGGTAGCATTCAATTAGAGTTTGAGATGAATAGCATACAGAATTGAAACATTAATAGGGCACAAAACTTTGCATTACAATTGTGGCACAATAATGGCTTCTTCTTTTCTTTTCGTTTAAATATTCAAGAATAACACTATGATACCTTTTATCTTCAGTGACAGAGTAATAATTTTTCTCATAAATCACACGATGATATATTTTTTAACCCTTTCATGTATAGCAATTTCATATGAGATTTTATTGAAAAATTAACCCTAGTGAACAATGCATTTGTTATTTTTATTCCTATTGGCTTTTTAATTTTATTCCTATAAACTGCATGTAAAGTTCAATGACGCTTGTGAAATTGCGCAGTAGATAGCAGAACCATTTCCTTTTCGAATATTCAGTCAGAAATTTCGGCTGTGACATTTTTTCTGCTTTGCACGAGAATGGATTTTCTCAAAGAATTTCTACTCTTGAATGACATGACCATTTTTTATGTATACTTTGTGGTAAGTTGTCAACATTATAAATTATCACAATCTGATAATTTTCAATAATAATTTTTAATACTTATAAACTTATATCAGAGTTGTTTTTTACTCTTTTTAGGTGTTTTCGTAAAAAAATATGTTGCACCTATAGTCGTCGTCTGTTCCGTTCGTCTGTCCGCATATAACAGCGCAAAAACTACCAAACCAAATGGTTTTTAATTTAATATACATAATCGTTGCAAAATTTTGTCGAGTCATTTCAAATTTTATGAAAAATGGAATCAAACATTAAAAAGATATTGATAAAAATTTTCTTCATTCTATTAAATCTTATCATACGTAATTAATTCAATGATATCCCATGCTAGGTAATGATTCTAGGTTACCATGTTGATTACGTCCCATTTAAGATGGAGTCCAGTTATTTCCGTATTACTGAATTTAATCTGTATAATCGTAATAAATTTTGTATTCAAACATTTTTCCATAAGCTAGCTGCTATTGCACCAAGATCTGAATATTTATAAAACTAGTTATAGTACGAACGCACCTCATTTGACACGTTTGATGTAAAGATGAAATTTTGTAATCTATTTTTAACTAGCTTCTCGATGTGCTAGAATTATAACAAATTATGTTCACAGCATGTATTTCATATGGCAATATAATATTTTAATATTTTTAGAACTTTACTTTAAACTAATAAATTAATTTTAAAGCATTTTTTTAATTAACTCGATTTCCGCTAACTGATAACTGTGCGCCAACCACGCTCTCCAAAAAGGCCAATTGAATGTGAAATTACAACAACAAAATATTTCAAACACTAAAAAGTAGATAATAAAAATTAAAAACAAAGAGTGTAACATGTATATTTTTTTAACACGCTTCAATTAATTAATAATTTCACATTAATTAAATTATAATTATGCGTTGAGAAATCAATTTAGAAATCCTAAAAGATAGTTTAAATAATGTTTAGTTTTCTCTGTTTTGTTGGCCTAGATCTTAAAAAAAAAACGAGCAAAAAAAAAAAAAAAAAAAAAAAACCTTTCTAACGAAATTGAAAGGTGTTTATCAATTGTGTTTGTCTGTCCGTTCTCTAACTCGCGTAAGTATAGTGAATACCATGAAACTGATATCTGTTATTGGGGTACTATATAATCGGTACAGAAAATGGAGTGTGTAACATTACGGCTCATTTACAGGACAGTCAAAAGAATTTCATAGCATTGCAGCCTATGGGGGGAAAACGTTTGCGGTGTATTTTAAAGACATATTACACTATTTTAAACATATTAATAATTATAAATATCACTGAGGTGTATTACAAGCGCTTATTCTAAAATCTGGTGTGCATATAATTTATCGTTCATTTACAGGGACACACAAAAGTATTTTTCTATAGTACTGCACATGAAGAATAATTACTGGGCGTGCTTTTCAGTTTTAGTTCGCGTTTTAAAATTTAAGCCCCCCCCCTTTTTTTGCATATTACTTGGTATACATAAATTTTATAGATCATATACAGGGATACATTAATGATACAGAGCACATGTCCGTTTATTGAAGTTAAATAGCTGAATGGGAATTTTAAACTGTGCTATGTGTTTAATTGAACTAAGTTTAAGTGTACGATGTAGTCTAAATACCAATCTATAAATCGTATACATGGTTGAACAAAAAAAAAATTCTGATGTTTTTCAAACTATTGATATACAGTATTCTGAATGTTATTAAAAGTGTTTCATAATCCAAGCTCTTTTTCGTTCTCTTTTACTTTCTTTTTTTTTAAGAGTTATTTTTATTTTTATATTTATTTATTTATTCAATAAATGTAACATTAAGTCACTTTAAATCTATTTTAAGTGCACAATATGTTTTTCACCCACTTAAAAATTATTCACGCCTGAGAGAGCTAATTAAAAATTTATCATCAAAAATAAATTTCGAAAGTTACGATGCACTAACGAGCAAACCAACTGTTAGCGCTGTGTTATGTAAGATACGGAAATAAGATCACTTGTGGTTCGATAAAAATTACAAACAAGTAGCAATGACCTTTTCAAGTAACGTCAATGAAAATGAAAATTACGTAAATGAGCTTCATTAAATATTCATTACCTTATCACTAAGTTTGTTGAACCCCAACATACAATTCACCTTCTCCCAACTCTAACACGATTAAGAGGCTGTTGAATTAGTCATGAAAACTAAATTCTTTACAAACATAAACACAAAATGAGTATTACTTTACATGTAAAAAGTATTCCCAATTTTAACGAGGGACTTTCAGAATCATTATCTCAAGTGTATTTGAAAATCAACGAATATTATGGTTATAAGCATAAGCATAAATTTTTTAGGGAAGAAAAAAATCTGAATTATACTGAAATGCATAGTTTTTCTTTTCTTTTTTTTTTTTTTAACTCTAAACTGTGTCAGCTTCAATAAAAATCAAGTATAAATTTTAAAACATCTTTTATTTGAAATTCTCTTAAAATTTATAGTGTGTAAAATGTAACACATATACGATACATTTATAGATCCTGTTATTTTTAAATACATCTAGTTGTTGATATTTGAGCATGTTAAGCGTTTGTTTAAAATATACTAGCTGTTTAACCCGTTCTATGCACGGGAGTTCATTAATTTAATTCTAAAACCGAAATTAAAAATAACTATTCGATTTAGTAAAATATTTTTCGACTACTGCGTATTTTTTTTAAATGAAATTTAATTTATCACGTTACTATAGCAGCAGACGATAAAACAATATCTTCGGAATAAGGGAATAAATAGAATAAAAAGTTTTGTTGATGTTTGTGATAAAATGTTTGCTTTATTTAAAAAAAATGTAATAATTAAGCGCAATTAAATAATCTCTAATTATCTGCTGGTGAGGTAAAAGAATTATCGTAATACCCGCTGGAGCTTTTTAGTATTGCAGAGTGGCGTACGTAATAATGTATCTCTCACATTGGTTAAAGAACTCTCGAGATTACGGGTTGAACATTAAAAGAAGGATTTTATTGTGAATTTTTAATTGTTGGCAGCTGCTATAATGAAAAATGTTTAAATTTGGTAGGAAATTGCTTTTAAATTGGTGGTTTTTTATTAATTAAAAGTTAACTATAAATTATTTCGATTCCGGATTGCTTTAGTTGCCTCGGCCGTGTTTTAATAAACATGTACCTAACATTTCACAATTCTGGCTTCCAAACTTTGTATGGCATTACAGACAGACAGACAAATTTTCATTTTTATATATTAGATTTTTGCTTAAAAATAAAGAAAAAAAAATGGGTTCAGTTTATATATATATTTTTTAATATCAGTGAATCTTTGCTGAATTTTTTTTCGAAGGGATAAAAGGGAGGGGGGTGATGTACTTTTAATAGGTGTAAAGCAACTGCAAGTATATTTTGTCGGTACTTCATCGATCTATGTGGTTAATACTAATTTCTTAAAAGCGAATATTTAGTGATGGTGATCTTGCAGATTTTTTTTTTTTTTTTTTTTCATTACCATACACCACAGATAAAATCTATGCAAATAAAATAAGGTATTTGTGTGCGTGTAGAAGCTTGGTAAGATAATCTATCACAGGTAGAAGTCTACGAAATTAGTTTAAGATGAATGAAGTATGCAATCCATTCATCAGTTTTCGAATTTTTTATTAGATTTTGTTAATTTTAGATTTATTCATTTTTTTCGCGTACTCTGTCAGTTTTTTTTAACTTTCGTAAAAGCAATCCTGTTTCAATATTTAGAACCCAATATAGTTATTTCCACCCTTTTTTTAATACACTTTATTCGAATTTCGTAGAAAATTTTTTTGATTTTTTGATCTCGCGCTCGCTCTCTCATTTTCACTCTCTCGTTTATTACTTTTATCTTTTATTTTTACATTTATTTTTATACAAGTGATTTCATTTTAATTATATACATATACATATATATATATATATATATATATATATACGAAATTTAAAATTCCGTCCTGACTTTTAAAAATGTTCTATAAATTTTCCCATTTAATATAAGTTTGCAACTCTAGCTTATCTAATTCGTCCCTGTCTTAAAATATTCCAATCATTCATTTTACCTTACTTTCAATTGCATCTAAATGCATGCATTAATATTTTATTTCACTTTCCAAAATCCTTCTTAAAAACACTTCACGTGATATATTTTTTTTTCAAAGTCTTTTCATTTTAAACGCCAATATGAATTTTACTAAAATTATTTGTTCTTCAAATCTCATTTTATTTTATGACTTTTTTTTTTCTATGTTGTAGAAGCCTTTTTCGCGCTTTATGGGCAGTGCCTCATTATCGCGTCTTTCCTACGCAGACAAAAAGTACAGTTCATCTTTTTACGCTTTCTCATTCGCCAAAAGTAGCTTCCGCATTAAGGTAAAAAATCATCCGCCTGCAGTGTTTATTGGGCTGCAGTTCACTTACGGAATTAGATTTTGTATGTTTTTGACTTGTTAACATCTTAGTATGAGACCAGGAAGAATGTCTCCTTATCAATATTAATTACTCGTTTACTATCGTTTCATTACATAAAATTTGATAGATTAGTAAAGTAAAGTTGAGCATCAGGGAAATGTTCTAGATAATGATACTGCAGCAAGAAGCATTCTTAGTTATGGAAAATGCTCTGCTTTTTGTGAACTGCCACTCAGATAATTATATCTTTCCTAAATGGTTATTGGCTCCAAGTTCATTTAGGGAAACCCAATATCACAGTTTTGACTGAATTTGAGCAGCACTCTAGCGGATAATGTTTAAATACTTAGCTCTGGGCAAGAAGATGAAGCGGTTATTATGATATCTTCATACTAACATTCCCATAGTTTTTTGTTGGAAAATTTATTTTATTATTTATTTTGCTTTAATGTTTGCTAGTTTTCAAAATGCTTAAATCATATATTTCAGTACGAGCAAATCTTGTGTGCATATGTGAGTATATCTACATTTTACCCAAAAAACGGCTCTAACTATTTTGACGAAATTTTGCATCGTACCGTTTTGGGATACGAAAAGACCATTGGGCTAGCTCACATGTTCGAGAAAATTCGATAAGTGGGTCATTTAGGGGCCAGTATGGGGCAATGAATTTCACTGAGAATGAAGGTCGAAACATTAAGTTGTTGAACAGTTGACAGTAAACGAAGTTGCAAAATTGGCAACAGTCAGTAAAATTTGGTGAAATATTGACGTGATTTGGCGGGGAAATCTATTTTCAAGTTTACCAACCCCAAAACACATACTTGGCGCCAGATGAAAGAATGCTGCCAAATTTGGCGACATTTGGTGAAAAAATTAGCTTTCATAATCTAAAGGAATTTTCTAGAAATTCCCAATAGGAGCGAGATACATGATTCAACCAATCAGAGTCTATAGAACGCTCACGAAAACAGTGTAGCGATCTCATCTCACATGATCAGTATAAAGCGAGTTACTAGATTAGAGTAACTGGCTTGGCCTTTTGCTCGACGCTAGCGTTCTCGCCTCCTTATCATGAGATCCGTGGTTCGTATCCCATCGGCGCCACTCTCTCCAAAACAGAATTTAACCATTTAGGGTACATAGAACTTTCTGAACACATACTTGACGCCAAATGAAAGAATGTCATCAAAATTGGCGACATTCGGCGAAAGAATTGGCTTCCAGAATACGAAGGAATTTTCACGAAATTCCCAGTAGGAGCCTAGATACATGATTCAACCAATCTGAGTCCAGAGAACGTTCTCAGAAACGGAATTCAACCATTCAGGGTACATAGAACTTTCTCGCAATTAATCCCAACTCTATATAAGGAAGTGCTTCGGTCAAAACCTAAAATCTGTGAAACTGGATAGTGAATCTTGTGATCTACAGAAGACTTAGATGTCTATGAAACGATTGATGTTTGGGCCCAAATTTCACGCTTGCCACCGTACAGTGCAGACTATTCTGAAGTACCAGAATTGTGCTGCCTGTTGTATTGGGAAGACTGCTCTAGACTGCCAGAATTATGTCCGCTCGACATCCTACACTGTAAAAAAAACGACATTTTTACAGTACAAAGTACTGTTCATCTCGCGCACAAACTCGATCACAGTGATTGTGCTGAATCTTTCTTTGGTTTCCTGACTATATTAACATGGAAAATACAGTAGTTGCGTAAAATTAACAGCACAATGTGCTGGCAATTTGGACGCCAGCAGTTTGTGCTGTAAAAAAATGCGTCCAAATTGCCAGCACATTGTGCTGTTAATTTTACGCAACTATTGTATTTTCCATGTTAATATAGTCAGGAAACCAAAGAAAGATACAGCACATTCACTGTGATCGAGTTTGTTCTGGCAAATCTACAGTGGTTTTTTTACAGTGTACGAAGCGGAAAAATTTTAACTTCCAACAGCTAGGTAGAAAAAGGGTCTCTACTGTGTAACCTGAAGACGATCGTGACGAGCCTTCAACATCTACAAGGCCAATCCGAGCAACCACAGTAAGAAGAATGGAATGTTTCTGTAAATGATCTACTAGTATCTTATATAAATTGCAAATGGGAATTTCGTTCCGGCTGCTTATAACTTGAGTTCTACTGAAGTGATTTTGATGAGAGTCGCACTGTTAATCAGATAATTGTTCAGGGAAGATTTTAGTATGTCGCATATCCTCCTATGCTGCTTACTTAAAGTTATGGGGGAAAGATCTATAATTAGGTAAATCCGATTGTGAAAAATTAATTTTTTTTTTAAATTTTACTGGACGGTTTTGATTAGACACACATTGTTAGTTCGATAATGTTTTAAGGAGGGTTTTAGTATAAGGCAATATCGTTGAACTTTTCTCAGTTGTAGAATTATGACGGAATGATCTATAAGCAGGTGGACCTGTTTTTGATAATTAACCTTTTAAAAATATTCTGCTTGCCGAATTTTGATGATACTTTCATTGTTAATTAGATAATATTTCAGGGAGGATTTTAGTTTATTACATACAGTTCCGCGTTGCTTGGTTATAGAATTATGAGCGAATGATCTATAATCAGGTGAACCTGTTTACGAAAATTTAGTCTTTAAAAAAATTATTCTTGCCGAATTTTGATGATACTGGCATTGTTAATTAGATACCTATTCTGGGATAGTCTTAACATATTACATATCATTTTTATCAAATTTTATTGTAAATGATCAACATCAACTAAAAGAATTGGTCCTTAACAGACCAAATTTTGTCAGACACATTAGAAAATATAATAGCGCAATGGCGTTTGTATCGTTTTCAGCTATGTGGAAGGACATTCTAGGTAAAGGCCCATGTTGCTTTGCAACACAAGGTTAAATTACCCGATATATTTCTTTTGATTTAAGGTTCGTTTGGAGAAACTAACCAGCGTGGTGGTCGAAGCCTGCTAGTACTGTTATAAAATAAAATACTTTATAGCAACTGTACAGCGATAATTTATTGTTATATCGAGTTGAACACAAAGCTAATTTTAACCCAGGGTAGCTCGGTCTTCCCAGCTGGTATGGACATATGTAAAGTTACTGAAATATTTTAAAGTAATTGTGTATATCATATTTAACAAGGATATCCCACAAATAAACATTGCTAGCATTGTGCATTTTTATAGGTCGCTTTCCGATCTTTCTTCTCTGTAAAGCAGTGGTTCCCAACGTGGGGCGTACGCCCCACCGGGGGGCAATTTGGTCTTCTAGGGGTACATTCCAAATTTCTTACACACTCATTTGCTATCAGTTACTTTTGTCGTTTTGAGGGAAGTGATGTTGTAGGCTAAAAATAAATGGGATGCAAGCAAAATATAAGAAATCAGTTTATTTTATTAAACATTTTAAATGTTCCCTATCGAAATTTTAAAATAGAATAAAAACCAGAATAATTATGTAAATAATCTTATTAAGTATTTTGATATGTATTAAATACTCACTATAATTTTTCTGGTGCTGAATTTAAAATTTTTCGTAATGTTTTCGATTATTTATTGAATGAGTTTTATACTTCTATTCACGAAGACAATAAGCAATATTGGGAAAGGAAAATAGAGAGAATGTGTTATGCTGAATAATGGCTAATTGAAATTGATAAAGATGATAAATGCTTGAAATACTTCTTATATATTTTGTTATCCATATAAATAAAAATCAGTATCCAAAGATTTTCCACCAACTCTTAATAAGTTACAAGATTGCATTATAAAATGTATGAATTTATCAGTTTTAACGTTAAAAGTAAGTGTATTTTTAAGATATTTTGCGAAGATAAAAATGCAGACCCTACTTTTCTTTCACGTTGAGTTAAGTTGGAAAAGTACAACAAATCTCGTTTTGGCATATAGGCAAAAGTGTATAATCTCATTGCATTTTAAAAATTATGTTAAAAACACATTTGTGGTAGAAGATTCACCTCTTTGATAAGATAAAAAATGTGAAATGAAAAGTTATTGTTAAGGCACTATTACACTCCCACCGTCTGAATAGAGTTCACTTTTTAAGCAATAAGAGACATAATTGACAGATTACAGGGGTGGGGGGACATAGTGACTTTACAGATGCTTTGGTGGGGCGTGGTCGATAAAAGGTTGGGAACCACTGCTGTAAAGTAAGGTCGGATATTGGGATAATTCCGGATATTGGAAAACAATGGTTACAGAGGCAGTGAAGAATGCTTGAAGAAAACGCAGTAAAAACTAACAAGGACAAGAGCGATTATAATTTTAAGTTGATAAGGAAGTGATTTTTTTTCTCAAATTTCTCAAATTGCAATGAAGATAATTGTCATTTTGTCTTTACATATTAAATCATTAGACTTATAACTGAAATATTGTTAATAGGGTTCCGTAATTAAAGATGTAAAATAACATATTTTATTGTTGTTCAAAAGAAAGTCTCAACTCTATCATTTCTTGCAATATTAATATATCCATGCCGCCTTACCCCACTAGCGGTGTAAGACCAAAGATTTGATTTTTTCTAGAAAAGTATTTATTAATAAAAATATGGTAAACAAATCAAGTATTAATAATAATATTATTGTGCAAGGATAAATTAAGAGTATTTATGAAAATTTTCATGAAATTCTGTTGGAAATTTTGGCTTCAAGAAGCAAAAACTAACTAGAAAACAGGAATTCTGCTTTTTCAGAATTTAGTGTTGCCCCTGATGAAATATATATATATATACATATATAGATAGTAAAAAACACATTTCAGTTTGAAGACTTAAAACACACGCTTTTATTTGATATAAAATGACGTCATTTGCATCCGCTTTAGAATTCCACATTTACGACCCAGTCTTAAACAACATCTACAGTAAAGTATGCATAGGGCATCACTATCGTTGAATAATACACAAATTCAGCAAAAAGCAATGTCGTCATTCAGGAAACTCGACAAAAAAATGGCTATCTAATGATTTATATGCCTTCATTTGTTTGTAATATTATTATTGATACTGAAAATTAAATACAGTTTATAATAGCTCCATGTTTTATCAGAAATCGTTCATTTATACTTTTTCAAAATTGTACGTATTTTAATTACATTTTTTTTTTCAGTTGTTATGAGAAAATAGCATCAAAAAGATATAATTACTATTTTTCCTTTACTTTTTACAGAAATGGACTACTTCAGTTGCCAAAATTTAAAAAAAATTCATTAAAAACTACAAAAAAATTAATATCTCAAAAATAAATTGAGATGCAGTTTTCAAATAAATTGCATTCAAAAGTACTTTTTTCTCCCTATACGACGGTATAAAAATTGAGAATGTGCGATGCTTAGAAGTTAAAAAAATTGCAGTTCAGATTATCCCGTACAATGATACATTTGCTTTGCTTTACGGCTGGCTTATACAACGGAACTTTATTATACGACACTTTAATCGCTGGCCAAAAGAAATAGCATATCGGGGGGCTAATAAACTATCCGATTTTACCATACTTACCTTAATGGTCGTACACAGTGATTTTTCGATGTTTTTCACATTAAAATAACCCGCCCGATCTGCAGAAAAAGGTAAGCCCGCATTCGATCTGACACGAAATTAATCTAAGACGTGTTTTATTGAAGATTTCGCTTACATTGATTGTCATTTTAACGATTTATGGGGCGCGAAGCATACAGCACACCAGTTACAATGATCGCTGCATTTTTTAGGCTATTTAATTTTTGTTTGTTGTTCCCGAGAGGTGCACTAGATTATCAAGGCAACGTTTATACTGTGTGGAAAAAAAAAGAGAATCCACATTTAAAAATGAATGTTAAAAAATAAAATTTTATGAAAACCCTTATCGTGTGACATTCCCTCCAAACAGAAATGAATTTAGGAAGATTGTGCAGCAAATATAATGCTATACAAATAAGCAATATTTACACTATAATTCATCTATGGCGTTACAGCCCAAATCTCAGATGGGCAAAGCACTGGTGGTCATGTGCAAGAACAGGTAATAAAGTATATGTCTTAGATTAAATTTTAAATGAGTTTTTTAATTATCTAATAGCCATAATTATTCTGCGAGTTAACTTTTTTTTTTGACTGAGTGAAGAAGTGTCTAGTATCAAGATGGGAGGCGAACTCAAGACCTTTGGCTTAAATGAGCTATTGAGTTACTTGTATACATGTTGAATTAGGCCCCACCAGTGGCTGAGAGGTTCTGCTCTCGAAGCTGGTAGACGGGAGGTGCTGGGTTCAAACCCAATCGCGCCCGTCGGCCTAATCGTTCGGAGTTTTCGTGGTTTTCTTCGAGCCATGGATTTCCATGCGTAAATACAGATTAGGTTCCCTTAGAAAGCCCCCCCCCCGAAGGGCACTCTCCCCTGGGCCTATATCCCTAGCGTAGATAATCGGCCGTCAAAAATCAACCAACCAACCATGTTGAATTAAGTTCCATTACCTGCAGCATACTCTTTTAAGCTGTCTACATGGTAGTTCAGACGCTATTGCCAAAAAGGTTGTCTGAGTGAATTGTTTCGATCGGTTGTTGGTCCAGAAAAGGAAGAGAAAATGGAAGAGCATTTGGCAATTGAAGCCAAAGGTCTTGGATTCTACTCTTGTACTGGACACTTTTTCATCCATTTACAAAATTTTCAATTCTATGATTTTTGTACCAATCAGTATGATTGGGGGAAAAATAATGAATCATTATAAATTAGTTGGGGCGTTCTAAAAATTTCCAACAACGTAGCACCATCTATCAATGATATTTGGACCTAAAGCAAGGTAACAAAGGTAAAAATTATGATTAATACACGAAATGACTTTTTTTTTTTTTTTTTTTAACTGAGTGAAGAAGTGTCCAAAGTGTCCAAGATGGGAGTCAAACTCACGACCTTTGGCTTAAGCAAGCTATTGAATTACCTGTATCTGCGTATCCATGTTTGAATGGAGTTCGATTTCCTGCAGTATATTCTGTTAAGCTGCCAAATTTGCAGGCCAGATGCATGCTATTGCCAATAATGTTGTCTGAGTGAATTGTTTCGGTAGTTTGTCTGTCCAGGTAACTCAATCTTTGGCAATTGAAGCCAAAAGTATTGGATTCGACTCTTGACTTGGACACCTTTTCATCCATTTAGAAAATTTTCAATTCTATGATATTTTTACCAATCAGTATAATTGAGTCAAAAATAATAAAGCATTATAAATAAGTTTGAGCGTTCTAAAATTTTCGAACAACGTAGCCCCATTTATCAATGATATTTGGAACTAAAACAAGGTAGCGCAGTAAAAAAACTCGTAACTTCACACATTAACCTCCAACAAGACTAACTTTAGTAGCTGTAACTATTTACTTGTTTTTCAATTATAAAAATAGTCTTTCCATTTTAAAACACATTGAGACATTTGGACACTGATGTCCATAAATTAAGGGACGGTGACCGGGTGCTTTCGATTTTGCAGATTTTGTCAAATATCTACAGAAATTCTTGACAAATTGTCCTTGAACTTCTAGGATATAAAGAGCATATTTGACTTCATATTTTTCAGTGAAGATTTAGACTCGATGACAATTAGCGAGCCAATGATAAGTTTAGTAATAAAATAATATTTTCGATCTCCTCTGTAAAAGAAAATGTTCTAAATGGTCTGTCACTGTAGCATATGACTATGAGGATCCTGGTCTACGTTTATGGGCATTTGTGTAAGTATAGCATGCATATTCGTAAAGATGTTACGCTTTTGGGAAAAATTGAAATGTTTTTGTTTATAGCATACAGAGTTTTCAACCAAATTTAACACAACTTTCCGAAAACTTGACAAAGAACAGTAGAAAAATATACTGCTTTTAAAACATGAATATATTGAATATTTGATGAGATATGGACATTTGTATGAAATATTTTTTAACTGCACATGCGTGGAAGATTCAAAAATTTTTAGGTACTTTTCGGTTAGCCGGACGCCATTGTTATATATACATATATATATTGTATATATACGTACACATATATATATGTAAATGCGTATATATGTATATATACATACATATATGTGTATATATATATATACACATATATCTGTATATTTACGTATATGTACCGAGTGTCCTAAAAAGGACTGACTGATTTTAAAATTCAATAACTTCCAAACGGTGACAGGTATTTAAAAAATTTTTGCAGTAGGATTATGCATGAGCTCAAAAGTTTTTTTTACAATGATTTTCGATTTTAGTTCGAATTACTAAAAATAGATGGCGCTGTAAGCAATAGGCGCTAAATACAGGCCCGGTTTTTTAGCCTTTCTCTTCTTCCATACGGAAAAAGGAGATTAAAATGTATTGAGTGGGTCCCGAAGTGCCAAATATCGAACCTGAATTTAGCGTCTATTGATCGCAGCGCCATCTATTTTTTGTAATTCGAAGTAAAATCGAAAATCTCTGTAAAAAAACTTTTGACCTCATGCATAACCCTCCTGCAAGAATTTTTTAAATATCTGTCACCGTTTGAAAGTTATTGAATTTTAAAATCAGTCAGTCCTTTTTAGGACACGCGGTATATATATGTATGTATATATAACAGTGGTGCCCGGCTAACCAAAAAGTACCAATTTTTATTTCATAATTTGGTAGACAGCTATTTAGGACAACTCATATAAAAACTTCAGTCACATATCGCAAAAATCAAAAAGATTCTGACGATACAGCGAGTTGCTTTCTAAAAGTAGCTGGCTGGGCTGCCACCGGCGGCTATTTTTATATTTTAATGGCACCACTATTTTTAAAAAAATAACTTTTGTAGTACATTTCTTCTGCCCATGTTGTTAAACTATATGTGAAAGATTTTTTGTTTTGAGAAAGTGATGCAAATAAAATACAAAAATAGTAGCCAATGGCAGCCCTGCCAGCTACTTTTAAAAAACAACTCGCTGTATCGCCAGAATCTTTTTGAATTGTTGCGATATTTGACTGATGTTTTTATATGAGTTGTCCTAAATAGCTGTCTACCTAATTATGAAATAAAAAATTTTGAATCTTCCACACATGTGCAGTTAAAAGATATTTCATACAAATGTCCATATCTCCATCAAATATTCAGTATATTCATGTTTTAATTGTAGTATACTGCTTCTATTGTTATTTTTCAAGTTTTCGAAAGTTGTGTTAAATTTGGTGGGAAATTCTGTATACTTTAAAAGAAAAAGCATTTCAATTTTTCACAGAAACGTTAACATCTTCACGAATATGAGTGCTATGCTTACACAAATGCACACAAAAGTTGAACAGGACCCACATAGTCATTTAATACAGTGACAGTCAATTTTGAGCATTTTCTGTTACATGGGTGATCACTAATATTATTTTATTATTACATTTTTTTAGGCCCCTAATTGTCTCACGACTAAATCTTCACTAACAAACATGAAGTCAAACATATTCTTTACTTCCTACAAGTTCAAGGATAATTCGTCAAGAATTTCAGTAGATATTCGATAAACCGTGTAAAAAAAAAAAAAAAAAAAAAGAGAGTCCGGTTGCTGTCCCTTAATGTTTGGACATGAGTGTATAAAAACAATTTTCTGATCTTCAAAAGGAAAACAATTATCCTCCTCCGAATTATGCAGAAGTGTGTAAGTATCGCATATTTTCTGGTTTAAACCACGTCGGCTCCGATAAGAATCAAGTATTAGTTACGCAATTATTATTATTATTTTTTATTTAAAATGCAGTAATAAGTCGATATTTACCTACGGATTTGAAAAAGAAATGTGAAAATAATCGGTGAAAGCCCGTCAAACATAAAAATTAAAGTAATAATAAATAATAATAAATAAAATAAGACATTTTCTGTCACATTTGATGAAAAAAAGCAATGAATAACTGTGTATCACATGTATCAGCTCCGATAAAAATAAAGTATCAGTTGTGCAATTATTTTGTTTTTAAAATTCAGTAATCGATCAATATTTACCCGTGTTTCAATATCTTCGAAAATACAACTCCAATTATCTTTGCGAACATAAATACAAAATAAGCATTACTTTACATGTAAAAAGCACTCGGAATTTTCACAAGTGACTTTTAGAATCATTATCTCAAGTGTATTTAAAAATTAATGAGATTTATGATTATAAGTATAAAGAGCAAATTTTTGAAAAAAAAAAAATCTGAATTAATGGAGAAATGCATAGATTTCCATATTTTCCCAGTTTAAATTATGTCAGCTCCGATGAAAAGCATTAATTATATAATCGTTTTTTATTTAAAACCTAATAATAGATCGATATTCACATTTCGTATTCGCCATCTTTGCAAAAATCCGAAAATACTCAGTCGGTGAAAATCTAACCAAATATAAGGGATAAAAAATATTTCTAAAAAACAAAGTGTACCTATGTGTTAAAACGCAAAAAAGCTCGTATTTTGTAAATTTTGAAGGCACTTAGAGGATTTTTCCAATTTGAGACAGCGCAACGCCATCAATTTATTGACGAAAATGTGAACTATTTTCATATTTACGATACGCATAATTTATGACATTATAAACGTGCATTTTATTTCATTTTTATACCATGGAGGAAAGAGATAGATGGAGATGCAATAAGGTGGCTGTGAGTGACGCCAAAAAAGTAACCCTAAAATTAGCTACAGTCGGCCCAAACACAAGCACATTCTTTCACGAAAAACAGAAGAAAACTTTTAGTAACACAATTTTTAATTCATAATACAAGGGATTGCTGCTTTAGAATGCTTAAAAATAAGCAGACCACTTTCATTTAGAGAAAAAAATTCACGGGTGATATCAAAGAACTCGGTCTCTGTTCCGGGTGCTTGTTTTGTTTGGGCCGAGTGGGAGCATTTAAATTTGAGCGATAACGTGCATCATATTGCAAACTGTTTATACGGCATTCTGCATCTCCAATTATCTCTTTCCTCCATGTCTTTATACAAAGCGCCCTCTAAAGTCCTTTCCATCACCATTAACTCCAGAATAATAAAATGATTATGTTCTACGCGATGAGACATCTTACAGCACCACCTAACGCAAACAGCAGAGTTAGCTTTCCATTTGGAAAACTGTGCGAGATAACAGAAAAAGTCAATAACAAAGTTAGAGTGTTCCAGATTTAGTATGAAATGATGTTTTACATGTAAAAATCCCTGTATTGGAACTCTGAAAAGTAAGTTTTGTTACGTACAATCACAAGCTTAACTACGTCAGCAATTTCATGTAGAATGGTGACATTATTCGGCAGACGTACACTTACTAATAAAATTAACTCATGTAACTAAGGTATTTTTTATTTTAGCAAGAAAATCAGGTTAAGTATGATCAATAAGTTCACCATCGGAGCACATGCAGAATGTATTGCTGCCTGCAATCGTGGAAACATTGAGTATATTTAAATTGATTTTCTTACTGAAATAAACTATACCTTACTTACATGTTGTTAGTAAACCTACGTCTGCTTTATAATGCCTCACGTCTACATAAAATCGTTGACGTAGTTAGGCTTGTACATAAAAAATTACTTTTCAGACTTCAAATAACTTTTATTTCACATGTAATATATTATTTCATATTAACTAGAAGACGCTCTAGAAATTTTTAATTGACTTTTCTCGTATCTCGAACCATATTCGAAGTGGAAAAGCGAACTTCGCAGTTAGCCTCTAGGTCGCGCTGTAAGCAGTCTCATTGCGTAGCGTATAGCCACTTTATTATAACTAGACACCACATTCACGACTATAGCTATTCACAGTTCTGAAATTAATGCGGATGGACAGGTCTTTAGCGGGCACCCTGTAATTATTACATTTAATGAATTATCAAAATTTAGTTGAGGAGTCGTTTATGAAACACTCTGTATTAACATCCACCAAGCTATCAATCCTGTCTTCGAAACGTCCTCATAATAAATAGGTTTTCTGTAGGAATTCAAACATCAATGTATTCCATTTTCTCGTAACTAGCTACATTTGCATATATTTACATACCAAATAAAAGAACATTTGCTCGATATCATGCAAGTATAATATATTTTACTGTAATAGCAAAAAAAAAAAAAAAAAATCCCCATAAATTCATAAGTTTCGCTGTATGGCATCACATGCTGCAGAAAGGATTTAAATAAATTTACAAGTTTGAAATTTCGCCAAAAGATCTTTTGTTGGTTTTCAAAGATTTAATAGACAACAAGACAAACAAATATGTAAAGTATTTTAAATGAACATGATACATCTGATTTTTAGATGTATGATATTTTAAATCTTGTACTTTTTTTTTAGCTTATTATAGCTTGTGCAAGGATTAAATCACACATGTTTTGTGGAATTTATGGTTACTTGAGCTTGAGAGTTCTGTCATGGTTCCACATATATTTTATATAATTTCAAATTAATTCATTCATTCGAATTTTTTTTCTATCTTGGATTTTTCATGGATACTTTTCACAACATGTTTGAGTTTCATCTTTCATTTTTATAATTTTCATTTTCCCCATTTGTGTATGATAACTTTTGTAGTCTTAATTATGTTTTTATATCTTATGGTAGATGGCGGCAAAGACATACATGTGGCAAAAACATGCACCGACTGATTTAATATGAACGCAAAGTTTTTTCAATGTTAAACAGCAGCCTACAGTTAGGCCTCAAACATGCGAGGGTGTATCAGTAAATTCTTGCCCTGACATAGAAATAATTCAGAGGAATTTATGAAATTGATACAATGTATTAGTCCTTTTCTATATAGTCACCGTGCACAGTAACACATTTCTGCAAACGGTATTTCAAAGAGAGGGGGGAGGATGTATTCCAGGAGGCGCGATAGTAGATACCCAAAGGGGGTCAGTTTTCTGGCTCTTGCTGACCCCCACATGTGACATAATGTTGGAAAGGCCTGTGACCACTTATTCATGCTATGCACCTCCCGACCCCACCCCTCCAAATGTGCCCCCTGGGGGGGGGGGCATCAATGATGTCCGTAAAATTTAGAAAAGTGCCACCCGCAGGGCAAATTTGGGGGAAGGGTCTCGGGAGGTGCATAGCATGAATAAGTGGTCACAAGCCTTTCCAACAATATGTCACATGTGGGGGTCAGTAAAAGTAAGAAAAATGACCCTCTTTGAGTCTACTATCCTCCTGGAATACATCCTTCTCCCTCTCCAGAATAATGAATCCCCATCTTTGAAATATCCTTTCCAGAAATGTGTTACTGTGCACGGTGACTATATAAACTAGTATGTTGTGGCCATCACAAAACTTTCTTCTATATAAATCACGTCAATTAAATCATTTAAATAGTACAAGAAATAACAAAGATTTAGCACCAATTCATATCAAAGTATATCTGAATTTGAAGTTGGATGAAAATTCGTGCATTAGTTGTTGAGATAGAGCTATAGCGGAAATTCTGAAAAAATGTAGCATACCAGCGCCACCTGTTGAGCGATTTACACCAAAAGTAAAAAGCACTAAACGATATCAAGGTATACCTGAATCTGAAGTTTGTTGAAAATCCAAGCATTAGTTCTTGGGATAAAGCTATTGCGGAAATCGCAAAAAATACAGCATAGCAGCGCCACCTGTTGAGCGAATTACACCAAAAATCAAACAGCACTAATTTATACATCAATTCATGTCAAGGACTAAGTAAATCTGAAGTTCGGTGAAAATCCGTGCAATAGTTCTTGAGATACAGCTCTTGTGGAAATCGTGAAAAATGCAGCACAACTGCGCCACCTGTTGGGCGATTTACACCAAAATTTAAACAACACTAATTTATATCAGGGACTAACTGAATCTGAAGTTTAATGAAAATTCGTGCATTTTTTCTTGAGTTAGAGCTATTGCGGTAATCATGAACAATGCAGCATACCAGCGCCACCTGTTGGGCGATTTTCACAAAAAAGTAATCAGCACCAAACTATATCTTGGACTAACAGAATCTGAAGTTTTATGAAAATCCGTGCAGTAGTTCTTGAGATATAGCTATTGCAGAAATTGCGGAAATCGCAAAAAATACAGCATAGCAGCGCCACCTGTTGAGCGAATTACACCAAAAATCAAACAGCACTAATTTATACATCAATTCATGTCAAGGACTAAGTAAATCTGAAGTTCGGTGAAAATCCGTGCAATAGTTCTTGAGATACAGCTCTTGTGGAAATCGTGAAAAATGCAGCACAACTGCGCCACCTGTTGGGCGATTTACACCAAAATTTAAACAACACTAATTTATATCAGGGACTAACTGAATCTGAAGTTTAATGAAAATTCGTGCATTTTTTCTTGAGTTAGAGCTATTGCGGTAATCATGAACAATGCAGCATACCAGCGCCACCTGTTGGGCGATTTTCACAAAAAAGTAATCAGCACCAAACTATATCTTGGACTAACAGAATCTGAAGTTTTATGAAAATCCGTGCAGTAGTTCTTGAGATATAGCTATTGCAGAAATTGTGAAAAATGCCGCATAGCAGCGCCACCTGTCG
This sequence comes from Maratus speciosus, assembly GCA_963932465.1. NCBI lineage: Eukaryota > Metazoa > Arthropoda > Arachnida > Araneae > Salticidae > Maratus > Maratus speciosus. Next base: position 325,837,100 of record OZ010795.1, on the reverse strand, counting down.
AGCGATTTTCACCAAAAACTAATCAGGTGCAGTTTATATCAAGGTCTAACTAAATATGAAGTTTTGTGAAATTCCGTGCATTAGTTCTTGAGATAGAGCGCCCACAAAATTTGTGTCACATACAGACTCACAGACAGAGTGACAGAGTGACAGAGTGACAGAGTGACGGAGTGACAGACAGACTCACAGACAGACATTTTCTAAAAACCATCAAATCGTGTTCTGGACATTCTAAAACGTATAAATCCGTCGAAAACAGGAAGTCGAAAATTTTCACGAATCCAATACTTTCTTCTTGTAAAGATAGAAGAAAGTAAAAAGGAGTAATGCAATGTAGCAATTTTATAAATTTCACTCCATTATTTCTATGTGAGGGCAAAAACTTACTGATACACCCTCGTACCAGTTGTGTGTTAACGTGCGAAGAAAGTTTTATTCCGTCCAGAGAAAATTAGGTATGTTTCAATTTTTTAGTTTTGATGTAATATTTTTGAAAAATCATGTGATTGTTGAGATGATAGTACTTCAAGTATCTACAAATCCAAAAATTCAGTGAAGAACGGAAACTCTTTAGCTTCTAAATGCCGTGTAGTTTACCTCGATAACATTTCTGTAAGCTTTCAGTTGGCCGGTTAAACAAAACGGGGCTTCTCCCTTTCACTGCGAGTTTTTACTCCAATCAATAGGGCAAAGACACGCAGGGCAACGTTTTAAAAAAATTGCAATTTCTTGTGAAATTATAGTTTGACAGAATCTAGGCTGATGGTGATACTGAGTGAGGTTCTAAAATAATGTTTTATTCAACCATCAAACAAATTTTGACCAATACATTCATTCAAAATCAAAATTTATGGAATGTGCGCGTCTTTAACCCCACCTACCCTACATATTTTCTTTTTGTCACCAAATAAAAAATAATAAATCATATCATTAGTACTGTTACAGTGCAAATTAGAACATATTCTAGAAAAAAATAAAAGAAAAAGAAAACCTTTCACACCCTTTTACGTTTTCCAAATAAGTATTTGTTTGTATGACTTGAGTAAAATGAGATGTATGCATCAAATATCGACACATAATCGAATTTACTGAATAATTCAAAGCTGGATTGTTCTCTAAATTTGATACAAATGAATTCAAGGGCAAATGAATGGATGATACAAATGAATTCAAAATATCTTTACAAAATGATAGCAAATGATAGTTTATATTACAAAATCTACATCCAAATTAAACTCATCTACACTCTTATAACTTTCTTATTTCCATTTCTCAGCTATGGTGTTAATTACCATTACATAATACCTGCAACATTAATTAACAAACGAATATACACAGTAAGGTATCTGACTACATTCAAATGGCCGTTTTTGTAATAAATTTCGAAATTTGTTTTTTTCTTTTATATGAAAGACCAATCTTTTGCGATTCTAAATCTGCTTTAGTTTTATTCCTACGATTACTAGAATAGGAGTTAAGGACAATTTAATAAACAGGAAGCAATGTGTCTACCACCGGAAGTGGGCATAGGCAGGCCAAGAGAAATGTAAAAAATATTTCTATGCGTGATTTTTTTACGTTTTTTACATAAAGACACTAATAAATTTTAATTGACACTTCTAGATTCATTTTACAGATAAGAAACAATGCAGATAAGAAATCTTTAAATGCAATTTTTGGAAAATAAATTTTTCTGTTATTTCTACGTTCATAAACTCCACTACATAAAATGTTTTAAACATATTTCAGTGAAATTTTGTCAGAATGCTTACCATATTACTCACTATGATCTGAACTAGAATCTAAGCTCTATATGTTAATGTAATTATTTTATAGGTGCTCGAATATAAAAAAGATGTAATTTTTTTTTATATAAAAAATGTGTATTTTATGACACATTTTGAAATATTTCAGTTAATTTTGAAGATATTTTAAAATTCATAGTTCAGTACACAGGTACTTGCAATAGCAGTATGCAGTACAAAGGAAATCGAAATAGATTTAATTGAATTCAGTGTACGCTGTCTGACGTAAGCAGGAAATTTTGCGAAAAATATGGCAAAAGAAAAAAAAAAAGAAAAAAGAAAGAAAGAACTAGAAAACAGGAATTCTGCTTTTTCAGAATTTAGTGTCGCTCCCGATGAAATTTTTTTTTATGTATATATAAATAGTACACAGCATATTTCAATTTTAAGACTTAAAGCACACGCTTTTATTTTATGTAAAATACCGTCATTCGCATCCTCTTAAGAATTCCACATTTACGATCCACTCTTAAACATCTACAATCTACAGTAAAGCATGCATAGGGCGTCACTATCGCAAAATAATACAGAAATGCAGCAAAAAGATGCCGTCATTAAAGAAACCCGACAAAAAAAGGCTATCTATGATTCATAGGCCTTCATATGTTTGTAACATTAATATAGAAACTAAGAAACTAAATATAGTTTATGATAGCTCCATGTTTTAACAGAAATCATTCGTTTATATTTTTTCAAAGTGGCACGTATTTTGATAACATTTTTTTTCGGTTGTTATGAGAAAATGGCAACGAAAATATATAATTACTATTTCCCAACTATTTTTCTTTTACTTTCTACAGAAATGGAGAACTTTAGTGGCCAATATTAAGCAAATGGCTCTAAAAATTACAAAAAAATTAACATTTCAAAAATAAATGGAGATACAGTTTTCAAACAAATTGCATTTAAAAGTTACTTTTTTTTCCGAATACGACGGTATAAAAATTAAAAATCTGCGATGCTTAGAAGTTTAAAAGTTTAAAAAATTGCTATAGAGTATTTAATCGTACTGCTTTGTTTTACGGCTGGCTTCTGTAAGGTAACGTTATTTTTTGGAGACGCACAAAATAAGCTGGGAGAAAGAAATAGCATACCGTACCGGGGGCTAATAAAAATATTATGAAGATATTGTTGGGATTTTATGTTTTTTCATCTTTCTGTATTACAATTTAACTAAAAAAAAATGCAGTTATTCAATATCGTACATTTTTTTACCCTCCGGTACGGTATGCTATTTCTTTCTCCCAGCTTATTTTGTGTCCAAAAAATAACGTTAGCTTACAGACGCTAGCAATAAACAAAGTAGATGTATCATTGTACAATTAAATACTCTATAGCATTTTTTAAAATTTCTAAACATCGCACATTTTCAGTTTTAATACCATCGTATTGGGGGAAAAAGTACTTTTTAATGCATTTTGTTTGAAAACTGTATCTCTATTTGTTTTTGAAATATTAATTTTTTTGTAGTTTGTAGCGACATTTGTTTCATTTTGGCAACTCAAGTACTCCATTTATAATAGAAGGTAAAGAAAAAATTGTTTAAAAATAGCAATTATATCTTCTTGTTGCCATTTTCTCATAAAAATTTAAAAAAAATTAATTAAAATACGTGCTACTTTGAAAAAAATATAAAGGAAGGATTTATGATAAAACAGGGAGTTATTATAAACTATATTTAATTTTAAGTTTCTATATTAATGTAAATGACGTCATTTTACATAAAATAAAATCGTGTGCTTTAATAAAATTGAAATATGTTTTGCAGTAGAGTCCCGATTATCCGTGTCCCGCTTAACCAAGTTATTTTCTTCTGATGGACTGGTGGCTTCTATTACTATGAAACAGCCATTATAAATGAAGCTTTAGGTGAAGATGAAAGAGCAGCGGAAAAAATTAGAACTCTGATTTTCTGGTCGGAATGGGACGATGCTACGACTGCTCTTTCATCTTCATCTAATGCTTCATTTATAATGGCTGTTTCATAATAATAGAAACCACCAGTCCACCAGAAGAAATTAAAGTAACGGAAATGCCGGGGGCGACACTAAATTCTGAAAAAGCAAAATTCCTGTTCTCTAGTTTTTTTTTTTTCTTCTTTTTAATGCAGCCCGACCGTTGGGAGACACCTTAATAATGATTTTACCAGAAAATGGTCTTATGCACTGTAAAAAATAACAAATGTTTGTTAATCTACGAAAATATAATATAAACACGAACGAAAATATACAATGCCCCACGATGCCGAAAAGCTTGCTTTATCTTCAGGAACCTCAGAAAAAAAAAACATATTTTCGAAATTTAAAGAATAAATTATAAAAATAAAGGTTCTTAAAGCCTCTGACTTTCCGGGTACTTTTTATAGTGCAATAATCAGTTTTCTGAAACCTGAATATCGTTTTTTTTTTTTTTTTTTTTTTTTTTTTTTTTGATGTTATTGATTCTCGATTAAACGTTTATAGCAGTGTAACTGAATTTATACATAAAATAGTAACAAAATAAGATTAATGTTAATGTTAATGTTAATTATGTTAATTTATCATGTTTATCTGTAAAAACGTTTGTTGAATATAAAAATGTTTACTTAGAAATTGGTAACATCCAAAAAACGTATGTTCCTGGTTGAAAAAAAAACGGATTAATACACAGTAAAAACTACTCGGAAACATTTCCGAAAATCCGTGGCAACAAAAGAAATTTTATGTTTTATATTATTTTTTTTTTAATTTCTAAAGTATATTGTTAAATTACTTTGGGACATTAAACTCCAAACAATCAACTTTTGGAAAAATATTCTTAAACAAAAATTTATCCGAAAAATTCAACACTAAAATCTAAAGACCACATATTACAAATGAAATATTCTCAATTACATGTTTTAATTTTTTTTTTCAAAAGAAAAATAAATCAATATTCACAAACTATAAAAACGGTTTCATTAGGATGCCCAATATAACTAACAGTCAAACCAATCATTTAGAAATTAACTAGTCTCTCTAATAATCAACAAAAATACAATAAGGTAAATGCATCTATATACACGTACCAGTAGTGGACAACTAATTTTTAAAGTTTAAAAACAAGCCCAAAATGCATTTCCGGAAAACGACTGAAAGAAATCTTATTTACTAACATCCTTAAACGTTAATTTTCCATAAACTGTTTGGAATAATTGTTTTTTTTTTCTCTGCTGGTACATTGGATTAATTTCTAGAGTTTCTTCAAAAACAGATTTTTTTGGCAAATCCTTAGAGATTTCATTAAGAGATAAGTTTTAATTTAAAACATTGTTTCTTTAATATTATGCTTTATTTTAAATTAAACTACTCTTTATATACTCAATTACATTGTAAATAATTTGTTGCATAAGCCTAAAACTAAAAGATTCATGCATCCGAAATTTACTAGGTCCACTACAGAAGCATAGCGGAAGGTAACATTTTTTATTACCCCCGTTATGCTATTTCTTTCTTCCAGCTTATTTTGTCTCCAATAAATAACGTTACTTTGTATACGCCAGCCGTAAAACAAAAGCCGATGTTTCATTGTGCGATTAAATACTCTACAGCATTTTTTAAAACTTCTAAGCATCGCACATTTTCAATGTTTATACCGTGGTATTGGGGGGAAAAAGTACTTTTTAATGCAATTTGTTTAAAAACTGCAGCTCCATTTGTTTTTGAATTATTATTATTTTTTTTTTGTAGTTTTTAGCGACATTTGTTTCATTTTGGCAACTTGAGTTCTCCATTTCCGTAGAAAGTAAAGAAAAAAAATGTTGGAAAATAGCAATTATATCTTTTTGTTGCCATTTTCTCATAAAAATTGAAAAAAAAATTGGTACTTTTCGGTACTCCATTTCTGTAGAAGGTAAAGAGAAAATTGTTGAAAAATAGCAATTATATATTTTTGTTGCCATTTTCTCATAAAAATTGAAAAAAAAAATTAATTAAAATACGTGCTATTTTGAGAAAAATATAAATGAAGGATTTATGATAAAACATGAGCTATTATAAACTATATTTAATTTTAAGTATCTATATTAATGCAAATAACGTCATTTTACGTAAAATAAAAGCGTGTGCTTTAAGTCTTAAAATTGAAATATGTTTTGCGGTAGACCGATTATCCGCTTAACCGAGTTAATTTCTTCTGATGGACTAGTGGCTTCTATTATTATGAAACAGCCATTATAAATGAAGCGTTAGGTGAAGATGAAACAGCAACCGTAAAAAGTTAGAACTCTGATTTTCTGGTCAGAATGGGGGGGGGGGGGGAGTGAGGGGGAATGCGCATAATTTTTTTTTTTTTTTTTTTTTTTTTTTTTTGAAAAAAAAAATATGGCCATTTTTTTTTCATTCTGACCAGAAAATCAGAGTTCTAATCTTTTACGACTGCTCTTTCATCTTCACCTAACGCTTCATTAATAATGGCAGTTTCATAATAATGGAAGCCACCAGTCCACCAGAAGAAAATGAAGTAATGGAAATTCCGGGGGCGACACTAAATTCTAAAAATGCAGAATTCCTGTTCTCTAGTTTTTCATTTTTTTTTTTTCGAAGAATATATTTTGAAACTTTGAATGTTTACTGTTAGTTAGGACTAGGCTAAAAAAAATCTATATATTTTTGAATTTACTAACCCTTTTAACTCTTTATGTACTGAATTATGAGTTCATGAAAATTTTATCTTCTAAAGCATTTTTCGGGAATTTTTGAAACTAAATTAGAAGATTTACATAATCATTTAATACATTTTAGGAGGATTTAGAAGGATTCATTAAATTTGAATTTATGGGGATTTTGTGTGATATTTATAACCCCACTCAAATCTTTTATTTTAAATATTTTTCTTAGTATTTTGTAGAATTAGAAAATCTACAAATATAATGTCCTTACAATAGAAATATAGAAATATTTCTGAATTGAAAAATCCCTCCCCTCCCCCGTCTAACGCTAAGAAAGCTGAAAAGATGCAAAGGCCAAAGAAATCATCCTTTAAAAAATATTTTTGTTTTGTGTAACCCATAATGCTTTTGGAACATGATAAAGTAATGCATCTATAACTCATTCTAAACTGTATTACTACTAATTGATGTATTAAATTAATTTTATAACAAGTTATTTTAATGATACTTATAAGTACCGTCAGTAGATAAAGGGTTAATAATAACTAGATAAATATTCTTAAGTGGCATACAAGTGGTGCCTTTACCTTACATCTAATACGATACTTTCATGTACGGACATATATTCAACACAAAGGAAAGTATTTAGCTATAAATTAAACACATCTTCAAAGAATATGCTTTTAATCAACCATCAATTGTAAAAAAATAAATAAATAAATAAATAATTGAAACCAGTTTGGAATCCTCATGGGCTTACGCAATATTTACGTTGGAGGAAGAAGAGCGGAGTGATACTGCAAAGTACTTACTTACCTTCAGCCGCGAAAAACAGTCATTAATAAAAAGGCAAAGATAAAAAAATATATATATGGTTTACATGTATAAGGAAATATAATGAAAAAAAAAAGAAATTGTTAAAGTAAAACCATCATACAAGGAAACTGTCATCATGCAATAACCAATTCAATTACAAGTTACAAATAGCTTTTTACATTTATATTCTCTCGGTACCTATTCGTGTTCGATCAACAAGTTCTTACATTTTCAAAGATTTTGGGTAGGCGGCCCCTGCATCCCCCCCCCTCACTCCCTCTATACATCCGAGGATAACATCAGCTTATTCCTCTGCAGTCTTTAAAAACCTTTCCGAAATTATTATTTGTAGTTATTGATTAACATTACTGTATTTTGTATTAAGCTCTAGTGGATGCAGATTGTCCGATTTTATTGTACAAGCAAATCGTAAAATACCTTATGTATTAGGAAAAATCGGAACTTTTGGTGTTCCGTCCAGTGATTCCGTGGGTTGGGCCTTGGAATCCCTGAAAATGGGGACGTCCCACTAGGTTTAACAGATTGTAGGTTTCCCCGTTAGTAGAACGATTTGTAGACTTATATTACGTTGTAACGCTTGAACTTTCTCCTACGAATTTCTCTCTCTCTCTCTCTTTGAACATGCTTGATTTTTAATCATTACAGTAATTATTTCGATTTATCTCTGTAGTTATAATTAATTTTTAATCCCAAAAGGAAATTTTTAGTGCAAAATTTGGTTAAACAGTGTTTATAGAATAATGTAATACAAAAATAGTTGTAAGATAATGATAATAACTGAAAATGTATGAAAGGCTTTTAAGGAAAAATCCTTAAAGGAGACATTACTGGTACCTTCAGAATAATTTAGTAGAGTGTGAAAAAAGACGGTAGTGCGATAAAAACCAAATTAAACTAGTTACTAGTGTCTATTAAAATTTTCCTTTTTTTTTTTTTTTTTTTTTTTTTTTTTAGAGGTGAGATAAAACTGGCAATCCTATGTCCATCCCAAATCGGGACACCTGGAAATACTAATTCATAACTGTTGTTACATCAAAAGACTTAAAAAAAAATAATAATAATAACTAGTTGTCAGATTAACAAACATACTGCAATAGTACCAGAAACAAAATAGTAATATTTAAAATTATTTAAACTTTAAAAATCTATCAAATTACAACAATTGTAAATAATTTGATGATACTTACTGTTTGAGATTAGAAAAGTGAACTATGACTTGAAAAGTGCGAGATGACGTATCACTCAAACTAAACATAACTTAAAATGAGCAGAATGCATATAAAAGCTTAAAAGTGCGTGAAAGAATATTTCAAACTTGCCTCTGTTCCAACTTCAACGTTTCAGCAGCGGGTTCACGGCCAGACAACCGCATGCTTTACTGCGCCAGTGATACAAAAACGAAGAAATGTTTCTTATCCCTTCTCCGTAACTAGAGAAAACTTGGTCACAGTTCTTGTATTTATTATTCCCGTTTTCGAAACATGTACAAATGACTTATAATGATAGTTTCTCCTGTTCTACGTCGATCGATTTTAAGCACGGCTTGCGTGATGCATTGATTGACTTTCTAGCTGACAATGACCCTCGTATCGCTGTTGCTGGAAAAGTAACAGAGGAAATGCGGAAAAAAGAAACTTCGTTACGCTCGGGGAGATAAAAGAAAAAAGAGATTTTTTTATGTGTGTGTGTATCTTGAGTCGAGTGTTTTGCATAGTAAACTCATCGATATGTTTTATTGATTGATTTCTATGTTGTTTTTAATGTGTAACACTACTCTTAAGTAGAAAGAATATAAATATACACAATATGCATGATTTAAATATATATAATTTATTCTAATAATTATCATTTCTAATATTTTTGTGCATTAAGTTTTTATGATATAATTATACAGTTTCACACATTTTATTTTATAGATTTCATATCTCTCAATATTTAAAAAATATATATATTTTTTATAATCCTTATAAGGTTATATATTTTATAATATTTATGTATGTTATAAAAAATTATTGATTTTATAATACGAGTATATAAATGATTTCTACTTTTATAATTAATTTTCGTAATATAATTATGCAATTTCACATATTTCGTTAATTGATTTCTGTATCAATGAATATCTTTTATATATTTTTTTAAATCATATATTAAATTTTTATAATATAATTATATTATTTCACATATTTTATTGTTTAATTTCTATGCCAATCAAAATATTGCGTGATGCATTGATTGACTTTCTAGTTGACAATGACTCTCGTATCGCTGTTGCTGGAAAAGTAACAGAGGAAATGCGGAAAAAAGAAACTTCGTTACGCTTGGGGAGATAAAAGAAAAAAGAGATTTATTTTTATGTGTGTATTTTGAGTGTTTTGCATAGTAAACTCATCGATATGTTTTATTGATTTATTTCTATGGTGCTTTTAAACTGTAATGCTACTCTTAAGTAGAAAGAATATAAATACATGCATAATTTAAATATACGTATATAATATATCCCAATAATTAACATTTCTAATATTTTTATCTATTAAATTTTTATAATATAATTGCACAATTTCACACATTTTATTTTGTAGATTTCTATATCAATCAATATTTCTTAAATAATTAATAAAGAATTAATTAATAATAAATTATATATGTTATATTTTTTATAAATTTATATGTTTTATAATATTTAAATATGTTATAAAAATTATTTATTTTATAATACGAGCACTCGAAGGCACTCGAATTCTTTTGTACGGCCTTGTATATTATCTGTACGATTGATATGCATCAAATAATATCCAAAAAATTAAATTTAACAACACACACGACAACTGGAAACTCACTTCTAGCAATTTTCGCGCATCGCATAAACATCACTGTAACCGAATTATTTTGTGTACTCTTGTCAATGAATGATAAATGCATATGCATCTGCAGTAAGCAATTCTGAAGTAAGCAGTGTACCCCAGTTATATACATACAAGTATATATATGTATATCAACAAGTTTGAAATACAAAATTGTAAATTTACCGAGTTAGAACACGGACAAACAAACCGAATTCATAAACATTTTTTAAACTATGCTAGAAAATGCTTAAAAAGAGGAGATTTTTTTCTTTTCAGAAAAAATTTTAAACGGAAATGTAATTCAAGAAATAAAAAATTTGGCACATTTATTACAAATATAAAACTTTACAAAGTATAAGGAAACTGCCTTATTGATAAATTTTATCTGTGTGCCAGAGTGCCTTAAAATTAATAAATACATTTAAATTTTTATTTAACACTAAAAGGAGAGTGAGGGGTCATTTGACCCCTACCAAATGAATATATTTCGGTTTAAACCAGAAATTTCTTTATAAAATAAGTTTAAAAGACAAATAGGAAGAAAAATGTTATATAAATAAATTAAACAGTTTTGAAAAAGAATTCTGGTGACAAATATTTTAATAAAACTTGAGTAAAATTCCCGGTCTATTTAGTATTAAAATACACAATTTGCTTTTCTCTATACTCATTGGTGCGGTAATAAAATCTGCAGATAAGACATATTTTTAATGTTTTCAGCCGACAACTCTTTTTCACTTTCTTTCTAATTTTTCTAGCATTTGTTTTCAGCCCCTTTTCCGTAACTGATCGTTCTTTCCTTTTAACATTGGTAGAAGTTTCTTAATTTATTTATTTAACGTTTTAATGAAATCACCACACTGTAAAAAAGAGAAAAATGTTTTTTTTAATCTAGCAAGACGGTTTATGAAAATATTCATTAATTTAAAACTTTTCTCTAAAATCACCCATATTTTTATTTCTGGAAATTGCCCTTTTAATACTTCCGACGAGTTAAAAAGTGTTTATGACGGTTTTTCTGTGTGTTTCCGTTTGACCGTTGATGCTCTAACTTTTCTAACCTGCTTGTATTACCAAAATATTTATAGGTTTTTATTGGGTTTTATTAGAGTTTACCATAGAATATTTCCTTAAAAAATATAGAGCGTAGTATTTATAGTTAATTTATAGAAATATTCAAAAGAATTTAGATACATTGTGGTCTAGGATCGATAATTATTTTAAGAACATTTTAATGGTTTTACTGGCCATACATTACAAAATTGATGTGCACTATAACATGTTTATCTATAGAAACTGGTGTGTGTAGCATTTATTATTCATTTATAGAGACACATAAAATTACTCTATTATATTGTTGTCTATTAGTTAGTCTATTAAGATAACACGATATTATAGTTATCAACAAGAGAAGGGGCTATTTTTAAGTGCGTGTCGTTACTTATATTTGAACATGTCACAGACTCGTTTGTGATGTTATTGCACTTTAAAATATGCAAAAAGCAGGTTAAAGTTCTCATTGATGATTTTGAATAGATTTTTTTTTTTTTTTTAACAGTGCGTTAAATGTCACAAAGTTTCAATGACCAGTCTCTTCTGAGAAACATCTATATTTCAGACGTTATGATTTTATTATCATCCACAACGCAAAAAAGTTATTATTCTCGTTTCTATAGCATTTTTCAACATTCTAAACTAAACAAAAGTGACTGCAGGTAATAATAGTTAAATTTATCCTCTTGATGATTGCGTAACAATAGTAATAAAATGTAGCCGATTCAGCAGAACGAATGGTTTCAGTAAGCATGCTATCGTACAGAATTCTTTCTTGGAAACAGTGAAGCATCATCATAAGGAAGAGGTCAATGCCTGTTAGTCAATCGATACTTTTTGACTCTTGTAAACTGTCGGCAACATTAGTTCACTACAGCTCGGGAATTTTGAAATTTTTTGTGAAAAAAAAAAAATCTTTTGGGTGTTTTCACATGTAATGCAAGTCATTATTTGAAGTGAATCCTAATTCTTAATACGATTTTCTTTCTGTAAAGATATAGCATATTTTAATCTGCTTGTTTTTTTTCTTTTGATCTAATTACCTGTGGATACAAAAAAAGATTCACGTATGCACTTTATTTTATTATATAGATAAAATTTCTTCAAAATTTGTAATGAATTTTTATGAAAAGATAATAAATCGTAATTAATTTTTGTGAAAAGATTAAAGAAAGGTAACTTTCTGAGTGTTTCTATACCTAATATAAATCATTGTTTGAAGTTGATTAACATTCCTAATATAATTTCCTTTCTGTAAAGTTTAGAATATTTGAATGTGTTTTGTAATTCGTTTTATTATTTGTTTATATATTTATCGGGGATGCCCATAATTACTGTCGTTTATTTTGAAGAGTAAATGTATATTTTATATATTTTTACAACAGCATTGAATCATCGTAGATTTCTATGACTTCTCCATCTATTTATTAAATTTATTATCCTCGATTAAGCAACCCTAAACATGCTTATGCATATAATATATTTTAAAGTGGTAGTATATGTGTGTACTCCTAATATTTATTAAATTTAATATTTTATTATTTAATATATATATATATATATATATATATATATATATAACCATTAAATAAACATTACCGACCACCAACAAAAACTGAAATTATGAATAAAATGACATATTATATATACATATATATATGTGTGTGACCATTAAAAATCAATACAAATTACCATCAAAAATAAAACTAGTTCGATGTGCCAATCCAAAAACTTTCTTCTATCTTATACATCTTAATATTACAAAAACTGGTTACACATGTTAATATTTCAATATTATTAGTTCAATACTATATCAACTTTGATTTTCATCTTAAATTTCTGCTTCGGTCAATTAAACGGACTAAAAACGAGTTAATCTATATCATGATATTTGTTAAAATTAATAGTTTTTCCTTATTCTGTTGTTATCAGTTGTTTGCGAATAGCCGGCTTAGCAGGAAGGGAGTTCCCGCCGCTGCACGAGCCGCCGATGGACAATATTACTACGAAAAATCAAGAAAAGTATACAAAAATCATTATCACAGAGCCCCTTTACCGCGCAATATTTCCAAATTTAAGGAGGACCTGATGGCCAAAGCCAAAAAACATGTACAAAAAATTTGGTTCAATTGTATGCATAATTTTATACACTTTTCGATGGTACAATAAAGAAAATGGCACAAACATCGCTATTACAGTGCCCCCTTCCGGCAGATTTTTTTCCAAACTCAGGGAGGGCCTGCTTGCCACAGCCAAAAACTTAAAATAAAAATTTGGTTCAATTCTATGTATAACTTCATACACTTTTCGATGGTACAATAATGAAAAAAATGGTACACACATCGCAATTATAGAGCCCCACTTCTGCGGAATTTTTCCAATTTCAGGGAGGTCCTTTGTGTCATGATCAAAACCAAACACAAAAAATTTGGTTCAATTCTATGCATAACTTCATACATATTCGATGGTCCAATATTCAAAATGGCACAAAAATCGCTATTACAGCGCCCCCTACCGGTGATTTTTTTCCAAATTAAGGAAGGAACTGCTTGCCATAGCCAAGAACTTAAAAAAAAATTTTTGGTTCAGTTCTATGCATAACTTCATACAGTTTTCAATGCTACAATATTCAAAATTGCACAAAAATCGCTATTACAGCGCCCGGCGATTTTTTCCAAATTCAGGGAGGACCTGCTTGCCATAGCCAAAAACTTAAAATAAAAATTTGGTTCAATTCTATGCATAACTTCATACAGTTTTTGATGGTACAATGGCGACAGACACACGGACAGACGGACGGACGGACAGACAGACATTTTCTATAAACATGTTTTTGGGGATCTCTGACCCCTAAAACGTGCAAATCCGTCGAAAACCGAAAGTCGAAAGAAGTTTCGATTACAATACTTTCTTCTATTGAAGATTGAAGAAAGTAAAAATAAATAAATAAATAAAATGAGCAGAAAAAGAAAAATGGATATTTGTAGAACTTAGACAGAATCTTCATGTCCCACCTGCCTAAAGTTCCACAAATAAAGCGTGTGGCTTCATCTTCATATTAGCCATAAAAAAGCTAAAGAATATGAATTTGGGACTACCACACACAGAAAACCAGGAAATAAACCATTGAACACCAATTAAGTTCAAAATGAAACAAGATTTAAAAGGATAGAGGAAAAATAAATAAAAAACAAATTACCAAATTAAAATCCATACTGCCTTAGCATTAGGTATAACAAATACACTCATTATGCATTTTATTCTCATTTAAGATAGTATACTATTAGAAATTAATATAATATTGTCCTGAGTAGGCTAAAAATTAAATACAAGTTAATCGTTAACTTTATTAAATATTAGTGAATATGAATAAATTTAATATGAATTGATAAACAGATAAATATAACTACACCATTATACATATAAAAGTATCGAATCAACATCCATTGTAAAATGTGTATTAGCAATGTAGTTATAAATCAAATGCCCCATTTTTTATAATTAACCATTGCGTATTATCCAGACAACGCCACCCTCCTCCGTACTCTAACATCTACCCACCCAACCGTCCTATAATAATTTTTTATTATTATTTTAAAATTTTCAATTTTTTATAATTATTTTCTTATTTTATACATTTTTTGTAATTTTATTTACGCATGTGTTAATTTGTTTTTTAAGATCATTTATGTACTAATTATATATTAAAGAATATATGATTTTTTTTGGGGGGGGAACCATGATTTAATGCATCATAAATTAGTTTTTTAATATTATTGTTAATTAGATGAGAAGAACATAAACACTTTATTCTATATAAATGATTAAGAATTATATTACGATATACAGAATTATGAAGACAAGATTTAAAATTAGTAAATGTATTAACTTTGAATTTAAATTCTTTACGTTTATCATATAGATCAGTCATTGTTTTGTTTTCTTTTATTGTAACTTTAAGATCTAAAAAATTAATTGTATTGTTAGATAGGAGGTTTTCCGTTAGTTCTAAATTAGTAAGATAATCTACTGGAAAATGGGAAATATTAGTTTGATCAGTGGCAATTAAAATTATGTCATCAATATAACGATATAAATGTAGATTACTATTAGTAAAAGTACGTTCATAGTGATATAAGTCTGATAATAAACTGGATGTACATCCACCTTGTGGTATACCGACATTCTGTAAATATAATGTGTTATCTGGCAAAATATAATTATAATAGATAATAAAATTTGTTAAAGATTTAAAATAAGCTATATCTGTATTAAATGGTAAATCCAGTTTATGATGATGCTTTTTAAATAATGCATTTATAATATTATGTAGATCTAATAAATCTATATTATTAAAAAGATCTTTGAAATCATATGTCGTTTTATTGTTTACACATTTAAGATTTTTCATAATATTGACCAGTTGATAGCTATTTTTTATACAATGTGTATTATCAGTGGTTGTTGTCAGTATGCATATTTGATTGAGAAATTTTAATAGAGTTTATTGGCTATATATTAAGTTTTGAGTAGCTCGAGCTATAATTTTGGTAAATTAAATGTTGCTGCATCGTTGCATAATGCCTTTTTGTGTGTTACAATTTCTATGGTTTCTCTATAATAATCGATGGATAGGACTGGAAGTGGGAAATCATCCTACTTTCATTAAAATTTATTTGGATGATTTCTTCTTGATATAATCTTGCTAGGTCTATGGTTTTTTAATTATATTTAAATCAGCTACATGCTCTTTTTTTAATACATAAATTGTTATACTTAAATATTTTAATTGCTATATATTTACATGCAATTAGTTGAGGACAACAAAAACAAAAAGTGCCTCCAATTTTATTTTATGTATTTTGTTATCTTATATATATATATATATATATATATATATATATATATACTATAATGTTTGCACTTTTAAGAGTGTCGTGTTGATCTGATCAGTTGGTCTGATAGAAAAATTCCTGCAATCAGCGTCGTACTAAAGGTAACTAAGGTAAAAGGAGTATTTTCATTATTTATTTTTAAAAAGGAATGCAACTTATTTTATATGTGATAAACAAACCTGTTATCACATTAGAAACTTAAAAAAAATTTTCTTGATGACAATATATAACTGTAAAGGTCTGTCTCCAGAACTGCATCATGAGTGTTACCTATTTTAGTTCTGATTATTTACATATAGGTAGAGCTACTCATCAGTACATATTTAGTGTGTTTTTACTTGTCCAGAATTATAGGATGCTATTTGTGTAATTTTGTGAAGATTTGAAAATTGGTAAAAGAGATATTTTGCAACAAATCTTTAAGGAAGGAGAGTATTTTTATTCATCATCATGAGTGTTACCTTACTTATTAATTAATTTTTTAAGTAATTATGGATAACATGTTATTATTATTATTTTTTTTTTTTGGTTTGATGATATAAAATGATTATTTATTCAGGCCTAAAAAGATTTATTTTGTTTTCACTATTAATCTAGAGTAAATGCAGATTATTTTTCTAATGAACCTTTATTTCGTTTTATATTATGCTTAACTCTCCGGAAGAGTTCCCTAGAGGGACATTACTTAACACAAAAACTTAAGATTATTAAAACTTAAGATTATTGAGATTATTAAGATTATTATTAAGAACACTCTTTATTACTTAACACAAAAACTTAAGATTATTATCAGTAAAATTAATAAAATGCACAATAACGTCAAAGGTAAGTGATCGTTTGATTAACGCTTCAATTGTAAAATATTTTACCAGCAGATTATTTTCTGCCCCTGGAGTATCTGTTACAGACACATGGAGAATTTTCTGCTACTGGGAATGGAGTTTAACCATGAATAGTGTTGTCTAAAATCTTAAAATTAATTACCTTTAAACAATATTTTTCAGAGGTTTTGCCACGGTAACTTTTAAAAAAATTAACGGATTTACATTTTTATTTATATATAAAGGAAATTAAATTCTCTACAAACTATATCAGAAAACTGGCGTTTTTTTTTTTTTTTTCAAGTCATAACGAGCAATATGACAGATTTTTGTGCAATTTGATTTTTTTAAATTATATATATATATATATATATATATATATTTGTTTGTTTGTTTTTACATTTGTTTGCTTAATTATTTGTCTGTTTCTTTGTTTTATAACCGAGGAACAACGTAATAATCAGTCTAAAGAAGAAATGACGACGCAAAAAACATAGAAAATAGACTTCAAATTCGTGGCAAAATCAATTTTGCGAGATCAGTTTTGTCATACAATATTAAAAGTTCTGTTTTTTACAATTTAACAAATATTTTTATTTCTATAAAACATACCTATACAGGGTGTCCACTCTCAACGGTGCCCAATGGCTAATTTTTAAACAATTAGTCTTTGACTAACATCACATACAAAAGTTTCTATAGATGTTGTTTAAGACTGGATCGTAAATGAGGAATTCTTCAGAAGATACGAATGACGTCATCTTATATAAAATAAAAGTGTGTGTTTTAAGTCTTAAAACTGAAATATTTTTTTGTATTATCTATCTATTTATATATATATATATATATATAATAAATTTGAAATCACAAATATATGAATAAATTGGTAAAGTTCTAAAGATGAGTTAGAAATGAACATAGGAGGAAATATGTAAAATAAGAAACTATGAATAACCCACAGAATCTTCAGAGGAGCTTGCGAGTTCATTCATAGAAGATGCGTTATTTCATCCAATTTCGTCGGCATTAAGCCTAAAATGACAAAATTTAGCTCCTTATGACGCAAAAATAACAGAAAATAGATAATTAAAATCCAAGAGATCTAAAAAAGATACACCTCACACAGGATATTAAAAATTAATAGAGCAAAATACCTAAATTACATACTGGGAAGCATAACTGCAGCATGTCTGGATGGTAAAACAAAGTTAGGACTATTTTAACATGTGGGCCTACAATTGATTATCTCACTGAAACCCATAACTTTGCTGCCATCTGGTGTCAGAAAGGAAAAAATGTGAATTGGAACTGGATTATTAACAATAATGTTTAGTGCTGCCATCTTTATCCCACCCCCCTCAAAAAATGAATGAAAATGATTGAAGAAATAAAGAAATGACTTAGATTAACATTTAGTTGAAGTAGAATGAAAAAATAGGAATAAACTTGATAATTACTGAGTAAATACAAAAATAAAATAAAGAATAGGAATAAATTAATAAAAAATAAAATAAAGAATTATATAAAAATAAATAAATAGAAGGGCAATTGATTAAATTAACTAATTTAAAGACAAAATATTATAATATAAAAAATGAGAATTTAAATACCATTTAAAAAACAGTGAGGAATATTTTGAGATAGTAAAATATAGCCTTGTATTATGTAACTAAATGCGAAAATTTAAAAAACAATGAGCAATATTGAGATAGTAAAATATATCATTGTATTATGAAGCAATATGTAAAAATTATTGAGAAATTTATTATGTTAAATGCATGATACCACGTGTTTATTTTTGTATTTATTTATTTTTAAATATATCCATACAATATATAAGCACATATACATACACATATACAGGCTCCCACATATATAAACATATAAGGTTTTAAACTTGATTTAGCTTTCCCAACCTCAACCCTCCGTAATGGTATTTTTATATGTTTTTTTTCTTTTTTTTTTAAATAGTGTATAATGTATGGGAAACACACACACACACACATACTTTTTTTAAAATTACATATAAATCTACATATACATATTATATATATATATATATAATTTTTTGTTGTGTAAGTTTTTATAATTTTTTCAGCAATCCACAACCCACCCTCCATAATAGTGTTTTCTATTTTTTAGTTTTTTTTTATACACATATTATATGCCCATACTGGTAAAAAGTAGAAAAAAAAAAAAAAAAATGAATATTAAAATTTGAGCCATGCAGATATAAAAGAGATGGGATAATTATAAGACAATGCTAATTGCTTTAATTTAAAAATGTTAGGCTGTAAGAATTGGGAGGAGCATAAAGAAATTACGTACGTTTGATACGAAGACAATGATTAAGTAGAATATTTCTATATACTGAAATATGTAAGCAGGGATTGAAGTTCGTAAAATTAATTACATTAAATGAAAATTCATTGCGTTTATCATAAATATTGAATGTTAGGGTGTTATTAGGGAGAATATTAATTTTAACATCCATAAAATTGATACTAGAATTATGTGGAAAAGTAGTACTAAGTTCTAGATTAGAAGGTTACTTTACAGGAAGAGATATAGAATTGTTATCTTTAACAGAAAGAATAATTATATCATCTATGTATCTGTATAGCAATATATTATTGTTAATAAATTTACGTTCATAAAAGTAAAGATATAAATCAGATAACATGCTTGATGAAGCAGCTCATTAAGACATGCCCTGTATTTGAATAAAAAAAGCATTGTCTTGGAAAATAAAATTATGAAATAGTAGAAAGTTAGTCAAAGATGTGAAGTAGTCAGTATCAATGTTATCAGGTAAATTTAATAAAGGAAAATATTCTATAAATAATGTATTGATAATAGAATGTAAGTCTTTTATAATGATATTATTAAATAGGTCTTTGAAATCTAAAGTAATAATATTATTGACATTTGTTAAGGGCTTTATTTTATCCACCAATTCAAAACTGTTTTTAATGCAGTGAGTGTTGTCTTGGTTGACTGATAACTCATAAATTTGTGTAAGAATATTTAAAAATAATGTATTAGCACGAGTATTATATGTATTACAACCTACAGTGACAGTGCGGAATTTAAGAGGATTTTTATGAAATTTTGGAATTATGATTATATAAGGATAATTTAGGTTGTTATTTTTTATGCCTAGTAATTTATGATAGCTTAATATATGATTATTATTTTCCTTTAAAGTAACATGATGAAGTTTGAAAATATTATTAGAAGTAACTGCTTTAGTTAGAAGGTGATGATAGTAATATTTGCAGATGATAGCATAGTTGTTAGCAGCCTTATCTACATATGTAATGATGAAATTATTTATAAGTGCTGTAATATGTGGTTTAAGGGTGGAGAAAGAAGCTGAATTTTTGGCAATATTCAGTTTTAATAATTGTTGTTTCAAAAGAAAGATAACATGATGCTTCCAATCTACAAACTATTCAGTAGGTTTATTATAGTTAATAGCAATTTTATAAATGAAGAAATCTAAATCATATGTGAATTGTTTAATGATAGACTGTATATTACACTGTGGAGGAATACGATATTTAGTGCCATATATATATATATATATTCATCGGGAGCGAAACTAAATTCTGAAAAAGCAGAATATTTGTTTTCTAGTTTTTTAATTTATCTCTACCGTGTGCAGACGACTACAAAACATAAACCATTAGGTCTTAAAATAATATAAATAGTTTGGCATTTATTTCCAGCATATATCCCATAGCGAAATTAAAACCGCATCGATAAAGGAATAACATAATGAAAAACAAATAAAGCACACATTTAAGATATTTAATTCAACTACGCCCTCTAACAACTAAAATTATCAGAATAGAAATTACTTATGTAATTGACGATCTTTGGCGATTTCTTCGGTTATTAACTCTTGGCACGAGGCCAATACGAAAGTATCGTTTTTAGGGTTTCGTTCATCTGACGAAACGCTATTCGTCTCACTCCCCTGTCTATGTCTGTCCCTCACAGAGCCCGTTCTCAGAAACTATATATGTTGGAGATTTGAAATTTTGGATTTTTATAGCTGAACAC
The DNA here is from genome assembly GCA_963932465.1 of Maratus speciosus. Taxonomy (NCBI): domain Eukaryota; kingdom Metazoa; phylum Arthropoda; class Arachnida; order Araneae; family Salticidae; genus Maratus; species Maratus speciosus. The sequence continues at coordinate 325,816,148 of OZ010795.1, read as the reverse complement.
CTCATACCAAACGACATATCATAAAATTTTGAAAAAGCCTTATATTTACTCCCCTCTGGGCTCTAACTTGTGTATTTTAAGCTCTTTTTAATAACTGAGCTCCTAATTAAGTTGAAGGCTTGAAATTTTGGATTCGTATAGCTGAACACCTCACATCAAACGACAAATCATAAAATTTTCAAAAAGTCTTATATTTACCCCCCTGGGCTCTAACTTGTGTATTTTAAGCTTTTTTTTTTTTTTTTTTTTCTAACTCCTAATTAAGTTCAAGACTTGAAATTTTGGATACTTATAGCTGAACACCTCACATCAAACGACAAATCATAAAACTTTGGAAAAGTCTTATATTTACCACTCCGCGTCTACCTTGTGTATTTTAAGATTTTTCCTCTAACTCAGCCCCTGATTAAGTTGGAGACTTGAAATTTTGGATACTTATATCTGAACACCTCACATCAAATGAGAAATAATAAATTTTTTAAAAAGTCTTATGTTTACCCCTCTGGTTATTTAAAGCTCTTGTGTATTTAAAGCAATTTTTCTAACTCAGCCCCTAAGTAAGTTGGAGATGTGAAATTTTGTATAATTATAGCAGCACAACTGCGATCACACGAAAAATCATAACTTTTCAAAAAGTCTTATATTATTTACCACTCCGGCCTCTAACTTCTGTATTTTTAGCAATTTTTCTAACCTCCACCCTTTACATCCGGGGTGCACTTTTCTAACTTTTGCCAACACTCCTTTGAGCAATCTCATATTATGCACCATAGCCGTATATATTTTAGCTCCAATTTTTACCGCCAGGGGCGCGTACCCATCTCGGGTGCTATAGGACGAATCCCCTTGACTAATATATCTACGGATAGTTTGTAAAAGGGAGTTTCGTTTGGATAGAGGTTTGTTTAGAATAGAATGAGCCCCCTGGTTGCGAAATATGGAACTAACAGATTTTGTAAAAGGATAAAGTGTTTTGAAAGGAATATTAAACGAAACCCTCTGCGTGCGATCTGTGATCACACTTACCCACTTGTTAATAAATTTCAATGCTTTATTTGGATACCTTAATAATACTTTTTAATATAAAAAGGATTTTTGGTCTAGTTAGTGAGCAAATTAAATAAATAAATAAAAATTATTGCAAAAAAATTATTTAGAGTTTTCAATAATAATAAAAAAAATCCCTGCCGGCCCGGCCTACAGGCAGAGGTAGATTTCGAAATTAAGTATACTAATTTCACCAACAAAAACTAAATCATTATTAGATATAAATCCACTTTAACAGTTTTATCTGTCTGCTTTTGACGAGTTTTTATTTCCTTTTTATAAAATAGCTGGTTTTATCAGAATCGTGTTAAGCAGGGATGTAGTGGAGGGTATACGGGGGTATACGCCGTATACCCTCTGGATTTTTTTAAGGAACACCGTATACCCCCTGTTTCTCAAAAAAGCTATAGTATATATATACTAGGGTATACCCTCTGCCTTGAGCGTATACCCTCTGCTTAGAACGTATACCCTCTGTTTTTTTTACGACTACTGGTTAAGGGGATATTAAAAAAAAATATTTTTCCATGCTCAACAACTTGAAAATTTCTGGCACATTTTCAGATTAATTTTTAATAAAAAAAAATATGAAACATGCTGACGTGATTTTTGAAAATATTTATAAGCGACCTGTGTTTTTATTTTTCTTTCAATTAATTAAAACTTGATAAATAAACAATTATTTTCTCAAGTAGGGCAATATTTTTCGTTTCTAACACAATCGCTTCGGGAAATTCTGTTCAAAATGCCCACTTTGACATCATTTTTTGAAATATATTCTGCCTCTATCAAAAAATCGATCATTACTGTACATTATATAGTTTCTGAATAAGAGAATCTAGCAATTGGATGCGTTTGAGAGCAAAAATGAATTTAAAAATGAGTGAGAAAATAAGCAGTTTGGATTTGAATGCACCCTTAATGCAATGATTTTTCCAACACAATCCGCTTCAGGAAATTCGGTTCAAAATGCCCACTTTGACATCATTTTTTGAAATATATTCTGCCTCTATAAAAAAATCGATCATTACTGTACATTATATAGTTTCTGAATAAGAGAATCTAGCAATTGGATGCGTTTGAGATCAAAAATGAATTTAAAAATGAGTAAGAAAATAAGCAGTTTGGATTTGAATGTACCCTTAATAAGATATTTTTTTTCTTTAACCGCTATGTATTTTTAATTCGTTTTTCCTGTAAGAATTGGCCCTATCAAAAACTTGTCTATATAAATGTTGAAGACAATATTAAGAAGATATATGATAAATTCATGGAGATTTTATATCTTGTGAATTGACGGAGTTATGAAACATTTTCTTCTTCAACCCCCTTTTTTGTTCTCGTTATTTTTATTTTTTTTTTTTGCTGTACAAATTGGTCCTATCAAAAACTTGTGAATATAAAAGTTGTAGATAATATTAAGGAGATGTATAGTAAAATTAATTGGATTTTGATATCTTGAGAATTGACGAAATAAGGAATTTTTTTCTCTCAAAAACCCTATTTTTGCGCCCCTTGAGCCTATTTTTAATTTTATCAAAAATCTGTGATGCATGAATTTTTGGCGCTATTTTTAGAAGTAATAAAAACTTTAAACTGATTTGATATGTACAAAAATTAAGAAGTTATGGGGTATTCTCGGTTTTCACAAAACCCCTCCCTATTTCCGTCCCCTTTGTCAGCTTTTGCCCATTAACGAACTTGACCGAGATTTTATGTCCCTTGATTTTATGTATCAGTTTGGAAGAGATTTGTGCAGAATTTCGGAAGTTATCGTGTCCAGAAGAAAGTGATAACACAATGGCTTCGGGAAATTCTGTTCAAAATGCCCACTTTGGCATCATTTTTTGAAATGTATTCTGCCTTTATCAAAAAATAGATCATTGCGTTACATTATATAGTTTCTGAATAAGCTAATCTACCAATTAAATGCCTTTGAGAGCAAAAATGAATTTAAAAATGAGTCAGAAAATAAGCAGTTTTGATTTAAGTACATCCTTAATGCAATGATTTTTCCAACACAATCTGCTTCGGGAAATTCGGTTCAAAATGCCCACTTTGAGATCATTTTTTGAAATATATTCTGCCTCTATAAACAAATCGATCATTACTGTTCATTATATAGTTTCTGAATAAGAGAATCTAGCAGTTGGATGCGTTTGAGAGCAAAAATGAATTTAAAAATGAGTAAGAAAATAAGCAGTTTGGATTTGAATGCGCCCTTAATAAGATGATTTTTTTCTTCAACCGCTATGTATTTTTAATTTTTTTTTTGTCGTAAGAATTGGTCCCATTCAAAACTTGTCTATATAGATATTGTAGACAATATTAAGAAGATATATGATAAATTCATGGGGATTTTATATCTTTTGAATTGGCGGAGTTATGGATTTTTTACTTCTTCAAACCCCCTTTATTTTTTCGTTTTTAATTTTTTTTTGCGGTACGAATTGGTCCTATCAAAAACTTGTGAATATAAAAGTTGTAGATAATATTAAGGAGATTTATCATAAAATTAATTGGAATTGATATCTTGAGAATTGACGAAGTTATGAATTTTTTTCTCCCAAAAACCCTATTTTTTGCGCCCCTTGAGCCCATTTTTAACTTTATCAAAAATCTGTGATACATAAAAATTTTGCCCTATTTTTAGAAGTAATAAAAACTTTAAACTGATTTGATATGTAGAAAAATGAACAAGTTATGGGGTTTTTTCGGTTTTCACAAAACCCCTCCCTATTTCCATCCCCTTGGTCCGATTTTGCCCATTAACGAACTTGACCGAGATTTTATGCCCATTGATTTTATGCATCAGTTTGGAAGAGATTGGTGCAGAATTACGAAAGTTATCGTGTCCAGAAAAAAGTGATATATATAGATAGATAGATAGATAGATAGATAGATAGATAGATAGATAGATAGATAGATAGATAGAGAGATAGATAGATAGATATATATATATATAAAGTTTTTTACTGAGGGTGGTTTTGGGTTCTAGGGTTCATGATCGGTGTAGATCTGCAAAAATTTTTCAGAAATTCCAACATAGGAACGATCCCAATAGGTAGTATTTCATACGAAATCTACCTAAAATGGGTTTCCCATATATACTGTAATCTTGGAAGGCCGGGTGGGATCCCCTAGTCTATATTATAAAGGACAAACGTGTCCGTACGTAACGCTGACGTCATTTTGACGGTGGCAACGCTAAACGATTAAATTACTTTTACTGCAGTTTTTTTTAAGCTTCTAAACATCAAACATTTTAAAATTTTACACTGTCGAATTGGGAAAAAATGTACTTACAAATAAAATTCGTTCGAAAACTGTAATTTGTTGGAAAAATGTATCGCTATTTACTAAATTTTTATTGTTTTTAAAATAATTTTCAGGCATGATTTAAATTTTTTTAGAAACTGTTCTTAGCAAGCATTTACATTTTAAAAGTAACCACCATACATAAAAGTAATCACCGAGCATTTACGTCTCTAAAGTAACAGTCATACCAAATTTTAAGTTTCCAGCCCTAAAATTCCAAATGAATTGTAATTCAGAACGTTTTCCGCTCATTTAACCCTTTTAAATTTCGATTTTTTTTTTTGAAAGCGTTCTTAGCGAGCATTTACATCTCAAAAGTAACCACCATACCAAATTCCACGTTTCTATATCAACTGTATTACATAAATAGCAATTTTAGAACGTTTCTAGTTCCATCAATCTTTCAATTTTCTAATTTTTAAAAAACTCTTCTAGGCGGGCATTTGTGTATCTAAAGTAACAGTGGTGCCAAACCCAATTCGTAAGTGTCAAATCTCAACCCGAAACCGACCTAAAAATGAAACAATTAAAGTCATCTCGATCCGCAAAAAACGATTAGCTTTAACCCGACTCGACCTGAATAACAAGTCGGGTCGGGTTTGGAAAAAAAGCAGAACCCGATCAGGTTACTCGATTCGAAGCAGGACACTTAAATGGAGCATAAAGAGATTTTTTTTTATCGAGAAGGGTATTTTTACGCGTGTATGATTGCTTATATAAGGGCATTTCACGCACAATTTATGATAAATGTGTATTTATAAAGACGACAAAGTTTAGAATCACATTTTTGAGAAAAAAGAAATTAACATAATATTTTTTTTTTTGTATTGAATTTTTCATTACATCGAAATGATACAAACTAATTTCAAATATTTTTAAGGTTTCTAAAAAAAATATTGAATTATTGAAAATTAATGATAACTCGTGCGCCTTGCATATTCGTCTTGTAAATTTTTCAATATTATTTTAACAATATAAAATTTTATTTTGTATAAGTCTGTATGTGAGTGTAGAAATATTCATATAGAAATCTTAAAGAAAGTTAATATACAAACAGACAAACAAACAAAAAACTCTCCAAAACCTTGTTTTACTGTTCAGCAAAAAAGAAAAAAAAAAACATTACTTTATATAATAGAACTTACAAAAAAGAAAAGAAAGGAAGAAAGAATAATAAGAAGAAAAAGACTGCATGAGAAAAAAGAAACAAACTTATTACCTGTAAGAGGGTAATGTCCGTGTGAAGGAATAAAATAAATTTAAGAAAATGAAAGTAGTGTGCGTCTGTAAGAGAAGGTGGACAGCCAAATGAAATTCTCTGTCTATTCCAAATGTGTTATCGGTATCAAAGGAAAATAAATATGAAAAAGAAAAAAAAAATACATGTTCTATATCTCTCTAGATAAATAATAAAAAAAAGTAAAATAGAATAAAGCCAAGATAATAAAATAAAAAGTATCTTCCTGAGACAGTATGATTCTTTTTTCGGATTTTGTCTGCTTCTTTATTATTGTTTGATTTTTAATATTTTTCTTTTGTTTCTAATATCAAATATTAAAATGTTTAATATAATAAATGTCCCTTTATGCAAAAGAAACAAATTCTTAAAGGTTTCTCACAGATGTTGTTATTTAATGGATAAATACATTAACCCATTAAGGACCAGCATGTTTTACATGAATTTTTCCAGTTCACATCACTTTTTGTTAAACACTTACTTTTACTTTATGAATCACTGAAATGTGTTAATTAAATAAGGCAAATCTTACTTTTCTCTTTTACTGGTTATAAAAAAATTTTAAAAATCACAACTATAATGTTGCGAAAACGCAACGTCAGTCTTTAATGGGTTAAAATAGTATTACTATTCTGAAACTGTATTTTATGTTACTTTAATGTATTATGCTTCTGGTATCTAGTGTCTAAACTCATTTAGGGACTGGCAGAAAGATGTTTGATTCTTGAACGCCCTACATGTCACGCGAGATAAATTCAAGTATACATCATTTATTCTCATATTGTGCGCAAAGACAAGAAAATGGCAACTATTTTTTAACATAACCTATAATAATAATCGTAATACTAAAGAAAGGAAAAGGGAAAAGGAAATAATAATAATAATAATAATAATAATAATAATAATAATAACAATAACAATAACAGTAATAATAACAGCGAATTAAATTTAAAAGCCTCCCTTATTGGCAGAGATTGTCTAGGTATATGATAAAAATAATATAAATAATAATAATATAAATAACTTAAGTTTTCTATATAATCATCCAAAATTTCACCGTAAAGCTAAATAAACATTTACTTCGATTACGTAATTATCGCTCCGATCATCAAATTAATTTAATGCATCAGTGCTTAGTCCTACTTTGGCTGTAACACCTACCAATCCCTTCTTCTATTGTACTTTCAGACGATTGCATGCTTGTTGTTTCGATCACAATTAGTATCCTTTTCCCGATTTATTCTGTGTGAAAATTTCCGAGAAATAAGAGGACGAAAATTAGGAGCAGATTATTTTGGCAAAATGCTTAAGTACTATATAAAACAATGTACGAAGTAGTTTTAGAAGCAGCATTCTAAAGAACCGTACCGTGTTCGCAAGTGCGTTTTATTACCGTGTAATGGAAAATGAAGCCGAATCTCGCAAAGTGAAATTTAAAGAATGGTTAGAAATAGGATATATCTAACATATCTATTCTGAAATATTATATAACGAAAATATTATATAGGGGGGGGGGGGGGGGGTAGTATACACAGTGAGATGAAAATTATTATTATTTAACAAATAGCGATGATTTCTATACTTTTGGAATTTTTCTTGCTACATCTTTAAGCTACACAAATGCGCTATACATTAATGTATAAATGGTTTTAAAAAAGTTATTTATAAAAGCACAGAAGCAGCATAACGGAGTATCGAAAATTTTCTCACAGTGTACCACAAGTAGTACACAGTGAGACAATGTATATAGTTTCATAAATCATACATTTTTACACTCTATCAATAATTTTCTGCAGTTTATGATTTCTAATTAATATTTCTAGATTTTCAAAATATTAAAAATATGAGCCTCGGGTGGACAATGGCAGACCTTGGGCTACCTTCATGCAAATTTTCAGCCTCTTACATTTAGTGAATTTCCATAGCCATCGCACGCCCACACACACAGAGAGAAAGAAGGAGAGAGAGAAAAACCCTTCTTTTATTAATAAATAACTTTTTTAACATCAGAACCACGTAGTAGGTACACAATAAGACACGTCTCACTGTGTACCATAACTGTGTGTCTCACTGTGTACTTTCGTTACGTTGTAACAAAATGGATGCCACATCTGTTACATCAATTTTCCTCGCATTAAAAAGTTTATGTCGTTTTGTCGAAATAATCTATTATTAGATATAGCTAGGTTTGGTTAAGTAAATATATGTTATATGGAAGGAAATAAACTCTAAAATAGACGTTTGTGTAACTCTAACCACTATAAAATAAAGAATTACTTACTATTTTGTTGGACGGGTAACCGAAGCACCGAAACTACATCCACGTGTTGCATAAGTTGAGGCGGTTATGTGTGAGTGCCAGCTAGAAGAAAATGTTATAACTATATGTCAAAATGGCTGCTGTCTCACTGTGTACCATGTTCCATTGTGTACTCCCCTACCCTATATAAATTGAGACATTTTAGATCATCTGAGTTATTATACATTTGTAAATTCCAACTGTTTATTAATAATTTAACAATTTTTTTTTTCATTTTTTTCTTTTAATACTAAGGGCTCTGCGTCCTACGAGCTACGCTCGCCAACACCGATCAGACATCGCAGACTCTAAAAACATGCTAATTTGATTGGCTTTAAAAATATTACGGAAAATTGAATTATGACTTAAAAACCAGTGATGATCTCCCTGTAAACGGGTTTCCATTGATTTCCCTTTGATTGGAGAATTTTAAGGCCGAATCAACTGTTGTTAAGACATCTAATGGCTATTTTCGAGTTTGATTCAATAAGATTTAGTTAAACATTTTAAAGCAAGATAATAGAAAAGGAACTATGTAAATAGAGCCTTTACCTCCCTGTATTTTTTAACAATTAGGAAAATTGTTTTAAGAAAATTGTTTTAAATGAAGCATTTTTAATGCATAGTTTTAAATCTGACGTAATTTTCACCAAAGTTTTCTTTCTCTTTTTAATATTTACATGAAAATACTTTTTTTGTTAGAAAGGAAATAATAGTATTATTTGCACTGTCTTAAAATTAGCAACAATGGTTAAAAAGATAATCTAGAAATATGAAATAAATATTTCTTTAAATAAATAAATAAATAAATTAAATTAATAAATTGTCTAAATATATTTTTTAATTTAAACTGTTTGGTATATTGTTATTTGTCCGTTTTAAATATGACGTCATTTCTCCCATTTACAATTTTAACACATATTAATGAATTTTTTTTTTTTTTAAGTTTTCTTTCCCTTTTTAATATTCATGTGAAAATACAATTTTTACGACGTAATTTTCAATATTTTCCTGCTTTTAACACGTAATCATTTAATTCTAATTTTAAAGATTTTTTTTCTACTTTTAATAGTCACGTGTAGTAAATTTTTAATTTGAAGGAAATATTATTCTTTGAGCTGTTTTTACAATTGTCAACAATTTAAAATAATAACCTTTTCTAAAATAGGGGGGGGGGGGGGTGTATCTGTTCAAATGATGAAAACTTGAAAAAAAAAATTTTTTTTTTTAACTCAACAAATTAGTCAAAAAAAAAAAAAAAATTGCAGCCTGCACACCGCAAGTTTATAATGTATATCCTTAAAAAAAACAAAATTCATAAATTCCTTTGGATATTTTTTGCTCCTTTAAACTTTTTTAATGGAACGATTTTGAGCAACTTTAACAGCAAATATCTCTTAAGATAGTCCTTCCATTTAAAAACTGTCTGCTTCAGCGTGTTTATCAAACATTTCTCTATAACACTACCAATTTTCATATTTTTGTAATGAGTCGTTTTCTTAATATTAACGAAGAGAGATCTCTGGTCTCAAAAAATTAATTTACGGCAGCGGTGACAGGGTTAGTCACTTTTTTTTTTTTTTTATTGAATAGAGAAGTGTATCATTAGTATATCCAAAATGCTAAAACTTCAAATTACATACCTCAAATAATATTTTAGGGAGTTCCTTATCGTGTCTTTTATAAAGTTAAGGCGTAGATTTCCAATAGCATAAAACGTTTATTATTATTTTTTTAATTAAATGGAGAATTAAATACTTTTTTTACTGTTCTTTTACATCTATCATGATATTTCTTCTCTCATACTAATTAACATTTTGGATGCCTGATTCTTAAAGTTACTGTCAACACTTCTAAGAACAGTTTTTAAGAAAGAAAAAAAAGCTGCTGCATGTATGCTAAATGTTAATACTACTTACAGAAGAAGAGGATTTTATGATAGTCTTTAATTTTATTAAATTTTTCTATTTGTATCAGCAGAATTGTCTATTTTATTCCTAAAATCCTTTAATAATATAAAAAAGGCATTATAAACTACTTAATTTAAAAAATGTTTCAAGAATAGCTAGTCTTAATTCACGTTAAGATCCGTAGATCTTTGTTTAGATATCGATGCTCCAATACCACTTGAGCTGTAACACCTGGAACTCCCCCTTTCCATCCTATCACCTACTTCTAGAATCCAGACAGTTGCATGCTCCTTATATCGATCACAATTAATATCTTTTCTCCGATTTCTTCTACGAAAAAAAATTTCCTTAAGAAATGACGAAAGTAAACAGCAAATTATTTAGTCAGAAAGCTTAGACATTATCTGAGTTCTAAGGTAATTTGCGAAGTAGTTTTAGAAGCAATATTTGCAAAGAGCTATATCGTGCAATGACTTCTATCCCTCTAAAGCCTTCCAAAAAACTTTAACATGTTCATACGTGTGTTTTATTACCATATATAAAGGAAAAATCCAATCGACGCAGTTAATTATATAAAGAGATATTTAAACAATAGAATGTATATTTAAATATAGTCGGACCTCGTTATACCGACACCCGGTTTTCACATCACTCCGCTTATCACGTCAGTTTTTCAAAGTCCCAATTTTCCGTACATGATTTTAATGTAAATAAACTCCGGATTTTACGTCGTTGTATAATGTTCAACTATGGATATCCCGACGGTTTAGAAAAATTGTCCATTTTTCATAATCCCTCTTATAAGTACTGAAATTAAGCAGTAAGAAATATCTTAACCAAATTTTTCACAAAAGTGTCTAAAACACTGATTGAGACAAATCAGAAATTTTACTTCAATCCTTTATCTGAATAAATGAACCCAAACTCTGTGAATGACCCACTTAAGCTCCAGATAGACGTATCAGTCTAGTCGCGGTCTTTTTGTTCTGGTCAGGTGGCTCTTTCTTTTGGTTACAAGGCATTTTTCATCCGACTAAAACCGAAGAATAGCATTGCATTGAAACGATCAGAAATTATCTAACATTCATTTCTGAAACAACGAATATTGATTACATACAATTCACTGTATAATATTGAAAAAAGAATTGTAGGACGCACATCTAGGGAGAAGCAAACCTTAATTCATTAATATTTCATGTAACAATAAAAAAACAAGTCACCATAAATATGATTTTTATTCTTTTCAATTTTATTTTTGTGTTTATTTTGTTTAATAATAATGTTTTATTGCTTAAAACTGCAAGACGAGTTATGAATTTCAAATGGTCTTAAATTACTTAAAAATACAGCTTTTTATAAACATTTTTCGCCAACTCCGGTTACTGCGACACCCCGCTTATGACGACACTTTGTTCTAGTCCTTAGAGTGTCGGCATTACGAGGTTCGACTGTAGTACATTTTGAGATATAATATAAGAAAAGTGAATTGTGAATGTTTATTAATAATCTCCTTAAGACAGACCACAAGGATATATTTTGTGTTACTTATATAAGAGGTTTTAACAAAGAATGTTTTATTGCTTTTTTTATTGTTCTTTTATTTATTTATTTTTTTACGATACGTTTTAATTTGCGTTGTAAAAAATATCGAAATTTAACATCATTATCATTAATCCTTAAAAAGAGGAAATATAAATTAATCTTAAAATTAATTTTATTTATATTAATTGCATAGACTTGCATAAATTTATCTTTTTCGTCGTAAGATAACAAGTTAGCCATTGTCTCACACTTTCACCAATAGCATTATTTGTGAGATTGATAAATAATATTTACCAATTCTACACAATAATAGAAGTTCTTTAAAGCAATCAAGTAGAATCTGAGTGTAACGCTAAAGGAACAGTTGGAATATTTAATTCACGTCCTAATCCACAGATCATTATTTAGATATCGGTGGTTCTGTGTCACTGCAGCTCAAGTGACACACCTTACCAACTACTCCATCTAATCTCTCACCTATTTTCGAACGATTGCATGCTCGTTGTATCGATCACAATTAATATCCTTTTTCCGATTTCTTCTGCGAGAAGAGTTTCCGAGAAACAAGAAGGCGAAAGTAAACGCCAGACGTCTGCCCCCCTTTCCCTCCTTCACACCCCGGAAGACTTCCGGAGACATGCCGACGTGGATAGGGGTGCATAGCTACGCACCAACGGAAAATGGATTGCTTAGAGAGAAATCAATACCTCCGTCACTTTTCCTGCTCTTCATTCTTGGAGCTACTGTGTGTGTGTGTAAAGATTTCAAGAACAGTGAGAGAGATGAACGGAGAAAGTTGATTTCAAGGGTGCATGTATGAATATTTTGAAAAACGTGAAATAGGTTGAGCAAAAACCAGCCACGCTGAATGATAAATGGAATATTCCAAACAAGTAGTTACAGAAGAGATATTAAACGAAGAGTGGAAATATATATATATTTTTTTAACTAGATTTTTTTTTTTTAACCATTTGGAAAAATGGTTATTGTCCTCGGTCAGGGTAGGAAATCAAAAACATATCTGAAGCGTTTTATTAGTTGAATCCGCATTTTATTCGTTTTCTAATTGGTCTATACAGTAATCTGTATTTTCCCTTTACTTTCAACAGAGATGGATACTTCTGTTGCCACTATGACAAAAAAGTAATAAAAACTACAAAAAAAAAAAATTATAACTCAGAAACAAATTGAAATACAGCTTTCAAACAAATTGCAATTAAAAATGCATTTTCTTCTCTATACGACGATATAAAAAGTAATATTGTGGGATGTTTAGAAGTTTAAAAATGAAATTTCATTTAAAATTGGTCCAGGAATATTAATGTTTAATCCATGGCGTACGTAATGTATGACCAGCTCCGTAGAAGTTTAAAATTTTACAGTACCGAAAATTGTAAAACTGAAATTTCTTTTAAAATTTGTTCATGATGGGTCTAGGAATGTTAATGTTTAATCCATGGCGTACGTAATGTATGATTAACTCCGTACGATTTTTTATGTCTTAAATTTTAGTCTTTGAAAAAATCATTTTTCAAATGGTCGTTGTAATTTGTTAAATTGCTTTTTTTTGGGGGGGGGGGGGGGGCAATTTAAAGAGTGGAAAACACAACTATATTATGCTTATGTAGCTCCGCTAACGAATTCATAAGCTATTCATAGTTTCTTATTTTTGCATTTCTTATTTCCTGCTTTCATCTTTTGAATTATCTTTTCCATTTATTTTTTTTATTTGTGATTTCATTTTAATGCTTTAATTTGTATATTATCGTTTCCTTTAACAGCAATATTTTCCAACAAGTTTCCAACATGTCATTTCATTTTAATTGTATATATAAATATATACATTCGAAACAGGTGGTAACAGGTTTAGAATTTGAAAGGGAAACGTTTAATATGAGAGAAACTATTAAAATCTGGAAGGGGGGGGGGAGTGAAATAGACAAAGGACTTTGGATCTTATTTGGCATGCTACGCGCATTATGACAAAAATAAGAATGAATTACAGAAATCAGTTTGCGATTTTATTTATTTATTTATTTATTTTTATTTATTCATTTATTTATTTATTTATTAAGGTTTGAAAAGCGGAACGTTCTATTTTATTAGAATGCACACATACTTTTCCTGAGAAAAGAACAGTAAAATTATTGCTATAAAAAGTAGTTGCTAATTTTAAACAGTTCTGATGTATTGAGAACTTACTTTCTCCAGATTTTTAAATTACAGTCACGTTAATGGAGCAATAAAAAATTAATAATTTAACGTAAATATTGTCATTCACTAAGTCATTTATTTATCTGTTGAAATTTTCCTCTTGGGAATTCTAGTTTAAATAAATTCGTAGAAATTAAACGTCAAAGTGAACTGAGACAAGATTCAATTATAATTTTACAATTCAAATACTCCATATTTTTAATGATGATATCCGAATCAATCTGTACTATGTAATGCGAAAGAAAAATGTATAAAATAAATAATACTGTCGAACCAGGTTAAGACATTCGCCGCTGGATTTTTTTTCCGATCCCTTGACTATCGCCCATAAAGCTAATGCAAAAATATCGCGTTTAATACGCGAATGGTTATTACGCGATCGCGCTTAATACGCAATAGATTTTTGGTTCTTTGTCACAAAAAATCTTGCTTAAGACGCGAAGTCATTGATCAAGATGCGAATTCCTTCTATCTTGTCCAGTGCTGACAATTTAGCAGAATTTTTTTTTTTTTTTTTTTTTTCAGATTAAAAAAAAGAACTGTTTCCGAATAGTAAAATTTATTTTGTCTAATAACAGATTAATTAAGGCGAACATTAGTAATAGGAAATAGTGGTGGATATTTGAATTAAAAAAACAGCTAAATTAGAAACACTATTGGATCTTCACGTCCTATCATTCTTGTCTCTTGCTTCCAGTGTGTTTTTAATGTAGCAAAGTGAGACAGACGAATTCAGGATACTCAGATACATCATAAAAATTCTTATTAGGGATTATTATACCTGTTGTTAGTGATGTTTTGAATGTACGTTATATCACTTTTATGTTTTTTAATCCATAAAAAAAAGGAAATTAGTAAAGATTGAACAAATACGACTGCTGTTGTATAACTCTATCATGTTTTCTAAGTTTTCTTTACTTTTTGCTAGCCTAACAATGTTTTTTATGTTTTTTTTTTTTTTTTTTTTTACATAAAGATTAATAATGATAGTCTTTTTTTTCTTATATTAAACTTTTTTTTATATATTAAGGGGGTCCGTGACACAAAAATCTTCAAATTTTGCAAGAAAAATTTATTTCATTAAAAATTTCTCCGTTTTTTCGTGCTTAAAATAACATTTAAATCGTGTTTCTATCTGAATTAGAACAAAAAGTATTAATTTTTTTGCTTTGGTTTGTTTTCAAAATCTAGCTTTCACGCAATGGCTGTCATGGAAACGACTTCTTATAAAAATGCGTTTTTCTTCATGATAGATTTTTTCACCATTTCTCGTATTTAAATTCTTATAACTCGAGAACCATTAAAGATAAAGGGTTCAAACTTGGAACATATCTTTTTCAATTATTTTACTTTAATTTTGATTCAGCATATTTGAAAAAAAAAATTTACTTTTGAAAATAGGATTTTTTTTTAAAGTTGCACCACTTTTTTCTAAATTTTTTCGATAACTATTTAATTTTTTTATAAATTAATATTTTTTAAAATGATGAATCAAAATTAAAACTTATATATTTCTTGTTTATTTAAATGAAAAAAAAATGAAATTTTATAAATAATATTTCGAGTTATAACGATTTTATGACCCCACTTTTTTATAAATTTTGAATTTTACAATTTTAAAAAAAATTATGAGAAGTTTTATCATGTGATTTTGTTTACAAATGATAAGGTTAACCATCACAAAAAAAATCAGAATTTTGACTCAATAAATAAAAAAAAAATTAAATGTGTCCCGGACCCCCTTAAAAAGAAGGACAGATCATAATGATATTCATTATCATAAATACTAAATATGATTTTAACAACCGGATTGTGTTTCAAAGATTTAATTTTTTTTCTGTCTTTAAAATAAAAAATTAGGCTATCAAGAAAATAACTTTTGTTGTTTTATTGTCGGTTGTAATGTAATAATCGAAAACAAAGCCATGTTTGATTTCATATTTATTTTTATTTAATATTTCAGCCGGACCTATAAAAATAAACAATGATTTAAAGTTGAATACAATTAAATTTTAATCTAAATATACGTAAAAGATACAATTTTGACCACAAACATATAAATGAAAGCTCTAAAGTTCATTTAGACAATTAAATGAAATGTGTAAATAAGCCCATTTCCTGCAACATTTTACAAATCACGTTTACTACGCGATCCCGTTTAATACGCAACTTTTGTCTACTCCCTTGAAACGCGTCTTAACCGGATTCGACTGTATATCATAAAATATTTTTCACGTAACCATTTATTATATCATATCCAAAGCGCTTCATAATATATTTTTGTTTATTTTTTATTTTTTATTTTTTATTTTTTTTTTACTTTTCTGATGCGCTATCTTTTATATATATATCTTATTTATCTAGGTTTTATATCAACTTCGGATTATTGGTATCGAAAAATCATCCCAAGTTCTTCCAGAATTGATATCCCGTCTTATTTTCCGATCTGTCATCCAACTGTCACCATCCCCATTTCTATTTCTATTATATGCAATACAAAGTTTGCAGTGTATTAGCCCTTTTTATATATAAACCAGTTAAATGTAGAAAAATTATTTTGCATAGCATTTAAAAGGAATATTAAAGAATTTATATAAATATTTGCCTTTTTAAGTTCGTTTTATTAATTTTTTTAACTTTTTGAAATAAAATTTATCATTATTTTTTATGATAAGTTAATAAAATAACATCAGTTTTCATTTAATGATCCCTTAGTAAAAAAATACACTATGTATTTTTTTCTTGAATGAAAATTTTCAGTAATAAAATAGCAATCTTTGAAACAAATGTAATATTTTTATAAATAAAAATAAACAAGCATAATCAAATTCTATTACAATTTAACCAATTTTCATTTGAAATTTTTCAACTTTATCAAACTATATTTTTTAATTACTCAAAAGATGTACACTCTCATAAATACTTCCAGTGGCCGAGAGGTTCTGCTCTCGAAGCTGGTAGGCGGGAGGTGCTGGGTTCGATCCCAATCGCGCCCGTCGGCCTAATCGTTCGGAGTTTTCGTGGTTTTCTTCGAGCCGTGGATCTTCCATGCGTTAATACGGATTAGGTTCCCTTAGAAAGATCCCCACGGAGGGCACTCCCCCCGGGGCTATATCCCTCGTGTAGATAATTGGCCGTCAAAAATCAACCCAACCCAACTCATAAATACTTTCTTCATATCACGGAAATTATACTGGCAGTACTGTTTCCATGGTTTTTCCGTTAATTGACGAATATCCGTTTATTATTTCTCCGTTACAGGAGGTAAAATATAGGCGAATTGAAGAAAATTGGGTAAAAGCAAAACTTCCTGGCCTGGAATCGAACCCGCTATCTTAGCGCTACGAGACGAGTACGTTAACCGTTGGACTACAGTTGCACGGAAATGTAATATATTTTGAAGTAAATATGTTTGCTTCAGATGGGTATGGCTTGATTAATTTCTTTAAAAAGCTTTTAATTTTGAAGTGATATTCGGCAAGATTTCGTCTTTAAAGAGACTGTGTCTGGAGTTTTAATATTTTAGTATTAGTATATTATAAAATAATTGTTAACAATTTCTTTTCTCATTCAATCAAAAATACGCGTAATTTATTTTTTTAAAGTTGAATAAGTCAAATAAATTTGAATTTATAAAATTGTTCATATAAAATTGTTCGCATTCAAAATATATTTTACATGAACACATTTAAAATATATTTTAATTTAAATATTAAATAGGAAGAAATCGATCTACTCAGATAAGAAAAAAAATCTTCTCGAATAAAAATATAATATTCATATTTTACATCTAGCAGCCCACTTAAAAATATTTATAATTCGTATTTTATAATATACTAATACTAAAATATAAAACCCCAGACACAATCTCTTTAAAGACGAAATCTTCCCGAAAGTAACTTCAAAATTAAAAGCTTTTTAAAGAAATTAATAAAGCCATACCCATCTGAAGCAAACATATTTACTTCAAAGTCCTTCACGAAATCTTCCCGAAAGTAACTTCAAAATTAAAAGCTTTTTAAAGAAATTAATAAAGCCATACCCATCTGAAGCAAACATATTTACTTCAAAGTCCTTCACGAAATCTTCCCGAAAGTAACTTCAAAATTAAAAGCTTTTTAAAGAAATTAATAAAGCCATACCCATCTGAAGCAAACATATTTACTTCAAAGTCCTTCACGAAATCTTCCCGAAAGTAACTTCAAAATTAAAAGCTTTTTAAAGAAATTAATAAAGCCATACCCATCTGAAGCAAACATATTTACTTCAAAGTCCTTCACGAAATCTTCCCGAAAGTAACTTCAAAATTAAAAGCTTTTTAAAGAAATTAATAAAGGCATACCCATCTGAAGCAAACATATTTACTTCAAAGTCCTTCACGAAATCTTCCCGAAAGTAACTTCAAAATTAAAAGCTTTTTAAAGAAATTAATAAAGCCATACCCATCTGAAGCAAACATATTTACTTCAAAGTCCTTCACGAAATCTTCCCGAAAGTAACTTCAAAATTAAAAGCTTTTTAAAGAAATTAATAAAGCCATACCCATCTGAAGCAAACATATTTACTTCAAAGTCCTTCACGAAATCTTCCCGAAAGTAACTTCAAAATTAAAAGCTTTTTAAAGAAATTAATAAAGCCATACCCATCTGAAGCAAACATATTTACTTCAAAGTCCTTCACGAAATCTTCCCGAAAGTAACTTCAAAATTAAAAGCTTTTTAAAGAAATTAATAAAGCCATAAAGCCATACCCATCTGAAGCAAACATATTTACTTCAAAGTCCTTCACGAAATCTTCCCGAAAGTAACTTCAAAATTAAAAGCTTTTTAAAGAAATTAATAAAGCCATACCCATCTGAAGCAAACATATTTACTTCAAAGTCCTTCACGAAATCTTCCCGAAAGTAACTTCAAAATTAAAAGCTTTTTAAAGAAATTAATAAAGCCATACCCATCTGAAGCAAACATATTTACTTCAAAGTCCTTCACGAAATCTTCCCGAAAGTAACTTCAAAATTAAAAACTTTTTAAAGAAATTAATAAAGCCATACCCATCTGAAGCAAACATATTTACTTCAAACTCCTTCACGAAATCTTCCCGAAAGTAACTTCAAAATTAAAAGCTTTTTAAAGAAATTAATAAAGCCATACCCATCTGAAGCAAACATATTTACTTCAAAGTCCTTCACGAAATCTTCCCGAAAGTAACTTCAAAATTAAAAACTTTTTAAAGAAATTAATAAAGCCATACCCATCTGAAGCAAACATATTTACTTCAAAGTCCTTCACGAAATCTTCCCGAAAGTAACTTCAAAATTAAAAGCTTTTTAAAGAAATTAATAAAGCCATACCCATCTGAAGCAAACATATTTACTTCAAAGTCCTTCACTACTGTGCAATTGTAGTCCAATGCTTATACGTACTTGTCTCGTAGTTCTAAGGTAGCTGGTTCGGTTCCAGGCTAGGAACTTTGACCCCACTTTCTTCAATTAACGCATACTTTACCTCTTTTAACGGAGAAGAAATAAACGGTTATTCGTCAATTAACGGAAAAACCCTGGAAGCAGTGCTGCCAGAATAATTTCCCAGATATGAAGAAGTTATTTTTGAGAGTGTTTTTCATTTTTAAATTCGAAAACTCCCTTCTTTTTTAACTAAATTAGAAATCTTAATGCATAGAATTTTTGGTTTTTCATTTTTTAGATAAATTCTGATTTTAGTATTAAGGGGACAAGGGACATTAAAAATCTTTTTTTATTTTATTTATTTATTTATTTATTTATTTATTTATTTTTTTTTTTTTTTTTTTGTAAATTTCACTTTAAATATTATTCAAGGGTACATTATGTGCATTATGGCATACATTTATCACAAAAGAAAAATTTTTTTAATCTGAAAAAAAAAGGAATTTTCCGTAATATTTTAGATGTTACGGAGACCTTTTCAAAATGCCCCATGCGCATTCCCTATCAATGAAAATCCCCAATATTTTTTATACAAGTTTGGTTTATATATATAAATAAAACTAAGCATCGAATTTTATATATTTGAATTTAAAGGTAAGGAAAAAATATACATTTTGTAATTTTTTTGAAATTTTGAGCAGCAAAAATGCTTAAGGTAAAGGTTTTAATATTAATAGAGCGCATGTGTGTTAGGAATGAACGGAATTTCTTTGGGACTTTTAAGAAAAATTCACGGATAAAATATGTTTTCTAAGAGTACGGAAATTATCTGTTAAAAATTATGAATAATTTAGTTTAAATTGATGAGTTTTACTGACAGCATACGTAAAAAAACATGTATTATTATAAACTGTTTTAGTAGCACGTTTTATTGTTTTATGTGAGAGTAGCTAAAATTAATGAATACTTTCCATTTTAATTTTTGAAAAATATATTTCACACCCCGAGACATAAAGGAAATCTGCAAGTAAAACGGGTTTTGAATGTTTTCAATTGACAATTTAAAAGAATAAATAATAATAATAATAATAATAAACTATAGAATGTGTCGCAAATAATGTTTCTATCGCTGTATAAAATATATAGCACTCTGCCGCTAATAATAATAATAACATAAAGAACACTTAGCAAGGAGTAACTTGTATAAATTTAAGTAGCTTATAACTTTTCAAAGTTTTTAGGTTTCCTAGCGAAACATTAAAGTTGTTTATATCTTAATTTATATAGCTTATTTTTGTTGATTATCTGCACTTGTTAGCCCCCCGATATGTTATTTCTTTTGACCAAAAATTAAAGTGTCTCTCTAAAAAAAACGTTCCGTTATATAAGCCAGCCGTAAAAGAAAGCAGATGTATCATTGTACGGTTAAATACGGATAATCTCTACTGCAATTTTTTTAACTTCTAAGCATCCCACATTTTCAATTTTTATATCGTCGAATAGGGGGAAAAAAGTACTTCTAGATCAGTGGTTCCCAACGTGGGGCGTGCGCCCCACAGGGGGCAATTTTACTTTTCAGGGGGGGGGGGCAATTTCAGAATTCTTATTAATTTTTTTTTTCTAATGAAAGTAGTGTCGTAGTCTAAAAATAGAAATAACAGATGAAAAAATTTAAAAATAACTTAATGAAAATTAATTTTTCAAACGTTCCCATTTAATAGTTTAAAATACACTGACACCGGAATAGTTGTGTGAATTTTTAAAAAAATGTTTTGACCTATTTTATATATTAAAAATCATTTAAATTTTTCTAGTTTTAATATTATTTCAGTAAAACACGCCTCTTTTTTTATTATTTATTTTTATAAAAACTTGTATATTTATTCAAAGAGCCCTATGCCACATGAAGGAACTTTTACTTATGAAATTTTGTAGGGTAGGGGAGACTAGGGACGGTTGACCATACGGGAGGCTTGACCCACCCATCAGTTTTCATATTTAAAAGAATTTCAGAGTTTTATCATTAGGTGTCAACAAAAGCCACTGGAATGCTCAAATAACAGTCTTTGTTTCATACAGATAATCAAAATAGGTGTGTAAAAAATCGCTTGTGAGGGTTTTTAACCTAAAAGTTGTGTTTTTTAGAAATATTTTGTAAGCTTTTTTCAGATAAAATATATCATAGAAATTTAAGTAAGTAGGTTTTAAGTAATGCAGAAATATCGAGCTTTCATTCCAGGTATAAAGATTGTACAGTAACTTAGGCTTAACATAACAATGTGCTATTCTTTAGGAAAAGGCTATGTGGGGTGGCTTGACTCAGTCAATGTGAGGGAGGGTTGACCAGATAAAATCTTTTTATTATACACTATGCATAATGAAAGATTAATGGTTATATATAAAAAATATATAAAAATTTATTCTGTAAAGCCACGGTAAACTAGGGTTATGGAAAAGAAAATGTTTAGATTAAAGAGAGCTGTGAAAAATCGCTGCAGTATCCACTGCAAGAAAAAATTTAATGAGATATAGATGGGAAAGTTGATAGGAACTTTTTCCATTTAAATATTACTAAAATAGGTAAATAGAAACAGTGTAAAAGACTAGAAAATATGAAAGCAGCAGTCTTGACATTTTCAGGGGCAGTGGCATGCTTCTGAAACCACTTAATTTTAATTCCCAAACATCACATTGACACCAAAAATTTTCTAAAATTTTTTTCCATTTAATATGGATATGAAATATACCCTTTTTCTTATTTCCAAATAAATGTCTTCGTAAATTGCGGTGCCAGTCATTTATTTCAACATTTTAGTACTGAAAGTGCTTTGCCACTGAAAGGGATAAAGAAGATAATGATCAGTCAATTACACATACGGCGGTAAAAGAACATAGAATTGATCGAAAAACTTTTGGAAGGTATGTAGACAAATTTCACCAGCATGAATACAGTGAGATGAAGCCAAACTATGTGACAATTAGAATTGTCAAGTCGAGTGTCACAAAAAGTAGGAAAAGGAGACAAAAAAGAGCGGTACAGTGGCTATAAATTCCGGGCATAATAATCCATGAAAACGGAACCTGTCACTAAAGGAATACTGTCTTAAATGTTAAAATTTCCTTTTCCCTGCTGTACAATTATACCTGCTCAGACGAAATTCTGCTTAAAACAAAATTTTTCTCCTCTGATTTGCAATTGCGACAAAACGGGTTTGTTTAAGCATCATATTTTCAAAAATGTTTTTTATAATAACTAAAGCGTGTAGCATAACGTTTTATTGCCTTTTTTTTTAAACAGACTTTATTTCTCTTCACAAATATTTCAATATAAAACAAAGTGGGTCAAGCCTCCCATATAGTGGGTCAACCCTCCCATATAGTGGGTCAACCCTCCCATATGTGGGGAGCCTTGACCCATTATTTGCTCATGGTTAAAATCGATCATTTTTAAAATTTCTTACATATTACACTTATGTAGCAATTTTATTTTGATAACTGATTGTATAACGAATAAAATGATATATAAAACTTTATTCTACAATCAATATTTAAAAAATTAAAAATATTTTTGTAAAAAGTGGGTCAACCCTCACTAGTCTCCCCTATATCTAAAATTGACTATTTGGACATATTTAATGTAAAAAAATGTTTTGAATTACCTAAATGTGGAACTATTTTTATTAAATTATTAAATTCCCGTGCGCATTACGGAAGTAGGTAAGTAGCCAAAAACAATAAAACCTTTGTAGATGTAAATGCGAAGATCCATAACCTCATTGCATTCATAGATATGTTAAAAACATACTTGTAATAAAAAAAAATATGATTTTGATAAATTAAAGAATGTGAAATGACTTATCAGTGTTAGTGCTATTTTCGGATCCTTCCAGGAAAATAAAAGTTTATTTTTTATGTAATAAGATTTATATGATATAGAGGGAAGGGGGGACATTATGATTTTAGAGATGTTTAGGTGGGGTTAGGTTAGGCCACAAAAAGGTAGGGAACCACTGTTCTAGATGCAATTTGTTTGAAAACTGCATCTCAATTCATTTTTGAAATATTAATTTTTTTTTTGTAGTTTTTAACGCTATTTCTTTAATGTTGGCAACAGCAGTACTCCATTTCTGTATAAAGGAAAGGAAAATTGTTGGAAAATAGCAGACTATTGTATCTTTTCGCTGATATTTTGCCATAATAACTGAAAAAAAATGTAATTAAAATACGTGCTGTTTTGAAAACATATAAATAAATGATTTCTGATAAAACAGGGAGCTATTATAAACTATATTTAATTTTAAGTATCTATATTAATGTTACAAACAAAAAAAGGCATATGAAGCATTAAGTGTCCGATTTTTTTTTCTTTTTTTGGTCCGAGTTTCTTTAATGACGACATCCCATTTTGTTGGAATTGCGTATTATTCTGCGATAGAGACGTCCTATGCATACTTTTCTGCAGATATTGTTTAAGACTAGATTGTAAATGTGGAATTGACATCATTTCACATAAAATAAAAGTGTGTGTTTTAAGTCTTAAAAGTGAAATATGTTTTGTACTATCTATATTTATTTACATATACCTTTTTTTCCCATCGGGAGCGACACTAAATTCTGAAAAAGCGGAATCCCTCTTTTCTAATGTTACTGTTCTTCTAGAAAAGTTTAGTCTTTTAAATTTAAAATCTGTGATAAAACTTATCTGTTGAACTTTTTTGCAAATTCTTAGAGAATATGTTTGCCGACCAATACGTATATTCCTCCCCTCCCTGTAACTCGACTATGGAAAATTGTGCGAGAAAGTATATGGCTATGGAGGACACCAGCGAAATTTTTTTAAGTTAATATAGTAATGTATCAAAAAAGTGGTTTGAAAGGAATTTAATACATCGGCGGCTGAAGTGACTTCAAACTCATACATTGATATCATATCAACTCAACAGAAATATAAATTCAAAATAAATATATTTATCTATTAAATGAAAACAAAATGTTCTTACTTACAAAAATTATTCGAACAACATTTTCGAAAGAAATTTTAAAACAGAAGTCCACCTACCTAAAACAAAAAGAAAATATTTATCAGCTTTAAAAAATAAAGAGAATTACCGAGACACAAAACATTTTAAAACATAATCATATCATATCAGTAGAAAGACCACCTACAATAAATTTATAAGTAGTCCATTTGTAATAAATTTCCAGGTAAATTCAGAAATTAATTTCTTTTTTCGATGCTTTCTTTTAATTTAACAAGGGGCTCTGCACCCTACGAGTACGCTCGTCAACCCCCGTCCAGACTCAGTAGGCTCTGAAAACACTAATTCGCTAATTTTCTCTGTTGTAAAAAGATTACCCGATTACAGAAGACTGAATGATAATATTACATTCAGTGGCGATCTTCTGTAATGGGGTTGCCATTCCTTTCCCAATGGCTGGGGATTTTTCGGTTCCCAAAGCCATATTCATCACTATCGCGATAGTTGACGACTGTTTTTGTGATTGATTAGGTAATATCAATTATACATTAGCGAACCGGCTTGTATAAAATGGTTAAGTAAAAAATGTCGCTCCCTCCCGAACGTTTACAACAACTAGAACAAAAGTTTTTGCTTGAACGCTTAAGAAAGTCGTTTTAAGTATGGCATTTTAAATATTTCGCTTTAAATATGACATAATTTTCCACCATTAAATGCTTTTCGCACGTAATAATTTAATTATATTAAAGTATTCTTTCTTTTTTTATTATTCATGTATAAATATATTTTAAATTTGAAAAGTGTTTAAATATATTATTATTTATTGGGCTGTTTAAAGTCTAGCAACAGTAAATAACAAATCTGAAATTGTACGTAAAACGTGGGAAATGCGGTACTTTCGTACTATAACTAGTTTTATAAATATTCAGATCTTGGTGCAATAGCTGTTGCACTCTTATGCAAAAATGCATGAATACAAAATTTATTACGATTATATATATATTAAATTCAGTAATACGAAAATAGTAGGACTCCATCTTAAATAGGACGTAATCACCATGACAATTTTAGAATCATTACTTATCATGGGATATCACTGAATTAATTACGTATGATAGTATTTAATAGAATGAAAAAAACTTTTATTAATATATTTTTAAGTTTTGATTCGATTTTCATAAAATTTTAAATGACTCGACGAAATTCTGAAACGATTATATATATTAAACTTCAAATCATTCGGTTGGGTAGTTTTTGCGCTGTTATATGCGAACAGATGGACAAACAGACGAACGGACCAGACAAAGACTGTAGGTGCTATGTATTTATATAATTAAGGCATTTCCCCATAGACCATTTGTAATGGGATACTTTGGAGTGTCTCTATAAATAAACTGTGAACGCTACATACTTTATTTTCAATACCGAACATGGCATAGTAAATCTCAATAACATATATCAGTTACAGAGCAATCCAACTGTATTAACGCAAGTAAGAGTTTGGGCAGACAGACAGACAAGAAAACAGACAAACCGAATTCATACACACTTTTCAACTATGTTGGAAAGTGATAAAAACGCATAATAGATTGAACTTTCACTTTCAGCAATTTATACCAATAGACGGAAGCATACTTGAATACTTTTGTACAGCCCTGTATTTTACTTACTATCTTTATATACACGCTACTATTTATTCTTCCCATGACCGTGTATATCATTTTATCTATATTCTAAAAACATATCGGTACACTAAATGCAGTTCAGCGTAAAAATGCATAGCACATTTAAAAACCACCTTTAAACTGTTTTCGTTCACACTCAGTAGCTATTATGTATTTTTTTTGTGTAGCCCAGTATATGATCTACAGCATTTATACACAGAACGTAATATGCAAAAATTTAGTTAAACTTAAAAACCCATATCACAACTAAACATGCATTTCCAGCAATCATCGTTAATATACAGTATTTCGGATACAGTATAATCTCCGAAATCCTTTGTGTGTCCCAGTAAATACTATGCACTTTCTATTATACAGGAAGTAACTTGTAGTAAACCTCAACAACATATATCAATTTCATTATATGTGAAATAGTTTAATATATAATTAAAATATTCCACAAACAATGTTTCCTCCTATATCCTATACCATTATGTAACGGAATTCTTTTGTGTGACCCTGTAAATAAATAATAAATATTTTTTGCAGAGCATATTCTACAGAATGTATATTTTAGTGCAGTTTATAAATGCATATCAATTTCATTATGTTCAAAAGGGTGCATTTTAAGTTTCAGTTTTAAGTGCATTTTCCCATTGGCGGTAATGTAACGAAATACTTTGACTGTCCCTGTAATTGAACTATACATGCAATTTTCATAAAATTTGAAATGACTCGACAAAATCCTGCAACGATTATAAATATGCATTAAATTTCAAACCATTCGGTTGGGTAGTTTTTGTGCTGTTATATACGGACAGACAGACGGATGGATCAGACGACGACTATCGGTGCTACGTATTTATATAATTACGAACGCACCTAAAAACGACTATTTCAAACTATGAAATATTTTTGTGTATTCAGAAGATGAATTTTTAATAAAAAATTGAAAAAAGAACTTTCAAAATAAGCAAATTTAAAAAACGATTGAACACATCACACTGCAATCTAGTCAAGTATTTGCCTACAAAAGATGGTTAAATTGTTATGCATAGTTTTTATCCTATAAAACTTATTTAAATGAACTATCTTCACCTGACCGATTTCAACATTAAATAGCACTTAAAATAATATTCTATAAAAACTGTCTGCTTCAGCGTGTTTATCCTACATTTCTCTAAAAAACTACCACTTTTCATGATTTTATATGCAATTGTATTTGCAGGGTAATTCGAGAAAGTGAAAACGTCACAATAAATTCAATTATGGCAGCAAAGCGTTGTTAGTTACTTTTTATACAATAGAGAGATTGTAATAATTTCATTCAGATGCTGCAAAGTTTTGAAGCCATTAAAACAGAAGGATTTGATTAGTCCCCGGTATGCTATTTCTTTCTCCCAACTATTAAAGTGTCGTCTCCAAAAAATAACGTTCCGTTGTATAAGCCAGCCGTAAAGCAAAGCAGATGTATCATTGTACTGTTAAATACTCTACTGCAATTTTTTAAACTTCTAAGCACCGCACATTTTCAATTTTTACACCTCCGTAGTGCGAAAAAAAAGCACTTTTGAATGCAATTTGTTTGGAAACTGCATCTCAATTTTTTTTAGTTTTTAGTGCCATTTGTTTAATTTTGGCAACTGAAGTACTCAATTTCTGTAGAAAGTAAAGGAAGTAAAGTAGTTGAAAAATAGTATTTATATCTTTTTGTTGCCATTTTCTCATAACAACTTTTAAAAAATGTAATTAAAATACGTGCTATTTTGAAAAAATATAAATGAATGATTTCTGATAAAACATGGAGCTATTATAAATCAAATTTAATTTTAAGTATCTATATTAATATTACAAATAAAAGAAGGCATATGAATCATGAGATAGCCGATTTTTTTTTTCTGTCGAGTTTCTTGAATAACGACATCTCTTTTTTGGATTTCTGTATTATTCAGCGATAGTGACATCCTATGCGTACTTTACTGTAGATGGGTTTTAAGACTGGATCGTAAATGAAGAATTCTTCAGCGGATACAGATGACGTTATTTTATATAAAATAAAAGCGTGTATTTTAAGTCTTAAAACTGAAATATGTTTTCTATATATTTTTTTTCATCGGGGGTGACACTAAATTCTGAAAAAGCAGAATTCCTGTTTTCTAGTTTATCCTTTCTTTTATTTTCCGCCAATCATGCGTATTTGCATTCAATACAACACTCTCAAAAAATAATGTTCCACTTTTTTTACATTTACACGTTTCTTTCCGCTGATTATATTCCGTCAAAATACAAAAATGTCTTCTTTGATTTGCCTCTCTTTCTTTTAAATACTGAAACTTCACCAATTTAACATAAAAATTACGAAAAATCTTCTAATGCTGCATTTTCGCCAAATCACAAAGGTATTTCGGCAACTGTGTGGCCAGCATTTTTTCGTTTCAGAAACGGATTTTTTTTACATATGCCCTTATCCCTCCCTATCACCTAAGTCTCGCGAATCGCAGCTCAACATTTCCTGAAATTTCGCAATTAAAAGACGAAAGTTTTGTGAAGTAACAGAAAAAATTTTTCATATCACGGGGATATTCTGCCAACTGTGTTGCCAGTAACTGACAGGATTTGTTTTGAGAGTGCAGTCTTTATTGTCGTGTCTCTTATTTCATACATTATATTTTATTTTACCTATTTTTGTTATTGTCACTAATGTTCTCTGACCAACCAAAACGGGAAGGTCAGGTACTGAAGTCCTAGGGCATAGGTCTGCACTCTGCAGCTTCTGTTTAACGAAGCACCATAAGGACTGAAATCGGACTTGGCGTCATGGTTTTTTCACAATTTTGTTTCTTACAGGAACGGGTGGAAAGTGCTAGCTTGGTACCCCTCACCCACCTACTGACTTTCCTTCGAAAGTACTTTCCAGGGATTTGTGCCTGTCTGTGGCATCGACACGGGGCCAACAGAATCGCAGCATTCCCAACATAATCCAATCAAATAAGATGAAAAAAGAGCAAACCTCGGAATGAAAGACAGCAAGCTGAAAATTTGCAAAAAACTTTGTTTTGACATTCTAAAAGTAAGCTGAAAAGTCTCATAAAATCTCGTATCCGCGTCGCCAGATATTCAAAGTCAAAGGTCACGAAAAAGTTTTTTTGCTTATATCCCGAAATCTGTACATTTTATTGAAAATAATTTTTATTTAATCTGTACATTTTATTATAAATTTAAAGTAGATAAAATTTTCTATAAAATACCTGTATTAACTTTAATTTTCTGACAAAAGGTTTTAGCGCTACAGCGCACTGAAAAAAGGGCAATTTTTTGACCTTCTGGCCAAAACGAGAGAAAAACCCTCGTCCATCCTCGATTTCTCAGAAACTGTTCACTTTATCAAAAAAAAAAAAAAAAAAACAGTTACAAAATTCAAGTAGACTATTTTCTACAAAATTCACAAAATAACTTTAATTTTCTGACAAAAATTCTGGTACATGATCACGCTGAAAAAAAGGTGATGTTTTTTTACCTTTGAGCCAAAACGAGAGAAATACCCTTTCTATCCTAAAAGTCAAACCGCGACCGGTATGGCTTACTTTAGAGTTCTGATGGGAACTGGTATTTTACAACATCGTATGCCGTTGGCACGTTATTCTTTTTAAAAAATGAAATAAATTAAGTAACTTATGCCATAAAAAAATTTTAATAAGATTTCTAATTTCTTAAAACAAAAAAGTTTAAAAACCATAAAGCAAATGCTGTTTAGTGTTGATTTAGATGGTTGTAAATAAATGTATTTAATAAAATAAAAGATCTCTATGAATAAATTAATAATTTTGGTGCATGGTAAATTAGCTTTTATTTACTTTCAATTTGATGTCAATAACTAGAAACTATTGAAAACTCGAAGTAATTTATTTATTATATCTTCCGTGCCCTTCTGAAGATATCTTTTTGTATTGGGTATATAGTATATTTCTTTGGTATATTCCCCTACGGATACTTCACTCCTGCCTTTTCTTCACATAAGAGTCTCTTAAAACATTTCCCCGTATTCTTTTTTTTCTTTATTGGTGC
Source organism: Maratus speciosus (assembly GCA_963932465.1). Classification (NCBI taxonomy): domain Eukaryota; kingdom Metazoa; phylum Arthropoda; class Arachnida; order Araneae; family Salticidae; genus Maratus; species Maratus speciosus. The sequence goes on along the minus strand of OZ010795.1, from coordinate 325,786,469 downwards.
TAAGGAAATTCGATACCAGAGTTTGTGCCAACGTTTGCTTTCTTGTGGTCAATCTCGGAAGATCTGTGTATTAAGTACACAAAAATGAAGAAAAATTTCTTTATTTGGCGGATTCCATTCTGCTTCTGACAATTGTGGCAGCAGACTGTGATTTTCAGGATATCCTTTTCTTTGAAAAGACAATTTGGGCCATTTTGCCTCGAAAAGTCCTCTATGTATAGTATTAAGCAAAAACATGTCCATGAGCAATGCTATGATGTCATATTGACGTGGGAAAAACCTGATCAGTAAATTTTGCTTTTACTGTAATTTTTTTTGTTAATTCTAATTTAAATTTTTAGCCCGTCGAATAGGAGAAAAACATGTTCTTTCAAATGCAGTTTGTTTGAAAACTGTATCGCAATTTACCGATTTTTTATGGTTTTAAAATAATTTTCAAGCATGTTTTTTTTTTTTTAATATATCCCTATTGAGTGCAGCAACGATTATGAAAGATTACATAGCGCTATATTTTTACGTTGCGTTTCGGGTTGAAGTCGAGTTGACTTCTTTGCTGCGGGTCGGGTTGACTTTTATTGTTTCAGGTTCGGGTTGGGTTTTTGACTCTTGTGGGTCGGGTTCGGGTTGACCCGATTTTTCAAAAGAATGTCCAAAGCATTTTTTCACGTGAAAAATCCATATACAATAAGACCTCCATAACGGACACCTCTATTTAGCGAACACTTTTCAATTCGTAACACACTTATATATTTGTACGTTTTTACCTCTAAATAGTGGCTACCTCACAATCTACACACACGTAATTTGTGTATGCGTGCAAAATGTTGGTAATAGTTTTCAGTAATAGTTTCAGCGAAACGAAATGTTGGTAATAAATTTTGGTAATAGTTTTAGTAAAACGAATAATTTGGTAATAGTACGAGAGAATTAAAAATGGTTCTTAACTGTACCGTAAAGAAAGAATAATCTATGATCTCATTTCTTATGTACATTTTATTTCTCAAGTATTAAATTGAATATATACTCATTCATATTCTAATACGTAATTATTTACGTATTATTTTTATCTGGAACATAGTTCTGCTCAAACTTTTTGTTAAAATCCCAATAACCCTACTTGCAAAAAAAATCTAAATCTGACCCAGAAGAATTATTCTAGGTTGAACACCAACACGCAGAAAAAAATTAGAGTCATCCGGACAAGAAAAAGAAAATTAGGAGCAACCCGACCCGATGCAGGACCCTGTTCAGCGATCCCGAGGTATCCGCTATTCGAAGGTTCTACTATATTTGAATATTAAAGAATGTTTAGATATGTTCATTTTTCTTTATAAAAGATAAAATTTGTATTAGAGATTTAATTGTAGGCTACTTTTCATGATTGCATTAAAACATGACTTACTTTGCTGTCATTTCGGGTTCGGGTCGGGTTGCGGATTGACTACAAATGGATTCGGGTCGGGTAAAACCCGACCCGCGCAGGGCTCTACTCCGGATTCGAACATTGGTACTCGCCATTAGAGGATGTCTCTTACACCAATTGGCCATATATTAATGACTTGGCCAAAACATCAACTTAAAAAACTTAGCTGGAAATTTTTCGCTTTCTTTCAAATGAAAAAGAACATTTCCGTTTGTCTGCCTTGGAAGGACCATGGTCGGTTTTACATTCAGCGGGTAAGGATAAAAAGGACAATTTCCGTTTATTTCGAAAAAAATTACGGTTTCCCCTCAAAATAGAAAGTTTCCCTCAAAAGACAGAAATTCCACATAAAATCACCCTTATATATATGGGGATTTTTTAACATTGAATCCTATACATAATCGCAACCATAAAACTGCTTGGAATAAAATCTAATAAAAAATAATCAACACAGAAACAATATTACCTATTCATAATCGATGACATCAGGCGAAACCGTCTGAAATTTAATCATGCTCACTCAATTGCGTCTGTAAAGGTTCTGCCTGAACATATCAAACGAATCATTCTTAAAATAACTGCCTGACTCATTCATTCACGTACTGAGGAGATAGAAGACAATAAATAAATCGTTACAGTTCACGGACTAAAAGTCATTGATTTGAGTACTCTGCGAGTACAGGTTATCCCAAAAATGATCGATTCAACAAACCATTTGAGTGAATCTTTCACTTCATTCATAATTCAATGTTTATACGGTTTGGTTTTATCAGATAAAGTTCCATCATGGATGTACAAAACTGGATCTTCCATTTCATTCATAACACTGGTCTACAAAATAAAACTTTTTTTTTTGTTTTGCCTTTTAAACAAAAGATATATTTTTATACTGATTTGGGGCCACAAAATATGAATCAATCATTAAAATTTTAATGTTAGCTCTTGGTGTAAAAATATGGCTAGTATGAAAAATTGTGGTTTTAAGTTAAATGTCAAAGAACATAAGCTATTTATTTATTAAGCATCAAATTATTGACTTTTTTTTTTCTTTTTTACTTTTTACTTATCAAAAAATTAACCTTATATCATCAATCAAGATGTCCTCTTCTATTTCGCTTATCTTTTGTGTTCAGTTTCGGGGTCTTCTTTATTCAAATTCCAGCAGTAGTCTACTAACATTGAAGCATTCTATCGCCCCTGGTATCTTTTAGCATTGTCGATATGTCTTAGTGAAATCGTTAGACATGTCAGTCACTCAAAACACCGCAGTTTTCAGGGGAAATATCGGTATGAGAGCGAAAAAAGTGAATTTTTAAAGACATATTTGCAACGCAGCTGCTGATAATTTTGTAGCAGACATGGAACTATTAATCAAGAGGAACTGACATTTCCTTAAAATAGTGAAGCTTCAACTGTAACCTCTTTTGCCGGGGTTAATTTTCTCCAGAGCAAACTTCCAGAATTAAATTTAAATAGAAATTTTCCCTTTATTTAAAACGCCTAAATAACGCAAAATTTCAGTCATAAATAATGGAAAAAACATATATTCATTTTTACGAGTGGAAGTTTACTTCGGCGGAAGTCAGGCCCTGGGTTTCCGCCATATTGTGACAACCTAGACAACGTCCTCTCAGTGTCAGTGGAAAATATTATAATACCTGGGCAACTACCAACAGTAAAAACAAATAGAAAGTTTATGAATATTTATGAGAGAAATTTTTCGTGAAAAAGCCGCTAAATTAATGCAAACCTTTCTATTAAGAATTTACTGGTGGATGTTTGCTCCGGCAGTCATCAGAAACTGTTGATCCGATGTAAAAAATCAGCCGCCATCTTTTGACAACCCCCTCAGTTATTTCAGTCGCAACTGGTAGACAAAACATTATATGTCGCTTCCTCTTTATTCATAACTCCGTTGTAGCAGATTGTTTTCAAGCTCATCATAGTTTTCAGATCTCCTTTTGTGAGGCCTCTGTGGCCGAGTGGTTAAGGCAACACGCCGCTAATCGCTTGAGAGCGTAGGAGAGCGTCCGCGGGTTCGACTCCCGCTGTCTCCGTTGCTCACTCTTTGTGGAGCTCCCGGTTGTATTTCTCTGTTGTTGTAAATTTCCTTGTGACTACCTCGTCCTTGTATGTAATGGAAAAAAGGAAATAAAAAAATTGTGGTCTGTGTATAATACGGATCATTCGAGACGAACAACCATAGTTGCTCTAGGCCCCAAAGCAATCTCCACTACGATGGACTTCAATGTCAATCTCCTTTTGTTCCAAATCAATAAAATCCCTATTGAAATTATAACAAGCTTTGACATTTTTAATGTTAAGACCTAAATTTTGCATTATATTTGGATTCTTCGATAATTTCTTTTTTTCAAATATCAAACAGGAAAATATCTGGTGAAGTAGTTTAGGATATATACAGCTGTAACATCTGGAACTCCTAACGCAAAATGATTTAATAATATGTTCCAAAACAAACTGCAATGCGGGTAATTTTTTAAATCATAACTTAAAAACTACTTAATGTAATGAGCTGTAATTTTAGATTCACATATTTGAATCTTCTAGAAATCGATTTCTATCAAAAATTTATAGGTTACATAATTTTTTCAATATTAATTTAAAAATACATATTTTTGTAAAAAAAAATAAATAAATAAATAAATAAATAAATAAAATAAAATTATGGATTGTTGTTACATACTTGTTAAGTGAGCTAATTGCTCATAGTTTCCATTCGCTGGAAAAATATCGTGCCGTAGTTATTTAACACGATTGTTCCTTAAATATATATTTAGCATAATTATCGATGTATATATACAGGATTAGCAAAAAAGGCATATAAAATTTTAAAATTCTTTTTTTTTTTTTTTTAGAAACAAACAATAGTATGGAAGAGTGCTTTGAATTAAAAGCAGTATTAAGATGCGAGATTTCTTTTTAACAGCAAAAGTATTTGTAATTTAAAAAAATCACATCTTAAAAATCTCAAAAACACACACAAATTTTCAAAAAGCGTGCAATTGGAATGATTATAAAAGAACAGGTTATTTGATAAATCCTTTATCCGATACAGTCATAAACTTTGTCAATAAAATAAGTTACTGCGTGAATGTTACTTAATATAGAAATGGATTTAATAACTAAGCCGTTTTCAAAAACGAAAAAGCTGAATAGGAAGTGACGAATTTTATTAATTGTTGGCCATATATATTTCTAGAGGAGAAATGCCAACAGGGGGCGACTTTTGACGGGAACATGATCTAAATTATCGTTCTCGTACAAGTGAATCCTTGCAGAATCAATCCGCCCAGCCCACGCTGATATCGAACCGAACCTGCGAACTTCAAACTAGAGTCCTGCGCGGATCGGATTGTACATGACCCGAACCCGAAAATTCCATTTGAAGCCAACCCGCAATCCGACCCGAACCCGACAATAAAAATTTCATCAACCCTACCCGAACCCGACAAAATAATTTTTGGTGACCTGCAACCCGACCCGAACCCGAACATATTTCAATTCGTACTCGACCCGAACCTGAAATACTTCAACCCGCAACCCGAAATGAAAGGAAAGTAAATCACGTTTTAATGCAATCATGAAAAGTAATCTATAATTATATCTATAATATCAACTTTATCTTTTGTGTAGAAAAATGACGTTATGTATGTTCTTTTTAATATTCAAATATAGTAAAACCTTTGTATAGCGGACTCTTCGGGATCGTTGAATAGAGTCCTACATCAGTCGGGTTGTCTTGTCCATTATTTTCTTTTTTCGGATCGGTGTGACTCTAATTGTTGTTGTTGTTGTTTTTTTTTGTTTTTTTTAGGGTTGGGTTCACCTTAAATAATTCTTGCGTGTCAGATTTAACTTTTTTGCAAGTCGAGTTATTGGGATTTTCGCAAAAAGTTTGAGCAGAACTAAATTCCAGATGAAAATAAGTACGTATTTGAATATGAATGAGTATATATTCAGTTTACTGCTTGGGAAATAAAATGTATATAAGAAATGTAATCATAGATTATTGTTTATTTATGATACAGTTAAGAACAGTTTTTTTCTCTCGGAATATGAAAAATATTACCAACATATTATTTTCGATATACACAAAAACCCATTTATCGTATTTGTGATAGTTTATGCATACATACACATATTATGTGTATGTAGATATTTGGGTGCTCACTATTCAAAAATAAAAGTGCACAATAAATAAGTGTATTACGAATTGAAAAATGTTAGATAGAGTTGCCCGCTTTCCTGGAGTGTCCGTTATGGATGTCTTATTGTATATAGAATTTTAACGTGAAAAAATACTTTGACGATTCTTTTGAAAAATAGGGTCAACCCGAACCCGACCCGCAAGAATCAAAACCCAAGCCGAAACTGACCCCAACCCGAAACATTGAAAATCAACTCGACCCACAGCAAAGAAATCAACCAGACTGGATGCCGAAACGCAACGTAAAAATATAGCCCGACCTGAATACGACCCGAAACGGAAAAATGTAGCGGAAACACGACCCGCTATTCGGGTCGGCTTGAGCTCGGGTAAAAGGGATGCAGGACTCTACTTTGAACACAGCTCCTAATTTTACGGCCAGCATGTTGACCAGTGAGATGAGTGGAGTTGAAACACTGAATAGAAATGAACATTCACTGAAAATGATTACCAATATGTTTATTGAGGTTCTTGTTACAATAATAACTGAATCGATTAACGAATAGTCCTACTAATCAGTTTTGTTAGCGATGCATTCGTGCTAACACCTTCTTTTTCATCTTTTTTATTTTTTATTTTTTGTAAAAAAAAAAATCCATATGCTACCATACATATGATAACAATGCTTTTAGAGAAAACCACACATCATTATCAGCATAACTTTTTATGAATTTTTTTAATTTATTCTGTTTTCCTGTCTACCCTGTACTTTCAATTGTACTTTTCTGTAAATTTTATCAAAATTTTCTTTAAAATACCGCACAAATGAAAAATTTACTCTCTGTCTCCTAGAATCAATCACGACTACAGATATGTAAAAATCGAATTTCCCCAAAAGGAGAAGATACAAAAACGTTTCTTTTTTATGGTTCCCTATCCCCTGTACTATGATTGAAACTACATTAAGATTCGTGCAGAAGACCAACTCACGATCAACAAATTCTTTTTTTATTTCCTTTCCTTTCTGTAACAGATTGTCTTTCATACGTGATTTCTGATACATTCGAAATCTTTCCTTCGTATTTTGAACGCTGCTGAAATATTGATCTGGTGTAAAAGAAAGATAAGTCTTATAAAATATTTTGCCAAAATATCAGTAACTTTCCAGAGACACGAAATATTTATTTATTTTTCTTTTTAGCATATAATTCTCAGCACTTTCAGACAACGGCGTAGGAGAAAGGGGAAGGAGGTATTGTTAGATACTGAGAGACGATTTTTTCCTCTGGGAAGTCAGAGATATGGTTTTAAAAAAACCTTCCCTATTCCGCCCCTCTGTTCTAAACTTCAGCAACCGCAAAAATTCCCTCTGTGAGGCAGCAGGGCACAGAAGAGAAAAATCTCTGTACAACAATGTGAATAAGTTGAAAATCATCGTCCTTGAAATATTCATCTGCAAGGCCTTGATAGATCCGATATATGATTTTTTACCGGGGGATCACGGGGCTAATTTTCAAAAATATCTTATATATTCCGTTCTGAAATTCATCAATCAGCAAAATTTCGCATGAAAGGCTGTGATATATCATGAAAAATATAGTTTTGTCCTGATGCAAAGAGCCGAATTAAAAAGAAAATCTCCGTACCTCACGCCTATAATTTGAGAATTACCATGTTAAAAATTTTTATTTGAGAGGTCTTAATACATCTCGATATACAGTTTTGTACCCCGCTCGCAGTTGGTGATCAGGAGACCAATAAAAAAAAAAAAAAAAATCATTCATATTCCAGCTCTATGTTCTAAAATTCGCCATGTAGCAAAATTTTTTGTAACGCTCGTGCAGATCAGAAATTGTAGTTCACCCCGTGGGATGGATGGGGTATTACATCAAATTGAAAAACCTTCTTAGCTTACGTTTATATTTTGAGAATCACTATTCTGAAAATCATTCCTGGAATCATGTAGAATATCCCACGTGTCCGGTTCGATGAGAAAGAATTATGTCGCTTGACCTACACCGCACATCCGTAGGGGAAAGACATGGACATGGAAGAAATATATCCGATTCGAACCGTGTCTTTTACCGAACCATGTTATTTGAACTAGTTCGATGCTATATCTCTCCAAGTACGATTCTAGATATTATTAAATATTCAAAGAAGTTTATGTGAAACTAGCAGGCTTCACCCACTACGCTGGTCGGTTTTACCAAACGAACCTTGAATCAAACGAAATATATTTGTGAATTTAACCTTGTGTTTTAAAGCAATATGGTACTTTATCTGAAATGTTTTTCTGCACTGCCGAAAACGAGTAGACAAAATTTGGGTATAAGACGAAATTTGGGCTATTACAGACAAACTCTTTTAGTAGAGCATTTACAGTACGATTTGGTAAAAAATCCATAGAATGACAACCAATATATTAGAATCATCACGAAAAATTTATTTCACTATCAGAGCAAGCGGAATCAAAATTTGTCCTGTAGAACTTTATAAAAAGGCTAATCTTTCATAATCGGGTTCACTTGACAGGGTTCGTACGGGTGCTTGAATTTCATGACTAAGAAATTCTTCAGTACCAGTATTTTCTTGTGCAAAATCTCTCCTGAAATAAGGCGAAATTTCGTCCGTTTGAACTAGATTTATTTTTCTATTAAAAAATTCTGATATTAGGCCTTGAAAATAACGGTACCCGTACGAACCCTGCTTGATTATAAAATGTGAGCCATAATTCTACACCTAAGCAGCGTACAATGTTATACAATATACTAAAATATTTCTTGAAAATTTATAAAACTAACAATGCAAGCCTCATCCTAATCCGCAACGTAAAACTTTTTAAAAAGGCTAATATTTCATAATCGGGTTCACATGATTGTAAAACTTTCCCTTAGAATTCTATAACTAAGTAAAGTAAAATGATATGCAAAATACTAAAACCTTCTCTGAAAAACTATCTAATAAACGATGCAAGTGCCATCAAAATCCATTCAACAGAACTCAAGTTATAAGACGCCGAAGGAAATTTCCATTTGCATTATATATACAGGGTGTTGCCGAATTCGACCGACAAATTCAGAGAGGAGATAGTATCCATCAAAAGGGAAAAAATTTGAAACAGAATATGGGATCGCACTTATTTAGTAACAAATACAGGATGTTTTACGCTAACTGAAGTCACGCTGGAAATTAATAATTTTGCGAAAAATAAAAATATTGCAATAAAAGCGTAACGATATGTACCTTGTTTTGTATGAAATGTGATAGCATCGCAAAAAGTTCTGGAGCAGTGGTTCCCAACCTTTTATTGGCTACTCCCCACCAAATTATCTGAAAAATTACTATCCCCCCCCCCCCCCATTCCCTAATCTGTAAATTATGTCTCATTATTTAAAAAATGAACTCTATTCACACGGTGGAAGTATAATAGAGCCCTAAGAATAACTATTCATTTCACATTTTTTAATTTATCAAAGAGATGAATCTTCTACCACAAATGTGTTTTAACGTAATTTTATAAATGCAATGAGATTATACATCTTTGCTTATATGTCAAAACGAGTTTTGTTGTGCTTTTCCAACTTAACTCAATGTTAAAGAAAAGTATTATATGTTCTGCATTTTTATCTGCACAAAATATCTTAATTAGACACTTACATTTAATGTTAAAATTGATAATTTCATACATTTTATAATGCATTTTTGAAAGTTATTAAGAGTTGGTGGCAAAGCTTTGGACACTGACTTTTCTTTTTATGGATAACACAATACAGAAGTATTTCAATACTGTCATCTTTATCAAATTAAGTAGCCGTTATTCCGAAAAACACATTCTCTTATTTTCCCTTTCCCAATATCGTTAACCATCTTCGCGAATAGAAGTAGAAAAGGCATTCAATAAGTAAGCATTATAAAAAAAAATTTAATTCCCCAACAGAAAAATTATAGCGAGTTTTAATACTTTAAAAGATATCGAAATATTTTGAAAGATTATTCGCATAATTATTCTGGTGTTAAATCTATTTTTAAATTTTGATAGGGAACATTTTAAAAAGTCAATGAAAAACTGATTTCAAAAATTTCGCTTGTATTCCATTTTTTTAGCCTACAACACTATTTTTATCTCCAAAAAAGACAAACTAAATTCATAATGAATGAGTGAAAAAGGAATTTAAATTATCCCCTAGAAGGAAGGATAAATTGCCACCCCCCCCCCCCCCGGAGGAACTTTGTGAACCTCACTGTACTTCCGTACTTCCGTTGGGGTTGGCAACCTACCAGTTGGTATGATTTAAATTGCATTAGATTCTCACAGATAAGCTCACGATTTTCAAATTCTATTTTAATTTTCTTTCTTTTCTGTAACAGGTTGCCTTTCATATGTGGTTTCTTATAAATCCGAATAGTTTCGCTATGTATTATGAGTGCTTTTCAAATATTGCATTACCTTAAAAAAAATGTACAGATTCTTTTCTGATTTCTGAGAAAAACTTGGCTTTTTTTTGCAGAAGTATCAATAATATTTTATTGATACAAATATATATGTTTAATATCTTTCCCGATAGCTAGATATCTACATCACTTTTTTTTAGAAAAACAAAAGTCTCACAATTTATTACGGTTAATCAATTGATTGATATAACAGTCAATTTAAATAAGTCTTTCAATGAAAAAGAAGAACCTTTGTCAATGATAGGATTATTCTTTTGTTTATATCAAGCATTTTTTAATGTATATTAGTAAACTTTTCACACTTTTCCCGCGTTTTTCCACATAATTTAAAAATATATCTTTATAACTAATATGAACGGTATTATTTAAATGGTGCAACTGAAATAAAAAAATGCAGAAGTTCGTAAAGAAGGGCAGGGAAGATTTTCACCTTGTAACATCTGATGACATCTTCATTAAATTAAAAATAATTTTAAAATAACGCTGATATTGTATTATTGCTAAAATAAGTATATCTTTTGATACTTTAGTTTCTTTCACTGATGTTACATTTTGAGAAACGAAATTATAAATAAAAATATTAGCCGATTTAGGAATTAAACTTAACCTTTTTTATTGTTTATTTGTTTAGGATGCTTTTATTATTTCAAATAGTTTTACATTTTAGATATTGAAGCATATTTCATATTCATTTAGATATTGTGCATTCAGCTATAAACATATCTAACATTGCCTATAAAATCATAAAATTTCATTATTTTCAGTTGCATTAATTGTATTGCTTACATTAATTAATTCTCTTTGAAAGTTAATTTAAAATAAAATTCTTTGATTTTGCTTTCTAGATTTGAAAATATAATAAAATAAATAAAAATAGAAATGGCTTCTTAAGGTTTACCATCAAAATATTTAATTATTGTTTCAAAATCGCTTCTTACGTTTATTATCAAAATATTTAATTACAGTATAACCTCTTTTATCCGAAACTTTTTTAACCGAAACTCTCGGTTAACCGAAATTTATTTTTAAAGCTTTTTTTTTTTTTTTAGTATCACATTCCTTGTGTGCAAAATCCATTTTAAAAGCTTTTTTTTTTTTTTGTTAACTGTCACATTCCTTGTGTGTAAGCAGTCCATTCCGAACTACGAGTACATATAAATATTTTCGATTCCCTTTCTTAGAGTTCCTTTGAATTTAATCTGAGCTCCCGTAAGCTGCGGAGTGAAACGAACAAAACGAACGAAGAAAACGAACAAATTAGCAATTATGAAGCTTTTGAATGGTTTTAAAAAGGTTTGGCATGGCTGGAGCAGCAGAAATACTGTGATACTCGTGAACTAATAATAGTTAAAAACTTCATAATAGAGTTTCAAAGCAAAGGCAATCGAAACTGTGACAAACAAAACATTGTTTAAAACCCTTGTGAAATATGTAAAAGGTACTTGATTTCAAAATTAAAATTCAGGTAATTTATTCTTGTTTCTATTTTGTTATTGCTTTTTTTTATTAAGCACTTGTTACCATAATAAGAAATATTGCATATATTTCTCCTCAATCCTAAAATTGAGGCATTCTTGATTATTCGAAAATTTCGTTTTCCAAAAGATGGTCGGTCCCAATTACTTCGGATAATCGAGGTTCTACTGTATTACTTCACATCACAATACTTTATAGTTAATTGTGTACATTAAACTTAATATTGTTTGTTTGTTTGTTTAGGTTGCTATTATCATTTCATACAGTTTTACATTATAGATGTTGAAGTATAATTTATGTAAACGTAGTATAAAACATAATGCATCATTATTGTAAAACAGAAAAAAAAGAAAGAAAAAACAGTTTCACTTATAAAACAATTTAAACAACTTTTGAATTCTAAATTATATAATAATCTGTAAGAGGGTAATAGCACAGAATAAACCTTAAAATCGATCAAAAAATTCATATTTTCTGATGTAATAACATAGCTCCGTATCTTCCATTTTTTTATCAGGTCAAATAAACATATTTTGAATGAGAAACTTTATTTTATAAAAGAAATCAACTATGTATCTCATACAAACAAAACACATTTTATTAAATAGATTTTCTGAATGAAAATATATTTAACTAACCTTGAAAAAAATGCTGAAGGTTGGAAGCTATGTAATAATATCCCATGATTTTAACTGTATCGTATGCTGGAAACCACGCGTGCTTAAGACTATTTTTTAAAGAAGTTATATAACTATCTGAAGAGCTTAATTGGCGAAGAAAAATCACCACAAAATGCACTTAAAATTCATTTTTTCTCAAAGCAAAAATTTGAAGATCTTACATTTTCGAGAATTTTTATACATATTAACTTTCGGTCGAAATTAATAAAATTTTAAATTTGCGATCCTTTTCAATTTATTTAGGAAAAATTAATATGTACTTTTGAATTTGAAATGATGAAGGTTATTGAAATTTAATTACTATTCATTAAAGAGTATAATTCTGAGAAAATTGCATGAAATGGCATAAAAATATGTTTTAATTAAGTTTCTAGAAAATTTATTTCACAGAAGAGCAAAATTTAATTGATCCTCGCATGCGTGAATTATTTTTTAAATGGATTAAGAATATATTTTGCAATCAAAATACACCATGGAATTCAACCCGGGAAGTCCGGGTTAAAGAACATAGGTGGGAACCAGCTTTTTAATACCGGTTGTCCTAAACAGGATTGACTAATTTTAAAATTCAATAACTTGCAAACGGTGACAGATATTTAAAAAATTCTTACAGGAGGGTTATGCATAAGGTCAAAAGTTTTTTTACAGCGATTTTCGATTTTAGTTCGAATTACAAACAATAGATGGCGCTGTAAGCAACAGGTACTAGAGAAACTCCAACTTGGTAAGAGAAGCGTCATGAGAGCAAGTACGCATGCTCTGTGGAAGAAAAGTGTCCCTTGGAAGAAAAAATCATGCAAAGCTCATCTTCCACGCTTGGCGCATTCTCGCGCTTTGGTTACTTTTATTATTATTATTATTATTATTTTAATGCGCGTTCTTGCGAAATGGAACAGAGTAAAAAAAATAATTTTCCTCATATTTTAGAACGAATCAAAATATTGCAAATTGTGGGTTTATTTCTGTTTTTGTGCATATTATAATAAAATTTGCTCTAAGGGAAATTTTTCTATTCATAAACACATTTAATATTGATTTTAAATTGATTATTTAGAATCTAACAAGAGATATTTATTTATTGACTTTCTCATTAGACTTTTTATAAAAATATGGTAAATCAAATCACTCAACTCATCGAATTGAATAACTGAAATTACACATTTCAGTACTATTTTACAATACATTTTTAAAGGAATAAAAAACTATCCATGCTCTTATGCAAATTTTTAATCAATAAAATTTTTCTAGCATTTCTTCGCTTGCGGTAAGGGGGGGGGGGGTATGGTTTATCGTTAATTTTCTAAACATTTTGAATTTAACAACCATCTATGTTAACTTTTGTGTGTCTGTGAATCTATTTGGGCCGAAAAATACAAAATATAAATGTTAACCCCAAGCATTTTTTAAAACAATTATTTTTTACATTTTTATATATAGCATATATTTTAAAAGCACTCAAAAATTTAATATCTCCATTTAATTGTCTCCATCCCTATAATTTGTATTAAACAAACATATATTAAAAGAAATAGGATCACTAAGTGATCTTACAAAAACAGAATTCATAATCGCATTAATAATCAGTAACATTTTTTAATATTCCTCGAACTTCGGGATTTTGATAACGAAATTTTAGCGTTTATTTTTAAAACTTTATAAATTTAGCATCCTTCAACTAAAATGGATATTTTTATGAATATTCAAATTTAGAACATATCTCCTATATATTGTCCAAAATATAAAAAAAACTATGAACATATGCCATTTAACAATGTATTAAAGGTGGTCTCTTTTTTTTTTTTGGTATTGTGCTTTCCCAAAAATGCCGATCTCTTTCGCCAAACAATGGCACTGCGTTTTCCATTTTTCTAAAAATTTGACACACCTTCAATTACAATAAATTAGTCGACTATGACAAACTTTTCATGACTGTAGTGCCTTACAAATTGACAGAATGTGCAATTCTTATTGCCATTTTAGGAGAAGACTTCTATTTATCGAAAAACGGGAAAAGCTATTCGATGTCTCACAACTGGAAAAGAATATTTGCAAATTCGTATACATTTGCGGATAAAAAAAAACCTCGTGAATATGGTAGAAAGTAATTAGTTTGAATTTGAAAACAACCTTCAAAATTCCTGAGGAAAAAAGAAAAAAAAATTGTGAAATACTTAAAAAAAAAAAAAATACTTGTATTCTATTTACATTGGTTGTCTCCCTCCTTAATTTACTTAAGGGTGTTCTCAAATCCAAAAGGGCAACTTTCTGACATAAGTTTTAATTTATTTTTGTTCGAAAATACATGAAACTAGTTGGTGTTGTTGTTCAGAAACTATGTAATTGAGTTTTTTTTTTTTTTTTTTTTTTCATTTTTTTTTTGCAAACGCAATAGATCTTTCAGAAAATAATGTCAAAGTGGGTGTTTTGAACCGAATTTCCGCGCGAAGGAAGAAAGAGCACTCAAAAAGGTCGAAAAAAGTGTTTGTCACGTGATCGAAATTGCTTATAACTCAATAGGTAATTGATTGATCAAAAAATGGAAAAAACAGCTCGATTCCAAATTGCTTCCATAGCCAGTCTTTGCAATTTTATACCTTTCCATTAAAAAATGAATTTGTAAATGTGTCAAAACGTTTTGCGCTTGTTGAGCAGAGCAGTTAAGAACAGCCTTAAGGCGATTCTCCAAAGAAGAATTCCATCATTGAACAACGCGAAACTTTCTGAATCATTTTTAAACATAAAAGCACGATTCTTCATGTACGATTATTAAAAGGATTTTCAATGTAACAGTTTTTTTTTTTTTTTCTTATAAGCGAATTACATCTTGAATTATAGATTATTGCTGTCTCAGAAGGCAACGTTTCCCTTTTCTGCGGTGTCGCATCCGGAAATTCAGTCCAATGGTTTTCAGTGCACTTAGATAAAATGTATTCATATATTTATGCATTTTAATATTATTTTACAATATATTAAAAAAAATTATTTCTATATTTTCAGGAGTTTCTTAGTGTTAATTTTTAAAACTATGGGAATTTAAACGGCCATAAATGTTTATATTTTTTCTTGGGGGGGAGGGGGGGATTTTGTGGTTAAGGCTTAGAACTTAGCTCATACATATATTTGCATATACATATTGCTCATAAATATATACTTCAACCGACATTATATAATAAACTTAATTTATTTCTTACTCTCCTGAAATGCATAGGAAACAAAATGAAAAAAAAAAAAAAAATGTATAACCCCCCTCTAAAATGTATATTGGTTATCTCCATACACAATTTATTTTAAGGATGCCTAGGAAATTGATAAATAATTATATAAATAAACATATTTCACGAAGTCACACATTCAGGATCTCATGGTGTGTCTTAAAATGCATGAAATTTTCAGGTAGTCATGCATGAAATTTTATATTCCAGTTCTTTAGAATCGAATATCGTTTTTAGTTTTCCTATAAATATATTACATTTTTTATTATAATCGATCGCTCCACAATGATGATTGATAACACAGATTTATTTGTCGAATGGAGAGCGCAACTTCGTTTAAATTTTTTTAACTCCCTTTTTTTTCTCTATTTGGTATTGTGCAGTAAGATAAGAAGAACAAAAAATGATCTTCTAAATTAACACTTCAGAAAATTTCCACCTTTAATCTCCTTTAACACCCCTCCCCTATCATATATATATATATATATATATATATTTTTTAAATTTCCAACTTAATACATACGTACCCATCCTCCCAAAATTGTTTTGAATTTATATGCGCATTTGATGTATGAAGCATTATTCTTAATTTAATAAAAATGAATACTATATTATGTTACTTCTAGTGATTAGATATTTTTATGTTATTAAAATTACGACATAAACATATTTTAAATTCATAAACATGTTTCAAATTGTAATTTTATTCGATGTTATTGCATTAAAATATATGTTTGTTTTTAATTATTAAAATATAGCCCTTGGGTGATATTAAATACAAAAACTTAGTTTTATTAAGAACCGATTTAAAAAATTATAATATTTTATTAACTGATAATAAATTATCAAAAATAAATATATAAATAAATTTAGTTTTATTGACAAGAATCGATTAAAAAAAATCAGAGTAACTGGTAACAAATCAATAAAGAAACAAAATTTTAAAAGTGGAAGCCAAGAGGATCGAACCCGCTACCTTTAACTTACCAGACAGGTACTTTAACCATTACCCCAAATCATCTATGCGAAGTTTACGAAACGACTCTATTACTCCCAAGATAAGTTCATAGGAGGATTTCGCGCTTGGCGATTTTTCATTCTTCGCCAACACATATTTTCATTTTTGAGGACAGAAAATAGGAAAAAAACAATACTTGTGATTGGATTACACTGAAACAAAGCAAGGATATATATATATTTCAGTCATAGAAATAAAAATAATCCAAATTATATATATATATCTTAAAATATAACCAGAAAAAGAAAGAATAATGCTGGTGCTGACAGAATGAAAACGAAACTTAAGGAAGGAAAAAAATATTTGTTCAAGAAAATTGCGAAATTCTTAGACAAAATTGTGCTTATATCCATAATATAAACATTTCTGAGCCTGAAAATTGGTGTTAAAAATCTAAACAAGCGTCAAAATATAATGAATTACATAAATTTAAAAACTCTCTATTTTCGTCCTGTGTAATGTCTATGGAAGCGCTGCAGTCGATCGCCCGCGGCGGTTGAAAACAGCTTTGGACCAATCAGAATTTATTGCCATCATGTCGTTTCTCTTATCCATTGGAGTTTCTCTACAGGTACTAAATACAGGCTCGATTTTCCGATCTTTCTCTTCTTCCATGCAGAAAAAGGAGGTTAAAATGTATTGAGTGGGTCCAGAAGTACCAAAAATCGAGCCTGAAATTAGCGTCTATTGATCGCAGCGCCACCTATTGTTTGTAATTCGAACTAAAATCGAAAATCACTGTAAAAAAAACTTTTGACCTTATGCATAACGCTTCTGCAAGAATTTTTTAAATATCT
This sequence comes from Maratus speciosus, assembly GCA_963932465.1. NCBI lineage: Eukaryota > Metazoa > Arthropoda > Arachnida > Araneae > Salticidae > Maratus > Maratus speciosus. The sequence goes on along the minus strand of OZ010795.1, from coordinate 325,769,240 downwards.
GTCACCGTTTGCAAGTTATTCAATTTTAAAATCAGTCAGTCCTTTTTAGGACACCCGGTACTTTCCAACAAAGTTGAAAAGTGTTTATGCATTCGGTTTGTCTGTCCGTCTGTCCAGCGTCTAATTCCATTAAATATACTCGGATTTTAATGCAATTGATAAAGGTTATTTAGTGTCACCAAAGCATGTTTGATATTGTATATGAAGTATATAGGCTTAATAGTTCATTTTCAAGGGCACTCCAAAAGTATTCCATTAAATTCTGGTATACGGGGGAAAATCGTTTGCAGAATATTTTAATGACATTACGCTATTTCAAATGTATTGAAATTGATATAAATCACTGAATTTCACTGCGATCACGTTAGAACAGGACATTCATATCATTTTTTATTCATTTACAGGGACTCACAAAAGAAATCGGTTACATTACTGTCTTTGGGTAATAATTGTTGGAGTGTACGGTTTAAAACTCGGTATGAGCTTTTAAAATTAATTAATCTTTTGATGTTACTCGTTATATATAAATTCTATACCTCATATACAGGGCTGCACAAAAGTGTTCACGTATCATTCTCCTTATTAGAGGAAATTGCTGAAGGGGGAATTTTCAACTGAAGTATATATCTTAAGTGAACTAAATTTTGGCATGCATTTAGTTAATAGATACAAATCTCTATATCATATACAGGGCTGCTGAAAAAGTTCGAATAATTTTCTGATTGTAGATGGGAACAGCTGAAATTGGGTTCTGAAATGTATTATGCGTTTCCATAGGGTTGAATTAGACGTAATATGTTAATTTTTTAAACGGTGCAGTTTTGTTACATTATTCTGAATATGTTGGAAAGTGTTTCATAATATATGCTTGGCGCATGATTTTTTCTCTCTTGTTTTAATTATGGAAAACTTTTAGATTTTTACATTTAATATACATTATATTGCCCATTAACAATAATAAAAAATCATAAAAAATCAATACACTGTAAAAAAAAATATCCGACCAGTTTTTCTGTAGGAATCGAAAAAATATAGTTGCCCTTATCGTACCGAAAAATTTTCCGACCCAGCTCGGGACAAAATCCGTAAAAAAAAAAAGGAATAGTCAATAAAACGGTATTTTACGGATTTTATTCCGATTTTACGGATTTTATTCCGAGCTGGGTCGGAAATTTTTCCGGTACGATAAGGGCAACTATTTTTCCGATTCCTACAGGAAAACTGGTCGGATTTTTTTTACAGTGTAATGTATTCAAATAAAGTTAATAATTTATTTATAATTTTAAAGCTAATAATTTATTACAGTAATAATTAGTTATTCTAGCCGTAACATTTCACCAACATTTAAAAAAAAACACCCTGTTATTTCTTTCAAATATATGGAGAATGTTAACGATTTTATTTGTTACCAAAAAAATCATCTTTTTTTAGACACAAAAAGTGTTTACGTAAAACTATACAACAAACGTATACAAATGTATCAAACATATCATTCACTAGTACATCTCAAGATCTTGGAAACATTCTCAATTTAAATAATAATACGTGTATATACCGCGTGTCCCAAAAATGACTGATGGATTTTAAAATTCAATAACTTCCAAACGGTGACATATGTTTAAAAAATTCTTGCAGGAGGATTGTGTATGATGTCAGGAGTTTTTGTACTGTGATTTTTGATTTCAGTTCGAATTTCAAACAATAGATGGCGCTGAGAGCAATAGGCCTCAATCCAGGCCCAATTTTTAGTACTTCGGGATCCATTCCATACATTTTAATCTCCTTTTTTCGCATGGAAGAAGAGAGAGGCCGAAAAATCGAGCCCGAATTTAGATGTTATTGCTTGGAGCGCCATCTATCGATGCTATTTGTAACTAAAACTTAGAATTGCAGCATAAAAACTCCTGACATCTTACATAACACTGCTGCAAGAATTTTTTTAATATATGTCACCGTTTGCAAGTTATTGAATTTTAAAATCCATCAGTCATTTTTGGGACACCTGATAAATGGATACATATATGCACACTGTAAAAACAATATGACCAGTTTTCCTGTAGGAATCGGAAAAATAGTTACCCTTATCGTACCGGAAAAATTTTCGATCCAGCTCGGAATAAAATCCGTAAAATACTGTCCTTTTTTTACGGATTTTATTCCGAGCTGGGTCGGAAAATTTTCCGGTACGATAAGGGCAACTATTTTTCCGATTCCTACAGGAAAACTGGTCGGATTTTTTTTAAAGTGCACTTGTCTCAACGAACTAAAATTATAGTATATTTTTTAATTACTGATTTTGAATCATTTAGAACACGCATAGAGCATTTTGATATATGGTTGAATTACATTTTACTTACTTGCTTAGGATTTTTAATCAATAAAAGTTATCTTATACTAAAACCTGTCTGTAGTGTAATCTTATATTGAAAAGTATGTACTCTTTTAACCTCAAAAAGAAAATTAAATACAACTACACCTGCTGAGACAGAAAGCTATCAAAAACAAAGAAATAAATTCCAGTCTCTTGCTATTCCATCTTAGCATCTTTTAACGTTTATTATTTAAAATATGCTGTACACGCACAAAATTGCCATTTTTAAGCCCTGGAATAGTTTATAAATCTGGAAAATGAAAAATACCAATCTTTAATTTGACAATGAATTGATTCTTTAAGGATTTCTCATAGATGCCTCTTACACCATATCTACACACAAAATTTTGGACCGACGTTAATTAAATACCGATTTAAAAATAATTCAATCTACACTCTTCTCTCGAATAGAACCTAGCAACTGAGTTCCAAAACTTGACAGTTTGTAGTTCCTTTTGTCAGTTCGATTTCTCATTATGCTTTGTTTATATCTATAACAGTAAAAATATTCACTCCAAAGCAATAAAATCAAAACCCACCTCTCGTTCGATAGCAAGTCATATCGAATTATGCAAATTACCTTCCTCCGTAAGATAACATCCTAGGTGGGAAATATTTTAAAATCGATCCTTCGTGATTATACCTTTTCTGCACCGAAACCGTTTATTGTGCAGTAAGACAGAGTCGTTTCAGCCGGAAAAAAGACATTTACTGAAACGATAGAATCCCTGAGGATAAAAGGGGGGAAATAAATGCAGTTAAATTTAATGTAGTTTTCAAAATATCAATGCATTATTTCCAACAATAATAATGTTTAAAATTTTTACTTTCTTGTATCGAAATCAGAATAAATATAAATACAGAAGTAAAAATAGGTTTTTTTTTTAAAAAAAACCCTCTTTTATAAGCATCTTGAAAATCGCGCTAATTTTTTGACTGAAGCATTTTCATGGGTTGTTTTTTTTTTTTTTTCCCAAAAAATTCCGTTACAATACATTAATTTGGCTTTGGACAAAGAACTCTATTATGAAAAAATTCACTGCTTTTATTACGCTTCGTAGAAAGCGCAAGAAAGTGATTTTGTTAAAATCTATATAATTTTTGCTCTGTTTCTTTTTAAAATAAAGCAACAGGAAACAATATTTAAACTGTCTTTTTAGCATTTCTAAATTGATTTCTCATCGTATAATCGTAAAGTAGTGAATATTAAACTATTACTTGATAAAAGCATGTATTTTTTAATATTACACTCTTCTTTTTTTCTGCTTTTTAGCCTTTAAAATGTTCCATTGTTGCCGTTTCACAACCATTTGGCCTATTTTGGCAGGCATTTATTGGCGCGTCATTAAATCCATTGTTGTTTAAGCCCTCACACAATTTTCGAGTTATAGAGAATATTTGGTGATTTTTTACTGTCGGTCTAATGGGAAAATGCCTTAAAATTAATGTATTAATTTATAATTAAGTTCTAAAATTATTAAAATGCTGTATTGTCATCGGAAGCACCCTTGTAAACGTAATTTCTGTAATTCTAGCCTATCAGGAATTGGGTTAAAAATCGATTACAAAATTCCCGCTTTACATATAAAAACGGTCAAGTGCGAGTATTACTCGCGCTCAGAAGATTCCATACAATAAATATATGAATTATTAACTGTATTATTTAAAAAAAATCGCTGCTAAAAGAATAACAAGACTTTGTAAAAAACTATACAACGTAGAGTTGGGTATAGGTGTATATACCAGAAAAGTATAAATGGGTATACCATAAAAGTTCAAAGAGCTATGAAGCCTAAATAATATTAAATATTGCTGTTCTGTATAACTCTTTTTTAAATCTTATTCTAATCTGTTTATGATGAACGTAATTCGGTAATGACAATAAAAGTAGTGCATATTTAAATTTCATTTGGCATTTCATAAAACTAAATTCAGCGTACCCTTGTTCAAAGTTTAAACTTGGCATTGTACTAAAAGCGCTTCTAAAGGAGGTCGCAAAGTTTCAACGCCGCTTTGGTCCGTGCCGTGTTTCTCTAGATAGTTTTTTAGATAACTTTTAAAGACATGGGAGGCGTATTGAGAGGTCCACTCAATGCAAATTAGTCGCGAATCCCATAGCATTTATGTGATTAATTCTATTTAAATTAGTCTGTTTTTAATAATTTGACGTTTATTTTTTTTTTACTGCTACTGGGCATTAAATGACACAAATATATCATTAAAAGTTGATATCTGGGCTTTAATAGCCGATGGTACATAGAGTACGCCGGCTCTGTCATTATGTATGTCCAAACCGTCCGTGTCTTTACGGGTTAATATCTCGGGTAATTACCGACGATTTTTTTCGAAACTCATTATCAAGAATGCTTTTATACTTCTGCTACGATAGGTACCTTCATCGCTCCTCAACACTTTTGCTGAATGCCTGCAAATCGAAATTTGTGTTTAACGGAAAAATGCGCTTTTCTCAAAAACTATGTGACCTAGGATAATCGCTATAATTTTTCTACAAGGTTTCAATTACCGTCTACTACCTCTAATTTTTTTCATATTTTTAGTTTCAGTAGATTCGGAAATAGAAGCGGGGGGGGGACATATTTTTGAACTACATTTTCGACGATATCTTTGAAAATATAATACCTATAATTAAAAGAAATATATTTTTGTATTCAGCGTTACGAAAGCTTTTACATGATATCCCAGACGATATACAAAGATAAATTTTTTTTCAAGTAACATAATTAGCCCCCCTACATTTTCCCTAAATATATTTGTGAATGTTTAATAATCTGTAAATATGTGGGTCAATAGTCTTTATTACTTCCCCCAATTTGAACTTTACGCGTTCCTTAGTTTACGAGTAAAATGGCTGTGACAGAAGGACAGACAGACACAGGGTTGATCTTATAATGGTTCCGTTTTTACTTTTTAAGTATACGGATCCCTAAAAAGCAGATTGATTTACTTAGAAGAGTGTAAAAATGCATTTTGTAAAGGGTAAAAATAATGTATTTTAACTGCAGTTTCTTCTAATATATCTTCTTATTAAAATATAGACGCACACAAAATTTCAGTACAGTGTTTAACCAATTTCTTTCTATAATTTCACAATTTTCTATAATTTCACAATTTTCTATAAATTCAGAATTTTTTATAATTTCACAATTTTCTATAAATTCACAATTTTTTTAAATACAAACCAATTTCCTTCTATAATTCATCATTCGCAATTTTCTTAAATACCACCTAGCAACAGAGTATCAAACGCTGACAGCATGCAGCAAGTTTCTTTCTTTTGGCTTCGGGTTCTCATTCCGCTTTGTTTGATCTATCGCTGTGAAAATCTTCGCGCCCCAAATCAATAAATTCAGAACCCACCTCTTGTTCGATATCAAGTCATATCAAAATATGCAAATTACCTCTCTCCGCACGCTAATATTCTAAGTGGGAAACATTTTAGAAATTGATCCTACATAATTATACAATTTCTGTACCATTTATTGTATAGTAAGATAGAGTGATTTCAGTCGGAAAACGATGTTTACAGAGACGATAGAATCCATAAGGATAAAAAGAAGGACTCTAATGCGACGATAAATTTGAAAAATGTCAATTTATTATAGTTTTTTAAATAATAAAGTTTCAAATTTTGACTTTACTATCTCAAAATAAAAAATAAATAAAAAATTGCATTTTTTAAACAGTAATTGCAAGTATTTTATCTGCAGTTCCTGTTCTACTATATCTTCTTATGAAACAGTATATGCACGCAAAGATTTATAAAAATATGAAACTAATTTAACACTTTCACGACTAAGGGAAATATTTCCTCCCTTTTTAAAATTGATGATTGTCGTATTTAATTATAACCGTATCAACATTTTTTAATACATAATATCAAAACAGAACGTATGCCAAACGCAATTACGTAAAAGATGTACAAATTGTGCTAAACGCCGCATAGAAAATAGGACGCATAATATATTTACTACTATGTGCAATATCCATCTTTGCTTCACAACCAAAAGAAATTGCTTCGCAGAATATCATAATTAGCACATCATTTTGTATAGTAATATAGTATTATTTTAGATAACATTTTGTTATAATAAACTAATATGTAAAAGACATTCCATAATAGGCGCAACTATAATTTGTGTTACCTTTATAATCCATTGAGAAAAATATTTCCCATAAAATTCCAAAAAAACTACATATTGTTATGTATTTTTCTTATGATTTTTATTTATTTTACGTCTAAACAAACTAAATAAACTGTTACACAATAATATTTCCTCTTAGCAACTTTATGGTTCTGTAAGCGTTAAACGATAAGTTAACGTTCACAATTTCCTTAAATACCACCTAGCAACAAAATATTAAATGCTGTCAGTATGCAGTTAGTTCCCTTTTTTTAATTCAATTTGTCATTACGCTTTGTTTGCATTTATCTCAGTAAAAATCTTCGCAATCCTAAGCAATCTAGAACTCTCCACTCGTTCTGTAGCTTTCCATATCAAATTACGCAAATTGCCACTCCCCGTAAGCTAATATTCAGAGGGGAAAACATTTTATAAATTGATCCTACAGGAGTATACATTTTCTGTATCTAAACAATTTATTGTACAGTAAGTTAGAGCCCTATAAATCGTAAAAACGGCGTTTAATCGTTACGTGGGTGCGTGGACGCAAATTGTACGACGAAAGTAATATTTTTTAAATCCTTTTGAAATGCGACACCAAAATTCTTTAACGGTCATCTTCGATTGAACTCTTCACTTCGGATTAAAACCAGTTTTTTTAACTTTCAATGCAATATTGTGGGTCTTTGCAAAAAAAAAAAAAAAAAGCCTTGCGCAGACGCTCTAAATTAAACATTTCACGTTTTAAAATTCATTTATGTAATAATGAATTAATATGTGTCACACTGAATTGTTAACTTCTTTTACATATTCAAACGAAAAATGTGTAGTAGAATTTTTTTAAATTGTGGTGTCAAAACTAGTAACATTAAAAGGTACTCAATCTTTATCTGACAACAATTCAGAAGAATTAGTTGGAGATTTAAAAAAATATATTTTTTTTCTTTAAATTTATATTTATAAATCTATAAAATGGGTAAAATACTGGTAATAATGAATTAATATGTGTCACACTGAATTGTTATCTTCTTTTACATATTCAAACGAAAAATGTGTAGTAGAATTTTTTAAATTGTGGTGTCTAAACTAGTAATATTAAAAGGTACTCAATCTTTATCTGACAACAATTCAGAAGAATTAGTTGGAGATTTAAAATATATATATATATATTCTTTAAATTTATATTTATAAATCTATGAAATGGGTAAAATACTGTGTCAAGTGCTCAAAAACTGAAAAGTTGTACATTTAAAAAGACTAAATAAAATAAATAAAGTAAGGCAGACTTGAATACAGTTTGAAATAAAATTTATAAAAAGTTTAAAATACTAAAAACATTAAAGATACATTTAGTAGACGTTTCGCCAAGCAACCGCAAGTACCTCATCAGTACAATTTAACCATTGTAAAACAAACATAAGAACAAATCAAGTACAGTTAAAGTTAAAGTCACTTTTTCAGAAAGAAACAATATTCACCAGGAATGGAACAGGCTTCATTCAATGTCGGCAATCGTAATTGAATAAACCAGCCTTCTGGGAACAATCTACCATGATAACTGTTACAACCTGATTTCAAAATACAAGAGTTCGCAAACAGCGGGATGTGATTCGTTTCAAGAGAATGCTGGACTATTTTTAAATTTAGATTTCCTCTTTTGAAAGCACCAATATGTTCCTTCACGCGAATTTCCATCGATCTACCCGTTTCACCAATGTAAACGCTATAGCAATCTTTACAGGGAATGGCATAAACAATACTGGTTAATTTTGACTTATCATATTTTAATTTATGCTTATTAAAAAATGAAGGATTTATTTAGCATTTTAAAAGTTTCAAATTCCGACGTTAAATTTATGTATATAGACCCTATCAGTGGTGACGTCACAGACAACTCAACTCCGCATATCAACCACAAATTTGTTTCAAACATCCAAACAAACAACAGAGTTCAGAGAAAGATAGAGAAGAAACGTGTTGGTTTGGCGTGAAGCTTAAATTGCAACCGTGAATCAGTTAAAAGGGATCACAATTCGGCCCAAACACTTGCGGCTCGATTTGAAAACTTCGCTTAGTCCACTAAATTCAGCCCTAGTTGCACCTGCTTGTCTTATTTTGAGCGATATTTGGCTTCATATTGAAAGCAATTTTGACAGTATAGTGCATCTCTAGTACATTCTGAAGTATATGGGTTTGTTTGGAACCCATTTGCAGTTGATATGCGGAGTTGAGTTGCCTGTGACGTCACACTGATAAAGTCTATTGCAAGCTGTAGATTGTCACTCAGTTCTTTCTGACATTAAAAAAAAAAAAGCAAAAAATAAAAGAGGTTATTTTTGTGTGTGTGTGTGTGTGTGTGTGTGAAAGTAAATAGATCTTTTTTTAAGAAAAAAATAAAATTTCTTATTTCTGTCTCATTGCACTAAATAATGCTTGATATTTTTTTATGAAATGATCGTATTGTTTCACCATTAATAAATAGTACTTACCTTCTTCAAACGTGTATTTCTAGATACGGTTTTCTCCTTATAAATAGGTCTTCTCTCTCTTTTAATATTCACATGTAAATATATATATTTCAATTGCAAAATGTTTGAAAAAATTATTATTTGTTCTTTTTTTTAAATCTGGCAACAGTAGGTGAAAATGACTTTTTCGAAATACGAAGCAAATCTCTATTCATATAACATTTTTTAAATAAAAAAATTAAAAAAAAAACTTTAAAAATTAGGCAAATTAAAAAACTTATTGGACACTGAATGCCACAGTCTACTCCAATATGTGACTGTAAAAGCTCGTTAAATTGCAGTGAATGTATTTTTAGTCCTATAAAATTTTTTAGCTGAAATATTTTGACTGATTTCAACGTTAAATAGTGCTTTAAATACTTCTTCGATTAAAAAAAAATCTTCTTCCACAGTTTCATACATTTCTGTAAAAAATTACCAATTTTCATATTTGTATACGGAATATTTTGTAATATAATCCGAGAAATACCAATATGAACCCGTCACAATAAATTAATATATGGCAGCGACAGAAGCAACGTTAGTTACTTTATTTAAAGTATAGATAAATTTTGAATTTTGTATATTTTGCATCACAATCAGAAGAAAATGGTTGCATTTTTTTAAACAATGGGTCATTCAAAAGTATTTTAACTGCAGTTTTCCTTCTAACATATATTTTTATTAAAATTGTATCCACAAAAAATTCTACGCAATATTAAGCCAGCAATTTCTTAAATACACCACATAGCAACAAAGTATCAAAAGCTGACACTGTGCAGTTACTTCCCTTCTTTTAGTTGAAGGTGCTCCTTACCCTTTATTCATTTCTAGTACCTGAGAAACTCCCAAGCAGTAAATTTAGAAACCCCTTCTCGTTTAATAGCAAGTCATATCAACTTATGTAAATTACTTCTTCCCCTAAGGTAATATTCCAAGTGTGAAACATTTTAGAATTCGATCCTTCATGCGATTGTACCTTTTCTGTGCATAAACCATTTATTGCACAATAAAACAGAGTCCATTCAATCAGAACTAGTCGGATGTTCCTATCCTAAAGCTTTCTTCTATCTCATGCATGTTAAGGGGTTTGGGGACTCTTAAAAATGGAAAAAATGAAAAAATAAGACCATTTTAAACATTTAATATCTTAAAATGTATATGAGTTTAAGGCACAATTTTAATTGGGATGAAAGATATAAATATGTTCTTTCATTTCCTGTATTTAAAAAATTGCAAGATGCAGAATTAGCATTTACAAGAGGCTCCAAACTCTCAGACATTTGACGAGCAGAAAACTGGTATAACAGATTACGCGCAGGATTACAAAATAAATTTTGAAAGCAGAATGTAAATTTTGGTACTCACTTATACTTCAGATTGTAATAATTACCTTGAACCTAAATAAATTTGTATTTAAAGTATTTTCATATCTTTAATACAAAGTTGTATTTAGCTAACACAAAATTTTGGAATTTTCAACAGTATAATCATCTAGAAAAAAATATTTTTTTGAACAATAAAAAGGAATTTTTTGGTTCAATTTATACAGACTAGCATGAAACATATGTTTTGAAAATTTCATGAAAAAATATTCAGAAGTTTTTGAGATATCCTGCGCGTTATGCCCAAAAACGTCATTTGGAAAAAATGGCAATTAAATTTCGTAAACGCAGTTTCAGCTATTGAGCGGATATAATTCTAAAAACCGTAATTTCTGTTCTAATGGGAATTTAAAGGAAACAATTATATTAAAATGTTCAGAATAAAAAGGAATTTAACATCTAAAAAAATTAAAATTTCAAAAATTTTGAAGCTTTAAGAGTCTTGAGACTCCTTAATACTACTTTAAAATTTGCTATTACAATGCAAAATTAAATGACAATCTATGCCCATCGTTAAGATTCTAAAGGTATAGGTTTGTTGAAATTTGTGCATTTATAAAGTAGATATAAGCATCGCATTTTTAAAACAAATCATTGAATTTCGACACCCACCCTCTTAGATGTCTACAACCACAATTCCCAACCCAAAGAGCATAAAAGTACACCTTTGGATAGTATACACCCAAGCTTAATAAGAATCTATTTATGTGAAAGTGTAACAGAATATGAAGTTTGATTAAATTCCGTGCATTAGTTTTTTTAGATATGACTATCGCTAAAACCGTGTAAATTCTGGAAAATGCAGCATAGCAACGCCACCTTTTGGGCGATTTACACCAAAAATTAATTAGCAACAACTTATGACAACGTCTAACTAAATATTCAAGTTCGATAAAAGCCGTGAATTAGTTTTTTGAGATAAAGCTATTGCTGAAATCGTGAAAAATGCAGCATAACCTGTAATGCGATTTACACCAAAAAAATAATCAGCACCAATTTATATCAAAGGCTAACTAAATCTAAAGTTTTATTAAATTTCGTGCATTAGTTCTTGAGATATACCGCCCACAAAATTTGTGTCACATACAATCAGACAGACAGACTTGCAGACAAACATTGTCTAACAACAGCCAAATCATGTTCAGGACCTTCTAAAACATGTAAATCTTTCGAAATTTTACACGAATCCAATACTTTCTTCTTGTAAAGATAGAAGAAAGTAAAAATGGTGCTTACTGAGATGGTAGAATACCTGACGATTAAAGGGGAAGTTTAATGTGGAGATAGTTTTCGAAATATCAATGCATTATTGGATTGCATAATAATGTTTAAAATACATTACTGTTTACGTATTCAGAAATAAAATATTGATTTTTTTACAGTATTAATCCCAACGTATTCTCATTGTGGCTATATCTGATCTTTCATTTAAATCTGTACTAAAGTTAAAAAAAAAAAAAAAAAAAAAACAGTATTTGTTATTTTCTATTCCATTCAAATATTTTCATCATATAAACAGTATAAACATTTTGCAAATGATGATGACTAATTATTTGAATGATCTTTTAGTAAAACATGCTGTAAAAATCTTATAATATCTCTAAGATCACCTTTATAATCCCTATATTGATATGTAGCTCTAAAATTCTAGTTGATGCACTGGATAAGTGCCTGTACTTTATTTTAATAGTACAGTTTAACAAAACAATTTAGTAGTTTTCCATGTAGTATCTTTAAAAATTTTTTTTTTAAAGTTTCTCTAATACTTGTAAAAAAATAGAAAATTACCATTGTCTTCGGTTGAGACATTTTATGTCTAAATAAGTGGATTGCGGCCCTCTGTTTGGACATCTGATTTTTGACCCTTTTCATAAGCTTGATTTGCTATTTATCTTTTTCATATATTGTGTAATCACGCTATACAGGGTGAGCGGAAAATAACTGGTCAAATTTTAAAGGGTGGTAGAGGGAACCTAAAAAAACATTTTTCGTCTTAGAATGCATGTTCGGAAATAGCGCGTTTAAGTGCTGGTGACGAATTAAAATCTGAAAGGTGCAATGAAAGATATCATAAGCACCAATAGATGGCACTTATAAGCTTCATTTCCGGACACATATTTCTATGATAAAAAATGCTTATTTTGGTCCCCTCTACCATCCTTTAAAATGTGGCCAGTTATTTTCCGATCAACCTGTATATTTCTTACATAGAAAATGTTTATTTTTTATAACAATAAATACTGCATATATCTTATATATGATTTTTGTCCGTTTTCATAAGCCTGATTTGCTATTCATCTTTTTCAAATATTGTAGAATCACGCTGCATCTTTCTTCTATACAAAAGATTAATTTACTATAACAATAAATGGTGCGTATACGCGATTTTTATCAGTTTTCATAAGCCTGATTTGTCATTCATCTTTTTTAAATATGGTAGAATTAGGCTGTATGTTTTTTCTATACAAAAGGTTCATTTTCTATAACAAAAATGGTGCTTATATGTGATTTTTGTCCGTTTTCATAAGTCTGATTTGCTATTCATCTTTGCTAAATACTATTGTAGAATCACGCTGTATATTTCTTCGGTACAAAAGGTATATTTTCTACAATAAAAAAATAAGGCGGATATGATATATGATTTTTGTACTTTTTCATGTTTGATTTGCCATTCGTCTTTTTCAAATATTGTAGAATTACACTGCATATTTCTTCTACACAGAAGGTTTATTTTCTATAACAATAAATGGTGCGGATATATGATTTTAGTCCGTTTTCATAAGCCTGATTTGCTATTCATCTTTGCCAAATACTGTAGAAACACGCTGTATATTTTTTCTGTACAAAAGGTATATTTTCTATAACGAAATTAGAGCGGGCGGCGGCGACACAAATGACTACGTCATCGAGTTACGGGATGAAATCATGATGTAGGACAAAATTATTAGGAGTAGATTAAGGAATGACTGGTCTACCTCGACATTTCTTGGTACGATATGAGCCTCAGCGGGCGCCAACTCATCATTTTGGCGTCACTATCACGTAATCGAGTTTGGGGAAGAAATCAGTGCCAAATTAAAGGTAAAATAAAGTATTTTCAGAATATTTTGGTCTGCCTGCGCCTATCCTGGTAGAAATCCCCTGCAGACTAACATTTATAACAAAAAAAGACGTCATAGTGTACAATTTAAACCCTATAAACATAATATTTTACTCTGAATAAATGGTTTAGGAAAAGCTTATTAACAGTACGTGACAAAATGACTGATTGCACTTTTTAAAAAAAACGACATTTTTACAGTACAAAGTACTGTTCATCTCGCGCACAAACTCGATCACAGTGAATGTGCTGTATTTTTCTTTGGTTTCCTGACTATATTAATATGGAAAATACAGTAGTTGCGTAAAATTAACAGTACAATGTGCTGGCAATTTGGACGCCAGCAGTTTGTTCTGTAAAAAAATGCGTCCAAATTGCCAGCACATTGTGCTGTTACTTTTACGCAACCACTGTATTGTCCATGTTAATATAAACAGGAAACCAAAGAAAGATACAGCGCATTCACTGTGATCGAGTTTGTTCTGGCAAATTTACAGTGGTTTTTTTACAGTGTGGGCATAACTTGGTACAAAGCGAGAAGAACGGGATGCCAATTCCCTATTTTGACAGTACTATCACGTCATCGAGTTACGGCTTGAAATTTTGGCACATTAAAGATACCGATTAGTACAATAAGAATATTTCAGTCTGCCTCGTCATTTCTTGGTAGGAGATAGGCAGAGTGGGGCGCCAATTCTTATGTTTGGTGGTATAATCAAGTCATCGAGTAACAGCTTGAAATTTTGGCAAATTAAAGGCACATCAGTAAACAAAGAATATTTCAGTCTGCCACAATATATCTTGGCATGAGAAGAGCAGAGATGAGCGCCAATTCTTATTTATGGCGGTTTTAACATGTCATCGAGTTACGACATGAAATCTTGCTGTAGGACAAGATTATTTAAGAATAGATTAAGGAATGATTGTCTGCCTTGACATTTCTTAGTACGATATAAGCAGCAGCGGTTGCCAACTCGTCATTTTGGCGTCACTATTACGTCGTCAAGTTACGGGATGAAACCGGCGCCAAATTAAAGGTTCAATAAAGTATTTTAAGAATATTTTTATCTGCCTGAGCATATCCTGGTAGACACCCCCGGTTGACTAAAATTTATAACAAAACAATACGTCATAATATACAATTTAAACCCTATAAACATAATATTTTACTGTACATTGCCATATATATTTCTTCGCCATCGACTTTCAAGATGAATGAATAGTTTAGGATAAGCTTATTAACAGTACGTGAGAAAATGATTGATTTGGCATAACTTGGTATAAAGCGAGAAGAGCGGGTCTCCAATTCCCTATTTTGACAGTACTATCACGTCATCGAGTTACAGGTTGAAATTTTGGTATATTAAAGGTGCCGATTAGTACAATACGAATATATCAGTCTGCCTCGTCATATCTTGGTAGGATATAAGCAGAGCGGGGCACCAATTCTTAATTTTGGCGGAATAATCAAGTCATCGAGTAAGAGCTTTAAATTTTGGCACGTTAAAGGCACATATCAGTATAATAAGAATATTTCAGTCTGCCTCGTCATGTCTTGGTGGTTTCAATTGTACATTATGCCGTCTTTTTTCGTTATACATTTTAGTCTGCTAGTTTCTACCAGGATATGCGAAGGCAAACGAAAATATTCTGAAAATACTTTACTTTACCTTTAATTTGGCACAAATTTCATCCCGTAACTCGATTACGTGATAATTAGTGACACCAAAATGACGAGTTGGCACCCGGTCATATCGTACCAAGAAATGTCGAGGCAGACCAGTCATTCCTTAATCTACTCTTAATAATATTGTCCTAGATCAGCATTTCATGTCGTAACTCGATGACGTGTTAAAACCGCCAAAATTGAGAATTGCTCGTCTCGTACCAAGATATGATGAGGGAGACTGAAATTTTCTTGTAGTACTGATATATTCATTTAATGTGCCAAAATTTCAAGCTGTTCCTCGATGACGTGATTATACCGCTAAAATTAAGAATTGGCTCCCTGCTCTGCTTATCTCTTACCAAGATGTGACAAGGCAGACTGAAATATTCGTATTGTACTAATCGGTATCTTTAATATGCAAAAATTTCAAGCCGTAACTCGATGACGTAATAGTACTGTCAAAATAGGGAATTGGCATCCCGTTCTTCTCGCTTTGTAACAAGTTATGCCCAATCAGTCATTTTGTCACGTACTGTTAATAAGCTTTTCCTAAACCATTCATTCAGAGAAAAATATTATGTTTATAGGATTTAAATTGTACATTATGACGTCTTTTTTTTTGTTATAAATGTTAGTCTGCAGGGTGTTTCTACCAGGATAGGCGCAGGCAGACCAAAATATTCTTAAAATACTTTATTTTACTTTTAATTTGGCACTGATTTCATCCCGTAACTCGATGACTTGATAGTGACGCCAAAATGACGAGTTGGCGCCCGCTGCTGTTCATATCGTACCAAGAAATGTCGAGGCAGACCAGTCATTCCTTAATCTACTCCTAATAATCTTGCTCTACATCATGATTTGATCCCGTAGCTCGATGACTTGATAGTGACGCCAAAATGACGAGTTGACGCCCGCTGCTGTTCATATCGTACCAAGAAATGTCGAGGCAGACCAGTCATTCGTTAATCTACTCCTAATAATCTTACCCTACATCATGATTTCATTCGGTAACGCGATGGCGTAGTCATTTGTGTCGCCGCCGCCCGCTTTATAAATGATGCGGATATGATATATTATTTTTGTCCTTTTTCATCTCTGATTTATAATTCGTCTTTTTTCAAATATTGTAGAATTACACTGCATATTACTTCTATACGAAAAGTTAATTTTCTATAACAATAAAGAGTGAGGATATATGATTTTTGTTCATTTTCATAAGATTGATTTGCTATTCATCTTTGTTAAATACAATTGTAGAATCTCTCTGTATCTTTCTTCTATACAAAAGGTTTATTTTCTATAACAATAAATGGTGTGGATATATGATTTTAGTCCGTTTTCATAAACCTGATTTGCTATTCATCTTTGCCAATTATTGTAGAATCACGCTGTATAATTCTTCTAGACAAAAGTTTTATTTTCTATAACAACAAATCGAATTCTTTCATCAAAAAGATATTTACAGCCTTGAATATGACGATTCTCGAATAAAGAGAGAATGCTATTTTTAAAAACAATTCAGAAAAGTTTAAGAAAGGGATTTGGTTCAAACAGCCTTTTTTTCTTTTTCTTGTCACGGAAATCGTGTCGTAAAACGTTGATTTTATTGATTTTATATGAAGGGAGAATGTAAACTTCATTTTCGCTTAGCTGTCACTTCAGTTTCCATTGAAGTGGATTTTCGTGATTTTGACATGGATGTGAATTTTAAAGTAAATAATTTTTTTAGAGGAAAGCATTTCCTGCTTGTAATATTTCGTTGAGCTAAAAATTTTGAAATATATTTATTTCAATGAAATAAACACAATTTGATGGGTACTGAATGGTTAAAATTTAAACTTAATTAAACAAGACTAAGGGGCCCTCTCCAAACTTGAATGATAAATCACCAATCGGGGCAATCCTTACATTTTCTTCTTACAAGGAAGGTCTCCATACGGGCATACTCAGAAAAATCTGAAAAAATTACAGAATGTTCTTCTCATATGGATATATATGTTTATAAAAAAATTTTGGCGAAACCCCGATACAGCGTCCGTAAAAAAATAACGAAATTTTCGTTTATTTGGCGATTTATCACCGGTTGGCGATGAAAACAAAAATACGCTTTTATGTAGGAAAAAACTTTTTATGTTGAATTTGTTTATATAAGTTTAATTTAAATATCTTAAGTTTTGACATTTTTAATTTGTTTTAACTAGAGTTTTGACATTTTTTGTTTGCTTTAACTATAGTTTGTCATATATATTTATATGTATTTGTAATAAAATTTAAATATCATATTTTACGATTTAAAACAAAATTTAAATTGATTTAAATTATTTCAAGCTCAAAAATAAGGCAGATAGAACACTGTCGATTTGATTTTGTTTTTATGGAAACGACTTCGTCTTCGATATACCGGGTGTCCCAAAAAGGACTGACTGATTTTAAAATTCAATAACTTGCAAACGGTGACAGATATTTAAAAAATTCTTGCAGGAGGGTTATGCATAAGGTCAAAAGTTTCTTTACAGTGATTTTCGATTTTAGTTCGAATTACAAACAATAGATGGCGCTGTAAGCAATAGTCGCTAAATACAGGCTCGATTTCTGGTCCTTTCTCTTGTTCCATGCTGAAAAAGGAGATGGAAATGTATTATCCGGGCCACGAAGTACCAAAAATCGAGCCTGAATTCAGCGTCTATTGATCACAGCGCCATCTATTGTTTGTAATTCGAACTAAAATTGAAAATCACTGTAAAAAAACTTTTGACCTTATGCATAACCCTCCTGCAAGAATTTTTTAAATATCTGTCACCGTTTGCAAGTTATTGAATTTTAAAATCATTCAGTCCTTTTAGGGACACCCGGTAGAAATGTATTATGGCAATCAAATGTCAGCTGACTATAAATTAAAATAGATATATGACACTTTCAAAGCATAGAAAATATTTTTACAGTGATAAAATTAAATAACTACAACAACAAGCAACATATATATGTAATGTAATATAAAAATATATATAATAACCTCTTTCATTGATTAATTTTAAATTAATTAAAAACCGCGCATTCTAAAAAACAATTAATAAACAATTTTCAGATGCATTAAAATCGTTTGCTTTTGGCGAGGAAAAATCCTGCTCGCCAAATCGCGTGTTACTTTCGTATTTTCGTGCCAAATATTCAAAAGTATTTTATTTTTTTACAGACTTTCTTCTGATGTTCCGCCGTTAAATTTGACTGATTCCTTATTACATAGATGAGTAGTTTCACTAGCATTTTTTTTCAACATATTCTGAATATGCCCTGTAAGGAGACCTTCCTTGTTAGTTCGCGTATTTTATTGACCCTATGTTATAAAAGATAAACGCGTTCGTGCGTAACGCTGACGTCATTTTGAGATTGCCAACAGCAGACGATTACATTTCGCTTTTATTAACTTTTATTGCATTTTTTTAAAAAAAACTACTAAAAACTGCACATTTTCAACTTTTACACCATCGAATAGGGAAAAAAATGTGCTTTCAATTGTAATTTGTTTGAAAACAATATCTCTCTCTCTTTTTTTAAGTGTATCGCAATTAAACTCTATTTTTATTGTTTTAAAAATAATTTTCAAATATGAATTATTTTCAAATCTATCTCTATCGCTTGCAGACGATTACGAAAGGTAAATCCGTTTGCACATAAATTAATATGAACGGCTCATCATTTGTCTTCAGCTTATATTCCATAACGAAACTAAAACATTCCTCAATCCCTTTTCGCCAATAAATAAAGCAATAAAGTATAAATAAAACCCAAATTTAAGAAAAGTAATCGTACTTTGCACTTCACACTTAAATCATTGAAATGAACAGAATCAAAAAGGTTGATTGCAACTAAGGAGCATTCTAAAAATATATTAAATGTAAAAAATCTATTAAAGTTGTCGATTAAAAAAAAAAAAAAAAAAAAAAATGTAGACTGTTTGAGGCTATCTCGCCGCAATCTTTGAGATTATTTACTCATACGGGTTTTTTTCCCTTAATTTTTGATTAACTGCATTTTTTTTTTTTAATTAAACAGTGTGTTTTAACGTATGTAAGTACAGTACGTGAAAAGCCGCTTGCAGAAACTTTCGAAAAATACCTCCTTTAGTATGTGCAGAAAGAAAAGGGTGTTAACAACAGCAATCTATGACGGTTTTCATCTATATTCTGTAACCCGGGAAGACCGGGTTTATCACCTTGCTTTTATTTAAGTTGCTACAAATGTTACATTGTATGTACCAAGCAAATATTTATAGTTACGTCACTGTTAATGGATTATAGAATTTAACGCTTGAAAATAAGTAAGTTACAGTTGTCAAACTAACTTCGTTTCAAAGTACTTTTCTTTCTATTTGATGGAGAAAAGATTGAAATTATGTGATGTTTAGAAGCGAAGATACGTAGAATCACGATAGCACATATCGCGATATCTAATGTTTATTTTATGCTGATCATTATTTGCGGGCATGATCGTACTATATAATATAGATGCAACATTTTTCAGCCATAAAAACAGGGTAATTTTTATAACAATAAATCGAATTCTTTTATCTGACAAACAGAAATTTACAGCCTTGTCAGAAAAGAATCAAGAAATGTTTAACTTAAACTCGAATGATTTTAATGAATCTGAAAATTGCTCGTTAATTTTTTTTTTTTAGAAAACGCAGTATTTAATGATTTTAAACTTAATCAATGAAAGAGTTTATTATATATAAAATATATATATATATATTATTGTATATATATATATATATTGTATATGTAATATATATATATATATATTATCACATACATGATGCGTGTTGCTCTAGTTATTTAATTTTATCACTGGAAAAATATTTTTTATGTTTGCAAGATGCAAATATCTATTTTAAGTTATAGCCAGCTTACATTTGATTTTTAATTATTTAATTTGTTTCTTTTATACTTTTCAAGTTTCAAATACTATTTACTTATTTCATTTGCAGCAATGTTGATTTAAAATGTTCTATAAAGTAATAAATAATTACTCCTTTTTACCTTTTTATTACCTATTTGAATGAAATTTTGAGATTGCTTCATCCTCTAATCCAAGATTATTTAAATTTAAACGGCTGTTCAAAAATAAAGTCCACATGAAGAATTCTGCCATTATACATTTCCATAACAAAGAACTCGTTTCCATAGCAACGAAATGAAATCGACATTGCTCAATCGGACTTATTTTGAGCTTGAAACAATTTAAATTAATTTGAATTTTCTTTTAAATCATAAAATATGATAGCTAAATTTCATTATAATTACATATAAATATATATGACAAAACTACAGTGAAAAAAAAATAAAAATGATAAAACTAAAGTTATTTAAATTAAACTTATTTTTCAAATTCAACATAAAAAGTTTTTTCCTTCAAGGGTATCCGACATAAAAGTATATTTTTTGAAATTTCATTTCATCGCCAACCGGTGATAAATCGCCAAATAAACGAAGTTTTCATTATTTTTTACGGACGCTCTATCGAGGTTCCGCCGAAATTTTTTATAAACATATGCAACCACATAAGAAGAACATTCTGTAATTTTTTCGGAATCTTTGGGCATGCCGATATGGAGACCTTTCTTGTAAGGAATTGTGTTGAAAAAAGTTTGTTTCATTGCTTTTAGATGAGGTGATAATTTAAACCTCGTTTTCGCTTAGCTGTCATTGCAATTTTGAGTAGTTCTTTATAATTTCGACATGGTTGTGATATTAAATCAAACTTTTTTTAGATGAATGAATTTGTATAAATATGCTTATTATGCTTATAAATATGTTTATTAATATACTATTTCGCTAAAATCCAGATTTTAAACTTTACTTTTTTCAAGAATCTTTGGAAAATGCGTGAAAACTGCGTGTTACTATATAACAATTAGCCGCTTTGTTGATTAAAATTCTGGTGCACAAACGTAATTCATTTTAATGCAGTATATCTCTGCTATACAAATAGTACATTTTCTGCAACAATAAATCAAATACTTTTATCTAATAAGAAGCAATTTACGGTCTTGAATGTGAAATTTCCCGAATGAAGCAAGAATGTTATAGGGCGATTCCGTGGAGAGTGTCACACACGTAACGCAGCCTTTAATTTGCATTTATTCAATTATTTATTAAATTTTGATGGTAATTCTGATTTTAAGTGGTATGGTAAATAATTTATTAGCATATTTTTAAATTTAAATGTGTGGCAATAAAACTCACAGAAGTATATCATTTAATTTCATTACTCAAAATGTACTTTTTTTCTACTTCAGAATAAAAGCACATTTTGTGTATGAAATTAAATGATATATTTCTGTGAGTTTTACTTACACACATTTAAACTAAAAAATATGTTAATAACTTATTTACCATAACACCTAAAATCAGAATTAACATTAAAATATAATAAATAATTGAGTAAATGCAAATTAAAGCCTGCGTTACGTGTGTGACTCTCCGCATGGAATCGCCCTATATTTGAAGACATTTCAAAAAAGAATAAAAAAGCGGTTTGATTTAAACAATTATTTTTTACTCGAAATTTCTGTCGGAAAACGGTGATATTATTGCTTTTAGATTAGGAAAGAATTTAAACCTCATTTTCGCGTATATTATTTATTAATTGAAGAGCTAAGTGGAAGAACATGTTAAGTAACAAAAGTCACATTTCAAGAAATTTGAGGTGAAAGATTTTGCTGTAAATTTTAATGATTTATTTTCTGTTTGATACCATGAGTTTAAAATATTAACAGATATGGTACTAAACTCTCTCAGAAAAACTTATTCATATTTAATCTTCAAATATTAAAAATTATTAATATTATTGAAATTATTAAATATTAAAATATTAAATATTAATGAATAATCTCTTAAATCTTCAAAACTAAATAGAATCTTAGTATTTTAGCTTCATCATGTGATAGGATACCTCATAACGTTTTCATCCAAAAGATTAAAAAAAAAATTGAAAATGTAGCATAACATGTTCATCCACTCAGCTCTTCAATTGTCACTGCAGTTTTGATTGAATTGTTTCTTTGTGATTTTGACACGATCATGGATTTTAACTGAAATATTTTTAGAATATATTTGGTCTATATATACTTTTAATACTCATTGTTCGTTCAGCTCGAGATTTTGAACAATATTTATTTCAAGGAAATAAGCATAATTATCGATCGAAACTGCATAGAAATTGCATGTTATTTTTAGGTGCGTTCGTAATTATATAAATACGTAACACCTATCTAGTCGTCGTCTGATCTGTCTGTACGTCTGTCCGCACATAACAGCGCAAAAACTATCGAACCGAATGGTTTGATATTTAAAATATATAATCGTTGCAGAAATTTGTCGAGTCTTTTCAAATTTTATGGAAATCGAATCAAAACTTAAAAAGATATTAATAAAAGTTTTCTTCATTTTATTAATTCCTATCATGCGTAACAAGTTCAATTATATCCCATGATAGGTAATGATTCTAGGTTGCCATGATGATGGTGTCTTATTTAAGATGGAGTCCTATTATTTCCGTATTACTGAATTTAATATATATAACCGTAATAAATTTGGTATTCACGCATTTTTGTATAAGAGTGCAACAGCTATTGCACCAAGATCTGAATATTTATAAAACTAGTTATAGTATGAAAGCACCTCATTTGACACGTTTGACGTACATTTTTTGACTTGTTTATGATGTATTAGCTCTTCAGCGTAGTCAAAATTTTTATTAGGGTGGTCGAGTAGGGATGACCTTACATGAAGCTATAAAAATGGACAGAATGCGTACGTGATTAGATGAAAATCGCTGATTTCGGGGAGGGGTGACTCCATCCCCTTGGCTACGAAGAAGAATATTATATTTAAAAACAATTCTGAAAAGAATTAGAGAATGGCTTGATCTAAACATTTTTTTTTAATATGAAAATTGCCGCGAAAAGCAATTTTATAGATTTTAGATGAGGGAGAATTTAAACCTCAAATTTGCTGAACGATCACTACAGTTTTGATTGAACTGGTTCTTTGCGATTTGACACGGACGTGAATTTTATATTGATTATTTATTTATTTAGAAGACTGCGTTTGGTTTAAACATGCTTAGTACTAATTTCGCTGAGCTTGAACTTTACTTAGTTCAAAGCAGTACACAATACAATTGAAGAGGTTAGTAGAACATGTTATTTGTATACAATTTCCTCAAAAATTGTTTTATTTTGTGGATGAAAGCGTTATGAGGTACTATATCATATATTAAAACTAAAATACTAAAATTCTACTTAGTATAGACGATATCAGACAATATTGTTTAATATTTAATATTTTTACCCGACTGCCAAGAAAGGTTATGTTTGACGCGTATCTGGGTATGTGGATTTCTTTATACCCTCGAAACATTTCAACGGAT
Organism: Maratus speciosus; assembly: GCA_963932465.1. Lineage (NCBI taxonomy): Eukaryota > Metazoa > Arthropoda > Arachnida > Araneae > Salticidae > Maratus > Maratus speciosus. The sequence goes on along the minus strand of OZ010795.1, from coordinate 325,745,630 downwards.
GGGTGGATTTTAATGAATGAGGTTGCTATCTATTTGTCTTAACCGTCCGATGGTTATAGACTAGGTTTTGTTTTCATAAATTCGAATGGCGGCCGTAAAATACAAAATAGCGGTAGAGTCGAAAAAAAAATTCACGCACCCTATTGAGTGGCATATTATTGGATAGGTCTTTCAAAATGAAGACGATGTTTCATTGACTATTTTTCAGTCAGAAACTCCGTTTAAATATTATACAACCTGGAAGTTGTGTAGGTAGGATCTCTAGCTTTACTGCAAATCTAACCTTCATAGACATTTATAGGCCTCATCAAAACAGTGTTTATAGATAGGAACTAACAATTAAACACAACTTAAAAGTCATCAGTACAAGTAAATAAAATAAATAGGTAAGTAATATAAAAATAGTTTCACATTGATGAGAAATAATTAATTAGTTCGCTTTTTACGCAGTCGGGTTTTTTGATTTTTTAAATTTAATTTTTACTTGTTATATTCAATAATTTAAATGGTGGAAATAATTTTTAATATTCAATAATTAAATTTTAATGGTATTTTCTAGGAGAGTTTAGTATCACCTATTAACATTCAAACATATGCTACTACGAAGAAATTAAATAAATAACTAAATTACAACTAAAAAACTTCACTTCAATTTTCTGGTATTCTGATTTTTGTTGCATAACATCTTCTTCCACTTAGGTCTTCAATTATTGATGGAAAATGTGTGACAACAGAGTGTTATTCTGTATGTGTATTAAAGTTAGCCTTTTTTTTCTTTTCTTTTCTTTCTTTTTTTTATTCACATTTTCCTGCATAGACCTGATTTATTTTAATGCAGAATATAACTTTTATTTAAAAGAATTTATTTTCTCCAACGATAAAATCGAATTTTTTCATCTTGCAAAAAGAAATTCTTAAGTGTGACATCTCCGGGAAGAGGGGAGAATGCTGTTTTCAAAGTCATTTTAGAAAAGAATAAGAATATAGTTGGTTTAAACATTTCTTTTTTTCTTTCACGGAAATTGTGTCGAAAAATGTTGATTTCATTGCTTTTAGATGCGGAGAGAATATTAACTTGTTTTTACTTCTTGTTGTTATCTTTTTTACTTGAAAATTCTGTCGGAAAATGATGATTTCATTTCTTTTAGATTAGAAGAAAATTTAAACCTCATTTTCCCTTACCTGTCTGCAGTTTTGATTGAAGTGGTTTTTTGCGATTTCGATATGGTCATGAATTTTAACTGAAATATTTTTAGAGGAATACATTTGATTTACATATAATATTCTTTTTTTCGTTGAGCTCGAGATTTTGAACTATATATTTATTTCAAGGAAATAAACATAATTATCGATCGAAACTGTGTAGAAATTGTCTGTTGTTTTTTATGATGTATTAGCTCTTCTGCGTAGTCAGAATTTTGTTTCGTTTTGGACACGTAGGTGTGGCTTTAGATAAGGCTATAAAAATGGACGGAATGTGCACGTGATTGGATAAAAATCGCTGATTTCAGAGAGGGCTGACTCCATCCGCTTGGCTACGAAGAAGGATGTTATTTTTAAAGACAATTCTGAAAGAAAAAAAAAAATATATATATATATATATATATAATGGTTTGATTTAAACATTTTTTTTTTAATGTGAAAATTGCCTCGAAAAGCGGTTTTATTGATTTTAGATGAGAATATAATTTAAACCTTGATTTTTCTGAGTGGTCACTGTAGTTTTGATTGAACTGGTTTCTTTGTGATTTGACACGGACAGGAATTTTATGTCGATTTTTTATTTTTATTTTTATTTTTATTTTTTAGAAGAATGCGTTTGGTACATGCTTATACAGTACTAATTTCGCTGAGTTTGAGCTTTACTTAGTTCAAATCATTAAACATACAATATTATATCGATGGAAAGTGCGTAACAGAGTGTTATTATGTATGTGTATTAGCCGCTTATTCTTTTTTTTTTTTTTTTTTTTTTTTTTTTTTTAATTCAAATTTTACAACAAAGACCTAATTTATTTCAATGCAGTATATAACTGCTATTTAAAAGAATTTATTTTCTCCAACAATAAAATTGAATATTTTCATCTTGCAAGAAGAAATTCTTAAGTTCGACATTTCCGGGAAGAGGGGAGAATGCTGTTTTCAAAGTCATTTTAGAAAAGAATAAGAAAATGGTTTTTTTAAACAGTTCTTTTCTTCTGTCACGGAAATTGTGTCGAAAAAGGTTGATTTCATTGCTTATAGATGCGGAAAGAATTTTAGCTTTGTTTTTGCTTAATTATCATTGCATTTTTTGATTAAAAAGAGTTCTTTGTAATTTCTAAGTGGTCGTGACTTCTAAATAAAATATTTTTTTGAAGAATGCATTTGGTATAAATATTCTTGTAATTTTGCTAAAATCGGGATTATTGAGATTTGCTTATTTCAAGGAAATAAACATAATTATCGATGGAAATTATTTGGAAAATTTTAAAACTTAATGAAATAGACATTGGAATAATAATAGGTTAATAACAGGATACAATAATAGGATTAAATAACTTGGAATTTCCAATTTTTATTTTTTTTATTACAACAGAGGGTATAAATTGAATTCATTTAACCCTTAAATGCCGGGTGTTGTTTTTCGGCAACATACCCAATTTAGGCTCTAAAATACTATTAGAATAATATTGGAGCTATAATGCCTAATGTTGCCAATAAAATACATTCTGAAAATATTATTAAATGGATTTTCAACATGTAGATGGCAACACTTGTGCTGTTTAAGAATAAAGATAGATTTATTTTTTTAATTGTTGCTACTTGTTCTTTTTGTTTTGTTTGGGCGCTTGCGAAATACCCTATTTTGTTCTGCAGTGAGCTAGTAAAATTTATTTTTTATTATAGTTCCTAAAATTCTTGTGCGTTTAATATTATAGAATTTTATCAAGGAAAATTATTTTTTCAATTAAAGACCAGTATTGTCGATTAGTATCAAACTGTTTTTTAGCCTTAAACCATACTTAAAACAAAATATGATTTTTTTAAGTATTTTTCCCATGATTTATTTAAAAAATGAAAGCCGAAAAACATTATTACAATGACTTTTGAAAAATCAGGTATTTAAGGGTTAAAGGCGATCCCTTTTATCAAAAGAGTATATATCTTAGATCCAAAAATTTCAGAACTCTTTCAACGGGAAAAAATAAATTTAAGGCTGTGAATGTGAGCTCCCGGTAGGAAACGGAATGCTATTTGCGAGGACATTTTAGAAATGAATAAGAGAGCGAACTCCTTTAAAAAGTATCTCACTCACTTTTTCTTTTTTAGGCGGAGGAGGGGATCTGATTAAATCGTCAAAAGAGGCTGATTTCTTTACTTTTAGATGAGAAAAGAAATTAAATCTCGTTTTTGCTTTTCAACCTGGTGTGCTTTCATTGAAATCTTTAATTTATTTCTTTGATTTCATTAATTTTAAATAAAACTAGCTATTTCTCGTGACACCTACTGCGTTGATTAAAAAATTACATTCATTTTCCTTAAATGTGGTTTCGATTAACATATCAGTTAGAAAAACTGTTTAGACTTTTGACTAGTAAGTCTTGGAATAGCCTAACCTGATGACTAGTAACGTACACCCCCCCCCCCGCCCTTAAAAAAAGGGGAACACTCAAAACATTCAATCCTCAAATTGTCTCAGAAAAAAAGAAAGACTGGAAATTATGTATAATTTTATTTTACATAAAAAAAGAAAGCTTAGGGCTCGTCTTCGTACTGAAATTGACCAAAATCTGAAATTTTCAATACTAACACCTTATTTTGACATCATATTTGGCTTTTTAGGTAAATTTTACCTTAGGATAACAAACCGAAAGTATTCGGTCAAGTAATTTAGGAATTACGAATGTTTAAAGTTCGAAACTCTTTTAATGTTACATTTATTTGTACTAGTTACAAAACAGATTACAATGCGGGTAGTTTTTAAGCATAACTCGAGAATTATTAAGCAGAATGAACTGTAATTTTGGATTTACATATTTAAAGCTTCTGAAAATCGATTTTTGGTATAAAAATGTAGATTAAAATTCTTTTTTTTTACACATTTATTTAAAAAACATATTTTTAAAATAAATTTTCGAAGAAAAAAATAAGAACATACATAAACACACAAATTTCTTAGCATAACTCGATTTCTAGAAGCTTCAAATATGCGAATCCGAAATTACAGTTCATTCTGATAACTAGTTTTAAAGTTATGCTTCAAAAACTACCCGCATTACAATCTGTTTTTCTAGTTTGGTATTATAATATGCAACTACGTGCATAAAGTCAAATTTAACTAATCAAAATTTTAGAAACTCTATGGAAATACACATTAAATTATATATTTTTTAAGAGTTTCATTTTTTTAATCTGTTATACTATACACAAGTGAATTGAGAAAGAAAGTACAGTAAAAACTAAAAAAAATGTTTATATTCTTCTAACGTTCTACTCTTTTTCGAAACGCTAATATTTTTCTTTTTTCATATTCAAAGAGAAACGTGCTATCTTTTCATCATCTAAAATTTATTTAAGGAAGCTATGGTCCGCAATTGGAAAAGTAATAGTTATCTTGAAAACTAACGTTATAAAGAAGAAATAACTTTTTATGCGAAGTACCCAAGTGAGTACCGAGATATAAAATATGTTAACGCACATTGATACTCTTCTATTTTAATGTTATAAATTATCATTTAGTTCTTAGTTCACGATAAAATGAATTAAACACACTGATTGAGATTCATATCATTGTTAAAATGACGAACAATCCAATATGAAAAATTATATCGCTTGCTCTCTCAAAATTGTATATGTGTGTACAGACTTAAGTATATTTTTTTACCTAAACAATATTTCTGAAAAACTAACTGAATATTACTGAAACTGCGTACCTTTTCAATAATTATTGTGTATTTTCAAATTACATAGATATTACATGCTAGAAATCTTTCTGTTTTTAACTAACTGTTATTTTTAATTTCATACGTTTAAGGAATCTTAAGTCAACGAGCTATTAATATTGATGTTAAAGCATATTGTAAAATTCCAAATATAGTTTTACAGATTATCTAAATTTTTATGAAAAGTTCAATCATGAAAAATTACATTTCAAAGAAAGTTACTGGTATTAATATATTCAATATTTCAACTCAGATTCTATGCTATATTACTTTTATCAGAATTTTACAAATAAAATATTACATTTTAGAGATTTTTACTCATAATAAGGTTCTCAAATATTTCCCCTTAGACGTCATTAAAAATTTATGCAATATAGCTTGTTATACAGACGTAAATTTAATTTCCAAAGTTCATTTTCAATGGAAAAAGAATGAACCTTGAAATTTAGGACATGAAACATAACAGAGCATTCGCGGTCTCAGAGAGAGCGCATTTATTTATAAAATTAATTATTAGTTTATTATTATAAATTATAATATAGATTATTATTATAAATTATTTAGTTTTATTCCGATAAAACTAAATAGAACAATTATTTAAATATTAGTATTAAAATTTCCACGCTCGCACTTTGAACATTCTGTATTTAAAATTCTTTCAACATATGACGAAAAAAAATCACTTTTCAAATAAAAAAAAATTGCACGGAAAACATTTCTAGAACGCATTTTCTTCCTAAAAAATCTTAATGGAGAAAGTTTCAGTGGTATCAGAGACCGCCCTTCCAAATACGGATTAAATTTTCTGAAAATTTTCCTAGTTTCCTCCCGCCCCCTTCCTTTCTAATTGAAAATGATACCACTATATAAACTGAAAGATACGGACAAGGAAATATAATCGGTTGTTTTTAAACATCCAACAAATTAATCTATTTTCAAAAGAATTTTAAATGCAGATTTTTATTTATTTATTTTAGTCAAAATCTACTAAGAAACATTTCAATCTACCAACATTTTAAACAATGCCTGCTTCTAGGGCAATTGTTCAAACTTTTTATTTATTTTCATTTTTTATTTATATTCATCGTTTCTTTTTTTTTTTTTTTAAATCTTAATGTAGAAAGCTTCAGCGGTGTCAGAGACCGCCCTTCCCAAATACGGATTAAATTTTCAGAAAGTTTATCTAGTTTCCTAACTCCCCCCTTCCTTTGTAATTGAAAATTATACCACTACATAAGTTGATAGATACGGACAAGGAAATATAATCGATTGCTTTTGAACATCCAACAAATAAATCTATTTTCAAAAGAATTTTAAATCTGGATGTTTTTTATTTATTTTAGTCGAAATCTACTAACAAACCTTTCGATCTTTTAATGTTTTCAACAATGACTGCATCTACTGCAATTGTTCAAAATTCTTATTTATTTTTTTATTTTAAGGTACAGTCGTGGAAAAAAAGTAAACACCCCTTACTAACTCTGCAAAAAATTATCGTAGAAGAACGTTACTGGTACTAAACTATTGGTAATAAAGTCTACTTTTAAATGATATATATAAAATTTGCTTAGGAGCGCCATCTACATATTAAAACTAACCATAACTTTGTTTTTTTTTTTTTTTTCAATAACAGTACACAATTCTGACAGCATAAATGAACTCTACACCGTTCAATTCGCTTAAAAACAAATTTTTATGCTATTCGTACAATAAGTTAATTATTTTAATCCGAGAAATTAGTTATTTTAATACGAACGTATTTTAGGGGCTGTATTCAAATTGAAGTTCAGTACTCGATTGTTGACCGAGAGAGACCCCTTCTTGATCAAGGCATCTTAATAAGGTCATCTTGGTGTAACAGGCCGGGACAGCATTTTCACCGCTAGGGGAATGGACTGAAGGTTGAAATCCAATTACTACCATGCTACAATATGAAGTTTATGTCTAAAACAACGTGTATATTTTTTTACTGTCATTTATTTCATAAATAAAAATTATTTTGTTTCTCAATACTTATTTGTTTTTGTTGTTCTTATCTAAGAAAAATACAGTAAAATATAAATTTACTCCCCTTCATCAATTTGCAGGAATTATTATACTATAAATAAATGCAAATTTCAAAAGAAAAATATTTAAAATGTACTGTATAATTAATGTAAAGTATACAGTTCAAAGTTCGAAGATATTAAATATCACTCCTGTCATTTAAAATAATAATAATAATTAGAATGATACCATACAAATATTAAGCTATCTTCATCTTTACATATTTAAACTAAGCGCAATTAATTTAAAAAACAAATAGAACTCCTTTTTGTAAGTTATTAATATGGTACATAATTTTTTTTAATAATTCACATTACTGATTAAAAACTAACTGAATGAATGAAAAGGCATTTATTTATTTAACATTGGGCAATTTTATCATAACTGACGTAACATTTGATCATGGAATTTTGTTTTCAAATATATGTAAAAAATTTACTAATAAAGCTAGAACAATTTTTTACAATTTAAAATATTTCTTACTAAGGTCTTAATTCCCAAATACCTGTAGATTATTTCAATCTCTCTTTGAGTCCCAAAAATGTCAATTCGAAATTCTGTAACTGACGTAACATAAAATATACAAAAAAAAAAATTCTGCCTTCACTAAAGTGTAAAAATTATCAAAAATATCCAGTTAAAAAAAGTCATTTAATGTTCTCAACAACACTAAGTAATGCCAAATTATAACAGTAACTTGTTTAATTAATTTCTGAATAATAAAAATGAAAAAAATGGCATTTACACGTGTAACTGACGTAACTTTTATTGTGTAACTGACGTAACATTATGACTTTACAAAGACAATAATGGTACTTAACGTAGTTTGTAAGCAGTAATTTATAATGCCATAACATATTACATTAAACATATTACAAATTTAATTCCCCCCCCCCCCTCCAAAAAAAAATGATGATTTTCTGTGGAACTGCCCTATTTGTATAATGAAACTCAAACAAAAACTTAAATCTTTGCTTTTCAATAAATTTGAAATTAAATCTCATGGTAATTATTATACTTTTATTTTTTATTTGCGTGAATATTTGATGTCTATCAAACTATATTACAAATAATAGGTTATAGAGTTAATCAGTTACATAAAATTAATTCTTGGGATGTTTATTTGTTTTTTGTTTTTTTCTCAATTTAGAGAGTAAAATTGTATACAACTACATTTTATCATTATTAGTAAGTTGTTATTATAAAAAAAATTTTTCACAGGAATTCTAAATAAACAACTAAATGAATAAAAAGTTATTGGGTATTCTAGATATATTTATTGTATAAAACAGTTGTAATAGGAGCGTCTTTAAATCTTTGCTTAAAAATAAATGAAATACAATATTATTTCAAATTTTTTTTAAATATTATAAATTTACAGACATGCTTAAAGTGTAAAGTTATACCTTGGTTTCTTTTTTCAAAGAGTAAATAATTTATATTACAAATACAATTGGTTTCTATCATTATTAATAATAAAATAAAATTTCACAGGAATTCTAAAAAAACAACTAAATGAATGAAAAGTTATTTCGTATTCTAGATATATTTATTGTATAAAACAGATGTAACAGGAGCGTCTTTAAATCCTTCCTTAAATCTTAAATATTTCCTTAAAAATAGATGAAATACAATATTATTTCAATTTTTTAATAAAATCTTATAAATTTACAGACATGCTTAATGTATAAAGTTATACCTTGATTTCTCTTTTCAAAGAGTAAATAATTTATATTACAAATACAATTGGTTTCTATCATTATTAATAATAAAATAAAATTTCGCATGAATTCTAAAGAAAAAAAAAATCTAAATGAATGAAAAGATATTGTGTATTCTAAACATAGTTATTGCATAAAACAGCTCTAACAAAAAATTTTGGAAAATCTTTGCTTTTCAATTGATGAAATACAGTATTATTTAATTTAAAGAAAAAAAATTGCAAATCTACTAACATGTTTACTATGTAAAATTATATCTTGAGTTCTTTTTTTCTCGGTTTAGAGAGTAAATAATTTAAATTGCGAATACAATCGACTTTTATCAATATTAATAATAAAATAAAGTCACTTAAATGAATTAAAAAATATTATATTTATTGCGTAAAACACCTCTAACAAAAACATTTAGCAAATTTTTAAATAAATAAGGAAGTATTATGTTACTGCTGTAATTTCTGCCATTTACATTTTTTTTTTATTAATAAAATTTGTTCTAAAATAAATGTTATTTAATCATTAATTTCACATTAGAATTTTCATCGAAAAATAGTTTAGATATTTATCTATTTTGTTTTCATGAGATTCAGGGATTTAATAATTTTTAAATGCTAATTAAAGTATTTTATAATTCACTCCAAAACAATTCAAGATATTAGTTAAAATAACATAAAAATAATAAATTATTTGTTTACCTGTAAAGACAGTAGCATTTCGTACTGTAGCATTTTATTCAAACGACTGGGACAGATTGGGAAGATAGTTGATAAAACTCATCTGATATTTCAGTTATTGCCTTTGATATTAGATAATCCATAGTTTGTTGTAACTTTATCACAACAATCAGCTTTTAAATCTTCTAAACAATTTTTAAATCCATTTTGTGCATTAATTTGAATCTTACGAAGAAAACGCGTGTAATGTAGAACTACGTGCTAACACAGCAACAATACACAACACAAGCCAAATTTACGCAGGAAAAAATCGGAGCGGGGTGATGAAGATTTCAAATCTCTTCCCTCCTTTGATCACGTAACTTTCCCCAGAGTGACCAGTTGTCCAAGCTCGATATTATCAAGGAAGCCCTGATCTTAAGTGCCACTCAAGCAGTCATTGAAGACTGCTAGATTACAGGATAGCACAAAAAATTTCAAAATATCTAGTCACTTCTATCATAGACGACCCTTTAAACCATCATTTTGCCGTTTTTAAAGCATAATTTGAAAACTATTTGGAAGAAAAATGGGAAATTTTGGATTTCCACAAAGCAGGACTTAATAAATCTAAATCTATCAAAAAAATTGTAGGTTGCAATTCATAAATTTTTCAAATATTAATTTCATAATTTATATCATAAAATTTTAAAAATTGCAAATTCAATGTATTTATGTTTGGGTATTTTAGTATTATTACTACATAAAAAATTAGCACATTAGGAGTATAATTTGAGGAGATATTAATAAAAATATGAAAATGTAATTTAACATTAGAAGCACTAAATTTTGAATGTATATAATTCAAAAACTTATTATTCAAATGACTTGAAATTTGGTGTCTAGGCATAGTTTGGACCGAAGATTTGAAATATCTTCTTAAAATTGGGTATTGCCATTGAAAAAAATGAAGTTTGGGTTCGTTTTAATATGTAGGTGGCCCCCTAAACAAATTTTATATACATCATTTAAACGTAGACTTTATTTCCAGTCGTTCGGTATCAGTAATTTTCTTCTACGATAATTTGTTGAGGAGTTAGTAGGGGTGTTTACTTTTTGTTTTCCACGACGGTCCATTTGTAATGGCTGATTATAGAATGAATCCATTTGGAGTTAAATAATAAATAAATAATATTTTTAAAAAGTCTCAGAAGTTTTAAATCGATCATTTAATCAATCGCCATAGTTTTGGAGCTAACAAAGAAAAAAAAATGCATTATCTTAGCTTACCTGTAAAAGTACTTTTTTTGCAAAGTTTCATACGCTGGGGAGAAGGAAGACGAGCAATGAAACAACTCATGCGTAAAGCGGAAGCATACTGCTTTCTTTGAAAAGGAAGACGGGAGTAAACGCATATCTTGTGCAAACATTTTTCCCTTTCAGTAAAAAAAATTTCACTGTTTACTCTACATTATTTTTCAGACAATGAGAGATTTTTCATGCCTTTAATTTTGAAAAAGTTACATTTTGGGAAATCAAATCAGAAAAAACATGCAGTTTTTTTTTTTTACGTTAAAAGCACGTATTTCATGTTTTCATGTTTCATTCGTACTTACACGATTTTAGTAATTTTTGAATATTTTTATTCACTATATTAATCACTGAGCCAGAACATATCTCGAGTTCAGGCTAAAAGTAAAAATTTTATTTATTCACTAACTGGGAAAAAAGGGAACTTGCTATTTGAGGAACAAGGATGTATTCTAAATTTCTTAAATTACTTTCCAATCCTTTTAAAATCAGTGTAAAAGGGAATTGAATTGTTATGGATATAAAGGTCAATATCTGAAAATTGGACAATTTGCGTCCACTGGCAATAATATTTCACCAATTAAACTAATACCAAAAACTGAAAAATGTAATATATTGAACATTTGTTATAACAATTACCAATGATAAATGGATACATAATGTTGTATAAATAATTATTTTTAAGCTTTAAACAAACAAAATCTTTCATTCAGTCCAATGTCCAATATTAACTGTATGCTGCAAAAATTTCTATCAATATTATTAACTTTTGCTATTATATATTTATACCTATATATATATACACAGTATGGAAAAATATAATTCTCCTTTATTAGTACAGATTGTATAGTAAAATATTGTAGTAAGTATATTTGTGCCTGAGATTGACCATCATCTCAGTCTCTCTAAACACACATTTAGGTTAACAGATGCTAGGTGGCGCGGGCAGAATTATTTCCCTTGCAACAACAATTAAAGTTCAACTAGCCACCATGGATGAAGGCAAGTTGTTCTTCTCTTTGTTTCATATTTAGAAATATTTAGTTTTGGTTCTGAATAGCGATGGGTATTTTTTTACATCATCATTCATGTTCCCATATTTAAGTTTTTATTTATAAAAAAAAAAGCTTATTGCAACTTTATTTATGTAACATACAAATATCACATGGCATATTTAATAATTTACATGTGTGCAAAATGATTCAACAAAATGGCTGTGCAGCTGTTCAACTCAGTCCCCATTATCTCAGTCCCAATTATTAGATACTGATTATGATGTTAACAGACACGTCCTTCCATAAAAGTTTATCCCACGCATAAAATATACATCCTTAATCTCAAAACACTACAGCATTTAAATGACAAAACATGTACCATAGTAAATAATTGTTTGTGATAGTTGGTACATTAATTTTGAAAAATAAAAATTTTGGAAGGAAGTTGTTCGGTTTTCAGCTATTGACCCATAAGTAGAAATATTATATTTGATTCAGCAATCTTTGCACGGCCAATGTTAGTAACCATAAAGAAGCAATAGAATATCCCTTGTCTATCATCGTTTCTGTTTTTTGTCCTTTTCCAAAATTACTGGAAAATAGAACTCACTTCTTTCTATCATAGTTGCACAATGATATTTTAAAAGAATAAGAATTGTGACTTTTACAGATTTCTGCCAGTGATTGGGTATGAAAAAAAAAATTAACAAATTTTCAGGGATGTGAATATAACGAAATATTGGCATGAGGTTATATTTAGGATTAATATTTATTTACTCTGTAAGAATTAATTTGTTTCTAAATAAGAAAATTAATCTTGAAATGATTTTGAAATATTATTAACAAATTTCTACTGCGTTCATTAAGTATCGGGTTCTGGCTCTGATAATACAAAAATATTCGGGATCGGGATAAGGAAAAGAGCCCGACAGCTGTAAACAAAATAGTTTCAGCTGGATGAATTCTTACAGTAGTTTATGACTTTTCTAAATACGCCTTATCTTTTTTATTGAAATGATCTTCTTGCTTTTGTTATAATGTGTCATATGACTTTATATTGCTGTTTCTTCATTAAATCTGCTGTTAATTAATAACATCTATGAAATCTTTTACTCTATGCATGGTTTCGACTCTTATCCTTGTCAAATAGCTAATTCCTAAACCATTAAATTTAAACATAAGGGTGGATCAAATGAAAACGGAACAGTGATTATAATTTGGTTTATTTTAATATGAGTTTGTTACTATAAGTTTCTTATTATAGGGTGTGCATAGAATTTATTGTTTATTTACAGCACCCATACTCAATCTTTTTTTTTTTTTTATCGCGGACCGATAACATACGTTTACGACATTATGCGGACCGCAACATACTTTAAAAAGTCCTTCCGGCCAGTGCCGGGAGGAAGAGGTAGCTTTCATATTCCTTATTTTAAAAAGCCAACTTATATTATTCAAACACACGAAGCTCAATTTAGTGGAAACCGAATGTAGGAGATTCAATACTAATTTTTATCAATACTAAATCATTATGAATGAGAATTTCGCGAAATTAGTCAGCTTTATCCAAGCTGCTTTTATTTAAAGTAACTTATATTTGGCTACCAAATTCGGCGATTTCTTAAAGTGCCTGCCATTTTAAGACAACATGGTGGATGAGGCTAACCAGTGAACTTGGTCGAGACCTTAGTAATTGCTGTGCACATGCTCACTCACATCGGAATCGGTTGATATATACGAGTGCTGTCGCAGGCAAAAAATCAGATTTTTCAAAATGTCACCCACGTTAGAAATTGAAACTGCTATATCTAAGCCATTTTTTAAGATAAAGACAAACAAAAAATGCTCCTGAATCCTTATATCAAGGTCAAATACTTAAGAAAGAAATCTTTTTCAATTTCTAATATTTTTGCACCTCACTTTAAATATATATATTTTTTAATTTAATGGCCGCCATTTTGAAACAAGATGGCTGATGAAGCTGGCCAGCGAACTTGGTCGAGATATTGATGTATACTATCCACATGCCTTCTTCCATCGAAATAGGCGAATACGTGTGGTATCGCGAGACAAATACAAGATCGTTTCAAAGTGTTAGCCATGATAGAAATTCAAAGTGCTATAATTCAACCACTTTTTAAGATATAAACAAAAGAACAAATTTTCAGAAACAAAAACTGCTCCAGAATCTTTGTATCAAGGCCAAACACATAAAAAAAATCTTTTTCATTTTCCAATTTTTTAATACCTCATTTTAAATTTTAAATTACATTTTTTTTTAAATGGCAACCCTTTTGAAACAAGATGGCGAATGAAGCTGGCCAACGAACTCGGTCGAGACATTGGTATGTACTATGTACAGACCAAGTTACATTCAAATGGGTTCATAAATACGCCTGTTATCGCGTGACAAAAATCAGGTCGTTTTAAAATGTCAGCCACAATAGAAATTCAAAATGTTATAACTCAGCCATTTTTTTAGATATAGACGAAACAAAACCTGTTCCGGAATCTTTGTATTAAGGTCAAGCACATACGAAAAAACTCTTTTTCATTTTCCAATTTTTTGGTATCTCATTTTAAATTTAATTTTTTTTTTAAATGGCCGCCATTTTTAAGCAAGATGGCGGATGAAGCTGGGCAGCGAACTCGGTTGAGTTATTTGTATGTACTATGTACACACCAAGGTACATCCAAATCGGTTCATAAATACGTCTGTTATCACGTGGCAAAAATCAGGGCGTTTCAAAATGTCAGCCACACTAGAAATTCAAAATGCTATAACTCAGCCATTTTTTAAGGTATAGACGAAACAAAAACTGCTCCCGAATCTTTTTATCGAGGTCAAACAAATAAGAAAAAAATATTTTTTCAATTTTCAATTTTTTGGTACCACATTTCAAATTTAAATTTTTCTTAAAATTTGAAGTGGCCGCCATTTTTAAACAAAATGGCGGATGAAGCTGGCCAACGAACTCGGTCGAGACATTGGTCTGCACTATGTATAAACGAAGTTACATCCAAATCGGTTCATAAATACGCCTTTTATCGCGTGACAAAATTCAGGACGTTTCAAAATGTCAGCTTCGCTAGAAATTCAAAATGCTATAACTCAGCAATTTTTTCAGATATAGACGAAACAAAAACTGCTACGGAGTCTTTGTATAAAGGTCAAATACATAAGAAAAAAATATTTTTCCATTTTCAATTTTTTGGAACCACACTTCAAATTTTATTTTTTTAACAATTTTAAATGGCCGCCATTTTGAAACAATATGGCGGATGAAGCTGGCCAACGAACTCGGTCGAGACATTGGTATGTACTATGTACACACCGAATTACATCCAAATCGGTTCATAAATACGAGAGTTACAGTGTGACATAGGTCATATATATATATATATATATATTGATATATATATATATATATATATATATATATATATATATATATATATATCAATTTTGAACGGAGGGTGGTTTCGGGGTCTGGGGGTCATGATCGATGAAAATATACCAAAATTTTTTTTAATCGCTTTCCTCCGAACGGCTGCAATAGGTAGCTTTTTGTAAAGAAAGCTACCTAAAAGGTTAATTAAATAGTAAGATAACAAAAGTAGGATAATAAAGAAATATAAAAAAGCTAATATTATCAGTAAGTTTTAACATTAGTCGTGGAAGAAATGTTTAAAAAAAGTCTAACACCGCTATCGGCAAACAATAAATTTTATCGTAAATTTCTATTGAAAATTTTACAGGAATGTACCGGCGTTTTTTTTCTTTGGAAGTAGTAGTGTAAAAATTTTTAGGTGCCAGTTTATTCAGCAACAAATGTTTAACTTTAAAAAGTAGTATTAGATACATAATACGTATTAAATGTAATAATATAAAAATTCAAAATTTCCAAGTTAAAAAAAATAATCAGAGGATTTTCTTCAGTGCAAAAACTTTATTGTTAGAAATAAAAAACGCAAATTTAATTAATTTGAATAAAGACTAGTGTTGAGTATTAAGCAATGCATACGGCACTGTAGTACAAAAAGGACTATGTGTAAATAGAACTTTTGATCAAGGAAACGGCATTTAAGATGTTTTAGCATAATTTCAAATTGTAAATAACAGGATATATTTAACCCTCTCGCTGCGCAGCCCGAGATATGCTCGGCCATGCATTTTTCCGTCTAATTAATACTATTTGGTTATTCCCACCAGTTATTTATTTTTTTTTTTACTTTGTCTGATCTAATCAGGACATTTTCCCCGATTACGATAGTAAACAATTTCCGCTTTAAAGAACCGGTGATAAAAGATTAAAAATTATGTAAAAGACGCTCATCGCGAAGAATTACTTACGCAGCGAGAGGGTTAAACTTCTCATGAAAATGTATAAAACAGTGAAGGTCTAAATATTATTTATGCATATCTCAATAAATTTTATAAGCATGGCTTAATGATTATGTGACTCGGGCCGCACATAAAAGACCGCCGGGCCGCAGGTTGAGTATATGGCTGATTTACAGGGACACACAAAAGAATTTGGCTACAGAAGAAAATGAACTATAATTGAACTATTGAAACCTACGAACAATAATTGTTATAAGTGCGTTTTCAGTTGTGTTATGAGTTTTAAAATTTAACTATTATTTAAATATTACTTGATATTTATGAATTCTATAGATCCTATACAGGGCCTCACAAAATTTCTCAACAAGAGCCGTTTATTGGCGGAAATTCCTGAATGGAAATTTTCAACTGTGCTATGAGTTTTAATTGTACTAACTTATAGTATACTATGTAATATACAGGGTGTCCAGCGAATAAGACCCTGATTTCAAAATTAAATATATCAAAAACAAAGATCAATATAATTATGCGGTAAACGGTTTGTTTATAAGCTAAGCTGTAAAAATGTTATACAGAAGTTAAAAAAATTAGTTGCAAAAACCTCTAACATATGGCGCTGTAATCGCAATTCCTATACATTGTGTTTTTAAGTCGAGAGCACTAGCGTCTCATTCCTAGATGGCTTCCTATGGAAGATCGAAAATTGGGAAAGACCACTTTTTCGTTGCGGTGATGTGCGGAAGTGGAGACATCTGGTCACAGAATTATTGCATCAGCTTCAATTTTAGAAAATTTCAATTAATAGAATTTTCAATAAAAAGTTTAGCCATCATTATATAAGAACTTATTAAAATATTTTAATTGGGTAATGTGCAGAAGCGGAGCCATGTGTTGACAGAATTAAGATTTGTTTCAAATTTTGTTATAAGCTACTTCGGTGCGGATACCAGTATCTCTGTGGTATGTCTTTTCTCTCTTAATTGGTAGATCGCGGAATCGAATCCAAGTAGAGGAGGATTTGAAAAAAAAATTTTGAAATCTTTACTTTTTAATATTTATTTAAACTGTGAAAAACGTTTGAATAAAAAAAATCCAAAGTTTCTGTTTTTAAAATTTAATTAAGCTAAAAGAAAGCCCTTTTTTAAAAATCATTGAGCATTTATAATAATGATTCATAAATCATTTTTTTTTTAATTGTAGAGAATAGTTTGAATGAAAAAATACAAAGTTTCTATTTTTAAAAACTAAATTAAGTTAAAAAATAATTTTAACTTTAAAAACTCGTTTTCATTTTTTTTTTTTTTTTTATCATTGAGCACAGAAATACGGTGCAACTTCTAGCGATAGGATCCGAAGTGTTGGAAAGGAATGCAGCATTCAAAATACTTTTGCTTTGATGTTGATGATATGACTTATCATCAATTCCTTTAAAAAAAAAAAAAAAATATTGCATAATTTCTGTCTCTAAAACTTTGTTTACAAATAAAAGAAATATATGTGTTGTGCTAAAACCAAAGTATTATGCCGGGATTTAAAAATAAATTAAAAATGAAAAATTACTTTTTTATTTATAATAATTCAGGTATAAACAATAATACCAAAATATTATTCCGTGATTTAAAAATATAAAAAATAAATAAATAGTACAAAATTATTTTTCTAAATATATGCATTTTGATTTAAATATTTATATGGCATTAAAGATTGAATTTAATAAAATATTTAATATGTTCTTATTATGATTTCTAAACTTTTTATTGAAAATTCTATTAATTGAAATTTTCTAAAATTAATGCTGATGCAATAATTTTGTGACCAGATGTTTCCACTTCTGCACATCAACCCCAATGAAAAAACGGACTTTTCCGATATTCGTTTTTCCGTAGGGAGCCATCTAGGAATGACACACTAGTACTCTGGACTTCCAAGCAGTTTACAAGTATTGCTATTACAGCGCCATCTGTTAACGCTTTTTGCAACTAAATTTTGAAACTTCTGTATAACATTTTTACAGCTTAGCTAATAAACAAACCGTTTACCGCATAATTCTATTGATCTTTGTTTTTGAGATATTTAATTTTGAAATCAGGGTCGCTGGACACCCTGTACATACACATCCATAGATCATGTACAGGGCTGCACAAAAAAGTCGTATATTTTCTCATCTAGTCATGGTAGTAAAAATTTCGTTTTCAAATACGTTATAATTATCCGTTCTCCAAATTGTTCATTTAGATATCCTCTTTCACTCCTTAGTACAAAACTGTAAAGTTTTGTTATGTGTTGGAAAGTGTTTCCTAATCTATGCTGTGAGCATGATTTTTCTTTCTTATTTATAAATAACATGAGTAAATTTATAACCTCAGAAAACTTTTTTACTTTTCAAGTAAAAATTATATCGTTTACTCAACACTGTAAATAAAAACAAACTAAAAAACGTAGATTCTACTGGCAATCGAGACGCCAGTACTATTTCCGTATTTTAACGGAAAATTTCCCCCAGAAATTCCAGAAAAACGGAAAATTTTCTGTAATTTATGGGGGGAAAATTTCCGTAAAAATACGGATTTCTGGAATTTATGGGGGGGAAATTTCCTTTAAAATACGGAAATAGTATGTTAAATAGTTATTCTATTAATTCTGTTATTCCATTCATACTATTTCTTTCTCCCAGCAAATAAAATGTCGTCTCCAAAAAATAACGTTCTGTTGTACAGGTCAGTCGTAAAGCAAAGCAGATGTATCATTGTACGTAATAATCTCTACTGAGAATTTTTAGACATCTAAACATCGCACATTTTTTATTTTTGTACCGTCGTATTCGGAAGAAAAAAAATTACTTTTAAATGCAATTTGTTTGAAAACTGCATCTCCATTTATTTTTGAGATATTATTATTATTATTATTATTTATTTATTTATTTTTTTTTTATTTATTTTATTTTATTTTATTTTATTTGTAGTTTTTAGCGTTATTTGTTTAATTTTGGCAACTCAAGTACTCCATTTCTGTAGAAAGTAGAGGAAAAATAGTTGGAAAATAGCAATTATACCTTTTTGTTGCCATTTTCCCATAAAAACTGAAAAAAATTTACTTAAAATACGTGCTATTTTGAAAAAATATAAATGAATGATTTCTGACAAAACATGGAGCTATTATAGACTAAATTTAATTTTAAGTATCTTTATTAATATTACAAACAAATGAAGGCATATGAATCATTAGATAGCATTTTTTTTTGTCGAGTTTCTTGAATGTGTATTATTCAGCGATAGTGACTTCTTATGTGTACTTTACAGTAGATGTTGTTTAATACTGGATCGCAAATGAGGAATTCTTCAGTGGATGCGGATGCCGTCATTTTATAATAAAAGCGTATGTTTTAAGTCTTAAAACTGAAATATGTTTTGTACTATCTATCTATCTATCTATCTATCTATCTGCATATATATATATATATATATATATATATATATAATAAATTTGAAATCACAAATACATGAACAAATTGGTAAAGCCTCAAAGTTGAATTAGAAATGAACACAGGAAACCAGTATGCAAAATAAGAAACCACAACCACCCACAGAATCCCCAGAGGAGCCCGCGGGCCCATTCATAGAAGATGCGTTATTTCATCCAATGTTGTCGGCATTAAGCCGAAAATGACAAAATTATGCTCCTTATAATTCAAACATAACAGAAAATAGATAATAAAAATCCAAGAGATCCAAAAAAGACACACCCCACACAGGACACTAAAAACCAATAGAGCACAAGATCCAAATTGCATACAAGGAAGCAAAACTGCAGCATGTCCGGATGGAAAAACAGAGTTAGGACTATTTTAACATGTGGCCTACAGTTCAGTATCTGACTGAAACCCATAACTCTGCCGCCATCTGGTGTGAGAAATTAAAAAAAGTAAATTGGAACTGGAATATTAGCAATAATGTTTAGTGCTGCCATCTTTACCAAAAAAAAGGAATGAAATTGATTGAAGAAATAAAGAAATGACTAAGATTAACATTTAGTTAAAGTAGAATGAAAAAGTAGGAATAAACTTGATAAGTACTGAGTAAATACAAAATAAAATAAAGAATAGGAATAAATTAATAAAAAAGAAAATAAAGAATTATATCTCTCTATTCTAAAAAAAAAAAAAGTAACTACCGCTGTTACCGCCGCCGGTTTTGAATTTTTTGTGACCGGAGGTCTTTCTTCGTTAATATTAAGAAAAATAGTGCATACAAAACTATGGAAATCGGTACTATTATACAGAAATGTTTGATAAACACGCTGATGCAGACAGTTTTCAAATCGAAGAATTATTTTAAAGATATTTAATGCTAAAGTTGGACAAAATCGTTCCACTAAAAAAGTTTTATAGGAGCAAAAACTATTCATTGGAATTTAATCATTTTTAGATCATTTTATGCGTTTGAAGTTCCCGGTGTGCAGACTGTATTTCTTTTTTTAATTTGACTCATTTTTTGAGATTTTATTTCGATTTTAAATTCAAATTTTCAGCATTTCGAGAGTTATTTTTTACTTATTTTAGAAAATTGTACTAATTTAAACTGTTGTCAACTTTATAAACAGCGCAAACAATAATGTTTGCTTCAAATAAAAAAAAAATATTTATACGTGTAAATAAATTAAAAATTTATTTACACGTGACTATTATAAACAGAATAAAACATTTGGAATTAGAATTAAATAATTATGTACAAAAAGCAGGTACTTATTAAAAATTACGTCATAAAAACTATATTTACACTGAATTTTAAGAGAGAAAGGAAATTGTAGAATAATAAATTCATTAACATGCGTTAGAAGTCTTAAATAGGAGAAATTACGTCACATTACAGTTATTACATAAAATGAACACAAAATAATATTGCAAAACAGTTTAAATTTAGAAATTGCGCTAGACATTTATTTGATATTTTGAGAGAATACTTTTCAACTATTTTTGTTAGGAAAGCGCAAATAATATTTAATTTCTAACAAAAGTATTTTCTCGTGAATATTAAAAAGAGAAAGAATAATTTGATAAAAATTACTTCAGATTAAAAACGATTAATTTAAAATGTCTTATTTAAAAGAACTTTCTTTTCGCTTTGTTAAAAAATACCAGGAGACAAAGTTTATGTTTACTTAATTCATTTTATATTAGCTTATTTTGAAATGTTTAACTTATTTTACTTAACTAAAGACGACAACAGCGATTGTATCTTTGGTACTACTTTGTTATCCCGTCGACCAAAAATCTATCATTCGCCAAACTATAAGATTAAATGCCAATAATGGTTGCAGGCCTTTATTATCGCATGGGCAAATCGGGACTTTGCCCAGGGGCCCCGGACATCAAGTGGCCCTCAAATCCATACATTAATGTATAAAATATTTAGTACGTGATGCTGTCTTTTTTTCTTGACTAAATACTACAAATATCTTCTTCTTCTTCTTCTTCAAAAAAAAAAAAAAAGTTAAAAAAAATTATAATGCTTTAATGTCTATCTTAAGTATAACGACTAATTTCATGACTGAAATTCCTGTAGTTCCAAAAAACTTTCGCTCTGCAATACTGTTTGTTAATTTGGCGAAGGACCCGATCATTGAAAATTCACCAGTCGTAAGAGTAGAGTATAAAAATAGTCGCCTGTGGCAGCCCTGATCTCGAGACCTCGAAATTTGCCCGCTATTCGGGGGTGCCCACTATTCAGAGGTAAAAACATACGAACATATAAGTGTTGAGGATTAAAAGAGTTTTCTGTAAAAAGAAGTGTCTATTATTCGGAGCTTACAATTCTGGAGGTTTTGCTGTAATTTGTAAGTAGGAATTTTATTTTTTATATGTCGCCTTTTTTAGAATATTTCTCATGTTTTTAAGCTCACCGCACTTTTTTTCATAGATTTTATTTTATTTATTTATGATATCTTAAAGTTAGATATAAAAATGTCAAAAAAAGTAAAACAAAGTGAAAAAACTATTTTCTAAACTTTTCCTAAGGATATATATTTTTTTAATCTTAACCAACTTGTAAATTTACTGTTTTGCATTGTTTTCATCGCTAATAAAAAAAATCCTCACAAGAAACAAAACAATTTAATCGTAAAATACATGCTTATTTTGCTGGTGGGGACCACCAAAGAGAAAACAGAAATAAATTTGCAAGTTCAAATATCTTTTTTTTTACATCACTTTATTATTTGAAAGGTGAAGACATGTAAATGTAATAAATTCTTTTAGAAAAATTCAGGAAATAGAAGTTGATCTTTTTTTTAAAAAAAGAAAAAAACTTTCAAAAGATGATTCTTTTTTAATCGATCAGTACAAGTACAAAGTATATTCATTTACAAAGTATATTTATTTTTATAGCAGTTTTTTGAAATTTTCAAGGTGGGGTATTTTTGTACTTTTATTTTTGAAAAAATTGCCAAATCAGAAAATTTAATTCCTGAATATTTTTATTCACCGTATCAAAATTGTTTTTAATTGAAATCTTTCATTTTTCTGGTTTCTTTCAAACAAAAGTAATTTTTAATTGAATGTATATTTTCTTTAATCTTCTTTTCTACATTTGGTACAAATACAGTGTAAGGAAAGTATTGTAATGATGATGAAAACCCTATTATGGAAATATTGGTATATTTTTACAGTTTGGGGTTCCCTGAATCCGTTTTAATTATTTTTAGATCTATTCTTTATGTATGGTGTATGTATGCGCGTATATTAAAACTTCCTCACGTTTTTACGTCCCCAGAACTTGTTATTGTTGGTTTTTCTATGATGTCGGCAGGTATGTATGTGTCTAACAAGGAAAGTCTCCATAAACGCATACTCAGAGAAAATTGAAAAAAAATTCAGAACGTTCTTCCCAGGAGGATATATATTGTTGTAAAAAACTTCAGGCAGCGATAGAGCGTCCGTAAAAAAGCAATAAAAATATCGCTTTCTTGGCCATTTATTGCTGGTTGGCCACACAATGAAATTTTCTTTTAAATACGCTTTTTCGATAAATATACTCGTTAAGGAAAAACTTTTTCTACTCTTCATATTGAACTAGTTAAGTAAGTTTTACTTTTAAAAATACACTTTTATAATTATGGATGAGTCATACATTTATATGTACACTAGGGGGCTCTGCCCCCTGGAAGCTACGCTCGCCAACCCCCCGTTCAGACACCGCAGAATCTAAAATCACGCTAATCTGATCGGTTTTAAAAAATATTAGAAAAGATTAAATTATATCGAAAAAAGTTGTGCAGATCTCCCTGTAAACGGGTTTCCAATTCCCTTTAATTGCAAAAATTTAAGGCCGACTCAGTTGCTGTTAAGACATCCAATGGTTGTTTTCGTGTTTGATTAAAGAGGATCAGTTAAACATTTGAAAAGAAACTAAAATAAAATGAATTAAGTGTACAGAGTCTTTGTCTCCTGGTATTTTAAAACAATTTCTATAACAATAGTCTAAGTCATGTGACTATCATCAACAGTTCCGGGCGGACCACTTCGATTTTTATATTCCAGGAGCCATTTTGGTACTTTAATGTTAGCCAGGCACAGGTGATAAGTCGCCAAATATTATTCTACCGCCATCATTTCATCTATATTATAATAGTCCAAGTCATGTAACTGCCATAAATAAACACGGTCTGATTCCTTCGCTTTTCATATGAAAGTTGGGCACAGATATCCTATCCGGCCCCATATTGGCGCGATTTTTTCCGACGCCAATTTGGAGAAAACATCAACAGCATAAACAACAACATCCGGCTTAGCATATCAAGCAAAATAACGATACTTTGGCGCCAGTTAAGTACCCGTTGCGTATATGACATTGGTGTCATAAAAAAAATCGCGCCAATATGGGGCCGTATATGACATCTATGCCGAAAGCTTTCCATTTTGATTAAAAAATCAAATTTTCTTTTTCGAATAAAACTACATAAAAGTTGCCATGGCCGCAAAGAATTCTTGGTACTGTTACACTAGCCGGGTGCGAATCTCGCCAATAGCTTTTTTTCAACTCGCCACTTAGCATTTTTTTTTTTTTCGAGTGGTAAATTAAAACATTGCTTTGAAGTTGAAATTAAATGTCATGGTTTGTTGCATTATTTAATATTTGGCCAGATATCATATACGCATCGAGTTTGTGGGGATTTTTTTTTACGAAAATTTGGCGAAAACCTCGTTTTCGAATACCAGTTACATATGTATTTTTGGTACTACGTAGTTATCCCTTCGATCAAAAATCTATCACCAAACTATAAGATTAAATGCCAATAATGATTGATCGTAAATGTCACGTTCACTTGACTTTAAGCAAGTTACATGTGCTTACGTCATCAAGTGATTTTTATTTCGACGTTTTATTTGTATATTTATTAATGTTATACTATTTTAGTTGTTCTTTCGTTATTTAAAATAAAAATTATGTCAATTTGCATAATTTGAAGATTGGTTTGGCGATTTATATAATTTGGTAAAATTGGCTGAAGGAAAAACTAAGTAGTACCGTATTTTATTTTTTTTTCTATTATTTTTAAAAGAAAAGAACCAAAAAAATAGTTAATAATTATAGAACAAAACAATTTATATAATTTTAAAAAAGAAAATAAAAGTAAATAAACATTTATTATTAAATAAGCAACAATAGCCGAGTTACCATGTCAATCAAAATAATGCCATTTTGGCGCTAATTAGGTACTCCGGTGCGTATATGACATCTGTGCCTAATATTTTTCTTTTCGTTTTGTTTAAAAAAAATGAAGTAAAAGCCATAAATTTTAAATGTTTCAGTTTTAAATGAAAGTTTTTTATTTTAAATAAAATGAATAAAAGGATTATATTTTAAATGAAATTAATGAAATACGAAAAAAAAAATGCGACAGGAAAAATGTTTGGCGATTTATCACCTGCGTCCCGCTAACATAAAAATACCGAGTTCTTGATTTCTTTATCAGAATCTTTCGATTTGGCGAAAGATTGTTCAAGTAAATTGAATTATGAATAAAAATAACATGATACATTTCTTAGCATACGTTTAAGGGAGGCCAAACTGGTCGCCAAATTAGTTTAAAATAATAACCTTTTCTAAAGTATGAAAATCTGTTATGATTAAAATTTGAGTTGCCATCATTAGAGAAAAGTATTTAAAATTAGAAAAAAAAATTAATATCTCGAAAACTAGGTCGAATTTAAAAATTCCAATACCAGTTTTGAAATCTTCAGGTCAATACGGATTTTTGGTGTTAATTTCATCGCAAAGTATTCCATATTTTAGGAGAAATCGCCGTGAAACATAATCAGTTGTTTAATCAGTCGTTTCATAATATCCGTTTCATAAATTCGTTTCATTAGGATTTTATATATATGGGGTAGATATAATGAAATTTCACGATCGTTTAAGAACGATTTAGAGAAAAATTAGAATTGATTAAAATTGATTCAAACTCAAAATTACGATCCAATTCTCAGCACTGTCCATTTGACTTCGATATTGTTAGTGTCGGAAACAACAGGAGAATCGTAGTATTGTTGCCATGAAAAGAACGACTTATTCAATATCGAAATGTATAAGGAGAGCTTTCTTAATAAGGGCAGTTACTTTTAAAATACATTTAATATTTATACAGACAGTGAAACCGTGTAAAATTAAATAACCTCGGCAACACGCAAATTGTATATATTATATACGCTTGTGAGAAAAATAATAAACTGTTTCATTGTTTAAGGTAAATTGATTAAGTACTACGCATTTAAACACTCATTTAATTAGTAATTTCGAAATGCATTAAAATTGGCATTTAGCTACGAAAGGGGTTGCTCACCAAATCGCATGGAGTGAAGAAACAACCTATCTATAAAGCGCGACTAGTGGGCTTTATTCATGAAAAGACGGGATAAATATTATTTCTAACTGTGGAACATTCCCAACTGTCAGTCTTGGATTTTGACGGGTGGGGTATCGATCGAAATATCTTATCATGAAGATCAATAAATGTATAGGAACTATAATCCCAAACCCAATAGTGAAAAAAATATTCGCAGTGAAAAATATAAACTACTAGTAAAGATAAATTATCCCTATTATTAGAGAAGACATGCCACTTGGCATACAACCAGTTCTCTTCATCTACTTTCAATGCAATGCGTCAGTATGTTTTGCAGAAGGGTTTAATGTTAAACAAAAATCCAGTCTTCCTATCAGTAAAACATGTATGCTTCTTTCTTACTATACAAACCTGCGCTGACTGTCAAACAATAATGCATTTCATCGTCTGTGTCTAGTGTTGGAAACATTTATCTGTTCAATACTTATATGAAGAAAAACACTATCATCATTAATATTAAGACTAAATTCCTGCCTTTGATAGTTTTTGAAGCAATCTCATGCTGTTTTCCTCTTCTTCCGAAACAGGAAAGGACCCATATCTCGTGAACCATTGGATTCCGGAGTATAGTACTATATACATTTCTTGATCCTCGTAACAAAAACTTTCGAACGATACTACTCTCGTCAAAATCCCGAACTAACAGCTATTTCCTAGTAAGTGAAAACTTTTTCTCTTTCAAAAAACATTGCACCGTTTAATCTAGATTATTTTTAAGCACTAGTATTTTTTTATGCTTTTAATTTTGCAAAATTTTTGATATAACATATTGCATTCATTATATTTTTACTGTTGGTAAAATTAAAATTGTAGTTTTAAAAAACTGACAAATCTCTCAGCAACCCACCGAAATATTACCTGAGAACTATAGTTCAGGAACTTTTGCATTATATTCTTAACCCACCAGCAAAAATATTTACTTTGTCTAGTGCCAAACGCAGATGAGAAAGCACACGATATGAATGAAGAAACAGCTGATGTATAAAGCGGGACTTGTGAATTTTATTCCTGAAAAGGCGGGAGAAATATTCTTATCTGCAAATGAAAACTTTTTCACTTTCGGCCAAACATTGCAGCGTTTAATCTAGATTATTTTTAAGCGCTAGTATCTTTTTATGCTTTTAATTTTGTAAATTTTTTTTAAATAATGTATTGCGCCCATTATATTTTTACTGTAGGTAAAATTAATATTGTAGTTTTAAAGAACTGACAGATCTCTCTGCGACCCGCCAAAATATCGTCCGCGAACCATAGTTTAGGAACAGTTGTATTATAATTATATTCTTAACCCACCTGTAAAGGTAGTACTTACTTTGCCTAGGGACAAACTCAGATGAGAAAACACCCGATATGAAGGAAGAAACAACCGATTTATTAAGCGGGACTTGTGGACTTTATTCGTGAAAAGACCAGAGAAATATTCTTTTCTCTGAGTGAAAACTTTTTCACTTTTAGCAAAACATTGCACCGTTTAATCTACAGTAAATACTCGTGTATAAGTCGAAGGATTTTAGATAAAATTTTGAAGTTGAAAACGGGGGGTATACACGAGGTAGTAAAAAAAAAAAAAAAATCGCAGATAATCGCCGAATGGGGAAGTCTTTTAAGTAATCACATGAAAGATAAAAGCGGACAATGGTCATTTCCCTGTGATTGAGAAAAAAAGCTCAGCAATAATGTCCCTGTAATTGTTCTGCATCCATTTTCTCTTGGGACAGAATTCCCCTCATTACAGGGGCATTCCTTTCAGCATTTTAATCCTCTTTTTAAAAAGAGTTCAACTTAAGAATGCTTCTAGATTTATCTCATAAAAGTCATCAGTACAAAGAAATACTATATTTTAACAGTCAAAGAAGTTATTTACGCTTGTAAATAAGGCTTGAACAGATTTTTTTTTCTTTTTAAGTATCATTGAATTGATGTGAATAGTTTTCAAAATAATTTAAGCTTCTTGGGTTTTATATTATACAGTTTCAAAACGCTGAATTAAAAAAAGTCTGATTAGAAACGTAAAAAAAGTTTACCAATTTAATGAAAATTTATTAATTTTTTTAACCTCGATTACAAATCCTTTTTCAAAATACTGCCAGAAATGTGGTTCGACTTATTCACGAAAATTCATTTTTTTTTTTTTCAAAATTTTGCTTAAGAATTGGGGGTTTCGACTTATACACGAGTATATAACGGTAGATTATTTTTAAGCGCTAGCATTTTTTTATGCTTTTAATTTTGTAAAATTTTTGATATAGCATATTGCGTTCATTATATTTTTACTGTAGGTAAATTAATATTGTAGTTTTAAAGAAATGATAGATCTCTTTGCGACCCACTAAAATATCGCCCGCGAACCATAGTTCAGGAACTGTTGTATTATATTCTTAATTCACCTGTGAAAGTACTTACACTGTTAAAAATTTGCAGCATACTGGCAGGTCATTTGACCGTTTTTTCCGAAAACGGTTACGCAACCGTACTTTTAACACTATTCTGACGATATCATTGGCCATTTTATGGTCTGAATATAGTTAAATTATGGTTATGAAACCGTTTTTTCAAAAAACTGTCGAATGACTTGCCAGAATGCTGCAAAACTTTTAACAGTGTAGTGACAAACGCAGATGAGAAGCACGCGACATGAATGGAAAAATAACCGATGTATAAAGCGGGACGTGAATTTTATTCGTGAAAAGGCAGGAGAAATATTCTTATCTGTAAATGAAAAATTTTTCATTTTCGGCTAAACATTGCAGTGTTTAATCTAGATTTTTACTTAAACGCAGTTTTTTGTTTGTGTGTGTGAAATTTTTGATGTAACATATTGCGTTTCTTATATTTTTACTATATGTAAAATTAAATAACTGACAGATCTCTCTGCGACCCACCGAATTATCGGGAACCTTTGTATTATATTCTTAACCCACTGTAAAAGTACTTATTTTGCCTAGTGCCAAACGCAAATGAGAAAGCACGCGACATGAACGACGAAGAAACAGTCGATTTATAAAGGAAGATTTGTAGATCTTATTCATGAAAAGATGGTAGAAATAGTCTTGTCTCTAAGTGATAACTTTTTCACTTTTACTAAAACATTGCACCGTTTAATCTAGTTTTTTTTTTTTTTTTTTTTTTTTTTTTAAGCACTAGTATAATACCTTTTTTATGCTTTTAATTTTGTAAAATTTTTGATATAACATATTGCGTTCCTTATATTTTTACTGTATGTAAAATTAAATAACTGACAGATCTCTCTGCTACACACCGAAATATCGGGAATCGTTATATTATATTCTTAACCCACTGTAAAAGTACTTACTTTGCCTAGTGCCAAACGCAGATGAGATAACACACGACATGAACAAAGAAACAGTCGATTTAGAGACCTTATTCGTGAAAAAAAATGGGAGAAATATTCTTATCTCTAACAAGGGGACCACCAAACATGATGCGCACATTTTTTGATAACTTTTAAGTATGTTGTAGGGGTCACACCCCTAATTATTCCTGTGAAAGGTTTCCTTCAAATGGGCCTTAGTTTTTAAGAAATTGGGGGTCAAAGTTCAGCATACTTTTCAAATATCCATTTATTGCTGTCCTGAACACGTACTTGGTGGCGTCGAGGTAAAGCGCAAATACGCTGTATTGCAGACAGCGGGTTCGGACCCAGCTTGTACCTCCATTTTTTTTTTTTTTTTTTTTTTTCTTATATTAATGTTATGTGAATTAGGAATTAGGCAGCTTTGAAATTTTTGATATTTTCCTAATTAATTACATTTACATTTTCGCAATTTTAATGAAAATTTATGTTTTTTCTGCAATTTTTAAGCTAATATTTCTATAGACCAAAATTAATCTAATTTATGTCTAGAATTTTTGTTGAATTGTTTTTATTAAATTTATTGGTACTTTTCGGTTAGCCGGGCGCCAGTGTTATATATACATATATATATATACACATATATGTACACATACACACATATATATACACACATATGTATATATATATGTGTATATATATGTATATTCATGTATATTCATATATATGTATATATAGTATGCAACACTGGCGCCCGGCTACCCAAAAAGTACCAATTTATTATTATTTACATTTTTATAATTTAAGCGCTGATCTATAATAAATATATATGTATATTTTATTTACTTTATGGAATTTTATAATTTTTTCCATAATTTATACAAAATATGTTTCATGTCGAATAAACGTATTTACGATTAGATAATTTCAATACCATATTTACAAGAGTAATAAAAAGTAAAAGTAGTAACAATTATATGTAATTTTTTACCAGTTGTATAAATTTTTAATGCCCTCCAAATACCTTTATCTATAAAGTTCGAACTCAACACAATTTTTTTATTTGCACAAATAAAAAATGACAGATTAAATTTAAAATATTTTTTATTCAATTATAAATATTGCTGACGTCATTCTTAAATATTCAGCTGGAAATGCAATAATGAGAGATATTTATTCTATAAATAAAAAATATTTTAAAAAAATCGTCTGCTGTGATTTCGCAGCAATATCAGAAGAAATAAAATTTTCCTTTTATTGATCTCGTTCAGCTATTTAATGAGATTAAAAAATTAAGTATTTAAAGAATATATATTATGTTTGTGCGTTCTACCAATATTGTTAAAAAAATTCATGCAAAGAAACTGTTTTTATAGTCATTTTTTAATGCTATTTTATGTTTTGAATATTATTATGATATGTATCACCCGATTAATTGCATATTTACTAAATTAATAATGGCGATGTCAGTAATGATCAACATTTCATTAGTTAACATATTGCATTCGTTATATTTAGAACAAATGAAATATTGAAAGTATATATTATTTTGTTATTTTTTGCTAGTCAATTATTATATATATATATATAAAATGTAAGAAAAAAATATTATGCCTTATCTCATAACTGAGATAAATAACAAAATATACATAAATGTAAACAGCAATAGTAAGTTTTAAAAAGATGATATAGCTATGTATAAATTAGTTTAATAATATTAATTTTCTTAAAAAAAATCGAAAATGTAAATGTAATTTAATGGGAAAATATCAAAAAGTTCAAAGCTGCCTAGTTCCTAATTCAAATAAAATTAGTAACATATCAAAAATATAATTTAATTAAAAAAAAAAAAAAAAAAAAAAAGGCGGCACAAGCTGGGTCCGACCCCGCTATCTACGGTACGGCGTATTTGCGCGTTACCTCGACGCCACCGAGTACGCGCTCGAAGCAGCAATAAATAGGTATTTGAAAAGTATGCTGAACTTTGACCCCCAATTTCTTAAAAACTAAGGCCCATTTGAAGGAAACCTTTCACCGGAATAATTAGAGGTGTGACCCCTACAACATACTTAAAAATTATCAAAAACTGTGCGCATCATGTTTGGTGGTCCCCTTGTAAGTGAAAACTTTTTCACTTTCAGCAAAAAATTACACCGTTTAATCTAGATTATTTTTAAGCGCTAGTATTTTTTATGCTTTTAATTTTGTTAAATTTTTGATATAGCATATTGCGTTCATTATATTTTTGCTGTAGGTAAATTAATATTGTAGTTTTAAAGAACTGATAGATCTCTTTGCGAACCACCGAAATATCGCTTGCGAACCATAGTTCATGAACTGTTGTATTATATTCTTAATCCACCTGTAAAAGTACTTACTTTGCCTAGTGACAAACACAGATGAGAAGGCACGCAACGTGAATAAAGAAACAACCAATGTATAAAGCGGGACGTGGATTTTATTCGTAAAAAGGCAGGAGAAATATTCTTATCTCTAAGTGAAATAATTTTCGCTTCCGGCTAAACGTTGCAGTGTTTAAACTAATTATTATTTTTTTTTAAGCGCAGAATTTTGTGTGTGTGTATGTGAAATTTTTTATATAACATATTGCGTTCCTTATATTTTTACTATATGTAAAATTAAGTGACAGATCTCTCTGCGATCCACCGAAATATCGGGAACCGTTGTATTATATTCTTAACCCACTGTAAAAGTACTTACTTTGCCTAGTGCCAAACGCAGATGAGAAAGCACACGACATGAACGAAGAAACAGCCGATTTATAAAAAAAGTTTTATAGACCTTATTCGTAAAAAAAATGGGAGAAATATTCTTATCTCTATGTGAAAACTTTTTCACTTTTAGCAAAACATTGCACCGTTTAATCTAGACTATTTTTAAGCACTAGTATTTTTTATGCTTTTAATTTTGTACAATTTTTGATATAACATATTGCGTTCCTTATATTTTTACTATATGTAAAATTAAATGACAGATCTCTCTGCGATCCACCGAAATATCGGGAACCGTTGTATTATATTCTTAACCCACTGTAAAAGTACTTACTTTGCCTAGTGCCAAACGCAGATGAGAAAGCACACGACATGAACGAAGAAACAGCCGATTTATAAAAAAATATTTATAGACCTTATTCGTGAAAAAAATGGGAGAAATATTCTTATCTTTATGTGAAAACTTTTTCACTTTTAGCAAAACATTGCACCGTTTAATCTAGACTATTTTTAAGCACTAGTATTTTTTTATGCTTTTAATTTTGTACAATTTTTGATATAACATATTGCGTTCCTTATATTTTTACTATGTGTAAAATTAAATGACAGATCTCTCTGCGATCCACCGAAGTATCGGGAACCGTTGTATTATATTCTTAACCCACTGTAAAAGTACTTACTTTGCCTAGTGCCAAACGCAGATGAGAAAGCACACGACATGAACGAAGAAACAGCCGATTTATAAAAAAAGATTTATAGACCTTATTCGTGAAAAAAATGGGAGAAATATTCTTATCTCTATGTGAAAACTTTTGCACTTTTAGCAAAACATTGCACCGTTTAATCTAGACTATTTTTAAGCACTAGTATTTTTTATGCTTTTAATTTTGTACAATTTTGATATAATATATTGCGTTCATTATATTTTTACTGTAGGCAAAATTAATATTGTAGTTTTAAAGAACTAGCAGATCTCTCTGCGACCCTCCGAAATATCGCCTGTGAACCATGTTTTAGAAAACGTTGTATTATAATTATATTCTTAGCACACCTGTAAAAGTATTTATTTTGCACAGTGACAAACTCAGATGAGAAAGCACCCGGCATGAATGAAGAAACAATCTATATATATATTACGCTAACGTACGTGGCACAGAAATCGCGATTATTTGTTATTGTTTAATGGCAACGCCCGAGAAACGCATCTGATTGGTTATTGTGTAAGAGTCCTTGGCAGGATTTAGGGCGATCGGGTTTGTTGTTATTTACGTTTTGCGTTTTCTGTGGAATATCTTTCGCTGCAATTATGTAGCTTCAAAATATCATTTGAAATGCCCGTAAAAAATCTCGGTGAATGCTTGAAAGTGAAGAAGAAGCCGAATTAGAGTCGAATCGAAATAGATTCGAAATCCAAATAGAATTGTCGAGAACGCCGTTAAGCGATCGGCAAAATAGGCTTAATAACTGTAGCATGCACGAGTTGCTACTGAAATCCAAATTACTAATTTAAACGTTCCGGGGCATGCATAACTGTGGGTGAAACGTGCAATTTATGCAAAGCACTGTATTGGAAATGCGAATTAAACAGCAGCAAGAAGTTTACAAAATGTTGTCATGACGTAAAAAGTAATTTTGTACGGACCTGCGATACGAATTTCAGGTTCATTTAAGAATATTATTACGGGCCCCCTCAAAAGTAAGATACAATAAAACCTGCTTAGACGTAAACGAAAACGACCAGTGATAAATTCCGTTTTATGCAGGTCATTAAATTGAACAACGCATAATAGCATTTTTTTTTTTTTTGGGGGGGGGGGGGGAGAGCTGGAACTTTTTTTTTTTGTTTATTGCAGGATTCCGTTATAAACAGGCTTTATTCTATTAGAAAATAAATTTGCTGGATGGTACTTTTCTTAAAAATCTATATAGTAATATTTGCTTACAATTTTATTATTTCTTTTTCAGCATTACACTTTATGCTGTATTTGTAATTGCTTTTTGATATAAAGATTTTAAATAAAAAATTAAATTTTTGAAAATATAATTACATTTTAATTAAATTCATCAGTTAATTTAGAATAAAAAAGTTTAAAGTATGAGACATATAAAAATTAAAAATCTTAACCTTTGACTTTACACAACTTTTGAACTGAACAAGAGTCGGGCCCTGGTAATTTGCACCGTCCCCTCTGTACGGATCTGCGATAAAAAATTTCAGATTCATTTAAGAATATTATTATGGGCCCGGGCAACGCCGGGCGGGTCAGCTAGTTGATTTATAAAGCGGGACTTGTGGACTTTATTCGTGAAAAGGTGGAAGAAATATTCTTATCTGTAAATGGAAACTTTTTCACTTTCGGCAAAACATTGCAGCATTTAATCTAAATCATTTTTAAGAGCGGGTTTTTTTTATGCTTTCAATTTTGTAAAATTTATCAAATCAAAAAGCATACATTTTACTCTTTCCCTCTCTGTGTAGGCATGTGTATTGAAAAATGTATGTTTTTTTTTTTTATATACTAATCGCTTTATTAATGTATCAATGTTTCTGCTCGCTATATTAAGACATTGTCTACTTCTTAATTTAAATTCTAATCTTTGACATTTTTATTATTATTATTTCGAAGAAACGAAAGTAATATTCAACATGTTTTATATTTATTTCGAAAAAAAAATGTTTTTGCTTTTCGTAACTCTTATAAAAATCTGAACTGTATTTTTGTAACTAATTACACCTCATTTCTTAAATCCAAAAATAATGCACTGCTTGATCATCGATTATATTTCTTTTATTATCTGAGAATAAGGTTTTTTAATTTTTAAAACAACAAATTGAAGACACAGTATCAAAATGTTGTAATATAATTCTAGTTTTACAGATGGCTTTGCTGATTCTGAAATGTTATCCTGTTTATTTTTGTCGTAAAGTTTAACACAACAATCATACAAAATTTTCCCAAGTTATGAATAATGAATTATTTTAATGAAGATGTTGTTAATGACAGAACGTTGAAAATAATTTATTCTTCGGAATACCTTATCAAATGAGAGAAATGTGTATGCATTTTGCACTGAAAGCTCAAGTTCCTGTTTTTCTTGTTGTTGTTGTTTGTTTGTTTTTGTCCTGTTAATACGAAATAAAAAATTCATTATTTTACTTTATTTTATTTCATTTATTTATTTATTTTATTTTATTCGCTTCATTAAAAAAGCGTCAACCTATTATTTTAAATTCTGATTTTTGATTATATCTAGCAAGCAACAAAAAATCTTGAATAATCTTAATTAATAATCCTGCTTTTAATTAACAATATTGCAACTAAAAAGAATGGCTATGTGTATTTTTTATTAAGATTTTTTTTCTTTCAAAATTGCAGTTATATTATTAGAGGTTGCGAGAATTTATGGGCAAATAATATTTTAATGCGTTTTCCCTGACAATTCTCTGCCTGATTTTTCCAATAATTTTCTAGTTTTTTTTTTTTTTTTTTTTTTTTCAGTACGCGTTATAGACTAAAAGCAAATTTTCCTATCATTTAATATTATATGAATCCGTATAATATTTTTATAACAAACATGTAACAACGATAATTAATTTGCTGACTTCAGTTGTTTACATTCAAAACAAATATTAATATTTAATGAGTCTTTCTTCTTTCACATGCTTTGCAGACATCAACAAAACATCAGCTTTTCCATCTGCATGAATTAAAACCGGATCATTTTCTCTTTGTGAATAAAAGAAACATTTATTTATTTCCGGTAGTAGGGGAGAGGAGGCAATGTGAACAATTTTTACATTTTTGACTATTTCTCAAAATTGTTATGAGCTATTGTACGAAAAATAGATTTATATGAATATTTATAATCGGTTTGTTCTTTTGGTGAAACTTTTGGGTGCATTTATCAAGAATTTCTAACTTATATCATCATTCTAAAAATTGTCTAAATTTGTTCAAATGTGCCCCGGTGGAGGGGTATTTGTGATTTGTGAATATACCTGGGCTACATATGAACACATGCATAAATAAGACAAAAATATTTTTTTAGTAAAAACTATGATAAAAACTAATTAGATAAACTCTTTCTATTTGTGTGAATAAATCAATAAATGTTTCAACATAAATAAAAGAAATTATCCGTAAAATTGTACACTAATATACATACTCCTTTTAAGTCACTTTTAATTGTTATCTAATTTCCAGTAAATTAAAATTGTGAAGCAATCCTAAAAACATTGAATTTATAGCTCAATATTTGACAAGGGTAATAAAAAAATGCACTCACAGACTTAAAAAATACACTTGTGAACTATTCACATCTGCCCCCATATGTTCTGTTCGCAAGTGCCCCATCTACCAACTTCAGCGTAACTTATAAAAAATATATATTTTTTAATTAAAATAAGGAAACAAAACTTTTTGTAGACTTACCTAATTAATGCCACTATAGGGTGCAATGCTGATACTCTACTTTTAAAAATGTCTTGAATGAATTTTTACTTCAATAACTTAGAAGACTTTTTTACTTCACACCTTCTAAAACAAACAAATTACAACTACCAGAAATCAAAATGGCTTATTATTCTGAAAATTTAGCCAAAAGATGGTACCAGTACTACCATCTATTGGTAATTTTTTTAATTTTTTTATTTGAAATTAACTGAGTGAAATAAGTACTGTTCACATGTGCCCCCCTCTCCCCTATATAGTTTTAGCGTATAAAAACTGTTCTCGGGGAGGTGATTAACCCCCGCAAATTCCTGTCTCTGATGTTAAACCAGTGGTCTTGCAATGCATGCGTATTTTTCAAATTCCTCTTCTGAAAAATAAATGTGTACCTTCTTTTTAAGACTTTCTAATATAGTTAAAAAGTGTTTATGAATTCGGTTTGTCTGTCCGTCTGTCCGTGCTCTAACTCGCGTAAATAGTGTCCGATTGCCATGAAATCAATATATGTTATTGGGTATCACTATGGCATGATCGGTAGTGCAAATTAATTGTGTAGCATTTTCGGTTCAGAGGCACTCAAAAGAATTCCATTACATTACAGTCTATGGGGGAAAATCGTTTGCTGTGTATTTTAATGATATTACACTAGTTTGAACATGTTGAAATTGATATTTATTACTTAAGTGTACTGAAAGGTTCTTATTATAGAGCGTGGTGAGCATGGAATTTATCGTTCATTCACAGGGACACCCAAAAGAATTTGACTGCAGAAGAAAATGAACAATAACTGAATTATTGAAGCGTACGAACAATCATTGCTGGAAGAGTGTTTTCATTTGTGGCGTGCGTTTTTAAATTTAATTATTTTTTTAAATATTACTTGGTGTGTATAAATTCTATAGATCATGTACAGGGCTGCACAAAAGTTTTCAACAACATCCGTTTATTGGCGTAAATTACTGAGTGGAATTTTTTATTGTGTTATGCGTTTAATTGAACTAACTTTTAGCGTACTATGTAGTATGCATACATATCTGTATATCATATACAGGGATGCACAAAAAAATTGTATATTTTAACGACTATTCTTGGTAATAGCAGCGAAGTTTTGTTATAGCATTCCGAATCTGTTGGAAAGTGTTTCATAATCTATGATGCACGTATAATTTTTCGTTCTTGTTTCTGTATGCTCTTAATGAAGGATGTTTCTTTTTTTAATATTTTCCAGCATAGATACAGTGAGTTGATTGAAAAATTGTGAAAAATACCTTATAATAAACCAACTTTTAGAAAGCTATTCACTGCACCGCCCCTATCTTTCTGAATTTTCCCGATATTTGACTGGGCTTTTTATATAAGTTGCCCTAAATAGCTTACTACCAAATTATGAAATAAAAATTTTGGAATTTTCCACGCGCGCGCTGTTAAAAATTATTTCATACAAATGCCCATATCTCATCAAATATTCAATATACTCATGTTTTAACGGCAGTTCATTGTTTCTACTGCTCTTTGTCTGGTTTTCGGAAAGTTTTGTTAAATTTGATTGAAAATTCTGTATCCTATAAACAAGAGCACTTTTGAATTTTTCACATTAACCTTAATATCTTCACGGATATGAGTTCTACGCTTATACAAATGCACACGAACGTTGAACAGGACCAAATAGTCATTTAACACAGTGACAGACCATTTTCAGCATTTTCTGTTACATAGGTGATCGCAAATATTTTTTTATTATTAAATTTATTATTAGATACTATTACTTACTATTATTATACTATTATTATTAATTGTCTTCCTGACTAAATCTTCACTGAGAAGTATGAAGTCAAACATGTTCTTTACATCCCAGAAGTTCAAGAACAGTTCGTCAAGAATTTCAGTATGGATTCGACAAAACGTGTAAAATCTAAAGCGTCCGGCCACTTACCCTTAATTTTTTGGACATGAGTGTATGTATATTTGCAAAGTGTATTTGAAATCTTGATGCGTAAATTTAAATATAATAAATATTGTGAAAATTAAAACATTGCAATATTAAATACTTTTAGTGTAAAAGGATGGCACAAGCAAAGGAAACACATGGCTGTTCTATGACAATAATCACTTATTTGATTACATAATTTAATTAAATTAAATATATTATAGAATAAATCACTTATTTCATTATATAATTAAATTAAATTAAATATATTATAAAATAAATAACTTATACTTATTTGATTACATAATTTAATGTAATTAAATATATTATAAAATAAATAACTTATTTATGCACTGTTGTTAAGAAAAACATTCAGCGTTTATGTTAACGATTAAAACAACCTGTTTTAGAAGGGGTTTTTTTTTTAGTTAACTAATTATTTATATCGATTTATGTTTGCTTAAATTTGAACCTGTAAATTTGAGTTTCACAAAAGGTACGAAACTTAAAATATCGAAATTTAATTATTTTTTTAAAATGAGAATATGGCACAGATATAAATAAAAACTAAAAATATTCTCCCATGTCTTGAAAAAATACATGATTTGAAAATGATATTTACAGGCATTTTTCTATAATAACTTTTTTACGGATTGCTTATATCTAGTTATTCCTGATTTAATCTTTACTATCGATTTTTATATGTAAAGTTCAGTTTCATAAGCAGCGAAAATAAAATATTGCAATATGAAAACCTTTTAGTTTCAGAGTATGGTACAGATATAAAAAAAAATAAATAAATAAATAAGATATGTTTCAGTCTAGTAGAAAAATAAAAGATTTTCAAATAATATTTAGATGGTTAATTTTAACACAATTATTCCAATTGGTAAACAAATCATATTAGATGTAAATTTCCAACCGGGCGAAAAATGCCCGGACCAGGATCCGGACCAGGGATCTCCTGGCTGAAGCCGCCAGTGCTCTGCCATCTGAGCTATCCCGGACGAATCTGGTAGAACTTTTTCACCCAGCTAACCTTAATGATTATAGCATCTGGTCTGAAACCTGGTTCAGCTCAACAGAATAAATCTCAGGTAATATGGAACTCCAGAAATCGCTGGATACGAAATTACACTAGATTAATTTTAACACAATTATGATATAATTATGTATAATTGTGATAAATTGATTATAATTATAATTGTGTTAAAATTAATCTAGTGTAATTTCGTATCCAGCAATTTCTGGAGTTCCATTACCGGAGATTTATTCTGTTGAGCTGAACCAGGTTTCAGACCAGATGCTATAATCATTAAGGTTAGCTGTGTGGAAAAGTTCCACCAGCGTCCGGGATAGCTCAGATGGCAGAGCACTGGCGGCTTCAGGCAGGAGATCCCTGGTTCGAATCCTGGTCCGGACATTGTTCGCCCAGTTGGAAATTTACATCTAATATTTAGATGGCTTTTCGTTTAAATTAGAATCTTTTTTGTGATTATTCATTGCTTATATCGATTCATATCTGAATAAATTTGGGCTACTAATTTTGATAAGTAAATTTAGGTTTTATTAGTAAAAAGAAAATAAAAACCTGCAAATATTGCGATACTTGATCGTTTTACATTGAGAGTATGACATAGACATGGAGAAAAATGTGCAAACAAATGTTTCCATACAATGAAGTTTTATATGGGTTTTCGAATAACATTTACATGGCTATCGTGTAAATAATTATAATTTTTTTCTATCTCCATCTAGTTACAATTAAAAACATATACAAATACTTACTAAAGTCTCTACTCTCGAACATTACTTTTTAGACATCAACAAAGACCTCCTTTAATCTATACGTAATATAATCATGACAAATTAACACGTTTTCTTTAACCTCTTCAGCGACGATTTTTTTATGGTAAGAAAAAATTTGACTTTTTTTACGATTTATTTATTTTATATTAATAGGAATTCAAAAAGAACAAGTAAATTTAAATTTAAAAAATCAAAAATCCCGACTGCGTAAAAAGCGAACTAATTATTTCTCATCAATGTGAAACGATATTTTACTATTTTTTTATTTACTTGCATTGATGACTTTTAAGTTGTGTTTAATTGTAAGTTCCTATCTATAAATACTGTTTTGATGAGGCCTATAGATGTCTATGAAAGTTAGAGTTGCAGTAAAGCTAGAGATCCTACCTACACAACTTCCAGGTTGTGTAATATTTAAACAGAGTTTCTGACTGCAAAATAGTCAATGAAACATCATCTTCATTTTGAAAGAGCTATCAAATTATATGCCACTCAATAAGAAGATTTTTTTTTCGTCTCAACCGCCATTTTGTATTTTACGGCCGCCATTTTGAATTTATAAAAACAAAACCTAGCCTATAACCATCGTATGGTTAAGACAAATCGATAGAGACCTCATTCATTAAAATCCATCCAGCCGTTGGGATGTTTTGAGGGTATAAAGAAATCCACATACCCAGAAACGCGTGAAACACATAACCCTTCTTGGCAGTCGGGTAAAAAGAAAAAAGGAAAAACAATAAAAATTCACAAAACATAACGTCCACATTTGTGGCCCCTGAGTGTTAATGGTAATTTATAAGTGAAATGATTTCTTATAAAATAAAAAACTAACAATAAATTTCTTTCTTACATTTCTGCAATTTATTAAAACTTAATATATTTAATATATTAAGTTTTAATAAACTCATGATATTATTTTTATCAAATATTAACGATTTGTTCAAATAATCCAACATCACTGACAGCCGAGAAATTAAATCGGAAATAACATTATCAGTGCAAGCCAATCCATAACATTTTTACTTCTCTTGTTGGGGGATTCTGTAATGAATAAGTTATTATCAATTTTTTTTCTTTTTATTAT
The DNA here is from genome assembly GCA_963932465.1 of Maratus speciosus. NCBI lineage: Eukaryota > Metazoa > Arthropoda > Arachnida > Araneae > Salticidae > Maratus > Maratus speciosus. The sequence continues at coordinate 325,704,418 of OZ010795.1, read as the reverse complement.
TGACAGTAATTATAATTATAAACAAGTTGGAAATTACTCGTCAAACGTGGCAAATGAGGTGCGTTCGTACTATAACTAGTTTTATAATTATTTTTTGCACCCCATATTGTACTGAATGTATATTTTTTTGCACTTGACAAGTGCATAGTCTGTAACATCATTAAAATGCACTTGCAATATTTTTTTTTCCCATTCCCCGCAATGTAACGAAAAACATTTGACTGTCCCTGTAATTAAACTATACATCCGATTTTCATAAAATTTTAAATGGCTCTACAAAATTTTGAAATAATTATATATTTAAAATTTCAGACCATTCGGAAGGCTGTAACATCATTAAAATGCACTTGCAATAATTTTTCCCATTGGCCGTAGTGTAAAGAAAAACTTTTGACTGTCCCTGTAATTAAACTATACATCCGATTTTCATAAAATTTGAAATGGCTCGACAAAATTTTCCAACAATCATACATTTAAAATTTCAGACCATTCGGTTGGGTAGTTTTTGCTCTGTTATATGCGAACCGGCAGACGGACGGACAGACAGACGGACTGAACGACGACTATAGGTGCTACATATTTATATAATTACAAACGCACCTAAAAACTGTACGTCCACATATGCGGCCAACGGCGTGAAAAGGTTAATATTATAATCCCTTTCTTTTTATTGATTAACTTACATCAATTTATTTTTGCGTACACTTCAACTTTCGATTTTTATACGTAAATTTAGATTTCATAAACATTATAAAACCTAAAATGTTGCCATATCAAATACTATTGGAATAATGAAATAAAATAAAAATTATCTTTAAAATGTTTTCGTATCATGGAGAATTACTTGGTTTTTTAATAATATTTATATGGCTATCGTGTAACAAAAATTGTTTATTATTATTATTATTTCTCCTAGCTATATTCAAAATCATGTGAGATTACTTAATAAGGCCTCCGCCCTTTCACATGCTTTCAAGGCATCAACGAAACATCAGCTTCAGTATCTGCATGAATTTAAAATCCGTTCAGTATTATCTTACCAATTAAATAATTTCTGAATGAAAATGAATACTTTTGTTAATTTACACATATTACCATAAAGTAAGCTTACTGAATTGACAAACAAAGATAATTAAAAAGTTTTTTTACATGCATATTTGTCATAAAAATTTTAGATTGTTTTTGTGATAAAATTGATGTGCTTTATTAAATGAAAAATATCAGGTGTTAATGATTAGAATGGTGATAAGTGTAATTAAATCCAGCTATTGTGAAATAACTAATTTATTAAGATTTCTTTTAAATGTCAATCTCTCTCTTTTTTTAGACTGATTACTTATTTTGATTTATATTTATTTGTTTCGATTACCGATTTTTTTAGCCACCGATATGCTATTTCTTTCTCCCAGCAAATAAAGTTCCGTCTCCAAAAAATACCGTTCCGTTGTATAAGCCAGCCGTGAAACAAAACAGATGTCTCATTGTATTGTTAAATACTCTATTGTGATTTTTTTTACCTTCTAAGCATCGCATAGTCTCAATTTTTATACCGTCGTATTGAGGAAAAAAAGGTACTTTTAAATGCAATTTGTTTGAAAACTGCATCTCCATTTATTTTTGTGATATTATTATTATTTTTTTTTTTTTTTTTTTTTGTAGTGTTTAGCGCCATTTGTTTAATTTTGGAAACTCAAGTACTCCGTTTCTGTAGAGAGTAAAAAAAAAATTGTTGGAAAATAGCAATTATATCTTGTTGTTGCCATTTTCCTATAAAAACTGAAAAAAATGTACTTAAAATATGTGCTATTTTGAAAAAATATAAACGAATGATTTCTGATAAAACATGGAGCTATTATAAACTATATTTAATTTTAAGTATTTATATTAATATTACAAATCCTTAGATAGCCGATTTTTTGGTCGAGACTGGATCGTAAATGAGGAATAATTCCTCCGGATGCGAATGACGTCATTTTATATAAAATAAAAGCGTGTGTTTTAATTCTTTAAGCTCAAATATGTTTTGTACTACGGTAGTGTCCCGATTATCCGAGTCCCGCTTAACCGAGTTATTTTCTTTTGATGGCCTGATGGTTTCCATTATTATGAAACAGCTATTATAAATGAAGTGTTAGGTGAAGGTGAAAGACCAGTCGTAAAATGTTAGAACTCTGATTTTCTGGTCAGAATTGGAAGAAAAAAAAATGGCCATAATTTTATTTTTAACCCCTTAATCGTCGCGCCTGATAAGTGCCGAATACTTTTTTTAAATTCAGATTGTTTGATTGCCACCAGTTTTTTCAAGCTGAAATATTCTCTTCATTTAATGGCAGATAAAATGTCTAGAGAATAAAGTAAATTGCATTATTTAAAAAAAAACTGGTGAGAATAAAACAATCTGAATAAAAGAAAATAAGCCTACACCGCCCGTGACAGTCACGGGCGCGACGATTAAGGGGTTAATTATGTCCATTTTTTCCCATTCTGACCAAAAAAATCAGAGTTCTAACTTTTTATGGCTGCTCTTTCATCTTCACCTAACAATTCATTTATAATAACTGTTTCATAATAATGGAAGCTATCAGTCCATCAGAAGAAAATGATCCCTAAAGGTATAAGTTCGATTGAAAAAACTATGAACTAATTAATGAATTAAGTGAAAATTTATATTTCATCCCCTTAGTTGGTGACCATTTTGTGTAAATCCGGTTTATCCGAGTGTTTTGCTTAGGAGTGAGCTTGGTCCATGTTAACTCGGATAATCGGGACTCTACTGTATCTATATTTATATACATACATACATTTTTTTTTTCATCGGAGGCGACACTAAATTCTGAAAAAGCAGAATTCCTGTTTTCTAGTTTATATGTAAATTCCATTTTTCCATATTGGGACGAATTACGTGGCTTTCAAATAACATTACTTTGCTATCGTATAACAGTCATCTTTCTTTCATCATCAATAATCACCTTTCTTTATTGAAATCCCAATTTCATGGATGAAGAAAACTATAATTTTTCTCCATTTATAAAGCATAAATTAAAATAAATTTAGGTTTTATAAAAGATATAAAACCCACAACATTGCAATATGAAATCTCTTTAGATTAAAGGAATGGCACAGTTATAAGGAAAATATGCTTCCATAATAAGATGCTTCCACACACACACACACACACACACACAAAAAAAAAAAAAAAAAAAAAAAAAGCTAAAAACATTTTTCTATATCATGAAACTTTTCAGGTAATATTAGAAATAATTATCGTGTAACATTTTTTTTTTCTAATTTCAGCTAGTTACATTTAAATGAGTACGTGAATCAGGGTGCGTACAGTTTTAGCGCAAAATTTTTCAACAAGATTTTTCGCCTTATTTAATTACAATAAAAAGTTACAAATTCTACGATTAAACAAGATGATTGTGAACTGTGCGATTGAAGATTTAAATTGGAATTTTCTAATCTGAAATACTGGTGCCAGACTGCTTGGAAATTCTAAAGCGTGTATGCACCTTTGTGAATACTTCAATAATGCCTCTACTCTTTCTACGCTCTCGGAATATCTACAAAACTTCAGCCTTTGTATAATGTACACATTGATTGAAAATTTTCTTTTAGAATATAATCCCCTTTTTAACTGATTAATTACATCAAATTATATTTGCGTACATTTCGACTACCGATTTTTCAATATAAATTTACTTTTTGTAAACACTGTGAGAATGCAATATATATATTTTTTTTAATTGAAGGAATGGTTCGGTCATGTGAACAATATCCTAAAACATTTTCCATATCATGAAGAATTACCCGATTTTCAAATAATATGTACTACATGGCTATCGTATGACAATAACAATAATTTTCCCGACACCAGCTAGTTTCATTTAGATAGATACATGTGTGAATATTTACTAATTTCTACTCTTTCACGTATTTTCCAGGCATCAACAAAATGCCAATTTCTATCTCTGAACTGGCTAGGTATTACTTTAACAGTTAAATACTCTCTGTAAATTACATTTTAATTTATAATATATACACTATAAAATAAGAACTGTAAAACAGAAATAATTAAACACTTTTTTTTGTTTCTTTACATGCATATGTCATAAAACTTTTAGATTAATTTGGGGTAAAGATTACTGTGCATTATTAAAAAAAAAAAAAAAAAAAAAAAAAAAACCTCTTATTTTCAAGGATGATAACAATGGTGATAATCATAATGATTCATTTGAATATTTAGTGTAATTAAATCCAGCTATTGTGACACAAAGAGTTTACTAAAGAGCTTTTGTAAATGTAGACATAATAGGTAAAAACTATTTTTCTTTTTAAGATAAAATCTGTTATTGACTGACTAATTACCGATTTGTAATTAATTAAATTTAGATGTGTAAATTATGGTTAAAATAGTCGTTATTTTAATCATACATATATTATAGTAAATAACTGTCACAAAACCTAAAATATTGCAATATCAAATCTTTTTAGGTCAGTGAGGAGATACGTTAGAAATTATAATATAGTCTCTGTATCATGAAAAATTACATTATTTTCAAATAATGTTTACATATTTATCGTTGCCAATAATATATACTTTTTTTTATTCCAGCTAGTTATACTTAAAAACATACGTGAATACTTAATAAGGCCTCCACCCTTTCACATGCTTTCGAGACATCAACAAAACAGCAGCTTCCGCCTCTGCACGAAGTTAAAACCGGGTCAGTATTACAGGAAAACCGTTCGATATCCTGGGACTCCTCGGAGAAAGCATCCAAAATGGCTACCGCCAGATAAATTTTTAAGAATGCGACAAAAAATTCCTTACCTGTTCGCATTATTATCGTTTTCTTCTGTGAAAGGATTTGTGCTGAACTTCACCACTCTGTAAGCATTCATCTTTTTAAAAACAGGCGGTGTGTTTTAAGAGATGCTCTCTTTACTGATCCCGGGGCGTTTGTTGCTATGGCTGGGGCACTAGAAGGGTTTCGCGCCGCCTTGAAAGCTGTTGAAGCTGCCGTCGCCTTATGCACGTCCCCTATCTCTATCAATAGGTGGAAAAGAATGATTTCTTTTCGGCTGTCGATCTTGGATCATTATATCTTCGATTTATATGCGTGGAATTTTAAATGTGAGTTAATGAGTTTTGGAACAGATCGCGCGCAAATGCGCATGCTCTAATATTTATTGGGAATATAAGGGAATTTTCTAAATTTTTGGTGTGAAGTTCATAAATTTTACTGATTTTGTTCTGTTTACAACGTTGACGATTTCAAAAATACAACTTGTAACCATTGATTACCTTATGTCTTAAAAATGAACTATATTGAAAAAAATATATATTTAAAATTTTGTATCAAAGATCATTTGTGTTGAATATAACCTTAACTAGGACTTCCCTCAGAGGGATTAGTCTGAGCGATATTACTGAGAACATAGATTTAATAATAACATGTGGAAGCAAAGAAAATGAGATGTTATCTTTAATTGTCCATATACTGCGATAAACTAAAATGATGAAAATAAACGAATCGTAGAATTACAAAATCTTATATATAAATTCGTATACACTGTTTAAAAAAGTGGGAAATCAACCATTCAAGACAGCCATGCTTGGATATAAAATTGAAAGTACGCAATATATTAAAAGTAAAATAGAAAATGAAACACTAAATTACTTATATCGGAATTTTAACTGTATTAAATGATGTCAAGAGCATAATCAGACGCTCCGCACCAATTTGAGTAACTTTAAATGACAAATATATGATGTTTAAAAAGAATGGACTATACCTTATATGGTGTGTGCTCCCCCGGGATAGTTAATATTGTACAATATCTGTTTTCCACGGATGCAATGAGGTTGTCGATAACATTTAAGGAATTCTCTCCTCAAAATCTAATATAGTATCAAAGTACCGAATACATCAACAGTGGCATGCAATGCTTCGTTAGAGTGTGTTTTAGATATGCTCGATCGGATTTAAATGATGAGTGTATGCTGGCCACTACATACGCTGTATTGTTTTGTTTTCAAACATATTCTGCACAAGTTTAGCTGTATTTAGCGTGTATTAAATAAAAGAAATCGGCAATGATTACAACATAAAGTATGACACAAGATCTGAATATATCGTCTGCATAACTTTTGAGCTGTCAAAGTGTCATTTGAAGTAAATTACAAATCCATACATATTTATTCAGGAAATCATGCAAGCTAACATACGCCAATATGAACCCGATTATAAAATTTCACCAGAAAAAGTTAATATATAAAAAAGCTACTAATGATAATTGAGAATATGACCTTATGATAAAATGTCTAGAAAAATGAATCGGATAAAAAATTCATATCACATTTAAAATGACACTTCCCTCTGTTAGTGGCCTTGGCGAGAGAGAGAAAAGCCTAGAGAAGGAACACTTTAACAAGTACTTTCGGGCAACCTACTCACTGTTTCATACAGGTCTTTATTCAATATTTACACAATTTATTTAATGCTAGGTGGGTATCTATCAGTTTTGTTGCATTTAAATTGCATGTTTTGCGGAGGAAATGCAGCATTATGAAATATTGAAAGTTGCTGTACCTAATGATTCCAAATTAATGGTAATTGAGATCGCTTTCCGTTAATTTCCTCTTTTTAAATTTTTAATTTTTTAGAAACCATTCATAGAGACAATTGTATATTTTAAAACTAACCCGAAGCAAAATTTCAAGATTTTGGGCTCAGCAGTAACACAGAAATTGAAAATTTTTGAAATTTTTTTTTGTTTTTGCACTGTTTTATATAGCGACATTTTTAGAAATTGTTCTATTGCTAGAAATTACATCATGATAAATACAGCCATGTCAATTTTCATGTTTATATTCCTAACAATTCCATGTACTTCGTTACTTAGATCATCTTTAGATCTTTTTCCGCTTTGTTTAGTCTTTCTATTTTTTAGAATTCGTTCTACAACGAGCATTTACATCTTATTAATTACTACCATGCCAAAGTTCTCGTTTCTAACCCCAACAGTATCCCAAAAATTTTAGTATTCCAAATAAATCATAGTTTAGAAACTTTCTAGAAATTTTTACGTTTATCCGTCAAATTGAACCTTTTAGAGAGCGTTCATTACGAATATTTACATCTTAAAAGTAACTACCGCACCAAATTTAAAGTTTCTAACCCAATCAATATCACAGAAATCGCAATTTTAGAACTTTTTTGCTCCTGCAGCGATGTAGGTTCTTGCACTAACATAATTTTTTTTTTTTTTTTTTTTTTTTTTTTTCGGAGCAGAGATGGCCACCAACATTTTTTTAAGTTGGCTATGTAGTTTCAGAGATAACACCTCACAAACGTACAAGCATTAATAATATTATATACTTTATAATATTATAACGCTTTATAATATTAGCATTAGATGTACAGATACAAAAGCCATTTATCTGTTACAAACTAAAGTGCCGGCATTGTCCAGAATTTGAAGGATGTTTGTTCTGAAAAATCAATTTCAAAATTTAACATACAACACAAAACATACATTAAAAAAAGCAGTCGAAATGTTGTATGAATGAATCATATGAAAACGCTATATAAAAATGTATAAATGTATATAACAGACGCAAAACAATACAGCTATAAATGAACTTATTTCAATTTATAATTGGAGCAATAATGTTAAAATAGGCCAATATTTCCCTAATCGGGTTTTTATCATGCTTCAATACATTTTTCACACTCATATGACGTTATACTATATCCACCACGTCCTTTATATTTCCAATATGACGTAATATTTTCCTCTTTTACGTGGAAACCTTGAAATAGAAAAGTTATGAAGTTATATTCACTATCATTTAAATTCGTCAAACCATATATTTTATTTTCATATTTCACGTGAATATCTTGCAATAGAAAAGTTATGACGTAATATTCACCTTTTTTAAAAATTCGTCAAACTATTTATTTCATTTTCATTTTTCACGTGGAAATCTTGCAGTAGAAAATTAATTGTTGTAGTAATAATTTTATTGTGTTTTTTAATTGTTGGCAACTGCTATAACGAAAAATGTTTAAATTTGATAAGAAATTGCTGTTAAATTGGTGGTTTTTTATTAATTAAAAATTAACTATAAATTATTTCGATTCCGGATTACTTTAGTTGCCTCGGCCATATTTTAATACACATGTACGTATCTTTTCACAATTTTGGCTTCCAAATTGTGGATTTTTATAGAATTACAAACAGACAGATAGACAAGTTTTCATTTTTATATATCTCTCTATTCTAAAAAAAAGTAACTAATGCTGTCACCGCCGCCGCCGCCGGTTTTGAATTTTTTGTGACCGGAGGTTTTTCTTCATTAATATTAAGAAGACTATTGCATACAAAAATATGAAAATCGGTGGTATTATAGCGAAATGTTTGATCTACACGCTAATGCATACTGTTTTCAAATCGAAGAATTATTTTAAGAGATATTTAATGCTAAAGTAGGACAAAATCGTTCCATTAAAAAAAATTTTATAGGAGCAAAAGCTATACATGTGAATTTAATCATTTTTAAATCATTTTATTTAATAGAAAATCCCGGTGTGAAGATTTCATTAATTTTTTTTAATTTGACTCATTTTTTCAGGTTTTATTTCTATTTTAAATTCAAATATTCAGCATCTTGACTGATATTTTTTACATATTTTAGAAAATGGGATTAATTTAAACTGTTGCCAACTGTATAAACAGCGCAAACAATAATGTTTGCTTCAAATAAAAAAAATATTTACACGTTACTATTATAAACAGAAAAAAACCCTTCAAATTAGAATTAAATAATTAGGTATAAAAAGCAGGCACTTATTGTAAATTACGCCATTAAAACTATACTTGCATGTGAATTTTGAAAGAGAAATGATATTGTAAAATAAATTCATTAACATGCGTTAGAAGTCTGAAATAGAAGAAATTGCGTCACATTACACTTATTATACAACATGAACAAAAAATAGTATTGCAAAACAGTTTAAATTTAAAAATTGCGCGAGACAAAATATTAGTGGTTAAATATTAGATTTTTTCAAAATTTTATTATTTGTCGTTTGATGTGAGGTGTTCAGCTATAAGTATGCAAATTTTAATGTCTCCAACATAATTAGGCGCTGAGTTAGAAAAATTGCTTAAAATACACAAGTTAGATCCCAGAGGGTTAAATATTAGACTTTTTCAAAATTTTATTATTTGCCGTTTGATGTGAGGTGTTCAGCTATAAGTATGCAAAATTTCATGTCTCCAACTTAATTAGGGGCTGAGTTGGAAAAATTGCTTAAAATACACAAGTTAGAGCCCAGAGGGTTAAATATGACTTTTTCAAAATTTTATGATTTATCGTGTTATCGCAAGTGTTCAGCTATAAGTATGCAAACTTTCATGTCTCCAACTTAATTAGTGGCTGAGTTAGAAAAATTGCTTAAAATACACAAGTTAGAGCCCAGAGGGTTAAATATTGGACCTTTTTCAAAATTTTATTATTTGTCGTTTGATGTGAGGATTTTAGCTATAAGTATGCAAAATTTCATGTCTCCAACTTAATTGGGGGCTGAGTTAGAAAAATTGTTTAAAATGCATAAGTTAGAGCCCAGAGGGTTAAATATTAGACTTTTTCAAAATTTTATTATTTGCCGTTTGATGTGTGGTGTTCAGCTATAAGTATGCAAATTTTCAAGTCTCCGACATATATAGTTTCTGAGAACGGGCTCTGTGACAGACGGACAGACAGATAGACAAAAGAGTGAGACAGGTAAGGTTTCGTTAGATGAACGAAACTCTAAAAACATGCTGCGGATGACTGTAACAACATCCTAAAATTACATTACCATCAGCGATCTACCAATCCCGAATTTAGTTTATATTCGTTTCATATATTCTTATTCTTTTGTCTGGCCCTGTAAAATAACTATCAATATTATATACAGTAAAACCTCTGAATAGCGGACACCCCGAGAATGCAGAATTTGTCCTCTATTTAGAGGTGACCGCTACTGAGAGTAAAACATGTACAGTTATTTAAGAGTTGGTAATCGAAAAAATGTCCGCTAAATAGAGGTATCCGCTAATAGGGTGTGTCCGCTATGGAGGTTTTATCAGTAAAACCTCTGAATAGCGAACACCTCGGGAGGACAGAATTTGTCTTCTATTTGGAGGTGTCCGCTACTGAGAGTAAAAAATGTACAGTTATTTAAGCGTTGGTAATCGAAGAAATGCCCACTAAATAGAGGTGTCCACTAATCGGGTGTGTCCGTTATGGAGGTTTCACTGTATAATAATATCATCATTTACAAGAAAATTGCATGCTGTATGATAGACAGACAGACAGCAAGAGAAAGATAACCTCCCGGAGCAATAAACACTCATGTCTTTTGTTTTAATCATCCACAATTGTATGTCATACAACAGGCCAGATTTTATACAACAGGCTAAAAACGGTCACCGTGGTACGGAGTATGTATTACTATTTGTTTGCCCACCAAAACTGGTTGCCACGGGTTGTTGCAAGGTTTGTGATGACGTGGTTGAAACTAATCTATTCAATATTAATGCGTGCTTATTTTTTTTTATATTTGCTCCATGTGTTCAAACCAGTTGTCTACGAAAACTTCAACCGGTGAAAGTGACGCACACCAAATTTCTGTGACGTATGCAGATAAATTGTGCTTTTTTATCAGTTTTTTCTATATAATTTTTAAACGGTTTGGAACTTATTTTTCATAGTAGGTGCATTCAGTAGGCGACCCTCATAGTTATCTTCTGGTGCAATCAGAAACGAAATCCGACAAAATATTTTTGAGTTATGCTTGACGAAAGGTTTTTATTAGGCTTTTTTTTTTAGTAGGACATGGCGTTAATATCCATCGTAGTAGTAATGTGTCCGGACAGTAATATTTCGCTGAGTATTAGCCTTCGCTTCGCTCAGACAATTACATTACCATCAGCGATCTACCAATCCCGAATTTAGTTTATATTCGTTTCATATATTCTTATTCTTTTGTGCGGCCCTGTAAAATAATTATCAATATTATATACAGTAAAACCTCTGAATAGCGGAGACCCCGAGAATGCAGAATTTGTCCTCTATTTAGAGTTGACCGCTACTGAGAGTAAAACATGTACAGTTATTTAAGAGTTGGTAATCTAAAAAATGTCCGCTAAATAGAGGTATCCGCTAATCGGGTGTGTCCGTTATGGAGGTTTTACTGCATAATAATATCATCCTTTACAAGAAAATTGCATGCTGTATGATAGACAGACAGATATCCAGAGAAAGATAACCTCCCGGATCAATAAACACTCATGTCTTTTGTTTTAATCATCCACAATTGTATGTCATACAACATGCCAGATTTTATACAACAGGCTAAAAACGGTCACCGTGGTACGGAATACTGTATTATTATTTGTTTGCCCACCAAAACTGGTTGCTACGGGTTGTTGCAAGGTTTGTGATCACGTGGTTGAAACTGATCTATTCAATATTACTGCGTGCGTATTTTTTTTTTTATTTGCTCCATGTGTTTAAACCAGTTGTCTACGAAAACATCAACCGGTGAAAGTGACGCACACCAAATTTCTGTGACGTATGCAGATAAATTGTGCTTTTTTAAGAGTTTTTTCTATATAATTTTTAAACGGTTTGGAACTTATTTTTCATAGTAGGTGCATTCAGTAGGCGACCCTCATAGGTACCTTCTGGTGCAATCAGAAACGAAATCCGACAAATATTTTTTGAGTTATGCTTGACGAAAGGTTTTTATTAGGCTTTTTTTTTAGTAGGACATGGCGTTAATATCCATCGTAGTAGTAAAGTGTCCGGACAGTAATATTTCGCTGAGTATTAGTTTGTAGTAGGACATGGCGTTAATATCCATCGTAGTAGTAAAGTGTCCGGACAGTAATATTTCGCTGAGTATTAGCCTTCGCTTCGCTCAGACAATTAAATATTTGTCATCACCATCCGGTGTTAAGTTGTAGTATTCTGACTTTGGTGAACTCAAATCCACGCAGTGTAAGTGGCATGAAAAGTTTTCAGAATTTTATTTGAACAAACACGAGAACAGGAGTCATAATTACTTGATTTTACAAAAATTCGTCTCATGGACAACGCCTTCTTCCGTTGGATTTGGAGTTGCATTACGTAAATTGGTTTAATGATGTTATTTCTATTAGTTCGGATTTGAAGCCGGCATCGGGCAGTGTGTTTTAAGGGGACTCTTCACTCACTTGAAAAACCCGCTCAGTAATGTTAATCCTTACCGGCGCAGTGTCTTTAAAAAAGGACACCTAATTTTAATTCCAAAACTGACAAACGGCAACAAGAATATTTAACTAAAAATTTCCTATTATAATGTACATGAAAATAAGCAAGTTCGTATTTTCTAATAAAATCGTTTATAATTTGCGGTGTCAGTCCATTATTTCATCAGTTTATAAACAGAATTACTCCGTGCCGGTAAGGGCTAAACCAATGGGCAGGTTGTTTTCGAATTTCTCGTTCAAATTTGAATATTTTTAAATGATTTATTTTGCATAGGATAGCTGAGCTCAATCTTTAATATGATTGTTTTTTTATTTTTTCGATTTCGGTTGCAGATTTTTTTTAAAAGGTACTTTCAGTTTCGGAATAGGTTTTGAAAGTGAAAGCACCTTTATTAAAAAAAATCTGCAATCAAAATCGAAAAAGTAAAAAACAGTCATATTAAAGATTAAGCTAAGCTATCCTATGCAAAAAAAAAATCGTTTAAAAATATTCAAATTTAAACGAGAAATTCGAAAACAACCTGCCCATTGGTTTAACATTACGGAGCGGGTGTTTTCAAGTGAGTGAAGAGTCCCCTTAAGAGATTTCTTTACTGATCCCGGGGATTTGTTGCTACGACTGGGGCATTAGAAGGACTTCGCGGAGCACAGTGGAACGTTTTGACGATCAAGATGGACAAAATTATTTCATTGAAGTTTAATTAGTTTTTGCTGGGTTTTTCTAATGCATCACTAATAAAATACTCAAACAGTGATGGATATTTGGTTATTTAACAACATTGTCTTAAAATAAAAATACAAGGTGCCCACTAAAGTCCATTCCCACCCTCTTAACTGCCGAACGACCCCATATATATATTCATAAACGTGGTGTCTAGGTACAGTAAAGATGAGGCTATGCGCTACTAGATGAGACCGCTTACAGCGCCACCTGGTGCAAAATGGCGGCATTAGCGTTCCTGTTGCGAAAACGGTTCGAAATATGGGATAAAAGTGAATGACAAATTTGTAGAGCATCATCGATTTAGTTCGAAAGGACACTTTATGAGCATGAATGCTAAATGAATCTCGTCCTGAGCATGAATCTCGTTTTCGAGATAGAAATACTAACTCAGCTGTTTCGCACCAGGTGACGCTGGAAGCGGTGTCATCTGGTATAGCGTAGCCATTTTACTATACCTAGACACCAATGTTGCCAGTGGGCTACTTTTTTTAAATTCAGATTTCTTGATTGCCACCACTTATTTGAAACGGTAAAATTCCCTTTGTTTTCGCCTTAATTAATATTTCATTAAATAAGGCGCATTTTACAATTTCAAAAAAGTGGTGTCAATCAAGAATCTGAATTTAAAAAAAAAGTAGCCCATCTGGCAACACTGCTAGACACCACTTTTATGAGAATAGCTACAACCTTTCGGCAATTAAGAGCGTGGGAAGGACTTCAGTGGGCAACCTGTATAATGCATTACAAATAATGCGTTAAACATACTTATTTTACAATTAAGTAAAAAACAATTTAACACACACATGTAAATTAACATTTATTTTTTATTTACTTTATTTATTTATTTTTATTTATTTATTTATTTTGTATTTTAGTCTACTCAGAATTGCTCGAGAAATTTGTGTAGTCATCCTGAAAAATAAATTTTTTTAAATAAAACATATTAAAAAAAAACTTTAATGTTTTGTGGTACCTTGTAAAACATATAAATGCTACCAAAATTATTTTCGGTTGAAAAAATGCTGTTGTGTGAATAAATAACCTATATAACTTTTATTCAATTTGAAATAAAATTTCTGCATATAGACGGTTAATGTATCAGAATTTTTTATGTATCCCTGTAGAAGAAATACAACTGCTATGCACTTTGTTTTCAATTTTAAAAATGCTATTGTGCATCTCAATAACCTATAGTAATTTTGTTGAAATTTAATTAAATTTTCTGCTTTTTAGCAACAATATTTCTTCGATCTTTTGTGTGGCCCTATTAAAAATGTATAATTTCTACGTTCGTCAAATTATAAGTTAATAGAATTGTCATCAGAAAAACACATGTAGGCAAAGTTTCAGCTCAATGAGATAATTGACTTTTTAAAATTGTCTTGCAATATTTGAACTAATATTTTATGTGTCCCTGTAAAAAAAAAAAAAAAAAAAAAAAAAAAAACGTAACTACTACGTTCCACAAATTACAATAATATTGCATTGTCATCAGAACAACATATTCTGAGCAAAGTTTCAGCTCAATTAGATTATTGAAATTGGTTTAAAATTAACTTGCAAGTTTTAATCTAAATTTTTGTGGAGCCCTGTAGAAACAGTATTCTGAACAAGCTTGTACGTTTTTTTTAAATTATAGTAATATTGTACTGTCATTCAAATTGCACATATATTCATTGTTTCGGCTCAATAGGATAATTAAAAATGGTTTAAATTTCACTTTCAAGATTTGATCTAAGCATACATACATGCACTGCAAGTTAATATGATGCTCGTTTATTAATAAAACGTTAATGATCTGCAGCTATCTGTAGGAGTTTGTTTAATTTTTCAATACTTTAGGAATGGCACTTTGATTTAAAAAAAGCTTATTGCTGAATGATGCTGAATAATTTGTTAAAAGTCAAGAGGAAATTTGTAAACAACATCAAGGATCATCGAGAATTACAACCTTTGAAAAAAGTGGTTAAGCGGGTTTAATATCGCTGATTTTCAAACAAAAAAATCTCTTAAAACCCTGACAAACCTATGACATATGTTCAGCAAACTTGTGCTTTCAAATAAAACAGAATAGTCTTGACGTGCTTTCAAACTTAGCGGAAGCTAGTGCAACTTTTGAAACTCCCTCAAACCAACTGCGCAGATGACTTCTTTACGGTCATAATTAATCGGCACCTCTGGTTTTTTATTGACAAAACTCGTACGGATCTCGAAAATACAGACATTCAGCTATCAGTACACGTGGTTTTGCCAAATTCCGAAATAATCGGAAAAATGGATTTTGTTCACCTAGATCATCAAAGCGTCCCACTGTGCGGCACCTTTAAAATTTTTCAATCTGTCATCCCCTACTTTGCCCACTATCTCTGTCATTAGATTGAAGGGGGTGATTTCTTTTTGGCTGTCGATCTTGGATCATTACGGTTTCGATTTGTAAGCGTGAATTTGAAATGGTAGTTAATGAAGTTTTGAACCCTAGAGCATGCGCGTTTTGTGTATTAAACTTCATTACGAAAATGCCCATGCTTTAATGTTTTTGGAGGATATAGATGGAAAAAGATATTATATTATTTATTTTTAGTGTAGTTCGTAAACTTTGACTTTATGAGCTGCAGGCTATCTTAAAATGGACTAGATGTTTTTACATTTCAATAACAAGTAAACGGTACCAGTTGTTAAAGTTATTCTTACAGGAGAGTAATGAATGAAGTTTTAATGTTTTTAATACACTGCCTTGTTTTAGTTACAATTATCACAAACAGGTGTCACTACACTGTCTCAAACTGTAATAATGTTCAAAAACCGTGCCATTCCAAACCGCAAAGTATTCTGTTTGGCGATTCTACAGCTAAACACAAAGAAGTGTAAAATCTGTATGAATTTTAATTCATCTTTATAGATTAATTTGAACATTCTAAAGCGTTCTAAACTTTAGGGACACAAGAAGAGCTTCTCGCCACTGTGAAAGCTTACAAATCTGCCTTCATCCTCTGCGCGTTTCCGATCTTTGCCAAGAAATGGAAAGAAACGATTTTTTTTTTTTTTTTCGCGTTGATCTTGCACTATTACATCTTCGATTTGTATGCCTGGAATTTTAAATAGTAGTTAATGAGGTTTAACACGCAAATAAGCCTGCACCAATATTTATTGGGAATAAATTAACATTTTAACGCATTCCAATATAATTGAAAAATGTTTATGACTTCCGTTCGTCTATCTACTGTGGTCTAACTTTCTTAAATATGTTATACGTATATTTTATACGAAACTTATACCTGTAATCGAGGTTTACTAATGCCTGTTCCCCATTTAAAATTCATTATGCGGCATTTATAGTTCGTTTACAGAGACACTCAAAAGAATTCGGATACATTGTTGACTATGGACGACAATTGCTTAAAGTACCTTTTAATGGTTCCACACTACTTCAAACAATACGAAATAGATAAGAAATGTTTATGTATTGTATACCATAACATGTTCCCTATAGAAATAAAATGCATAATATTTAACGTTCATTTACCGAGACACACAGAAAGATAAGATTTCCTTACTGCGTATAATAGGTAAAGATCATTTGAAGTGTGTTTTAATGACGATGTTCTAGTTCTAACCTAATCCAAATTGGAATCGAGTTTGAGGTGCACGATAAAATCTTTCCTCTGGAGAATATAGTAATGTTTAACGTTCTTTTACCGAGTCGCACAAAATAATTCAGACACATTATCATCGATGAGCAATAATTTCTGAGAGCTCGTTTTCAATTGTTTTATGCGTTAAAGAACAAAATTTTAGTATAATACGGTAAGGTGGTGCAGGAGTGCGCACTTAAGATATTTCAATAAATAACAATAAATCAAGAGGTTTAAGGGATGATGCTATACTTTATATATAATCTTAGATTATTAAGCTAACAAAAAAATTGCATTGATCAAGTTATAAGAAACACTTTCGGTATTATTTGCAAAAAGATTATCCTCCTAAATGCGCACTGTTGTGCAATCATTAAGGACACGTGTGCGCAGTCGACTGTGCAAGAGTGCACAATATAAACTAGTTGTATGTGCCAATCCCAAAACTTTCTTCCATCTCATATACTTTAATACTTCAAAATGTTGTTACAAATGTCAATATTTCCTTTTTAGGGTTTCGTTCATCTGACGAAACCCTATTCTTCTCACTCCTCTGTCTGTTTGTCTGTCCGTCACAGAGCCCGTTCTAAGAAACTATATTTGTTGGAGAATTGAAATTTTGGATTCTTATAGCTGAACACCTTGCATCAAACGACAAATCATAAAAATTTGAAAAAAGTCTTATATTTAGCCGTCTGGGCTCTAACTTGTGTATTTTAAGCTTTTTTTTTCCTAACGAAGCCCCTAATTAAGTTGAAAACTTGAAATTTTGGATTCTTATAACTGAACACCTCACATCAAACGACAAATCATAAAATTTTGAAAACAGTGTTATATTTACCCTCTCTCTCTAACTTGTGCATTTTAAGCTTTTTTTTTCTAACTGAGCCTCTAATTAAGTTGAAGACTTGAAATTTTGGATACTTACAGCTGAGCACCTCACATCCAACGACAAATCATAAAATTTTGAAAAAGTCTTATATTTACCCCTCTGGGCTCTAACTTGTGTATTTTAAGCAATTTTTCTAACTCAGCCTTTAATTAAATTGGAGATGTGAAATGTTTGCATACTTATAGCATAACACTTGCGATCACACGAAAAATTATAAAGTTTTCAAAAAGTCCTATATTATTTACCCCCTCCGGGCTCTAACTTCTGTAGTTTTAGCAATTTTCCTAACCTCCACCCTTTTCACCCGGGGTGCACTTCTCTAACTTTTACGACACTCCTTTGACCACTCTTTCATATTATGCACCAAAGCCGTACATATTTTAAATCCAATTTTTACCCCCCAGGGGGCGCCTACCTATCTCGGGTGCTATGGGCACGATACCCTCGACTAATATATCTACGGATAGTTTGTAAAACGGAATTTCGTTCGGATAGAGGTTTGTTTAGAATAGAGTGCGCCTCCTGGTTGCGAAATGTGGAACTAACAGATTTTGCAAAAGGATAAAGTGTTTTGAAAGGTATATTAAACGAAACCCTCTGTGCGATCTGTGATCACACTTACCCACTTGTTATTAGTTCAATACCATATCAACTTCGACTTTCATCTTAAATTTCTGCTTCAGTCAATTAATCGGAGTAAAAACTATTTTTTTTCGATCATGATATTTGTTAAAATCAATAGTTTTTCGTTATTCTGTTGTATATCAGCTGTTCACGAATAGTCGGCTTATCAGAATGGGAAGTTCCCGTCGATTCACAAGCCACCTGTGTGCAATGGAACAATGAAAAAACAAGAAAATTACACAAAAATCGCTATTATAATGCCCCCTTTTAGCGGAATATATTTCCAAATTCAGGGAGGACCTTCTTGCCATGGCCAAAAACATACACAAAAAATTTGGTTCAATTCTATGCATAACTACATACACTTTTCGATGGTACAATATTGAAAATTGCACAAAAAATCGCTATTACAGCGCCCCCTTCGGGCGGAATGTTTCCAAATTCACGGAGGACCTTCTTGCAATGGCCAAAAAAATGCACAAAAAAATTGGTTTAATTCTATGCATAGCTCCATACACTTATCAATGGTACAATATTCAAAATGGCACAAAAAACGCTATTACGGTGCCCCGTACCGGCGGATTTTTTCCAAATTAAGGGAGAACCTGCTTGCCATAGCCAAAAACTTAAAAAAAAAATTGGTTCAATTCTATGTATAACTTCATACACTTTTCGATGTTACAATGGCGACACATGGACATATGGACACACAGACATACGGACACACGGACAGACAGACATTTTCTATAAACATGTTTTTGGGGATCTCTGACCTCTAAAACGTGTAAATCCGTCGAAAACCGGAAGTCGAAAAAAATTTTCTATTACAACACTTTCTTCTATTGAAGATGGAAGAAAGTAAAAAGGAAGCGTTTCTCTTACAAATGTCACATTTGTACCGGACCTGCGTAGTCAGTGCACTCTTCGTGCCACCAGCCTGTGTAAGAAATGCACTCGATTCAATCTTATACGATTGGTTCTGTATACATTTCTGAGCAGCCTGGATGTATCCACAGTTTTCCTCTTCACGGGTTTACTTTTATTCTTTTTTTTCTTTTTAGTAAAGATTTTTGGCTTTTTCTGCAGCGTCATCTTCAAGCTGCCTTTTGCATGGTAAACTGCTTAAAATTTTAGACTTTCTGCTCCTCTGATTATTGCAGCACAGATGATTCAGGATACGGTGACAACTCCTTAAATTTGACGTAAGATGAAGTTGTTAAAGTCAAAGCTATACCTTGCGAAACCGAAGTTGGGTTTATTTCACAGTGAGCGTATGTCTTTTCTTTACATAGCTTTTCTGTATTTCCTGAATTATCATTTTCTATTGAAAGCAATTCTCTTCCGGTTCATTTTCAATGTTCTGTGGTTCAACAAGTTTAGATTCTAATGGCCTTCCAGTGCCGCTGCTTGCTGAAAAGTCAGTATATAAAAAAGGTAGTTTTTGAAGGACTATAGAACCGATATTTTAAATCCTGCTTTAGCAACGGTAGCAGTTTTTCGAAAAGCGGGCCCGCACTCTTGCACACTTTGGCACCGCGCGCGCTCTTACGCTGTTGTCACTAAATATCTTTGAAACATCAGTAATGTCATCTATTGATAAACAAATCCAAATCCCTTAGGTGAGATGTAGTCCAATAATAACCTAATGCATAAAAACCAACAAAAGTAAATTAACTTTGTAATCTTTAATATGATCCTGTTTTCAAAAACAATAAATATTTTAACAAGAAGGCCAAAATCACTTTTTCTCTTCTAAATTATTAAACATTTCACTAAAATACGCAATTTTTTTTCACCATAAACTTACTTCACAATGCCTGGTGAATGGATAATACTTAAGCAAAAAAGCAGCAAAAAAAAAAAAAACGCCCGTCTGACATTGGCCTTATCATGCCATTATATCGTTTAGAACTGCAAGCAAGGGCGGATCCAGCTCACCATTTAGAGGGAGGGGAAGGGGTCATAGATTTCCCTTTTTTGGGTGGAAGAGGACCACATCTCTTTATGAGAATTTTTTATATTGAAAGCTATTCCCACATCCAAACTAACTACTTTTCTGATATTTTCGCGAAGTCATTTTCATTCGTAAATACAAAAAAATTTGCATTCATATTCGTAAAAATATAAAATTTACCGATTTTGTTCAGATACCAAGAAATTAAAGAGTTTCCCATTTTCTTATAAAGATAAAGATTCATTCAGAAAATGTTGTCAAAGTTAGCATTTTTAGCCAAGTTTTACGACTTGACAGCCACAGAAATGTCGTCACAAGAGAACAATTGGCTGTCACTTCCGGAAATTCAGTTTAAAAAAATCTAACAATTGTCAAGGATTAAATATGGCAAAAATTTGTATTCAATTTTAGAGGTACCAAAAACCGTACACACTGGCAGCTATGTCATTCTATTAGTGTCATGAAAATTGCAGGTGTAGCCTCTTCTTTCGGCTCAAAGTATTAAATAGTTTTTTCAATCGAACTTATACCTTTGGAATGGATCATTTTCTTCTGATGGACTGATGGATTCCATTATTATGAAACAGCCAGTATAAATGAAGTGTTAGGTGAAGATGAAAGAGCAGCCGTAAAATGTTGGAACTCTGATTTTCTTGTCAGAATGAGGGAAAAAATGGCCATAATTTTTTTTTTTTTCAAAAATTTCCCCATTCTGACCAGAAAATCAGAGTTCTAACTTTTTTACGGCTGCTCTTTCATGTTCCCCTAACACTTCATTTATAATGGCTGTTTCATAATAATGGAATGCATCAGTCCATCAGAAGAAAATAACTCGGTTAAAGCGGAAACTCGGTTAAGCGGGACTCGGATAATCGGGACTCTATTGTATATTTCATTTTTAAAATGATCTTCAGAATATTTTTGTTGGTGTTCAAAGGGGGGTCATGACCCCCGTGACCTGCCCCTTGGATCCGCCATTGACTGTAGCTAAATGCAAAACTCTGTTTTAGGATTAGATAATCGCTCTGCGTACTCCTCTACACCGCGTACTCTTGCACCATCTTACCCTATATGGTGTTTATAAACTATGTCTGTGTACCATATTCATGGATTCCTAAAAGAATTTAAGTACATTATCGTCTATGGGTGGGAAATTCAGAAAGTGTGCTTTCAACTGTGTTACACATTCTCGACAGAACTAAATTAATTTAGAACATTAGGTGGCATATGTCAGTGCAATATAAATGAATTCTTATACAGTGCTGCACAAAAGAATATAGAAATACAGAATCATTTATTAATTCATCATGAACATAACTTCAAGCATATTCTATTGTAATTAAAGAACGTCTGTTTAATGGTTTCATATACAATCGTCCAAAAGAAGGAGAGAGAATGGAGCATGCATTTTAATAGATAAATATTCGTAAAGAAATGAAGAAGGTATCATTTCACAAGGTATCATTGGATCGTCTGTAATTATTTTGTAATAAAAACATTATGCTATAGTAACAATTATTTAAATTTTCAGAAGCTGTACCAGAATATGACTACATATTTCAAATTCAAAGGTAAATATTAGCTTTGGATGTTAAGGGAATCAGAAAGGTTTGAAATGACGAAAAAAATGTTTTATTATTATTATTGTTATTATTATTATTATCTTTCAAAATCTATGAACCTTTAAGAATATCTGATTGATGCAATTGATCCTATAGTTTCTAAAATTAAAATCATACAAGCAGACCGTTGACACCTGCAAAAGTAAAACTTTAAACTCAATTATCTGTCAATTATCTTTTGAACAAGTTAACGGATTTGGATTTTTTTCTTCAATAAAGGAAATTAATTTTTCTGCATACTATACCTAAGAAACAAACAAACGAACACAAGCTTTTCAAGTTATAACAACAACAAAAAAATGATGAATTTCCATGGATTTTAAATTTTTTATTATGAATAGTAGGGGAGAGTAGTACACAGTGAGACGAAAATTATTATTACATAACGAATGGCGACAATTTTTATTCTTTTGAAAAAAATTTTACTACATCTTTAAGCTACACAAATACGCTACACATTAATGTATAAATGGTTTTAAAAAAGTTATTTATAAAAGCACAGAAGCAGCATAACGGAGTATCGGAAATTGTCTCACTGTGTACCACAAGTGGTACATAGTGAGACAATGTATATATTTTTATAAATCATACATTTTTACACTCTATCAATAATTTTCTGCAGTTTATGACTTCTAAATAGTATTTCTAGATTTTCAAAATATTAAAAATATGAGACTCGGGTGGACATTGGCAGACCTTGAGCTACCGTCATACAAATTTTCAGCCACTTACGTTTAGTAGATTTCCCTAGCCACCGCACGCCCACACACACACACAGAAAGAGAGAGAGAGAGAGAAAACCTTCTTTTATTAATAAATAGCTTTTTTTAACATCAGAACCACATAGTAAGTATACAATGTGACACGTCTCTCTGTGTACCACAACTGTGTGCTTCACTGTGTACTTTCGTTACGTTGTAACAAAATGGGTGCCATATCTGTTACATCAATTTCATCGCTTTAAAAAGTTTATGTCGTTTTGTCGAAATAGTCTATTATTAGAAATAGCTAAGTTTGGTTAAGTAAATATATGTCATATTGAAAGAAATGAACTCTAAAATAGACGTTTGTGTAACTCTAACCACTATAAAATAAAGAATTATGTACTATTTTGTAGGACGAGTAACTGAAGTGCCGAAACTACATCCATGTGTTGCATAAGATGAGGTCGTTATGTGTGTATGCCAGCTTGGAGAAAAAGTTACAACTATATGTCAAAGTGGCTGCTCTCTCACTGTGCACCATGTCTCACTGTGTACTACTGTCCCATATATATATTTTTATATTTTACATTTTTTATTGTTTTGTTTTAGATGTAATTGAGATAACATAATAAGAAGTCTAAAGAAGAAATGCCAACTCAAAAATAGAGAGCCTGGACTTTAACATCGTAGCAAAATTAGCTTTTTCAAACACTTTAAATTTTTGTTATCGTTTTTTACAATTTAATAAATATTTATTTTATCAAATATATTAAATAAATAAATGCGAAAAAGACATTGATCGTGGATTAGGATGCTTGTAATTAATTTAGACCAACTTCAGTCCATTTGCGTCATTTCAAAGTTTTCATGTAATTAATTTTGATTAAAATTATCATGATTAGAAAAAGACTAAGATCGATAAAAGTATGAAAGTACCTAACATAAAAATTCTTCTAAATATTTTTATTATAATTTTTTAATTATATCTAATTTATTAAAATTATATTTAATTTTTTTAAATTATATCTAATATTTTCATAATATCTAAAATTGTTCATTACGGAACATACAGCCTCTCTCCGGTTTAAAGAATTAAAAATGAAAACTATTTTTTGAAAATTCTAATAGATTTTTTACGTTTAATATGAGCACGTAGTATGGACCGCAAACCAGTGGAGAAATGCAATGTTTTCTGACGAATCCAGATTTAGTTTAAAGAGTGACTGTCAATGTGTTGTCATATGGAGAGAGCCTGGCTTGCGATGTAACCCAACATTTATAGGTGAATTTCTCTAACACAGGGGACGTAGCATACACGTATGGGGCGGCATTATTTATTAGCAATGGACGTATGTCTCTGCACTATTGATACCGATCACGCCTGTGACGAAAGGTAACACATATTAGATCACGTCATTGGAACAAGTAACCCATATTGTCGGGCATCTGGCATAAAAGCCATATTGACCAAGTCACCTGTACACAATTTGTCGCGATAGCGGCCTACAAGCGGCATTTAACTGGCCTACTACTATCGCTCTTGCTGGCATTGGTCGGTTGCACAGGACCTTTAATGCCAGAAATCGGTCCTCTGATGATGCTGTTATAAAGAAAATGGAGCGTTCTCCTCTACACTGTTTGGCTGTTATATGCAGACGACTTTCTACAGCACTTCTTCTAGCATCTCCCGTTGAAATGTAGCATTACCACAGTCTCGAAACCGTAGATTGGTCGGTACCAACAGCTTCGGCAACATCGGCCTGAGAACAGCCAGATTCCATCATATCACTATCACGACCATGTGTAAATTCATCCATTTGGTATTAATTAACTTATCACTAACAAAAATTATCGAAATCACCACTAGAAACAACAACAAATTAAATGAGTCATCCATTCTTGTAATCCAACTACAGTAGAACCTCTTTTATCCGAAACTCTAGGTTAATCGAAATCCATTTTTAAAACTTTTTTTTTTTTTTACTATCACATTCCTTGTGTGCAAAATCCATTTTAAAATCTTTTAACTATCATATTCCTTGCGTGCAAGTGGTCCTTTCCGTATTACGAGTACGCGTATAAGTATTTTCGATCCCCTTTCTTAGAGTTCCTTTGAATTTAACTTGAGCTCCCGTAACCTGCGGAGTGGAGCGTAGAAAACGAACAAATTAGCAATTCTGTAGCTTTAAATATAAAAAATATTTTGATTTTAATAGAAATAAAAAATATATAGGATCATTCCTTTGAAAGAATCCGTTACTAACATTTCATTAAAACAGTATAATAAAACAGGCTGTTTACTTTTTATGAATCCTTAGAGGATCTCAATACTTAAATTTTTTAAAAACTATGATTTATAACAAAATACATGGGAGTCATTCTTCGATAACTTTAACTTTCATGAATAAGAAGCATGGGAAATTCAACTTAAAAAGAAAACAGCATTTTTAAACTTTCATGTTCTTGTAGCTATAATTAGAAAATGTTCTTATTCAGCATTAATTTTTAATACCGTACTATCTCAGCAAAAACCTTGCCATCCGTTTAATAGTGAACTAGAACGGTGGTGGTAAGGACAGGACGGTAAGGAATATTACCACGTATTTTTAGGCAAATCATGTTAAAACTAAGTGATAGCCACAATGTTCATTGATTTTTAGAAACAGTTATTTACATTAGATTAAATTAAAAAAATAATAATAATTCATCTCGAAAAGTGCAGGAATAAACCTTGGAGACGGTAAGACTACTAGTCCAAGAGGCGACAGCATAAAAACCTATGTTATAAAGCACAAGAAGAAAACCTTCATTTTATGGGAGAGTAGAAGTAGGAGAATCTAATGATTCATGCCGGAAGTGAAGTGATGTATAAGCCAAAAATTAATACCACCAGTGGTTGACTCGTAGGTTTGTCATTGTGTTTGCCGTACAAACAAAGGTCAAAGGTATGAGAACATGGAGGATAGTTGTAAGGCAAACACAATGATAAACTTACGAGTCAACCACTGGTGGTATTAATATTTGGCTATCTATCTATCTATATATATATCAGTGCATGCCAATAGTTTAAGCGCAATAACAATTTTAAAATAAAGCTTTAAATATTCACTTTATAGATATATAGATAGATAGATAGATAGATAGATAGACAGATAGGTATGAAAAGTTTTGAACTGGGGATAGCTTTGGCTTCTAGGGGTCATGACCGGCGTAGATCTGCAAAAAATTTTCTGAAATTCCAACATAAGGTAAATTCCAACGTAATAGATAGTATTTCTTACGAAATCTACCTAAAATTGGTAGAATAGATTAAATCGAATTTTCTTTTGCGTTTCAATTGATACCACTTTTTCGACATAGTTTAATTCACCTTACTTATTATATCATTAAATAAGGCAAATATTACTTTTTTTTTTTTTTTTTTTTTTTTTTTTAAGGTAACAATTAAGCAATCTGAGTTTTAAAACGGTAGTGGGTTGGCAGTACCGAACTCCTGGGAGAACCGTTGTTACCAGTCAGTGCTTACTAACTGCAGGGTATTGGTGAACCATGTCAAAACTCTCAACATAGTAGATCCAAGACTGATTTAACCCTTTATGTACTGAATTATGAATTCCTGAAAATTTTTATCTTCTAAAGCATTTTTCGTGAATTTTTGAAACTACATTAGATTTACATAATCATTTAATAAAATTTAAAAGGATTTTAGAAGGAAGGAAGGATTTAGAAGGATTCATTAAATTTGAATTTATAGGGATTTTGTGCACTATTTATAACCCCACTCAAATCTTTTATTTGAAATATTTTTCTTAGTATTTTGTAGAATTAGGAAATGTACAAATAGAATGTTCTTACAATAGAAATATAGAAATATTTCCGAATTTGCCCCCCCCCCTCCCCCAACTCCAAGAAAGCTGAATAGGTGCAAAGGCAAAAAAAATCCCCCTTTTAAAAATATTTTTGTTTTGTGTAACCCATAATGCTTGTGGAACAAGTTAAAGTAATGCATCTATAACTCATTCTAAGCTGTATTACAACTAATCGATGTATTAAATGAATTTTATAACAAGTTATTTTACTGGTACTTATAAGTACCGTCAGTAGATAAAGGTTTAAAGCCTTTTTTAGTTTTGAATCCAAGTAGCATGCCAGATTCTGAATAATCCCAATTTATGATATTATTTAAAAATACTTCTATCAAAATTAGTCGCCAGGAGCATTCCTCACTTGATTGCGGAAAGCATAGATGCCAGTCTTTACTTTAAATAGTAAGTAACTCTCTATTCTTAAATTAAAAAAAAAAAAAAAAAAAAAAGTAACTAACGCTGTTTTTAATGATTTTTTTGTGTGTGTGTGTGTGTGTATGTGAACGGGGCTCTTTCTTCGCTAATATTAAGGAAACTACTGCATACAAAAATATGTAAATTCGTTCTATTATAGAGAAATGTTTGATAAGCACGCTGAAGCAGACAGTTTATTAAATCGAACAGTTATTTTAAGATATATTTAATGTTAAAGTTTTTAAAAATACTTCCATTTAAAAAGTTTAATAGGAGCAAAATTTGTACATGAATTTAAACATTTTTTTCTGGGTTTATACTTTACAGGCTTTCGGTGTGCAGGCTGCATTTATTTTTTTAATTTTACTCATTTTTTTAGGATTCTTATCAATTTTCAATTCAAATTTTCAGCATTTTGAGAAATATTTTTTACTTATTTTAGAAAAGGTTATTATTTCAAATTGTTGCCAATTGTAAAAACAGCTCAAAGAATAACGTTTCCTTTCAATTAAAAATTTAAAGAAACAGAATATAAACTTTTATTAAACAGAAAATAAACTTTAAAATTAGATTTAAATGATTACGTGTTAAAAGTAGGAAAATATTGAAAATTACGGCATAAAAATTGTATTTACACGTGAATATTAAGGGGACAGTGGAGCTTAAAATCCTTAAAAATATTATTTTTTATTTTTGTAAATTTTAGCTTAAATATTATTCAGGGGTACATTATATACATTATGGCATGCATTTATCACAAAAAAAAAAAATATTTTTGAGAAAAAAATGGAATTTTACGCGTCGTCTTAGAAATCTTCGAAATGCCCCATGCGTCTTCCATATCAATGAAAATCCCAATATTTTTTATAAAAGTTTGGTTTATATATAGAAATAAAATAGAGCATCGAATTTTATATATTTGAATTTAAAGGTGAAAAAAAAAAAATCAAAATTTAAAAAAAATTTCGAAAAAATTTCAAAATTTTTCAAAAAAAATTTTTTTTAACCTTTAAATTCAAATATATAAAATTCGATGCTCTATTTTATTTCTATATATAAGCCAAACTTTTATAAAAAAAATATTGGGGATTTTCATTGGTATGGAACGCGCAGTGGGCACTTCGAAGATTTCTAAGACAACGCGTAAAATTCCATTTTTTTCTCAAAAATAATTTTTTTTGTGATAAATGCATGATATAATGCATATAACGCACCCTTGAATAATATTTAAGATAAAATTTACAAAAAATAAAAAAAAAAATTAAAACATTTGAAATTTTAAAAATTTTTCGAAAAAATTTCAAAATTTTTCAATTTTTTTTTTTAACCTTTAAATTCAAATATGTAAAATTCGATGCTCTATTTTATTTCTATATATAAACCAAACTTTTATAAAAAATATTGGGGATTTTCATTGATATGGAAGACGCATGGGGCATTTTGAAGATTTCTAAGACGACGCGTAAAATTCCATTTTTTTCTCAAAAATAAATTTTTTTTTTCATTTTTTTTTGTGATAAATGCATGCCATAATGTATATAATGTACCCTTGAATAATATTTAAGTTGAAATTTACAAAAATAAAAAAAATTATTTTTAAGGATTTTAAACTCCACCGTCCCCTTAAAGAAGAAAGAAAACTTTAAAATAATGAATTCATTAATATGTGCTAAAACTTAAAAGCAGTAAATGGGGACAACTACGACCTTTCTACAATGGCCAAATAATAACATTGCCAAACGGTTTAAATTTACATACACGATTTATATACATTAAATATATTTACACGAGATGATCTTTTTAACTATTGTTGCCAATTCTAAGAAGTGCATATAATAACATTTCCTTTCTAACAATAAAAATATTTTTACGTGAATATTAAAAAGAGAAAGAAAACTTGGTGAAAATTACGTCAGGTTTAAAACGATACATTTAAAATGTTTTATTTAAAACAATTTTCTTATAGCGTTGTTAAAAAATACCGGGAAGCAAAGACTTAGTTCATTTTATACTAGCTGATTTTCAAATGTTTAACTAATCTTATTTAATCAAACGCGAAAACAGCTATTAATAGCAGCTGATTCAACCTTAAAATCTCTCAGTAAAAGGGAAATAAGTGGAAACCCGTTTACAGGGAGATCGACACTGGTTTTTCAATTCCTATTATTAGTTCACACTCTCCCTATATTTATTTATTTATATATCTTGTTCACATTTTCAATCGTTAATAAAATACTTATTATTCATCCTATCAAGTTCAAATAATTTTTTTTAATCTTGTACTGGATGACAATTGATGTTAATACAGTTTTTTCAAATATTAATTCATTAATTAAATTTTAACTAATTAATTTTAGTTTTACATGGGAGACAAAATGGCGGCCATTGGCTATTGAAGCATTTAATCATTTAATGCATCTTCATATCTATAAGGGGGGTTACCATAGCGGAGACCGTGTTCTGTCGCTAAATACCGCCAAGTTTGTCGCCAACTTGGCGATATATCGCCAAATTTGGCGACCAAAATGAGTCGCCAAAAGTAACGCCAACTTGGCGATATCTCTAATATTTCGCCAAATTCCCATAGACTTCCATTGTAAACCTACTTATAGAAAATCAACAAATTGAGATATTTTAATGCAACAAAAACTAATATTAGCTTAATGTAGGGATGCACAACCTGTGGCCCGCGATGGGTTAACGTGTGGCCCGCGAATATCGTCAATTTATAACTGGAAAAAATTGCAATTTTTGTCCATAGGTCGCAGGAAAAAATCAGGAATTTCGTCAATTTGCCGTTGAAAAATTGAAAATTTCATCAGTTGGTTAAGAATTGCGAATTTCGTTGATACGGTGCAGAAAAACGGCGAATTTTGTCGATGAGGCTCGAAAAAATCGCGAATTTGGTTGATCGGATACAAAAGAATCGCGAATTTTGTCGATCAGGTGAGGAAAAATCGCAAATTTCGTTAATCAACCACGGAAAAATTGCTAATTTTGTAAGATGAGGAGCGGAAAAAATTGCTAACATCGCCGATCGGGCACGGAAAATCGCGAGTTTTGTCATCGAGCTCGGAAAAATCTTGAATTTCGTTGATCGGACACGAAAAGAATCAATTTTGTTGATGCCTAAAAAAATTGCAAAATTTGTTGATCGGCTGCCGAAAAATGGTGAGTTTCGTCAATCGCGAGAAAAAAATCGCAAATTTCGTTAATTTAACGCGGCAAAAAAAAAAATATCGGTCAGTCAGTTAAAAATCAAGAATTTCGTCGATCGGGTACGGAAAAATCGCAAATTTTGTCGATTAGGAGCGAGAAAATCTCAAATTTCGTTGATTGGCTGCAGAAAAATGGCGTGTTTCGTCAGAGTCCGTTAAGAAGCGCGAATTTCATTGATCGGGGGCGGAAAAAGGGCGAATTTTGTTTATCAGGTACGGGAATATCGCGAATTTACTCGATATTGCTCGGAAAAATTGAAAATATCGTTGATCGCCTGCGGTAAAATCGCGAGTTTCACCAGTTTTTCGCAAGAAAAAATCGCGTATTTCGTCAATTTGCTGAGGGGAAAAAATGCAGATTTCCTCAACCAGTTTAGAATCACAAATTTCCTTGATTGGACGCAGAAAAATCGCGAACTTCGACGATTAGAGGCGGAAAAATCGCACATTTCGTCGATCGGGCACGGAAAAATCGCGAGTTTTGTCGACCAGGTTCCGAAAAATAGCGAATTTCGTTAGTCGGGTACGAAAAAATCGCGAATGTTGTCGATCAGGTGCTGGAAAATAGCGAATTTTGTCGATCAGGCGCGGAAAAAGCGCAAATTTCGTTAATAGGGAGCGGAAAATCGCAAATTTCGTTGATCGTCTCCTCCGCCCTCCTTCGTTTATAAAGTTCATATTCTTTTTCGGCACTATCCACTTTCATGCCAATGTTTGTTTTTTAGCACTTTTAATAAAACAAAATTTACTCCCCCGAATAAAGTCAAAGAATATTACAACTCCTTCTCAATAATCCTTGCTATATCTCTGTTATATATACAAACGTTTACTGTTGATATATCCTTGCCAACTGAATTGTATACGATGACTCCGTAGGGGAACCTAGTGTGATAAACCCCCCACCCCCCCGCCTCTGAAACCATATTTTTTATCTGATTATAGGCCACAGATAACCTCCCCGAAATAGAATTCTCTCCGTGTTACTGATATGGCCTTCGACAACGCAGATATTTTCGTAAGTGGCCCTTCTCTGAAAAAGGTTGTGCACCCCTAGCTTAAGGGATTATATTAAATTTTTCTTTGATGGCCTAAGTAGGGACTATTAGTACCTAGTAGACTTTAAAAACAAAATTTTTATATTACTTGTTTTTTTTTCAATTCCTACTATTAGCTCACTATTTTTTACTGTGATTTTCGATTGCAGTTCAAATTACAAACAATAGATGGCGCTGTAAGCAACAAGCGCTAAATACATGCTCGATTTTCTGGCCTTTCTCTTCTTCCATGCGGAAAAAGGAGATTAAAATGCATTGAGTGGGTCCCGAAGCCGAAGTACCGAAAATCGAGCCTGAATTTAGCGTCTATTGATCGCAGCGCCATCTATTGTTTCTAATACGAACTAAAATCGAAAATCACTGTAAAAAAACTTTAGACCTCATGCATAACCCTCCTGCCAGAATTTCTTAAATATGTGCCACTGTTTGCAAGTTATTGAATTTAAAAATTAGTCAGTCCTTTTTAGGACACCCGGTATATCTTGTTCAAATGTTCAATCGTTAATAAAATATTTATTATTCATCCAATCAAGCTCAAATAAATTTTTTTAAACTTGTAGTGGGTGACACTTGATGTTAACTCAGTTTATTTTTCAAATATTAATTCATTAACTAGTAAATCTGCAGATCAGGAGCTTCAACGTCAGCTCTGCAAGTCATTGTTTTTAAACACAATTTGGTAATAATCAATTTCCTGTAAAACGCAATTTAAAGTTTTCGAATTACGTAATTATTTATAAGAATAAAAAAATGCGAAATTTTCAGACATTAGAAGCGTTAAATTAAAAACGTTGTTATGTAAGGATATTTTGAAATTTTCATGAGCTATTAATTCTGGTAATTTTTTTTTAGATAATAAAGTAGATTTCTTCAGGGGGTGGAGCCCCCTGACCCCCCCCCCCCCCGTGGTCTCAATAAATTTACATATGTAACTTTTATTGATTGCGCTAATGGTTATTGTAAATCTTAGATTTCTTTTTACACTTCCGAGCCTTATTTTTCAATACCGGTGGACAGAAAATGATTTACATTGAGGCAATTATATTAAAAGTTTAGGTTTTATGACCGAAAATGTAATTTCTTTTTAAAAATGAAATAATTTTCATTCATATTTTCTGAAATGAGGCGACATTAGGAAGTAACACTCGTCAAAAAATGTTCTTTCAGGCAATCTAGTTAATGTTTGGTTTTTACCCTTTAACCGTCTGGCCCGGATTTTTCCGTTCCTAGAAATCATGTTAAAATGGCTGTAGGCCAAAATATTTTAAACAGAATTCTATTTTTAACCTTATATAGAAAGTAGTGATATTAAAGATATTATAGCATCAAACTGAGATTTAAAAAGTATATATCCTGGGATTTACAAGCATTCTTATAAAATTACTGCAAAACCGTCGGACGGTGAAAGGGTTAAGAATGAAAATATTTATTTCCCGATACAATCACGTCATTTTCGACAGAGATCATTTTGCGGTGCATAATTTTTGCATTTACTATCTATTTGCTTTTCAAAAGTTTTTTTTTTTCTCATTGAAATTTTCGATTAAAAATTAAACATTTCTGTTAGCCGTATGTAGATGATAAACCGTAAGATATTGGTAACATTTTTTTGTTTTAATAATAAGATTAATATCATAACACAAGGCCCTTTTATTTCAACCTCAAAGCGTATTCGTTTTATTTTTGATATATGAGGTCAAACACACCTTTGTTTCGTATTTTCGTTTTATTTCCAATATGAAGACGTATTCATATCTATTTTTTTTTTCATTTTCCTCTTGCTCGTGAAAATCTTTCAAATCAAAATTAACTGTTTAGTATAAATTATTATTCCGGGACCTGATTTTCTTGGCAACAGTAAAAAAAAAAAAAAAAAAAAAAAAAAAAAAAAAAAAAAAAAAAAAAAGACTGTTAAATTTTATAGCAAAATGTCAATTCATTCCTTATGAAAATAATAAACTTTTTAATTTAAAAGAAAAACATTTGGACAAAATAAATAGAACACAGCCTTTCTTTTTATCTGGGGTAAATTCCATCTATATGTAAAGATACAAACGCATTAGTTCATCCCTTTTGACATTGATTTGACTTCAAACAATTACACATACTTTCACATTTACGATATTTTTGGGTGTAGTTCCGTTTCTAGGTAACAGTTACAAGAAAATTAAAACAATGAAATATGTTCATTTAAAAAAATTAAATTTGTAAAAGAGAATATTTTATATTATTGGAACACATATATAAACTCCCTCCATATGTTATACACCGAATTTAAAAACTCTGACAAATGTATCCACAAAATTTCAAACTAATATGAATAATGTATGGTTCTAATTAGGAAATTTCATCATCCATAATTTACCATTTAAATCCTTCAATCATATGAGCCATTTCCTTTCAACAAATAAAAATGGAAAAATCGTCTGAATTGCTATAGAACAGTTGAGCATCATTCAGGGGCTTCCTAGATGCGGCCATCTTAACGCCCAGTGGAAGAACTTGAAGTGTCTTGCAAAGTACTGTGAGCCGTTGAGTGAAGGAAAAGTTGTAGTTAAGAACTACTAAAATAAGTTAACAAGGGGTAAAAGAGTATAAGTTAAATTTAAAAAGGTTTAAGTATAATGGGATAGTTAAGCTGTAGTTATAAAACTACTAAAGAAAGTGGAAGTATAGGAAAGATTAAAAAGTTCAAACATGTTCTAAAAGAAAGCATAACTGCCCTAGCAAAGGCTGGAAAACAAAAAAAAGGCTGACTTTTCAGTCCATACATTTTAAAATTACAAATTAATAAACTCTCAGTAAAGAATTTCTCTTGTATTTTTTTTTCCAAGAGAAAATTTTAAGATTGATTATTGCTATCATTTAGAGAATTTGGCTTAGATATAAATTCGGAAAAGGTAAATAATTTTGAGAAGACATTCTTTTCAGCAGAGATCTTCTCCAAGACGCTGCTGAGTTTGATGGTGACTTCCGAGTAATGGGTGATACCAAGTTCGGCTTTAATTTTTTGAACTAACTCAATAATTTTAGGAATTTCGTTGGTAATCTCGTTGAGTTCATAAAATGTTCCGTGGGGGGGAGGGGGGGGTTAGTTTTTACTTCGGGTTTTTCAGTTGAAGTTTGAGGATTTGGGACTTTCATCGTTGTTTCCTTGGGGTTTTTTTAGTTAGAAGTTACTTCAGAATAAGATTTTTTAAATTGGGCTTGGTAGGAAAATTTTTACAACCTTTGAAGCTTGAGGTATATGCGAGATCGCAATTTGAACATTTTGGCGGTGGTCTAGATAGCTCAGTTGAGTTTTTGAGAGGGCAGTTAGTAGAGAGGTGGTCCCCGCTGCATCCTATGCAGTTGAGGGGCATATTACAATTGGCGGCTATATGGAAAAACTTTTGACATCTGTGGCATTGCGTTGCCTTTTTTGCTACTCTAAATTTTTCAACTGTGATGCGAATTTGGAATAGGGATTTAAAATTATAAATTTCAAAAGAAGTACCGTTTTTTGGGAGTTCAATAAGAAACAGAGGAAGAGGGTTTTTTCCCTCTCTGCGGCTTTTAAGTCGGGATACTTTATTGACACTAAGTCCTTTAAGGGTTAAATTGTTTTGGATGTCTTCTAAATTAGTTGAGGTTGGAAGGCCTCTAATAACCACTTTTAATGGGATTTCTCTATCAGGAACTATATAAAATTGGGCATTATTTTGCTTAAGATGGTCAATTAATTTATTTTTATTTAGGAGGTTAGATGGGAAAATTTTAAGAAATTTTCCGGATATTTTAGCTTCAAATTTAAACTCGTCATTTTTCGATAGGTTAGTTGTAAATTCAATTACGTTATCAATACCCGTAACCATAATGGGTTTAGGTTTTTTAGTTTCAAGGATTTGAGGCTCATTTTTTAAGGAATCCATATCAGTGTTTTCGGGGATATTTGCAATACTTTCCGTTTTAGAGAGGGTTGAGCTATTGGAGGATTTCCTCCTACGTTTATACATGACAGTTTGAAAGTCATTGTCAGCAGCGCCTGGGATAGTGACCTTATCAATTTTGCTAGTCCGATAAAGATTGACAACCCATTTGAGGGCATCATAAATATTTGCTTCAGTGTTCCTACATAGGAAGCTATAAATTTGGACTCTTTCAGTATTGTTGACCTCGTAAGGAGAGTCATCTAACAGAATTTTAGTAGGGCCGAAAATTTCGTTCTCGTACCTTTCGAGATTTTCTAAAGTCGTTAGATTGATTAGAGGAGACGGAGCTCATAGAGGAAGAACGGCTCATACCATTGTCAGCAGTCAGGCGCGCCCAGTCACTGTAGAGAAGTTGCTCTGCTGGCTTAGGAACAATCTTGTATCTTTGGAGCGGGTCCTCAGCGGACATCTTGCAGGAGCTTACACACACGCTGGCAATTGCTATAGAAAAGCATTATTGCGCAAAATAAAATATTCTATATTTTCCGAACGAATGAACCAAATATGACAAAAAATTATACAGCTGAATCCGGTACTTCACCAACATACCCACTTAATTTCAAGCTAATCGGATGCTTTTTGCGGCAGTTATCGCGGAACAGACAGACAGACTAACAGACTAACGGAAGCCAAAACTTTTCGTGTCTCCACAGTAAGCCTTCACTGACGTTTCGGCAATTAATTAATTTTCAATAATCGAGAAAGCCATCTTCTTGATCAATGTATTTTAAGACCGAAAGAGCCCTCTTCTTGATCAAGGCATTTTAAGCGCCACTCAAGAGGAAAGAAGAATGGAAGAAAAAAAAATTTCTTATTGACCTAAGTAGGAATTGACTTAAAATATTTTTTTTTATATTACTTGTTTAATTATAGTTCACTCTTCGTAATCTTTTTAAAAAAGAATTAGCATGATTAGCCGATCAAATTAGCATGTTTTTAGAGTCTGAACGGTGGTTGGCGAGTATAGCTCGTAGGCGTCAGAGCCCCCTAGTATAATTTAAAATTATCATTTTTTTGAGCAATTTTTGTTATGTAACTCGGGAGTGACATTATGACCTTATGTGAAACAGAAACATAACATTTTCACTATTTTTCTAGTGGATAATTAACAAAAGTAGACTCAAATACAATGTTTTTCGAACAAAATAAAAAATCATTCACAAAAGGATTAAGTCGTTGCACTTATGATCTATAGTTATTCCTCGAGGACGTGAATTTATGTCAGACTTTGTTTTACGCAAACTATGCCGACCGTAGCAACAATACCCCTGTTGAATTATTCGGTCATCAACGGAACAGTTTAGGAAGAGTAGAGTTACAAAGTTACCATTGTAGTGGACTCATAAGAGCTTCGCTCGAAATATTTTTAGAACTTAATTATAAATTAATAAATTAATTTAAAGACATTTTTCCGTAAG
This sequence comes from Maratus speciosus, assembly GCA_963932465.1. Taxonomy (NCBI): domain Eukaryota; kingdom Metazoa; phylum Arthropoda; class Arachnida; order Araneae; family Salticidae; genus Maratus; species Maratus speciosus. The sequence continues at coordinate 325,668,015 of OZ010795.1, read as the reverse complement.
CCGGGAACAAGTGATAAATTACCAAGTAAACTTTATGGTTATAACTGTTTACGAGTTACAAAAATAATATGATTAATCATTCGTCAAACCGCTCTCGTCAAAATGGGCCAGTTGGTTATGAAGCTGCAACAACGGAATATTTTAAACACTAAAAAGCAGGAAATATAAATAAAATATATAAAGAGTGCAATATTGTCTAAAGCACTCTTTTATAAATTAATAGCTTAATATTAATTCAGTTATGATTGTACGTTGAGAAAACAATTTAAAAATCCTGAATAGATTGTTTAAATAATGCTTTTTTTTCCTTCTTGTTGCCGTATCTTAAAAAAAAAAAAAAAAAAAAAAAAAAAAAAAAAAAAAAAAAAAAATTACCCAGTTAAACTGATGTTATTGAGCTCACAGGCTATTCACACTAATTGCATATTATACTCTTATTTCAAAGAATAATGTCCCTCGAAAAATAAATTAAAGAGAGGAGGGGCATTTTCCTACCCTTTCCCTTATTTATACTTAATCAATTAGCCTCCAAATGTCATCAGGGAAGCGCTTTATCGAAATAAATCGGTATACCAAATTTAAAGCAAATCGGATAGAAAAACCCATTTTTATAAATTAAAAGGGTATTAGCCTTCCTTCCTCTGTTTATATTAACCAATGAACTTCCAAATCTAATCAGGGAAGCGTCTTATCAGAATAAACCGGTAAACCAAATTTGAAGCAAATAGGATGGAAAAACCCATTTATCTAAGTTAAGGGGTATTAGCTCCCCCCCCCCCCGTTCCCTCCCTTTAGACTTAAACAATGAGCCTTCAAATCTAATCAGGGAAACGCCTTATCAGAATTAACCGGTATACCAAATTTGAAGAAAATCTGATAATTCTGCATGAAAAGCCATTTATCTAAGTTATGGGGATTAGACCACCGTTCCTCTCTTTATACTTATCCAATGAACACCCAAAACTAATCAGGGAAGCGCCTTATCAGAATGAAACTAGAAAAAATTTTGAAGCAAGTCGGATATTTCTATCAAGAGTTATCGCGTTACGTACACACAGAACAGGCGGGCACATTAGCTCTCAGGCTTTGATAGCCTGTGAGCTAAAAAGGAATAGAGTAAAAATTATGCATTTTTTAATAAATTCACCAGTTCACACTTTTTATCATGCATAAACCAAAGCGATTTTCATTAATCGGAGTCCACGCCAAATTAACATATCGTAATGCGATTTTTTTTGGAACCACACGAATTGCAGTCACGAAATTAGGTAGGATTTTTAAGATAAACATGGAATGCTTATAAGGAAGTTTTTAAAAAATATATTTTTACTCTTATTATTTTTCGTGTTTCTTTGAAGTTATTTTCACTTTATCACTTTTTAACGACCCGATTACAAATCTTTATGCAATATACGAGTGAAAAAAAAATGTGCTCCTATAGAACATTAATGTACTCTTAGTACATTAATATATAGTAGTCGTATAGTACACTATCGTCTCTTTTTAATAAATTGTATTTGGACGTAGAGATTTGAGTTTTAAATATCGGTCATCAGTAACGGCTAGTTAGCTGCATGGGGTTTTATGGCGCAAAATCCGTTTGGGGACATGCTGCGCCAAAAAGAGAAGCAAAAAAAAAGAACATCAGAGACTAATAAAAAGTTAAGCTAAAAGATTGTAGTTACGCTATAGATAAATATGATAAAATAAAAGTAAAAAAGCAATGAAAAAAGCTATCTATCCCCAGATGTCATAAGAGTGTAAAAGAAAATCCAAAATTGTTAAATCAATGAAAGAGACAAAAAGTTATATTCCAAAATAAAACCTTGCATCTTTTAAAAGGTAAAGAGTGTCCCATGAAGTGTTTCCCCAATGAGGTTTGTCAAGGTTGGTGATGATGAATTAAAATAAATTCTATACAAAGTCATCAGTAACGATTCATGGTTGCAAAACGCATAAATAGTTAATAACGGTCCAGTTATGGACTCCTGTTATAATGATTGCCGTATCAACTGTTTATGGGCGCAAAGCACACATGACCTTGCTACAATGATAGCTGTATTCACGATTTCGGAAAACGAAGAAAGGCGAAGATCGGGTCTACGCTGCTGCAGGCAGTGTAAAGGCTCCGCTCAGAGGCGGGAGGGTTCCAAACCTCTCCATCTGGTCTTACTTTTCCAACCGTTCTGTGGTCATCAACAAAAGAAAGTGGGGTGGGTCTTAACAATGGAAAGAGGCAGAGATGGGTTCCTCGGAAAGATTTCGAACTTATTCGAATACAAAAGTAATAAGATATGAAAAGCACCGCCTCCCCAGAACAAAGAGACCGCAGCTCGTAGAATCTGTCTGTTTGCACCTTAAACCCCACTACTAGATTCGTTTAGAAAACAAAACTGGATAGACGACCAAAGCCAGTCCAATATTTTAAAAAATATTCTCACGAAAAATAAAATGTAAACCAAAAAAAAAAGCTGACGAATATATTAAATCTGGAAACTCTTCATTTTAGGATAAATATGTAAATGGGTGTGAAATCACTAAGCATAAAAAAATAACCCGATGCGATTTGTTCGTAACAACCAGGAAGTGACATCAAATAAAAACATCCAAAAGCGGATCTAGACAGCATTTCTAGTGGAAGCCTTATTTCTGCGAGAAAAGGGTTGATGAAATCCCTCTTCCGCAAAACATAATTACAAAAGCAAAAAAAGCGTAGAGAAATCTCATCAAATCTGCCTAGAGAGATCGAAAAGGATGAGGTAAGTATTTATCGACATTATAGAGTGGTCCGTGCGTAAACGCTCACGTCATTTTGACGGTAGCGATAGCAGACGATTAAAATTAACTTTTATTGCAATTTTTAGGGTTCCGTACTTAAAAAGTAAAAACGGAACCATTTTAAGATCACTCCTGTGTCTGTCTTTCTGTCTGTCACAGCCATTTTACTCATAAACAATGGACATGGAAAGTTCAAATTGGGGTAAAGCCTATTGACCCACATATTTACAGATTATTAAACATTCACAAATATATTTAGGAAAAATGTAGAGGGGCTAATTAACTTACTTGAAAAAAAAATCTTTTCTTTGTATATCGTGTGGTGTATCGTGTGAAAGCTTTCGTAAAGCTGAAGTCAAAAATACATTTCTTTTAATTTTAGGTATTATATTTTCACAGATATCGTCAAAAATGTAGTGCAAAAATATGCCCTCCCCCCCCCCTCTATTTCCGAATCTAATGAAACTAAAATTATGAAAAAATTAGAGGCAGTAGACGTTAATTTAAATCTTGCAGAAAAGCTATAGCGATTACCCTAGGTTGCATAGTTTCTGAGGAAAGCGCATTTTTTCGTTACACACAAATTTCGTTTTGCGGGCATTCAGCAAAGGGGTTGAGGAGCCTGGAGGTACCTATCGTAACAGGAGTATAAAAAAAAATTATAATAATTTTCGAAAAAAATCGTCGGTAATTAGCCGAGATATTAACCCTTAAAGACACGGGCGGTTTGGGCATGCATAATGACGACGTCGTACTCTATGTACCATCGGCTATTAAAGACTAGATAACAATTTTTAATGATATATTTGTGTAATACAATGCCCAGTAGCAGTGTAAAAGCAATAAACGTCAAATTGTTAAAAAGAAACTAATTTAATTATAATTAATCACATAAATACTATGAGATTCGCCACTAGTTTGCAGCGAGTGGGATCTCTCAAAACGCCTCCCGTGCCTTTGAAAGTTAATTAAAAACCCATCTGGAAAAACGCGGCACGGACCAAGGCGACGCGCAGTGTAAAATTTTGCGAATCTAGCTGTTCAAAATTCAATTTATGAAAATTATCGATATTAAAGTAATAAAACTGATCTTACTAGAGGTAAAATGGTTCTGTAATTATAAAAAAATATATCTTTACGATTTACATTGTACAATTTACGTCATTGTTATTCCGTCATCATAAAAAGCTGTTTTGCCATTTTCATACGTTTGACATTTGCGTAGTGTTGCGTGCAAAATTAAGCAAATTTTAAGTATATAAATTATCTGTCAGTTATTAAGCCTAATTTGCATATTTTTCAATGGTGCAATGTTTACATTACTTTCAACCAAGACCCTACTTATCATAATAACCTTATCATGTTATATGATAAGGGAGTCTTGCTTTCAACTTTAAAATAGTTGCCACAGAATTGACATAATGTCTAATTAAAATCTGCAATCCGTTTCCGTATATCACGTCTAGTTTTTGAGTAAAATGAATTTCTACTTTTGTATGGTATTGGCACAAATTTGATGTAAAATGCTTTTTAGAGGGATGTACCTCATCGTCAAAATTGTGAAAATCCTATGTCTCTAAACAATAGGTATAATCAAAAAACAATTGAAAAAAGTCGTAGAATATATCCTAACTAGCGAAGATACATCACAAAATAGTATAAAAAGCATTTTCTTGCCTTTTTTGGCAAAAAAATAAAATTTCTTTTTTTATCAAAAACTAGACATAATAGAATAAAACTAATTTTCTGATTTGAAAAGCTGATTTGAAATCAGCGCAAAAAACTGGTTTAGAAACATATTAGCGTACTCATGTGGCGGAATATTTGGACGTTAAGAAACGTTATTAGAAAAATATGAAAAATATGCAAATTAGGCACAATATTTCACGGTCATGTTATTATGTCGCTATAATCTCAGAAACGACATTTTTGTAAACTAAACTAGACAGTAATCATAACATAAAACAAAACAGCCACTCTCATAATGCTTTATGCCTTAAATGTGCTTATAATTGTACAAAAATTCCAAAATTTGCATAAATCGAAATATGCAAATATCTCAAAAACTAGACCTACTGGAGAAAATTTAAAACAAGATTCGGAATCAACACAAAAAAATTGAATAAGACACAATTAAATTTCGGTTTTGTGAAAGAGCAAAAGTTCAATTTTGTTGACCAATGTTATTAAACGATGAAATTTCATTGCAGCATTCTAGAAGTGTTGGAAACTATATGCTTAACGCACATTTTTTCTATTTTTTAAGCTTCGTAAAATTGCGTGTGCATTTTAAGGATGGTAAAACAAAATATTCTGCATGAAATATAAAACACAGGACCGAAACTAAAGGGGGGGGGGCAGAGGGGCCATGTGCCCCGGGCGCCAAATGAAGATTTTGTTTGTCGATTTTTCTCACATCTATGTTTAGCACGGTATTGTTAAAATCATCCTGTATGGCGTCTGACAAAGCATAGAAGAATCTAAAGATGGTATGGCATAAGGATGCTGTATAAAGCGGAATTTTTTTCGATTCTTTTCGATTCCGTTTTCAAGATTTTAATCAATCAATATTTGACAAAGCCAAGGACAGATCCAGCTCACCATTTACAGAGGGATCATGGATTTCCTTTTTTTTTGTGGGTGGGAAGGGTCACATCTCGTTATGAGAATTTTTTATATTGAAAGCTATTCCCACATCCAAACTAACTACTTTTCTGATACTTTCGCGAAGTCCTTTTCATTCGTAAATACAAAAAATTTGCATTAATATTCGTAAAAACAAAAAATTTACCGATTTTGTTCAGATACCACAAAAATTAAAGAGTTTCCCATTTTTTTTTTTTATATATAAAGGCAAAGATTCATATCATAATATTAAAATATTTATTTGCTTAAAAGACGTTATAAAAACACATTAAATGTAAATTAAAAATCTATATTTACATGTTTCAACTCTTTTACTGAGTCTTCATCAGAATGTATAATAGAAAATTACAAATACAATGCATATGAAAAATGGAAAAAATCATCGAATATAAACAAGTAATCATATAACGCGCCCTATATTTTCGCGATAGCGTTATACATTCTGATGACGACTCAGTAAAAGAGTTGAAACATGTAAATATAGATTTTTAATTTACTTTTAATGTGTTTTTATAACGTCTTTTAAGCAAATAAATATTTTAATATTGTGATATGGTTAGTAGTGTACGTAAGTTTGGCTTATTACTCGCACTTATTTACATTTGTACCATTCATCTATGCTGGGCAAAGATTCGTTCAGAAAATGTTGTCAAAGTTAGCCTTTTTAGCCAAGTTTTACTAGTTGACAGCCACAGAAATGTCGTCGCAAGGGAACAATTGGCTATCACTTCCGGAAATTCAGTTTAAAAAGTCTAATAATTGTCAACGATTAAATATGGCAAAAATTTTTATTAAATTTTAGAAGTAACTAAACCGTACACATTGGCAGCTATGCGATTCTATCAGTGTCAGGAAAATTGCAGGTGTAGCCTCTTCTTTCTGCTCAAAGTATTAAATAGTTTTTTTCAATTGAACTTATACCTTTAGAATGGATCATTTTCTTCTTCTGATGGACTGATGGCTTCCATTATTATGAAACAGTCCTTATAAATGAAGTGTTACGTGAAGATGAAAGAACAGTCGTAAAAAGTTGGAACTCTGATTTTCTGGTCAGAATGGGGGGGGGAAATGGCCATATATATATATATATATATATATATATATATATATATATATATTTTTTTTTTTTTTTTTTTTTTTTTTTTTAAGAAAAGAAATTATGGTTCTTTTTTTTTATTCTGACCAGAAAATCAGCGTTCTAACTTTTTACAGGTGCTCTTTCATCTTCACCTAACACTTCATTTATAATTTGGCTGTTTCATAATGGAAGCCATCAGTCCATCAGAAGAAAATAACTCGGTTAAAATTCTCTTTGTAAATATACTTTGCGGAAGAGGGGGGAGGCTGGGGGGGGGGCAAATCCATGTTTGCCCCGGGTGCAAAAAAGGCTAGTTTCGGCCCTGCAAAACAATCTGTTATTGATGAACGTATTAAATAATTTTTATATTAAATTTACTTTAATGGAATAGTAAAATCTAGTCGTGCTATAAAAGCTTATATAAAAAAAATATTACTTTTTTTTTAATGCACTGAAAACTCTTAAGATGGAATAATAATAGTGACTGCATTTAATTATTCAGTTATAAATTAAATTTCCTATGTTGGAACCTCTAAAATATGTCGGTGGAAAGGATAAAAAAAAAAAAAATAAAATAAAATAAAAACAAATAAACTGGTGTTTATTTTAAATATGAAAACTCATCCTTATAGGATAAATACATTAAAAGGGGTGTGAAATCGTAAAGCATCGAAAATCAACACAATGGGATTTGTTCGTAACAACTAGGAAATAACATCAACGAAAAAAGATGAATCTGCACAGCATTTCTAGTGGAAGCCCTATTTCTGCAATAAGAGATTGATGAAATCCCTCTTCCGCAAAACGTAATTAGAAAAGATGGAAAAGTATAACGAAATCCCATTAAATCTGTCTAAAGTGATTGAAAAGTATGAAGTAAATATTTCATTTTAAAATTTAAAACTAAGCGATATTTTCCCGTTAAAGTGGCTCAGGATCTTTAACCCTTCACTGCACCACGTGCCACATCTGGCACATATCTAAAAACACTGTAATTCTTATTATGTGCCATGAATTTGGCCAATATGATCTCTATCCCTGATCAAGACCAGTCCAAAGAATGGAATAACATTTATTTTGTCCATGTCAGATGGCCTCATTTGACAAAATATTAGAATTTGTTCTTCGGAAACAAAAAAAAAATTTCGATCAAGCTATTAAGGTAAAATTTTCTTTCATTATTTTTACTGAACTAGGGGGCTCAGCCCCCTACGAGCTACGCTCGCCAACCCCCGTCCAGACACCGCAGACTCTAAATGCAAGCTAATGTGATCGGCTTTAAAAAGATTTCGAAAGATTGATTTATAATTTAAAAAACAGTGGCGATCTCCCTATAAACGGATTTCTATTCATTTCTCTTTGATTGGGGAAATTTTAACGCCAAATCCGCTGCGGTACTACTTGATTATCCCGTCGACTAATTTCGCCAAATTATATAAATCGCCAAACCACTCGCCAAATTATACAAATTGATATAATTTTTATTTTAAATAACGAAAGAACAAATAAATTAGTACAACATTAATAAAAATACAAATAAAACGTTGAAATAAAAATAACTTGATGACGTAGACACGTGTAACAACATTTCAAAATAAGCTAATATAAAAGGAATTAAGTAAACAGAATCTTTGTCTCCCGGTATTTTTTAACAGAGCGAAAAGAAAGTTCTTTTAAATGAGACATTTTAAATTAATCGTTTTTAATCTGACGTAATTTTGACCAAACTATTCTTTCTCTTTTTAATATTCACGTGAAAATACTTGTGTTAGAAATAAAATATTATTTGCGCTTTCTTAAGAAAAATAGTTGAAAAGTATCCTCTCAAAATATCAAATAAATGTCTAGCGCAATTTGTAAATTTAAACCGTTTTGCAATATTATTTTGTGTTCATTTTATGTAATAACTGTAATGTGACGTAAATATGACGTAATTTCTCCTATTTAATTCGCATGTTAATAAATTTATTATTTTACAAATTCCTTTCTCTCTTAAAATTCACGTGTAATTATAGTTTTTATGACGTAATTTTTAATAAGTTCCTGCTTTTTGTACATAATTATTTAATTCTAATTCCAAATGTTTTTTCTGTTTATAATAGTCACGTGTAAATAATTTTTTAATTTATTACACGTATAAATATATATATATTTTTTTAAGCAAACATTATTGTTTCCGCTGTTTATACAGTTGGCAACAGTTTAAATTAATATCACTTTCTAAAATCTGTAAAAAATATCTCTCGAAATGCTGAAAATTTGAATTTAAAATAGATATAAAACCTCGAAAAATGAGTCAAATTAAAAAAATAAATCAATTCTGCACACCGGGAAATTATAACGTATAAAATGAACTAAAAATTGTTAAATTCCGATGTATAGTTTTTGCTACTATAAAACTTTTTTAGTGGAACGATTTTGTCCAACTTTAGCATTAAATATCTCTTAAAATAATTCTTCGATTTGAAAACTGTCTGCATCAGCGTGTTTATCAAACAATTCTGTATAACACTACCGATTTTCATATTTTTGTATGCATTATTTTTCTTAATATTAACGAAGAAAGACCTCCGGTCACAAAAAATTCAAAACCGGCGGCGGCGGCGGTGACAGCGGTAGTTACTTTTTTTTAGAATAGAGAGAGAGAGATACTTAAAAATATTAATATAAAATAAGTTGCAGAGTGTTAAACAGATAAAATTAATTAATTTAAGCTCATTTAGTTGTAAAATATAGCAATACAATATTTTAAAACCCTAATTGTGTACACGCCATAAAATATAAAATTTTAACTGAAAATTTGATTTTTTTTTTTTTTTTTACTTTTTTTTTCCCATTATTAGACCGATATATAGATTTCAAATAATTTTTTTCATAAAAATGGGAAAAATCGTGCAGCGAAGGGTTAAAATTTCAAAAAATGAGTTTTTGTTTTTTGTTTTATTCTAAATGTTTTAAAATTTCTCAACAATATGCAAAAAATGCCATTCAAAAATCTGCATTATTTCTTGAGTTATAATCACTTATAGATAGTGAGTATAATTGAATGTCCATAGATATTGAAACTTTAAAAAGCATTTTCTCCGATTAGTAAATTTGGAGTTTGGTCGCACTGTTACTTTTAAACTATGTAAGCTAAAGCTTAAAAAATGTAACAAAATATGCGTTTCTTTATGGTCTACAGGCTAAAACCAAACAAATTCACATATTTTAGTTATTTATTTTTTTTAACTTGATTTTTTTAATGAAATTTTTGAACTATTTTTTTTTATTTTGTGCTAAAATTAAATTTAAAACAAACATTTTTGCGCATATTTTGGTTTTAAGTTAGAAGTAGGTGTGTTATGATTCTATTTTGTTCAAAAATTGTCCTCTATATGCATCATTTAAGAGTTTTATCATGCGCACAGCATTTAATCACGCATTAGTGAGATGAATTTTTAAATTTAAAATTTAAATATAAATTTTGTACATACAAAATTTATTTTTCTGGATAACATAGTTAAGGATATATACTTTAGGCAGAAAGGGGAAAAAAAGATCTTAATTGTACATTGTTAGTGTTTTGGTACTTTGAAAAAGGCGATGTTTTTTATTGTTTTGACAAACTCAAAGGTCCTGTGCTCCCTTAAAAATACAGGATAAGCTCTCAAAAATATTTTTGGGGGGAGAGGAGGAGAGTTATAATTCTAAATAAAAAGGATTCAATTACCTCTTTATTTAACTCCTTTATATTCAAAATTCCACTTTAATATTTAAAGATGGATTAGAAAATTATATCTCATCAAAAAACATCTCGCTATAAATGATTTCGCCAAGTTATGAATTTAAAACGGAGTCATCAAAAAAAGAGCTCATCTGAGTGCTATAGAAATATCTATCACTTTTCATAATTATTGAAAATACCTCGTTGTACAGTATACGAAAACTACTTGGCGATTTGCAGGCATATCCCAGATAGCATGAACATTAGCAGCAAGTTTGATTTTTTCTGACATTATCTTGCCGTGACAAATTTGAATTGAGAAATTCGCAGCAAATTTCCCATAAGGTATACCATCCCCCAGTTGCATGAGTAGTTTGTTGTGAAACTGATGGCAAAACTGTCTTTAATTCACGAAAGTGACGAAAGCAAAAAATCCCTCTGTTGAGAAAATAGACAATCAGTAAATGCGCAGAAATTGCAGAAATTTTATTTGGTTGGCACCATTTTTTTTAAACGCTATATTTATCAAATACCAAAAAAGGCTCGTATTGAAAAGTACAAATATTACCTTAACTTAATTATCAAGTAGGAACTTGGTGCAATATAATAAAAATAGCAACGTTAAAAGCACCAAAATTTTAAATTCTAAGCATACCGGTTTCGGTAGCATATAGCATACCTTCCTCAGTGCTAAGGATGGCGGAAATTTGCTCACATATATCGGAGAGATGGGGATTCCAGTTAAAGGTTTATTGACCAATAGGAAAAAAGAGGATTTTTTACGCTTTTCTTACCTTAACTTGTTTATGGTGATGAAAATTATGCATGCACTTTCTGACGGTGTGTTCGCATCAATAGACTTGATCAGGTTTATGGACCCCTCCGAAGGAGTTAAACTTATAGTGTAACAGCTGTAAACCGATAGTGGGGTGTGGAAAGATTACTACTTTGCAGTATTTTTGATTACTTGTTTGCCGTTAATTTGCAATAAATTTGATACAGTATGAATTTAACTTGCACGACAAGTTAGCTGCAAGTTCAAAGTGGGGAGACTTCGACGTTTGCGTTATCTTGCTGCAGTCTTGTTATGAATTTTCAGTCTTGGCATGCTGCAACTTTGCAGGTTTTCAAAGCAAGACCGCTGCAAATTTTCTGCAAATTAAAAATGCTATCTGGGATGTATCGTATGTGTGTTCCTATGACTGAATGTTTTGTATATTAACCCTTTGTATGCTCCCTCTATTCAACTGTATTTTAAACTTTTTCATGGATATTCTTAAACTGGATGACTAATCATTGTTAATTATCAGCTTGTACAACCGATTAGTTTATTATATTACACTAGGGGTCTCTGCCCGTACGATCTACTTTCGCCACAACCTCCGTTCGGAATTTAAAAATGCGCTAATTTGATCAGCTTTAAAAAGTTTATGGAAGCTATAATTAAAAAAAAAAAAAAATCAGTGGCGATCTCCCTGTAAATGGACAATTTATTCAGTATAAAGAAGCCATTTATCGATTTTTATATACAAACAGTAATAAATTTAATATAAAAAACAATGATAATATATACAGGATGGTCATAAGAAAACTTCTCCGATATATGTACCCGTAGCGACGTAACTGCTCAACCATCGAAAGGAAATTTCAGATTTAATTATTTGAAGGTATGCGCTCGAGATCGTGATGATTTAAAACAACAGAGTTACGATCTCACTGTTACGATTACAGGGAAAAAATTTCAAAATTTTTGAATGGCAACACCCATATTTTTTTTCATACGCAAATTTATCAGCGCATTAAAAAACCATAAATGGCGTTGGAATGATATCCGTACGATGAAAATTGCCGGCGTAAAACACTTGCAAAAAAGACTATTGCGAGGAACGAAGGACTGGTTACAAGACATGTTTTTCAGTAGCCGATTTTTGAAGTGAAAACTTCTTTAGGCGCGTTGAGCTTTTTTTGAGATGGGGAAAAACCACCGATTTCGAGACACTGTAATGTAACCGACATGCTAGCATTTTGACACATAGACACTAGCGCGCCAAGCGGTAAATGACAGGAACTTTTCCCTCTTCAGCTCAATCCGCAAAAGAAGAAGGAAGCTAAAACTCACTTTTTCTCCCGGCGTATTGCTAAAACAAATTATTATTTTGTTTTTCGTCAGTTAAAATGAATTATAACGTATTCGTGACCTACCTATTTCGTGTAACTAAAAACCGATAACGCTGTATTTTATCGTGTTGATGGCCTGGTCAATGACCAACAGTATTGGCGGGAATTTCGATTACGGAAGATAAAATACGGGGCACAGATGTCAGATACGCACTTGGGTACCTAATTGACAGCAAAATGGCGTTACTTTATTTTACAAGGTAACCCGGCTACTGTTGCTTATTTATTAATAAATTGTTCATTTACTTTTATTTTATTTTTTAAATTGTACAATTGTTTTGTTCTATAGTTATTAATGAAATTACCGTTTATTTATTGTTGTTTACTTTTTAAAACAATAGAAAATAATTTAAAAATATATATTGTAACTGGTATTGGAAAACGGACTTTCGCCAAATTGACGTTAAAAAATCGCGCCAAACCTGGTTCGTATATCACATCTCTGCCAAATTCTCGGTTTTTTGATTTTTCGACTTTTTATCCAAATTTTCCGGATTTTTTAAATTTTCCATTTCATTGTATCTCAAACACTACCTTCATACCAAATTTCAAGATTCTAGGGATACAGGACGCACCTCTGAGTTTTGATGATCGGTGAATCAGTGTCGAAAAGGCGAAAGTTTAAGTTCATATATCTTCTGAAATAAAAAAGATCGAAACGTGAAATTTCAGCATTTAGTTCCATTTCCACATTACTTTAGATTTACGAAGTTTCAAGTTTCTGGGAATCACCAACACAAAGATATTGGGGGGTCAAAAGTACCCTGAGTTGCTTCCAGAAAAATGCTTACGGCTGTGCTTTCAAGACTTGGCAGGGCACTGCCGTGTTCCCAGATGCTTTCATTAGTGCTGCTACACAATTCAACGCATAAAACATTTCCTGACGATTAAAAAAACACACGCGTAATTGTTGAAGTTTTCACTTCTATTGGCACTCCCGGAGTGCCACTGTTTTTTTTTTTTTCACTTGTGAACTGAGTAATGTTTTAAGATTTGTTTTAAAATGTGGTTTTGAGTTGCGTTTGTCTACACATAGTGAAAATAAAAATGTAATCATTTGTTTTAGAGTGCTGAATATTACGTTACATAGGAACTGATTAGGATTGCGCGCCACGATATTACACCGGCAATTTTAGACATACGTGTATCGTTCCAATGTCATTTATGGTTTTCAGTGCGCTGATGAATTTACGCAGGAAAAGAAAGGGTGTTGCCATTCAGAAATTTCGAATTTTTTTCACTGTAACAGTAATCGTGAGAGCTCTATTGTTTTAAATCGTCACGATCTCGAGCGCATACCTTCAAATAACTAAATCTGAAATTTCCTTTCAATTGGTTGAGCGGTTAGGTCGCTAGGGGTATATATATCGGGGAAGTTTTTTTATGACCACCCTTTATATAAATAAAATGTTTATTAATATAAAATAAATTCATACATAAACAAGCATAAAAGTTCATTAGGTTTATTTTCAAAGCTATCTATATCCTTTGGCAACAAATCTCATTTTCTGAAATCCGAATTGCGCCAAGCTTTTTAAAAAATGCCAAGACTCTTACACTGGAAAAGTACCACTTTATATTATATCAAGGAGACTCTATACCCTCTCTCCACTTTAGAATCTCCGTTGTCTCATTAATTTGAAATCTTAACTCTGTAGAGCCCAGTACGTTAAATCGTTTACCTGAAATAATAAAAATAGAGCTTTCGTATAATGGCATTAATAATTAGTTTGAAGGATGATTTTTTCTCATAAATGGCTCATTCTTCAAAAAGTGTAATATTTTCGTCACATGCATTTTACAGTAAAATTTTTAAAGAATTATTCATTTAACAATATTTTTAATTGCAATAAAAATATGTCTATTTATATCAGTACCCACCTTTTTTATAATAATCTTTTATTAACCATTTGGAAAAATGATTATTGTCCACGGTCAGGGTAGGAAATCAAAAACATATCTGAAGCGTTTTATTAGTTGAATCCCGCATTTTATTCGTGTTCTGATTGGTCTATACAGTAATCTGTATTTTCCCTTTACTTTCAACAGAGGTGGATACTTCTGTTGCCACTATGACAAAAAAGTAATAAAAACTACAAAAAACTACAAAAAAAATTAATAACTCAGAAACAAATTGAGATACAGCTTTCAAACAAATTGCATTTAAAAGTACATTTTTTTTTCTCTATACGATGGTGTAAAAAGTAATATTGTGGGATGTTTAGAAGTTTAAAAATGAAATTTCATTTAAAATAGGTCCAGGAATATTAATGTTTAATCCATGGCGTACGTAATGTATGACCAGCTCCGTAGAAGTTTAAAAATTTACAGTACCGAAACTTGTAAAACTGAAATTTCTTTTAAAATTTGTTCATGATGGGTCCAGGCATGTTAATGTTTAATCCATGGCGTACGGAATGTATGACCAACTCCGTGCGATTTTTTATGTCTTAAATTTTAGTTTTTGAAAAAATCATTTTCCAAATGACCGTTGTAATTTGTTAAATTGCTTTTATTATTATTATTATTATTTTGGGGTTTTTTTATTTATTATTTTATTTCACAGTATGTGAAATAAAAGAGTCTGTGGCATGTCACGTCTGCAGCAAGTCTGTGGCATGTCACACACCTTGTGTGGCTGTTATTGTTGTTTAATAACTTGTTTAATTTTAAATATATATTTACATATTTATTATTCCTTCCTCAAGTGTCTCAAATACTAAATATTTAAGAAAATTTAATTTTTTTATATTGTGATTTATTTTGTTTTAGTAGAACAATTAATTTTGAAACACAATAAATTCTCACCTCCATTATCCAAACATAAAATGCCATTTTTCACTGATAGATGGCAGTATTTGCATCACATTTTATTTCCCATTATACAAGTCATCCATCTTGTTTATTTACAGCTATAAATAAGTTCTGAGTTTTTAGTTGAGAAACAAAAAGATAGATTTTGTTTTTAAGAATCAAGTGTGGTCAGGGTGTGCGAAGCGGGTGGCGAAGGAGGCAGCCGCCCCGGGCGCGGAACTTTAGGGGGCGCGAAATTTATACTTACAAACCTCGTCTTTTTCTTCTTTTTTGTAAAAAAAAAAAATAAAAAAAAATGTATACTTAAATTAATATTTGGAAATTTTTCCAGAGAGAAACATTCGCCTTGAATACAATATTTCAAATGAAAATGAAATTTCAAATTATTTTTGCTTAAAAGGCGCAAAGACCAACTTAGTGAAAAAGGTTCCATGCCGGGAATCGAACCCGGGCCATCAGTATAGTACGTCAGTGCTGCGTTTGTAGCCTTGCCAACTTGTAATATAGTGAGAAGTTCCAGGCTGGGTATCGTTCCATGTGGTTTAGCGGTAGAACGTCAGTGCGCTATACTGATGGCCCGGGTTTGATTCCCGGCATGGAACCTTTTTCACTAAGTTGGTCTTTGCCCCTTTTAAGCAAAAATAATTTGAAATTTGATTTTCATTTGAAATATTGTATACTTAAATATTGGTATTTTTTTTTTTCCCAGTGAAAGTACGAACATTTTTCGTTTCAAAGTTATTGCATTCTCTTTTACCTCACGCCGACACCGAAATACAAATTTATGAATAAGGACTTCTTTCTTTTCAGAACTTGTTTCAGGTTTTTGTCTTTGTCTCTTTTATTAACTTTCTCTGTTCTGAGTGCGTGCTTGTGACGAAAACATACACTATCAAAATAGCATAGGGTTTCTTTCTTGGAATATAAAAGGGTTCCAAACTGTTATACTGTACTGTTATATAAATTTTTTTCTACACTCATTTTCCAGATCTTCTTTTCCAAAATCTAAGTGCAATTTTCTTTTATGTTACTTAGTTTTTTGAAATTTCTGAATTAAAATTAAACCTAAAGTTTCAAAATAAACGCGAAATATGTATTCAATAGACTTTGTTTCTGTTTCTGCATTTTTCAATTTTGTGACACGTGACACCTGTCACAAAGAAAAATTGGGAATGGGGGGGGGGGGGCGCCAAATTGAAACTTCGCCCCGGGCGCACTTTTCTCTTCGCACGCTGCTGAGTGTGGTTATTGAGAACTCTCACCTCCGTGGGCTTGAAATTCAAGTATGTAAAACAATGTAAAAGTACAAGTTTACCTGTTGTAATATGATTAACATGTGCAAATTGTAATAGCCAAAAAAATAAATTTATTTTCTTGATAAAAAGCATACATTAAACATATTTTTATAAAAGATTCCTTGCCTCCGTGAATAAGGTTATCATGGAAGACGGTAGTATTCCGAGTGACGCAGCCTTAAGCCTAAAATCGTATCGTATCGTATCGTAGAATTCGTAGATGGCGGAACTCATATATACAGCTAACTCGACATCAAAGAAAATGCGAAAAGCCGCCTGTTAATAACTCATCAAATATAGGTCCTATTGTTCTGATTTTTTAAAAACAGTCTTATACCTGCAGTCTAATCCTATTCTGAATTTTTTACAATTCTACGTGCTGTATATTTTCAGATCTAAATAGCCATTTTGAAAGCAATTTCGATGGTGTAAGTTTGTCTTTTTTTTTTCTCCGAAACGGTCTAGATTTTTTTTAAAACATTAATATATAAAATGAATCTGTTTTTGACGAAGTGGATAAGACTAACCTAATATCTAGGAAAACTCTTAATTTTTATATAATCCGCATGAAAAAATGGACTTCTTAGGATCGCGGATTACATGTTATTCTATGGACTAGCAGACAGAACGTTGCACATCGGTTTTGCGCGGTTTAGGTCACAGTTAAAAATCTGAATATTGGCAATAAATCTTTTTTTAAACTACGAAAACAGTTTATTATGTGCTTTAAAATACTTAGACTGATTTTTTAAAATGGAGCAGTATTTTGTAATTATAGGTATTTTATTTCATTGTTATTCATAGTAAGTAAACATTTTTTAAGGAGAAAATATTTCACATTTTAAGAAAAATTCCCGTATCGAAATTCGATATTTATCGAAAATTCTCGTATCGAAATGAAAATTCATCGCGTTCGCCATAAGACTTCGCCATGTATCACTACGCGATACGCGAAGTTGACTGAAGAAATAAGAAATATCAAAGATCTTGAAATGGTATTCCAAGGGTGACAACTCCAAGTGAGTACAATTTCTAATTATCCAGACAGCATTTTTTGCAACCGATCCTTTCTAATTAGTATAATGTTCTGAATTGTTTTTATTTTCAACAATACTTACAACTGTTTTCCTTAGAAAATAACGTTCATGTGTGGCATAGGTATTTCTTGTGATATGTGAGTGTAATACAGATAGATTACTAATTTAATTTTGAGTTTTCTTTAAAGAAATTAAACAAAATCTTTCATTTTTAAAGAACGCACAATTTAAATAAAAGGTATGACGAAATCAAAATTAAGATTTCCAATCCCGTTTATAAAATGATTCATTTGCGAATCGTTTCTAATAATATTATAAACGAAAATTGACTTAAAATGACATCTTTCGTTTATTTATTTTTTTTTATAACTCTTTTCAGCTTCAAAAATTAAAGCATCGTAGTATTTTATTTTTATAAAATTTAACCTGAAGGGGAAGAAAATTCTTATTGCCGTTTATCTCTGTAACAAAAGAAAAACAGAAGAAAAAAAAAAAAAAAAAAAACACCTGAAGCATTTCTTTTAGGCTAATTGATTACAGCCATGGGTGCAAGACCTTCAGTCTCAGGACTGATTTCAGTCTTGGACATATTTTTGACTGATAGTGATTCTACTTTATATACTTAAATTATCACGATTAGCTCAAAATGAACCATTTTATCCTGACTGGTTGTTTTGAGCTCCTAAAAGTAAAAATTTTCATCATGATACTTTTCCTTATTTAGTAATTAAAGTTTATAGATAAATAAGATAAAACAGCTTTTTTGCAAAAGTAAGATACTTGTTTTTATTTAATTTTAAAGTTAATATGCTTAAAAGAAAGCTTTAAATAATTTACTTTTAAAAAATATAAAAGTAGCCAGCTCCCTTATATGGTATTTGTGATAATGAAGTATTATTGTAAATAAGAACAATTCAGAACATGTTACTATTTAGAAAAGATTGGTTTCACAAAATTTCATTAGCAGCTGCATTGTAGCTGTCATGATAATTAGACTTTGTATAAACTAATAAAGTGATTACTCAGTAACCATTTCAATTAATATATTAATCTGACTCGCATCTTAAATTAAATATTAAGTTTTTATTCTGCTTTCATTAAAGCATTCACTATTCTGTAACATTCCGCATATTCCGACTACAAAAACTCTTTTTATCAATTCCACCTGTACACTGGAGGGTTGCCGTGCCACTTACAGAGTAGCGCGTTTATCGCCTCGTTGTGCAATAGCATTTGAAAGATCACCACACTAACATAAAAAAGTAGCAATAAAAGAAAAAACAAAATTAATCAGTTGATATTCAAGGGCTTTGGTTGATTGTAAAAAACGCGCTCCATTCTCGGTCGGGGGAGGAACATCACAAGAAAAAATAACCTCGCGAAATTTGACAGTATGTCATGGGGGGGGGGGGGGAATCCAAAACTTCATGAAAATAGTTGTAACTTTTCTAATAAATATGTTACATATAACATATGGTAGTAATAATCAGTATATCTGATGAAAATACAAGTAATTTTTTAAAATAAACTATTCAATGATTTTTTTTATTCCTATTACTGTATTTGATTAATAGTAGTTCAAGAGCCATAATTTTATATTGTAAAATCCTTAAAAGCACTCTGCAAGCAGTCCTTGTTCAATCACAAAAGCCTGCCACTAAAAAATTTTAATGCAGAAGATGTAATGTATTTCTCAGATATAAACAATGAATTTTTCAGTTAAGAAGCACATGTATTTTACAAATATTGCTATTTCTTGGAACACTAAATATGATACATTATCGCCTTTAACACATTATTTTGGAGTAATGAAAACATTGTTATTATATTAAAATTTTTTGTAAATGAGTGTTATAATCAGAGCAGCTCATGACAGGTTTTTCTTGCAGCACTAAAATGCATGCTTTCCAAAAGTTTTTTTTTTTTTTTTTTTTTTTTTTTTTTGCTTTATTTAATGGAAGAAAATTCTGCTAAAAATAAGGCAAAGATTTCATTATTAAAAATAGTGAAAAAGAATAAATTGGCCAGCCATGCATTTAGTGTTCCCAAAACTGTCAGTCATGAGTTATGTTGAATGATGATTTTGCCCAGGCATATTTGGATGTTATATTTCAAGTTAATATCTTTAAGGTAACTTAATAATGTGTGATCTATACCTATTATATAAAATATCATAATTTGCACATTTTCTGGTTCCAAGGAATGTAATTTAAAGCATGTATACGAAGTAAATTTAATGATGTATGAAATATGATCTATATAATGCAAAATTCTATAATACGCATAACTTCTCATACCAAGGTGTGCATTATAAAGATCTTCTACTGTATTCATATGTAGTTCACACATCAAAAACCTTAAAGATTTAGTATCTGTAACAAAAGGACATTATTACAACTTTATATTTTTTTCATTCTGTAGCACAAATTACTCAGCTTAGAATTTGCCAATCAAAACATTGCCATCTTGATTTTTTTCCACTGTCTTTATTTACCTCAGAAGTGATTAAGATTTTTTTATATTGTAAATCCTAAAGGTTATAATAGCAAAAAAGCACCTTTAAGCCCTTGAGAATGAGCGACCGGTATACTTGGCCACTTAAGGTGTTCAGAATCCTTCATTATTCTCACTAATTATTTTTAATTGTAAAGTTTACCTTCTTTAATGGGAGCATTTCTGTGATTCAATTACAGAAAATTTTTTGTTTTTAAAAACATGTAGTAAAAGGTTAAAAACTAACCAAAGGGCTCTTGTCGCGAAGGGGTTAAACATCTTGAATTACAGTGAACTTTAATAACCCTTGGCTTTAATTGCCAGTACTCTTCCAATTGAGCTATCTGTACGACAGCCCAGCCAACACAATATTCGCTCAGAACAGCTATTATCATGACATCAATTGATTGTGTGAAAAATAATTAAAAGTGTACATGATTATATATTTTATTATTAAGCAACAGACTTTGCAGATCCGATTTTCTAAAAAGCTTTAAAGATTGAAATCTCTAGGCTGGAGTGGGAAAGTGGTAATTTTGAGGAATAGGAGGATAATTTATATAGAAGAATTTTCTGTATAAAAATAAAGATTTAAATTTTTTTAATGTTGGGGAGTAGGGGGAGGGAGAAGAGGTGAAATGTACAGTCGTGGAAAAAAAAAAGTAAACACCCTCTACTAACTCCTTAACAAATTATTATCGTAGACAAAAGTTATTGGTACCGAATGATTGGAAACAAAGTCTATTTTTAAATGATGTATATAAAATTTCTTAGGGGCCATCTACATATTAAAACAAATCCAAACTTCACTTTTTTTCAATGGCAATACCAAATTTTAACGAGATATTTCAAATCTTCGGTTCAAACTATGCCTAGGCACCAAATTTCAAGTAATTTAAATAAGTTTTTGAATTATAAACATTCAAAATTTAGTGCTTCTAATGTTAAATTATATTTTCATATTTTTATTCATATCTCCTGAAATTATGCTCCTAATGTGCTAATTTTTTGTGTAGCAGTAATACTAACATACCCAAACATAAATACGTTGAATTTGCAATTTTTATAATTTTATGATATGAATTATGAAATTAATATTCGAAAAAATTATGAATTGTAACCTAAAATTTTTTTGATGGATTTAGATTTATTAAGTCCTGCTTTATGGAAATCCAAAATTTCACATTTTTCTTCCAAATAGTTTTCAAATTATGCTTAAAAAACGGCAAAATCATGGTTTAAGGGGATGATAGAAGTGATTAGATATTTTGAAATGTCTTACGCTGTCCTGTAATCGAGCAGACTTCATTGACTGCTTGAGTGACGCTTAAGGTGCCTTGATCAAGAAGGGGGCTCTCTCGGTTAACAATCGAGTACCGAACTTCACTTTGGATACAGCCCTTAAAATAAGCTTGTTTTAAAATAATTAATTTCTCGGGAACTTATAGTACGAATTGCATAAAAATTTGTTTTTAGGCTAATTAAATGGTGTATAATTCATTTATGCTGTAAAAATTGTGTACTGCTATTGAAAAAAACAAAGTTACGGTTCGTTTTAATATGTAGATAACCCCTTAAGCAAATTTTATATACATTTAAAAGTAGACTTTATTTCCAATCGTTCGGTACCAGTAACTTTCTTCAACGGTAATTTGTTGAGGAGTTAGTATGGGTGTTTACTTTTTTTTTCCATGACTGTACATTAGGGAAGTTAGTGCTTATTTATTTATTTATGTTAGTGAGCAACAAATTTTGCAGATTTTTTTTTTTTTTTCAAACTAATTGTTGAAAGATTTTATTATTTAGGTAAGCTGAAGAGGTGGGTGCAAAAGCAGAAGTGGAATCTTCGGAGCTCAGGGGATTATTTTATATGATTTATTATTATTGTTAATAAAGAATTTTAAATAGGGATGGTGAAAGATTATTTTATATAAAATTAAAGAATGTTTAATTTTTTTTGCACTAGGAATGAGACGAGAAGCAGAAATTTGTAGTTTTGGATTTAATATAAATGTATGGAATTACTTTTATAAGTGAGCGATGATTGTTATATATATATATAAAGGTTTAAAGAGTAATATTTCTTGCTATTTTTCTTAACAAAGTAATTTTTTTATATAGTAAAATTTAACATAGCTTTTTATATCTCTGAAGCAAACCAACAGAAATACCCTCTAAACATGCATATTGTACATTACTTCCGTACCTTACTAAAGAGTTCTTATAAAAATCTCATTGCACGGTGCTCTTTAAAATTGAAGTATGGTCATCCTTTTTTGCGGGGAGGGAGGGGGGAGAGATTGAAGGTGAATTGAAATCCTGACTATGAATTCTTTGTATTTAATTTTTTTTGTGTGTGTTTATTGTTTTATTTATTTTTTTCAATAGCCTCAAAAAAGTAATGATATCAATACAAAAACCCTTAACGGGTTAAAAGTTTGTGACGCAGCACTTTATCTTATGCTCTAAGAATTTTAAATATGGAACTTAAAAATAATGATATCAAATTTTGAGTGACGCTATGCTATTAATTATAATCTCTCTATATATTATTTATTTCATCTTTTTATTTTTTTATAATCGCATGTGCAAAAATTATGTTCAATTTAAAAAAATGTATAAAAATTTATTCATTGATGCTTTAACATTTACACCTCTCATAAATTCCAAGTATGAGTTTTAAAAGATATGATATCAAAATTTTAGTGACGCTTTGATGTGGCTTTAAACAATTTGTTTTAAAATTAAATTTAAATTATTTTTGTTTTGCTAAGATATATTCACACATCTAAATAATAGTTTTAATTTTCCAATATACTTTAAATATGTCACTTTTACTGAATTTATATAATGCATTTAAATGTATTTATTTGAATAAATTGATTTATCCTTTGTCCAATGCTATTAAAAATTTAAAATAAGATTTGCGTAAATAATTTTTTTGCGTCATTGTATCCAAACTAAGGGAAATGTATTCAAATGGATACTATGAGGCAAAAAAATTATTTACGTAAATCTTATTTTAAATTTTTAATAGCATTGGACAAAGGATAAATCAATTTATTCAAATAAATACATTTAAATGCATTATATAAATTCAGTAAAAGTGACATATTTAAAGTATATTGGAAAATTAAAACTATTATTTAGATGTGTGAATATATCTTAGCAAAACAAAAATAATTTAAATTTAATTTTAAAACAAATTGTTTAAAGCCACATCAAAGCGTCACTAAAATTTTGATATCATATCTTTTAAAACTCATACTTGGAATTTATGAGAGGTGTAAATGTTAAAGCATCAATGAATAAATTTTTATACATTTTTTTAAATTGAACATAATTTTTGCACATGCGATTATAAAAAAATAAAAAGATGAAATAAATAATATATAGAGAGATTATAATTAATAGCATAGCGTCACTCAAAATTTGATATCATTATTTTTAAGTTCCATATTTAAAATTCTTAGAGCATAAGATAAAGTGCTGCGTCACAAACTTTTAACCCGTTAAGGGTTTTTGTATTGATATATATTTATTATTATTTATTTATGAGTAAACTAATTAAAATTAAGTAGGACCATTGTTCATGATTATTTCTAGTAAGTAAAAGTTTGATATAAAAATGAACAAGTAATATAAAAATTTTGTTTTTAAAGTCAATTCCTACTTAGGTCATCAAAGAAAAAATTAATATAATCCCTTAAGCTAATATTAGTTTTTGTTGCATTAAAATATCTCAATTTGTTGATTTTCTATAAGCAAGTAGGTTTACAATGGAAGTCTATGGGAATTTGGCGAAATATTAGAGATATCGCCAAGTTGGCGTCCCTTTTGGTGACTCATTTTGGCCGCAAAATTTGGCGCTATATCGCCAAGTTGGTGACAAACTTGGCGACAGAACAGGGTCCCCCCAAAGGTAACCCCCCTTATAGATATGAAGATGCATTAAATGCTGTTCAATAACCAATGGTCGCATTTTGTCTCCCATATAAAACTAAAATTAATTAATTAAAATTTAATTAATGAATTAATATTTGAAAAAACTGTATTAACATCAATTGTCATCCAGAACAAGTTAAAAACAATTTATTTCAACTTGATAGGATGAATAATAAGTATTTTATTAATGATTGAAAATTTGAACAAGATATATAAATATATGCAGAGTGTGAACTAATAGTAGGAATTGAAAAAAAAAAAAAGGAAACGCAAGGTTTTGAAATTGAAAAATATTGAAAAGATACACTTTCTGGAGAATGATCCAAATAATATTATTAATTATTGATATTTAAATCCAATTGCTGGATTTAATTTTAAATAACCACTTGAGCTCCTCCGATAATTTTTTAATTGCTATTCCACTGATGAAAACTATTGACATCATTTCATTGAAAGCAAAAATCGATAACTAATAGTGATAGACTGCGGTTCAAAAGAGAATCGGAAGATATCGAGTTCAAGGAGACATCTGCTCTACATGCTCGATAAAAAACGGTCTTCAGATAAGGAAGAATTATTCTGCATGTTAAAAAGATTATCCTGCTGAATAATTCATATAACTCACTTAGATCTTGATTGAGAAACTGTTGTAAACATGTTTTAGACCTTTTCAGTTTTTCATTGCGATTTTGTTGGATTGATTGATAATGCTGCAAATAGTAGTATTTCTGCGAGTTTTACTGTTACGCTCTGTGTTTTTCGTTGCTTTTATACATCTATATCTGAGTGTTTTCTGATATGTTGTAAAAGGAAACAAGTCGGCAATTGTACGTCAAACGTGGCAAATGAGGTGCGTTTGTACTATAACTAGTGTTATAAATATTCAGATCTTGGTGAAATAGCTGTTGCACTCTTATGAAATATTGCATGAATACAAAATTTATTACGATTATATATATTAAATTCGGTAATATGGGAAACCTCCATGGCAACCTAAAATCATTACCTATCGTGGGATATCATTGAATTAATTATGTATGATAGGGTTTAATATAATGAAGAAAACTTTTATTAATATCCTTTTAAGTTTTCATTCGATTTTCATAAAATTTGAAATGACTCGACAAAATTCTGCAATGATTATAATAGGGGAGACTAGGGAGGGTTGACCCACTTTTTACGAAATGATTTTTTATTTTTTAAATATTGAACGTAGAATAATGTTTTAGATATCATTTTTTTCGTTATACAATCAGCTATCAAAATAAAATTGCTACATAAGTGTAATATATAAGATATTTGAAAAAATATTGATTTTAATCATGAGAAAATAATGGATCAAGGCTCCCCACATATGGAAGGCTTGACCCACTTTGTTTTATATTGAAATATTTGTGAAGAAAAATAAAATCAGTTTAAAAGAAGCAAAATAACTTTATTCTACATACTTTAATTATTATAAAAAAATATTTTTGGAAATATGATGCTTAACCCCTTAACGGTCGCATGAAATTACGGTATAAAAATTCAAATTGCTTATTGGCACCACTTTTTTGAAAAAGAAATATTCACCTTATTTAATGGCAGATAAAATGATACAATAATAAAGCCAATTACACTGTTTTATAAAACTGGTGGGAATTAAACAATCTGAATAAAAGACACAGCCCGTGAATATCACGGGAGCGAGGATTAAGGGTTTAAACAAACCTGTTTAGGCGAAATCGCATGGGAGAGAAAAAAAAATTTAACGGGATTTTGTCTGAGCAGGTGGAATTGCACAGCAGGGAAAATGAAATTTTAACATTTAAGACAGTATTCCGCTAGAGACAGGTTCCGTTTTAATAGGGTTTCATGCATTATAATGTCCGGATTTAGAAGCCACTACCCCCTTTCTTTTTGTCTCCTTGTCTTACTTTTTATGACATTCGACCTGACAACTCTAGTTGTCACATAGTTTAGCTTCATCTCACTCGATTCATCATGTTGAAATTGTCTACATACTTTCCTAAAGTTTTTCGATCAATGCTATTGTCTTTTGCAGTCGCATGAATACTTAACTTATCACTAACATCTTTCAACGCTTTGAGGGACAAAGTACTTTCAGTACTAAAATGTTGAAATAAATGACTGGCACCGGAATATACGAACAAATTTATTTGGAAATATAAAAAAGGCTATATTTCACATACATATTAAATGGAAAAGATTTTAGCAAAATTCAGGTGCCATTGTGGCGTTTGGAAATTAAAATTAAGTCGTTTCATAAAATACCACTGACCCTGAAACGGTTAAGACCGCTGCTTTATGTAATTTCTTTTCCTTTCTCATCTTTTTCACTGTTTCTATTTAAATATTGTAAGTAATATTTAAATGGAAAAAAAGGTCCTATCAACTTTCCTGTTTATATTTCATTAATTTTTTCGTGCAGCGGATACTATAGCAATTTTTCACATCTTTCTTTAATCAGTTTTAAACGTTTTCTTTTCCATCCCCCCATTTTACTGTAGCTTTGCAGGATAAATTTGCATTCATTTTTATATGTAACCACTAATCTTTCATTATGCACAATGCATAACAAAAAGATTTTTAAAAAACCCCTTAATTAACACATTGCCGACGGGCAATTTTTATCAAATGTGAATTTTAAAACAGTAGAAGCTCCTCGCTATTCTGAAAGTCTTTTGTAAATTGGTGTTCTAGATAGGTTTTCCAAGTTTATATATCGGTAAATATCTTTCAATGCACGAATTTAATATGAAATGTCTTACAATCTAAAAAAAATAAGGACAACATAATATAAATGCATTTTCTGTTCGGTAGAAGCCACGCCCTTAGTCGATGATGTATTTTTAATGAAAACGAGAATTCTTGTTTCCCGTCGTGAATGCGTTAAGGGAGCCTTGAACATCTGGTCAACCCTCCCTCACACTGACTGGATCAAGCCTCCCCACATAGCCTTTTTCTAAAGAATAGCTCATTGTTATGTTAAGCCTAACTTACTGTATAATCTTTATGCCTGGAATGGAAGTTCGGTATTTCTGCATTACTTAAAACCTACTTAATGACATTCAATGACATTATTTTATCTGAAAAAGGCTTACAAATTATTTCTAAAAAACACAACTTTTAGGTTGAAAACGCCTTACATTTGATTTTTTCACACCTATTTCGAATATCTGTATGAAACAGAGACTATTGTTTGAGCATTCTAGTAGCTTTGGTTGACACCTATTCATAAGACTCTTGAAATTCTTTTAAATATGAAAACTGTTGGGTGGGTCAAGCCTCCTGTATGGTCAACCCTCCCTAGTCTCCCCTATATTAAATTTCAAGCCATTCGGTTGGGTAGTTTTTGTGCTGTTATATGCTGACAGGCGGACACAGAGACAGACGGACAGATCAGATGACGACTTCAGGCAGTACGTATTTATATAGTTACGAACGCAACCTAAACTAGTCGGATGTACCAATCCCAAAACTTTCTTCTATCTCATACATGTTAATACTTCAAAATTCGCTATCACACTGCCAAAATTAAATGGCAATCTATGCATCTCATGAGGATTCTAACGATATGAAATTCCGTGCATTAGTTCTTGAGATATGACTATCGCTGAAATCGTCTAAATTCAGCAAAATGCTGCCTAGCAGCGCCACCTATTGGGTGATTTATACCAAATCCTAATCAGCAACAATTTATGTCAACTTCTGACTGAATCTGAAGTTTGGAGAAAATCCGTACATTAGTTTTTGAGATAGAGCAATAGCGAAAATCGTGAAAATTTCTGCATAGCAGCGCCACCTATTGGGTGATTAACACCAAAACCTAATTAACAACAACTTGTGTCAACATACAACTAAATCTGAAGTTAGATGAAAATTGGTCCATTAGTTCTATTGATAGAGCTATTGAGGCAATCGTGGAAAAGGCAGCAGAGAAGCGCCACCTTTTGGGCGATTTACACCAACACCTAATCAGTAGCAAGTCATATCAAGGACTAACTTAATCTGAAGTTTGATGAAAATCCGTGCGTTAGTTCTTAAGATAGAGCTATTGCGAAAATCGTGAAAAATGCAGCATTGCAGCGCCACCTGTTGAGCGATTTACACCAAAAACTAATCAGCATCAATTTGTATTAGGCACTAACTGAATATCAATTTTTATTAAATTCCGTGCATTAGTTCTTGAGATAGAGCGCCCACAAAATTTGTGTCACATACACACAGACAGACAGACAGACAGACAGACTCACAGAGTCACAGACAGACATTTTGTAAAAACATGTTTTTTGGAATCTCTGACCCCTAAAACGTGTAAATCCGTCGAAAACCGGAATTCGAAAATTTTCATGAATCCAATACTTTCTTCTTGTAAAGATAGAAGAAAGTAAAAATTTTCATGAATCCAATACTTTCTTCTTGTAAAGATAGAAGAAAGTAAAAAGTTACTAGCCTGTTCAATTTTTGTATTTCGATGGAAAATAAATATTTCGATGGAAAATAAATATTTCGATGATACTAATTTTGTGAATGTGGTCAGAAAATAGCGAAATTTTATTTAATCCTTTCTGACTCAACAACTCTGATTTTAAAAATATTTACTCAGATTTTATAAAACATCATTCTAAGCAAGTAAAAAATAATTAAAAATATTAGAACATAAAACTGAAAAAATTATTGACTAAAAGGCACTTTTTTCACACCTACAATAAACAGAAATTTACATCTCACAAAAATATTGTCCATTTTCTAATAAAAAATTGTAAAGTATGCAAAATTACCTTTCAAAAAAACCTATTTTCTATAATACCAGCTTTCTTAATTTGACAAAATTTACGAACTTAATTTTAACAATATTGACGTGAAACTGCTCAAAAATAAATAAATAAATAAATAAATAAAAGCAATTTAACAAATTACAACGACCATTTGGAAAATGATTTTTTCAAAGACTAAAATTTAAGACATAAAAAATCCCACGGAGTTGATCATACATTACGTACGCCATGAATTAAACATTACGTATTATCCACCTGAAACTTAAGTATTATCCAAGCATTTCATTGTCTGTTCGGGAAAAGGCTTTTCCATCGTCCAAGAAATCTGACGACCAACTTCTTAACATTCTTAAACTTCTAAACATCCCACAACATTACTTTTTACACCGTCGTATAGAGAAAAAAATGTACTTTTAAATGCAATTTGTTTGAAGGCTGTATCTCAATTTGTTTCTGAGTTATTAATTTTTTTTTTTTTTGTAGTTTTTATTACTTTTTTGTCATAGTGACAACAGAAGTATCCATCTCTGTTGAAAGTAAAGGGAAATACAGATTACTGTATAGACCAATCAGAAAACGAATAAAATGCGCATTCAACCAATAAAACTCTTCAGATATGGTTTTGATTTCCTACCCTGACAGAGAACAATAACCATTTTTACTTTCTTCTATCTTTACAAGAAAGTATTGGATTCATAAAAATTTTCGAATTCCGGTTTTTGACGGATTTACGCGTTTTAGGGGTCAGAGATTCCAAAAAACATGTTTTTACAAAATGTCTGTCTGCGAGTCTGTGAGTCTGTCTGTCTGTCTGTGTGTATGTGACACAAATTTTGTGGTCGCTCTATCTCAAGAACTAATGCACGGAATTTAATAAAAATTTATATTCAGTTAGTCCCTAATACAAATTGATGCTGATTAGTTTTTGGTGTAGATCGCTCAACAGGTGGCGCTGCTATGCTGCATTTTTTACGATTTTTGCAATAGCTCTATCTCAAGAACTAATGCACGGATTTTGATCAAACTTCAGATTTAGTTAGTCCTTGATATGAATTGATGCTGATTACGTTTTGGTGTAAATCGCCCAACAGGTGGCGCTGTTATGATGAATTTTGCAGGATTTACACGATTTTCCCAATAGCTCTATCTTAAGAACTAACGCAAGGACTTTCATCAAACTTCAGATTCAGTTAGTCTTTGATATGACTTGCTACTGATTATGTGTTGGTGTAAATCGCCCAACAGGTGGCGCTTCTGTGCTGCCTTTTCCATGATTGCCTCAATAGCTCTATCTATAGAACTAATGGACGAATTTTCATCTAACTTCAGATTTAGTTATATGTTGACACAAGTTGTTGTTAATTAGGTTTTGGTGTTAATCACCCAATATGTGGCGCTGCTATGCAGGAATTTTCGCGATTTTTGCAATAGCTCTATCTCAAAAACTAATGCGCGGATTTTCTCCAAACTTCAGATTCAGTCAGACGTTGACATAAATTGTTGCTGATTAGGATTTGGTATAAATCACCCAATAGGTGGCGCTGCTAGGCAGCATTTTGCTGGATTTAGACGATTTCAGCGATAGTCACATCTCAAGAACTAATGCACGGAATTTCATATCTTTAGAATCCTCATGAGATGCATAGATTGCCATTTAATTTTGGCAGTGTGATAGCGAATTTTGAAGCATTAACATGTATGAGATAGAAGAAAGTTTTGGGATTGGTACGTCCGACTAGTTAGTTTTGTTTTTTAAAACCTTTCGCAAGCTCTAAAAAGTATTTAATCAATGAAAATTGAGTCTTCAAATGGCAGTCACATGAGAATCACAATGTGACTGCCTTGTAATGTCACCTGGTGACTCAGCACAAAGCAACAGTCACAGTGACTTCTCAGTGGAGTCACCATATGACGATCCTTTTAGAGTAATAATGCGATGAATGAAAGATACCAAATTTTGTTTCTCCGTAGTGACTGTGACACGTGTGGCCATGTGTGACATGAAAGAGATGCCACATCAACTAGATATGTTGTAGATATAATACCTATTTTCTGCACCCCATGTTTATATCTTTTACTTTTGAGTACTCAAATGTTTAAAAATTAGCATTTTATGCTTGTTGCTTAAGTTTTGCACACCGGTGTATATCACGCGGTGAGTCGTGTAAAAGACTGAATTACTAAATAAGGGACTATATGGTTTGTGAAAATTTTCATCGGCGTATACACATAAGCAAAATATGTGTCTAAGTCATTCTTGTATTAATTCATTAAATATAGAATTTCTAAATAAGGGGATTAGAAAATTTGTGCATCTAGTGACTTTTCAACGGTAGGGATTTGGATAGCAATAAAAGTGTCTTGTGAGGGATTAAGATGTCTTAAGATTTGTTAGTGGGATTAGTAAGTAAACTATACAACTGCCTCATGTCATATCATTAATTTCGGTTTCCCTCATAAAAGGGATTATGAAAGGATCTATATAGATATTCCAGACCAGCAAGTTGTATCGTAGTGGGGGAGAGTCAGTAGTCAGTAGTAATGTCAGAGAGGCTCGCAATGAATGGCAAGAAAATATCGGAAAGAAGTCGTCACTTAGAAATTTTATAACGAAGATAATTTTTTTAGAGGCGGGGCTTTTGCAGACAAAATTTAAGAGAGAATTGGGAAAGGAATGAAGAAGCACAACGAGATTGCATCTTGGTGGAGAAAGATATTTTTTTTTTTTTTTAAGAAAGAGGAGATTTGAGTTCTCCAGTTACAAGTAGAAGAAATACCTGCCTCTATGTTTCTTTAATTAATTAACAACTGCATATTAATTAAATTAGGATTATACGTTGACAAATCCATTTAGAAATCCTAAAACTATAGTTTAATCAAATTTTTTTCTTGTTGCCATATATTAAAAAAAGGAACCTAGCAGAAATTATAGTTTTCTTTTAAAATAAAGTCACTACTTCATGCTTTATACCAAGTCTTAAAAAAGCGATGAATTTTCTATAAACGGGTTCAGTGCCTACGCTAAATTAGCGTATTGTAAAAGAAAGTTGTTTGAGAAAATTATGAATTGCAGTCCTGAAATAAGACATGATTTTCAATATAAATATTGAATGTTTATAAAAGACTGTTTTTATTTTCTTTTTAAGCATTTTTACTTTTATACATATTTTTATTGTTTGTTTTTCACCAACTACAAGAATCTAAGAGTGATTTTAGCAACGAGTAAACTACATCATGAAATGTGTGATTATATTAGAACTTTCTGTTGCAAAATAAACCAGTCTCTCTAATTTAAGATTGAATGTAATTTGCTTAAATAGTTTAAATTACCTGCATACCTTTAAAATATCAATTTCGATCAAATTTTCAATTTTTTGTTTTTTAAATTAATATAAAATTTCGATATTTTTCTTTCGATTTTCGAGCTTTTTAAATGTTTGAAATTCTTACAATCTTTAAAAAACTAAATTGACAAATTATTTTATTTTTTTATTTACTTATTTTCCCTGTAAAATTGAGTTGGAAAAATTGTCGTAACTCAATAAATAATACTTTAGCTAGTACAAAATTGTTAAGTTATGTTTTTAATATACAGTGTTATTCATAAATATCGAAACAATAGGCTATCTCCTTAAATATTGCCCCTAGACATGTACTTCCAATTGCAAAATTTCATTAAAAAAAAAAGCAGCGAAAAATTTGATGAGATAAGTTAAAACTCCATGGGAAGTCTATTTGAGAAAATGCGAAAATTAAATTTTTATACGGCCCCCGTAGGGTAAAATTTCCAATTAGGAATTTTTTACTTATCCATTCCTGAATTAAGCACAAAAAATTCCATCTTCATATCTTCAAAACTCATGGCCTGTTTAAATAATTCGTCAGGTTTTATGGGATTAGACACAAATTGAAATGCGTGTAATTCAAGAAACAATGTTACTTTAAGCGTTCCAGGAAACATGTAAAAAATATACTTATTGATTTTATTTTGTTTTTTGTGATGATTAACCATATAATTTGCAAACAAAATCACATCCTAAAATTTCTCAGAAAGTTTTAAGAAAATTTTAAATGATTATTATATTTTTAAGTGGGGTAATTTAAAATCGTTATAACTCGAACCATTAGTGTCGAATTTCCAAAAAAATTTCATTTAATTAAAGAGGAAAATATAATTTAAATTTTGTTTCAAGATTTTTTTAAATATTAATTTTAAAAATATTAAAAGTAGAAATTTTAAAAAATGATTTAACTTATTTTTTAAAAAAATTACATTTTCAAAAATAAATATTTTTCAAATTTGCCTGAACAAAATTAATGTAAAATAATAGAAAAAGACATGTTCCAAGTTGGCCCTTTTTTTCTTTAACAATTCTTGACTTATAATAATTTAAAGTCGAGAATTAAATGCTGTTTAAAAAATTGCAGGTGAATAAGTAACTCTTTCCTGTAGCTTAAACTTTCGATTCAATTTAACTTTTGCCATTTCCTCCTACTTTCTGTACTATTTAAATGTCCGTCAGTTGATTTAAAACAAGGCTTTTTCAAACATGCTGATTAAGCGTGTTTTCATAGTTTTAACCCTCACAACTTCATGTTTTATATCGTCCCGGCGAGCGGTAAAAAAAAGTCTGTATTCTGGGACCGGCTAAGGCCCAGACCTTACTTTTTTCTGAAGTCTAGACTGGGCCTAAGGCATTTTTCATACTGAACCGGGACTGGCTTCCTTCTTCCTAGGTCTACACGGGGCGAAATTTTCAGCCCCGGTCTCGACTCAACCCGTATTAAGATAATTCCCTCTGACTGGCCTAATCCGTGCAAAAATCAGTAAAATTTGTCTCAACCCAAAAAATTTACAAAAAATGCACATGTTTTTAAATCGCCAGTACAGTTAAACCATATTACCATTTGCAATTAAACTTTAAAAATCATTTTTTTAAAAGGATAGTAGATTTAAAGGCAAAAAAATAAAATACAGTAAAACAAGTGAAAAAGAAACAAGTGAAATTCTGTCTGAAACGGAAAAATGTGTTGATCTATACAAAATGAATATAACAATACTTGAGAAAAGAATAGACTACATTTGCACCTCCTAAGAAGAGAACTTGTCTATAGCGCATTTTTTTATTTCCTGTGCGATTCCATCTTAGAATATTTTACTGTATATCATTTTTTAAAGTCTCCAATACATGGATTATCGATTAACGATATTAATGATAAGTGAAACATTTACATACAAATAGAGATTCATTAAAAAAAAAAAAAAAAAAAAAAAAAAAAAAAGAAAGAAATATGACAGCCCTTGACGCTTCTCTATATAAATGAAGATTGTAAACATAAAAAAAGAAAAGCTATAAGCTATTATAAAGCTATAAAGCTATTTTTGGTCAGAACGCCTCCATACGAAACAATTTTTAACCATATCGACGTAAAAAACTATGTTTTGTAGAAATTCAACCAGGCCGGGCCAGACTCGGGCTAAGTTTTAATCATTTTTTCCTGGCTGGGCCGAACTTTTTTTTCTATTGGTCGGCTCGACACCGGGTCTGGATATTTTGATACGTGCAGACCTGTAATAAAGGCCTCCAGCATAATTTGAAAGCTGGTTTAACTTAAAATCTATATGCTGCTATTTTATGTCCAAAGGAGAGGCACTGTCTTAAATCGACTTTTAATAACGTAACGTACAATTTGTGGATGATCCCTATCTTGCATTCAAAATGAGTCAATAACTCGTCGCTCAGAGGTATGGGTAAATGGTGTAAATCACGAATTTTGAATTTTAATAACTCTGCGAGTTTTGCAGATACCGATATGATTTTTTTTTAATTCAGGAATGGATAATCAGGAAAAAATTCCTAATTGGAAATTTTACTCTACGGGGCCGTATAAAAAATTAGTCTTCGTGTTTCCTCAAATAGACCTCCCATGGAGTTGCAACTTATGTCATTAAATTTGGCACCTTTTTTATGAAACTTTGCAATAGGAAGTATGCAGTGCTGTAGTAAAAAAAAAAAAAAAAAACAGATAGTATACGTTCTAAGCAGAGGGTATACGCTCAAGGCAGAGGGTATATACGCTAGTGTATATATACTATGGCATTCTTGAGAAACAGGGGGTATACGGTGGTCCTTAAAAAAAATCCACTACATCTCTGGAAGTATGTGCCATGGGGCAATATTTAAGGAGATAGCCCATTGTTTCGATATTTATAAATATACGCTGTATATTAAAAGGAATTCCATTCTTATGTTGATTTATTGAAAAGTTTATGAGTTACACAGTTTTAATTTATAATTTTTTTTTTCAAGAATTTTAGCGTAGTTTGTATTTTTATACCTATAACTTTTAAAATGTTATTGTCATAAAAATAATTTAGTTCCTGTATAACATTTTTCGATTTATTATGGAATTCATAAAAGGTATTTATATTTAATAGTTTTAAACTTAAATAACTTTAAGAAAATAGCAATTTTTTGGTTAATTTTAAATTATTTTTAAATAAAATTAAAACAAAATAAATTACTTATTTGCATGCTCATGTCACATTTTTATAGTTAGCAATTTTAAACTTAAAATTTACAAATATTCAAAAAATTACTTCCGAAGGCATACAAATACCTTGAGCTTTCAATTTATAATTTTTACATAAAAGGACAACTTCACTGCAGATTTTTTATTTGTTGCAGTGTGCGGAAAAGGAATACTAATACGCATGCTAATACTAAATTTGGCATAAATGAAACTTTTGCAGTAAGGCCGGAAACAAAAAAGCTAAAACTAAACTAAACTCAGTGACTATACAATCTATGAAGGATCTGGACCAACATTGTCCACCCTTTTTTCTTGACCCTGGGCCCCGAGGTGCTATGCGGCATACGTCCCGGTCAAGTGGCCAGCCTAACGCGAAACCCTCGGTGTTTAGTTCCCAAGATAGCTTGGTACTCATTTTATCGACCTCGAAGGGATGAAAACATGAGTTAATTTGCCCAGTCGGGAGTCAAACTCTCGGCCTGTAGCGCAGTCAGATGCTCTGACCACTACGCCGCTGGGCTTCCGGAAACAAAAATATAAGTTAAACAAAGCAAATCTCAGTATAAAAGCATTTCATGATTATAAATGTAGATTCTAAGATTTATAATCATGAAATGGTTATATAAGAGTGTTACAATTACAAATACGTAAAATAGCTCTTAATACTAATCTGCTATAATATACAGGGCTGCCACTGGCGACTATTTTTATGGCCTGATGACTGCATTCGGTCTGAAGAAGATGATTGATAAATTCAAAGAAACGGGTTCAATTGACGTGAAATGTGGCAGAGAGAGGAAAGCAATTACTTCGACGTCAGTGGAGGATATGGCTACAGCAATGCAGGAAGTCAAGCAGCACTTTAGGAACGTGCAGTGCACGAGGAATTTCCCGAACTTTAGACAGGCCTATCAGCACGGTTCGTAAAATTTTTTCTTGCTCACCTGCCAAAACGAGAAGCTTTCGCCCTGCAATTTCGTGCTCTAATAGGAATTAGACAATGCATGACCATGCAACATTTTGTGGACAGACGGAGCCCATTTCAATCTCCAAGGTTCTGTCAGTATTCAAAATTGCAAAATTGGGCAAGTGATAATCCGTTCCAAATGCAACCATTGCGCCTTCATTCAGCAAAGATCGCTGTGTGGTGCGGGTTTACGCAGCATTTATCGTTAGCCCTTTCTTTTTCGAGAAGGCTGGTCCTTCGGATTCTGTTTCCTGTACAGTCAATGGGACACGTTTTGAATCTGTTTTGTGCAACCAGTTCATTCCAGCACTGCAAGAGCGTGGATGTGTGGATAGCATAATTTTTATTCAATATGACTCTCCTCCGCACATTACAACACCAATGAAGCAGCTGTTCAATCTGCATTTTGGAAATTACTGAATTATCAGTCGCCATTTCCTAACAGCGTGGCCGTCACGATCACCTGACCTGCACCCTTGCGATTTCCAGCTGTGGTGTTACCTAAAACATGTTGTGTATAGGGCTCCAATTGCGAACTCAGGTAAATTGAAAACAAGCATTACTCAACACATTCCCAATATCATTCCTGAAATACTCCGATCTGTTGTGGAACGTGCTGTTTTGCGCCTTCCGCTCGTAGGCGAATGTGGTGGACAGCATATTGAACATTTCTTAAGCAAGTTGTAGCCGCCTTCCTTTTCTTGGTGGTTTCATCAGTTTTTATTTTTTCTGCAGTTTTTGGCCTAGGGACAATTAAAAACCGATTTCGTTTTTGCTTTTTCTACGGTTTTTGCCTTAGGGACAATTAAAAACCAATTTAGTTTTTGCCATTTTCTGCTGTTTTTGGCATAGGAATAGTTAAAAACCAACTTCACTTTTGCTTTTTCTGCGATTTTTCGCATGGGGACAATTAAAACCCGATTTCGTTTTTGCTTTTTCTACGGTTTTTGCCTTAGGGACAATTAAAAACCGATTTCGTTTTTTCCGTTTTCTGCAGTTTTTCGCCTAGGGACAGTTAAAAACCAATTTCATATTTGCTTTTTCTGCGATTTTTCGAGTAGAGACAATTAAAACCCTATTTCGTTTTTGCTTTTTCTACTATTTTAGGCCTGGGAAAATTAACACCGATTTTTTCCTATCCGCTGTGGCCCCACCTTGTCGTGGTGGATAGGCTTTAAACAAAGAGTGCCATAACAGCATGTCACGTCTTTTAATTAGTATCTTATGACGAGTACAGAGCCATCTATTGGTCAACATTTGAACTCTTTTTTTCTTTCGCAAAACAATTTCTCATTGCTTCACTCACTGCAATTTTTCATCTCACTCAAATAAAATATCAAGTCATTCTGACCAGTGGTTCTTTTTTTACAGCCTTTTGAAAGTGCAACTTTAATTATAATCACCATGTATTATATTACGAGCAAATCTTGTATCTATGTGTGTGTATGCAAATTTTATCTAAAAAACGGCTCTAATGGTTTTGACTAAATTTTGTATCCTACCATTTTAGGGTACGATAAGTCCATTTTCTATGTCACATGTTCGAGAAAATTCGATTAGCGGCCCATTTTGGGGTCCCTACGGGTCAACGCATTTCAATGAGAATGAAGGTTGAAACAGTTATTAAGTAGTTGAACAGTTCACAGTAAACGAAGTCGTAAAGTTGGCACAATTCACCAAATTTAGTGAAATATTGGCGACATTGACGAGATTTGGTGTGAAAATCGTTTTTTAAGGTTTCCAATGTCAGAATATGTGTCTGGCGCCAAATGAAAGAATGTTGCCAAATTTGGCGGTATTTTCGAAAAGATTGGCTTACACAATCTGAAGGAATTTTCTAGAAAATCACAATAGGAGCCGAGATACATGATTCAACTAATCAGAGTCCAACGAAAAGTATGGTTTCGAAAGGATGCCCTTTCGTTATGTAAAATTTAGAAATATGTACATATGTTTTGAAAATGACTCGGGGAGAGTCGAAACATGTCAATAGTCGAAATAAACGTATTTTTACTGGTTTTTAAATTTTAATTTAAGGTTAGTTGGGGCAACTGTGCCATGATTTTACAATGTGACTCTGGAGCTTCTGACAATTCAGTTTCAAAAAGGTAATATTCATTTGAATTAAAGTCTGAACTTCTGTAAATGTGTTCAGTTAGGTTCCCTCTATTAGACAGAAATGCTCAAAATTACATTTTAATATTTAAAAATATAAAAATATACATATTTAATGTTTCTTTCCTCATGGGTCCAGTTGCCCCATAAAAATGGGGTAAGTACACCAGGAGGGTCTATGTTCCACACGCGTTTATTTTTTTCATATGAGATATCAGGTCCTATTTGAAAAAGCGTAAACAACTTAAAAAAATTTAAACCAGGCAGATCATGTAAATTATATATCAACTAAAGAGTGCTGTAAGGGAAACCTCTACTGCCAATGTGTCTAAAAAAAGCACTAAAAGTGAAAATATTAGATTTATTTATACCAAAAACATAAAAATTAAGTAAGTAGTTATGTACTTTAGTATAGGTAATAAGCATAAAAGTGACATGGGTATTTTAAGGGGGAAATAGCAAGGTAAATCTATGAACAAACGGCTACGTAAGTACTTAAGTAGTTTATCTGTATCCAGAGGTCGCATTATATAGGGAAAATTTTATTGTTCCTACCAGAACCCTTAATAAGTTACCTTCATGATCATTTTATTTAACACATTTTAAAGAAAGGTGTGATGAAGATATTATTTTCAAAATAGTGGTAGGAACAATAAAAGCTTCCCTATAGAATGCGACCCCTGTGCATCGTACAATTTCAAGGTTTGGCTACCTCGCTTTCAGAGGCCAGGTATTTGCATTCGTAAAATGTTGAAATAATTTACTGACACCAGTATTTACAAGAGAATCTATTCGTAAACAAGTAAAAGTATATTTTCGCGTACTTAATAAAGGTGAAATTTTCATTATAAAATTCCGATGCCAATGTGGCAATTGGGGATTAAAATTATGTGATGCCATAACGGTATCACCGCCTCTCAAGGGATCAAGAAATTTGGCTTGATACCACCCAATATGCTTTTTTTTTTTATTATTATTACGTAATTTTAATAAGGTATTCTATAATTTTCTTTATTGTGAGCAAAAAATAATGGAGAAATTTATTTCCCGTAGTAACAGAAGCTCAAAAACATTATTTATAACTATTGGGGTAACAGGATCCAGCATGGTCCAGTTACCCAGGATACATGTCCCAGTTACCCCATTCTTGAAACATTTATGGGGTAACTGGGACACCGGGTTTATATTTGAAACATGAAGTAAATATATATTGATACCTAATAATATTAATGTAGTTATATGCCTAATCTTTAAAAAAAAAGGATTACTTACAGTATCTATATTATAAAGGACAAACATATCTGTGCGTAACGCATACGTCATTTTGCCAATGGCAACACTATGAAATTTAAATTTGAAATAAAATTTTATGTTTTGCAATTTTCTCTACTGCAAATTTTTAAACTTCTAAACATCGAACATTTTAAATTTTTACACCGTTGTATAAGGGGAAAAAATGCTCTTTTAAATGCAATCTATTTGAAAGCTGTATCTCAATTTATTTTTGAGATATTAATTTTTTTGTAGTTTTTAATACCATTTTTTTTTTATTTTGGCAACAAAAGTACCCCATTTCTATTGAAAGTCATTGAAAGTAAACGGAAAATAGTCGAAGAGATATTGTATCTTTTTGCTGCCATTTTCTCACAAAACCTGAAAAAAAAGTTGAAATTAAAACATGGGCTATGTCAAGAATATTGCCTTTTATTCCGTGATAATGACGTCATATACATACTTTTCTATAGACGAAGTTTAAGACCGGATTGTAAAGGTGGGTAGCTTTAGCGGATGGAAATGACGTCATTTTATAAAAAGGCGTGTATTTTAATTCTTAAACCTGAATTATGTTTTGTAGAAGTGCGTCATTTTCACAGCCCAGCTGCTTTGAAATTCTTCACAGGTAAAAATGATTCATTTTTGAAAACATTGTAAGCGAAATCACACACTGATAAAACGCAATGTTTTACAAAAATTTAGAGTGTCTTTATAGAATAGAGGTGACATGCTAATACTAGCAATTTATATTACAGAAACTGATTATTCTCGCCTGGATGGATTTGCTTCGCCCAGTTAGACAAGCAAACAAATAATTCGTGGTTTAAAATAATATTATGTTCCTGAAGTTTTTGTCCTCTCGAATAATAAAATTTTAATGCTATTCTTTAGGACATTCTACTATAATTTTATCAAAATAACATAATTTGCTTAATTTAATTTTTCCTAATTTTATATAATCTATATATTTAAAACACAACCGTGTTTTTTAGTCATCTGCCCTGATCTTTCTGCTGAACCAATTTTACTATTTTTTTTTTTTTTAACTGAAAGCTCTTCATTTGTAGATGTGATCGCACTATCGGTTTATATATATATATATCCCCACTTTTATATTTTAATTTTTAAAGCATTTTATGAAATTTCTTCAAAATGGTGAAAATTTGATAGCTTTCATTAATGCAGACAAGAGAGAAATAATGAGGTATTTTTATTTATATTCATGCTATTTTCTGATAAAAATTCAAAATGTTTGATAAAAATTGTTGTATAGGGTTTAATGGCGCAAAATCCCATTAGGAGCAGAATATTATATTAGGGGCATAGTAACGGAAAATGACATACTGCTTCTGAAAACACGCATTTTCCCTCATAAATTTTCTATATTGTTTTTCCTTCTGCAAGTGTACTGATACTAAATTTCAGACACTAGGCGAAATGCTTATTTAAGTGAAAATGAAGTCATATTTAAAAGAAAACGATCATTTTCTTAGATAAAACTAAACATTTTAACACAAATGCGTCTAAAAACCATAAATTACGGAAATTTGTACTCTCCGGAATTGAAATTAGAATCTCAAGTAAAGAGTAAGCCTGTTCACATAAAAGATGTTGCTGACAATCGTGACTTCAAGTTTTGAGTTGAAATGATTTTTAAATGATCAAACAAAATACAATTTTTAAAAAAAATGATGAATATGGATATGAGAAGAGTGTGTGCAAATTTTGAGAAGGTGAAAATTGCTGTTTTTCATTCCGGAATACCAAGCATAACAGCCTCAATTGATAACCACATCCTAATAACCGATCTTTGTTATATTTTACTGATTAAGTATCTATATTATAAAGAACAAACGTATATGTGCGTAACGCTGACGTCATTTTGCGACTGGTAACACTTCACGACCATATTTCGGCCTTGAAATTTTCTCTACTGCAATTTTTTAATCTTCTGACCATCGTACATTTTCAATTTTCGTCGCATATTGGAAAAAAATTTACTTTCAAATGCAATTTGTTTAAAAACTGTATCTTAATTGACTGATGTATTATATTTTCTAAAATAATTTTAAGCATGATTTTATTAAGTTTATCTTATCACGTGCCGGTTTCAATACTTAATAATAATAAACATTTTGTGCATAAAGCAACAAACATTTTTCAGCATTTGTTTCTGAATATTTTTGCATTACGAAATTAATACTTCCTTTATAAACAAATAAAAGAATATTATTAAAAAACCCACCAATCTAACATATTTGTGAAAGACAAATTAACGAAATTAATACTACTTTTATAAACAAATAAAAGAATAATATTGAAAAAGCACAAATCTAACATATTTGTGCTATATATACAATATTTATATACAATTAAAATTTTTAGATCACCAAATAGGATTTTTTTTTTTCAAATGGAATTTGTCTGCAAAGTTCATCTCATTTTACTGATTGTCTATGGTTTTAAAAACAATTTTAAAGCATGAAATATTTTTTAATTTATCTATATCGCGCGGAGCTCGGTTACGAAACCAGGGGCGCCATTTGAGGGGGGCTGGAGGGGGCAATAGCCCCCCCCCCCAAGGAATTTGATATTTCAGAAAATTTATCAACCATCAAATGTAGGGATGCACCGAATAGTGATTTTGGCTGAATACCGAATATTTGACCTGCAGGTAAACCGAATACCGAATATTTGGCCGAATAGTAACCCAGCCGAATAGTAACTGTTAGGCTGAATAACGAATA
Source organism: Maratus speciosus (assembly GCA_963932465.1). NCBI lineage: Eukaryota > Metazoa > Arthropoda > Arachnida > Araneae > Salticidae > Maratus > Maratus speciosus. Next base: position 325,625,626 of record OZ010795.1, on the reverse strand, counting down.
TCTATTCGGCCGAATACCGAATATTCGGCTGGCCAAATACTTTTATATCTCAGTGTTTAACGTTAAAAAGTTAAATTTTAAACAATTTTTTTATAATATTTAGCACAGATACTTCCATTTTGACAAACAAGACTATTTTTATAAGTAAATTTTGTACTAAAAAAAGTATGTTTTGAGTTATTATTTAAGAAGAGGATGGTTTAAAAAAAATTTAAATAACAAAATTTAAATTCCATAACTTCAATTAATTCAAAGAAATGAAAAGAATTCTCTCATATTGAACAAGAAGCAACATATCATTCCACTTCTTTCATCAAAAATGAAAAGTGTACAAGCCGTAGCAGAATTTTCATTTATAACTGTATAAAAATGAAGATATTTTAGCGAAATTTGCATCACATTAATTTTCTTGTATAGAATGTGGGAAGAGACTGGATTTTGGCCAGTGGTACAGTATAAATATTGTTAGCTGCATTCTTAATAAAATAATGTCTAGTTCAGTGCTGTTTAGATATGAATGGTTGCTATTTCCAGCACTTCTTGTCATGTTATCCTATTTCACAGAAATTAAAGTAACTCTGTTGACAATATAGTTACAATACCTTCATTATTGTTAAAGTAACAAAAGAAAATTAAAGTCTGGCTTTGGGGATACACTGTATTTCAGACTGAATAATAACATTGCGATCCTGATTTACTGGACAAAGAATTACCTGTTTTGATGCTCATTATTACACCTGAAATGTTCTTCCATTTTGTTTAGAAACACCCTGTTTGCGAAAAAGCAAGACACATTTACCAGACAATGTTCAGTAACTTGCATTTCCACATTTATTAATTCCCATGAACAAATGACGTGTCATTAATGGTTAATTTTTTTAAGTGACATTTTTAAAACATCAAATAAATAATATAAAATCACTCTCTTTTATTTAAAGATTCTAATTATTCTGAATATCTTTATTAATTGACAGTTAAAAGTAGAAGTTGTGTAACGTTTTAAAAAATATTTTAAGAGGTTTTTTAAGTATTTGGCAAACTGAACAGTTTGATATTCGGCCTAACCGAATATTCAGTAGTATGACCGAATATCGAATAGATACCGAATATGCGGTGCATCCCTAATCAAATGTCAGACTCAAACAAATATTAGAAAATTGCTCAAACTCTAAAATAACTTATCAGATTTTATTGCAATAAAAACATATGCATTAAATAAATGCTTATGCATAGAAATTAATAATTATAAAAAAAAAAATTCCTAAAGCTTTACTATTCGAACTCCCTCAAGGTGAGACATATATCTTTAATGCGTACTTTGGTTAATTTTAAAAATACATGTGAGAATTTTTTTTATCAGTTGCTTCTCAGATGTGCGCAAATTGATCACGGGAAAACTCGTCAAAATCATTGACACAACAATCACAATGATTTTCTTCTAGCCAATTCTCGAATAAGCGCAACGAAAATAATAACATTTAAATCCCACTGATGACGGTCTCGTGATGACTGAAAACGTTCTGGGTTTTTCTAATGTATTTTAAATAATTTTAAATTATATGTATGCAAATGAAAGCAATTCTTGTGCATTTATTTGTGCTTTTTATATGAATATCAATTATAAATTTTACCTTTTCTGTAGAAAAATAAAGATATATACATAGTATTCATTAATGTTCAAATATGTGGTTTTTTTATCTGAAAAATATTCATAATTTCTTTGAAAAATCGGATTAACATGAAACCATCTCATAATAGTGAAAACACAATCTGAAAAAATTAACGCTTTACCTTCACTTGCAGAAAATTACTAACGAAAATTTTCGTTTACTTACAGATCACAAAATTCGCAAATTCCGAGACCTTTTCATGACGTTTGTTGGCTGATTATCTCATGACTGATTGAATTTCATGATTTTTTTCGCAATCATCTGACGAAATTTGCGATTTTTTCCGCGATCGATTCACGGAATTCACGAATTTTTTCTGAAAGCGTAATAAAAAATGGATTTTTTTCGCACGAGCACTTGCCGAAATTCACAATATTTTTCCGCGATAGACTGACGAAATTCGATATTTGTTTTCGTGATTTTTTTTTTTTTTTTTTGACAAAATTCACGATTCCTTATCACTATCATTTATTGAAATTCGTGATTTTGTTTCTGCCACCGACTAAAAATATTTGTGATTTTTTTTGCGCGAGAGTTAGACAAAATTTTGGACCTTATTAAGCGATCGTTCGACGCATTTCTCCTCGATTTTATTCCGCGATAGTTCGACTAAATTTTCGTGATTTTTTGCGAAATCTTTTGACGAAATTCGCATTTTTTTCGCAATCCTTTTACGAAATTCGCGATTTTTTCGCAATTTTTTTTACGAAATTCAAGATTTCTGTTTGTGCAATCCTTTGACGAAATCTGTATTTCTTTTCGCGATCTCTGATGAAATTAGCGATATTTCCCACGGTCGTTTGAAGAAATTAGCGATTTTTTAAGCGACCATTTTGAGACTTTTTTTTTTCAAACTTCCAAGATTCGCGATTTTTTTCTGCGACCCATTGACGAATTGATTTTTGCGGATTTTGAAAGAAAGAAAAATCGCGGAATTTCACGAAAATTAAAAAAAAATTGTGGCATAGTCACATGCTTTTGAAAGAACTTATGGAGACAAAATCACGTAGAGCATGTTTTATTGTGCGGGATTTTTTTTTCTGAGTGATTTGTGCAGTTCTGCAATTTTCCACGTTTCTTGTTACTCAAAGAAAAATTTTCCTTGTCCTTCGTCAGGAAACTCATGAAATGGCGCCCCTGTAAATAAAACTTTGAAAGGGACTAGAAAAAAGCTCCATTTAAACAGATTTCCGTCTTAGCAAGTATAATTGTATGTTGTTTTTTCGACGAAATTTGATTTTTTCCCCTTCTAGAAAGAAATCTGTTATAGAGGTTATAGAGAGGTTTCGTTTTCACAAGTTCTACTCTAAAACATCTCTTTTCAGAGCTATACTATAGAACGGATGGTTTAACAGTCAGTGAGGATACCTGTAAAAATGAAACCTGTCTATAATAGAATCCTGGCTAAAAAGAGAAAAAAATCATGTCCAATATATTAAAATTTTACCTTCTAAGACAGAAACCTGTCTAAAACGAAATATTTCATTGGTTCTGAGTTTCCGTATTCGAAGTTTTTACTGTTATTGTAAGCATAAGTCAGTAAACGTTTCTCATACGGAAAGGGGGGGGGGAGGGATTAGACCCCCTGGATCCTACCCTTAGCTATAAAGCATTCCTTAAAAAAATGTTTGCCCCCCCTCCCACCAAGAAAGTTCTGAAATGGCGCCGCTGCATGAATCCGTTTGCCCTTAAAACAAAATAAAGGGTTCATCATTTTCTTACGTTAATATCCATTAAAAAAAACTTCCCTATGAATAAATAAATAAAATAATATAAATAAAACACAAATTTAACAGACATGTAGGGTAGACCGGGGCTAGTTGGCCATAGGGGCATGTTGGCCCAGTCGCGATATTTTTTAAACTTTGCGTTAGATGACATTGCCAGTCCAGCCAAGTATGAGTTGCTTCGCTTTCCTCCTCCAACATCAGAACCATTGAAGTCGGAGCGTCCGTTAAAGAATTATTGAGAATTTTCAAAATTTTGCAAAGGTGAGTAAATTTCCTCTCTTATAAATAATCGTTTTTTATTTGTTTGTACATTACATTTTAGATTTTGATATATAATAATTCAGAAAAATAATTGTTCGTAGTTATTGTAGGGCAGGTTTTTTTATTGAAATACTTTCAGAATAATTCCTTACAGCCATGAAAAACAAAAATGGCGATACGGGGTTAGTTGGCCCATTTGGGACGGGGCATGTAAGCCCGCTGGGCCAACATACCCCGTAGGAATTTGGCTCTGGCGTAATGGAATTTTGATAGTTTTAATGAATTATTTTAATAAACATTTATTATTATTTTAATTAATTTATTATTAATTAATAGTAAAGAGTTATTTTATTAATTAAATTCCTGATTATTCCAGTCAATCTTTTTTAAAAATGAAGTTATAATGTTGTTTACCTCCTCCCCGTATTAAATCAGCTGCTCCTGTTGTACAAAAACATATATAACTTTCATAATTATAGAAAAATCCCTGTTGGCTTGGCCAACAAAGAAAAGAATAATTGCACTTAACAGATATACATAGGCCTTGATACAATTTATTTATCAGCTGGTGTTTATAATAAATCACCTAATTAAGGATGAATGATTTCTTAAATTACTGTACTCTAAGATTTATGGTGTTTTAACACCTAGCATGCCTTTATTAAAATTTATTACTGTTCCGTAATGTATTAAAGAGTTTTTTATGAGAAAAATAAAAGCAATTTTTAAAGCAATTTTTGGTCGAAGTTAATAATTTGAATAACTCACAGTTTTATTATTTAAATTTTTTATTTTAATTTAGGAGGCTATATTGTGTTTTCGTTCGCAACAAATAAAAATTAAGATTTGGTAAAATTTTGATCATTTCTTAAACTTCTACATTATCAGAACATTAAAAAGTGACGTGGGCCAACTTACCCCGCAATCGGGGCAGGTTGGCCCAAGTGACTTGGTGTCAATTTGAGCTTCTAAACTAATACTTATAGTTAATATTTTCACGCTTTACTATTGTGAATTCTTGAAAGTACGCTGATAGTGGTAACATAAAAAGAAATTTAAAATGTTGAATTGTAATATTTTTTTAAATATTAGAAGAAAAAGCGGGCCAACTAGCCCCGGTCTACCCTATAAGCTCTGAAATTATCAGAATATAAAAGGATGCCATAAGTCGCAAAATCGTGGTCAAATAACTCTTAGCATGCGGCTAATAAGAAAATGTCGCTTTTAAGAAATTTCTAAAATATATTTTATTGTATAATCTGGGAGCACGGCAGTGCGTCCGCCAAATTCGCACAAGCCGTAAGCTACCTTTTCCTGAACCATTTTGGCATACTTTTCACCCCTTCATAACTTCGTTTTAGGGAGAGATATAGAAATTTTTCTTTTATACGCATGTTCCTATGATCAAACTGAACTAAGGTTCCACGATTTCATGTTTCTATATTTAGTAGTTTTCGAAATATTAAATTCCGAAAAAGCGCTTTTTTGTCCCTGACTCACTTCGCATCATCAAATAACTAATGTACTTCTAAAAGTCATAGAATCTTGAAACTTCACAAGTAAGTCGCGTTTGTAGCACAATTAACCAGAAAAATCTGAAAACACAGAATTTCCGCCTCTAAACCCTTCAAACAGGAGGGGTTAATTTGGCCGTAAACAGTTCCTTAACACATTCAACTGTGCCAATGTTGGTCGCCAAAACTCGATTACAGAGTTTTGAAGGGGTCACGTAATTTCAAGCAGAATAAAAATTTTTGTATATGCTTTTCTAAAGATGTTTGTTAAATATAAAAAATCAATATACCTAAAAATTTTAATCAGTATAGGTTATGATATATTTACGATATTAAAACAATAAAACATTTAACAAAATATAACCGCAATTCGGTACGTTTGCGATATAGTAGCCTTGGCGAAATAGAGAAAATAGCCTTGACGAGAAAATAAATTTGATAATAACGTATTTTCTGGCAACCTATTTACTGTGTCATATACACAAGCAATCTTTTCCATATGTATACAATTTATTTAATCTAAGGAACCCGTTTATTTATTTTCATATACCAACATCAATAATTTGTATATAAAAAACAATATTTTATACATGTATAAATAAAATGTTTACATGTATATAAATTAAACAAAAACATAATTTGAAGAACAAATTAAAAAAACAAAATTTATTTCCTACATTGTTTAAGCCCGAGAAGGGACAGATATTAAGTTATTTGATTCAATTAGTTCTACATTGAATGTTAAATTTTTGTAACAAATTAGTTAAGCCAATTGAAGATTAGAAAATAAAAATAAAATTCATACAATATGATATTTAAAACACCCTAAAAATTAGATTCAGTTCAAATGAAATCGAAATAAATCTTAGACATTTTTTTAATTTTTGTATTTTGCATGCGTCATATCATTTTATGCACAATTGTCATAAACATAATACAAAATCTGCAATACAAATATTTTTAATTAAAAATGGAAGAAGTCTAAGATTTATTTCGATTTCATTTGAACGGAATCTATTTTTTTTAGGGTGTATTAAGTATCATATTGCATGAATTTTATTTTTATTTTTTAATCTTCAATTGGCTTAACTAATTTGTTACAAAAATTTAACATTAAATGTAGAACTAATTGAATGAAATAACTTAATATCTGTCCCTTCTCGGGCTTAAACAATGTAGGAAATAAATTTTGTTTTTTTAATTTGTTCTTCAAATTATGTTTTTGTTTAATATGGTCAAGTTTTTCAATAACTACTGCACTCAGACGAACGCATTTCAAAATTAATAGAGAGTATCATCATCAGGCTTTGATGTATGCGGTATTGCATCACAATGTGGTATGCAGTTTACCAATGTGTAATTCAAAATGTTTCACCACTGTAGTAAAGCAGGTTGCGGTAGTTTGGACAAAAACTTCCAATCTGAACATAAAAAATATATAATCAAATCATAAAAAATTAACTTCACTTAAATTTAGATACCATATTTCCCACTCAGGAACGCTATGAATGTAAATGTAAATTGTGTTGTATCCTTACTGCTAATATTTAACAATATTATAGCTGTGATACAGTAAAAAATAAAAAATAAAAGTTTTACTTAAATTTTTAAACCTTAATCTCTCCCAAGGGGTGATGTAAACACATCAGAAAATTATTACCTAAGTTTAACTTGCGGTATAAATAGTTCTCATCTCGGAAAAAAATACATTTTAAAATTTAAGTTATGTAGTTATGTTCGCTACCTGCGTAAAAATAGCTATCCATTAGAAACTTTTTACTAAAATATTAACTTGACCAAAGCAAAAACTTATTCTGAAAATATCCTTTTTATTTCCACTATGACGCCATATTCACCTTTTTAATTTTTGAAAAAAAAAAAAAAAAACCTAGCTCAGTTTAATATTTCACGCGAAAATCTTTCACCTAAAGAGAAATAAATTATTATACGACTTTTGAAATTTTTGCAACAATGAAGTAAGAATGTTACTTTTTCTATGAAAAAATGTCCGTTGATTTTCAATGAAAAAAGCGAAAATTGGAATTACTAAGGAAAATAATTGAATAATGTAAACAAAAATTAGCCCATGTTTCTCTCTGGGTTATAATTCACCCATAAGCAAAGGCATTTTACCATTCGTTTTGACCCTGACGTCAGGCAAACGTTTTTACACTTAAAATTTATAATATCATTAGAATTAGTAAAGAATAAAAAATGAGTGGCATCAGGGACAAAAAGGTGGGAAGAAAAAATGAAAAAGTTATGATCTCCATAGGCTTTTCCATGTTAAATTAACATTGGGAAGTGACACTGGAAATAAATACCGGGTGTCCCAAAAATGACTGATGGAGTTTAAAATTCAATAACTTGCAAACGGTGACAGATATTTAAAAAATTCTTGCAGCAGGGTTATGTATGATGTCAGGAGTTTTTCTACTGTGATTCTTGATTTTAGTTCGAATTTTAAACAATAGATGGCGCTGACAGCGATTGACGCGCAGTCGAGGCCTAAACTGACGTCACTGAGCTTTGATGCGAAGGAAGGAGATTAAGGCTATGGAGTGAGTCTCATTCGACAGCACAATCTTGCTCTTAGGGCCCGATTCTGAACTCATTCGATATGATTTCAATGGAGTGCATTGTTGCCATAGAAACAACAAATTCTTCGATAGTGGAATACAACGTTAAGAACTGGGCATGAATTTAAAAAGTAGTATTCGAGTTTCCATGCGATTTTACATTGAAGAAGTTTTATTTTCCCGGATTAAATCACTTTTTATGGTCTGATTTAAAGAATATTTTATGCATCGTATTTTAAAACTAGGAGAAGAGATTTAGTATTTTTTGTTGTTGTTAAAAATTTCATAACTTTTATTACATTCTAATAAATTTTAGACATTTTAAGGAAGTTCGTCAGTAGGTTTTTATGAATGTTGGATAATAATCGTGAAAATGGTTAATAGTACATTGTTGTTCAAAATAACTACTTAAAAACAAATATTAGAAGTTACCTTGTTTAACCCTTTTGAATAGGGCTATTATATAGTTGCATTAAAATTAAAAAAATAAAATGAATGGTAGTTAATTAAAATTTTGTTTGACAGTTTGATATTAAAATATTGTACTACATGCAGCTTCATCTTGATGTTTGATAAAATAAAACTAGTAAATATTTTTTTATCTACATCTACCATTTAAATTGTAAAAATATGTTAAAAGAATTCTTGGAGTTTGAATTTTTACGCTTTGGCAACTCTTTCTACACACAAATGCTAATATGCATATATTTTTAATAATAAAGATATCAATGATATATAATGTGATAAACTAAGTTCAAATTAAACTTGAAAAGAGTCTAAAACTTAGTAGTACTTAAATTATTGAAGGCCACAAACAAATTTTTATTGAAATTTTTATCTTGATATAAATTAAGACCGTATTTCTAATAGCACTTTTTGTTGGAATGCAATTGTTATTTTAAAGCTTTTTAGTTCATATATATTTTTCAAAAAATCATGTATCGTAATAATCATTGCTTGGCAGATGCGATCGCCACTTGCAACCAATATTTTTTACTCGACGACCAAGATTTTTAATCTGGCGGTTTTTGTAGTGTTAACGAAAGAACAAAGTGTAAACGGCATTTTTCCATATCATGCACAGAAAACGACATTCTTTGCTGCTCTAGCCAGCTAGCATGTCATGTCATGTGATTTGAATGTGGGGAGAGGGTGGGTCGTTCTTACGGGTTGTTTACCAATGTTTTTTGCAAGAGGGTTCGGTTTACAGTTTTTCAGAGAAATTTGGTAGCAGTGGCCCATGAAGGGGGGGGGGGGGTTGAGAGAGAATTTTAAATATTAGAATAATAACTTTATTTAATGAAGCATATTCTATAATTATATGCGTTTAGTGTTTGAATAGCAAATCCATAAAATCCATAGTAAATGGAAAAAAATTCCACTGAAAATAAGGACATTTTTGGAGGGGGGGGGGGGAGGTATTTATCCTTAGCGATTCCATTGTTGTATTAAATCAATCCTTAGATTGTTGTATTCAATCAATTCTTAGATTGTTGTATTCAATCAATCCTTAGATTGTTGTATTAAATCGATCCTTAGATTGCTTTTCAAATCAATCCGTAGATTGTTGTATTAAACCAATCCTTTGTTTGTTGTATCAACCCCTAAGAACGACCCACCCTCTCTCCACATTCTAATCACATGACATGACATGCTAGCTGGCTAGAGCAGCAGAGAATGTCGTTTTCGGTGCATGATATGGAAAATGCCGTTTACACTTTGTTCTTTCGTTAACACTACAAAAACCGACAGATTAAAATATTAAAAATCTTGGTCGTCGAGTAAAAAATATTGGTTGCAAGTGGCGATCGGATTTGCCAAGACCTGATTATTACGAATCATAATTAATATATATATATATATATATATATATATATATATATATATAAACTAAAAAGCTTTAAAATTACAATTTCATTCCAACAAATGTGCTATTAGAAATACGGTCTTAATTTATATAAAGATAAAAATTTCAATAAAAATTTGTTTGTGGCTTTCAATAATTTAAGTACTGCCAAGTTTTAGACACTTTTCAAATTTAATTTGTATTTAGATTATCACATTATATATCATTGATATCTTTATTATTAAAAAAATAAGCATATTAGCGTTTGTGTGTAGAAAGAGTTGCCAAAGCGTAAAAATTCAAAATCCAACAATTCTTTTAACACATTTTTACAATTTAAAACGGATGTAGATAAAAAATATTTACTAGTTTTATTTTATCAAGCATCACGATGAAGCTGCATGTAGTATAATATTTCAATATCAAACTGTCAAACAAAATTTCAATTAACTAGCATTTATTTTATTTTTTTAATTTTCATGTAACTATATAATACCCCTATTCAAAAGGGTTAAATAAGGTAACTTCTAATATTTGTTTTTAAGTACTTACTTTGAACAACAATATAGTATTAACCATTTTCACGATTATTATCCAACATTCATAAAAACGTACTGGCGAACTTCCTTAAGGGGTCTCAGGACTCTTAAGGGTTCAGATTTTCGAAATTTTATTTTTTTTTAGATGTTAAACTACTATCTTTTCTGAACATTTTGATATAATTATGTCCTTGAAATTCCGTTTAGAACGGAAGTTATTGTTTTTAGAATTATACCCGAGCAATAGCTGAAGCGGCATTTCCGAAGTTTTCAACTCATTTTTCTCCAAATGACGTTTTTGGGCATAACACGCACGATATTTTAAAAACTTATGTTTCATGTCAGTCTCTATAACTGAACCTAAAATTTCCTTTTTATTGTTCAAAAAAATATTTTTTTAGGTGTTTATACTGCTGAAATTTTTAAAATATTGTATTAGCTAAATACAACTTTGTATTAAAAATACAAAAATATAAAAATGTTTTAAATACAAATTTATTTAGGTTCAGGGTAATTATTGTAATCTAAAGTATAATTAGGCACAAAAAAGTAATTCTAGTGACAAAATTTATTTTTAATCCTGCGCGTAAGCTGTCATACCAATTTTCTGCTCGACAAATATCTGACAGTTTGGAGCCCCCTATAAATAATAATTCTGCAACTTGAATTTTTTTTAAATACTTGAAAGGAAAGAACATACTTATATCTTTCATCCCAATTAAAATTGTGTTTTTAAATAATATGCATTTTAAAATATTAAATGTTGAAAATAATTTTTTTTCATTTTTTCCAATTTTAAGAGTCCTGAGACCCCTTAAAAGTTCTAAAATTTATTAGAATGTAACAAAAGTTATGAAATTTTTAACAACAACAAAAAGTACTAAATCTCTTCACCTAGTTTTAAAATACGATGCATAAAATATTCCTTAAATCAGACCATAAAAAGTAATTTAATCCGGGAAAATAAAACTTCTTCAATGTAAAATCGCAATGCAAACTCGAATACTACTTCTTAAATTTATGCCCAGTTCTTAACACTGTATTCCACTATCGAAGAATTCGTTGTTTCCATAGCAACAACGCACTCCATTGAAATCATATCGAATGAGTTCAGAATCGGGCCCTAAGAGCAAGATTGTGCTGTCGAATGAGACTCACTCCATAGCCTTAATCTCCTTCCTTCGCATCAAAGCTGAGTGACGTCAGTTTAGGCCTGGACTGAGCGACAATCGCTGTCAGCGCCATCTATTGTTTGAAATTTGAACTAAAATCAAGAATCACAGTAAAAAAATTCCTGCCATCATACATAACCCTCCTGCAAGAATTTTTTAAATATCTGTCACCGTTTGCAAGTTATTGAATTTTAAACTCCATCAGTCATTTTTGGGACACCCGGTAAATATTGCGCTGCCGCGCAATACTTAAATACATAAAGAAATAGCATAAAATTTCATCAGGTTTGTTTTCGTAGTTGTTTATATCATTTGGCAACATATCTCAGTTTCTGAAGCCCGAATTGCGCCAAGATTTTTTTTAAATGCCAAGTTCTCTATAGTGGAAAAATATTCAAATTCCATATGAAAGTTTAAAAATCTCCTTTTAATTAAATGAAATGTGTAACTAATAAACTGTCTTTAACGATGTGCGACAGATGCGACGTCCGAAGTCCGCTGCTAATGTTATTATATTGTATTATTAGCCTATTTACTGTTAATTTATTGTTAATTTTAATTCAGTAAAAGAAAGATTATAGTTATAAATAAGATATGTTGGTCGCCAAAACCAGATTACAGAAAATTAGCCTGAGTTACAAAGGTGTTACATGATTTCAAGCTGAATGAATTTTTATATGCTTTTACAAAAATCTTAATAAGGCAAATCTTGCAGTTTATCTGTCCATCTTTCTATCTTTTACTTACTTAAAACAAATTTTATTGACGGCTGAAATTTTAGGTTTAGTTAAATATCGATTAGCGTATTGAAATGTAACTGGTTTGCCAAGTCATATCTTTGTGGAAACCACCTACAAACTCGATTTTACGGGTTAATTGGTGGATTTTTTATTGTGTTTTCCCGCACCCATTCCTCCATGTTTCCAAACTTTTGGATGCAGGAAAATACAATAGTAAACCTATCAGTTAACCACTAAAATTAGGTCTTCAGGTGGTTTCTACCAAGATATGACTTAACAGACCAGTTGCATTTAAATATGCTAATCTAGTTTTAACTAATCCTAAAATTTCAGCTGTAAACTCGATGAGGGGATGGTGTGTACAGACGCCTCCTGGTCTATTATAAATGTCGGAATTCTAATCTCAATAGCACTCTGGTCAATCTGGCAATTATCCCTACTATTTATGGAACACTATTCCTTTAAGTGCGTTTTAGTGATGTTAATGAACTTATGCATATGCATCATACATATTATACATATGCATATAATACGTAATACATTTGCATCATACATATTATAGGTATGTGTATAATACATAATACATATGCATCATTATGACGTCAGAATAAACAAAACATTTTTTGTCGCCATATTTGAGAATTGACATGATATATTACAAAATTTGGCGAAACTTTGCTAAATGTCGCCAAACTTGGCGAATATTTGACGCTAGTGGCTATTTTTCGATGAGTTAATTATTAATGCGAGCCATCTATTTTTATTTTTCCGCATATCATCTGAATAGTTAAATGATATAACGTACTAATATTTCCAAAGTGTTAATAGTTTCGTCACTGTCCAAAATCTCTGCTATTGTTATTATATTGTACTGTTATTATACTTACTGTGACTATGTTTTAACGCTAAAACTTCTGTATTATATAAAGAGAATTTACGGAAACTATTAAAGCATTGAACCTGCCAGTTCTCCTTATGATTATTATAATTCTATAATATGTAACCTGTTAATCGATATGTACGTTAGAATGAATCGTCTATAATCAGGTTCCTCGCACTTTAGAATAAAATTAGCTAAAATCTTAAAACCATGGCACATTGACTAATTCTTCAACACGATCAGATTAGAGAACGAATCGTAACAGCTAAGGAAACATGCATAAGTGAGTTAAGATATATTTGTCACGGATTTGTCATTTGGACTCTGAAAAATTTGTCTGACCTGTCGATGACCAAAAATGGCCAGTCGTATGGTGGTCGCAGAGGTGCCCGCACAGCATCGTGGCGGATGAACACATGGGTACATTTCATCAAGTCCATTGAAAGGAAGAAGAGAGTCTGCTTTTGCACCCGAGTTGGTATAGGCCGTAGCTGCACCATAAACTGCTTGAGTGATTTAACAAAGTCTGAAGTATGAATATTTTCGACAGAAGATGAAAAAAATTCCCCTGGTAATCGTATCGTTTGGCCATACACCAGATTCGAAGGTGTGCATTTTAAGTCTTGCCGGAATGTGGCTCTTAACCCCAACAAAACTGTCGGGGTATCTCCGTCCACCGATCTGTCAGGTATGCTTTAAGGGCGGATTTTAAAGTACGATGACAATTTTCAATCATACCGTTAGCCTGAGGGTGGAAAGAACAAGTGTGAAATATGCTTGGAACCAAGCAAGTTGACCAGAGAACGAAAAAGACGCGATTCAAATTGACGGCCCTGGTCAGTTGTTATGATTTTGGGTACGCCAAAACGTGCAATCCAAATTTTATAAAATGCTCTAGCAACTGTCTCCGCTTCGATATTTTTAAGAGGCTCGGCCTCCACCCAACGAGTAAATCTATCAATAATTGTGAGGTAATACATAAAATTTTGAAATATTGGAAGAGGGCCGATTAAATCCAAATGGATATGAGAAAAACGTTGATTTTCGACTGGAATATTAAGGATCGGGGCTTTAGTGTGAGTCAGAATTTTAACTCGCTGGCATGGAATTCTCGTCTTGCCCACTTATCACAATCAGCTTTAATATTAGGCCAAACAAAACGGTCAGTGATAAGTTTAATGGTAGGTTTACGACCAGGATGAGAAATGTTATGCAGAGCGTCAAAAACAATCTTCCATTGAATTAACGGGATAAAAGGTCTGATTTTTCCAGTAGATGTGTCACAATAAAGTTCCACAGAGTTGTCGGGAATAACGAATTTACTGAGCTTAAGCGATGATGAATTATCTGCTAAGCAAGTTCGTAAATCATTATCAGTTGTCTGATCCTCAGCTATTTGCTCATAGTTAATTGGAGTAGGGCAAGTTATGGCTTCGGTTTGCGAGAGTGCAACGGCTGGTATGTTATCCACCCCCTTAACGAGTCTAATATTAAGTGGTGAACTGGCTAACGAAATCCAGTTGACGCAATTGATGTGGGAAACATTTGTCGCTTTTTTGGGGAAAAGCATAAGTAAGTGGATTGTGATCAGTATATAAGGTGAAATTACGACCTTCCAGCATGAAACGAAAATGTTTAATAGCAGAAAAAGCAGCCAACAACTCTCTATCATAAGCGGAATATTTTTTTTCAGTATCGAACAATTTACGTGAAAAAAAACCTAATGGCTGAAGTTCATACTCATTCACCTGATGCAACGGGCACCTAGAGCGAAATCGCTAGCATCTACAAATAAGGCAAGTTGAGCATTTGGCGAAGGATGAAAAAGCAAAGCTGCATTTGCGAACTGACGTTTCGAATCCTCAAATGCTTTACTGCTCTCCTCACTCCACACGATCTCACTTTTGTCCGACTTCCGAGAACCTTTTAAGCAATCATTTAAAAATGATTGGACATGAGCAGCCTGCGGGATATTACGCCGATAATAATTAAGTAACCCAAGATATCGCCCCCAGATCTTCAACAGTTTTCGGCTTATCGTAATTCCAGATAGGTGTTACTCTCTCAGGCATTGACCTTATACCCTGCTCGTTAATGAAGTATCCCAAGAAAGACAATTTCTGAACACCCAGAACACATTTATCTACATTAATTCGAATGCCATATTCAGAAAGGCGACTGAAAACCATGTCTAAGTGCCTAGCATGCTCCTGTTCAGATGATCTACTAATTAATGTAGTCAAAAGAAAAATCAAAACCGTGTAGCACTTCGTTCATAAAACATTGGAATGTTTGAGCCGCGCACTTTAAACCGAATGGCATAAATACAAATTCAAAAAGTCCAAATGGTGTGGTAATTGCCGTTTTTGGCACATCATCGGGATGCACCGGAATTTAGTGATATGCTCTTGTAAGATCAATTTTCGAAAAATATTTTTTATGTAAATTTTGCGCAAAATCATGCAGGTGTGGTAAAGGATAGCTATCCATCTGAGTTTGTTTATTTAGGGCGCGGTAATCACCGGTGGGGCGAAATTCACCGTTAGTTTTCGGAACCATATGCAGGGGATTTGACCAATTCGATTTGCTAGGCCTAGATACCCTGTTCCATCATGGCCAATTCGATTTGCTAGGCCTAGATACCCTGTTCAATCATGGTCTGAAATTCCTGCTTTGCGATTGCCAACTGTTTTGGATTCAACCGCCGCGGACAACTGAAGACTGGCTGTCCATTTGTAATAATTCTATGCACGGTATTGTGCTTTTTCTTGGGCGATGCAGGATAGGGGCAAATGATATCCTTGTATTTATTTAAAATGTCATGAAATTTTTCACTACTAGAAACAAGCTTAACACTTTTGTTGTGACTGTTAATGATAGTGCCTTTGGAAGAAAACTTTGTGAGTGGATCGCGTAAACAAGAATTTTTCAAATCAATTAATAATCCATAATGTTTTAAAAAATCGGCGCCGATAATTAGTTTACTAACATTAGCGATTATGAATGGCAATTTTAATTCGCGTCGTAAATTTTGACTTAGTGTTACCGTTTTTGTACCATATGTTTTGATTGGAGAATTGCTGGCTGAATACAGTGTTAAATTAGAAGGGCCAACAAAAGACATCTTGACCGTATATGGCAAAACACAAACATCGCTACCACTATCGATTAAATAATGGCGTCGAGAGGTAGGATCGTGAATGAAAAGGCGACTGGATGTGTTGACATCGAAATCACACTGCGCCACATGCGATTTCATCACTAGTTTTCCGATTTTGTAAAATTACATGGGGGGACGGCATTGTCTTGCTTTGTCGGCGAAAGTTGCGTGATACCAACATAAGCCTTCTTTCATGCGCTTAGAAATCTGTGATCGATGCCTTTTATGCGTAGAACAGTCCCGAGATCTATTTTCCCGCCGCTGGCTAAAGCGTGATAAATGCTTCACTTGTTCGGTCAATTCCGCGATCTGCATCTGGAACTCTAAAACTGACGCGTTTCCTTTATTTTGTTCAAAGCGCCGTTGTGTTTCCGCGACTTGTGGAATTGCCACCTGGATAATTTTGTCAGCCATTTGTGCGAGTATATCTAAATTGCCCTCCGAAACAGATAAAATGGCTTGCGTTTCTTTCGGTAAACGTTGTATCCATAGCGTTTTTAAAAATTCTTCGCCAACTTTTTCCTCGGCGAGCTATCGCATTTTCCGTAAAAGGTGTGATGGCTTTTCATCCCCCAAAACCGTATGCATTAGCAGATCTTTCACTCGCTTTTGCTCAGAATCCGCAAACTCAGCGATCAAGCGATTTTTAAGGGTTAAATACAAATCAGCATTCGGGGAATTTTTCACAATATCGCTCACATAAGAGAGTACTTCAGAATTGAGGGCCGAAACCACGGCGTAATACTTCGTAGTATCATGGGTAATAATATTTAAAATAAACTGCGCTTCAATATTTATAAACCATAAGTCTGCTTCTTTGTCCAAGAAAGGGGGAAATTTAACCACGACTTTCTCAACCTGTTGCGGGGGATCGGGTGGCGGCATCGTAGATACAAAAAAAATAAAACAATAAGTATTCCTGACAGAAACCGTCAACGGAAATGAATTAGCCACTTACCTTCCGTAATGTCACATGTCACATGGGGAATGCGGAGACCTCCATCTGTAACCAGAACTGGCGAAAAGCAAGAATTAGTCCACAATCAAATCTGGGAAAACGTAATGCTGAAGAATTGAAGCATCGGTATTTTTTGAGAGTCCATTAGTCCTTAATGCAAGGTCATCACTTGAAGTGATTGTTACGCGTCACTTCCACGTTTCAGGGATCATCTAACTCCATCGGTTTGCTAAATAGCTCGGTGTACTTCAATTCATTAAAGCTACTTTCAGTAGTAACTAAATTATATTTTAACACTTATATTTACAAATAAAATTACAGATTACATATTGAAATATTAGTTGAACTGCGTCTACAAACGCTTCGCGCGGCAGTTTTTTATCGTCCGTACTAAACGAGAGCCGGCAACTAACTGGGTCACCCAAGAGTTCCGGGCTATACAGCTAGCCGATACCAGTGCGCTGATGTGTGCTGCCATCTGTTGCTTGAGTTCGAACTTAATGTTCATTAAATAACACAAAACTGCAAATGACCACCATATCTTGCAGATGCTGCATGTTAAAAATCGAAATTTTATTTCATTAATATAATTAATACTCGTATATGTAGTACATAACATGATATTGTATATCTCTTACATTTTAGCTACATTTGATATGAAATATAAATTTTACTTGCAATGCAAGACAATTTCATATGGATATAAGGTAATTTTTTAAAAAACGATAAAATTAAATTAAAATTTTACGAATGAAATAATGATAATTGGTAATTTTTGTTTTATTTATACCGAATGAAATTTTTAATTTGTATAACTGAAGCTTTTTAAAAATTTATCTTGAATTAAATCCTGCATATTTTCTATCAAAAAAATTAACAAAAATTTCCTTTGTTTATATTATTTGACGTTAAATGGCGCCAAATACATATTTAGAAACGAAACGCAAAGCTCCATTAACAAGTAAAACCGCTGTTATGATCCCACAGAGTTCTAATGCAATATCTCTATCTGTTAATTCTGTGCCTTGATCCACCGCTAATGCAAAGCGGTTGATTGAGCCATTCATTATTAAGATTCATTCTTTTTATAAAAATAATACATTTAAAAAAAACTTTAACGCATTGAATATTTAATTTTAATGTTTTGTAAAATCTTCAGAAATTGTGTTTCACTTTGCTACTTATTATTATTGTTGCAATAAATACTGCTGTTTGTTTCGCCCAATTGTTGAACTAATCCAGAAATTTAATATTGAGTAAAAAAATATCCTCATCATTCGTATATGTAGAAATCATTTGTCATTTTTAAAATGTACTTTTCTACAGTGCAAACAATAAAAATAATAAAAATTCAATAGTAAAATCTTCATCCTGTTTGTTTATGTAAAGTCTTATGAAAATGAAACGCAAATCAACATTCCGTCATTTTGGACGGGGTTATATACTAGTTGTAGTTATAAAGTTGATAAACGTGGTATTCATAAAACAGAAGATAAAACTGAGGCAATTTTAAATGCTCCAAGACCAGTAAATGTATCCCAGATTAAAGCTTTTCTAGGCTTAGTTACATATTATGCTAAGTTTGCACCAAACTTATCTACTATTGCAAATCCTTTAAATAATTTGCTTAAGAAGAATGTGAAGTTTAATTGGTCTTATAAGTGTGAACAAGCATTTAAAAGTATAAGAAAAGAAATTACTTCTGACAGGGTTCTTACTCACTTTAATAATAAGTTACCTTTAGTTTTAGCTACTGATGCTTCTCCTCAGTGTTGATTTCAGGGAGTGGCTCGAAGGGGGGGGGGGACAACCCCCCCCCCGGAAGATTTGAGATTTTGTGCTTTCAATGGTCAAAAAGTGCAATTCCCCCGGAACTCTATAATGTCCCCCCGGAGCCACAGAAATCCCTCCCGGAGAAAAGTGTCTGAATTCAGCACTGATTCTCCTGATGGTATCTCGGCAGTTCTTTCGCATATGATGCCAGATAACACTGAAAAACCTATTGGGTTTGTATCCAGAACTTTGAATAATGCAGAAAAATGGTATAGTCAAGTTGATAAAGAGGCGTTACCTGTTATATTTGGTGTGAAGAATTTTTTTCAATATTTGTATGGCAACAGGTTTTATTTACTGACAGGTTTTATCTTATTTACTGTCAGTAAACCTTTAGTGTCTATTTTTTCTCCTTGTAAAAGTATTCTTGTGTTATCGGCTGCTAGAATGTAACGGTATGCAATTTATTTACAAACGTTTCAATATGATATCCGTTATACGAAAACTACTGAACACGAAAATGTTGATGCTCTTTCACGACTTCCTTTGCGTAATGAAGACTTCCCTCTATTTTAAAAGGATGTAGGGTAGTTATCCCAGAACTTCATAGAAAACAATTATTAAAAAAAATACACTTTGGTTATTTTGGTATAGTGAAAATAAAGTCTTTAGCCCGTAGTTTTGTATGGTGGCCAGGCATCCCAGATAGCAATTTTAATTTGCAGAAAATTTTCAGCAATCTTACTTTGCAAACTTGCAAAGTTGCAGCAAGTTCAGCATTACAAGCCTGAAAGTTCATAACAAGACTGCAACAAGATTATGCAAACTCCGAAGTCAACATACTTTGAACTTGCAGCTAACTTGTCGTGCAAGTTGCAGTCTTGTTCTTCAAACTGACTACAGACTCATAGCAAACTAGTAATATTGCCATGTCACACGACCTGCAAATGCATTGTAAACTTGCAATCTTGTCATGACATACTATCTACAAATGCATTGCAAACTTGGATTCTTGTCATGTCAAGTTATCAGCAAGTATGCTGTAATTTCATAGCAATGTTGTTAATTCTCTGAATTTTACGCGTAGTACAGGTAAAATAAGATTTTTTGAGACAACTGATGGCCATTCACCAAAACTTGGGAAGAACTTCATTTTGATACTCGAAATGAAGATCCGATGAGTCCTAAAAAATGAAAATGTTGTACCATGTTTTGGGGACAAAAGACGGGGGCATTTTTAGCTCAGGGAGGGGGCGGGACTCAAAAAGTTTTACGTAGGTGAAGTAGGATATTGTTTATTATGTATTTTATAATTCCGAATCAAATAAAATAATCCGCAAGTCGATACAATCATTTCTTACAAAGTTAGGCAGGTTTTATGAATACAAAGTCGAAAATTATACTTGTGCAGGTAAAATAGGTTTTTACAGTAATAACTGATTTCCATTCACGAAAATTTGAGAAAAACATAGTTTTGACACTAGAAATTAAGTTACGTTGAGTCATCAAAAATTAATGTTGTTTATCGTATTTTGGGGGCAAAAGTGGACATTTTAACTCGAGAGGGAGGGGGTGGGGGACAGAATTCAACATTTTTTAAATAGGTCAAGTGGGATATAGTTTCATATGTATCTTTTAATTCTGATTCGAATAAAACCATCCGCAGGTCGATACTATCATTTGTTAGACAGTTGCAGCAGGTTTTATGAATACAAAGTGGAAAATTATACTTTATTTTTTAGTACTAGGGGGCTCTGCCCCCTACGAGCTACGCTCGTCAACCCCCGTTCAGACACCGCAGACTCTA
The DNA here is from genome assembly GCA_963932465.1 of Maratus speciosus. Lineage (NCBI taxonomy): Eukaryota > Metazoa > Arthropoda > Arachnida > Araneae > Salticidae > Maratus > Maratus speciosus. Next base: position 325,604,997 of record OZ010795.1, on the reverse strand, counting down.
ACAGCACGCTAATTTGACCGCCTTTAAAAGATTTCGGAAGATTGAATTATAATTTGAATCTGACAATTATAATCTGACGTAATTTTCACCAAACTTTTCTTTCTCTTTTTAATATTCACGTCAAAATACTTTTGTTAGAAATGAAATATTATGATCATCTTAAAATGTCAAGTAAATGTCTCGCGCAATTTTTAAATTAAAACTGTTTTGCAATATTATTTTTTGTTCATTTTACGTAATAAGTGTAATATGACGTAAATTCTCCTATTTAGGACTTCTAACGCATGTTACTGAATTTATTATTTTACAATAATCTTTCTCATTTAAAATTCACGTGTAACTATAGTTTTTATGACGTAATTTTCAATGAGTTCCTGCTTTTTATATTTTTTGTTTATAATAGTCACGTGTAAAATAAATTTTTAATTTGAAGCAAACATTACTGGTTGCGCTTTTTATGCAGTTGGCAACAGTTTAAATTAATACAATTTTCTAAAATTTGTAAAAAATATCTCTCGAAATGCTGAAAATTTGAATTTAAAATAGAAATAAAACCTCGAAAAATTATTCAAATTAAAAAACTAACTGCAATCTGCACACCGGGAATTTCTGACGCATAAAATGATCTAAAAATGATTAAATTCCTATGTACAGTTTTTGCTCCTATAAAACTTTTTTAATGGAACGATTTTGTCCAACTTTGGCATTAAATATCTCTTAAAATAATTCTTCGATTTGAAAACTGTCTGCATCAGCGTGTTTATCAAACATTTTTCTATAATACTACCGATTTTCATATTTTTATATGCAACAGTTTTTTTAATATTAACGAAGAAAGACCTCCGGTCACAAAAAATTCAAAACCGGCGGCGGCGGCGGCGGCGGCGGTGACAGCGGTAGTTACTTTTTTTTAGAATAGAGAGATAGTTTTGTCACATTCATTTTACGTTCAAAACATGTTCTTTATATCATATTAAATCATTAGGTTTAATTATTATAATCTCAAAATCCTTAAATGTCTTCAAAATAGCAATAATCAAAATCAGAATCATTTGAGTTTACTCCAAAGCCATTAAAGTTTCCAAAATCCACTTATAATCTGCCTTAACTTTGTAATGAATGATCGTATCGGCTTACGTACGGTGTCATTTGATTCAGAATTAAAAACATCATAACAAACGATACCCCATTTGACCTATTTAAAATAATTTCAGTTCTACCTTACCGAGTTAAAGCCTCCCCCACCCCCACCCCCCCAAAAACACAATAAAACTACTTCACTTATTGGATCTTCATTTCTAGTGTCAAAATAAAGTTGTTACCAAATTTTCGTGAATGGCCACCAGTTGCTGCTGTAAAAACCTATTTTACCTGCAGTAAAGTATAATTTTCGACTTCGGATTCATGAAACCTGCCGTAACTATGTAACGAATTATCCTATCGACTTGCGATGGTATCATTCGATAAAAAAATAATACATAATAAACGGTAACCTTCTGTTGACCTACATAAATTTTTTTTAGCTTTGCCCTTCCCCTACCCTGAGTTAAAAATGCCCCCAAAACATGGTTAAGTAAGTAACTTTATTTTGGGGGGACTCAAGGATCTTCATTTTTTGTGTAAAAACGAAGTTTTTCCCAGATTTTGGTGAATGGCCATCAGTTGTCGTATATTACTCACTTTTTGGTATATATATTTTACCTGTACACTAATAGTCGTACTTTCCAGGGTTGTGCATGTTTTGTGTAAGATTCCGCATAATCGGAGGTTTGTCAGATGCTCAACATTTTTATGCTATATTGACTGAGTAGACAAGAACTTATAGTTTAAAGTAGGTTTGAAAGTAATTCTAATTTCTTATATAACTAGCTGCCCCTGGAGACCTGTTTGGTTTTCCTTAAAATATATGGTAATAGTTGTATCACGCTTTTTTTATTATTCATAATTCAATTTACTTGCTCAAGTCTTCTCCAAATCAGAAGATTCTGATAGAGAAAGCAAGAACTCTGCACTTTTATGTCAGCAGGGTGTAGGTGACAATGGCCAAATATCCAAAACCCCATTCCATTTTTTCGTATTTCATTAATTTCATTTAAAATATAACCCTTTCATTCATTTTCTTTAAAATGCATAACTAATTTAAAACAGAAAAATTTTAAATCCAAGACTTTCATTTATTTCAAAAGAATTAATAAAAAAACACCTGATAAATAACATAAACCAAGACATTTAATTTTAACATTAAAGCATTGTTTTAAGTTATCACGTGAAAAATAAAAAATGCTATTTGCGAGATTTGCACCTGGTTAACATAAAAGTACCAAGAACTCTTTGCGATCATGGCAACATTTCATATATTTTTTGTTGTTACGTATTTCATCTTTCTTTACGCAAATACAGCTTAAATCACTAGGCATGCTTCATGTCCATTTGCTTATCAATTGCAATATGTTCGGTAATACAGATTTTTAAACCTATTATCTTCCGTAATCGGGTCAATGGCCAATTGGCGTGTTTTAGCTAATAAGATTTGGTGCAATGGCATGTTTTTTGTGAAAATCCTTTAATGATAGCTACATTTACATTAAGCTATATTGTTGCTGATATTCTTTTTGTTACACTTGAACCTTGGCAGTAGACTCGATTACGGAAGATTAGGTAATCAAATATCTTAGCTGAAATTCATCAATCTGATTTTAAGTACTTAACAAATGCATATCAAATTACTGTTTTTAATGCATTTGGTCAATAAGAATGGTAAGTGTGTTTGGCAATTAGCAATCATCATTTTGCATGATCTATCTTCTCGAGATGGATAACACATAAGTAGTAAATGAGTCGATCATTCGTTTTAAAATTTGATTGATTAAATATTTTTACAGGTGCTAGATTTATTTGCATTTAACTTATATTTACCTCTTGAGGGGTGGTGGGATATATTTTATCTCACCTACGATTAATGAGGATTTGCACCAGAAAAAAATTATTAAATTTTACTTTTCTAACTTTGGTGGAAAAAAGTCGTAAACTTGTTTTTCTTTATTTTGCACTAAATCTTTTTGCGGATTCCAATGTGAATTCGTAAGCTATCACAATTGCTTGCCCCTCAAAGGGTTAAGGAAAGATCAGCTATTTTTGAGTTAGCCGGGAAAAGTGATAAATCCCCAAATATTGTTTCCATTACCATCATTCATATTGCATTCATTTCATTTAAAACGCACAGCTTTCATTTCAAATACATTCCTTAAAAAAAATGTATCATACACTTAAAATAAATCGTTTTTGACTTACCTCAATTTAAACACAAAATACAAAAAATAACAGAAACAGAAACATTTTAGCTCAGAACCAAAGCATTGTTTCTTATTCAGCCCTCAAAAAATATGCAAAAAAAAAGTGCTAGCAGGTTTGATTTTCTAAACAAACTTATATACATATTATTTATTGCTTGTCATTAATAAAAATTCATGGAACTCATTCCTTTCTGAAATAAATTTCATAAATAGCTATCAACATACAAACTTTTATTGGATACACCACACAAACATTTCTCTAATAATTTGCATACATTAACAGTAAATGTTTTTAAAGGCAAGTAAGAAAACTGTAATAAATTTAAAAAGGCAAAAGAACATCCTAAGGTAATCAGAAAATTAAACTAAAAATAGGATAATTGAATTTGCAAACTTAATAGCCATGTATTTCATCAAATGAAACTTATTTACGGATTTAGTAAAATATTTCTTTTTTTTACTGTAACGTAAATAAATGTTTATTAGAAATACCACACATTCTGGATATTAACACTGCATTTCAAAGGATATTTTTTTTAATCCTAAGATTTTTTGCATGATACAACATGAAAATACAGTTTAAAAGTTTTTCAGAAAATAAGCATGCTTGCCTGTCTACTCATGAACTTTTAGCTAATTTTATCAAAGATAATATAATTTATATGTTTTGCAGTCAAAATGTATATATGGCTAAAGCAATGGAAGCCAAGTTTATCGGGAAAGAAAAATTAACTTGAAACTTGAAATTCTCGTATACTTAAATCTAAATGAATTTCTCTCTCTCTCTCCATGTATATATATATATATATATATATATATATATAAATTATTTGAAAAGTTTCAAGAATTTAAAAAAGACAAAGTTGTAATAAAACAATACTAGTTATAAAATAGTTACAAAGTTTATTTTTACGCAAATACATATAACAGCTTATAAATAATAGTATTACAAAGTATTATTTTCTACATATTTTGAAATAAGACATTGTTCCCTAAACAAAACACAAAAAATAATTGAAAAAATAAATATTTAAATATATTTAACACTTTCCTGTTCTCCTTCCCCACCTGAGTCTGTTGCATCATGCAATTTTTCCACATTCTAATCCATGTTTTTTTCATGTCTCTGCATCCTGAAACAGAGAGAAAAAAAGAATAAATTTTAAAATTTCGCAGGTTTATTTTTTACAGCTTTCAAGAATTCTGTCTATAGTTAGCTTTTAAGCTGATCACAAATGACAACTTCTCAGTTAACAAAACTACCTTGATGTTAAGGGTGGAATTGCGGGGAGGTAAGATGGGGGTCCATCTTCCGGTCCCAGGCCCTTTTCAGGCCCATTTGTCGACACAAGGAACCACCCGTGAAGCAAGCCCCGCGACGCGTCCCGAAGGTCGCCGCCAGACAAGCTCCAACAGAGCGGAACCCCGCGCCAACTCCGGTCAAACCGACACCGCTGCCCAGCGCACACGGTGACGGCTATTCCCAAGAAGAGACGAACGGCCGCTACGACAGTCCTCACCACCCAGCTAGAAAAACCAAGTGGTCCCTAAACTTGGTTACTCGAGCCGGTAGACCCCGCAAGCCATCGCAGGAACCAGACGCCTATAAAGACGCTGGGCCCACGGACTGAACCGAGGCTTCCCGACCCGAATTTAATTTACGGATTGCGGGGAGGTAATAAAACTTAATAGAAACAATTAAATTGTTTTTGCTGAGCAATAAGCCTTATCTTTCTGACCGAACTTTTAGGCAAACCAGACTTGACAGTAATGTGGGTTATGCTTCTGGCAAATTGCACAATACATAAGAATAAAGATTACTAAACAAAGACATAATTAACATAAACAATTTATTTTCTATATTGTTTAGACCCGAGAAGAACATATTAAGATAATTCATTCAGTTGGTTTGACATTTAATGTGAAATTTTTATCCCATGCCTTATCCCGTAAGGAATGAATGTATCAAAATTAAACGTAAAGTGTAATTAAAATTTTAAAGATTTCCATTTAAAATAATTTTACTTCTTAAAATATTTGTTTTTTTTTCCGAGTGCAAACAAGATAAGCCAGTAGAAATCAGAACATTTTTAGTATAAAGTTTTAAATTCTTTAAGCAGTCATAAAAGCATTACCAGCGCCTTTATTAAATATTTGCGAAAATGATTATGATTCCGCGTCAATAGGTACATCGAGCATCCATCAACTCCTCCACTGAGCACCCGCCAAGTAAAGTCAGTGTGTAACGAAAAAATACGATTTTCTCAAAAGTATGTGATTAGGATAATCGCTATAGTTTTCCTGTATGGCTTAAATAAACTTCTAGTACTATTTTTTTTTCACAATTTTATTTACAGTAGATTTGGTAATAGCGGGGAAGGAGGGGGGGACACATTTTCTTAGTACATTTCCGACTGTATCTCTGAAAATGTAATACAGTAGACTCCCTCCAGTCCGCGACCCTAAAATCCGCGAACGCCTAAAATCCGCGTATTTTTTCAGATGTAAACAATGAAATTTACAGTTAAAGTGCAGGCACAAAATTCAAGATGGCGCCGAAATCAGCGACTATCGCCATGTTTTTTTTGCTCAATTTTTTGTTAATTATTCTCTTTTGGCTATTACAGCTGATTTATTACTAAATAAATTTATATTACTTTTGATTTTTATATAAATTACCATATTTATATCAAAAATTCCAGGGCTCGAAAAATCTACGAAACAGAACGCTATTTAAAAATTATTGTTGCTGATTTTTTTTTTTTTTTTTTAGTATAGGCAAATTTCTTTCTAAAGCAATACAAAGCAATATAAAAACAAACATTCAAGACTCTAAATAACAATGAAAACAGTAACAGAGAGCGCAATAAGCTATATTAAACAGTAACAATGTTCTAATAAAAGTATGAAACGGAACGATATTTACCATAATTTTACGAATCGGAACTTTATTTATCATAATTTCAAGAACCGGAATACCGCTCCGATTTGTTCCAGTACATTTCGAGCCTTGAAAAATTCCCCTTTATTGTATTTTGTGTAGAATATTAGCAAGTGTAAACTGTAGTGGAATTGTTTACTTTTCTTCCGTGCGTTTCCTCGTGTTTCAATATTTATTATTTTTTCAATATTACGTACGCATTTTAATACGTAATTCTGATTAATACGACTAAATGTAAGCTTTTTTATGAAGAAAAATATAAATTTACTTCCGAAAAAAATCTAATGACCCTGTTTTGTAAATACAGTAAAGCGCTTATCTGTGCGTATCGGCGACTGAGAAAAATCTTGAGAAAGAGGAAATGCACGGAGCGAATGCGCGAAGCAACGGGACAGGCAAATAAGTTTTAGTTTCGTTTTGAGATCGCAGCGTGAAAGAGGTATCTACGTCAGTTTTGCCACCTCCTGAATTCAACACTGGTTTTAATCTAATGATTTTTATTTATTTATTTTTAATTTTACGTACGTATTTTAATATGTAATTCTGATTAATATGACTGAACTCAAGTTTTTTCATAAAGAAAATACGCATTTATTTCCGAAATAAATAAAGATGGCGCTAATATCATCGGCGATCGCGATCGTTTTCCAAAATATTTTTTAATTAATCAAGCTTTTTCGTTTATTAAATCTGGATAAACATGGCATAAAATTTCGTTATTTTAAAATTCTGGTGTAAATTATTTGCTTATCCAAAATAAAAATACAATGCAACAGTAGCTTTTGCATAATAACTGTAACTGTTGAAACCCTCTTGTTTTAGTTTCGGTTTTGAATCTATTGTTTCTTGCGAAATTCTACCAATATGAATTATCCAGATTTTCCTGATGAAAAATTCAGTAAAAGAAAACATGTCACTTTGACTATAATGCACAAAGTTGAAATTATTAAAAAACTGAATTCTGGTTCTTCTGTTCGTTTTTTGGCTAAATCTTATGGAATAAGCCCTAGAACAGTATATGACATTAAAAAACAAAAAGAAAAAATTTTGAATTTTTATGTGAATAGTGACAGCAATGCTGGTATTGCAGAAAGAAAAACAATGCATGCAGCCAAATCTGATGATCTAGAAAAGGTGCTTTATGAATGGTTCAAACGACGTAGAAGTGAAGGTATTCCTATAACAGGGCCTCTTCTCTGTGAAAAAGTCAAAGACCTTCATAAAAAGTTGAATATGGAAGTTCCATATACTTTTTCTTCAGGGTGGTTAACTCGTTTTAAACAGAGGCATGGAATAAAATATCTAAAGACATGTGGAGAAAAATTATCGGCAGATTCATTATCTGCAGAAGAATTTATTGATGATTTTACCAATCTTGTCAAAGAAGATCAATTGAGTCCAGAGCAGATCTACAACATGGACGAAACGGGACTTTTTTGGCGCAGCTTACCACGAAAAACTTTAGCAACTGCTGATGAGAAGAATCCGTCAAGCATTAAAGAAGATAAGCAACGAATCACCGTTCTTGTTTGCAGCAACGCTGCTGGCACCCACAAGTGTCAGTTATTGGTAGTGGGGAAAAGTGCAAAACCTCGTGCATTAAAAAATATCAAACTTCCCGTTATATATAAAGCTAACAAGAAAGCTTGGGTTACTAAAGATATAATAAATGAATGGTTTGAGAACAATTTTGTTCCTGAAGCACTTGAACATAGTAAGCAATTAGGATTGAACAAAGATAGTAAAATTCTGTTATTATTCGATCACTGCTCAGCGCATCCTGTTTCATTAAGCAAAGAAAATGTAACAGCACAGTTTCTTCCGCCAAACACAACTTCTCTCATTCAGCCGATGGATCAAGGGATCATACGTGCAATGAAGTGCAATTATTAAAAAAAGGTTCTGCAAAAGTTGCTAAGCTTAGATCCATCGGCTGATATGCTTGAAAGATTTAAAAAAGTTTTCACTCTAAAAGAATGTCTTTTTCTTTTGGCAGATGCTTGGAATGCTATGTCGCAAGACACCTTGATAGATGCATGGCATAATTTATGGCCACCATCGTTATTCATAGAATCTGAGAGTGATGATTTAACATTTGATGGGTTTCATCCCAGTGCTGCCCAAACTAAAACTAATGATTTACTGGTTTTTGCAAAGCAGTCTTTGAGTAACGTCATTGATAATTTAGATGACAGTGAAGTTCTAGACTGGATTTCTTGTGACGATGACATCCCAACAGTAGAAACAAAATCTGACCAAGAAATAATTTCCAGTGCCCTGCATATTGATGCAGATTCTTCATCAGAAACTGAATCTGATGAAGAACTTGAAAAAATTAATCTTGAAGAAGGTCTAGCCATAGGAGAAAAATATTTGAGCTTCCTGAAGCAGCACAGCTTTATATCTGAGCAACAGATAATGAATCATCAGCAGCTTCAGGATGCAATAACAAAAGAACGAAACAAAAAATTAAAGCAAACAACCATTTTATCCATGTTTCAAAAATATAAAATAAAAAAATAAGTAGAGTTTGTAAAAAAAAAATAAGAAAAATTTATTTTTCCTCATTATTATGTATATATTTAGTATTGTATGTTTGTATTTAGTGTTATTTTATGTATATTTATATATTATTTTACATTTATATTATATTGTTTATTTATATGTGCATTTAGTATTGTATCTTAATTATTATTTACATGACTTAATTTTTAATATTTTTCTAAATTTTTTATTTTCCATAATTATTTTATTTAATAATTACTTACTTTTAAACTAATAAATTATTTTAATATTTTACTTAATTATTTTAATGTTTCACTTTATTGTAACCATTCATTATAATTTCCATTGCTCAACTACCAATCAAATTAATGTTCAAAAATGTAAACAAATAAATGACCAGAAATCCGCAAAATTCTAAAATCCGCACAACCTCTGGTCCCAAGCTGTGCGGATTTGAGGGAGTCTACTGTATCTAAAATTACAACAAATACACTTTTGGTTTCCGTATTACATGACCTTTCGAAAGATACCTTACACACACAAAAGAAAAAAAGAAAAGAAAAATACGTAGCTTATTTCCCTATTTTTTTTTCTAAAAATACTTGCGAATTGCTAATAATCAATAAGTATGTTGGTCAATAACCTTATAACTCTGGCAAGTTTGAAATTCCCATGTTCCGTAATTTAGAAAAATTAACTATGACGGACGGACAGAGAGACACACAAGTGATGTTTACAATTATTCAGTTTTTACATTTTAAGCGCGGAAGCCAAAAAATTTAACTAAAATCAAAACTAGTTTATCTAGTCAGTTAGTCTAATTTATCTAGTAAAATTTCATCAGTCTAATCTAATTTATCAAGTCAAATTACTTTAATCTATCTACTTTAATCTAGTCAGAGAGACAAACTAAACATTAACTAGTCAGAGAGACAAACTAAACATTAACTAGTCAGTACCTAAACAGTACAAACGCAGAATAAAACTTTTCAACCTCGGGTATCCTATGCATGAAAAGAATTTAAAAATATTAAAATGCGAGTGAGAAATCTGTAAATATCTCCCATATATGATTAACATTAACTTGACCGTTTCTTCACGTGACTAGTGTAGACTCTTAAGTAGTTATTTTTATGAAAGATAGTTACCATAAAAATAATAATAAATAAAAATACAGTTGAACACTTTTTTTACATGTAAAAAATAAAACAAAACAAAACATGTTCAATAAGAATACAAATAAACAATATTCAAATCTGACATTAACACTATAACATTGAGATTTTGAAGTGGTTATTCAATGCATTTTAGTTATTTAGCTTCAATTCATTACAAAAATACGCACCAATCAATATTAGTAAAAATTTTTGCGGCAGGCCTCGAAATGGAAAAATCCACGAACAGGGACGCTATTTCAAAATTATCGTTGACTAAAAACTTTTTTTTAAACTTTAGGCAAATTTATGCCTAATCATGCAAAAACAATTTAAAAACTGCATTCAAAATTCTAAATAATAAAAAAGTTATAGGCAGCACAATGAAAGTCATATGTATAAAATTGTACTAATATGTTTTAATAATTTCACGGATCACTAACCGGAACAATATTTGTCATAATTTCACGAACCGGAATATCGTTTCGATTTGCTCCGGTACATGCCTGATTTGCGGACGTGAAAAATTAAAAATTTAAAAATAATCATATTTAAAATTTTTACAAAAATTTGGAAATAAAAAGATTTATACACATCCGATTAAGAAGCAGTTACGTCAAAAAGAGAAATTATTAACGAATTAAATAAAACGGACGTCGGTAGGAAATACTTTTAATAATTTCAATAAAAATTAGAAAAAAGAGGTACATTAGAAATCCAGGTTGATAAGCATAGAGCCAACTAAGAAACAGTTTAAAATTATACTTAATTTTTAAATAGAGAAAAAAAGGTTAATGGTAATGGAAAAATAATTTAAAGTTTAAAATCATACACTCGAAAGCAGTGTTGAATTCAGGGGGGGGGGGGGGGACATTCTCCTGGAACATTGAAATGTCGTCCCGGAAGGTTTGAATTTTTATGCTTTTTAATGGACAAAAGTGCAATTTCCACCTCGGATCTCTAAAATGCCCCCCCCCACCTCATCCTGGAGCAACAGAAATCTCTCCCGGAGATAAGCGTCTGAATTCAACACTGCTCCAGCAGCGTGAAAGGCAACAACAACAATAAAAAAAAAGCAAACAAAATCTTAAACTCCCTGTAAAGTTCAGAAAAATTCATTTAAAAATTAAGATTTTCAACATTGGTTTAACATGGCCCAAAACATAACTATTGAAAAACGTAGGCATTACTTAGAAAATTAACATAACTTTTAATTTTAGAGAAAATAACCACATTTGAATAATTAAAATATTAAATACCTTTATTTCTGGGTTCCTTTACTTGAACGCTAATCAACGATCCGCTAATCACGAGATTCAATAAAAATGTGTCTTTTTCTTTTGACTCTGAGCTCTGAATTTCCGGTCATACGCTGTTATCTATTCTGCTCTCAACAAAGCGAATTTTCGCTGACGTCGTTGAAATATGACAGTGTTGCAGCAGTTTTGCAGCAAAATGGCATTGCAAGGAAGAGATCGATTATGTTTCACCTGCCTTGCAGTATTTTTGAGCGAAAATTGTTGTGTCAGATTTGTCAAGACAAGAAAATATCGAGAAAAAGTCAAACTTACTGCAAACGTGCATGCTATCTGGGATAGACCAAGATATTGAAGATCTTGCACGAAATTGCACTACTTGTGTAAATTTGAAAAATAATCCTCCCAAAGTTGATACACATCATTGGGAAAGGCTTACAGCTCCATGGCAAAGAATTCATAATGATTATTTTGGTCCTTTTATGGAAAAAATGCTTCTTTTAGTGGTTGATGCCCATAGCAAATGGCCAGAAATTTTTATTGTTCCTAGTACAACTTCAGGCAATACAATTACTTGTCTCTCTTCACTTTTGCACGATACGGTTTTTCTATTTCTTTAGTATCAGATAATGCTAAATAGTTTACATCTGCAGAATTTGAGATATTTTTGAAAAATCATGGTGTAAAACATAAGTTCAGTGCTCCATACCATCCAGCTACAAATGGACAGGCCGAGAGATATGTGCAAATTATCAAACATGGATTACAAGTCTTAGCTTCCGAACATGGTACTTTGCAAATGAAATTAAATAGCTTCCTTTTGCAATATAGGAAGATGCCTCATGTTACAACGGGGGAGAGTCCTGCATCTCTCTTTCTAAAACGTCATATAAGAACAAAAACAGATTTGATAGTGCCAAATGTTACAAATTTTGTTCATGATAAACAAGATGCGAAAAAGTTGAAAGTTAAAATAAAAGAATTTGAAATTAACCAGAAAGTAGCTGTAAGAAATTATACTCCAGAAGAAAAGTAGAAAATTGGTCACATAATAGCAAGAGAAGGAAAATTACATTATAGAATTCAAGTTGGTTCGAATATCTGGAAAAGGCATGTAGATCAAATAACTAATGTAATTTCAGATTTCTTTAGTTGCTGATCCAAATTCTGAAGAAAGTGATACAGGAAATTTCAGAAGTGAAAATGCAATAATGAAACAAGATATTCTCCACCAATGCAGCCTAATATCACAGATCTGCAACCAGTTGATTTTCATGAGCCAAATACTCCAGGTCCTACACCAACTGACTTTCATTATCCTGATTCTTCAAGTCCTAAATCAACTGCCTCTGAGCCAATATTTCGAAAACCTTCTGTTCCCACAAGGTCAATAGTTGATGCTGCTGAACTTGTAAAATCGAATTCTTCTTCTTCTACACAGGTATTGAGAAAATCTGGTAGGTACAGAAGAGCTCCTGATCGATTCAAATATTAAGTGAGGGAGAGCTGTCATGTTTGTGTTTCAATTTATTAAGCCTAGATGGCAGCACCAAAGTTTTCCTTCCACTTTTCATTAGGAATAAATATCAGAAAATTGTTCTCTAGTTTTGTGTCATGTGTGACGTATTGTAATCTATGAGCTATCTCAGCATTAAGAGTTGTGTTAATTATTACTTATTTAATTATTAAAGATATTATAAAAATATTAATGTGCATAACGTTATTGTATGCTACTAATTTGCAGTTTTTATAATTTCTGTAATTACTAACTAATAATTATAATTTTATTAATGAAAGTGTAACAACATAGGTTATGTTAGCAATTAGAGGTTTAATTGTTTTGGAAACCTATAATTCTTGGTAGCTATTCAATATTTGAACAATGGGGAAAAAATCATAAAAATCCGATTTAAATAAAAAATGTGATTTAAATTTTAAAAAATCCGATTTTTTTTATTTTTAAAAAAAAATCACAATTTTTTTCACCCTATTCTGAACAGATTAAAAATGCATGTAATTCAATGTGCTTGCATGGGATTTTCCTGAAGCGGAAAGTTATATCTTTTCTCCACCAGATAGCGTATTCGAGCGCTTGAATCGACCCCGAACTCATATGTACAATATGAGTCATAAGGAACGGACAGGTGTTTCTTGCTCGTTCTTGTTGATCCACAGTAATTCAACCCACAGTGACGTCAACTGCCCTTTCCTTATAGAAGCGATCAGTTGTAGAGGGGCTGAAACAAATATTTCTTAAGTCGTATAAAATCATCTCTGATATGGTGGCTTTTTACTTTCTTCTATCTTTCCAAGAAGAAAGTATTGGATTCGTGAAAATTTTCGACTTTCGGTTTTCGACGGATTTACACGTTTTAGGGGTCAGAGATTCCGAAAAACATGTTTTTACAAAATGTCTGTCTGTGCATCTGTGAGTCTGTCTGTATGTGACACAGATTTTGTGGGCGCTCTATCTCAAGAACTAATGCACGGAATTTAATAAAAATTTATATTCAGTTAGTCCCTGATATAAATTGGTGCTGATTAGTGTTTGGTGTAAATCGCTCAATAGGTGGCGCTGCTATGCAGCCTTTTTCACGATTTCCGCAATAGCTCAATGTCGAGAACTAATGCACGGATTTTCATCAAACTTCAGACTCAGTTAGTCCTTGACATGAATTGAAGTTTGTACATTTTGGTGTAAATCGCTCAACAGGTGGCGCTGCTATACTGTATTTTTTACTATTTCCGCAATAGCCGTATCTCAACAACTAATGCTTGGATTTTCAACAAACTTCAGATTCAAGTATACTTTGGTATGAATTAGTGCTGTTTGTGTTTTGGTACAAATCGCTCAACAGGTGGCGCTGCTATGCTGCACTTTTCAGAATTTCCATTACAGCTGTATCTCAAGAACTAATGCAATAATTTTCACCAACCTTCAGAATCAGTTAATCCTTGACATGAATTGACATTTTATACAGTTCGGTGTAAATCGCTCAATAGGTGTCGCGGCTATGCTGTTTTTTATGATTTCCGCAATAGCTCTATCTCAAGAACTAATGCACGAATTTTCATCAAACCTTAGAATCAGTTAGTCCCTGACATGAATTGACATTTTATACAGTTTGGTGTAAATCGCTCAATAGGTGTCGCGGCTATGCTGTTTTTTATGATTTCCGCAATAGCTCTATCTCAAGAACTAATGCCTGAATTTTCAACGAACTTCAGATCCATGTATACCTGGATATCAATTATTGCTGTTTATGTATTGGTGTACATCACTCAACAGGTGGCGCTGCTATGCTACATTTTTCAGAATTTCCGCTATAACTCTCAAGAACTAAGGCATGAATTTTTATCAAACTTCAAATTCAGATACACTTTGATATGAATTGGTGCTAAATTGATGTAATTTCTTGTACTATTTAAATGATTTAATTGACGTGATTTATATAGAAGAAAGTTTTATGATGGCCGCAACATACTAGTTTACATTGAGTGCAAAAATCGCAGCGTTAAGCTTCAGTCACAGGCAGGGTTCCGATTCTCGTTGACTTTTGACCAACATTGGGAATTTGACTAATCAGCAAAAAGAAGCTGTAGTTAAATGGGGAAAAAAATATTAGCAAAATTGATTCGTCGTGAAACATTTATCTAAAACTATTCTTCAACTCGAATTATTTTACTCAAATTTTTAATCAGGTATAGCACCTATTGCTGGGGCTTGCTAAGTCTTTCGCTGATGCTATAAAGTGAAGTGATGTTGAGCAGTGCATATCTAAAAAGAGGTAAGAATATAAATACTGGAAAAATAAAGGAAAATGTGTTCTTCCCTACCCCACCCATACTAGAAATTCTCCCTCTTTTGGGTGGAAAGAAATACTTCAGTGAGTTATTTAGGATATTGATTGTTTATTGTTGTTAGAACATAATAAATATAACAGAAAATTAAGGTCATAAAGGGAGGGGCAGGAATTTAGATTATTTATTGTTACAACAAAGTGATGAATATAGCAAGAAAAAAATGTAAAATAAATAATTTTAAAGATTTTAAAATTTGAGAACTGGGGAGCAAAAGATGAGAAGTGAAAAATTTTGATGGTGGGGGATTTAGATGACTGATTATTTTTTATTACTACGCATAAACAAAGCAGAAAATAACTGAAAATTAAAAAGTTTGAAAAATTTTTAACTTAGCGTGCTCGGTGCTGGGTGAGGGAGTACCATAAAGGAAATCCCTAGGGATTTCAGGGTGCGAACTTAGTTGATTGATTATTTATTGCTACAATAAAGTAAAAAAAATGTATGGTAGAAAAAGTTTAAATAATGGAAAGATTTTAAAGATTTTTGACAAGTGTGTGTTGTCTGTAGGCAAAAGAATTTTCTGTATACGTGTGTGTGTGTGTGGAGGGGGGGATTTTGTTAAGTTTTTTTTTAAAGTGGGAATCCGCGAATTGCGGAAGATTTTCACAGAAATAGAGTGATGTAAATGGAATGGTACGATTGAACTAAGACTCCTATAAAGCCGGGAACCCACATGCGGAAAAATACGACGGAAATCTGCAGCGGCAAATTTTCCGCTACGCCAAATTTCCGACTATCGTACTTGCGTTTTTCGCTGGCGCTTCCGCGTTAACTACTGCGCATGTCTGATTCTTACAGATGCCGTCGTGTAAAACGGAAAAAGTTAAAACATGTTTAACTACAATTCCGCTGCGTTTTCGCATTTGTACGCGGCAAATATGGGGTCAATTTGCCGTTCCGCTGTCCAATTCAGTCGTATTTTTCCGCATGTGGGTTCCCGGCTTAAAGGGAGCTGACGCATATCCATCTTGTTGCGCAAAGTAACCGCAAAGTTAAGGATGCCTCTCTGTCACTGTCCACCATTTACTAAGTTAATTGGTTTTAGGCAAACGGTTCCACAATGGCGGGGATGATTCAGCTTGTATTATAAGGAGCTCTAGGTTGAATGCAATAAGCAAACGTGAATCCTTTAGCAACATGAATGAGGATGTCGTCGTCTGTGCATAAGAAAAGTATACAATTCAGCTTTGTCAATTTGGCGATTTTGACCGTTCCTTTCGACACGAAATGAAGCAATTTGGCGCAATGGCGATTGGCAGCGAGAACTCTGGTCACAGTCAAAAGCAGAAAAACTACAAAGTTACAAATTATTCTCTTCTGACAAAGGGGCCGTCTGATATAAGCCATTTCTAAAATATTTCCTGTTTTCTATATTACTTTGCATATGAATTCATAAGCGAAGGATACAAAGCTAACAAAAGGAATCAAAGCTTCCCCATCCAATTATCAAAGTAAGAGGATGTGATAAAGTGATATCATCTCCAGGACACACGGAATTATTTCCCGGGTGAAAGCCTTTCGGATAATCTGTAATATAATATACATATTTATTTAATTGTATTTTGATATAATTAATTAAGAAATACTTTTTAAAGTAATTTCTTATCGTCTGAAATTTTGGGCGTCTTAACGAACTCGGCACCTGTGCCGCGCACATTGCACACTTGGTCGGCGCGCCCCTAGTATTAGTATTATTAATACAAGGTTATTACTAATGAATAATCGGGTTTTGATACGTTACTGCGTGCAAACTAGGAAACGTATATGTTTCCATGACAACTGAAACGAGAGGGCGTTAACTACAGTTTCGCGCTGCGTAAATGTCATGCGCGTGTGGTTGCCATGGTTGCTGTGCGAACATCATATTCAAAATGGCGACTGGACGGCAGAAATCTTTCACACAGTTGGCTGTGAAATGGAAAGTTCGCTGCTAGCGCGATTGGTTGATTTCTTGGGACTACGGATGAAACTCTCTCTAACTCGGTTCACTGTTTTTTCAGTAACGCTTGCTCGGCCGGAATTTTTGCCTTGACATAAACAACCGGTTTCTTTGAACTGTCGATACCAGCGCAGAATGCTTTGTTGGGTTGGTGGTTTGCATTTGTATGCCTTCCGGAATGCTCTCTGAACGGTTATAAGCGATTCACACTTTGAAAATTCTAGTACATATAACGCTTTCTGCTGTCCAGTCGCCATTTTGAATATGACGTTCACGCAGCAACCATGGCAACCACACGCGCATGACACATACACAGCGCGAAACTGTAGTTAACGCCCTCTCGTTTGAGTTGTCATGGAAATATATACGTTTCCTAGTTCGCACGCAGTAACGTATAAAAACCCGATGATTCATTTGTAATAACCCTGTATTTTAATAACATTATTAGCGCATTCCAACGCAGCAAAAAATAAATCAGAGGAACAAAACAGTTGAACTTATGAAAACTCCCCTATTTAAGAAATAAAGGTCAGATTTTGTGTAATTAAAATTTATTATTTTAATCATTTATTTATTTTATTATTTTCTCTAAGTAAAAGTTGGAGAAAATTATAATTTATAACAATGAGAATCTGCATTTTATCTTGTACCGCAAATGTATTCAAATTTCTCAGTTGACTGCTTGGCTTCTGGGCGCTGTACTACTTGCTCAGAGGAAAGATATGAGACGTTTGTGACTGTTGATGACAACAAATCTGTACAAGCAGCTCACTCTGTTGGTGATTTTATTGAGTGTGTTCAGAAGCGCAGTTCGCAACGCGCGCGCGCTCAGAAGTTTATGCCATGGAGTAGGTCTTATCGAAGAAAGGAATTTTAAAATAATTCAATTATTTCATTATTTTTAATGGTTCAAAAAAGGTAAAACCAACGACTATATTTCTTTATCCTTCCAATACATGGTTTTCGTAACAGAAATACATGCCTATGTACACTCAAATAAAATCTAAAATAGTCGGGAAAAACATCACGTGACCTTCTTTATCTACTTTAGCCCATTTAGAATTTAAAATTAGTTAACCAACCACACACAAATTCCGCCCAAGCTGCTCAAAAAAATGGAGCTTACCCACGAATGGCAACAGCCACGGCTCTGCGGGGAAAAACCCTCCGAAAAAGACTGTTTAATTGGATGAAGGTGGAGCAGTGTTAAAATGTTCTTCACCCTATTGGTGTTTTTCGTCTTTTACCCGCGTCTGACGTCACATGGGTAAAGTCCATTGTGTGGGCGATTTGATCACGTGATTGTGCGTTGTTTGGTAGGTTGGTTGATACAATTTAAGAATTCAACTGGTGATCTAAAAATTTTAACTTTTTAACAATTTCCTTTTTATTTATTTAAAAATAATTTATCAGTTGATTTATATCTTCCGTGATAAATAGAATGCTGTTAGTAAACCAAGATTGTGATATCAACATATGAGATTTGTTTGTAATCTACTATACTGGATGGATGGATTTCAATGGAATTTGCACTGCTAGTTAGACAATTTTTCAGAGAAGGTTTTAATATATATATTTCTTATTTTATGATTGCATATTTTAATACCGTGTGGATAAGAGACCAAAATACATCATAAAACATGAGAAATAAATGGCATTCAAAATTCTGTTAGTATAAGCAAAATACTTACTTATACTGTCAGTAGAAAATTTATAAACATTCTAATCATGCTTTATTCACTACAAAACTAGACAGCAAACCTATATATATTATCTCTTTAAAAAATATATGTACAGATATTTTTAGTTAAAATAATCTACAACTATTACATTTTATTTTTATAATGTTCAAAGTAAAATATGATTTCCAGCCTAGTCTCGATAAAAATTCACTCCTAAAGTACACACAAAAAAAAAAAAAAAAAAAAAATCAAGGAATTATCCTACGCCCAAAAGAATATTTTCGCACAATATATATTATTTTTTAATTTGGATTTACTTAATGTTTATATCATTATACATATACATACTATATATATAATCACTTAGAAACGAAGCTTTGAATATTTAAAAGGCGTTCAGATGTAAAACTTTCATCTCGAAATACCTCATTTTCTCACATTTAAATAAGTATTTTATTATTATAATAAAAATACACGTGCCTCTGTATTAGAGGTCTGCACGGGCCCGGGCTTGGCCCGTACCCGGCCCGGCCCGCGGGCCGGGCCGGCGGAATGGAGGAGAATTTTCAAACGGGCCGGGCCGGGCCGGCAGAATTAGGACAATTTTTTCAACGGGCCGGGCCGGGCCAGCAAAAAAATTGAACGGGCCTGAAGGGCCGGGCCCGGCCGATAAAAAAAATTAATCGGGCCTATCGGCCCGATATAAGAATTTGAGATTAGCAGATAAAATACGAGGTCATTTCCAATGAATATGACTTTTTCGAGAAGTATAAATGTGCGTTACGAGCCGATGCGAGTTTAACAACATCAATACGGAAATGTAACATGTCCATCGTAGAGATCGGCATCGTACAGTTACATGATGCCTGATCCCGGGTTTAATTTTTTTCGGCAGACTTGTGCCGGGACGGAACTGGTCTTAATCGTTCTCAGGATGTGTAGGACAGGCATTATGTTTTGTAAAAGTATTAATAGCGATAATGAACTTCTGTTAACAGTATCTTTGGAAATGTACCTTAAGGTGGTTCTCATATTTACTGCTCAACAATGCGAAACTCTCAGACACATTTTCTGACTCATTTTTAACTATAAAGGCATAAAATTGACAGGCTGAGTATTGAAGGCAATTGGGATCAAATAGCGTTTCCATTTTTCATAAATTACGTACAGAGATAACAGAGACTCTTGTCACGTGACTGTACGTTTTCTCCTTTCCTGTGCTATCGCTTCCGGAAATTCGATTCAAAACGCTAACTTTGGCAGTATTTTCTGAAAGATATATTACTTTTATCTAAAAAAAAAACGGCATTTACATGGTTTCTGAATAAGAATACCTGCCAATATCATGCGTTTCCGAAAAGAAATGAATTCATAAATGTATCAAAATGTAGCTCCTTTGGATTTGAGAAAAACCTTAAAAATGACAGAAATATTTTCACAAATCTACCTTTTATTATAAGCTTCAAAAGTTATCATGTTTTTTAACCCTTTATTCTAAACTACAATAATCTTTTAATGAACCCTTATTTAAATTTTGAAACGTCTGTAGAGACGTTGACTAAAACACTGTAAGTAATCGTTAACGTTTACTATTGTGTGTTTTCTATTTCGCGAACACATAGTAATTTAAAATATACTGTAAAATGTTCTCATAAATATGCATGTAGTATTCATTAAAAGAATCTTAATTGTATGTCGAGAAAAAACGGAATTTTTTGTAGACATTTAGTCGGGCCGGGCCGGGCCTGTTTTCGTTGATTTTTGTACGGGCCGGGCCGGGCCGAGAACGGTAAAAATGTAAACGGGCTGGGCCGGGCTCGGGCCGAACTTTCAATTTTTACACCGGCCGGGCCGGGCCAAAATAGCTTTCCTTCGGGCCGGGCCGGGCCCGGGCCTGGAAATTCCGGCCCGTGCAGACCTCTACTCTGTATAATAAAAATAAAAAATATATCTTGATCAAAAATATCTTATTCATTATGAAAAATATAAAACAACCAATAAACAAAACAAAAAAAAATTATGATACAATGTGGGACTGGAAGGATTCGAACCCACTGCCTTATCCATTCAGCCACCTAACACACGTTCCTTTTGCAACAAAATATCTTTTTAATTAGCACCATAATTAATCAAATCCACGATCTGTTCCTGAACACACTACGTTTTCAATCCATGATATTGACCCACTCCATGTTCCTGTCTCCTGAGCTCGCGCGCTACAGGAAACAAAAATGGTTGGCTGGTTAACTGTACAGTATTCCAAATTCCAGCACCTGTTCTAAAAAAAGTAAACAAAAAAATGGATTAGTCTGTAGTCTTTCTTCAAGAGTAAAATAATGGAGCCCGGTGAGCGTGTGTGGTGTTGTTGCGGCAGCTATTAGTCCACGTGCGCGTCGAGGGTTCTGCTTTTCAGTGTGGTGAGAGTAAATTTATTCGAGTATTGTAATATATTAGTGTTTGTATTTCTTATTTGTAATTAGTGTTGAGTGTTGTTCCTTTTATGTGCACGTGTACAGTCTGAGTACGTTGGACTGGTCACCAGGCACGGTTTTGAGTAATGTCGGGAACGGAGGTAAAGATTAAAGAAAGTACAGGATTCAATAATGAAGAATTCAAAAAATATAACTGGAATGACGGCAGGACGGCTAAGCAGCAAATCAACTTTTTACCAAATTTAAAAGACTACGTTATTATTGTAGAGAGTCAAGAGGGCGGGCTACATAAGCTAAACCCAATCCGGCTAAAAAATGAAATGAAACAGAACTTTGAACACTACAAAGAAATAGAGACAATCAGATACACCAGAAACAACAAGATGTTAATCACCACGAAAAGTTACGAATGTGCCAACGAGATTGTAAATAAAGAGCAAATATTTAATACTAAAGTCAAGCATATACTACCCAGATAGCATGTAAGGTTTCCGAAAAGGGTCGTTTTTGCTTTACTTTCTAACTATCCTGCAAAGGTTTTCGTGAGAATCGTGTAGCCAACCCATGTTCGGAAATCATTATGATCCGTACGATTTTTGCGCATGCGCAACTTATTTCTTTTCCCGACCAGCGTAGGCGTAGCGTCTCCCAATGGCGTCTGTTTTGAAAGCTTTCGTTGTGTCAAGTTTCTAACATTTACAGAAAATGCGGTAAGTTTGCCATTACTTTTACTTATTAGTATATATCATTATTGTTTAAATCGTTCTTACTGTAGTCTTTTTTTCTTCTGTACTGTCTTATATTTAAGATTTCTGTGTAAGTTACCCATGAGGAAAAGATGATATTTGATTCAACGCTATTTTGTTTAATTATGTTATACAGCATGCTACATCTTTAAATTAAACTAACTTCTATAAACATGATTTACTTAAAACATGTTATAACGTATCGTTTCACGTTTCGTAACCATCGCGAATTTTCAAATGTATTTTGATAACATAACTGCAGTTCCGTTATATATACTTTTAACACATAGGATTGACGTAATGGTAATGTAAATGAACCATAAAATACGAAATCGAGAAAGTGTAAGGAGTTTTTTGTAGGAGTAAGTGTTTAGGAACATATTTTATTATAATAAAACATTTTTAATTATGATCGAGGCTAACTAGTGTTTTTATAATTAAAAACACTTAAGTCTTAAACACAATTTTGTTTTTATGTTTAATTATTTTAAACTTGTAAAAATAAATTTTATCTTTTTTTCTTAAAGTCTTCAAAAAATAAGGAATGTAGTTTTAAAATCACCACCACCCCCTTGCTGTGGACTGATTTACAAATCAAAACAGACTTTGACCTTCAACAAATTACATTCATTTGAAAATATAGGGTAGATGTGCCAGTAATGGACACCCTTAAGGAATTTCTTTAAAAATTATTTCTTTTATTAATAGTTAAAATTATTATATTCCAGTTTTTTCAATATTATATTAATCTATCGACAATATTTAACCATTCTTATAGCCTCATTTCCCAATACTGTGCTGTCCTCTAAAAAAAACCCACTTTTTTAATTTCTCACTATATAAAATTTAATAAAAAATACAAAACAATTTGAAGTAGCTACATTTTCACAGCCTGTCCTGACTAAAATTTTAATGTATAGTATTTTTTTTTCTATCAATATATTACAAAATGGCAGCCAATTAAGCAAGACTTTGAAAAAAACCCACTTTTTCCTAATAATAACGCACATGTAAAAACACTTCTAGAAATCAAAATATTAAACAGCAAAGTTTTTCTTTCATTATTAATTAGTTTTAAAACACAATTCTACAAAAAAAAAAAAAGAAAAAATAATAATAATATTTTAATAATTGTAAATTGAAGGATTTACAAATGAAAAATTATAAATGTAATTTTTTGCTTATTTTTTAAAAAACTAAATAAACACTTAAGTAATTTTAAATGCTTTTATTATTGTAAATGGCATATAGAAACAGGACAAAAAGAAATTTTGACTTCTGTGATATTTTTGATTAAGTTCTAGGGTGGGTTTTTTTTAGGATACATTTTCCTGTGGGTTTTTTTTAGAGGACAGCACTTATGAATAGAAATTTAATTTTAAATAACAGAAATATATCAAAACACCCAAAAGCCCAGTAATGGACACCCTCTGGCCCAGTAGTGGACACCCTCTGTTCCAGTAATGGACACCCCCTAAAAAGTAATAAATATAATTGTTTTTATGACTATTTAGAGCCAGAATTTAATGAATACATACTAATGAAACAAAATAGTTATTTTCAAATAAATTTAACATTTAGGATACCAGTAATTAATAAAGTATTTGTGATAATCATTTATTGTTTGTATCAATTATTGAAATTATCAGAAGATCGATAGTTTTAATTATTTTAGATGGATAGATTAAAATACTAAATATCACGCAATTACAGCTATCAAATTATTGTAACAGTGGTGGATTTAAAGGGTAATTAAAAAAAAGTTTTGGAATATTAATGTTTAGTTTTGTGCCACTATTTTTAAATGTTTAGTTTTGTGTCCCTATTTTTAACAATCTTCCAGACTCTACTTGATATATCATTTATAATAATTAATATTACAAATATGAAAGAAGTGATATTGTGAGTTGAATATTTTAAATACTAAATAAAAATTTATTTAGTATTTAAATTAATTTCAAAATAAAACTGTAGTACTGATGTTTGAGGCCAATGATCTGCAGATTTACTATAGTTTCATGAATATTACCTGTAACTTTCATTAATAGTATTACATTTTTTTAAAAAATAAGGAAACATTTAAGACAGAAAATAGATTTTTAATAGCTTCTGTAACTTAATTGCTTTTATTTAAACGGAGAGGGATTAAGCCCTATGAACCCCTCTTTGACTGTGCTCGTAAACAATATTTTTTGCTTCCTGGCTGGTTTGATTGCCGGATTATAAAATATGCAAGGTATATGTACTACATAAAAAAAAAAAATAATAAATAAAATAAAATATTGAAATCTCATAAAATAACTTAAAAGCAGCTATTTATAAAAGTTTTGGTGTTATTACATTTTGGTAAGTATAATTTAAAAATTAAATTTGATTATTTAGGTTTGCAGTTAAGCCAAAGTATTTTATGCACTATAAACATCACTAAAATTGCATTTTTAGCAATGTCTACATGGGGTGTCCATTACTGGAAAATGACTAATTAACCATCCCAGTAATGGACACCCCTCTTAAAATCTTAAAAATAAATGAAATTTTGTAAATGGCCATTGGTATATAAAATTCAAAGTTTTCGATTGCTACTCAAACAAAAACATTCAAATTTTGTAAGAAAATAAATAATATATAAATTGATTAAACGAAGCCAACTCTTAGCCTCTTCATTAAGATTTTCACAGAAAAACAGCGAAACTTTGAAACATTATTTTCTGCTTCCTGATTGGTTTGATTAAAAGTGTCAACAATAACCCAGTTTTATAAAACATACAAGGGGGAATTATAAAAAAAATAATTAAAGCTAAATATTTATTAGTTATTTTTTTATGAACCAAAAACATCAAGGGGTGTCCATTACTGGAAGGGTGTCCATTACTGGCACATCTACCCTATATGCTGTGCATAGCGTATAAAACACGTAGATCATTTCATTTAAATGCATTTATCAAAATGTAGGTATATTGTTTGTTATCCCTTTTAGCGTCTATATATATATTTACAGATGATTTTCTGTTGTAATTTTAAAATAACATCCAAACAGAAATCTTTTTTTTTTTTCAATTATATGCGAATATGACATCTGTGCCAATAATTGTATAATTTTAATGTCCTTCATTAAATTTATTTGAGAATATCTTATCCTTATTGCACAAACACCCTTTTCGCTATTCCTATATTTATAGTAGCTGCTATATGTAAAATTTAAAAACTGTCTTCAAACACAAGTAATTATTTAAAAGTTTTTCTGCAAAAAACCCCCACTAAATCATGTGCATGTATACATCTCAAAAAATAAATTTGCTATGTGTAGTGAAGAATAAAAAAATTATTTATTAAAAATAAACATATATTTACAGTAGAAATTAATTTTCGTATGTCATTTTGCCAGCTGATTGAGAATCGGCAAAGCTTTTAATATTAAGAGGCTGTACATATATAACGTTACCAACTTTATAGTAATTTTGTAATCTTTCCGGCCTTTACAATATCTTACATTATCATTCCTGGATTATGTCCCACCCTTCCATCACTAATCATATTGTTATCAGTGTCTCAAAGTTCTTTTTTTTTTCCTTTCATTTTATTTTTACATATTTTCAGTTATATGTAAACATATTGTTATATATCTGTTATTTATAAAATTTTCTAATAAAGAAGAAAGAGTATGTAAAATATCACTATATTAAATATAAAATAAGTTTATATCAATAAAATTTTTTTAAAGTATTTAAAAATAGCTCTTTGTTACATAATGTATTCAACAGATATATTGTTTCTTGCCGCTCTTATCAACAAAACAGATAGACAACATTCTTCCTCTTTATTTTACTAATAAGCACAAGTATCACTTCAAACGTACTATCTGGTTTCTCCAACAGCGGATTATATGCAAATATATATTAAAAAAAATAGGAAAGCCAAACGTTGAGGTATTCCACATTTCAGAATGAAATAATTGTATATATAATCATTTAATGATTTTAATAATAACTTAGTATTTTCATAAAAATAGATAACTGAATATTTTGATGTAAAGAAACAGTTACAAATAGAAAAATGAATATTTTGGTTGGATCAAAAATGGTAACAATATCGAAAATGAATCTTCTCCCTCACCCTAGAGATATCTTAAGATATCAAGTGCCAAACTCCACCTCCCTGAAGTGATACCGTTATATTAAGCACAGCCTATAAAATCATGAGCCTTAAATGCTTATCAGTTAGCTTGTTAATTTTAAAATTGCCCATCAATACTTTTAGTTATTAATAGTAAATTGGAAAAAATGAAATCAAAATAAGAATTATTTAAAAATTAAATGTTTTGTAAATTCATACAAATTAAAACTTGGTTTATTATTATTGTTGTTTAATTAATAAATATGAAATTACTTTACCCTTCTTGTCCCTTCCCCCCATAATTTTATCTGTACTGGCAGTGTGATCAGTGTGAAAACTGACAGGGCAGGAAATTCATACTACTACTTCTTTTGGTACTACCTGATTATCCCGACAACCAATTTCACCAAATAAAGTTAGTAAATACTTTTAATAAGTGTACTTTTAGTAGTTGACCCAATAGCAGAAAATCCTCCAAGTGTTTGCAACAGATACTTCAGAGGCAGAAAATAATCTGCAGGTAAAACAGGTTTGACAGGTTGCAAGTTTTACAATCGAAGTGTTAATCAAACGATCACCTTTTTTTAAAAATGTTATTATGCATTTTATTAATTTTACTAATAATAATCTTAAGTTTTTGTATTAAGTAAGAAAGAGCCAAACATAATATAAAGCGAAATAAGGGTTCAATAGAAAAATAACCTGCAAACGAAAAAAGAAAATCTGCGACTCCCATCTCTAACTTTCTGCTACCGGTGTAGTTGATAATAAATAATAAATATAAATTGGTACAAAAATACATTACAAAATGTATTGTAATGTTAAGCCCTTCGTGACAACATATGTGTGATATAAAGTGTGTACACAGTCCTTGTAACTATTACTATATCGGAATGGTAATTTTTACGGTACTTTTCGGTTAGCCGGGCGCCAGTGTTAGATATACATACATATATATGTATATATACTTGTATACATAACACTGGCGACCGGCTAACTAAAAAGTACCATTTTTACCTTATTTAATATAAATTTATTAAATAAGGAAAAAGTCACTATTTGAAAATAGTGGTACAAGGGAGGCTTGTCATGAAGGGTTTAAAAGTTTTTTCTTCATTGTTATTATTTTATGTTTTATTTTTTAGTTTCAAGAACTAATGACATCATCTGGTAAAGATGCTGAAGTCATGGTTGCTAGCATGTTGAGAAAATTACAGATGATGTTGGAACAAAGTCCTAACAGAGGGTACAAAATCTAAAATTGCCCAGCAAGAAGAGGAACAGACAGTTGTTCTAATTTAACAGGTTGGTTATTATATATTTAACAAAATTTGTTTTTGTGAGTTCATGCTCAATGGTACGAATAATGTTTTCTTTTTCCTATGAAAGTTTGTATTTTTCTGTAACTGTACGCCAGTGTTAAATATATACATATATTTACACACACACACATATATATAGTGAAACCTCCCTGTGCGACCACCTCCTTGACCGATCATTTTTTCATGGAACGAAATTTATTCCCATAGGCTCAATACTAATTTTACCTCCATTCAGAGACCATCCCATTTGAACTCCCTCCATGAGCAACCCATTTTTTTGAAAACTTTTTACTTTAAGATTTTAATTAAAACTTTTTTACTTTATGATTTTGATTTGAATCAATAGGTTACCTTTATGAGTAAAATTTCATTGAATAATTCAAGGAAAATGTATCTTACCTTTATTATGCATATTTAATTATACATTATTGATCATTTACTTGACCTTTACTTTCAATATTTTAATCATTTTCAAAATTATCTTACTTTTTATCATTGTAGTTTATTACTTTACTTAATTATTTTAATATTTTACCATATTGCAAGCATTATGTATAATTTTGAATGCATTATTACATTCAAATTACTGTTTAAAAAATGTAAACAAAGTAATGATCAGAAATGTGCAAAATTCTAAATTCCGCACAACCACTGGTCCCAAGCCGTGCGGATTTGAGGGAGTCTACTGTATATAATTCTCGATATATGACTGAACTCATTGTTTTTTCGTGAAGAAAGTAATTTTTGTCTAAATCCAACCAAATTGTCGTCTAAATTTATTTCTGAAAAAAATCAAGATATTGCTGATAATTGGTAATCACCAGGGTTCGTTGATATATATCAATCGATATATATCTTGATATATATCATGATATATATCCGATATTTATTTTGAAAATATCAAGATTTTTGATATTTTCGATATTTTCATATTACTTTGATATTTATTTTCAAAATATCAAGATGTGTGCTATTTTCAATATTTTTCTATATTTGATATTTATTTTCAAAATATCACTGTGCAAGATATTTTTGATATTTTCAGTCAAAACAAATGCAAATGAAATTTCTAACTGTTGTTGACTGTGTTGTTCAGTAAATAATGAATTTTTGTCTCTGATAGTGACTTTTTTAGCTGAAGAAGAAAACAAATATCTTTTCCAAGCTTTATGTTTGAATTTTTTACTTTTAACTGTGGATTATGAGGGACATAATTAAGTCAGAACAGACACTGAATAATAAACTGTCTAATTTAAATACTCAGTTATATATATATATATATATATATATATATATATATATACAGCTTCATTAGAAAAGAATATGTTCTGGCACTTAGTTTTGTTTAAACTGTACAGCATGTTAGGAAATAAAAAAATGTTAAAAATTTTCAGTTAAAACAATATTATGTATTTAAAATTTTGTTTTATGAATTTGATTTCTTGATAGTTGATACTAAATCCCACAGCTTTTTTATGTAAGTGCATAAATCAAATTGTTTCGGTTTTCAAATACAGTATGGAACCATTTATCCGGAAACCAGTTAACCGGAAAACCAGTTATCCAGAATATTTCTGATAGACTAATTTCAGAATCTTTGCAGAAAAAGGTATCATACACTGCCAGTTTGACATAGGCTTTGCTTGAAACAATTGTATAATTTGATGACAACATCTAGTATTTCAAAAGAAAACATATTTAGTTGTATTTTAGATGTTTTAATTTTTATGCAGAGGAAACAGAAGAATTTTTGTTCCTAAGGGATTCTCATAAATTACCTTCTTTTAAACTCTAGTTAACTTTTGATCTTTCTTGCATTGATTTTTAATCCAAATAATCTAATAATTTAAAATCAGAAATAATGCCACAACCACACATATTCCCCAAAATTTATCAAATAGATGTTGCTTTAATGCACAACCAGTTAACCGGAAAAACCAGTTATCCGGAATACATCTGACCCCCAGGCATTCTGGATAAATGGTTCTGTACTGTAGTTGATCTTCAATTTTGTTCTAAATTTC
The DNA here is from genome assembly GCA_963932465.1 of Maratus speciosus. Taxonomy (NCBI): domain Eukaryota; kingdom Metazoa; phylum Arthropoda; class Arachnida; order Araneae; family Salticidae; genus Maratus; species Maratus speciosus. Next base: position 325,575,726 of record OZ010795.1, on the reverse strand, counting down.
TGATTTCTTGATAGTTAATACTGAATCGTATAGTTTTTAATGTAAGTGCATAAATCAAATTGTTTCAGTTTTCAGTTAGTTCATCTTCAATTTTATTAAGTAAAAAAAAGTGTGTTTAGTATATTTTTTAAGTTTTCGTGTTAAGTGCAATATGTTTTAGTTTCTAATGTAATATTATGCTTGAAAATATTTATTATCAGCAAAGTTGACTATTTTGAAAATATCGGATATATATCAAAATATCGGATATTTTTGATATTTTCGAAAATATCATGATATTTACGAACTCTGGTAATCACAATCTTTTTATCAAATATATTTATGTATTAATCAAGCTTTTATTATTATTAAGACTGGCTAAACCTGAAATAAAACTTCCTTACTTTACGACTTTGATGTGAATTAATATGATACCTTTATGAGGAAAGTTCCATTGAATAATTCCTGGAAAATGTATCTCATCTTTATTATGCATATTTAATTATACATTAATTATTATTTACTTGACCTTGAGGGGAGAGTGGGGAGGAATGTGATGCTTTTTACAAAAATAAGAAAATCAACTTTATTTGACACATAAACAAAATTTTGATATATAGAATACAAAATGAAACACTCTCTAATGTCCTTGAACAATATAGAAACAAAATTTGCAGAAACAATTTTATAAAGAAATTATAAATTTCAAAATGTGTCCCATACCTTCCCACTAACAGGGAGGTATGGGACAGCTATAAAACAATGTATGATAAGGGGCAAATAGTCTATTGTTGGCTATATATACAGTCTAACAAAGATTGTAGGTTGATGTCTGTGCTACAATATCAAATTTCAGTAACTTCATCACTGGAAGGAAAATTCAGGATTGTCAATCAGAGATAGCATTAAAAAAATCATCAGTTCAATTTATTTATGTTTTGAAGTAAATGAATATATTTATAATGTTATAATTAATATATTACCTTCTAAAAATATTTGCATATTAGCAGTTTACATTCATCTTATTAACCACTTCACCGGCTGCCCCGAGATAACTCGGGGGTAAAAGCACTGTTTCCCCATACCCTTCGCCGGTGAAGTGGTTAAAAAGAAAGAATTAAACATGTCCCATTCCTCCCTCTACCTTCTTTTATGTTAAACTTCTTGTATAAACAAAAGTTCTACTTTTAGTCTAGTTTAAATTATGAATAATATACAGTATGATGTTCAATAAATAGAAAACTATTACATCTACGCGTAAACAAGCCTATACTACTATATTTTACTAATATACAGAAAGCATAAAAAGTATATGAAGCAAATTTACTTCTGATTCTTGAAATAATGCTTTGCTTAAGTCTTTAAAGTAAATCGGCTTGTCAAACGATGATTAAAAATTAGTTTAATTAACAAGGTATGCAACTGATATGAAAGGTTTGATAATTCTAACTTTTATTTTTCAATTTTAGAAATTATTTAATTATTTTTTTTAATATTTTAACCCTTTGCACTCAAAGGTTTTTTTCATTTGTATTACCAGCAACTCAAAGTGATTTTAGTTATATCTTATTATTTTTTTAATTCTTTATGAATACGAATACAAATTTATGATATATATAAAAAAAAAAACTAAAAATTATAAAATTATTACATTTTGTAATCGTAAAGTGTGATACCTCTTGAAGCAATTGCCAATATGTAATCTTGGCTTTTCTAGACAGATATCACAAAATTATTTTTATTGCCTCCGTAGTGGAGCCCTCAAGTTTGAAGACAAATTTTAAATGGCTCCGCTCCGGAGTCCTCGAGTGCAAAGGGCTAACTTTTTTTCAATATATAATGTATTTAAAACAATAAAAAATGGTATGAAAATTCAATTTGTGCGATTGCAGCATTGTATTTCTACAGTCAAAGATTTTGCACCTTAGCCGACTAAAATTTCGATTATACACCTTTCTCAGTTATGCATCGTTTTAGAAAGGTTTCCTGAAAGACATATAATTGGTACTTTACTGGGTTTTTTTGGGGGGGGGGCTGAAATTGTCATATTGCCAGAGCAAAAGTTCTTTATCTACAGAACGACAAAGTCGAAAAATCCATTTACTCTTGCTCGACTGAAAATAAATATCAAACTTCATGATATTTTGAAAATAAATATCGGATATGTATCCATTACTGAACCATCCTGTTTGTAGCTATAGTGTTTACTCTTTAGTGTACACTATACACTCTTCAGTACTCCCTCTGCTGATAGAATATAATCTTTTTTTTTTTTTCCCCATCATCTGAAGTTATAAGAAAATGCTCTTTTATGAAACCTTTAAACACATAAAGGCTAGATTTATTATGGTTATTTGTGCTTTTCATTATGTAGGGATTTTTTTTTTTTTTTTTTGTATCACAAAATCAAAACGTTCATTTTATGAGTAACAATCCCAGATGAAGATTCTGTCTGTGTCACTCTCTACTCTCTATTGTGTACAGTATAACCTCGAAAATCCGGCATTGTCAGGACCATGACGATGCCGAATTTCTGACTTCAAAAATACTTTTAATAGTCTTAATGGTGCCGTTATTCGTAATTTAATTCATACCCAAGTAATAGTTATGTGAGAAAAATAGAAAATTAAATATTTTAAAAAATATTAAAATTAAAAGTTTCTATTCATATTTTCTATGTTACAAAAAAAAAATCTAGTATATATCATTTCTTGTGTAATTTCCTAAACATCGATGTCAATTTTATTTGCTTCAATTATTTGAACAGCTTTTTAACAAGTTTTAATTTTACACAAATGTAGAATATTGAAAATATAGTCTTATTTATCTAAAGCAGATGTTAGTTTTCCAGTCAAATTTAAGCATTTTTCCACTGATACCTTTTCTTCTGTACTCAGAAGGGATTCAATTTAGCATAGCATCTGCGATCTCACAGTCAGCCAATCCATTGCTTTCAATCTCGAAATTTTTAATTGTTTAACGATTTATTATTATTCTTTCTCCTATAAGGTGGAAGTGTAAAAAAAAAAAAGCGGCGAGATGACTTTGATGCTGGATTTTCGAGGTCACACTGTACTTTATTTACTTTTACTATACGTATGTAATTTGTGTGTTTATAATTTTATTTTTTATTTTTTTCTAGAGAGAAAAGAATGAATCAAGAAGAAAAATTTAATGAAGTACCTGTTAATTATATCAATTCTTTATATGTAAATAAATTACTATATTAATTCTTTATATGTAAATAAATAGAATTTTATAAACTGAATGATGTTTCATTTGTTTTCGAGACTATTTCCTTGATACTGAGAAATATTTTTCATTGCTTCAGTCTTAAGTTATTAAAAATAATTACAATCAGAAAAAGAACAATTTAAGTGAGTTAAATTATACTTTAAAAAACTAAAAAAAAATAATGTTAGTTTAGTATTTGCTCTGTTGTACATAGGATAATATTTCTCTGGTAAAAGAAAAACATTGGAGAAGGGAGGAAGGCAGATGATTTTTAAAATTTGTCTTACTGTAATATGTAATTTACATTGTTAAACAAGCAAGAAATTACTATTTTTATGTAAAAATGCTGGAAAGATCAATGAATTTGTAAAAAAATTCTTTTGTATGTTGCATCATTAAACTATTTTCAGAGAGAAGACTAAATATATTCCTGTGGTCATCAATCAGAATCCTATGGAGGATTTATTTTATAAATCTGACAATATTCTCTAAATAATAATTGAAAATTAGAAGAAATAAGTTTAATAAATGAAAGAATTAAAAAATTAATGAAGTAGTAATATAAAAAATATACAATCTTCTACAGTCATTAAATGTACACTATATTGGAATTCTACATATTTGATGTGCTATTTATTGTAGGTAAACACAAGATTTCATTATATATGTAAACAATAAAAAATTATCTGATCCTGAATAGTGAACTGGATTCAAAAGGTAAGTAACTGAAAGTATAATTAAATTTACTATGTATAAGCATAGACATAGAGTTGTATGTTCTCAAGTCCCTGTAACATTTTAAATCCTTTTTCTTACCCTCTAATATAAAAAAGCTTTTAGTTTTTTTATTTTATTGAATTTCTCCTTTTTCTTTTGTTAAAGGATAAATGACAAAAAAAAAATCCCTTTGCTTTTTTTAATTTTAAGTTACCAATAATTTTCAAGACTCTATGCCTATGTGTATAAGAATGATTTTTTAATATTAAATACGTGAAATTTTTCAAGTTGCTAACTAAGCGTAAATAAACAGAGTGAAAAATGTTGAACCCGGATCTTTGAAATAGTGCTCCAATGCACTGTTGATTTGTGCCGAGTTAGCAATGTAAAAAATTTCACGTATTTAATCTTCAGTAATTTCACTGCTGATAATTAATTAAAATTTTACTTGGAATGGTTTTTATTCAAATGAAAGTGTTTTTCCTTAAGAAATTTTTTTAATGGGATTACACATCCCTCATGCGTAGACACTTGCATGCTAATGTTAATCCTATGGGAGAATTTTTCTAAATATCTCGTTTGCATTTCAATATTGTAAATTTTATTATTTGTTACTTGTCAATCTGTACAAACACCTTTTTTTTTTTTTTTTTAAGTTTTCAGTTTTGTTTGCAATGTGTTTTTTTTTTTTTCACTAGAGTATTTTCGATTTTGAAAGCAGTTCTGAATATATCCTAATAAGCAAAAAAACCTTGTAAAACAAAGTCGAAAAATGGCCTTTGTATCAAAACTGCAGGTATGCAATGCAAAAAAAAAGCAAGCGAGATATTAAAAAAAAAATCTTTCAGCGGATTAACATTATCAATCAGGTGTTTCTGTGCGAGTGAAGTATCCTCTTAACATTATTAAGCTTTTTTTATTATTAAAATAGGATCTAATAATGTAGCGAATTGATAAAAATTAAACATATATTTTATACATACATAGTAAAGGACAGGGATGTAAGAATTTCTTTCAAGGTAAAAAATGAACATATTAATTAAAATAAGCAATTTGATAAACATGTGGATTAATAAAAACCAGTTTTTTTCAATGTATAGATAATATTTGACTAAAATTTAATTTTCCACAGGAACAAACAACAACCAAAAAAATATGCTCAGCTCAGAAAAATTCTAAGTTGAGTTATTTATCTCATTTTTCTATCAAATAAGATTTTATGATTTATAAAAACCTCATTTTCATTTTTTTATACACGCTTGTAATAAAAGCCTTTCATCAATCTTTAATTGTAACTCCTCTAACTACCCTTTCGTTTCTTCCTTTTCACATGCTTATCATGAAACACTTACAAACTCCCTCAGATAGCGTCAACTAGCAACCTTTTTCAATCCTTTACAAAACATTTACAAACTTTTCATGCGAAGCCTTTAAAAAGCATTCAAACATTTACGTAGCATGGTTGTAAAAAGGCTTTAAAAAGCAAAAAATGCTATCTGGGTAATGAATGAAAACATAACAACAAGATTTTTAATTTTCAGAATAGACACGGACATAACCCTCAAGGAAATCCAGGAAGAGATAGAAGAAGAAAATCAAATAACTATCCAAAATATCAGAAGATTTACTACTAGACACGAAGGTCGGATAATACCCACAGGAACTGTGCTATTAACCATTTATGGACATGAGTTACCTGAATACGTGAAAATGTTCTACATGAGGCAAAAAATTAGTTTATTTGTTGATAGGCCCAGAAGATGCAATGTGTGTCAAAGCTTTAATCATGGAACAAATAAATGCTCAAATGAAAAGAGATGCAAAAGATGCGGAAAAGAACATCCTGAATTGATATGTAAAGAAGAAGAAATTAGATGCGCAAACTGTGGGAAAAGTCATGAAGCAGACGACGATGAATGTGAAATAAAAAAACAAGAGGTTGAAATTCAAAGATATAAGAGCGAAAATCATATTACTTTGGCTGAAGCCAGGCGACAGCTCAAATTGAAAACAACCGAAAGTTACGCAGCCAAAACAAAAACAAACATTGAAAAAGTTAATGATGAAAGCAATTACCACAAGCTTGCGGTACTGATGGAAGAAAAATTCAACAAGATTATGGACATTGTAGTTAACATGTGTGCAGTTATGGTGAGTTTACAGCAAAAACCAGAAAATGTAGTTGAAAAGGGGTCGGAAGGAAACGAAGACGAAACTACAAAAAAAAAGCAAAATGGGAAAAAGAGATGTCATGGCTGAGTTTTATAACCAGCTAAAAGAAAAGAAATTGAAGCTAACAAATGAAGCCCAGGAAGGAGAACTATTGTTGTTTCAGGCAAGCCTAACTCCAGAGAACGACAAAATGCTGGTAGATCCGGAAAATGGATAAGGTCTACGGACTCTGTTGTGCGTGTTTACTTGGTGCTAGTGAATGGTTTATTGTCGGTTGGTGGATCGGTATTTATTCTGGATTGAACAGAACTTTGAATTGTGGGGTAAGTGTTGAAAGTTTTTGTGTCTGTTTATTGTTCTGTGTTATTAGGGTTTTTTTCAGTTTTTGTTTATGGACACTTTTTTATGTCAGTGGAATATAAGGGGATTAAGGTCAAACTTGCCCTGGCTTCGCACTGGTATGTTTCGTAATAGTATCGTCTGGGCGTTTCAGGAAACTCTTCTCAGCAATAGTTTTAATTTATCCTTGAGTAATAGGTATGTTTTTCGTGCTGACAGGCCTGGTTGTTCATCGAGGGCGGGAGGCGGCTTGCTGCTTGCGGTGTCGAAGCGGATCCCTGTTAGGATGCTTCAGCTTCCTAGGATTGGCCGAGACCATGAGGCTCTTGGAATTAAAATTTGGCACAAAAAAAGGTGGATTGCTATCATCAATATTTACGCGCCGAAGGGGTTTGCGGATATTAGGTGGTTGGAGAGTATCAAAGAGGTGATCGGGCATGAGTATATCATTGTTGGCGACTTCAACATTAACTTTCTGAATTGGCAAAATAACCCTAAAGCTAATAAAATGATAAATTTGATGAATTGGATCACGCACACGGATGCTATCTTAATGAATTTAGATCAGGCTACGAGATGTAGGGGCGGGGGCACGGGTTCTTTATTGGACTTGACAATTGTGTCGGATAATTTAGCTCGGATCTTCCAGGTGGATGTTCTTCCTGACCCGTTGGGTTCGGATCACTATCCTATCAGGATTCTTGAAAGGTCCAACGAAGGTAGCGGTATGAAACGGTTCTGGACTCAGGTCAGTTGGCAGCGTGTTTGCTCGGTGGTGGATGGTTTCGAAGATCATGTTTATGCTGAGGGGTTGGACAGGTGGTCAACGGATATCTCCCAGGCGTTGATTCAGTGTACGGAGAGGTTTCCAGTGAGTGGGGGCAATCTTCCGCCCGGGTGGGGGATTGTCACTCGTAGACTATTGGCTCTTAAAAGGTTTTACCACAGGAAGGCAGTTCGTTTAGGTCAGTTAGATTTATGGTGCAAATACAAGTTCTATAACGCTAAACTGAAGAAGCAGATTAAGAAAGACAATCAGAAGTTTTGGGATTCTGTTGCCAGGGAGGCTGGAAGGGGACCTCACATTTACAAGATTATCCGGGGAATTAACAATTTGAAGGAGGAGGAGGCGAATATGGACTTCGATTTCCCAAACTGTCCACCTGATGCGGTTTCCCAAGCAAACTTGTTTGCTACTATATTCCAAAATTCTCCGATCCTTCATGACATACCTATTGACTTCTCGGGAGATGATGAGTTGGACACAAGGCTTAAGATGGACCATATGGAGAGGATAATCAGGAAAAGTAAATCTACTTCACCTGGTATAGACGGGATCAAAATGAATTTCTTTAAAAACCTTAAAACCAAGGTGTTATCTCAGGTGCTGGAGATGTATAATAAGATTCTCGAGACAAAAAAAATCCCTGAAATCTGGAAAGAAGTCATCATGCTGTCCATTAGAAAACCAGGAAAGAAAAGGAACGACATAAGGGGATATAGGCCAATCGCTTTGACTGTGACCAGTAAAAAAATATTTGAAAAGATGATATTAGATATTCTGCTCAATTGGAGCATGAAAAACAAAATATTTCATAGGAACCACTATGGTTTTATTCCGTTCAGGGACTGCGAGGCTGCCGTGTACAGGATTTACAGAGATATTCGAAGAGGACGTCAAGCCAAACAGAAGGGATTTTTAGTGGCTTTGGACATTAAGGGTGCTTATGATAATGTATGGTGGGATGGTCTTCTGCTTAAACTAAAAAAATTGGGGCTAGGTGCAGATCTGTGTATTCTGATCCGGAATCTCATGCAGGAGCTGAGGATTCGTGTTAAATGGAGGGGCTTGTTCTCGGAGCCATTCATGTATCTGAGGGGCTTATTACAGGGCAGTCCTCTTTCTCCTTTTCTTTTTGCCATTTACTTAGCTGATATTTTTGAGATTTTTGACTCTTGCATTCATTGCGTGATCTATGCTGACGATATTTTTCTTTATGGTTTTCATGACAATGTGGAGTGGCTGAGGGACATTTTACAGGAGAATCTGTTTAGGACTATCCATTGGTTACGTGCATGGAATCTTGAGGTGAATCCTAATAAGTGCCAAATCATGAAGATAGGGCGGTGGAATGAGGATGTGGAGAAGTTTAAGATTAGAGGTCAGGAGGTTGACTTTTCAGAGAAGTTAAGAGTTTTAGGAGTGTTCTTAAACAGTCAGGGGAATCTTAAGAACCATATTGCCATGCTGAAAGAGAAATCAAGCAAGAGAATGAACATGCTTAAAGTTATTGCTGGTAGGAGTTGGGGCACTGAAACCAAATATCTTTTAAAAATTACAAATAGCATGATGGGATCTCTTCTAGATGGTAACCCAAGGATTCTAGCGCACTCAAACAAAACTGAAAGTCGCCAACTTCAAGTGATTCAAAATGTGGGCCTTAGATGGGCGAGCGGCATGCCAAGGTGGTGCCCAATCCCAGTGCTATTACAAGAGTGCGGGGTCTGGAGCAGCCACTCAAGAAGAGATTTCTTGGCTGTAAAGAGGACTATTTCAGAAATCAATCATAAAGAGTATACCGATGTCCTGTCAGAGGATTTACTTTACAGGGAACTGAACATCCTTAGTCGGCATAACACGAATGTTAACGAAATGATTACTTACAAGTGGGGCACCAAGGTGAATGAAAATTGCAAAATTTATGTTAATGCCTGGCCTTTCCAGAATAAAGATTTCCCTGAGGAGGTAATTAGGAATTCGTTTAGCTGTTTTTATCAGATTCACAGAGACAAGGCGATCATCATTTCTACAGATGCTTCAAAAGAGGCGAACAAGACTGCGATTGGAATGGTCAACCAACATACGGGCAACCGGATGGCGTTGAAAATTCCCAACATCAATTCGATTTTTACTGCGGAAGCAATTGCATTGTTGGTTGCTATTAAGTATTATATGGTGGACGGTGGGAAATATATGTTTTTCACGGATGCCAAAAGTGTTTTGATGGCCCTTGAGAAGATCAATCGTAAGTCGGTGGCGGTTATCACCATGCTAAGGGATGAGATTAATAGGAAGAGGATGGATCAGTTTCAGATGGAGTTTATCTGGGTGCCTGGACATAAAGGAATTGAAATCAACGAGTGTGCAGATGAGCTGGCCAGGAAGGGCCCGTATAGCAATATTTGTATTCCATGGTTTTCTCCCGAGGACTGGATGATGGTAGTGAGAAATAATAAACAGAGGGAGTCTATTTGGGATTGGAACCAATATAGGATAGATCATTCAGGTCGTGGTTGGGATTACGCCAACATAGGGCATCCGCATCAGAGTCTAAGGAGGGAGAGTGGTGTAATATTTGCTCGGTTTCTGACCAAGACTGTTCTCACTCTGGTTCGTCATAAGAAGTTTCTGGGTAGTGGGGATGCTAAGTGTGATTTGTGTGGTGGCGAGGAGCAAACCGAGGATCATTTGGTTTTGAGGTGTAAGAAATTTTGTAGGATTCGGGATAAGATTTTTAGCAAGTTATCGATATCGAAGAGTATGTCGTACGAAGAGATTTTTTCAGCAATGGGGAGAAAGGGTAATGAAGAGTTGGCTCTGTTCTCTCAGTTACTGAATGAGATTTATCGTCACTGTCGGAGTTGGATTGACGCTGCTGTATAGGACTTAATGTTGACAGTGGTGGCACTTCGTTGTGCGGTTTTATTTGGTTTCTGTCGTATCTGTCTCTTGTAGTTTATCTAGGTAGTGGATTATGGCGTGGATACAAATGAAACGGTTTCACGCTGTAACAGTTACGCGTCACAAATCTGAAATTTGCAACAGGCACGAAAAAAGCGATACAAAAGTAACACTTGTGACCGTCACAAATGAAGATAGTGCTGTAACAAAGTTGTTACAGAGTATCGATTATTTTCAACGATACACTCATTTCATTGGCTAGTAACCAGATGTCATACGTAAACAAACTCGAAGAACCGTCGTGAGCTTCTCAGAGCAAAACATTGGGTAATCCTATTGCTCGTTACGTTAATTTTTATTTAATGTAAGATGTTTACTTTAGAATTAATTTTTTTTGCCGTCTATGTACTCAAGAAACATTATTTTTCATTTTATCAGCTAAAATTAGTGTGGTAAGCCCTGAATAATTATTATTATTGCGATTAAAATAATGTATCTAGTATTTCGTAGGCTCTTGTGTCTGCAGTTGTTTAACGTAGTATTGCATGGTAATGTTAAGAATTATTTATTTGCATGTCTGTTTCTGAATATTGCAATAAAATAATATATTTAAAAAATAGTTTTTTTGTTTAGAAATATAGCGTAACGGTTGCTTAAAAAGATTTTATTTGTGTAAATGCGATTAAAATCTGAAAATGTTGAAGAGTTTGTTTGCTTAAAAATATATTAAGATTATAGTTATAACTATCTTGTCTGCAGTGATAACTAGAAATTTCTGATTGCAGAGTTGTATCTAACATTTAAAAGATTTTAATATTGTATGAATGCTTTCACCAATTGGGAAAGTTACTGTCTTTTTAAATATTTTCAGTAGGCTTAATTATGAATTTTTTTAAATACAGATTTAATAAACTAAATATATTTATTACACTGATGCTATTTTCCATCCCGAATATACCTTTACTTCACATTATATGTGTCTGTGATCACATTTAAAAATATTGTTTTGACATTTAAAATGCTGCAGTTTATAGTACAAATTATATTATTATTGTTTCAATATAAAAGTAATTTATGTTCATATATTCCTAATGACATTTTTTATTGCTATACATATGTGCTTTTTACATATATTGTTTGTATCAGAACTTTTTTTTTTCTAAAACAAACATGACTCGAAAAAAAATTGACATTTTGACAGTCTGTGTTTGAATATATTTATTAATCTATTTTTAACAAGATCCTTTATGTATAAGAAAGCTTGGCAAAAGCCACTTACGGAACTACCTAAACTTTTAAAAAATGTACCTAGTAGTTTTTAGGAATATAAAGGTTAGGAAATTTTATATTTTTATGATTACATTGGACAATAATAATTGTGCAGTTTAGTCTGAAAGTTACGAATTTTAATTTGAAGCTGTTAAGCATGTCAGTTCTAAAAGATATAAAACTGAGTAAATGTGCTAAATTATTTTGATTTGTTAATCATTATCAGGTTATCAAATGTAAAGTTAAAACAGTAAATTTATTCATAACTTTTTGTAATCAGTAAATATATCACTCTCTTATGAACCACTTCATTTTAATTTGGTTGTTAAAGATAATTCTTACTAATTTTGGAATATTTCTAATATAGAATGCCTTGCAGACAGCAGTATAAAGTAAAAATATTTACTGAAAATAGAACTTTAAAGCTGTTATCTAAAAATGTACCATCAAAATATCTTTTTCTAATTCTAAATGAACTCAGTATCAAGATATTAACTTATAATGAAGTGTAATGAAACTACATGAAGATATCTGTGGTCTGCAAATTATGAAGCCTACTTTTAGAAGTCGAGGAACTGAAGTCGTCTATTGGGATTTTTATAACAGCTGGATGCATTATCAGGCAGAAGTTTCTTTTGATATTCTGTCTGTAAATGTATCCTGCTAGTTCTGCGATGTCTTCCATGCCAAGAAATCTCTTGCTGCAACTCTCGTTTTGTTTACAGGTTTCTGTCAGTAGACGTTTCATTCACAATAAGTTAATATGTTGATATTAAGTTAATTTGGGATTTTGAAAGTTATTTTATTCTTACTTTTTTTAGATAACAGTACTAAAATGTTCGTTGTTTTCTTGTAAATATTTTTATTTTATACCTTTGTCAAAAAGTGTTATATATTAGAAATGCACATGCTGTCAGACTATAGGGACCTTGGCGAGAAAAGGAAATTTCTCATGCATATTTTCTGGCGACCTATTCCTTATTTTCTTATACACATTAATTTTTTTTTATATTTATGCAACTAATCTAATACAAAGAAGCTATTTACCTCTTTTTATTTACAAACAGAAGTACTTTGTATATAAAAACAGTAATATATATTAGAGATGCAACGAATATTCGGCCTGTCTGCCGAATATTCGGATTCGGCCGAATATCAAGTCCATTATTCGGCCTTGGCCGAATAATACACTGTAATAAATGTTTTTATATTTACACAGTATAACTTTTTAATTTGACAATTTATATTCATCATACATAATGAAAATTTTATTAGAAATTAACTAACACTTTTTTTTCCATTAACTTTCATACTCCGAACAGGTTTTATCTACCCATTTTTATATAAGAGGCTAATTTAGGGATCATGTTAAAAAAAAAAATTATACTGTATCAGTAAGTACAAAAAGTATCTGTAATAAGCTAACATACTCTGTTAAATTTAAAATTAATCTATTCAAAATTGTTTTAATACAGCTGTAACAAGCTAATTCAATATATATATATATATTTTTTTTTATCATAATGGGAAGTTTAACATTTAGCCCTTGTTACATAAAAAAATATTTCTTTCAATAATATTTTGAATTATACCTATAAAGAACATAAATATATGATTGATTAGATATAGATGTATTATATGTTATAAGACATTTAAGTCGTATATGTTGCAGTAGTTAAGTTTTTTTTTTAGTAAAATACGCTTAAAAGTTAAATACAGTAGATCTTTATAATGCAATTCTATATAACACAATTCTCCATATAACGCACAACTTCTCAGATGTAAACAATGAATTTTGCTGCTAAAAAGCACCTGCATTTTCACATTGTAAAATATTGCTACTCTCTAGATGACTAAATTTGATACATTAGTTCATACTTTATCTTCTAATTTAAGACCTTTTTACTGAAAAAAAAATGTTATTATTACGATAAACATTTTTGAAAATGTCTAATATAAGAAATGGTTGTGTCAGTTATATTTGGATCCTGTTTATAAAGTAAATTTAACAATGCCTGACCTATATTATGCAAAAATTTATAATTTGGATAACTCTTGGTAACAAGGAATGCAGTAGAAAGATATTCTAATGTATTTTGATATGTTTCAAACATATTTGGCCATGTTTACAAGGTGAATTTAATGATGTGATCCATATAACACAAAATTCTATATAACGCACAACTTTGCGTTTTTAGGTTTGCGTTATAAAGATCTTCTACTGTATAATTTAAGTGATTTTTTTAAGTCTGTTACTATTTCTTATTAAATAATGAAAGAAATGTAAATACTAAATTCTTTTAATTAGTATACATTTACGTTTTAGATATTTTTTTCAAGAGTAGCATTGTAATGCCTTAAAAAACAGTTAAAATGTTTTCAATAAATGTAGATTGTGATGCAGAAATAATAATAATCAGCATTCTCAGGTGCTAGTCTATTTCTTTTTTTTTTTTTTTTTTTTTTTTTTTTTCCCCCGTAAATGTTACCTGCTTCTGAAAATAACCTCTCACTATATATGGTACTTCCTGGTGCAGAAAGGTACTTTTTGGCTAATTGTGAAACGTTTGGAAAGTCTTCCGCATTTTTCGCCCACCACCCCAAAGGACACTGTTGTCTTTCTAGTGGTGGCTGGGAAAGAAAATTACTAATTTCTTTTACTCTTCACATTGAGGCGCACTTTCTATAGAGGCTTCACTGCTGACAGCAAATAAAAAAAATAAAGATAAATAAAAATTTTGTTAATTGTGAGCTTTATAAAGTCTACAATCATTTCTTTCCACCATTTTAGAGGATATTCCTTTCACCCTTTCTATTAGTGGTTTTTCTTAAGATATTAAGATTTCTTATTTTTTATTTTATTTCATCTGAAAGCTGAAACTTATGTTTCCTAGTACTTTTAAAATTTTGTCATTATTTTAAAATGTAACAACAACACACATAATATCTATTAAAATGTAACTAGACAGTACCTGATGAGGAACTTTTGCTAAGATTTTTTTTTTTTTTTTTTGGGGGGGGGGGGGGGGTGATCTGAATTATATTATTGAGGCAATTTTTAGGCCGAACATAGCCGAATATTTTTTCAGAGTAAAATAATGCTTTAAAAAATTAAAAATTTGTATATAAATAATTTTTTAAAAGAAAACAATACATTTTAATTGTGAAATATACAAGAATTGTGCATATAGTGCATACCATATTTTGTTTTTAGGCAAAAATAAGTTCATTATTCGGCTTCAACTTGGCCGAATATTCGGTTATTCGGCCAAACCACTATTCGTTGCATCACTAATATATATGTATATAAACAAGAATAAAAGTTCATTTGGTTTGTTTTCATAGGTGTTTATATTATTTGGCCAATAAATTTCATTTTCTGAAGTCCAAACTGCACTAAGCTTTTTAAAACAATGGTAGAAAAATATTGAAATACATTATTAATTTATCTGTAACAAGTAAATTAAAGTGAATTTACAATTCAAGAATTTAATATTTTCATTGGTTAATAAATAAAGTACCTACATAGTGTGAATTAGCGATGCATTGAATAGTGATTTTGGCCAAATACCAAATATTCGGCCCACAGGTAAACCGAATACCAGATATTCGACTAGCCGAATAGTGACTAATAGGCCGAATACTAGGGATGTAACGAATAGTGATTTAGCCAAATACTGAATATTCGGCGGCCAAATACTGACTTAAAAAAAATTATTTTAATTGTTTTTTTTTTTCAATTTTAAAATCAAAAATTAAATTAAGGACTAATTGAAATTAATTTTTTGTTTGAGTGTTCAAAAATCATAACAGCTGAATGTATTTTTTGTAATATTTTAAATACTTTGATGCCAATAAGATAACATATGACTTTCAAAAATGTAAATAATAATTTAATTCATAATTTTTTATTTAATTCATAGATAGTTCTAGTAATTTATATATATTTTTATCAAAAATAGAAACTCATTACCTCTGTAAAAATGAAACTTTTTTTATTTTAGTAAAATCATTTCACCCCCCCCCCCCAAAAAAAATAAGAACTTGCATGTGTCCTCTGTCTTTTTATATCCTTTCTCATGCAACTCAAACTTAGTAAATTTACATTCTGTATGTAAAGAAAAAGGTTGTTTTCTTAAAATATAATTATTCATTCCATTTAAATATAATTACTCTTTTCTACTACTAAGATATACTTTTCTCTTTTCTTTCTCTCAAAATTAACAAGCCCCTCATACTTCCTCCACCCCATATTTCACAGCGAGATGCCTCCTAAAATTTATGTAATATAGTTATTTATAAGTTGTCATGAAGCTTTAAATTCTATTGCAAGAATTGCATTGAGGGGTGAAAAAAAAGTATTTAACGGTAATTAAAGTTCTTTTAACAAAGCTGTTTAAGTATGATAATTAAATTGAGAGATTGCTATGGCAGTGATGACTTAGATTCTAATCTGTAAAAATAAATCGAGTTGGCTGTCCATAACTTTGACGGTAGATTTCTTAGTATGTAATGTAAATACCAACCAGTTCTCCTTGAAAAGACTTCCACCGAGAGATATCTCATGTGTAGGTCTATATTCTTGATGGATACATCTTAAGTTAAATTCAACACCAGCAATACAGTAGATTTTGAAGTTATGTATGCATATATTTATTCTTGTTCCATGGAATATATATTTTTAAAATATGGATAAGACAAACTACTTTTAACACAAGCAAAAAAAAAAAAAAAAAAAAAAAAAAAAAAATACCCGTGAGTGTTCACGTTAACAAGATTCGACTGTATTACTATCTGTGCTGTCTTAGAATTCGCAAAAATAGTTAAAATGATCATCTCGAATGTGGCATAATTTCTGCCATTTACTGCTTTTAACGCATATTAATGAATTTAATATTTTAATGTTTTTTCTGTTTATAAGTCACATGTAAATAATTTTTTAACTGAAAGGAAATACTATTCTTTGTGATGTTTTTACAATTCCCAACAATTTAAAATAATTATTTTTTTTCTTCTGTACACTGCAAGTTTGTAATGTATATCCTTAAAAAAATAGTTAAATTCATGTATAGTTTTTGCTTCTACAAACTTTTGGTAATTTTCTGTTAGCCAGTTTATGTATATGTATGTATATAACACTGGTGCTCAGCTAACAAAATTTTATTATGCTTTAAACTTTTATCATTTATTTTATTATGATTATATACATTAAATTCAGTAATACATAAATAATATGACTCCATCTTAAATAGGACGTAATCACCTTGGCAACCTAGAATCATTACCTATCATAGAGTATCATTGAATTAATATGTATGATAGAATTTAATAGGAGACTTTCATTAATATCTTTTTATAGTTTTGATTCGATTTTTATAAAATTTGAAAGGACTCGACAAAATTCTGCAACGATTATAGGTATTTATTAAATTTCAAACCATTCAGTGGGGTAGTTTTTGCAATGTTATATGCAGACAGAGACGGGAGGAATCAGACGACAACTATAAGTGCTACATATTTATATAACTATGAACACTCCTAAAGGGGAAAATGGTTACTATTACAACACTATTTCGGGTATTTTGGCTTCCAAAAATAACAGAAATTTACAATTTTTGTTTATATCTGGTTAGAGATTTGCATCAGCCAAAATTTCCAAGGTGCGAACCCTTAAAAGTTCGAGCCTGCCCATATATATTTTTGCAGTTCACGCACCGGCCGGTCTTATATTCAAAATTTTATTTATTCATGTACAGAAAAAAAGTTCCTCCTTCAAAATTACGTATTATATTCTATTTCAAATCATTTTAATACTATTTTGATCAGAATGAAGTGAAAACAGAAATCGTGTTTTTCTGTTCTAGTGATATTTGCAAATTTATGTCGGCGTGGCATTGATATGGCACCACTCAAGAGACTGAACAATGAATTTGCTTTCAGTTCGATTTTCTTTTGTGACAGCAGAATAATTTTTAACTGGATGTAATTTATTTTTTCTTAAAAAAAAAAAAAAGAGATATCTAACCTGAAAAGAATATCTTTAGCCAACAAGCATCAACTTGAGGTTTTTTGTCTTCTATTGCTTACGACTATAAAAATCACGTTAGTGATTTTTCTATTTATTTTGTATCATGAATGCTACCCATGCTAAAGCATTAAGGCTCTGTTTTACACATTTACAAAGTCACTTTCATTTGCAAGTAGATATAATTGTCATATATTGTTATTGTGATAGAAAGCAATCGAGCAGTGTTTCCCGTTGTTCTATAATTTCTGTAAATATCATTCATTTTTTTCATAAAAATGCATAGCTGCAAACTATTCCTTTTTTGTGTTAAGTCAATTTTCGAATCCTAATCCTTATCATATTTAAACGTAGAATTAGCAAAAAAACACAATTAACATTATAATTAGGCAAAGATTACTATTCGGAATGAGTGATAACTAAAAAGTGGAATAGTTGAAAGCTAAGTATATGCTGATAGATATATTTAAAATTTTTATTTTGCTAGAGAAAAAAAAAACTGCTGTAAATTTTGCAAATAATGTACAAAACATAAATATGCAGATTGGAGTGACAGGGGAGAAGGCGTGAACGGTACAGTTGTCAGCACCGGTATCACAGAATATTAGGGCTCCAGTACTTTTTTAAAATAGAAGTTAAGCCCTGCACCCGGTTATATCTGCTGAAAATTGTTCCTATTTTATCGGCGTAGTTTGATTTTTTCAAATTTGTTATATTGGGCCGGTCAGCTTGCTTAACTCTTTTATCAGTCCAGTCTCATCCATTAACAAAAATTGCCTTTATTCTGCTGACCCGACCCGTTTGAAAAATTGCCTTTATTTTCCAGACCTTGGGTCCTTGCAGACATCTCTACCTTGGTTTTCGCAAACCCAAAAAATCAGAGGAAAAGTACTTGTATTCTAAATGTAAAATATCTACTAGATTATTCAATTAAAAATGGTTTTCATCTACTCTGCAAAACTGCACATCCTTAACACAGGTAGACTGGTATAGTCCAAAAATAACAATAATAATTCATTTTATAGATATAAAATTACTTGTAATAGGTTTAATTTCACTTCAAACTGTCTAACAAAAAAAAGTTGGAGTTGCTTGTTTTTTAGCGACTCTGCCTCTTTTGTTCAAAAATGGATCTGACCGACTCCGCAGCTCTGCTAAAAAGGCAAAATTTTATATTGTAATATTTGCTCATAAAAATGTTTGATAACAAATAGTCTTCATTCTGAAGCACCAAAATGTCAGCCTAAATAATCATAGCGTACATATTTAAGGGTCATGGACAGTAAGATCTCAAATTCCTTCCCTAATGTTAAACCTATACTTGCATAATGCATTCATATTTTTAAAATATCTCTATGGGAAATTATTATTTTTAGTAACTTCTTTTTTCTTAAAGTATGCCTCTGTTTTTTATTGTTGTTTTTTGCTATCAAAATATTTCTCGGGCAGTATCTGCATTTCTAATATATTTAACACTTCGAGACAAAGGTATAAAATAAAAATATTTACAGGAAAACAAAGAACATTTTATTACTGTTGTTATCCAAAAATGTAAGAATAAAATAACTTTCAAAATCCCAAATGAACTTAATATCAACATATTAACTTATTGTGAATGAAACGTCTACTGACACAAAGCTGTAAACAAAACGAGAGTTGCAGCAAGAGATTTCTTGGCATGGAAGACATCGCAGAACTAGCAGGTTACATTTACAGACAGAATATCAAAAGAAACTTCTGCCTGATAATGCATCCAGCTGTTATAAAAATCCCAATAGAAGACTTCAGTTCCTCGACTTTTAAAAGTAGGCTTCACGGTTCACAGACCAGAGATAACTTCATGAGGTTTCATTACACTTCATTATAAGTTAACATCTTGATACCAAGTTCATTTAGAATTAACAAGATATTTAATTGTACAGTTTTAAACAGTTTGTTGTTTTCCGTAAATAAAAAATTGAAAATTTCACTTTTATTAAATATGCGTGAATATACTTTTACTTATTTACAAAAAATTTTTCTTGTGGTGTCGTTCAATTATTTCAACATTTTATGAATACAAGTACCTTGCCCCTGAAAGGGTTAAAGTTTTGACCAAGCCCCTAAAAGTTTGTTTATAAAATTTTGTTGAGAAACACCAGCATAGAGATTTTAAAGTTATTGGTGGGACTCAGCCAGCTGTGTAGCTGTTATACCTGCTAAAATAGAAACTGAATAACCCTTGCTTCAAAAAGTTGTATATTTCTTTGAACTTTCTTTTCCAAAGGATCTGGGTCATCAACAAAAGAAAGGGGAGTCTCAATAAAAGAAAAAGGGGCAGTGATAAACATATCAGGGATCTCCTCCGCAGACCTATGACCTTTCGCTGAGCAACAGAAGACTGCCACATCAAAGGCACTGTTGTTGTAGCAGGGAGTAGTCTGTTCGCAGCTACTATTCTAATACTTTTATCTTTCTAGGAAAGAAATTCAGCTGAAAATTGTAAGTAGATGTTTTAATACTTGTGGATATGTGAAATATTTGTGTATTTCGAGTTGTGTTATTGAACAATATTTTTCTTAACCCTCCTGTTCACATTGTGATCAAAACAAATATTGATCATAAAACTGCATTGTGTTAAAATTCATGACACAAAAGAATTTCAAATTTAATTGCTACTATAAGGTTAAATCTATAATTATTTAAACTTTGGTTTTTAGTATTTCAGTTTTACATAAAATATGGAATACAAATAAATATATTAATTTAAAAAGGCAAAAAAAAAAAAAAAAAAAAAAATAGTTTTAGCATTTTAGTTTTTATAAGTACATAAAATATGGAGTACAAATATATTAATATAAAAAGGAGGAAAAATCATATTTCTGGTACCTTTTTTAGTCATGTGGATTTAAAAACAACAGGAAAGTTTTGTAACATGACTAATATTAATAATAAAAAAAAACTGATATTCTTCATTCAATAAATAGGACAACATTAATATTAATAAAGCATGAATGATTTCATATCTGCTTTAAAACTTGTGTTTATAAGCCTTATTTTATTAATATAAGTGTATGTATACAATAAAATTCCTAAACCACATTAGCCATATCTATGTAACCAGGAGTGTAAAATTCTAGGTGCCAATGGTTGCCACTTGTAAATTTTTAGTATTGTTTGCCTAATAACTAATAAGATAACTGATAAAATTTAGTGGAAGAATACTTAAAAATTTGGTAAGAATCTGTCCATTGGTGCTAAGTTTTTACACCAATTCTTTATTTATGAAATTGTTTCCGCAAATTATATTTCTATATTGTTCAAGGACATTAGAAAGTGTTTCACTTTGTATATTCTATGTATCGAAATTTTTGTTTATGTGTCAAAGTTGATTTTCTTATTTTTGTAAAAAGTGTTCCATTCCTCCCCACTCTACCCTACATATATTTTACATTTTTAAAATCTACATAAACTGACAACAAAAATTTTGAATACTTATGAACATACTAATTAAAGCCCGATATGTTATGCATTCCATTATTATATAGTAAACAATATTCTCCCAATCATAATACAGATAACGTGCATCCCACATAAATAAGGGCATTAATTATATATATATACAAACTCTATGCATATAATACTATTAAACTATTTCTATTTAATCTAGTGCTCGCGATTATACGTATAAAACGTATACAGAGAAAACCGTTTTATCTAATATATATATCCTTGAACTTACATAAATCTCTAAAGGATAACTTTTATTTTCATCTAACAAAACGAAAGGTCTGATTTCCTCGATCAGATCTCTCGCCGCATTTTTCGTTACTTTGTATGTTGAGATGAAATTTCTTTCATTTATTGAAAAAGGATCTTCCCGATCCTTTATTCTTTGCCTTTGTATTTGATTTCTTCGCCGGCGTCGAACAACCAAAATCTCCGCCATCTTGAATAAGGAGTACTTGAGTGTGTTCAAGAAGCACGCGCGTTACGCGCGCGAGCTCAGGAGACAGGAACATGGAGTGGGTACATATCATGTATGGAATAACACGTAGTATGTTCAGGAACAGATCATGGATTTGATTAATTGAGGTGCTAATGATAAAGATATTTTGTTGCAAAAGGAACGTGTGCTGGATGGCCGAATGGATAAGGCAGTGAACTCGAGACTAGGGATTGTGGGTTCGAATCCCTCCAGTCCCACATTGTGTCACTATTTTTTTTTGTTTTGTTTATTGGTTGTATTATATTTTTCATAATGAATAAGATATTTTTGATGAAGATATATTTTTTATTTTTGTTATACAGAGACACGTGTATTTTTATTATAATAATAAAATACTCATTTAAATGTGAGAAAATGAGGTATTTCGAGATGAAAGTTTTAGATCTGAACGCCTTTTAAATATTCAAAGTTTTGTTTCTAAGTGATTATATATGTAGTATGTATATGTATAATGATATAAACATTAAGCAAATCCAAATGAAAAAAATAATATATATAGTGCGAAAATATCCTTTTGCACGTAGAATAATTCCTTTTTTGAGTACTTTACGAGTGAATTTTTATCCAGACTAGGCTAGAAATCATATTCTACTTTGAACATTATAAAAATAAAATGTAATAGTTGTAAATTATTTTAACTAAAAATATTTATACATATATTTTTTTAAAGAGATAAAATATATAGGTCTGCTGCCTAGTTTGTAATGAATAAAGTATGATTAGAATGTTTATAAATTTTTTACTGAAAGTATAAGTAAGTATTTTGCTTATACTAACAGAATTTTGAATGCCATTTATTTCTCATGTTTTATGATGTATTTTGGTCTCTTATCCACACGGTATTAAAATATGCAATCATAAAATAAGAAATATATATATTAAAACCTACTCTGAAAAACTGTCTAACTAACAGTGCAAATTCCATTGAAATCTATCCAGTATAGTAGATTACAAACAAATCTCATATGTTGATATCAGAATCTTGGTTTACTAACAGCATTCTATTTATCACAGAAGATATAAATCAACTGATAAATCATTTTTAAATAAATAAAAAGAAAATTGTTAAAAAGTTAAAATTTTTAGATCACCAGTTGAATTCTTAAATTGTATCAATCAACCTACCAAACAAAGCACAACCAATAACACATAAGCAGAAAACGCACAATCACGTGATCAAATCGCCCACACAATTTTTTTGAGCAGCTCGCGCGGAGTTTGCGTGCGGTTGGTTAACTAATTGTAAATGCTAAATGGGCTAAAGTAGATAAAGAAGGTCACGTGATGCTTTTCCCGACTATTTTAGATTTTATCTGAGTGAACATAGGCATGTATTCCTGTTACGAAAACCATGTTTTGGAAGGATGAAGAAATATAGTCGTTGGTTTTACCTTTTTTGAACCATAAAAATAATGAAATAATTGAATTATGTTAAAATTCCTTTCTTCGATAAGACCTACTCCATGGCATAAACTTCTGAGCGCGCGCGCGGCGCAAAGTGCACCTCTGAACACGCTCCTTGTTACGGTCTTGTGACAGCTCGCGGCGGATTTCACGCTGTTGCAAATTTTTATGACAACAATCACAACTTTGTGATGCCAGAAGCTGGAAGCCGTTTCATTTGTATCCCGTTTAGTAGGATTTGTTACTGTGACTCGAGTTGTTACGGGAAGCGTTTCATTTGTATCCACGCCTATGACAGCTATACAGAAATAGAAAGCTGCTCACCGGGCCCAAGAGGGTCAATAAACAAACAAACAAACAAGTCTTTCTTCAATCAATCAATCAACCATGCATAAAATGATAGTTTAGGGAGCTTAAAACGAAATTTTCCTTCAATTATATAAATTTATGTTATGTCAAAAAAAATTACCTGGTGATCACGTAACAGAAAATCTTTCCTGATGGTACTTCCATGATGATATCTAATTTTCAAGCGGTCTTCTGTGAACTGTGAAATTGACGACATTTATTTCAATAAATTGTGAGCATCTTCGAATTCTTTGTTTCAACAAAATGCATATAGGGTAGATGTGCCAGTAATGGACACCCCTTGATGTTTTTGGTTCATAAAAAAATAACTAATAAATATTTAGCTTTAATTATTTTTTTAATAATTCCCCCTTGCATGTTTTATAAAACTGGGTTATTGTTGACACTTTTAATCAAACCAATCAGGAAGCAGAAAATAATGTTTCAAAGTTTCGCTGTTTTCCTGTGAAAATCTTAATGAAGAGGCTAAGAGTTGGCTTTGTTTAATTAATTTATATATTATTTATTTTCTTGCAAAATTTAAATGTTTTTGTTTGAGTAGCAATAGAAAACTTTGAATTTTATATACCAATGGCCATTTACAAAATTTCATTTATTTTTAAGATTTTAAGAGGGGATGTCCATTACTGGGATGGTTAAATAGTCATTTTCCAGTAATGAACACCCCATGTAGACATTGCTAAAAATGCAATTTTAGCAATGTTTATAAAGCATAAAATACTTTGGCTTAACTGCAAACCTAAATAATCAAATTTTTATATTATACTTACCGAAATGTAATAACACCAAAACTTTTATAAACAGCTGCTTTTAAGTTATTTTATGCGATTAATAAAATTTCAATATTTTATTCTTTTTAAATGTATATGTACCTTGCATATTTTATAATCTGGCGATCAAACCATCCAGGAAGCAAAATATATTGTTTAAGAGCACAGTCAAAGAGGGTCTCATAGGGCTTAATCCCTCTCCGTTTAAATAAAAAGTTAAATTACAGAAGCTATTAAAAATCTATTTTCTGTCTTAAATGTTTCCTTATTAAAACAAAACAAAATGTAATTCTATTAAGGAAAGTTATAGATAATATTCATGAAACTAGTAAATCTGCAGATCAGTGGCCTCAAACATCAGTTCTACAGGTTTTTTTTTTAAATTATTTTATTTAGTATTTAAAATATTCAACTCACAATATCATTTCTTTCATATTTGTAATATTAATTATTATAAATGATATATCAAGTAGTCTCTGGAAGATTGTTAAAAATAGTGACACAAAACTAAACATTTAAAATTAGTGGCACAAAACTAAACATTTAAAAATAGTGGCACAAAACTAAACATTAATATTCCAAAACTTTTTTTTTTAATTACCTTTTAAATCCACCACTGTTTCAATAATTTGATAGCTGTAATTGCCTGATATTTAGTCTTTTAATCTATCCATCTAAAATAATTAAAACATCGATTTTCTGATAATTTCAATAATTGATGCAAACAATAAATGATTATCACAAATACTTTATTAAATACTGGTATCCTAAATGTTAAATTTATTTGAAAATAACTATTTTGTTTCATTAGTATGTATTCATTAAATTCTGGCTCTAAATAGCCATAAAATCAATTATATTTATTACTTTTTATGGGGTGTCCATTACTGGAACAGAGGGTGTCCACTACTGGGTCAGAGGGTGTCCATTACTGGGCTTTTGGGTGTTTTGATATATTTCTGTTATTTAAAATTAAATTTCTATTCATATTGGGAAATGAGGCTATAAGAATGGTTAAATATTGTTGATAGATTAATATAATATTGAAAAAACTGGAATATAAATATAATAATTTTAACTATTAAATAAAAAAATAATTTTTAAAGAAATTCCTTAAGGGTGTCCATTACTGGCACATCTACCCTATATTTTATTATAAATCATTTTTACTGAATCTAATCAAGTGGAATTTTTAAAATACCTTTTCAATTAATCAATAATATTTCAGTATTTTGTAATAAAAAGAAAAACGAAACTGATTGTAGTATAAAATATATTACTAAGTTGGGTAGATGTGCCAGTAATGGACACCCTTCCAGTAATGGGCATCCCTTGATGTTTTTGACTCATAAAAAAATAACTAATAAATATTTAGCTTTAATTATTTTATTTGTAATTCCCCATTGCATGTTTTATAAAACTGGGTTATTGTTGACACTTTTAATTAAATCAATCAGGAAGCAAAAAATAATGTTTCAAAGTTTCGCTGTTTTTCTGCGAATATTTAGCTTTAATTATTTTATTTGTAATTCCCCATTGCATGTTTTATAAAACTGGGTTATTGTTGACACTTTTAATTAAACCAATCAGGAAGCAAAAAATAATGTTTCAAAGTTTCGCTGTTTTTCTGTGAAAATCTTAATGAAGAGGCTAAGAATTCAATCAATTAATTAATCTTCGTTTAATTAATTTATATATTATTTAATTTTTTGCAAAATTTGAATGTTTTTGTTTGAGTAGCAATAGAAAACTTATAATTTTATATACTAACAGCCATTTACAAAATTTCATTTATTTTTAAGATTTTAAGAGAGGGGGGGTGTCCATTGCTGGGATGGTTAATTAGTCATTTTCCAATAATGGACACCCCATGTAGATATTGCTAAAAATGAAATTTCAGTAATGTTTATAGTGCATAAAATATTTTGACTTAACTGCAAACCTAATTAATCAAATTTTTAAATTATACGTACCAAAATGTAATAACACCAAAACTTTTATAAATAGCTGCTTTTAAGTTATTTTATGCGATTAATAACATTTCAATTCTTTTTTTTTTTTGTGTGTGTGTGTAGTATATATATGTACCTTGCATATTTTGTAATCTGGCAATCAAACCAACCAGGAAGCAGAAAATATTGTTTAAGAACACAGTCAAAGAGGGCTCATATGGCTTAATTCCTCTCTGTTTAAATAAAAACAATTAGTGACAGAAGCTATTAAAAATCTAATTTCTGTCTTAAATGTTTCCTTATTCACCTCTGACAAAAAAAGAAAAAAAAAGTAATATTAATGAAAGTTATAGGTAATATTCATGAAACTAGTAAATCTGCAGATCAATGGCCTCAAACATCAGTTCTATAGTTTTATTTTGAAATTATTTTATTTAGTATTAAAATATTCAACTCCCAATATCATTTCTTTCATATTTGCTATTAATTATTATAAATGACATATCAAGTAGTCTCTGGAAGATTAATTATTAAAAATAGCGAGACAAACTAAACACTAATATTCCCAAACTTTTTTTTTTAATTACCTTTTAAATCCCCCACTATTTCAATAATTTGATAGCTGTAATTGCGTCATATTTAGTATTTTAAACTATCCATCTAAAATAATTAAAACATGGATCTTCTGATAATTTCAATAATTGATACAAACAGTAAATGATTATCACAAATATTGGTACTTTTCGGTTAGCCGGGCGCAAATGTTATATATACATATACATACATGGATATGTATATATACACATCTATATACATATACAAATATGTGGATACACATGTATATATATACAATATATGTATATATATGCAGGGCTTGAAATTTAATTTTTCCTAGGAGGGAAGTCTCCCTACCAACATTTATAAATGGAGAGGAGTTGAGCTAGTTGGGAGGGAGAAAAAAAAATCTAAAACACTGTTATTTTACGTGCCATTTAAAGATTTAGGGGAGAAGGGAGCTAGTGTGGACAACTTGAATAATTTTATTATTTTTTAGTTAAAGTTGCTCTGTAATTTTTTGTAGATTGACAACACTGATATACACTTCCATGTGTAATTACATGAGAATACATTTCATAGTTCATTTGCAATTTATAAAAAAAGGTTTTTATGGTGAAAAGGTAAATTCATGGTTTGTTTTTTAATTACTAATTTAGACTATTTATATTCATTATTTCAAATGAAAGGGAATATTATATTATAAATGAATCTAATCAGTATATTTTTTTATATTCACTTTTGCTCTGCATGGTTTACATTTACCAGTGTTAGTCCTAAAAAAATAAATGGCACCATGGGGCTAGTGTGGACACATGGTGGTGGGGCTACTGTGGACATGTCCACACTAGCCCCATTCAGCTTTCAGTTGTAAAAACATTATTTAGGTATATAAATATATCACATTTTATGCTATTTGTATACTAAATTAGATTCATTTGTGAAGTAATAACTGAATTTAAGTGTAGAATGCACACATAGTAGAATTTAGTTTGATAATTTTTTTTTATTTAAATTATTAATGCTAGTCCATTATAATAGTATAGGTAGGGTGTATCCTAGAGTAAATTATAAGGATTATTTTCTTGTTGGTGCTCCAACTGAAAGTCTAGATTTGCCTTCAAAAAGCAGATGGATGGTGAAAGAACTATTTCCAGCTGTTTTACACCATATACAAGAACACACAAAATCTGATATTGACCACCCTGTTTTTTTGCTTCTCGATAATCATAATTCACGCATTTCTCTTGTAGCAATAATTACACATATGTGAAGGAAAATTACATTGTGTTACTGTCTTTCCCATCACATTCTTCCCATAAACAACCCCTAGATGTTACAATTTATGGAGCATTCAAAGGAATGTGTAAAGTTACATTTAATGACTGGATGTTAAATTATCCCGGCAAAACAGTATCAGTCTGATATTCCTTCCTTAGCAGCAAAAACATATCTAAATTATTTACACTAAGTAATATTATATGAAGATTTGCAAAAATCTGGAATTATCCCATTAAATTGATTAGCCTTTTAAGATGATTACTTTTTTTTGGAGCTATATTATCGACCGTGAATGCCCAGATACTACAAAAGATTAGGTAAGCACATGAGAAGACGGTGGAAACAGCCTTTTGACATGAAAGTTGATGAATTAGAAATTGAAGAAATAGAAATGAGTGAAAAAAACAATCAAGCCAGGAGAATTTGCATTGGCTTAAGTTTCTTTAATTTGCAAGAAGTCCAGCCGCAGCAGATTTTATAAATATGTAGCAGTTATTCAAAGTCTGTTTCTGTTGTTGAGTATGAAACAGTGCCTCAAGAGTATTAGCTCTAAGAAAAACCACTTTATTTTTATTGAAAATGATGTTTCACAAATAAACATCATTGGAAAACTCTCACAGCCAGATGTTATTCAAGAAGCCATTATGCTTATTATGCAGTTTTCTGGCTGTGTAAACACTAATGAAAAACATTTAGTTGCTTTGACAAATACTTTAACCTTGTAAACAAACTTAAGATTTTAAGATAGGTAAATACATCCATACCTTTTTATTTTGACCAGTGTTTTGTACTTTTGTAATGTATTTAATTTTGTTTTTGAAATAAATTCATAACATACCCAACTGCAGTCCTCAGTAATAACAAAAAAAAAAACTATGTATAACATTAATTAAGTTATATTTAATTACGATTAATATATTTACTCTGTTGTTTAGGTTCAAATTTATTTTATAATGGTTTCGCAAACACTTATAAGAGTTGTATTACATTGTCTAAATCAGTATTCTAGCTTGTCCACACTAGCCCCACCACATGGGGCTAGTGTGGACAAAAAAACCTTTTTTAAAAAAATATATTAATAAATAACTTTATTGCCAAATAATTTAATATATCAACCAAATCAAAGATAAAATAGTAAATTCTTGTAAAAAAAAATACTTGAAGTGTGAAAAATGGTATTTAGTACTTTTTTTGTGAAATTTATAAAAATTGTCCACACTAGCCCCCTTCTCCTCTACATTAATTATTTTGTCATGTCTGTATTAATACACACTGTAAAAAAAATACTACCAGTTTTCCGGTAGGAATCGGAAAAATAGTTGCCCTTATCATGCCGGAATAATTTCTGACCCAGCTCGGAATAAAATCCGTAAAAATAAGGTAATAGTAAAACAGTATTTTACGGATTTTATTAAGATTTTACGAATTTTATTCCGAGCTGGGTTGGAAATTATTCCAGTACGACAAGGGCAACTATTTTTCCGATTCCTACCGGAAAACTGGCAGTATTTTTTTTTACAGTGCAGACATGACAAAATACCATTGAAGCAATTTAAATCAACAACTCAGAATAATTATGGAAAATATTTTTTTATTTAAAAAAGTAAGAAAGATAAGCTTTTATATAGCCTATTTTTCAACTTTCAACCAAATATCGTGGATCCTTAACAATGGGGTTGTTAAATGAATTTCTGAATTTAGATTCTATTCCATTTTGGGCCCTGGACCTTCTTTCACAAGGTAAACTTGTGACAGACAGCACAAGCACAACATTTATAACTTTGGAAGTTATCGGAAACGTATGGTTATATGCTCTCTTAAAAAATTTTCAGAAAGCTTTGCAATATCTGAAATGCCTTCATTTTTAACTACTTGCATGAACAGTGTACTGTATATTCAGTGATGGAATCATCAATATCCATTTCTGAACAAAATAGTTTTATTATATCCTTAATGGAATTATAGTCAAAACCTGACTCCCTGGTATTTTCTTTGTTTAAAATTTGAATGCAAACTTTAATGCTTATTCAATTAAAGTCAAAAGTTTGAAATGGAAACTGTTGATTAATTTCTTCTACTACACGAGAAATGGTTAACTTTAAATTGTCAAGTCCTAATTTCTGTTAATTGCAAGGATCAACTTGTTTGGTGTTTCTATATATGTCTGATTGGAGCTCTGAATTTTTCTTTGATGCGCACCACAAGACCTTTGCAGTCCTTCTAATCTTATTTTTGTTTAGTACTGAATCTAGACCAATTTGCCAGAGCACAGCACCCGGTGACAATGTCCTTTTTTGACGCACCCTTTTGGATATTTTCCTTTTTCTGTCAAAGGAAAAAAATTAAATATGTGAATCAGGCGTAAGAAAAAAAATCGTGAATTTCCTTGATCGGTCGAGGGAAGAATATCGTGAAATTCATCGATTTTCTGCGGTATAAAATCGAAAAATTCTTCAATCAGACGCAGGAAAACTGATTTTCGTCAGTCTGTCGCAAAAAGTAACCGTAAAATTTGCAGGTGTTTCAAGAAAAAAAAAAAATCTGAAATTCACTGCAAATTTTCTTAAGGGTTACAGCAGAGGATGGGAAGGGAATGGGAAATCCTCTCCAGGCGCTAATTATTTTTGTTGTAGGTCGAGTAAACTTTTTTTTGTTTCGGTTTGATTTCAGGCTGAGTGTAGGTTCCTGTAAATTGGATTCAGGTTAAACACAAATTTTCAAAAGTTAGTTCAGTATATTATTTCAGATTAAAAACTATACCTATAACAATAAATATAGATTTGTGTGTGTGTGCTGTTTTGTAAAGAGACTATAGTATTTTTATTGCTACTATTTGATGAAATTCCCCTTTGACAAAATTCGCGTTTTATCGGCGATCTTTTGACGAAAATTGCGTTTTATCGGTGACCTTATGACGAAAACCGCGCTTTTTTTTTTTTTTTTCTAGCCCTTTATACAAAATTTGCATTTTTTTGACGAAAATAGTGTTTTTTCTGCGAATTTTTGACAAAATTTGCGTTTTTTTTTTTAAATTATTTTTATACGAAATTCGCGTTTTTTTTTTTTTGTGATCTTTTGACGAAATTCGCATTTTTTTCTGCGATCTTTTGACGAAATTCACGTTTTTTCGCAATCTTTTGACAAAATTCCCTTTTTTTGCGATCCATTGACGAAATTCCCCTTTTTCGCAGCCATTGACGATACCTATTCGCGTCTTTTTTGTCATTCTTTGACGAAATTTGCGTTTTTTTTGTGATCTTTTGATGAAATTCACGTTTCTTTTCAACGGCCCTTTGACTAAATTTGCTTTTATTCCACGATCCTTTGGCAAAATTTACATTTTTCCACGATCCTTTGACTTAATTAGCTTTTTATTCGCGATCCTTTGATGAAATTCGTGTTTTTCAGCTGCCCTTTGATGAAATTCGTGTTTTTCAGCTGCCCTTTGACTAATTTTGCATTTATTTCGCGATCCTTTGATGAAATTTGTGTTTTCCCGCAATCATTTGAGGAAATTCGCCTTTGTGCCATCCTTTGACAAAATTCGCGTTTTTTCCGCGTTCCTTTGCTGAAATTTACGATTTTTTTTTTTTTGCTATTCTTTAATGTAATATGAGCTTTTTCAGATTCCTCTGATGAATTTAGTTTTTTTTTGTGATCTGACGAAATTCACGTTTTTCCGAGATCCTTTGACAAAATTTGCATTTTATTCGCAATCCTTTGCAACGAAATTGGCGATTTTTTTTTTTCGAGCGATTGATGAAATTGATTTTTTCGGCGATCATTCATCGAAATTCTCGTTTTTTTTTTTTTCCGTAGAACCAATGACAGATTTTTCATAATTTTCGGAACCTTATGCCTTAAATTTTAGGAAAATTTGGAACAGAATCACCTCTGAATTCGCCAATCGGTCGTGGACACTTGTCAGCCGATCTCGAGAAAAAAAAGAATGAAATTTGTCTATCGGTCGCGTGAAAAATTAGTGAATTTCAAAGATCTTTCGGGGTAAAAAAACTGCAAAATGTGACAATCGGTCGTGCGAAAATATCGGGAAATTCGCAGGGAGTTCATGGGAGTTGATCGTAATTTCAAAATGCAAAATTTTCAGGAAAATGGTGGGATTTTTTGGGCAGGAGCGTCCCGCCCACGATATTCTTTTGGGCGGGATTTCAAAATTTTGGGCGCAAATTCCGCCATCCCGCCCTGAAATTCAAGCCCTGATATGTATGTATATATACAAGTATATATAACACTGGCGCACGGCTAACCGAAAAGTACCCAAATATTTTATTAATTACTGGTGTCTAATTGTTAAATTTATTTGAAAATAACTATTTTGTTTCATTAGTATGTATTCATTAAATTTTGGTTCTAAATACGGTCATAAAAACAATTATATTTATTACTTTTTATGTCCATTGCTGGTATAGGTCAAAATTGGGAAATTTCATTAGCGGCCACTGGCCGGTAGGACTAATTTTTTAAGTGGCCACTTTCTTTAAACTAGCGGCCACTTTTTTATTTCAAAATGCTAAACAGTAAAATTTCTATAACTATTAAACTAAAACTGAGTAGCCCAAATAAATATGTTAATATAAATATATTGGAACCAAAAAAAGTAGAATCCTTGATGAAATGCAAGGAAATTTTATTATCTCCTTGTAAAAACGTGGCCGGAAGGTGGCCGTTGACAGACAATTTTTCACTAGCCACTTTTTTTCATTCACTGGCCCTGCGGCCGGTGGCTAGTGCTAATTTTGACCTTTAATTACTGGAACATAGGGTGTCCATTACTGGGTTTTTGGGTCTTTTGATATATTTCTGTTATTTAAAATTAAATTTCAATTCATTTTGGAAAATGAGACTATAAGAATGGTTAAATATTGTTGATAGATTAATATAATATTGAAAAAACTAGAATATAATAATTATAACTAGTAATAAAAAAATAATTTTAAAAGAAATTCCTTAAGGGTGTCCATTACTGGCACATCTACCCTGTATCTTAGATCGGAAGTATTTAAGATCTTGGTTATTCAGATCACAACTGAAGAAAAAGGGCTGTTATAAATCATAAATAACATGTAAAATACCACTCTTTTTTCTTAAATGGAAGAGTTTTCATTGAA
This sequence comes from Maratus speciosus, assembly GCA_963932465.1. Taxonomy (NCBI): domain Eukaryota; kingdom Metazoa; phylum Arthropoda; class Arachnida; order Araneae; family Salticidae; genus Maratus; species Maratus speciosus. The sequence goes on along the minus strand of OZ010795.1, from coordinate 325,542,861 downwards.
ATAACTTTTTATTCTACTGTGATTCATTCTTTGTTATATTTTGTCGATTATTTTTCAGGGTTCGTCGATATATATCATGATATATATCCGATATTTATTTTTAAAATATCAAGATTTTTGATATTTTCAAAATATCAAGATGATTGATATTTTGTATATTTGATATTTATTTTCAAAATATTACTGAGCAATATAATTTTTATATTTTCTACATTCAAAGTGTAAATGAAATTTCTACCTGTTATGGACTGTGATATTTAGTAGATAATGAACTTATGGCTCTGGCAGTGACTTTTTTAGGAAAAGAAATATTTTCCACGCTTTGTTTGAAACTTTTATTTTTAAATGTAGAATTAATAATTATGTGAGACAGTTAATTCAGAACAACCATTGAAAGATAAAATGTAATTTAGATAATCATTTATATACAGCCAGGGTTCGTTGATATATATCAATGGATATATACATGATATATAACCGATATTTATTTTCAAAATATCAAGATTTTTGATATTTTCATATACTTCATATTTATTTTCAATATATCAAGATGTTTCATATTTTCTGCATTTGACATTTATTTTCAAAATATGAATGTGCGCAAAATATTTTTGATATTTTCAGTTGTAGTTTGTAATACTTCAGTATAAATGAAATAAATTTTCAACTGTTATTGACTGTGCGAATGTGATAAAGAACTTTTGTCTCTTTTATTTTTAAATGTTGTACTAATAATTATGTGGGACATAATTAATTCAGAACAACCATTGATAGATAAACTGACTAATTTAAATAGCAGTTATATACAGCTTCATTAGAAAATAATCTTTTCTCAAGTTTTGGTGCATTTGAGTTTAAACTATACAACATGTTAGGAAATACGAAATAAGACATTTTATACTTACAATGTTAAAATTTACTTATGTTAAAATTTTGTTTTAAAAATATCTGATTTTTTTATACTTGATCTTATTACTGAATCCTATAGTTAGTTTTTTTAATAAGTGTATAAAGCAAATTGTTAGTGTTTTCAATTACTTCATCTGCATTATTGTTCTAAGTGGGGGGAAAAAAAAAAAAAAAAAAAAAAGGAAACAAAAGGATAAATGCATTTTTAGGATATTGTTTAAGTTTTTATGTTAAGTGCAATATATTTTAGTTTCTAATCTATATTATGCTCGGAAATATTTATTATCAGCGATAAGTTGGCTGCTTTGAAAATATCGGATATTTTTGATATTTTCAAAAATATCATGATATTTACGAACCCTGTTATTTTTGCATAAACTGCCTCTTCAAATTACATTTATTAGAAAAAGACGCAAATTTTAAATTTCCTTAATTTATACTCATTTATTATTTATTTTAACGGTGAGTTTCCATAAAACTTGCTTTCAAATTTATTTCCTTATACTCTTAAATTGTTAAATAAAATTGGCTGTGCTTATAATATTATCAAAATATTAATAACTTATTTATATTATTTTTAAATTGTTTATTGGGTTACATTTTTGGGTCCCTCTGTTCCTGGACAATGGAGCTGGCTGATCTGACTTAATTATTCAGCATCACTGTCTTGTTTTAAATCCCAATATTGAAGTGTAGGATCTTTCCCAAATTGCTAAGAAATGATATACTTTCACTTATTTTTAAGTAAATGATTTAAAATATTTACATTTACCAAATTATTAATGGTTTCATTCATTTTTTTTCTCATGTTATTTTATTGATATTTTTTGACTAGGTATACAGGGCTTGAATTTCATGGCGGGATTCGCGCCCAAAAATTTGAAATCCCGTCCAGAAGAATATTGTGGGTGGGACGCTCCCGTCCTAAAAATCTTAACATTTTCCTGAAAATTTTGCATTTTGAAATACGATCAACTCCCGCGAACGCCTTGCGAATTTCCAGATATTTTCGCGCGACCGATTGACACATTTTGCGGGGGTTCTTTAGCGCAAAAGATCGTTGAAATTCACGAATTTTTTACGCGACCGATAGACAAATTTCATTATTTTTTTCTTGAGATTGGTTGGCAAGTGTCCGTGACCGATTGGCGAATTCAGGAGTGATTCCGTTACGATTTTTATGAAAATTTAAGACATTAGGTTCCGAAAATTATGAAAAATCGGTCATGAGTTTAACAGAAAAATATTGCGAATTTCGACAAATGATCGCCGAAAAAATCAATTTCGTCAATCGTTCGAGGAAAAAATTGCCAATTTCGTCGCAAAGAATTGAGAATAAATGCAAATTTTGTCAAAGGATCGCAGAAAAAACGTAAATTTCGTCAGATCGAGGGGGGGGGGGGACTGGAAATTTATCAAAGGATCGAAAAAAAAATGCAAATTTCATCAAAGGATAGCAAATAAATCGTAAATTTCAACAAAGGATCTCGAAAAAAAAAAAAAAAAAACCGCACATTTCGTCATAGGATCGCGAAAAAACACGAATTTCATCAAAAGATCACGAAAAAAATGCAAATTTCGTCAAAGAATTACGATTTTCGCCAAAAGATTGTGAAAAAAATGCGAATTTCGTTAGAGGGCTTCAGAAAAAAATAGCCTGAAATCAAACCAAAAAAAAAAAAAGAGTTTACTCGACATGCAACAAAAAATAATTAGCACTTGGAGAGGATTTCCCAATCCCTTCCCATCCCCTGCTGTAACCTTTCAGGAAATTTGCTGTGAAATTCCATTTTTTTTTTTTTATAATTAATGTAAATCTTTAAATAACACATAAAATAACAGTGGGTTTTAGATTTTTTTTCTCCCTCCCAAATTGCTCAACTCCCTTCTATTTATAAATGTTGGTAGGGAGACTCCCCTCCTTGGAAAAATTGAATTTCAAGTAGGGATGCAACGGATATCCGGCAAATATCCGATATCCGGCATATCCGGCTGATCTTTCAATATCCGAAATACCGTCGGATATCCGAATCACAATCACCGGATATCCGACTTCTCTGTCGGATATCCGGCAGAGCGCAGCAAAGCGAATATATAAGGATAACAGAAATCGTTTGACCCCAAACAATGCCGAACAATTTTGTTTATAATGTAAAATATGAAAGTAAGTTCACTATTCATGAGTAAAAGGTAATTCTCAAAAGTTTAAAGAATTGCCAGCTTTCCTAACATTGATATTTGAACTCTTTATACTAAATTTAAGAATTTACGTTTACTTCGTTTAGAAAATTATACCTTTACTTTCAGAGTGTAAAACAAAATTTGAAGTTGTTTATTAAAGTATGACTTTAATTTTCTTTCTTTCTTTCTTTTAAGTTTAACAATTAAACAGGCAACTAAACAAACAATTAAACAGGATTTTTAGAAGAAAGTATTGTAATTGAATTTTTTTAGATTTCTGGTTTTCGACGGATTTAGATGTTTTAGGGGTCAAATATCCCAAAACATGTTTATACAAAATGTCTGTCTGTCCGTATGTCGCCATCGTACCATCGAAAAGTGAATGAAGTTATGCATAGAATTTAACCATTTTTTTGTGAATGTTTTTGGCTATAGCCTCCTTCAATATGGAAACATTCCACTGGAAGGGGGGGGGGGGCACGGTAATCGCGATTTTTGTGCCCTTTTCATTATTGTACCATCGAAAAGTGTATGAAGTTATCCATATAATTGAACAAAATTTTTTGTATTTGTTTTTGGCTATGTCCAGCAGGTTCTCCTTAAATAAGAAATATTCCGCCAGGATGGGGATATTTCCAATAATAGCGATTTTTGCCATCGTAATGAAGTTATGCATAGAATTGAACCAATTTTTTTGCTAATGTTTTTGGCTATAGCCAGGTGGTCCTCCTTCAATATGGAAACATTCCACTGGAAAGGGGGGGGGGGGGCGCTGTAATAGCGATTTTTGTGCCACTTTCATTCTTGTACCATCGAAAAGTGTATGAAGTTATGTATAGAATTGAACCAATTTTTCAGGGGTATGTTTTTGGCTATGGCCAGCAGGTCCTTCTTCAATTTGAAAATATTCTGCTAGAAGACGGCGCTATAATACGGATTTTTGTGTTATTTTCATTATTTTACCATTGAAAAGTGTATGAAGTTAAGCATAGAATTGAACCAATTTTGTGGTGTATATTTTTGACTATGGCCAGCAGTTTCTCCTTGAATTTGGAAATATTCTGCCAGAAGGTGGCACTGTAACAGAGATTTTGGTAAAATTTTCTCGATTTTTCGCAGTTTTTTTTTTGTATTGTATATTGGCGGCTCATGAAGCGAAGGGAACTTTGCATCCTGCTAAGCTGGCTATTCACAAACAGCTGATGTACAACAGAATAACAAAAAATTTTTTGATTTTAATAAATATGATCGAGATTAACTTATTCTTATTCTGATTAATTGACTGAAGCAGAAATTTTAGACCAAAATCAAAGTTGGTATAATATTGAACTAATAATACAGTAGACTCCCTTAAATCCACTAACACCTAAAATCCGCGCATATTTTCAGATGTAAACAATGAAATTTACAGTTAAGTTGCTGGAACAAAATTCAAGATGGCGCCGAAATCAGCGACTACCGCAATGTTTTTTTTTTTTTACTAAATTTTTCGCTAATCATTCTCTTTTGGCTATTACAGCTGATTTATTACTAAATAAATTTACACTACTTTTGATTTTGATATAAATTAGCATATCTATATCAAAAATTCCACGGTTCGAAATGGAAAAATCCACGAACCGGAAAGCTATTTTAAAATTATTGTTCGCAGAATTTTTTTTTTTAAATTATAGACAAATTTATTTCTAAACATACAAAGCAGTATAAGAAAAGCATTCAAGACTCTAAATAACAATGAATAAAGTTACAGTGAGCGCAAGAAGCTATATATACTGATAATAGTATTAACACTGTTCTTCTTGCTACCACTAGACAGCAGCATAGGACTTTTGGAATCGAATTGAATCGATTTTATTCGTAATAATTTAATATTTTTCTAAATTTTTAATAAACATAATTATTTTAATAATTACTTACTTTTAAACTAATAAATTACTTTAATATTTTACTTATTTTAATGTTTCACTTTACTGTAAGCATTCATTATAATTTCCCTTGCTTAACTGCCAATCAAATTAATGTTTCAAATATGTAAACAAATCAATGACCAGAAATCCGCAAAATTCTAAAATCCGCACAACCTCTGGTCCCAAGCTGTGCGGATTTGAGGGAGTCTATTGTATTGAAGTATTAATATTTGGAACTACTTTTTGAAATATTAAGATGTATGAGATAGAAGAAAGTTTTGTGATTGGCAAATCCAAATAGTTGTTTTTAGTGTTTCCCCCAGAATAAAAAGGGGCAGGGTGCTCCTTCAAAAAAGGGCACTTTAGCAGAACAAAAAGGGTTTTTGAAATTTTTGTTTTGATTGCCGCGAATTTCGTCAAACGATCGAGAAAAAGCGCGTATTTCGTCAAATGACCGCGTGTAACTGAAGGATTTCATGATTATTTTCCACGCAGTTCATTAACATAATTGCTGATATTTTTCAGCCACCTATCAGCGAATTTTGTATGTTTTATTCTTTGGACCGATTGGCTAATTTTCGGAGTTTTTTTCAGTCTATCATGTATGAATTTCGCAGTTTTTTTCCCTGCGAATGATTAACAAATTTCGCGATTTTTTCTTGGGTGCGATTTTTTAATTTCGCGATTTCTTTTCTTGCGACTGATTGATGATTTTCCCGTTATTTTCTAGCAACTTTTTGTCGAATTATGCGGGGTTTTCCTGCGACCAATCGCCTATTTTCCAGGTTTTTCCCCGTGACCTACAGAAGAATTCCGTGATTGTTTTCCTGTGATCGATTAACATAATTGGCAATATTTTCCTGCTACATATTAGCGAATTTTGCGGGTTTTATTCTTGGGACAGATTGGGTAAGTTCCGGGGCTTACTGGCGGAACTCGCGGTTTTTTTTTTTTTTTTTTTTCATGCTAACGTAAACGAATTACGCGATTTTTTTTCCGCGAACTATCGACAGATTTTGCCATTTTTCAACCCGTGAGCGACTGGCGATTTTTTTTAATTTTTCGTGCGTTGGATTAACGAAATTCATGATTTTTTTCCAGTGTCCGGCTGAAAGAGTGAGTTTTTTCCGACCGATTGACGAATTTCATAATATTTTCCCGCGATTAATAGACTTTTTTTGTGATATTTTCCCGCGACCAACTGACGAATTTCACAATTTTTTCCGCGATCGATAGATTAATTTTGCGATATTTTCCCGCGACCAATTCTAGAATTTCAGATCCAACGACCGATTGCAAATTTCCGGATTTTTTCGCGACCTATTGTTAAAATTCGTTAGTTGAAATATGCCGAGGACAAAATTTTGCAAACCCAAAAAGGCAGGGCGCATTTGCAGTTACATGAAAACGGGCAGGGCGCATTTACAGCTATAAAAAACAGGGCAGGGCACTGCACCCTCACGAAAACGCCTAGGGGAAACACTAGTTTTTGTAACTTCATTATAAATATTTAAAATTAAAAGTAATTTTCTTTTTACTTTTAAATATAAAAATAATTTAACTTAAAATAAAACTAAACGTGACTTAGAGCAAAAACAATATTAAATAATTAAAACAGAAGAAGGGCATCAACTAAACCTATGTTTGGAGAAAATAACTCTTTAATCATGGGTATGTTAGTAGATATTTTATGTTTAAATTATAAAAAGAAAGTATGTAGTACAGTAGAAGATCTTTATAACGCAATTCTTCATATAACGCACAACTTTTCAGATGTAAACAATGATTTTTGCAGTTAAAAATCGCCTGCATTTTCACATTGCAAAATATTGCTACTCTCTAGAGGACTAAATTTGATACATTAGTTCAACTTTATCTTCTAATTTAAGACCTTTTTACTGAAAAAAATGCTATTATTACAATAAACATTTTTGAAAATGTCTAATATAAGGGATGGTTGTGTTAGTTATATTTGGATCATGTTTATAAAGTAAATTTAACAATGCCTGACCTATATTATGCAAAAATTTATAATTTGGATAACTCTTGGTAACAAGGAATGCAGTATAAAGAAATTCTAATGTATTTTGATATGTTTCAGACATATTTGGCCATGTTTACAAGGTGAATTTAATGATGTGATCCATATAACGCAAAATTCTATGTAACGCACAACCTTGCGTTTTTAGGTTTGCGTCTTTTACTGTATTTCTTTGTGAAAATACTCTACAATTATACACATATTAATTGGTTAAAATTTGTTGTACAAATTATCAGCATTTCATTGTACAAATTAATTATTAGCAATTATCGATATAGGCAATCCTATATTCAAATCCAGTCGCAATTATCAGCATTTCATTGTACAAATAAACAGAATACTTTAATGTTTAAATTAAATTTTTATGCAATATTATTAATATACATTACAGGGCTTGAATGGCAGATACAGGGCTTGAATTTCGAAGCGGGATGGCAGGATTTGTGCCCTATTTATTATGCCCTATTGTGAGTGGGCGGCTCCTGTTTCCAAAAAATCATTTTCCGAAAATGTTTCTTTGTAAAACGACGAGCAAGTCTTAGCACCGACTGACAAATTTCATGATATTTTCTACTATCGATGGGCAGATTTCACAGTTTCTCCTTACGACAGATTGAAAAAATTCATGGTTGTTTTTCTGCATCTGACTGAAAAATTTTGCGCTTTTTCTCCACGACCGACTGACGAATTTCACAATTTTTTCTAGAGACCGATCGATGAATTTCATGATTTTTTTTCCCTTGAGATCAATTGATAAATATAGCAATTTTATTCTGTGACCGATTGGCAAATTTCCCTGTTTGTTCTTGCGACATACTGGTGAAAGTAATGATTGTTTTTCTGCATCCGATTGAAAATTTTTGCGTTTGTTCTCTGTGACCGGCTGAAAATTTTCACGATATTTGCTCATGACAGATCGATTGACGAATTTTGTGATATTTTCCCGCTGCCGATTTCCCCTGCACTTCAGTTTTCTTCTTGCGACCGGTTGACAAATTTTTTTATTTATTTTCACCATGATTGACGAAATCGGCGATATTTTTTTTTTAATGACCTATTTTTGTATTTTGCGATGTTTTTTCCCTATGCCCAAAATAACAAATAACTAAAAGGGCAGTAATGGCCACCGGAGACCAATCCCTACCAAATTGGCCAATAGTCAGCACTCTACAAATAATTATTACGCTTGTGGTGCACATGAAGAAAAAAAAATGGTTGAACTTAAAAAAACATGTTTAGAAATAACAAACTAGTTGATTCTTGCAATTCACAGATTAGGACATGACTTTTTGAAATCAACCTTTTATCGTGTAATAGAAAAAATCAATGACTATTTCCTTTTCAAACTTTGGATATGGATTTAAAATTCCAATGCATAGAACATAAGTTCAATTAACAAAAATACCAGGGACTACAGTTTTGACTATAATTCCATTAAGGATATAATAAAACAAGTTTGTTCAGAAGTGACATACAATCACCGTAGGATATTGACAATAGAATCACCAATATGCATTATTCATGCATTTTTAACTTACTGTTAAAAATTAATGCACATCAGATTTGCAAAGTTTTCTAAAATTTTTTAACAGAGCATAACCATGCGTTTCCGATAATTTCTAAAGTTATAAAAGTTGGTCTGTGCTGTTTGTCAAAAGTGTAACTTGTGAAAGAGGCTAAATCACGCAAAATGGAATAAAATCTAAATTAAGAAATTCATTTAGGAACCCAATTGTTAATTGCCCATAACATTAGGTGAAAGTTGAAAGATAGACATGGTATATATATAAAACTTGATTCTGTTCATTTGTTTTAATAAAAATAAACATTTTGGATAATTATCTTGAGTTGTTAATTTAAATTATTTTAATGGTATTTTGTCATGTCTGTATAAATGTAATTCTTTAAGTGGCACATAAAAAATAACGGGGTTTAAAGATTTTTTTTTCCCTTTCTAACAGTTCAACTCCCCTCCAGGGAAAACTTGAATTTCAAGCCCTGATATTCAAAGAGATATAGTTTTTGTAAATTATATTTCAATACATTTAAAATGTTTTAATGACGTGTGAAACATGCTTGTAATTTATTGTTCTGAGATGGCGTTATATAAGGAAATAATTCACCATAACTAAAAACATATCTAGTGCCGGATATCCGAATCCGGCAGGCAAAGGAGCTTCGGATATCCGGTATCCGATATCCGGCAAAATCAATATCCGGTGCATCCCTAATTTCAAGCCCTGGTATATAACCGTATTAAAGCACCCACTTGTCTTGCATGCTACAGGGCAGTCTCAAATATCAATGATAATTTCACATTATAATATATATATATTTTTAAATCCCTTAAAATATCAAATGTGTCTCAGAAATCCTGCATTTACAGTATAAAAAAATACAATGAAATGCTCAGAAACAAATGTGATTCTTAATTACTATGAAAATATGCTTTTCTGTCAGTGTTGTATGAGTAAATGAACATTTGTTGTAGTTCAGTCATAAGTAGGATATAAGTGAAAAAAAAAAAAAAAATCTTTAAATCAAATTTTTTTTGGTTTACAAAGGATTTTAAAAATATTCGATTTATACAAAACTTCAATTTACTAAACTCGATTATTATTCAGGTTCTATAGTAATTTATTCTTGTAAATTAGCCAAAAGTTAAGTAAATAGTTTTTACAAATTTTCCCAGCACATTTCAGACCTGTTCTTGGCAGTTGAAAAGTGCTCCCGTTGTTAGTTCAAGAAATTAAAGCGAATTTATTCCTTTAAAACAGTGTTTCTCAAAGCTTCTGGATCAGCAACATTTTAATAAAATTTTTGCAACATACCAAAATATTTAACTTGTAATTACCAGAATATAAGTGTGAGTGTGTCTCTGTTTTTATTATAGAAGAAATTAATGTGTAATAAAATGCTTAATTAATAAAATAATTTATTCATTTTTAAAAATTTATTTAAAAGTCACTAATTCTGAAACTTATACTGGAAAATGGTGGTGGTGTTTTTTGTCAAGTATATTTCATTTCGTGATCAAACTTCTTTAAACATGATTAAAAAATAATAATATTTGAGCCAATAAGTTTAATATTATTGTTAACCGTTAGTCTGGCAAACCATATTGGTTTTAGTGCCAAAAGGTTTATGTAATAAAAAACAGATTATTTATATTTTTTAAGCCTCTCATTAAAATTGAAAAGATAAATTACACTTTCAATTTGAATAGACAGAGGAGGAAAAAATCTGAATATTTTCCAAGAAAATTCAAAGAAATAAAAGCATATGTTCAACATATTTAAGCTTCATGAACAGGGTTGCAAAAAAGCCGGCTAAAATTAAAAAAGGCCAGGCCGGTAGCTTTTATTGGTTTTAACCGGCTTTTTTTGGCCAAAATTGGCTTTTTTTGGCCATAATTGGCTTTTATACAATAAAGCATTGTAATTATAAACTACACATTTTAAAGTGTTTTTAATGACATTTAATTGATTTACAGTTTAATAAGTAACCCAGTTTCTCAATAATGAGGACATTAATACTGGAATAAAACTTAGATGATTTTGCTTGTGATTTGTATTCTGAATTGCACATATGTCAGCTAAATTTTAAAAGGGCCATACCAACTGCCAATTTTTTCATTTTTACTGCTTTATAAAATTAAAGAGGACAATGGTTACTTAGTTATATGTTTTATTACTTAATTTTAAGAGCTATTAATATACAAGTCTTATTTTATTTCTAGCAAACATTTGAAATTATACATAGTCATATTAATAAAAACACCACCATTTCTCACTTTTAAAAAACATTATGAATAGCATATGCATGAATATGCTTAGCAACAAGCTTTTCAAAATTTTATTTGGAGAATTTTTTTTTCTTGTTTTAAATGCTCTATTTTTTATACACTTATGTACCACTCTCCTCAAACAAAACATCTTTTCTAATTTCTCTTAACATTTAACTTAATCTCTCCATATGGACACAAAAGAATGTTTCCATTTTGATGTGCTACATTTTGTCATTAAGGCTTTTAAATTCAAAAGGGCAACTTTCTGACATAAGTTTTAATTTATTTTTGTTCAGAAATGCATGAAACTAGCAGATGTTGTTGTTCAGAAACTATGTAATTGTGCTGTTTTTTTGCAAATGCAATAGATTTTTCAGAAAATAGTGTCAAAGTGAGCGTTTTGAATCTAATTTCCGCACGAAAGAAGAAACCACTCAGAAAAGGGTGAAAAAACATGTTTGTCACGTGATCAAAATCTCTTATAACTCAATAGGTAATTGATGGATCAAAAAATGGAAAACACAGTTCGATTCCAAATCACTTCCATGGTCAGGCTTTCGAATTTTACATCTTTCCGTTAAAAAATGAATTTTTAAATGTGTCAACATTTTGCGCTTGTTGAGCAGAGCAGTTAAGAACAGTTTTAATTAAATATAATCTTTAAAATGTGTAGTACATGTGGAGCTATATTAGTGTTGACGCTAGAAAAAAAGGACCGCCGGGCGTGAATTTTTCAAAAAGGGAACACTATTCCAAAAAAGGGTACATTTTTCAAAAAGGAAATGCTGTTCTAAAAAAGGGTGCATTTTTTTTCAAAAAGGGAACACTATTATAAAATAAGGGCACATTTTTTTCGAAAAGGGCACACTTGTACCTTGTTCATAAAACATATTTTGAACTGGTTTGTTTGGAGTCCCTAGAATTTGCAATATTTTTCCGGTATCAACTGAATTACCATGGGGTGCATAGGAAGTGTTAAAAAGGGCAGCCGCGCACATCGGAAGGGTTTAAAAGAGCCGCCGGGTGCAAAAAGGAAATAAAAAGGGCCGCCGGGCACTGCACTTTGCTAAAGCGGCTTAGAGTCAACACTATATATAATATAAAATTTCAAAACACCAGTTTAAAGCCTAACTTATATCCTTTTCAATGTTTATGTATATATATTTTTTCTTTTTCAGACATAATGCGTTCACAGTTGCCTTCTAGAAGTTATAAAGACTTATTTATTTGATAAAATTTAATAGAAATCTAATTTTTTTTAATAGAAAATATTTATAAGTGTATTAAAAATTAATTGATCCAAATTTAAAACGAATGTACTGTAAACCAACTTTAAAAAATAAAAACTGGCTTTTTTCAATAAAAGCCGGCTTTTTTTAAGTGGTTAAAACCAAAAAAAGCCGGCCGGTTTTTTTTGGCCTGGCTAAAAGCCAGCAACCCTGTTCATGAATCATTTTTTTTTTTTTTTTTTTTTTTTTTATTGAAGCAAAAATTGTCTGTTGTCATTGACATTTAGACATTGTAGTTTTTTTTTCAACTTTACATTGAACAATGGAGGAAGATTTTAATCTTCTTCTGTTTAAGTAGAGAATTATTGACCCCTATTCACAAGAGTTATTATTATTTTTTTAAAGCATGTACTGTTTCAATTAAAATTAATTTATTAATTATTTATTTATTATTAATTATAATAATTTAATATTTTAATTAATATTTATTAATTATATTATTGTAATAATTATTGTTACTTATTGATTATTTTATTTATTTATTTAATTGGTACTACTTGATTATCCCATTGACCAAAAAATTGATCAAACTGTAAGATGAAAGCCAATAATAGGTGATTGTAAATATCACATTCACTTGACATTAAACATGTTTGTTAAGTCATCAAGTGTTTATAATTCGACATTTTATTGTATTTTTCGTAATGTTTATGTTTTGCTAATTTATCTCTTCTTTCATTAATTTAAAATTACTACAAATTTTGATTTTTTTTTTTTTTTTTTTTTTGCTTCATGTCTATATCTAATGTTTACATACATTTTATAATTATATCCATCTACGTTTTTTTGACTAAATAAAAAGCATTGCATTCCTTACAATTTTCCGTTATCATTGATATTTATTGTTCCCCTTAATATTTGATTATTGCATTTAAAATACTTACATTTTATTCAAAAATGCAATATCTTAAAAATATCTGTTGTTTATGGGTTTAATTTAATAATTCTGCATTTAAATATTTAAACTATTAGTATTCTTTTGTCCAAAATCATCTAAATAAATCAAATTTGATATGTCGGTAATGCCATAAGTGAACGTCGTCATTCAAGTAACCCTATTTTTAGTGATTTTTTAATTTAAATTCATTAATTTTCCTATCTTAAAATTTTATAATGGCAACATTCTTCCATTTGTATAATTTGGCAAATAGTTTGGCGATTTGTATAATTTGGTGAAATAGGTCGACGGGATAACCAAGTAGTACCATTTAATCTTAAATTATTTATTTCAATTTAAAGATGGCAGTTAAAGCATTTCATTAAGGTGGTAAAAGTAAAATGATTTAATCAGGAAAAAATTATATTTGTTTTCTTGTAAAGCATTTATTTTAATTTCAAAAGCTAAACTATTTTTTGATACTTACGTATTATCCGGGCCAGGTTGTATTCACTGCATCAACAATGGTGCCAGAAACATTCATTACAGTAACCGTTTTACTTATTTATATTTATTTTGCTATCTTCGTTTTAAGTGCATAGTGAATATTATATAGTTACCATATTACACGTACTGGCAGAACTGTTTATGTACGCATGACTATATAATATGAGATATAACATATAGGCATAATGTATTATATATTCATTGATACAATATATTTTATATTACACTAGAAAGATAGCCTGTCAGAAATGACGAAAAATGAGATATAAAGAACAACACTTGTGCAAAAATATGAGCCGTTTTTCTCACTTGTTCCGCAATGAGTGGTAGGTGAAATAACACATTTTAAAATGTTAAAATATGTTGCCAAATTTTCTTCTTCGCCAAGGCAGTTTTATCTATTTCGCCAAGTCCCCTATGCTGCAAAATACTTAGAATTTAATTTATGTATCCGGCTATGTAAAGCACATTAAAGTAGGGCAGTTAGTAGCTCATATAGCATAGCGCCTTCTAGTGGCGTTTATTTTATTAGTAGCATTGGGATGAAGATGTAAAAACTCAGATTTTCGTATTTAAATTTTGACACATAGATTTTGAAAAAATCTTCAATGCTCAAAGTTTAAATTAAATAGCGGTGAGCTTGATTATGAAAGATTAATGGGTTTTCAATGGAAATTGCGCCAAATTAGCCAGCTATCGCCAAATGGGCATCATATATTGCAACTTATTTTTGTCGCCAAATTTGGCGATTTATTTTTTTTTTCAGTTGGTCAAACTTTGGCGTTATTGTGGCAACCCTACCATTAGTACTTTTCAACAATTACTCATTGTTGAAGCTGGTACCCATTTCTCCGTAGGAAGCCTATCCCTGACATGGCCGCCATCAATGAAGTGGTTCAACCGGAATTGTGAGGGACACACAGAGACTTGGATTTTATATAAATAGATTACATAATATTTATATTATATTCTGGTGGTCATAATGAACAGCTGGAAATAAATTACATATTTAATAAATGTGTACTAAATTAATGTTTTGCAGGGACCCGGAGCGCTCCGGAGCTGTGTTTTTCCTGGAGCTGGAGCTCTAAATTTTCCCCAGCTCCAGGGCTCCTTTAGTTTTTAATATTCTTTTAAATCTTTTTTTTTTTTTTTTCAGTCTTTTAAATTTCTAGGCTTAAAATATTTTAATTACAGTAGAAGATCTTTATAACGTGATTCTATATAATGCAATTCTCCATATAACGCACAACTTCTCAGATGTAAACAATGAATTTTGCAGGTAAGAAGCACCTGAAATCCCACATCGTAAAAATTGCTACTCTCTAGAAAACTACATTTGATACATTAATTCAACTTTATCTCCTTAATTCTAAACTTTTTAATGAAAAAAAAATTGCTATTATTACAATAAATATTATATTTTTGGAAATGAGTAATATAATGAATGATTGGGTCCAGGTATAGTTGGACCATGTTTATAAAATAAACAATATAAAATGATCATATAATGCAAAAATTTATAATTTGGATAATTCCTGGTGACAAGAAGTGCAGTATAAAGATACTCTAATGTATTTTGGTATGTTTCAGATTTATACGGTCGTGTTTATAAGGTAAATTTAATGATGTGTGAAATGTGATCCATATAATGCAAAATTCTATATAACGCACAACCTTGCGTTTTTAAGTTTGCGTTATAAAGATCTTCTACTGTACATTATTATTCAGTATTTTAATTATATCATTTTTTAGGTTTTTATTATTATTATTAAGTACCTAGGAAACCTTCTCGAAACATAGTAACACTACTTTACTTCTACTTTCTACTTGAACTAAGTGACAACACTATTCGAAAACAAATATGGCCGCCTGTTGTTTGCATGTGTAGTTGTACAATTTTGGCTGTTTGAAAAGTGTAGAAGAAATTTAAGATTTTTGTTTAAAATTCCACCAAACTTTCTATTTTAAAAGCAAAAGCTAAAAGATGTCATACTTTCTGAACAAGCATTTGAAGTTTGATGAGAAGAAAAATGCATTTTGTCAGATCTTTAATGAAGGTAGAAAGTATTTGTGAGCAAAAAATTAAACGTGTAAATTAAAATCTGCAACTCAAAAGCGCGAAGTCGGAGCCGAGTTGGAGCCGGAGCTGGAGCCACAGTATTTTCTCGAGGAGCGGAGCTGGAGCCACAGTATTTTCTCGAGGAGCGGAGCTGGAGCTGGAGCATCAAAAATTGTTCGGCTCCGGGTCACTGATGTTTTGTATTACTTTAGTTTGTTTATATATTATTTATCATTTTAATGATTTTATGTGTTTATTAAATGTATATTAAATTACCGTTTTGAACATGATTGGCGATTGACAAACATTTTTGGCGATTTATCCACCTGGCCCGGATAATACGCAAGAATACCCATTTTTTTTGTCAAAGTGATCATTCAAGTTTGTCATGTCAAGTTTTATTCCACCAGCTCTAAAATTAGCTACCAAATACTGAAAGAACAATAAACTTTTGACATATGACGTTTTGCATCAAGAATCATGTAATCTGAAAAAAAGTAATTTTCGCAATTTCTGTTTAATCTATTATATTGTATGTAATTTCTTACTTAAAATTTTGATTTTAATAAAGTTAAAGTTATGATATATATATATTTTTAAATGTACAATAATATTAAGATTTATTTTTTCCCTCAAGAAATTGGAAACATTGAGTTACCATGCAACTAGTTTGAGAATATGTATTATAAAGTATATGTTTTGCATAATAATTTATTTGCTAAATAAGGTTTTTTAATTTTTAGTTAATTTATATTCAGATCTTCCATTTTTAGGATCTAACTGTCATGACTGCAATATGG
Source organism: Maratus speciosus (assembly GCA_963932465.1). NCBI lineage: Eukaryota > Metazoa > Arthropoda > Arachnida > Araneae > Salticidae > Maratus > Maratus speciosus. The sequence goes on along the minus strand of OZ010795.1, from coordinate 325,526,501 downwards.
TTTTCTGTTTTAAACTCTGACGAAAAAGATTTAAAAGAAGATCCATTTCATCCTGATGAAGCGCATTCGCTACCACTATTTGGGAAACCTTTAGAAATTGGATGTTTTTCTGTTGATGCTGGACGAACTATTTACTTTAACGACAGCCAGTTAAATTACTTGGCCATTCCAGAGAAGTCATGTGATCTTCACATAGATTTAAATAAAGATTTTGATATAGATGTGCATCGCCTGTACAACAGATTGGAAAAAATGCATCAGACATTGTACTGGATGTTGCATAAAGAAGAAAATTTATTAAAAAATCACCTTTCAAAGTAAGTACAGTCAACTCTGTGAAATCCACCGATGTATAATCCGCAATAGTCTATTATCTGCACTGCATGTTGGAATGTAAACAATGAAAATTGTCATTCTAACCATTGAACTCATAAAGTTAAATTTGGTATATATATTTTTTTCAGTTATCAATTTTCATAAATATTTAAATAAATATAAATTGGATATAAATATTTAAATTTGCTTGAGTAACAAAATTTTATCTCTGAGCAAGAAGTAATGAGTGTTCATAGACAACAGAAAAACATTATTGACAACAAACCAAAACTGAAACTACCATTATGTTGTGTTAATGTGTAAAATTTGTGTTGTATATAATTTTTCTTTAATTTAAACTTTTTTTAAACTTAGTTATTAAGCATATCCAACCAATGTTGCATTATGTTTTTCTTTTCCATTGTAATTATAATTTTTGTGCAGTTGTTCTTAATTTATAGTCAGAATTTAAAAAATAAAATGTAAACAAAGGGAAGATCCATAATCTGCAAAAATATATAATCCACAAAGCCCTTGGTCCCTAAGTGTGCCGATTTCACAGAGTTGACTGTATTAATTCCTTAAATATTTTGTTTTTAACCCTAAAATTATTTTAATTTTTAAATGTAGTTGCTATCAATTAAATGAAATAAGATCAGTCAATACACATATTACAATATAATCAATTATAATCTTCTGGAATTTTCTTACTCTTAAATTTTATTTTTTCAATGCTTCAAAATTATTTATTTTTGTAGGTATTTCAGTACGTGTGTGTAAGGAGCTGTACATATATAACATTACCACTTTAGGGGGGAGGGAGAGCCTGGTACTTGATATCGTAAGATATCTCCAGAGAAGGAGGGTGGTATCTTTAGCTATTGTTATCACTTTTGATCCAACCAAACTTTTCTTTTTTTGTATTTTTTCTTCACATCAAAATAGTCTGTTATCTTTTTTTTAGATTTATCTATTTTTATGAAGATACAAAGCTATAAAACTATTAAATGATTATAAAATAATTCCATTCCAAAGTATGGAATATCCCAACGTTCAGCATTGTGAATGTAATGTGTTGTTAGAGAAGGTTCAATAAGATACATGTTATGTTTACTAGAAAAGATGGAAAGAATATTATCGACTAGTGATGCAACGAATAGTGGTTTGGCCGAATACCGAATATTCGGCCAAGTTACAGCCGAATAATGAACTTATTTTTGCTTAAAAACCAGGGAGCTGGAGCTGGAGCCGGAGCGCTCCGGAGCTGTGTTTTCCCTGGAGCCGGAGCCGGAGCTGGAGTTCTAAATTTTCCCCTGCTCCAGGGCTCCTTTAGTTTTTAACATTCTTTAAAATCTTTTTTTTCGGTCTTTTAAATTTCTACGCTTAAAATATTTTAATTACATCATTATTCAGTATTTTAATTATATCATTTTTTAGGGGTTCTTTTTTATTATTATTAGAGATGGAAAACTTCTCAAAACATGGTAACAGTACTTGACTTCTACTTTCTACTTGAGCTAGGTGACAACACTATTTGAAAAATATGGCCGCCTGTTGTCTACATGTGTAGTTGTGCAATTTTGGTTCTTTGAAAAGTGTAGAAGAAATTTAAGATTTTCGTGTTTAAAATTCCACCAAACTTTCTATTTTAAAAGCAAAAGCTAAAAGATGTCATATTTTCTGAACAAGCATTTCAAGTTTGATGAGAAGGAAAATATATTTTGTCAGATCTTTAATGAAGGTAAAGGAAGAAAGAATTTGTGAGCAAAAAATTAAATGTGTAAATTAAAATCTGCAACTCAGAAGCGCGAAGTCGGAGCCGAGTTGGAGCCGGAGCTGGAGCAACGGTATTTTATCTTGGAGCGGAGCTGGAGCATCAAAAATTGTTCGGCTCCGGGTCACTGCTAAAAACAAAATATAGTATGCACTATATGCACAATTCTTGTATATTTCACAATTAAAATGTATTGTTTTCTTTAAAAAAAATTATTTATATACAAATTTTTAATTTTTTAAAGCATTATTTTACTCCGAAAAAATATTCGGCTATGTTCGGCCTAAAAATTGCCTCAATAATATAATTCAGACCCCCCCCCCCCCCCCAAAAAAAAAAAAAAAAAAAAAATTCTTAGCAAAAGTTCCTCATCAGGTACTGTCTAATTACATTTTAATAGATATTATGTGTGTTGTTGTTACATTTTAAAATAATGACAAATTTTAAAAGTACTAGGAAACGTAAGTTTCAGCTTTCAGATGAAATAAAATAAAAAATAAGAAATCTTAATAAGAAAAACCACTGATAGAAAGGGTGAAAGGAATATCCTCTAAAATGGTGGAAAGAAATCATTGTCTTTATAAAGCTCACAATTAACAAAATTTTTATTTATCTTTATTATTATTTTTTTTTTCTTTGCTGTCAGCAGTGAAGCCTCTATAGAATGTGCCCCTCAACGTGAAGAAGTAAAAGAAATAAGTAATTTTCTTTCCCAGCCACTACTAGAAAGACAACAGTGTCCTTTAGAGTGGTGGGCGAAAAATTCGGAAGACTTTCCAAACCTTTCACAATTAGCCAAAAAGTACCTTTCTGCACCAGGAAGTACCATATATAGTGAGAGATTATTTTCAGAAGCATTTTTTTTTCAGTAACATTTACGAAAAAAAAAAAAAAAAGAAGAAGAAATAGACTATCACCTGAGAATGCTGAATTATTATTATTTCTGCATCACAATCTACGTTTATTGAAAACATTTTAACTGTTTTTTAAGGCATTACAATGCTATTCTGAAAAAAAATATCTAAAACGTAAATGGTAAATGCATACTAATTAAAAGAATTTAGTATTTACATTTCTTTCATTATTTAATAAGAAATAGTAACAGACTTTAAAAAATCACTTAAATTATATTTAACTTTTAAGTGTATTTTACTTAAAAAAAAAACAAAAAAACCCTTAAGTATTGCAACATATACGGCTTAAATATCTTATACATATAATACATCTATATCTAATCAATCATATATTTATGTTCTTTATATGTATAATTCAAAATATTCTTGAAAGAAATATTTTTTAATGTAACAAGGGTTAAATGTTAAACTTCCCATTATGATAAAAAAAAAAAAAAAAATTGAATTAGCTTGTACAGCTGTATTAAAACAATTTTGAATAGATTAATTTTAAATTTAACAGATTGTGTTAGCTTATTACAGATACTTTTTGTACTTACTGATACAGCATAAATTTTTTTTAACATGATTCCTAAATTAGCCTCTTATATAAAAATGGGTAGATAAAACCCATTCGGAGTATGAAAGTTAATGGAAAAAAAGTGTTAGTTAATTTCAAATAAAATTTTCATTATATATGATGAATATAAATTGTCAAATTAAAAAGTTATACTGTGTAAATATAAAAACATTTATTACAGTATTATTCGGCCAAGGTCGAATAATGGACTTGATATTCGGCAGACAGGCCGAATGGGCCGAATATTCGTTGCATCTCTATTATCGACCTGTTTTGTTGAAAAGAATTTCTGCTTTACACCCTCCTTATGCAGGGGCAAGTGCAAGAAAACAATATTACATTGAATGTATTTGTAACAAAAACTGCTACTAAATACTTTTAAAATAGTAAATGTTTCTTTAAAATATTGTTTGATATAAAGTTATTTCACATATATACTTAATAGTAATATTTTATTGTTTTCGTCTCTTCCTTTAAATCAGTAATAAATGTAATGGCGAATAATAAATGTATAACCATATCTGTTAGAGCGGGCGGCGGCGACACGAATAACTATGTCATCGAGTTACGGGATGAAATCATGATGCAGGACAAGATTTTTAGGAGTAGATAAAGGAATGACTGGTCTGCCTTGACATTTCTTGGTACGATAGGCGCCAACTCGTGTACAAATGAAAACCCTATAAACATAGTATTTTACATTACATTGCCATATATACTACTTCGTATCGACTTTCAAGATGAATTAAGGATTTAGGAAAAGCTTATTAAGAGTGCGTGAGGAAAAGACTGATTCGGCATAACTTGGTACAAAGCGCGAAGAACGGGCCGCCAATTCGTTATTTTCACAGTGTTATTACATCATCGAGTTACGGCTTGAAATTTTGGCAAATGAAACATACCGATTATTACAATACGAATACTTCAGTCTGCCTCGTCATATCTTGGTAGGAGATGAGCAGAGCGGGGCGCCAATTGTTAATTTTGGCGGTATAATCACCTCATTGAGCTACGACTTTAAAATTTTGCACATTAAAAGAACATATCAGTACAATGAGAATATTTCAGTCTGCCTCGTCATATCTTGGTACGAGACGAGCAGAGCGGGGCGCCAATTTTTTATTTTTAGAGTATAATCATGTCATCGAGTTACGGGATGAAATCATGATGCAGGACAAGATTTTTAGGCGTACATTAAGGAATGACCGGTCTGCCTCGACATTTCTTGGTACGATAGGCGCAGCAGCGGACGCCAACTCGTCATTTTGGCGTCACTATCACGTCATGGAGTTACGGGATGAAACCGGTGCCAAATTAAAGGTGAAAAAAAGTCTTTTAAGAATATTTTGGTCTGCCTGCGCATATCCTGGTAGAAACCCCCGGCAGACTAAAATCTATAACAAAAAAATACGTCATGATGTACAAATGAAAACCCTATAAACATAGTATTTTACATTAAACATTAAACATTCCGATTAGTACGATACGAATATTTCAGTCTGCCTCGTCATATCTTGGTAGGAGATGATCAGAGCGGGGCGCCAGTTTTTAATTTTGGCGGTATAATCACATCATCGAGCTACGACTTTAAAATTTTGCACATTAAAGGAACATATCAGTACAATAAGAATATTTCAGTCTGCCTCGTCATATCTTGGTACGAGCAGAGCGGGGCGCCAATTTTTAATTTTTGCGGTATAATCACGTCATCGAGTTACGGGATGAAATCATGATGCAGGACAAGATTTTTAGGCGTACATTAAGGAACGACCAGTCTGCCTCGACATTTCTTGGTACGTAGGCGCAGCAGCGGGCACCAACTCATCATTTTGGCGTCACTATCACGTCATCGAGTTACGGGATGAAACCGGTGCCAAACTAAAGGTGAAAAAAAGCCTTTTAAGAATATTTTGGTCTGCCTGCGCATATCCTGGTAGAAACCCCCGCCAGACTAAAATCTATAACAAAAAAATACGATTATACTGCCAAAATTAACAATTGGCGCCCCGCTCAGATCATCTCCTACCAAGATATGACGAGGCAGACTGAAATATTCGTATCGTACTAATCGTAATGTTTAATGTAAAATACTGTGTTTATAGGGTTTTCATTTGTACTTTATGACGTATTTTTTTTGTTGTAGATTTTAGTCTGCCGGGGGTTTCTACCAGGATATGCGCAGGCAGACCAAAATATTCTTAAAAGACTTTTTTTCACCTTTAATTTGGCACCGGTTTCATCCCGTAACTCGATGACGTGATAGTGACGCCAAAATGACGAGTTGTCGCCTGCTGCTGCGCCTATCATACCAAGAAATGTCGAGGCAGACCGGTCATTCCTTAATGTATGCCTAAAAATCTTGTCCTGCATCAGGATTTCATCTGGTAACTCGACGTGATTATACTGCAAAAATTAAAAATTGGCGCCCCGCTCTTCTCGTCTCGTACCAAGATATGACGAGGCAGACTGAAATATTCTTATTGTACTGATATGTTCCTTTAATGTGCAAAATTTTAAAGTCGTAGCTCGATGAGGTGATTATACCGCCAAAATTAGCAATTGGCGCCCCACTCTGCTCATCTCCTACCAAGATATGACGAGGCAGACTGAAATATTCGTATTGTAATAATCGGTATGTTTCATTTGCCAAAATTTCAAGCTGTAACTCGATGACGTAATAACACTGTGAAAATAACGAATTGGCGCCCGTTCTTCGCGCTTTGTACCAAGTTATGCCGAATCAGTCTTTTCCTCACGTACTCTTAATAAGCTTTTCCTAAACCCTTAATTCAACTTGAAAGTCGATACGAAGTAGTATATATGGCAATGTAATGTAAAATACTATGTTTTTAGGGTTTTCATTTGTACACGAGTTGGCGCCCGCTGCTGTGCCTATCATACCAAGAAATGTCAAGGCAGATCAATCATTCCTTTATCTACTCCTAAAAATCTTGTCCTGCATCATGATTTCATCCCATAACTCGATGACGTAGTCATTCGTGTCGCCGCCGCCCAGTCTATGTGTATCATTGCAAACAAATAATTTTAAAAAAAAATTGTAAAAGAAAAAAGAATTTTTAGACACTGATAACAATATTATTAGGAAGGGTGTGGGCTGTGGTGGTTCAAGGAATGATAATGTATGATATCATAAGGAGGGGAGGAGTTCAAAATTGTTAAAAAGTCGATAATGTTATATATGTACAGCTCCTAAGCTTGGATCTGCTTAATTTATTTTACAGATAATACTGAAATTAATAAATTGCAATAATCACTGCAGTTTTCAAGCTATTATTTCACATATCCTTTTTATTTTAACCAAGCAATAAGAGACCTGAAAAGGTTAATATGGTGCAGAGTCCAGATTTAGAAAAAGACACAAATAAAGGCTTTCTTTCCATGGCTCGGTTGTAAATGTCACAAAGGACGGTATTTGAAATTGCCTTCCTTTTTGTTCCATTTTTTCAAACCCTCGGGGCATTCCTTTGCATTTTCTTGGGGGAGTTGGTCTCTTTGAACGACTTGTTGAAATTCTATCTGATAAAATGATAACTTGCTACATTGTGACACACAGTTATAATGTAGAAATATTATCGTTAAGATAGAACAGTGTTCACTAAGAAATTAATCCCCCCCCCCCCTCCTCCCTCCTAATTCTGCCCTACATTTTGCTGAACACATTGAAATGAAGAGATGTTTTGCTCATATTAGCTGTGATCCTGCTTTTGTTGCTTGTAAAAAGCATGAAAATCTTTATATAATTTAAATAGTGACCCATTCTTAACATGCAAATAGCAAATTGCTTGTTTTAATCGTGTTCTCGCTTTAACCATGCTTGCATTAAACAAGTACAACTGTGTATATATTTTTTAAAGTTTGTATTTTGCAAAATCACTATTCATACAATTACATCCTTAACTGAAACTGCCTGCAATAGAGTCCTGCCTTACATGGAAATTTTCATGATTTCAGTGAAAATAATAGTATGATAATTTATACTTGCTGAGACAGGATGTTTTCTGGTCCCTTTTGATTTTGTCGTAATGTTTCACTCACTTTTAAAAAGTAGGGTACTTATATTAACAATAAAAACAAAATCTTTGGTTTTAATGAAGTTTGAATTTCATTCACAGAAAACTTTTTTTTTATGACTCTTCAGTTTATGTTCCCTATATTAACTAAGCATAAATGATCTTTTTAGTTTTATTCATAGACAATTGAAGCTTAGGTTTTGTATGTAGAACATAAAATAATTAAAGAGTGGATATAAATTGAAATTAGTCTTTATCATATGATCTTATTACTTTTTTACATAAAATAACTAATTATTAAAGAACTCAGAGCTTTTTGAATTAGTTAACACATAATTGTTTAATTATGATCTCATATTAGCATCTTATTTATAAAAGTTACTTATTTAAATATAAATGTTTATCTATTTTTTAAACTTGATAAATATTATTAAAATTTTCCTTTCAGAAACAAATTAGATTTTGTAACTGTACGAGGTACACTGAAATTCATTTCTTGTACACCATATTTAGATGGAGCCCTTCGTAGTCAGTGGGAGATTTGTGCTTCAAAATTTCAAGGCACAATATATTTTAGTGCAATTGATACTGATGTTGACATTGAAGAAGAAACAAATAAAAGTGATAGACAAGCTTTGTTACAAGCATGGGGTTACAAATTTGAGCAGTATATAACTACTGGTATTTATAATATTCTATAAAACTTTCATCATTTCTATTCAACATTATTTGGGTAACAGGATTAATAATGTTTACCTTATATTTCTGTGTATAAGCCGGAGATTTTTTGGATTGTTTTGGCTCGAAGGGGGGGGGGGGGGGTCAGCTTATACACGGGTCTAAGAAAATTTCCAAATTTGACATTCTGAAATTAAAAGGATGGTAAATAAAAAAAGTATCTACAGATTTCTAGAAATACTTTAATAATCCACTCTTTTATAATGAAACAAGCCGCAAATCATCTTTTATTATCCAAGTCATTATCAGAATTTTGAAGCAACTCCTTAAAATTGCTTTCTCTCATTGGTACATCAGGATGAATGTCGTCAGTATCTAGTTCATCATCATCACCATCTTCTTCAAAAATGGCATCATCCTGAGTTCCATCCATCGCATTACTGGTGCAACATTTTTTGAAAGATCGGGCGATCATTTCTTGTGGTAATTCAAGCCAAGCTTCTTTCACTCATTCAGAGATAGCAACAATGTCGACTTTTTTTTTAATTACAGCCATTTGTCACAGCTGCATCCCCAGATGACATCCAATCAGTCCATTCCGAACAGAGACTGTCCATTTAGAAAAAAGTCCGAGTGTTGAAGAATAGAAGTAAGGCCACTATCTACCGAAGATCTCTAGGTGATATGAATAATTTCGGAGAGCGAATTATTTTCAATTAGCTATGGAGAAAAAGTGCTAAGTGATCATTCTCTGAATCTTTCATCACGTTTGTTTAACATCGGTTTATATTCGGGTTCCCGATTTTGGACGATTTTTTACTGAAAAATCGTATACTCGGCTTATACACGGAAATATACAGTAATTCACCTCAAATTTTTGTTGTTTGTTTCTTTGTGTTCAATTTAGTTATATTTTCTTTTAAAATATTCTTAAAATACATATTTTTGTCAGAATTATGCATGCTTATTTTATAGCAAATTAAAAGAAAAAAAAACTTCTGTTTTTGGCTGTAATGTGTGTATTTATGTATGTATGTATGTATATCCTCAATTTTCTTTAACAGCCACTAAGCATGAATCTAACTTTTACATTAAACTTTTAGCATACCAGTGAAGGAAGCTAAATACATTTATTGTATCATGTATAGTTTTTTTTTATTAGGATATGTCAAATATTTTAATATATGATTGTCTACTCTTTTTCAAACGCTAGAGATGAGCAATGGCTTTTACAAATGTGAAAGCTAGAAATAAATGATGCAATACCCGAAATAAAATATGATTGATTGAAAGAATTTTGGATGAAATCTTGAGTGATGAACAACTAGAGTGTTTTAAAAATAGAAAAGGGAGACATACAAGGAATAAATTTGATTGGTTCAGAGGATTTTATACCAAAAACTCAGTGAGCCTGCCATTATTTGCCAAGCTAATGTTTGTTGACTTGTCTCAATTTTTAATAGAACTTGTTCAACCAAGTGTTTTATTATCAAGTTCTGGAATGTGGGTTGTAACAGTTTGGACAAAAACTTTCAATCTGAGCATGTACCATCACTCTTTTATTTATAAAGGCACTCAAATGGCAACAGCGTTGATTATATTGAATGTGGTTATCACAAAAAATACTTTGTTGTGCCAAACCACTCTCACTAAAACATAGCACTTGGCACTCTCTATGTTAGTAAAAATATAGGCAATGTTAAAACTTAAGCCACATTGTGAATTTTTGTGGTTATTGTAAAGTATAGGTAAAGAAGTCCCTGGGGTGCCTACGATGAGTTTTTTGCACAATTACAAGCAACTTGTTTATTAAGAAACATTCACTTGTGAATCACTTTGATTTTTCTTGTTTCAAATTTGTTTGTTAACTGCATTGTGGTGTTGTCATTAATAATATTTATTTTGCTCATAAAACATTTAAGGTGGAAATTCTTTTTTTATATATATATATATAAAATAGTGACTTTTTTGTTATATTTAAGTTTTCGTTGTTATATGTGATAACTTATAAATGTCATTTTAAAAACATTTCTTGTTTATAGCAATAAAAAGTAATACCAGTAATAAGTTCAACTGTTGATTAACTACTCAGGATAGTGCTATATCAATGTTTTATTTTACATGGATTCAGGATTTTCATTGGCTTTTGACCTTAGCAATTTGGGTAATCATTAAAAAAAAAAAAAGCTCTAGCCAAATGAAAATAACATTCGCAATAGATTCATCATGAAACACGGATAATAAAAAGGATTTTCATTGGCTTTTGACCTTAGCAATTTGGGTAATCATAAAAAAAAAAAAAAAAGCTCTAGCCAAATGAAAACATTGGCAATAGATTCATCATGAAACATGGATAATAGAATTATTAAACTTCCTAACATATCCTATTTTTTAGTGTGCCTTCCAATTTTTGTAGGTGGTTCATTCCATGTCAAATCAACACAAAAAAAATGACATTTTCTACCTAACCTCCTCAGAATTTTATGATATTAAGCTCAACTGTTAGGTTCATAGAGAAATGAATAAATACCCAGTGATTAACTTCTATCTCGTTTGGTTTATCAGATAATTAGCTTTAAAGATAGACAAAAAACATAAATTTTTGCATTTCATGCAATACAAATTTAGTCATAATTTGTTCCCTAATTGTCATAAGGACTTACTTTTTGTGTTTTTGGAAAGTGAATTGGGTTTTCATATGATATGTCACATGCACATATGTTTTGAATTTTTATTTCAAGGTCAAACCCTTTGACCTTTCATATCTCAAAATCAGACATTTTAATTTTTTTGAAAAAATTTTATATTACTCTTATACTTGTTTACTATACTATCTGAGCATATCATTTTGGGACAGCCATGGGATCCTGAGTTATAAATTAAAATGTAAAGTGCTGTTTTAATCTTCCATACAAAAGTCGCAAATTTAGGTGACTAACCTAAAAATTGTATAGAATAACTTATATGTACAAGTAAGTACTAATGATAAAAATCTTTTTTTTATTGTAAAGTTCACAAAATAAATTTTTTTTCTTTCATTGTGGCGGGGGAGGTTGAGGAAGGTTTAAGCTATGGAGAAAGTAAGTCTACGTATCTTAGCAAACAAATTTCTAAGTCATTCCACATTAAATCAACACAGACAACCTAACTTCTTTGTTTGAATGAAATTTCAGGTATGCTTAACAGTATCATGATTTAATTAAAAATTCAAAAACTAGATGTCTGGGATTACAGGATACAAACTTACAATGAAGTTCTCCATTAGTGCGCACTCAGAAAAATCTGAAAAAAATTACAGAATATTCTTCTCATGAGGATATATATGTTTGAATTTTTTTTTTTTTTTTTTTTTTTTTTCGAAGGAACCTCGAAATAACGTCCATTAAAAAATAATGAAAATTTCGCTTATTTTGCATTTTATCACCTGTTGGCGATGGAAAAAAAAAAAGAAAAAAAATATGTTTTTATGTCAAATACTCTTTAAGGAAAAATGTTTTCATGCTGAATTTGTTTAAATAAGTTTAGCTTAAATAAATACTATGTTTTCAATATAAGAGGACAAATATATTTTTTGCGTTATGTATGAACTATTTTTTTCCCCTTGAAATACAGCAAACATGACAGCCTGAGCCTCATCTTAACCCCCAATCCCAAAGGAAAAAAAAAAAATGTTTGTAGAATTTAAAATAAAAAAGATTGGCAGTAATTAATATACAGTAGACTCCCTAAAATTTGCAAATGCCTAAAATCCACACATCATCACAGATGTAAACAAACTTTCAGTTCAGATGTAAGGGCAAAATTACAGGATTTTTTAGTTTTATATAATTTTGTATGTATTTTAATATGTAATTTTTGACAATATGACTGAACTTCCATGAAGGAAGTATAAATTTATTTCTGAAAAAAATCAAGATATTGCTGATATCACTAGTAATCACAATCTTTTTACCAAATATATATATGTGTTAATCAAGCTTTTTTGGTTATTAAGACTGGCTAAACCTGAAATAAAACTTCCTTACTTTACATTTAAAAGGAAAGTTTCATTGAATAATTCAAGAAAAATGCATCTTATCTTTATTATGCATATTTAATTATACATTATTAATTATTTACTTGTCTTCTTTTAATAATTTAAACATTTTTAAAATTATCTTATTTTTTATTATTTTAGTTTATTGCTTTACTTAATTGTTATATTTAACTATATTGCAAGCATTAATTATAATTTTGATTGCATTATTCCATTCAAATTACTGTTTAAAAAATGTAAACAAAGCAATGACCAGAAATCCGCAAAATTCTAAAATCTGCATAACCTCTGATCCTAAGCTGTGTGGATTTGAGGGAATATACTGTATATATATATATGTAAATATATAGTATGTATGTAAGTTACTTAAATTTGCGACTTTTGTATTGAAATTAAAACAGCAGTTTGAATTTAATTTATAACTCAGGATCCCATGACTGTCCCAAAATGATATGCTCAGATATTATCGTAAACAAGTGTCAGAATAACATCAAAATTAAAAAAAAAAAAAAAAAAAAAAAAAATTAAATGTCTGATTTTGAAATATGGAAGGTCAAAGGTCAAAATGTTTGACCTTGAAATTAAAAATTCAAAAAGTATGTTCATGTGATATATCTTATGAAAGCCCAATTCAAACACTTTCCAAAAACACAAAAAGTAAGTCCTTCTGACAGTTAGGGAACAAATTATGGCTAAATTTGTATTGCATGAAATGCAAAAATTTACATTTTTTGTCCATCTTTAAAACTAATTATCCTAGAAACCAAACGAGATAGAGGAGAATGCATGCCATTGGGTATTTATTCATTTCTCTATGAACCTAACAGATGAGCTTAATATCATAAAATTCTAAGGAGGTCAGGTTTTTAACCATATTGATTCGACATGGAATGACCCAGGTTGTTTTTAGAGCAGTTATTCATCTAAATATAATTATTGGTTATAGAAATGAACTAAAGAACTTTAGACCACACAAGTGAAAATTGGCTGTATGGCATATACACAATTTAAAAAAAAAAAAAAAATTTCCCTTCCAGTATTTGTAAAAGCACATGGAAAGGATTATAGTTTGGAAAAAATAGTATTAATCCTTTGAAATAGAATACAAAAATAGTACGCTGTGGCAACCCTGAGCATTTAATAGTTTTTTTTTTTAATATTATTATTAATTATTAATTTCTAAAACATATTTGTTTTTCTAATTATTACAGTATAGTACCAACATGTATGTTACCCATATTTTTTAAATCGTAATAAATTATTTTCAAATAATTTTGATTCATTACGTTTTGATCCATTAAATATGGTTTTTAGTTGCCATGTCATCATTGTGTAAAGCATTTTTTTTTTTTTTTTTTTTGCCACTACTTTTCCGTTATAGAAACTCCATTGTCATCAAATGTAATAGTTGCCATGAAAGGAAACACTTGAAAAAATTTATATATATTTATTATAATAGTGCTATATCAATGTTTTATTTTACATGGCAACAGGATTTTCATTGGCTTTTGACCTTAGCTATTTGGGTAATCATAAAAAAAAAAGCCCTAACCAAATGAAAATAACATTCGCAATAGATTCATCATGAAACACTGATAATAGAATTGTTAAACTTCCTAACATATCCTATTTTTTAGTGTGCCTTCCAATTTTTTGTAGGTTGTTTTTAGAGCAGTTATTCATCTAAATATAATTATTGGTTATAGAACATTATTAGAACATTATAGTATTAAAGAACTTTAGACCACACAAGTGAAAATTGGTTGTATGGCATATACCAGGGATGGTGAACCTTTGGTATGCATGTCACTTTTGGAACACGAAAGAATAATTTTTGTCACAGCAGTAATTGAGATTCTAAATCAAGACACAATGAAATTTTACAAAATACTTGAATTTGCATGAGCTGATCTTGTCTAAATTCGATTTATTAGAAATTGAAGAACTTTAATGGCTTCTAATTAAATTCCTATCTAGTTCAATATGGGCTCCAAACATTAACAAACAATTCAACAATTTTTCAGTCTGTCTATTCATGCGAGTCATTATATTTGCAAATAAAAACTATAAAACATATAAAAAACAAATAGAAAGTGCTTGTCAGATAACTTCATTTTATATTTTGTTAAAATTAACTAAGTATGAACCTGATATTAATTTTTCATCTAAGTGAAACAGAAATCGCATTTAGTGGTGACTATTTTTATATTCTAGTCGTTCCACAATTTAAATATATATATATATATTTTTTTTCTTCCAGTTTTTGTAAAAGCTCATGGAAAGGATTATAGTTTGAAAAAAATACTATTAATCCTTTGAAATAGAATACAAAAATAGCACCCTGTAGCAACATTTAATAGTTTTTTTTATTATTATTATTAATTTCTAAAACATATTTGTTTTTCTAATTATTACAGTATAGTACCAACATGTATGTTACCCATATTTTTAAAATCATAATAAATTATTTTCAAGTAATTTTGATTCATTATTTTTTGATCTATTAAGTATGGTTTTTAGTTGGCATGTCATCATTGTGTAAAGCATTTTTTTTTTTTTTTTTTTGGCCAGTATTTTTTTTTTATAGAAACTCCATTGTCGTCAAATGTAATAGTTGCCATGAAAGGAAACATTTGAAAAAATAATAATAGCATTGATACGATAGTGATCATTAAACAAATATAGCATTTGAAAATAACAGACTATTAAGAACTATTTTATTAAATAAATGCAAATATATACTTAAAGTAAAATAAAAATATTATACAATAAAGTAATAAAATTAAACTAATATTAAACTGCAGACATGAGATTGTAAGTGTCTCTTAGCATTGAAGTAAACGTGCTGAACTCATCCATAATTTTATTTCACGGTTTTCTGAACAAAATCTTTTGTTATGTATAATTCCAAAGTTTGGCTTCCTCATCATCAAGTAACTGCCAAATGGAAAAATCCATCTCAGAGCAGTAGTAAATGTAAGTTATAACTTAATAAATATTTTTTATTTGAAAAATGACAAAATTTTTTGTGGGGTTATCAGGGTTGGCAAGGTTTTTCCCACCCCCGGTAAATACCATGGTAAAAACCGGTATTTACCATCCTGGGAAATACTATGTTTTTCCCACATGGGAAAAACTGATTATTAAAAACATAAATATAAATTCAAAACAATCTTTAAAAATGTCAAAAATGAGTTCTAAGTAAATAGCTTGAAAGGTTTAAAAAAAAAAAAAAAAGTAAGATCTGCAAAAATAGACAATGGAGTGCATTTATTTAAATATTTATACACCACACATATTCCCAAATGTTTACCAATCATATTCTTCGTTTGCCCCTTCCACATTGGATTTTAGCATCATATAACAAAATACTAATTTAGAGGCTTTTTGTAAACAGAATTTATTTCTAATCTTGTTTTGGATGAAAGAAAAATTGGAAAAAATACACTCCAGCGATTATGATGATGCAGGACATCCCTGAAGATGTTCCATTAATTGGAGAAATTCTGCATCTATTCCAGTTTTACTTAAATTCTTCCACCACAGCGCAGGTGAAATAGTGTTTGTAATGTCTTTGGAAAAGGTGCATCTTCTGACTTGAATTGTATTGGATTTGGCACATACTTTGGATTTAAAGTCTGTAAATATTAGGGATTGACCGAAGCAGGAATTTTGCCGAATACCGAAGCTTCGGTCAAAGTGTACACCGAATATTTGGTATTCGGCAACCGAATACTTAAAAAGTTTTAATAAACAATTTTGCATATAGTATTACCTTTTTTAATAAACTTTAATTAAATTTAAATTCTTAATAATTTAATTCAGTTACATTTTTATTCTTAAACCCAATTAGACAAAAAAAAAAAAAAAAAAAAAAAAAAATGACGTCTTTCTACTCACAAATTCATTAATTTAACTATACAGGCTATTATTAAGGATAAAGATTGTCAGAAAACAAAAGTTCATTCAAATAAAAAGAAACAATGTTGTCATTAAGCTGATTTACTGATTGTCTAAGTCTAATTATAAACATATTGAATAGAAATGTTCTCAAATACAAAAGGTATATCAATTTGTACATTTAACTATTTTCTGTCAAATTATTGATATTTAGATAATGATTTAACTTTGTGGTGATGAAGATAAAATATTTGAGCAATTTTAACTTAATGGATATAAAAGCTATAGGATAGGCATAGGGGCATACTTATTTGATGCACATATTAAAAAAATACACATTAAATTAATTTAAATTAAAAAAAAACTAATGTAGAAAGAATTAAAATTAAAAGATAAGGGAAAGATGCCATATCCTCCTTACTTTTCTTCTCTCTATTGTATACAGTTGTTTTGATTTTACCTCTATCTAGACTATTTTAGGAAGGAAAAAGTCTTTCTTTATTAAAATTGGCCTTTGACTTGTTTTTTGTAGTGCAGCTGAACTCTGAACTCATGCACATAATATTGAAACTCACCATTTAGCGTATTCTACTTCTAAATAAAAGAGACTTCTTGTACTTTTAAGAAAATACCTATCTGCAGTTATTCGGCCGAATACTTTTAAGTATTCGGCCGAAGCCGAATATTCGGTTTACATGCCGAATCACCGAATACCGAATCGACTATTCGGTCAATCCCTAGTAAATATTCACGAGCAGATTCCTCCTGATCCTCTGATAACTTTTCACCTTTATATTTCAGATTCATCGGGTGTGCCAATAAATGGACAGGGGTCATTGCTTTATCAAAGTTAGATTTCACTTTGCTGAAATGTGGATTGAGTTCTTTATTTTGAAGAAGCTCTAGGTGAATTTTACAAGCATCAGCAACATTGGCATTATTATCGAGTTGCAACTTCGTAAGGGCTTTTGGAACTGGTTCCATTTGGTTGTACATATTTTTTCCTTCTTTATACAGAGATTATTTACTAAGCATTTAATGTTTTTATCAATTTCATCTCCGTGATTATCGACAATTTGAAGATAAAAAGTCCTGTTAGTAGTAAAAGTTTTTAAACAAGCTATTTGTGAGTTTCACCTGGAATTTGTGGTTTAACTGAATTGGCATACTCTTTCAATAAACTCCCAGGGTTATGGTGATTTCTAAAAAAATTCTGAATTTTGGCAACATTAGCCACAAGAGAATCAGTAGTCACTTTCTTGCCAAGAATATTTAAATAATGCGATGCAGATCCATATGTAACTGGTATAATATCTTCCGTTTCAAAATTTTGCCTCATTGTAAGCATTTTCTGTTCATTATCCGAACCGAAACTTTTTACAGTGCATCCATGTGTAGCTGTTGCTGCAAGATTTGTACAATACTCTCTTGTTTTCTTATTTTTCCTGAAATCTATTGCAGAAAGAAGCATACTTTTTCCATTACAAAATATGGAATTGGCTATAAAAGGGTCATTATGGACATTACTCCATCCAACTTGCATGAGAGTAACAGTTCTCCCAGCTATTTTCTCTACAGCAGATTCTTGAATTTCTGCTTTATGCAATAATTCTTATTTATTTATATTCCTTTTCTGCAAAATAATTTTAAACCTAAGGAAAATTTGTAATAACTATGTATTTCTATCTTTAATTTTACACATCAGATTCAGAAAGTCAGAATATTTTTTACATATTGTCATTTGGAAGTTTTTCCCAGTATTTACCAGTTTTTCCCGGTATTTACCAGTTTTTCCCAGTGGGATGGGAAAAACAAGTTTTGGATGGGAAAAAGCCAACCCTGGGGGTTATACTTAAATAATAATAAAAAAATTATTCTCGTTCAATAAATACCAAATCACAATATTTGCCACAGTTTGTAATAAAAATTCTTTTCTCTTTCAGGGTTGAAATAAATGGCACATTAGCATATATTTTGGCATGGTGTTGCTATAACAGAAAAATACAAATTTGGCTTGTGAATGAAAAAATATTCCCTACCCCTGTCATATACAATAGTAATATAAGAAAAGTATTTTTGAAAAGCACTATAAAAAATAAGGAAAAGCACAATACATTTCAAAGAACTTAGTCTTTCTTCATAAGGTGTAAAAAGACATGCTATCTGTTTGAAACATATTAGGCTTTTTTCTTATTTTTTATGATAGTTTGGAGACTTTTTTATAATTTTTGCTTTAGACAATAATTGTTTAAATGTAATAAATCCCCCTTTCAATATTTCATGGTAATCAGATTTGTTGCATTCATAATCATGTACTTCAGTTAGATATAATCATTTGTAAAACTCATGCAATTACATTTTAATTATAATAAAAAGTTTTCCTGCAGATTATAATCATAATTGATGTCAAGCAGCTTTGAAGAATTATTCATTTCTTTTTTTTTTAAAGAAAATGGAATTTCCCTAAAAATACCTCTGAATAAAAAAAATATATATATATTGTCATTCTAACCTTTGATTTTTAATTAATACCCATTTGTATAATAAAATATTGGTTTAAAAGTTTTAAAAAAATTAACACATCTTCCATAATATTCGTACCACAATACATTATAAATAAACTTTGACTGACAAGGGAACCACTTTTGGTGTTGCTCGCACCTACCATTGAGACCTGGTGCATTTTAAAGCCTATATTATGAAGTTTGAGAATCGATAAAATTTTTCTGTTAAAATAATATTTCTTGATTATACAGCAGCATGACTTTCTGAATTTGCAATTTTCGAGACCACTTAACGGACTATTAACATTGAATTTTTTAAAAGAAAAGCATTTAAAAATAAAAATTAGTTAATCTATTTATATAAAATCCAAGTCTCTGTGTGTCCCTCACAATTCCGGTAGGACTGCCTCATTGAAATGAGTAATTGTTGAAAAATACTAATGTAGGGTTACCACAGTGGTGCCAAATGTTAGCCAACTTGGTGATAGCTGGCTAATTTGGCAAAATTGCCATTTAAAACCATTAATCTTTCATAAAGGAGGTCACCGAAATTTAATTTAAACTCCGCTCTTTTAAGATATTTTTTCAAAATCTATGAGTGAGAATTTAAAGTACATCTTTACATCTTCCTCCCGATGCTAATAATAAATTAACCGCCAAAAGACGACACTGTACTGTGTGAGCTCCTAACTGCGCGATTTTAATGTGCTTTAGGTATTTTTCCAGTATAGGTGCCTTGGCGAAAAAGGAAATTTGGCAACATATTTTCCGGGAACCTATCCACTGTTTCATTTTATATACACACGCATTTTTTTCGATATTTATACGATTTATTTAACATAAAAAAACCGTTTCTCTAATTTTATACAGAAACAGATGTAATTTGTATATAAAAACATCAATAATATACATATAAAATAAACATATAAGACACAAAAAAACGCTCATCAAGTTTGTTTTCATAGCTGTTTATATGATTTGACAACAAATCTCGATATTTTTCCATTATACGGACACCATGCCAAAATGTATGCTAATGCACCAATTATTTCAAAATGCTAAAAGATATTTGTAATTTTATGCCAGCAGTTTAATATGAGTTTTATTTTATTGCTTTATTTTATAAAAGTTATTTGTTCACTTATTTTAAGTATATATTTGTGATTTAATGAAATAGTTCGTAAAAGTCTGGAATTTTCAAATGTTATATTTTTTAAATGCTCACTTTAGTATCGACAATGTTATTTTTTTTATTTTTCAAATGCTTCAATTCACATGATTTTCATTTTGCGCCAACTATTATGCTTGGCAACAATGGTATCCGTATAACGGAAAAGTACCCAAATCTCACTTTCTGATGCCCAAATTGCACCAAGTTTTTTTTTTTTTTAAAAACGCCAAAGCCCCTACAGTGGAAAGTACCAAACTGTCTATTATTTTGCGCTATCTGTGTTATAGTTTGTACTATATGCAATGGAGGTGGAGCGAAGAGTTTAAACATTAAATATTAAAGTTTCGGCACAGATGTCATATACGCCCCATATTGGTGCAATTTTTTTCTAACGCCAATGTCATATACACAACGGGTACTTAAATGGCGCCAAAGTGTCGTTATTTTACTTGATATGGTACCCCGGATGTTGTTGTTTATGCTGTTAATGTTTTCGCCATATTGGCGTCGGAAAAAAATCGCGCCAATATGACAACTGTGCCAAAGTTTCTATAAAGCAGTATAAGACTAAAAAATTAAGAATAAAATAAATGCAAAATAAGACTAAAAAATTAAGAATAAAATAAATGCAAAATAAGACTAAAGAAAAAAGAAAAATCATGTGTTAAATATAGAATATGAAACACTTTCCAACACATCCTGAATGCTTTAGGAAAACTTCGTTATTTGGGGAAAGGTACTTCTTAGTTATCCCGTCGACCAATTTCGCCAAATTATATAAATCGCCAAACCACTCACCAAATTATACACATTGACATAATTTTTATTTTAAATAACGAAAGAACGAATAAATTAGTAAAACATTAATAAAAATACAAATAAAACATCGAATTAATAGTTTTATTGGCCATTAATCTTACAATTAATTAATTAATTTCAACCATTATTGGCATTTAATCTTACAATTTGGCGACAGTAATTTGGTCGACGGGATAACTAAGAAGTACCTGGGGAAATACGATAACTAAGTAAACATTTTAGAAGACGCATAAAAAATTTTAAAAATAAATTTCAGCAGTTACCGTCCATAGCCAATAGTATCGTTATTACATGCCACTATTTAGCTAAAATTTAATTTAAACTACTCTTAAAACTACTGAAATCACATTTCCAGATATTATCATACATAGACGGTTATGTAGTGAAACATAAAAGCACATATCGTAATTAAAAATGCATTTCTAGCAATCATTGCTTATGTACAATACTTCGGAGAAAAGTTTCTTGGCGAGAAAGAAGTTTGTCAACGTATTTTCTGACAACCTATTTACTGCTTCATACTCACAAGCAATTTTTTCCAAATGTATGCAATTTATTTAATATAAAAAAAGCTATTTACCCATTTTTATAAAGAAACAGAAGTAATTTTTGCACAGATGTCATATACGCATCGGGGTTGGCGTAGTTTTTCTCCGACGCCAATTTGGCAAGAAATCTTGCTTTCGAATACCAGTTACTTATATATTTTTTAATTATTTGCTATCATTTTGAAAAGAAATAAATGTTTGAATAATAACTACAGAACAAAACAGTTTACATAATTAAAAACAGAAAATAAAAGTAAATAAACAATTTATTAATAAATAAAAAACAATAGCCGGGTTACCATAGCAGGCAAAATAACACCATTTTGGCGCCGGTTAGGTATCCCGGTTCATATCTGAAATCTGTGCACTAATTTGTACATAAAAAAATATTATATATATTTAGAAACGATTTTTTTATGTATATAAGTGCATATATAAACAAAAATAAAAGTTCATTAGATTTGTTTTCATAGCTGTTTATATATTTTGGCAACATATCTCACTTTCTGATGCCCGAATTGCGCCAAGCTTTTTTTAAAAATGCGCTATAATGGAAACATACCTAAATAAATAATTATCAGAAATAAGCAATTATACAAACTAAAACTTTTTATTTTGAGATCAAAGCATTGTTTTTAATTTCGATTAAAAATACATATATCCTTGGATAACTTCAGTTGAAATTAGGTTCACAGCTTAATATCTCATTCCATAAACATAAACAAACACAAGTGATTCATTCATCGCAAACCATAAAAAATATTAAATCATTGAGGTAATCATTCACAAAGTAAGTTCTCCAACAATCAATGGACACTATTTTAATGACGTCATAGTAGGTAAAATGGTGGCGGTATCGTTTGTTTATGGTTTGAAATCACAAAGATTTAATTTTGCAATGTCTCTTAGTTACATTATTTTATTGTCATATTTATGAGCTCAGAACAAAAGCATATTTTTTCATTATTTAGTTATTAAAGACGTAAAAAAATTATAAATGCATGATTTGAAAAATTTAAATAACTTTCTTTCTTAATAGTATAAATAACATCAGGAAGTAACAGCAGGTTTAAGTTAAATAAGTTTAACTGTTTAATTCTGTTGTAATATTCAAAATAACTGTATTTATTAGATTTCAGTAAACAACATCAGGGACCGATTAAACTTTGAAGTTAGAGGAATTACAATGTCATTTCAGGACCTTTCTTTTGGAGAAGCTTTTCTAAATTCCACATATACATGGAAACTCTTCAATGTTAGAAATATTATTCCTAGGACTGACATAACAGGAGAACAGCCTGCAATTTTACACAAGTTTTTGAAAACTATTTTATATCAGAAATTTTACTAAAAACTGGTTACTTTTTTGTTATAGCGGCCCACACTATTGGGATTATGACAAGTTGCAGCCAATTTCGCCAACGTTGTAACCAAGATCATAAAGCACACACATATAATACCATTTCATGAAATCGTATACGATAATTTAATAGTTTTTATCTTACTTCAAGCGTGTAATTTATTTATTTTTAAGGCTTAACAATCTAAATTGTCCAATATATGAATTTAATAAAATGTAAACAAAGATTGAATAGACATGACCGCAAAAAGCCTCTAATCTGCATAACACTTGGAACCAAACTGTGCAGATTAGTGGTCTTCTACTGTACACAGTTTTTCATAAATGTGTTTCGTTCTTAAAATGTGTTATTTTCATCTATCACTGCGGAACAAGCGAGAAAACTCATATTCTTGCACATGAATTGTATATATCTTTATATCTAAATTTCCGTCATTTTTGACGGGGTACCTTTCTAGTAATAAGTATAAAATATTGAAAAAAATTTTTAAATTCCTTCAAAAACCCACGAATTTGATTTTGAAAAATTGCAATTTTACATTCATATTTTTGGCGGGGAAACAGTTGGCATTTATTTTCAAAAGTAGAGCTTTCCGGCAACCCTAGCCAGATGTCATAGCTGAATTTGTAATAGCTAGAAATTGCAATGTCCAACCTATTTTCCACAGTAATTTTTCTAAATTGTGTAAAAATATTAATTTACTTTATGATTACTTTTACCGAAGGACCATTTAATACAGCAACCTTTCATTTTAAATATTCGAAACTTTATTTCATTCGATTTCAAAAGAAAATAGTTTGCTTATTTTGTATTTCACTAAAAAATAGTTTTCAATGATCTTCAAAGCTTTTATAGAATTATATTTATTACTTATATATTTATCATCTGCATAGAAAAAAAAATAAAAACCTAATATTTTTTATGCTATTCTAGTAATAATTCTAGTATATAATTCTTGTAATATGTTCTGTACATCTTCTCTTTGGATAAAGCGGGCGGAAAAATTGTATCGCCATATTTGGCGACTTAACTCACTTTTGGCGTGAAATAAACAAATAAATATGTAATAATAAAAAATTGAAAGTATAAAGAAGTATATAAAATATTATTTTAACAGAGAAATTTTTTCGGTTGTCTAACTTTTATGTATAGGGCTACAAAACGCATCAGGTCTCGATGCTAGGTGCGAGCAACACCAAAAGTGGTTCCCTTGTGAGTATGGATATTTGCAGAAAAAGTATGTCCATAAATAAAACCTTTATTTGACATAAAAATTGTTTTTTTTATTTTTAAATATCAGATTTGAAATATTTAAAGATAAACCTGTCGATTTAATGAAGATTTAAACATAAATATATTTCTGCAATCTCAATGCAAATGAGAAAATTTCAAATTAAAAATTCATTAGTTAATTTATTTTTTAAATATTAGATAAATGTGCAATTTAATTAAATTAAATGCATCCAGAGTCGATGAGTAACAAATTTTGTGAAAATTTAAACACAAAATATTTTGTAGTTTTAGTTGGAGAAACTTCACATCAAAAGGTTTATGGAATCTCTTAATACCTACTGTCAAAAATGTCGTAGAAAAATCAAAGAAAAATATAAGTATATTTGTTTATTTTCTACTTAAACAATTTAAAAGTCAGAAAAAAATTAAACATGTATTATAGTATATATTTATACACTAGTTAACCCATCCCTTCTGGCATTGCCCGGGCCTGTAGTAATAACCTTAAATATACGTAAAATCAGTGTTGAATGATTTTGTATTTACTAAAATCCTTCCAAATGAATATAATTTTGGGTGCCCTACTGTATTTGATAGCATATGCATTTAGATTTGTACAATTTTATATTTTTAAAAGAAAATTTATCCAAATGAACTTAGAGTTGATTATTTTCCCCTTAAATCTAATAATTTCTGAACGAACTTTATACTCGATCATTAGCTAAAATTTTAGTATATTGTATTAAAATTTCAGATCAATTGTATAAAAATAGGTTTATTTCTTTTTTCAAAATGTGCATAATGTTAACCCAACAGGCAATAGAAACAAAGCTGTTAACGTAAGTGTGAACTGACTTCGAGAAAGGAATTTCCTTCAGAGGGTTAATATTAATATTTTTTTAACTAAATATGTTATTTGTAAGTAAAGGTATGCTTATTAAGTATGTATGTTTTGTTTTTCCTATTTTGGTTTCTGAAGTAGGTGCAAAATGTTAAAGTATGCAGAAAATATGCAAGTTGCAAGAGTGACTTTCAGAAAAGATTTTTTTTTTTAAGTGTTAATATTTTTATAAATAAATACCACCATTTAGAAAAAAATAAGCAGAAACATTGTCTGGTATTTACTCATTTATTTATTTACTTGGTATTTCCATTTCTAGAGTGAATGCAGATTTTTAAACATTGCAGAAAATAGCAAAAAGCAAAAGCCCTGAAACATTGTTAATTTTTTTTTTTTTTTTGAAAGTATTAATATTCATACTCTTTAAAACATATTGCATCATTGTAGAAAAGAAGGTACCTAGAGTAAGTCTCCCCCCCCCCCCCCCCCCCCCCGTATTTCCTATGCAAGTTGGAAAGATGAGGGGGACAAAAATGACGTTTTGAAAGTAATTTTTTTTCAAAGGGTTAACATTCATATTTTTTTTAACAGATTACACCATTAGAATGGTTAAAGTACCCTCTAATAACGTGTATTTTTTATTTTTCTGTATTTCAAATAGTGAAGTAGATAAGGGCTTCAAAAGATGCAAAATAAAGAACAGTTTTTGACCTTCAGATCTTCTCTGCTAGTGATCTCTAGAACAACAGTCACACACCATTTTACAAAAAAGAGTGTTCATTGTGGTTTCTAATTAATATCTGAATTTAAAAAAAAAAATAAATTAATTAATATAAATATATGAAAAATCTTAACTTCAGGTTCAATTTGGGTCTGCCTTGGACTATCCTCATCCAAATTTTATGACCTTTTTGTGTGGTAGATTTTCCTAGATATCACGCACAGATAGATACCTAAACATCTTTCTTTTATTAGTATAGATAACGGCATTTTAGCCATTCCCTTAAAAAAAGCTTTTAGTAAGTCCTTTGAATAATTGTAAGCATATCTGTTTTTATGAAGGTTAATAAAGAATTTCATACACTTTAAAGAATTTAAAAATAAAGAAAAAAAAAAATCTAAAACAAAATTAGTTTTTAAGAATTTAATGCATCGCAATCAGCTGTCTTGAAAGTAAAAACTTCTAATAGCCAATAAGATATTTTACTCTCTGTTTAGTGAATGGCAAACAGCATTCTTGAGTGTTGGCAACAATAAGTAATTCCTTAAATCTTTAGTAATTTGTTTATTTTTACCAGTTTGTTTATCCCACTTATAATTTGATTACAAATATTTTAAATTAATTTTTGCTGTTGGCTAACTGACTATGCTCAAAATTTTAATTTTGATTTTAGATAGTGTTGATGGAAAATGTAATATTGATTCAAAGTTTTTCCAATTAGAAGAATTTTGTGTTGTATTAAAGAACACCATAGAAAATTATTCTTTAGTCTACTCAGCTGAAATTGATGCTGCAGTACCTCATAGATATCCAGGACCAGGATCTGGAAACACTGCCTGCTACACAGAAATTAAAACTTCAAGGGAAATTACCTGTGAAAGTCAAAAGTATTACTTTTATAGGTAATATTTATTATTGTTATTGTTTTATGTACTGTAAACTGTAGGTATAATATTGTTTATTTTTTTAAGGAACTTCATTTACTGCTTAGACTAATAGCAAAAAGTTCAAGACGAGAGTTACAGCTTTTCTTTTCTCTTTTGCAGAATCTTTTTCCATCAAACCTTTATTTCGCTTTATATTGTATTTCGCTCTGTATTACTTAGTACAAAAACTTAATAATATTATTAATAAAAATGAATAAAATGCATAAAGATGTTACAGGTAAGTGATTGTTTGATTAATTAACGCTTCAACTGTAAAATATTTTACCTGCAGATTATTTTCTGCCTCTGAAATATCTGTTGCAGACACTTGGAGAATTTTCTGCTACTGGACTGCTTGGAATAAAATTTATTTTGAAAAATGTATTAGCAAAATTAACAAATAGTTATTTTATTATTATTGTTTACAAAGTGTTTTTTAACATCTTTTAATATGATAATGTGTTCCTGAAAAAAATCTCACTTCTTGAATATAACAATTGTTTTTATACTCTCAAAAATATGTCCTTGTACTGTACTTATTTCCAAACTATAATTACTCATGTCAGTAGTTAAATAAATAAATAAGGTGAGGGGATCGGGGACCGATTTTCAAATTTGAAGGTTTTTGGGCACAGATGTTTACGGGAGGCCTCCTTACATTGATACTTATAGGGGGTGTTAGTGGAAAAAAATAATACTATTAAGTACTTACTAAGATAACCACTATTAACCTTGATAATTGCTTTAAACTATCCATTAAAAAATTAAATTTCATAATCGTACTTTTAAATAATTATTTCATGATTAAGTAATTTAAATGAATAGATATTTTATAATAAATTTTGTGATGCTGATTATTTTTTTCTATGCAATTCCATATATCTGGAATGATAAAGTATGTGACAACTAATAATATTTTTTTCTGCGGTACCAAACAATATTTATTTAAAATACTAAGGCTCTCTGCCACCTATGAGCTATCCTCATCAACTCCTGAGTAATCTGATAAGAACTGGGTTTAAATAAGAATTAAAAATACAATATGTTTTAAAGGTGATAAAGATAACAGAAAATGCTTCACTATAATAAAGTAATTAAAAATGCATGTTTCAGACAAAATATACAATTTTATAAAATTACGATACGAACACCATAAAATGTAGAATAAAATGAAATGTCCAGAAGCTAGTAAACTGTTTAAAATTTTATTTTTTCTTTTTTTTTTTTTTTTTAAGCCACTTTACTAACAAAAATATGCCATTTAGTAAACATCATGGTCTTCTGTGCCAATGAAATGCATACTTTTCTCCTCCTTTTGATGACACCCTTTGGTTATTATCTATCTATCTAGAAATGACTATTTTTTAAGGCTTTCTGGTTTTCTTAGATCGTTGGTTTTTTATATTTTTAAATTTTTTTATTGCTAATTTTAGCTATTTCCATTTTAGTTGTATTTATTTCCTCTCTTTGTACATTTTTTTTCTTTTCATCTATTTTTTTTCCAGAAACATTATTACTAGATAATATCTATCAAAACTTAATTGTAAAGAACTTAAAAGGTTCCTCAGAAAGGGGTTTCATAACATCAATAAAATGTCAGAAATTTTTACAGAATATTTAATAAAATAGTCTCTCTATTCTAAAAAAAAGTAACTACCGCTGTCACCGCCGCTGCCAGTTTTGAATATCTTGTGACAGGAGGTCTTTCTTCGTTAATATTAAGAAAAATATTGCTTACAAAAATATGAAAATCGGTGGTATTATAGAGAAATGTTTGATAAACACGCTGATGCAGATAGTTTTCAAATCGAAGAATTATTTTAAGAGATATTTAATGCTAAAGTTGGACAAAATCGTTCCATTAAAAAAGTTTTATAGCAACTGTGACGTGAATATCAGAATATTCACAAATTGTTGTGATCGTATTTTGGAATTAGTTTGTTGTAAAAAATTCTTCTTTTAGAAATGGAGACAATAACCCTACACTTAGTTCTTTTAGGTCATTTTAAAAGGAGAAAATAGAAACGATCTTACTTGAAACAAGCAGTGTTGAGGAAGAGACAGGAACTACACTTTCTTGAGATTAAATCAATCTTTATTTAAGTATATTTTAGATGAAGATGAATCATTTTCCATTTTGATCACCCGTAAATTGTTCTTGAAAATACCAGCACTTAGATTAAAAAAATTCCCGAGAGAATATCGAATATTTAACTGAAGAACAAAAACTTCGTTGATAAAAAATGGCACAACTACAACCAGATATCGACATCGTTGTTTCGGTCATCCCGTCAGAACTTTAACTGCCTAAAAAAATTAAGGGAGACAGTATATAAACATCGCTACGGGGCCCGCAAAAGTAATTAAGCGAGAGGTTTAAAACAACTGACCAAATTCAAAAGCCACCGGTATTCGGAAAACAAATGAGAAAGCGAAACCAAAAGTAACGCAATCTAATTTGTTCGTGAAACGAAACGTCGCTCGTTTGAAATCATAGCAAGCGCCCGTTTTCTACTGAGCATGCGCACACTTACAGCCTCGGATGAAACACGGAGAGAAAAAGGAAGGGAAGAATAATGAATGACTGGCGTGCGTATGCAAGCACTGGGGGAAAGCCAACTTACAGGTCTATGCTAAGGTTGTCAGCGAGAGAGACGGGAGAAAAAAGAAAAGAAACAAAAAAAACCAAAAGCACGGCCGCGACACCGTCACAGATGCAGACCGGTGAATAGGTGAAAAAAATGTGAGATTTCATCTCACAATACCCCCCAACGTCGAATAAAATTTTGATGTGCCAGACAGATGTATAAAGGTGACCTTTTGCATCAGGATGGGAAAATCAAAATTTTGAAAGCCAATTAACAAGCCCTAAAAATAAAATGTGGTGATCAAAAAGGAAAAAGAGAAGGAAAAGGAAAAGGAATACATAAATGTTACATCAATGTAGTATATACAATATAAATATGTACATTTAGAATGAGTATTCCAATTATTTACATGTGGCATGCCATAAAAATAATTGTGCACGTAGTATATCTTTAAAAAGATCTCATATCAAAAAAATATTAAACATTAATATTTCACCAAAAAAAGCAAACAACTTTGCTGTCAAGAGATATCATGAAACATGTATTATTCGAATAATATAAAATAACAGTTGCAACTATAATAAGTAAAATTGGTCGACCAAGAGTATTATAGAATAACTTACATCTTCAGCTATTCAAGTTTTCATCCATCAAAGTATCTCATAAATCAAGAGTACTAGTATAATTTGTTTACTCATTGAAGATATTTATATAGCTACTCACTACCATTAACATATTAGATAAAATGTATATCAAAATAATATCAACAACAGTAAACAACACGTATAACCTCTAAAATAAAAAAAGTCAACATCAATATATTACTCTTCAACAAAAATATTTAACATAATTACTCAAAATTCATCAACCTAGGTATGGTACATATATATATATATATATATATATTGCTGCATAAAAATAAAAAAAAGGTGGAGATCTCCAAAAAGAAAAAAAATTAAAAATATACTATCAAAATCATTATACATTTCTATGTAATAAGCTTGATCATGTCAATTTATAAATGAGAAACATGGTACCAAAAAAATAAAAAGGATAGACAGATAACCTAGAACAGATATTACCATCATGTTTTTGCTAAAATTAAATGAAATTTACTAGAACTTAGAATACTAGGTGAACAAACTATTGCCTTAACATCATCACATTGTCAGGTGCAACTACTCATAAACCTAAAAATAAATACAAAAAAATTAACTATTAATATTTATGAAAATACATATTTAGATGCAAATATTAATGTCTTTTTCGTAAATTATAGCTGTGGGGTAGAGGTGTAATTGGATGAGGACTTTGCAACACTAAGTGTTGTTGGCGTTTCTGTACAGGTATTACTCTATTAATGTTTATCGTAAAAGGGTTGTCCAGTTCATCTTCTAAAACCCTAACAGAAAGAAGCACATCTGAAATTACATTTATCACAACATAAGGACCAATGTTTCTTGGCTTAAATGCATCATTAGTTCTAATGTAAACAATATCACCACACTGGAACTTTCGTAGATGAGCACGTTTATGTTGACGTTGATTACGTAACTGTTGAGCCTCTTTCATGTTTCCGTAAACTTTCTGGTACACATGTTTCATTGTTGACATATGCTGATAGTAATCGTGCGGATATGATAACGCTTCCAGATCAGGATAATCAAAAAGATCAAAAATATTGGATATAGATCTGCCAAAATGCAGAAAAGATGGTGAGTATCCAGTTGAAGAATGTATTGTGTCGTTATATAGGCTTTTATGTATCATTAGGGACTGTTGAAAATTATATCCCTCCTGAGCTAATGTAGCAATTGATGACTTAATGCTGGTATTTATTCTCTCTGATGATCCTTGCGTTTGAGGATGCCCAGAGGATGAATGAACAATACTGATCTTGAGGCTCTCCGTAAAATTATCAAATACTTGTGAATTAAATTGAGGACCCAGATCAGACATTAAAGAAGCTGGACGACCATAGGTGGTGATGTAGTTGGTCAGGGATTTAACAACAGACTGAGCAGTAGCAATCTT
Organism: Maratus speciosus; assembly: GCA_963932465.1. NCBI lineage: Eukaryota > Metazoa > Arthropoda > Arachnida > Araneae > Salticidae > Maratus > Maratus speciosus. The sequence continues at coordinate 325,495,548 of OZ010795.1, read as the reverse complement.
GATCGGGTATAACTCTATATGTTTTGAGAAATGATCCAGGAATGTCAGCACATAAAATTTATTTGAAAAAGGGCCTAGGAAATCCATTGAGACGAGCTCACCAGGTTTAAAAGGGATGAACATCTCTTCTAATGGTGCTGCAGGTATTCTTTGGGGTTTATGTCTAACGCATAACTCACAGGACAGAACAAAATTTTTTGTATCTTTATAAATTCCTGACCAGTAAAATTTTTTGAGTAGTCTTCTATAAGTATTTCCAATACCGAAGTGAGGCATATGGCAAATATGCAAGATTTTTGACTTTAAAATATGAGGCACAATAATTTTAATATGTGGTGAATTTTCAGGTTGTAAGAATTTACGTTTTATCATAAGTAAACCTGTATCAGGATGAATAAAATAATTTTTGAACTTAGGATTAGGTTTATCTGAAGTTATGGAGTCAATTATTTTCATTATTTTAGGATCCTTACGCTGTTCACAGAGGAATGTGGACTCAGAAATTTCCATTTTTGGGTCTTGAGATTGTTGGTTTTGATCATCTATGTGATGCAACTCAATAGTTGGTGACTTTGTAGTGACTGGAAGAATATTTTTATCTCTTATTAAAGCAGGGTTAGTGTTAAGATCTTGAGAATTATTTGTAAAATCTTCATGAGAGAAATAATCTGCTAACACATTACTCTCGCCTTTAAGATATTGAAAGGTGAAATCATAATTGTAAAGGTCAACCAACCATCTCGTAGTCAGATCAACTGGTGAACTAGTAGACTTATAATGTTCAATAGGTTTGCTGTCACTTAAAATCGTAAAATGTCTATTATACAGAAAAAATTTAAATGCATTAATTGATTTCACAATTGCCATCAATTCTAGCTTCAGAGCAGGATATTTTCTTTCTGAAGGAGATAAAGATTTACTAAAATAACTCACAGGTAGTAGATGACCATTTCGCTTTTGTAGAAGGACACCAGAAATAGCTATACCACTTGCATCTGTATTGAGGTAAAATGGTTTGGACCAATCAGGCAAGGAGAGAAAAGGTTTTGAGAAAAAAATGTTTTGAACTTCTGTAAAAATTTTATTATGATCTGGCGTCCATATAAAAGGAACCTTTGGAGAGGTAAGTTTAATTAGTGGATCCATAAGTTTAGAATATTTGGGAATAAGTCTGCGATAAAAACCACATAGACCAATAAATCTTTTTAAGTGTTTCTTAGTTTTTGGAGCTGGAAAAGATGTAATTTTGGTTATATTAGAAGACACTGGCTGGATAGTATGATTCTGCAAATGAAAACCAAGGTAATCTATGGCTGTTTGATGAAATTTGCATTTAGCAGGAGACAAGGTAAGGTTATGTTTCTGTAAAATTGAAAACAAAACATCTAATTTGTGAATCATTTCTTGAAATGAATCACCAGCAACAATAATGTCATCCTGATATGCATAAACACCTTGTAATTTACTTTCTTCGATTATTGCATCAATTAACATTTGAAATGAAGAGGCTGCGGATCTGAGTCCAAACATTAAACGAGAAAAACTATAAGTACCCCATTTGGTAGTAAAAGAGAGTTTCTTGCGAAATTCTTCTGGGAGATTTATCTGATGATATGCAGATGGAAAATCTAATGTGGTGAAGTATTTAAATTTAGAAATATTGTTAATAATAGTATCAATTCTAGGTAATGGGTAAGAAGAACTACGAATCATGGTATTAATTAATCTTAGATCAAGTGCCATTCGAAATTTTGGTTTTTCATTTGGAGAGGATGCTTTCTTTTTAACCATAAGCATTGGACATGCCCATTCGGAAATACTTCTTTCAATAATTCCTGCATCAACTAACGTGTCCAATTGCTGTTTTGCCTCTTCTTGGATAGATTGTGGCACAGGGAAGGGCAGGGTCTTAACAGGAACATCTGAGATAAACTGGATATGAGGTATAACTCTGTCCGTTTGACCCAAAGATTTCAAGGAAGAAGAAAACACTGTATCATATTTAGTTAATAAATTTTGTAATTCTGTTTTCTGATATGGAAGTAGATGATTTAGGCTAAAATTACTAAGTTTAAACTCTGATTTTCTTAACTTTAAAATGTCAGTAGAAGCTTGAATTAAATTAATTTCATGGGGAGAACTAATATTTTGAGTATCAAAATCTTCTTGAATTTCATCTATCTCGTGAATTGTTCCCAAAACTGAATCTTTATTAATGTGAATGGGTTCTTCAGCATTATTAGTGATAGGAATATAAAAGTAACTACTGAGGTTTTTAGCATTTTTAGATTTCGAGCTAAGTTCTGCAGAAATTATGGATTGATATGCACAAGTTGGTAATTCATACTCCTTTGGTTCAAACAAAAATTGATCACAAGAATGAAAGGAAGACACCGCGGGTACATATACAGTACTGTCAGGTGGAATAACGACTTTCTTTCTTGAATAACAAGAATTATTTGAAGGAAGAGAACTATGTACTTTATTATTGGAATTAACAGACACTGATACATTTTTATTGGAAGATTCAGGTAGAGACCTCTTTTGAGTTAAAGTGTTGACTTGTAAATCCTGTGTTTGATCAACCTCTTGAGCAGAAACAGAGTCTAAGATGTCAAGTAGGTTATTATTTATCTTAATTTGGCTATTATGTAGATCAATAACAACTCTATGAGATTTCAAAAAATCAAAGCCAAGGATACCAACAAACTTAGAATCTTCAGGAATATCAATGAGAAAAAAAGAATGTTTGTAGAAAAATTTCCCTATCTTAAATGACAAGTTTATACAACCAGAACAAATAACAGCAGAATTTACCGTGGTAATTTTTACATTTGAAGCAATTCTGCTATAATGTACATGCTGTTTTATACGTTGAAAATAATATTTTGATAATAGAGAAATGCTTGCACCTGAATCGAGAAGAAAATTTGCAGGATTCTTGTTAATAGTTAATTGAATAATTGGAAGGGTAGGTTGATCAACTTCCGCATGGAGAAGAAATTCGATGGACTCAACAAAGATTATGTCATTTTCAGATGAGGTTGTTTGTATAGCAGAGTTTGCAAAAAGTGGAATTTCTTTATTTGTTTGACTAGCAACTGATTTCACAAGTCTCTGTGATGAAATCGGATAGTTAATTTTAGTCAATGGAGACCGCGGTACAATAATATCATTCTGGACTTGAAAAGGCGTAAAGTCACGACTTAAGTCAGAAAAATCATTAAAGGACGGAAGTTGAGTATTTATGTCTGGAGTTAACTCTTGAAAACATTCAGGAGTTATGTTTGAATTATAGAATGTTCTTTCACATTGAAAAACGGGAACAGCAAGGTCTTTATCAGAATTTACATTATTGAAAGAGACAGCTTGAGAGTTATACTGTGGAGAAAAATGACACAGGGGTGAAGCAGCTCCACACCCACTTCTCCCCAAATCGTGTCAGTACCTATGAGGATTTTTATTTGAGTAGTTCTGACGGGAGGTCGAAACTTTAGAGGAAGAATGTCGAGAGTCGGATGAATGTGGTTTATCATCTGAGGAGTTGTGATGCCGTTTTTTAAAAGATGCTTGTTTTGATTTGGAAGTTAAATTTGCTTTCAATTTGAAACATCTGTTTGCTGAATGTCCAGGTCTTGTGCACCACTGGCAAATAATTCGTTTATACGAATGTCTGAAATGATGACTAAGTCTTATGTTTCTGGAAGAATTGTGCCTGGACTCTGTATCGCAAGATGAGTTATCACCTGAAGTAGCTGAGTGAGGTTTGTCACACACCTCCGATGAGTCCGCAGAATGACTGTTATGAGACAGAGAATCATCAGGTTGTTCATGTAAGTTATGTAACATACTGTATGAAGGTGGGACCGAATTAGAAATTATAGGTGCTTGAACAGAATCAAGAATCTCTTGATATGAAGCAGCAGCTTCAATCATTTTGTCAAACGAATCTATGTGTTGTGTAAGAATGTGAACTTTTAAATTATTAGGGATGAGATCAGTGAATTTTGATATTAGAATCTGTTCAATGGAGGGATCAGGCAACTGAGGAAAATGTTTACAAACAACATCATCTAACCTTGTAGCAAAATTCCGGATGGATTCTGAAGGTAGAAACTTTATACTATTGTATTTAAGAGCAATGGAGGTAGCTGATTCTGTCTTAAAATGTTTTCTAAAAATATCAAACAAGTCTTCAGGAGAAGTTGCCTTTTTGCAAGCATTAGAGGAAACATAAAATTTTAATGCCTGATCAGAGAGTTTAGATTTGAGAAAAATAAGTGCCTGTTCATTACTCCAGTTAGAATAAGAAATGGTCGCCTTAACTTGCTCAGCAAAAAAATCTAAAAGTTCGGGATCACCCGAAAAAGGTGCCACTATTATTCTTAGAGGTTTAATTTTAGACGTCATGATGAATAAATACAACAAAATTCAAAAATAATGCAATAATTCAAACAAACAGTATTCAAATAAATTACTAATCTCAACAATATATAAATACATCAATAGTTCTAATAAATTGTGCCTTAATATTTGCCATATGCCCCTTCAAACAATGTAAAATTATAGGTCATTGTAAAAATATTTGCATACTAAGAACAAAAATATTTTCTATCACTTCATACAATCGAAAGAAAAATCATGCTCTGCAAAAATAAAAGGAGATATTTCCTACCATTTACTTCTCAGAACAGAAAAAAAATCTCTTCAAAGTACATAAAAATGAGCAATTTGTTCCCCAAATACAAATATAAGTTCAACAAAATAATATATTGAAATAAACTCTTCAAAAAAAGTAACAGCTTCAGACTAAAATATTAAAATATCACAGCATTATAACATATTAATTTTTTTTTTTTTTTTTTTTTAATTAAATAAGTATTTCTGTCTCTCATAATTCCAGGGTGCATTTTTCAAGAATTTCTCCAAAGTCGGCACCAAGAATTGTGACGTGAATATCAGAATATTCACAAATTGTTGTGATCGTATTTTGGAATTAGTTTGTTGTAAAAAATTCTTCTTTTAGAAATGGAGACAATAACCCTACACTTAGTTCTTTTAGGTCATTTTAAAAGGAGAAAATAGAAACGATCTTACTTGAAACAAGCAGTGTTGAGGAAGAGACAGGAACTACACTTTCTTGAGATTAAATCAATCTTTATTTAAGTATATTTTAGATGAAGATGAATCATTTTCCATTTTGATCACCCGTAAATTGTTCTTGAAAATACCAGCACTTAGATTAAAAAAATTCCCGAGAGAATATCGAATATTTAACTGAAGAACAAAAACTTCGTTGATAAAAAATGGCACAACTACAACCAGATATCGACATCGTTGTTTCGGTCATCCCGTCAGAACTTTAACTGCCTAAAAAAATTAAGGGAGACAGTATATAAACATCGCTACGGGGCCCGCAAAAGTAATTAAGCGAGAGGTTTAAAACAATTGACCAAATTCAAAAGCCACCGGTATTCGGAAAACAAATGAGAAAGCGAAACCAGAAGTAACGCAATCTAATTTGTTCGTGAAACGAAATGTCACTCGTTTGAAATCATAGCAAGCGCCCGTTTTCTACTGAGCATGCGCACACTTACAGCCTCGGATGAAACACGGAGAGAAAAAGGAAGGGAAGAATAATGAATGACTGGCGTGCGTATGCAAGCACTGGGGGAAAGCCAACTTACAGGTCTACGCTAAGGTTGTCAGCGAGAGAGACGGGAGAAAAAAGAAAAGAAACAAAAAAAACCAAAAGCACGGCCGCGACACCGTCACAGATGCAGACCGGTGAATAGGTGAAAAAAATGTGAGATTTCATCTCACAGCAACAAAAACTGAACATGGGAATGTAATCATTTTTAGATCTTTTTATGCGTTAGAATTTGCCGGTGTGCAGATTGTATTTCTTTTTTTAATTTGGTTAATTTTTTGAGGTTTTATTTCTATTTTAAATTCAAATTTTCAGCATTTCTAGAGATATTTTTTACAGATTTATGAAAATTGTATTAATTTAAACTGTTGCCAACAGTATAAACAGCGGAAACAATAATGTTTGCTTCAAAAAAAATTATTTATACGTGTAATAAATTAAAAATTTATTTACACGTGACTATTATAAACAGAAAAAAACATTGGAATTAGAATTAAATAATTATGTACAAAAAGCAGGAACTTTTTAAAAATTACGTCATAAAACTATAATTACACGTGAATTTTAAGAGAAAAAGGAATTTGTAAAATAATAAATTTATTAACATGCGTTAGAAGTCTTAAATAGGAGAAATTACGTCACATTACAGTTATTACATAAAACGAACACAAAATAATATTGCAAAACGGTTTAAATTTAGAAATTGTGCTAGACATTTATTTGATATTTTGAGCGGATACTTTTCAACTATTTTTCTTAGGAAAGCGCAAATAATATTTCATTTCTAACACAAGTATTTTCACGTGAATATTAAAAAGAGAAAGAATAGTTTGGTCAAAATTACGTCAGATTAAAAACGATTAATTTAAAATGTCTCATTTAAAAGAACTTTCTTTTCGCTCTGTTAAAAAATACCAGGAGACAAAGACTCTGTTTACTTAATTCCTTTTATATTAGCTTATTTTGAAATGTTGTTACACGTGTCTACGTCATCAAGTTATTTTTATTTTGACGTTTTACTTGTATATTTATTAATGTTGTACTAATTTATTTGTTCTTTCGTTATTTAAAATAAAAATTATATTAATTTGTATAGTTTGGCGATTTATATAATTTGGCGAAATTAGTCGACGGGATAATTAAGTAGTACTGCAGCGGATTTGGCGTTAAAATTTCCCCAATCAAAGAGAAATGAATAGAATTCCGTTTATAGGGAGATCGCCACTGTTTTTTAAATTATAATTCAATCTTTCGAAATCTTTTTAAAGCCGATCACATTAGCGTGCATTTAGAGTCTGCGGTGTCTGGACGGGGGGTTGGCGAGCGTAGCTCGTAGGGGGCCGAGCCCCCTAGTAAAAGAAATAAAAACCTATCCTTTTATAATCATGCTGGTAACTGGTTGCATGTTAACTGTCTTTACATGGATACAGACAACAAAACATTTTCCATAGAATTTTCATTTTAGATCCAAAAAAGAACAACTTCAAAGTTTTTTTCTTGAAAGTTTTTTAGAAATAATGAAATTTTTGAAGTTAAAATGTTATTAGTTTTCTCAAATATAAACCTATAATTGCACTGTAATACCAAAAGATTGCACCACAGTTTTTTTATATAAATATTTTTCTTTTTTCTTTTTTTTCAGAGAATGATCACCTACTTTTCTTAGAATCTATGCCTTGCAATAAAAAATATACCAAAACTTGTAGTTAATTTAAATTTATTTGATCAATAATTACATGTCAAAGCTTTTAATTTAAATTTTTAAATATAAAATCGTTAATTTAAAAATATATATATTGGGGATAATAAATTTTACTTAATGGAGAAATAATAAATTGTATAACTTTTCTTCCTGAAATAAAATATAATTTACATTATTGAACTGATTTATCAAAACACTAGTGATATCAGAGAAACAGCATTCGGACCCATGTTCCCTTTGGAGAGCCAGAATTTTTCTTTCTGGCTCTTTAGACCACTCAGCCATCTCGACTTAAATCAGTTTTCCTCTAAAAAGAAAGAACTCCAAAACTGGTTTCTCTCTTCATTTAGTGATAGTGAAAAGCATCCTAAAATGCTCATTTGCATTTTATATCAGGCAAAATCGGTCCTAAAAATTCAGCTTTGCATTTTCAATCCATGGATTCAATGGTGAAGAGAATATTTTTAATGTCTTGGCCATTTTTTTTCATAAATGAAAAGATTTATTATTATTATTTACACATTATCTAGCTGTTGTGGTTACTTGCAACCACTGCCATATGTTTTATTTGATTTAATTTAAGAAAGATTTTATTAATCTTTATTCATTTAATTTTAATATTCGCATTCTAAAATTATTTTTTCCTTTCCTTTTTTCAAACTTCCCCTGTAAGTTTTTCTTTCTTGCGTAACATTTCGTTTCATTTTAAAATGATAAACGTAGTTTTTAAATCTGTACTTCTGGTAAAAGATTTCTCTGGAACATTTCACAACCTTCTATTTCTGAGGTAATTTCCTCTTTGTAGCCCCGCCCCTAGCCAATCATATTCAAATCAGTTTAATACATAATTTCAAAATTTGTAACACTTTACTTCTATTTGGCATCTTATCTTAATGAAATCTATAAAATTTCCTCTAATTTAAAGCAGTTTTTATATGCTTTAGCATTGCAACTTATGCCAACGCAAGGCTCTTGTATGTTTGTTCCTGCCAAATTGACGTCTTTCAATTATTACAGCAACCCTTTTCACTCCTTCTGTGCAGCCTGTGCTTTCTCTCAGTCTGTTTGAGATTTCAAGGCAGAATGATTCCCCCTTTGCTGTTCTGTGAAGATTCATATGCGTGCAGTGGAAATAGTAAAAATGAAAGAATGTTTTTTTTTTTTAATTAAGATGGTTTTTTGATCGACTGAATCTGTACTTCCGGTAAAAGATTTTTCTGGATCATTCCATAACCTTCTATTTCTGATATCATTTCCTTTTGTAGTTCCGCCCCATGGCCTATAATATTTAAATCAGTTTAATATGTAATTTCAAAATTCATAAGACTTTACTATTATTTGGCATCTTTATGAAATCTATAAAATTTCCTCTATTTTAAAGCAGTTTTTATATACTTTAGCATCGCAATTTATGCCAATGCAAGGCTCTTGTATGTTTGTTCCACCAAATTGGCGACTTTCATTTTTATGGTAACCTTTTCTCCCTTTTCATCGCAGTACGTTTTGTGCGATCAGTTGAGTTCGGATTTCAATGCAGAATGGCTCCCCTTTTGCCGTTCTGTGAAGATTTATATCCACGCCAGCTATTAGAGTTCTGACAGCAAGCGCTGAAATGGGTTGCGGCCCCTGGCTGCATCATTATTTTTTTCATTCAAATGTTGCTGTCGTTATGAGTCGTAGAATTCTATTGCTAAAAAAATCATATAAAAGGCTTGTGTTGTTTTAGACATGCCTCTCTACACTCCCCTGGAGAAAATCTGATATATTTATCTCGAAATATATGCTCATAAAAGAGCGACTTGTTTATATTCATCATAAAAAGAAGAGCATCTAATTATTACGAGATGTATTACATAGAAGGTGTCTTAGTTTCAAGAGATCTTCATGCTTATCATCTGTGTACTTCATTTTACTAATGAGTCCATCATTTCTTTTTTTTAGGTCAATACATGTAATGCTTTTGCTTTTATTGTTATTGATTATCAAATATATGGAAATAAGTACAGAATTATTTTAATTAATCGCTGTTATGTCAAGAGTGCTCTTTTCACAATGTAAATAACACTATACGTTAAATCGCAAAAAGAATGATTGTAGGATTATTAATTGGAATTTCAATATTTAAAAATAACTTTACAATATTTTTCTTTCACCTCCTACCATACAAACCACAACAGTTAGTCATATTATTTTTGTTTTATTCACTCATAAAAATTATATTTCAGAACTAAGTTGGTCTCGTGGTGGGCTCAATCATTTTTGACTGGAATACCAGAAATTGTCTGTGGTCTAAGAGATGATCGTGGCATTGTAAAAAAACTAGAATACTTGTCTGTCAATCAGTTGCCTGAAAAAGGATGGGTAAGTAACATTTTTACTTTATTCAAAATCCTAAGTTTTATACACTTATTAGCTGATAAATAATGTAGGAAGTATCACGTAGCTGGTGGAAAATAATTTCTTTTGCAGTGATACTTTGCAACCTGAAAATTTCTTAACTTCTAAAATAATATGTATGGTTTATGAGCACATCCATAATAAGCTGTCAACTTTGCTAAATTTAACCAATTATTTTGTTTGTTTTTTTATCTTTTTTTATTTAAGTTTTTTATAGCTTGCAAAATAGCAACAAATTAGTCCTCTTCTTTTGTTAAATGTAATCATATTGGATAAATTTGCTTAAATTAGAGATGCACAGAATAGCAATTTTGGTCAAATGCTGAATATTCAGCTAGCTGATTATTCCTATATTTCAGATGTCTAAAAATATTTAAAAGTTAAGTTTTAAAACAATTTAACATCATATTTAACATAAGCACTTTCTTTTTCTTCTCATCACTATGCTTTACTCTTAAAAAAAAATGTTTTGAGTTATTATTTAAGAAAAAGGTAGTATTCAGTATACTTGCTAAAAAACCCACATGCTCGTCGATATATATCAGTGGATATATATCATGATATATATCCAATATTTTCAAAATATCAAGATTTTTAATATTCTCTTATATTTTTCTATAGTTTATATTTATTTTCATAATCTCGCTGTGCAAGATATTTTTGTTATTTCCAGTGTAATGTAAACAAGTGTAAATGAAATTTTCAACTGTTATTGACTGTGTCGTTGTGTAGATAAAGAACTTTTGTCTCTGTGAGTGACTTTTTAGCCAAAGAAATAGCTATCTTTTCCAAGCTTTATGTGTAAAGCTTTTATTATTAAATGTCTATTAATGCTGTCGGATATAATTAATTCAGAAAATCCATTGAAAAATAAACTGTAAAAATTTAGATATCAGTTATTTACAGCTTCATTACAAAAAATCTTTACTGGTTTTTCTTTAGTTGAGCTTAAACTGTACACCATACAGAATAAAAAAAATTATGAACTTACATTTATGTTAAAATTTTTCAATTAAATTATTTTGCGTTTGAAATTTTGTTTTATTATGCATAAATTTTTCATAATTCTTGATTTTTACTAAATCCTATAGGGGTTTTTTTTGGGGGGGGAGGGGGGGGGCACTGTATAAAGCAAAATGTTTCCGCTTTCAGTTAATTGATCTTCAATTTTGTTCTAAGTGGGGGGAATTTTATTAAGTTTTCATGTGAAGTGCAATGTGTTTTAGTGTCTAATTTATATTATGCTTGAAAATATTTATTAGCAACAGTAAGTTGACTATTTTGAAAAAACATATTTACGAACCCTGTGTGCAGTAACCCCAAAACAAATCTCAATAATGGCTATAACTCTAATTCTAATTAATGTAAAATTAAACGAAAAATACTGTTTCAATATACATATTAACAGTTGCACAATCTTTTATTTTCAAGTGATTGTACTCTTTTTGACACCATATTTGAGTTCCTTGAATCAAGACAGACAGGAAAAAGGAATAGTTTATATGCTTTTTCTGAAGTCTTCATAGAGTTATAAAAGAAAATATGTTAAGGGTTTATCTGTAAATTGAGATCTTTCAAGGAGAAGTACTAGGAACATTCAATTAGTTACCAAAAGAATTACAGTACAGAACCATTTATCCGGAATGCTTGGGGTCAGATGTATTCCGGATAACTGGTTTTTCCGGTTAACTGGTTGTGCATTAAAGCAGCATCCATTTGATAAGGTTTGTGGAATATGTGTTGTTGTGATATTATTTCTGATTTTAAATTATTAGATTACTTGGATTAAAAATCAATGCAAGAAAGATCAAAAGTTAACCAGAGTTTAAAAGAAGGAAATTTATGGGAATCCCTTAGGAACAAAAATTCTCCTGTTTCCTCTGCATAAAAATTAAAACATCTAAAATACAACTAAATATGTTTCCATTTCAAATACTAGATGTTGTCATCAAATTATACAATTGTTTCAAGCAAAGCCTATGTCAAACTGGCAGTGTATGACACCTTTTTCTGCAAAGATTCTAAAATCAGTTTATCAGAAATATCATTCCGGATAACTGGTTTTCCGGTTAACTGGTTTCTGGATAAATGGTTCCATACTGTATATACAAAATCTGAATAAATTTACTTTAAAAAAAACCTAATTTTTTTTCCAGTGACAGTCAAAGATTTTCTTTTCTGTGGATACTTTGAGAACAAGAGATGGCCCCATTACAGTAAGAGCTTCAATCTATAGACTGCATGACACGAGTGGCCTACCAAGGTTATTTTAGTGGCCCGTTGTGTTATTTCGAATATTAAGAGCTAAAAAATTTCAGCAAAAGCCTTATTAGGGCAAATCCTTAGCTGCCGATTTTTATGCTTTTTTTTTTGTTCAAATAAACTTGTTCTGAACCAGAAAAATTTAATCAAATATTTCTTGTTTCTGTGTGTTACTTATTTGATTTCATTTAATAAGTAAAATTTCTAGTTCAAAATGTTTTTTAATGTTAATAATAGCGTAAAATTTGGTAGCTGTTATAATTCTTTTCTTTAGATGATCGAGAAACAGGCCATCAGTAAATTTATGTATTCTCCATATGAACTGAAATGCTGTCAAAATAAATTTGCACCTTTTGTGCCAATAAAAGCTGGGACTCTGACAATACCACTTTATGCTAACACTCACAATGACATAAATGTGTATACTTTCTTCATGTGTCATTATGATACAAATAGTAAGGACAGTGGTGTTATTTTTGCTTTCTTAAGTGCTAGCCAATAGATTGTTTTATGCACTACTACTATTATTATTAAATCAAGTAACATATAGAATTTCTGGTGTTAAAATTAAATTTTTCATGAAAATATAAATAAATGAATTGTTTCTTTATATATCCCCAAAACATTTTTCCGAGCGAGCGATGGTAGTTTCTTCTAGCACATCATGGTGGGTAAATGCCATGAAAAAATTTTTTTCTCCCGATATGAATGGAAATTCCCAGCTGGAAGCCTTAGTGTTAAAGTGGGCATTTTCTTCAACCCTGATTGGTTAGTCTATTTTTAATGATGGGTTTTCTGAGGTGACACAAGTCTTACATCACCCTTACTCTTATTGTAATTTCCATCTTTGATATTAATGGGTATTTATGATGTAATAAATGTCAGTTAGCGAAACTTTAATTAGGATTTATGCCATATACATTAAATATTTATTTTGACATTAATGTGAATTTATCTTCTAACGTAATGATTTAGTTTGATTTATATGCTCTAAATCTAATAACTGTCAAACTTAGAAAAGCTAATTGCTACTTATGAGTTTTAAGAATCATTTAATATTTATTTTAACTGTAGTTTATTATGATTTATGATTTTAAGTACTCATTTACATTTTTTAAAGTCAAGGATGTTTATGATTGTAAGTTAACTTTACCCTAGATTTAAAGTTAGAGTAAGAAGTTAGAAATTTTGAATTAAAACAAAAAGTTTATATTTTATCCTGTCATGTATATATTTCTTGCCTGTGCTTTTTAATTGAAATATATGTGGCCTGCAGAGCTTTATAAATTTACAAATGTGATCCTTGAGCATAAAATGTTGAAGATCTGTACTTTAGAATATTAAAAAGTAAAGTTTCTCTGTAGATTGAAAACTAATGCCTAGAACGAGCTGTAAATTTACATACCCACTTTTTTTTTTACAATTGTGGTTTATTTCATGTAAAAAGTAATGTAGGTCATAATTCATATATTTTTTAATAGGGTTTTATTGATAATTTTCATAATTACAGATATGTTTCTGAATTGAAAAAATGTGTGAAATATGTTTGGGTCTATTCATTGCATTTCATTAACCAAAAATAAAAAAAGGATAGTTTTTTGCCAATTTATAAAATGAAGTTTGTCACGTAGATTTAATGTTAGTATCCAAAAACTTTGACTTCTTCTTCTCTATGCAGATTAATGTAAAATATTTTTCAAGCTACCTTGATCTAAAGAATTCAAATATAATGTCAAAAGTGGGTGTTATGATTTGAAAATCAAGGTTAGTTCAATTTTTAATATGTAGACAGTCTCTTACAAGAAAATAAATTATATGATTGCAAAGAATTTCATACGAATTAAATTGGTACTTTTGTATTAGCACTTGATTTTTATAGGGATTAGCATATGTTAAGTTGTAGGCATTGTTAGGATTTTTTTTTTTTTGGGGGGGGGGGGGGGGGGTGTACAAAATTGGTAGTATGTTTCATGAAAAATCAGCATAAGTATCACATTGCAAGATACATGCAGAATCCTAAATAAATTAACTAAATGAAAAATAAATACTCCTGTCCTTGGCAAAAAAGATTTAGTGATAGGCTTTCCTTTGCTTTCAATTTAGTTTTTATTGCATATCAAAATAAACCCACCATAAAAACACTTTCTGGTCATTCATATGAATGAACTATCATTGATAATTAATCTCTTTAATCTGAGAAAAAGAAGGCAAAGGATTTATACAAGTTTACATAAACAAATTTATATGCAGCTGACATTGTCCTATTTTGTGGCAATTGGTTTTAAATTTGGAAGATTTGTGAAGTCTAGAAGTGTTACTGTTAGGCCGTAGTGACTTGGAGTGTATGTTTGTATATTTTTATTTTTTTTCATATGTAGTAAAATGTATTTGATTATCTTTCTTTGTGTAGGGCATGTGGTCTTCAAGTACATGTTTAAACTTTTGTGTGAAATTCTTGAATTTTTTGAAAAAAATTGTTGCAGAAGATGATCCGAAGTAAGTAATTCTAATGATATTTATATTTCATTACTTTGAAGAAATATGGTTTAGTATGTACTCAGAATTTTATTTTTTGGTTAATTATTTTCTTTTATTTCTAGCTAAGAAATAATCTATTTAGTTAACAGTTAAAAGTATTTATTTATTTATTTATTCTCCTACCAATTATTTTCTGTTAATTTTTTGAACAAAACCATACCTCTTATGCCCTGGTCATTTTCATTCTATGCACCCATAGGCCCAATGAAATCAGCTGCCCTTCTTGCTTTGTTCTTCCCTTCAAGACCTTAGAAGGCAATGTTGAACGCTAATAAATAGAAGCATATTAAATTCATTTATTTAACATGATAAAAATAGTTGTATTCCAATGAAATAAAAATGAAAAAACTTTTTCACAAATGAAAAAATACTTTTAGTATTTTATTTTCTAGAAAATGGAATAAATAATGGATTTTTCCTTTAATTCTATAATGTTTTGAAGTCCAAATACTTCATGTAGATATGAATGACCATTTGCATTTTATTTAATAATAATCATCCTTTTCTATGTTTTTATTTAATAGTGATCATCTTTTTCTAGAAAATGTTCCTCCAATGTAATATAAATTTCTATTTAAATTTGCATTTAAAATTGTTCAACCTTTTCGAAATCTAAAAACAAAGTTATAAAGTCTTCAATTGTTGCTTTGAACCTGAGCCATGTCTAAATCTGGCTTTGATATTATTATATTTAGTAGCATGGCACCAAGACTTAAAATATGAAAAACTTGGAAGCCTGCTTCTTTGATTAAATTTTTATAAAATCTTCTGAATCGTGTTATTTATAAGGTATATTTAAAAGTTCACCAATTAAATATTGTTGCTTTTTACTAAATAATGAAATTAATGAATTAAAATAATACACTATATTACCAATAGGGTTTTTTTCAAATTTAGACATCTAGTGAAATACTTGGCAAAACTTTGGAAGTGTAAAGAACATGTTTGAACTCATAATTTTTAGCAAAGATTTGGTCTTGAGAGCAATTAACCCCTTTGGGCCGAGCATCTTTACAGAATTTTTAATCACCGGTTTTTTAAAACAGAAATTTTGGCCTAATTGAATTGGGAAAATGCTAGGATTAAATAAGGCAAAATTTACAATAAAAATTTACTGGTGAGAATAATCCCCGATTCTGAGTACCTAACGCAGCACAAATACCGGTCGCTCATCCCCAAGGGGTTAAAGAGAAACATAAAATTGAATAAAAATAATATTTGTAATCATCCTGTATCATGAAAAGGTTAATTTCCTTTAGCTATAACATAAATGAGGATTATATAGGCCTTGTACAATATTCTTATGTATGAACAATATTTGTGTGCATTTATGTTAAAAAAAAAAAAAAAACCATTTATGAAAACAAACCTCTTTTTTAATAAAAAAATTTTCTATATGTTTTTTGTTTATAACATTAGAATTTTCAACCAAATTTTATGACTTTTAGAAAACTTGACAAAGTGCATGAGAAATATTTTACAGCAATTAAAGTTGAATATATTTAATATTTGGTACGATATGAGAATTTGTATGAAATAAGATGTGAAAGATATCCAATAACTACATATGTGAATATCAAATAACTTTACATATGTGAATGATAGTAATTTTTTTCTTTTTATGATTTACAACATAATTGACCCAAACTACAAGATTTTCTCTTTTAATCATGAACTTCTACATGGCAAACTGGAGCCTTCCATAAATTAAAAGTAACACCTTTCTATGAGGTTTCTCAATTTTTGAATTGTCTAGAAAATTTCAACAGTACCTGAAATCATTAATAGCCTCTTACAAAGAATTATGTAAAATCTCACCATAACAGCAAATGCAAAAATTAATATTTGAATAAAATAATATAACAGCACATGACACAGGGATAATTTTAACCAAAAGATCTCCGAAAAAATTTCACCAGTTCATGAATGATGCGTGCTCAAAATATTTTGGGTGTAAAAAAGCTACAAAAATGTCATTTTCATTACCATAATGGTCTATGGACCCAATTTCAACAGGATTTGGTTCATTCAACCTAGATTACGATTCAGCTACTTTTAGTATTATGAAAGTTTATCTTAGACTTCAGTTACCAACATTTTCAAACATTAACAGCGTGCATTCTTTTCTAGTGTTCTGTAATTCCAATTACTGTGGGGTTTGACACATTCAACTATGTTTTCGATTGTCTCTGGCACATGCACTTCTGGTAGACGCTGCATTAGGTAGTGGTGTCACAGGTTCATTGGAACACACTATAAGCTACGGAAGGCTGTGGGACTCCAAGGTTCATTTAAAAGATTTTCCAACGATATAAAATCATCCAAACTTGAGTTTTGTTTTAGGTTATTATAATGGCACCATGCAATGCCGGGTGGGTTAGCTAGTACATAAATGAAATAGTCAAAAGTTTATTCAGAGAATTTATAATCGCAGAAAATTTACAACGAAAGTAGTGCATTTTAAAGATTACTGCCGTTTTTGTATCTTTTCTTTTATGAACTTCATTTCCCCATGTCATTTTGTATGGTGCCATCAGCTGAGAGAAATAAGAAACACGATGCATGTCAAACCATAACTTTTAACAAAGAATTACCATTCTTTTCTTCATATCTCAATGTAGGTGATAAAACAGCATATTTCCTATGTTATTTCTTAATATAGGCAGCAGTTGTGTTTTGTTGTTTATTTGTCTGCGTTGTAGATCCATTGATGAGAAGAAAAAGCATTGCTGTAGATTCTGTAGACTATGAAGCATACTAGATTAAATATTTACATAAATGGACACTAAATATGCCACTTACCAAACAATAAATCCTAAATAAAAAATACTACACCGCACACACACAAAAAAAAATAGCAGTGTTGAAAATTTTACAATAAATGATGCTTTTTTTTCTGGAAAGATTGTGCAGATGATCAATCGAAAATACTATTTTGGTTAACTGGTTTCCGGTACTGTATGTATATATATTGTTAGATATCTACCAAAACTCCTACATGAAACATAATTTCTTTATAAATTCAAATCATTTTCGTTTCCAGTACAAATATTGCAGAAGAATTTTTTTTTTTTCCCAATTTATAGTTTCTGTTTAAGATCATTTCTTTTATGTCTTATATTATTAATATGTGTAGTTGTTCTATAATGTTCATTTTTGAAAGCTAATATCTACATTAATTTTTAAAAAGTTTTGCCGAGGGTTTTGAAAATCTATCTAACATAAAAGTCTGCATATTTGGTAGACAAAGACATGTTCAAATACACCTTTGTCTCAGATTTGGAATTTTTGTTATTTATTATTTGTGTAATTCACCTATCCTTCCTATCTTCCAAGTTCACCAGAGATTTTAACCATGGCCAGTTTACAATCTCAGATCATGTGATCTCTGCTAAGAAAGACGCCCTTGGAAGGGAAAAAACAAACAAGAACTTTTTTGATTTTTTGGGTTGGCATTAGAGTCCTACGCAGGTCAGGCTGTACTCGACCTGAATCCGAAATGAATTGAAAGTAATCTATAATTATATCTGTAATAACAGTTATATCTTTTATATAGAAAAATTAACATAACTATGTTCTTTAATATCCACATGTAGTAAAACCTCTGAATAGTGGACACCTCAGGATAGTGAAAAGTCCTGCATCAGGTCAGGGTGACTAATTTTCTTTTTGCGAGTTGGATTCACCTAAACTAATTCTTGTGGGTCAGATCTAGTTTTTTTTTTTCTTTGCAAGTCAGGCTATTGGGATTTTCACAAAAGTTTGAGCAGAACTATGTTCCAGGTGAAAATAAATACATATTTGAATATGAATGAGTATATATTCAATATACTGCTTAAAATTTATATAAGAAATACAGTAAAATCTGTCTAAGGCGGGCTCTGTGTAAGCCGGAAATCTGTCTACCGTGGAAATTTTTTCAACTCCCGGCGAACCCATAGAAAATAACATTAATTCTTGCTGCATAAGCCGGAATCTGCCTAACGCGGAAACAGAAAGGGTTTTAAGGTCCCACCGAAAACAAAACTTTGCATAAGGTGGAAAAATATATATATTAAATATATTTTAAAATAAATATATTTATAAATATATTTTAAAAATGAAAGGCATTTCGTTTATGAAACTTTAAAACTGATATATATATACGTCAAATACTCAATGTCGAGCATAAAAATTAAATTCCGTAACACTTTAAAAAAGTTAATTCAAAGGAACAGAAACTGTTTAAATTTTAAGGAATTCTTGCTTATGCCATTTTTTCTTATATAAATATGCATTTAAAAGTTATTATTACTAGTTGAGTGCACATTTATGAAAATATGTAGTGTCTACAATATATTATGCTTGAAGGTTGTACTCAAATTCAAAGTGATGTCTTTCTGTCTCATTCCCGAAGTTATTATTATTATTATTGTTTCTGTGTGTGTTTATAGAATTAGTAGATTAACACTAGATGTAAATAAAACTATATTAACAATTGACATGTTACAATTTCTTGCATGTGCACAGGAAATAGAGCTTGCAGTTTACAAGGACGCTTGCAGGTTACAAGGACCGGGGATTTTGTTACCCGGCTGCGAAAATTGCGAAATCACAGCTAGAGAGATGAGCTGTTCCGTGCAGTCTGAATGCTTGAGTTCAACTGCCTCTTCAAAATGTACAATCACTGCAACCAGGAAGTGACCTTGATTCCTTGATCAAAAACCATAACTCACTATAATTATTTTTAAACAACTGAGGAGATGAAAGTATCTTGATATGATAAACAAAATTGGATATAACACCATTTCAGATGATTCATGGTTAATTGCTAAAGAGATAATATCAATAAAGGTTTTCTTAAATAAAAGTTATAACAATAAATCACTCTAAAGTGATTTTAGTTGAAGTAAATGGGTTGTCATAAATCTAAATTGATAAAATGTATGTTCACTGAACATGCTCCCCCCCTATCAGGGCTTTAGTCCTGATACTGAGGGAGTAATGCCAACTTGTGCACTGGGCGTTTGAAGAATGAAGACCCGCGTTGCACAGTCACCACTCGGTTGAGTCCATCACTGCCTGGGTGGACCTCCGTAATGCGACCCAACGGCCAAGTTCCAGGCGGTTGATTTGCGTCCAGTAATAATACTACCTGTCCCACCTCAATGTTAGGCGTGGCGATCTTCCACTTAGCTCTGGGTTGCAGCGAGGCCAAGTATTCTCTGGTCCAACGTTTGGAGAAGCCGGCTTTCATGTCTTGGAGCAGCTCCCATCGTTTCTTTAGATTGGTTGTAGTGGTTGCTGACTCATTGGGCATAGAGTGCAAAATATCCCCTGTAAGAAAATGTGAGGGAGTGAGAACATGTATTGATTCAGTATCATTATCGTTTAAATGTATAAGTGGCCGCGAGTTGAGCAAGGCTTCTATCTGGGTGAGTAACGTGGTTAACTCTTCGAAAGTGAGCAATGTCTCTCCTATGACTCACTTGATGTGATACTTTGTTGATTTTATCGCAGCCTTCCAAATCCCGCCAAAATGAGGGGCAGAAGGAGGGATGAAATGCCATTCTAGAAAGTTTTTAACTTGATAATGTGACATAATTTCATTATCTGTAAATGAACGCCACAATTCATAAATTTTGTCCAACTTTCTGGATGGACCGACAAAATTGGTGCCATTGTCACTGTAAAGATGCCGTGGGGTGCCTCGCCTTGCACTAAAACGTCGAAGGGCGGCGATAAATGCCTCAGCTGTCATATCACTCACAGCTTCAATATGCACCGCTTTTGTAGCCAAACAAATAAACAAAGCTATATAGCCCTTAGTTGTTTTTGCATCCCGACCCTTACTAAATTTAATAGATATAGGGCCTGCGTAATCGACACCGCTGGAAAAAAAATGGACGTTCCAGGGTTACTCGATGCTGTGGCAAATTCCCCATTAGTTGAGGGGTTGCAATGGACCTTTTATATCTGTAGCATTTTAAACATCTATTGATGCATTTGTTAATGATCTTTTTTCCACCAACTATCCAATAAGATTGTCTGATGATGTGGGATAGCAGTGAAGGCCCAGCATGTAAATGGGCAATGTGTTGTTGCTGTATTAATAACTCAGCCATTTTATGCTGTGAGGGCAAGATTAAAGGATAATTGTGAATGTTGTAAGCGTCCTCCCACCCGTAACAGACCCTTATCATCAATAAACGGGTGGAGGGATTGTAACGTACTTTTCTTTGGCAAAAGTTTCTGTTCTTGGATACATTTAAATTCTTCCTGAAAGTAAGAATTCTGAATCCAACGAACAATATTCTCTTCAGCAGCTTTTGTTTCTTTGTAAGTAAGATGTGGTGAAAAAATTTCTGTTTTGTTAGACTTCTTGCATTTTTTTTGATAAATCTTTGGCAATATGCCAAAATGCGAATAATTTTTGCAAGTGAAGAGGGCTTTTGAAACAAATTATCAAATAGATCATTTGATGTGTGGGCGTGAAAGGAAAAAATTGGATCAGACCTTTGTTCGGCTTTGATTTGATCATCAAATTCCTCAACATTTGAGACGTCTTTGGGCCAATTGGATGGGTCTAAAGTTAGCCAACTTGGCCCCTTCCACCACAAATCACAACCTGGAAGACATTTTGGATCAATACCGCGTGAAGCGATATCTGCGGGGTTCTCTTTGGATGGTACATGTCTCCAGTGCTTTGTAGGTAGAATTTCGGTAATTTGAGCTGTCCTATTCGCGACAAAAGTCTTCCATTTACGCGGATGTGCTGATAGCCAAGAAAGGACGACTTTGGAGTCCGTCCAGGCGAAAATATCGAACTTGTAACTCTTTAATGTTTCCATGACGGAACGGAACAGCTTAGCTAGTAGGTGCGCACTGCAAAGCTCTAATTTTGGCACTGAAATCTGTTTGATTGGAGCAACTTTAGTTTTAGAAACTAAGAGAAAAGAGTTTATTTTCCCCTTATAACTTTGTCGGCAATAAATTGCGGCAGCATATGCCAATGTTGAGGCATCAGAAAAACCGTGTAATTCAAACGGGTTACCGGATGAAAGCGTGACACATCTAGGAACAGACAATTGATTTAGTCCGTTAAAGGAAATTTGAAATTGTAACAATTCGTCTGTAAGATGTTGCGGTATAACAGAGTCCCAGTCCCCTTTTGTAAGCCAAAGTTTCTGATAAAATACCTTTAAAGTCACAGTACAGGGCGAAATTAGACCTAGCGGGTCGAAAATCCATGCAGACTCAGCTAAAATGTGTCTCTTTGTAAGAGGTGGAGTGAGTGTTAATGCAGTTATGAAAATAAAACTATCTGATGAAGAGTTCCAGCTTAAGCCTAGAACTTTGGAGCTTCCGTTGTCACTAGGAATGATTTCAAAATTTGATTCAGTGCTAGAAGAATCTATAAATTCATTAAGAAATGCCTGTGAATTTGAATTCCACTTCCTCAAGTGGAAACCATGCTCGTCTAAACAATCTGTAATTTCTTTGCAAGTTTCTATTGCTTCCCTAACAGTATTCGTACCGGATAATAAGTCATCCGTGTACATATCCTCTTCTAACATGCGCGAAATGCAAGGATTTTTTGTATAATCCTGAGCGATTTGTTTTATACATCTAGTTGCCAGAAAAGATGCTGGCGCTAAACCATATGTGACAGTTTTCAATTTGTAATTTTTTATTTCCTCATTAGGATTAGACCTCCAAACTATTTGCTGATAAATTTGATCCTCTTCAGCAACCAAAATCTGGCGGTACATTTTCTCAATATCTGCAGAAAAGACTATTTTCGGAAATCGAAAATTAAGTAAGATTTCGAAAATGTCCCGTTGTAACTTAGGGCCTACACCCAAAATAGAATTCAAGGAAACACCACTTGAAGTTTTGCATGAAGCGTCAAAAACTACCCTTAATTTAGTAGTGATACTAGAAGATTTAATAACCGCATGATGAGGAAGAAAGTAGTGTTTGTTTTCATAATTATTAATGTCATTTTGTGCAACTAATTCCATGTGATCTAATTCTTCATATTCGTACATAAACTCTTTGTACTGATTTTCAAATTCTGGTTTTTCTCTGAATTTCTTTTCCATATCAAGCAAGCGAGAAATTGCGGCAGGTTTAGAATTACCTAATTCTGATTTAGATTGAATAAAAGGTAACTTAACCACAAAACGACCCTCGGAATTAATTGAATAATTTTCTGGAAATTTTGATTCAACAAATTGCTCTTCAGGTGACAACATTTGAGTATTCTTATTAAATACTTCTTCTACTTCCCAAAAACGCTTTAACTCTTTATCAATATTAACTTCATAAATGTGTAAATTATGTATTGAATTTGGAGATGTACTAGAATGTGGCATTTTCCCTGATACCAGAAAGCCAAAAATTGAATTTTGAGCAATTAAATTGCTCTGAGTATCTGTTACTTGACCAGGAAGCAAAATAGAAAAGAAATAATCAGATCCTAGAATAATGTCTATTTTACTTGGTGTCCCGAAATGTGGATCCGCTAAGTTTATATTCTTTAAATGCGAAAAATGCTTCTCATGTATTTTTTCCGCAGGTAACGGAGCAGTTAAATCATCTAAAATAAATGCCTTAACAGACAACTTGGTGTCTGCATTATAAATTGATGTAAGATCAAACATTACGTAACCCTTAGTTACTGCGATCTTTGAGTTAGACAGACCTTTTACGGGGAACCTAGCATTTTCTCTTTTAATTCCTAACATTTTCATGCAGGATTCAGAAACAAATGTAGACTCTGATCCACTATCACACATGATTCTTAAAGTGTGCTTTTGACCCATGCAATCATTAATATGTACACTAGCAGTGGGCAAAAGTGCGAAAGATGTTTGAACTGCATTTATGGAAGGAGAAATTTCCTTTTTATGCTCATCCGGAATCGAACCGGCCTCTGAATCAGGTTTGTTTTTGCGGCTCTGTTTTTCATTTGAACGAGAAGTTGATATTGCGTAATTTTGCAGCTTATTTTCGCATAAACTAGTATGATGTTTCAGCTTGCAATTATGACAAGAGTAAGAGGAATTGCATTGCCAGGTAGTGTGCTTTTCAGACAAGCAATTACTGCATAACTTGTTTTTCTTAACAAACTGTCTCCTATCCCTGATGCTTAATTCTTTAAATTTAACACACTTGTAAAGTGAGTGATTAAATTTACACAATAAACATTTGCTAATGACACTGGAAAAAGATCTATTGACGTTATACTGTTTCTCTTGTTTATGCGAACCTTCATTTTCACTTTTATACAATTCTAAAGATGAACATCTATCATTTATAAACTGAATAAATTGATCAAAAGACTGAAAGTCTTCGCTTGAGGTCAATTTTGCCCATTCCTCCCTTGTTTTAGAATCAACCTTTTGTAATAAAATATGAATTAGCCATAAGTCACGGCCAGATGCCTTTTCATCGATTGATTTAAGGCCTCTAATTAATTCATCTGATACATCTGATAAACAGCGTAAGCTAAATGCATTTACTTGAGTAATGGGGGGAATGTCCAAGAATGTTTTAACTAAAGGGGAAACAGTTTGTTTTTTCTTATCATATCTCGACAGCAATTTTTCCCACGCTTCTGAATAACTGTTTTCAGAAATAGGAATATGTTTTATAATAGAGGCTGGCTCTTCCCCTAGTAACCCTCTTAAATACTGAAACTTCTGTATATTAGTTATGCTGTCATTTTTATGAACTAAAGATAAATATAAATCTTTAAATGATAGCCAGTTTTTAAAATCACCATTAAATTGCTCTATATTGAGCCTAGGCAATTTAAAATTGTTAGAAATAGTAGAACTAACAACTGGAATCTGATCATTTATTATTTGAGGTGCATGCACATTTACGGTAACTTTTTCAAGTTCCGTTTGCAGTTTGGCTTTCGTTTCATAATATTTCTTTTCAAATTCCTCAATTTCAGATGCTTCAGTTGGTAATTGAGCATCATATTTATCAAAATCGGAGTAAACTGTCTCTAATTTTTCTAATTTATTGTACAAGTCATTTTTTTGAAAAGCTTGCTCCGAGTTAATGAAGTTGTTTATCCTTGTTAGAGCAGATTTAGCTCTGCCACGTAAATTTATAGCTGCCTTTTCCAATTCTTCAGCAGCCTTTTTTGCGGCTTCCAAGTCAGTATTCATTATTCAAATAATGATGTGAATAGCGTAAAAAACAAAAGCCAAACCGATAATAATAATAAGATAAAATGTACTTATCTGTAATAAATGTGATGCGAGGTGCTCCGTCGTCTGTTACAATTCCACATAAGACTGGTGAAAACACTATTTAGAACACTGATATGATGAGTGTACATTAATCCAATCTTGAAAAAGTATCCAAGATCTCGCCGGTGCCTCCAGCTTTTGTGTTTCTGTGTGTGTTTATAGAATTAGTAGATTAACACTAGATGTAAATAAAACTATATTAACAATTGACATGTTACAATTTCTTGCATGTGCACAGAAAATAGAGCTTGCAGTTTACAAGGACGCTTGCAGGTTACAAGGACCGGGGATTTTGTTACCCGGCTGCGAAAATTGCGAAATCACAGCTAGAGAGATGAGCTGTTCCGTGCAGTCTGAATGCTTGAGTTCAACTGCCTCTTCAAAATGTACAATCACTGCAACCAGGAAGTGACCTTGATTCCTTGATCAAAAACCATAACTCACTATAATTATTTTTAAACAACTGAGGAGATGAAAGTATCTTGATATGATAAACAAAATTGGATATAACACCATTTCAAATGATTCATGGTTAATTGCTAAAGAGATAATATCAATAAAGGTTTTCTTAAATAAAAGTTATAACAATAAATCACTCTAAAGTGATTTTAGTTGAAGTAAATGGGTTGTCATAAATCTGAATTGATAAAATGTATGTTCACTGAACAATTATTATTATTTTGTATAAACTTCAAATTTGTAGGTATTACAGCGATACTAAAAAATTGAATAGCGTTTCTCATTTATTTATAAAGACAAAGGATCTTCCAGAATTTCAGTTTTCGACAGATTTTCGAGCCAGGACAATTGATGAAAGATTGAATGAAAGATCGCGAGCAATTCATTATAACTCAAGATCCAATCTTTTTATCAAAAACATAAAACGCTATTCGACTGACGTATGCTTCAGTCCAATAAATCATGATCTTTTACATAAGCCAGAATATTGTCTACCACGGAAAATTTTCTCAGTCCCGACCAATTCCGCCTTAGACAGAGTTTACTGTACAATCATAATTATTCTTTTTCTGTAGTGCAGTTAAGAACCTTTAAAACTGTTTAATTCTCTCGGAATATCAAAAATATTACTTACCAACATTTCATTTTTGAAATGCACAAAAACACATACAGTATGGAACCCGTTATCCGGAATGCTCCAAAAACCAGAATGCAAACCAAAAAATAATTTGTTTCATTTCAAAAACATGAAAACTAAAGATGTATTTAACGTCAAGCATGGGATATAGCATACAGCTATACATTCATCCACCAGTGATACAATGTGTGGTCATCTGCAATATATTTTTATTGTGTGAAGTGAATGAGTATGAAGTTGGACTTTAAAATTTCCAAAGAGAAGGAAATTATTACAGATCTGCTGGACTAAACTAAAGAACTTCATGTTTAGAAGCTCAATTGTTGGATCAAAAGTCATAATGACCATTGATATGTCTAATGAAAGTAATAATGATGGCCAGCAGAATGTGGTCTAGGTAAAAAATTTTCAAATCAGCTACTGATATTTTTCAACTTAACTGATTTGTGTGATGCAGCAAAGAAGCTACTTCCATGAACAGCAAATCATGTCAGTATACAGGAGCAATTAGTGCAAGAGACATGCTACAAGCAACCAATCTTAATAAAAATGATCTAAAATTCAAAATCAAAAAGATTCTGCTCTCAAGTTTCATATCTTAATGTATTTTTTTTTCTTCTTTGTAATTTAGAATGTTATTTATTTTGTGTAGATAAGTTTTTAAATTGACAAACTTGTAATTATATATTTACATATATTATTCATATTTTATACATTTCATACCCTTTTTTTTGTATTATTAATACTTATAGTAAAGTGTTCTAAATTACGGAAAAAACCCTTATCCTGACTTTCTGGATAACAGATCCTATACTGTATATTGTAGTTGGGATAGTTTATGCACACATATATGCTTATTACGTCTGTGTAGATTGTGATATGCCCACTATTCAGAGATGAAAGCGTAAAAATGTATAAGTGTATTGTGAATTGAAAAGTGTTTGCTAAATAATGTTATCCGCTTTCTCGAAGTGTCTGTTATGGAGATGTTATTGTATATAGATTTTTAATTGAAAATTGGGTCAACCCGAACCCAACCTGCAAGTGTCAAAATCCAACTCGAACATGAAACAATGAAAGTCAACCCGACCTGTAGCAAAAAAGTAGAAGGCAACCCAACCCAATGCAGGACTCTAATTGACATTATATCACATGATCTGACATCATTAATTCCATCCTAGTTTTAAGGCAGGAGAAACAAACAAGAGCTTTTTCAGCAGTACTAAAGTTGAATATATTTTGACTCGCTAATAAAAGCAATCCAAATTCAATCTTTTAGCTCGATATAATAAATTTTGTCCTCTTTTCAGTAAAGTTTATTTGAAAATTTATACAGTGAGTTTATTTTTTTTTTTTAAGTTGTTATTTCGCGAAAAATACAAAAACATGTTGTTTACTGTTTTTATTTCTAAACGAAAATTTCCATTTAATTGCAATTTTGATTTAACATTTTCGGAAATTCCAATAAAATGTATAGTCTTTTTTGCTTGTTTGTTTTAGGTGAATATTTTTTCCTGTTTTTTTTTTTTTTTTTTTTGCAATATTAATCTTTCAGATATTTTCATGTAAACTTACAATAACCCCAGATGTAGCAGTAATTTTAGCTGCATAAAATAGATCAAGTGTAAATACTAAATATTTTATTACAAATATAAATGGAAAATTTTATGTCTTTTTACTCTCTTTTGCACAGAATAAGACATGTAGCTTTTTATGTTTTATTTTATTTTAGTAATCTTATAGTTACATATTACTTTTTTTCTATTCTATTTTTCTTAATTTTTGATAGAAATTATTACTACTCCCATTTTTTCCCCTTACAGTCATAAAGATTTCTTTTTCTAGTTTTTTTTCCTCTCTTTTCATTCAAAGAAAATTAAAAAATATATTTATTATTGTTTATCTTACAGTATAGTTTATAAATTCAGCTACAAAGATGACAATCTAATTCACTGTTCTAAGATAATCAATCCAAGCCCAAGATATAAAGTTATTCCTGATTGGTATGTGAAACGGGAAAAGAAATCATGGAATTCTTGAAGTTAAATATATTTGGTGGAAGTTTTGTACAATTTTTAAAAGCAGGTCTTAGCAATCATATTTGTAATAATGTTTTTGTGTTAAATTTTATAGATAGTATATTGTAAATATTTATTATTTTTATGTTATGATTCTTTTTATGTATATGACAAAAATAAAATTACTTTATTTTTAATGAGTTGTATCTTATTTTTTAAAACTTTTTTTGTTTCATTTATATGCTTTATACATTTTTTTTTCACGTACATAAATCCTTTAAATTTTAATTTAAAATTCTTCCAATGGCTGTATTAGGGCAATTCCATTGAAACAGTCTAACAGTCATAGAGGAAAAAACAGCCTTACCTTATTTAACCACTTCACCAGCGACAGGTATGGGGAAATAGTGCTTTTATCCCCGACTTATCTCGGAGCAACTGGTGAAGTGGTTAAAAAATAATTATTATGTAATTCAAAGATCACTACAATTAGCATATGATATTAGAAGATAAAATAATGTAGTTATTATTAATAAATTTTTAAATATAAATAATTATGATTAAAAAAAGGCTATTGTTACAGACAAGCAGGAATGACCATGCTTTTTTGATATCTTAATATTTATCTATATTACGTATAAAATAACATACAATTTATTATAACAAAAATATATTTTCATAGAGGGGGAGCTCAGAAACATAGGTCTTTCAGAAAATTTGACTGTTGCCACAATATAGTTATACAAAATATGTAACAGACCAACATCATATATGTAACAGACAAACAAACACTTAAAAAGAAGCTATGCTTATTATAATGGATTTTATTGATTTTGGCTATTCAAAATTTTATAAAATGCCTTGCAAATGTAAAATATATAGTTTTAACAATATTGGAAAAAGAAAAAAAAATATATATATATATACTATATACATACATTACCTATTTGATATAAAAAATAAAGGTACTTTTCGGTTAGCCGGGCGCCAATATTATAAATATATATATATATGTATATATACATCTATGTGTACATATATGTATATATACTAAATATATGTAAGTATAACACTAGCGCCCGGCTAACCGAAAAGTACCAAAATAAAATACTAAAAATGGTAACATTGGCTTGGAATTCTCCATTAGTGAAAAAGTATTATTTTAAAAGAACAAAAACTGTTGGTAAATTCATAATAATTTATGGCTATATCAGTGTATTATTTTTCATATACTAGCATTTGTCAGGCTAAAATTTTGGCTAATAAAACTAAGTTTTCATTAATAACTGTTGAATCTTCATTCTCAAATGTTTATTCTGTTGTCAGTTTCTTCAGCTAATCTCATCAAGTGCCTGTATTCTAATTTGATCAATCTTATCTTTTTAGCAAAAGGAACTTTGATGAGAATATCCTCTAAACTGCTAAAAGCGACATAAAATGCTCCAAGTGTTGACTAATGTCCACAGCAATGTTTGACAAAGTTAAACCCTGCGATTTGTATATGGTGACAGCCTATGAAACTTTTAAAGACAACTGACTTTGAAACATTGAGCAACCAGTTCAAGGGCGCCCATATGATTAATTTTAGGGGGGGTGTCAAAAATCTCAAACTTCCTCCGAAGCTATCATACATTTTAGTAAATATTTAAGGTACTTTGCGTTTTTTCGCGCTCTTTTGATGAAATTTGCATTTTCCCCGCGATTCTTTGACAAATTCATGTTTTCCCGTAATCCTTGAACGAAATTTACGTTTTTCCACGATTCTTTTTCGAAATTTGGTTTTTTTCTACAATTGTTTGACGAAATTTATGTTTTTTCTACGATTGTTTGACGAAATTCTCGTTTTATTGCGATCCTTTGACGAAAAAAAAAATCGCAAAAATCTTCGTGGATTTTTTTATGATTTTTTGACGAAATTTGCGATTTTTCTTCGATTTTTTGACGAAATTCACGTTTTATCCACGATTCTTTAACAAAATTCACGTTTCCCCTTAATTCTTGAACAAAATTCGTATTTTTGCAATCCTTTAACGAAATTCGCTTTTTTCACGATCCTTTGACGAAATTTGCGTTTTTTCGTGATTTTTTTTTACAAAATTTGAGTTTTCTCCTGTGATTTTTTGACGAAATTTGAGTTTTTTCCCTACGATCTTTTGAAGAAATTTGTGTTTTTTCGCGATTCTTTCACGAAATTTGCGTTTTTCCCCATTATTCTTTGACGAAATTTGCGTTTTTTCTGCGATTCTTTAACGAAATTCGCATTTTTCATGTGACTCTTGAACGAACTTCCCGTTTCTTGCGATCCTTTGACAAAATTTGCGTTTTTTCTGCAATTCTTTGACAAAATTTGCGTTTTTCCGCGATTCTTTGACGGAATTTGCATTTTTCCCATGACCATTGAACGAAATTCGCTTTTTTTTGCAATCCTTTGACGATATTTGCATTTTTCGCGATCTTTCGACGAAATTCGTCCTTTTTCTGCGATCCTTTGACGAAATTGGTGATTTTTTCTGCTAACTACCGATGGAATTGATTTTGTTGGCGAGCATTTGTCAAAATTCGAGATATTCATCTGTGATATTTTTATGTTCGAATTTTTGCATTGATGACCGATTATTGTTAAATCTGTCTCTAATTTCTCAGTGTTTTGTTTCCGCAAAATCAGTTTTACTTGTGAAAATGGATCCTGTCGATAACGAAATCCTTCCCTATGCCGAAAAAGTGTTATAGTCTTGTAAGAAAAAACTCACACAGTAACATCCGCTAAGATAAAAATAATTGTCTAAAACGGAATTTGTTTCCCATCTTGTGTTTTTTCTCTTTGTAGGAAGCTCTGTTCAAAAGCACTAATTAAAAACTCATGAAAACACAACCTGTCTAAAACAGAATACAGCTTTAAAAGAAAAAAAACATGGTTATGACAAAATGAATTCCGAACAATTATACCTGCTAAGACGAAAACCCGTCTAAAACGGAAAATTCTTCCGGCACCTTCTGATCTTGTCAATGCAGGTTTTATTATGCTTTTTCTTTACAAGTTAAATTTTTCATATCTTGCAACTGATTTATATTTTAAAAAAGTTTGACAAAACCAAAATCTAGGGGGGGGCGGGCTCAAGCCCCTCCTTGCCCCCCTATATGGGCGGCCTTGAACCAGTTTGATTGAAAAGAAAATTAAATTCATGTAATTAATATTGTTTAAAGAAAAAAATGTTTATTAATTCAATTATTATTTTTTAAAAATAAACTTCTTTTCATGTATTTTAAGATAAAAAATTATGGAAGACTACTTTAAGTAGAGTAAAATACGTCTGTAGTTTACAAAAGCATTCCCAGATTATTCACAAGTCTAAAATAACTCCAGTTAGAATTTAGAGGATTGTAAGACATTTTATTAATTACTTTAAGTGGCCGTGAAGTACAGAGGGGAGAGGTGCTGTGGAAAACATACGTGTTGAAGTGCTGCTCCTACTTGTTAGCAGTCAGAGTACCAAGAGATAAGTGCATAAAAACCAGGGCTGCGGAGTCGGTGGCAAAAATGGATGACTCCGACTCCGGGAATTTTTAACAGATCCGACTCAGACTTTTTCGCTCAAAAATGGGCCGACTCTGACAATGCAGACCTGCTTGTAAAATGGACGACTCTGACCCCGGGAATTTTAACAGATCCGACTCCGAAACCCTGGTAAAAACACTGTTACAGACAGCTGCCAGGTGAAATATGTCAACACACAAAGATTTTGCCGATAAAGCAGGGAGTAAACAAAGACTTGGCGGGAGATTAATATTACAAAATTAAGCAGCTGTGGGTTGACTGTTACAAAATGCATGAGACATCATGGTAAGCAGACAAAAGTTGCAAAAGTGTGCATAAATTAGAATGATATGATCTAATTGCTTTATGAGAAAGAGAGGTGCACCCAAACAAGAAAGTTTGTGTAATGTATGTGGCAAGATGCAAAGAGGATAGATGTATCATTTATATTTTATTTTTTTTTTAATGGTTGAATTCCAAGGGAGAAACAAAAGTGATTGGGAAAAAGCATACACATTGAGCAAGATTTTAAATGTGGCCAGCTGCTAAAGTGAAGACATTTTTTTTATATTTTGTTTTTCATATTAACAGAAGGTTAAACGGTTATTATATGTCTGTGAGAAAGGGACCTAATAATAAGAAAGTTAAACTGAATTACTGATAGCCTTCTTCTAACTCATGAGTATTTGAAAGTAATAAATTGTTTCTTTAATTGTGAGACAAAAGGCATATATAGATATTGAACTAATGTAATTTTAAGAAAAAAATAAATTTTTAATTGGAGGGGGGGGGGAATCGAAAAATTTTAAGTATTATATTGGCAGTTGGGGAGGGGGGCTTAAAAAGAGGATATGTAACACAAAACTGTTATGCATACTGAATGCATAGTTCACGTTTATTTTGAAATTTTAAAAGGTTTGATTTTAACTCAGACATTCCAAACAACTACAGTAGAGGACCCATTATCCGGAAAAAAAATATTTGAAAATTTTCTAAATTTGTAAATTTTTACTGAAATTTTGAAATTTCTGAAATTTTTTGAAAATTTTACAAATTTCTATTTTTTTTTTCAATCCACTGTGTTTCGATTTGTAACCACTAAAATATGTTACTTCAGCCGTGGGGGAACACGCCCTCCGCCCCCTGACATTAGAAAAAAAATAATTTTTCTCTCCAATTTTAGTATAAAATTAATTTATATTAAGATTCGTTAAAAAAGAAAATCGTCAGATATATTACCAGGGGTAATTGATTCTGTTCTGAATTTTTCGGAAATTTAAAAAAATTGGTCTTATGTCCGAAAATTTGGACATAAAAATTACCGCGAATTTCGACAAATGGTCGCCGAAAAAAATCAATTACGTCAATCGTCCGCGGAAAAAATCGCCAATTTCGCCAAAGGACTGCGGAAAAAACACGAATTTTGTCAAAGGAGAGCGAAAAAAAACGCACATTCCGTCAAAGGATCGCGAAAAAAACGCAAATTTCGTCATAGGATTGCGTGTAAACGCAAATTTCGTCAAAGAATCGCGGGAAAAACGCGAATTTCGTCAAAGGATCGCAGAATAGACGAATTTTGTCAAAGAATCGTGAAAAAAACGCTAATTAGATCAAAGAATCGTGAAAACAAATCTGCTAATTTCATCAAAGAATCACAGAAAAAACGAGAATTTCATAAAAGAATGCGAAATTCTTTCAAAGAATCGCGGAAAAAATAAGAATTTCGCCAAATGATCGCGAAAAAACGCTAATTTCGTCAAATGATTGTAGAAAAAATACGCAAATTTTGTCAAAGAATCGCGGAAAAAACGAATTTTGACAAAGGATCCCGAAAAAACTGAAATTTTGTCAAAGAATCCCGGAAAAAAACGAGAATTTCGTCATATGGTCGCGGAAAAACGCTAATTTCGTCAAATGATCGTAGAAAAAATATGCAAATTTTTCAAAGAATCGCGGAAAAAACGAGAATTTCGTCAAATGACAGCGAAAAAACGCGAATTTCGTCAAATGATCGTAGAAAAATGCACAAATTTTGTCAAAGAATCGTGAAAAAACTCAAAATTTTGTTAAAGAATCACAGAAAAAAATGAGATTTCCGTCATATGGTTGCGAAAAAACGCTAATTTCGTCAAATGATCGTAGAAAAAATATGAAAATTTTGTCAAAGAATCGCGGAAAAAACGAGAATTTCGTCAAATGACCGCGAAAAAACGCTAATTTCGTCAAATGATCGTAGAAAAAATGCACAACATTTTTCAAAGAATCGCGAAAAAACTCAAATTTTGTCAAAGAATCGCTGAAAAAACACAAATTTCGTCAAATGATCGGGGAAAAAACGTGAAATTCAGGAGGACCCGAAATCCGGAAAATTCCAAAATCCGGAAAGCCTTCGGTCCCGAGGATTCTGGATAATAGGTCCTGTACTGTATAACGTAAGAGAAAATTGCACTTATATTTTGGTCAAGGGCATCTGGGAAATGGGTGTGGAAAAATTTATTTAACAGCACAGTTTTCAAACTTTTTAGATGCCAAGAAGGAAACCACATGCTATTTTGAAAGCATGTTTTTTGTCACAAGCACAGAAAGAAAATTCCAGACTTAAAAGTTAACAAATGAACCTAAAACAAGTTTTAAAAAGGAAGAACCTCCTAGTGAGAAATTTGTTTTTGACTGGAGTAAGGGATGATGCAATAACTTAGAAGCAAAAAATATACATACTTTCATTGGTAAAAAAATTCCTGATATGTATATGCATAATTTCTTTACAAAAACAAGTGATGGTAGTATGAATTTGGCCCCCGGGGTGACACTCCTCTCGCACGGCCGTCAGAAAATATTGAGACTTTAAAGGTATGAATTTTATTAGAACTGTGTACAATTTATTAGATCGATAAAAGAATTTATATTTCAATCCCAAGTTATTGTAAGAGTAAAATTTCTGTAAAATTTAATTTTGTCTTGTTGCACAAATTAATCAACAAATAGTTCGCCATAATTTTTTTTTATTTTATCTATGAGGTATTCGCTACAGCTTTTGCCGGCATGACCTCAAATGATCACAAAATGGCGTTATTTCCTTGGTACAACCTTCCTCCACGAGGAAAAAATGGCAGAACCACATAAATTAATTATGCTGGAATACCTTTATACATAACAAAGTGATGACATATGGAGAGCAAAATTTGATTAATAGAAATTATTTTTGACAAAATCTTGCTGAGCCTGTCATTGTAAAGCCATTCATGAGCATAGAAATAAATAATCTAGATTTATGTGCAAAGCTAATGTTTGTTGACTTGTTTCACTCGTTAATCGAATTTGTCCAGTGTCAATGGAGGATATTCCAAATCCGGGTTCGAGGATGAAAAAAGTCACGTGATACCGGTAATTTACCCAAGGAAATTCTAACTGATAAGGTGGGAAGATACTACTGCTTTGCCTCATGAACTGTTTCATTGGCTAGCGGGGATTTACATTACACGTCTACGGAGCCTTCCCTTCTTTACGCTAGAAGTTTTTACCTTGACCACGTGATCAAAACGGAGATGGAGTATCCTCCATTGGATAATCTTATGAATTAGACAAATTCGCCAATCAGTTGAGAGCATCTAATTACATTCCGATTAGTCACAGTAATGTACTTTATTCCAAATCTGGGTTCGAGGCTGAAAAAAGTCACGTGATACCGGTACCCAAAGAATTTCTAACTGATAAGAAGGGAGGCTATTACTGCTTTCCGCATGAACTGTTTCACTTACTGGCAGGGATTTACATTACGTCTACGGAGCCTTCCCTTCTTTACGCTAGAAGTTTTTACCTTGAGCACGTGATCATGACGTAGATGGAATATCCTCCATTTACCCAAAGAACTTCTAACTGATAAGAAGGGAGGCTACTACTGCTTTCCGCATGAACTGTTTCAAGTTTCACTGGCTGGCGAGGGTTTTTCATTACGCCTACGGAGCCTTCCCTTCTTTACGCTAGAAGTTTTTACCTTCACCACGTAGTCAAAACGTAAACAGCCACGCCTCTGAGGGGGAAAAGCCCGCTGAAAAGATTGTTTATTGGATGAAGGGAGAGCAGTGTTAAAATGTTCTTGACGCCTATTGGTGTCTTTCTTCTGTTTACCCGTGGCTGACGTCACTAGGCTACCGCGGTGGGTCCGATTCTTCTTTCTGTACAGACCGCTAGAGTCACGTGATGCTAGCATCACGTGACTCCAGCGGTCTGTAAAAAAAGAAGAATCGGATCCACTTTACCCATTTGACGTCTACCGCGGGTATACAGAAGAAAATCACCAATAGGCGTGAGGAATATTTTATTCGGAGAGTATCTACCGCAGGGGCGTGGCTGTTGCCATTCTTGGGTAAAGTTCGTTGCACTGGATCTTGTCGTTTGAACATGGAGTGTGTTCTTAATCTCCTTAGACAATCTTTTGAAGAAATTTTCTATTTGCTTTTGGCAACTTTTCGTATTGTTTCGGCTGCTCAAAATCAAAATAAATCGAGGAATAAGAAAATGATATTATGATTTTAATAATTCTTCATCATTAATAAAGATGGCAGATGATGAAATTTGTTTTAAATTTTCCTTTAAAGACTTTCTTGATAACGATTTAAAGTGAGAGTTCATTTCATTCATTATTTATTCATGTCTATGCGAATTACAAATTTTGAATTAACTCCGTCGCATACAGTTCTTTAAAAATTTTATTTATTGCTTAGGCAAGTTATGATAACATAGCTAAAACTAATTGAATAAAAACAGAATTGAAGTTAAATGGCAGTACTATGAAAAAGTTTATTCTTTCATTTCCATGAAGATTGAAAAATCATTTCGTTTTTATGAAGTGGAAAAGATTTTTTATCTCTTCAGTAGTATAACTGAACCTGTTTGGTTCTAATGAAGAAGCCTCCTTTTTACAATAATGTGTATAAATGTCCGAATTTTGAAATGTAACTCGTCATAAATTTTAACTCATCTTGCTTTGGAACATTTTAACTAAATACGAACAGAGTTTCCCTCAGATTTAAAAAAGGGCATACATTTTTTGATTACAAAGGGTACTTTTTTTTTAAAGCTTTCTTTAGATTTCTAAAACTATTTTTAATATTTAACAGTCTGGGAACTCTTTTAAAGACAGCAATGCAATGAGTCAATTTTTACTATACTAGTAAATTTTTTAATGCACAAAAGAGAAAGACACTTTTTTTTCAACTGGGAGCAAGAAGGGTGCTTATTCTTATTCTTCTTATATTCTGCCTGCACTTACTCACCTAAGTGCAGGCAGGTTGCAGCGCCCTCCTGAAACTATCTGGGGGGAAACTCTGTAAGAATATGTATGCTATCTAATACCTATCATTGATATTGAATAATAATTAATATTAGGATGTGTCCATCATGGACGCTAGCTGAAAATCAGGCAACATAAGTGTTTGTGGCAATTTCCCTTCAAAATTCAATTATTTTGATCAGCTTGGTTACATTTAAAAGTGAAAGCTTTTGCTCTGTCTCTTTAAGTGTAAAAGTGTGGCTATAGAACAATTAGGTGTTGTAGTTCAGATCAAGCCCCTCCCCTCCCCTTATGTGTGCTTTTTGATATTAATAGAAACTCATTGACTGAGCCTCTCGCTTGGAAAGAAAAGAAGCATCAAATCAACAATCAAAAACCATTAAAGATATCCAAACAATCAAGATAATCATTTAAAAATCTTGAAATCGTCCAACATTAATTTTATTTAATTATGAAAAAATAGTCTAACCATATCTCTTATCAATTTTACCTTCTATGTTGAAAAATGAACATGTCAAGAGTCGTTATGTTATTTAATATTGAGTAATAAGAGTCATTCATACTTTGAAATTGCATATCATAGTTTTCCAGTACTTTCCTGTTATGCCTTGGTGTTTTTTTAATACAACTTGTGTAGTTTGTGCTTAAGAAAGTGAGATTTGCTGCCAAATGATATAGTTAACAGTTATGAAAACCAAACTGATGAACTATTATGTTTGTTTATGTATGTATTAAAAAATTGATCTGAATTAAATTACTTCTGTTTGTATATAATTCAGGGTTGCCGGCTTTTTTTGGTTTTAACCACTTAAAAAAAGCTGGCTTTAATTGAAAAAAGCCGGTTTTTATTTTTCAAAAAGGTGGTTTATAGGTAATTCATATCAAATTTGGATTAATTTATTTTTAATATGCTTATAAACATTTTCTACTAAAAAAATATAAACTTCCATTAAATTTTGTTAAATAAATAAGACCTTATCTGATAACTGCTAGAATGCAACTGTGAAGGCATTATGTCTGAAAAAGAAGAATATTCAGAAGAATAGTACATTAAATTAGACTCTAAATTATTGGTTTAAAATTATTTATTATAGCTCTACACATACCACACATTTTAAAGATTATATGAAAGAACAAGAAGATGTCACACATTAAAATAGAAACATTTTTACATATACTGATATTTACTTTTAAAATTGATTAAAACTAAATAGCTTATATGTATTTAATAGCTGAAATTATCTTATATAATACTTGAGAACACTTAGTAATAAGCAATCGATATTCTGATAACTTATAACAATGATATATGTAAAAAGTTTTTCTGCTACTAAGCTGTTATGTAACTTATTTCACATATGCCCATACGGACAGATTAAAATCGTAGGATGAACAATGTTGAAAGAAAAATTAGGAAGGATATAACATTTGAGGAAATTTTAGTACACATGTAAGTGCATAAAATAAAGAGAACAATTTAAAAAAAATTCTCCAAATAAAACTTGTTGAATTAGAATTTTGAAAAACTAGTTGCTAGTTAAAATAGTACATATTCATGCAGAAATTAATGCATATGTTATTCACAATACTGTTTTAATAGAGAGAAATGATGTTTTTATTAAATGGCTGTGTGATTTTGAATAAATGTTTATGAGAAATAAAATAAGACTTGTACTATTAATTTCCTTTGAAATTAGTTAGGGTGTTAAGGTCAGTGTAAACCAGAGAAAGCAATTGGTATGACTTTTATTCCAATATTAATGTCTTCATTATTGAAAAATTGGTTATATTGATTTCTATCTCAATTAAATGTCTTTAAAACTAATTAAAAAGCACATAAAAATGTGTCATTTATAATTAAAATGCTTCACTGTATAAAAGCCAATTTTAGCCAAAAAAGGCCAATTTTGGCCAATAAAAGCCACCGGCGTGTCTTTTTAAAAATTTTAGCCGTCTTTTTTGCAACCCTGATATAATTAAAAATAAATGGCTTTTGTATATTAAATAACATTAACATATTGAAAAAATTGCATTGTGTGTAATGTGTATAAAATGGTGAATAGATTGCCAGAAAATACATGAGAAAAATTCCCGTCTCTTGTGAAGACCCTTTTCTCTATCTTGCCTAGCCCCAAAGGAAAGGACCTTAGTGAGCTTTCTTAAGGGAAGTATACCAGTTTTGCATAGTATTTTAAATTTTGAAAAATCAGGTTAACCTGAACTGAACTCACAAGAATCAAAACTCATCCAGAAACAATTATAGTCAATCTGACCTAGAGAAGAGTTCCTTATCCTGTTATGGTTGGCACTATTGGCGAAAAAATCCAAAATGGCATCAAAGGGTCATTGCAGATTTAGCATCAAACAAAATTTTTTAAGATAGCTTAAGAAATTGCTTTTTAATACTACTTATAGACATATGTTTAATATTGCATCATCTTCAAAAAGTAATACAGTAAAACCTCCATAATGGACACTCCCGAATAGCAGACACCTCTATTTAACGTACAGTTTTCCAATCCCCACTCCCAAAATCTAAATTTTTGTATGTTTAACCTCTGAATGATGGACATTCTGAATAGCGGACAGTAATTTTGGCGATAAAGGATAAAAAATTATTTTTTAACGAGACAAAAAAATGGAAAAGAAGTAAAAAGCCTCAAAATTTTTCAGGGCAATGTATCGCAAATTTTGTGATCAGAGATAAATGTAGGGGGTGGGCTGGGGAAAATCCTCCCTCCCATGTCCAGTATTGAATTCAGAGGATGGTGCTGGAGGGATATTCTCCCTGGAGCATTGAAATGTGCTCCCCCAGAAGATTTGAGATTTTATGCTTTCAATGATCAAAAAGTGCAATTTCCCTGCAAGAACTTTCTGATGCTGCCGCCCCCCCCCCCTCCCTGGAGCCACAGAAATCCCTCTTGGAGAAAAAATGTCTGAATTCAACTAGGGATGGGACGAATATTTGGCCTGGTAGCAGAAAGTTCGAGACGGTATAGGTGTAAATTGGCGGTCGCCACTCGCCACGTGGCGATTAAAGTTGTAAAAGTGGCGATTAAAAATTCGGCCATCGATCGCCACCCTAGTCGCCACTCGCCAAGTGGCGATAAAAAATCTGTTATTGATCGCCAAGTGAAATATAGCTTTTTTCATAGATATATGCATCTCTACTTTGGTTACATCTAATTAGCAAACTGGTTAATTCTTTTTCTTACCAGATGCAAGCAGATTACAACGATTTAGCTGTATTTTCAGTATTTCAGCTTTTCGCCATTGCTGTTCAGTTTGATTATTTTTTCAAGAAATACAGTTTTATTCTACAAAATATATTCATCAGTCCGATTCCACATGCATTTCAAATAATTTTTTTCTTTTTTTTCACCGGATGCAAGTGGATTTTAAGGACATTGCAGTATTTTCAATAATTCGACTCCTGCCACATGCTCACCAGTTAAATTATTTTTCTTCAAGAGATTAATCCTGCGGAATACACTCATCAGCTTCGATTTCAACTGTATAGTATGTAATGTGTGTAGTATGTTAATAACACATTTACTTATTAAATAAAATCCAAATAACATTTTATTGTGCTTTATTTGATTATTTTTTTTTATTGTATACACCTAACTGTTGGAATTTTGATTTAATTATTTTTTATATAAAGAAAGTAATAGTAATTTAAATTGATAATAGTGTTTATGAACATATAAAAATAATCTAAAAATATATTCTAAAAAATTAATGTAACAGATTCAGTGGTTTTAACCCCTTCGGGACGGGAGCCTTTTACGAAAATTTTAATCTTTTGTCACTGTTTTTTAAAAACAGAAATTTGTGTCTTCTTGAATCGAGAAAATGCGCTGATTAAATAAGGCAAATTTTACAGTAAAATTTTACTGGTGAGAAAAAACAAAGATTCTGACTGCTTCATGCGGCACGTATACGTGCCGCTCGTCCCCAACGGGTTAAAGTAATTTTCTTGAATTTTGACTGCTTCCCTATTCTTATCATGAATAGTTGGCTGGTATAAAACTCTGACTTATAGAAAAATATGTCTATATACAGCAATTATAGTCATGTAGACGTCAAGAAAGTTTGAAACATTATAGTGGCCACTAACTTTAAAAAGTGGCCACTAATGAAACTGAGTCTACCGGCCACTGGCTACTAACTCAATTTCCCAGTTTTCACCTATAGGAGACGGGCGTCGCAGATTTTCTTTTCTCTTTTGCAGATTGTTTTTCATCGAACCTTTATTTTGTTTCATATTATGTTTAGCTCTTTATTACTTAATACAAAAAGTTCAGATTATTATTAATAAAAATTTATAAAATGCCTAAAAATGCTACAGGTAAGTGATTGATTAATAATGCTTCAATTGTAAAAATATTTTACCTGCAGATTATTTTTTGTCCCTGAAGTATCTGTCGCAGACACTAGGAGAATTTTCTGCTACTGGGCTATTCGGTATTCAGACCTTTTGCCGAATACCTGCGGCCGAATACTGCTAAAATCTCACCGAATAGTGAAAAATATCTTGCCAAATTAATTCAGGATAATTTTTTTGTTTTCGTTTCTTGCAAATTTTTATTTAATCTAATCCAAATTGTCTATGTTCTGGCACATTCATGAAATCATTCTCATTCTTACTTGCACAAAATGTACAGTTATTCAGATGCTAAAAAATATACAGCCTTTCAGTATTTCAAAGTTGGTGATCTTTTAGAAAATGCTTCCCAAATTGGACATTCAAATGTCCAGGAAATGTCTTCATGAGAGAAGACAGATTACAACTCAAGATGTAAAAACTCGTATAGAAAAAAAGAAAATCATTGCCTTATTCTAAAACACTGGGATATTCATTAATGTCTGCAAATTCCATGCACAAATAAAAAGGCTCTTATGAAGTTCATGATGGCTTACTTTCTATTTTCTATAAGTAAGAAATGTAAAAATTCATTCACTAGGTGTATTAGCTAAGTTTAATTTTCAAGATGGAATATCAAGTATCACTATTTCAAGTACAACAGTACATCTGAAAACAGAATTGGTGTCAAACTAGATACTCACCAGGTAGCGCAACTTGCTTTATGAGGATGGTTTTATAAATATTCAAATATAAATTTTAAATATTAAATAAAATAATTTTTTAATTCTATAGTTTTCAATTTTAAGTAATTACTTGCATGATTACTGGCTTTAATATGTAACCTTATCATGTATATATTTTTTTATTTACACCTTCCTTCATCCATGTTGTTATCAGTTTCTGTTTATGCTTTTAGTGCTTTTGAATAAGTGGAATATTATATTGTGCTTGTTCAAATGTTAAAGATTTTAATATATATGTATTCTACTTTAACCATACTACCTTTTGATTGATTTAATGTAATTTGTAATTTTTGGAAACTGATTTCAGAGCATACTCATTCTTACAAATTTTTTATCATTAGGCACATAAATTCTCAATGATAAAATTTACTTAATTAAAGGTTATTTCAGAAAATATCTCCTCATGAGTTAGGAGAAAGAGTGTGTAAGAGTATTATTGATTTTGAATGCAAGAAAGGATAAAAGTATCATTTGATAGTAGGGTGTCAACGATTTAAATCAGTTGATTTAAATCAGCAATTTAAATCATGATTTTAATCAAGTGATTTTTTTAAAAAAATCATTGATTAAAATCAAAAATTTTTCTAAATGTTTAAAATGACATAAAATAGTATTCAAATCTAAGATTAACATAATTTGGAAAGTTTCTACAGGTACTGTGACTTATGAATACACAAAAGAAAGCTTTAAATAATTGTTTCTAAGTATAATTCCTGAGTATTGTGAAAAATTTAAGTACAGTAAGTTTGTAAAAAGCATGGTTTTTATCTAACAAACATAAAAAGCATTTAATTTAAAAATGATATTTAAATCTAACATAACTTACAATGTCATAATTTCCTTTTAATAATCAAGTTATTCATTCTTTTATATACAATAAACATAGCAATAGTGTTAATGATTTAAATCAAATGATAAAATCACATATTTTCTGATTTTTTAAAATGGTGTGAAAAAGCATTATAATCAGTAATGAAAACTATCACTAAATCACTTGTAAAAACTGTAATATTTGTTATTGTTAATTATAACAATATTAAACTGTGTAAAAGATGTATTATACATTTAAAAAACATCTAACTAAATGTTAAATAACTTCAAAACATTATAATGTTTAGTAGCTATTCAAATATTTTAATGTTGTGGGGGAAAAATCTGATTTAAATTTCAAAAATACAATTTTTGTAATCTATTTATAAATTATGTGTGAGTTTGCTATATACATTGCTACAATTTTTGATCAATTTGATATATACACACGCTTTAGAACCTGTGTAAAATTACTGACTGCTTTATGAATTTATCAAACTATTATCGCCTGTTTTCAACCACTTCTTCAAAAATGTAGATTGTGTTCTTAATTAAATAGTAAATTGTTTAATAATTACAAAATTTAATCTGTATCAACAATTTAAAATTAAATGCAATTTATCAATCACTTTAAAATATAAGCAGTATTTAATATTGGTTTACATAAGTATTACAAAATATTAATGCTCATAATGTTGTATGTTACTAAAGAAATTTTTAATTTGCAATTTTTTGTAATTTCTATTATTACATAATTAAAATTTTATTAATTAAAGCAAAAAAACATAGATTATGTTAGTAATTGGAGGGTTATTCATTTTAGACATGCTTAATTCTTTGTATATGTTTAATATTTTAACACAGGAAAAAAAAAAAAAAAATCTGATTTAAATAAAAAAAATCCGATTTAAATAAAAAAATCCGATTTTTTTGATTTTTTAAAAAAAATCATGATTTTTTTACACCTTGTTTGATAGTAAAAGTGAAGTAAATTCTTTTTATTTTAATGGAAATAACTTACCATCCTTACTTACTGAAAATCAATGTGATATACCTCAGAATAAAAGGATGTAATGCAATTTCGTAATTTTTTTGCAAAAATAAGTTTATCAAATTAAAAAAGGAATTTAAAAGTACATTTAAAAGTAGAAATGATTAGTGAGTTCCTATTTTTTAAATTATATATAATCAAAAGTTATTTTCTTTATTGGAAAAAAAAGTTGGTATTCGGCCTAAAATTTGGCCAAATATTCGGTATTCGGCTATTCGACCAAATCACTATTCGTCCCATCCCTAAATTCAACACTGCCCGTGTCCAAGAAAGAAAACGTCCCTCCTTGAAAGATTTAGGATTTTCTACTGATTAATGTCTAGAATACAAATTTCTTGATCTGCAGAATTCCATAAACATACATCATTTTCTCTTTTTTTTTAAAAGCGCCATAAATGCAACGAAAGCAGGGGAAAAAAAAAAAAAAAACTATTTCGCAATGTGG
Source organism: Maratus speciosus (assembly GCA_963932465.1). Taxonomy (NCBI): domain Eukaryota; kingdom Metazoa; phylum Arthropoda; class Arachnida; order Araneae; family Salticidae; genus Maratus; species Maratus speciosus. Next base: position 325,451,389 of record OZ010795.1, on the reverse strand, counting down.
ATTACTGTTTGATTCTTGTTTCTGATTAATATTTTGTGAATGACCTCAAAAAGAAAATGATTAACTTTAAAAGGAAATTTTGAAATTGTAAGGGTATCTGAGAAAGAGAAATTGAGCTTAAGGGTGCTGATCACTTACAATCCCGTTTTCCGTTCTCCGTGTAAACCTATGGGAATATTTTTTCTCACTTTTCTAAGGATATCTCATGAAAAAATTAAGATTTTCGAATTTTGTTTTCTGTATTCAATTCTTAAAACTTGTCACTTTTCATCCTAGTTTTCATTTTATATTAAAAATAATTTTAAATATTTGATTTTACGTGAAATACTCGTAGCATGACCAAAATAATTTCTACCTCTCATCAAATTGTAAATTATGGCAGTTCTATTAGGTCGTTTGGAAATTAAAAAAAACACGAAAAAATGTACAGTTTCCAATTTATCCATTGATATAAAAATATTTCATTGAAATTAATTAGGGAGGGAGCTATAATTAAAACAAAACGCATATATTTCTATTCTGATGATTTCAGTGTCTTCCCCCTCGATATAATCCATCACTCCATGGGGAGCGACACCCCGTTGCGTTTGCTCGGACTCCGGAGTAATAAAAGTTGGGTCGGGGGAATAGTTAGAGGGGATAGAAATAGCTGAGAGAAGTTTTCAAAGTCAATTTAGCAGGCCTTGATAACCGAACAGGCACGTTTAGGTTTTGCTTCACTCAGAAAATTTTGAAGGGACTCGAAATTGAGAAAACATGACTCGAAACTGAGAAAACAGGAGGCCCCAAATGTTATATTAAATTAATTCCATTCAAAAATTGTATATATGTGTGTGTTTGTGTGTGTGTGTGTGTATTTATAAGAGTTTTATGAAAATGTCTTTCATAACACATTAATTTTTCATGTACATAATACACCAGTAGTTTAAACCACATGATCACAATTCTTCAGTTTGTCCATTATTTCAGATGTATGTTTATTTTACATATTGAATTTGACTTGTATGCACAACATAAAATATTAGTAACTTAAACTACTGCTAAAATTGAAAGAAGTATTTCAAAATATTGATATTTTATATTGATCATACATGCTGAATTCAACATTTTTATGTCAATACTATGCAAAATTATTTTTCCATATTTCTCTTGATTGCGTCCAATATTCCTGTTCATAGTATATATAAGAGAACATAAAAAGTTGTTTTATTAGCTATATGTGTTTAATTTTAATTTAAACCTTTTATGGCCATATGTGAACTCAAATAAGCCACTCTTTGGAGTAATATGAAGCTGTGCTTTCCATAGCTTCAGAGGTCGGGCCCTGCTTAGAAGTGCATTTAATTTTCAGGAATCGTAATTTTATAACTAAAAGTTCTTTCCATGCTTTTAAATTGATTATTTTAAATTTTTATGTAGTTCACTTCAATAATTTTCCAATAAGTTCTATTATAGTTTTTCATAATTGTTCACGTTTTAAATTCTTATATTCAATTTTAGATTGTATTTATATTAGCTATGTAGCTAAGTTATTATAACGAAAAAATACATCAAATTGCATTTAACAATAAAAAAAAATCTTAATTCTCATTACTCTTATTTTTAGAGTAATAATTTTAATTTAAACCGTTTATGTTTTTTTCACAAAATATTTTTTTAAAAGGTGAATTAAAGTTTTTCACCTATGTCAAAATATTCATTTACGGTTAGTATTCGTTTCTTTAAATATAAATCAAAGAGTTTCAAGGATCAAAACAATATATATATATATTTAAATACCTATAAACTATTGAATTATAATAGGCCTTTTTTTTAACCCTTTCGAGACGGAATCCCTTGCACAAATTTTATTTGGATGGCACCGCTTTTTTTAAATCGTTCCCTTTACTTGTAAAATACCAAACAAAACTGTAATTAAAAAAGACAAAAAAATAATTTATTAATGGTTCAAAAAACAGATTCCACATGAATCTTTTGACGATGCATATATGCTCACCCGTCCCGAAAGGGTTAGTATAGAGTATCAATTTCTTAAATACAGTATTTACACATTCAAATGGCGAGGGGTTTCGGCATGTGGCAGTAGATTTTTAGAAAATTATATACAATTAGGTATTCCAAAATAATATAGTACCGTATTTTATGGAAGAAACGCCGCGGCGTTTACGAGTTTAAAAGTTAATTTTTTTCCAAGTGCGGCGTTTACGATTTTTCTTAAATACCAACTGAGTTTCCTTAATTTAAAAATTCATAAAAATATTTAAAATCTAATTTGAATATTTTAAATAAAACTTCAGACATCTTAAGATATTAAAAACGAGGCATCCTAATACACTGCTAAGAAAACTTTGATTAAAGTTAGGTCAATGTGAGGCTGTCGACAAAAGTAGCGTTCCGATGGATGCGAGGTTTACAACGGGTGCCGCGATTACGATATTTTTAAGCTTATTCAGGCCAATTTGAGGAGTGAGGCGTTTCTTCCATAAAATACGGTATTTCAAACTCAGTGGGCAGGAAGAAAAGGAAAGGAAGGGTAGGGAGGTAATGGGAGAGTAGAAAAATAAATAAATAAATAAATAAATAAATAAAAATGAGGAGTGAAGAGTTTTAAGAGTGTTTTTGCCTGAATTAAATTTCAACTTTTTATATTACGTGCATAAAAATGTATATGTAATATACAGGGCTGTACAAAAGAATTCAAGTACGTTTCTGCCTATTGGTAGTGAATTTTTAACTGTGTTATGTGTTTTCTTATTATACTAAATTTTAGCAGACTGTGTAGAATATGTACAAATATATAGATCATATACAGAGCTGCAGCGACGAATTAAAGTACCTTTTCGACTGTGGACGGTAATTACTGACATCCGATTTTCAAATGCGCTATTTCTAAAATGTTTTCTTGGGTATCTTATTTACATTATTAAACGGCGAAGTCTTGATAAAGCATTTTGGAAGTGTTTGAAAGTGTTTTATAATCTATGCTTGGTACATGATTTTTTTTTTCTTATTATTTAAATATATATATTTATTTTTTTTTACGTATTAAAATTATACTCAGATATTTATTTTTTAATTGAATATATATATATAAAGTGTGTGTGATTTAAAGAAATAAATTATGATTAATTATTATGTATTCACTGACCCGCCAGTTGTTGCCTTGGGCCGTGATAATTATTTCAAACATGCCAAAATCAGTGTTGAAGGATTTTATATTTTAAAACGAAAATCTTTACAAACGATCATCATGTTGGAGGACCCAGTGCCTTCGGCTGCGTACACGGGAGGTGCTATACAGCTCGCCGATAGTCAGCACACTGTATATGCTGCGTCAGGCTATCACAGTCAACTTTTTTCTTTTTTGTTTCCTTTTTGAGCATTTTAAAATTTTATGAAAGATGCAATATGTATGATTAAGTTATCAACTTATGTAAATAAGAAAAAAATGTAATTTTTGTGTATAATCAAAATGTATATGATATATGTAGATTTTTTCAATGAGTTTAGTGTTCAAAGCATACATTTTTCATCTGTTACGCTCCATATATTTCCTTCTATATTTTGTTTCTTTTATTTTCTATCTGAAATTCTGCTGTTATATCATCGAGAAGTAAAAAAAAATACGTAAATATCTTAGGGGCTGTACATATATAACGATATCACTTTAGAGGGAGGGGGACTCTGGCATTTGATATCGTAATGTATCTGTAGGAGGAGGTGTCTTTTGATAATCTTTATCATTTTTTATCTAAGCATATTTTTTTTCATCAAAATAGTCTTTTAACTTTTTGCTTAGTCTGCTATCTATTTTTATGAAAGTACAAAGTTGTTACTAAAACCATTAAATAATTATAAAATAATTTTATTCCAAAATATGGAATATCCCAACGTTTGGCATTCCTATTCTTCTGCCATATGAGCATAGAATGCGTTGTTAGAGTAACCAGGTTCGAAATTATACTTGTTTTTTAACTCGTAAAAAAATGGGAAGAATATTGGCCACCTGTTTTGTTGATAAGAACTTATTTCTGTTTACTCTTTTCCCATACAGGGGGCAAGTGCAGGAAAATGCATTATGTAACAAAAAGCTATTATTAAACACTTTTATATAATATTTCCTTAAAATGTTTTTTGGTATAAAGCTATTTCATGTTTAATAGTATTTTATTGACTTTTCTTCATTGAAATCAGTAACATATGTGAATAATAAATGTATAATATCGCTGCAAACGTATGAAAGCTCGGAGCCAAGCACAAAGTCCATTATGGACGGAAGAGCGTCGAAAGTTACTAACAGCGTCAAATTTTGGCGCAGTATGCAATAAATTACCACATACAAGCTGCAAAAGTATCATAAAACGGACTTTATATTCCAATATAAATACGCGGGAAATGCAGTATGGTAAAATGCATGAAAGAGATGTAAAAGCAAACATTGAAACATCAGAAAACATCAAAATATTAGAATGCGGATTATTTGTCGATGAAGAACTTCATTTTTTAGGTGCAACACCTGATGGTATTATCGAAAACAGTGATTGCAGAAATAAAATGTCCATTATCGTATGAAAATTTATATCCCAATGAGGCTATTCTAAAGCGAAATTCACCTTTTGGAAAATTAATAAAGATAGAACAGCGGTCACAAAAGTAAATAAGAAACACCAGTATTTTTTTCAGATACAAGAACAGTTACATATAACAAAAAAAAATGCATTGTCTTTTCGTGTTTTGGACCCCGAAGGGTATGAAAATAGAAAAAAATCGAAAGGGATGACGAATTTTGGAAAAAAGAAATGGAGAATAAACTTAAAGACTTTTATTTTAGCTGTCTTTTGCCAGAACTAATAGATCCCCGCTACACGAGAACCATGTCAATAAGAGAATCAAAATGCATTTTAGATGCAATGGAAGCATATAAAAAGAAGAAAAAGAAATTCGAAGAAATATAAAAAAAAAAGTGGCTATTCCAAATTCAATTATACATGGTTCCACTCTCAACGATGTCCAATGGCTGATTCCTAAACCGTTAGTCATAAACATATAGTTCCAATTACAAAAATGTTTTAAATGATGTAAAGAAGCAAGCGATCTGGGTCAATAAAAATATTTCTTAAAAATTTTCGAAATATATATACGTTCTATAAGTGATATTTAGTAAAAACTTCCTGTTACACTAAAAATAAAGTCAAAATAACTCATGAAACTCAACAAAAATATATATGTTCACCTAACACTGAAATTGACCGAGTTATGAAACTTTGGAATTCATGACTTTTATGCTATTATGATTTGTAAAAAATCTTTACGTGGTGGTAAAAAAGGGAGAGTCAATTCCGGTTTCTTCGCTACAAAATACATACAGTCAATTATCAAAAGCTAAGGAACATAACACAACTCAAATTTTGCAACCTAATAGCATTTTATAATATGTATAATTTTGTAAAGAAATAAGCTGTTGCTGTTCATAATCTTATTTAACAAAAATTTAGTTATTTTTCCCCTTTTATTTGTTTAGTACAAATTGTATATTTTGCATTAATATGTCGGAATGATTATAGATTTCAAATTTATATTGCAATTTTACTCACAACTATCTTTTTTAAATACAGCTGACGATATTTCTACTAAATTTGTGAATGACCACTATTTAGCAGCAAAAAATATGCTCCAACTTTAAACAGATATTCGGTCAGTTTTAATCGTGGAATAATGGCTTTTTTTTTTTTTTCTGTCTTACTTATCAGTGTAATATTGGAAAATTTTACTAAATATTACTTATAGGACCCGGGGCATGAGACAGTATAAAAAATAAAATTTCCTATTTAAAAAAAAAAAAAAAAAATATTTTTATTGACCGAAATCGCTTTTAAAATACTTCTTTACTTCATTTAAAACATTTTTAGGTGCGTTCGTAATTATATAAATACGTAGCACCTATAGTCGTCGTTCAGTCCGTCCGTCTGTCCGCATATAACAGAGCAAAAACTACCCAACCGAATGGTCTGAAATTTTTAATATATGATTGTTGCAAAATTTTGTCGAGCCATTTCAAATTTTATGAAAATCGGATGTATAGTTTAATTACAGGGACAGTCAAAAGTTTTTCTTTACATTACGGCCAATGGGAAAAATTATTACAAGTGCATTTTAATGATGTTACAGCCTTCCGAATGGTCTGAAATTTTAAAGATATAATTGTTGCAAAATTTTGTCGAGCCATTTCAAATTTTAGGAAAATCGGATGTATAGTTTAATTACAGGACAGTCAGAAGTGTTCCATTACATTACGGGGAATGGGAAAAAAATTATTGGAAGTGCATTTTTATGATGTTACAGACTATGCACTTTATGAAGTGCAAAAAAATATACATTCAGTACAATATGGGGTGCAAAAAATAATTATAAAACTAGTTATAGTACGAACGCACCTCATTTGCCACGTTTGACGAGCAATTTCCAACTTGTTGTAATTGGAACTATATGTCTATGACTAACGGTTTAGGAATCAGCCATTGGACACCGTTGAGAGTGAACAACCTGTATACGCTGCACCACGCTATCACAATCAACTTTTTCTTTTTGGTTTCCTTTTTGAGCATTTTAAACACACACACATTTTACAATCACATAATTTTAAAAATGAATATTAATTGAAAATTTAAATATGCAGCGCAAACATATTATGTTTCTTGTTTTCACTTTCAGTTAATATTGTTATGGATATTTTTGGAGAAAGTTCGGGTAATATTTACATTCGGATGTAACTATATAAATACAGAAAATATCATTAGTTTCTTTGTTTAATATAACAAAATTCTTATAAACTCAAGGCAAGGTTGACAAAGTTTTGGGGGAAAATATAAAAATAATAATTTTTTGAGGAAGCATTCCACATCTTTAATTAAAATTTACAATCACATAATTTAAAAAAACTAATATTATTTGAAAATTTAAATATGCAGAGCAAACATATTATGTTTTTACTTTCCTTTCAGTTAATATTGTTAGATATTTTTGGTGGGAGCAAGGTTGAGTAGGAGGGAGGGGGGGGTGTACTTAGCATGCGCAATACTAATATTCATTTAATGATTTTTTTCCCTCATATCTATACATATTAATATTATACTTTGATATTTTGCCTTTGTGAATCGTATATACATTGATGTATGTTGGATCTATATTTAATATTGTATCCTTTGATTGAATAGAGAATTAAAGAAGATATCGTTACATGTATTGAAATTCGCAATTTTCAATATTCTTTAACAATGTTAATTTTATTAAAATATGATCAAAATTAAATGAAATAACTTTCAAAATTCGAATTTATGGCCGTAAATTTGAGTTATTGGAAATCTTATATTATGCTTTTGTCAAATAAAGCTGTATTAAAAAACACTACTTGGAGTATTTTTTGTATAATTTATGTTCATTTTGCACTGTAGTTTAATTTCATTATATAAATACTTAAATACGTGCCAATAAATTGGATAACTTCAGTAATCGGAGATATTTTGATAAAATTCTCTTACAACCTTTTATTTTTTTTTTCGCTTTTAGGTGGAGAGGGGGTGGGGGTTACTACATTGAGAATTCAGCTTCTTTGTTTTACCCAGTGAGAAATACCGATGGCTGTATCTATTATCGTTTATAAAAATAGGTCCAAAATCTCAACGAAACATCGAATTTTAAAGTGTTCAATAAATTTCTGAAATATTTTTAAATATATCATATTGAAGAATGAATGTGTAACTCAGACTAAAATCTTCACTCTGTCCATATTTTCTTTACCTGATGATTTATAATAATATTTTTATCTATAAACAAACATTAAAAAAAAAAAAAAATACATATTACAGTAATTAATTATAATCAATTGTGCTTTGATTTTTCAGTAGTAAATTAATGTTGCTTTACATAAAGAAAGGAAAAAAAATCACAAACACTGAATATTACGTAATTAAATTATGAAAACAAGTTATAGACAAGTTGATTTAATAATTATTTGTTTAAAATTTAGGATGGTTAAATTTGAAGGTAAACATGAACATATAATAAACATAATATAAAGTAAGGTGAAACATCAAAATCATTTTAGACAGGAGAATTACATTGAATCAATTTTTATTGTCATATTTAAATTTTTATCAAACCTTTTCTAAAATTTAGGCATTTATAAAAGTCGAAATTATTCAATTGAAACTTATTCCTTGATGGAATTCCCGGTTGCGTTGCTGTAATAATAATAATAATAATAACAGTAAAATTGTTCAATGTGATCTCGTGTATTTTAAAAAGTGCAAAAGAAATTGTAGTATTTCCCTACTAACAAAAATAGCTGCTATGGGAGAACTTTCCGCTCCTACTGGCTCGTAAATTTTGTCAACAGATAGCCGATAATATCTCCTGGACTTCACGGCTATTAAAAGTACACGCCTCTCTGACAGCTCGTAGGGGGGGTAGGAACAGTCTACTATACGAGCTGAACGCAATATTTTCCGCCAGTGACCAGCGCCCTTAACAGATACTTGTTGAACGTTTTAAAATAGGTAAAACACAGGTGGAAGACATTTTATGAAATAAAGAAGAAATAAGAAATTTGCGGATTACTAACTGTAACGAGAACACCAAAAAGGTGAAATTGGGGAAGACTAATTCCATTGAAATTGATTCTATAATTCTGAATTTGTTTACTTCCGATCATTCAAAAAACATTCCTATGAGTGGGCCTTTGATTCAGCAAAAGGCTTTAGAAGTCGCTAAAGAACTCAGATTACACGATTTTAAGGCTTCCAGTGGATGGCTGGAAAAACTCTGATCTCGGCACAACATCTCTTTCAAAACAATATGTAAGTAGAAGCAAAATCTGTAGATCTTAAAGAAGTGGAGGATTGGCATGAATGACAGCAATTCATTTGTGTCAGTTATGAAGAGAGAAACATTTTTAATGCCGATGAAACCAGATTCTTTTTCCGAATAAGACTTTGTGTTTTAAAAAGGATGACTGTGTCAGCTGAAAAAATTCAAAAGAGCGACTTGCTATTGTATTAATTTGTAATGTGTTAGAAGAATTTTAAATTCCTCTTATTATTGGAAAATCTCTGAAACCCATCTGTTTCCCAAAGAACATTCAATTTAATAAATTTGGTTTTGTGTGGAGAGCGAATAATAAAGCGTGGATGGCCAGTGCTTTAATGTTTGAATGGTTAACTTCCTTTGATAAGAAGGCGAAAAAACAATGAAGAACAGTTCTCTTGTTTTTGGAGAATGCAAGTTCTCATTCAAAACATTTGAAATTCGACATTGTGTCCTCCCCCCCCCCTCCCAAACACAACTTCAGTATGCCAGCCACTTGATCAAGGCATAATGCACAGTTTTAAAGCCTGGTACAGTAACTTTTAATACACCACATTCCAGAGTTGGGCAGTATCAAAAATACATGTATTTGAAATACATTTTCAAAATACATTTGTATTTTGTATTTTAAGCCTTCAAAACAAATGTATTTTGATAATGTATTTTGAAATGCTTTTTCAAAGTATTTTGTATTTTCAAAATACTCAAAATACATCCCTCGAAATTTCAAGCTGCCATATCTAAACCGCAGATCCTAGATTTGCAAGAGGGAAACATATGCCTTTTTTTGTTTCGAATAGTTTTCGGATTTGTTTCTGGAAGTTTATATGAACATGTTGTTTAACATTTGGTACGATGAACTTAGCATATTAATGAATCGGATGTTTACTTCTGCAGAAGCAATTTTTTGTTGAGTAGTCACAAAAATAGTTTATGTAATTCATAACATTCAATGAGGATTACAAAAAGAAATTGCGTGAAAACTGTTACATAGGCAGGTGTTGCCTATTTAAAATACATTAGAAATGGTAGAACATAGTAGATGAAAATATTTTTTTATTAAAAGCTCTAATACATTTTTTTTATGCTTAACTTTTTTCACTAACAATACAAAAAAGCAATTTTATATAAATTATGAATTTGAACAAAGTCTTGATATTTATTAAAAACAGAACTTTCACATTAGCTACATTTCAAGGATAAATGGCCAAAGAAATCGTTAGAGAATTCCCTAATTATAACAGCTTTATTTATTCTACTTCTTTCAGTGGTAGTTCGATTATATATTGTTTTAATTAAATTTGTTTTCATTTATTTATTTTTGATTAACTTTTAATATTGTTATAGAATATTAGCCATGGACAAATTATGAACATATTTACATCATTTTATGTGCATAAAAGTAAATCTTCCGCAATCGGGGTGCACGCGATATGGATTTTCTTTTTTTAATCATGCTCAAATTAAAAAAAAAATAATAATAATAAATCCGTAAATTAAGATAGTTTTCAAGCATTACATTTCAAAGTATTTTTTTTCTATTCGACAGTGTAAAACCTTGAATTGTGGGAGGATTAGACGTTAATAGAGACGTTAAAAAGGGAAATTTATTATTTAGATCGTTGCATCATCAATATGACATCATCGTTACTCATGGACATGTTTTTTTTTTTTTTTTTTTTGAATAATCACCAGTGATCTCACAAAGATTAAAGATGCCTGATATACTGTGCAGTGTATAGAACATATAGGTGGAAATCATTTTTTATGTGAAAACTAACATTTTTTTTTTTTAGTTTAGTATATTTCTCCGGATTCCCAACCAATTACACTGAAAAAGCATTTTTGAGACTTTCTTATTAGCCACATACCAGAATGTAATCGAGAAAGGTTTTTATCATTTATAGAAAATTTCGTCATTTTGATTATTTCAGCATTTAAACGCGTAGTTCAATTACACATTTGTTAAATTTGTATTTTATTTATGCATTTGTGAGATTTTAATTTCGTTATGGTATATTACACATAACACATGCTGAATTGCATCGTTATTTTAAGTGCAAGGGTTAATCATCCGTAGTTGCGTCGCATGAATATTTGCAAGATAAGTTAAAAAAAAAATTAAATTTGAAATAAAAAAAAAAATCCCTAAAAACTGGGTAAATTGAGATACAGTTTTTAAAGAAATCACATTTGAAATTACTTTTTTCCTATTTCAGTGTGTAAAACTGGCAATTATTGCTATATTTAGAAGTTACAAAATTAAAAAAAAAAAAAGGAAAAAGAAAAAAAAAATGTTTATTTAGGTCGTTGTCACCATTGATGTGACATTAGAGTTATTCACGCCCATCTTTTTTGTTTTATAGATTGTTTGTGAAAAAAAAAAAAATAAAATAAAGACAATGAAGTTATAAAGTTGCTGAGCAAATTTTTTTGTCCAAAACAGTATTTCAATTATTTAAAGTTTCAACAGGAAACGAAAATGGAAATTTTAACTAATTAATATAGTATCCATAAGTACAGGTTTTCCATAATTAAACGACCCCACTTTAAAGTTGTCTACAGACAAAACTATTGTTAATAAAGTTGTGAAATACATAATAAAGGGATGGAAATTTGTTTAAGCAAAATAAAGTTTAAAGTTTCGCCACCAGAGGGCGATTTTTAATAAATTACACATTTAGCATTACAATAGTTTAGAAATTTAATTTATATATCAAATATGTTATTAATTTAATTAATCACAAGCACATACATCTTACAAAGACACATTATGTATACGTGCTATGCATGTGTTTATTTATAATAAAATCGAAAACATTATTTTATATGATTTTATAACTAATAAACAAAGATGTTTACGTTTTAAAAGTTTGAGTCCGAGATTAATGTTCGTTGTACGGAGTTTCAAATTGGACTAAAGGCTTTTGAATTAAGTGACAAAATATCAAGAAAGAAAATATATTTTTAAGATAATAATATAATATAGTTTTATAATATAAATGATGAAGATATTCAGTATGTTATGAGCGTTTCAGTAGTTTTAATTCAATGACTTATTCAAAACCAGTGGAGTAGACCACTGGGACACCCTGTTACGGGTGCATAATGCTCCCCCTATTCTTTAAACTGCAAAATTACCCCCCCCCCCCTCCACACACACAAAAACATTGCATCAATATATTTTTTTTTTAATTTTGAAATGTATTTTGAAAATACATGTATTTTGTATTTGGGATTTTTTAATTTTGGAAAGTATTTTGTAATTTGTATTTTAGGTTCTAAAACCAATGTATTTTGTATCGAAAAAGGTTTTTCGATGTATTTTGCCCAACTCTGCCACATTCTTTCAAAGTTAGATTGTATGAATACACTTGAGATGAGAACTGCCTAAAATTAGTTAATGCTCTCAATGCTATAATCTGGATTTCCTCAGCTGTAAAAAACATAAAACCGAAAGCGTACGACAATGTTTCAGAAAATCAGGCTTTATATTAAAAGAAAATGAATCACACATTTCCGACACAAATGAAGAATTAAGCGAAATAAGTGAACTAATGAAATGCATCAGAAGTGAAGAAACTGCTGAAATTTCATTAATATCGATGATGAGTTACCTACTGAAGAAGAATTAGTTGGATGTATGTGATTATATTCCTGCCGAATTTTCGACAAAAGCTGACTCTATTAGTGATGATGAAACAGATACTGAAACTGGAGATATTTCCTGCAATATCGAGAATTTCCAAGAATCGGAAAAATACTGTGAGCAGTTACACAATTGTTTTGTAAAAAAAAAATGATTCTAAAGGATTAAAACTACTTACAGAGTTAAAACTTCGCATTGAAAAACAAATTACATGTAATCGGAAGCAAAAGCAAACTTTTGTGAAAGAGTTTGTAAGAATGTAAAAAATAGTGGATAAAGGTATGCACAATTTTATTTGTTTTATTACTTAAAAAGTAATTTTAATTTCTGATTAATCATATAATAGATGTTTTAGGACATATAAAAGTCAATTAATGAAACAATAAGCATTTCTTAGCAATTTTTGAATCTCTGAGGTTTATCCAATAGAGGACACCTCCGAATAGCAGACAGTTTCTGCGCTCCCAAGGTGTCCGTTATTTAGAGGTTTTACTGTATGTGAAGCTAAAACAACATTTTATCAATATTTTCAGTATTTTAACAAATAATGGAAATATATAAACATATTTAACAAACCTCAGAGCCTTTTTTGTGATAACATATTATAAGCAATTAATAAATGGGCAAAAAAAGTTACCAAAAAATTAACATGAAATCGCAGAAAAGATCCATCTCATATAAACAAGAATTTTGAAGAGATCTTTCAAAATATCCGTATAAAAATATGAAACAATGTACACTTTTTATATGTTAATTCTTTTTCGTTTTTTAATGTTTTCAAAGGCACAGGTAAAAAAAATAAAATCTTGTTTGTGTTAAATGTTTCACAGATAAAAGTGCTGTGCAGTTCCAAGATCATGGGTTCCAAAAATGCAAAAAATGACTTTACGGTTTAAAGTGACATCATGTTTTAAAGACAACTTTGCATAACATTACATCTACAGAAAATATATATATAAAAAAAAGGTAAATTATAATTTTTCCTGAAAAAACATGCAAAATTATTGCTTATCCATCAGTAGATTGGACTTTATGCACACATTCTGAAGTCGAGACTAAAATTCATCTGCTGGCGGTATTTACTTTAAAATATTAGCATAATGCTTCTATGGAGTATGCATTGTTGGTGTTTATTTGCTAAAAATACAGCAAACAAACTCAATTTTGTAGCAGTAAATACAGTAATACATTGTAATATAAATTCAAAATGTTGTTCTGTATCATGGAACAACTAAATAATGTTTTAACGACTAATATTTATCATGGAGCTGTCAAATTTGTAAAATTTCAGTTTTTCAATCCTTATCAGTCCAATTTCTGTGAAACAATTGAGAAAGATTGCACTAAAATTTATAGTCTTAAAAAAAAAATATCCTGCCATTTCTCTGGTTATTTTTATCACTGAATTGCTGCAGAAAAAAAAAAAAAAAATGAAAATAACTATTTGATTGAGAACTGTGTCTTTATTCAATTTATGTTAAAAGAAATAATCTTAAGGGGCCTTCACCATATTAAAATTCTAACAAACTTTGAAATTTTAATGTGTACCCAGAGTCAGATAATATAGACGAACACGCGAACGCCGTTCGCAGAAAATTTTCAAAGTTTGCAGACAGTTTTGATGGGTTTTTTTTTACAAATTTCTTTATAAAAAAAATTTATTAAGACCCTGGGCGTAGAATTGGTGTGATGCACATTGCAGACTCTTGAAAAGTTCTGCAGACTATTTTTCAACTGGAGAAAAAAAAAGCTTTTAAAATTTTTAAGAAAGAGTCAAAATATTAAGGAATGGTTTGTCTCAAAAACAGTAGATAAACGGATGAGTAAGAGTTCATCTCTTCCAGGGGTCGATTTAGAAAAAGAAAGTTGCATAGCAGTAACTGCTATACAAAGTCAGTTTTGAATAGCAGTTAAACACTTTTGTATAGCAAGTAAAAAATAGCTAACGTAACTTTTAAATCTTGAAAATTTACAACAAATTTTTTTTTTTAAAAAGCGTACTTCCTCGCTGTATTTCCATTGTAAATAAACACTTGGGGAGGGTGAAAACACAACGTATGTCGTGTAAAAACACCTTTAAATTTTAACTTTAAGCAGTGATGCCACTGTACTTGAAAAAACCTGGGTCCCGGGACCCAGGATTTCCAAAAATCTGGGTCCCTTTTTTACAAAAGCGGGTCCCCATCAATAATAATTTATATTTTAAAGGAATAAATGAAAGTTGTTTATTGAGATAAATGAAATGCATTAATTATTGTTTTAACAATAATTAAATAATGAATTAAAACCAGCATTATGTGCACTCAAATAAGATATTTTTAAAAAATATTAAGAGAAATTTTCTTTACTTTTTTAAAAGTAAAAATGCAAGATACAATTTTAATTGTAAAATAATGTTTATTTGAGAGTAGAAGATACCAAGTTCCACTAACAAGTATCACTAATGTTCGCATTCTTTTAAAAAGAGGCAAGGCGGGTTTATTGAAAAAGATATTTTTGCTGAAAAAAAGAACACTTATGTTAAGTAAAGGTGTACTTTTCGTTGAATGAATGGGTGCTTTCATTATTATACTTCCCATTGAATTATTTGTCAGCATAGATCTGTGTTGGAATCAGACATTTTCCTCGGAAGGGAAATTTATATCTAAATCACTAATAAGCATCAAATCTTAAATGTTCTGAAGGCGGGAGACATTTCAATGCAGTAAGAACGAGGAGGGGGGGGGGGGGGTGATTTTTACTGGTCCACCTAATGAATATAAATATTATCAAAGTACACTGAAATCATGCTGTATTTTTAAGAATCTCATAAAAAAGAAATTAAATCCCATTTTATGAATTTTCTACCTATAAGTTTAGTTTGCACATCTTTTTTGGTGCTTTGACTAAATTCACGTTTTTTCCGCGTTACTTTGACGAAATTCGCGTTTTTCCGCGATCCTTTTGTTGAAATTTGCTATTTTTTCGCGAGTCTGTCACGGAAATCGTGTTTTTTCCGCGATACTTTGACAAAATTCGGCTTTATTCCGCGATTTTTTGACGAAATTTGCTATTTTTTCGCAATCTTTTGTCGAAATACACTATTTTGTCTCAGCCCTTTTACGAAAATAGCGTTTTTTCCGCTATATTTTCACGAAATTTGTGCTTTTTTCGCGATCCTTTGACGAAAATCGGCTTTTTTACGTTATTTTTTGACGACATTTGCTATTTTTGGGGGATCCTTTGATGAAAAACAACTATTTTTTCGCGATCCTTTGACGAAAATCGGCTTTTTTCCGCGATTTTTTGACGAAATTCGCTATTTTTTCGCGATCTTTTAACGAAATACGCTAATTTGTCGCGGTCCTTTTACGAAAATCGCGTTTTTCGCAATATTTTGATGAAATTTGCGCTTATTTCAGCGATATTTTCATGAAATTTGCGCTTATTTCCGCGATTTTTTGACGAAATTCGCTTTTTATTTCGCGATGCTTTGACGAAATACGCTATTTTTTCGCGGCCCTTTTACGAAAATCGCTGCGGGAAATATGCATCGCAATGATTGCGATTTAATGCATTTCTCTGATCGCATTTTAGTTAAATTTGAATCGCAAATTGCGATGCGATACCGCTTAAATCGAACCCTGATCTCTTCCATTCATGGACTAATAACTTTTTTATTTTAACATTCATTTATTCGTATTTCAGTTATTTTATAGATTAATAAAAGAACAGTTTTGTTAAGTAATCATAAATTGATATATTTATATAAGTTAATGATTAAAATATTTCACATTTTAATAAATATTTTTTTTCAATTTTCGTTAGTTTTTCTTTCATTCATAAGTTGTCTGTATTAATTTACCATTCAATACTACATTTCTTGACTGAGTTTTAATAATGCTTGAAAATTAATATTTTTCTTTTAGTGGTGTTGCTTAGTGGTACTCCACTCGCATACTGTTCATTTTTGCTGTTAGCGGCGATATAGGATTCGGGAGGGGTGCAGTGTTTTTTTGCAGAAAAATTTTAAGAAATTATTAGAGTTTGCAGACAGTTTTACATTTTATCTAAGTCTATGTGTACCTAATGTTGACATCATAATTGTATTCTTTGGTGAATCATACCCTTGGATCTGAAATAGAAAGTCATTTGATGAAGAAGTTTAGAAATTATGCAGATGATTGGAAGCATGAAATTAAATTTAAATTCTTAATTTAAAATTTATATTTAATTAAATAAAATGAAATATTGAAAAGTTATTTTTTCATTTATTTAACACTAGCATTACGGCATTTTCCGTATACCTATAACTACGATCACCGGTCATTTTGACCGCTACTCTCGAATAAATGGAAAAGCGTATTTTTTGCTAGTATTATGTAAGTTAAATCTTGTAAATATACGACATGTTTTTTAATGAGTAAACTATACATTTAATAAGATAAAAAAATGTAAACAAATGCTAATTTAGCATAACAAAGAGTTAAAAAATAAAAAACATTCAAAATTTTAAAAACTTGTTATAGTTTAACAAATTTAAATACAAATAATTTATTTAAAATTAAATAAATTTATTACTTACATTATTCGGTTTGACAGCATACACAGATTACTGATTTCTTAATTTTACTTGTACAGGTTCCACAAACATATTTTCTACAGTTTTCACAAATGTTCATAGTTTTGTTGCCCTTACAAGTATTTATTTGGCATTGTTTACGTTTACGGGATGAAGTGTGACAAGCATCAATGCTCAACTGGTTAGAAGAAGAAAGCGTTGGTTTTTTTCATGAAACGTACATCTTTCTGAGCTCCTCAGCTGTACCTAAAATGAAATCACGGCGGCAGAAGTTGTTATATCCAGTCATCTCTCTATAAATAATCCATGCATTTATAGCTGCAAAATCAAGAATGCTAAAAAAAAAACTTAAACTGGCCAACGTCTGGATGAGGACTTCACAGAATATTTTCTGGCCATCTGATCCAAAACATCAACTCCATATTTGGTCGCATTGTAAAAATTTACAACTTCAGGTTTTTGTTTTTCATTAGATGAAATTTCCAATGTTGGGTGTAAACTACTCAGGAGCAAGACGTTTTTGTTCTTCTTTCCTTGATAAGACGTAAGCGTTATATTTTCATGCTTAGCAATCTTACTAGAATACAGCACATCTCTTGTTTTCTTGAAAGAATTATTTACTTCTCTTTTTGAACGATTTATTGTACCAACACAGTTTATTCCTGCGTCTCTCATTTGTTTTACTACATTGAGTGATGTAAAGAAGTTTCGATATTAAATTTTTCATTGGGTTCAATATCTGAACCAGAATTATCATCGGAAATAGTTTCAAAAATTTTTAGCACATCTTCTTTTGTTAGATATTTTCTACCAACACTTCTACGCGCCATGACAAGAAGCAAATAAAATAATCAAGTCTGACCACTGACATTCACTGAAACGAAATGCAGCTCAATATATTTGTATCCGTTGAAAAATAATATTTCTTACACAAAAGAAATGCCCAGTCAGAAGGCGCGCTGCCATTCTAAACAGATATCAAACAGGTGTTTTTCCTCTCCCTCCCCCTTTCTCACTTCCCACCTAACAAGTAATGCTTTGAAATACACAAAGCAATATTCTTCTCACCACAGATGCACCTGCTTGTCTATTAGAATAGCGGAAACAGCTATGAATGTGAAGAAAATAACTTGACATGTGCAATTTTCTAGATATGGTCAAAATGACTGGTAGCCGTAATTCTAGGTATACATACTAATATTTTTAAAACTAATTATTTAAATTGAACAAAAAAGATTTTATGTAATATTCTTGCATTTTTAGGAAAAGTCAAAAAATATTCAGACTATAAACAGGAAACTAAAAAAGTTATGATACGTTAAATTGGATTTTCGGTCAAAATGACCGCTGCCGTAATTCTAGTGTTAACAGTTAAAAATTTTAGATGCTTTGTTATATTTTTATTTCAATATATTTTTTAAATTTAGATCATTTTTAGAGAGGATTGAAAATCTGGATAAAGTTTGTGTTATCTCTGTCATTGGAAAGACATCTTTAAACTCACCCAACTTCAAGCAGCATGTGATTGCAGAATCCTTGAGTAAACATATTTTTGAGGTATGATCACTCTGTTTTCAATTTCTTACTGTGGTGTTTATTATTTATGTGCAGATATTTATTTAAATGTGCATGCATACATTTATTCAATTTATCTATTTACTGTTCTAGAATGAAGAGCCAAAAGAAAAAAATGCTGTGGTAAGCTTATTTTTATTTTTAATTTTATTCTTTGTATACCTGCTTTTGTACAGAGGGTGTTTACACATACGGAAAACGATTTTGACAACAGAAATAAAATACATAAATTAAAACAATTATTTTTTAATGTGTTCTGCCTGGTAGCCCTTTTTGTGGACCATATTGCAATTGCAGTGGGATTTCCAAGATAGTAGGGTTTTTTGTAAAACTGGAAGTGGAATTTTGATCCATTCCTCGAGTTCACACAACATAGCTGGTCAGTGTGGTAATATTACCACATTTCACTTTAATTATCTTCTTTTAGTCGCTTAGCCCATTTTAATTCATTTATTTTTTCCCCCTTTCTTTTTCCTGTACCCCTTGTTATTTTGTTTCCCTGTTAGCCCATTCATCATTACTTTTATTTATTTAATCATTTTTCTACATTTTTATTTAGCACAATGGCTTCAAAATATTATTTCAGTTCGGTTATTTCAATTTTGTCTTTACGTGACGTCACCGGACTTTGGTATCAAATCAGATTTAAAATATATTTGTCAGTTTAATTTAAATTTTATCATTTCTCCTGTTGGCATCGTTTTATCCTCTGTTGGCAGCCTGATATTTTACTGTGTTCACAGCCTGTTACATTCTTTGGTATTAGTTCGTTTTCATGCGCAGTCTGTTTAGCGAGCTTTCCGTAGAACTTTTCTTGCCAATGAGAATTTCACTTTTATTCGATTTCGAATGCTCTCAGTGCGAAGTCGTTGTTGTGTTGGAAGGTAATGGTTATATACGCTGGTAGTTTTGTTTTAAGACGACGTTGGATTAAGATGAATTATTTAAGTATTGCGCGGCAGCGCAATACTTATTTATTTTCAGTGTCACTTCTCAATGTTAATTTAACATAGAAAAGCCTATGGAGCTCATAACTTTTTCATTTTTTCTTTCCACCTTTTTGTCCCTGATGCCACTCATTTTTAATTCTTTGCTAATTCTAATAATATTATAAATTCAAAGTGTAAAAACATTTGCCAGACGTCAGGGTCTAAATGGATCATAAAATGCCTTTGCATATAGGTGGATTATAATCTAGAGAGTAACATGGGATAATTTTTATTTACATTAATCGAATATTTTTCTTAATAATTCCAAATTTCGCTTTTTTCATTGAGAATCAATGGACATTTTCTAATAAAATTTAACATTTTTCCTTCATTGTTGTAAATAATTCAAAAGCCGTAATAATAATTTGTCTATTTTTAGTTGAATGATTTTCACGTGAAACATGAAACTGAAGAAACGGAAATAGTTTTTTTTTTTTTTAAGAATTAAAAAGAAGATGAATATGACGTCATAGTGGAAATAAAAATGACATTTTCAAGCAGATTTTTTAAGTTCAGATTGTAATTTTTTGACCAAACTACAGCAGCCTGCATTACTGCACTGGTGAAACATTTTGAATTATACATAGGTAAATTGCATCACAAATTGTGATGCGATATCGCACAAATCAAAGCCTGATGATGATACCCTCCATTAATTTTGAAATGTGTTCATTTGAATTCAGTAGTTATTAAAAAACTTGACATATTAAATAAAAACCTAATTTACAGAACAAATTAAACTAGTTGGATGTGCCAATCCCAAAACTTTCTTCTATCTTATACATCTTAATATTTCAAAACCTAGTTACACATGTTAATACTTCAATATTATTAGTTCAATACTATACCAACTTTGATTTTCATCTTAAATTTCTGCTCAAGTCAATTAAACGGACTAAAAATGAGTTAATCTATATCATGATATTTGTTAAAATTATTAATTTTTCCTTATTTTGTTATTATCAGCTGTTTGCGAATAACCGGCTTAGCAGGTAGCGAGTTCCCGCCGCTGCATGAGCCGCCGATGCACAATAGAACTACGAAAAATCAAGAAAAGTATACAAAAATCGCTAGCACAGAGACCCTTTACCGCGCAATATTTCCAAATTCAAGGAGGACCTGTTGGCCAAAGCCAAAAACAAGCACAAAAATTTTGGTTCAATTGTATGCATAATTTTATACGTTGTTCGATGGTACAATAATGAAAATGGCACAGAGATCGGAATTATAGCGCTTCCTTCTGGCGGAATTTTTTCAAGTTCAGGGAGGACTTGTTTGCCATAGCCAGAAACATGCACAAAAATTTTGGTTCAATTATATGGACAACTTCATACACTTTTCGATGGTACAATAATGAAAATGGTACAGACATCGCAATTATAGTGCCCCCTACCGGCAGAATTTTTCCAAATTCACGGAGGACCTTCGTGACATAACCAAAAACAAACACATAAAATTTGGTTCAATTCTATGCATAACTTCATACACTTTTCGACGGTACAATATTCAAAATGGCACAAAAATCGCTATTACAGCTCCCTCTACGAGCGATTTTTTTTACAAATTAAGGGAGGACCTCCTTTCCATAGCCAAGAACTTAAAAAAAATTTTTGGTTCAATTCCATGCATAACTTCATACACTTTTCGACGCTATAATATTCAAAATCGCTATTACAGTGCCCCCTAACGGCGATTTTTTTCCAAATTCAAGGAGGACCAGCCTTGCCATAGCCAAAAACTTAAAATAAAAATTTGGTTCAATTCTATGCATAACTTCATAGACTTTTGGATGGTACAATATTCAAAATCGTATTTACAGCGCCCCCTACCGGCGAATTTTTTCCAAATTCAGGGAGGACCTGCTTGCCATATCCAAAAACTTAAAATAAAAATTTGGTTCAATTCCATGCATAACTCCATACACTTTTGGATGGTACAATATTCAAAATCGCACAAAACTTGCTATATCAGCGCCCCCTACTGGCGAATTTTTTCCAAATTCCGGGAGGACCTGCTTGCCATAGCCAAAAACTTAAAATAAAATTTTGGTTTAATTCTATGCATAACTTCATACACTTTTTGATGGTACAATGACGACAGACAGACGGACACACAGACAGACATTTTCTATAAACATGTTTTTTGAAATCTCTGACCCCTAAAACATGTAAATCCGTCGAAAACCGGAAGTCGAAAAAAATTTCGATTACAATACTTTCTTCTATTGAAGATAGAAGAAAGTAAAAAACAAAATTTATTTCCCAAATTGTTTAAGCTCGAGAAGGGGCAGATATTAAGATATTTCATTCAATTCGTTCTACATTTAATGTTAAATTTTTGTAACAAATAAGTTAGACCAATTGAACATTAAAAAATAACTAGTTGGATGTGCCAATCCCAAAACTTTCTTCTATCTTATACATCTTAATATTTCAAAACCTAGTTACACATGTTAATACTTCAATATTATTAGTTCAATACTATACCAACTATGATTTTCATCTTAAATTTCTGCTCAAGTCAATTAAACGGACTAAAAACGAGTTAATCTATATCATGATATACTTTTTAAATTATTAATTTTTCCTTATTTTGTTGTTATCAGCTGTTTGCGAATAGCCGGCTTAGCAGGAAGCGAGTTCCCGCCGCTGCATGAGCCGCCGATGCACAATAGAACTACGAAAAATCAAGAAAAGTATACAAAAATCGCTAGCACAGAGACCCTTTACCGCGCAATATTTCCAAATTCAAGGAGGACCTGTTGGCCAAAGCCAAAAACAAGCACAAAAATTTTGGTTCAATTGTATGCATAATTTTATACGTTGTTCGATGGTACAATAATGAAAATGGCACAGAGATCGGAATTATAGCGCTTCCTTCTGGCAGAATTTTTTCAAGTTCAGGGAGGACTTGTTTGCCATAGCCAGAAACATGCACAAAAAATTTGGTTCAATTATATGGACAACTTCATACACTTTTCGATGGTACAATAATGAAAATGGTACAGACATCGCAATTATAGTGCCCCCTACCGGCAGAATTTTTCCAAATTCACGGAGGACCTTCGTGACATAACCAAAAACAAACACATAAAATTTGGTTCAATTCTATGCATAACTTCATACACTTTTCGACGGTACAATATTCAAAATGGCACAAAAATCGCTATTACAGCTCCCTCTACGGGCGATTTTTTTTACAAATTAAGGGAGGACCTCCTTTCCATAGCCAAGAACTTAAAAAAAATTTTTGGTTCAATTCCATGCATAACTTCATACACTTTTCAACGGTATAATATTCAAAATCGCTATTACAGTGCCCCCTAACGGCGATTTTTTTCCAAATTCAAGGAGGACCAGCCTTGCCATAGCCAAAAACTTAAAATAAAAATTTGGTTCAATTCTATGCATAACTTCATAGACTTTTGGATGGTACAATATTCAAAATCGTATTTACAGCGCCCCCTACCGGCGAATTTTTTCCAAATTCAGGGAGGACCTGCTTGCCATATCCAAAAACTTAAAATAAAAATTTGGTTCAATTTCATGCATAACTCCATACACTTTTGGATGGTACAATATTCAAAATCGCACAAAACTTGCTATATCAGCGCCCCCTACTGGCGAATTTTTTCCAAATTCCGGGAGGACCTGCTTGCCATAGCCAAAAACTTAAAATAAAATTTTGGTTTAATTCTATGCATAACTTCATACACTTTTTGATGGTACAATGACGACAGACAGACGGACACACAGACAGACATTTTCTATAAACATGTTTTTTGAAATCTCTGACCCCTAAAACATGTAAATCCGTCGAAAACCGGAAGTCGAAAAAAATTTCGATTACAATACTTTCTTCTATTGAAGATAGAAGAAAGTAAAAAACAAAATTTATTTCCCAAATTGTTTAAGCTCGAGAAGGGGCAGATATTAAGATATTTCATTCAATTCGTTCTACATTTAATGTTAAATTTTTGTAACAAATAAGTTAGACCAATTGAACATTAAAAAATAACTAGTTGGATGTGCCAATCCCAAAACTTTCTTCTATCTTATACATCTTAATATTTCAAAACCTAGTTACACATGTTAATACTTCAATATTATTAGTTCAATACTATACCAACTATGATTTTCATCTTAAATTTCTGCTCAAGTCAATTAAACGGACTAAAAACGAGTTAATCTATATCATGATATATTTTTTAAATTATTAATTTTTCCTTATTTTGTTGTTATCAGCTGTTTGCGAATAGCCGGCTTAGCAGGAAGCGAGTTCCCGCCGCTGCATGAGCCGCCGATGCACAATAGAACTACGAAAAATCAAGAAAAGTATACAAAAATCGCTAGCACAGAGCCCCTTTACCGCGCAATATTTCCAAATTCTAGGAGGACCTGTTAGCCAAAGCCAAAAACAAGCACAAAACTTTTGGTTCAATTGTATGCATAATTTTATACATTGTTCGATGGTACAATAATGAAAATGGCACAGAGATCGGAATTATAGCGCCCCCTTCTGGCGGAATTTTTTCAAGTTCAGGGAGGACTTGTTTGCCATAGCCAGAAACATGCACACAAAATTTGGTTCAATTATATGGATAACTTCATACACTTTTCGATGGTACAATAATGAAAATGGTACAGACATCGCAATTATAGTGCCCCCTACCGGCAGAATTTTTCCAAATTCAGGGAGGACCTTCGTGACATGACCAAAAACAAACACATAAAATTTGGTTCAATTCTATGCATAACTTCATACACTTTTTGACGAACAATATTCATAATGGCACAAAAATTGCACAAAAATCGCTATTACAGCGCCCTCTGCGGGCAGTTTTTTTACAAATTAAGGGAGGACCTCCTTTCCATAGCCAAGAAGTTAAAAAAATTTTTTGGTTCAATTCTATGCATAACTTCATACACTTTTCGATGGTACAATATTCAAAATCGCACAAAAATCGCATTTACAGCGCCCCCTACCGGCGATTTTTTTCCAAATTCAGGGAGGACCTGCTTGCCATATCCAAAAACTTAAAATAAAAATTTGGTTCAATTCCATGCATAACTCCATACACTTGGATGGTACAATATTCAAAATCGCACAAAAATTGCTATATCAGCGCCCCCTACCGGCGAATTTTTTCCAAATTCAGGGAGGACCTGCTTGCCATATCCAGAAACTTAAAATAAAAATTTGGTTCAATTCCATGCATAACTCCATACACTTTTGGATGGTACAATATTCAAAATCGCACAAAAATTGCTATATTAGCGCCCCCTACCGGCGAATTTTTTCCAAATTCCAGGAGGACCTGCTTGCCATAGCCAAAAACTTAAAATAAAATTTTGGTTTAATTCTATGCATAACTTCATACACTTTTTGATGGTACAATGGCGACAGACAGACGGACGGACGGACAGACGGACACACAGACAGACAGACATTTTCTATAAACATGTTTTTTGGAATCTCTGAAACACACTTCTATTGAAGATAGAAGAAAGTAAAAATGAAATTCATACAATATAATACTTTAAACACCAATATACTTAGATGTTCAAATGAAATCAAAATAAATCTTAGACTTTTTCCATTTTTAAGTTGTAAATATTTGTACTGCAGATTTTGCATTATGTTTATGACGATTGTACATATGATAAAATACATGCAAAATACAAAACTTTAAAAAAAGTCTAAGATTTATTTTGATTTCATTTGAACGGAATCTAAGTATATAGGTGTTTAAAGTATTATATTGCATGAATTTCATTTTTATTTTTAACACTTTCCAACAAAGTTGAAAAGTGTTTATGACTTTGGTTTGTCTGTCCGTCTGGCCGTCTGTACGCGCTCTAACTCCCATAAATATACTCGGATCGTTCTGAAATTTTTGGATGTTAGTGACCTCTACCATAGCACGAACCCTATTGCAAATGAAGTTTGTAGCATGTTTAGTTCATTTACAGGGACAGTCAAAAGTTTTCCGTTACATTACGGCCTATGGGAAAAAATCGTTTAAAATGATTTTTAATGATGTTACATGCTTTCAAACATAATAAATTGATATGCATTTATCAAGTTGACTAAAATATACATTTTCTGTACAATATGAGGCCCAAAAAATAGTTATTATTCATTTACAGGGCCGCACAAAAGAATTCCTTTACATAATGATATAAAAGTGGAGGGAATTTTTTCCGGCGTATTTTAATTATGTTAAAAACTATTACATGTATAATGAAATAGATATATGTCGCTAAGGTTTACTATAACTTATTTCATGGATAATACGAAATGCAGAACATTTACAGGGACACACAAAAGATTTCAGATACTATATTGTACCCGAAGTACTGTAAAGTAGCGATGATTGCTGGAAATGCATTTTTAATTATGTTATGTGCTTTTATGTTTCACTATATTTATGCATTGTATATGGTGTGTATAAATGCAGTAATTGATATACAGGGCTGCTCAAAAGAATTCGTAATGGTTACTGGGTATGATTGCAAATTGCTTAAAGGTGATTTTTAAATGAGTTAGGCATTTTTACGCTGAACCGCATTTGGTTTACTAAGAAATGTTTGTAAAACATATATAAAATGACATACAGGGTCACACAAAGAATTGGATACATGGCCGTCTATAAATGATAATTTCTGGAAATGTGATTCCGGTAGTTTTAAGAGTGTTTTACTTTGAATTAAACTTTAGCTAAATAGTGGCGTGTAATATAGGTATTAGGTTAACTGCAGAGTTTTACAAGAGCATACAAGTATGTTTAAATCTATTAGTATAAATTGCTGAAAGAGAAATTTCAACCTGTTATGTGTTTTCTTGCTAAACTAAATTTCTCCATTATATGGTATATATATCAACCTACAGATCAAATACAGGGCTGTTCAAAATAATTGTAATACATATTTGCTATGGACGGTAACTGCTGAAATCAGTTTTTCAAATGTTTTATGTGTTTTCTAAAATGTTTACTTAGTTCACTTATATACCTTATTTCCCTAAATAACGAAGTTTTGTTAAAGCATGCAGGAAGTGTTTGAAAGTGTTTCATAATCTATGCTTAATGTATGATTTTTCTTACTTGTTTAATGTTCAATTGGTTTAACTTATTTGTTACAAAAATTTAAAATTAAATGTAGAACGAATTGAATGAAATATCTTAATATCTGCCCCTTGTCGAGCTTAAACAATTTGGGAAATAAATTTTGTTTTTTTAATTTGTTCTGCAAATTAGGATTTGTTTAATATATATACATCTAGGTGTGGTATTACAGAGTGTGTAGTCTGAAATCCCATATAATATGGTTAGGAATGGGAGCAATGGTATGTGATATGGACAATTAATGGCAGATGTTGAATACTTACCAAGGATAAGTTTCGTGTCCTATCGCAGAGAGGCTCGTAATGAAGTTCTAATTATAACAACCTCCATCTTTTAAAAAAAAAAGGGAATGTGGTACAGAAGGAGTGGATTCTGTAAAATGGTAGATATTTTTTGTATATATATTTTCCTTGTAATGTTATCAGTAAAAGAAAAATTCATTTTCATGTTCAAAGCATCAATATTTCATTTATGAGAAAAAATTCTGTTTGTGAATAGCATCTTGGCTTAATTAAATGAATACTTATGGTTCCAAAAGAACTAGGTTCATATGGTTTTAAAAGATGCTGATATCACTTTTCATAACTCATTATTTGCATTCTTGAAAAAATAAAAAAATTTCTATTTGTCTTTAGTTTATGATTAAACAGTTTCATAAATATTTTCTGTCCTCTTTATTTTATCAAAGTGATGTGTACTTTATTTATATATGTAATTATAATATTTTATATTTATTAAAGGTATTATAAAAAATGAGATACACCATGTTTTTGGTGAGCACAAATTTCTCTAGGGAATGAATAAAAATTATTTTATAGCTCACAGTTAACTAAATATTGGTATGAATTGGAGTTCTGGGTTATTCTTTGAATTATAAAGGATTTATAATTCGGAACGTATGTTTACTAAAAATTCTTGAAGTGCTGATAAAAATTATTTTCAACAAAAAAAATTCAGCTAGAAATTATTTGACATTAAAATTTAATATTACGACAGTCGGCATTTCGCAAGAGCTTCTTTTAAAAGTCCAAATGAACAGTACTCCGTTGGTGAAACATCTGGAGACTGGTTGAAATATGATTAAATGGTATGCACTTGATTCCAGTTTCTCTTGTGCATTTTTCAAGAAAATGTACATTAGGGATGTATGGGTGCTCGATTTATCCTTGTTGAACTCAACACTTTTAACGTCCGTAGGATAAAGTTTTGGAATTTCTTCTTTAAAAATAGAAATTATAACATTGTTTTTGATAATAAGTAGAGTTAGTTTTGACATTTTCAAAAAAAAGGTGTTTCTTGTCTTTAATTTTCTATTGTAAGAGATTGCAGCAATCAACCATAAATCCTTTAGAGAAACTTTCTTTGCGGTATTTGAACTAAAGTTGTAAGTCTTTTTGTCCTGTTTTCCGGTGATAAATCGATCCTTTTTTTATTACAGTCGTTTGGATAAATCTACACTTCATCAATTGTGACAATTTTTTCCCACTTATCACCTGCTAAATGATTTTCATGCAGATTATCATAATAATTCTCTTCGGAAAGAGCAAATATATAACCTTCAAGCCACTTGCTTCTTTCGCAAGCCTTTTCAGTAGCAGACGATATTTCAGTTATCACGTTATTACCTGTTGCCAGATTTCTTCCCCAGTTGTTTTTCGTTGTTTTTTAATTTAACATCAAAATCATTCCCAATATGTGTAAACACCCTCTGTATACCCAGTGGCGTAGCTACCTTTTTTGGCGCCCGGGGCAGGAAGAAAGTTTGCCCCCCCCCCCCTCCCTAAATAAAAAAAATAACTGCATTATTTTTTCTCAAAACGAAAAAAACTATTTTTGGCTTGTACCGGGAGGAAAGGGCAGCTACATTCTTTCTTGTTTTTAAGGATTCAGCTAATTTTACTCAAGCACACAAACTAAAATATGCGCGGAACCCGATTATAGAAGATTTCTAGCTTTCGTCAATACTGAATTTGTATGGGAATTTCAAAAACTTAATGGAACGTTCACGGATATGACTGTTGTCTTAAGCGTATGGGAGTATCAACATTGAAAATAAATATTAAAAAAAACACATTTGCTAAAACTCCTAAAATTCGACCGATTATGGAAAAAAGTCTCCTGTTTCAAAACGGCAGCAACCTTAGAATTTCGAATTGCTATGCAATTTTTAACCCTTTCCGGCACAGTGGTCCTACTGCGGGACCACCTACTTTTAATTCCAAATTTACAAACTGCACCAAAAATATTTTAATAAAATTTTGGTTTTGTAATGAAAGTTTAAAACAACAGGTTTTAAATTTCTAAAAAGTTCGTTTGTAAATTCTGGTGTCAGTCAATCATTACATCATTGTACGAACCAGGGTTGGTAGAAAACCCGTTTTTTTTTTCAAAAAAACCAAAAAACCCGTTTTTTTTTGGTTTAAACCGGGTTTTTTTAAAAATGTATTTTCCTATTACATATACATGCATATTTATTGATAAAAATAAACATTGTTGGATATATAAATAATATAACTTCATTTAAAAATAATTTAAATTGAATAATTACAGTAATTATGTAGAAAATTAAAATAATTTAAACATTTCTAGTAAAAGCTATGTCTTATGTTCCATGAATAAAATGCTGTACATAGAGAAACATTGATCCCTTGAAAATCTTAATAAACAATCTTTTGATTACTAGAGTACTATAAATAAATATATGGTGTAGTTTCATAAATACAATATACTTTCCCATGGCTATTCAAAATAATTTCTTTGAAAAATTTGCAATCTGAGATATCTGATTTTTCTGTTAGAACACTACATGAACGATTATTATCTTTTATTGAAAGTAGAGCTCTTTATAAAGAATTCCTGAAATGATTTGAATTTAGCAGTAGAGTCTTTACACATTTCAAGAAGTATTGTATATTGTCATTTGACACTTCTCAGAAACTAAAAAAAAAAAAAAAAGGCAACAGTAAAATAAACAGAAATACCTATTTACCAGCTTTTTAGACTACTGAAAGCATTGATCTTAAAATAGAAAATAGATTTATAAAAGTTGTCATCCACTAAAACATTTAAATAGCCATCAGACTTAATACACAGGCTTTTTTTCTAAGCTATGTTATAAAACATATTACTTTTAAATGTCTAAACTAAAAATTAATAATATACCTTTTTAAGCATTTTTATGAGACTTTTCTCTTATGTCTCAAGTGAACCTTATCTCAATTTTCTCCCATTTTTTTTTTTCTATCAGATCTAAATAGTGGATTTGATTGCGCAATAGATGATTTAAATATATCTTATTGCATATTATAGTTAAAAATAAACAGGTGCTTCGCTAGCACCCAATGTTCTCAAATCCGAAAGGGCAACTTTATGACATAAGTTTTAATTTATTTCTGTTCAGAAATGTATGAAACTAGCAGATGCTGTTGTTCAGATACTATGTAATGGAACTGTGTTTTCCTTTATTTTTGCAAACGCAACAGATCTTTCAGAAAATATTTTCAAAGTGGGTGTTTTGAATCGAATTTCTGCATGAAAGAAGAATAACCACTCAAGGATGATTAAAAACATCTTTGACACATGATCAAAATTGTTTATAACTCAATAAGTAATTTACTTATCAAAAATGGAAAACACTGTTCGATTCCGAATCGCTTCCATAGTCAGGCCTTCCAATTTCTTTCCATTAAAAAATTAATTTGTAAATGTGTCAAAGCGTTTTGCGCTTGTTGAGTAGAGCAGTTGAGAACAGTCTTAAAAGATAACCTCCCCAATCAAGAAAATTTTCTTTTACAGCTTGACTGAAATCTTAAAGGTCATTTTATGTTATTAATTGTAAATAATCTGTGTTTTCTCAAAGGAAAATAATTTATTCAAAATATTGGATATTTTTAATCTATTTTATCTTTGCTAAATTCACATGTTTTAAGTTTTCCCTTTAGAGCTCCAGGTATGCGATTTGCAATCACATGCAATTTGCATTCTATATGCATGCAAATTAACCTAGGCTCATTATGTCTCACGGTGACTGCTGGGATAAGACTGTTAAAAGCAGTGTTGTAGTCGTAAAAAATGTAGAGGGTATACGCTAGAGTCCTAAACGTTCATGGTTAGGGTATACGCTATAGCTTTATTTGAGAAACAGAGGGTATACAGAGCTTCTTAAAAAAATTCAGAAGGTATACGTCGTATACCTGTGTATACCCTCCACTTAATCCCTGGTTAAAAGTAGAAATTATTTATATCCAATAATTTGAAACAAATTACAAAATTGAGAAAATATTATAGATTTTATTAAAAAACCAGTTGGTTAACCAATTGATTTAAACCATGCCAACCCTGCTGGTAACAGAATAAAATCATAATACAAAACCCCAATCCCAATGTAGGAATGCAAGAAAAACAAAGGCTTACTAAACCCAATAGTCATGATACAACAAAGAAAACTCACAGCCAATCATTCATTAGCATACAGAACAAAGAGTAACCAACGGAGAGAATTACTTATGATTATGTCATCATTGAGGCATAATGTAATCCTTAGTAAATTATAACTAATCAAGCAATCTGAGTAGTAAAAGTGTATTTTTAGCTCAAATCTGCCATTTTGGCTATTTTTAAAAATAAAAGGCTTGATAAAGATAGAAAACTAACTACTTTTTTTTTCCTCCCAGCTAATATTTTAGAAAAAATAGTTTGTCTGCCATGTAGATTTAAAGTTTAAATCTACATGGCAGACAAACTATTTTTTCTAAAATATTAGCTGGGAGGGGGAAAAAAAAAAGTAGTTAGTTTTCTATCTTTATCTTTTTCAAGCCTTTTATTTTTAAAAATAGCCAAAATGGCAGATTTGAGTAAAGCTTATAAGAAAAGTTTGATTGACTAAAAGTGTTTGTCACTTTACAAGTTTATTAATTCATCATTTTTTTTAAAGTTTTGCTTGAGGCATCTGCATATCTTGGATTTTGCATTTTTCAATAATGTGTAAAATAAATGAAAACATTAGGGAAAAAGAGAAAAAAAGCAGATGAAAAAAACCCATTTGGTTTAAACCAAACAACCCTGGTACGAACAGAATGTTTCTATGCCGGAAAGGGTTAAGCTAGAGTGGAAACCAAAAAATGTTCTTGAATCCTTTGATTATGCAAGAAATAAATTATAATAATTGTTTTTATATTTTTATTTTACTTTGAAATTTTTAAGGGATCTCTATTTTCAAACAGGATGGCGAATCAAGATGTTCAACGAATTTGTTCGAGATCTTAATAAACCTTAACGTATGCTCAATCGTATACAAATTGGTTTATAAATACAAGTGCAGTCGCATGTGAATGATCAGAGATTTAGAGAGAAAGATAGATACTATACATCTAGATGAAAAGGATAAGAATGAAAATCCTTTTAAAATTCAAAATTAAAATTAAATTTCAAAATTTTAAACTAAAATCCTTAAGTTCTTTTTACTAACTTTAAATTTTATATTCTAAAATCTGTTTTACCCCTTGTAACTTTTTCCCCCAGCACAACATTTACTACGTTCACTCCTTAACCGTTTTTTTGGGGCACAACAAATTAGGACCCGGCACCACTTTTTTTTAAGTAAAATATTTGGCTTTGTACAATCAAAAAAGTTATGCCATTTAACAAACCAAAGATTAGTTAAAATTAAGTGGTATCCAAAAGCTTTTAGTATTGAAGGTAGCAAACTCTTTTTGCCCGAGCAGCACTCGACCAAAATAGTTGAGGGATTAAATTCAGAGAGTAACTCAAGATAGAAAATGCTGACGTTTGGACAATTCTCCTCCGTTTGTGGTTAAAGCCTTGTACATCACAGATTACGGGAATTGTGCTATTCTTGACCACACGGTCAATCAAGAGCTAATTAACCAATTAAACTAAATGTTCCCCCCAAATTGATACTTTCTCCCCCTGCTGGAAAATATTGCCAACATATTAGCAAGAACGCGCACGAAAAAAATTAGATTTTACCCATTTAAGATGTCTGCACAACCTACCTCCATGTAGGTCCCGAAATAGACGTAAATGGTTCGTAAGACATCCGATCGAACTCGGGGTCATGACTGCAAGATGCAGCGGCAAAATAAATGAGTTCAGTGCTCAAAGAGTTTCCTGAGTCAAATTCATTTCTCTTATTAATCTCCCAGTTATTCCTTACATAGATATAGATATAGTTTTCTTTAATACATATGCGCTGAATTTAAGTATGTATCAAATATATTTAACTTTTAAAACGACGAAAACAGCCATTTGTACTGGTATTACTAGGAAGACTGAAAAGTCCTACTTTGTTTTTTATACGAATTAAGAAGGGGACATTTGGGAATAGGTCACATCCTTTTTATTATTTGGCTTCTTCAATGTGAATTCGACGGAAAAATAAAATTTCAAATAAACGCGAAATAATATATTTAATTGTTGTTCTTCCAGCTAAATCCATTTTGCATTAGTTCACAGAAGCCCCCATTACACGAAAATATTCATATGGAATGAAAAAAGCAAAAATCAGAGTGAAAACCAATCTATGTGGGTGTTTGTGTGACAGAGATTGCTAGAAATATCTACTGAACGTTGAAGTCTGAAAATTTGTTTGAGGGTAGTTCAAGGCAGGTCCTGATGCACATGAGGCTCAGATTTCTAATTTTTTTAATAATCAGCCGAGAATATTAATTAAAATCTCATCAAAAATGTGTTTTTTTTTTCACACGTCTGAACCTTATTTCACAGCCGAAATGGAAGAAATTAAGAATTTTTAATAATCAGCGAAAATTAAAAAACTAACTAAGATATCGATTTGAAAATTTCAGAGCACATGTAGAAAAATATTTTACACATGTGTCTAAATTTTTGAAGCTTGGTCGGTAATTTTTCATAATGTTTTCAAAAAATTGACAGCGACAGTACAAAAGCTCGGAGATAGAACCATGCAGGACGAAAGGCTATCAAAAACTGAGCTAAAAAAAGATCTTTCTCCAGCTGACCCCTCTATTTAGTTTCCGAAAATCGATGGATCAGAAATTATATGATATGTGGTCTTAATTATTAAACGTTGTCAAATGCTAAAAATATAATTTAAAAGCACTTTATGAATTTAATCGAAGATTATTGTGTGTGTTCTGTGGCAAGAGTCCTGTGATATGAGTTAAAAGTTCGCCCACAAGGGTTTCTCCTCTTTATTTACCATTAAAACATGTTTTCCAAAATACTACAGGCTTCTTTACTACAATTATTGAACTTTAACGATGCATTCTTTTCTCGGATTCTATGGGCCAGATTTCAACGGGAATTGATTTATTCAACTTAGCTTACGATTTTCTTGCAATTTTTAGTTCCACCTACCAGTGCAGGGAGCGCATTCTTTTCTTGGGTTATATGGACTTAATTTCAACTAGGTTTTGCTCATTCCACTTGGTTTTCGATTGTCTTACTGTTTTTAGTTTTACCTTCCACCACCAGGGGGCATTTTTATCTCTGGTTTCATGGGACCGATTTCTGCGGAATTTTCTTCTTACAACTCATCTTACGATTCTCTCCAGATTTTTCAGTGCGTGCACAGCACGCCTGCTGTACAGGGACGTAGGCAGCGGGGTCCATGCCGGAGATTAATTTTGAAAGAGATAAATTTGAACTAGCATACAAATGAAAAATGTTCTTTTGATACCGGAACTGTCACTCCAAGTCGCAAACAGGCCTTTTGATTTATGAACTGGAGGTTAGACAGTTAGAAACCTCCATCTTAGATTGACAATTATGGATCTCTCCATCCCCCCCCCCCCCCCCCACACACACACACACCTTCACCGAATTTCTTCAAAACCTTTACACAGACACACACAAAAAAAGAAAACGTCAATAATGCTTATTTATTGTCAAAATATGTGAAATAATTCCGGTTTAAACCTCCTCTCAATTTGGCGCCTTCTATTTTATCTTTTTGCGCCTCAATTCATTTACATGGGTACCAGTTATGCTGAGCCCTCCCTAAAAACATTTACAGAAGCTTTTTCTTTCTTCATTATTTGGATATAACAAAATATCTTACTACAAAAGAGATTCAAACACAGACACATACAAAAAACCCAACAATTCACATTTATTGTCAAACATGTGAAACAATTTAAACCTCTCTCAATTTGGCGCCCCTTGGCCTCGGCGCCCGGGGCGGGCACCCCCTTGCCCCCCCCCCCCTCCCCCCTTAGCTACGCCACTGTGTATACCTGCTTTTACCATAATTTTGAAACAATATCTGTTAATAACAGAAATGGTATTATGATAGCTGTTACCAGTGCATTTTTTCTGCAGAATGTTTAGTGGTACCTTTAGTTTGACTCAAGAAAATAACCATTTTAGCAATCTGTCTTAAAGTGATTTTAGTCCAGAGTAGTTGTTAGCTTATTTGTACAGGTTTCCTTCTATTAGTGTGATTAATTAATTAATCCTGCGATATTATAACACTAATCGAAACATATATTGAATGGAAAGGACTCGATAGATCCATAGCTATCTCTTTTTCAAAATCTAGTATACATAAACAGGCAATGTGGTAATATACTATGATTTTTTTGTATATTATTGTCGAAAATACATAATACAATTTCATTTGAAAATTTAAAAAAAACTTTATCTAATTTTCATGACTTTCATTAACCTAAACATGTGTGCTAATGTCATAAGTTACAAACAAGAAACATTAAAAGTCAATTTCACTTTTAATTCTATATTGCTACAATTCTTTGTTTATTTATGTTATTTTACTTACCATTGGGTTAGTTTTAAAAATTTGCTTAATTCAATTTAAATCTTATTCTAATACAATTTGATTACTTCAAACTTTCATGCATTTTAAATCATTTAAACAAAAACTTATAAATTTTCAATTATGCAGTTTTTTCTTTTTTTTTTTTTTTTTTTGGAATACATCTTGCAGTGACACAAAATTTGATTTTCTAAATTTGGATGCACTTGTATACTTCTACTGATGTCCAGGGTTGGTAAAAAACCCGCTTTTTTTTTTTTTTTTTTTTTTTTACCCCAAAAAGCCTGTTTTTTTTTTTGTTTAAACCAGGTTTTTTTGGTTTAAATCAGGTTTTTTTTTTGTTTAAACCGGGTTTTTAAAAATATTTCCCTATTAAATATGCATACATATTTATTGATAAAAATAAACATTGTTGGATATATAAGTAATATAACTTCATTTAAAAATAATTTAAATTAAATAATTACAATCAGTGATGTAGAAAATTGAAATCTTTTAAAATTTAAACATTTTTAGTAAAAGCTATGTGTTATGTTCCATGAATAAAATGCTCTACATCGTGAAACATTGATACCTTGAAAATCTTAATAAACAATCTTTTGATTACTAGTACAGTACTATAAATAAATATATGGTGTAGTTTTAGTTTCATAAATATAATGTACTTTCCCATGACAATACCAAAATAATTTCTTTGAAATATTTGCAATCTGAGATATCTGATTTTTCTGTTAGAACACTACAGGAACAATTATTTTTTACTGAAAGTAAAGCTTTATATCAAGAATTCCTGGAATGATTTGAATTTAGCAGTAAATTCTTTACACGTTTCAAGAAGTATTGTATATTGTCATTTGAAACTTCTCCTCTGAAACTGCCAAGTAAAAAAAAAAAAAAAAAAAAAAAAAAAAGGCAAGAGTAAAATAAACAGAATTACCTATTTACCAGCTTTTTAGTCTACTGAAAACATTGATCTTAAAATAGAAAGTAGATTTATAAAAGTTGTCATCCACTAAAACATTCAAACAGTCATCAGACTTAATACCAGTGGCGTGGCGTAAAAATTTTCGGTGGTCATCGCAATTATTTAAGTTTGTGGTGAAAAATTATTAACGAAACATTATTAACAAAAAAGAAACTTTAAATCTTACCTTCACTTATACATGAACTCCAAATGTTCTGCTAAAACTGGATCGTAGAGTTTTAAAAGCTTATTAAGAGTTTTAAAATATTGCTTGGTCATCGCCGCATCCAGCGATGACCGGATGCCACACCACTGCTTAATACACAGGCTTTTTTTCTAAGCTATGTTATAATACGTATTACTTTTAAATGTCTAAACTAAAAATTAATAATATATCTTTTTAGGCATTTTTATGAGAATGTTTTCTATTATGTCTCAAGCGAACCTTATCTCGATTTTCCTCTATTTTTTTGTCAGATCTAAATAGTGGATTCGATTATGCAATAAACAATTTAAATATATTATATTGCATATTTTAGTTAAAAGTAAACAGATGCTTCGCTAGCACCCAATTTTTCAATGTCCTCTTATTCGACTTCATATCTTGTGTTTCTTTTTTATTCTTAATGCTGTTCTCAAATCCGAAAGGGCAACTTTATGACATAAGTTTTAATTTATTTTTGTTCGGAAATGCATGAAACTAGCAGATGCTGTTGTTCAGAAACTATGTAATCAAACTGCATTTTCCGTTGTTTTTTTTTTTGCAAATGCAATAGATCTTTCAGAAATTGTGTCAAAGTGGGTGCTTTGAACCGAATTTCCACGCGAAAGAAGAATAACCACTCAAGGAAGGTTAAAAACATCTTTGTCACATGATCAAAATTGTTTATAACTCAATAGGTAATTAATTTATCAAAAAGGGAAAACACAATGCGATTCCAAATCGCTTCCATAGTCAGGCCTGCCAATTTTATATCTTTTCGTTAAAAAATGAATTTGTTAATGTGTCAAAGCGTTTTGCGCTTCTTAAGAACAGCCTTAAAAGATAATCTCCCCTCCCCAATCAAGAAAATTTTCTTTTATAGTTTGACTGAAATCTTAAAGGTCATTTTATGTTATTAATTGTAAGTAATCTGCATTATTTCAAAGGAAAATATTTTATTCAAAATATTGAATATTTTTAATCTATTTTATCTTTGCTAAATTCACATGTTTTAAATTTTCTCTTTAGAGCTTCAGATATGTTCATCAACACATGAAATTTGCATTCTACATGCATACAAATGTAACCGAGACTTACTATGTCTCATGTTAACTGCTGGGATAAGACTGTTAAAAGTAGAAATTATTTATATCCAATAATTTGAAATACTTAAATTACAAAAATGAGAAAATATTAGATTTTTTCTAAAAAACCAGTTGATTAACGAATTGATTTAAATCATGCCAACCCTGCTGGTAACAGAATAAAATCATAACGCAAAACCCCAATCCCAATGTCAGATTGCAAGAAAAACAAAGGCTTACTAAACCCAATAGCCATACAGCGAAGAAAACTCACAGCCAATCATTCATTAGCATACAGAACAAAGAGTAACCACTGAACAGAATTACTTATGATTATGTCATCATTGAGGCATATGTAATCCTTAGTAAATCTTAACTAATCAAGCAATCTAAGAAGTAAAATGTATTTTTAGCTCAAATCTGCCATTTTGGCTATTTTTAAAAATAAAAGGGTTGAAAAAAAAGAAGAAAGAAAACTAACTACTTGTTTTTTCTTCCCAGCTAATTTTAGAAAAATTAGTTAGTCTGCCATGTAGTTTTAAGGCTTATAAGAAAAGTTTGATTGATTAAAAATGTTTGTCACTTTACAAATTTATTAATTTACCATTTTTCTAAAGCTTTGCTTGTAGCTTCTGCGTAATTTGGATTTTGAATTTTTCAATAATGTGTAAAATAAATGAAAGCATTAGAGAAAAAGAGAAAAAAAACAGATGAAAAAAAACCAGCATGGTTTTTAAAAGAAACCCATTTGGTTTAAACCAGCATGGTTTAAATCAAACAACCCTGATGATATCTGAGTCTATGTCTATTAAATGCTGTTTGAGGAAGTCTAATTTTTAAAAGCTCCTTCGAATCCTTTTAATGTTATTTCTTTTTTCAGCAAATATAATTTTCAAAAATTTCTATGTCATCGTGCTCAAAAAAATGATCATCCATTTTGTGCTTTGTGCACTAATTGGAAATTTCTTTGCACTAATCAATAGAGCAGATAAAAAACATTTACCGCACTAAGCAAAAGAAACCTATATTTTTCTGATCACAAATTATTCAGGTGATCTCAGCATCATATTCAACGTTCGAAAATGTTCTATTCTTTATAAAATAAACAATGCTCAAAATGAGTTTAAATATAAACATGTTTGTTGTCAGTAAATTATATGTGCATAAAACTTAACGTTTTACACAAATATACACAGTACTTTTGAAGCTGGTTTAGTGGAACTTCTGGAATTTAAAAATGTTTGCCTATTGTTAGATTCACAAAATGCTTAGGGGACATGTGTATCCCCAGGGGAAAAAAAAGAAAACCTCTGGCTGTTATTTAATTTTTGCTATAATTTTATTATTTTTTAGACTTTCTTGAATGAATACATCACAAAAATTTAGATGGTCTATATTTTGTGCATATTGAAGTTTACTGTTACTAACCTTATCGTTTCAGTTACTTTTTTCAAAAAATGTGACATGAAATCGGCTAAGTGTAACCACATTTTGGCATAGTTCGACTTTAAACCTTTCCCATACTTTTATATTACACATAATCTAGTTTTAATATGCTCCTAATTGCATTGATTTAATATCTTTTGGACTTTTTAACAGTTTCCAGTATAGTTGAAAAGTGTTTATGATTTTGGTTTGTCTTTCTGCTGTTTGTCAGCTGTCTATCTACCATTTATCCATGTTCTATGGGAATGCTCGGAAAAAAAACCGGAAACTTTGGGGAAAAAAAACGTTTTTTTTTTCCAGTTTTTTTTTCGAATTGGAAAAATTGAAATTTCATTTATAAAATAATGTAGTCAAAATTTTATAATTGCTACATTCTGATACTTTTATTTATATTTTTTTCTTGTTTAGTGTCCCTTATGAAAACCTTAACATGGAAAATCTTATCTGTGAGCTGGGATCTCTTTAGAAAGAACTTGACGAATAACCCTTAAAGGATCCTTCACAGTTTTTTCATCTTAAAACATATGACCTTTAACAAAATTCTTTCTATTAAAACAGACATTTCAGAATTTTATTCCAAATTTTTTTCCAATAAAAAAAAAAAAAAACCTGCTGTATATAATAGCAGCAATCACCAATGAATCTATTATCTAGCTGTATATATGTACAAAGGACAATCTCAATAATGTCTAAATAAGAATTTAGATATGATAATTTCTAATTCATGAAATTCCGATTACATTTTTTACAAATTCACAATTTTTTACATTTCAAGCCTCAGTTTACAAGTTCTTATAAAAGTTCACAATTTCGCCAAAACATGATTGTGTGAAAAAAATCCAAGCAAATCCCTGGTAAGATAATTAAATGCAACTTCTCTTTTTAAAAATGAAAATTTGTGTGGAAAATTATTTCAGTATTATACCAATTAATGAAAATGGTATGGTAGAAAATTTAATGTAAAATTTGAACATGCATTTATTTTTATTCGCATAGCTGTAATTTTTCACTATTGTTAGAAAAATTTCTTTTGATAACAACATGCAGTTGAAATTATTTATTTATTTTTTTTTTTCTTTTCTTGAAATGTAGATTCTTAGAGTTGTCTAAATGTATTTTTAAAAAATATAAATCCATACAAACAAACTTTGCAAAGAAAATGTCAGCAAATCTCTGTGAAAAATCTAGTTGAAAACAATTTTTAAACATATGGAAAAATCCACCTGTTTTAAAAGTTTCATTTAAAAAAAATACCACTTTCGATATTAAGAATCTAAAACTTACTAAAACATAGTTTGGATTTAGACAGGAAAGCTGTATCAAAACTAAAATTCTGGAAATGAAAATTATAACTGTAAGGGGAAAAAACTTGTAATAATGTAAAATAATGCCAATTTTTAAACAATGAAAGATTTGAAAATGAT
Organism: Maratus speciosus; assembly: GCA_963932465.1. Classification (NCBI taxonomy): domain Eukaryota; kingdom Metazoa; phylum Arthropoda; class Arachnida; order Araneae; family Salticidae; genus Maratus; species Maratus speciosus. The sequence continues at coordinate 325,410,733 of OZ010795.1, read as the reverse complement.
AATAGTATTTATAAAAATACCAGAACTAGTATAATTTGTTTCTTTTAAACTGGCATTCTTTATGTATTTAAAAACCAGTACTATGTATAGATGGGATGTACAATACAGTTTGAAATTGCTTTCAAACTGCAGTGATATTGTTTGAAACTTAAGATTTTTTTTGTTGTTATTTTTTAAATTAGCTCTACTGATATAATTAAACAAATGCTACTGAAAAATCATTTCAATGGACAAATAAGCTGTCTTTTTTTTCTCACATTTTTTAGCTCACAGGCTATCAAAACCTGATAATCAAATACCGGTTTATTATGTTAAGGAACTTCCCTGATTAGTTTTGGGGGTTCATTGGTTAAGGATAAAGGGGGTTACTCCACCCTCCCTAAATTCAGATAAATGGGTTTTTCATGCAGAATTATTCGATTTGCTCCGAATTTGGTATACCGGTTTATTATGTTAAGGAACTTCCCTGATTAGTTTTGGGTGTTCATTGGTTAAGGATAAAGGGGGGCTAGTCCACCCCCCTTAATTCAGATAAATGGGTTTTTCATGCAGAATGATTCGATTCGCTCCGAATTTGGTATACCGGTTTATTCTGTTAAGGGACTTCCCTGATTAGTTTTGGGGGTTCATTGGTTAAGGATAAAGTGGGTTAGTGCACCCCCCTTAATTTAGATAAATGGGTTTTTCATGCAGAATTACTTCATTTGCTCCGAATTTGGTATGCCAGTTTATTATGTCAAGGAGCTTCCCTGATTAATTTTGGGGGTTCATTGGTTAAGGATAAAGGGAGAAAAAGGGGGTTAATCCACCCCCCCCCCCCCTAAATTCAGATAAATGGGTTTTTCATGCAGAATGATTCGATTCGCTCCGAATTTGGTATACCGGTTTATTCTGTTAAGGGACTTCCCTGATTAGTTTTGGGGGTTCATTGGTTAAGGATAAAGTGGGTTAGTGCACCCCCCCTTAATTTAGATAAATGGGTTTTTCATGCAGAATTACTCCATTTGCTCCGAATTCGGTATGCCAGTTTATTATGTCAAGGAGCTTCCCTGATTAATTTTGGGGGTTCATTGGTTAAGGATAAAGGGAGAAAAAGGGGGTTAATCCACCCCCCCCCCTAAATTCAGATAAATGGGTTTTTCATGCAGAATTATTCGACTTGCTCCGAATTTGGTATACCGGTTTATTGAACTTCCCTGATTCGTTTTGGGGGTTCATTGGTTAAGAATAAAGGGGGAAAAGGGGGGCTAGTCCACCCCCCTTAATTCAGATAAATGGGTTTTTCAGGCAGAATTATTTGATTCACTCCAAATTTGGTATACCGGTTTATTATGTTAAGGAACTTCCCTGATTAGTTTTGGGGGTTCATTGGTTAAGGATAAAGGGGGAAAGGGGGCTAGTCCACCCCCCTTAATTTAGATAAACGGGTTTTTCATGCAGAAGTATTCGATTCGCTCCAAATTTGGTATACCGGTTTATTAGTTAAGGAGCTTCCCTGATTCGTTTTGGGGATTCATTGGTTAAGGTTAAAGGGGGGCAAGTCCACCCCTTAATTTAAATAAATGGGTTTTTTTGTAGGATTATTCGATTTGCTCCAAATTTGGTATACCGGTTTATTATGTTAAGGAGCTTCCCTGATTAAGTATAAAGGGGGAAACGGGGGCTAATTCCCCTTCACTTATTTTTTTTAGGGCATTATTCTTTAAAATAAGAGTATAATTTACAATTAGTGTGAATAGCCTGTGAGCTCAATGCCATCAGTTTAGCTGGACACTTTTCTTTTTTATTTAATAATACATTCACATAAAGGGAAAACAATTTTTTTCAGTGTTCATAAATATTAAAAAAGTTTATTATTTTATATTTTTTAAGAAAATATAACTTATTTTTGAGATACATTTATGAGAATTCAATTTTTCCATTATTTCCAAATTTTCCAGAAAAAACCCAGAAAAGAAGTTTTTTTTTCCCGCCACTTCAAATTTTCCGGAAAATTTACATCTCTAGTTGTAAAATTCATAAATATTCTCAGATTTTCATGTAATTGATATATGTTGTTTATGTCTTACTATGGCATGTTCACTATTGGAAATGAAGTGTCTAGCATTTTATAGTTTCATTTACAGGCACACAAGAAAGAATTTCGTTACATTATGGTCTATGAAGAAAAATCATTTTCAGTGTATTTTTATGTTATATTATAAAACATAATCAAATTGAAATGTTTTTCTGAGGAGCACTAAAACATCCTTCTTATAGAACATGGAGCGCAAAGCATTTATCATTCATTTACAATAGGGGTGCACAACCTTTTTAAGAGAAGGGCCACTTACAAAAATGTTTGGCTTGTCGAGGGCCACATCAGTAGCACAGAGAAAATTCTGTATTGGGGAGGTAGGTGGGAAGACGGGGAGGGGGGGTAATAAGTCTTTATTCTTGATGAATAATTATTTTTTGTCAATAATAATAATAATAATAAAAAAAAAAACAGAAATAAATAATTGTATGAAGGAATGCAGGGCTTCTTCGCATTTGCATGAATAACCATTCAACACTTTATGAAGACTAACGGTTCCTTCTTGACAAATGGTAACTTGAAAAAAAAAATTACACAAAATTTCTAAATAATTGAACGTTATTGAAAATTATAAAAAAAAAATTATTGAAGAATAACTTCATTTAAAATAAAAGGAAACTTATTTTTGAAATAACAAGGCATGATGGACTAAGTATGCTATTTTTTCTGCGGACTGTTAACAAAACTCGTTTTTTTTTTTCTTTTGTCAATCAAGTGCGACTGATTGACGAAATTCGCGATTTTTTTATCAACGACCGATTGACAGATTTCGCGGTAATTTTCCATTCCCGATTGGCAAAATTTACAATATTTTCAAACAACAAATTTGCGATACTTGCGATAAATTGACGCAATTCGCGATTTTTTTCAGCGATAAATTTTCAAATTTCGCGATTTTTTTTCCACAACGGTTCAACGGAAATTGCGATTTTTTCCGCCCCCTATCGAATTATTTCGCGACTTTTTTGTTCTGCGATCGAGCTTCGAAATTTGCAAGTTTTTTCCATGAACGATTGACAAAATTCGCGATTTTTTTTTCATGAGTGATTGTGGCGAATTTTGCGATATTTCACGTGACAGATTGTCAATATTTGCAATTTTTTTCCAATGACCAATCGACGAAACGTGATTTTTTCCTGATATACATTGATGTAATTTGCGATTTTTTTCGCGCAATAAATTGGCGAAAATCGCGATTTCTTTTACGCGCACAATCGAAAAAAATTACGATTTTTTCCTGCGACCAATGGATTTCTATTTCATGATATTTTTTGGGACCGACACACAAATTGTAATTTTTTCCATCAGCTATTCACGAAATTCGCGAATTTTTGGGAAAATTCACGATTTTTTTTTCACGAGCGATTGACAAATTTCGCAATATTTTTGCGACCAATTGACAAAATGTATAATTTTTTCTATCAGTTGTTAAAATTCGTGATTTTTTTCCGCGGCAGATTGGCAAAATCGCGATTTTTCCCCAGTTGATCAACGAAATTTGCAATTTTTGGACCTCATCGATAAAATTCGCGATTTTACTGTGCCCGATTAACATAATTCGTGATTGTTAACTGACTCTGATGAAATTTGTAATTTTTCCCGAGGCGAATTGACGAAATTTGCGATTTTTTCCCGCAATAAGCTGGCGAAACTCGCGATTTTTCCGTAGCCTATCAAGAAAGTTTGCAATTTTTCCGTAAGCTCCTCGACAAAATTCGCGATTTTTCCGCGTCCGATCAACGACTTTCGCGATTCTTAACTGACTCTGAAGAAATTTGTAATTTTTACGCGACAAATTGATGAAATTCGACATTTTTTTTCTCGCGATAAATTGACGAAACTCACGATTTTTCCGCAGCCCATCAACAAAATTTGCCATTTTTCCGTACCTTATTGACAAAATTCGCGATTTTTCTGTGCCCGATTAAAGAAATTTGAGACTTTTCCGCGCCGAGCCGACAAAATTCGCGATTTTTTCCCCTCGCGATCAACAAAATTCGAAAATTTTCCGCGCCCGATAAACGAAATTTGCGATTCTTAGCTGACTCTGGCGAAATTTGTAACTTTTCCCGCGGCAAATTGTCAAAATTCCGAGTTTTTCTCACGATCAACTAACAGAACTCGTAATTTTTCAGCAACCGATCAAATATTACATAATCGACAAAATTCGCGATTTTTAACTCGTCCGATCAACGAAATTCATGATTTTTAATTGACTCTGACGAAATTTGCAATTTTTTCAGCGGCAAATTGTCGAAATTCGCGATTTTTTCTTGCGATAAACTGACAAAACTCGAGATTTTTCCCCAGTTGATCAACGAAATTTGAGATTTTTCTACGACTCATCGATAAATTTCACGATTTTTCCGAACTCGATCAGCAAAATTTGAGATTCTTAATTAGCTCTGATGAAATTTGCAATTTCTTCCGGGGGCAAATTGACGAAATTCGCGATTTTTTCCTGGGACATATGGACAAAAAATGGCAATTTTTCCAGTTATAAATTGACAAAATTGTGTAAAAAAAAAAAAAAAAAAACGAAGAAATTATATAAATTGTGATCGCGGGCCACAAGTTAACCCATGGTGGGCCACAGGTTGTGCATCCCTAATTTACAAGAACATACAAAAGATTTCGGCTATATGATGATCTAGAAGAAACTTGTTTGCAGCGTATTTTAATGATTGTACACTATTCAAGTATAATGAAGTTACATTACATTTTAAAATACATTTTTAAGGTGCACTGCAACAAGATCGCACCAAAAGGTTTCAAATAAAATATTGTCTGTGCCAGATAAATGCAAGAAATTCATTTTTAATTGTGGTGTGTGTTTTTAAATTTAACTAAATTTTTGCATTACATGGTGTGTATAAATTCTATAGATCATATACAGAGCCACACAAAAGAATTTGCTCAGCTTACCATTAGAGTGTCAATGATTTTAATCAGTTGATTTATATCAAAAATTTTTTTAATGTTTAAAGTGTCAAAAAAAAGTTTTTAAATCTAAAAGAGCTTTAAATAATTGTTTCTAAGCTTAATTCCTATGAATTGTAAAAAATTAAAAACAGTTAAGTTTGTAGAAAACATTGTTTTTATCCAACATAAAACAGTTTCATTTAAAAATTACATTCAAATCTAATATAATTTGCAATATCATAATTTCCTTTAGGCAATCAATTTATGCATTATTTTATATAAAATAAATATAGCAAGTGTATTAAATTTTGGCAAATAAAAGAATAAATTGTCAGTGTCTTAGTTTCCCATTCTACTTTTGTAATAATAAATTAATAGCAATCTTGAGTCAAAGAAGAATGAATGAGTGACATCTGCTCAACAGCTGAATTGTAAATGAATGCATAAGAGAAAAAGAACTAATTGGTATAAAAATGTTAAGCGCGACAACAAGAGCTTCTTCGGTATAGGTTGAATAAATGTCTTTTTTTTTTTTTTTAACTTTGTAACTTATATATACTAAATAAAAAAAAAAAATTAGGAATTGAAAATGCAGCAAAACTTTTCGTAAAAAGAAAAAAAAATTGAACCATTGAAAGCTAATAATCTCCACTGAGATGTAATAATGCTGCTATATAAATATTTTGAGAATTTCAGATATAAGTGGCTATCCTTATATTTAGTCTGTATGTGTGTATATGAATGGGTTTAACTCATTTTCATAATTTTTTTGGTTGGTATACACATGTGTGTAAGTTTAGATTTTTGTGATTAACAGTAATTTTTTTAACTACAAATGCAAAACGAGCTACAAATAATATTTGTTAGTTTTGTTATTTATTTGTGCTGCTAACTAATGAAATTATTTAATTCCAGTTTTTATTAATTCTTTAATTACTTTCTGTTTCTTCTAGGCCATTTTGAACGGGTGCCACACCCTGCCTTAAAAAAAAAAAAAAAAAAAAAAAAAGTTAAATTCACCTGTAGTTGTAGCCAGAGATTTCTTGTAAAAAACTTCCCATTCAACAGTATTTCTAAATTCATGTGCCCAAGATCTTGCAAAAATAATAAAACTTTATTTCTTTTGAAAGAACAGGATATTATTGAAACATGTTGTTATTTAATTGTATTTTTCAATTTGTGATTCATAAAATTATTAAAAATTAAGGACACTTTATTTATCACATTAAAAATTCGTTTTTTTTTTTTTTTTTTTTTTTTTTCTTATATTGTTACTAAACACATTACTAATATATTTACTCATGAAATAGTGCCCCTTTTTCATTCTAACATGAATACTACATTATTAATTATTTTAATGATTAAAGCTTAAAATATCTTCCTAACTAGAGAGTTAATTGTTTAATAATTATTAATTTGAAGTAGTGTGAACTATTTAATATTAAATTCAGTTATTAATAATTTTAATAAATGTTAAATATCACTAGTATTTAATAAAGTTTTACACAATTATTACAATATTAATGCATATAACATTATTGTATGATACTAACTAATGAAACTACTAATTTGCAGTTTTTATAATTTCTGTAATTACTAACTAATAATTATAATTTTATTAATTAAAGTGTAAAAACATAGATTATGTTAGCAATTAGTGGTTTAATTGTTTTGGAAACCTAAAACTCTTGGTAGCTATTCAGTATTTGAATGCTGGGAAAAAAATCATAAAAATCCAATTTAAGTAAAAAAAAAAATCTGATTTAAATAAAAAAAAAAATCCGATTTTTAAAAAATAAACAGTCAAGTGCGAGTATTACTTGTGCTACTTGTGTAAATGGATATACCATGAAAGTTCAAAGAGACATGGAACTTAAATAATATCAAATATAGCTACTCTGTAGAACTCATTTTTTAATAATATTCTAATCTATTTATCATGAACTTATTTCGGTACTGACAATAAAAGCAGTGCATATTTAAACTTCATTTGGCATTTCATAAAACTAATTTCAGCGTAGTAACAATCTTTCATTCTACAGTGTAGCTAAAACAAAACCTTTGTTCAAAGTTTAAATTTAGCACTGTGCTAAGTGCGCTTCGAAAGAAGGTAGCAAATTTGCAACACCACCTTGGTCCGTGCCGCGTTTTTCCAGATAGGTTTTAATTAACTTTTACAGTCACTCGAGGCGATTGAGAGACTTTGAAGCTTGTTTGTTCTATTTGTTACTTTGCAGAAATGATAAATAAATAATCGGATATCTAAATCCTTCCTGAAATGTCTACTTTACCTTCTTTCTTCCTCTCAGTACACAAAGTTTAAAATCTTTAAAGAATTCTTTTTTTACTGATTTCTACCCTTTTTTTTTTTTTTTTTGCCTGCCAACATACAAAGGTCTAAAATTCTTTAAGACAATGCCTGCCATAATTCATTTTTATTTTGCAACAATCACAAATAAGTAATCAACCATCTTTCCTTGAAATTTTCATTCCCTGTTTATGTTCTATCAAAAGGAAAGGATTTCTAAATACAGGGCAGACAGGGAAAAATTCTTCTTTTTTCTTTTCAGTTTGCTGTTTTCACTCTTAACTATAGAGACTTAATGCAAAAAAGATTTTGGTGTTAATGAGGTTTGTTGCAGAAAGCATAAAATTTTTCTGTCACAGGTCTTTTTACACTATAGTTACTATCTATAACATGATTTTCTTTCCCTTTTTGAATAGAGGTGGGCATTATTTAACATAACAATTAAAGAAACACTGTTATTGCTTTAAAGTTTGTTTTTTAGTAACAGAATATCAGAAACACCCTATTACTTTTATAATTATTTATCAATTTCCCTTGCAAAAAAACTGAAAATAAGGCACAAAAACAAAAATATTTTAGCTTTATTTCAGTTTTATATTGTGATTAAAATGAAATCGCAAAATCTTTTTTCCTAGGTCTTAATAAGCTTCTAAGAAAAAGCGGGAAAAAAAAATGTTACAAAAGAGTCAAGTAAATCCAACTTTAGCTTAAAAAACAAAAAACAAAAACGTTCAACCGCATCCTTGTTATGAAAAAGAAAAGCCAACATGCATCGTGCAATCACTTCCTATGTATGAAAAAAATAAACATGAAGTATTTTCATTCTATTCATTACTCATGCACTTTAAACATCTGTTAACAATAACAGAGACATCCGACAAACTTTTCTCCTCATTCTGTTGTTAGGAATAAAAACTATCTATCAGTTTAATTATCTCTCAGTCTCAAATATTCTATACCAAGTGTTAAATGTTCAAATATTATGTTCGCTTCAGCATGTTATCTATATTTCTTTCAGTGTTGGATGCATAAAAAAATTTAATAATCTCTATGAGAGAATAGTTACTTGTAATACATAACTATGAAGCAGTTATATTATTCAAAAAAATATATTATTGCTTTGAATATATTGTTTATCTGGACTGGTAATATTAGAATCTGAGAATTTCACATTATCGAAAGGAGAGGAAAAGTGTTTCTAAGTTTTTAAGTTAGATTCGTGCTTTAGTGGCTGGGAATATTTTGAGGTAATTTTTAAGTTAGTATCGCGCTTGCATTGGTAATTGAGGGGATATTTTAAGGTGAAATAAAAAGTATTTTTTCGATTGCATGTTGAAGGATATGTTTATTGATACTACGCACGGGTGCGGTAAAGCTATTTATTTATTGTACTTTTTGTCATAACTATGACTGCTAGAAAACTTTTTTCTTTGAATTAATTTTACTAAAGCAATAAGATTCTTATTTTATAGAAACATTTGTAAAAATTTTTAAAATGCTTTAATCAATTTGGAAAAAATAATAATAACTGTTGTTAAATATGAAAGCGACGGCATTTTAAAAACTATTTTTCATACAAGTGGAAATATCATGATAGTGGAATATTTTAATTAACAAATTTTGAATTAAACCTTATTGGGTTTAAAAGATTTTATTAAATTACTTTTTATATCCCATTATGTTATTGGATGTTGGTAACGGATTGGTCAAAATACACAGTTGATCGCATCGCACCATTATTCGATAAGTGACACATATGAAAAAGTGAAGTGTTTCAGAAAAAACAAAAAACATTTTTAAATGTGAAAAAAAAAAAAATACTTGGGAATACATAGAGTAAACATTTATTTTAGTATGAGCAATTTGTTAATTTAATATATTGCTCACCCACAAGAAAAGTGACATTCGACAAAAGTAAATTTCACAGGAGAGGCAAAAGAAAATGTGAATGATTTTACTTTAACATGGAATTATAGCACTTAGTTCTGCATGCTGGAATGAAAACTTGCATAAAAGTATAAAACCCTTAAAAATGAAGACGTAGGATGAGGTTTGGAGGGTTGGGTCATTTTACCTCCCCACACAATCCACCCCTCTTCTGTGGTCATAACTGGACATGTGGCATAATAAAGTGATTTTTTGTATAGGTACACTTATGAAACTGTTGGTGTAGCAAGATGCACTTATAACAGAATTGTTAGTGGAAAAAAACGCAAAATGAATATTTGCAAGACGTGTTTATTTTCTTGTGGGTGAGCGATATGTAAACAGTGAGACTAAATAATATTGTAAGTAATATATATACACACATATATATATATATATATATATATAATTACTCTAATTTGGTCTTTTTTATAGATATTTAAACATCTTTTTTAATGTCAAATGGGGGTATGTTTGTAACCACTCATATTAAGGAACGCACAATATATATGTACAGAGAGAGAGTTGTGCATTTTAGGAATAAGTGTGAGATATCTATCGAATAATCTAATTATTAGGCAGATGAATTTATAATAGTAATAAATTTACTTGAATATATGAATTTTCACCTAAAAAAATTGAGAGTTATTGTAGACATTGAATGACATTTGAATTGGGGACATCTTAAATCCTAGCAAGTTTTGAATGCTAGAAGCTATTAAAAAGAAAACTTTTTTGTACTATTCCTTTATGTACAGATATCTTCAGACTTAGGTTGGGTGAGAACAAGAAAATAGGATACTGTAATTATAAAAGAAGAATCATGTTGGATATAGACTCTAATGTTAAACTTTTTAAATAAATATATAATTCTGTTTAGTGTGTCTTTATGTCCACTGCTGAAGTTCGAAAACTTGTTTTGATTTTTTGTAAATTTTAACTCTACATTTTAAATGCGAGCTTAGATCATTTTTCAGGCATTAATATTTCAAAGAAGCAAAATATTACTCAAAAGTCCAAAAAATGTCTTTACCTACAAATACTTAACCAAAATCTATAAAAATGACCTAAATTTTAAAAAAAGACCCTAAAAGTGCAAATTTTAGCAAATTTTTAGCCTCTGGTGAGGTGTTAAATAATTATTAGGTTATTGTAACATGTTGTCAAGCTAGTGGTGTAATGACGGAACCTGTTAACAAAAAGTAACTGTTTTCCCCATCTCTACCTCTGGTCCAATATTTAAATTGTTTCTTTATTTTCATGCATCTTTTGATACTTTTAGCAAAAATTGAATCTTCATCACTTAGCAACACTGATTAAGGATAATTAAATTGCCTACTTTATTCTCATACTCTATGAAAAAAAATAATGAAACATCATGATTTAGACACAATATTGTTAAATTGATACTTTTGTTGATATCCATGCATCTATGACAAAAGTACAACAGCCAATGTACTATTTGACCACACTTAGTTGACATGTGATTGTGCAGCTTAGATGTTACATTATGTCATAATTCTTTATTTATGCATTTATTGAGTAAAGTGTAGCCATTTAGAACCATTTTTATTGCAAAATAGAAATAAAATTGCTACAGGTTACATTTTACCTTACTGTGACAAAGCGAAAAAGGAAGGTTCTTAAGATAGTCTTATGCTTGTTTGTAAGTTTTAAATTAATTTGGCAGGTTCGACCGTAGGTCTAAAACTATCAAATTTATTTTTATGAATGAGATATCATTTGATTTGCATCAACTATACAAATAAAGTGATTTGGCTATGTAAATCTTAGAAAAATCAAAATTTTTGTATCTTGACCATAAGAACTTCAAATTTGGGATGTTCCACATCTCTTTAACTACCAAATTAATTTTCATAAATGAAGGTCTGCTTGACTTATTTTAACGTTGCAAAATGTACAGGGTGAGCAGGAATCAACTCCCTGTTTAAAATATTTGTAATTTTTTTAAATCCTTAGTCCATTTTCACAAAACAAAACAAAAAATAAACATTCATTGCAATGGTGAAATTTATTAAATTTCATTTTTTCCCTTCCTTTTTTGCACCTCTTGTTCATGTGCGACATCCTTTTCCAAGATGCTGGTTAGGATGTCATGTTTTCCTTGAACGGGTATTTAGAAATTATGTAGTTCCCTGCAACTTCTTCCTCTGGTGGTGGACCAAAAAGAAAATTTATCACACAAAAACAATAATTCTTGATCAATTGGAGGAGCAAATTTGCTAACATGCGTATATAATTTTGGAGTATCTATTGAGATCTTTCACAAATCTTTCCAATTGTTTACAAAACTGGAGGATAGTGGTGGCACAGTGAAACCTCCCTGTGCGACCACCTCCATTAAGTGAAACCACCCTGTGCGACCACATCCATTAAGTGACCACCTCCCTGTGCAACTGCCTCCATTAAGTGACCACCTCCCTGAACGACCGTTTTTTCATGGAACAAAATTTATTCCCATAGACTCAATACTAATTTTACCTCCATTTAGAGCCCATCCCAGTTGAACTCCCTTTATGAGCGACAAATTTCTTTGAAGAAAATGAAACAAATTCCATTTTTTCCTGGTCGCTTGAAGAAGGTTTTATCAGAAAAATAATTCCAGAGAGCACATTATTCATCAAACTTCTAAACTAAGTTTAGAATTTTTTTAATTCAAGTGTTTAAACAACCCTTTGTGTCTTTTTAGGCAATGAATTTAACTCTGATGGCAAATTAAGAATGACACTCAGTAAACTCTCCTGTCCTATTCTGTGAGGAAACTCTCAAAGAAATAGATAAATTAATGAAATCGTCATTATTTGTTCCTGTAAAAAAAAAAAAAAAAAAAAAAAAAAAAAAAATTGCATTTATTTACTGAACTTTGAAAGGACATGAAAATAAAAGTTATAAAAGATAAAACCGTAAAATCAAAACAAACGTCAATGTATTCATTTTTTAAACTCCGCAGTAATTAACTTATGTAACTAACTTTTGTTTTGATACTTAAATTTTCATATTTTTTCCTAATGTGAAAAATAAATTCTATTAACATTAATTGTTAATTGTTACCTTTTTCAACAGTTAAAATCTAGATTTAAACATGACCTCCATTAAGAGACCACTTCTCGGAGTGACTAACTTTTAGTGGAACGGAACGTGGCCGTTTTAGGGATGTTTTACTGTAGTTATGTTGGATGTTAACAATGCACAATATTTCTGTGTCTGTTTTGCTGTACATAATGTATTAAATGAATTATTTTTCTTTGAATTCAAGTTTTTAGTTTAGTTTTTTTCTCATATAAATGCTATTGCTCTATGTGTTTGTTTCACAATGTGGCCACTGGATTTTTTGGATTTAGGAGCCACTTGTTCCTTTCAGATTTTGAGAATCTACTCCTATACTGACACCCCTAATCAAACTAGCTATATACATAATGAGTGATTTACATGTAATCAGATTTTGAACCCATCAATTTCATTTATTTTGATTTTCTCCTTTTATTGTTGTCTGTCTTTTTTTTCTTTTTTTAACTTTCTCCTTGCCTTTTTACATGATTATTAGTTACTGTATACAGTAAACTCTTGACTATCCGGCTTAATGTGGCAGAAGGGTAGGCCGGATAACAAAAAAGCTGGATAGGCCGGAGTTCTATAAATGTTCACTCTTTCCTGCACTCCCTCCGCCATGATATTAGAAACATGTGTTACACATTTTAAGATAAATTTCATATGTACAATACATACAGTTGCAGAATAAGCAAAATATTAACGTAAAACGTAAGCCTAATTCGCAAAAAATGAGTAAATTTTATTTTACTGTTTATTAATAAATGATGCCACAAATATGAAAAGTTGTGTATAAGATAAAAGAGACAAAACTTACAGATTTAGTTTTTGAAAAAGCATTTAATTTTTTTGCTTCTTCCTGTTAGACCTCTTCCGCGAAGCAATGTCTCTCCATTTATGCAAGCAGATGATATCAGCTGGCGTCGCTTCCTCTTGCTGACAAATGTACTGCAGTGCTGCTTCAGTCATCTTAAACCATTCTGAATGTGGGATGAGATTTTTCCTGCAATCCTCCTCTTGTTTTACTTCTGTTTCTTCTTCCTCTGTCACCCTTTCTACAACTTTATGCTGCAAAAGAATGTTGCAAGATCTTGCAATTACTATGTTTCGAATTCTCTGCTATTGCATTTTGCAATCCCTTTTTGTTTCTTCTTGTCGTGAGTTAGCACTCTCCCATGGACAGGAACCTGCCTGTCTCAGCCACTTGCAACTACTAGTAGTATTTTCAACTTTTTACTAGGCCGGATAGTACGGAGGGCCAGATAGTCGCGAGCCGGATAGTCGGGAGTTTAGTGTATATATATCAATACAAAAACCCTTAACGGGTTAAAAGTTTGTGACGCAGCACTTTATCTTATGCTCTAAGAATTTTAAATATGGAACTTAAAAATAATGATATCAAATTTTGAGTGACGCTATGCTATTAATTATAATCTCTCTATATATTATTTATTTCATCTTTTTATTTTTTTATAATCGCATGTGCAAAAATTATGTTCAATTTAAAAAAATGTATAAAAGTTTATTCATTGATGCTTTAACATTTACACCTCTCATAAATTCCAAGTATGAGTTCTAAAAGATATGATATCAAAATTTTAGTGACGCTTTGATGTGGCTTTAAACGATTTGTTTTAAAATTAAATTTAAATTATTTTTGTTTTGGCTAAGATATATTCACACATCTAAATAATAGTTTTAATTTTCCAATATACTTTAAATATGTCACTTTGACTGAATTTATATAATGCATTTAAATGTATTTATTTGAATAAATTGATTTATCCTTTGTCCAATGCTATTAAAATTTAAAATAAGATTTGCGTAAATAATTTTTTTGCCTCTTAGTATCCATTTGAATACATTTCACTTAGTTTGGATACAATGACGCAAAAAAATTATTTACGCAAATCTTATTTTAAATTTTAATAGCATTGGACAAAGGATAAATCAATTTATTCAAATAAATACATTTAAATGCATTATATAAATTCAGTGAAAGTGACATATTTAAAGTATATTGGAAAATTAAAACTATTATTTAGATGTGTGAATATATCTTAGCCAAAACAAAAATAATTTAAATTTAATTTTAAAACAAATCGTTTAAAGCCACATCAAAGCGTCACTAAAATTTTGATATCATATCTTTTAGAACTCATACTTGGAATTTATGAGAGGTGTAAATGTTAAAGCATCAATGAATAAACTTTTATACATTTTTTTAAATTGAACATAATTTTTGCACATGCGATTATAAAAAAATAAAAAGATGAAATAAATAATATATAGAGAGATTATAATTAATAGCATAGCGTCACTCAAAATTTGATATCATTATTTTTAAGTTCCATATTTAAAATTCTTAGAGCATAAGATAAAGTGCTGCGTCACAAACTTTTAACCCGTTAAGGGTTTTTGTATTGATATCATTACTTTTTTGAGGTTATTGAAAAAAATAAATAAAACAATAAACACACACAAAAAAATTTAAAGACCAATACAAAGAATTCATAGTCAGGATTTCAATTCACCTTCAATCTCTCCCCCCTCCCTCCCCACAAAAAAGGATGGCCATACTTCAATTTTAAAGAGCACCGTGCAATGAGATTTTTATAAGAACTCTTTGGTAAGATATGGAAGTAATGTACAACATGCATGTTTAGAGGGTATTTCTGTTGGTTTGCTTCAGAGATATAAAAAGCTATGTTAAATTTTACTATATAAAAAAATTACTTTGTTAAGAAAAATAACAAGAATTATTACTCTTTAAACCTTTATATATATATGTAACAATCATCGCTCACTTATAAAAGTAATTCCATACATTTATATTAAATCCAAAACTACAAATTTCTGCTTCTCCCTTTTCTCATTCCTAGTGCAAAAAAATTAAACATTCTTTAATTTTATATAAAATAATCTTTCACCATCCCTATTTAAAATTCTTTATTAACAATAATAATAAATCATATAAAATAATTCCCTGAGCTCCGAAGATTCCACTTCTGCTTTTGCACCTACCTCTCCAGCTTACCTAAATAATAAAATCTTTCAAAAATTAGTTTGAAAAAAAAAAAAAAAAAATCTGCAACATTTGTTGCTCACTAACATAAATAAATAAATAAGCACTAACTTCCCTAATGTACAGTCATGGGAAAAAAAAGTAAACACCCCCTACTAACTCCTCAACAAATTACTGTAGAAGAAAGTTACTGGTACCGAACGATTGGAAATAAAGTCTACTTTTAAATGTATATAAAATTTGCTTAAGGTGTTATCTACATATTAAAACGAACCATAACTTTGTTTTTTTCAATAGCAGTACACAATTTTTACAGCAGAAATGAATTCTACACCATTTAATTAGCCTAAAAACAAATTTTTATGCAATTCGTACTATAAGTTCCCGAGAAATTAATTATTTTAAAACAAGCTTATTTTAAGGGCTGTATCCAAATTGAAGTTCGGTACTCGATTGTTAACCGAGAGAGCCCCCTTCTTGATCAAGGCACCTTAAGCGTCACTCAAGCAGTCAATGAAGTCTGCTAGATTACAGGACAGCGTAAGACATTTCAAAATATCTAGTCACTTCTATCATAGACGGCCCCTTAAACCATAATTTTGCCGTTTTTTAAGCATAATTTGAAAACTATTTGGAAGAAAAATGTGAAATTTTGGATTTCCATAAAGCAGGACTTAATAAATCTAAATCCATCAAAAAAATTTTAGGTTACAATTCATAATTTTTTCGAATATTAATTTCATAATTCATATCATAAATTATAAAAATTGCAAATTCAACGTATTTATGTTTGGGTATGTTAGTATTACTGCTACACAAAAAATTAGCACATTAGGAGCATAATTTCAGGAGATATGAATAAAAATATGAAAATATAATTTAACATTAGAAGCACTAAATTTTGAATGTTTATAATTCAAAACTTATTATTCAAATTACTTGAAATTTGGTGCCTAGGCATAGTTTGAACCGAAGATTTGAAATATCTCGTAAAAATTGGGTATTGCCATTGAAAAAAATGAAGTTTGGATTTGTTTTAATATGTAGATGGCACCCTAAGCAAATTTTATATACATCATTTAAAAATAGACTTTATTTCCAACCGTTCGGTACCAATAACTTTTGTCTACGATAATAATTTGTTAAGGAGTTAGTAGAGGGTGTTTACTTTTTTTTTCCCACGACTGTACATTTCACCTCTTCTCCCTCCCCCTACTCCCCAACATTAAAAAAAATTAAATCTTTATTTTTATACAGAAAATTCTTCTATATAAGTTATCCTCCTATTCCTCAAAATTACCACTTTCCCACTCCAGCCTAGAGATTTCAATCTTTAAAGCTTTTTAGAAAATCGGATCTGCAAAGTCTTTTGCTTAATAATAAAATATATAATCATGTACACTTTTAATTATTTTTCACACAATCAATTGATGTCATGATAATAGTTGTTCTGAGCGAATATTGTGTTGGCTGGGATAGCAGATACTATTGAGCTATCTGGGGTACAGATAGCTCAATTTGAAGAGTACTGGCAATTAAAGCCAAGGGTTATTAAAGTTCACTGTAATTCAAGATGTTTAACCCCTTCACGACAAGAGCCCTTTGGTTAATTTTTAACCTTTTACTACAGGTTTTTAAAAACAGAAAATTTTCTGTAATTGAATCACAGAAATGCTCCCATTAAAGAAGGTAACTTTACAATTAAAAATAAGTGGTGAGAATAATGAAGGATTCTGAACACCTTAAGTGGTTACCTTAACGGTCGCCTTACCTCACCTTACCGGTCGCTCATTCCCAAGGGCTTAAAGATGCTTTTTTGCTATTATAACCTTTAGGATTTACAATATAAAAAAATCTTAATCACTTCTGAGGTAAATAAAGACAGTGGAAAAAAATCAAGATGGCAATGTTTTGATTGGCAAATTCTAAGCTGAGTAATTTGTGCTACAGAATGAAAAATATATAAAGTTGTAATAATGTCCTCTTGTTACAGATACTAAATCTTTAAGGTCTTTGATGTGTGAACTACATATGAATACAGTAGAAGATCTTTATAATGCACACCTTGGTATGAGAAGTTGTGCGTATTATAGAATTTTGCATTATATAGATCATATTTCATACATCATTAAATTTACTTCGTATACATGCTTTAAATTACATTCCTTGGAACCAGAAAATGTTCAAATTATGATATTTTATATAATAGGTATAGATCACACATTATTAAATTACCTTAAAGATATTACCTTGAAATATAACATCGAAATATGCCTGGGCAAATTCATTATAAACAGTGGTAAATCATGACTGACAGTTTTGGGAACACTAAATGCATGGCTGGCCAATTTATTCTTTTTCAGTATTTTTAATAATGAAATCTTTGCCTTATTTTTAGCAGAATTTTCTTCCATTAAATAAGACAAAAATTTAAAAAAAACTTTTGGAAAGCATGCATTTTAGTGCTGCAAGAAAAACCTGTCATGAGCTGCTCTGATTATAACACTCATTTACAAAAATTTTTAATATAATAACAATGTTTTCATTACTCCAAAATAATGTGTTAAAGGCGATAATGTATCCTATTTAGTGTTCCAAGAAATAGCAATATTTGTAAAATACATGTGCTTCTTAGCTGAAAAATTCATTGTTTATATCTGAGAAATACATTACATCTTCTGCATTAAAATTTTTTAGTGGCAGGCTTTTGTGATTGAACAAGGACTGCTTGCAGAGTGCTTTTAAGGATCTTACAATATAAAATTATGGCTCTTGAACTACTATTAATCAAATACAGTAATAGGGATAAAAAAAAATCATTAAATAGTTTATTTTAAAAAATTACTTGTATTTTCATCAGATATACTGATTATTACTACCATATGTTATATGAAACATGTTTATTAGAAAAGTTACAACTATTTTCATGAAGTTTTGGATCCCCCCCCCCCCCATGACATACTGTCAAATTTCGCGAGGTTATTTTTTCTTGTGATGTTCCTCCCCCGACCGAGAATGGAGAGGGTTTTTTACAATCAACGGATTAATTTTGTTTTTCTTTTATTGCTACTTTTTTATGTTAGTGTGGTGATCTTTCAAATGCTATTGCACAATGAGGCGATAAACGTGCTACTCTGTAAGTGATACGGCAACCCTCCAGTGTACAGGTGGAATTGATAAAAAGAGTTTTTGTAATCGGAATATGCGGAATGTTAAAGAATAGTGGATGGTTTAATGAAAGAAGAATAAAAACTTAATATTTAATTTAAGATGCGAGGCAGATTAGTATATTAATTGAAATGGTTACTGAGTAATCACTTTATTAGTTTATACAAAGTCTAATTATCATGACAGCTACAATGCAGCTGCTAATGAAAGTTTGTGAAACCAATTTTTTATAAATAGTAACATGTTCTGAATTGTTTTTATTTACAATAATACTTCATTACCACAAATACCATATAAGGGAGCTGGCTACTTTTATATTTTTTTAAAAGTAAATTATTTAAAGCTTTCTTTTAAGCATATTAACTTTAAAATTAAACAAAAACAAGTATCTTACTTTTGCAAAAAAGCTGTTTTATCTTATTTATCTATAAACTTTAATTACTAAATAAGGAAAAGTATCATGATGAAAATTTTTACTTTTAGGAGCTCAAAACAACCAGTCAGGATAAAATGGTTCATTTTGAGCTAATCGTGATAATTTAAGTATATAAAGTAGAATTTACTATCAGTCAAAAATATGTCCAAGACTCAAATCAGTCCTGAGACTGAAGGTCTTGCACCCATGGCTGTAATCAATTAGCCTAAAAGAAATGCTTCAGGTGTTTTTTTTTTGTTTTTTTTTTTTTTTTGTCTTGTTACAGAGATAAACGGCAATAAGAATTTTCTTCCCCTTTAGATTAAATTTTACAAAAATAAAATACTACGATGCTTTAATTTTTGAAGCTGAAAAGAGTTATAAAAAAAAAAAATAAATAAATAAACGAAAGATGTCATTTTAAGTCAATTTTCGTTTATAATATTATTAGAAACGATTCGCAAATGAATCATTTTATAAACGGGATTGGAAATCTTAATTTTGATTTCGTCATACCTTTTATTTAAATTGTGCGTTCTTTAAAAATGAAAGATTTTGTTTCATTTCTTTAAAAGAAAACTCAAAATTAAATTAGTAATCTATCTGTATTACACTCACATATCACAAGAAATACCTATGACACACATGAACGTTATTTTGTAAGGAAAACAGTTATAAGTATTGTTGAAAATAAAAACAATTCAAAACATTATACTGATTAGAAAGGATCGGTTGCAAAGAATGCTGTCTGGATAATTAGAAATTGTACTCACTTTCTCCCCTTGGAATACCATTTCAAGATCTTTGATATTTCTTATTTCTTCAGTCAACTTCGCGTATCGCGTAGTGATACATGGCGAAGTCTTATGGCGAACGCGATGAATTTTCATTCCGATACGAGAATTTTCGATAAATATCGAATTTCGATACGAGAATTTCTTTTTAAATGTGAAATATTTTCTCATTAAAAAATGTTTACTTACTATGAATAACAATGAAATAAAATACCTATAATTACAAAATACTGCTCCATTTTAAAAAATCAGTCTAAGTATTTTAAAGCACATAATAAACTGTTTTCGTAGTTTAAAAAAAGATTTATTGCCAATATTCAGATTTTTAACTGTGACCTAAACCGCGCAGAACCGATGTGCAACGTTCTGTCTGCTAGCCCATAGAATAACATGTAATCTGCGATCCTAAGAAGTCCATTTTTTCATGCGGATTATATAAAAATTAAGAGTTTTCCTAGATACTAGGTTAGTCTTATCCACTTCGTCAAAAACAGATTCATTTTATATATAAATGTTTTTTAAAAAATCTAGACCGTTTCGGAGAAAAAAAAAAGACAAACTTACACCATCAAAATTGCTTTCAAAATGGGTTTACAGATCTGAAAATATACTGCACGTAGAATTGTAAAAAATTCAGAATAGGATTAGACTGCAGATATAAGACTGTTTTAAAAAAATCAGAACAATAGGACCTATATTTGATGAGTTATTAACAGGCGGCTTTTCGCATTTTCTTTGATGTCGAGTTAGCTGTATATATGAGTTCCGCCATCTACGAATTCTACGATACGATACGATACGATTTTAGGCTTAAGGCTGCGTCACTCGGAATACTACCGTCTTCCATGATTTAATTTGTCAATGCATTTACAATTTCTTGCGATTGTATATTTTATTTTATCTCAATATCTTTTACCAACAAAAATTCTAATTCTTTATGAAGAAAAGTTTTGTTTTCTTATTTTAACTATTTCTATTGTTTTCTTTTCTAGAAATGTGATGTAAGAGGATTTTATGATATTACAAGCAATTCTATATTCCTCCAAATGTCTAGTATAACTGACACTTGTTCCTTGGTAAAAGCTTGCAAAGAAATGGAAGAGGAATTAAAAGTAAAGGTATAGAGAAAAATTTTTAAACTTTTTATGTAAAACTTTTAAATCTATATTTGAATTTTCTGATACATCATTTCACTAATTAAAAAAAAAGGAGGGATTTTGTTCCAGTTGTACAATGGAATTTTGTTTACTTAATTTTTCACTTTCTTCTATATGCATAAGTAAAATGTATCTAATCAAAAACAACTTGTTGTAAATGATCCTGCCAAGCCACAAACCTAAAACGTCAGTCATAAAAAGAAGTGATATCACATAAAAAGAAGCGATATAGAAGTGCATACTCAGAGTGCCATGTAAAAATCTATCACTACTCATTATGTTTCCAAAGGACTCGGAGTGAGGTACAGTATGTGAAAACTGCTTGGTGACCTGCAGGCTTTTATAATGTTAGTTCTTCCTGCACTTACATATGACTATTTAACAATTTTCTTCATGTATTACTTTCTCCCATTAAACTGTGAAAATTTGAAGCTTTTGGTATTTACATGCCCTTCTTATTTAACATCATGAGATCGATTTGTTGATTACCATTATTTAAACGAGAAAGACCACTTTTATGAGGAGGTTTTTCTAAGTAAACATGTGATAAATATTTTGAGTTTGTAAAACAATAATAAAAAATAATGATCATATGAATATTACTAACAATGCACCTAATAATAGACGTTAATTAAACTAAGATATATTGCAGTAAAGCCTGCGTAAACGGAATTGCACATGACAGGGGAAAAATCTGTTCTAGTAATGTTACTAGTAGACTCCCTTAAATCTGCGACCCTAAAATCCACGAACGCCTAAAATCCGCGTATTTTTCAGATGTAAACAATGAAATTTACAGTTGAGTTGCACGAACAAAATTCAAGATGGCGCCGAAATCAGCGTCTATTGCTGTTTTTTGTACTAATTTTTTTGTTAATCATTCTCTTTTGGCCATTGCAGATGATATATTACTAAATAAATTTACATTACTTTTGATTTTAATATAAATTAGCATATCTATATCAAAAATTCCAGGGTTCAAAATGGAAAACTCCACAAATCGGGACGCTATTTTAAAATTATTGTTCGCGGAATTTTTTAAAAAAAATTATAGACAAATTTATATCTAAACATACAAAGCAGTATAAGAAAAGCATTCAAGACTCTTAAATAACAATGAAAAAAGCTACAGAGACCGTCCGCGTAATGCTAAGAACGAATAATGATGTATCGATCTTACGATCACTTTACCATTAGATGGCAGCATATGACTTTTGGAATCGAATTGAATCGATTTCATCGGTAATAATTTAATATTTTTCTAAATTTTTATTTTGCATAATTATTTTAATAATTACTTACTTTTAAACTAATAAATTATTTTAATGGTTCACTTTATTGTAAGCATTCATTATGATTTCCCTTGCTTAACTACCAATCAAATTAATGTTTCAAAAATGTAAACAAATCAATGACCAGAAATCTGCAAAATTCTAAAATCCACACAACCTCTGGTCCCAAGCTGTGCGGATTTGAGGGAGTCTGCTGTATTATATAATATTCCTTATGTTGGAAACATGACATTTACGTTTAAGAAATAAATCTGTCATAAACAGGATCCATTTTACCAGTTTTCCCTTTAATTTTAATACAGTCTATAATTAAACGTATTTATGTAATTAAAAATTATGTTTAAAATAATGAAAAGTATAATTGTAATAATAGATGATTACCACAATTACATACCATTTTCTGCTTGTCTTACAAATCTTTCTGATATATTACAGATCTTCCTCCTACAAATATTTATAAGAGTGATATAATGAGAAATTAAAATTAATTTTTTTGACTTTCACAATTTTTCGAAATTGGTATAGGTACTGCATATATTAAATATACGCCTGCAGGTCGCCAAGCAGTTTTCACATACTGTACCTCACTCCGAATCCTTTGGAAACATGAGTAGTGATAGATTTTTACACGGCACTCGGAGTATGCACTTCTATATCGCTTCTTTTTATGTGATATCACTTCTTTTATGACTGACGTTTTAGGTTTGTGGCTTGGCGGGATCATTTACAACCAGTTGTTTTTGATTAGATATCGCTCCTTTTTGTAAGGTATTTCATTTGCATTATACATATTCCATTTTAATTCAGAAAAGAAAAGATAAACGGAAGATGATAGAACTAAAAAAATAATTTAATTGTGATGCTATAAACTTTTCAAAAGTGTAATATATCAAATAAGACATAATGTTAGACTTTTTAAAAATAATTCAAAACTATTTTATCGATCCTTACAAATCTCAGAAGAAATCATATTTTTTTTAGAAATGATAAAATGTGTCGAACGAACCAGTAATATTTTTTGCTGTTGTTCTATAAGCTATATGGTGATTCATTAACTCAGCAAGGCAAATTATTTATCCTAATAACTTTTGAAAAACTGCCATTGCACTTTCAAAATTTGCATCATTTTACACAAAATTTGTAAAGACTTAAAAACAGACTGAATAAGGAGCATTTGTTTTATCACCGGGCCTGCTTGAAGTGATTTTTAAATAAAATTAGTTTTTTTATAATTTTGAAATCGAATGTCCCTCCAATAAGTGTGGCAGAAACTCAGATTATCTGATTAAGCCTCTTTTTTTAGAAAATGTTTTCATAAGCTCCAACACTTGTTGGATTTTCTGAATTTTCAATGCATGTACTTTTTAAATTCCTAATTGTTTTTTACGTGACCACGTATTTCGGTTCATTCATACGATAAATTATAATTCATTTCAATAAAAGTTCAGAATTTGATATTTCATCATTATGAAATGATTTTCCCTAATTTCAGTCATATTTGTAAATTTTTAAGTAGTTCTATTGTCTGATTAAAAATTAACTAAAAGCTGTTTTATGGCATATTGATAATATTCTTTAATTACCAAGTCCAAAATAACAGAATCAATTAGTTTAATAAATCCCCTTATTAATCTTTTTAAATGAAAAGAAAAAGGAAAAATTCCAATAAAACTGCCAAAAATTTATTTGATATAAAAGGATTGTAAAAAAAAAGAAAAAAAAATGATGTAATAAAAAACCAGACTGACTGTATTACCTTTGTAAAATGGTTTAAATTGAATAAATTGCAAAGTTTGGAATGTTGAAAAAAATATTTGAGTGTATGTGCATTTTAGTATAAAAGCAATACAGAATTGAACACTTTCCCGCTTATTTCAGTATGATAAACAGTGATCCTTAAGTTCTGTCGAATTGTTTTCATGACTATAAGTACTCTGTGATTCACTAAAGTACTTACATTATCTTTCTGAGTCTGTTCTGTGGTTTCTCTGTAGTTAGTGTTACCTAGAATCTTTCCATAATCAAGGTCCACTGGCATGTTTCTATAATCCAGTTTCTCCTCAAGTATCAGCAGGATATTCGGTGATGCAGTCTGATATTGTGCGCAGTCTGATCATCAAAAATCATTCTGATTTTGTGCAAAATAAAAGTTCATTTAATTGTTATCTAAATTTTGTGTGCAAAAATACCCATAGTATTGGAATTTTAAAAGGGTGTAGGCTGAAATCTAGAAGCATTTTAATAAAGTGGATAATAGAAACATCTTTCATAAAGTAGAAACCTGGATCGTCGAGCCTTTAATTGAATTTATATTCAACTTTCAAGTAACCTAAAATTGTCTAGAGATTGAAAAGGTACAAATTCATTAAAATACATGCCACTCAATAAATATCTATATGTTCTAATGTGACCTTGTAATGAACCGTAAATGCTTCAATGAGGCCTTACAATAAAGAGCTTAGCTGGGTCGAATGCAATAACATATTTCCTATTAAAATCTATCTATGTAACCTCACAAACTCGGAAACCACAGGGCGCAGGGCTGCGAAATTTGGCACACAGGTTGCTTGTAGGGGGCTCATGAACGATTGGGGCCGAAAATTTGGAATACATTTTTTTTATTTTACGTTTTTGGTGAATTTTTGCCTTTTTTTTTATGTTTAACTGTAATCGTGTGAGTTCTAACAAGCTTTAAATGTTTACTGCAATGTGAGATATACATGTCGTAGGTTAACTGGAGAATCATCTCTCATTTTCCAGTTAGCCTAATATTTTTCAGGCCTATTGCATAGAGCCTAGACAGCGGTTAGACTAATTGACAAGTGATCACTTATATCCCAATCAGGGGGATTTTTTTAGACTTATAAACCCATAACCCGAACCGAACCCAAAAAATAAATTACAACAGACTGTACGCCGATCCAAGCAAGCCAAAATAATTTGAGTCTATACGCAACCCAAACCGAACCTGACAGTTCCATTTGAAAAAACCCGAAATCTGACCCGAACCAAATCTGATAGCAGACAAAAATATTGAAAATAACCATAACCCAATCCGATCAAGACAAATTAATTTCTGTGCACACACAACCCAGCACGAACCTGAAAATTCCCTTTGAAGAAAACCTGAAATCTGACCCGAACCAAATCTGAACCCAACAAAAATATTCCAAAGAACCATAATCGGATCCGAGCAACAAAAAATAATTTCCATGGACATGTTTCCCAACCCGAACCTATAAATTCCCTTTGAAAAAAAAAAACGAAATCCAGACCTGCCAACTGCTACGAAAAAATCGTAGTTGCTACGATTTGGACCTATAAACTACGATGCTACAAAAATCGGTCTTGAACTACGATTTTTTGCAAAAAACACAAACTCATTTTTTGTTTCTAGTTGCGATTTTTATCCCGCACAGCCTATTTTTCAGGAGTGATCCTGTTGTGAAATTTCCAAAATTTCAAAGTATTTATTTCCGAAAGGTTTAAAAAATTGGCCATTAGTTCGAAAATTCAGACATTAAAAAATGCTCATGGAAAAAAAAAAAAAAAAATCTGGGCTGCAAAACAAACTTCTTAACATAAAACTTTCTCTTTATGTATATTAACCACAAGTGAATCGTGTTTCTGTAAATATTTATACAGGAATTCGCTTCCTCAGAAACAAGGTGCCATTTTAAGAATTTCTGAAAAGGAGGGGGGGGGGTCTTTGAGAGGCAAGGTTTGAAATAGTGTGCAAAATCGCACGATTTGCGATAAACTACCGCGAATTTCGACAAATGACCGTATAAAAAAATCAATTTCGTCAATTGGTTGCACAAAAAAATTTCGTCAAAGAATCGTTGTAAAAGCGCAGTGTTGATTTCAGGAGGTGGACCGGGGGGGGGGTGGGGGGGTGGCAAATGCCACCCGCCGGAAGATTTGAGATTTTGTGTTTTCAATGGTATGAATTTTGTCAAAATATCGCAGAAAGAAAGCGCGAATTTAGTAAGATTGATCAGTAAGAAAATGCAAATTTCACCGAAAGATCAGTAAGAAAACGCAAATTTTCACCGAAAGATCGCAGAAAGAAAACTAATTTCATCAAAAGGGAAAAAAGCAAAATTCGACAAAGGATCGTGGTAAAAAAGGCGAATTTCGTCAAAAGTTCATGTTAAAAAAAGCGGATTTCTACAAAGACTCGTGATAGAAAAATGTGAATTCGATTGCGGAAAAATTGTGAATATCCTGAAATGATCGAAGGAAAAAAATCCCGAATTTCGTCAAAATTTACTGCACTGGGCTAAAGATTTGGAACCAGGCTCCTTTTACAAATGTAAAAAAAAACACTGCAAAAAGAAAAGAAACTCTAGAAATCGTATAAAAATTTTCAAAGGAAAAAATTTACTATATTGAGTTGAAAGACTGACACCTTATTCCTTTTACGAATGTCTAAAGATGTCTGTGTAACACGAAAAACCAACCAACCAACCTCCAGATTAATTTAAATTTTGTGTGCTACGATTTCTCATTTTCAAAGGTTGGCAGGTCTGAAAATCTGATCCGAACCAAATCTGAACCCGACAAAATACTCCAAAGAACCATAACCGGATCCCAACAGACAAAATAATTTCTGTGGACATGATCCAAACCTAAAAATTCCATTTGAAAAAACCCTAAATCTGACCCGAACCAAATCTGAACTCGACAAAAACATTCTATTGAACCATATCCCGATCCGAGCAAAACAAAATACAAGGGGTGATCAAATGAAAAGGTACGAAACGACGTAAAAACGTAACAGTTAAATATTTGCATATTCTGCCATGGGAGAACGTAGCGAGACATCTCGGGATGTGATTGGAGCCTCTGACTGGGATCGGAGCATGCGCAGGCGCCCGCATGTGCAGTAGAGAGCAAAGGCTCTTATCAAAAGCGGCGTCCAAATGATGCGGCAGTTCGTATGAGGACAGGATGGCGTTCGCGTTGCAAAATTCGACGATTGAGGAGCAGCAAGGTGTTATCTGATTTCTGACAGCGGAAGGTGAGAAACCGGCAGCTATTCATCGCCGGATGGTGCCAGTTTACGGGGAGAAATGTGTCTCTGATAAGTCTGTCAGAAAATGGAGTGCCCATTTTCGTGGTGCAGGCCGTGACAGTCTGGGTGATGACCCGAGACCAGTTCAAGTGGGAGACGTTGGACCATCCGCCCTACAGTACGGACATGTCTCCTGTGATTTCCATGTGTTTGGTACACTGAAGAAACACCTGAAAGTAAAGCCCTTAAACTTGGACGACGTACTCAAGGACACTGTGAAGGACTGGGTCTCGTCACGGCCACAGGAATTCTGGGAACAAGAAATCCTGCAGCTTGTTCATCAGTGGGATCGTTGTGCTCAGGCCTATGGTGAATATTTTGAATAAAGTCTACATTTGTACCCACCGTGTCGTTTAGTACCTTTTCATTTGATCACCCCTTGTAATTTCCGTGGACACGCAACCCAACCCGAACCTAAAAATTTCACTTGAAAAAAAAAAAAAAAAAACCCAACAAAAATATTTCAAAGGGTCAATAATCCGATACGAGCAGGAAAAAATAATTTCCGTTGACACACAAACCGATTTGAATCTGAAAATTTCATTTGAAAGAAACCCGAAATTTGGACCCGACAAAAATATTCCAAAGATCCATAACCGGATCCGAGCAAGGCAAATTAGTTTCCGTGATCATGCAACCCAACCAGAACCTAAAAATTCCATTTGAAATTAACTTGAAACCAGACCCAAACCAAATCTTAACCCGAGATAAATATTCCAAAGAACTATAACCGATCCGAGCATGACAAAATAATTTCCGTTGATAAGCAACCCGATCTAAACCAGAAAGTTATAATTGAACTCAATCCGAAACTCGATCCCAAACCGGTTATGATCGGTTTTCGGATTGACTTCAAATGAATCTGGTAGCGTGTCGACAGAAATAATTTTGTCTTGCTCGGATCGGTTTACGGCTCTTTGAAATATTTTTGTCCTTTTCAGATCGGGTTCGGGGTCGGGTTTCAGGTTGACTTCAAATGGAATTTTCAGATTCTAGTTGTATTGAGTGCACGGAAATTAATTTGCCCGGATCGGGGTATGGCCTGATGTATTTTTATTTCGGGTACTGTTCGGGTTTCGAGTTAACTTCAAGTAGAACTTTCAGGTTCAGATCGGGTTGCATGACAACGGAAATAATTTTGTCTTGCTCGGATCCGGTTATGATTCTTTGGAGTATTTTTGTTGGATTCAGATTTGGTTTGGTTTGGTTCGGTTCAGATTTTGGGTGTTTTTCTAATGAAATTTTTAGGTTTGGATCGGGTTGCATGTCCACAGAAGTTATTTCGCCTTGCTCCTTTGGAATAGTTTATTTGTCGGGTTCAGATTTGGTTCGTGTCAGATTTCGGGTTTTTTTCAAATGGAATTTTTATGCTCGGGTCATGTTGGGTCCACAGAAATTATTTTGTCTTGCTCGTATCGGGTTATGGTTTTTGGGGATATTTTTGTTGGATTCAGATTTGGTTCGGGTCAGATTTCAGGGTTTTTTATTAAATGGAATTTTTAGGTTCAGTTTGGGCTGCGTGTCCAAGGAAATTGTTTTTTCTTGCTCGGATCGGGTTATGGTTCTTTAGAATATTTTTGTCGGTTGTCATATTTGGTTCGGGTCATATTTCGGGTTTTTTTTTTCAAAAAAAATTTAGGCTCGGGTCGGGTTGCGTGTTCACGGAAATTATTTTGTCTTGATCGGATCGGGTTATGGTTCTTGGGAATATTTTTGTCGGGTTCAGATTTTGTTCGTGTCAGATTTCGGGTTTTGTCTACAGGAATTTTTAGGTTCGGGTGGTGTTGCGTCTACTGAAATTATTTTGTCTTGCTTGGATCGGGTTATGGTTCTTTAGAATACTTTTGTCGGTTATCATATTTGGTTCAGGTCATATTTCGTTTTTTTTTTTTTCAAAAAACAAAAATTAGGTTCGGGTCGGGTTGCATGTTCACGGAAATTATTTTGTCTTGTTCAGATTGGGTTATGGTTCTTGGGAATGTTTTTGTTGGTTTTTTGTGTAATTTGTGTCAGATTTCGGTTTTTTTCTAATGGAATTTTTAGGTTGGGGTCGTGTTGCATCCACGGAAATTAGTTTTTCTTGTTCATATCGGGTTATGTTTTTTGGGGATGTTTTTGTCAGATTCAGATTTGGTTCGGGCCAGATTTCAGGTTTTTTTAATGGAATTTTTAGGTTTGGTTCAGGCTGTGTGTCCAAGGAAATTATTTTGTATTGCTCGGATCGGGTTATGGTTCTTTGGAATATGTTTATCAGGTTCAGATTTGGTTCGTGTCAGATTTCAGGTTTTTCTAATGGAATTTTTACGTTCGGGTCGTGTTGCATCCAAGGAAATTATTTTGTGTTTCTTGGATCGGGTTATTGTTCTTTAGATTATTTTTGTTGGTTATCATATTAGGTTCGGGTCATATTTCGATTTTTTTTTAAAAATTAGGTTTGAGTCGAGTTGCGTGTGAACAGAAATTATTTTGTCTTGCTCAGATCGGGTTATGGTTCTTTGGAATATTTTTGCCGGGTCTCAGATTTGGTTCATGTAAGATTTCAGTTTTTATCTAATGGAACTCTTAAGTTCGGTTCCGGTTGCATGTTCACGGAAATTATATTGTCTTAATTGGATCGGTTTATGGTGCTTTAGAATATTTTTGTCAGTTATCATATTAGGTTCGTGTCAGATTTTGGTTTTTCGTTATCAGGTTCTGCTCCGGTTGCGTGTTGACAGAAATTATTTTGTCTTGCTCGGATCGATTTTTCACGAATCCAATACTTTCTTCTTGTAAAGATAGAAGTAAGTAAAAATTATTATTCAGGGACTTAAAACTCAAAAGATTGTGAGAATGCCTCACATATTATGTGTGCCACGCTGCAATAATAAGAAGCTAGCAGGTATCACGATAATTCTTTTACTAAAATTAAAATTATTATTCCGGAACTTAAAAGTCAAAAGATTGTGGGAATGCCTCACATATTACACACGCCACACTGCAAAAATAAAAAGACTTTAAACTGGTACAAATCAAAACTAATTAATATTTTTACATGAAACTTTCAAGGGTTTGAACTACTCATAAAAGTAATGCTAATGCCGTAAACTGCATAAAAATCCGATAATTACACATTGTTGTAGACCTGTCAACAGATTTTGGTCAGAGCAAGAATTTCAATCAAAAGTGCAAAAAACAGCACTTTTAAAATTGCATTTACATAAAACCTATTGGCCGGATTCAACTTTATTTTCGTTTTCTGAGTCACGTGGCACGTCCCATTCCATAGAAACAACAATTTTGTTTCTATCATAAATAGAACCGGAAATATAGAGGGGTCAAAATCCCGCTTTGGCCAGTCCGGAAAATATAAACTTGGACAGAGTACTAAAAAAGTTTTGAAATATCATTTGGCATTAATTGGTGGAAATTCCTTTCATTTACAGTTCATTGCACTGTTGTTTCTTTTGCTTGCCGAGAAACTCTGTCTAGTTTCTATGATATTAGAATCATGAAAATTTTCAACCTTTGTTTTTTGATGGATTTACATGTTTAGGGATGCCCTGAACCCTATTTGACTAATTTAGAAAAATGTCTGTCTGTTAATCTGTGCATGACACAAATTTTGTGGCTGTTTTGTCTCAAGAACTAATGCATGAAATTTAATAAAACTTCAGTTTCATTTAGACCTTGTCATAAACTAGGACTTCCCTTTGAGGGATTAGTCTGAGCGATATTGCTGAGAACATAGATTTAATAATAACATGTGGAAGCAAAGAAAGTGAGATGTTATCTTTAATTGTCCATATACTGTGATAAATTGAGATGAGGAAAATAAACGAGTCGTAGAATTACAAAATTTTATAAATAAATTCGTATACACTGTTTAAAAAAATGGTAAAGCAAACCATGCAAGACAGACATGCATGGATATAAAATTGTAAGTATGCAATATATTAAAAGTAAAATAGAAAATGAAACTCTAAATTATTTTATACCGTAATTGTAATTGTATAAAATGATGTCAAAAGCACAATCAGACGCTTCGCACCAATTTGAGTAACTTTAAATGACAAATATATGATGTTTGAAAAGAATGGACTATACTTTATATAGTGTGTGCTCCCCCAGAAAAGTTAATATTGTACAATATCTGTTTTCCACGCATGCAATGAGGTTGTGGATAAGATTTAAGGAATTCTCTCTTCTAAATTTGATGTAGTATCAAAGTATCGAACACATCAACAGTGGCATGCAATGCATCGTTAGAGCCTGTTTTAGATATGCTCAATCGGATTTAAATGATGAGTGCATTGCTGGCCACTACATACGCTGTATTGTTTTGTTTTCAGACATATTTTGCACAAGTTGAGCTGTATTTAGCATGTATTAAATAAAAGAAATCTGCAATGATTGCAGCATAAAGTATGATACAAAATCTGAACATATCATCTGCATAACCTTTGAGCTGTCAAAGTGTCATTTGAAGTAATTTACAAATCCATACATATTTTTTCAGCAAATCATGCAAGCTAAAATACTCCTATATGAACCCGATTACGAAATTTCACCAGAATACGTTAATATATAAAAAAAATCTACTAATGACAATTGAGAATATGACCTTATGATAAAATCTCTAGAAAAATGAATTAGAAAAAAAATATCATATCAAATTTAAAACGGCACTTCCCGCTGTTAGTGGCCTTGGGGAGAGAGAGAAAAGCCTTGAGACAGAACACTTTAACAAGTACTTTCGGGCAACCTACTCACTGTTTCATACAGGTCTTTATTTAATATTTACACAATTTATTTAATGCTAGGTGGGTATCTATCTGTTTTGTTGCATTTAAATTGCATATTTTGTGGTGGAGGAAATGCGGCATTATGAAATATTTAAAGTTTCTATACCTAATAATTCCAAATTAATGTTAATTGAGAACGCTTTCCGTTCATTTCATCTTTTTAGATTTAAAGTTTTTTAGAAACCATTCACATAGACAATTTTAAATTTTAAAACTAACCTGAAGCAAAATTTCAAGGTTTTGGGCTCAGCAGTAACACAGAAATAGAAAATTTTCGAACGTTTTTTGTTTCTGCAGGGTTTTATATAGCGACATTTTTAGAAATTGTTCTATTGCGAGAATTTACGTCATGATAAATACAGCCATGTCAATTTTCATGTTTATATTCCTAACAATTCCATGTACTTTGTTACTTAGATCATCTTTAGATCTTTTTTTTCGCTTTGTTTAGTCTTTCGATTTTTTAGAATTCATTCTACAACGAGCATTTACATCATATAAATTACTGCCATGCCACAGTTCTAGTTTCTAACCCCAACAGTATCCCAGAAATTTCCGTATTCCAAATAAATCATAATTTAGAACCTTTCTACAAATTTTTACATTTATCTGTCAAATTGAATTTTCGAACCTTTTAGAGAGTGTTCGTAACGAGTATTTACATCTTAAAAGTAACCATCACACCGAATTTAAAGTTTCTAACCCAATCACTATCACAGAAATCGCAATTTTAGAATTTTTTTTGCTCCTGCAGTGATGTAGGTTGTTGCACTGACATAAAATATAGTCTTTTCTTCGGAGCAGAAATGGCCACCAACATTTTTTTAAGTTGGCTATGTAGTTTCAGACTTAACACCTAACAAACACGCAAACATTATTAATATTATACACTTTATAATATTATATCGCTTTATAATATTAGCATAGATATACAAATACAGAAGCCATTTATCTGTTACAAACTAAAGTTTCCGGCGTTGCCCAGAATTTCAAGAATGTTTGTTCTGAAAAATTAATTTCAAAATTTAACATACAACATAAAACAAACATTAAAACAAGTAAGAAAAATCATGCGTATAGCATAGATTATGAAACACTTTCCAACACTCCCTGAAAGCTTTAACGAAACTTTGTTACTTAGGGAAATAAGATAAATAAGATAACTAAGTAAACATTTAAAAATCTGATTTCAGTAGTTACCGCCCATAGCCAAATATGTATTCCAATTCTTTTGAACAGCCCTGTATTCGATCTGTATGTTGATATATATACTATACAATGGGAAAATTTAGTTTAGCAAGAAAATGCATAACAGGTTGAAATTCATCTTTCCGCAATTTATACTAATAGATGGAAACATACTTGAATACTTTTGTACAGCCCTGTAGTTTACCTAGTACCTTTATTACATGCCACTATTTAGCTAAAATTTAATTCAAACTAAAACACACTTAAAACTACTGAAATTACACTTCCAGAAATTATCACCGATAGATGGCCACATATCCAACTCTTTGCGTGGCCCTGTATATCATTTTATCTATATTCTACAAATATATCTTAATACACTAAATTCAGTTCAGCGTAAAAATGCATAACTCCTTTAAAACCCACCTTTAAGGAATTTATGCTCATACTCAGTAACCTTTACGAATTCATTTTTGTAGCCCTGTATATGAACTATAGCATTTATATGCACTTTATAGTATGCATAAATATAGTGAACAAGTAGGTAAGTAGGATCACAGATCGCACAGAGGGTTTCGTTTAATATTCCTTTCAAAACACTTTATCCTTTTGAAAAATCTGTTAGTTCCACATTTCGCAACGAGGGGCGCACTCTATTCTAAACAAACCTCTATCTGAATGAAACTCCATTTTATAGACTATCCTTAGATATATTAGTCGAGGGGATTGGGCCGATGGCACCCGAGATAAGAAAGCGCCCCTGGCGGTAAAAAATGGGACTAAAATATGTAAGGCTATGGTGCATAATATGAAAGAATGGTCAAAGGGGTGTCGGCAAAAGTTGGAAAAGTGCTCCCCGGGTGAAAAGGACGGAGGTTAGAAAAATTGCTTTAAATACCAGAGTTAGAATTTGGAGGAGTAAATAATATCAATACAAAAACCCTTAACGGGTTAAAAGTTTGTGACGCAGCACTTTATCTTATGCTCTAAGAATTTTAAATATGGAACTTAAAAATAATGATATCAAATTTTGAGTGACGCTATGCTATTAATTATAATCTCTCTATATATTATTTATTTCATCTTTTTATTTTTTTATAATCGCATGTGCAAAAATTATGTTCAATTTAAAAAAATGTATAAAAGTTTATTCATTGATGCTTTAACATTTACACCTCTCATAAATTCCAAGTATGAGTTCTAAAAGATATGATATCAAAATTTTAGTGACGCTTTGATGTGGCTTTAAACGATTTGTTTTAAAATTAAATTTAAATTATTTTTGTTTTGGCTAAGATATATTCACACATCTAAATAATAGTTTTAATTTTCCAATATACTTTAAATATGTCACTTTGACTGAATTTATATAATGCATTTAAATGTATTTATTTGAATAAATTGATTTATCCTTTGTCCAATGCTATTAAAATTTAAAATAAGATTTGCGTAAATAATTTTTTTGCCTCATAGTATCCATTTGAATACATTTCACTTAGTTTGGATACAATGACGCAAAAAAATTATTTACGCAAATCTTATTTTAAATTTTAATAGCATTGGACAAAGGATAAATCAATTTATTCAAATAAATACATTTAAATGCATTATATAAATTCAGTGAAAGTGACATATTTAAAGTATATTGGAAAATTAAAACTATTATTTAGATGTGTGAATATATCTTAGCCAAAACAAAAATAATTTAAATTTAATTTTAAAACAAATCGTTTAAAGCCACATCAAAGCGTCACTAAAATTTTGATATCATATCTTTTAGAACTCATACTTGGAATTTATGAGAGGTGTAAATGTTAAAGCATCAATGAATAAACTTTTATACATTTTTTTAAATTGAACATAATTTTTGCACATGCGATTATAAAAAAATAAAAAGATGAAATAAATAATATATAGAGAGATTATAATTAATAGCATAGCGTCACTCAAAATTTGATATAATTATTTTTAAGTTCCATATTTAAAATTCTTAGAGCATAAGATAAAGTGCTGCGTCACAAACTTTTAACCCGTTAAGGGTTTTTGTATTGATATCATTACTTTTTTGAGGTTATTGAAAAAAATAAATAAAACAATAAACACACACAAAAAAATTTAAAGACCAATACAAAGAATTCATAGTCAGGATTTCAATTCACCTTCAATCTCTCCCCCCTCCCTCCCCACAAAAAAGGATGGCCATACTTCAATTTTAAAGAGCACCGTGCAATGAGATTTTTATAAGAACTCTTTGGTAAGATATGGAAGTAATGTACAACATGCATGTTTAGAGGGTATTTCTGTTGGTTTGCTTCAGAGATATAAAAAGCTATGTTAAATTTTACTATATAAAAAAATTACTTTGTTAAGAAAAATAACAAGAATTATTACTCTTTAAACCTTTATATATATATGTAACAATCATCGCTCACTTATAAAAGTAATTCCATACATTTATATTAAATCCAAAACTACAAATTTCTGCTTCTCCCTTTTCTCATTCCTAGTGCAAAAAAATTAAACATTCTTTAATTT
Organism: Maratus speciosus; assembly: GCA_963932465.1. Lineage (NCBI taxonomy): Eukaryota > Metazoa > Arthropoda > Arachnida > Araneae > Salticidae > Maratus > Maratus speciosus. The sequence goes on along the minus strand of OZ010795.1, from coordinate 325,374,996 downwards.
TATATAAAATAATCTTTCACCATCCCTATTTAAAATTCTTTATTAACAATAATAATAAATCATATAAAATAATTCCCTGAGCTCCGAAGATTCCACTTCTGCTTTTGCACCTACCTCTCCAGCTTACCTAAATAATAAAATCTTTCAAAAATTAGTTTGAAAAAAAAAAAAAAAAATCTGCAACATTTGTTGCTCACTAACATAAATAAATAAATAAGCACTAACTTCCCTAATGTACAGTCATGGGAAAAAAAAGTAAACACCCCCTACTAACTCCTCAACAAATTACCGTAGAAGAAAGTTACTGGTACCGAACGATTGGAAATAAAGTCTACTTTTAAATGTATATAAAATTTGCTTAAGGTGTTATCTACATATTAAAACGAACCATAACTTTGTTTTTTTCAATAGCAGTACACAATTTTTACAGCAGAAATGAATTCTACACCATTTAATTAGCCTAAAAACAAATTTTTATGCAATTCGTACTATAAGTTCCCGAGAAATTAATTATTTTAAAACAAGCTTATTTTAAGGGCTGTATCCAAATTGAAGTTCGGTACTCGATTGTTAACCGAGAGAGCCCCCTTCTTGATCAAGGCACCTTAAGCGTCACTCAAGCAGTCAATGAAGTCTGCTAGATTACAGGACAGCGTAAGACATTTCAAAATATCTAGTCACTTCTATCATAGACGGCCCCTTAAACCATAATTTTGCCGTTTTTTAAGCATAATTTGAAAACTATTTGGAAGAAAAATGTGAAATTTTGGATTTCCATAAAGCAGGACTTAATAAATCTAAATCCATCAAAAAAATTTTAGGTTACAATTCATAATTTTTTCGAATATTAATTTCATAATTCATATCATAAATTATAAAAATTGCAAATTCAACGTATTTATGTTTGGGTATGTTAGTATTACTGCTACACAAAAAATTAGCACATTAGGAGCATAATTTCAGGAGATATGAATAAAAATATGAAAATATAATTTAACATTAGAAGCACTAAATTTTGAATGTTTATAATTCAAAACTTATTATTCAAATTACTTGAAATTTGGTGCCTAGGCATAGTTTGAACCGAAGATTTGAAATATCTCGTTAAAATTGGGTATTGCCATTGAAAAAAATGAAGTTTGGATTTGTTTTAATATGTAGATGGCACCCTAAGCAAATTTTATATACATCATTTAAAAATAGACTTTATTTCCAACCGTTCGGTACCAATAACTTTTGTCTACGATAATAATTTGTTAAGGAGTTAGTAGAGGGTGTTTACTTTTTTTTTCCCACGACTGTACATTTCACCTCTTCTCCCTCCCCCTACTCCCCAACATTAAAAAAAATTAAATCTTTATTTTTATACAGAAAATTCTTCTATATAAGTTATCCTCCTATTCCTCAAAATTACCACTTTCCCACTCCAGCCTAGAGATTTCAATCTTTAAAGCTTTTTAGAAAATCGGATCTGCAAAGTCTTTTGCTTAATAATAAAATATATAATCATGTACACTTTTAATTATTTTTCACACAATCAATTGATGTCATGATAATAGTTGTTCTGAGCGAATATTGTGTTGGCTGGGATAGCAGATACTATTGAGCTATCTGGGGTACAGATAGCTCAATTTGAAGAGTACTGGCAATTAAAGCCAAGGGTTATTAAAGTTCACTGTAATTCAAGATGTTTAACCCCTTCACGACAAGAGCCCTTTGGTTAATTTTTAACCTTTTACTACAGGTTTTTAAAAACAGAAAATTTTCTGTAATTGAATCACAGAAATGCTCCCATTAAAGAAGGTAACTTTACAATTAAAAATAAGTGGTGAGAATAATGAAGGATTCTGAACACCTTAAGTGGTTACCTTAACGGTCGCCTTACCTCACCTTACCGGTCGCTCATTCCCAAGGGCTTAAAGATGCTTTTTTGCTATTATAACCTTTAGGATTTACAATATAAAAAAATCTTAATCACTTCTGAGGTAAATAAAGACAGTGGAAAAAAATCAAGATGGCAATGTTTTGATTGGCAAATTCTAAGCTGAGTAATTTGTGCTACAGAATGAAAAATATATAAAGTTGTAATAATGTCCTCTTGTTACAGATACTAAATCTTTAAGGTTTTTGATGTGTGAACTACATATGAATACAGTAGAAGATCTTTATAATGCACACCTTGGTATGAGAAGTTGTGCGTATTATAGAATTTTGCATTATATAGATCATATTTCATACATCATTAAATTTACTTCGTATACATGCTTTAAATTACATTCCTTGGAACCAGAAAATGTTCAAATTATGATATTTTATATAATAGGTATAGATCACACATTATTAAATTACCTTAAAGATATTACCTTGAAATATAACATCGAAATATGCCTGGGCAAATTCATTATAAACAGTGGTAAATCATGACTGACAGTTTTGGGAACACTAAATGCATGGCTGGCCAATTTATTCTTTTTCAGTATTTTTAATAATGAAATCTTTGCCTTATTTTTAGCAGAATTTTCTTCCATTAAATAAGACAAAAATTTAAAAAAAACTTTTGGAAAGCATGCATTTTAGTGCTGCAAGAAAAACCTGTCATGAGCTGCTCTGATTATAACACTCATTTACAAAAATTTTTAATATAATAACAATGTTTTCATTACTCCAAAATAATGTGTTAAAGGCGATAATGTATCCTATTTAGTGTTCCAAGAAATAGCAATATTTGTAAAATACATGTGCTTCTTAGCTGAAAAATTCATTGTTTATATCTGAGAAATACATTACATCTTCTGCATTAAAATTTTTTAGTGGCAGGCTTTTGTGATTGAACAAGGACTGCTTGCAGAGTGCTTTTAAGGATCTTACAATATAAAATTATGGCTCTTGAACTACTATTAATCAAATACAGTAATAGGGATAAAAAAAAATCATTAAATAGTTTATTTTAAAAAATTACTTGTATTTTCATCAGATATACTGATTATTACTACCATATGTTATATGAAACATGTTTATTAGAAAAGTTACAACTATTTTCATGAAGTTTTGGATCCCCCCCCCCCCCCCATGACATACTGTCAAATTTCGCGAGGTTATTTTTTCTTGTGATGTTCCTCCCCCGACCGAGAATGGAGAGGGTTTTTTACAATCAACGGATTAATTTTGTTTTTCTTTTATTGCTACTTTTTTATGTTAGTGTGGTGATCTTTCAAATGCTATTGCACAATGAGGCGATAAACGTGCTACTCTGTAAGTGATACGGCAACCCTCCAGTGTACAGGTGGAATTGATAAAAAGAGTTTTTGTAATCGGAATATGCGGAATGTTAAAGAATAGTGGATGGTTTAATGAAAGAAGAATAAAAACTTAATATTTAATTTAAGATGCGAGGCAGATTAATATATTAATTGAAATGGTTACTGAGTAATCACTTTATTAGTTTATACAAAGTCTAATTATCATGACAGCTACAATGCAGCTGCTAATGAAAGTTTGTGAAACCAATTTTTTATAAATAGTAACATGTTCTGAATTGTTTTTATTTACAATAATACTTCATTACCACAAATACCATATAGGGGAGCTGGCTACTTTTATATTTTTTTAAAAGTAAATTATTTAAAGCTTTCTTTTAAGCATATTAACTTTAAAATTAAACAAAAACAAGTATCTTACTTTTGCAAAAAAGCTGTTTTATCTTATTTATCTATAAACTTTAATTACTAAATAAGGAAAAGTATCATGATGAAAATTTTTACTTTTAGGAGCTCAAAACAACCAGTCAGGATAAAATGGTTCATTTTGAGCTAATCGTGATAATTTAAGTATATAAAGTAGAATTTACTATCAGTCAAAAATATGTCCAAGACTCAAATCAGTCCTGAGACTGAAGGTCTTGCACCCATGGCTGTAATCAATTAGCCTAAAAGAAATGCTTCAGGTGTTTTTTTTTTTTTTTTTTTTTTTTTTTTTTTTGTCTTGTTACAGAGATAAACGGCAATAAGAATTTTCTTCCCCTTTAGATTAAATTTTACAAAAATAAAATACTACGATGCTTTAATTTTTGAAGCTGAAAAGAGTTATAAAAAAAATAAATAAATAAATAAACGAAAGATGTCATTTTAAGTCAATTTTCGTTTATAATATTATTAGAAACGATTCGCAAATGAATCATTTTATAAACGGGATTGGAAATCTTAATTTTGATTTCGTCATACCTTTTATTTAAATTGTGCGTTCTTTAAAAATGAAAGATTTTGTTTCATTTCTTTAAAAGAAAACTCAAAATTAAATTAGTAATCTATCTGTATTACACTCACATATCACAAGAAATACCTATGACACACATGAACGTTATTTTGTAAGGAAAACAGTTATAAGTATTGTTGAAAATAAAAACAATTCAAAACATTATACTGATTAGAAAGGATCGGTTGCAAAGAATGCTGTCTGGATAATTAGAAATTGTACTCACTTTCTCCCCTTGGAATACCATTTCAAGATCTTTGATATTTCTTATTTCTTCAGTCAACTTCGCGTATCGCGTAGTGATACATGGCGAAGTCTTATGGCGAACGCGATGAATTTTCATTCCGATACGAGAATTTTCGATAAATATCGAATTTCGATACGAGAATTTCTTTTTAAATGTGAAATATTTTCTCATTAAAAAATGTTTACTTACTATGAATAACAATGAAATAAAATACCTATAATTACAAAATACTGCTCCATTTTAAAAAATCAGTCTAAGTATTTTAAAGCACATAATAAACTGTTTTCGTAGTTTAAAAAAAGATTTATTGCCAATATTCAGATTTTTAACTGTGACCTAAACCGCGCAGAACCGATGTGCAACGTTCTGTCTGCTAGCCCATAGAATAACATGTAATCCGCGATCCTAAGAAGTCCATTTTTTCATGCGGATTATATAAAAATTAAGAGTTTTCCTAGATACTAGGTTAGTCTTATCCACTTCGTCAAAAACAGATTCATTTTATATATAAATGTTTTTTAAAAAATCTAGACCGTTTCGGAGAAAAAAAAAAGACAAACTTACACCATCAAAATTGCTTTCAAAATGGGTTTACAGATCTGAAAATATACTGCACGTAGAATTGTAAAAAATTCAGAATAGGATTAGACTGCAGATATAAGACTGTTTTAAAAAAATCAGAACAATAGGACCTATATTTGATGAGTTATTAACAGGCGGCTTTTCGCATTTTCTTTGATGTCGAGTTAGCTGTATATATGAGTTCCGCCATCTACGAATTCTACGATACGATACGATACGATTTTAGGCTTAAGGCTGCGTCACTCGGAATACTACCGTCTTCCATGATAAGACTTTTTGAAAATTTTATGATTTGCTGTGTGGTCTGAGGTATTCAGCTATACGTATGCAAAAATTCATGTCTCCAACTTAATTAGGGGCTCTCTTAGAAAGAATTGCTTAAAATACGTATGTGGTACCTCAAAGGGTTAAACGTAAGACTTTTTCAAGATTTTATGATTTGTCGCCTGGTCTCAGATGTTCTGCTATAAGTATGCAAAATTTCAAATCTCCAATTTTTTAGTTAGGAAGAATTGCTTAAATTACGCATGTGGGAGCCCAAAGGGTTAAACGTACGATTTTTTCAAAATTTTATTATTTGTCATATGATATGCGGTGTTCAGCTATAAGTATGCAAAATTTCACGCCTCCAACCTAAGTAGGGGCTCACTTAGAAAGAATTGTTTAAAATACACATGTGGGAGCTCAAAGGGTTAAATGTATGGCTTTTTCAAAATTTTATGGTTTGTCATTTGATGCGAGGTGTTCATCTATAAGTATGCAAAATTTCATGCCTCCAACCTAATTAGGTATTCACTTAGAAAGAATTGCTTGAAGTACTCATGTGGGACCCCGAAGGGTTAAATTTACGACTTTTTCAAAATTTTATAGTTTGTCATTTGATGTGAGGTGTTCAGCTATAAGTATGCAAAATTTCACGCCTCCAACCTAATTAAGGCTCACTTAGAAAGAATTGTTTAAAATACACATGTGGGAGCTCAAAGGGTTAAATGTACGACTTTTTCAAAACTTTATGATTTTAGTTTGATGTGATGTGATCAGCTATTAATATGCCACATTTCACGCCTCACCTAATTAGGTACTCATGTAGAAAGAATTGTTTAAAGTACACATGTGGGAGCCCGAAGGGTTAAATGTACGACTTTTTCAAAATTTTATAGTTTGTCATTTGACGTGAGGTGTTCAGCTATAAGTATGCAAAATTTCACGCCTCCAACCTAATTAGGGCTCACTTAGAAAGAATTGTTTAAAATACATATGTGGGAGCTCAAAGGGTTAAATGAATGACTTTTTCAAAATTTTATAGTTTGTCATTTGATGTTAGGTGTTCAGCTATAAGTGTGCAAAATTTCACGCCTCCAATCTAAGTAGGGGCTCACTTGGAAAGAATTGTTTAAAATACACATGTGGGAGCTCAAAGGGTTAAATGTACGGCTTTTTCAAATTTTATGGCTTGTCATTTGATGCGAGGTGTTCAGCTATAAGAATGCAAAATTTCACGCCTCCAATCTAATTATGTATTCACTTAGAAAGAATTGCTTGAAGTACCCATGTGGAAGCCCGAAGGTATGTACAACTTTTTCAAAATTTTATGATTTGTAGTTTGATGTGATGTGATCAGCTATTAATATGCCAAATTTCATGCCTCCAACCTAATTAGGTACTCACTTAGAAAGAATTTTTTAAAGTACACATGTGGGAGCCCGAAGGGTTAAATGTACGACTTTTTCAAAATTTTATAGTTTGTCATTTGACGTGAGGTGTTCAGCTATAAGTATGCAAAATTTCACGCCTCCAACCTAATTAGGGCTCACTTAGAAAGAATTGTTTAAAATACATATGTGGGAGCTCAAAGGGTTAAATGAACGACTTTTTCAAAATTTTATAGTTTGTTATTTGATGTGAGGTGTTCAGCTATAAGTGTGCAAAATTTCACGCCTCCAACCTAATTAAGGCTCAATTGGAAAGAATTGTTTAAAATACACATGTGGAGCCCACAGGATTAAATGTACGACTTTTTCAAAATTTTATGATTTGTCGTTTGATGTGTGGTGTTCAGCTATAAGTATGCAAAATTTCAAGTCTCCAACATGTATAGTTTCTGGGAACGGGCTTTGTGACAGACGGACAGACAGACAGAGGAGCGAGACGAATAGCATTTTGTCAGATGTACGAAACCCTAAAAAATAAAGAAAATAAGAAAAAATGATGCTATAAAGCAAAATATTTTATTAAACATCATATAATTGTTTTTAATTTTCACATGCAAAATATAAAATATGCTTTTGGCGATTAAAAAATGCTATTGAAAGATTATGGCAAAATCTCAAATCAAAGTTTTTATGCCTTTTTTCTTTTTAACGGAATAACAAACAGATTTCTTTTACTGTTTGATTAAATTTAAATTTTTTATGGCACTTCATTATTACTGCGTGCGTTTTTTAAAAATTATTTACTCCCGGTGTTCAAACCAGGTCTACGAAAACATCTACCAGTGAAAGTGACGCACAGCAAATATCTGTGACGTATGCAGATAAATTTTGCTTTTTTATCAGTTTTTTTTATATAATTTTTAGTTGGAACTTATTTTTCATTACGGTTTGGAACTTATTTTTCATAGTAGGTGCATTCAGTAGGCGACCCTCATAGGTACCTTCTGGTGCAATCAGAAACGAAATCCGGCAAATATTTTTTGAGTTATGCTTGACGAAAGTTTTTATTGGGGCTTTTTTTTTAGTAGGACATGGCCTTAATATCAATCGTAGCTGTAATATTGCGTTGAGTATTAGCCTTCGCTTCGCTCAGACAATTAGTACTGATTTGGCTTAGGTGTATACAGAGGTCTCAAAAAATGGCACTTCTATGCTGCATTTTTTTTTTTTTTTTATTTCCCTGATAGCTATATCTTGAGAATTAATGCCTGAAATTTCATCAAACTTCATATTCTGTTAGATCTTGATTTTAATAGATTCTTATTAGGTTTGAGTATCTATCGTCCAACATTTAGTGCTGCTTTTCTGTATTTTTCATGATTTCTGCAATTGCTATATCTCAAGAACCAGTGGTGTAGTCGTAAAAAAACTAGAGGTTATATGTTCTAAGCAGAGGGTATACCCTAAAATATATATACTATAGCTTTCTTGAGAAACAGAGGGTATACGGTGTTTCTTAAAAAAATCCAGAGGGTGTATGGCGTCTACCCCCATATACCCTCCACTACATCCCTGTCAAGAACTAATTCACGGAATTTTGTCAAACTTCATATTCTGCTAGACCTTGACATAAATTGAAGTGATTACGTTTGGACGTACTGCTCCATTCTGTATTTTTCATGATTACCACAATATCTGAATTTCATCAAACTGTATATTCTATTAGACATTGACATAAGTAGATGCTGATTCAATTTTGACTTTGATCACTCATTAGGGTTCACAGCTATTTTATGCTTGAAGCAAGATTTCTAATTGGATCTAAAATCAATTGAAGAATTTTGTGAGTGTGGTTTGCTGTATTATTAACTCCATTTTTATAATTCTCATACATTTTTAACCACATTGTTACCAGAATTGCTCATTTTTTATGCCAACTTTTGGCTTTGAACCCGATTATGAAGTATTAGTCCCATTCTTTTTGCAATGAACATTATAGCTTTATCCTATTTTCTATTGTACAAAATCCCACCAAATTTTATATTTGAGTTTAATGGTTAAAAATGAGTATGTTGATCTAATTTTAAAATTTAATACCTAACTGGGGCCAGTGGCGTAGCCAAGGGTTGTTCCAGGGGGTCTGGACCCCCCTTTCCCCCCCCCCCCCCCCAAAAAAAAAAAAAAAAAAAAGTAGACCTGGTTTTCTGAATCACGGATACAAATACGACAATAAAAACTGCTAAGACAGAATCACAAAGGATCTATAAAAAATTCCGCTTTAGAGAGGTATTTGTTCATCTTAGAAGGTATAATTCAAAGGTGTGTCTTTCTTCGGAACTATGATTTTTTCCGTTTTAGACAGGTTTCCGTTATAAACACTTTCCGTTATCACAGTATCCCTTAAAACTGCTAAAACGTACTCACTTCCCAAACATTTTTCTTTCACGTACCCCTTTCTTAGGTTTTTCATTTCGGAGTACCCCCATTTCTCATAAACACGCCATCCTTCCCCCCCTCCACTCAAGTAGATAACGTAAACATGCTTTTTTTCATTAGTAATCTTCTTATCACAACCATATAATAAATCGATGCAAATTACATTGATATTCCTAACATTTTTGTGACTTCTGCCATTACCGATATTACTTTCACATACCCCATATCACTTTCACATACCCCCAGCAGACCCGCCACGTACCCCCAGGGGTACGCTACCCAAGGTTGGAAACCGCTGCTATAACACCACCTCTGAAGAGCATAAATCTATTACAGGAAAATCTGTGAAGATGACCTATCTCAAAGGAAAACAATTCAAGGTTCGACGAAAACAATACTATATATTTGTGCTTGCTAACGTTTCAAACCTATCTGAAATGAAACTTGTTCCAATTATGAATCCTTCTTGGCAGGTTTTCTGAAAACACGGAATCCTCTCATAAACAAAAACATTTTAATGTCCCGAGACGGAAGGATAACTATGCAAGTATACCTGCTATTCCGTTTACACAAATTTACTGTAACTAGATTAAACGTAAAATTTCTTTATCGTGGACTTCGATGGGGTTCTGTTGTCGACACTTATGCGAAAGAACGAGTTTATACGAACACAATAACGGTACATTTACGGTAATGGTGAGTTTTGTGGCCCTTATCTTTGTTCACTTTATAATGGACAATATTAACAATTACTTTAAATCTGCTGCCTGCAATTAATAAAAGTAACTTTATTTTTGGACTGGTTATTTGTTACCACTTTCAAAATACACTGGCGAGAAAAATCAAAGGAACAACCATAAAAAGGTGCTTTATGTTAATTCTATTAAGAGCCATTATTTTGAAAATCAGACAAGTGTGATTGTTGTATTTTTTGTTTTGCTTGATTTTTTTTTTTTATGTTGAAGTAGATCACATTTAATGAATAATGTGCAATTTTGAAGCCCTAAAAAAATTTTTCCTTCCCTGTAGAAAATGTCAAAGTTCAAGGTTGTGACCGTCATTTTTCATGAAAAGTGAAATGCGAGTATGTTTGCAGTGCTAAAGATTGGGGAAGCAACGACATCCCAAAATAATTTTGTGATGAAATATTAATATAACACTACCTGCTTAGTAGACTGTATTCGTTTCCATGGGGCATTGTTATTTTACATTGTTATATTGCCTCAAAATGCAATGAAAATGACGTTTTTGCCCGTTTTCCGCACATATTTTCTTATTTAAGCAATAGTACCCCAAACTTTTTTCATAGAATATCAAAGTGTACTACTAGGACAATCTAAATAATATAAAACTTTACCGGAATATTGCTGCTGTTAGCAGGAATAGTCTGTTAAATATTCAAAAATTTCAAAATAGGCAGCATTTCAATTAGTCTTTTCTCAAAACAGCATCACGGTTTAATAAAACAAAATATATCACGTAGTAGTTGGAAGTATGTACAAACACATGGAAAAGAAAAAAAAGTGGGGTCTCGTCATATTTTTATTTTAAAAAAAGGTCAAAAGTCACAAAAAAGTCTGTCATTTATCATACTTTTTCCCTATCAGAAAACGAAACATCCTGTTTCTCGTTCCGCTAGCTATGTTTTTTTGCTATGAGAAAATGAAATATACCTTTTTCTTCCCCCTTCCTTGTTCTAAATGGAAAAAAGGGAAATTTAAACGGGATATTTTGACTGTGAATTTTTGTAAATTTTGTTATTTTTTTTAAAAAAATATGACGGGGCCCCACTTTTTTTCTTTTCCATGTGTTTGTACATACTCCCAACTAATACGTGATATATTTTGTTTTATTGAACCGTGATGCTGTTTTGAGAAAAAACAAATTGAAATGCTGCTTATTTTGAAATTTTTGAATATTTAACAGACTATTCCTGCTAACAGCAGCAATATTCCGGTTAAGTTTTATATTATTTAGCTTGTCCTAGTAGTATACTTTGATATTCTATAAGAAAAAAAATTGGGGTACTATTGCTTAAATAAGAAAATACGTGCGGAAAATGGACAAAAACGTCATTTTCACTGCATTTTGAGGCAACATAACAATGTAAAATAACAATGCCCCATGGAAACGAATACAGTCTACTAAGCAGGTAGTGTTATACTAATATTTCATCACAAAAGAATTTTGGGATGTCGTTGCTTTCCCAAGCTTTAACACTGCAAACATACTCGCATTTCACTTTTCATGTAAAATTACGGTCACAACCTTGAACTTTGACATTTTCTGCAGGGAAGGGAAAAATTTTTCAGGGCTTCAAAATTGCACATTATTCATTAAATGTGATCTACTTCAACATAAAAAAAAATCAAGCAAACCAAAAATACAACAATCACACTTGTCTGATTTTCAAAATAATGGCTCTTAAGGGAACTTCCAGAAAGGTACTCAATGTCAACGTTATCACGTAGTCCAATGGGATTAACATTCGCTACAGAAATATATGCAAATTTTTCAGCCTCAGCCCGTTCTTTCGGTTCACGTGTGAAAAAGAGCGCACGTGGGTAATTTGAAGTCTAATTTTATAATTAGGTAAAACTTTCGCTTCTAGTAGGTGGAATATGTCATCCAGAAGACATTTGACCGATTTTGAGAAATTGCGTGCGATAGGGAGAATGGAAGCAGACAGACACTCTTAGGGGTCTGTAAAGACTTATAAATAGCCAAAAGCATCATATCAAGAATCTGGAAACGGTTTAAAGACACTGGTAATGTCCACAGAAAACAAGGTCAAGGTAGAAAACACACCACAATAGGCTCTCAGGACTGTAATTTGCCAACGATTGCTGAAAGAAATAGGCAATTGACGTCAGTTCAGATTGCAAGGAGTTTGCTGCAGCAACAAGAACTCGACTATCCTGGTTTACTGTGAGTGACAGGCTGCATGCAAGGAAACCCATGATTTGTGTTCCACTAACTCCGGTAGCGAATTGTGCCCGGCTAAAGTGGTGTAGAGATCATCATCATTGGAGTACCACGGACTGGAGCCGAGTTCTCTTTACCTATCAATACCGATTTTGTTGAGAGAGTTACTACAGACGTGTTACCATATGGAGGGAGACAATCACACGCAATAAGGCTGCAAACATCCGCGAAAGGCATGGATACAAAGGTCGTGGAATCATGGTATAGACGGACATCATTTCTAATGGCCGTAGTGACCGACACATTTTTACCAGTGCAACTGTGAATGCTGAAATATATAGAGATGAGATTCTTGATCCTCCTGTCAAATTGTTTAAGGGTGCAATCGGAAGATTCGGAATTTTATGATTATTAATGGTCTAGAAGGATGCTACCCCCTTCCACGGAACTCCTAAATGCCCCTTCCAGAGCTGCATAAATCCGACCCGTCCGAAGCTTACGGCTGAACTTGGAAAATGTTCTAAAACTGTTTCGAACCATCAAAAATAAATTGGCTGGGAAGTACAAAAACAGAAACCACCATGAACCATTTTTTACACATTCTAATACTTCCAAAATAGTAATTCATCACAAATAAAGTTATTACAAAAATTTAACTTCCTTAAAGACGACCAGATATCAGAAGCAACTATTAGATCGAATATGGTATCAAAAGTGGCGAGACATGAAACATGGAAACCCAAAAAATTATGGCTGAATAAGACAATTGTGATAAAACTGCTTTTTCCAGCATGAACTATATTTGATGTGTGTGCTTCTTACATTACTAGTTTCTGTAGCGGAAAATGCAAGATCTTTTTCTTAAATGTAAAACCTTCCCACATAGCATTTTTAGTTTGCAGAAAATTTGCAACAGTTTTGCTTTGAAAACCTGTAAAGTTGCAGTAAGCTCAGCATGACAAGACTGAAAATTCATAACAGGACTGCAGCAAGATAACGCAAATGCCGAAGTCACCACACTTTGAACTTGCAGCTAACTTGTCGTGCAAGTTAAATTCATACAGTATCAAATTTATTGCAAACTAACGGCAAACAAGTAATCAAAAATACTGCTAACTTACTGCAAAGTAGTAATCTTTCCATGTCACACTATAAGTTTAAACCCTTCGTAGGGGTCCATAGGCCTGATCAAGGCTATTGATGCGAAAGCGCCATCAGAAGGCGCATGCATCGGTTTTATCACCATAAACAAGTTTAGGTAATATTTGTACTTTTCATTTCGAGCATTTTTTGGTATTTCATAAGTATAGCGCTTAGAAAAAGCGGTGCCTACCGAATAAAATTTCTTCAATTTCTGTGTATGAGCTGATTGTCTATTCTCTCAACAGAGGGATTTTTTGCAGCCTTGCATCAGTTTCACAACAAACTACTCATGCAAGTGTCTGATGGTATACCTTGCGGGAGATTTGCTGCAAATTTCTCAATTCAAATTTGTCACGGCAAGATAATATCAGAAAAAATCAAACTTGCTGCTAACGTTCATGCTATCTGGGTTATATCAAAAACTCTCATGGGGAGCGCGGCGGATCGCATGAACGGCTGCGATTGACACTTATGTGAAATCATTATCCGGTATCTATTCAGCACAAGTTCTTAATTCAATGGCAAGAAATTAAACATGGAAATTGCTGTTTTAAACTTAACCACTTGATCCTAACTTTATTGTAGGCAAATTTTATGTAATATGAAACTTGATTTAACCCATTCGCTGCCAAAACCATAAAGTAATAATTTTCAAATTTTTTGTTAAAAGTCCTTTGCCACCACAAATTCAGAAAGGTAAATTTCGCTTTACTAATACAGTGCATAGGCGTAACCAGGGGGGGTGCCCTGGGTGCCCGGGCACCCCCCCCGCTTGCGCAGACTCAAGCACAATTATTTAAAAAAATCGAAGTGTACAAAAGAAAAAAAGAAGTGAAAGAAGAGTTCAAGTTAGCAAAAGTTTAGCAAATTAGTTTAGGTCAGATAACTAACAGCCTAAGTTTTGAACTGTGATAAAAAGAAAAAAAATCCACGTTCTTTTTTTTTTAAATTATGTTCTTTATCTTTTTTTAAAACTAGAATGCTTACAAGAATCTGCATTAGTCGTAGTAATCCAAAAAGCGGATTTTATAATCCCACTTTGACTTTTTTTTTTCTTCTTTTGTGGGAAATTTTTTTTAACGCCGTTTTTTTTATTGCATATTTCTGCATTTTCATGAGAAATTAACGCAGTTCTTGAGGAGGATAGAAACAGAAATTATTTGTCTCTTTGATTTCGCAGTCTAAAGTCTAGAATGAAGCAAAAAAATTTGAAAGGGAAGGCAGATGTGAAACAGTAATTGTAAAAGGCGATTAGCCGGGGTAAAGGTTGAGTGCACAGACCCTGCCTCCTTTGAAAATGAGAAATAATAACACAGAAAATTAAAATTAATCTGAAGTTGGTTGGTTGGTTGAATTTCGTGTTTCGCGACCATATTTTGACATTTGTAAATGGAATATGGTTGCAGTCTTTCAAGTCAATAACAGTAATTTGTTTCCTCTGAAAATTTTAACGCGATTTTTGGAGTTTCTTCTCGTTTCGCGGAGTTCTTTTGAAACTAGAAAAAGGACCCGGTTTCAATGTTTCAGCCCAGTGCTTTAAATATTGATGAAATTCGCGACTTTATTCTGCGATCGTTACATGATATTTACAATTTTTCCCAAAATCATTTGACGAAATTCACGTCTTTCTACGCGATTTTTTGTCGAAATCCGCACTTTTCAACACTAACCTTTGACAAAATTCGTGTTTTACATCGCGATCCTTTGATGAAATTCGCTTTTTTTACAGCGATATTTTGACGAAATTGGGATGTCTTTAGCACGATCCTTCGATGAAAATCGTGTTTTCTTTACACGATCTTTTGACAAAAATCGCTTTTTCTTTCCGTGATCTTTTGAGGAAATTCGCATTTTCTTTCTGCGATTCTTCGACGAAATTCTCTTTTTCACCGGGATCCTTTGACATTTTTTTTTTTTTTTTTTTTTCGGCCTATTCACGAAATTGATTTTTTTTTTTACAGGGATCATTTGTCGAAATTCGTGTTAGTTTTGCGCTACCGATCGAGGAAATTCTCAATATCTTTCCGTACCAATTAACAAAATCCTCTGCTCTTTTCCGCGACTTTTTGAGGAAATTTGCAACATTTTCTCGTTAATCATTTACCGAAATTCTTGATTTTTTTGCGCAATCTTTGATGAAATTCGCTATTTCTTTCTGCACTCTTTTATCGAAATTCACGATATTTTTCACGCTCGTTTGAAGAAATTCTTAAATTTTTCCGGGATCGAGTCACGAATTGATTTTAAGAAGTTCCACAAAAGAAATAAAAATCGCGTACTTAAAATTTTTTTTTAAATACTCACTGAAGAATCACAGATCCGTGAAAGAATTTTAAGGGCGGAAATACTGCGCAGCATTTTTTTTTTATACGGATCTTTCCTTTTCTGTGCACAAATACTGCAATCTCGCACGTTATTTCAAACTCTGCCCCTGAAAGAAAACTTCATTACTATTGGAGTTTCGCTGGTTGCTTTTTTTTAAACGAACATAGAATTAAAGAAATCTAGTATTGGGTGGGGGTGGGGGGGGGGACTGCATTTGGCAACGTACCCCCGACCAAGCTACGACCACTTCCGTCTCGAAACAAACGAATCCTGAATTATCGCGATTTTTTTTTCCGAGCCAAATGAAATTTTCAGCTTTCTTATGAGAAATGATTTGACATTCTTTCAATTTGAATTTAATCAAGGCAATTGCAAAAATTACCGGAGAGTTTTTTATGTTTCAAAAAAAGTCAAAAACTCACCTCAAAGTGTAAAAAACCCCGTTATAAATCGCATTAAACATTCGGAAAAGATTAAAAGACAGCAGGGAACGAAATTAACTAATTGAGTAAAATATTTAAACCGGATTTCTTTTAGGAACGAGAAAAAAACCCTCTAAAAATAACATTAAAAAATTGTTACAAATTGAAAAATCGCTCTAAGAATCTCGAAAAAACTTTATTGAAAAGAAGACAAAGTTTACTGGATAAAATATATAAATCACATTCTTTTTTACTAATTTGAAAAAAAATCGCAAAAAAAATTAATTGAAAAATTGCAGAAATTGTCTTCGATATGCATGACTTCAGTCAAACGGGTGCTTTCCTGTCAAATCTTGCGGTTGTGAGGACTGCATTGTTTTTTCAGAGTTCAGCGCTCGCGCGTATACACACACACGAAGACAGACAAGCACCTATATTTATTATTACAGCCGCATCATGATAATATAATTTTTATCATCTTGACAAAATTTAGTGTTTTGCTTTACCTAATACATTGGACACATTCTGAGTCAAAACATGAATTATTAATGAATATTGTAATTATTTATAATATTATAATAATTATTTATGTGCACTTTCCTCCAAAATTTCTTGGTTCTCCCCCGGTGATCCCTAAGAATTCATAGAGTCACATTTTGAAAAACTTTCGTGGGTATGTGCAGGGCCTGATTACCAACGGGGCACACTTTAACCAGTAAATTTTAACAGAAATTTTCGTTTTATTAAAACGCTGTATTCATGCTAAATTACTGTAATGAATCAGGCAAAATTTTCTGTTCTTTTTTACTGGTAGAAATTTGCCCCATTGTTAATCAGGTTGTGGGTATGTGCTTGTGTACAGCATGTATTATCTGAGATTTATCATCCGGCAAAATTTCGTCTACAAGACTTTGACATAGATAATGCTAGGTTTACCTCTCATGCAATGCCCCTGTGCCTATAAAAGTTTCCAGCAAGATTAAAGGCGTTTTTTAATCTTTGTAAGAAGTTAGGACGCCAAAAAGTTTTACACTTTTGACCTCACTTAGTCACTGTCTTATTTCACTGCTGCAAGGAGATTTACATATCTTTTTTTTTTTACCATTAGATTTAGTTTTGATGTTTTGAACCCCTTCTCACACCCCCTCACGCAAACAAAAATCGCGTTTGAGCCCTTTTTAAAAGAAATAACACACAATTATGAATTCTAAGAGGAAAACCTGTCTAAAACGGAAATTCGGCCGGTTTAATGAGGTTCCGTTTTAGCAGGTTTTACTATATAAGACATTGTTTGTATCTAACATATTCTGGTTAAAAAGTCTGGGCACCCCCCCGTTCAAAAGGCTGGTTACGCCTATGCAGTGAAATTTCTGCCAATAAATGAGGCGATTTTTTTAAATTCTAAAATAGTGATGACAAAGTAATTAATAAATTAAAGCCACGAGTATACTCGTGGATGACAGCGAATGGGTTAATTAAATTTAACTCTTCAGTATGCGCTCAGCTTTTTACACCATAGTGAATCTTTTTCATTGGTAAATATTAATGTAACTTCAGTGTATTATTAGTTGCAGTTATAGAGATTGGCTTTACATTTTTTATTCATGCTTTTTTTTTAAAATTAAGAAATTAAATAAGGATATACCTAAGTTCTTACAGTTACTCGAAATACTTCTATTATACATACACAGTCAAAGACAAGATTCAAAGGGACTGGTAAAGAGTTCCATTTTAGACAGGCTTCCATAGAAAGAAGTGTAATTAATTATGCTTCTAAGATACACTACCTCAATAAGATCTATTTTTCGTTTCGCAGGGATTCTGAAACTCTTCCATTTGAGACAGGATTCCGTTATAGAAAGATTCTGCTTTCATAGGTTTCACTATGTTTCACTAAAGAACGATGAAAATCCCCTTTCAGACAGGTTTTCAGCAAATTTAATTGTATCGCAATTCATATTCAGACCATGTAACGCTTCCGTTAAAGACAAGATTCTGTTATAGATAATTACTATTTTGACACGTTTTATTCTATTTATATGACATAATATTTATATATTTAATATATTTATATAAATACACAAAACTTGTAAAAATGGAACCTGCCTGTAACTGAATTCTGTCTTAAACAGAAATGTTCCATGCTACGGAAAAGAATACTATACAAATACACCTGATAACACGAAAACCTGTGCAGAACGGAATTTTTCAGCAATATTTACGATTTCATCTTGACAGGTTTTACTATATATATATAACCTGAAGGAAAAATTATGGAATCCCCCCCCCCCCCCCCCCTGAAACGAAATCCTGGCTACGCCACTGACTGGGGCTGCTGTTGTTCTGTTCTTTTAATTCAGTGATCACTGTAACTCCTTATTAAATTCGATGAAATACACCATGCTTTATACTTGTAATTGTTGGTGTTATTGTAAATTAATATATTAGAATGATATAAAAGAAAGTTTTGTAATGGCTACAGCATACTAGTACTTAATTATTACAGAGATGCCAATAAATACAGATTTTAGGATTTCCTTACTGTAAAAAATAGATTCATCTTCTTGTTTGTACACCTTAGAAATCTGATCATCTGATATTAGACAAAATCAGTGTGAAATCTGAGAATGATCATAGAAAATTATAGTTTTTATTATTAAAAAAATTTCAGTGGGTGGCATCTTTTACATTTTCAGTCTCAAATCTGAAATTATTAACTTATTAGGCTTTTTATTAAATTTGATTTAATAACAAAATTGTTTTATTTGTATAATGGTGCATTAAACACTTGTCTTTAATACATTTTTTAAATAATGCTAAATAAAGTACATAAAATTTTCATTGAACTCTTGATTTAAAAATAATTTACTTTTCTCTTATAGAGTTTTTTAGAAGTTTGGAGTGATATGCATTTTGATTTTGTGAAGACTCTTTTGCTTTTATTTTGTATCTCCCATATTATAATAGTAAGTTTTTCTTTTCTTCATTACATTTATTTACTTTTTCCTTAAACAAATCGTTTTTTACATGTTAACTTATTGTATTTTATTAATTTATATTTTTAAGGTTGTTCATCCTGTCTCAACTTTTGATATTAGCTATGTTTATTTATTTAGAGCTTTAGATACTATGAGGTGAGTGATGTTTTGAACTACATATCCATTTCAAAAAGATAAATAAAATACCCCAAAAATTAGCTTATGTAAATAGTCTCAAATTTTTTTTTTTGTTTAACAATTAATATATACAATTTTTAAAATACTTTTTTTAGAGGCTGTTTATAAATTTTATTGATTATATGATTTGTAGTCAATTGCTTTTAGCTCTATATGTAAAAGATCCTTTTAGGGAAATAATAAAATAAAAAGAGATTGTGAAGTATTGTTTTATCATGTTTCTTAATAATTATGTAAACAGTAAATTTGATTTTTTTTTTTTTGTTGTTGTTGTTTGTTTGTCTTCTTCAGATCTGTTGAGCCCTAAGGCCAGATATAACATGCATTTTATGATTTTGCTGATTTTAATTCATTATGTTTATGCATTTAAAATAATTATTTGAATGCAATAACATCAAATATAAAAAATGCTGAGTATTTACCATAAATAAATTATAACAAAATTGTAACAAATAAGCTATATAATTATTAAAATTGCTGTAATAAATATACATTTAATAAGGGTGGTAATTAATGATTATTGAATTATTAAATTATAACTCATCTCATAAAGGAAAATATAAAATATCTAATACACATGTTTACTTTATTTATAAAATTTATAACTTTTGTTATTTTTTTTAAATGTAGAAAAAATTATTGGTTGTATAATTTTTTTTGTTTTTATATTTACATATTTTTCATGAAGCTTGTTAGCAACCCTTATTTCACAAGATTTGCGGCAATAAAAATTTCAGATGTCTATCCTTTAGAGTAGGATGTAAGAAAGGGGGCCTCTTAAGGCCTCCCCAATCATATTAAGTCAATTTTATTAACCTTTAAATAGCAGTCTGTGTGACTGACTGCTAAACCTTACCTATTAGAGATGAGACGGGTACAGGCTTGATTTTAATACCAGTCTTCAGGCTTGAGCAGGCTCAGGCTCAAAGTGAAAATTTTAATTATTTACAAATTGAAAAAAGAAAGAAAAACGTGCTGTTTGAGAAACAAGAATGTAGTATAATATAAATAACAAATTTGCTATTTAAAAAAGATTTTCTGGAACATGAAAATCATGAAACATTTTCAGGATTATTTAGGAGTATTTAGAATTAATACTTATTTATTTGTAAGAAGATATTTTTAAATGAGAAAATTAATCTTGAAACAGTTTTTAAATGTTCTTAACAATTTTCTACTGTGTACTTTCAGTTATTGGTTTCAAGCTCTGATGATACTAAATTCTTTGGCTTTGATTTCAAATTGTCAGGCTTAGGCTCCGAAAAAAGTAGTCCAAACTCATCTCTATTACTTCTAACTGGTAATGTGCCATCATTGAGGCTGCTGTGTTGTTTTCTAACATTTTCAAAACCTATTTTTATTATCATATTAAAATTTTTGTCCTATTAATGCATGAGTATTGAAGAATAAATAATTATATTCAGTTTATACTAAGTTATTAGAAGTAATTATTATGGTAAGTTATAGAAGTTTTTTTTAATTTTCTTTTTATAGCAATTTTTATAAATTAGCAGTCTTACAAATGACACATTACTATTTGTGTACTTGTACCATATTTCACATTTCAAGTTAAGAGTTAAATCATATAAGCTGTTCCAATGACTATTATTTCTGTCTTCAAAATTTGATAATTTATTCTCTGGGGAAACAAAAACAGCAGATAAAGATGTACTCCAAATATTGATTATATTGCTAAAATATAAATCAGCATATCAAACGTCTCCGCTTCAGTTGTGCTAGTCATATTTTTGTTTGGACTCATTTTATTTAATATTTGGAACTTTCTTCTGGCAGTTACATTTATTTCATATTACCATATTTTCGGGCGTATGAGCCGCGGCACATACGAGTTTGAAAGTATAAAATATTCTAAGTGTGGCTCTTACACCAGGGTGTCGGGTACGATGATTTTTTTCCCTTTGTAGCAATGTCTTATGGCATCCTTTTTTTTTTTTTTTTTTTTCCAAATCGATATCTTATGACGCTATTTTTGCCCCTTTAATCAATAGTTATGTGCTCGAATGAATAGTCATTTAATCAATATCATGAATCAATGAATGAATATTCGACAAAAGTAATTTGCAATAGTTGTAGTTGGAAGCTAGTAAAAGATTTATGTTAATTCAATGATTGCATATTTTTAATTGCACTGCATTTATTCTTGCAATAATTTATAATAAGTACATGCATGTGTTTATTGTCTGAAGGATCGTGTTCTAAAACACTTTATTGGTAATTTGTTTAGGACAAAATCATTGGCTTGGTTTCGAGAATTACTAAATGGAATTAAAATATCTTCAGAATGGATTCAAAATGGCCGCCCTTGTTCACCTAGAGTTTTATTTGTGTTTGAAACATGTCAACTATTTTCCTATCATGAAAACAGTTCAAATGCAGATGGATTCATGAGACATAAACATAAGGTAACTTTCATTTTTTCTTTAGTTAAAAATTTTTTAAAGAGTAGATGACTTTTTAAATCCATTTGAAGCCTTTCCATTATATATTTTCTCTCTCTATTTTTTAAATGATAGTTTTAAATTTTCCTTTCAATTTAAATGAATAATTAAAAAAGATAATACACTTACTTTACATCTAATAATTAATTTTTTACTGCATGAATTAACAAATTTAGAACCCATTAACATTTCATGATCTCAAAAATAATTAAATATAATTTTTTTTAGCATTAAAGGGATAGGATAAGTTGGTGTAAGATGTGCATTTTGTAAATAATTCATGATACTTTTCCAGTATAGGGCCTTGGCGTATATATAAATAAAATGTTTATCCCCTTGAGGGGCAAGCAGAATGCCTCTAAGTATTGAATTCTCACTGGAATAATCCAAAAATTTTATTTTTAAATAAGGAAAAGCAATTCTTCAACAATTTTCCTCCAAAGTTAAAAATATAAAATTTAGTTAAAATTTTCTGGTGAGAATCTTGTTTAAATTAGGTGGGATATATTTTATCCCCCGCCCCTCAAGGGGTTAAATAAATTTTCAAAAGCACTTTCTAGCAACCTCTATTTTCCTTTTTAAATCTAACCAGATTGTTATATTTTAATGAAATAACTATCAATG
Source organism: Maratus speciosus (assembly GCA_963932465.1). Lineage (NCBI taxonomy): Eukaryota > Metazoa > Arthropoda > Arachnida > Araneae > Salticidae > Maratus > Maratus speciosus. The sequence continues at coordinate 325,352,754 of OZ010795.1, read as the reverse complement.
TATCAAATGCACAAGCAATTTCTTCACCGTTTAACATACATACATTAAAAATATACAATTAATTTATATACATAAAAAACATATAATAATGCAATACAAAATATATAGCATATATCTACACAAATAAACCATATCATAATGCACATTTAGCAATACATGCATTATGCATACCCAAATTTACTTTTCACAAGCACTTCCTAGCAGCTACAGTTCATAAATTGATTCTAATAATGATTCAAAAACATCATGATACATGTTTCTATTTCTCTTATTCCTTCATTTTGCAGATCCCCACAGTCTTTCTACTTTCTGGGTATGAACACCAGCAGTAGGGCATGCAAAGCTATCTATATATGATTAATAGTAAAATATTATAAAGGCCAGTTTCTTCAAGTTCATCAGTTTTATAACCATTTCAGCGATCCATGAAAATAGTTGATCCTTCATTTACATTATCTTTAATATTTTTCATGAGGCTTTTTCCATTTCTATTCGCAATTTGTACTAGAAAAACACCTGTAGTCATCTCAGCGAACACCTCTTAAAATCAACTGTTGTGATAGAATTCTCTCAGAGTTATTTTTTAATTTTACAAATAGTGATTCATCTACTTCTACAATTTTACTTGAGCCTCTTTTTTTTTTTTTCTTGTTGGATGCTTTGTCATAAATTCAGAACAGACTTCACACATAAAGTTATTCCGATCTACGACTGATGTATGGAAGAAATTTAAATGCTTTTTGCAAAATCATTTTGAAATCAGTTCCTCACACCACCAATATATAAATCACAATACTGTAAGAAAGAGTGTTTTAGAGAAATTGAACCAGTTTGCCATATAAACATATTTATATTACATCTCCAGATACTTTTTTCTCTAACATGCAGTTGCATATTATGATCATTTTCGCAGATTCTTTCAGATGTAAAAATGCCTTTCTGTTGGAAAAGACTATAGCATCATTTTTTGTTATTCAGTAAATGAAAAAAAATAGTAAACATGTTGGAAATTTTAGAAATGAGAAAAATTTAATTTATCAGAGACTAATTTCATGTGCTGATTAGAATTTTTTTCAATGGTTGCCATTTCATTTTCGTTATTGTTTGTAATATTTGGCATTAATTGCACTTTTTTAAGATTGAGTTATGCTAAATCCCCTATACTGGAAAGTACTCAATTCACTAAATAGGAATAAAAAATGAATGTATCAAAATTATTTATATGTAATATTAAATCTTAATAATGTAGTAACAAACTACACAAAAATTTTAGAATAAGAATAAAAAACTATTAAGAATAATCCACAAACAATCACAAGAGGGTACTTTTACTTTGTGGCGTATAAAACTATGCCGCAATATTGCTATTTTTTAACCAGGTAATTTTCTTGTTTGTTTTAAACACTTTTAAAACTTTGCCATTGAGAAAATTGCAAAAACATTAGAAGTATGTAATGTTTAAAAACTGTAACAAATTGAAGAAAAATAATAGGTAAAATTTACAGAAAAAGCAAAATGTTGTGTAAAAAACAGAGGACCTCAAAGCTTATTTTTATTTTATTTTGTATTATATTATTTTGTTTATGTATTTACTTTTTTAACATAAATTGAAAATTAATTTCTAACCAAATTGCTATTTTCTGTATTTTTCTTTGACAACTTGGCCTTTAAAAGCTTTCATTGTTTATAGCCGGCCTTACCTCCTTGCATCACTAGATTAAAAATATATGTTGCTGTATGAAAAAATATAACTAATACCCTTTTTTTGCAAATTTGTTCCAAATTTTTTATATAGTAACTGAATGGGAGGTTTATTTGATTAAAGGTATTCAATTAGTTCTACAATTACAGTAGAGCGCCGATTATCCGAACAGGTCGGGACCGACTCTAGTCCGGATAAGCAAAAGTTTGGATAAATGGACAGATATTTTAAGGGATGTTTCTGACTATATTAAATTATTTTTTACATTTTTATCATTTTTTTTTAAAATCATTTTCTGAACTCCACAGATTATAATTTAAGCAAAAAAGCTTTTGATTGTTGCTTGCTTCAATGAAGACATTCTTTTCAATGCTGCCATATCTCTAATTCCTCTTAAATACGTTAGTTGAATTGGATCAACGTTCTTCTGCCGTTCAAGCCATTTCATAGCTGTTTCCAAACATTCAAAGGCTTCGTTATGTGATGGATGTTATTTTCAGAGCATTCGTTTTCATTTTCTTCAATTTCTTTTTCATCATGAATCTCACCACTCATTAATTCATTTTCTTCTTAGCTTGGGATTCTTCCCATCTCCTTTATTGTTTTACATTCTTAATTTTCTCATCCACTATCAGTTTTTTCTTTATTTAAAATTTTATTAAAAGCCAATGGATAATTGGGAGTTCGGTTAAAAATATTTTTGGAAGAAATAAGCTGTTCGTATAAGTGAAAGATCAGTTTAAAAAAAAAATTTCTAAGAAATAGGCTGTTCAGATAATTGGAAGTTCGGTTAATTGGAGTTCCGATAATCGGCGCTCTACTGTAGTTTAAAAATGGGAGACCATTTTTTTTCAATATGAATCCAAAATTCATAACCTAAAAGTTTTATCTTTAGCTGGTGAACTTCTTCACTAACTACCATAATTTCTAATATAAACTTATTATCATAATAATAATATTATTATAATGCTTTTAACACTTTATAGTTCTTTGGGTTAATAGTTTTCCATCATACATTAGTTTTCTCTTCTAAACAGTTAACACGTATTATTGGTTCGTTTTTGTGCACGTTAATGTATCCCAGCATTTCTACTCTTTTCTACAAATGGCTGGGTACTGGTATAGTTTAGGTTCATATGCCGTGGAAGCATGAACAATACCACTTTTGAGCTTTTGGAGTAAATCATTGTTTCTCCTTACAAAATGCTACAATTAATAAGATGTACATCTTACTTGTATTATGATTATGAGAACAGAAATAAAACTTTCTTCTGTTCTTATGATAGTTCATAGGACAACCTTTTTTTGATTGAGAAAGAACGATTTTTGAAATGCATTGCATTAACTTATTTTTATTGTGTATTTAAGAAGTGTCTTTCTGTGGTGTTATGAGACAAAACTTTAGAAGTTCCTTAGTTCTTTTATGTTCGAAAAATATTTCGAAAAAAATCTCGAATTAATACAACTTTAAAATAATTTGAGCATTAAAGGTTTAAGACAATAGAAATAACTTCCCCATTTAGTTTTTTTGACAATTTCAAGGAATCAGCTTTTTTACCTTTATTTTAAATTCGACTGAAGGTTGCATGTAAACGATCTCGCATCACAGGTTAGCAGAGGGCGGATTGTTTGTATGTAAAAGAATTAATTACCTTTTACTTTTTCAAGAATTGGTTTTATAGTTTTATAAAATGCAAAATTTGATTGAAAATGTAATATTAACACTTACTTAACACCAAACGAAAATGTGTTAATATAAATACATAACAAACAATATTCCATGCCATGGTGTTGTTGTACATGATCAAGGTTTTACGTAAGGATGTCCCATGCTTGTAAAAAAACTATTTTTTTTTTTTTTTTTTTTTTTAAGTCTGAAGCTTGTTAAATAGCTTTTTGTTGCCCTTTAGCATAATATACATTAGTTTTTGCTCCTAATTTTAGTAAATCCTACTAACATTCTGATAATTTTTGTAGCAAAATTTCTTTGGATGTGCATTTCTTTTTCATTTTAATTATATATGTTTATATTTAATAATTAATTTGTTAATTTTTGTTTGGCATTTTCATCGCAAGATTTATTCTGATTTTCTGTTGCCTATATTTTTTCCAGAAACAGTCTCCACTCAAAAAATTAGAACATTCTTTGGAGGATCAGATATATCGCATTTTAAGAAAAAGTCGTGTAATAACTAATGTTAGGTAAGTATTAAAAAAGACTTTGATTTGCAATTAAAATTTTTTTTGTCATGAAGCATTTAATTTCTTCATTTTTAAAAATAAATTAATTATTTTTAATCTAAAGAAAAGAATAAATTAATACCAATATAATCCCATTTCCCCAAAATCCCCATAAATATTTCCCATTTGTTAACATAGTATTTAATAATCAGGAAGTTTCATTGAAGCAGCCACTTAATAAATATTTTGGTACTTTTCCATTAGATGGACACAATTTCATTCCAAGTGCAAATGCTGGCACAAAATACATTTAAAATAAAGAATACCTACTCTATTTAAGACTTGTCTTTAATCTTGCCTACTCTATTTAAGACTTATGGATGGCCCACAGAACTTAAAAAAATTATTGATGGGGTTCTTGAATGAGAAAGGTTGGAGACCTTTATCTTAAAACATCATATTTTAAATATTTATTTTCGATAAAGTTAAAAGCTGAAAATTTATTGTGAAATTTTCACTATATGAATAACTATAAAATCAATGAATGAATGCCTGAGGTTTTTTTATTATAAAACTTTAAAAACTAATGATTGAATAATGGTTTCATTTTCGTTGCAAACAAATTTATGCACATCCATCCATGCATACATTTAAGTAATACTTATTAAAATTTTTGTGTGTGTATATAGTAATAGCTTAAAATTTTCATTTAGGAGAGTTTCAATTTCATTTTTGGCTGAAACTCAAGAATTGATCAAAATTCGGTTTTAGCAGGAGAAACTTAACTTAGTTAGATATTAACCACTAAGTATACTAATCATATTATTAATGTCGTATGTGTTTAAATATTTTCTACAGTTTCTTGTTTCTCCTTCTTTAGTGGAAATTCTCTGTTTGCTGTTCCTGCGAACCAAGAATTTGTGTATATATTTTCATCAAAACCATTTATAACAGATTTTGTTGGATTTGTTTTAAATCAAATAAGAGCTCATTGTCAAATGGCCAAAGAACTAGGTATAAACAGTCAAGTCAGATTTCTATAAACATAATTTATTTTTAATATGGAATTACTTATTTTTCTATTAACTGTTTCACAACTTTTTGTATAATATGATAATATACTTTATTATACTTCTTGCGTAATGTCTGTGTGTCTGTTATGAAAATAATAGACATACAGATATACTGAATAAGCAGTTATGAAATATTTATTTTAAATGAATCAAATTATGTTAAGGAAAAGAATAAAGAGATTGAAATGTATGGTTCCACAAATTTCCATTTTTCCAATGTTTACTGTGTTTTCAAATCCATGTTGCAAATTCCTTTATTATATATATACATTCACAATAGTTGTTGATAATTTGTAATGGTTTTATATATATATATATGTAAACCAGTAAAAGATTATATTTAGCCGGAACTAGTGCACCCGTCCCCCTCACAGAACAAGAAGAATATAACCGTAAAAAAATAAAATATCAACAAAAACTAGGAAAAAACTGCCCTCTGCCACTGCTCACTGCCACTAATACATATTTATATATATATATATATATATATATATATATTTTTGAATGCTCAGCTGCTTTTGAAATATAACCCACTGTTGAGGAGGCCACAGCCTGTTTTTTCCTAGTTTTTGTTGATATTTTAATTTTTTACAGTTATATTCTTCTTGTTCTGTGAGGAGCGAGGGGGGGGGGGGGGTGGTGCGCTAGTTCAGGCTAAATATAATCCTTTACTGGTTTATATTGAATTTATGTGTTTTACTGCAGCTTTTTGGCGCATTTCACATGAATATAATTTGTTTTTTGTTGGTGATTACTATACTTTACGTTTATATATATATATATATATATATGTAAAATACATGGATATATTTCAGAGTTGTTAACTTTAAAAAGTAAATTTGTAACAAATATTTAAAGATTGCTACATTAGATGACAGCACTAAACGATAATCATGTCATTAGCAGCTTTCATAGTTTTTCCCATAATTCCATGCAGATTAGCTTTGCCTCGGGGTCGTTCAAGAGACACGATTGGAATAAGCTGAGTGTTTTTGAGACGCACAATGTAGAGGTCACGAAATGCCCGCTGTCTTGTTTTTTCTCCCGGAGTTCAAAGGAGAGGCGGAAAATGATGAAATGTTTTTCGAATCTGCAGATTTCTTCTGAAGTTCCTAAAGTCTGTACATATGTATTGTACATAGTCATGTTAAATGATATATCCTTGTATCTTTTATATTATCTATTAAAAGTTTTGTACTAAATCTTAGAGTGGCGGATCTAATTTTGGAGTGATGAGTCTGTCATTAAATATTGTGGCCTTATGAACTTATGAAAAGCAAGGTAGCTATAAATTGAATTTAGTCATTAAAATTACAAGACTTGTTTTTTATAATATATATAAATATTTTTCAAAGTGGAGAATTTTTATGAAGCCAATGTAGGATAAAACAGTAATATAAATTATAAATAAATAAAAGTATTGGCTGATTACTGGCTAATTTTAGGGGTATGTATTTTATAAAGAGAAGCAAAAGTTAATATTTATCATTTTCCCCCTTTCTTCTTGTCATTATTATTATAATTTTTTAGTTTGGATGCTTTATTGCATTCTGTACTAATTATTCATGACAGAATGCTATCTTTAATTTAAAGCTACATGCTGATTTCAAATACTGTCCCAAATATATTTTTCTTTTTTATAAAATATACAAAGTTTTAAATATTTTACAAAAATACCTTTTTGTTCTTTTTACTTTGTCCAATGCATCCAATTTTCTCAACTGCATTTGTGTAATGTAAATTTATTTATATTGCACAAGTCACATTATCATTCTGTGTATTAAAAATTACTTTAGTGTTGGTTTGTTTTTATAAATTTATGCATTGCTTGTTTGAAAAGTTTTATTAACCCTCAATATGCTATTTCTTTCAGGCAACAATTAAAATGTCGTCCCTAAAAAATAGCATATTACATAAGCCAGCTGTAAAATGAAGCAGATGTATCATTGTACAGTGAAATACTAATAATCTGTGCTGCAATTTTTTTAAACTTCTAAGCAACACACATTTTAAAATTTTACACCTTTGTATAGGGGAAAAAAGTACTTTAAACTGCAATTTGTTTGAAAACTGCATCTCAATTTACTTTTGAGATATTAATTTTTTTCTAGTTTTTAATAGCTTTTCTCTAATGGTGGCAATTAAAGTACTCTATTTCTGTAGAAAATAAAGGGAAAATAGTAGATTACTATATCTTTTTGTTGCCATTTTTCTCATAACTGAAAAAAATAGTTAATTAAAATATGTGCGATTTTGAAAAAATGTAAATGAATGATTTCTGATAAAATATCGAGTTATTATAAACTTCGTTTAATTTTCAGTATCCATATTAATGTTACAAACAAATGAAGGCATATAAATCATTATATAGCCAATTTTTTTTGTAGAGTTTTTGACATCGCTTTTTGCTGGGTTTGTGTATTATTTCATGATAGTGACGTCATATACATACTTTTCTATAGATGTTGTTTAAGACTAGATCATAAATGTAGAATTCTTCAGTGGATGCAAATGGCGTTACTTTTTATAAAATAAAAGCATGTATTTTAAGTCTTAAAACTGAAATATGTAATGTAGAAGTGCATCATTTCCACTCCAGCAGTTTTGAAATTCTTCACGGGTAAAAAAGTTTCACTTTTGAAAATAATGCAATTGAAATCACACACTGATAAAACGCAAAATTTTACAAAAAATTAGAGTGTCTTTATAGACGAGCAGTAACCATTAGGTTAAAATAATATTTGTTTCAGAATTAGACTAACCAATATAAGATGCATTTTTTTTTTATTGTAACAAATTTTGTAGGTTCATTATAAATTAATGAAACTTTTCCTTCTTAAACATTTTCTTTCGTCTAAGCTCGCCGAGTTCCACCTTGTGATAATAATATTTGTTTTTTTTTTCTCATTGGGGTGACACTAAATTCTGAAAAAGCAGTATTCCTGCTTGTTTATTTATTTATTTTTATTTTAAAATGTTAGAAATATTATGATGTTAAAATTCACTCTTTTATACTCCTCTGGGGAAAAAATTATAAACAAAGACATTTGGTAAAAGTCAGCAAAATGTACAATTGCAGAAAATAGAGTCATGAATATTAAATAATGTAGAGTTAAGAAAAATGTTAAAATATAGTATTATTGCATTTCTACAAAATTGTAAAAGTTTTAAGGAAATTCCAGACATACTTCGGTCTTCTGCCATTTGTCTATTTTGCTATTTTAGTTTGTTTCCAGTTGCTGTTATTCCAGTATTGTTTAATGTTATTTAAAATTTAAAATGTGCTGTTTTTCATTGCTACCATGACATATAATTAGAACTCTGATCTGGAGTAATTAACGTCTGATTAAATTTTTAGATCTTTTGTATCTTTCAACAGAGGGGAAAAAAATGCTCAGAATGTTTACTTTTGCGTTCTGTTTAATAAGAAATTGTATTCATTGATACACCAGGATATTATGGATGCTATTATGGTCTACAAATTTAGAAGTTTTCTTATCACTGTGTAGTACATTGAAATGATTTCCCTTGTTTATTTAATAACACTTTGTCTTAAATGATTCATTGTTTAGTGAATATTGGAGATCTGTGTTCAACTTTATATCAGTTTTAAAAGTAAATTAAATTCAATTTTCTCAACAACACTCTTATTCAGATTACATTGGAATAGAATTATATAAAGGATTTCCCTTGCCCATTTAATAACAATACTTAGATCTATATTTAACTTTATATCTGTTTTAAAATTAAATTCAGTTTTCTCAACAACATTGTTATTCAGATTACATTAGGATTTTAATAAATTTTCAGGTAAATGATAAAATTACTAAAAGAATTATAATGTATGGGGGAGGGGAAAGAGAAAAATAATATATTATACTTGTAATTCTATACATTGCATTAAAAACAATATCTTTGTTTTTTTTCCATTAAAAAATGCTTATTCCAAGAAAATTCAAATTAGACATTCTTTATTAAATTTATTAAAAAATACTTGTCAAAATTTCACAGATCTTTTTTATTTTTCATTTGTTGCAAAGTCACCGAAGTTACATTTTCCATCCACATTGCATTTTATTACATTTGGCAATTATGAATATGAATCAGGGGTAAAATCATTACTCATGATGTGTTTATTAAATATTATAAACCAATGTTTAAAATTTATTTTGTTATGGTATATCTTTGGTTGCCATTTTTCATTTCCTATTATAAATTTCTTATCTCCTCTTCTATTGTTTACACATTTAAATATGTACTATAAACTTATTTTATAGAATAGTCTTGTTGTGTGTTTGTAATACCTTCCTCTCAATAGATGGCGCCTCTACTGAGCGTTTGTTGCGATCGGAGATCGCAGTTGTGCGCTAGTCGCTATGTAGTGAGGTTGTTCTTATTCCAATAAAGCTATGTTAGTTTATCCTAGAATCACGGCGTCTGTTCCACAACTTTAGTAAGCCCCAAAGTTATATCATTGGCGACGAGGATGCGATTCGATGTCAAAAGAAGAGAAATTTTTTTTTTCTCTCTTCCTTGATTGGAATGACGCCGCCGATCTTGCCGCGCCGTGTTAACCCTAACATGCGGTCGCCGGTAGCAGCGCACGCCGCCGTACGAAGCCTAACGCATTGGTGCGTATTTTTTGCATAAGATGGGCTCTTTTGGGCAGATTAAAGAGTACGATTCATCAGCAGAATCGTGGACTTTGTACACGGAAAGACTGGAACAGTTTTTTATAGCTAATGGGATCGATCAAGCAGATCGAAAAAGGGCTATTTTTCTAACTGTCGTCGGCCCAACTACCTATGCTTTAATACGTAATCTCCTTTCGCCTGCGGCACCAAATACGAAGACTCTGGAGGAAATAATTCGAGTTCTGAATTCGCACTTTGATCCAGCGCCGTCCGAGATCGTTGAGAGATATAAATTCAATAGCAGAGTACGACGCGCCGGCGAATCAGTCGCCAATTTCATCGCGGAGTTACGCAGCTTGGCTAAGCATTGTAATTACGGCGCATCTCTCGATGAAATGCTGCGAGATCGGATCGTTTGCGGGATCCAAGATGAAAGTATCCAGAGAAAACTCCTATCTGAAAGCCAGTTAACCCTAACGAGGGCTACAGAAATCGCGGTAACTATGGAGACTGCGGCCATGGACGCTAGCAACCTACGAATGGCGTCCGGATCCGGCTCGGAAGTAAATAAAATTCATTTAAAGAAGAATATTGTACCCAAAAGTCAGAATTCTCGTGTTTCAACGCAAAATACCGAAAAATGCAATCGATGTGGAGGTAATCACGTGTCCAGCGAATACCGTTTCAAAAATTCAACTTGCCATGCGTGTAAGAAAATTGGCCATATCGCTAAAGTTTGCCGATCTAAGAAGAAAGATTCTGGAGTTCAGGTGCATAATGTGCAAGTGGGGGAGGCTGAAAATAAAGTACCTGTAACTTACACACTATTCAACATCTCAGGGATGGAAGAAACCTTGCCACCTGCTAGAGTTGAGTGTCTAGTCCAAGGTAAGCCGTTCGTTTTTGAAGTGGATTCAGGTGCCCCCTTTTCTCTAATGCCTTTAAATGAATTTAATAAAGTAAAAGAGTATTTTCCTCCTTTGGAGCAAACCTCAATTAAGCTAAATTCTTATACTAAGCATCCTATCGAAGTGATTGGTATGACTCAAGTTGAAGTGTCGTATGAAGCAAAGTCTCACTCATTACCTTTGATGGTTGTTGGACAAGGAAGTATTAATTTAGCAGGCCGTAACTGGATTTATCCATTGCAATTAATGAATGTTTTTAAAAATGCAAACCATCCTTATGCCATAAACAATCTGCCAACTTCTGAATTGTTGTTCCAGAACCTTTTAGAAAGATTTAAAGATCTATTTTCACCAGAATTAGGTCTTGTGAAAGATGTCAAGGTGCATTTAATTAAGAAAGTTTCTGCAACTCCAAAATTTTTTAAGGCACGTCCAATACCGTATGCTCTGGTAGACAAAGTTGACCAAGAGATAGTTTGGCTGGTTCAAGCAGGCATTCTTGAACCAGTGAAGACCGCTGAGTCTGCAGCGCCAATTGTACTTGTGTTGAAGCGTGACGGCCGCATCAGGATATGCGGAGATTTCAAATTAACGACAAACAAGATGACTGAATTAGAGCAGTATCCACTTCCTAACATCGAAGACTTATTTGCCCAGCTGTCAGGCGGAGTCGTTTTCTCTAAATTGGACCTCCGTGATGCCTACTGCCAGTTACAACTAGATGAAGAGTCAAAAGATCTAGTCATCATTAACACACATAAAGGACTGTTCCGGTATACCAGAATACCTTTCGGAGTAGCCTCTGCTCCAGCTGTGTTCCAGAGAGAAACTGATAAAATTCTGTATGGTCTGAAGGCTGCTTGCTATCTTGATGATGTTTTAGTGTTCGGAAAAGATGAAGCTGAACATTTACAGAACTTGACGGCTGTTCTAACGCGGTTACAGGAAGCTGTTATGAAACTCAACCCTGACAAATGCGAATTTTTGAAGACTTCAGTTGAATATCTTGGTCATTGGATTGATAGTAAAGGACTTCATCCGCTAGAGTCTAAAGTCGAAGCAGTTGTCAATACACCAGATCCGAAGAATAAGGATGAACTACGTTCCTTCATCGGATTGATTACTTACTATGCTAAGTTCCTGCCAAACATGGCCACTTTGTTAGCGCCATTATATGAGCTCTTAAAAGATAAAACCAAATGGAAATGGGATAAATTACAGAAAGAAGCTTTCTCTAAAGTGAAAGAAACCTTACGAAATTCATCACTGCTGATACATTTTGACAATAAGAAGGAAGTTGTGTTGGCTTGTGACGCCAGTCCCTATGGTCTTGGAGCTGTATTATCTCATGTAACCGAAGATGGTGATCGCCCAATAGCTTTTGCGTCACGTTCCTTAACTGACGCTGAAAAGAATTACAGCCATATAGAAAAGGAAGCTCTATCCCTGGTCTTTGGCGTAACAAAATTTCGTAAATACCTGTTAGGACGAACATTCACATTACTTACTGATCATCGTCCCTTAGTTAATCTCCTTTCTGCAGACAAGCCTGTTCCAGTTGTGGCTGCTGCGCGAATTCAACATTGGGCTCTGACCCTTGCAGCATATTCATACACTATCAAATACAGAAAAGGTAGTTTGCATGCTAATGCAGATGCTTGCAGTCGGCTGCCCTTAAATACGAAGCATCCTGATCTGCCAGCTCCGACAGAGTCAGTGTTGTTGTTGACACAGTTAGACGACACTCCAGTGACGAGGCATCTGATTGCAACAGAAATTAACAAATGTCCTGATCTACGCAAGCTAAAATCTTACATCTTAAACGGCTTTCCGAAGAAAATTGAGCAAAATCTGCACCCTTTTCTAAGAATAAAAGATGAATTATCTTTTGAAGGAGACATCATTTTCAGGGCCTCACGTGTATTTATTCCACCAAAATTTAGGAAATTCATACTAGATGAGTTTCATTCATCTCACCAAGGCATAACGGCTATAAAGGCCCATGCTCGTTCCAGTGTTTGGTGGCCAGGATTAGATAATGATCTTGAAGCAAGAGTGAAGGGTTGTGTTGTTTGCCAGCAAAATGCTTCAGCACCTCCAGCAAAGTACTCTTCTTGGCCTGTGCCAGAACAAGCATGGGAGCGGATCCACATTGACCATGCGGGTCCAGTGGAAGGCCACATGTTGCTAGTAATCGTGGATGCCAAAACAAAGTGGTTAGAAGTGGCACAAGTCTCAAGTACAGCATCTTGTGTAACCATAATGGTGTTACGTAGCCTGTTTTCTCGTTTCGGCTTTCCCAAAAGTCTGGTCAGCGACAATGGCCCTGGTTTCAGCAGTGCAGAATTTGGTGAATTTTTAGCTAACAATGGCATTTCCGAGGTTAAAACACCACCATACCATCCACGTTCGAATGGTTTAGCTGAACGAGCGGTCCGTACAGTCAAATCAGCCCTGAAGAAAATGACTGGAGGGACTTTCGCAGAGAGGCTGTGTCGATTCCTTTTCAACTACCGCAATACACCATCGGCAGCGACGGGAATATCTCCAGCCATGGCAGTGTTCGGTCGGCCTCTTCAAACACGGCTGGACCTAATTCGAGATCCTGTGACCCAGACATGTGAGATGAAAGAGACAGGGTCAAAGAAAATTTCAGAGGGCACTCCAGTTTGGGTGTGTGCATTTGGTCGTGGCCCACCATGGGTTGCTGGCAATATTTTACGTCCATTGGGAAAAGTTATGTGTGAGATTTCAACCCCCATGGGAAACTGGACTCGGCACATCGACCAGTTAAGGCTCAGGCAGGAAGAGCTGACTAGTGAAATTCCTACTTCACTTAAGTTACCAGCTCCTGCTGCACCACAATCAGAATCTGCTGACTTGCAGACTGAGGTACCCACTTGTGCTCCCAAACCTCCTGTGCTCTCCTCAGAGGTAAGTTCTACAGGCAGAGTGAGCAAGTCGCCTGCAGAACCCCCAGTGCTATCACCACAAGTGCTCCCTCGTGATGAAAATAGTACTCCATTGATTAGACGTTCAAAACGTGTAAGAGTAAAACCAGTACATCTCCAGTTATAAACTGACAAACTGTTCGTTAGTTTATGAACTGTTCTCTGTGAAATACTGTTACATCTAAAATTATAGACTGACAGACTGTTCGTTGGTTTTTGAACTGTTTTCCTTAAAAGACTTTTGTTTTGAACTGTCTATATGTAATGACATTTACATCTTGTACTTTCTTTAAGGAGGGAGGGAATGTTGTGTGTTTGTAATACCTTCCTCTCAATAGATGGCGCCTCTACTGAACGTTTGTTGCGATCGGAGATCGCAGTTGTGCGCTAGTCGCTATGTAGTGAGGTTGTTCTTATTCCAATAAAGCTATGTTAGTTTATCCTAGAATCACGGCGTCTGTTCCACAACTTTAGTAAGCCCCAAAGTTATATCAGTCTAGTTATTATATTGCAATTGAAATATTGTATTTATCTTAACTTCTCTTTTTTATTGAAGTGTAATGTAATACATAAATAGCTGCATTGGTGCCATGAATCTGCTATAGTGTATCATTTATGCAAATTATTGAAAAATTAATGAATAAAAGAAATTGTAATGGGTCTTTTAGGATGCATAGTTTTCTTTCTGGGAGATTAAAAAAAAAAAAATTACCTAATCACAAGGAAGACATATTTAGTGTTAATGCATTGTAATTATCTTATTATTAAAAAGATGTCCTACTCTTATGATAAAAAGCAGGTTTTTGAAATCTAGGTCTCATGGACCAAGGATTAGAATAGGCTAGTGCAGAAGTTTCTAAACTGTGGGTCATAGGTGATGTTTTGGTGGGTTGCAGACAGATTGGTCAGGTCTTCAAAAATGTATAATTAATTTTACATGCTGTAGCTCTGTAAATTGTGTAGAAAGTGGCTTGAATATAAAATTAAGAAATTTTTAAATCCCAATTTAGACTTTGACGTTGGTTCAAAACAGTGTCATCAATTGCATTAACTTTGAAGCTGTATGTTTTCTAACATACGCATTAATAAACATATTTTTTGTTATATTGTAAAAGGTTATGATTAGTCCAGTTTTGCAATGGTGTATCACCTATTATTGCTCTTAGTAATACTAGTCTTGTGCCAAAGTTAGGTTAGATTTTACAAAAGGTGCGTCATATTCTCATATTATGCTACATACATACTAACATACTACCTACATATTAGTTGAGTCGTGAAAAAAAAAAAAAAAACAACTTTAAGGTGTGTCATGTAACAATAAAGTTGGGAACCAATGATAAATTCAAGGGATAGCCCAAAATGGGGTGTGTGAGAGGGGGGGGGGAGAGACTTTATTCTTCATAGTATTGAGATGTTCTTTCCTGCCCCCACCCCCTTTTCAGAAAATTTAGGATTTTATGTTTATTAATAGTATATAAATGCTATTTCTTCATCTCTCCCCATCCACAAATTGTAAAAATTTCTCTTTGAGAAAATATCTGAATTCAACACTGGTCGTGGTGTGGCACCATTTAGTTGTTTATTAGACTTTCTTTCAATGATATTTCTATTAAATATGCAACTGTCTATGAATACTTTTTATTTTTTAGATTCTACTGATTCTAAACCTAGAAGTCCAATTGACTTGTATGGCAACATTCATGAAAATGGCTCCCTTTTTGATTCATCTTCTTCAACCCATGAGAACTTAGAACATAGTTTTTCAAAGTTTTTGTTTGATCATATTAATTTAGCTTTAACAAAAGGTTTTGATGACAATGTTGGAAGATATCCTGTGCCTGCATATTTTGAGGTTATTACTATTATGTTTATTTATATTTTAATCATTTTTTATGTGAATGATTTTGTAATATTTTGATCTTTTAAAAAATTTTCCATTTTTAAGGTTGGTTTGAATTTCTATATTTTGTACATTGTTAAGTACAAAATTTGAAATCCTTGACAATTCTTTATTAATACAGGGTTCCTACGGGTCAGGGAATTTGAAAATTTAGGCAAAAAGTCAGGGAAGTGTCAAATTTTGAAGTGATCAGGAAAAAGTCAGGGAATTTTTGACGTACTACTTTCCATCAGAATCCTGGTTATAATAAATGAAGAAATTTTGAATTAATTATTCATTCAATCTAAAATTTTTATATAAAATTTATGCAAACTACAGTAGAACCTTGATTATCCGAAATAATTGGGACCGACCATCTTTCGGAAAATCGAAATTTTTGGATAATCGAGAATGCTTCAATTTTAAGTTTATGGAGAGATATATGCAATATTTTTTATTATGATAACAAATGCTTAAAACTTATTCATATTCAAATCTATCGAGCAATATCATTCGTAGTAAATAAATTATTTCGAGAAAAAACATATTTCGTTGAATCCAATTCTTGAAAAGTAATAAATCTTGAAAGTCTTTTTATATTTTATTTTTGACAGCACACCAAGACGACACATTGCACATTTAAAATTTAACATTTAAAATAAGATAATAAATTCCGAGAATGCCATATAAATATGCATCTCGGCCAAGTAATAAAGATATCCTAATCTTCTAGTTATATAAATTCAAGGATCACTTTACTACATTAAATCACACTTGTTAATAAAAATAGTTACAATTCCGAGAAAACATTTTTTTCCCGAACAAACACAATTCGAGTTATTTACTTACTAAAAAAGAATTCTAGCATCAAGCTGCGCACGCTCTTTCGCAACACACATACCGAATCATGTGATCTCGGCTATTTTTAGATTTCTCCCAAAGTAAAACAGGTGCAATTTCGTAACAATGCTTAATAAAAATAAAGCAATAGCAAAATAGACACAAGAATAAATTACCTGAACTTTAATATTGAAATTAAGTATCTTTTACATATATCACAAAGGTTTGAAAAAATGTTTTGTTTGTTAAGTTTCAATTGACTTGCTTTCAAGCTCTGTCATGGAGTTTTTTAATATTATTAGTTCAGCAGTATCACAGTCTTCCTGCTGCTCCAGTCATGCCAAACCTTTTGCAAAACATTCAAAAGCTTCTGAATTGCTACTTTGTTCATTTTCTTTGTTCCACTTAGCATCTTATGGAAACTCAAATTAAATTCAAAGGAACTCTAAGAAAAGGGATCGAAAATGTTTATATGTACTCGTAGTTTGGAAAGGACCGCTTGCACACAAGGAATATGATAGTTTAAAAAAAAAAGGTTTCAAAATGAATTTTGCACACAAGGAATGTTATAGTTAAAAAAAAAAAAACTTTAAAAATGGATTTTGGTTAACCGAGAGTTTCAGATAAAAGAGGTCCTACTGTATATAACAATAGCATGATATGAAAAATAATTAAAAATCGGAAATTCATACAGCGCATACTTTTTGTTAGGCATTTATCTATATTAAAGTTGTCTGCTAAGGAGGATTTTACAACAATATATCAGCCGAAATTTTACTGAGGAAGTTCAGGGAAAACCTGGAAAAGTCAGGAAATTTTATTACTAGAATTGTGTAGGAACCCCATAATATCATATTATCACGAACAGTTCTGTAATTGTGAAAATGTGGTAGTACGTGTTTCAGGAGCACATGGTTGACTTGAGTCCTAAAGTCACGTGCTTGCGATGTGAATGTGATACAGCAAATCCAGGCAACTTGCTATTGTCAATTCAGCTAAGCTGATAAAAACTCTCATCCAAAGATTACTGAAAGAGAGAAAAAAATGTGCCTTAACAGATCTGTCAACATCAAGCTGCGGTTGGAGAGGAGAACACCTGTCTAAAGTAGAACGTGATATACTTGAATGAGAGACAACGTGATATACTTGAATGAGAGACAATATACACGTCAGATCAGTTTAAACAACAGTCTTTAAATATGCGCAAATGAACACAGCGAAAACTGGCGATCGATGCTCACATATTATTTTAAATTATTATTGTTTTTAATAAAACCTGCCTTTGAACAGGAGAAATGTGGCTTCTTCATCTGATACTGCACTCACGAGGTATACAATACGACTGACCTGAACTGCTTTGGAATTCCACACTATACTCTTTTTCAGTAATTGAGGCACTTGACTTTCATTGGCCATCACAGCTTGGAAGGAGTCCAGGACAATAAGAGATAAGTTTCAAGGCAGAAATGAAGTGCGAAAAATGAGATAAGATGGTAGCAGATGTGATTTCCTTGTCAACTAGCGAGGGTGACTGTGAAGGTCAAGTGTCTCTAAAGAAAAAAATGTAGTAAAAAACACAAGCTGTTTGGCAGGTCAAGCCAGACCAGGCCAGTTAGCATGCAAAAGAAGAACAGTCGTGCATGCCAAGCATGTACGAGAGAGACCGAGCCAAAGAGTGATAAGCAAACTAAAGAGGAAGCATGCTCCAAAACACCAGTCATGGAAGAACCAAATTGTTCTCCCACATGTAGCGATGCAATGGCGGCATCTAATTGACAAATGATTGAACTGGAAAATTAATAAAAATAAAGATCGATTAGAGGGAAAGTCGAAATTTAAACTAAATGTCGTAGAAAGATAAATGTGCCAGATTAAAGATAACTGTAAATGCCGAATTATGGGAATAAGAAAAATAAATAAACATTAATGGGAAAATATAAAAATAAATAAATATTAATGGGAAAATATAAAAATAATTAAAATTAAGATTATTAATAAGGAAATGACCATGTGCGAACGGCAAAGTTGCGATTGCGATGAAAATGTTGCATTTACTATGTGCATATCATCACGGGTGGGGAATTACGTCATTCCACTCGCCACTGGTGAGTGGATTTTTTGCCAAGGTGAGTGAATTTTAAAAACTATAGACTATACAAAATATAGGAAAAGCTTTGTATTTTTATTTGTTAGCCATATTTTCTAACTCTCCTATTTGCCACAATATAAACGTAGCACCAAGGTACATTAAACTTTTTCTGTTGCATATATTTTTTTGGTTTATATATTTTGTAAAATTAAGAAATATCAAAAAAAATTAAGAAAATGTTACTACGAAAAGGAATTGTAATAATGAATTATTTTTGCAGTTGCATAAATTTTGTCATAACAAATTTCAACTATATGTTGTATCTTGCTAGCTGGTAAAACAAATCGTTGACTTGTAGATTTTCTGAAACTTCCTTACCCCTACATTTCATAATGTATAAATATGTACACTGATTCATACACATGCATAAACTAAAAATAACCTTTACATTTTTAAATGCTCAACCTAGTTATGTATAAATAATATAATAATAATAATAACAACAGTAAAATTATCTAGAATTAATGGTTACTCCTTAATATTCTCTATGCATATTTATTAACGTAAAATTAGTTACTTTTCTTACATAACTAAAACACATATTTTTGAATTTTTATGGGGAAAATTCAGCTACTTCCACAATCATTAACCTGTTTAAAATTAAAACTGAGATGCAGTTCAAATCATCTTATATTTCATCCAAAAAATCTGTTAAAACATAAAACAAATCATCGTGATCGAAAAATTCTTGAATCCGTTTAAATATATTCCACTATTGAGTATGGACAGGACAGTTGTAGTTCAGATCACTAAAGATAAAAACTTCCTAACCATAGTTATACTCTTCTTTTAATCCTGATAGAACATTAAATCTGCAATGACTGATAATATATCTTGCATTTTTCTAATGTAAGCTGCTTTTAGGAATTTTGGAAAATCTGATGCACTTATGCTTGACAGTTTACTTTTTTAAAAGTTATCCTAAGGTTAGAAATAAAATTTCTAAATAAGCATCTATGAAAGTAATTTATTCAGTTTAAAAAATGTGTTTGCGGATCTAGATTTCATGAGTCAAACTTGGGAGAGACTATCTTTTTTATGACTGAATAGAACATTTAAATAACTTTTCATTATTTAACCCTAATCAAAGAAAACGAGAGAATACAACTGAAATTATCTCTTTATTTTATATCCAATGTACAGATTAAATCTCTATAACAAGAGAGTTTTAAGTGACTTCTGTGATCTAAATAATTTTAAATAAAACGTATAGTGGTTCTTAAACAGGTTCTTTGTAAATTAGGAATTTGATTTTTCGCTGTTGTAACGTCATACGATGGTTTCATGATGCCTTGAGAACTTCGTCCACGTGCTTGCTCCACGTGTAAAAAGGGCCGTAAATTTTAAAGTAAAATAGTCTTAAAAACCTTACCTCTATATATTTGTTGAAAAAGACAAAGACGAAAAGCAATAGTAATATCGACAGGCTTGAATGACCGAAGATTTTCTTTATTCGCTGTTAGGGCACGGGAGTCTCCTGGTACGTTCCCACGTGGTAACTGCTGGTCTTGAGAGAAAACACTATTTCTTAAAAAATAAACTAGAAAGATGCCCTACTCCTATTAACTAAAATTTTATGTTTAAATAACATAATTTAAACGAAGGAAATTGCCTTCGAAGCCGCGATGCTTGCATCTACCTTGCAACGCTCGCGACTTAAAAAAAATTCATCGATTAGGTCGATGACAAAAAAAAAACGACGTTACTGCACGGGTCCGTGGATGCTACTGACGAGAAAACACTCTACAGATCGCTAGGCGGCAACTTGGCGAGAGACGTATCGCGCCAACGCCAGAACACGCGCCCGCGAATGAAATCGCTGGGAGCAAGCGCCGTGCATGACGACACAGAGCCACGCCCCGACTCCGAAACGTGAATGAACGATCGGGAAGGACGCTGCTCCAAAATAGCGATACGGGAATGAGAAAAAGCCGGCCGCGCGATACTTAAAACATTAAAAAAACGCATTACAAAATAGAAATGTTAAAACGTAATAAACTGGCCGATTTAGATGGGAAACGTGTCAAATTAAAGGTATTAATTTAAAACTGATGATAAGATAAGAATTTTAAGAATAAATTTACTGGAACATTAATTACGATTAAAAAACGGGAATAACGATGTCATCTATCATGACATACTCCCCGAAAAAGGGGTAGAAAAAAAACTAACCACACCGTAGGTCAGCACCAGGAGTATACATGGGGATGACATTCATCGACATCCAACATGTCGGAATAAAGTAAACCTATAGAAAAAATAAGTTACATGAATTCCTGCGTACACTTATACAGCTATAACAACTTCCTTCTACAACATAAATAAACAGAAGAATATTTATATACTTTCACAAATTCAGTGAAACTGCAGTTTCAGTACCCAATGCTCAATATATTCTGGATTTTACGTTTTAAGTATGATCATACTAAACACTACACTAAATAAGACAATTGCATAAACAAGCAGATTTTGCACTTTTAAACCAGAATTGGAATGTATGTATGCCTGTGTACAACCTGAGACTGAACATTTGTTTTTGGTACCAAAAAAACACATACATAAACAAGAACAACATAAGAGGTAATGGGAAAGACAAAAAAAGGGGGGGGGGATTTTGACGTCAAAATGAAAAAAAAAGGGGAATACGTACAAGAAAAAGGAACTTACATTACTGAAGAATCACAAACTATATACAAATGAAACAAAAAACAGTCAATTCTGTATTATTTCTAAGAATAATACATTGTACCTGGAACATTACTATCCTTACAATTTACACAACTTAAAAATTACAACTTTTGAATGACAAACAAAAACATTATGCAAACAATCCTAAAATGCCTTACCACACTTTCAACCAATACATAACAGATAATTACAGACAGAATAACAGCATATCACTAACACAGCTTATCTGAAAAAAAGGAATAAAAATTAGAAGAACAGTTTTTATGCAGAAACATGAACTAAGCACTACTGAGCAATTCTGCCTGCAGAAAAGTCCTGTAAATGAGCAGTTCAATGGATAAGACTTCTTAAGGTGGAAAACTGATGCATCATAAATGAAAAAGTCTTATCTTCTACACTGTCTGTTCAGAGCTTGGCGGGATCTAAGATTATAATTACTGGTTATGGGAGTCTGGGTTTTAGCAGAAGTGCGCATATTCTTTGCATTATGAACACCTGTTGCAGTCTGGACACCAGCGGTAGCAGGAACCCTCACTGCTGCAGAAGCATCTGCTGTCGTGGAAGACGGATCATCTGCTTGGGAACTTATCCCAGTTGACTGGTTATCAGGGGACGGTGAATTATCAGGAATACTGGATCTTGTGTCAGGTCTGGTATCAGGTAACGGAGTTGTCTGCGTGTCATTCAGTTCTGTATGCAAAAGGTTTGCTTTTCTCTGTACAGGTACAATAAGTCTATTGATATGTACAGTTTGCACTCGCGCATCAGGATCATGGGCATCTTGGATCTTAAATATTACTTTGGAACATTGTTTAACTATTTTCATTGGATTTTTTTGCACATGTTTAAATCTTCCTCTGTTGAGGAGAAAAACAATATCCCCAACTTGAGGATGACGCATTTTTGCTTTTTGATGCTGTTTGTTGTTTTGCATTCTTTGAAAATTTTGTAAATTGCTGTATACTTTCTCATAAAGATTTTGTAAATTATTCATCAAAACAAAGTAATCATTGTGAACATCGAGTCGACTTTGGTACTGGTCTGACTGGAAAGAATCAAAGATATTGGCAATCTCACGACCAAAATGAACATTGTTTGGGGCTGTTTGGATGGTATTGTGAAAAGTGCTATTGTAGATACTTTCATGTACTTTGACAGCGTTTACGAAGTTGTAACCATCTTCCATCAACGCCTTGACAGTTGCTTTGATAGAAAAGTTTATTCGCTCCGATACTGCGTTGGCTTCCGGGTGAGCTACCGTTGTGTGACGTAGATTCACACCCAACATTCTGTTGAACTCATGAAATATATGGGAGTAAAACTGCATGCCGTGGTCTGCGAGAATCATCTCAGGGCGACCAAAAGTAACCATGTAATCAAACATTGCATTTACGGCGGTCATTGCAGTAATATTTTTCAAAGGATATAATTTTAAGTGCTTGGAGAAGTGGTCAATAGCCGTTAAAATGTGATAACCATTTCTGAATGGGCCTACGAAATCGAGAGATAAAAGTTGGCCAGGTTTTGTAGGGATTATTGTGTCTTGAAATGGAGCTGCTGGGATTCTTTGAGGTTTATTAGTGATACAAGTATGGCACGACTTGACAAAATTTACAACATCAGCATGTAAACCCTTCCAGAAAAATTTTCTGCAGATGTTTCTGTATGTCTTATCAATGCCATAATGTGGAATATGGTGAATTCTTATACACTTGGCTTGAAGAGACTGTGGAACTACAATTTTATATTGTGCATATTCCTGACCGAGGTCTGATTTATTGCCGTTATAGTGATAGAGTAAAAGTTGAGATCTATCACATAAAACATAATTCTTGAATTTTGGGATGGGATTATTATTTATATCTTTAATTATCTTAAGAATGTATGGATCTTTACGTTGTTCTTGAAACAGGGTGTTTTCTGAAATCTCATTTACGGCATCTTTAGGTGGGATTACATTATTTGGAGGAAGAACTGTACTATTATGATGCATAGCATTTACGTCTTCTTCGATGATTGGCAAAATTTCTTGTGAATTTATTAGATTAGGGTCAGATCTTACATTACTAGAATTATCAGTTATAGGTGTGCGCGATAAGAAGTCAGCCAGAATATTTTGTCGACCAGGAATATGATTGAACGTGAACGTATATTCACCAATATCTAAAAGCCAGCGGGTGACTATGTCAGCCGGTGAAGTTGTACGCTTGTAATGCTTGAGTGGCTTGCTATCGCTTAACAGATAAAAATGCCTGCCATACAAAATGTTGCGGAATGCAGCCATTCCTTTGGCAATTGCCATGAGTTCCAACTGAATGGGTGGATATCTAGTCTCGGCTTTCCTGAGGGCCTTAGAAAAATAAGCAACCGGAAGTAGGTCATTATTATGTTTTTGGAGAATTACAGCACTGATTGCAAACTTGGATGCATCAGTGTTCAGATAAAAGGTATCGTTAAAATTGGGCTGCTGTAAAAAGGGCTTCTTAAATAAAATCTGTTGTAAGTTCTGGAATGCATTTTCTTCACGCTCAGACCATGAAAATGGTGACTTCGGTGATGTCATTGCAACCAGAGGTTCTGCAACTTCTGCAAACGACGGAATTAAGTGTCTGTAAAAGCCACACAGACCTAAGAAGCTTTTAAGCTGCCGTTTGGATTTTGGCACAGGAAACGAGTTAATCTTTAAAATATTAGCGTTAATTGGATATATCTTGTTGTCTTCAATGTGAAATCCGAGAAAGTTACATGAGGTTTGGTGAAATGAGCATTTATTAAGATTTAACGTAAGGTTATACTTTGTGAATACCTGAAGGAATTTAGATAATTTTTCAGCTGTCTCTTGAAATGAATTGCTACAAATTATTACATCGTCTTGATAACTAAAGATGCCAGGTAGGTTAATCTCTTCAATTACTGCATCAATCATTGCTTGAAACGTACTAACCGCGGTTTTTAAGCCGAATGGTAGACGTTTGCATCTATATGTACCCCAAGGCGTCGTAAAGCAAATCTTGTCCTGGTACTGTTTAGGTAAATGGACTTGATGGTACGCCGAGGGCATATCGAGCGAAGTGAAATATTTGAAGTTAGCAATGCTGCTAATAAGGTTCTGTATCTTTGGTAATGGATAACTGGAAGGCTCAATAATAGTGTTGATTAGCCGGAGATCCAATGCCATTCTATATTTTTGTTGTGATTGCCCATCCGATTTTTTTTTAACGAGCAACATGGGACCCGCCCATGAAGACACGTTTTTTTCAATAATATCTGCCTCGATCATTTCATTAATCTGCTTACGGGCTTCTTCCTGTAGGGCTTGAGGGATAGGAAAGGGTAGAGCTTTAATTGGATAGTCACTATTAAATTTAATTTGAGGTTTAACTAGATCCGAATGTCCCATGGTCTGGAGAGTGGATGAAAACGCCTGAGAATGGCTACTTAAAATTTGTCTTAAATTTTTCTCTTCCTGTTCATTAAGATGGGATAAATTTATTTTTGCGTTTTTAAATTCTAATTTTCGCTGATTGATTACCTTCTCTGATGGATGAATTAAATTGACCAACCCTTCACTAGTAGGCGGAGGGCTGCTAACAATATTCTCATCGTTATCAATTGCTGGTTTGTGGTGGTCTATCATATTCAGTGTTCCAATGTGGGAATTTTTATTTAAATGAATGGTTTGTTCCGATTTATTTTCCATAAAGATATAAAAAATTTGTTCCAGTGAATTGCTGTTTTTTGTGAGTAGCATCTCGGGTTCCCGTGCAGAACCACGACGAAACGAAATAACCGCATCTTCACAGATACCATTTTGTTTTTGATCTGGAATGAACAGTAAATCCTTTTCAATGAAAGAATTATCCACAAACGTTCTCGTTTTTATGTAAGCACTCTCATTGGGCTGAATAACTGTTTTGTTGAAAAGAGTCACTACAGGTGGGATATTTGATGTAACTTGGATTTGTTTTGATGGAATAAAAGGGGGAACATGCAGTAGTTTAGAGAAGTCAACATCTGATGGTTTACTATTAACTTTAATCTTCTGTTTAACTTTATCTTCCAGATGTTGATTTATATTAAAATTATAGTGAGAGTCTCTGTTAGAGAAGTAGATGAATTCATCTTTAATTTTGCAGACTTCCGTTTCCGGAAATATAATAACATTAAACTTTCTTATGAAATCAAAACCTAATAATCCAGTAAATTTAGATGAAGATGGTAAAGTAAAAAGATAAAGAGGATGTCTGAAATGCATTGATCCAATCTTGAAGGAAAGTTCAACACATCCGTTAAAATTAATCTGAGCATTTATCGTAGAAATTTTGCAATTCCTAGATAGAAATCTATACTTAAAATTGTGTTTGTTTTGGTCAAAAAAAGATTTACATATTAAAGAGATAGAACTACCAGTGTCAATTAAGAAGGGTGATGTAAGGTCATTAACTTTTACTTGAATTACGGGGATAGCTGGTTGTTGAATGTTAACATTGGCAATGATTTCTGAAAATTGTGATGATACATTATTTATGGGATCTATTGCCTGTTGGACCGAATTATTGTCATTTTCTGGAGTATTTAGATCGTGAGAAGTGTGCTCTCCAGGTTGCAACTCCTCACTTAGGCATTTGGGTGATCAATTGCTGGAACAGAATTTTGCCGACAATTTAATGCTGGTGCTATGCGACACTGATGAGCAGAGTGCCCCCAGCATAGGCATAACTGGCATTGAATATTGGCACCCTGATTACCTTGGTCATACTGCCACTGATTGTTTTGATCATTAAAGTTAGTGTTGTGCTCATTAAAATTGCTGTTATGGTCATTGAAATTCCTGTTGTGATCATTAAAATTCCTGTTGTGTGTCCCTCTATTGTAGTTAGAACTTCGTGGTCGGCGAAAGTTTCGTCGGTTTCCACCACGATGAAATTTTACTCTATTTGCATTACAATGACCTCTATTGCTAAAGTTCCTACGTGGAGATCTTTTATTATTAACGTTGGACTGCTTATGTTTATTATCTGGTTTGTTTAAGTTTTCGAGGGTTTCTTGTATACTATGAATCTGTCCGTTAATTTCAGAAAATTTTGCATCACTAGTGTCCTCTGATTTACTAATAATTGAACTTTCACTCTCACAGTCTTGGGCAAGAGTTGCCTTTGCTACCGCAGATTTGAAATCCTCAATCTCACTTTGTCGAATGAGGAGTCTGTAACTATGGGGAATTACTTGTAACAACTTGTTGAATTTAATTTGATCGAGTGCCTGTCTGTCTGTAATTTTATTATATGCTTTGTGTACTAAAACTTCTAACCTATGTGAAAGATTTGCAATTTTTTCATCTGTAAACATTTTGAGATTATCTAATTCTTTTGCATGGGCAGCTACGGATCTCTGAAGGAAAAATGTCCTCAATTCATCAAAAATATGTTCGGCTGATTCAAATTTAACAATTTCAGCCCTTTCAAAAAAAAATTTCTTTGCTCTGCCTCTTAAATTCTGGCTGATAAACATCATGAAAGATTCATCAGACCAATTATACATTTTTGCCATATTGGTTAATTGAGTTATGAAAAAGTTAAGTTCTTCAGCATTTCCATCAAAAGGCTGAATTTGGAGTGATGGACCGTTCATTCGCGAATTATTTACGGGCAACTGAGCCTGCGCCGCTTGTGGCGTTAAAATCGGCATTGTTGCAATTGAACTATCGTTGCTGCTTGCAGTGCTTGCCATATCGGCTCTACGGCCTCTCCTTCTTACCATATTGTACTTTAAATCTTATATTTTATGCCTTATAAAAATATTACTCTTCTGAATTATTTAGTTAATTATTATCTACAACACATATATTACAAACACATATATATAACACAAAAACATTATTACACTATTACTACTTTTCTATTTCATTTACGAACTAATATATTTTCACAAATTAATACACATATAATATATCTTCAAATATTCATTTTTCTTCAATTAATCATATTTTTCATCAGTTATTACTAGAGTTCTTTAGTTATTAGTATGATAAACTTTGTTTGAGAAACCAGGTACTAAAGTACGAATGACGTCACGTGCGAAATGGTAACGGCGCCAAATATAACAAGAGAGTTTTAAGTGACTTCTGTGATCTAAATAATTTTAAATAAAACGTATAGTGGTTCTTAAACAGGTTCTTTGTAAATTAGGAATTTGATTTTTTCGCTGTTGTAACGTCATACGATGGTTTCATGATGCCTTGAGAACTTCGTCCACGTGCTTGCTCCACGTGTAAAAAGGGCCGTAAATTTTAAAGTAAAATAGTCTTAAAAACCTTACCTCTATATATTTGTTGAAAAAGACAAAGACGAAAAGCAATAGTAATATTGACAGGCTTGAATGACCGAAGATTTTCTTTATTCGCTGTTAGGGCACGGGAGTCTCCTGGTACGTTCCCACGTGGTAACTGCTGGTCTTGAGAGAAAACACTATTTCTTAAAAAATAAACTAGAAAGATGCCCTACTCCTATTAACTAAAATTTTATGTTTAAATAACATAATTTAAACGAAGGAAATTGCCTTCGAAGCCGCGATGCTTGCATCTACCTTGCAACGCTCGCGACTTAAAAAAAATTCATCGATTAGGTCGATGACAAAAAAAAACCGACATTACTGCACGGGTCCGTGGATGCTACTGACGAGAAAACGCTCTACAGATCGCTAGGCGGCAACTTGGCGAGAGACGTATCGCGCCAATGCCAGAACACGCGCCCGCGAATGAAATCGCTGGGAGCAAGCGCCGTGCATGACGACACAGAGCCACGCCCCGACTCCGAAACGTGAATGAACGATCGGGAAGGACGCTGCTCCAAAATAGCGATACGGGAATGAGAAAAAGCCGGCCGCGCGATGCTTAAAACATTAAAAAAACGCATTACAAAATAGAAATGTAAAAACGTAATAAACTGGCCGATTTAGATGGGAAACGTGTCAAATTAAAGGTATTAATTTAAAACTGATGATAAGATAAGAATTTTAAGAATAAATTTACTGGAACATTAATTACGATTAAAAAACGGGAATAACGATGTCATCTATCATGACAATCTCTGTAAGTAGGATTAATTAATTATAATTAATATATTATTAATATATATATAATTAATATATTATAATTAATATATATAATTAATATATTGCTAAATTAATATATTGCCGTCTTACCTATAAGTCTAGTCAGTGTTGACTCTGCTGATTGCCATTGAGCCATATCGTAACAGAATGTTTCTTTCGGCGAGAGAATTAAAGATGAAAATTGCCAAATTTCATTCCACTTATTAATAATTTTAAGTATATTGTTGGTAGTAATATTGTTTGGCAAGGTAGAAGAACAGATGATCCCAAAGATAACATCCCTTGTTGCCTGGCTATTAGGTGTATGACAAATCCAATTAACCTAAATATATATATGTATGTTATCTGCATTCCCAGACCAAAACAATGCAAACACCATCTCAATAAATTATTTTAACCCTAGATAAATTTACTCATATTTTAAAAATAGCTATCACATGAGAAAAATCAATTTATTACTGTTTATATCAGTTAACTAATTAAATGAAGGCATTTTCAAAATTAAATATTTTTTTAAATATTTTTTACAGAGTCACAACATATAAAAATATATCATATATATATATATATATTGTGCTCTAATAATTTTTAATATCCTGTATGAGGTGTATCTTTCTTTGGATCTCTTAACTTTTTATTATCTACAGTGATGCCGCTGTACTTGAAAAAACCTGGTCCCCGGGACCCAGGATTTCCAAAAATCTGGGTCCCTTTTTTACAAAAGCGGGTCCCCATCAATAATAATTTATATTTTAAAGGAATAAATGAATGTTGTTTATTAAGATAAATGAAATGCATTAATTATTGTTTTAACAATAATTAAATAATGAATTAAAACCAGCATTATTTGCACTCAAATAAGATATTTTTAAAAAATATTAAGAGAAATTTTCTTTACTTTTTTAAAAGTAAAAATGCAAGATACAATTTTAATTGTAAAATAATGTTTATTTGAGAGTAGAAGATACCAAGTTCCACTAACAAGTATCACTAATGTTCGCATTCTTTTAAAAAGAAGCAAGGCGGGTTTATTGAAAAAGATATTTTTGCTGAAAAAAAGAACACTTATGTTAAGTAAAGGTGTACTTTTCGTTGAATGAATGGGTGCTTTCATTATTATACTTCCCATTGAATTATTTGTCAGCATAGATCTGTGTTGGAATCAGACATTTTCCTTGGAAGGGAAATTTATATCTAAATCACTAATAAGCATCAAATCTTAAATGTTCTGAAGGTGGGAGACATTTCAATGCAGTAAGAACGAGGGGGGGGGGGGGGTGATTTTTACTGGTCCACCTAATGAATATAAATATTATCAAAGTACACTGAAATCATGCTGTATTTTTAAGAATCTCATAAAAAAGAAATTAAATCCCATTTTATGAATTTTCTACCTATAAGTTTAGTTTGCACATCTTTTTTGGTGCTTTGACTAAATTCACGTTTTTTCCGCGTTACTTTGACGAAATTCGCGTTTTTCCACGAGTCTGTCACGAAAATCGTGTTTTTTTCCGCTATACTTTGACAAAATTCGGCTCTATTCCGCGATTTTTTGACGAAATTTGCTATTTTTTCGCAATCTTTTGTCGAAATACACTATTTTGTCTCAGCCCTTTTACGAAAATAGCGTTTTTCCCGCTATATTTTCGCGAAATTTGTGCTTTTTTCGCGATCCTTTGACGAAAATCGGCTTTTTTACGTTATTTTTTGACGACATTTGCTATATTTGGGGGATCCTTTGATGAAAAACAACTATTTTTTCGCGATCCTTTGACGAAAATCTGTTTTTTCCGCGATTTTTTGATGAAATTTGCGCTTTTTTCGCGATCCTTTGACAAAATTCGGCTTTTTTCCGCGATTTTTTGGCGAAATTCGCTATTTTTTCGCGATCTTTTAACGAAATACGCTAAATTTGTCGCGGCCCTTTTACGAAAATCGCGTTTTTCGCAATATTTTGATGAAATTTGCGCTTATTTCAGCGATATTTTCATGAAATTTGCGCTTATTTCCGCGATTTTTTGACGAAATTCGCTTTTTATTTCGCGATGCTTTGACGAAATACGCTATTTTTTCGCGGCCCTTTTACGAAAATCGCTGCTTTTGCGCGATATTTTGATGAGATTTACGCTTTTTTTGCGATTCTTTGACGAAAATCGTCTGTTTTCCGCGATTTTTTCACGAAATTACGCGTCCCACGGGACGCGTAAGAGCTATTTTTTTGCGTCCCGTATCCGATTTTTCGCGTAATTTACGCGCTATAGCGCGTCCGCGGCATCCCTGATCTATTTTCTGTAATGTTTGCGTTATAAGGAGCTAAATTTTGTCATTTTAGGCTTAATGCCGACAAAATTGGATGAAATAACGCATCTTCTATGAATGAACTCACAAGCTGCTCTGATGATTCTGTGAGTCATTTATAGTTTCTTATATTACATACTGGTTTCATATGTTCATTTCTAAATCATCTTTAGAACTTTATCAATTTCTTCATATATTTGTGATTTCAACTTTATTATATATATATATATATATATATATATATAATTTTTCTGTATTTTATTATTTATTTCCAATTTAAATAAATTTATATATTTGCTGCATTAACAGTTATACAAATATTTAATTTTTCTGATTGCCTAATTTTAGAACCACTGAAACAGATAATGACAGTGACCTATTGTGTAATTAAGAGTAATATCATTTATAATTTATCATGCTACTTTATTTAGTTTAAAATATATATATATGTATATATATTACTTTCTATTATGAACTCAAACCCATTATAAAAATGCATTTTATTTATTTATTTATTTATTTATTTTTCAAAAATGATGTAAAATGTGCTGAAGTTAGAAATCGGAGCAGATATATTTATTTGTTTCATTCAACAAGTGTTTAATTATTTAATTATATCAAGTGAATTGTTATTAGTCTTAATTTTAAAATGTTAATGATAAGATGCTAAGCAAAAGATTATTTCACTTACATGAAATTGAATAAATTTTAATATGTATACTTTGTTTTATAATCTTTTTGCAGATAACATCTACTCATACATGGTTTGAAATGATTCATAAACTTTGTAGCGCCATCTTCAGTGAACCTAAGGATTCTAAAAGCAAGGCATTTGCCCAGAGTGTAAAAACATCAACAGATACAGATGTAAAGTTTTCTGAAGGGTGAATAGTTCTTTTTCATATAAATACCGTGCTATCATAGAGAGATTTTTATAATTTATTTTTAATATATTGATAATGTTAAAATAAAATTTATGTAGTCATAGAAAACAAATGTCATTTTACTTTATTCTGTTCTGAATTTAATTAATAATAAGTTAATTATTTGTTCATTCATGTATTGTAGAATATATTTGTATGTATATACAGGGTGCAATATGTTATCTATCGCCAACCTTTAATTTTTCAACCGTTGGTCGTAGACATATAGTTCCAATTACAAAAACTTTTCAAATGAGGTAAATATTGTGGCATTGTTTAAAGTAAAAAATCAATTTTATAAAAATTATGAAATCTAACTTTTTATACGGTCCCCCAATCCCTATAGTTATTATTATTATATTTACTTAAAGTTTACACATATCATAACAGGTATAACACAAACAGTTTGACTTCTGTTACTACAAAAATTGTCACAGTTATTAAATTTCAAAGTTTGAGATTTGTGCCTTTCATTGAGGGATCAGTTAAAAAATGAATTAAAGTAATTTGAGATGGAAATCAGGGTGCAATGTCTTTTATACGGCGAAACCACCTTTAGCCGGTATCGCCGAATCGGTGTATCACCAAAGAGGGTTATTGTTGTGACGATTTGGACGCCATAACACAGAGGGTCACGCGACAGTAAAATGGTTAGCACAATAGAAACAGTTATCCCGATCTGCGTTGTGAAAAGATCAAATGGGATAATGTTAATTAATAAATTAGGAGAGAAGAAAATTTTGGAATAAAATTAATTTTGACAATAACTCAAGGACGCCTTTTTTAACGCAGAAATGGAAATATCAAACTTGTAGGTAGGGTTGCAAAAAACCCACCTACCCCAAAAAAACCGGGTGGGTTTTTTTGGGTAAAACCCACTCTAAAAAACCCAATAAAACCCACGTCAAAGCGGGTTTTATTGGGTTTTTTAAAATCCATGATATTATTATTTAATATTCAGTAACTTTTATATTAGTTTTTTAACCTTTGTGTTTAAAGAGTTACACTATCCTATTAAAACATATTTTGGGTGTACTGCCAAATCCAAATGTGAAAGTAAAAAGGAAATGTGATTGTCTTCTAAAAGCCTGTTAATATTATGAAAAATAAAAAATAAAATCAATATACATAGCTAATCATAACATTTCCGCATAGATAAAAAATGACAAGGTCTTTATGATTTAACAATATGCAACTTCATAATATAAGTTCCCAACTGGATACAAATTTGACTTATTCACTTTTGGCCAGGGTTGGCCCCCCCCAAAAGGACTTTTTGCAAACAAACCGGTTTTAATAATAAAACACATATACTACAATATATATTAAAACACAGATACACACATAAATAATGCCTGCATTCAGTCTTGTATACTGTGGTCCCGGGTTCGATTCCTGGCTCTGGATAATATTTCACTCCAGTTGGGTTTACTGTATTTATTGTATGTATGTCTGTATAATATTTATATATACCTTTAAACCGGTTTTTGTTTGCTTAAACCTGGGTTTTTTGGGGGTTTTTTTAGTATCATTTCCTATTACACACAGTTGCATGTTTGTTGATAAAAATAAACATTGTTGGATATTATATAAGTATTATAACTTCATTTCAAAATATTCAAATTAAATAATTACAATCATTTATGTAGATAATTGAAATCATTTGTAATTTAAATATTTTCAGAAACAGCTATGTTCAAAGAATAAACTGTTCTATACAGTGAAACATAGATATCTTGAAAATATTATTAAGCATTATTTGATTAATAAATAATAAAAGATTTGTTTCAAAAATGTGTTCTTAGTGGGGCATACAGATAAAAAGTAATCTATTAAAGTAACTCTTAAATATGTGATATGTGGTTATTATATAATATTATATGATGTCACAAGTAAAAGCTTTTTTACAGACTTTTACACTGTTAATTTGTGTTATTTCAATTCAAATTACTTGTATATTAAGTTTTCATTTCAAATTATTTGTATATTAAGTTAATCAATAAAAATATAATAAGATTTCTTGATTTAATACATATACTTTAAAAAAAATAAGGGACTCTCACTGCCCTCACTTCTTAAAAAAAAAAAAAAAAAAAAAAAAAACTAATAAAACCCGAAAAAGTCCAATAAAACCCAGCCGGGTTGGGTTTTTTGCAACCCTGCTTGTAGGTTGCATAGAGAAACATCCAATTCTAATAATTGCAAAATATTAGTTCTTAAGATACCATAAATTATGAATATTATCTAAAAGGGAATAAGGAAGGAGTTCAAAAGAAAGACATATAAGTATACATACATAAACAAACTTTATTTTCATTTATATAAAATTCATGATTCAAATATGATTTGTTATATCACAATAATCTTTTCAGATTAAGATTCAAATTATCCATTATTTTTATTAGAATATAACATAGTTCCATTCTCATTAGAACAGCAAAATTTTTATCAAAATTATGTTTTGTTACTTATTTTTTTTCATTAATTTATGTTATCTTATACTTGCCCTTTTGTTCACAGCACGATCCGATGATGGGGCTTTTGCCAAAACACTAATCAAAATTTTATTTATGGAAAGATAATATTCCTGTTATCATTAAAATCTTTATCATAATTAATCATAATATTCAATGACATAAGATTATGTACTTTAGTGAAAGTTTAGAAAATTAGTTGCTTAATATTAAATGTACACATAAGAAAACATGAAAACAATAGCCACGAATATATATTGAAATAAATATAAGGAATTTCTCACCCATATAGACTTCGACCTTTTCTGTAATCATCTAAATTATACAGTTCTATCATAGTTCATGGAATCCAAAACAAACACAAATGAGTTCATCTGGGCATAAAGTTCCTTTTTTTTATATATGTAGTTCATGGGGATCTTTCACCAACCAATTTCACTTTCTTTAGGCACTCTATGACGCATGAAAATTATTCGAGCTCCAACTCCACAATGTACGCTTTCATTGGCAAAATCTGCAGACACTTCATACATCTCTCTACTATGCACTGAGCTTATATCTACAAATCAGGTGAACTCTTCTGTAAAATTTTGCATCAATTAATTCTCCCAGACAAAGACTTCTCTGCTCTCAGCGATCTTCATTAATAGATCTTGACAAGGATCGGTCTGCTCTCAGCATTCATTTCCATCATTAATTTTTTTGTCCTTAAAAATATGCTGCGAAGGAACTTGATGTAAACTTTCGAAGTATCTGGATTGTCTTAGAGGAAGTCACTTCTTAAAAAGTTATAGAACCTCTTGAGGACGAGACACCAGACTTAATAATTTTCTCTCATTCCATCTTCCAAGATCCAATTTTTTGGGGGGGAGGGCTAAATTAAACCCAGAGCTGTCATTCTGATTGGAGGCTACTCCTGGTCCCTTATTGGTACTCTAGGAATCCCCATCTATGGGCGTGCCTATTTATTTTTCACTGCATAGCATTAACTTCTTTTTGCCCTTTGCATATGGTTTCTCATGGGAAATCGCCACACACGACGAGTGTTGTAAAACCATCTTAATTGATAGAAAATTTATGGTTTCAACATCGTAAATTTTCTATTCTTTCGCTATACATTTTCTGTCCAACTCTGGCGTCAGTACTGTTTGCTTTATCTGTAATTTCCTATTTTCTGTCTGGTCTTATTTGGGGAGATTTATTTTATTACACTGTTTTTGCACATATAAATATTTACAATTCGAAATTTTTAATTTTCAATATTAATACAAAATAAAATCAAAATTCATATTCCTTATTTTTTTCTAAACATACCAATACCAAACAACATATATATTTTTATTTTTTCTACGCATTATATAATTATTCATTTTAATATACTTTTATTTTGGAGTATTTTTTTATGTTATTTTAATTTATTGTATTAATTAATTACTAAAGAATTATTTTCCAAGAATTCAATTATTTTTAAATGTTATTGGATCGCGCGAAAATTATTTAATTAGTTAAATTAATAACAAGCCTTGTTGTGTAGGTTTCTACACGACAGTTATTTCATCTAAAAATTTGAGTTGACTTTTAAGGATCATATACAAAGCGAAGAATGAACTATTGAAATTAAACAAAAAAATAAATATCAGTTATTATCATATCAGAAAACGGTCTACTACAAAAAATAAATACATCAAACGCCGGAATCTGCTAGAGATACTCCTTTAAGTGTTCTCCATTGGTGGCAATGCACAATTGAATGCGTGCCCAGTACTAAGTCCTGGACACGTTGGAGCATAGCAGGTGTAACTGTGTGACAAGCAAGGATGATGCACTGCTTCAGATGAACCAGAGAAGTAGGCTCATTCACATAGACCTGTGCCTTGATGTAACCCCATGGGAGTCAAGTCCGGCTAACGCAGTAGCCACTTTACCGGACCACCATATCCAATGATCTGTTGACTGAATCCGGTGACCAGATACAAACAGATGTTTGATACTTTTAGCGGAGGGACCCCATCATGTTGAAACGACACCCAACATGCATGTTGTAGAGGCATCTCTTCATACCAGTCACGTATCATGTTTTGTAGCAGGTGCAGGTAATGATCGCCCGTTAAGGTCCCATCGTAGAAGATGGGTTCAACATATACTGCACCACACATTCGTTGAGCATCGTACATTGTGTCGTACTGTGTGGGCAACATGAAGGTTTTTCCAGCGGCCAGTAATGCACATTGTGCACGTTCACAATGCCACCCCATGTAAACATTGACTCATCTGCCTGCATAATGTCACAAAGGAACGACTGATTTTCCTCTAAGGTGTCGAGCATGAAATTACAATAATCAAATCGTCATGTATGGTCACCCAGCATCAATGCTTGCACCAGTGTCGGATGGTATGGATGTGCAGCATGTACATGTACATGTAACAAATGCCAGACATACTGATGCATGTATCCTTTTGCCATGCTCAGTTGTGGATTTAAAAGGGCAAACGTCAGCACCTCCTCCGGTGTCACTCGAATATTACACCTTGCCCATCTTCTTGTTCTGGGCCGTGGGGCAATAGAGCTGGTCTCTCTAAGACGGTGCAATGCATCAGTTATAGTTTTATGCATTGGATATCTATCCCTTGGGAAACATTCTGAATAAACCCTCGCAGCCACTCTGGCATTCCTTTGACATTCACCATAAATAAGTATCATTTCGGCATATTGCGTGTATGTGTAGCCTGCCATCACGATCTCAGCACTGACTAGCATGTCCACTGATGTCTTGTGCTTTATCCTGAACATGCGGCACTATTATAATTTACATAATCCCGATTTTTAGACTCATTATATCTCGGCTGATCATTTGCACTCCACTGCCATTTATCTAGTTCTTAGTGAGTATGTTTTATTTTCCGGGTGTCGATTCTACCTATTTTGACTTTTGAATGTTGTTTGACCCCTAAAAGTTAGCTCAAATTTTTAGATGAAATAACCCTCTTTGGTGATACTCCGATTTGGTGATATCGGCAAAAAGTGGTTTCGCCGTAAAAAGGACATTGCACCCTGATTTTTATCTTGAATTACTTTAATTCATTTTTTATCTGATTTCTCAATGAAAGACACAATCATGTGCAAAAATCTCAAATTTTGAAATTTAATAACTGTGTCAATTTTTGTAGTACAGAAGTCAAATTTTTTGTGTTATATCTGTTATGATATGTGTAAACTTTTACTATAACTATAGGGATTGGGGGGCCATATAAAAAGTTAGGTTTCATAATTTTTATGAATTGATTTTTTACTTTAAAAAATGCCACAACATGAATATTTGCCTCATTTGAAACATTTTTGTAATTGGAAATATATGTCTGCGACCAACGGTTGAGAAATTAAAGGTCGGCGATAGATAACATATTGCACCCTGTATATTTACTTACTTGTTTGCTGCAGTTATTTTTTTTTTAAGTAGTAAAGGAGTGCATATCCGTTTTATATTACCAAAGAACATTGAATCATTAAATAATTTTAGTTATCTGATCATTTATATATAGTTGGGAAGTTGTTAGATAGAATTAATAAATTAAGTACATTCTTCCAGCATCTGGTATTGGCTAGTTATTTAACACTTTTGGGGCAAGCATCTTGTACACAATTTTTCATCTTTTAGAACCAGTATTTTGAAACAGAAGTTTTTGCCTTCTTTAATTGCAGAAGGTAAAAATTCCAGTAAAAAATACTGATTGGAAAAACCAAGGATTGTATGCATCCTAAACACCATGTGTATGTGACTTTCATCATGAAGAGCTTAAAGCAATTTTTTAATTTACTATTATCTTTCTTTCTCTTTATTTTATTTCTTTATTCACCTATCATCCTTTCAGACGGTGTGCAAAAGTTTTACCCCTTGCGTCAGCTGCATATCAAGATAATTTACCAACCCATTATACAGAAGATTATCACCAAACAAGGGTATGTGTGTTTCAGATATATATAGAAGTACAGTATAGGATCTATTATCCGGCGTCCCGATATCCGGAACGCTCTAAAAACCGGAACGGTAAAAGATCTGAAACTGAAACTTAGTGAAAACTTTCATTTCATAACAATTTGCAGTTTTTTTTTTTTCATATTTTATTGAAGAGTTAACATGCTTTATAAATCGATATTTTAAATATTTTAAACTTTTTCTCATACACCTCAAGGTACCGTAATATCCCCTTAATTTCCTCTCCCCCCCCCCCACTTCCAAACGCGGCAAAAAATCGTAAAGTAATCGGAGAGGCCGCTTACACGGATTAAAAGTGGCTATCGAAATCTACCGCCTGTTGAAATCTGAAAATGTTTATAAGGATAGTCCAAAGCCTGCCCTGATATTCAGATTTTTCTTTTTTTGTTAACCGAGATAATTAAAAAACAGAACATAAAAAGCGTGCTCTCCCTACGATCCCACTTATGACGCTCCCGTGAAAGATAAAAATTGAATGTACGCAATCATCGGACATAAGTTCTCTTTTTGATCATTTTTATGACTTCGCATCGGCATAACCTTTAGAAATATGGGAAAAGTAACTACATATGTTTAAATTTCGTATTTTTCTGCTTCAAACACTAAAATCCATTATAAAAAATTTTCATTTTAACCTTTTGAAAAAAAATATTTTCGAAACATCACTTAGAATTTGAATGCGTTTTCCGCGATCGAAAACTGTTGGCAAGCTCCGACCTTTGACGTCATCTAAAGGCGCACCTACAATTCGGCCAATTAGGAGAATGAGAGAAACGTTCGTTTTACCGTTTTCAGCTGCGTCAATCGAACAGTAGAAAAGCAGAGATTCGGAATCGGATAAGACAGAAAGGTGGTACGGCGCTTCGCGCGATATTTTTTATTTATTTTTTTTTTGGAGGAGGGGGGGGCTTTTGTGGGACTTTTTTTTAATATCAAATTTGTTTACAAAATAGGGGAGGGTGGGTTAATGGAATATTACAGTAATTATGCATTTCTTTATCTCCGCGAATTTGCAGAAATCTGCATTTTAAGTGTTGATAATTTTGCCTCTTGTATTTTTCTGTACACTTTCCATCCGATAAATTCGTAAACAAAACAAAAATAAATAAAAAGTCAACTTTCAATATATTCCCCTCCCTCCCTCCCCAATTATTGGATGAAGATGCAGTTCAAGTATGTTTCAATATAGATAATAATGCTCCACTTAGTTATCAGATGACATACAGTGAAATTTGTGAAATGATGACTAAAGATGCATCTGATGATCGTAGTGATGATGATGACAAGAATGGGGAGGTAGAAAAAATATCTTATGAACAAATGATATTTTACACTCAACAGTTAATTTCAAGGCATGGAACAAAATAAGTTATTTCCATGAACAACAAATAATGTCCTTATATAAAATTCAAGACCAGATTGTAAAAGAGAAACGTTACAAGCAGCCAACTTTAAAAGGATTTTTCCAAAACACTAATTCCCAAGCATCTGCATCTGAACCCCAAAACTAAATTTTATTTTTGATCTTGTTCATTTG
The DNA here is from genome assembly GCA_963932465.1 of Maratus speciosus. NCBI lineage: Eukaryota > Metazoa > Arthropoda > Arachnida > Araneae > Salticidae > Maratus > Maratus speciosus. The sequence continues at coordinate 325,313,409 of OZ010795.1, read as the reverse complement.
TAAGTTTTATTATAATTTAAAATTATTACTTAACATTTTTTTTTTTTTTTTCGTAAATAAAAATTAATTAAACTTTTCCTTAATTGTGTTTTGTTGAATTAATTCAACAAATGTGTAATACAGTATTTTTAATATTATTTATGCTAACCAGTACTTCATATTTATGTACATTAGAAAATATTTGTGTTAGTGTTCCGAATTACGGAAAAACCCCTTATCCGGAATGCCTCAGGTCCCAAGGATTCCGGATAACGGATCCTATACTGTAATACATTCTGATTTTATGTTAATGCTAACAAATGTAACAGACCAGAAGTTTTGAAATTGCAAGATGGGATTAACCCTAAAATGTAAAGTTTATTCTTAATATAATTATATTCACAAGGTTGATGTATGATTAATTTCTGCTTTGGACATGTCTGTATTTGTTAAAACTTTGTTTCATGTTATTTGAGGTATTTTTTTAATCACTTAGAAAAAAAAAAAAAAAAAGTGATAGCAAATGAATTAAGCTGACATCTGTTACTAGAGAAATATTATATATATATATATATTACAATTAGTACTTTTCTTACATGATCTATAAACACAAATTAACACATGCGTAAACAAAATTACAAAAAAAATTATAAAATAAAAAAAAAATATCTATAAAAAATTAAAAATTGTAAAATAATATAAAAAAAAATAATAATATAGGTTGGTTGGGTGGGTAGATGTTAGAGTACGGAGGAGGGTGGTGTTGTCTGGATAATACGCAATGGTTAATTATTTATTTAAAAAAAAAAAAAAAAAAAAAAAAAGCGGGGCTCTTGTATTATTACTATTTTTTTTGTTATGTATTTTATGTGGATGTTGATTTGATATTTTATATGTAAGTTGGAGATTTTCATTAATATCATAATTAGCTTAATTATTCATTAATCTAATTTACAATTATTTGTTATTAAATTCTAATTTACTAAGGACAATATCATATTAATTACTAATAGTATGCCACTCTTAGTTTAATGTTTTTGAATGTCCCATATTCATACTTTATGGATTTTTATGGATGTCTGAAAATAATCCACATTCTATATTTGTGTGTTTTAAGTAATGGGATTTTAAGTATTATTTAACCTTCTATATACTTCCACATGTTTGATATTTCCTGTTCATTTTATAAATATCTTATATATAATTCATTAAAAAATAATTTTTAGATAATTTTTAATAATTATTTATATTAATTATTACTGAATTTATTTTGTTTTATAGCATATAGATATATGCTATATATTATCAATGTTCTAACATTATTTAAACTCTTAGTTTAGTTTAAATAATTTAGCTAATAGAACATATTGTATGCTTTTAAATTTTATTAACAATAGTTTTAAATACTTTGTGAGATTTATATTGGGTTTATAATTCTCTATATATGGGGATTTGTTTGGTTTTGCTGTTTGGGCAGTTATTTGCATTCAAAGGCTTGCAAATTTTTATCTTGCGATAGATGTTTAATATAATGATTAATGGATGGCAGCACTGGGATTGTATCTTTCATATTGCTCTTATTTTTAATTTTTCTGGCTCCATTTTTGTTATATTTTATACACCGAGGTGTGTATTTTTAGCTAAATTTTGACGATATTGTTGAACTGTTGTCTATTGATTTGATGGTGCATTTTAAGTGATGTAATTAATTTCTATATATTTTATATTGTATTAAATTTGTTTTACAGGGTATTTCAAATATTGTTTCAAAATGTATTAACTGCATCCTTTGGTATCATTTACTGTGATTTCTTAACTGTTTTATTCACCTTGATCTTTTTGATATACTGGAAGACATGTGCACATGGATTTTTGTAAAATACTGAAATATTAATCGGTATGGTGTTTATTATTTCTATTTTATATCCTATAAATGTTTAAATGCGTTTTATTGATTCTTCCATTTCATATTATTTGTTTCTATTCTGCTTTCATTTTTAATCAATTCACTTGATTTTAGTGGTTGTTCTCTGGTTCTCTATGTATGAGGATTTGTTTGGTTTTGCTGTTTAAACAGTTATCTACATTCAAAAGCTTGCAGATTTTTGTCTTGCGATGGATGTTTAATATGATTATTAATGGATGGCAGCACTAAAATTGTATCTTTCATATTGCTCTTATATTTAATTTTTCTAGCTCCATTTTAGTTATATTTTGTACGCCAGGGTGTATTTTTGGCTGGATTTTGACGATATTGTTAAACTGTTATCTATTAATTTAATAGTGCATTTTGAATAATGTAATTAATTTCTATATATTTTATATTAGATTAAATTTGTTTTGCAAGGTATTTCAAATGTTGTTTCAAAATGTATTGGCTGCATCCTTTGGTGTCATTTACTGTGATTTCTTAACTGTTTTATTCACCTTAATCTTTTTGATCTACTGGAAGACAATGTGCACATGGATTTTTGTAAAATACTGAAATATTAATCGGTAATGTGTTTATTATTTCTATTTTATATCCTATAAATATTTAAATACGTTTTATTGATTCTTCCATTTCATATTATTTGTTTCTATTCTGCTTTCATTTTTAATCAATTCACTTGATTTTAGTGGTTGTTCGGGCACAGGGGAAAATTAATTTTAGCTTTAGCTTATTTCTCCCACAGAAAACAACCATTTTGCTTATATCATTGAATTCTGTGCCCTCGATAACGTAATTCAATGTATAAGCTTTTCAATTTTTGTCGGTGTCCACTTTTTTCTTTTTTCTTCCATAATAATTCTTATAATATTTTTTTTTTAATACTTACAGCTTTAATTCATAATAATTGACGGTGGCAGGTTATGTTTAATTAATGGTAATATATATATATATATATATATACACTGGTTATCAAAAATTAAGGAAAAGTCACAAAATGCTAATTTTCAAATACGTGAACACTCAAAAGGAAATAATATAATTCAAATAATTACTATCTCTACAACACAGCTAGTCTATATAACATCTCATTCATGTCACACATGGTCACAAGTGTCACAGTCACTACGGTGAAGCAAAAAAATAGGAAATTCCATACATCTCATCATGAGTCTCAAATGATCAATACATGCGACTCCACAGAGACGTCACTGTGACTGCTGCTTTGTGACGAGTTACCATGTGGCTTTACAATGTTACATTGTGACTCTCATGTGACTGTCATTTGTAGACTCAATTTCAAAGTCATCGTGAACGCTGCATTGTGATAAGTTACCAAATAATGTCACATTAAAGTCACATGATGATTTTCAGGTGACAAAAAGACTAATGTGAAGTCACCATTGTGCTCTTTTGGGAAAAGTCTCCATGTGACTATAATATGATATTATTTGGTGACTTATCATAATGCATCGTACATGATGACTATGAAATTGAGTCTCAAAATGACAGTCACATGAGAATCACAATTTAACTACATTGTAAAGTCACCTGGTGACTCGTCACAAAGCAGCAATCACATTGACTTCTCAGTGGAGTCACATATAGTGATCATTTTAGACTCATAATGAGATGTATGGAATTTCCTATTTTTTTGCTTCACTGTAGTGACTGTGACACTTGTGACCATGTGTGACATGAACGAGATGTTATATAGGCTAGCTGTGTTGTAGAGATAGTAATTACTCGAATTATATTATTTCCTTTTGAGTGTTCGCGTATTTGAAAATTAGCATTTTGTGACTTTTCCTTAATTTTTGATAACCAGTGTATATATATCAATCATATGTATGTATATATATATATATATATATATATATATGAATCATTCATTTAAAAACTATACAAGTCAAGTTTTCTAAGATGCACTTCAGTGGTGTAGTCCTGGGAAAAAAAGTGGGAGGACGCTTATAGCCTTAAACATTAGGATCCGAATTACCCAGACAAACTTGATTTTGGATCTTGCTTTTTATTTTCAATTGCAGAGAACAATAATTGAAAAATTAAATTTAAATTAAAGTTTTTTTCTCTGTTGGTCATTAAATAGCTTGCTACAGAATTAAAAAAAATGAAAACCTTATTTCATGTCTGAAAATTTCTGGAATAGCAATCATAATTCTGTAATACTAATTCATGCAGCGAGATTTTTGTTAGAATTTGTTTTGAATTATTTATTTTTAAAATAACTGTAGAATATGTGTTGTTTTGTATTATTTATTTTGGAAATAATCGTAGAATAACTGTTGTCCACTGAGAGCATTAAAAATTATTGTATTTTTACTTTACGGACATGTTTAATCTAAAATCATGACAAAAAAAAAAAAAAAAACACTATGCAATTTTAGCATATTTGTGCTTTTTGAGGTCCACTAAATCAGCATTTACTATTTTTACAACGATTTTCTATACATGCATTTACGTTGGTATTTCATTTTAGGTTCTCAGACTCTGTTTTGGTATTTTTACGATAAGTCAATATGTTTGTGTGAACATGATAGTGTTCAAACTCTGTTTTAAATTAAGCTCAATGTTATTGGTGTTGTTTATTATTACAATTATCTACATTAGAGATATAGGCCGAGCGGGATGTGACACGACCGTGGATGCGCCCTATATGGGAGCCTATCTAAAACATAGATTAACATACAGATCGGACACTCCCATAGAGCGTAATGGTAATGCGATTGCAATCGCAGCACCTTTAGGGACAATGGGGAAGAAACTTCCCATCCTTGTAATATTTTCGTTATTGAGCGTCTACCTTATTGTGATCTTTCTTTTTTAATGTTGCATGTTTACATTTTCAACAGAATGTTACACCGATACATGAACATAGAATAGATATTCTATTCTATATATCTAATATCTATTCTATGTTCATGCACTGATATATATATATTTTTCATACATGATGGGTGAACGATTTAAGTGCAATGAAAAACAAGCTAAAAATTTCATTTTGAATATTATATGTAAAGTAAATATGATACAATTGGGTTTAAAGCTACATAAAGCGATGGTGTAATGTAAAAATATACGAAATATTGCACTCTACAAGGCCCAGAAACTTTCATAAATATTCCCATTTGATGGAAAATTTTTTAAAGACGATGTTTATTGTATTAAACAATCATTACAATACTTTTTAAAAATTTACGTATTTTCACTTTCTCACAGATAAAATAAAATGATTGTTTTTAATCTAAATAACATACAATCAGTTCAATAATATTTATGATAATATATAGGATATATTAATAAAATTATAGATAGCGAAAAATTCCTTTTTACAAATTTTTAGAATTATATAAATCTAAATGTTAAAATAAAGCAAAACATGGAGATTCTGATAAAATTGTATTCGATGTGAACAAATTAACACAATACCCGAATTTAATTTCTTACAATTTTATCTGATTTACTTACATATTTACGTTTTCAACAATATTTCCTGGAAGTTTTCTTTTATATTATTATTATAATTATCCTTTTGTAAGTTAAAGCTGAACAAACAAGTACAAAAAAAAATAAATAAATAAACAGCCCAGCAACCCAGCTAAATAAATCAAACATAAATAAAATATCATCTGCCTCTGGTTCATTTAGGAAAGAATAGATATTCAAAACATACAGAGTAAACATATTTCGTCAACATAGGCAAATTTTGGAGACTTGTTAATTCTTCCCCCTTGTCGGTAGTGATGCTAGTACTGTTGCCATTACAGATTTTGCCGCAAATGTCCCATCTTGTATTTTAATCTATGATCTAAAATAACCTAATGAATATTTATGCAAGATTACCCAAGGTTTGAAGAAAGCCAAGGAAAACTTCGAACAAATAGGCAAGCGAAAATGACTGGGCTCGACCTCATCACCTCCCATCTACCAGCTTTGAGAACACAGCCACTTGTGGGGTCATCAGACTTCAAATTTTGCAGTTTTGTTATATTTGATGAATAGACAATTCAATATTTTGTGACTATATGCCACTGCACAAACTCTGTATAGAATTTTGAACGTGTTTCGTATCTATAGGCAATTTTCAAACCATTTTGTAATCAGAAATAACAAATAAATAAGTAATGTTTCTGTGTGAAAAATCACTAAAAATGTGACAGAAGCTGAGTATAACCAATAAATAATGCTTTTTATAACCCGAAGAATACTTTTACAATTCAAATGCAGGTTTAAATCAGGTGTTTAAAAATTTCGAATTTTAAAGCTGGTAAAATGGGTAAATATTCATCTAAAGAGCATTTCTGAAAATCAAGTTTCATCAAGATTTCTCTAGAAATACTTGAGCGAAAAACTTTAAGTTGGTAATTAGATTACTTTTAATATGTAAGTGCAGTTTTTATTTTTCAAAATTTCGAATTCTAAAGGGATGAAATGCAGAAAAAACGTTCTAAAATCTCAGTTTCATCACCTTTTCTGTGGAATGTTCGAGCAAGAACACTGCACATAAAATATGGCACATATGTATTTTCAGGACTTGAATGCTCATTAAAAATGTTTATTATTATTATTATTCAAACTTTGAAAGGTGAATTGATAAATAAATCTTCTAAAAGCGTCTCATCGTGATTTATCAAAAGCTGTAATTTGCAAGAAACGTCAAAATGAATATTGTGCTAACTTTTATCATGCTACGAACGCCATTTAAAAAATTTGAAATTTTAATTGGTGAGATGAGCTGAAAAGTTATAAAGTCATGATTCTTTTGAAACAATAAAGGCTAGGAAATTTAAATTTGATATGGAAATGCTTAGATATTTCTAAGAAAAGAATTGAAATTTTAATGTGTGAATCATTGCAATGGATGTTACCACACTAATAACATGAATAAAATTCTACTGTAATTGTAAATTTATTTGAATGCAATGTATTCTATAAAATGTTTAGAGAGTCGAGTGCAATTTTTTTAAATATATCTTTTTAAAAAAGAATTTCAGTGGCAAATAAGACTGATATTTGTACCAGATGACTTGTTTAAGAAATACTTTCCTAGTAAATCACGTTTGATGTTAGTAAAATAAAAATGTGGCTCAAAATAATTTTTTTTTATTATTATTAAATACTAGATGACCCACCCGGCATTGAACCTTATGTGATAATAACCTTAAATGAACCTCAAATTTGTATTATTTTATATCTTTAAATCAATTTTGTCTGATTTTATATTCACAAAAAAATTTTCATTTTTGGGGATAAAAGCGCTCATAAGAAGACTATCATTTCAGTAACACGATCTCACCTTTCGTTATAAAATGTTATTTTTCACAAAAATATAATAAATTTCATGACCTATAACTGTCCAAACGCTTAAAAATTTGTATATGTTATATAAATTATGCATCCGCTGACTGTGTGAAAAATCCTAAAAAAAAATACCGATATTGAGCGATTAAAAGGGATCGAAATAAATGCAATTGGAGAGAGTGGGGGGGGGGGGGATCAGCATTTAAAAAAATACATTTCTTGCTGTCCAAATTCTGTGTGCTAAGTGCTAAGATATTGATATTTAGTTGTAAAAAGCAGTGTTTTTCTTCTGTTATTTTTCTGTCTCATTCATTCTTTTTTTTTTTTTTTTTTTCCTGGTGAATGGAATATATGGAAAATTTTTGAACTTCAAACTGATTATTTCCCCTGATATATAGTATGATTTCTGAACCAAATTTATGACTTATAGATATGTTTCCGATGTCTGTGTGTAATTTTCGTGCTAAAATATTGATGATACTTAGTTGTAAAAATCAACGTTTTATGTGTTCAGAATTGACTTAACTATTATAAAATTTCACTATAACAAATTAATTTAGAATATCTCCCAAAATTTTGTTATACTCATATTTTATTGTAAAGAAAAAAGGAAAAAAATCTTATCCTTTATTTAATAAAGTATTATTAATTGTTTAAAAAATAGCTGCACGCTGTACTCATTACTTTAATGTATATGGATGCAATATCGTATATTAAGGTTAATTTGTAAAATTATTTCAAAGGTTCATTTAAATAATTTTGTGGAATTATTTAACATTTCTTTAAACTATTTGATCAGTTTGAGTAATTAAAATTAAATATTTTTGTCTTTACTGCTATAACATTTTGTTTGTATGTATCTGAGCTTGAGAAAGTTAAGATAAATCACTTTATAACATTAATACCATATCCTATATATTTCACTTCTCAGGAGACTAGAAAAAGCATGATATGCCTGAAGAGTATTAAGAAATATGTTATGTACAAATAAATGTTTCGTATTAATTTCTAAAGTGTTATTTTGTTGGCATATTATATTTTTAATAATAAAAATAGATAATTACACTTATTCTAACTTGATATATTATGAAATTGCTTAAAATGCGTCTTTAAGATTGAACTTTTTCTTTCTTTTTTTTTTTTTTTTTTTTTTTTTGGATGGCGATGGGGTGGGAAGGGAGACACATAAAAGAGCAAGTTATCTAAATTAAAGATCGAAAAGAAAAATGTTACTGTATTATACAGGCTGCTGTACAGGACTACTGTATTATATATTTTATGTATATTGTGTTTGATCTAGAATTATAATATAAATTTTATGTAACTTGCAAGAAATTTATCAAAAAGCATTTATATTTGTAGTTTTTTTTTTTTTTTTTTTTTTTTTTTTTTTTTTGTTCTTTCCCAGCTGGCACATGCTTTACACGTCTTTAATTTGAATGCAAGAGGACCTGCTGTTCAGAGATTTGCTAAACAACTGAAATGGGATTGTGAAAGGCTTTGGAAAAGTGGTCATCAAATGTGTGAAGTCTTGAGTCTAACTGGAAACCATTGTATGAATCCAGTAAGTATTTCTCTTGGTTTCAGATAAAAGTATCTATTCTATATTTAAATATTATTTATTAAATGTCTCATCTTGTACCAAAAAAAAAGAAACTGGGAAAAAACTAGTTTTATTTATTTATTTCTACATTTTTAAAAATACGTTTTTTTTGTAATTTCTGTCGAAAGATTTTCTGGGAAAGATATATAAAAGCCCAGTGACTGGCGAGCGAAAAAAAAAAAAGACTGAATTTGGAATTAAATTGGGGGAAAGCTAGTTTTGAATTCCTTCTGTTTGTGTTTGTTACGAACCACTCACTTATTATGTTTATACCACTCGCAGTTTTTACAGTTTGTATTCATAATGTAAGATTTTGTTAAATGCTGTAATTCTTTTGACTAGTACTGTAAACTTTTTGTCATCGGAGTAGCATGCATTTTGCTGCCTCTTTAGTTTTGTTGATTATTTCTAAACTGCTATTGTATTCCTTTATCTGTAACTTCTCTTTTAAATGATAATTAAATGGGTTTAAAAGTATACCTAAAGAAATCAAGTTGAAACTGAGTGCTGGATATGAATATAAAATTTGCAGTCATAGAGTTTTTAAAAAATGGAATTAATTGGAATTAGTTAATTAGAGCTAAAGTTAAATTAACTCTATTGATTGGAATCCATTAACTGAAGTGAATAAAAGTTAACCCCTTGAGTGGTGGTGGGCTACATTATATCCCATCTAATTTTAATCAAGATTTGCATCAGAAACTTTAATTAAATTTTACTTTTATAACTTTGGTGGAAAAAAGTTGTAAACTCTTTTTTCCTTATTTTGAAATAAAATTTTTCGTAAATTTCAGTGTGAATTTAACATTACAAAAACACAATTACTTGCTCCTGAAAGGGTTAAGTGCATGTATGATGTTAAAATAAAAACTCTTTTTAATCCTTTTTTGTGTTATTAGAATTAATTTTACTCTTGTACACTAAAAGAAATATGTACGAGTATAATGGATATTTTAAGCATTTCTATTGACATTTAAAATGCCACACTGTTTCATAATTCCCCCCCCAAAATTTATTTTTATTTCTACATTATTTTGTGAGAGAGAAAATAAGGTAGTAAATATTACTATATTTTCAAACAGATAATATTTTTTAAAAAAAAATAGAGAACTGACTTCTATTATAATTTTTTTATCCACATTTTATTCAATATTTAGACTTAAAGCTTCTAATATTTGTAATCTTGTGATTATCTATAGATAATGAATTTTTGTATTAATTTGCAAGCTAATTAATGTGTTTTAGTGAGAGTGGTTTGACACAATGGGGGCTTTTTGTCGTAACACTTTATTGTTATCCACATAAATTTTAAACATCTTATGTTGTTAGCATGGGTTACATTTGATGTAGGGTACACAGTCATATTCATTTATTAAAAATTTTAATGTGTATTTGTAAAAGAACTGCACTTGACATAACATCACTATCAAACCTTAACATTATACTCAAATTTCTTGGTGATTGGTCAATTTTTACAAAAGATAGAGCATAGAAGTTTTTTTTTTCTTTTTAAGGCAAAGAAGCAAGCAAACTAACCAATTTTGGATCTTAGTGAAATTTGTGGGTCTACAATTAAAACAAGTCTTTTTCACCAAAGAAAGCATTGCTGAATTAAGAGTGCTCATTGAAAAGTTATGGTTGAACACAGGCCCCGATCATGACTAATTGGGGCCCTGGGCAAAGATAAATTAGGGGGTCCCATTCGAATCGTTACAATATTATTCAAACAGAACTGATGGCCAGTCATATGTATAATGAATAAGCAATATTTTCGCACTTGGATTTTAAATAGAAGAAAATTCTTACCTCCACCATGTGAGAATACTTCTCACAGTGTTTAAATTTGGTTTAATTTTATTCCCTTTCAGCCTTTTTTTTTGCATCGATGTCTATTTAAACTCAATCTTTACGCCGCGATGTTGACGCTTTTATCCCTCACCGTAAAGCAAGTTCATTTTTCACCGCCGATATTCATATCTGCGTTGGGAGCGAATCGGCAGCTTGCGCATGCGCACTCCGTTATTTTGGGAGCACATTTCTGGAGCTCTCGTTTCGATGGAGACAGCTTGCATTATGATGACGTCATTGAAATTATGCTCCGCCCTCTTTTGACGCCGATCGCTGACAGGAGAATCGTTTTGTTTCGTTTTCCAATCAGTGAAATCTTTTTTAATTCTGCAGCTTGTAATTCGATTTTCATTAATTTCCCGTAAATGTTAATTTAGCTAATCAATTTAAATTCTGCCTTTTAATTACTTTGTCAACCCCGTATTCCTCATTTAAAAACTAAAACTCGTTAATTTTCAATTCAGAATTTGGTTTGATGTTGTCTGAAAAAGATGTAGTCTTTTAACGTAGTTTTAGCGGAGCGCGGCCCGCCGGCCGTTCGAATGTCGTGCCGCTTTTTTTTGGCCGAATGAGTTTGATATTTTATTTTCGTGGATGTGTTTTTCTTTCTCAAAGTTTAATCCTTTAAAATTGTGCTGCTCTCATTAAAAGAAATCCCATGGATTTATTCCGTGTTGGCTGCTATTTTTCTTCTTAAAAGATTAGTTCTTCTATTTTAAAATGGTGACCAGAAGCAAGTATTTTCTTAACCTTCTACCGCTACTAACGTAAGAAATAAAGAATAGTTGTTTTCATCAAATTGCCTCTTCACTGTCTACATTTCAAGTAAGAACACTCCAGTTTTATTATTTCTTTAACGATCAATAGTAATTTATTAAAAGAACTTCACAACGTGTACTAAAACCACTTAAACGATCATCTTAATTACCGCCACAATTTGGCGCCGTAGTACCTTTCGAATTGCAACGATGTTGCTTTGGGATTATTGCAATTTTCAAATTACTGATTCTTGAAGATAATTTTTTCAGAACTTTTTGTTGTTTTTCTAAGAATTATGAGAGTTTTGGTTGAAATATTTTAATAGAAGCTACATTTTCATGAAACTTGTTCTAATTTTTGAAGAAAATTAAGATCGTTATTCAAGAAAATCAAGTAAAATTCTTTTTGAGGAATTGTTCTCATTAGTTAAAAAGAAAAAAAAAAGAAAATGGTTAATTTAATTCAAGATTTATTGGATATAATTTATGAAAATATTGTAAAATATTTGATGTTCTCATTCTGAAAAATTCTTGAGTTATGCCATTTTTTTTGTTACGTAGTTACAATTTTTTCTTACAATATTCTAAAGAATTCATATTTAAATTTTACTATATTTTGTAGAATATATTATTATTCAAATCAAGAAATGAATTTATATAATTACAATATTGAAAATGAATTTTATGTTGGTGCAAATAATAGCAATATTCTATTCTAAGAATAAAAGTCTGAGGCAGTTACATATTTTTTTTAATTGATTGAAAATTGTGGAATTAAAAATAATTTTGAAGAATAATTGTTGAAATTGAAATATTTGTAAATGAATTTATGTTCTCAAATAATTTCGATGAATTTGAAGATTGGCAAAAATTGTTCTCAAGAACATAATGTGATATTTTAGGAGGCATGGCTTTTGGGTTATTTTTTTTATTTTCTACTTATTAATGGCACTTTAAATGAATTATAAATTTGAATTTCAATATATATTTAAAAAAAAAATTGAAATTTTATTGAAGTATTATTTTTAATTCTTGTTGCTGAGAAATTTTGTTCTTCACTTAAAGTTGTTCTCATCTCATGATGCCTATTTTCTCCAACTGAAGTTTGGTATTCTTCAAGTAATTTATAGTAGTAATTATCCTGTATGATTATTTTGAAGTATTGCCTGCTTCTCTGAATAACAAAAATATAATATGAAAATTTATAAACAGTTATCCCCTTTGAAAAGTTCTTAGACTTGCTCCTTAGATGATTTGTGAAATATGCTGTATGTATGGTTAGCATGTTGTCTTGTGGACTAGTCTGATTTCATCTCTAATATTTAAAGAAGTGTTTCTAATATTTAAAGAACTGTTCCTGTTTTTAAATTTACCTGTTGATGTTGTTATAGAACTCTCAGCTAACAAATTGAAAATATTCAAAATTTTCATTGCTTCAATTCTCTTTGGCAAATTCAATTCTTTCACAAATTTATAAGTCTATGCATGACATATCCACATTGACATCATCATACCTTATTCTCATGTTGCTTTATAAAAAAAAATAAAAAGAGCAACATTATTTTTTTTTAAATGAAATGGGGCTTCTTCAATCCTGTAACAGTTCTACTTAAAAATTCCATTCACCATAAGAAAAATATTTTTTCCTTGCCAATAGTGAAGATTACTTTTATATATATATTAACTATCAAGTGATGTGCTTTTTGCCATATTTGATGATGACTGTTCCTGTATATGCTGCTAGAAAATTTTTTAATTACCTGTAATGACATTCTTCAGACTTCTCTTCCATTCATCTGTTGCTTACCTGATGAAGGTGGTCAGTGGTTTTGTGTGACATCCATTTCTTCTGGTCTCTTCTCTGTTGTTGCACATGTTATCATGGAAGCTAAAAATTATAAAATTACCTACCTACTTTTTCAAGTTTCCTACATCTACAATAGTTTAATTTTTTGTGTGTTTCGTATTCAGCCATAAGATGCCTGGTGGAGATGTTTTTCATTTATAGGCAAATATCCATTTATGAAGCCACTTCAGTAGTGTTCTTCGGTTTGTGAAGCTACAAATAGTGTTTACTACTTGGTTCTCTTCAAAAAATAAATAAGTAAATAACTTTCATTACTGATTATAATACTGTGTCAGTTAACATTTCTCATGTGAGAGTAAATATCCTCATCAAGTGAAATTGTTGACTTGTATGCTGCTAGAACTCAGTTACTCACACCATATCATTATTCTAAGTCTTCTCAAAACACAAGGAAGTTTAAAATTATATTACTTGAAAATTACTGATGTGTTTTACCTTCAATAACATAATTTTATGCTGCATTTTCTCCAAATATTCTAGCACGTGCAATTAAAAGTATTCAGAGTTAATTTTTGCTTGTGTGTAGCAATTCATCCTCACATTGCAAAATTTTTGCTCATTGATAATCAAGTGTAAAATCTCATTAATATAAGAAGTTTGTGAATATTTGTTACAGTGTTTATGCAAGATCAAGTTATTTTGAAAAGTTCCCCACATTTATTTATTTCTTATGTGCATAGTGCCTTTTACTTTAATCTTATTTCATACCCAAAGCCTCTAAGTTTTTATTTTGCCATTTGCCTCATTGATTTAAAAAAAAAAAAAGATTCGTTCATTTTGAAGATTTTTTGTTTTATGAAGAATTGAATAGTAAAAATGATCTTCATTTTGAAGTTTTCAATGTTTGATGAAGAAAGTGAAATTTATTATTGTCTTCTCTTCATACCTACAAATAATACGAGAAGATTACAGAAAAGCACAAGTCTAGATGGAAATTTTTACCAGCGCATTTATATATATATAGAATTTTTTTCTATAAATCATCTAGTGAAATTTTTTTTTTTTTTAACAAAAGTGCTTCTTGACCTCAAATCCTGATTATGTCCTATCATACTACATTTCATCATAAGTGCACCACCGACTTCTCGTCCTTGTTAATCTCTGCAAAAGTGATTCATGTATGTGTCGCAGAAGTATGATTGCTCTGCAGTAATGAGTACGATGTCGTCAGTTAAGTGCTTCAAAGAGAATGCAATGCATTCTCACTTTCTACAAAGTGTCTCGTCATGTTAAAATGTTCTAATGTCATCATGCAAAGATCATCTATTTTGATGATTATTATGTGAATGTTCCAGTTTTTTTTTCGACAGCACTATACCAGTGTACCACCTCATGTTGTGTTACTAAACATTCAGTGACATCTATTTATCTCAAATAGCCTTGTTCCATATGGCTCTGGACTCAATGAACATCATTTTGATTCCAAAAACATTGCCCTTACACACCTGCAGTTACACAGTGTTTATAATTAAAATTTTCTTTTACTTAAGATGTTAGGAGCCTTGTTAGGAGATCCAAGCCACCTAAAATTTTACGTAGGAGTTCATATATGTGTTTATTTTTGTTCATAGATATGCTGGTGGCTAGGGCATGATGGTCATCGACATGGTTGTGGACTTCAATATTTACATATATATATATATATAATTTTTTTGTTTGTTTACGGTGTTGCTGATGATTTATCTTTGTCATTATCATCATTGTGAGCTTAACATTGAATTGTAATAATTTTATTTCTATATTATATTTTAAATGATTATTTTAAAATTATATTCCTGGTACATGGTATTTTAGTTTTATAAACTCATGATTTTGTCAATTGTTTTCTTTCATTCTATATGGAAGTACTTAAAATTTTTTTGGTGATCACCAGTTTCTCACATTTTAAAGAAAAACCATGGTATATGTATATTTATCTAATCTTTTGAGTCTCATACATATTAAGAATTCTTATGACTAATATATTGAAATATTTATTTAGTAAAGTATAAAATTCAAAGAAATTGTGTCTAACATGGGATTTATGACACTTAATTATGACATGTCTTTTGATTGAAATAGCAACTTGTTTTTATGGGATACCTTGTTTGGGTGATTGGGTAGTGCACGACTCAATTACACAATTGGTATCACATACAATTGGTTGTCTGTTTTATTTTAAATGAAATACTAAGTTTGATACACTAAAATGATATCATTATGTTTTATGAAAGTTTATTTATATATGGCCATTTATTTCCTTTCATGTTAAGAGTAATAAACAAAACTCTTTATTTTTTTTAGATATAATTCTAAAATTAAAAAGTCCTAGGCATGTTGTAAAAGTCAAACTACAAAATGTTTCCTGACTTTTTTTGTTGCTTTTGTATTTGCAACTTTTATCAGAAGTTAATTCTGTTTTTATTTGGTACCAAGATAACAAAATTTGTTATGACTAGTCAATGATCTCAATTTTGTTAACTCAGAATATGTTAACATTTTTAGGATAATTTTATGAGATCAAATAGAAGGTTTTGCCAATGTTACTGTATTTTTGGCATTTTTATTGTATACTTGATGTATTGTATACTTTTTGGATTATGAATGTACTTTATGCAATGTATATTCTTTTTCTCTCACTTACTTTTGGTCACCAATATTTTTTTTCCAGCACCAATTTTTTTTTCCAGCACCAATTTTTTTTTCAACAGTTAAATCACCAATTTTTTTTTTTTTTTCAACTGTTAAATCACCAATTTTTTTTCCAGCACCTTAACTTTAAATTTTATTGTTCGACTTTAATGATTTTTTTTTCGCTTTGGCAGTTCAAAATTTTGTCATCCCATTTTCTGTAAAAGGTTTTTGATCAATTTTGCCTTTTACATCTCCTGGTCTTACAAAATTTTCTCGGTGAAGGGAGGTAATGTGAGAATACTTCTCACAGTGTTTAAATTTGGTTTAATTTTATTCCCTTTCAGCCTTTTTTTTTGCATCGATGTCTATTTAAACTCAATCTTTACGCCGCGATGTTGACGCTTTTATCCCTCACCGTAAAGCAAGTTCATTTTTCACCGCCGATATTCATATCTGCGTTGGGAGCGAATCGGCAGCTTGCGCATGCGCACTCCGTTATTTTGGGAGCACATTTCTGGAGCTCTCGTTTCGATGGAGACAGCTTGCATTATGATGACGTCATTGAAATTATGCTCCGCCCTCTTTTGACGCCGATCGCTGACAGGAGAATCGTTTTGTTTCGTTTTCCAATCAGTGAAATCTTTTTTAATTCTGCAGCTTGTAATTCGATTTTCATTAATTTCCCGTAAATGTTAATTTAGCTAATCAATTTAAATTCTGCCTTTTAATTACTTTGTCAACCCCGTATTCCTCATTTAAAAACTAAAACTCGTTAATTTTCAATTCAGAATTTGGTTTGATGTTGTCTGAAAAAGATGTAGTCTTTTAACGTAGTTTTAGCGGAGCGCGGCCCGCCGGCCGTTCGAATGTCGTGCCGCTTTTTTTTGGCCGAATGAGTTTGATATTTTATTTTCGTGGATGTGTTTTTCTTTCTCAAAGTTTAATCCTTTAAAATTGTGCTGCTCTCATTAAAAGAAATCCCATGGATTTATTCCGTGTTGGCTGCTATTTTTCTTCTTAAAAGATTAGTTCTTCTATTTTAAAATGGTGACCAGAAGCAAGTATTTTCTTAACCTTCTACCGCTACTAACGTAAGAAATAAAGAATAGTTGTTTTCATCAAATTGCCTCTTCACTGTCTACATTTCAAGTAAGAACACTCCAGTTTTATTATTTCTTTAACGATCAATAGTAATTTATTAAAAGAACTTCACAACGTGTACTAAAACCACTTAAACGATCATCTTCTTATCGCCACACACCAATTCTAAATTAAGTACCTTAATTGTCTGAGTGAAGCGAAGGCTAATACTCAGCGCAGTATTACTGTCCGGGCACATACAGCTACGATAGATATTAAGGCCATGTCCTACTAAGAAAAAAAAGCCTAATAAAAACCTTTCATCAAGCATAACTCAAATATTTGTCGGATTTCGTTTCTGATTGCACCAGAAGGTACCTATGAGGGTCACCTACATAATGCACCTTCTATGAAAAATAAGTTCCAAACCGTTTAAAAATTATATTAAAAATCTGATAAAAAAGCACAATTTATCTGCATACGTCACAGAAATTTGATGTGCGTCACTTTCACCGGTGGATGTTTTTGTAGACAAGTGAATTAGAACACATGGAGCAAATATAAAAAAATATGCATGTAGTAATATTGAAGTGCCATAAAACATATTTAAATTTAATCAAACAGGAAAAGAAATCTGTTTTTCTATTTAAAAGACAAAAGGCATAAAAATTTTGATTTGAGATTTTGTGATAATCTCTCAATAGCATTTTTTATTTGCAAAAAGTATATTTTATATTTCATATGTGAAAATTCGAAACAGTTATATGATGTTTAATAAAATATCTTGATTTATTGTCTGAGTGAAAAGAAAGCTAATACACAGTGCATTATTACTCCCTGGACCTAAACAGCTAGGAACAATATTGAAAGTCAAGCATAACTCTTTTGTCAAGTATAACTCAAAAAATATTTGTCGGATTTCGATTCTGATTGTACCAGATGATACCTATGAGGGTAACCTACTGAATGCACCTACTATGAAAAATAAGTTGCAAATAGTTTATAAATAATATTAAAAAAACTGATAAAAAAGTGCAATTCATCTACATAGGTCACGCAAATTTAGTGTGCGTCATTTTCACCGGCTGGATGTTTTCTCAGACAACCGGATTAGATCACATGCAGTAAATAATAAAAAAAAATTAAAGCACACAGTAATATTGAAGTGCAATAAAACATATTAAAATTTTATCAAGCAGGAAAATTTACTTATTTATTTATTTTTTCCTACTTAAAAGGAAAAAGTCACAAAAACTTTGATTTTGAAATGTTGTGATAATCTCTCAACAGCATTTTTTAATTGCCAAAAGAATATTTTATGTTTGGCGTGTGAAAATTTGAAACAATACATGATGTTTAAGCAAAATATTTCGTTTTATGGCATCATTTCTTTTTATTTTATTTCTTTTTATTGCATGCTTTCTTTTAACTTACAATTATGTTTGTGCGGCACTCAATTCTTGGACTCATTTTTCGGCACAGATGTCATGCACACACCAGGCTTGGCACAATTTTTTTCTAACGTCCATTTGGCATAAACCTTGTTTTCAAATACCAGTTACATATATTTCTTTTAATAATTTTCTATTACTTTAAATAGGAAATAACAGTTAATAAAAAAAATAATTAAAAACTATAGAACAAAACAATTTATATAATTTTAAAAAAGAAAATGAAAGTAAGTAAACATTTTATCACTAAATAAACAAAAATAGGCACAGATGTCATATATGCCTTATATTGGCGCGTTTTTTCTTCTGACGCCGATATCATAGACGCACCGGGTATTTACTGGTGCCAAAGTGTTGTTATTTTGCTTGATATGGTCACGAGGTTTTCGCCAAATTGGCGACTGAAAAATATATGACCACCAGTATATGACATCTGTACCCCAAAATAGCTGGGTTACAGTATCAGGCAAAATAAAGCCATTTTGGCATCAGTTGCCCTGGTGCGTATATGACATCTGTGCCTATTTTTCACCCATTTTCTGTTGACATAGAGCTTTGAAATTTGGAATATGTATATATTTCTGAGAGCAATACAGGAATCGGACATTGATTTTTTAAAATTTGATCCCTAAGGGGGGCAACGGAGGGAATTTACTTACCCTTTCACGACGAGAGTCCTTTGCTTAATCCCCTGTTCATCCTTCATCACTGGTTTTTCAAAAAAGAAAATTTTTGCTAAATGAATCGCGAAAATGTTTTGATTAAATAGGATTAACTTTACGATAAAAAATAACTGGTGGGAATAATGAAGGATTCTGAGCACTTTAAGTGGCACGTATACCAGTCGCGCTCATCTGAAAGGGTTAATGGCTACGTTTTATTTCCTAATAGAGAAATCAGCATTAGCTTCAACAATGAGTATTTGTTGAAAAGTACTAATGGCAGGGTTACCATAATAGCGCCAAATTTTTGCAAACTTCGCGAAATATCGAAAAATTTTGGTCAATTTGGTGACAAAAATAATTTGCTATATATGAAGTTAACATGGCGATAACTGGCTATTTTGGCAAAATTCCCATTGAAATCCATTTATTTTTCATAATTGAACTCACTGCAATTTAATTTAAACCCTGTGCATTTAAGGGATTTTTTTAAAGACTTTTGTATTTTGTAGTGCATTTAAAAATATATATTTTTTCAATGTTTTTGTGAACTTTAATAAATCATGTTTAAAAAAAAAATTACATTTATATTTATTTCCTTTTAGAATTTTAAATTAAATTAGTATTTTTCCAGTATAGGGGACTTGGCGAGGTAGAGAAAATAGGTTTGGCGAGACAAATAAACTTTTCATGCATATTTTCTAGCAACCTGTTCATTGTTTCATATACCCAAGCAATTTTTTAAAGACTTATACAATTTATTTTGCATAAACTAGCAACTTACCTACTTTTATATGTAAATGGTATATAAAAAACAATGATATACTTTATATATTAATAAAATGTTTATATTTATTGAACAGATGCCATACAAGCAAAGGATTTGGCGAGATTTTTTATGGCAATTTGGCAAAAACATCGTTGTATATTGCCAGTTACATATAGCGTGCTATAATGGCACGTTATTTATTTTATTTTTTTTTTTTCAATATGAAAATACAATACAGTGATAAACGAAACATTTTCTATTTTTTTTAAAAGGAAATAACACTCAATAAATGAAAACTAGAAAACGGGATTCTGCTTTTTCAGAATTTAGCGTCACACCCGATGAAAAAAAAAAATTTGTATAAATATAGACAGTATAAAACATATTTCATTTCTAAAACTTAAAACACACGCTTTTATTTTATATAATATAAAATGATGTCATTCGTATCCGCTGAACAATTCCACATTTATGATCCAGTAAAGTATGCATATAACGTCACTATTGAAGGATACTACCCAAATACAGCAAAAAGCAATTTCGTCCTTCAAGAAATTGGACAAAAAAAAATCTGTTTCCTAATGATTTATAGGCTTTTATTTGTTTTGCTTTAATATAGATACTTAAAATTAAATAGAGTTTATAACAGCTCCATGTTTAATCAGAAATTATTCATTTATATATTTTTTTTTCGAAATAGCACATACTTTATTTACATTTTTTTCAGTTGTTACGGAAAAATGGCAACAAAAATATAATAATCCACTATTTTCCATGCCAATCATTTTTCTGTGCGTATATCCCTCGTGTTGATAATTAGCCGTCATAAACACAGCCAACCAACCGCCCAACTATTTTTTGTTTATTTTCTACAGAAATGGAGCATATGAGTTGCCAACTTAAGACGTAGTGTAGAAAACTACAAAAAAAAAGCAATTTAACAAATTACAACGACCATTTGGAAAATGACTTTTTCAATGATTAAAATTTAAGACATAAAAAATCACACAGAGTTGATCATACATTACATACGCCATGAATTAAACACTAATAGTGTTATTACACATAAAAATTGCAACCGACAAAAATCGCCTGCGACTTGTCAGATTTCCTGAAACTTACGTATTATCTAAGCATTTCCTTGACTGTTTGGGAAAAGGTTTTTCCATCGTAGAAATCTGACGACCAATTTTAAATGAAATTTCATTCTTAAACTTCTAAACATCCCACAATATTACTTTTACACCGTCGTATAGAGAAAAAAATGTACTTTTAAATGCAATTTGTTTGAAAGCTGTATCTCAATTTGTTTCTGAGTTATTAATTTTTTTTTTTTGTAGTTTTTATTGCTTTTTTGTCATAATGGCAACAGAAGTATCCATCTCTGTTGAAAGTAAATGGGAAATACAGATTACTGTATAGACTAATCAGAAAACAAATAAAATGCAGATTCAACCAATAAAACACTTCAGATATGTTTTTGATTTCCTACCCTGACAGAGAACAATAACCATTTTTCCAAAAATGATTAAAAAAAAATAAATAAATAAAATAAATTGAGATGCAGTTTTTAAACAAATTGCATTTAAAAGTCCTACTTTTTCCCCCTATACGATGGTATACAAACTGAAAATGTGCAATGCTTAGAAGTTTAAAAAATTCACACAAATAGCTGGACACTGTAGAACAAAGCAATTTATAATATCATTTATATGGTTATCATGTCAGGCAAATAAACGCTATTTTGGCGCCAATTAGGTATCTCGGTGCATATAAGACATATGTGCCATATTTATTTGTAAAAATAAGCATACACGTTCATCAGGTTTGTTTTCATAGCTGTTTGTATCTTTTTGCAACAAATCTCACTTTTTAAAGTCAAAACTGCACACAGATTTAAAAAAAAAAAAGTCAAGGCTAATATTGCAATAGTATCATGAAATTAATTAAAATCAGATACTACTATAAAACAAGTGAATGAAAGGAATGAAGTGTATTTCTAATGAAATAAATGTAATATGAATATGGGATGGGAAAAATTATCGGCAATTTATCACCATAAAAGTATCAATAATACAATCGGTGCATGGTATGGCAAATGGAACAATTATCTTAGAACTACTCTTCGTACACGAAAAATGGCTAATAGTCCGCATTTAAATACACAGACAAGATTGGCGACAAACAAGAGTAATACTAGCAGCAACACTTTATAAAAGTGTGAGAGTCATAACAGCAATATAAAATTACTATTATAACTATATTGCTATTATAAATATAATGATTGTCTTTAAGCAAACAACCAGTCAATTTGTATTTTACATATGTTTTAAATGAAACTCGATTCTCAAGGTAATAATTATTCTTACAAGCAAGAGTTATAAAAATAAAAGTTTTATTTCAAATGTAAATATATGCAATGTCGCCCCTCCCCTCCTCCCCCCAAAAAAAGACTCAACTATGAAATTAAATCGGTATTAAGCGTCGCTTTTTAAAATACGACATTGGACAAAAACCAGATTACGGAATATTCCTATAACATTTTAATTAATCACGGTACTTTTTTTTTATCCGAGTTAAAATTTAGCTAAGACTATGTTTTTTTGCCAAAAGCATTTTTTTTCCCGCATTTGTAACTTAGATATAATTTTTTGATGTTGAAATAAAATGTTTTGACTTATGCTATTTTCTCTTCTTATTATTTATTTAGTTATTTATTTGTATTTTAAACCATATGAGTCAAACTCGTGTTTTTTAAATGTATTTAATATATGCATGCGTCTGTTTATGCTCTTGACACCATTTCAAAGAGTTAAAATTCTGATATAAAATAATGTAGTACTACTTTATTTTCTGTATTACTTTTAACGTATTGCGTACTTCCAATGTAATACACATGCATGTCTGTCTTGCATGATTTGCTTTCCCTTTTTTTTCTAAATAGTGTATACGAATTTATATTGCGTACTTCCAATGTAATATCCATGCATGCATGTCTGTCTTGCATGATTTGCTTTCCCTTTTTTTCTAAACAGTGTATATGAATTTATATAAGACGACTTTGCAATTCTACGATTCAATTTGCTTATTTTCATCATTTCACTTTATCGCAGTATATGGCCAAATAAAGATAGCATATTATTCTCTTTACTTATCATAAGTTATTAAATCTATGTTTTCAGCAATATCGCTCAGACTAATCCTTCTGAGGGAAGTCCTAATTAATAGAAATACTCTCTTTTTCTTCTTAGTACCGAACAAAACTCTTTTATATAACTGAAGCAACTTGTTATATTACTTTAAGATGAATTTTATAACTTCAACTTATGGAAGAGTGTCAAATACTCTAACATATAAATATGAGTTAATCAAGTTATTTTCTTTTACACCTTTTTAAGTTATAGTACACGCAACATAATATCAAATAATATATACATTCTACTTCACGAGTAGAAAATATTTTTTAAATAAATCTAAAAGATGGCAATTTTGAGTTCGTTTTTTATATTTAACTCAAAGTTAAAAGAAAAAACTTTGAATCTGTAAGAAAATATCCCACAACAATTAGAATAATCATTGAGCTCTGTGAATTCAAAATGAAATTGTTTTTCAGAATGTTTAGTAGAATCTTTTAAAATGAAATTAGTATTATGTATTTGAAAATTTTCAGAGTTGGAATTGGGGGGAAAAAGTAAATATTTATAAATTAATATATGGATTTCAAGGCCCCTGGGCAAAGTCCCAATTTGCCCATGCGATAACAAAGGTCTAGTTGGTCATATATTAAAAAAGTATATACAGTATAACTTCCGAAATCCGCCATCATTGGGGCCGATACTATGCCGGATTTTTGAAGGGATATTGAAAGTACTACTATTTTCTTAATGGTGCCTTTAGCCATAATTTAATTCATTATTAAGTGATAATTATGTAAGGAAAAGAAAAAAAAATTACTTTAATTAATATTTTCTATGTTACAGAAAAAAAAAATAATAATAATAATCCTAATAAAGAGTGAAATTATTTCTTTTCATGTAATTTCAGAAACATCAGTGTCAATTTTGTTTGCTTCAATTTTTTTTGGCCGTTCTTTAACAAGTTCTTCTTGTATTTTATACAAATGAAGAATGTTGATTTTGGAAATACAGTCTTGTTTCTCTAAAGCAGATATTAATTCTTCAGTCATGTATTTTTATGGTGACACCATTTTTTTTCTGTCGGTTGTTCATCCTCGTCTTCTGAGCTGCTACTAGCGTTATTAGCAGTTCTATTTAGCACAGTGTCAGCAATCTGGTAGTCCGTTAAATTGTTCGTTGTTAGTGCATATGCGTCAATGCTTAGTCAATCATCTATATCTTTTTTTTTTTTACACTTATTGCATTTTCAGATTTTGCGTGTTCAGTAAGCTCATAAATGGCTGCCTTTTCACAGGAAATGTGAAAGCTTGAAAATTCTTCCCCTTCATTGATGTTGCAGTTGCCAAAAATTTGTTCTGGCCATATATTGTGCCATGCATTCGCTAAAGTATTTGACGTTACTTATTCCCATGACTGTGCAACTGCCCAAATTGCATCTTTGATGTTGTAATCCTTTTTGAAATTTTCTAATTTTAAATCCTTGCATGCATCAAGAAGACGCTTCATAAATTAGACTTTTTAAAGGCATTTTAGTGATTGCAGTGATCCATAGGCTGAATAATTGATATAAAAGTATAGCAGTTACATTATCTTTATTCAAGATTTTATGATGGGCTGCACAATTATCAAGCAGTGAGACAATTTTTGAATCACATGAAAGACCTATAGAATTGGAGTGGTGCCATGTCTCCGGAACAAAGGAATTGTTAAACCAATCACTCATGATGTCAGAAGTCATCCATGCACGCTTGTTGGATTTATAAATTACTGCAAAGACTTTAATACCTTTAAAAGGTCGAGGAGATTTGCTTTTCCTGATTACCAGCAATTTACATTTATGCATATCAGCGGCATTTGAGTATGCAAGTACCATAATCCCCCCCTTTTTTTAAATCTTTCATTCCTGGTGCAGCAATCTCATTCAAAGCAGCAAGAATTGTTTTTGTAAAGCAACACCACAACAATCCTGTCTCGTATGCATTATAAATTTGTTCAGGAGTTAACAGTTCTCTTTAGCAACAAATTCAGAAAACTCTTGGACAAAAGTTTCAGCGGCTTCATCATCCGCAGACAGTTTTTCCCCTGCATATTGCTAATTTCCAAAGGCCATATTGAGCTTTAAATCTGCACAACCACCCTTGAGAATAATCGCGTGCATCAGAAATGTTTAATTCCTGGTGATATGCTTTCTTGTACAATCAGCATAGGACCAGATATGGGTGCACCTTCAT
Organism: Maratus speciosus; assembly: GCA_963932465.1. Classification (NCBI taxonomy): domain Eukaryota; kingdom Metazoa; phylum Arthropoda; class Arachnida; order Araneae; family Salticidae; genus Maratus; species Maratus speciosus. The sequence goes on along the minus strand of OZ010795.1, from coordinate 325,288,162 downwards.
TTCGCTGTAACTGAAGCCATTCGAAGAGCGCGTTTTCCGCCGTACCAATTTTTCCTTCATGAGTGCTTTTTCTCTGTAGCATACCCTTCAGAACATCACTTTTTGTTTAAAACTGCAATAGTTTTTGCTTCTGTTTTTTAATGTCATAAATTGTCGACAATCCGATTCCATACTCATGATTCACAGAGAACTACTTTCTAACTTTTTTATCAAGTATATTTTATCTGTGATAGACAAACTTAAATGCTTTCTTTTAGAAGAAGCATTTGCTTTTTTTGGAAAAGACATTGCGCTATAACAATAAATAATAATAATAATAATAAACTTCGAAAATATAAGTGTTTGTCTGACCTCAGTAAAAAGAAGTCACAGTCAAAGCAATCTCTCCTCTTTTGCGTTCTCTCATGTACAGTCGTGGAAAAAAAAAAAGTAAACACCCCCTATTAACTCTTCAACAAATTATCGTAGAAGAAAGTTACTTGTACCGAACGATTGGAAATAAAGTCTACTTTTAAATGACGTATATAAAATGTGCTTAGGGGGCCATCTACATATTAAAATAAATCCAAACTTCATTTTTTTCAATGGCAATACCCAATTTTAACGAGATAGTTCAAATCTTTGGTTCTAACTATACCTAGACACCAAATTTCAAGTCATTTGAATGATAAGTTTCTGAATTATAAACATTCAAAATTTAGTGCTTCTAATGTTAAATTACATTTTCATATTTTTATTTATATCTCCTAAAATTGTGCTCCTAATGTGCTAAATTTTTGTGTAACAGTAATACTAATATATCCAAACATAAATACGCTGAATTTGCAATTTTTATGATCTTATGATATGAATTATGAAATTAATATTCGAAAAAATTATGAATTGCAACCTACAATTTTTTTGATGGATTTAAATTTAGTAAGTCCTGCTTTATGGAAATCCAAAATTTCACATTTTTCCTCGAGGTAGTTGTACTGTAATCTGGGCTTAATGAATCGGAGAGTGGAATTCAATCCAAAGTTTGAATTGAACAAAATTAATTCCGATTCATAAGCTCAAAATTACACTACAGCCGATGACGTAAGTGGTTGACATTGCTAAATGTGGTTTTTAAGAATTATTTTAAATTATATAAGATCAAATAAAATTATATTTACTAGTTATCGTAGCTGAAAAAAAAATAAAGAAAAGAAAACACTCACCCAAGTACTTGAACACAGAAAGATAATTCACAAATGACGTTTATTTAAACATATATAAAATTGGCTGATTTGAATGCATTCTTACATTATGAATTATGTATAGATTATCAAAGTGAATGTAAAATTTACTATAATTTTAGACAATTAAAGACATATTATCATCTAAGAAAAAGCAGAAGTTTACGTAATATTTCTTTTTGTTTTTAGGCCTTCAAAATGAATAAAGTTCAGGAACGTAAAGTTAAATTAGGGATTAAAGCTCAGGAATGTAAAGTCCAACTAGGGATTAAGAAGAACTCTTGTATTCGGAGAACTGGAAACATGCTGTAGATAAAGTTCCTTCAGGAATGTAGATTCTATTTCTTTTTATTCAATGCGAATCTGAACTGAACGAGAAGTTACGGATTTGGAGAATTGGAAATAGGATGTTTGAGGACTTCCTTCAGGAATGCAGATTTTGACGATTTCAGTTCATTACATAGGCAATTTACTATTTATCGCATCGACAAAAAAAACAGATAATCAATTCATGTTTTTATAGCAAAGAAGAATCGAAGAATAATAAAATGTCGATGAGCAGAACAATTCAGGGCTTCCAAATAATGTTCTATGAAATTTACTTAGAAATGCTTCTTGAAGAGTAAAATATTATATTTCCTTTAGATGATATACGGCCGCCAAGGCCTAACAAAAACGTCGATCTCTTCTCACTCGCTCGCCGAACTCCTCTGCCGCAACAACCGGCTAAAAAAGCACGGCGTCGCAGCCCCCACAAGTTACTTGCTTTAACGGCTCCCTGGTGAAGAAAAAAAATGACTTTTCCAGAAGAGTATCAAACATGAAAAGCCATTACAGAGTGCGCCAGCCAATTAAAAACGCCTATCCTCCCCGCGCCTGACGTCACACACAACGTGCGTGTTCCAAAAGGAATGTTAAACGATTTAGCAGACGTCCGGTTTTGAACTAAGCGTCTGTTTGGCAAAGGGGAATACCCTTCTTGCTGGAACTTTCAAAATGTCGGAAAGAATGATCTCATGGCGTCGCGCGCCGAAATTAAAAATGAGAAAAGATAGAAAATACATTTTTGCGTATTTCTGCCAAAGTATTTATCACAAGTCACTGAAAATTTTGCAATCGGCTAGAAATAAATATTTCTATCCACATAATGTAATTTAAAAGGGAAATATTGATAAATAAAAGATTTCCATTTTTTATATTTTAGACTTAGAAAATTCCGATGTGTTTACACATTCGCGATGTATGTTGAAAGAAATTTGAAAGTTAAATTACTGAAATATAATAAAATACTAATTGCACTTAAATAATCTTAATAAGAGATAATGTTTACATTGAAAAATAAGGAAATATTGAATTATTTATCATTAAAATTTACATTATAAGTTTAAAACTTGTGATTAGAAATTAGGTGTTTGAAAATGTTAATTTAAGTTGTAAAATTGAAATAAATTATATTATTTAAATTAATTTGAATGGGAAATGATGCATTATATTTTTTATGATGCAACATTTTATCTCCCGGTAGCAGAAAAAAAAAGGATAAAAAAAAATTTTTAGCTGACAGGTTCGAAAAGATGAACCATCTGCAGATAATTCTATTCAAATTTAAAGGTAAACTACACAATATTAAACAACAATAAACACAATACAACAAAACCAATATATAAACACAATACCAAACAAGAATACACAGTACAAGTAGAAATAGAATTGTAACACAATATCAAACAATAACAAACATGGTACAGGTGGAAACAAACCACTAAAATTTATATATAAACAAAACACTGCATGGGTGAGGTTCCAATTGGCCTATAAAAATGTAATCTTTTCATGTGCAAACCCCTAACAGTAGACATATTGCAACTATGATAAAAATAAAACTATATGTGTAATCATATTTAAAAAAACAAACAAAATGCTGCATAAAGTTTTCAAATATTGCAAAATCAAACCAATAAAATTAAAACAGGATAATACTGCAATTGTGATGTAGCTGAGACAACTGTATATCATTATTTGTAGTATTTATTTTGTTTACATTGTAAAATACCATCAATTTCTTGAACAAAAAACAAATGTACATTGTTCAGAATGATAGTTGTGCCCATTAAATTAAAAAAATTTAAGACATTAAGCTGTGAATTTTAAAATAGATCATATGTGATCTTGGACACTGAAATTTACAATATAGAATGTTATTCCCTTTAAATTATGAATAGTTGCACCTTGAAGGATTTATCGGAAGGGTACTAATTTTGTGATTATTTTTTGCCCCAAGCTATGCCGAATTTACCTTCTGTGTGTGCTCGCTATAAATTTGTTGGGAACTGAAAGAAAAAGAGAAATAACTTAGAGCAGTTGCTCCATCGTATTCTCATAAAATATCTCCACTAGTATTCAAAGAGCTGCAGCTAGGAGATTTGAGCATTGATAATTTTTCATATAATTTCTGGAACATATATAAATTTTCATTTGTATTTTTTATTTGTAATTTATTAAAGTTGTCTCAAAAATATATTAATTTTTTTTTATATATATTTTCTCATAATTTTTAATAATAGTTATATAGGATCCTATAATTAAATTTAAAATAAAACATCACATGAATAAGCAGTAAAAGTTTATATGTTGAGATCACCCCTCAATTTCAATATGATATGGATATATATTGTTCAAAAATTAACAAAGATGAACATACAAAAAAAATCTGTGGCAACATAATATTGCATTCCCATCATTTAAATTAAGGTAGAAAAAAAAAATAGATGAAGGATAGTACCTATTATAAAATATAGAATTGTAAAATAATGAAATCAATAAATCAGTATGCTTAATCAATTGTATGAGTGAACAGTAATGGACAGTACGTAAGCGCTTACATTCCGTGACCACTAGTATTTCGCCAGCAAAATATTGAAAACTCATAGAATTGATACAGATGTTACCACTGTATTGTTTAAAAAAAAAAATTGTAATTCAGAGAGATATATATACATATGAAGACACTAAAATGAATCGGAGAGTGGAATTCAATCCAAAGTTTGAATTGAACAAAATTAATTCCGATTCATAAGCTCAAAATTACACTACAGCCGATGACGTAAGTGGTTGACATTGCTAAATGTGGTTTTTAAGAATTATTTTAAATTATATAAGATCAAATAAAATTATATTTACTAGTTATCGTAGCAGAAAAAAAAAATAAAGAAAAGAAAACACTCACCCAAGTACTTGAACACAGAAAGATAATTCACAAATGACGTTTATTTAAACATATATAAAATTGGCTGATTTGAATGCATTCTTACATTATGAATTATGTATAGATTATCAAAGTGAATGTAAAATTTACTATAATTTTAGACAATTAAAGACATATTATCATCTAAGAAAAAGCAGAAGTTTACGTAATATTTCTTTTTGTTTTTAGGCCTTCAAAATGAATAAAGTTCAGGAACGTAAAGTTAAATTAGGGATTAAAGTTCAGGAATGTAAAGTCCAACTAGGGATTAAGAAGAACTCTTGTATTCGGAGAACTGGAAACATGCTGTAGATAAAGTTCCTTCAGGAATGTAGATTCTATTTCTTTTTATTCAATGCGAATCTGAACCGAACGAGAAGTTACGGATTTGGAGAATTGGAAATAGGATGTTTGAGGACTTCCTTCAGGAATGCAGATTTTGACGATTTCAGTTCATTACATAGGCAATTTACTATTTATCGCATCGACAAAAAAAACAGATAATCAATTCATGTTTTTATAGCAAAGAAGAATCGAAGAATAATAAAATGTCGATGAGCAGAACAATTCAGGGCTTCCAAATAATGTTCTATGAAATTTACTTAGAAATGCTTCTTGAAGAGTAAAATATTATATTTCCTTTAGATGATATACGGCCGCCAAGGCCTAACAAAAACGTCGATCTCTTCTCACTCGCTCGCCGAACTCCTCTGCCGCAACAACCGGCTAAAAAAGCACGGCGTCGCAGCCCCCACAAGTTACTTGCTTTAACGGCTCCCTGGTGAAGAAAAAAAATGACTTTTCCAGAAGAGTATCAAACATGAAAAGCCATTACAGAGTGCGCCAGCCAATTAAAAACGCCTATCCTCCCCGCGCCTGACGTCACACACAACGTGCGTGTTCCAAAAGGAATGTTAAACGATTTAGCAGACGTCCGGTTTTGAACTAAGCGTCTGTTTGGCAAAGGGGAATACCCTTCTTGCTGGAACTTTCAAAATGTCGGAAAGAATGATCTCATGGCGTCGCGCGCCGAAATTAAAAATGAGAAAAGATAGAAAATACATTTTTGCGTATTTCTGCCAAAGTATTTATCACAAGTCACTGAAAATTTTGCAATCGGCTAGAAATAAATATTTCTATCCACATAATGTAATTTAAAAGGGAAATATTGATAAATAAAAGATTTCCATTTTTTATATTTTAGACTTAGAAAATTCCGATGTGTTTACACATTCGCGATGTATGTTGAAAGAAATTTGAAAGTTAAATTACTGAAATATAATAAAATACTAATTGCACTTAAATAATCTTAATAAGAGATAATGTTTACATTGAAAAATAAGGAAATATTGAATTATTTATCATTAAAATTTACATTATAAGTTTAAAACTTGTGATTAGAAATTAGGTGTTTGAAAATGTTAATTTAAGTTGTAAAATTGAAATAAATTATATTATTTAAATTAATTTGAATGGGAAATGATGCATTATATTTTTTATGATGCAACAGTAGTTTTCAATTTATGCTTAAAAAACAGCAAAACGATGATTAAAGGGGCCATCTATGACAGAAGTGATTAGATATTTTGAAATTTCTTAGGCTATCCTGTAATCTAGCAGGCTTCATTGACTGCTTGAGGTGCCTTGATCAAGAAGACGGCTCTCTCAGTTAACAATAGAGTACCGAACTTCAATTTGGATACAGCCCTTAAAATACACTCGTTTTAAAATAATTAATTTTTTGGAAACTTATGGTACAAATTGCATAAAAATTTGTTTTTAGGCTAATTGAAGGGTATAGAGTTCATTTATGCTGTCAGAATTGTGTACAGCTATTGAAAAAAACAAAGTTATGGTTCGTTTTAATATGTAGATAGCCCCTTAAGCAAATTTTATATACATCATTTAAAAGTAGACTTTATTTCCAATCATTCGGTACCAGTAACTTTTTTCTATAATAATTTGTTGAGGAATTAGTAGGGGGTGTTAACTTTTTTTTTTCAACTGTACCTTTTGCTTCAACAAAGGGGAAAGACATTTTTTTTAATTGGATACAACGACCTTTGGCCTCTGGCCAACTCATTCCTTCCGATTCATCCCCCCCCCCCCCCCCCCGCATTCCAAAGAACTTCTGTACTAGTCTCTGCACTATTGCTAAGCACAATGGTGCAACTCCAAGAAAAATTTTTCTTCTTCCACAACTTGAAAGTGTAAAAGAAAAAGGAAGGGAAAAAGATGGTTTTGATGCCGGATTTTTGAAGTTGCCGGATTTCTGAATGCTGGATATTTGAAGTCACACTGTACTAATGAATTATACAACTTCCTTTATTTGAAGTCAGTTAAAAATTAAATCATTTTGGCCTGAAAAAGTTAAGATAAATTGTGTTACAAGAATAAAATACAGATAAGTAATCTTACAGTGAGTTGGAATCTGATTAAACATGCTTGGAACATTAATAATACAGTCGAACCTCGATATCTCGAACTTGTAGGGAAAGACAAAAAAATTCGAAATATCAAAAATTCGAATTATCAAAAATCGCATGCTATCAATAATAGAATAAAGATAAAACATTTTTTTTTATACACCTTTTTAAAAAGTAATCAATTTTCATTCTAATAAACACTTTTAACAACTTTATTTGAAAAAAGATTCAATTGTTGTTTGCATCAGATCAGAGATGAGTATGAAATTTTATATATTACATTTTCTAAATGGACAATGGCTTTAAATGTGTCCTCTGGCATGTCTGGCTAATGCTCAACATATCTCCTCAAAGTGTCCACTGCAGACAGGTCTTATTTGTTTACCACATTTGGTGGCAATTTGCTGATTTTTTCATCCTCTTCTGCTTCACAAGAAGCTTTCGTTTGATTTATGATATCATTGTTGTCCGACTGTGCACTGCATAGTTATCGATGAAAAGCACAATTTTCCACTTTTCTGTTTTCATATTTTTATTTAAATTTTTAAGCCAACTTTAAAAAATGTTAGATGTCATCAAAGCTTTATGGTTAAATTCATAAGTCAAAGGGAATGATTTTATGCCTGTGAAACATCTTTGATTTTTCGATTTTCCAATCATCAATGGTTTTGATTTCTCTGTTCCATTCATATTTGCACAAAACAACAAAGTGACATGCTCTCTACTTCTCTTGCCTCCACAACATGCTTCACCCTTTACATGCATAATTTTATTCGGAGTGCATTTAAAAAAAGTCAGTTTCATCCGCATCAAACACATCTTTTTCACCGTAACTCTCCACGATCAAGCTTATTTTCTTCCTAAATTCTTCCCAAACTTCCTCGTCTACACAAGCACTTTCACTTAGAGTTGGCAGTAATATAAAAAAATATGTAAAAGTAATAAAACTTTTTGAAAATTTTAAACACTGGCGAAAGGTTTAATTGGTTATGAAATGTTTTGTATTGTTATCTCTCTCTTAGATTTATAATTTTTCCTATTTTAGCTTCACCGTACAGATGGAGATGATGAGGAGGAGGAAGATAAATCCCTTCCAATTATGCAGCATTGCAGTCAAGTGAAAATTGTTTCAACTTGTGACTGTGGCAGAAAGCAAGCCACTAGAGATGATCCATTTGATGTAAAGGTTAGTGCTTCCTTTCCATTTGAAATATTTTTGCTTAAGAAAATTATTTGTATTTTATTTATTATTTTAATTAGTTTTTTTTACTCTTGCCATAGAACATATTGTTTGTTCTAATTAATGTTTTGTTTATAAAACATGGGCTTGCTCTAGTTAATGTTTCAAATTAGATTACAACAGCAATTCTTAACATCTTAGTTACCTTTGACCTCTTTTTGTATTCTCACTGCCTTTACAAGACCTCCAGTATTAAAAACTGAAATTACTCATATTCTGTAGAATATCAAATAGAGATAGATCAAAATAGATTTTTAAATTGAATAGATTTTTAACTATTTAACTTTTTTTTAACTTTTTAACTAGGAGATATATAAATAAATTATTATGCATTTTTAACAGTATTCTTATTTTTTCCTTTAATTTTTATTTGCAAGATTATTCAGATTCTTGATAAGTGTAAATTTTTTTACCGCACATGAGTCTTTCATTGACTGCAGTTTAAGAATCCTTCAATTACAACATATACAGAATAATTTCTATCATAAGAAGCATTATATCTGCAGATAGCTAAGAATACCTTTGTCACACAAAATAAAACAATGAAATGTAAAACTGAATAAATTTGTCTAATTTCTTTGTAACTCACTGTCATAAAATTATTAAAATAATCAAATTTTATTTGTTAGAAATACTAATGAATGTAGTATAAAAATGTATAATGGAACTCTGATTCTATGAATTTGATCAAAAATAAACTTTATTATATTCTATATCTTTTTTAAAAAGAATGTATACATATGAATATATAACTTTTTGGCTGTATATTTGTCTTTTATTCTTTAAATCATTATCAAACGTTTCCATTAAGAATTTTTCTGGTGTCTTTTACTTCAATCATTTAAAAATTATTTATGACCTGTTTTATTATTATTATTATTTGCTTGCTTTTATCATATCATTTTTTGTTAAATAAAAATTTTAAACATTGTAAATGTTTCCCTCATATTACTTCTATTTTCTTCTTTTTATCTACTTCTCTTTTTTCTCTCTTTTGGTGCATTGCAAATCTGGCTTAAAAGAATTGAAAATAATTGCTAAACAAACAATTATAGGCATTATTTATTCCTATTCCTGGTGCATTTTTAATCTCATTTTATAGTATGGCTATCACTTTTTCTGGTGACTGTATTGCACATTTATTAAAGCTAAAATGCTCATGTTACCTTTTTGTAATTTAGGATCATTGACCAAAATTCACTGCAGTATAAATCTATTACAGCTAAATTCATTTTTACATTCTGTATTAATTGTATTGAAAAATCTTGTATTTATTTATTTTTAATATTTTGTAGGTGTATGTTTTTGTACTGGTAAATAATTTATTTATAAAATGATTTTCTATTTTATTTTCCTGTAATATATATATATATAATTTTTTTTTTTTTTTGGAAGATTATAGTTTTTCTATATTATCTTGTTGCATAAAAAAACTGTTGCAGATCTTGCTGAATATCTGTTTAATATTGTGGTAGAAAAAATGATTTATTCTCAAAGAATGGCTAATACAAATCATGTTAATTTTAATACATTCAATTTTTGTATGATTTCAATTTTGTATTGTATTTAAAAAGTTAGATTTCTATTAGTGTGTATTGCAAAAGCACTCATACTTATATGTAAAGATTCTAAGTTTCTCAGCAACCATTAAGTAGGGAGAAGAAAGAATTAAATTAAGAGATTGTTAGGGGAATTCAGGAATACATTCAATATAAGTAAAATTTATAATTCAAAATATGTTTGATTTGGGAAAAAAAACAGGAATATTGGCTACTGTATAGTATATTGATTAAATAAAGTTAACAACACGGATATATTGTGATTTAATGCTATCTTACTGAAGAAAAAAATAAATAAGTAAATTTTTCTTCTGTCATTGTTGTTATTATTATTGTAATGATTATTAAACCAATTCCAATCACAAATATCAATAATCTACATTTTTAACACTTTCCAAAATAGTTGAAAAGTGTTTGGCTTTGGTTTGATTTGTCTTGTCTCTCAGTCTGTCCGTGCCCTATGTCTCATGTACCGTAAATATACTCCGATTGCAATGTAATTGATATATGTTATTGAAGTTTACTGTGACATATTAAATGTTGAAAATGAAGTGTGTAACATTTATAGGGGCACTCAGAACACTTAAAATAATTCTGTTATATTATGGTCTATGGGAGGAAGGGAATCTTTTTCACTGTATTTTAATGATGTTACATTATTTCAAACATATAGAAATTGATATATTATATCACTGAGGTGCACTATAAGATGCTTACTGTAAAATATGCCATGCATATTCTTTATCACTCATTTACAGGGCCACAGAAAATAGAGTACTGTTTATGAGCAAAAATTACTGGAAATGGTATATGTTTTTAAGTTTAACTAAATTTATGCATATTATGCAGGGTGTATTATATTAATTATGTACAGAACACAAAAGAAGCCGTCAGTATTGCTATTTATGGGCGTGAATTGCTGCAGGGTGGTTTTTAATCATATTATGCATTTTCCTGCTGTATAGTATATTAAGAAAAGTTTATGAATATAAATAAATTCATGTACAGAACTATGCAAAGAACTAGATACATTGCTATTTAAGGCTGGTAATTACTGAAAGTTCGTTTTTAGTTGTTTTATGCATTTTTTACATGAATTAAATTTTAGCTTAATATGTGGTGTGTATCAATAATTCTAGATAATATAAAGACCTGTACAAAATAATTCAAGTTCCTTTCTGTCTATTCACAAAAATTGCAAAAAATGAATTTTCAACTATATTATGCATTTTCTTACTGAACTAAATTTTAGCATGCTATGTAGTATTATATGCAAATCTATAGATCACATACAGGCTGCACAAAATATTTTGACTACTTTTCTGACTATGACCTTAATTGCTGAAACTGGATTTTAAAATGTGTATTGTAAACTATTAACCAACATATCTTCATTCACCTTATTTAAAAGTAAAGTTTCATAACAATTTTCTGGATGTGTTGTAAAGTGTTTCATAATCTATTCTTAATGCATAATTTTTCATTCTTCTTTTAAAATTGGCATTAGGTTTCTTAAGTTATCTCAGTATTCACAATCTGCATTACATGTTTTAATGTTGAAATGTAATAAGTGTATTTTCTTATTAATTTTATTCGTATCTAACCCCTGTTAAATCAATACTGGAGTAGCTGATCAAATTTACTAGAATTTTAACATCTTTTTAGGTGACAAAACAATACATATGGGCCAGAATTGCTGGTATTTTTATTGTATTTATCTCTGATTAATAAGCTTAAAAACATATTTTATATTTTTCAGGCTGCCAATTATGATTTTTATGTAACTCAGAAAAATCTCTGTTGTCGAGATTTAGAACGCATAGATTTCCCAGTATTCCAAGCTAGTGTCGTAGATTCACATCCGGCTCGAATATCTCCTATCCCTACACCTATAAGTAATGATGTAGATGACAAGATAAAGGATAGCAATTTTACAAACAGTTCCAGCCATGGAAATACGCTTTCCAAGCCCGAACTGTCTCAAGGTGAGTTTTCTAAAACCAAATTTTTACTTGTTTTCCTATCAAATTCAAAAGGACTTGGCCAACAAATATATCAATATTAGGTTGGTTGAAGATGAGTACTGGACTTTAATTCGACAAATTCAAATGTGAAATTGATTCTGAATTTGTTGTTTTTCTCAAATGTTATAATTTTGATATCATGCTTTTTACAATCCATTTCATTAAATTGCACTTTCAGATCTTATTTTACAGATAAAGTGAGAAACGTTATAAATGCATATTTGTCATATTGTGCATTTTTAACTTGAGCTTGATAAATGCTATAAAAAAACTTCCTTCGTTAACAAGATTTATTCTTTATATCCGAATGCTATTACGAAATGTCAATTTAAATAATAGCATTAGCAAAAAAAAAAAAAGTATATTTCAGGGCATAATTTCACTCACTTTCAAATTTTTTCTGAGCACATTAGCACATTATAAATAATTAGGAGTAATCTCTCTATTCTAAAAAAAACTAATGCTGTCACCGCCACAACCGCCGGTTTTGAATTTCTTGTGACCTGGTGTCTTTCTTTGTTAATTTTAAGAAAACTGCTGCATACGAAAATATGAAAATTGGTGGTATTATAGAGAAATGTTTGATAAACACGCTGATGAACAGACAGTTTTCAAATCGAAGAATTATTGTAAGAGATATTTAATGTTAAAGTTGGCCAAAATTGTTCCATTAAAAAAGTTTTATAGGAGCAAAAACTATATACAGGAATTTAATAATTTTTAGATCATTTTATACATTAGAAGTTCTCTGTGTGCAGACTGCATTTATTTTTTTAATTTGACTAATTTTTTGAGGGTTTATTTCCATTTAAATTCAAATTTTCAGCATTTCTAGAGATATTTTTTGCATATTTTAGGAAAGGTTATTATTTTAAATTCTTGCCAAAATTGTAAAAACTTCTCAAATAATATTTCCTTTAAATTGAAAATTTACTTACACGTGACTATTATAAACAGAAAAATCCCTATGAAATTAGAATTAAATGATTACGCATTAAAAGAAGGAAAATATTAAAAATTACATCATAAAAATTGTTTATACACATGAATATTAAAAAAAAAACTATAAAATAATTAATTATTTAATGTGTGTTAAAAGCAGTAAATGCAGGTGGAATTACGTCCTTTATCAAATAGCCAAATAATATGGCCAAACAGTTTAAATTAAATATATATTTACATGTACACTTTAGATATTTATTTCATATTTCGAGATAATCTTTTTAACTACTGTTGCCAAAGACAGCGCAAATAATATTTCCTTTCTAAAAATTGAAATATTTCCAGGTGAATATTACAAAAAGAAAAGTTTTGTTAAAATTGCGTCAGATTTAAAACATGTGATTTAAAATCATTTTCTTATAGCTGTATAATACCTGGAAGTAAAGACTCTGTTGACTTAGTTAATTTTACATTAGCTAATTTTCTAACTATAAAAGTATTTTCATGCGAATATTAAAAAGAGAAAAAAAATTTTGGTAAAAATTACACCAGGTTTAAAGGATACAATTAAAATGTCTTACTTAAAACAACTTTATAGCGTTTAAAAAAAATAATGGGAGACAAAGACTCTATTTAGTTAATTAATTTCATATTAGTTTATTTTCAAATGTTTAACTGGTCTTATTTGGTCTTAACTAAAATTTAAACAAATAAGCCGCAGAGTTATCTTGTATGCAAATTGAAAAACGCGATTACTGGAAGGCAAAATTCAACAGACCGATATAAAAGATGAGCTAAAGTCGAACCAAAGCTGAAAAACAAATATAGGCAAATATCTATATAATGCCAATGTATAGAAAGGAATAAAAACCAAAAGTTATATTTAAAATAAACATTTATTAAATGAAAAATATAACAAGTATAAAATGGCTAAATAATTCAGCATTCTAATAAATAGACAATTAAACAAGGATTTCCATTAATCCTATATTCATTAAATGTAATGTCTGTAACAATGTCATAAAGACAAACTGGACACTGGAACCCAGAGGGTGTAAATTATCTGATATATTTTAAACAGTTAAAAGCTCAAGAAATAACTTAAAAAGATATTCATTAAAAGGGTCTGAGGCTATAATGTGAATCCAAGCACTAATTAAGTTAAAACAAGAATTCCAACAGGATTCCTTTATCTTAAACAAATAACGTAATTATACTTGGAGGGGACACAAGCTTTAATATTATAAACTTTATTAACCATTACCTTTAATGAAAAGGGATCTTTTAACAATAAAACTATTAACCTTTAAATATATACTTTTAACATTTACTTTATAGTAAATTTTAAGAGATAAACAGAGTAAGAAACAATAGTGTTCAATATTAGAGTAAAAAAAAAAAAAAAAATAATTTAAACTTTTATATCTTTAAATATATTGCAGTTAAACTTTATTTAATAAGAAAAAATAGAATAAAAAGTATTTTACTTGATAACTTGTACTAACCACTCCAGTGTAATGTCCAACGTGACTTCAAATATTTGGAGAGTAAAACAACATGAAAATTAATCCGACAAAACCAAATATAACAACCGGCAACATACGAACTTTACTCCAAATTGAAATTCTAACCTAGTCAAATATACAGACTTTAAGTTGAAAGATTTAAAAAAAAAAGAGACTATCATTATGAAATTGTTGCCGCAGAAATTCATGACTTTCTATACCTTATTATATGAAGGATAAACCACTTCCTTTAGGCATGAAGTAAATAAGCGGCAAACAATTTCATTACACAACTCTGGCTCCTTTAATTTATATCACTCCATTTCCATCACAAAATTCAACACTGGAGGGGAGACTACATTATATGGCCTTTATACATTTATACTTTAATTATTGACTAGTAGCAGCACATTTATTTATCTTAAAAAAAAAAAAAAACATTTTAACACTTCACTAAATAAATTGACCATATCTTGTCCATGCTTTTAAAGTAGACACATATGTGCTACATGTTATGAGTGAACTAACGAGACTAACTCTTCCCCTGTCGACACCGCATATATCCCCATCCCGTGACCGGTAAACATCTACTACGCAACCACAAGCACATGTTCCATCGACATTCTGGAATAATTTAGCGAGCGACATATCAGCTCATTCCAGAAGCAGAGAGAGAGATGGACACGTACCACTCTCTTTTGGTAAGATCCAGCACTGTGGCAAAGCTAATGCTATGAATGGGAATGGTTTATGATATATGTAAATTACCCTCTTCTTTCTTGCCACTGTCCGGGAATTTCCCTCTACATTATCCTTTTACATAACAATATATCTATCTCCTCTATACTCACTTTTATTAAATAATGCATTTTATTTCTTTCAGATATAATATCTAATTTAAATATCATTCTACTTACCTTAAATTAACTTCTGTCATCATCCCTTTAATTTATCCACTCTGTTTACATTTATCGTACTTTCCGTTTTTCATCTGTTTCTCCCACGCTTTCAACGGCACGTAGCTTTTTCATTTGACGTATCGTTTCACGGTCGCCACTAGATGGCGTTTTTCGTTCGAGCCTACGGCACATCGGATGTACGACACTTCGTCACGATGTCGTCACTCTGGATATGTCATTAGCTGCCCGTTGAATTGCGTGATGAGTTATTATTCTTTCTCTCAGTTTGTATAAATATGAATGTTTCCTTGGCTTACTTACCTCACCTCATCCTTATCCTCTTCCTACCTCTTCTCCGATTCTCAGTCACTAACAGCTGGTCGTCCCTTAATTGTTGAAATGGCATTTGACGTGAAACTGAAAGTTCTGTACATCTTAATAGGCTGACATCGAAATGATTTACTTTGATTTTAACGCTTCGTATTACCTTTTCTGAGAGTTGGATAGTTTTGACATCGGCTCTGGATTGACGTGTGGACTCTGTGTCAAGTGTTTCTAAATAAACATCGTTGTTAGAGTCACGTTACGTTTGTCGGGGAAGTTCAAAGTTAAATCATTTGTGTTTTCGTGCAATGTTTATTGCTACGTTCTTCATGGAAAGTGTCATCAGCTATAAAGAAGTTTCTCATCAACTTAATCGTATTTATGGAAGCATTGGACTCAGCATTATTCAAGCAGTATATGGGATTTTACATATTAGCAGTCACTCTTTGATGCAGTTCATTTCCTGAATGTCATGGGGTTTGTTTAAAACACTTTTTAATCTTGTTACTGTTATTTATGAATTACTGAATGCATATAAAGTTAATTTATATATTGTTTTTATCTTTTGCTCAATAAACGTTAGATTGTTTTTATATTTATCTTGTAATTATTTCGCCACCATATCTTTTATTCTCCCTTAACTATTTAATATACACAGGTTTGGGGTTTTCAGCTTAAGTTTCCATTGGGCATTTTAACTCACTCTGCTAAAACTAATACCTATTTAAATCTAATCCCGTCAGGTTATGGGCCCAGCCCTAACCGTGTTAATAGTTTAATATAATAGAAACATTAAAATTTAAAATAATATATGTATCGTTTTTCGTTATAATAGTAAATAAATTGTAAGTTATTTGATTTTATGAAATTTTTTTTAAGATATTGTTCTATATTTCTGTTTTTCTTTATAATTACCGAATTTAACCCTTACGGGTTCGGCATTATGGTGGTGAACGCTGACCTCATCAGCTATTTAGCGATGCTTTGCGATGGGGGGGCGGTTAATTTATATTACTTTTATGTTTATGAATTATATGTTTTAAATTTTTTTTTTAAAGTAATTAAAGTGAATATGGCTTATTTCCAGTTTTTTTAAAAGTAACTTAGTTTTTAGAATAAATTTTAAATAGTTTGGAATTTTTTTTGACCTCATGACATGAATACTGCAAGTTTTTACTGCTGAAAAGATGAAAGTTTTCTATCTTCAAAGTGTGGACATCGCTGAAAGATGTTCTAAAATCTGCATGAAGTGATTCAACTGCTGTGGTTTCAACTGTTATGCTTCTTCATTTGGTGATATTTTATGCTGTGAAACATCGTCATATTTTTAATTAAAGCTGTTCCATCGAAAGTTCATCTATATATAGTCAAAGTCTAGTGCAATATTTTTCAAGATATGCAATTAGTGTTCCTACCAGTAGCGCAGTGGTTGCGTGCTGGGTAGAAGTGATGGTAAAGATGGAAGCTTTTCTACAATATATGCCTGCTTAGGGGCTATATAAAAATTAAACTTTTGACTTTTCTTTTGCTGATAATAGAACTTTCGGTATACATCTTTGACTAAAAGTTGAACAGTTTTTGTTCCAGAGTCATCTTTAGCCAGCATTGTTTCAACCTTTCGAGGGACGCCACAACAATTTTTCAGTCCCTCACTATTTAAGTGTTTTACATTTTTAATGAGTCTTGGTATTTTTATTGTGTACTCCATCAAGTTTCATTTGCCATGATTGTTTTCTGCTGATTTTTAATGTGCTTTTCTAATATATAATTAAATGTTTTTCAAGTTTCGGAATCTTCATACTGTAGATCAGTATAACAGTTTTAAGGTAATGCATTTTATGTAAATTTTAAAAGGGGGGAATTTTTATGATCAATTTTTTTTTTTTATGATCAAAATTGATATTTGATTGATCAGGGTAAAAATCATTTATTAAATTATGATTTTTATGTTACAGGTTGCAATAAATATACCATCTTGTCAGGTTAAATCTAAATTTTTTTTTAAATGGGGGCAATTCTTTAAAAGTAGCATAATTTCTGTTCACAGATTATGCATGTTGCCTATCTGCCTGACTTAAATTAACTTTAAATTTATATAGTTTGTTTTATCTAAATTAATTCTTGGCCTTCTTAAATTATTTATAGTTTAAATGTACATTCTTAAACTTAATAGATTGATTAACAGTTGTTTGTGTTTCTTTAATTTTTGTTAATTATTTTCATTTTGCTTTCTTTGCCATTTAATTTGATTATGGGAAATGCAGGGGGTTTCTATCTGACTTTACCTCTGATCGTCCTATCAATATTGGATGGTTTTGTTACTGTCAATATTTTTGGAAGTTCGAATAACAGGACCGATTACCCAAAATTTTGATAGTTTTTACAAATAAGTTTGATTTTCTATATCTGTAAGAGCTAAGAATTTTTTTTTTTACTTATGCTTACTTTTTGCTTTTAATTTATCAGAGGGTCAAGTACAATAGATACAATTATTTTATACTCTTCTTGAACATTTAATCTAATTTTTTTTGATTTTTTTTTTGTCACTGAATTCTTGCAAAATTTTCTTGCAAAAAACTTAGACTTATCCTTTTTAATTAGTCATGTGCATAGCTGGGCTATATGGGAAGTCGGTTGATTAAGATGCTTTTATTTTAAGTGACATAATTGTTTACTGTTTCATGATTGTGCTATATCTGGTTAATAAAGGAAAAAATCTGTTTAATTTATTCATGCTGCTTTATTTGCCCTGATTAATGTTCTCCTCCCCAATATAAATGCATTTTGATGTGTTCTCTTTTCAGCTGTCCATAACAATGGAATCCTTTTTAAAAGCAGTGCTTTTGTATACAAAGTTTTATTGATTCATGCTTAAGATCATGAATTTCTGGCCATGTTAGTTTCCTCTGGTCATTTACATTAGTTTCCTTGGTATAAGTATCTTGTGTCATGTACTATTTTTAAGACACTGTGATTTTTATTACCTGAGGGAAACATTATTTTGATTTGGGGGGGACTTTTTGGTGTTAGCTTTAAATGTTACATGTGCAATATTTGTTTAAGTTTTCATAAGTTTTAAAAGATTTTCTTTTTAACTTTTCCCCTTCTGGCCTGTATATTCATAGGTATATGGATCTAGTTTACCTGTTGAGACTTCATTATGAAAGGAGAGATTCCGGAATTTAACTTCATTTTAAATTAAAGTTTTAATGTTTATGAGATAGAGCTCCAGTAATGTGTTAGGCCCTGGGAACTTGTGATTCATTGGCTTATCTGAAGTTAACCTCCAGCAATTTTGAAGTTTTAGGATCATCTGTCTATCCATGAATAATTTTTAGAATTGAATCGCATGTTAACCTTTTAGTGATTCAATTTCACTTTTAGATATGATCGACAGTTTATTGTAGAGGTCTACTGGTTAGATTGATGGAATATGTTTGTTGCTTTGGAGGGTTAGATCATGAAAGTGAGAATACTTGGTGTATTTGAAGTTTTTTTAGAGTTTAAAGCTGTTTAAGGTTCTTTTCCCAGTGGTTAAGCAAATTTATTTTTGTAATGGTAGCTGTTGTCCAAGGTTTATGTAATCCTTTTAAATTAGAGAAGGTTGGCTGCTGTTTAGAATATAATCTTTTTAGGGTCAAGTTTGCAAAATTTTTAAAGATTTGGTTCATCTAATGATAGAACTTGATCAGTCTTTTTGCACTTGATACTCATTTACATGCCTTCCTAATGTATAAATCTCCTTTTCTCCCTTTGTTGTCAAGATGTAAAAATTAGTTTTTCCATGGATTGAAATGCAAATTTGCTCCTTTAGTTGTTGAATTCTTAGATATTTATTGATTTTATTAAGGTTTAGTTGTAACTTCAAGGATCCCTCTTTGGTCGTATATATACCTGCGTGTTTATGTGGTATGGGTCGGCGTGAGTGAAGACCATTGGCCAATGGCAAATTTCTTTTCTAAGTGCACTTGGATAAAGAAATTTTTATTTTTACTTTTTGGAATGAGTGCGTGCTTCGGCATCTGAGCTGTTAGGGAATGCTGATACAATTTTTCAGCATGTTGGTAGGCCCTGTGGAAGGTGTCTTACTTCACCAGTCTAGTCTTTTTCTGTTTAAGATTCATTCTTTTATTTATCAGGATTCTCAGGTATATTGTAGTGATCGGAGGAAGTCTATTGAAGTTTTTGTTTTAAAAATAGAATTTTTATTTGATAAATTTTAAAAAGTAAAGTTTTATGGAGCATTTGTCATCTTTGGAGCATCATCGACTTTTGTCAATGGGTGCCTTTGAGTAGCTAACAAAGGTTACCTGTTTGAAGTAAGGTTGGTTTTCTTTGACATCATGTGGGATGAATTGTGTTTTACTTTGAACCAAGGTCGTTACTTTTGGGTAGAGCTGCCACATATATTGAAATTTTTTTTGGAATTGCTTTTTATATAGATATAAGAGTGCATTTTTGAATTTTTGGCAGAGGCAATTTGTGGTTACAATCTTGTTGGGTGGAGGTTTACACATGCAATTTCATTTAATTTTTTTTTTTTTAGAAATTGTACAACATTATATGCCTTGACTTCATTACATTATATTATGAATTTTTAAATCAGTCATGTTGAATTTGTAATGATTGAATATTGTGATGATGAATCAAATACGGGGGGATCTGAGAAATGTGTGTTTTTACTAATGTTTTATGTGTATTATATGTTACATTTATGTTTTTTTTAGTTTTATAGATTCATGTTACATCATTGAGTGGCTGCTGGTTCTGTAATCCCAGGGGGGATTGTGTTTTCAAGGATATATTGTGTAAGGTTAAGCCTTACTGTTTTTAAGTAGTTGGGTTTTTTGGGGGGGCGTATTGTTAGCTCTGGTGGACACTGCATGTCTCGTAATTGTTAGGTCATGTATATAGTGGTTCTGTGAGCATTTGCCCTTCTGTTCTTCCGTTCCAGTGTCAAGAGGGGGTGCATTTGATATATGTAAATTACCCTCTTCTTTCTTGCCACTGTCCGGGAATTTCCCTCTACATTATCCTTTTACATAACAATATATCTATCTCCTCTATACTCACTTTTATTAAATAATGCATTTTATTTCTTTCAGATATAATATCTAATTTAAATATCATTCTACTTACCTTAAATTAACTTCTGTCATCATCCCTTTAATTTATCCACTCTGTTTACATTTATCGTACTTTCCGTTTTTCATCTGTTTCTCCCACGCTTTCAACGGCACGTAGCTTTTTCATTTGACGTATCGTTTCACGGTCGCCACTAGATGGCGTTTTTCGTTCGAGCCTACGGCACATCGGATGTACGACACTTCGTCACGATGTCGTCACTCTGGATACGTCATTAGCTGCCCGTTGAATTGCGTGATGAGTTATTATTCTTTCTCTCAGTTTGTATAAATATGAATGTTTCCTTGGCTTACTTACCTCACCTCATCCTTATCCTCTTCCTACCTCTTCTCCGATTCTCAGTCACTAACAGCTGGTCGTCCCTTAATTGTTGAAATGGCATTTGACGTGAAACTGAAAGTTCTGTACATCTTAATAGGCTGACATCGAAATGATTTACTTTGATTTTAACGCTTCGTATTACCTTTTCTGAGAGTTGGATAGTTTTGACATCGGCTCTGGATTGACGTGTGGACTCTGTGTCAAGTGTTTCTAAATAAACATCGTTGTTAGAGTCACGTTACGTTTGTCGGGGAAGTTCAAAGTTAAATCATTTGTGTTTTCGTGCAATGTTTATTGCTACGTTCTTCATGGAAAGTGTCATCAGCTATAAAGAAGTTTCTCATCAACTTAATCGTATTTATGGAAGCATTGGACTCAGCATTATTCAAGCAGTATATGGGATTTTACATATTAGCAATCACTCTTTGATGCAGTTCATTTCCTGAATGTCATGGGGTTTGTTTAAAACACTTTTTAATCTTGTTACTGTTATTTATGAATTACTGAATGCATATAAAGTTAATTTATATATTGTTTTTATCTTTTGCTCAATAAACGTTAGATTGTTTTTATATTTATCTTGTAATTATTTCGCCACCATATCTTTTATTCTCCCTTAACTATTTAATATACACAGGTTTGGGGTTTTCAGCTTAAGTTTCCATTGGGCATTTTAACTCACTCTGCTAAAACTAATACCTATTTAAATCTAATCCCGTCAGTTTAACTATGTGTACAAGGTTAAAAGATTGATGTGTGATGAATGAAATTAAAATAAGCCTTTGCATAGTTTAAAAAAAGGTGAATGGTACCAGCCCAAGATAAAAGGGTAGAATAAAAGAATGGGTTTATTATAATCCATGTAAAGCTGTAAGATCAGCCTTCATTTAAAGCCTTACATGATAACATTATTTAATCAAAGACAAAAACAGTGATTGGATACCTTAACAACAGCTGATCTGGCCTTAAAATTCCCCAATCAAATGGAAATGAATAGAAAGCCATTTACTGGGAGATCGCTACTGGCTTTTTAATTATAATTCAATCTTATACAATTTTTTAAAAACCAATCAAATTAACATGTTTTTGGAGTCTGCAGTGTCTGAACAGGGGTTGGCAAGCATAGCTTGTATCGTTTGTATGGCCCCTTAGTCATAAAAAAATACATCTGTTCACAGTGCAACCATTTGAATTAGTCTTCTTTGTTTTATGTAAATGGTCGTATAAGCTTTTTTTATGTATGTGATGTTCAACATATCTTTTTCCCAAGTAAAGAGGTGAAACAGTAAATACTTCTACCTATAGGAAATCTTCGTCATACCCATAATGTTGTGTGGAAAAAAGTATTGACTACCTAGACAATAAACTAACTTACCTTTTACAACTGGGAGAATAGATAATAAAAAATTGTAACTGTTATCGCGATAACAGGAAGAAATTGAATAAAGTATAATATGTAGTAAAAAAAACAAACTGTCAGCATGTGTTATTATAACTTTTAGAAATTAGAAATGCTATTTTTATGTAGAAATAATAAATTAAATTTTTCCTTTCTTCTAATATAGTAATGAATGTTTAAAAAATGACCAAGCTAGGCTCATTCTCCCAGGTAGTACTAAGAATTATTTGAATAGCATGATTCAATTAATCATTTTATATTCCAATCCAAACTGCTTATTTTCTGATTCAATTTTGCTCTCAAACGCATCATACTGGGAAATTCTCTTATTTGGAAACTACATAATGTGTCGTGCTTCTCGATTTCTTGATAAATGCAGAAAATATTGTAAAAAATGCTGTCAAAGTTGGTGTTTTAAAATGAATTTTCCGAAGTGAAAGGTCTGGGAATGAAAAAAAATGGTCATACTGAGAAAATAATTGTTTAAAAATCAAATTCTAATTAATTGAGCGAAAAATGAAATCACATGGCCTCTTATACATAGCTTCAAAAATCACCTCAGCAAGTTTCATGTTTTTACTTTTAAAAATGAGTCTGAAAATGTCTCAGAAAATTTCGAACTGTTGAGGGTGGAAAAATATTTTTTTGAAGAGCCTCATATGAGGCTTATTTGACTGAAGGGGGGAAAAATGTGTTTTCGTTAGAAAAAATTTTTAAAAAAAAGGGGTTTTCTTTGATAAATTTTATGCTCACTTTAGCATTTTACATTTTTATAAATGATATTTTAGGAAATTTTTATTACTAAATTATGAAAAATCAATACCAAATCAATCAATTGAATTGAAAATGTCTAAAAATATAGCTATCTTGAAGGAAAAATTTGAAAGCATTCAAGAGATGCTTCCTTGAAACAGGCACATATTTATCTGGTTTTCCGAGGACAACTTGCTAATAGGCATTTAGCAGCATACTAACATCCAGATTCATCTGAATAGTACCTATTACCACCTGCTCTCAATTTAGTGATTGGAATTGCCTTGATAAATCATTGAAGTCACAGTGGATGATTTAAATTCTAATAAATCCATGGATTCAATATTCTCACTCAGTTTTTCATATTATCGAACAATCAACAAAAGAAACATTAACACAGTGAAAGAAAATCTAAAAAATATCATCAATTGTACTTTAGCTTGTAACAGACATAATAAAAAATCAAGTCTATTGCATCATTATTTGTTATACATTTCTGTTGTTGCAAATCTTGGAATGTTGATAACACTTTTCTACCATGATTTAAAAATTGAACAGGAATTGTTCCAAGGTTCAGATTACATGAACAGCAGATTTATTCTACCATCCTGGCAATGTTATATTTTAAGTTTGTAGCGATGTAGAATATTCCTCTGGTTCCTGTTTCATTTTCTGTATGTTTCAGTTTATTTTAAGCACAGTGATTTGATTGTTGCTCCAATGTTCGCAAGTTCCTACAATTATTTCTGAATCATCTTTACCTGATTTGATTACAGAAATTATTCTGTTATTAAATAAGTCAAAGATTATTACTCGTAAATAGGGGTAGAAACATGCAAATTTGGAACAGGCATCACATCACTGCTTATGTTTTAATGTGTATATTTTATATATTAATCATAATTCACAAGTTTTTTTTTATGTATAAAAATTGTTTTCATCTTTTTCTTTTTGCCACCTCTGGTGACTTTAAACCTCATATGAGGCTCCATGTTTTGCATTACTTTATAACTTATATTTTTAATAATAAAATAATTCATTGGGTTAGTACCACACACCTGTGTCTTAAAATGAGAAGAAAAAAAAATTACTGACTTCATTTTAAAATTTTCTACCAGAATAAACAAAGGGTTTTTTTCCGCGCTTACTAACTTCCACTAACCATCAAATCTTGTGCTGTTATTTGCTATAAAGAAAAAACAAAATTGAAGCCACACATGAATTCTAAATGTTTAAGACACACTTAAACTAAAAGCTAGGTGGGCAAAGCTTTCAAATTGCTGTTATTATGGCTTAAATTTGGATCTTCATATGAGTTCTGTGTGAGCAAGAGAGTTAATCATGTTAAATTTGTCTTGAAGCTGTATTATAATACATTTTATATATATCTATCATAAATTTATATATATATATATATATATATATGTGTGTATTTGTCTCTGTAATGTATCCCCCCCCCCCCATTTCGTTCTAATCTTAACTTGTCTTTTCCCCCTTTAACATTTAGGCAATTCTGATGAGAATTCACTTATTAATGAAATGGAACAATTGACAACAGATGAACAATCCCAGAGCCAAGCAGAAGATGAAAGGGATGAAATTGTTATTAGAATACAAGATGATTCTACCACTACCAAAGGTATTAATATGCAATTATTTAATTTTGGATAAAATAAATTATGTTTATTTGGTATATAATGAACTTTCTGGACCATGATTTTACAGAACATATGCTCTCAAAGTTTAATTTAATTAATATAAATTTAAAATATTTATGACAGACAACTAACAATGTATACAAATATGCTTCATACTCAGACTTCTAACATCACTTATGTAACTTTGGAGGATAACATAAGTTTATATAGCATATTTACTCAAGTAACTTGTACTCTTACATATTTTACCTACCTGTACTTTTAAAAGAAAATTTGGGAGAAAAAAAAAGAAACATCAATATTATGAGATAATTTGAGATAATAAAACTGTATGTGTTCTCGTAATTTTCATTTTCCAATATTTCAGTTTGACTATTTAGATTTTTATTTCTTGCAATATCTTTCCTTTAGATGTAGCATAACTGTGTGCAGATGGTATTATAACTGGTAAAGCAATATCATCAATATTGTGATACATAAATGCATTTGTTCATGCTAAAAATTTCTTTAAAACAGAAGGTAAGAAAAAAAAAATTAAACTGAATTTTGTGCCAGGAATCTGGGAAATACATCTCAGATGATGCTAAAGTGTTTTCATACTTCAAAGCATAATGCTCCAAAAGATTTGCAAAAAAAAAAAAAAAAAAAAAAAAAATTATTACATTGTCTTAGTTCAAAAATTATCTATGAACTTTTGAAACTCTTATACATTTTGCTTAATCTTAATTATTCATTTTTTAAAATGTTATTCATCTTTTAGAAGGCCATTTCTCTTTTTATTCTAAATGCCCTGAAATGCATTTCGTAATAAGTTAATACTATCAAAAACACACATTTTTTCATACTCCCTGCTTTAAAAAATGGTGAAAAAGTGTGTAAAATACGTGAGTAAATATTGTAAGTGCACATGAGTATGTTCTTACTTTTAAAATCATTTTTGTGTCCAGTTCATTTAATAATGAATAATGTATGTAGTCTGGCAATCAGATAGGTTAATAATAAAAACATCACATGTTTAAACATATTAAGTAAATCGGAAATTAAATTAAAAAAACGTTATTCCAGTATTCTCTGCAGCCTCATCTTAAGTATATGCATACCAATTTTCTTGTTTCTAGTTCACTTTATGTTCTGTTTCTTATGTAAGCTCTTTCTCATTAAAGATAAAGAAGGTTGTAATTGAAACTTAGTCAAGTTTCTCTACTAAGCAACATTTAAAACTGGAAAATAATTCTTAAATTCTATATATACGAGCTAGAGTCAATAAATTCCCTTAATGGTCGCCTACATTCACGCAGGTGTTCGTTGGAGGGAAAATATCTTTCTAGGAGGTTGGCAACACTGATAAAGAAAACACACAGGCATCTGGAATTCATTTACGGTTCTGTTGGTGTTAGTTATAGATCGTTTCTGACATAGCGAATTTCTCATTTGTCAGATTTTGAAATGTCATCTTTAGTGCAGCGTGCAAACATCAAATTCTGCGTTTTGCTCGAGAAATCACCTTCTGAGATGCTCGAGATGCTAAAGAAAGCATACGGAAACAATGTCATGAAAAAAAAAATGGCTGTGTATGAGTGGCATAAGCGTTTTCATGAAGGTTGCATAAACATTGAAGATGGCCCTCAGGCTGGGTGCACCTCCCTTCCAATGCAGATGAAAATGTTGAGCATGTTCGAGGGCGTCGAGCGTGTATGAGGGCGTCATTCACTATGAATTTATTCCTGAAGGCCAAACTGTCAATAAAGAACTTTACTTGGAGATCCTTAAAGAACTATGATATGCAATCAGACGAAAACGACCTGAAAAATGGGCAACAAATGATTGGTTTCTTTTACATGACAATGCTCCAACACATCATGCTCTGAATGTGAAAAATTACTTTGCCAGACACAGTGTTACAACTCTGGAACACCCTCCTTATTTCCTCGACCTAGCACCAGCAGATTTTTACCTGTTTCCACAGCTGAAAATGAAACTGAAGGGACACCATTTTATGGATTCAGATGAGGTGATCGAAAATGTGACAGAGCTACTGAAGGACGTTTCAAAAAATGGATTCAAGGAGTATTTTGTGTATGAGTATGTACAGTTATGCGAACGCTAGAAGAAGTGCGTGGATCCAGGAAGAAAGTACTTTGAAGGCCAGTAAGGTAAAATTATTGTTCTATTTTTTAATAATTTGTAACTGACTTATTCTGGAAATTTTTTTATCCTACCTCGTACTAATAGAATTTGGTAACTATTCAAAATGAGATTTAAAGTTTTTTAAATATGTATTTTTAATATAACTTTTACTTTGAATGATTCGAACTTTTAATGTGGTGCGATGATTTTTTTATGTGAAAGCTATGATATGTATGATGACTATGTATATGATTTCTAGTTACTCTGATAACAAACATTTTCAGTAGATAATCAGTTATTGGCAGTATTTTATTTTCATTATTTTCTCTGCAAAATGTGTATTTGTAAGCAGTTTTTTTCTTTAATACATACAATTATTGAAATTTTATGTTAGGTAGTGGTGCAAAAAAATTGTCAAAGCTCATTTTATTTTTGCAATATCTGATTACTTCTACTTTTTGAATGTAGAACTCATTTCATTATTTGTTCAATATTTTCAATTGCATGGGTGCCAGCAGAAAGGAATCCAGAGAGGAACAAAATTTTGGAACAGACGTGCTTATGGCCCACAGTTTAAGCTTCCCTTTTTTAGAATGGAGAATACAAACATGAAATAAGCTAAAATAAGAATTTTTTTTTGTCAGTTTTCCTTTCAAAACAATCTAAATATTTTTACTGACGACTAGAATTTTTTGCTGGCTAAACATATAAATGTTAAACTAAAAATTGTCTTGTATGATGATTAAAAATTCATAGGTTTTTTTTCTCTTTCAGTTTCATTATTTTTAAAAATAATGAAACAGTAATAAATATTGAAAAAAATAATAAATACTCAAGAAATATTAATTACTAAAAGAATTAATGAAAAATAAGATTACTAGAGAATAAAGTCTGCTGTTTTTCTTTTTTCAAATTCAACACAGAAAAAGGAACTTTAGGTAATTTAAAAATTCAGCGAAAGATAAAGCTCCCTCCTCTCTCTTTGTTGGTACCCATATTACATTATAATGTAAACTTTATTTATTTGATAGATCGTCTTCTTTCTACTTTTCTGATTAATAATTATTTATTTAAAATTTTCAGAGAAAATCTTAACCCGGCAACCATCTACTACTGAATACTTGCCTGGAATGCTTCATTCAGAAAGTAGGCCAAGTTTACTTCCCATGTTTTCTTCTTGGTCCTTGGTTTGTCTTGGCCCTTCAAGTTTATACTCACATAATATTGGTAGGTTTCAGAAATGATGTGTTAACTATTTTATATTTTATTGCTGAAACGTCAGTGAAGGCATGAAAAGTTTTGGTTTCCGTTAGTCTGTCTGTCTGTTCCACGTTAATTGCTGCAAAAAGCATCCGATTAGCTTGAAATTAAGTAGGTATGTTGGTGAAGTATCCGGATTGAGCAGTATAGTTTTTCGTTATGTTTGGTCCATTTGTTCGGAAAATATAGAATATTTTATTTTGCACAATAATGTTTTTCTATAGCAATTCAGACGATTTTTCCATTTTTATTTGTTGAAAGAAAATGGCTCATATGATTGAAGGATTTAAATGGTAAATTATGGATAATGAAATTTCCTAATTAGAACCATGCATTATTCATATTAGTTTGAAATTTTGTTTATACATTTGTCAGAGTTTTTAAATTCGGTGTATAACTTATGGAGGGATTTTATATATGTGTTCCAATAATATCAAATATTTTCTTTTTTTTTAATGCAAATACTTCATTGTTTTAAGTTTCTTTTAACTGTTACCTAGCAACCTAAAAATATCGTAAATGTTAAAGTATGTGTAATTGTTTGGAGTCAAATCAACGTCAAAAAGGATGAATTAATGCCTTTTGCGTCTTTACATATCGATGGAATTTACTCCAGAAATAAAGGCTGTGTTCGATTTATTTTGTTCAAATATTTTTCTTTTAAATCAAAAAGTTCATTATTTTCTTAAGGAATAAATTGACATTTTGCTATAAAATTTAGAAATAATTTTTTTTTACCGTTGCCAAGAAAATCAGATCCCGGAATACTAATTTATCCTAAACAGTTAATTTTGATTTGAAGGATTTTCATGTGCAAGAGGAAAATGAAATAAAAAATAGACATGAATATGTCTTCATATTGGAAATAAAACAAAAATACAAAATGAAGGTGAATTTGACCTCATATATCAAAAATAAAACGAAGACGCTTTGAGGTTGAAATAAAAGGGCCTTGTGTTATATTAATTCTTATTATTAAAAAAAATGTTACCAATATCTCACTGTTTATCGTCTGCACATGGCTAACAGAAATGGGTCATTCCATGTGAAATCAACCAATTTAAAGAAAAGTTGCTGCACCATAGTCAGAGATTTTTTTTAAATTTTTATTACAGACAGATGTAGTGAAACCATCAAATCTAAAATTTTAAGATAATTTGTGCAATACTGACTGAGATATAGCCTTTTGAAAATTGATCATTTTTACCAAATGGCGGCCATCTTGGATGCTATCCCTATGTCTATAAATGTCCATAACTTGACAACTAATGACTCAAATTTTATATTTCTGGTACCAATTTAAAGCTATTTGTATAAAGAATGCATATATGATATTAAAACAATAGTAATTTTTTATTTTAATACTGTTTATTACATTCAAACTGAAAATATCACCCTCAAAAAATGACTTACTGTAATGGGCCATAAAAAAAATGACCCATCATAATTTTTTTTCAAACTTGCTAAAAACATTGCTCCATATGTGTACTTTAAATAGAAAAAAAATTGGAGAGGTAAAATTTTTCGTTTAAAAAAAATAGCTTTTTACACATAGGATGTCACTTACTAAGCAGTGACTATCTTAAAACATGTAAATATCCCTGATTTAAGAAATAATGGCCAAAACTAAATATTTTTTAATCCCTGAATTAATGTAAAACTATAATGAAATATAATCTCATAAGTTTTTTGTAGGACCCCCCTCCCCCCCCCCCTCCCCCCCCCAAAAAAAAAAATCATTGCTAAAAGATGTATAATTGAAAAAAATTAACACTGAAGAAAACAAGAAAATAAATAAAGAATATAATGTATAATTGTGAAAAACCTTTAAATGCAATATATATAAATGAGATTTTACTGCATGTGTATATGTGGAATCTATTCAAAACGTTTTCCATGCAAGAAATTCAATTTTTATACCTAAATTTCTATTTCTTACTTTAAAAATTGCTCACTTAAAAAGTTTTACATTTGTATGTGACTTTATAGAAAAATTCTGCTGTATGCATGTATTTACATCATTCAAGTTGCATTAAATATTCAGATATAAATATGTCTGTTTATGTATTTTCTATTTCAATAAATTTACATACTAAGAATGACAGAATTCATGAAATGAATGCTAATCTTGCATAATCTATTTTCCTTATTATTTGAATTCAAAACATGATGTAATAATGCATCATCTTCTATCTTGATGTAATATTGCATCATGTTATATGTTTATGCAATTTTATCATAATGTATCCAACAAATCTTTTGTTGAAAATTTTTGAAACCTTTTGTGGGTAAGCTTATTATAAACTGCATTATATATAAAATTTTAAATAAAAAAAATATTTGACATAATTTATGAATTATTGCATCATGTTGT
Organism: Maratus speciosus; assembly: GCA_963932465.1. NCBI lineage: Eukaryota > Metazoa > Arthropoda > Arachnida > Araneae > Salticidae > Maratus > Maratus speciosus. The sequence goes on along the minus strand of OZ010795.1, from coordinate 325,257,742 downwards.
ATGCTGATGCAATTTTGGGAAAAGATTGCTGCTGTATCGTCATCTGTTTTCTAATTGGTTGTAATTAAAGTATGATGAAATATTACATCATAATGTACAAAAAAATTGACTATCCCTTTTAAACATCATTTCTGTTGATGTTATCAATGTAGTATGCACTGGCATAGAATAGTTATTTTGTGCTTAAGATTCTACAGTGGACATGGAGTGTTTTGTATGCAAGAAACTTGGTGTTTCATTGAGTACTGATCTGATTCCTGTTCTTCAATTGTCTTCACGTGATTTGCAGTTATTAAAAAAAAGATTGCATTATGTAATCCCAGATGAAAAATGCTTTGTCCATGGAAATAGTATATCCAAGGTTCACAAGGATAAATATCTAAAATGGTATATTTTAAGACAGAGACAGTGTTGTGATCCATTTAATAAACATCCAAATAGCATCAGAGCAAAATCACTAAAAACAATATCATTAGATATGTCTAAAACAAATCCAGATATCCTCATTCCAGGAAAAAAAATTGTGTGTTTCCTGTTATTCATCAGTAAATATGAAAAAAATGTCTATTGTTGACAGGATAACCACCTCAGGAACAGAAAGCCCCTCTGATTCAGATTTTAATGAACCCACAGTAGTAATAAAACAAAAGTTGTGAATTGTTAGAGTTATCGCCAATAAAGGTAAGTAAGCGTACCTCAAAGAGAAAGCTTAATTACATGCAAAAGAAAGTTTCAAAAATAACTAAGTGTGTTGCAACTAAAGCAGCTACAGTATTAGGTGTTGAAACCATAAATAAGCCTCAAAATAGTAAAGACACAACTTGTCCTGACTGCATATCTACAGACCTGCCAACTGCTACGAAAAAATCGTAGTTGCTACGATTTGGACCGATAAACTACGATGCTACGAAAATCGGTCTTAAACTACGATTTTTTGCAAAAAACAAAAAAACGCAATTTTTGTTTCTAATTGTGATTTTTATCCCGCGCAGTATATTTTTCAGGAATGATTCTGTTCCAAAATTTCAAAGTATTCATTTCCAAAAGTTTTAAAAAAATTTGTCATTAATCCGAAAATTCGGACATTAAAAAATGTTCATGGGGAAAAAAAAAAAAAAAAAAAAAAAAAATCTGGGCTGCAAAACAAACTTCTTAACATAAAACCCTCTTAATGTATATCAACCACAAGTGAATCGTGTTTCTGTAAATATTTATACAGGAATTCTCTTCCTTAGAAACAGGGATGCCATTTTAAGAATTTCTGGAGGGGGGGGGGGAATCTTTGAGGGGCAAGATTTGAAATAGTGTGCAAAATCGCACGATTTGTACTATTTATTATTAAACATTTCAATTTTGTGCGGTAAAAAAACACAAAATTCGTCAAAAGTTCATGGTAAAAAGTGCAGATTTCAACAAAGAATCGTGATAGAAAAATGTGAATTACGATTGTGGGGAAAAAATTGTGAATATTCTGAAATGGTCGCGGGAAAAAAAAAAAAAATTCGAGAATTTCGTCAAAATTTACTGCACTGGGCTAAAAAATTGGAACCAGGCTTCTTTTACAAATGTAAAAAAAATGCTGCAAAACGAGAAGAAACTTTAAATATCGTATAAAAATTTTCAGAGGAAAAAATTTACTATATTGAGTTGAAAGACTGAAACCTTATTCCTTTTACGAATGTCAAAAGATGGCTCCAAAACATGAAAAACCAACCAACCAACCTCCAGATTAATTTCAATATTCTGTGCTACGATTTCTCATTTTCAAAAGTTGGCAGGTCTGTATCTATGATGGATAAATTATTGGAGAAGTTTACAAACGCATGTTTTAAAGAAAAAGTTCAAATTCTAACACTGGTTCCAGATTCATGGACAATACAGCAAACAATGACTTATTTTAATACTACACAGTATCTTGTAAAAAAGGCAAGGAAGTTTAAAACAACAGAAGGGATGTTATCGATGCCTAGTGGAAGAAAAAGTGTTAAACTGAGTCCAGACGTTATAGAAAAAGTTATTAATTTTTATTATGATGATAATAACAGCCGCATGTGTCCTGGAAAAAAAGATTTCATATCTGTTCCAACTGAAAACGGCAGAATATTAAAACAAAAGAGATTTTTGCACAATTTAAAGGACATATTGCATTTAAAGAACAACATGACTTAAAAATTGGATTGTCTAAGTTTTGCTCACTACGTCCAAGAGAATGTGTTACTGCTGGAAGCAAAGGTATTCATTCTGTCTGTGTGTGTGTATACCATCAAAATATTAAACTTATGCTTCATGCTATTGATATCAATGACTACATATCACTGCTAAAAAAATTTGTTTGTTGCATTGAATCTGAAGAATGCATGTTGTACAAGTGTGATAAATGTCCATATCTGAAATTTTAAAGAAAGATTTAATGTGTTTAGATGAATTGGAAATGAGTAATGATATTATTTATAAACAGTGGGTAAAGACTGATGGAGCAGAATTAAAAAAAGTGATTATGCCTGTTGATGAATTTGTTGATGATTTAATTACAAAACTCCTTGCTTTATGTTCAAACCACTTTTTTGCAAAATCACAAAGTTTATATTTCAAGAAAACAAAGGATGAATTGAATACAGAAACTGCTATTATTTCAGCTGATTTTTCTGAAAACTATACTTGCATTGTGCAAGATGCTATTCAAAATATCCATTGGCAAAAAGAACAGGTTACAGTTCACCCCTTTCTTGTTTATATAAGGGACAGTATCACTGATACTATGAAATCTATTCCTATGTGTGCAATAAGCGAGCATTTAGTTCATGACACTACTACATTTTGGGCTTTTCAAAAAGTAATTGTCAATTATTTAATTTCACAAATTCCACAGATTAAATACATAAAATATTTTAGTGATGGATCATCAGCCCAATACAAAAATTATAAAAATTTTATTAATCTCTGCCATCATGAAGAAGACCATGGTGTGAAAGCTGAATGGCATTTTTTTTTGCCTCTTGCCACGGAAAAGGAGCTTGTGATGGAATAGGCGGCACCATAAAATGCATGGCCACCAAAGCAAGTCTTCAGCGTCCATTCAAAGATGGTATCTTAAATTCATTTGATCTGTATACATTTGCAAAAGAATAAAGGAATTGAAAAAATTGAAAAAAAGGAATTGTTAAAGGAATTGAAAGTTTTTTATAACAAAATCTGAAATTGAAATTGCCAATAATCAGTTAGCAGATAGGTATGCAAAGGCAGATACAATCGTAGGAACAAGGTTTAATCACAGCTTTGTGCCAATAAATAAAGGCCAAATACTGGTTTCCAGGGTATCAGGCTCGCAACATATTTTATTGCTACTGTGAGATTTAGTGAAACCGACAAACCACAAACATTTAAAAGTGAACAATATGTTGCATGTGTATATGGTGTTAATTGGTGGATTGGTAAGATTTTAGATTACTGCGAGGAATTCAATGACTATAAAATTATGTTCATGCATCCTCATGGTCCTAGTTCATCATATTCATGGCCAAAATCTTCAGATGTTTGTTGGATTCCATATGAGCATATAATGAAAGTAGTGTCTACCCCAATGACTGCTACAGGAAGAACATATACTGTTGCTCCAGAGGAGCACACAGCAATTCAACTCTTATTCTTAAACTTCAAGACAGATTAAATCCTTGGTAATTTTCAACAACATATTATCAAGTTCCTTTGAACAATATATTATAAAGTTATATCCATGTAAGTATCCTGTTCTTATTTTATGTAAATATGTTTCATATAAGCTTTATCTAAGTCTTACTTTTATACATATTTGATGTTTTTGTTGTACATTTGTATCACACAAGATTTGTGTACTCATTTTGTCAAGATTTGTTCATTTAAATTGAAATTGGCAGTGAACTGAATAACTAATGTCAACTCATTAATATTAATTTTTAATCTTTTATTTGAATTCAACTGATTTACAGCTAGTATTTCTGCCATATTTAAAAAAAAATGTTTCATGGCTCTTTTTCCTTCTAAATATTTTCCATTATGTATATTTTTTTGAGAATTATACATATTATCATTTTATATGAAATAAAAAGTGTTGAAATGAAAATTTACTGTTATTTTAATATGTATGTGTTTTTAGTATAATTAACTGCTGATTGGTATTTCTAAATTGAATTATTTATATATTGATGCTCATACATTAATTCATATACCAGAAAAAAATACTTTTAACCATTATTTGTTAAACCAAAGATACTTACGTGTTTTAAGATAGTCACTGTTAGGTAAATGACATCCTATGTGTAAAAAGCTATTTTTCTTTAATGAAAAATATTACCTCTCCAATTTTTTTTCTGTTTAAAGTATACATATGGAGCAATGTTTTTATCAAGTTTGAAAAAAATTTATGATGGGCCATTTTTTTTTTATGGCCCATTACAGCAAGCCAATTTTTGAGGATGATATTTTCTGTTTAAATGTAATAAACAGTATTAAAATAAAAATTTACCATTGTTTTAATATCATATATGCATTCTTTATATAAATAGCTTTAAATTGGTACCAGAAATATAAAATTTGAATCATTAGTTGTCAAGTTATGGACATTTATAGACATTGGGATAGCATCCAAGATGGCCGCCATTTGGTAAAAATGACCATTTTTTAAAAGGGTATATCTCAGTGAATATTGCGCAAATTAGCTTTAAATTTCAGATTTGAGGGTTTCACTACTATGTCTGTCTACAAAAAAAAATTTAAAAAAAATCCGTGACTATGCTGCAACAGCCATTGGTTGAATTTGTGTGGAATGACCCAAATGTTTAATTTTTAATCGAAAATTTCAATGAGAAAAAAAAATCTTTTGAAAAGCAAATAGATAGTAAATGTCAAAATTATGCACCGTAAAATTATCTCTGTTGAAAATGACGTCATTGTATCGGAAAATAAATATTTTCTTTCTTAAAATCAAGCATTAACTAGATTGTCTGAAAAAATATTTTTTGGCGATTGTTACTTCTTATTACGTGCTGCCTCATTTCAGAAAATATGAATGAAAATTATTTTATTTTTAAAAGGAAATTACATTTTCGTTCATAAAACCTAAACTTTTAATATAATTGCCTCAATGTATATCATTTTCTGTCCACCAGTATTGAAAAATAAGGCTCGGAACTCTAAAAAGAAATCTAAGATTTACAGTAACCATTAGCGCAATCAATAAAAAGTTATGTATCTAAATTTAAGGAGACTATGGGGGGTTCAGGGGGGGCACCGCCCCCCTGAAGAAATCTACTTTATTATCTAAAAAAATACCAGAATTAGTAGCTCATGAAATTTTCAAAATATCCTTACATAACATTTTTAATTTAACGCTTCTAATATCTGAAAACTTTGTATTTTTTTATTCTTATAAATAAATAAGTAATTTGAAAACTAAATTGCAGTTTGCAGGAAATTGAATATTACCAAAGTGTGTAAACAATGACTTGCAGAGCTGACGTTGAGGCTCCTGATCTGCAGATTTACTAGTTAGTTAAACATTGCAATACAGTAGACTCTCTCTAATCTGCACAGCTTGGGATCAGAGGTTGTGTGGATTTTAGAATTTTGTGGATTTCTGGTCATTGCTTTGTTTACATTTTTTAAACATTAATCTGAATGTAATAATGCAACCGAAATTATAATGAATGCTTGCAATATAGTACAATATTAAAATTAATTAAGTAAAGTAATAAACTAAAATGATAAGAAGTAAGATAATTTTAAAAATGATTAAATTATTAAAAGTAAAGTTCAAGTAAATAATTATTAATGTATAATTAAATATGCATAATAAAGATGAGATAGATTTTTTTTGAATTATTCAATGAAATCTTCCGCTTAAAGGTACCCTATTAATTCACATCCAAATAATAAAGTAAGAAAGTTTTAATTCAGGTTTAGCCAGTCTTAATAACCAAAAAAGCTTGATTAATACATAAATATATTTGGCAAAAAGACGATTACCAGTGATATCAGTAATAGCTTGATTTTTTTTCAGAAGTAAATTTATCCTTCCTTCATGCAAAACCATGAGTTTCATATTATCAAGAATTACATATTAAAATACATACAGAATGATATAAAACTAAAAAACTCTGTAATTTTGTCCTTATATCTGAACTGAAACTTTCATTGTTTACATCTGTGATGATGTGTGGATTTTAGGCGTTTATGGATTTTAGGATTGTGGATTTGAGGGAGTCTATGGTATTAATTTGACATGTTTTTTATATTTATGCTTTATATTCTTTACAATCACTATATTAACCTGTTCACTGCCTGGGACAATTATATTCAACAGTGAACAGGTAAAATGATGGAATATGATTTTATAAGTTCATATACTTGTCTGTACACTGGAAAAACTAGTTCATACACTTCCAATATGACAAGTATACTTAGCAGCGAGCAGGTTAATGATATGCTTGTTGCTTAAAAAGTAAAACTGTGATTTTATAATGGTCTTTAAATTTCTTTTGTTATTCTTCTCTTTTATATTATTGGGTGTGGAAGGTGGAAGAATATATTATTCATAACTTTAAATTCTCAAAAATAAGAGGAGGATGAACTAGACAAATAATTTTACTCATATCTGGGGTATTAATTTTCAGTTATTCTTACTTTTGTGTAATTCTCAGTTTTTTATTATTTTACTTAATTTTAAAAAAAGGGAGGGGGGGCGATAAGTTCAATGCAGAGTGAGATTCGTGAAAATGCATACTTGCACTACTTTTTCATTCTCAATGTCAGTTTTTCTTTCTTTCTTTTTTTTTTTTTTTTTTTCTTCCATTCTTTCTCTTCAGTTTACTTAGTCAATTGCTGAGTTTTGTATATGAAAGTAGCTGGAATTTATAAATTTAACAATATTCTTTCACAAATAATGCCCATGCTTATTCCATGCTATTCTTGATTTTTCAATTCTTAATATTACAACCTCTTTAAATAATATGCCTATTAATCTGCTTGCAAAATATTCATTTTATGATTGCCTCATCTACTGTCTGAGTTCATATCAGTACATGAAATCAATCCATACAGATTGTTTTCTCGCTAAAAGTTTTTTGCTAATTCAGAAAACATTGGACAAACAGTGTTTATGCATTCATTAATTATCTGACTCTATCAAAAAGAGACTAAAATGGAATGTTAATCAATTTGTTTAATTAATATTTTAAGTTGTAATCATATTGCACTTTCCAACTAAAATAAATAAATACATCTTATCTAAGAATTGGATTGTTTAAGTAAAAATATCATGCTATTAGTTAAGTATTTATATTGATAGGTATTTTATCTTTTATTATTATTTTGTCTTTATTTTATGTATTTTTTCTCCATTAAATCTTTTATAGGTTTACAAGACCAACCAGGATTTATACCTGGTACAAATTATCTCTTACCATGGGATGTGACTGTAAAACTGGAGCAAAAAGAAAGGTGGCCTGCTTTGTGGGAAGGGAAAAGACCTTTAAGTTTAAAAGCCAAAAAAGCAATTAGAGGTAAGCTTGTTATACTTTGCATTTCTCATTTCAAAGTATTATTCAAAATGAAAGCAAACATTCATTTTATTTTTATCATATTTAGCTGTTTTGTTCCTCTTTAAACTTTTGTCTTACTCAAGTTTGTGTTTGCTTCTTTCTCACCCTCACCTCCCTCCTTTTTTAATAAGTTTGTTTATCTAACTGTTAATTTTTGTTTGTTTTGTTATCGGTAATTTTTTTAAAAATTAAATAAATGTATTTTTCAAAATATTTTTGTTTTATTCTTTAATCCATTTGCATCATTAACACATATATATGTGGAATTTTTCTAGCCTGTATCACCAAAAGCACATGTATGTACATTGTTATTATTATTTTTTTTAGATTCTAATTAGAAATCATGTGTAGGTATTTAGTAAATATTTGTGATTGTAAACAGAAGAAAATATTCTGCGTAAAGTAATGCAAAATAATTTATAAAAATAGAGTGATGTGGTTCTGATAATAGTGAGGAAGTAATTAGACCTAAAAAACACACAATTATTATTTTGATATAATTCATGTGTAAGGGTGTAAACGTGTCAGACATTTTTACACAGAAATTAGCTTTGTACTTTAATTGTTTAAAACCTAAACTTTTAAATTAAATATTTCTATGTTTACCCAATATTTATCTATCATAATACAGCAGCATTGATTTTCTAAATCATAATTTTGATACTTAAAAAATATATATAACTTTTCTTTTGCAGGTGCGACAATGATGTCACACTCACAGCACTTAAAAATTCTTTTTTTTTTTACATGAAGCTGATGTTTCAGGTAATCGATGCTGCTAATACAACAATAGATAAATGTTGGGTAAACATAAGAATACGTAATTTAAAAGTTTAGTCTGTATATCCTTCAAGGACAAAATTAATTTATATGTAAAAGTATGAAAAACTTCTCCATGGATTTGGCATGATGTCTTTTGAAAGTGATGATATTGATAATGATCAAAGTAAACAAGTGATTTTTAGTGGGAGCAAATAAAAATGCTGAAATTAAATTTCATAAATTTATTTCTGTTGGTAGTGTAAGTAAGGGTATTATAAATTTTACTAGAGAGAAAATTTACAAATTATTTTTGACAGATGTAATTCTTGCACACATTGTGGCAGAAATTAATCAGTTTGGTAAAAATTATGAGAGTTTCAAAGAAATTTCTGCAGATAAATTGTATTTATTTTGCAGTGAAAATATTTAGGGGGAACTTGGGATACTTGACCCAAGGTCTTTTTCTCAGAATTGGGAAAGTTTTGTAAGTTGGAAGTGGCATCACTTCTTTTCTTTCAGTTAGCTGACTGCACGGTGAAAATAACAACTGAATCATTGCATAAGTTTTTAAACTATCAGACAAAATACATTTTCATGCTCCAAAAGTATTTTTTTTGTGCTGTAAACTCTGATGTTATAATTTTTTTGTTTAAATGTAAGATTTTTTTAATTGGTCATTTGTTTTGTACATGCTTTTATCTACAATAACATGTATAACAGTATTAATCTACTTATTAGCAAATGGCTGCATTTTAGAGTTATGTTGTAAATATGCAACTAGGGATACTTGACCCAAGATTAGATTAGTACTATTCAAATGCATTTAGCAAGTTTTATTTATGAATAAAAAATATTATGACATTAAATATTATAAATATATAAATATAAATATTATAAGTATTAATAATATAAGTAAATGACTGGGTTCTTGTCAAATATTGTGGGAAAGGGGATATAAGAAGATATGTTGAAAGGTTCTTGAAATGAATTCTGACTATTCTGACATTCTTACTATTTAGTTTGTAAAAAGAAAGGATGATACGCGATTTAAATGGGCTGAAATGAATGATATATCATAAGTTGATCCTGAACAAATCGAAGCTATTCTTCATCCACCTGAGTTTTCGATACAAATGATAGAACTACAAGTTTTGTGTTTAAATATGACTTTACATTTGGAGTTAAATAAACTGTTGCTTTCATATTCTGGAACATGTTTAGGCACACAGTGTTAACTTTGACTGCTAATATTTCAAAATTTCCACAATAAAAAATTAAAATTGGGCATATTAACATTAGGTCTGTGTAATAAAAATTAAAAATATTAATTTTGTTTGACAAAAATAAAAAAATATTAACCTTAATGTTAATTTTGTTCTTACGTAAAAGTGTTTTGTTTATAATTTTAAATCACACTCCCAAATCTATGACTTTGGTCAAATATCCCTATACATTGGGATACTTGACCCAAATTGAAAGTTTTGAATATTCATACTTTACTATCTTTATAATTAATACTTCAGAATAATAATAATAAATGCTGTGTAATACTACATTAAGTATATATAGACAGCTATATAGACAGCATTTACACATCCATAAGTAAAGTTTTAAAAAAAATGAACAACCCAAAACCCCGGTAGCAGAAAGTTCGAGACGGGAGACGGGCGTCGCAGATTTTCTTTTCTCACTTGCAGATTATTTTTCTATTGAACCCTTTATTTCGCTTTATATTATGTTTAGCTCTTTATTACTTAAAACAAAAACTTAAGATTATTATTAGTAAAATTAATAAAATGCATAATAACAAAGGTAAGTGATCGTTTTATTAATTAATGCTTCAATTCTAAAATATTTTACCTGCAGATTATTTTTTGCCCCTGAAGTATCTGTTGCAGACACTTGGAGAATTTTTTGCTACTGGGCCCAAAACTAACAATTGGGTCAAGTATCCCTAGTTCTCCTATATCTCTGCTGTAAAAACCTATATTATAAAGTTATCAATGCAAGGACAAGGGTAATATCATACTTGAGAATACTGATGATATGAAATAGGTTTATGTCAATTTAAAAAAAAAAAAAACTTGCAGATTGCTAATAACAAATCTTGGCAACCAGATCACCCGTTAGGTAAAATTAGTCTAGTAATTGATATGATCAGGAAAGCTTTCAGAGAAGTGTACATGCCAAGCAAAAATGTTTCCTTGTATGGCAAGCAGAGTTCATTATATTCAATATAATAAATCAAAAAGAACCATTTTTGGAATAAGATACTACAAATTATCCAATTTCCCAAACAAAGTATGTACATAAATTTTAGAATACATGTAGGAAAGGATAAGTATAAAAAATGTCTGACGAGCACAGAAATTGTTCTGAATATGATGAAAGAAAGCAAATTGTTACAAAAAGATTATTGCTTATATATTGACACTTGATACAGTTACCGTGATAAATTATATAAATCGAAAACAAATGTTTATGGCACGGTGAGGATAAATAAAAAAGGAATGCCCAAAGCTTCAGAAAGTATAAAATTGAAATCTGGTGAAGATACTCCAGAGTAAAAATATTTCATTTGTAAAATGGAAAGATGAAATAGACATTTTTATGTTATCAACAATGTTTAACCGGAGTTTGCTGATGCAGGTAGACAAAATTACAAAACCAAAGAAAATATTGTAAAGCAAGAGGGATATAAAAAGGTTTTCTTGATTGCTTACAGGGTTGCTTAGCTTATGTTTTTCTTTTTGCTTGACTATACTATAAGAACAATTATGTGTTTATCAATTTAATATGTATTTATATCCTACAGCCTCGGTAGATTTTGATAAAACGGTTTTCCAGGACGTGAATTTTTTTAAATAAATATATAGCCCTTTTCCAACATTTGCAAGTAGTGGGGGCGTAGAATTGTTTTGTAGAGAGAGAAAATAATCTTTAATGTTACATTTATTTTAACATGTTATCTATGCCAGGGAGTCCAACCTGGGATACCCAGGTTAAAGATGCCCAATGTACTGTGTGGTGTAAAGACATGCTTTTAATAGAAAACTCTAATAGATTTTTTACATTTAATATATTTTCTTAGACTGCCCATTTTGCATTAATCCCATGCCAGCAGTTAGACGTGAAAAAATTCACTATTTAGCAGCTTTGTGATTCTGATTATTATAGTGTTTAAGCAGCTAGTTTGATTACATATGTGTTGAATTCATGTTTTCTTTATTTATTTGTGAAGTATAATTTCATTCATGTCAGATTATTATACAGAAACAAACAAATGCTGATTTAATTTTATTGTTTTAAGTACAAATGGGTTAATCTTCCATAATTGGGTGTCACTTAGATTTAAAAATATTTATGCTTAAAAATTATTTTAAAAACCATGAAAGGTCTATTAGTTGAGATACAGTTTTCAAATAAATTGCATTTAATTGAAATTGTGTGATCTTTAGAAGTAAAAACACTTGCAGTAAAAGCGAAATTTATAGTGGTTGCTACCAACAATATAAAATCAGCGCTACTCACGGTTTTTGATTTATAATATACTCTATCATTAACACATGGCAAAGTGTCATCTAAATAATTTACGTCGAAAAATTTTAAACAAATGTTATGTACCCTTCATAATTGTGTTTCATCCAGCCTTTGTGGTGTTAGGCTTCATGTGGTCATTCCATTGCTTCTCGCTCTTGATTCTTCTTCCAAAAAATTGAATTTTCCAAAAATTGGAGAAATTGCTTTGGCTGAAAATCCTTCTTTAGGCACAATCCTTCTTAATTCTCTTGAGTGGGATTTCAAAAACTTGGGTGAATCTTGTTATCCCACTCTGAATTTAAGTCCCAGGTTGTTAGAATTGAATGAATCCTTTAAATGTTACAGGGATGCCATCACAAAAAATACAATATGACATACAATAAATCTTGCATAACATACATAATTAACATCTTACATAACCCTCCTGCAAGAATTTTTTTAATAGCTGTGACCATTTGCAACTTTATTGAATTTTAAAATCAGTCTGTCCATTTTAGGACACCCGGTATGTGTGTGAATAATTTATAAGATTGTATAATGCTAAAAATCTTGATAACCATTATAAAAGATATGACCTGATTTTTTTATTTTCATTTTCCCAATTTTTAATGATAAATTAATGCTGTTTTATAATGGTTTTTTAAGTATAATTTATATATCTTTTGGGGGAAAACAAACTTAAAATGAATGTTGGCACAATTTCATTTTTTCCAGTTTATATTCACTCACATTATTTGTCTGTTTCTATTTAAATAATTTGGTGCAACGTATAATTAAATGTCAGTGATTTTGCAAATTAGTAAAATTAAAAGATAGAACAGTTTTATTTTACTAAAGGAAGTTTAAATCAGTGTGGATTACTTAAAGTTTGGCTCGACATTTTATTGTTAATAATCATGTAAAGTCTAAAATCTTATTGTGTAGTTTTTAATATAGTTAGTGGTCTCTCAGTCTAATTTTTAGCAATTAAAAAATAATAGTATTTGTTAATGAAAATGCTATAATTAATATTCTTTTTTGTTTAAATATTTTAAATTGTTTTTTTATATTTGCCCTACTGGAATATAATTTTATGTAAATATTGTCTTTTAGATGGACCCCAGTTTAATGTAAAGATATTCATTGGTGTTGAATATGAATGTTACAGAGGTCATCGATTCATGTGTTCTGGTCCAGATAGAGTTCTCAGAATAACAAATTCAGGACATGTAAAGGTAAGTTATAAAACTAATAATAATAATTTAATTTTTGACATTCAGGTATTCATAACATTATAACATTTATGTTCATTTCATGCTGTAAGTTGATCTTAGCTTTCAATAAACAAAACAAAAATTTGGTACTCAAAGGTTCTTAAAATTTGTTCACATTAATATTTGTAAAACCCTGGCTTTAAAGGTTGCATTTTGCTCTTCAAATAAAGTGTTGGATTGAAAATGTGCAAAAGTAAGCCTCACATCAAAAGTTTACTCGTTTATTCATTTTTGTATGTTTTAAGCATAAATTTAAAAATCATTCTGGCTATTTCTAAGTTTGGTACAAAAATGAGGAGGAAATTGTGAGAAAAACAAAAGAGGGGGAATTGTGAGAAAAATAAAAGAGTAGGAGAGAGGAGATGAATAGATAAAATTGCAATGGTTCCCAAATAATATGTTTTTATTTATTTATTTACTTTATAATACATATATATATATATTTTTTTTCATGAAATAAGCATAACAGAAATTAATGACATAAGCTTAACAGTTAATTTTCGATTAATAATTAAATGATTAATAATTATACATTACCACCTTTTATTTCTAGTGTTTTCAAATTTACAAAGTATTTATAAAAAAAAAAGCTGAAAAAAAATAGTTTTGAAAAAATGGAAATGAAATATTTTAATTGTATTTCATGCATTTAATTCATGTACTTGCTGATGTTTTGTTCTTTCATAATATAGAAAAAATAAAGGAAAACTGTTCAGTATAAACATAATAACGGCTTTACATCTTTTTTAATCTGTATATTCAACATGTTTTTTTTTTTTTTTTTCAGAATTTTATTGATACTTAATAATGTGTATGTGTATTTATATTGTGATAAATTTGTGTTATATGCATTGTTCAGCTTTTCCAATGAGCTTCAACTTTCATACCTGAAAAATGAATAGCATTTTCAGAGAGAAAAATAACTAAGTGCAAAGTTGCCTCTTCAGAAAAACAGCAAGAAATTAGTATGGGGGGAGGATTCTTATGTGTAATGTATTTTAGTCCAGGCATTAGGTGCTCATAAAGGACAAATAGGGGAGAGTTTTGGTGTAGTTTTGATATTTGGTGCCTTTATGTTTTGTGGGTCGCTGAACACGAATCTGAAGTTTGCCAACAAAATTTATCCCGGGAAACACGTTTTTTTGACAAAAAACGGGATTTTCTTTGTTTTTTTCCAAATAACTTCAAAATTATACATTTTACATAAAAGTCCTCAATACATAAATTGAAGAGGATAAAATTTCCTACATTTTATGTATTAAAAGTTTTTTCTCTGATCAATGGTTTAGCCGTGACAACGCCACAAAAATGGGAGTGATAATAAAAAAATTCAGAGAAAACGGGAATTACGCCACTGTACGTAGATTTAACATGAAAACTGACCATTTTACACAAGCATTGACTATAAATTATACTAAAGATTATATGAATGACTACATTTTACAATGAAGTTGCTGATAATAAATAGGACGACTCATTATGAATCATTATTTAATTATAAATAAACATGTAAGTACATTTATTTAAAAAACAAAAAAATATTATTTCCGCTTTCTTTTACTTGAGGGTCCCTACTTTTCATCGACATCTACAGCATAGAAAATAGACGTATAGAATTAGTGGGTGTTTTTATTACTACCAACAATATAAAATAAAAGTATTTTTAATAAAAAATATTTGATACCTTCTGGCATGACTTTTTCTTGACATTTTAGTTCAAGTACCATTTTTGTTTTTTTTTTTAAATCAGACAGCAGAATTCAAGTTAGTCACATAAATAAACTTTTGCACCATTATGCAACGGCAACAAGATTTAAAATGTAACGAAAATGTGAATTTGGTTCAAAATATTTTGTTTATAGAGGAAAATTAAAATTACAATGAAGAGCACACGAAGTTTTGCAAGAGCGAAATGTTTAAATTTATGACCAATTTGGACAAAAATTGCCAGTTGTATGTAGATATATCGGGACAAAATCATTTAAAATATATTACCTGGCTGCAAATTCTGAGTGGTTACAAAATAGATCCAGACAAATTCTCCAAATTCAGATTTGATACAATGCAAAACATAATGTTGGCATTTTCTCATGATATATTAATCATGATATCTTATGATTCCCTATCTTTACATAAGGTTCCTGTTAGGTTTCCTGTAAGGTTTCTGCAGAAATAAATATGAATATACAACAGAATATGCAACACAGCAATTTTCATTAATGCTGTCAAATGTTTGTCCCGTACCTTAAATTTTAGAAAAAGAAATTTTAGAATTTGTCATAATAATACAAAAATAATTTTATCACTTTAGCTTCCATACCGTTAAGAAAGTATCATTAAAATTATCAAGAAGAACGTAAAATCATGCGTCAATCCGATTATGGAACATTTTTGAACGAATTCGGGCTACTATAATAAAACTTCACAGTTTAATAACGTGAAAAACGATGTCTAAGTAATAATTTGTAAAACATATAACACGTTTAAAAACACAATTTCAACCAAAATCGAAAAAATAGCTGAAAATTTTGTACATCCCTGTATATGAACTATAGATTTATCATATAATTCACAATATGCTAAAATTTAGAACTGTTAGTGAACGCATAGCACAGTTGAAAATTCCTCGTTAGCAATTTCCGGCAATAAGCGGGTATATAGATGTCTTGTGCAGCCCTATATATGATTTATAGAATTTATACACGCTAAATAGTATGCAATTTTTAAAATTTAAAAAGTGTTTCACAACTGAAAATGCACTTCCATCAATTATTGTTCATACAGAGAAAAATATAACTGATTTATTTTGTGTGCCCCTGTATATGAAAGATCAATGGCACATCATATTCAATAGTAAGCATCTTATAGAGCACCTCGGAGATATATATCAATTTAAATACTTTTGAAAAGGTGTAACATGAACAAAATACACCACAAACAATTTTTCTCCATAGACCGTAATGTAACATAATTCTTTTTAGTGTCCCTGTAAATGATCGATAAATACTACCCATACCATATTCTATAAGAAATCATCTTGTAGTGCACTTCATAGATATGTATATAAATTTCAAAGTGTTTGAAATTATGAAACATTATTGAAAAAAAAAAAAAAAAACACAAACGATTTTTCCCCATAGGCCGTAATATAATGAAATACTTTTGAATGTCCCTGTAACGAAATTATGACTGCTACACGCAACATTTTACAGTACCTAACATTCAATAGTGAATATCAATAACATTTTTCAATTTCATGGCGATGCAACTATATTGACGCCAAAAATAATTATGGCCAGCTAGAATCGGTAAATCACTCACCGTGCACTGCCGTAATTCCCGTTTTTTTTTTTCAGAATTTTTTTATTTTCACACCCATTTTTGCGGCGTTGTCATGGCTAAACGATTGATCAAAGAAAAAAACTTTTAATACATAAAATGTTGGAAATTTTATCCTCTTTAATTTATGTATTGAGGACTTTTGAGTAAAATGCATAATTTTGAAGTTATTTTGAAAAAACAAAAAAAATCCCGTTTTTTTTTTCCAGTTTTTTGCCAAAAAAACATGTTTCCCGGGATAAATTTTGTTGGCAAACTTCAGATTCGTGTTCAGCGACACAAAAAACATAAAGGCACTAAATATCAAAACTACACCAAAACTTTCCCCTATTTTCTACCAAATGACTGGACTATTTCACATAAACTCACTTCCATCTCTGAAAGATTGCTTTCGTTGTTGGTTGTGTATAAGTGTTCAATCAAACAGATGTTACTCTGTTTTTCTCAAATATGATTTTGAGGTTTATTTTTCAATTCCTACTATTAGTTCACACTCTCCCTATATATATCTTGTTCAAATTTTCAGTCATTAATAAAATACTTATTATTCATCCTATGAAGTTCAAATAATTTTTTTTAAACTTGTAGTGAATGACACTTGATGTTAATACAATTTTTTCAAATATTAATTCATTAATTTAATTTTAATTAATTATAGTTTTATATGGGGGGGAAAATGGCGGCCATTGGTTATTGAACAGCATTTAATGCATCTGATGACACTTGATGTTAATACAATTTTTTCAAATATTAATTCATTAATTTAATTTTAATTAATTATAGTTTTATATGGGGGGAAAAATGGCGGCCATTGGTTATTGAACAGCATTTAATGCATCTTCATACCATAGGGGGACCCTGTTCTGTCACCAAATACCACCAAGTTTATTGCCAACTTGGCGATATATTGCGAAAAGTGATGCTAATTTGGCAATATCTCTAATATTTCGCCAAATTTTCATAGACTTCTGTTGTAAACCAGTAGGGTTTACTTGCTTACAGAAAATCAACAAATTGGGATGTTTTAATGCAACAAAAACTTATATTAGCTTAAGGGATTATATTAAAATTTTCTTTGATGACCTAAGTAGCAATTGACTTAAATTTTTTTTTTTATGTTACTTGTTTTAATTTTGAAGACTGTTGGTTCATTGCCTATTACAGTTACATTTATCTTATACAATATTTAGTATAGATATATAATTAAATCAGTACACAAATTTCTCGTATTCTCAATAGGTTTAGTTTCAAAGTTGTTTTCTCTCCAACCAATAAAATTTTTTTCTCCAATCTCAAAGATCCTATTGACGACCATAATACCTGGGGCAGTTATAGAATTTTTTTGAGTGTGGCCTGTCTTACATTGGTAAGATGAAACATGCACTTAGAATTAGACTGAAAGACCCCCAGAATTACATTAGAAAGCAGGAATATGAGAAATTTACAATAGCTAAACATTGTTGGAATTCCAACCACCAGTTTAATTATATTATATTTATAAACATACTTCTTCCTCAGTGTATGATATGACCAGCACCCTTTTCTCTTGCCAGTGTGGAGGGTCCTGCGCAGTGGCCCCTTCTTTTTTTTTTTTTTTTTTCAGTTGGTTCTGGTCCGTTACGTCATTTCTTTAAGATATATAAACTCTTGTTTTCGTCTTTTTAATCAGTCCATAAGCCAGCACTTGGGGCTATAACCGAGGGGCTCTTTGAATCCATTTTTATTCTTTTTTTTTTTTTTTCCTCTCACTGAGGAAGGGGATGCAGGAATCCTCGAAATGATCATATGGGATTTTTTGTGTCGTGTTTGTACGTATTTGTGCGTTAAATCGTTGTTAAAGATTTTTGCTATTGAATTAAAATCTTGGTTTAAAATGTTTATTTCTTTTACTAAAATATATTTTTCAGTAAATATAAGTTCTTTTTTTGTTTTTGTTTAGGATAATGCCTCTAAAGTTACAGGATCTGACATGCCGCTATATTTTCCTTGTCCATGCAGGTACATCATTTTTTAATATACTTCATTCTGCATCATACCTGTTTATACTTAGGTTTTTTAGCTGACTTTAAAAAAAAGCTTCATTAAACTATATAGCCTGCCGTGGTTGGATTTTATTCAACCAAATATTGGCTAGTATTGTTGTGATACTTGGGAAATATTATTATATATTTTATTAAGATTAGATTTTTATTGTATTGCAGTGGTTTCCAAACTTTATGCGACTCGTCTTAACATTTTAAGGTTTTTCCTAATATATAAATATATAGAGGCTTTTTTTATCCTCTATCCTAAATAAGGACGAAATTTCCTAAAAGCATATATACAAGATTAGTAATTGGTATTTTTAATGTGAATAATCACAATAATAATATGTGGTATAACAGGCCTGTCCAACATTTCATTAAGCAGGAGTGCACCCCAGCTCTTGGCACTCAATGAAGGGTGCCATTATTCACATGACTGAAAACATGCAACAATATTATTGCACAGTATTAGTATACACACAACTCTTAACATAATGAAAATGAATCTTACAGCAGTAGACAAAAGGCTTCTACAGTTCTGGAGTCACATGTATTAAATTTCAAATTATATAATTTTCTATGAAAGGTTTATCTCGAAAATGTTTGTAGGGTAAGGTGCCAGAAACTTTCATTGTGCCTATAATAACAACAATAACAAACAAAAAATAAACATTTAAATCAGAGATATTGCTAGGTTTCTTTTAGGATGTGAAAATACACTTTGACTTGCTTTGAAGGCATGAACTTAGTTTTATAAAAAGTACAAAAACAAAGACAGGCATGATAGTGACCAATCCGTATGGGTGGTTCCAGGGTCATTCCACATGAATTCAACCAATGAATGTTGCACCATAGACACAGTTTTTTTTTTAATTTTTTATCATAGACAGACATAGTAGTGAAACCCACAAATCTGAAATTTAAAAATAATTTTCTCAATATTGGCTGAGATGTAGCCATTTGAAAATTGGTCATTTTTACCAAATGGCGGCCATCTTGGAATCTTATCAATGTCTATAAATGGCCATAACTTGACAATTAATGGCTCAAATTCTACATTTCTGGTACCAATTTGAAGCTATATGTACAAAGAAGGCATATTTCACATCAAAACAATAGTAAATTTTTATTTCTTTACTTTTTATTATGTGCAAACTGAAAATATCACCCAAAAAAAGGGCTGACTATAATGGTCCATAAAAAAAAAAATGAATCATTATGAATTTTTCTAAAACTTGGTAGAAACATTGCTCCATCTGTGTGCTTCAAATTTAAAAAAAAAATTGGAGAGGTAAAATTTGTTGTTTTAAAATTAATGCTTTTTTACGTATAGGGTGTCATTAACCAAATAATGATCATTTTAGAATCTGTAAGTATTCCTAATTTAAGAAATAGAGGTGAAAATAAAATTTTCTAACATCTGAATTAATGTAAAAGTATATTGAAAACCTCATTTGTACTAATTTCGTAGGAATCCCCTCCCCCACCCCAACAAAAAATGTATACAATTAAAAAAAAATTACACTGAAAAAGATAAGAAAATAATTTAAGGAATATAATGTATAATTAATTATAAAAAACAGATAAATGCAATACATATAAATGAGGATTTACTTTTCATATAAGGGAGGGTGGGGTCAAATGGGACAGTGAGTTTTTCTCTTTAGGTATCATTCTAAATATTTCATTAATCACAGATTAGGTGAAGCAATGGTAACCCAATCTTCAGTTGAAAAAAGTAGCTGATCTACGTAAGCTTGCAATTGTATAAAGAAAAAGATTATTTCAAGAATCAAAAGTAAATTTGCTTCATATACTTTTTATGCTTTCTGTATACTAATGATTTGTTTATACATAGGTGTAATAGTTTCCCTATTTATGGAACATTATACTGTATATTATCCATAATTTAAACTATGCCTAAAAGCAGTATTTCTGTTTATACAAGAAGTTTAATATAAAAGAAGGTAAAGAGAGAAATGGGACATGCCAGCAAAGAGGGGAATGGGACTAAGTCTAATTCTTACTTTTTAATAAGATGAGCATAAATTGCTAATATGCAAATATTTTTAAAGGATAGTCTATTAATTATAACATTGAAAATATATTCATTTACTTAAAAATCGAAATTTAAATAAATAAATTGAATAGATGATTTCTTAATATCATTTCTGATTAACAATCCTGAATTATCCTTCCAGTGATGAAGATACTGGAATTTGATATTGTAGCACAGACATCATCAACCTACAATCTTTGTTATATTGTAAATATGCCTGACACTAGACTATTTGCTTCTTATAATACATTGTTTTATAGCTGTCCCATACCTCCCTGTTAGTGGGGGGGGGGGAGGTATGGGACACATTTTGAAATTTACAATTTCTTTAATTATAAAATTGCTTCTGAAAATTATGTTTTTATATTGTTCAAGGACATTAGAAAGTGTTCCATTTTGTATTTTAAAAATCGAAATTTTTATTTTTGTGTCAAACAAAAATGATTTTCTCACTTTTGCAAAAACTGTCCCATTCCTCCCCACTCTCCCCTATATGTAGAACCTATTTAAGACCTTTTCCACTTAAAAAATTAAATTTATATGGGCAAATTTTACTCCTCACTTTACAAATTTTCTACTTATAAAGTTTAATATTAGTGTGTAATCCTTTACAGTAGAAAACTTCTACTGTGTATATATATATATATATATATATATATATATATATATATATATATATATTTAAATCATTCAGAATGCATTAAATGTTCAGATGTAAATATGCAATTTATGTAATTTTTATTTCAGTATATTTAGTATAACTGAACTTGCTTATAAAACTGATTAAAAACCTTGGTAGTTTAAATCTGAAGAAAAAAACTAGGTATTATATTATAAAGTTATATGCATGTAAGTAAATATTTTGTTCTTATTTTGTCTAGATTTGTTCCATGTGTAAGTTTAAACCTAGGCTTATTTCTCATCACATTCAGTGTTTGCCCTGGATTTGTATTGTATTATATATATATATATATATATATATTTTTTTTTTTTTTTTGTCTCACTGTATCTAGATTTTTGTTATTTGAACTCAGTGTGAACTAAAATCATCAAATGTGAACTCAATTAACTCATTTATATATTTTTTATTTTATTTAAATTACACAATTGAATAAATTCAACTGTAATTTACAGCTAGTATTTCTCCAACATTTCAGGGGAAAATATTATGTGGCTTTTTTTTTTTTTTTTTTTTTTTTTTTTTTTTTTTTAAATGAAGTCTATTTTTTAATGTAGTAAGGGATTTAATATTTGTGTAAATATTTTTTGAGAATTATATTCTCATATTTTAAACGAAATAAACAGTACTGTAGAAATGAAAATTTACTAGTATTTTAATACAATATATGAATATTTAGTATAAATAGCTGCAAATTGATATTTCTTTATTTAATTATATAATATATGCACAGCACATTAATTCAGATGTTAGAAAATTTTATTTTAACCATTATTTCTGAAATTAGGAATACTTACAGATTCTAAAAGGATCATTATTTGGTTAAGACACCCTATGTGTAAAAAACCATTTATTTTAAAACAACAAATTTTACCTCTCCATTTTTTTTTTTTTTTTTATATGTATATATATATATTTAAAGCACACAGATGGAGCAATGTTTCTACCAAGTTTCAGAAAAATTCATGATGATTCATTTTTTTTATGGGCCATTATAGTCAGCCCTTTTTTTGGGTGATATTTTCAGTTTGCACATAATAAAAAGTAAAGAAATGAAAATTTACTATTATTTTGATGTGAAATATGCATTCTTTGTACAAATAGCTTCAAATTGGTATCAGAAACATAGAATTTGAGCCATTAGTTGTCAAGTTATAGCCATTTACAGACATTGATAAGATTCCAAGATGGCCGCCATTTGGTAAAAATGGCCAATTTTCAAATGGCTATATCTCAGCCAATATTGCGAAAATTACTTTTAAATGTCAGGTTTGAGGGTTTCATTACTGTGTCTGTCTATGATAAAAATTTAAAAAAAAATCTGTGACTATAGTGCAACATTTTTTCTTTAAATTGGTTGATTTCACGTGGAATGACCCTACAGAGAGATAGTCTGGAAGTGCTTTCATAGATGAAAATCGTACTGCACTGTTTTATTAATTTTTCTAAGAATATTGGAAAAAACAACCCCTAAAATTTCACAAGTTAAGAAGGAAAAATTAAGCCCCTGTATCCCTTGTATAAAACAGCCAATGGGCCAGTGTGACAGCAGCAAAAAAAAAAAAAAAACAAGTGGGTAAGTGTGATCATAGATCGCACAGAAGGTTTCGTTTAACATTCCTTTCAAAACGTCCAGTACATTTATCGCCATGGATCACATTCTAAATTTTGACAAACCTTCCTAAACTATCTTAAAGCTTCTAATAGATTCGCCTTGTTATATTTTCTAATTTTGTTCGTGCCCCCCCCCCCCTGCCCCTCCGTAAATGCTACGATATATCACATGGACGGGTATCTGCCAAATTTAGAAAAGTGCCCCCCTTACGGGTGGGGGTGGGGCAAAGTGGGGATGGTCACCAGGATTTTTGATGCGGCCTGATGTTTAAAATTTTTGTTATGCTTTATAAGCTATATATTAAAGTTTCAAACAGATCGTCCAGCTATATTTCCTAATTTTGTTTCCCCCCCCCCCCCCCCGAAATGCGACATGCCATTCTTCTTTATACTTTTTTATCATGCGTTATAAAGTATCTTAAAGTTTACAACAGATCGCATTGTTAGATTTCCTACTTTAAATGAAATCACGGTCTGTTAGTTCCACATTCCACCACCAGGGGGCGCACTCTATTCTTAACAAAAGCATATCTGAACGAAACTCCTTTACACAACCTATCAGTAGATATGTTACTCGAGAGGGTGGTGGTCTTCAGCAAGAATTTAAGATATTTGTTGAAATTACTATTCGGAAATGGTGGTAACTTAACTTTTGACATATTTATATTTAATAAGTAGCATGTATCTGAGGACTACATCAAAAAAACGCACCTGAAACGGTATGAAACAAAAAGGTAAAAAAAAAAGAAATATTTTGCCCCTCCCCCTCTCCCCACCTGCCCGAAATTTCACGTGCCATTTTTTATAAACTTTTTCTTATGTGTTATAAACTACCTTAAAGTTTCAAACAGATCGCCTTGTTAGACTTCCTACTTTAAATGAAATTGTGGTCTGTTAGTTCCACATTCCACCATGAGGGAGCGCACTCTATTCTTAACAAAACTCTATCTGAATGTAACTTCGTTAAACAACCTATCAGGAGATATGCTAGTCGAGGGGGTGGCAGTCTTAATCAAGAATTTAAGATATTTGCTTAAATTACTATTCGAAAATAGTGGTATGAACACTTATAAAATTTTTGATATTGAATAAGTAAAAGTTATCGCATCACGCCATCAAAAAACTGCATGCAAAATGGTACAAAACGCCCTGTTATACTGCCTAATTTTGTTCGCGCCCCTTCCCCTCCCCCCTCTCGCCAACCGGAATGTGATGTGCCATTCTTTTTTATAATCTTTTAGTATTTGTAATAAATTATCTTAAAGTTTCAAACAGATTGCTTTGTTGGAATTCCTACATTAAATGAAATCGCGGTCTGTTAGTTCCACATTCCACCACCAGGGAACGCACTCTATTCTTAACAAAAGTGTATCTGAACAAAACTCCTTTACACGACCTATCGGTAGATACGTGGGTCGGGAGGTTGGCGGTCTTAACCAAGAATTTAATATATTTGCTGAAATTACTATTCGAAAATAGTGGTATCAATACTTCTGACATTTTTATCTGGCATAAGTAACATTTATGCTGTATTTTTAAAAATAGGACAGCATTCAGAAGAATATTGCGATGAAACATCACGTGACTGCCTTTTAAAATAAGTAGATAATAGAAATAAATCAATTAGGGAAATTAGCACCCCCCCCCCCCCCTACCCGAAATATAAAACTACATCCGAAATATAAACTACCTTCAAGTTTTCAACAGATCACCTTGTTAGATTTCCTACTTTAAATGAAATCGTGGTTAAAAAAGCACGATACTTCATTTTAAAATAAGCATTTTATAGAAATAAAACCAATTAGTTAAATAATAATTAATATCTCAGCTTGTAATTAAAATAGATGATTGAAATGGACATTGATGAAATCAGCGAAAAATTTTACGCCCGAATGTAACAAAAATTAATCAAAAAATTTAATAATTTAAAAGTTTTAAATTCGTTTTAAAAAAGCCAAGTACGAAAAACCATGTGATCTGCTTAAATCGCTCGGGTGCCAATACGTCTGTAGATAATGATGACACCTGTTTTTAATCTGTGGAAAGAGATCGTTTTTGCAATTTGATAAAAAATCCATGCTTTTGTTGAATTATGAATTCCTTTCCGATCTTGTAATTGGGGTTTTTTAATTAATAACGTCCGTTAATTACGACTTTTTCAAAATTTTATGATTTGTCATTTGATGTGAGATGTTCAGCTATAAATATGCAAAATTTCAAGTCTCCAACATATATAGTTTCTGAGAACGGGCTCTGTGACAGACGGACAGACAGACAGAGGAGTGAGACGAATAGGGTTTCATCAGATGAACGAAACACTAAAAAACTGAACTTTCATTGAAAAATGTTTATTTTTCTGTTACTTCTTAAGTATTAAAAAGAGCTTATTTCCATTTATTACAAAATTTAACAATCATAATTATACTTTATAAACAATAACTACAAATCATAAAGATATGCATGATTAAATTTTCAAAGTATGTTTCTGGTTTTTAATGCATTTTCACTTTTAATAAATATCTCTGATACAAATATTAATGATTTTAAAGAAAGCATTCTTTATAATGGAATTTTAATTCTAAAAAGTCTAATAATAGCCCACAGGCGCCACGTTGGATAGCCCTGTGGTATAATAATAAATAAAAAAAATTTGTTAAGCATGATAAAACACACTTTTATTAATATTTGTATAATAAAAATGGCAGTGTGATTTCTAACTTGTTTTGCACTAATGAGGTTCTCTATATCAGGGTTGAAATTTGTTAATCTTAGCCTCAAATCACTCTCAGTGCAACTAACAGTGATACTGTTATTTCTTTCTTGAAGTTGCTTACTTGTATTTCTTTGCAAGTTTTTTGTTTGAAGATGTAACATATCTTTTGTTTTTAAGTCTTTTCTCTAGCAGATATTTATAGTTTTGAAGAACTGATCAATTATTCCACAATTCATTCGTTGGGAACCACTGCTCTATTGTGTTTCAGATTTATTTATACTAATCTACAATATTATTATTTTCTTATGTTAGATCTTCTAAGCCTCAACTTGCTCAATTAATGAGGATACACGTTGTGACTCCTAAAGCTCCTGTTCATGTAACACTTCATCCAAAAGTACAGCCTGCTCCAGAACCATGCCCAATATTTTTTCCTACCCTTAATGAACCTCTAAAGTTATCTCAATCAGCATATTGGGTTTTGCGTTTACCGTATCCTTTTATTTCATAGTGCATATTTCATTTTTCTGTATAAATTTTGTTTCAGTGTGTATTCAAGTATTTTGTACAGTGTAGAGTTATTTCAGATTTAATTAAAGCGTTCAATTAGTTTTTTAAAAGTGCATGAATTATTTGCCAATCACAAATATGTTCACATTTTAAAAAATTCATAAAAAATTTATCAAGTTGCTGTTTTGAAATGTCAGAAGAGTTAGAATTTTTTTTTTTTTTTTTTTTTTTTTTCTTGGTGAATGAAATAGTTTAAAGAAATCCATTTGTAAGTTCAGATTTCAAATATTTTTAAAAAATTAACAAATTGTCTTATCAGAATGTGATGTGCATCATAAGACTTGTCAAGGAGTGGGATTTTTCATGAGGAAAAAAAAAATTAAGAATCTCATAAAACCATTCACATTTCAAAAATTCATAAAAAATTCGCAAATTTTCAGAGTATGATTTGTACCATAAAACTTCACAAATGTTCTTAATTTTTATAGCAAAAAATAATTCAAAGAAAATTTTTATTTATTTATTTTGCTCCGATTAATTATTATTATTATTATGCTTTTGTTGAAAGTGTCTAATTTTTATCGGACACTTTAACCAAAACATATGGTGCATACCACTCTCTGTTAATTTTTTATGAATTTTTGAAATCTGAACAAATTTATGCGACAATTGATATTCTGCATTTAACATGCAAAAAGGTATCTTTTTACCAAGAATCTAAATGTAGGTATATTATTATTTTAATTAACATTCTATTTGCGAGAAAAAATGTGACATGTTACTAAAATACTTCATTGAAAGAAGAATTTTCGCAAGCTCTATTTTGTTTCTCACTGATAAATAGTAAATATCACATTCAAATTGTAATATAATATAAACATGGCTGCAATCCTTCCAGTTTTTTGGACACATCTACTGTTTTTTTTTTTTTTTTTTTTTTTCCCTCATTTGTTTTTTATTTTTTAAATCATGTTTATGTAAATACACAATATTTAGGCCTTTCACATGACACTCATCTCTATGTGTATTTTATTAATACAATTTATGTAACCATTAGCAAAATTTTTATCTTTACATACTTTTAAACTTTACAGCAAAACTACTTGTCAAACTTAAAACCACTTTTAACAGAGAAAAACTAACATTGACAGTGATCATAATTTTAATAGTCCATATTGTCTGCATTATGAAATTTCATTTTTCACATTTTAATCTTGTATTTTGAATGTATAAATTTTATAGTTGGCTGTTATTAAAAAAATTAAATTCACTCTATTTAATTCTGTTTTTATGTATAAAAAAATTGATATGCTATAAAAATTTGTGAGAAAAGTACTGTAACAGAGTGGAAATGGGCAGTATTTTAATGCTCAATAATGTCAAATCTTTGGTTATAAAAAAAAATAACAGAAATATGTTTTCTATAATTATTTTATATTATATATCTGTAATTATTCTATCTTATTCTATAAGTAAAGCTAAGATGATATTTTCAATAATCTAGCTTTTTAAAATTTTATATTTATTTAGTTATTCATTAAATTAATTTGCTTTGATATGTTTAAAAGACTTCATTTATATGCTGTTAAATTGTATATTTTGCTGTAATATTTTGAAAAAAATTTGCTTTTGCATTAAACTTTCTTCTTACATTTATGTCGATTTACTATAGATATTTTGATGTAGCTCATCCCTCAAAATGTTTTTATTTTTTCACAGTGCATCTAAGAAGGTTAATTTTGTGCATCTGTATTAAAAAAAAATTAAAACTTTATAATGTTTTCCCATTATTTATTTCACCTTTTTTTATGTTTGAAATTGTAAAAACAAGATTCTACTCTACTACAAATAAAAATATTGATGCATAGCATGCAGTACATTATAAAAATTTCATTATTGAAATTAAATTACTTTCTTTAACAACTGCTTAGATTTGTTTATGAAAGTGAACAAGGTCCTTTTCTGCCTCCTAGAGAGCCTGTTCCTGTAACTACTTCAAGACTATTAAAAGGCACTTATAACATAGCTGAGCAGCAATCTAGTAGATGATAAGATACTTCCATGATTTGTTTGGTAAGGTTCTATTGTCTTTCTCTTTGTTAAGCTTAAGAAAATAAATGATCAAATTATTTTGAGTAGTTTTAATCGCAGTAATATGGTGATGAGTTAATATGTCTGGGGATGCCAACAACTATACATTAGAGGTACAAACTCCACATTAGTCAGTTTCTACTGCACATTGCTTACTTGAAGCTACACTTTTTATCAATGCTTATTTGTTAAAAAAGATATGCTATTGTCTTCTATTTGGTTTCTTTTTAGCATCTATGTACTACAGCATCTAGTATTTATACATGCTTTTAATAATATGTTTTAAATATTTACGCTGGTTTGTTATATCATCTTGACTCAATACAAATGGGGAAATATCCACATTTTTTTTGGCTAAAATTCATTTATTCTCTCTTATTTATAATTTACATCTTTTCTTTTATTATTTGTTTTTCCTGTAAAGTTTTCAAGCTGTCTTACTTTTTGTTATTCTATCTAATGTAGCATATCCTTCTTTGGATTCTTCACTGTAAAAAAAAAACAAACAAACAAAAAAAAAAAAAAAAACACTATCTATTATAAATTGTATTATAAAATCTGATATATATTTATGTTTATTATTATTAATATTATGATTTAAAAGTGTATTGTGATCATTGTGCTAGCTTTTGTAGATTGTATGAAACATTTTAAATATTAACATTAAATTGATATGTTAGTCTGAATGTTTAGGTTGCTATTTGGTCTATGCACTCAATTGAACACATTAAACGTGACGCCGGTCCCAAAAATAATATATTGTATAATGTTAAAAACATTTTTCACTTTTTTAATGTATTTTATTAAAACATGTCAAACATAAAAATGGTTTTCCTTCACAAGAATTACAAAAATAAGTAACTTTTTTAGTGCAATTTTTAGCTATTTTACTTCCAAATTTTTTAATATTTATTTCATAACAGTTTTTGCAGTACTTTCGGATTTTATGTACTTCTCCAACTTTTTTTTTCTAAATGATGGTTTTGGCGAAATCTAGTTTTGGTTGTAGAAGATTCTTCATCTCTGGTGTCTGAGGATTGCGTAAGAGAAATGGCCAACTTCTTGCGGAATGTTGTAATTGACATTTTAGTTCCGGTTGCTTCTTGAAACATTATCAGTGCATTTACAACAGAATTATTCAGTATGCCGTTCGGGATATGAATGGGTTAGATGAACTCTTAAATGGAAATTAAAGTAAAATTAGTGTCGCGTTTAACATGTTAACCTTCAAGGCGATTTTAATTTTCCGTTATTTTTTGATTATGAAGGTATAATTGATCTCCTCTCTAATATTAAATTACTTTTATTGACTATAATTGTCTTGTTTTTATATTTATTTCATTTATATTTTTAGAAATTAAATAAATTTTTGGTATTAACATATTACTTTAAAATCCAAACATAGTTTTGTATAAGAAGTTATTATTATTATTTTATATCTACCCTCTATATATATAAAATCCTAATGAAACGAATTTACGAAACAGATATTATGAAATGACTGAATTGAAACGAATTTATGTAACGATTCTATGAAACGACTGATTAAACAACTGATTATGTTTCACGGCGATTTCTCCTAAAATATGGAATACTTTGCGATGAAATTAACACCAAATATCCCTATTGATCCACAGATCTCAAAACTGATATTAGAATTTTAAAATTCGAATTAGTTTTCGAAATATTAATTTTTTTCTAATTTTAAATACTTTTCTCTAATGATGGCAACTCAAATTTTAATCATAACAGTTATTTTTTTTCCATATTTTAGAAAGGGTTATTATTTTAAACTAATTTGGCGACCAGTTTGGCCTCCCTTAAATGTATGCTAAGAACAATGCTTTTTGTTTTGTATTTCATTATCATTTTATTTAATACAAAATTTTTATTTAAAACTGAAACATTTAAGATTAATGGCTTTCACTTCTCTCTTTTTTTAAACGAAACGAAAAATATTAGGCTCAGATGTCATGTACGCACCGGGGTACCTAAATGGCGTTATTTTGCCTGACATGATAACCTGGCTATTGTTGCTTATTCATTAATGTTTATTTACATTTATTTTCTTTTTATTTAAAAAAAATGTTATAAATTGCTTTGTTCTATAGTTATTTTTTTATTTGTTATTTCATTTTAAAAATAATAGAAAATAACTTAAAAATACATATGTAACTGGTATTCTAAAACGAGGTTTTCGCCAAATTGTCGTAAAAAATATCATGCCAAACCCGGTGCTTATATGACATATGTGTTACATATTAAATAATGCAACTAATCATGACATTTAATTTCAAATTCAAAGCAAATGACCAATATTGCCAAATTATATAAATCGCCAAACCACACAAGTTGACATAATTTTTATTTTAAATAACGAAAGAACAAATAAATTAGTATAAAAATACTAATACAAATAAAGTGTCGAAATAAAAATCACTTGATGGCGTAAACACGTGTAACGTCCTTACAGTCAAGTGAATGTGACATTTACGATCAACCATTATCGGCATTTAATCTTATAATCTGGCGATAAATTTTTGGTCGATGGGATAACCAAGTAGTACCGTTTTAATTTATCACTCAAAAAATAAAAAAATACTAACTGGCGAGTTAAAAAAAAGCTATTGGTGAGATTTGAACCCGGCTAATATAAAAGTAACAAGAATTCTTTGCGATCATGGCAACTTTAATGTAGTTTTATTCGAAAAAATAACTTTGATTCTTTAATCAAAATGGAAACCTTTCTTATGAAAAGCGAAGGAACTGTTGATGATAGTCGCATGACTTGGGCTATTATTATAGAGATTGTTTTCAATTCTATAAACAGTGCAAAGAATAATATTTCCTAACGATTACAAATTTATTTACACATGGCTATTAAAAACAGAAAAAAAAAACTTTAAAATTACTATTAAATGAGTAAGTGTTAAAAGCAGGAAAATATTGAAAATTATGTCTTGAAAATTGTATTTACACGGGAATATTAAAAGAGAAAGGAAACTTTAAAATAATAAATACATTAATATGCATTTTACCTTTTCAGGAGCAAGGTACTTCTATTCGTAAAATGTTGAAATCAGTGAATGGCACCAGAATTTACAAACAAATTTCAAAATACGAAAATGCTTTTGTTCACGTACTTAATAAACGGAAAATTTTCATTCCAATATTCTGGTGCCAATGTGGCATTTAAGAATTAAAATTAAGTGGTCCAAAAATGAACCATCGCCCTTGAAAGGGTTAAAGCAGTAAATTGTATTATGTCAATCGTTTTATAACACTATTAAAAATTACCGGTTGGCAAAGACTGTTTACTTAATTCATTTTATTTTAGCTCCTTTTCAAATGTTTAACTGATCTTCTTTAATCAACCCCAAAAACAACCATTGGGTGTCTTAACAGCAAATGATTCGGCCTTAAATTTTCGCAGTCAAAGGGAATTGAATGGAAACCCATTTACAGGGAGATCGCTATAGGTTTTTTCATTATAATTCAATCTTTTCTAATCTTTTAAAAATCGATTTTAAAAACCAATCAAATTAGCGTGATTTTAGATTCTGCGGTGTCTGAACAATGGTTGGCGAGCGTAGTTTGCAGGGGGAAGAGCCCCCTAGTTAATTATGTTTTATTAATTTATATTAATTAAGAAGACATTATTATTTTAAAAAGTTATAAATTATATATAAAAAATTCATTATATTCACAGATACTTGATGTAGACATATACAAAATTGTATCTATTTTTTCCAGTTTTTAGTTATCTTTTTAAAAATATTATAATACTGTACTCTCAAATATCTGCATAGCTTGAGACCAAGGGCTTTGCAGATTTTAAATCAATTCTTTGTCTACATTTTAAATCCCTGTCAAAATAGTCATATCTTTATGAAATAACTATGTCATATAAAATGTGGTAATCAAAATAAATACATCTAATGAAATACTAATACTTCATTGAAAATACTTTTTTAAAATGAATAATTTTAATAAACTGCAATTTTATTACAAAGTATAACTTAAACGTGTTAAACATTTATCATTAGTGTTTTAATGGCATAATTTTATGTTGTGTGTTTTAATAGCATAATTTTATGTTATGAAACCTTTTCTTGCATCCTGAGAATAATCAGCAGTTCTTGGTCACTCACAGAAGCATCATTAGGTACTCCTCTGCATCATTAAGAAATTCAAATATTTATCTTCATGAGCCAGTCCTTCATCAAAAGTTCCTTTGATTCAGTATTTGTGAGATCTCTGAAGACTGCTATACACCACTTACAATTTTTCATCTGTGATATGCTGGGTGTCTAGTGTTTCATTAGCACAAATTAGAAATTGCCCAGCTTAGAATTCACTAATTAAAACATTGCCATCTTAATTTTTTTCACTGAGTATATTGGAAAATTATTTAAAGCTTATGTTCATTATGTTTTAAGTATCAATTAAAAATAGACAGTTTGATCTGTCAAATATATTGACATTTTCCTACTACTGTTAATTACAAATATAGCCAGAGGGTATTCACCTCCCCCCCACCCCCCAAAGACTGGACATTCTGAAAATACCTAAAATACTCTTTGAAATCTGCAGTTCATTTACAATAACTTTTTAAATCTTTTTGTGTGTATATATATATATATATATGTGTGTGTGTATGTATGTATGTATGTATGTATGTATGTATATAATGTATGTGTGTGTGTTTGTGTTTGGGCATGTGAATGCATATGAGGGGAAAGAGAAAGACTATTCAAAATTTTCAATAATCAGTTGACATTTGTTTTCAGCAATGTGTTCGTTAAAGTCTGTACAGAAAATTTCATGCTCATGGACAGCTCAAAATGTATATAAGCTGTTTTTATTTTTCATTAAATTTAAAAAGATTATTTTGTTACTATATACTGATGCTTTTATTATAAATTGAAATAAAATACATATTGCACTGTTTAATTGTACGGTAGCATATACCTGGGTTCACTTGTCTATTTCAGGTTTTCCTATGAAAATGAACTTTTGGTGATGTCGAAGCTCTTTTTTATGATAATGATCATGTGTAGTTTTATGCTGGTTTGCATTATTAGCAGGTTTAATTATAATGAAACAGTTGGACACACAGTGAAGCTGGGTTCTATGCTGGCCAAAAGAATAATAAACAAATTAATTCCCTCTCTCTCTATTTTTTTTTTTTCGAAAAACAAAATTATTAATAATCATCTTAAGTTCATAATAATTGCACAAAAATATAATTTTTTGTAATAGTCTATTTTCTCTATAAAAAAAAAAAAGTATTGTCTCATTTTTTCCCCCCTCTAAGCTCTAAAAATAAAATTTCAAGATTTATTCTGCAAATCCAGAGAATAAACTTAGATGGCAGCACACTTGCAGCATTTACAAAAAGTGACTCTTTAATTTCTAACAAAAACGTAAAAATTGAAAAAGTCATTTTTTCCCCTTCTTAATTTTCTCCTTATTTGAGATTCTAAAAATAGACCGGAGTTCACAGCATATCTCGTTGATCCTAAAAAAGAGATTCTTGCCAATTTGCAACTTCAAATAAAGAAAAAACATCATTGTTGCATGTTCTGAAGTCTGATTTGTTAATAGTGTATCATGTGCACAGGCAGTTTGAATGAGCAAAATTATTTCATTCATGGTTCTTATTTTATTGAATCAAAGGAATGAATCCTTTCTGTTTACATCACTGATTATGGGATTACCCAAATTTCAACTGAAGATATCTCAAAATATATGCATATTTTGATGTAGCTCAACCCTCAAAACGTTTTTATTTTTTCAAAGTGCATCTAAGAAGGTAAATTTTGTGCAGCTGTATTAAAAAAAAATTAAACCTTTAAATTAGCCTACAAAAGCCGACTCAGATGATTTTACTGCTTGGTCAGCTTGCATTGAAAGCTATCAGACAGACCTAGAACTTTATTATAGTGACATATAAAGATCTTATGTATTCATTTTAACAGAATTGAAGAAATTCTTTCCTAAAGATGAATTTGTTATCTTGGATATTTTATTTTATACTCTGACAGTGTCAATTTGATTAAAATTTTATGAGTACAGTAAAACCCTGATAATTCGGATTAATTGGGACCAGACCCAATCCGAATTATCTGGAGAATGAGAAAAAATGAAATAAAAAAAACTTACTTACAGGAAACCACCTTTATATTAAACATATTGAATATTTACAGACAGTGAAAAATGTTTACTTTGTAATTATAAAGTTTGTAAT
This sequence comes from Maratus speciosus, assembly GCA_963932465.1. NCBI lineage: Eukaryota > Metazoa > Arthropoda > Arachnida > Araneae > Salticidae > Maratus > Maratus speciosus. The sequence continues at coordinate 325,223,334 of OZ010795.1, read as the reverse complement.
CTTCTGCTGTGCCAGTTTTGTATACCTTTTGCGGGCCGCATGGTCACGCATCCGCTTGAGCATAAGTACTTAGATTGAGTGTAGTCTCCACCTGACGTTCAAAAGAAACCATTAATTGTTCTAAGTGAAACGTTGCTTCATTATGGCTCATAACTTTTTGTTGATCATCATTGATAATGGCGTTTTCGTCTGCATCATCTTCCTTTTCATTTTCTTCAGTTGTGCACAAAGCGATTATTTTGTCATCTATAAGTGAGGCTTAACCTTCATTATTTTCTGCTTCTAACCAATTGCTAATGTCGCTGATATCAACATCTGAGCAACCATCAATTTTTTTTTTTTACATGTTCACAAAATCTTCAGGTGTAATTTTCATTATCGCTTATTCCTCCTTCTGTTTCAAGCTTATTATTCGAGAAATCACAATTTGCAGGCCATAAATTCTTCCACGACTCTCGGAGAGTACTCTCAGCACCCTGATCCCAAGACTCAGCAATTTACTTTCTTTTTCTTGATATGGATTGATTTGAGAATCTCTACCACTCCATGTTCTCCATCATCTTCTAAAAGTTCATTCAGAATTTGTCATTTATAAACTTTCTTAATGTTCTGAAGAACCCCTTTATCCATTGGCTGTACCAGCGCTGTCACATTATGTGGTAAAAACTTTACCGTTATGTTTCCTTTTGTCAATTGACTTTCTTCGGGGTGTGTCGGGGCATTATCAATTAGGAGGACAGCTTTGATGGGTAAGTTGCACGATTTTAAATATTTTGTAGCACCCAAAACCAGAACCATAAAACTGCCAAACTTGCAAGCTGCAAATTGCAAACAAAGTGATACATTGTTGTTTCTTTGAAGGATAACATCAAAGAGTTTAAATAAGAATGCTTAAGGTATTCTTCTAAGGATTTCAGAAAAGACTTTTTTATTCAGAATACGTGGATGAAATAAATGAATGTTATGGAAATTTGCCGATCGCGTCTCAAACTTTAAAAAAAAAAAATCAACCAGACCGATCCGGATTATCCGGAGATCCGAATTAACAGGGTGCGAATTAGCGGGGTTCAACTGTAATTTATGTGTTAATCTTTGTTTAATTATGTGAAGAATTGTTATAACTTTTTATAACATATAAACTTAGTGTTAAAAACATCTTTTTCATAAATAAAATAAATAATTTTAATAAATTCTGATAAATGTTTTTATGTATATTTTGTGTTTTAACCAATTAAGCATTTAATCTGCCATTTTTCTGCCATTTGATTTCTGAATTCAAAGACTGTGGTATCAAAATTTTAAAATGATTTTTTTTTTTTTCAGTGCATAACATAAATAAATAGGGTATTCAAATACAAATTTCCATACTGATTCTTTTTATGAATCATTAAATAGATATGCAAGATACTATCATATACTTAAAGCAGAGATGATGAACCCACAGCATTCAAAATTGCATTACATTTTTTCATGTTACCAATCATAAAATAACCATAATTTTAAATAATTTATAACATTTACAGCAAAGCACATTTTCAATAATTACACGTGAAATACTTTCAACTAGCTGTCCCACCTGGTGATGCCCGGGTGCATGATTATTACCTTAAATGGAAGTCAGATTTGCATAATTTTACATCTTTAGCTTCGTTTTTTTTTTTTTTTTTTTTTAAATGAAAAAAATCTCAAAAAATATTAAATTGAATATGCTATTTGGTATTTCCTTTTCTGCGTAATTTGATTTTTGGAGTTAATGTGTAATTTTGAAATATGCCAGAAAAGGGAGGGAGAGACAAGAGTCTTCTGGTATTTTAAATGCTTGGAAATATTGTTGTTATCGTCCAAACTATTTGAAATTTTTAGGAATTAAAAACATGTTTTCGTAGCTCTAGAGCTTTTAAAACTGGATAATATAGATTTTTAATAAAACATCATAATAAATCAAAAAAGTACAGTACTTCTATTTTAGAAATACGTGCCTTGATTCATTTGTAGAATTCCAATCTTGTTCCAGAAAGATTCTGGTGTGAATAGCTGAATTAAAAATAATTTGAACTATTTGAAGACTTGCGATTTGAATGTAGGTCTAAATTATTTAAATTAAATAATCATAACTGTGAATAAATACGCATAAAACTTGTCCTGTTTAGATTTTAATAGAATCAAGATTTAGATTTCACAGACCTTTAGAATTCAAAATCAAAACGTACAACATTCGAATTACTGTCCCTCTCCAAAACCAGCAGTACAGAAGAAAAAATACAAAATTATCTAATCGAGAAAAAATAATTATTAGTATACATATATACAGGAAAAACAGAGTAATAGGATTTTAGAAATTAAAAATGGATTAAAAATAATACCAATTACAATCAATTAAAATGTATTTATTAAGCAGTCACTTGTTTGATAAAAAAGGGAGTATTTGCAGTCAAATTGTTTAGTGCTGCCATCTGTTGTGTATTATCTCTATACTAAAGAACTATACAGTTGCCTAGGTGAAAAATTCGTGAAAAAACATTGATATTTAGTAGTAAAAGGGCTCGTAAGAATTTTTTTTTCCCTACTTGGCCTATTTCAGTAGTTAAAAAAGTTCTTGTTCAAATTTTTTGAGATTTTCAGCAGTTATAGATGGTTGCACATTTCATGATAAAAATTTCTGAAGAAATATTGATATCTAGTTAAAAAATAAATATGTCTTCTCCTCTTTTTTTTTTTTTAGCATCGGTTTCATTAGCATAACAAAATAAATAGTTCTTACAATCTGATTTCTCTGAAATTTTATTAGGTTATAAATATAACTGTATCCAAGTACTCTTTAAAATTTCATGAATAAAAAAGTATTTAGTAGTTGAAAACTTGACCCGAAAGCGATCAAAACTGTGATGAAACACTTAGATTTTTACTGATTTTGGTGAAATTTTTGTAGGTGATGTAAATCTGGTGTATTGAGATGCTCTATTAAAATGTAGACATTTAGTTCCTTTTTAGCGTAGAAAAAAATATTGTCTTCATGAGGTACAAAGTGACCTGCATTCACCGGTGTATTTGAAAGGGTTAAAATTCATATTTTTAAAAACAGATAACACCATCAATTAGAAGAATGTTTCAGCTTTAAGAGCATATTTTTCGTTTGTTGCCACCTCTAAAATTGCGCCCTGGAAGGGCGTTACCATAAGGGATAAAAACATATTTTTGGAAAAACGACCCTTTAAAAAAAAATTCAAAGTGTGAAACTGCAATGTATTTTTTAATTAATTATGGCATTTGAGATATAAGAGTACGATCTTTCAGAATATGTCTTGCAATTTTAACTGTACTGAGCAGCTTGGTCGATTTAGCTTAAAACAAAACTATTAAAAAACAAAATCTAAAGGTCGGTTCTTCACTGCCTTCCGATACATAGAAGGATTTCTGGGCATGCACGAGTGCTTTTCCAACCTCGTGATAAAAAGGGGGAATTTTTTTATGAGAGTTCATTGTCGTTTTTTATTAATATCTTGATTAATTAACAAAATATTAAAATTCTGTGTGTCAGGTGCATTAGGAGAGGTCTTGGCAGGGTTCCTACGGGTTAGCAAAAAGTCAGGGAATTTGAAAATTTATATTCCTTTCCATCAGAATCTCGGTTTTCGTAAATGAAGAAATTTTGATTTATTATTTATTCATCCAATCTAAAATTTTTATATAAAATTTACGCAAACTATATAACAATAGCATATAATATGAAAAAAAATTAAAAATTGGAAATTCATGAGCACATACTTTTTTTTAGCATTTATCTAGATTATGGTTGTCCAATGAGGAGGGTTTTAGAACAATATATACGCCGCATTTTTACTGAGAAAGGTCAGGGAAAACCTGGAAAAGTCAAAGAATTTTTTTACCAGAACTGTGTAAGAACCTTGCTTGGACTACTCTCACACAAATTTTCAACATTATACTTACTGTAGATTTCGCTAGCCATTGCACACACACACAGACAGACAGAGTGAAACTTTCTTTTATTAGCATAGAAATTTTCTCCTAACTTTTACTAAGTAAAGAAACTTTTTATAGGCATTATGCTTGAAACCCACTCATAAATATGTAGTTTATTATTTGTTGTTATATTAAAACAGTCTGCAGATCAGGAGCTTCAACACCAGCTCTGAAATTCATTGTTTTTTAACACACCTTGCTCAATATTAAACCTCCTACAAATCGCAATTTAAAAATTTTAAATTACATAAATATCTCTAAGAATAAAAAAATGTTAAAGGTTTCATAAATTAGAAGCGTTAAATAAAAACATTGTTGTGCAATAATATTCTTAAATTCTGATGAGCTGCTTATTCTGGTAAAGTTTTAGATAATAAAATACATTTCATGATTTAATAGTCTATGGAGCAATTCATAAAAAAAAGAGCCAGTCATATATCGTGAAAATTCAAAAAGATATCGGTGATACAGTGAGCTGATTTTTAGTTGTTCTCTAAAAGCTGCTGAATGATAAGGTATTTCCACAAATTGTCATTTTTTATTAACTGGCTTTCAGCAAAGGAGTTTGCATTTAATGAATGTCAACGAGTAGATTTAGAAGAAATGCCTTGATTTTGATACTTCTTTTTTTCTTGGAATAGGCTCGTTCTGGTGCTTTTTTCTAAGAACTAAAGCATCAATAACAAATTAAATTAAAAATGACAATTTTTGGAAAACCTCTTATCATTTAGCTGTTTTTAGAGAAAAACTAAATATCAGCTCACTCTATCACCGATATCTTTGAATTTTCACGATATTTGACTGACTTTTTTTTTATGAGTTGCTCCATAGAGTTGACTATCAAATCATAAAAAAAATTATTTTTTATTGTGCACACATGCGCAGATAAAAAATATTTCATACAACTGCTCATATGTCTTCAAATATCTAATATATTTACATTCCAATTGCACCATATTATTTCTACTCCATTTTGTCAAATTTTCTGAAACTGGCATTTAATTTGGTAAAAAATTGTGCATGATATAAACAAAAAACATGAAAATTTTTTGAACTTAAAAAAAAAAAAAAATCTATAAATCTCCATGAGTATATGTGCTATTTTTCCAAAAATGAATACATATATTGTACAATATCCATATATTCGTAAGCTATAGCGATAGATTATTTCATGCATTTTATTTTACAGTGTGATCCCAAACAATATTCTTTTTCTTTGGTTTTTTGTTGGCCCCTTAATTGTCTTTCTGATCAAACTGCCATTGATAAATATGACGTCGAACATATAATTCATAATCCTGAAGTTCCAGAAAAATCCGACAAGTATATCTTTAAATATTCAACAAAATGTCTGAAATTGAAAGTGTCCAGTGATTAATGGCTATATAGTGTACAATAGGGTGGGCCGAAAAAAACTTTTTTTTGATTTTCGATGATGGGTAGTGCGGAAAAGTGGCCACTAATGGTACTAAGCTCACACAAAAAATTTGAGATTTTTAGGACAATTCCTATATTTGCCGCTTTTGGCTTGAAGTTTTGCTAAAAGGCTGATTTTTGAACTTTTTTAGCAAAAATTTTAAAAATGTTAAATTAAAATTATTTTAATCGTATTTATTTGAAAAGGCATATTTAATGTTCTAAATGTATAAATAAGCTCTGATAATGTATTATTTAATTGCTATGTCTATTTTAAATTACACGATTTTTATAGCCTTTTCGCGTTTAAGTGAGAAAAAGTTGCATGTATTGTTTGAATCTTTTAACGGTTTTTCTCTTTTGTCTTGTATATGTCCCTTGATTTTTCTTATTTTTTTCGATGCTTTAAGTGTCATATATTTAGGTAACGGACAGCAGAATCCCTCAGAAACAGATCTGAAAGGAGAGAAGGGGGTAAGGCAAGAACTTAAGCGAACGCAGTGACTCATCGCGATGTTGGGGGAGTGAAGGAGGAAATACAAGAGGGGAGAAAGTGCGATAAGGGATGCTTATTATTTTCAGTGCTCAGTTTCCCTGAGACATGGCGAACGCTGTGTGAGACAGGAATATGTGTTTAGGAGTGTTTGGCTTTGAAGGGCCTGGTTCAAATTCAGGTTCAGTCGAACTGCTTGCTTGAAAGCTCCCACTACTTGACTCTTCCAACAATATATCTGTCTTCCATCTGGATCTAACTCCACTCGTTGAAGGCTTTGTCGCAGAACCACTATTCCTCGTTGAAATTGTATCCCTTTTCATTTTCTGCGATATTTTCTTTGCAAGAGTTTTGCTTGTTTTTAAATCAATATTTCCGATAAACATTTTTCGAACAGTTCTTTGATCCTTCAAGAAGTTCACCTCCCGATGTGGAATTTTACGTCTGATGTCGCAGCTACAATTGTTCAAGCCTCTACACTTACAAGCTGCAATGTCAATAAGAGAGATTTTCGCATTTCGTACGAAATCTTTGCAGGAGCCTTGCCTTTAACGCCCGTATGATTACAAGATTTCTCCAATGATCTACACTCATTGTAATAGTTTTTAATCTTTCCGTTAATTGTTCGTTGGGAAACCACTGGTATGGAAGATTTTATTCAGATTTCGGAAACTTTTTCACCTACCATTTTAATAATATCATCCACTGGTTGAAGATAAATATCTCGATTTTCTTCTATATCGCTTTGCAACCAATAGTAGTGGCGCATGATGTCAGCAATAGTTGGCAATTGCCTTTCAATTTGCATGGTGCCCCAAAATGGCTATTTTTCACACTATCACATGTCTTTACATGATCATGAACTTTCGCACTAGCCATTTCTAAACTCGTCATAATAAAACGCACAAAACACAGTAAAGGCACGTTAAACGATCCAAAAAGCAATGTATTGCACGAGAAAAAGATTTTACTTTTGCACTGAACAAATGTCACAGGGAAACCGAGCATTGAAAAATAATAAGCATCCCTTATCGCACTTTCTCCCCTCTTGTATTTCCTCCTTTACTCCCCCAACATCGCGATGAGTCACTGCATTCGCTTAAGTTCTCGCCTCACCCCCTTCTCTCCATCCAGATCTGTTTCTGAGGGATTCTGCTGTCCGTCACCCAAGTATATGACCCTTAAAGCATCGAAAAAAATAAGAAAGACCAAGGGACATAAACAAGACAAAAGAGAGAAACCGTTGAAAGATTCAAACAATACATGCAACTTTTGCTCACTTAAACGCGAAAAGGCTATAAAAATCGTCTAATTTAAAATACACATAGTAATTAAATAATACATTATCAGAGCTTATTTATACATTTGGAATATTAAATATGCATTTTCAAATAAATACGATTAAAATAAGTTTAATTTAACATTTTTAAAATTTTTGCTAAAAAAGTTCAAAAATCAGCCTTTTAGCAAAACTTCAAGCCAAAAGCGGCAAATATAGGAATTGTCCTAAAAATCTCAAATTTTTTGTGTGAACTTGGTGCCACTAGTGGCCACTTTTCCGCACTACCCATCATCGAAAATCAAAAAAAAGTTTTTTTCGGCCCACCCTAGTGTACAATAGGGTGGGCCGAAAAAAACATTTTTTCGATTTTTGATGATGGGTAGTGCGGAAAAGTTGCCACTGGTGGTGTTAAGTTTACACAAAAAATTTGAAAATTTTCGGACAATTCCTTCATTTGCCGCAAATGGCTTGACGTTTTGCTTAAATGCTGATTTTTGAACTTGTTTAGCAAAGATTTTTAAAATGTTAAATTAAATTTATTTTCGCTAAATTTACTTGAAATGTCATGTTTAGTGTATGAAATGTATAAATAAGCTCTGATTATTTATCATTTATTAATCATGTGTATTTTGAATTAGGTGATTTTTATAGTATTTCTGCATATAACTGCGCAAAAATTGTAAGTATTGTTTGGTTCGTTCGTCGGTTTCTCTCTTTTGTCTTTATTATGTTCTTCCTTCGGTTTTTAGATGCGTTCAGAGTCACATATTTGAATGTCGGACCACAGCATGTCTTGACAACAGTTCTGGAAGGAGAGGGGAGTGTGGAGTAAAAACCAATGAAAACGCAATCAGTCATGAGGATGAGGTATGAGATGGGAGTAACTGCCAGATGGAATGTTAATAATTTTTCTGCTATAAAATACAGCTATCGTCAGAAGATTCAAAAAGTGGGAACTTTGAAGCAGATAGTTCGTCTTAATCAGAATTTGAACCTGGACCTTCAAAAGCAGACACTCCCAAACGCATATCCCTTTCTCATACAGCATTCGCCAGATTTAGAACTGGTATATCATATAAGTAAACTGCGTTAAAAGCTTCATCTGTGCATCAGGATCCAAGAATTGTGACAACCAGGAATAAGGGTCTCGTCATTGGTAAAGACTTGATCAGGAGACATAAAAAGAAACTTGAAAAGAGGATACAGGAGGAGAAATATTTTGGAGGATGAAAAATCACAACCATATTTTTGATGGTAGAAATAACAACACGATCTTCACAGAAAAAAGGGAACTAGCGGCCATCGAGAGAAATACAGAAGCACATAATCACTAATGGCATGCAAAAATGTACGCGTCCATTTCTATGACCCTATTCCTGTTTAATGGACATCAGAAATGCAAAAGGCTGAAGATTTGAGTACTCTATTAATCTAGCTCCGTTTCAGTTGGTAAAGGTCTTAGGTCAAGTGGTTCTACCATCTAGTTTAGACAGTTGATGTCGCTGTCAGAGTGGAAACTTGTTCGTATGAAGAATACATATCAAATGTTGCAGTTCTCTTCTTGAATTTTCCAAAGCAGACTTTATCTGGCTTAGAAAATTATATAAGGATTTTGTTATTTCTCCGTAGGGGCCAGAAGGAGGTGTCAAGTGACCCAAATATTCCAAACCACGTTCAGACAACATGGTTATATTTGTTTAGTCTTTCTGCCGACAGTGCTGCTAGTCCCCTTTTTTTTCTATGAAAATCGTTTTATTTTTTCTACTGTCAAAAAAGATCCTTGTAATTTTTCTTCCTCTAAGATCTTCTTCCTCCTGTATCTTCTTTCCAAGTTTCTTTTTCTGCCTCCTAACCAAGTCATCGATCCTTATTCCCTATTGTCACAATTCCTGCAATTTTTGCTCGCTTATATGCGAAAAAGCTATAGAAGTCACCTAATTCAAAATGCACATAACTATTAAATAATACATAATTGGAGCTTATTTAAACATTTCGTACACTAAACATGACATTTCAAGTAAATTCAGCTAACATAACTTAAATTTAACATCTTTTAAATTTTTGCTAAAAAATTTCAAAAATCGGCATTTGAGCAAAATTTCAAGCCATTTGCGGCAAAAAAGTCAGAAAAATCTCAAATTTTTTGTGTGAACTTAGTGCCACCAATGGCAACTTTTTCGCACTACCCATCATCAAAAATTGAAAAAAGTTTTTTTCGGCCCACCCTAGTGTACTTTTCTCAGTGTAGCTTTCATTCAATGGCAGCCAACTTCGTTTACTTGATGAACACTAATGAACTTTAGACAATGCATGTGACACTTGAAATGACATTTATTTTTCTGCATTAAATATATATGCTATTAAATAGAAAAGTTCACAGCTTTACATGTTAATTAATTTGATTTTATGTGACTTATTTATAGGACTTTGAAAATCTTTATAATACTAGTCACAATCAACATATTTTGTTGGCACATAGTTCTGAATTGGCTGGTGAGAGAGACATTTGGTTAATGCGAGAGTGCTGAATAAAAAATGTGATTAAAAAAAAAGAAACAATTTATTATAATTGAAGGAAATTTTACTGCTACTAGAAAATAAACTGAAACTAGAATAAACCTTATCATAATATGTGTGTGTGCTACATGATGAGATACTTGGCAGTGTCTGTCCTTTTAATGGCTTTTAAATTGATTTATATTCTCTAAAAAGAGTATAAGATTTTTTTACGAAACAAGATCACTTTTCAAATAAAATCCATGGACCTGTTATTGTTATGTATTTGTGGATCTGCATCTTAAATGGTAGCAATACACTAGTAGGGAAAAAATATCTTTCCACTTAAATGTGGTCCAAACTATGATTTTCTACACAGAAACTTGTTAACTATGTAACACTTTCAGGCTATTTCAACTGCATATCTCCCTCTGGGCTGAGAGTATTTGGTACTTTTCCATGATTTTTTTTTTTTAAATACTTAAAAAATATGTTAATAGTTTTTATTTTAAAATTCAAACTGTTCTGATTCATAGTGAAGGAATTATTTAAATGTACTAAAAATTAATATTTAATGAAAAATTGTTTAAAAAATTATGTTTTATATATATTTTTTAAAAAGTTCTGCTTGAGAAAATATCATTTTTTAACATGAATAAAAACTTACCAAAATGTACAAATATTTGGAAATAGATTTTATTTGTATATAAACATTATTAAGCAAAATTTCCTTTTGTGTGGTACATTTCAAAGCACAGGTTTGCACAAAGAGCAACATCACAAGGCTCACAATAAGTTCTAGTTAGACTCTGATTCTAGATATTTTCATATACTTACTTCTGTTTAGTGCTGCTATCTATATTTTTTCCCAAAATAAAAGGTTCGTAGATAATATCTGAAAAAACCGTGAATGTATATAGTCGGTACTTTTATAGCTCAGAGGGTTAAAATTGATCTTGAGAGACTCTTGGGCTTAGTTTGCTTCATCGAAAACGGCAACCTGAATGACACTCGGGCTTAGACGTCAAAGTGTTAATATAGAATTAACTCCTTAAAGTGGCAACTGAAAAATTAAAATCTTAATTAAGTTTGTATTTTAGGTGGACAACTGTGTCAAGTGCATGGACGTTTTTCTGTCTTGTTCCAATTTTGACCAATAATGATTTGAACACCTGAAAGTCTTCATTCTGAAACCTGCATCAAGACTGGATATTGTGCTTAGGTTATATTGTCATTTTAAAAAACAAACAGAAGTGATTATATTTACCAGAAAATGTGTATAGAATTCTGCCAAATTATGAACTGTTTCACATTGTAAATAAAAGAGTTTTTTTTACATTTTTGTTAATGTACATTATTTATATGTTCTGTGATGAAATAAAATGACTTTAAATTAAAAAAAATTATTAATTCTTGAATTTAACATAGCATCATGGAATTTAAACAAAAGTGAAGTTACATCATCATAAAAATAGTATTTAGAAAAATCATCATTCTGCATTTGTCTGTTTTCTGTTTAACTGTATATTAAGCTCTTTAGAACAAAGTATGTAACATTTGGGTCTATTAAATATATTAATATTTTAACATTAAACAATAAATATCTAAATTATAGCATTTTCTTAAACGATAACATAATAAAAACAATTTCTATCACAATAAATAAAAATTAGGAAAATGCAAAATTAGATAATAATTTTTTTTAATTACTTTTTTAATAGATTAAAGTAGTAATTGTAACTTTATTCAGTATGAAACATATATCAATAACTGTTAATTAATCTTTTAATGGTTTATTATCAAAAGAAAGAACTAATTTTTTCCCTGAAATTTTAAATACTGTTTCTTTTCATTTTTTTTATGGAAAGTTTTCTGGTATTCAAAAATATGTGGCTTTCTTTTAGGAATTGTGGAATTTTTAATTAGATAAGTTTTCTTTTTATTTACTGTCTAATATAAAAATAAAGTGAAAGTTGTTATTATAACCTCACTTCAACTAGTGTTGTAATTTTAAATAACACTGAATCACATCATTGTCATGATTATCATTTATACACATTTTTTTTTTTTTTTTTTTTTTTTTTTTTTTTTTTTTTTTAAGTAGGATAAAATAAAAAGAAATTTTTTAACATACGAATGAATATAATGCAGTCTGTTGATTATTATAATTCCAGTTTATCCATACCATTTTTTGCCAAATGCCTGAAAATATGTTAAACAATTATAAGATATGAAACATACAACCATTTTTATATAAGTAAAGTGGTCGAGTGAAGCCCTCAATTCTTGACACCTAACCAGTAATTGATACTTAAGCAAAAATGTAACTTAAATAAGCTTTTTCTTGTAAAATTCTGCAAAGTAATGCCCTTTAGTAGTAATTTATTTGTATTAACTATTATAAATTATGCAAGGTGTTAATCCTTAAGTGCACCAAGAGTGTTCAAGAAATATGTGAGAAGTGACAAAATTCTGCTATGCATGTATTGGACTTTGATTGATTTTCCAGTGTTAGTGTAGGTGGGGAAATATTTATCAGAATAATTGTCATTTTCAAATATCCTACTTTGTGTTTGTTGATATTCTCTTATCCACAGACTTTCATTTGTGAAATCAGTGATTATAAAAACAGTACAAAATAGAAGATCCCTTCTTACGCAGTTTAATTTATATGTATTTATTATCTAGGCTTACTTTTTACTTTGACATCTTTAGAAATGCTTGAATCAAACTTTTAGCAATGTGCATTGATAGATTATAGGGAAGTCTTTATTAAAATTAGAAAAATAGTTTATTTTTATGACCAAATTATGGATTTTTATGACCAAATTATTTGTGCTTACTATTTGTTTAATATTTTACCTAAGCAACATCTGGAAATCTATAAAAATTACACCTTTAAAATTTTTTTGGTCTGGGATTGTAGAAAAGTTTCAAATTATTGTTATTTATGATGAGTAAATATTTTCCTTCTTTTTCTTTTTTTGGTTTTAGTGAAATTTGTGTTGCATACTATTGAAATTTACTTTGAAATTAGCCCACACTAAAAAGCTCAAATACATTATTTATTTTTTATGTTTTTTAATTATGTATTCATTCATGAATTATTATACCACTATTCTGGTGAAATTTTTATACAGTATTGAATTAGTCTAAATTTTCAATCACAGAAGGTTTTAAAAATTGGATAAATTTTAATAAAATTATTTTATGTTTGTGTATTTTAAAATAATAGACGGCTTGCACATTGACACATGATGTCACACGTCTGGCATCGCTTCATATGGCATCCAAATATAAAGCAAATGTGGTGCTCTCCATTTGATTTATTAGACTTATTTGCACTATAATAATAAAAATAAGAAAGATCTAAATTAAACAGAAAGATAACACATGCTTTTAACGGCAAATGGAGAGTTCTGACGTTCCGTGTGTGCTCCAGATGCAATAGTATAAGTCGTTGCTAATAGCAACATTACGTCAATGCAAGCCGTGTCTATACTAAATTAAAACTTATATTTTGAGATCTTTTGAAATTAATTTTTATTTATTAATTCATTTACTTATTTATTTTGTAAGGTTAGGATTTTAAAGGAACCTGGCCTTGTTAAGGTAATAATTAAATCCATTTTAAGATTACAATTGATTATTAAGAAATAAAGGTTTTCCTAACTGAAGGCGATGTATTCATACAGGCTTTGGATTGACACATGTAGGAAATGCCTACTACTGGATCCAATCAGCAAATGTAATCATTTTACTTTATACAAATTCAGGATTGATGTAATCGATTCAATTCGATTATGAGTTCTCTGTCACCATCTGGTGGTAATCTGATCGTAAGATTAGTACATTGTATGATTGGGTGAGTATTGCGTGGATGGCTTTTGATACGGAAAAACAAAATGGTTTATCGATGTTTCGTGAAAAATAAACAAACAGAAAATAAACTATTCAGTGATAAGTTTAGGCTGAAATAGGTAAGTAACTATTGCTTTTATATTTTTAACTGCAAATAAAGATAAGTTATTATAATAAAAATACTGTGAGTAAATTGAACAAATAGCCAGTACTTTAAACTTAAAAAATGAAATGTATAAGGATGTTTTAAGAAGTGATGAGAACAATGTGGTGAGGCTCTCATCAGAGGGGCTTTTAATTATTATTGCTCATAAAAAAACTAAACCTGTGGTTATATGATCCATGAAGGATCAGGGCCTACAGTGCCCAATCCTGTTTACTTGACTGGGCCCCAAGGTACTGTACAGCATATGTTCCGATCAAGTGATCATCTCAACACGAAATACTCTGTGTTTAGTTCCCAAGCAAACTTGGTACTAATTTTATCAACTCTGTAGAGATAAAAGGTTGAGTGAACCTTGATATTTAAAAATTCTTGATATTTGAAGATTGGACAGTTAATTGGATAGTTACATCTTTTATCATTAATTATAGAGTTAATATTAATTTTATCAAGGATGTGATTTGATAATGTGAAAACCATCTGAGTATTTATTTGTATTGTAAATTTTAGGTTTTTTTGACTAAATTAATATGACAGCCTTGCTCTTATCATAATAAGATCAAAATAAATATCAGAAAAAATGTTTAGAAAGTGCCTTACTAAAAAACACATTTAAATACGGAACAAGATTTTTCTTTTTAATGGAAAAGATGAATTTACGAATTGATAGCTATTAAAATCATTTAGATAATTAAAAAAAATTAATGTGTATTGGTTATTATTGATATTTTTAATCATTATGTAGTAGGCTTTCACTTTTTATTTTTTTTCCCAGATGGTTTTATGATTTGATTGATGGTTAAGACAATGTTATAGTAAATCACATGGGATGATTCAGAAAGACGTTCAGAGATATTCAATTTCTATGAGATGTTCAAATGTCTGTAAATTTTGTACTCTACTGCATTTATGCTAGATGCACAGCATATCTTGCGAAGATTCAGAAGAAATGTTTTTATGTGCTTCTTGAACATAGTTTTAGATACGGTTTTCTATAATGAAATGTAGAAAAGAAAAAGAAATAAGTAAAAGCCCATAATAATAGTTACAACGAGTAACAAATAAATAAATGAGTAAATGTTAAACATAACTTCTTTTCCGTTTTATTTACAGAAAAGGCAGATTGAAAAGTTTGAAATATAGAAATATATATATTTAAAATATGGTAAAATATTGTGAATGGAAATAGTTTTATAAAAGTCCTATAATTCCCCCCCCCCCCCCCCCGGATGGGAAAAAAGAAACTTCCTTCGATAAACATGCAACAATTCAATGCTTAAAGCTTTTAACGTAATTATTTTCATTATTATTCTACTATTTTATTTTTCTTTAAAATACAAATTTTTTATTTATTTCGTTAAAATTGTGGCAGTAGCAATTTATTTAAAAAGTAGTGATTTAATTAAAAGAAAATTATTACATCGATTTTTTTTTTTTTTTTTTTTTTTTTTGCTCTATCCTTATTACTTTTTTAGTTTCTAATAAAAAATACGACAAACTTTAAGTTTTTAGCTTTAGTTTTAACAAAATAAGAGACAACCTATGCATGCATCTGGTGTTGGAAGTAGAGATCTGCACGGGCCGATTTTCATTCACGGCATTCGGGCCGGGCCTGCTCTCCACTCTGTTCGGCCCAGGTCTAACTTAATTTTTCTGTAGAGAGCCGAGCCTGGTTTCATTCCTAGTCTTCACGGCCCAAAATTTTCAGTCGTAGTTTTGAGCCAGCCCGTATGAAAATCATTGTCTCCGCGTGGCCTGGTCCATTTAAAGGGCAGTTAAATTAGGCCTGGCCCAAAAATTTTTGCAAAAAATGCGTACATTTTTGTATCATTATTATTCTACATTTAAACATTAATTTTTTTTTTTTTTTTTTTTTTAAGAATAATAGATTTCTACGCATATTAAAATATAGCTAAATTAAAATATAGTAAAATGTGTGAAAAGGAACCTGCCTATGACGGAACCCTGTTTTAAACTGAAAAAGTGTTGATCCATGCAAAATTAATATACTAATAAGTAAAAAAAAGAATATACTATAATACATTTACACTTGCTAAGAAGGGAACTTGTCTATAACGCATTTTTTTTTCTTTTCTATGCAAGAAGATTTTACTGTATAGCATTTTTCAGATTTTTAACACTTCTATACATGGAATATGGATTAACAATGTTAATGATAACTGAAACATTTACATACAAGAAATAGAGATTCATAAAAAAAAAAAAAAAAATATCGCAGCCTGCGGCACTTCTATAAAAATGAAGATTATAAACATGAAAACAAAAGTTAAGATAAATATTTTTGGTCAGAACTCGTACGAGACACATTTTTAGCCAATTCGACGTAAAAATCAATCTTTTGTAGAAATTCAGTCGGGCCGAATTTTTTTTCTCTGAGTCGGGCCGGGCCCGGGCCTGGAAATATCGGCCCGTGCAGACCTCAAGTTGGAAGGACTTTAATATTTTGGTGCTGCCATCTATCGTCTGCATATGAAATCAAAATCTATAGCTTACATATAGCTACTATTTCTACCGAACAAATAAATTAGTTTAAGAAAATTTAATCTGTTTCAGTCATTTATATTCAAATTCCACTTATTATTTTTCTTTATTTTGATTAGTATAAAACTGCTTATATATTAGTATTTCATCTATACTCTGTTATTCGAAATTACCGAAGTCGAACGATCTAGCATTTTTGGTATCATTGAACTATTTTACTACCAATATATTGAGAAAAATATTTATTTACTTACTATTTCTTCCCATTCATCGTTTGAACATTTTCTTTATTTTGAGCTTTAAATGCCTCTTAAAATTGCCCCACTATAATTATCGATTGCTAAATGTAAACGTAACCCCTAACCCAGTTTCAACCCAACCCGACTTGCGCATCAGATTGACTGTGCTTTTATTATATACTATATGTAATAACAAAGTAAGGATTCTAGTGCAGTGTTTCCCAACCTTTTAGTGTCCACGCCCCACCGAAGCATCTGAAAAATCACGATGCCCCCCCCCCCCCCCCCCGACACACATTTTCTGTAACCTATACCTCTTATTATTTGAAAATCGAATTGTATTCACCTGAAGGAAACCTAACAGAGTTTTAATGATAACTATTCATTTCACATTTCTTAACTTATCATAAAGCTGAATTTTCTTCCACAAATGTGTTTTTAGTATCATTTTATAAATGGAATGAAGGCTATAAATCTTCACTTTTATGCCAAAATAGATTTGTTCTTCCCTCCCAACTTACCTGAATGTTTAACAAAAGTGATATGCCTGTATTTTTATTGTCCCAAAATGACTAAAGAGACTCTCATATTTAGTATTAAAATTGAAAATGATGACACATTTTACATTGAATTTTAGTAACTTATTGAGAGTTGTTGGAAAATCTTTGGAGACCAAATTTCCTCTCTATGGATAACAAAGTACACAAGAAGCATTTCAAGATTATGACCTTTATCAAGTCCGTAGCCGTTATTCCCCATCAAAACACATTTATCTTTTTCCATCCCCAATTATTGTTAATTAACTGCCATGTACTATCGCATTTTGAAATTCGAATTTACACGTTATACATTCATTTACTGGATAGGAGGCCTGCACTACAGCCATAGTTATTTACAATTTATCCATTTCCTTATTTAATGCTATTAAAATTTTAAAAACTTTATAAAGTTGTTAGTACCATATTTAGTTATTTCAAATATTTTTTATGTTAAATATGTTAAAGACAATAAGATTTAGGTATGCTCTTAAGTAATTTCAAGTGCAGAAGTTTCTTTGTTACATACAGCAGAATGAATAGATCAAAATAGATCATTCGATAAATAATTGAGAAAAATTGTAAAACAGTAACCAGTAATCAGAAAAGTTACAGAAATTTTTAAACATAAAAAAAGGGGGAGAAGGTGATGCTAAAATATTTTTAAAAATTGTTCATATAATTATTCTGGTATTGATTCCATTTTAACATTTTGATTTTAAGCTTTTTTAAAATTCAACAAAAAAAACTTAATAAAAAAAAGGAGAGCGAATGAGTGAGTTACAAATTTGAAATTGCCCCCCTGAAGAATCAAATGTCCCCCCGGTAAGGCGTGCGCCCCACGTTGGGAACCACTGTTCTAGTGGTATGGTCCTATATGATGGGATGAGAAAGTGATTCGGGAACCTTTATGCGAATCGAACTCATTTATTAGGCTGCTCATCATACATCGGATTCGCGAGCCGGTCCCGGAGCCAACAGCGTATATTTTGGGAGGTTACATTGGCGTAAGTTTAGCTAGCATCTCAAATGGCCAAAATCCCCTTTTTTCGCGCGTGTTCGGGGTAATATGGTGAAGATTCAAATATTTTCCAGCAGGGGCAGAATTGTTAATTTGGGAGGAACATTTAATTTAATTGGTTCATTAAGTTTTGATTGATCTGTGGTCAAGGCCCGCACCATTCCCAGGGACTGTGACGCATCAGCCCTACCCACAGATGCCTGCAAAAAGCGCTTAGATTAGCAGTTTCACTCTTAAGAATCGTCCTAAAATTATCTCTCAAAGTAATAAGATGTATTGCTGGGAAACAAAGTTACAAGGGGAGAAACTGGTTTTAGAAATAGATTTAAAGTTAGAAGAAAGAAACTTCGGATTTTAATTTAAATTTTTGAAATTTAATTTGGAATATTGAATTTTAAAGGGTTTTTATCCTTTCATATATATATACCGGGTGTCCTAAAAACGACTGACTGATTTTAAAATTCAATAACTTGCAAACGGTGACAGATATTTAAAAAATTCTTGCAGGAGGGTTATGCATGAGGTCAAAAGTTTTTTTACAGTGATTTTCGATTTTAGTTCGAATTACAAACAATAGATGGCGCTGCGATAAATAGACGCTGTATTCAGGGAGGCTCGATTTTTGGTACTTCGGGACCCACTCAATACGTTTTAATCTCCTTTTTCCGCATGGAAGAAGAGAAAGGCAAAAAAATCGAGCCTGTATCTCACAAGGAGAGGGCCAACCTTGTTAATCACAGATTTTGATTATTTTAATATATGTTGTAGGGTAGAGACCCCTTAGTCTCAGGTTCAACGGATTTTATCCAATGCTCCTTAGTTCTTGAAAAACCGGGGGTGGGGGGTGGGGGGGGTCTAACATTAGTATACAACTTAAATACTTACTTTGCAACCAAAATGATAGGTTAGTCGTAGCTCAGTTGGCATGGGGTCTGCCGGCTGATCCGAGGGCCCGGGTTCGATACCTGAATGCGCTACATTTGTTTTTCTCATTTTTTGTTTTATAAATATAGCTGTAATTATAATTTAATAATTTCAATTAAAAATTTTAACATCATACATTAATTATAATGTTAACAAACTTAAATTTATCATTTCTTATTTGTAAACTATTATTTCTCATCCATTAAAGATGTTTAAAAAGAAATTGGATATTGAATGATAAAAATTGCAAAATCGTGACAAATTCTGTTGTGGTGCCATCTAGTTATGATAAAATAAAAGAATATTCAAATTAAAGCAGAAAAAAAGATAAAAGGGAAAGCAAAATAATTGAAAGCGCAAGCATACTTATTACAAATTTAAAAATCTTTAATATGCAAAAAAACGGTTGTTATTTAATTTTGAAGCTAATTTTTAATATAATTATGCTTGTTACTTTAAAATCAGAATATTAGTATTATCGCATTGACTTCCTTTGTTAAAGCAATGCGTAAATGATGTTTCTTTAAAATCACAAATTGACACAATTGCTCAATATCATTGCTTCGATAAAGAATATATGAAATAAATTTTAAAAGGGATTTAAAAAAAATGACAGTTTTATGATGTTTTATTACAACTATTTAGTTAAAAGTAAAAAATTAAATAGGTTAAAATTATAATTGATATACAATATTAAAAATTTTAATTGACAATGAGATTATTAAGTTATACTTACAAGTAAATTTATAAAACAAAAAAAGAGAAAAACAAACTCAGTGCATTCAGGTATTGAACCCGGGCCCGCGAATCAGCCGGTAAACACCATACCAACTGAGCTACGACTAACCTACCATTGTGGTTGCAAAGTAAGTATTTAAGTTGTGTACTAATATTAGACCCCCCGTTTTCTCAAGAACTAAGGAGCGTTGGATAAAATCCGTTGAACCTGACACTAAGGGGCCTCTACCCTACAACATATATTAAAATAATCAAAATCTGTGATTAACAAGGTTGGCCCTCTCCTTGTCAGACACAGGAAAGAATCTGAGGCCTGGATTTAGCACCTATTGCTTACAGCGTCATCTATTGTTTGTAATTCGAACTAAAGCCGAAAATCACTGTAAAAAAACTTTTGACCTCATGTATAACCCTCCTGCAAGAATTTTTTAAATATCTGTCACCGTTTGCAAGTTACTGAATTTTAAAATCGGTCAGTCCTTTTTAGGACAGCCGGTATGTGTGTGTGCACACACATATATGTATACACATATACATATATATAATGTTAGAGAATTGCCCTTTTGTTTCAAGAACATTCCACTCGATGGCAGCATCACACAATCCTCTTTGTTGTTTGACTGGCACAGAGATTCAGAACAGTTAGTGTTCCTCCATGGCTCATAGTAATGAGCAGCAAAATGCTGCTGGATTAAAAATCCACTTATATTCCAAAGGAATAATACGTTAAAAACTGCAACAAACTATAATTTAATACATAGTTCAAAGTATTTCTTTATATTTGTGTTTGTAAATAGTCTCAAGAATATACATCTGGTTTTTAAATTCCTACTATTAGTTCACACTCTCCCTATATTTATTTATTTATATATCTTGTTCAAATTTTCAATTGTTAATAAAATACTTATTATTCATCCTATCAAGTTGAAATATTTTTTTTTAAACTTGTACTGGATGACAATTGATGTTAATACAGATTTTTCAAATATTAATTCATTAATTAAATTTTGATTAATTAATTTTAGTTTTATATGGGAGACAAAATGGCGGCCATTGGTTATTGGACAGCATTTAATGCATCTTCATATCTATAAGGGGGGTTACCATAGGGGGGACCCTGTTCTGTCGCCAAATACCGCCAAGTTTGTCGCCAACTTGACGATATATCGCCAAATTTGGCGACCAAAGTGAGTCGCCAAAAGTGATGCCGACTTGGCGATATCTCTAATATTTCGCCAAATTCCCATAGGCTTCCATTGTAAACTTACTTGCTTATAGAAAATCAACAAATTGAGATATTTTAATGCAACAAAAACTAATATTAGCTTAAGGGATTATATTAAATTTTTCTTTGATGACCTAAGTAGGAATTGACTTTAAAAACAAAATTTTTAAATTACTTGTTATATTGTGAAGTGTCATAAGTGGTGTTCAGCATATTATCCTAGTGTATTTTTTCTTCAAATAAATGTTTTTTGTTCATCCTAAGAAGAATATATTTTTACTGAATAATACATCAAAACATAAAGGTAAAACTTTTAACTTTTTTATTATTTACTATTAAGGAACTTATTATTTATGCCTTCACATGGAATAACATTCCAACATATAATCCGAAAGTTCGGTTTAACAGGAAGTTTTCGTGTTGCCGTCTGTCCCAATTTACGTAGTTGGCCCTGAATTTCAAGGGTCCCGAGACCCATTCCTCACAATCGCTGTGTGGGATGCCTGAAATGCTGATTTTTCGTGTTGCGCGATTAAATTCTCGCGCACGTTGCAATTTGATTGTCTGCTTGGGAGAATTTTCAGAAATTCTCCAACTCCTAAACTTGCCTAAATTATTTTTATTTTTGGCTTCAATGCATATTTTTAATGCTGTGACAGTAACACACACAGAGTATTCAGTAAATATGGCAACAAACTGAGAGAGGTGATAATACACGCAAAGTCGAACAATTTTTATTTACAGGGAACCAATTCATTTATTCAGTCAAAAATGCAAGGTGTCTCGTTAAAATACTTCTCCGAAATTTTGTTCATAACTTCAAGAGTAATGCAGATAATTTAACGAAATTTTCAACGGGATTACCTTCTTTAGTGTGCAGTAATATGATGATATTTCAAAACGTGATGGAACTGCATAGTAATTTGGTCCGTCGCCAGTGACATCATGCGTCTTGTCGAAATACAGGGTATCCACTCTGAATGATGCTCAATGACTAATTTCTAAAGCGTTAGTCACAGACATATACATAGTTCCAATTGCAAAAATGTTTTAAATAAGGTAAAAAAATATATATATTGAAAGTCGTTTGGATCAATAAAAACCTTTCTTAAAAAGTTACGAAATTCAATATTTTATACGGTCGCACAGCCCTATAAGTGATATATAGTAAAAGTGAAGTATAGTAAAAATTTCCTGTTGCACTAAACCGAAAGATAAAAAAAAGTCCCGTTCATCTAACATTAAAATTTACCGAGTTATGAAACTTTGAAATTCGTGACTTATACCACTTTTCAGCATCTGAACTTCTGAGCATAGATGAGTTCGGCCGTGCTTCAAGGGGTCGTATACAAAATGCTTAAAGTATTAGAAGAACTTCACGTTTATCTGTGCTTTGAAAGAAATCGTACAAGTATTACGATTGAGTCAACTTTTGTATTAAGTTTCAGATTGGATAAAATAATTGCATTTTAACACATATTTTATTTTGTAAGGATTTAAGGCTGTTTCTTTTCCCGATTTCTTTAAACAAAAATTATGTTATTCTTCAATTCCTACTATTAGTTCACACTCTCCATATATTTATTTATTTATTTATATATCTTGTTCAAATTTTCAATCGTTAATAAAATACTTATTATTCATCCTATCAAGTTGAAATAAATTTTTTTAAACTTGTGCTGGATGACAATTGATGTTAATACAGTTTTTTCAAATATTAATTCATTACACTAGATTAATATTAACACAATTATTCTAATTGGTAAACAAATCATATTAGATGTAAATTTCCAACTGGGCGAAAAATGTCCGGACCAGGATTCGAACCCGGGACCTCCTGGCTGAAGCCGCCAGTGCTCTGCCATCTGAGCTATCCCGGACGATTCTGGTCGAACTTTTTCACCCAGCTAACCTTGATGATTACAGCATCTGGTCTGAAACCTGGTTCAGCTCAACAGAATAAATCACAGGTAATGGAACTCCAGAAATCGCTGGATACGGAATTACACTAGATTAATATTAACACAATTATTCTAATTGGTAAACAAATCATATTAGATGTAAATTTCCAACTGGGCGAAAAATGTCCGGACCAGGATTCGAACCCGGGACCTCCTGGCTGAAGCCGCCAGTGCTCTGCCATCTGAGCTATCCCGGACGATTCTGGTCGAACTTTTTCACCCAGCTAACCTTGATGATTACAGCATCTGGTCTGAAACCTGGTTCAGCTCAACAGAATAAATCACAGGTAATGGAACTCCAGAAATCGCTGGATACGGAATTACACTAGATTAATATTAACACAATTATTCTAATTGGTAAACAAATCATATTAGATGTAAATTTCCAACTGGGCGAAAAATGTCCGGACCAGGATGGCGGCTTCAGCCAGGAGGTCCCGGGTTCGAATCCTGGTCCGGACATTTTTCGCCCAGTTGGAAATTTACATCTAATATGATTTGTTTACCAATTAGAATAATTGTGTTAATATTAATCTAGTGTAATTCCGTATCCAGCGATTTCTGGAGTTCCATTACCTGTGATTTATTCTGTTGAGCTGAACCAGGTTTCAGACCAGATGCTGTAATCATCAAGGTTAGCTGGGTGAAAAAGTTCGACCAGAATCGTCCGGGATAGCTGAGATGGCAGAGCACTGGCGGCTTCAGCCAGGAGGTCCCGGGTTCGAATCCTGGTCCGGACATTTTTTGCCCAGTTGGAAATTTACATCTAATATTAATTCATTAATTAAATTTTAATTAATTAATTTTAGTTTTACATGAGAGAAAAAATGGCGGCCATTGTTTATTGAAGCATTTAATGCATCTTCATATCTATAAGGGGGGTTACCATAGGGGGGGGACCCTGTTCTGTCGCCAAATACGCTGGTAGACGGGAGGTGCTGGGTTCGATCCCAATCGCGCCCGTCGGCCTAATTGCTCGGAGTTTTCGTGGTTTTCTTCGAACCTTGGTTCTCCAAGTGTTAATACGGGTTAGGTTCCCTTAGAAAGACCTCCACGGAAGGCACTCCCCCCCCCCCTTAGGGCCTATATCCCACCTGCTGATAACTGGCCGACATAAATACAACCAACTGTCGCTAAATACCGCCAAGTTTGTCGCCAACTTGGGGATATATCGCCAAATTTGGCGACCAAAATGAGCGCCAAGTTGGCGATTCATTTTGCTCGACTCATTCGTCATTTGTTGTCGACAAATTTGTAGTCATTTGTTGGCGACTCATTCACTTCGCCAAGTTGGCGACTCATTTTGGTCGCCAAATTTGGCGATATCGCTAATATTTCGCCAAATTCCCTTAGACTTTCATTGTAAATCTACTTGCTTATAGAAAATCAACAAATTGAGATATATTAATGCAACAAAAACTAATATTAGCTTAAGGGATTACATTAAATTTTTTTTTGATGGCCTAAGTAGGAATTGACTTTAAAAAACAAAATTTTTATATTACTTGTTTTTATAAGCTTTTATTTAACTTGCAACGACCGTATGTATGTTTTTCGAGTTCAAAATTCATACTCGAACTTTAACTCACTTTCAAATATCCAATCGAACTTAAATTATACATACTGACGTAAATCCGATGAAAACGTAATGTTATTATGATTTTCTGTGCTTACCATTTATACTTATTTTACAGGATAACACAAAAAATGTCGGATAGATTACCAGCAACAAGTTAATTTTTTTTTTTTTATATATATATATTAAATAGCACAATCCTACGATGGTTGTGTTTTTTAACTTTTATAATTGATTTTTATGTATTTTTTAGCGCTGAATCCGAAAATTATTTGCATTTTAAACCATCATGTCAGGATTTTTCGCAAATCGTAAATTTCAAAGTTAAAAAATAGCAAAAATATGATCCTATAAAATACATGAGATGGTTGTGTTTTGTAACTTTTGATAATTGATTTTTATGTACTTTTTAGTACCGTAAACCCTACTTTGGGCCACTTTTTCCTGGTTCCACTCACATTTCCGTTATTAAAAAATATTATATGCGATTTTTCAGAGTCGAAATGGAGTTATGAACAATTAATAAGAAACAATGAAGCAAACTGTATGGTTTTAAAGAGGATATTTTTAAGGCATTTCGTGAATTCTACGGTTCCGAAGTACCTTAATAATTTTCGATGAATCTGAACAGATCCAGATTTTAAAACACAGTAGACTTAGAAATTTCAGTTCAGAATGAAAAATAAAGGTACATTGAATTTACAAAAAAATAGATTGTTCTAGATTCAATAAAGATTTCTTTATATTTCACCATTACGAATTCTACCCCCCCCCCCCCCCTCCCCACACACTTTTTTAAAAATACATTTAATGATATTTTCTACGCGACTTGCTGCTTTGTAAAGCCTCAGATAAAAACTTGTGCGTAATTAGAGTCTTATGCAAATTACCTTTTGTTCTGCATTTCGTAGTGATTTCAAAGGGATGACTCAACAAACACTTTTGTTTGAATTATTCTTAAAACATTTTTTTCTATTATGTATTTTATAGTACATAAAAATATATAAGTTTTTAGATTAAGACTCTCGAATTTCGTGAGGAGGAATATATGGTATATATGGGAGGCCTAAGAGCGTGCTTACTGTGCCTAGGCCACAATAAGACCCTAAGTATTTAATTGAGAAAGGCAAACAGCCGACAGAAAGAGATTCATAAGTGATATGTAACTGTAAAATAATATATTATGTGCTCCTAATTGAACAAATGAACATTTTGATCATTTTACAGCGTTCACTATTTTACAATAACAAAAGCATACTTTACAAAAAAGCTTTTGTGGCCTATAAATAATGTAATGTCCTCAACCTAGATAACTTTCCATATCGAAAGAAGAAAAAAGAGAAAAAGTTTTAAATTTTTAAAAGTCTCTTAGTGGAGAGAGTGGGGGAGGGAAGAAGAGAGAAAGAAAGTTATTATGTAATAGTTATCAGATAAAGAGAGGAGAGAAAAAAAAAGATATCGTGTAATGTTATCAGATTTATTTTATAAAAACGTATAGCTAGTCCGAAATACGTAGTTTTCCGGTGTCATTATTTACAAGAGAGTGTTTTCATCTCCACTCCTCACACGAGAGGACGCTTTTTGTGAAATGAAATTCGTGCTTTTGCTGTCATGAAATATGTCATTTTGATTGGAATATACATTGTTATCAGATGACGTTTTTATCACAGAACTTTGACGGTTCACTCGTCTAACTGTTACATACGATATGTTGCTCCGAAAGTTTAGGACGCGTGTATTGACTGCTGTCATTTTAATTGGCACGTGCTTGTTTATTGGTGTTTATTATAAACTGGACAACCCGATCTTTAAGCGGGTTCCTGAACCGATTCGATTATGGACCTTGTTGTGGCCTGCTGCTGAAAATTGCCCTGTTCATCCCGAAAAATCGACATCGGATCGATGGAATACTGCAGATATTTACCCGAAACTTGATTTTAGTGTACCAGACAATGGAGGAATGGGATTTTGGAATGATGCACTCGAAAGCCGATATAGAAAGATCAGAGACAATTGGGAAAAATTACCTTTAAAGGTAAGTTAATGTTTGATGTTTCATTAGCTTTAGGAGGTTTCAATGAGAAATGAACTTAATGCGATTAACCAAATAAAAAAATTTGAGACAATTATAACGAAAGATATTTTGGAACAGTTGTGGGTCTATTCTTCCCAAAAACACTATGTTACATTTTAAAGATGCACTAATTTGTTCACATTACTAATTAGTTCGACTGCCATTGACAAGGAAAAATTGCTGTATAACAATTTCAAAATAATTTCACGTTCTAACCAATAAAAGGACTGTCTGTCGACATCATATTTACAAATTATCTCAATTAAAAAAAAAATCTTAAATTTTTGCATTTCTATCGTTATTTTTACTTTCTAGCAGACGACTTTCTAAAGTTTTTATTTATACATTATAATTGTATTTTGGCAATTCTACTAGATTCCTTAAAAAAAAATATGATATATGAATAAACAAGAACGAATAATCATTCCTGCGGTATTGATTATGAAACACTTTCCAAGACTATCAGAAAGAAATTAAGAAATTTTATTTTTTTCGTAGAATGAAATGAGATATCTAAAGTTAAAGCATATAAATTCAGAATTTTTTTTTTCAGCAATTGTTATCGATATGTAATAATATGTACGAATTCTGTCCCGCAGGACGGTATATGATAAATAGAATGTATACACACCACGTAATACGCTAAAAATTAGATAAGTTTAAAAATGCATGCCACAGTGGAAAACGCTTTTCCAGCAGTTATTGATCATGGTCAGTCCTGTAAATGAATTCTTTTGTGCGGCTCTGTAAATTTATGATATATGCTGCGCATTTCATAATCTATAGAAAACATATAGTAGTGCACCTTAGTGCTCTTTTTTAATTCTATTATGTTTAAAGTATCACAACATCATTAAAATGCACCGCGGCCGATTTTTCCCCATAGAGCATAATGAAATGCAATTCAGTGAACATAAAACTGTAAAATAAGTGAACTGTAAATGTTACTTAGTCTGTATTCCTGAAAAAGGATGTTGTAGTCCACCTCAGTGATGAATACCAATTTCATTATATTTCAAATGTCGTAACATCAATAAAGTGCGCCATAAACGATTATATATAGGCTATAATCTAACGGAATTCTTTTGTGTGTCCCTTTAAACGAACTATAAATGCTACACACTTCATTTTCAGTACCTAACATTTTATACTAACCTCAATAACATGTTAAAATTGCATAACAATCTGAGTATAATTACGAGTGTAAGAGCGCGGACAGACAAACCGAATTCCTAAACACTTTTCAAATTAGTTGGTAAGTGTTAAAAACTCTCTTTTTAAAAAATCGTCTGATGAACAGTTAATGATATTGGTCTATCTAAATATAATTGTATAGGTTCTGTTGAATGCTCAATTTAAAACATAAATAAAATAGTTAAGCGCAATTCTTGGAAATCGGGATTATGCACATCTTTTTATTATTATTATTCTAAGAATTGAAAAGAGAAAACTAAAATCACAGAGCTATCATTTTACAAAGAAATTATTGCCTTTGGGTAAAAATGACTTATGATTTAGATTTTTGTAAATTGTTATGCAATTCGTAAAAATCTTCAATAAACAGTCTAATTTCATGGCAGAGTTGCCCCATTTAAACAATAATTATTGTATTCATTCATACGTTCCTTTTTCTGTTGTTTCTACGTGAAAAACAGCATTTCAAATATTAATTTTGATAATTTTAATCCACGCACCTTAAATACGCTATAACAAAAGTATTTATGATTTTGGGTTTTTGTAAATTGTAATACGACTCGTACAAATCTTCAATAAACACAGTTTAATTTGTTGTCTGAATTGCCCATTTAAACAATAGTATTTCTATTCATACATTCCTTTTTCTTTTGTTTTTACGTGAGGAACTGTATTTCAAATATTAATTTTCATTCTTTTAGCCCATGCACCCTAAATACACAATAACAAAATGACTTACGATTTTGGATTTTTGTAAATTGTAATACGACTTCTAAAAATCTTAAATAAACAGGGAAATTTTATGTCCGAGTTGTCCCATTTGAACAATAATTATTATATTCATACATTCCTTTTCCTTTTGTTTTTACGCGGGAAACCGTATTTAAAATGTTAATTTTGATATTTTTTATCCATGAGCCCTGAAGTACATCATAACATTATTTCAGACTCATATTCTTATCAGAGTTCCTCCTATAGCTGTTTTTTAAAAAGATCTCTTTTTTATGCTTTTACATCCAAACATGATACGGTGTTATTATCGTCAGATATTTATGAATTAGCACCATGGAAAGAAACTTCTTTAATACTAACCCCTCCCCCCAAAAAAGAAAGAAGAAGACGAAGCTGACGCAACACGTTTCGAAGGGCCTAAAATTTCTTTTCCAGGCGCAAAAAAATGCCCTACCACTACAAGAACAGAAGGAAGACTGAAAAGAAATCGAGAAAATGCTGCCAAAGTTAAAGTTTTGAATCGAATTTCCGGAAGCAATATCACGGGAAATGAGAAAAACCGACAATCACGTAAAAAGAATCTCTTATATCTCTGTAAGTAATTTATCAAAAATGGAAAACGCTATTCGATTCCAATAGTTAGGCCTTTCAATTTTATACCTTTACAGTAAAAAATGAGTCAGAGAGTTTCGCAATGTTGAGCAGTGGATTTGAGAAGGTATAAGGTATATTCCCAAAGATACTGTTAGCAGAAGTTCATTATCGCTATTAATACATTTACAAAACATATGGCCTGCCCTACACATCCTGACAATGATTAAGACCAGTTCCGTCTCGGCTCGACTATGTAGAAAAAAAAAGGCAAGCCTGATCTCGGCCCGGTACGAGTCTGCTGAAAAAATTAAACCCGGGATCAGGTACCATGTAACTGTCCGATGCCGATCTCTACGATGGACATGTTACATTTCTGTAATGATGTTTTCAAACTCGCATCGGCTCGTGAAGCCCATTTATACTTCTTCTCGTGAAAGTCATATTCGTTGAAAATGGCTCATATTTTATCGGTTTGGGTTAAATTTTTATATTGGGCCGGTAGACCGGCTTAATATTTTTATCGGCCCGTTTGAAAGTTCGCCTTTATTTCGCCGGCCCGGCCCTCGAGCCAAGCCCAGGCCAGTGCAAACCTCTACCTCTTCGGCGTGTAAATAACATCTTCCAATGAAGCATTTTTTTTTTAATTCCTTATTAAAAAAATATTTTTGCTTGAATGCTTTTTTTTTTCAAAGCATTGCTTTCAGTAGGTTTTTTTAAAAAAAAAAGTGTATAAGTGTGATCGGAAATCGCACAAAGGCATAGACTTCTCATATAACTGGACTCAGAAATAGCAACCCTTTCTTGACGCCGGGATCGCTACCCACCGTCACGTGATGGTGGGCAGAGAAAACGCGCCAAACCGGTTTTTCTCCTCTGGTTCCCGCTGAAACTTTCTAGCATCGGCGTTTCTCTCGCATAAATCAAATCCGACAGTTGCCAATAAGGTGATCACCGCCATAAAAGACAACCTTTTGGCGATGAAAGCGGGAAACATGTGTGCCTCAAGTTCTGACCGAAATAACAATGGGATTCGGCCTCTACTTCTTATCTTTACTCTGAGCACAAAGGGTTTCGTTTAAGATTGCTTTCTAAACAACGTTTCCTTTAATTAAATATAAATCAAAAATTTATAATTATCCTTATCAATTATAAACATTAGCTTCCCGCTGCCTGCGTCATCGTATAGCAGACGTGCTTCGCAGACTCTGCAAAATCCTTTAGTTCCACCGCCAGGGGGCGCAATATGTTCTATACGATCACTGGACACTGGTGCCCGCTGCCTGCAGCACCGTATAGCTGGCGTGCTGCGCACGCGCTACAAGACTTGTTAGTTCCATATTCAATCACCAGGAGAGGAGACGCACTCTATTCTAAACAAACCTTTATCCAAAACGAAACTCCGTTTTACAACTTGTCCAATGATATATCACATGAGGGGTGTCGGCAAAAGTTAGAAAAGTGAACCCGGAAGGTGGGTTAAAAGAGGGGACGGCAGGGAATAATATGAACGAGTGGTCACAGGGCTTTCCAATGATATGTCACATGAGGGGTGTCGGCAAAAGTTAGAAAAGTGTCCCGCGGGGACAAAGTGGGGGGGGGGGATCGAAAGGTGCTTAATATGAAAGAGTGGTTACAGGGATTTTCAATAATATGTCACAGGAGGGGTGTCGGTAACGGTTAGAAAAGTGCCCTTCCTGGAGGGGGGACGGAAGGTACTTAATATGAAAGAGTGGTCACAGGGCTTTTCAATGATATGTCACATAAGCGGTGTTGGCAAAATTGAATTATGAATTGAAAAGTCGGTTGAATTATGAACACATTTTTCATACTTTTAATCGGGGTTGCTTCTTAATAGCGCGCGTTAATTAAGACCTTTTCAGTATCTTATTATTTCTCGTGTAATCTCAGGTGTTCAGCTATAAATATGCAAAATTTCAGGTCTCCAACTTACACAGTTTCTGAGAACGAGCTCTGTAGCGGATACTCAGACAGACAGACAGAGGAGTGCGATTTGGTAATGAGCGAGAACATGAGATGTATCGAGAACATGAGAGATCGTTCAGTACGAAGTATGGACCAAATTCCCTTTCAGGGGTCACTGATAAGCATGGAAGATCAAAGCCCAAAGTAAGCCCAAAACTCTAAGCAATGTTAATTAAAGCGTTCAAAAAGGATGTTATTTTAACAACCCAGCTTTCAGAATATAATGCGGACGCCAATTATGTATTTATGAACTTAAAATGTACATAAAGAAGTCAATTAACCTCTTAAAACAAATAATTTATTTACCGGTAAAGCTTTTTTACCTTCTTCCATAAAATATTCAAAAACAACAATAATCAATATGATTTCTGATTCACGTTACATCATATATAAAAGGTATCAGGAGAATAAAGATGAGAGGATAATAAAATAAATAAACATGGACAATAGATTTAACATCCTCCCACCTTTTGATTATATATTATAATCAAAACTTCACATTAAATAAATACAACATTTACATAAACATCATAAATCTAGTCTTTCTGGAACCCTTATCTTTCTACCAGATCTCGACTTTTTAATTTGCGATTCGTCTTTTGCAGGCTCAACCTGATTTTCCTTCAAAGTTGGTTTAGGAAAATTGTTTTCAGTAAAAACCACTGATGACACTTCCAGAGGGTAAATTCTTTGAATAGGCCGAATCATCTGCGAATGAGACGTTTGTAACTTCAAATGACGAACCTTTCCGTCTTTGCCCCGAATGAGCTCTGTAACCCGTCCTAAGGGCCAATTGATTCTTTTCTTGTTATCTGCTCCCACCAAGACTATATCTCCTACAGCAATTGAACGTTGCAATCTTCTCCCATTTGGTCGTTGGATAAGGAGACCCAAATATTCTAATCTAAATCGATTTCTGAGCTCTTTTTGCAGTTCTTGCCTATATTTAAGTCTTCTAGTGAGAGAACCTTCCTCAACCGCATCAACGTCTGGTAAACCACATTCATGAATATCTTTCAGAAACATGTCCGGTGATATGGGTTTGATGGACTCTTTCTCAGACATGTAAGTTAGTGGTCGCGAATTTATAATACTTTCGCAGTCAGCTAATACAGTTATAATCTCTTCATAGTTCAAACAGGCTTTTCCTAAGACTCTTTTTAATAGATCTTTCATCCATCTGATGAGCCTCTCCCACCATCCGCCCCACCAAGCAGCAGTCGGAGGGTTGAATTTCCATTTGAAAGAATTTATTGCTCCATACTTCTGTATGCGATTCCAGTTCAATCTTTTTAAAAAATTGGATGCACCAACAAAATTGGAGCCGTTGTCGCAATATATAACAGAACATCTTCCTCTACGAGATACAAATCTTCGCAAAGCCATTAAAAATGACTCTGTAGATGTAGAAGCTGAAGTCACAAGCTCCAAATGCACAGCTCTGTAGATGGCACATGTAAATAAGATAACCCAACTCTTCTGTTTATTTTTAAGAAACAAAGGGCCAACCAGATCAATGCCGATAATCTGAAATACAGCTGCATCTTTCACTCGATTTTCTGGCAGAGAAACTGGAGAAGATTCTAAATTCTTCGAATTAAATCTTTTACAAATGGTACATTTTGATAGAACAGAGCTCATAGTTCTTCCATTCAAAATCCAGTATTTTTCTCTAAGCAAATTCAGAAGAATCTGAGGACCTGCATGACAATTTTTGAGGTGGTAATGTAAAATTAATCGTTTGACAACTTCATGATTTGAAGGAACAACCATAGGTGTGAGGAAATCCATATTGTCTTGTCTATACGTAATCTTAGTCTTTACACGTATTATGTCTTGTTCATCCTTAAACGTCTCCAGAGTTTTCAATCTCCCCTCACTTTCATGGGAAAAACATTCCTTTTGTATCATCCAAATTATCTTCGTTTCTGCTCTCTTAAATTCAAGATTCATCAATTCTCCTTTGATCTGTTCCTTTGGATTAGAAGAATTATATCTGAAACGAAGTATCCAACCAACAAGACGTACGATTTTCTCATAACTGGAAAAATACTGGTAGTACCAGCTTTTCTCTGGACTTTCATCCACATTTACCAGTAATTTTGTAGACTTCAATTTTTCTTTTTCAATTTCTTCTTCGTCTATGTCTTGGCACTTGAAATCCATATATTTATAATATTCTTTAGAATCTTTAAGCCAAGATGGACCCTCCCACTATTTGAGAGATACCAGCTGTCTTGCTTTACATCCTCTAGGGGAACATTATCTAGGGTGAACTGAATATATCTAGGAATCTGAATTTCTTGTAAACAATTTAATTCATGAAATCATTCAATAAATTCATTTTTTATATCACTAGTAACTTCTTCATCCCACGTGATTCCTTCTTTCCATGTTTTCTGTAACATCATCTTGGGACATATCATAACTGGAGCAGTAAAACCAATTGGATCAAAAACTTTATGTGCAACTGATAGCATGATTCTTTTTGTTATTTTTTCTATATTTATATCTTTCGTCCAGCTTACGTTAACTTTTAAAACGTCTAGAAGTCTGTTCCATTGTAATCCCAGTACAGCAGTTTCTTCGCTATTTTCGACATTGTTTCTTTCTTCTGTCTGTTCCCATCCTCTAAACTCAAATCCACCTTTAGCCATAAGAGATTTAGAATCAGTTATAAACCTTTCCAATTCTTCCTGTGTGTGGACACTAGCAACGACATTGTCAACATAAAAGCTTCTCATCAATTGCTGTTTAAGATTGGGGTCGTATTCTTCATCGTTTTTAATGTGATATTCTATGACGGAACCGAGAAGAAAAGGAGAGCTTTTGACTCCAAACACCACTCTAGTATGTCGAAACATTCTAATATTTCTTTCTTCTGGATTACTCCACCACAAGAAACGCAAATAGTCCCGATCTTCTTTACGAATAGCTATTTGTAAAAATGCTTTCTTGATATCAGCTACAACACCAAATTTATTTTTTCTAAATCGTAAAAGAATGTCAGGAATTAATTCAATAAGATTTGGCCCACAATGCAAACATT
This sequence comes from Maratus speciosus, assembly GCA_963932465.1. NCBI lineage: Eukaryota > Metazoa > Arthropoda > Arachnida > Araneae > Salticidae > Maratus > Maratus speciosus. The sequence continues at coordinate 325,189,294 of OZ010795.1, read as the reverse complement.
GATTCAAAGATGGATGGTTCTGCATTCTAGCTGATGCGTCAAACACTGGACGAATGGGAGTTGTACTGCTCTCTTTTATTACTGGTCGATGAGGTAAATAATTTCCATAAAGGTTCATTTCAGCCTGTGGAATTTCCTCTATAGTTTGATCATCAAGCCACCCTAAAAGCACTTTTTCATACCTTTGATAAATGTTATCGGAAAGCAACTTGTTTGTAACGTTACTCAATCTTTTCTTGGCTAAACTCAAATTATCAGGTAAAGGTGGTATATCTTCTGACCATGGCAAAGAAACTTCATAACAATTATCTTCATTCATTTTTACTGTCTGTAAAAAATTATCTTTAACCTGACGATCAATCTCCATTTTAGATTGTTTTTCAATCGGATCATTTATTCCAAGCAAATCCAATTTCCATAAATCAGCAATCTCTGCTTCCTTTACAAACATAGACGTAACTGACAAAGCTAAATTTTCTTTAGACGCATTATCATGAGGCACTTTTTCCATTAAGGTCCAACCTAAAAATGTTTCCAGTGCTACTAATCCCGACGAGAGTATTTCTCTACGACCTGTCAGTAATTTTCCCATTACATAGCTCCAATCAATATTTGAATAGATTCTGGAGATTCACCAACATCCGTCAAACTGATGCCTTTTTTCGATAATTCTTTAAACCAGGATCCTTTTCCTACAGGCATAACATTTTCACATATAATGTTTTGATCCAAAACTTCAAAATTACATTTAAAATTTTCTTTCAAATCGCTTAATCTTACCTTGTAGTAACGATGATTATAATCCTTTGTTATGACTCCGCCAAAAAGGGAATGAGAAACCTTTTCTTCTCGAAGAGGTAAATACTTCATTTCTTCGGCTAAATGTTTTAAAATATACGATCTCTGAGAACCTGAGTCCAAAATTAGTCTAACATCTTTCTTTTTGTTTTCGGAAAATATTTTTGCCTTGAGCGTCTGAACAAACACTTTAGGATTTCTATTGAAATTGGCCATATTTACTTCTTTTCCAGACGACTTTTCTGCGTCTTCCTCTTTCTTTTCATTCAGCTTATTCTTATCGAGCGTTTGACACATTACAGACGCATGTCTTTTATCACGAAAGAAACACTTCAAGATAGCTCTACATTGCTTCGTTGTGTGACCTGTTGCCAAACATGAAAAACAACATCTTTTGTCCTTCAATATATTCTGCTTTTCATTAAAACTCATCTTCCGTGCCGAAAAGCATTCTGAACTCAGATGTCTTCCTTTGCAAAAAACGCAATTTTTTCTTAAATCTGGTCTTGAAGAAGTTGATAATAAAGTAGCAGCAGTTGGTAAATGTTTATTAACATCGTTATAACTTTTGTTTTTTCTAAAGCTCGCGTCATCTTTTCTCGCCAAACCAAAATCTGCCACTGCCAAATTAATTCTTTCATCTCCTTCAACTTCAGATTTGAGAAACGCCATTAAGTTTTCTAGGCGCTCTTTTGCATCAGAACTAACCGAATTCGTATGTGTTCGATTCCACGCTTTCAAAAATTCAGCAGTGAAACAAGATTCTACCATTGGATATAATATTGAAGCACATTTATCCGTTGTGACACCTAACGTCTCAAGAGCTCGTAAATACAACTCAAGTTTATCATACAATGATGTAATAGAAAATTTTCCTTTTGATTGCACAGATATAATTAATTTTAATAATTCTCGCACATACACTTCAACTAAAAGATCTTCCCTACCGAAACGAGCTTTAAGACTCTCTATAGCTTTGGCATAGTTAGCGCCAGTTGGCGGAAAACTATCAACAACTTCTCGCGCTCTAGATCCAGTGACAGTTGCTTGGATCAAATACTGGAATTTATTTTCTGGCGCAATATCTTGATCATTGTGAATCTGTTCAAATTGACTCCAAAATGGCAACCATTCCTTTAAATCACCATCAAATTGGCGAAATTCCAACTTGGGCAACGTAAATTTCTTTTTTGAATTATTAGTTTCGTAATCATTGGAAATGTACTCGCCTTGCATTTGTCCCTGTGACTGGATTTTTGCTAATTCTAATTGATGATTTAATTCCAACTTTTTAAACTCTACTTCTTGATCCAACTTCTCCTTTTCTAACTTCTTAGCCTCGTTTTCTTTTTCCTTTCTCTCAGCAACAACGTTGGATAAAATTTCTTGTACAAAAGCGGGATCCTGTTTATATTCATTACTATTCAAAATAATTTCCTTTAGTGTCCCAATCGTATAATCTTGCGGGATTGTTTCCTCAAGCTCTTCTACCACGAACCTAGTCGACCTTTTTAAAATTTTTAACGGCTTGAAACATTTTGCTTCAAATAAATCTTGTAAAATGTCCTGTCGCGGACGCCACAATGTTAATTAAAGCGTTCAAAAAGGATGTTATTTTAACAACCCAGCTTTCAGAATATAATGCGGACGCCAATTATGTATTTATGAACTTAAAATGTACATAAAGAAGTCAATTAACCTCTTAAAACAAATAATTTATTTACCGGTAAAGCTTTTTTACCTTCTTCCATAAAATATTCAAAAACAACAATAATCAATATGATTTCTGATTCACGTTACATCATATATAAAAGGTATCAGGAGAATAAAGATGAGAGGATAATAAAATAAATAAACATGGACAATAGATTTAACAGCATGTACGATTCAACCATATGCTAACTACTTGTCTGGCTTAAGTCCATTGACATAAGGTTCCCTTTTCACAGTAATTACATGAAATAAAAAGTATTACATTAGATGTGTTATGTCAGAAATGTTAATAACAACAATTCCTCAACAACCTGACTATATATTAATGTTATACTTAACATATTACTAAATGGTTTACATTCTTTTAGCTTTGTGGAGTTTAGCTTGACTTGATGTAATCATGTCCACAATTCTGGGCCTGACAGAAATTTTTTAGCGCATAACTACACATTCTGTTTACTATACCCAGTACTCATTTTGAGTGGATAATATGATTCTGAATATAAGGCACCAGTAAAGCTCAGTCCACATTTTCAGCTATCGACAAAAATTTGGGTAATTTCATGAGCTTTAGAGATAATCTGGTTCCATTACTTTTCTACGCTCTACTTACTTTTTTAAGATAAAACTATTTGCCATTTTTTTACTGTAACTTTTTTAGATCGAGCATTACTTTTCTCCCTGGTTCCACCAGTTTTTTTATATCATTTCACACCTTTTTCGGATCCTTTCAGGAACTTAATCAACCAATTTCAACTAACCGAACAACCCCCCAACCAACCAACCAATGACTTCAATCAATCTGCCCAACCAGTTGTCCCAATAAAAAAAAGAGAAACATTGGTTCACCAGTGTATTTCAAGAGCTCTGATGATCCCATACTTATTGCTAACCCCCATATTGGGATATTGACCATTACTCAGAACTGGCCGCCAGGCTAGTCCTTAGACTAAGTTTCATACATAGTGTGATCTCTTGAATTTTTCTGCTACGTATCTACGCTCCTCTAATTTAAGAGACTGTGCAGTATCCTAGGTCACACAAACACCTCAAAAACACAAAAAGCTTGGGTAAGAAACAGTCCTAAGAAATGAATTAAAACTGCGAAAAAACTATAAAAAGGGAAATTTTCTGTTTTTGGGACTTAATGGGAATTTAAAATTTAAAAAAGTCTGAAAACAACTGAATATAGAAAAATTATCAAAAGTGATTGAAAATATTATACAATACACCTGTAAATAATATCAGAAATATTGTTATAATTGGATATTTATAATAATATTTCGTAAGTCAAACTAAAATACCGCGATAATGACTAACATATTTACATCTAACTGTAACCATTGATAAAAAAATCAGGAAAATTGGAAAGTAGGTGTCCTTTGTATAAAGTATGCATTAATTAAGGAGATAAATTACGTAAGCGAGTCTATTGAGAATTGGCGTATTTGGTACGAATAAATTATATAATTGAGCCTACAGACAATTGGCGCATGTTACCGGGCGTCGTTTAGGGCATAATTAACTTAACCGTAAGCACACGCACCTATTTTTGTAACGTTACCACACGCGTGGGGTAAATCTCATCTCATTTTGTCTCCCATTATATTTTTGGCTAAATGCGTTTTAAAAGCAAGTCTACTACTCTATATTGTAAAATGCATCAGTACTACTTCTTTTTAGGGAAAAATCAAGCGTTTCATATTTATTTTCCGATTTTGTAAAAGTTTCTGTAAAAATGGCGTTTTTTTTTCCCCTTAGAAAATATGCAATGATTTGTTTTACCTTTTAAAATATGAATTATTTTATAAAATTTACATTAATTACATTTAATACACTTTCGTCAACATATACAGGTAGCTTTTATTTCACTCTTTCAGTAAAATTATTTTAGTGTGTGTTATTTCGTAACGAATGAACATATCGAAATGTAACGATTGTACATGCGCGGGATTTTTTAATCAATAAAGGCATATTTCTCCCCTTCTAGACAACAAAGAAAAGACATTCCTTCATACTACTTTTCTCAGCCTTGACCTTGAAAGGTACAAAGAATATCAGAAGTGATCTCGAGAAATTTATCATTTCTTTTTCGAAGAAAAAATGTGAGTGGGGTGAGATTTATCCCAGCGCATGTGCTGACACGTTAAAAAAGGCAAAAATTGATTCTGTGTTTTTAAAGCCAACTTATTCCATATTCTAATTCCATATTCTAAATTGGCGCGTGCAATAGGAGTATACGATTTCCTTGGCAATACGCAAGAAAATGCAATAAATACAACCAAATGTACTAGCGTTTACCGAAATTTTTTTCCGTATGACTTGAAAGACCTAAAAATAAAATCTTTTACTTTATGGATGACTAGCCGCCTTCGCCCGCTGCGCTGGTCGGTTTTTCTAAAGAAATCTTGAATGAAACAAAATATATCTAGTCCAGTGGTAGAGGAGCAAAAAAAGGCCGAATTCGGAATTAATTAGGGGAAAGATGGAAATTGTTTTAATCTCTTCAGTTTAAGTCCAGAATGAATATACTATGTCTTCCCCCTCGTACTAGGTGAGCGTTAGGAAATATGTATAGATTTATAGTAAAAAAAAACACGTTTTTTTACATACCATAACAGTATCTCCAAACAGCTAACTCTGTCAAAAAGATTGTGAATACAAATGTTGTAGAGCTTAAAATTCTAAGTAAAATGAGTACCTACACTTAATATTTTTGTTGAACATTAAGGTCACAATTCCAGTTTAAAATTTTAGACCCGTGGTCAGGGGGGTTGAACTCAGAATTAATTAGAAGAAAACTGGCAATTGTTTTAATCCCTTCAGTTTAGGTCTAAAATGAACGTACTATGTTTTCTTCCTCGTACTTGGCTGAATGTTAGAAAATATGTACATATTTATTTTCGAAAAACACGTTTTTTTTAATTACCTTAACAATATCTCAAAACAGCTAACTCTATAAAAAATATTGTCAATACAAATGTTGTAGAGCTTAAAATTCTGAATAAAATGAGTACCATCATTAATATTTTTGTTCAACATTAAGGTCGCAATTCTATTTCAAAACTTTGCCGTAATCGCTAATCAAGAGCTTGAAGCCAGGAGAGACCAAGTTAACTTAACAATATCTCAAAACAGCTAACTCTATCAAAAACATTGTCAGTACAAAAGTTGTAGATCCTAAAATTCTGAGTAAAATGAGTACCTACACTTAATATTTTTGTTTAATAAAGGGCGCAGTTTTGAGATATTGTTAAGTTAACTTGGTCTCTCCTGTCTTCAAGCTCTTGATTTGAAAAATTTTGAAGTAGAATTGCGACCTTAATGTTGAACAAAAATATTAATGATGGTACTCATTTTATTCAGAATTTTAAGCTCTACAACATTTGCTTTGACAATGTTTTTTATAGAGTTAGCTGTTTTGAGATATTGTTAAATTCTCAGTCTCTAAATTCTAAGTCTAATCTGTGATTTTGATCATGCGTTTTAAAGCAATATGGACATTTTCCTGGTGTGTCCAACCGAATTGCTGAAAGCAATATAAAAAAGTCCTTCCGGCCAGTGCCGGGAGGAAGAGGTAGCTTTCATATTCCTCATTTTAAAAAAGCCAACTTATATTATTCAAACAAACGAAGCTCAATTAAGTGGAAACCGAATGTAGGAGATTCAATACTAATTTTTATCAATACTAAATCATTTTGAATGAGAATTTCGCAAAATTAGTCAGCTTTATCCAAGCTGCTTTTATTTAAAGTAACTTATATTTCGCTGCCAAATTCGGCGATTTCTTAAAGTGCCTGCCATTTTAAGACAACATGGTGGATGAGGCTAACCAGTGAACTTGGTCGAGACCTTAGTAATTGCTGTTCACATGCTCACTCACATCGGAATCAGTTGATACATACGAGTGCTGTCGCAGGCAAAAAATCAGATTTTTTAAAATGTCACCCACGTTAGAAATTGAAACTGCTATATCTGGGCCATTTCTTAAGATAAACACAAACAAAAAATGCTCCTGAATCCTTATATCAAGGTCAAATACTTAAGAAAGAAACCTTTTTCAATTTCTAATTTTTTTGCACCACACTTTAAATATATATTTTTTTAATTTAATGACCGCCATTTTGAAACAAGATGGCTGATGAAGCTGGCCAGCGAACTTGGTCCAGATATTGATGTATACTATCCACATGCCTTCTTCCATCGAAATAGGCGAATACGTGTGGTATCGCGAGACAAATACAAGATCGTTTCAAAGTATTAGCCATGATAGAAATTCAAAGTGTTAATTCAACCACTTTTTAAGATAGAAACAAAAGAACAAATTTTCAGAAGCAAAAACTGCTCCAGAATCTTTGTATCGACGCCAAACACATAAAAAAAATCTTTTTCATTTTCCAATTTTTTAATACCTAATTTTAAATTTTAAATTACATTTTTTTTAAAAAAATGGCAACACTTTTGAAACAAGATGGCGAATAAAGCTGGCCAACAAACTCGGTCGAAACATTGGTATGTACTAGTACAGACCAAATTACATTCAAATCGGTTCATAAATACGCCTGTTATCGCGTGACAAAAATCAGGGCGTTTCAAAATGTCAGCCACGCTAGAAATTCAAAATGCTATAACTCAGCCATTTTTTAAGATATAGACGAAACAAAAACTGCTCCCGAATCTTTTTATCGAGGTCAAACACATAAGAAAAAAATATTTTTTCAATTTTCAATTTTTTGGTACCACATTTCAAATTTAAATTTTTCTTAAAATTTTAAATGGCCGCCATTTTTAAACAAAATGGCGGATGAAGCTGGCCAACGAACTCGGTCGAGACATTGGTCTGTACTATGTATAAACGAAGTTACATCCAAATCGGTTCATAAATACGCCTTTTATCGCGTGACAAAATTCAGGACGTTTCAAAATGTCAGCTTCGCTAGAAATTCAAAATGCTATAACTCAGCCATTTTTTAAGATATAGACGAAACAAAAACTGCTGCGGAGTCTTTGTATAAAGGTCAAATATATAAGAAAAAAATATTTTTCCATTTTCAATTTTTTGGTACCACATTTTAAATTTTAAATTTTTTTAAAATTTTTAAATGGCCGCCATTTTGAAACAAAATGGCGGATGAAGCTGGCCAACGAACTCGGTCGAGACATTGGTATGTACTATGTACACACCGAATTACATCCAAATCAGCTCATAAATACGAGAGTTACAGTGTGACATAGGTCAGATATATATATATATTGATATATATATATATATATATATATATAACCATTAATTAAACATAACCTTCCACCGTCAAATATTATGAATTAAAGCTGTAAAAAAAAAAAAAAAAAAAAAAAAAAAATTAATATAAGAATTATTATGGAAGAAAAAGAAATAAGTGGACACCGACAAAAATTGAAAAGCTTATACATTGAATTACGTTATCAAGGGCACAGAATTCAATGATATAAGCAAAATGGTTGTTTTCTGTGGGAAAAATAAGCAAAAGCTAAAAGTTATTTTCCCCTGTGCCCAAACAACCATAAAATCAAGTGAATTGATTAAAAATGAAAGCAGAACAGAAACAAATAATATGAAATGGAAGTATCAATAAAACTTATTTAAATATTTATTGGATATAAAATAGAAATAATAAACACCATACCGATTAATATTTCAGTATTTTACAAAAATCCACGCGCACATGGCTGCCAGTATATCAAAAAGATTAAGGTGAATAAAACAGTTAAGAAATCGCAGTAAATGATACCAAAGGATGCAGTTAATACATTTTGAAATAAAATTTGAAATACCTTGTTAAACACATTTAATCTAATATAAAATAAATAGATATTAATTACATTATTTAAAATGCACTATTAAATTAATTAATAACAGTTTAACAATATCGTCAAAATTTAGCTAAAAATACCCCCTGGTGTATTAAATTATAACTGAAATGGAGCTAGAAAAATTAACAATTAGAGCTATCTTAAAGAGACAAATTTAGTGCTGCCATCTAGTATTATTTCTATTAAACAACTAACGCAAGAAAAATATTTGTAAGCATTTGAATGTAAATAACTGTATAAATAATTGTAAGCATTTGAATGTAAATAACTGTATAAACAGCAAAACCAAACATATCCTTATATATAGAGAATTATAAACCGAATATAAACCACACAATGTATTTAAAAACTATTGTAAATAAAATTTAAAAGCATACAATATATTCTATTAGCTAACTTATTTAAACTAAACTAAGAAATAAATAATTCTAGAACATTGATAATATATAGCATATAGCTATATGCTATAAAACAAAATAAAATTCAGTAATAATTAATATAAATAATTATTAAATATAAAAATTATTTTTTATGAATTATATATCAGATATTTATAAAATGAACAGGAAATAAAAAACATGTGGAAGTAAATAGAAGGTTAAATGATACTTAAATACCCATTACTTAAAAAGTACAAATATAGAGTGTGGATTATCTTCAGACATCCATAAAAAACCATAAAGTATGAATGTGGGACATTCAAAAACATTAAACCGATAATAAATATTACAAAGAATAGAGTAATAATAATAAAAATAATTACCCAATTTTAATGCATACAGTATACCTATATTTATATTATACATACTTATATGTATATTATTCACTATAAGAATGGCATACTATTAGTAATTAATATGATATTGTCCTTAGTAAATTTAAAATTTAATAACAAATAATTGTAAATTAGATTAATCAATAATTAGGCTAATTATAATATTAATGAAATTCTCCAATTACATATAAAATATCAAATCAACATCCATATAAAATACGTAACAAAAATATAGTAATAATACAAGAGCCCCCATTTTTTTTTTAATATATATAATTAACCATTGCGTATTATCCAGACAACTCCACCCTCCTCCGTACTCTAACATCTACCCACCCAACCAACCTATATTTTTTTTAATATTATTTTACAATTTTTAATTTTTTATAGATATTTTTTTTTATTTTATAATTTTTTTGTAATTTTGTTTACGCATGTGTTAATTTGTTTTAATAGATCATGTAAGAAAAGTACTAATTGTATATTAATGAATATATGAATTTTTTTGGAAAACCATGATTTAATGCATCATAAATTATATATATATATACATAAATTTTGAACGGAGGGTGGTTTCGGGGTCTGGGGGTCATGATCGATGAAAATATATATAGTAAAATTTTTTGAAATCGCTTTCCTCCGAACGGCTGCAATAGGTAGCTTTTAGTAAAGAAAGCTACCTAATAAATGTCATTACGCTATTATATCTTTTATTGAGTCATACAAAATTTAGACTGTTAAGGATCAATTTCTTTAGTTGATCTGTTAGTGTAGGATTCGGTAAAGAACAATAGAACAATATGTAATATACTAAAAGCGTTCATGAAAAATTATCAATGCAAATCTCTTCAGAATCTGTTAATTGGACTTATTGAAAAGGCTGATCGTTCATAATAATTGGGTTTGCCTGATTCTAGAACTTTCATCCATGATTTTACAATCAAGCAACCTAACAACTAAGCAACAGCAAATGATACAGTCGGACCTCGTTTTCCCGACACCCGGTTTTCACGTCACTCCGCTTATCACGTCAGTTTTTCAAAGTCCCGATTTTCTGTATATGGTTTTAATGTAAATAAACTCCGGATTTTACGTCGCTGAATAATTTTCAACTCCGGATATCCCGCCGGTTTGGGAAAATTGTCCATTTCTCATAATCTATCTTACAAGCACGGAAATTAAGCGGTAAGAAATGTCTTAGCCAAACTTTTCACAAAAGTGTCTAATATACCCATTGAGATAAATCAGAAATTTTACTTTAATCCTTTATCTGAGTAAGTAAACCCACATACACTATGAATGACCCATTTAAGCACCAGATAGACGCATCAGTCTACTTGCGGTCTTTTTGTTCTGGTCAGACGCCGCTTTCTTGTGGTTTCATGGCGTTTTTCATCCGACTAAAACCGAAGCATTGCATTGCATAACTATCAGAAATTATCTAACATTCATTTCTGAAACAACGTATATTGATTACAATCCATTGTATAATATTGAGAAAAGAACTGTAGGAAGCACATCTAGGGATAAGCAAACTTAAATCATCATGATTTAATGTAACAATAAGAAAAACAAGTCATCATAAATCTGGTTTTTATTCTTTTAGGTAGCTTTCTTTACAAAAAAGCTACCTATTGCAGCCGTTCGGAGGAAAGCGATTTCAAAAAATTTTGGTATATTTTCATCGATCATGACCCCCAGACCCCGAGACCACCCTCCGTTCAAAATTGATATATATATATATATATATATATATATATCTGACCTATGTCACACTGTAACTCCCGTAATTATGAACCGATTTCGATGTAATTCGGTGTGTACATAGTACATACCAATGTCTCGACCGAGTTCGTTGGCCAGCTTCATCCGCCATTTTGTTTCAAAATCGCGACCATTTAAATTTTTTTTTTAAATTTAAAATTTGAAATGTGGTACCAAAAAATTGAAAATGGAAAAATATTTTTTTCTTATGTATTTGACCTTTATACAAAGATTTCGGAGCAGTTTTTGTTTCGTCTATATCTTAAAAAATGGCTGAGTTATAGCATTTTGAATTTCTAGCGTGGCTGACATTTTGAAACGTCCTGAATTTTGTCACGCGATAAAAAGCATATTTATGAACCGATTTGGATGTAACTTCGTTTATACATAGTACATACAAATGTCTCGACCGGGTTCGTTCGCCAGCTTCACCCGCCATCTTGTTTAAAAATGGCGGCCATTTAAATTTTTAAGAAAAATTTAAATTTGAAATGTGGTACCAAAAATTGAAAATTGAAAAAATATTTTCTTCTTATGTATTTGACCTTTATACAAAGATTCCGGATCAGTTTTTGTTTCGTCTATATCTTAAAAAATGGCTGAGTTATAGCATTTTGAATTTCTAGCGTGGCTGACATTTTGAAACGTCCTGATTTTTCTCACGTAATAACAGGCGTATTTATGAACCGACTTGGATGTACCTTGGTGTGTACATAGTACATACAAATATCTCGACCGAGTTCGTTGGCCAGCTTCATCCGCCATCTTGTTTCAAAATGGCGGACATTTAAAAAAATTAGAAAATAAAAAAATTTAAATGAGATACCAAAAAATTGGAAAATGAAAAAGATTTTTTTTGTATGTGTTTGACCTTAATACAAAGATTCCGGAACAGTTTTTCTTTCGTCTGTATCTAAAAAAAAATGGCTGAGTAATAGCATTTTGAATTTCTCTTGTGGCTGACATTTTAAAACGACCTGATTTTTGTCACGCGATAACAGGCGTATTTATGAACCTATTTGGATGTAACTTGGTCTGTACATAGTACACACCAATGTCTCGACCGAGTTCGTTGGCCAGCTTCATTCGCCATCTTGTTTCAAAAAGGTTGCCATTTAAAAAAATTAAATTTAAAATTCAAAATGAGGTATTAAAAAATTGGAAAATGAAAAAGATTTTTTTTTTATGTGTTTGACCTTGATACAAAGATTCCGGAGCAGTTTTTGTTTCTGAAAATTTGTTCTTTTGTTGATATCTTAAAAAATGGTTGATTTATAGCACTTTGAATTTCTAGCATGGCTAACATTTTGAAACGATCTTGTATTTGTCACGCGTTAACACACGTATTCGCCTATTTAGATGTAAGAAGGCATGTGGATAGTATACATCAACACCTCGACCAAGTTCGCTGGCCAGATTCATCAGCCATCTTGTTTCAAAATGGCGGCCATTAAATTAAAAAAAAAAATATATATTTAAATTGAGGTGCAAAAAAATTAGAAATTGAAAAAGGTTTCTTTCTTAAGTATTTGATCTTGATATAAGGATTCAGGAGCATTTTTTGTTTGTCTTTACCGCAAAAAATGGCTCAGATATAGCAGTTTCAATTTCTATTGTGGGTGACATTTTGAAAAATCTGATTTTTTGCATGCGACAGCACTCCTATATATTAACCGATTCCGATGTGAGTGAGCATGTGCACAGCAATTACTTAGGTCTCGACCAAGTTCACTGCTTAGCCTCATCCACCATGTTGTCTTTTAATGACAGGCACTTTAAGAAATTGCCGAATTTGGCAGCCAAATATAAGTTACTTTAAAGAAAAGCAGCTTGGATAAAGCTGACTAATTTTGCGAAATTCTCATTCATTATATTGATAAAAATTAAAATTGAATCTCCTATATTCGGTTTCCACTAAATTGAGCTTCGTGTGTTTGCATGATATAAGTTGGTTTTTTTTAAAATAAGGATTATGAAAGCTACCTCTTCCTCCCGGCACTGGCCGGAAGGACTTTTCAATTTTGTTTTGTGTTTATTTTGTTTAATAATAATGTTTTATTGCTTAAAACTGCAAAATCAGTTATGAATTTAAAATTGTCCTAAATTAATTAAAAATATAGCCTTTTTATAAACATATTTTTTGAACTCCGGTTACCGCGACACTCCGTTTATTACGACACCTTTTTCTGGACATTAGAGTGTCGGGATAACGAGGTTCGACTGTATGTGCTTTATACTAAAACATTCACTGAAAAATTAACTAACCGATCAAGTTGCATCGAAATCCACTTAGCAGAATTTTTTAAACTGGAAAATATACCGAAACCTTCCCTAAAAATGATCTAATTAACAGTTTAAATCCCATAAAAATTCATTCAGTGGAACCTTTAAAAAAAGCAAATCTTCTACAATCAAAATTGGTTTCATCTGATTTAGAACTTTCCCCATAATTATTTAACTAAGCAACGTAGAACGTTATGTTTTATACTAACACCTTTTCTGAAAAATTATCTAACTAATAATGTAAGTCCCGTCAAAATCTATTCAGCAGAACTCAAGATATAAGCGGCCGGAATGAAATTTCTCTTTGCATTATATATATATTGATATAGTTAAATATAACTTTCATAATCGCGTTAACCTGATTATAGAACTCTCTGGGAGGTAGGGGTAGGTATATATTGCATCACTTCTGAATTTTTTAAGTAACTCAGCTCAACTTCCATAACTATAGCATATATACTCTCTAGTATACCCTATCTCTGTAGCGTATATCTTCCAATTTTCTTTACTGTACCACTGAGAACTTTTTTCGCATAGCTCCGTAACTAAACAACACAATGATAAATATTGAAAAAATCCCTGAAATATTATCTAACTTACTGTGAATTTAATGAGTTGACTTGAAATCTTTCTTAATCGAGTTCACCTAATTTTAGAACTCCCGTAGCAACTTAGAATGATGGTTTTTACGTTAAACCATTTATAAACCAAATTTACTATTTAACAGTGTAAGTTCTACAAAATTCTGTTCAGTAGAATCTGAGTTATAGTCATATTTAGAATATTTATTGCTCATTAAACCTTTTTTCTTTACATTTGAAATAAAATCAGTAACTGTTTTGGTATTTCCCTGTTATGCCAACACCATTGTCACCAAGCGTAATAGTTGGCACAAAAATGAAATGATACATTTGAAAAAAAAAATAATTTTGTTGATAAAAAAAAAAAAAAATGAGCATGTAAAAAATATAACTTTTGAAAATTACAGACTTTCACCTACCATTTTTTTTTTAATCAATAAAAATAATGGTTCTACTTGGTTATCCCGTCGACCAAAAATCTATTGCCAAACTATAAGATTAAATGCCAATAATGGTTGATCGTAAATGTCACATTCACTTGACTTTAAGCAAGTTACACGTATTTACGTCATCAGGTGATTTTTATTTCGACGTTTTAAATGTATTTTTATTAATGTTATACAATTTATTTGTTCTTTCGTCATTTAAAATAAAAATTATGTCAATTTGTATAATTTGGCGAGTGATTTGGCGAGTTATATAATTTCGCGCAATTGGTCGACGGGTACCAGAATAAATACTTAAAATATAAGAATAAATAAATATTTTGCAAGTAATAATAGTCAATTTAAACTGCAGTCTTGAAATTGTAAATGTCTTTTACTACTGAAGTACGTAATACGTATGTCTCACATTGCAGTAAACATTTCATTCTTTCAATGAAGACATTCATGGTTAAAGGTATATATAGATATTATACAGATATACAAACAATAAATACAATAAACCCAACTGGAGAGAAAAAATTAGCTAGAGCCAGGAATCGAACCCGGGACCACAGTATACAAGACAGCTGCTCTAACCACTGAGCTACTCCGGCCTGAACTCCGGCAGTGGTTAGAGCAGCTGTCTTGTATACTGTGGTCCCGGGTTCGATTCCTGGCTCTGGCTAATTTTTCTCTCCAGTTGGGTTTATTGTATTTATTGTTTGTATGTCTGTATAATATTTATATATACCTTTAACTGTTGAATGCAGGCGTTATTTATGTGTGTTTTAAAATATGTTGTAGTATAAATGTTTTATTACATTCATGGTTTTTTGAACAAAACATTTTTATATGTATAATTCCTAACTTCTGAAATAATTTTATTGTAGCTTCCTCATCATCAGATAACTGCGAAATGGTAAAATCTATACCAGTATCAGTAATAAATATTTTCTATTAAAAAATAACAAATTAAAAAGTTTTGCGAGAATTTTTTTGGAATAAAACAAATTCCATCATTGAAAATTCCTACATAAAAATATTCACGTTCAATAATTAGCAAATGTTAATGTGTGGAACGGTTTGCAATAAAAATCGTTTGCACGATTAGGGTTGAAATAAATGGCGCGATACCATACATTTTGGCATGGTATCGCGGCGAAAATTAGAACGAAAAAGTACCACAGTTTTTTTTTAATTATTATTTAGTTTTAGTTTTTGAGGCCTTTGAATTTTTTTTTCTAATTGACGAAGTTGTTTTTATTTAACCAAAAGGATTGGTTAAAAAATTATTCAATTTGAATTTTTTTTCCCTTGCTATAGTAACAGAATGAAAAGATTGACTTTTTAGAAATTATCACTTGAAAAATTCAGGTTTTGGCGCCAAAGATAGGGCCAAATTAGAAAAATATGAAATATCTCTCGAACTATTGGGCTTAAAAGAATTTAAATAGTACCATTCGATTCAGCATACAAAAATACACCAAAATATGTTATCAGTTGAAAAATAACTATAAAATCAGATTTTTAAGGAATTTTTTAAAAGTTCATTCTCTTTTTTACCCCCCTTTGTTGTGGAATTTCGGAAAATCCTTTCTTAGCGGCATTCTATATCATAAGAAGTATTTTTAGCCCGATTTTCAAGATTCTAGGTTCAGTAGTTTTGGCTGCGCGTTGATTAATACAAAATCCAGACTTTCTTTTATATATAAGAGTTGGAACCCGTCGAAATTCGACGAACTAAAATGTTTAGAAAGAAACTGTTATATCAAATTTATGATAAACCTGCAAAAATAATTACTATAAAAATTCATCTTACATTGGTTGTCTAACTCTTAAAACAAATAATATTTTTAACCTAAAATTACCATAATGTTATTTCCACAAACTTCAACTGCTTAAATTATTGAAAAATTAAACTGTATTAGAATACGTAATCAAGATGAATAATTATGATGAAGTTATCGATTGAGGCTCTTACGTTTGTTTTTACGGGTTGAAAAATCAGTAAAAAGGATTTTGCTTTGTCACATTATAAAATTTCCCCCCATAAAATCTAAACTGTACGCTATTTTCACTCTCTCAAAATTTACGTACCTATCACTCAAATTCACAATTTAAAAGTATTTTAACGCGCAATAGATTATTAATGAATGTATTTCCAAACTAGCCGCCCTTGGCGGCCAGTTTGGTCTCCCTTAAACATATGCTAAGCATTGTATCACGTTACTTTTATACATAATTTAATTTACTTGCTCAATCATTCACCAAATCCGAAGATTCTAATGCAGAAATCTTGAACTCTGCATTTTTATGTTAGCCGAACGCAGGTGATAAATTGCCAAGCATTGTTTCCGCTGTATTTTTTCGTATTTCATTTAAAATATAGTACTTTCACTCATTTTATTTAAAATGCATAGCTTTAAAACTGAAATTTTTAAAATTTATGACTCTAAAAATAAATAAATAAATACTACCATAAACCATGACATTTAATTTCAATATCAAAGCTTTGTTTTATTTTACCACGTGAAAAATTGTTTATGACAGTCGCATGAAATGGACTATTATAATACTAATGACATGATATTTACAATATTTGGCGATTTATCACCTGCTCCCGGCTAACATTAAAATACCAAATTGGTCACTTGGCATACAAAAAGTGAAGCGGTCAACCCGGAACTGTTGATGACAGTCACATGACTTAGGCTGTTATTATATAGATTTAAAGTCACGTTTGTCCGATACAACTTTGCATGTGAACATTCTCATGCATGTGAACATTTAAGTTCTAATCTCAGTACCCGCGAATAAAAAATTCAGAAATTTGCCTTCAGTTGTCATAGTATTGGCATTTAGTATTGGTCAAATATTTAGTTTTATCAAAGAAAATGATAGTTTTGTTTTAAATATGACATCATTTTTACTCACTAAATCATTTTGCGTAGCGTCTCAAGCTCAGTATCGGCGTAATGTAAAAATATTGAAATGTAACTGATTTATGAGGAAGAATGCGTGTTTTTTTTAATGGCTGACGTCATTTTCTGTTCAAAAATTATAAGAAATGTTACTTTTATTTGTAATGTGAAAATGGCATCAATAAGGATATAATCAATAAAAATAAATAATCCATGGGTATTTTCCCTTTACTTTGCTATGCAATTTCACATATAAACACGCATTTAAATGCCTCGTTTCTGCCAACCACAAATTGAGTTGTCTAGACACAAGCTCATTTGTTTACCAACATGCACATTATCTATAGAAATGGTGTATTTCGGTTGCCACAATTACAAAATTGATACTAAAAACTATGAAAAAATTAATATCTCAAAAATAAATTGAGATAGAGCTTTCAAACAAATTGCATTTAAAAGTATATTTTTCCCCCTATATTACGGTGTAAAAATTGAAACTGTGCGATGTTTAGAAGTTTAAAAATTTGCAGTAGCGAAAATTGCAAAACCGAAATTTCATTTCAAATTTCAGAGTGTTGCCTTACGCACAGATATGTTTGTCCTTTATAATATAGATAGATAGATAGATAGATAATATGGATTTATTTCAGAATATCAGGAGTTTCTCTTCAGAATAAAACATCATTACAAAGTTATGTCAGTTAAACAGAAATTGACGTCATACCTAGAAACGATTTTTTTTTTTTATTATTATCTTTTCCTAAATTGTTTTCTTGAAATTAAAAGTCCTGTATTAAAATAGATTTTTTTACTTTAAAAACATTCAAATGAAGATACATCGCCATTTTAACACGCATTTAGTTAAAGTTTTTACATATATATAGGAAAAATTTTCATTTTCTGATTAGAATGACGTCGGTTTCAAAAATGCAAAAATATAGCGAGAAAATCTGAATTTTTATTGGCGCGAAAAAACAAAATACACTTGTTGTGTTATCACTTTTTTAAAATTATTGTGTCGCTTTTTAGGGTGTGGCAACAGGAAAGAAACGATTGAATTAGAAAATTAAAAAAACAAGTTGGAAATTGCTCGTCAAACGTGGCAAATGAGGTGCGTTTGTACTATAACTTGTTTTATAATTATTTTTTGCACCCCATATTGTACTGAATGTATAATTTTTTGCACTTCATAAAGTGCATAGTCTATATAGTCGTTGAGCCAGAAGCCAAAATTAGGGATTTTGGTTTCATCTCTGAGGACTTGATGATATATACTTTTTTGGATTCACAATGGTCCAAGGAGTTTATTTTATGATGATACTATGAAATTTGTGGTAGCTTATAGACGCCATATTGAAAAAATGAGCGCCATCTATCGCACATAGATACATATGATTTTTTTGCCAGTATCACATAATTAAACGGATTTCAATGAAAAAATGGAAAGAACAAATATTGTTAAACATAAAATGTTATACAAATTATATATTTATTAAGATTTTATTTTAATATGATGCTTATCTTTGCATTTAACTTTATGTTTATTAACATTTCCTATGGAATAAACATCTTGTTTTGCATTTTAATGTATATTATTTTCATGTGGTAAGACACAGCAATTCAAGAAAAAATTAATACTGGTGAAACTATTGTACTTAGTCTGTTAAGAATTAACCCCTTCGGGACCACGGGTGCATATATGCACCTTCGGAAACGTGTTTCCATTGCTTTCTTTTGATACCACTAAAAAAGAAAAGTGAAATTTTCCTTAGTTAATTAAGAATTTTCTTGATGGCTAAGCTAAATTTAATTGTTTGGCAAAAAGTGATGTCAACTGAATAAAATTCATGTAAAAGCATCATCATCGGTTGACATTACTGTGTCCAAATAACTTCCATTGTCATCGAACAGTTCTACATTCTGCATATGCTTGTATATCTGAGGTTATTAAAAAGACACGCATATGATGGTGATACACATGTTCTTGAACAAGAACATGCCATCAGTTCCAAAATAGCTTCAGGAGCAGGAGGATTGCCATTCCACTGGACCTTCAGATAGCCTTTTCCTTCACTATCTGTTCAAAAAATTCAACCATATTTATCTGGGGATGGAAGATCAGGATCAGCCTGTAGGCACTTCATCCAAACAAGACCATGCTAATTAGCTCGCATTACCTATATTAACCCTTTCTAGTTTTTCAAATAATTTTCTAAAAGAAAAAAAACAGTGTGATAACTGCTACATCAGTATCTATAGATATAATAATAATATTTCTAAATCCAGACGCTAAAGCATGGTGTAAGCGAAATAAAAGTCGCGTAAAACCTCTTCTTAGAAGCAGGTCAATTTAGTGTATTCTTCAACTAGTTATATCGTGAATTTATAGCATTTTTCTCTGTAGATAACATACATCATTCGTATATTCAACTATTTCAGATAATGTTCACTTTCCCATTCTTGAGAAATGAAATGTATAAGTTCTTTCTTGTTCTCCTCATCAGATAGAAACTGCTTCCATTTTCGTACTGACTGTCCAGGAGTCTATAACTTTATCGCATTACAAACAGTTCATATTTTTCGTTCATTTCGTTTTATTGTCACCTGCCTGTATGTATCAAATAACCCCTCTATTCTTTGAGAGGATTAGAATCTTTTATTATTTTAGAAAACAGATTCTTTGCTAGTTGTCCAAATGATTGTAGCTCCTGCGGTAGCTTTGAACAAAACACATTCCATCAATAATATTAACATTACTATCATTTGCATTCTTTCAGCAGTCGCAATTTTGTCATAACATCCATCAGTTTGATTTTTCAGTTTTTCGCATTAAACCATCAAGTGTTGCTAAAGACTATGGAAGAGGCCCTATGTGGTAGGAAAAGACAGTTCTCATATCGAAATTTCTTCGCTCTGCAATGATTGTTATCTGAGCAAACATATTTCTTTCTGCCTAGGCAATAAACTCTGATTTATTAAATTTTACACTCTGTTTCTTCTTAAAGTCGGAAAATGTCTTTAGCTTCTTTATTTCTAGAGGTTTGGAAAACCCGTCTGGCTTTGAGTCTTCAGACAGATATTCTCTTTTGAAAGTTTGGTAAGCTTCTTCACCCATCTCATGAGCTTTGACCATGTCTTCGACAATTTCTAGATTTGTCATTGCTCCAGTTGATTCTATTACCGTGTCTAAATTTATCCATTCATTGGTAATCATGTTCTGTAAATATGAGATATCACGTTCGTCTTTCTGGATCCTGCTCAAAGACAGATCTGGATGTAGAATTAATTTTAGTTCTTTCACGAATCATGTGAAGAAATGCTGCCCTGATATCAAAAGTATCTCTCGACTGTGGCAGATCTTTGACCCCTGCATTTCTTTACTTATTGTCTTTTCAATCGCCCAATTAATTTAATAGAATGCAAAACCAAGAAAATCTTTCA
Organism: Maratus speciosus; assembly: GCA_963932465.1. Lineage (NCBI taxonomy): Eukaryota > Metazoa > Arthropoda > Arachnida > Araneae > Salticidae > Maratus > Maratus speciosus. The sequence continues at coordinate 325,168,740 of OZ010795.1, read as the reverse complement.
ATCACCCTGTTTATCGGCGGCCATTTTCCAATATGGCATCCATTAGCTACTCTGTTTTTGAATGTATCACGGATAAATGTCAATCTGATGTTGTGGTGAATTCAAAAATGTGTGGTTTAGAAAGTCCGCTGACATGAAACCACACGAGCCCTTGGCTCAACAACGGCGGCCATTTTCCAATATGGCGCCCATAAGCTACCCTGGTTTTGAATGTATCATTTATAAATGACACGTTGTTGTTGTGGTGAATTAAAAAATATACGGTTTACCAAATCCGCTGACATGAAACCACTCGAACCCCTGACTCAACGACGGCGGCCATTTTTCAATATGGCGCCCATAAGCTACCCTGGTTTCGAAAGTATCATGGATAAATGAGGTGCTGTTGTTGTGGTGAATCCAAAAATATATAGTTTACCAAGTCCGCTGACATGAAACCACACGAGCCCCTGGCTCAACGACTAATAACACCATTAAAATGCACTTACAATGATTTTTTCCCATTCCCCGTAATGTAACTTAACACTTTTGACTGCCCCTCTAATTAAACTATACATCCAATTTTCCTAAAGTTCGAAATAGCTCGACAAACTTTTGAAACAATTATATATTTAAAATTTCAGATCATTCGGAAGGCTCTAATACCATTAAAATCCACTTGCAATAATTTTTCCCATTGGCCGTAATGTAAAGAAAAACTTTTGACTGTCCCTGTAATTAAACTATACATCCGATTTTCATAAAATTTGAAATGGCTCGACAAAATTTTGCAACAATCACATATTTGAAATTTCAGACTATTCAGTTGGGTAGTTTTTGCTCTGTTACATGCGGACAGACGGACAGACGGACGGACAGACGGACGGACTGAACGACGACTATAGGTGCTACGTATTTATATAATTACGAACGCACCTAAAAAAGGAGATATTTCTATATTGTTAAATTATGGAAGGTATAGCGCTATGTAAAGTTTAAATGGGTGCCATTTCTTTAACATTGGATACTTTTTGACCCGACCTTTCAAAGGCACATTGCAAAATTAAAAGCTTTCGAATAAGCTATTATTCATCACTGAATGTTTACTGGTTTGGATTGTAATTGAACTGTTGTCTTTCCCTCATGTTTCAAAACGTTAAAGATGCGGCTGAGCTCTACTAAACAACACTATCGTGCTGTTTGATAAACTCCATTAAAATTTTCTTTTTCGTAACGGGGGAATTTTTTTATAGTTTCTTTTTCCTTTTGTTTTTTAATTAACGAAATTTATCGTAATTGGATCATTAGATAATGCAAAATTTGTTTCACGGTATTACTATACAGGGTGTCCACTTTCAACGGTGTCCAATATTCCTAAACCGTGAGGCATAGACGTATAGTTCCAATTTCAAAAATGTTTTAAATGAGGCACTGAAGCATTTTAAAAGCGATTTGTTTCAATAAAAACATTTCTTAAAAAAGTTAGAAATTTAAATTTTTATACGGTCTCCGGTCCTATAAGTTATGTTCAGTAAAAATATCCTATTACACAAAGGAGTAAGACAAAAATGTCTGATCATTCTTATTCTATGATTAAAACTGAGCGGGTAATAGCTGTTTAAAGTTGAAGCCTTTTTTTTTTGCTGCGAAATAGTGTAAAAAAAAAAAAATAGTTGTGTGTGAAATTAACATTACAATATAGATTTGAAATCTGTTTTCATTCTGACATATTAAAGAAAAATATACAATTTGTACTAAAAAAAATATGTTAAAAATAACAGAACTTTTGTTAAAGGAAATGATGAAAAGCAACATTCGCATTTTTTTACAATATGACATATATTTTTAAAATACGGTTAGATTATCTAATCTAAAACTTAATTAATAAAAATTAAAGCTATCGTAAAATTTACTTCGGTTGCAGTGCAGACATATACACGCGAAATAAGTCCTTCTAATACTTTAAGTACTTTGTGTGCGATCCCTCGAAGTATAGCCCAACTCATCTGTGTTCAGATGCAGAAAATTGATACAAGTCATGCAATTTAAAATTTCATAACTTGGTCAAATTTTAGTGTTAGATGAATGGGACTTCTTTTTTGCCTTGTAAGCAGGGATGTAGTGGAGGGTATACGGGGGTATACGCCGTATACCCTCTGGATATTTTTAAGAAGCACCGTATACCCTCTGTTTCTCAAGGAAGCTATAGTATATACGCTCTAGGGTATACGCTCCGCCTCGAGCGTATACCCTCTGCTTCGAGCGCATACCCTCTGTTTTTTTTACGACTACACCACTGCTTGTAAGTGTAATAGGAAATTTTTACTAAATATCACTTATAGGACCGGGGGATCGTATAAAAATTTAAATGTCGTAACTTTTTAAGAATTGTTTTATTGATCAAAATGACTTTTAAAATAATTTTTTACCTCATTTAAAACATTTTGTAATTGGAACTATATGACTAACGGCTTAGAAATTCACTATTGGATACCGTTGAGAGTAGACACCCTGTATTAATGCAGCATGAAATTTTATCACAATTCCCTTCCCCCTTTTTTTCTTTGCTTATTAAGAACTTTCGGGCATCAATTCTTTTTTTTTTTTTTTTTTTTTTTTTTTGCCATGATTTCTTATCTCAAGATAATTTTGCCCTTTATCGCATTTGGTTTGCATTATCTTTAGATTCACCTGTGTCGTTCCAAGTTTTGCATTGGCATATCCTATTGATAATCAAAACTTTACTTTGCCTCTTTTTTTACACTCTTAGTATCACCGCGTTACGTATCTGCAACATACCCCAAAATCAATGTTACTTAGACAGCGGTCTTTAAGGGGACAGTTCACCTTTTCAACAATTTTGTTTATTTAAAAAAATATCTTTCAAACGGTGAACTCACTGCGTTTCAATTTTCAAATAAAATTGCATTTTGAAAAAAAAAATCGTTTAACTGGATATTTAATTTAAAAAAAATTGAATTTTTTAAAATCCCTTCTTTTTAAATATTGATATATATATATATATATATATATATATATATATTTTTTTTTTGAAAGGTTTTCAAATGTGTTTTACACAAGACTGCGCATGGATTTTTAAATACATCTAATATTACATTTAATTCAATTTGTTTTACTGATATATACACTATATGGCCATTAATCACCGGACACTTTCAAGTTTAGACATTTTGTAGAATATTTAAAGATTTATTTGTCGGATTTTTCTGGAACTTCAGGATTATGAAGAATATGTTCTACTTCATATTGATCAACGGCGACTTGATCAGAAGGACAATTAAGGGGCCAACAAAAAATCAAAGAAAAATAATAATGTATGGAATCACCCTGTAAAAAAAAAAGTACGAAATGATCTATCGCTATAACTTACGAATATATGGATTTTGTACAATATATGTATTCATTTGTGTAAGAATAGAACGCATATTCATGGAGATATACCGATTTTTTTTAAAAGTTCAAAAACTTTTTGCAAAGTTTTTGTTTATATCATGCAGGGCTTTTTACCAAATTTAATGCTAGCTTCAGAAAATTTGACAAAATGTAGAAGAAATAATATAGTGCAATTGGAATGTAAATATATTAAATATTTGATAAAATATGGGCAGTTGTATGAAATATTTTTTATCTGAGCATGCGTGAACGATACAATTTTTTATTTTCATGATTTGATAGTCAGCTCTATGCAGCAACTCATAAAAAAAAGGCCAGTCAAATATCGTGAAAATTCAGAAAGATATCGGCAATATAGTGAGCGAATTTTTAGTTGCTGTCAGTAAGCTTCTGAATGATAAGGGATTTCCCCCAAATTGTCATTTTTTATTACCTGGTATCTGGCTTTCAGCAAAGGAGTTTGTACTTAATGACTGTCAACGAATAGATTTAGAAGAAATGCTTAGATTTTGATACTTATTTTTTTCTTGGAATAGGCTCGTTCTGGTGGTTTTTTCTAAGAACTAAAGCATCAATAACAAATTAAAATTAAAAGTGACAATTTTTGGAAAACCTCTTATCATTTAGCTGTTTTTAGAGAACAACTAAATATCAGCTCACTCTATCACCGATATCTTTGAATTTTCACGATATTTGACTGGCCTTTTTTTGTATGAGTTGCTCCATAGTGTTGACTATCAAATCATAAAAAAAATTATTTTTTATTGTGCACACATGCGCAGATAAAAAATATTTCATACAACTGCTCATATGTCATCAAATATCTAATATATTTACATTCCAATTGCACCATATTATTTCTAATTAAATTTTGTAAAAAGCTCTGTTTGATATAAACAAAAACTTTGCAAAAAGTTTTTGAACTTAAAAAAAAAAAAAAAATCGGTACATCTCCATTAATATACATGCTATTCTTCCAAACAGGAATACATCTATTGTACAATATCCATATATTCGTAAGCTATAGCGATAGATCATTTCGTGCATTTTATTTTACAGGGTGATCCCAAACATTACTATTTTTCTTTAATATTTTGTTGGCTCCCTAATTGTCCTTCTGATCAAATAGCCGTTGATAAATATGAAGTCGAACGTATTATTATAATATAATTAGTATTACATAATCCTGAAGTTCCAGAAAAATCCGACAAATATATATTTAAATATTCGACAAGATGTCTAAAATTGAAAGTGTCCGGTGATTAATGGCCATATAAATGTATAGTGTAAAACGGTGAAATCTAACACATCTTCAAACACTTTTATTTTTTTTTTAAATAACCAAAAACCTGAAGGCTAATTCCGTGCACAGATTTATCACTTAAATCTCAAATACAAACAAGTAAGAAAAATCATGCGTTAAACATAGATTATGAAACACTTTCCAACATTTCCTGAATGCTTTAACAAAACTTCGTTATTTAGGGAAATAAGGTATATAAGAGAACTAAGTAAACATTTTAGAAAACGCATAAAACATTTGAAAAACTGATTTCAGCAGTTACCGTCCATGCATAGCAAATATGTATTCCAATTCTTTTGAACAGACCTGTATTTGATCTGTAGGTTGATATATATATTATATAATGGGTAAATTTAGTTTAGCAAGAAAACGCATAACAGGTTGAAATTTCTCATTCAGCAATTTATACTAATACACTGCTCAAAACAATTAAAGGATATTGCAGTTTTAGGTGGATTTTGTATCTGGTAAACTGTTTAGCTGATTGATACATGGTCGACAGACATAGTAGGTTATATGAGAATAAATTACACATGTTTGGCAGAAAAAAATGCATTTTATTGCGCATTTGTGTACTAAAGGAAAAAAACACAATTTGTGCATATGAGAAAAAGAGAATAAGAAAAGGCGTTTTCTTCAAAGAAAATCATTTTCAGTAGGGGGTATGGTTTCCACGGGCGGCCAGCAACGTTGAACACCGTTGAGGCATGGACTCAATGAGGCTATTAATGACGAGTTGGGGTATTCTGCCCCACTCTTCCAGAAGAGCTCTTTCCAGTTCTTGGAGAGTTTGTGGGGGTTGTTGGCGGCCAGAAACTCGTCTTCCTAGAGCGTCCCAAACGTGCTCGATTTGATTCATGTCTGGAGAACACGCTGGCTATTCCATTCGAACGATTCCTTCCTCGAAAAGGAAATCCTCCACCAGGTTTGCACGATGTGGCCTGCAGTTATCGTCCATTAAAATGAAGTTATCTCCGATTGCTGCAGCGTAAGGGACTACAATAGGTCTGAGGATCTCATCCCTATATCGGCGACCAGCCAGAGCTCCATCTTGAATGATGTAGAGGTCAGTGCGCCCGTCAATGGAGATGCCACCATACACCAACACTCCTCCACCGCCAAATCTGACACTTTCGTGCACGAACGCAGGATTATTCCTACTGCCACGGTCCCTCCAGATGAAAATACGCCTATTATCCGGATGCACAGAAAAACGGGACTCGTCAGAAAACAGAATATTGCTCCATTCATTTCTCCTCCAGTTGACATGCTCGGTTGCCCACTCCCTGCGGTCGCGACGATGCCTTGATGTTAATCTAACACATACCATCGGTCGGCGAGCATACAGACCTACAGCATGGAGCCGGTTTCGGACAGTCTGAGTTGAAATCGTGGTGCCTGTAGCCGAGCGAAGGTGTTGTTGGAGAAGAGTAGCGTTCATGGTTCGGTGTCTCCGAGCTGCTAACGCTAAATACCGATCTTCATTGGGCGTTGTTGCCCGTCTACGACCTTGCACTGGTCTTCGGCCTGCACATCCACTCTCCAAAAAACGGTTCCAGATCCTGGAAATGACACTTTGTGACACTCCAATGGCTTGCGCTACTTCGGCTTGAGTTTGGCCCCCTTCTAACCTACCAACAATTCTCAAAACTTCTGAATCTGTCAAATGACTTCGCTGAGACATCGTACTCATCGAAACAAAGCAATCACTGAATGCCGATCATCCTTGTCTTCATTCTCTTTTATCCAGTTGAAAGTCAAATTTCATTCGCTGCCGCTGAAGCGACGTTTTTGACGTCGAACTCAAAATTTGCATACTCCACAGTTTGAAAACCAGAAAAATTTGCATTTGTGATTCTCTTCTTCTATTTTCGGCAAAAAAAATTTCGTTTATATCTTTATTTTATATAAAACTTCAAATATCCTTTAATTGTTTTGAGCAGTGTAGATGGAAACATACTTGTATACTTTTGTACAATCCTGTAGTTAACCTAGTACCTTTATTACACGCCACTATTTAGCTAAAGTTTAATTCAAAGTAAAACACTCTTAAAACTACTGGAATCACATTTCCAGAAATTATTGGCGGCCATGTATCCAATTCTTTGCGTGACCCTGTATATAATTTTATCTATATTCTACAAACATTTCTTAGTAAACTAAATGTAGTTCAGCGTAAAAATGCATAACTCATTTAAAAACCACCTTTAAGCAATTTGCAATCATACCCAGTAACCATTAGGAATTCTTTTGTGTAGCCCTGTATATGAATTACAGCATTTATGCACACCATATACAATGCATAAATATAGTGAAACATAAAAGCACATAACATAATTAAACTAGTTGGATGTGCCAATCCCAAAACTTTCTGCTATCTTATACATCTTAATATTTCAAAAAGTAGTTACACATATTAATACTTCAATATTACTAGTAAATCTGCAGATCAGGAGCCTCAACGTCAGCTCTACAATTCATTGTGTTTAGCGCCCTTTGAGTAATATTAATCTTTCTACAAAAAACGAAATTTAAAGTTTTGAAATTACATAAACATTTATAAAACGAAAAAATATTTCGAAGGTTTCTGACATTAGAAGCGTTAAATTAAACCCCTTGTTATGTAATGGTATTCTGAAAATCTCATGAGCTACTTATTCTGGTAATTTTTAGATAATAAAGTAGATTTCTTCAGGGGGGCTCTGCCCCCCTGAACCCCTTCGTAGTGTAATTTAATTTACATTTGTAATTATCAATTAATTGTGTTAATGTCCTTTAGTAAATTCTACCAATAGACGGAAACGTACATGAATTATTTTCTACAACCCTGTATATTACGTGAAGATTTTTACGCGTCGTCTATAACATTTAAATTTAATGCAGACAAAAAACCCTCTTAAAACTGCTCATATCACATTTCCGGGGATTAGTATGCATAGTGTGCACCATATATCCAGTTTCTGTGGAGTCCTGTATATGGTTCTATTTAAATTCTGCAAACATTTGTTAGTATACTAAATGTAATTGGGCTGGGAAATACATAACTCAAAAAAAAAAACAAAAAAAAAAAAAAAAAAAAAAAAAACACTGAAGCAATTCGCGCACGCTCATTTTCATTTATACTTACGAATTCATTTGTGTATCCCTGTACATGGTCTATACAATATTTAAGCACTACTTATTAAGCACAAATTTACTTAACGTTAAAACGCACACCATAATCGAAAATGCTCTTCAGCAATCATCCCTAATAGACCAGAACTGTATCCGAAATTTTTTATGTGACCCTATAAATGAACGATAAATACGATACAAATCATATTCAAGTAGTAGTCACTTCTTGTAGTCAACCACTGTAATGTAATTTAATTTCATAATGTTTGAATTAGTGCAACACAATTAACACACTGACGACAGGCAATTTAATTAAATCTGGGTTTAAAAACAGTAGAAGCTCCTCCCTCTTCTGAAAGTGTCTCGGAAATTGGTTTCTGAAATATGTTTTTCATGTTTATGCAGCAGTAAATATCTTTCAATGTACGGATGTAATATATAATGTCTTACAATCTATAAAAAATATGGACAACACAATATAAATGTCTTTTCTGTAAGGTAGAAGTCACTCCCTTAGCCAATGATGTATTCTGAATAAAAACGAGAATTCTCGTTTCCCGTCGCTAATGTGTTAAAATAAGCTGTGAAGAGTTTCCCCCCCCCCCCCCCCCGTAGACCACATTTTAATCAACCACTTTTGTGTGACCCTGAAAAAAAAATATGCTTTGCACCCTATATACTACAAAAATGTTTCAAAAATACATATCAATTTTATTATTTTGTAACAGAGTAACATCATTAAAAAACGCCACAAAAGGATTTTCTTCAAAGATTGTAATATTATGAATACTTTTGAGTTCCCTGTACGCATGCTGTAAGTGCTACACATAACATATTTTATAGTAACCAGGTTCTAGTGCACCTTAATAAAGTATATAAATTTCATTACGTTTAAAATTGTGTAACATTATTAAAATACACCGCAGACGATTTTCCCCAAAGACTATAATGTAACGGAATAGTTTTGAGGGCCCCTGTAATTAAGCTATGAATGCTACACTCTTCATTTTTAATACCAAACATACTTTGGCAAACCTCAATAACGTATATCAATTACATGCAATCCCGACTATATTTACGCGAGTTAGAGCACGTAGAGAAACACGGCAGGCGACAGATAGAAAAACTGAAGTCATAAATACTTTTCATCCATGTTGGAAAGTGTTAAAAAGGATTTACATGCCTTTAACTGTACTTTTTTTTTCACTAATAGCATGGTTAAACATTAGTTTAAACATCCTAATCCATGCAGATAGCAATAACATATTAAAAGCCCCCCAAAATATGCATATCTGGAGATCTATAAATCTACTGGAAAATAATTCATTATCGTGCCCACTGTTAATTGCATAAATTGCATCGATTTGGCGCGATAAAATATTTTTTGTGATAGCCTTTTAATAGTACATGCAACAAATTAACGTAATTTACTAATTTCATTCATATTTGAAGCAATGATAGGCTACGAATAACAGTCGCTAGGCAACGAAGAAAAAGAGAAAAAAAAAAGAAATATGTATCATGTAAAACAAGAAAATTAATTTAAAAATTCTTTATATTATTGGAATACATGTATAAATGTCCTCAAAACATTATACACGTAAATAAAAAAATCTGATAGATACATTGATAAAACTTCAATATAATAGGAATAATTTAAAACCCTTATTTGGAATGTTAGTATCCATAATTTGACATTTAAATCCATTAATCAAACGTGCCATTTTCTTTCAACAAATGGAAATTTGAAAATCGTCTGACTTGCCGTAGAAAAGCATTATAAAGAAAAATAAAATCTTCCATATTTTCCGAACGAATGAACCAAATTTAACCAAAAACTATACAGCTACGTCCGGGTATCTCACGAATATGCCCAATTAATTTCAAGCTGATCGGGTGCTTTTTGCGGCAGTTATCGCGGAACAGACAGACAGACAGACGGACAGACAGACAAACGGAAATCAAAACTTTTCGTGTCTCCACAGTAAGCCTTCACTGACGTTTCGGCAATTAGTTCAATACTGTACCAACTTTGATTTTCATCTTAAATTTCTGCTTCTGTCAATTAAACGGATTAAAAACGAGTTAATCTACATCATGATATTTGTTAAAATTAATAGTTTTTCCTTATTCTGTAATTATCAGATGTTTGCGAATAGCCGACTTAGCAGGAAGCGAGTTCCCGCCGCTGCACGAACCGCCGATGAACAATAGAACTACAAAAAATCAAGAAAAGTATACAAAAATCGCTATCACAGAGCCCCTTTACCGCGCAATATTTCCAAATTCAAGGAAGACCTGTTGGCCATATCCAAAAACATGCACAAAAAATTTGGTTCAATTGTATGCATAATTTTATACACTTTTCATTGGTAAAATAAAGAAAATGACACAAACATCGCTATTACAGCGCTCCCCTTCTGGCAGATTTTTTTCAAATTCAGGAAGGACTTGCTTGCCATAGCCAGAAATATACACAAAAAATTTGGCACAACTCTTTGCATAACTTCACACACTTATTGATGGTACAATAATTAAAATGGCACGGACATCGTAATTATAGCGCCCCCTTATGACGAATTTTTTCAAGTTCAGGGAGAACCTACTGACCATAGCCTTACACATCATAAAAAAAATCGGTTCAATTCTAAGCATAATTTTATACAGTTTTCGATGGTACAATAATGAAAATGGCACAGACATCGCTATTAAAGCCCCCCTCCCCCCTTCCGGCAGATTTTTTTCAAATTCAGGGAGGACTTGCTTTCCATAGCGAGAAACATACACAAAAAATTTGGTTCAGTTATATGCATAACCTCATACACTTTTCGATTGTACAATAATGAAAATCGTACACACATCGCAATTATAGCGCCCCCTTCCGGCGGAATTTTTCCAAATTGAGGGAGAACCTTCGTGCCATGGCTAAAAACAAACACAAAAAATTTGGTTCAATTCTATGCATAACTTCATACACTTTTCGATGGTACAATATTCAAATTGGTATAAAAATCGCTATTACAGCGCCCCCTACCGGCGAATTTTTTAAAAATTAAGGAAGGACCTGCTTGCCATAGCCAAGAACTTAAAAATCTTTTTTTTTTTTTGGTTCAATTCTATACATAACTTCATACACTTTTCGATGGTACAATATTCAAAATCGCTATTACAGCGCCCCCTACCGGCGAATTTTTTCCAAATTCAGGGAGGGCCTGCTTGCCATAGCCAAAAACTTAAAATAAAAATTTGGTTCAATTCTATGCATAACTTCATACACTTTTTGATGGTACAATGGCGACAGACAGACGGATAGACTGACACATGGACAGACAGACATTTTCTATAAACATGTTTTTTGGGATCTCTGACCCCTAAAACGTGTAAATCCGTCGAAATCCGGAAGTCGAAAAAAATTTCGATTACAATACTTTCTTCTATTGAAGATTAAGAAAGTAAAATGCATTTCCAGCGATCATCGCTACCATACAGTACTTCGGATACAATATAGTATCTGAAATCTTTTGTGTGTCCCTGTAAATGCTATGCACTTCGTATTATACATGAAATAAATTATAGTAAACCTCAACGACGTATATCAATTTCATTATACATGAAATAATTTACCATAATTAAAATACGCCGGAAAAAATTCCCTCCACCCCTATATCATTATGTAACAGAATTCTTTTGTGTGGCCCTGTAAATGAATAATAATTATTCTTTGCACCGCATATTCTACAGAATGCATATTTTAGTGTACTTCATAATTGCATATCAATTTTATTAGGTTTGAAAGCATGCAACATCATCAAAAATCATTTTAAATGATTTTTTTCCATAGGCCGTAATGTAACGGAAAACTTTTGACTGTCCCTGTAAATGAACAAAACATGCTACAAACTTCGTTTGAAATAGGGTTCGTGCTATGGTAGAGGTCACTAACATCCAAAAATTTAAGAACGATCCGAGTATATCTACGGGAGTCAGAGCGCGTACAGACGGCCAGACAAACCGAAATCATTAACACTTTTCAACTTTGTTGGAAAGTGTTAAAAAGCCTTAACATTTTTAAAACAGGAGAATGAAGAAAATATGAAGATGGAGAAAAAGCCATTTAAAGTTTTAATTTGTGTGGGTAATTGCACTGGGTGTATTAGCAAAACTTACAATATCTCGCGATATAATTGTCGTATGGATAAAAATGAGGTATCAAAATATTCACAATTAAACAAGCTTTCATTTAATATTAAAAAAAAGAAAATAGATTTTTTGACCCAATTTTGGGGTAAACTGTCCCCTTAAAAGGCGATTATATTTCTTGCTTCTATTTCCAACACAGCAGTTAATAGAAATTGTTCGTAGAATTCTCAACAGATGGCGCTACTGAGTTAATTTTTCATGACAAAGGTTTATTTATCACTTGAGCATTTTTACATCGATATTGCCAAAATGAACTTCGTAAGTTTTGTCAAATTAAAAAGGCTAGAGACATCCAAAAATAATTTTTTTACAAAGGTAATTTCGTATACTTTAAAATTTTGTATTAGAAAATTGACAATGTTTATAAGAATTGTGTAATGTTTTGTTTATTGCAGTCATGTAAAAAAAAAAAATTAAAAAAAAAAATTAAGTCAATATTTTCTTATTTTTGTGTTGTATTTTTTTTATACTTGCTTAAAATGATGCAAACAGCTGAATAAATATTTTTCAAATTGGAGTTGTTGGGTCACAAAGGGTTAACTTAGTTCATGTATGTAAAGACAGAATTTTGCAGTCGATTTTTCGCTCCTGATGTGCTAAAATTATAAATATATATATGTATATAACCATTAATTAAACATTTCCGACCATCATCAAAAACTGCAATATTGTGAATGATTGACTACACGCCATAAACCAACAATATAGAACTGTATGTGTAAAATAAAGTACCGTATAAAAACTATATATATATATATATACTCAAAAGTGTTTTTGATGACAATACAACGTTTTAATATTTTTAGAACTTCGTTATAAATTAACTAACTAGACTGAATTAAAGATTCGTAACTTGAGCGCAGCAGGTTAGCTTGTCCATGTGAAATTTAGAGAGCTTATCCTACACAGCTGGGAGTCGCGCATAAGCGAATACCAAATCCGAAAGAAAATATAGTTGACTCTCTAAAATCAGAAACCCCAAAATCCACAAACGCTTAAAATCCGCACATCACAACAGATGTAAACAATGAAATTTCAGTTCAGATGAAGGGACGAAATTAGACTATTATTTTTATATCAATTCTGTATGTATTTTAATATGTAATTCTCGTTAACACTACCGAACTCATGCTTTTTCATGAAGGAAGTATAAATTTCTGAAAAAATACAAGATACTCTTGATATTACTGTTAATCACATTTTTTTTACGAAATATATTTATGTATTAATCAAGCTTTCTTGGTTATTAAGTCTGGCTAAACCTAAAAATAAAACTTCCTTATTTTATAGGTTTGGTGTGAACTAGTAGGGTACCTTTATGAGGCAAGTTTTATTGAATAATTTAGGAAAAATGTATCTCATCTTTAATATGCATATTTAATTATGCATTATTATTTATTTGACATATACTTTTAATATTTTAATCATTTTTAAAATTGTCTAAATTTTTATTATTTCCGTTTATTACTTAATTATTTTAACACTTTATTATATTGTAAATATTCATTATAATCTCCATTGCATTATTACATTCAAATTAAAGTTTTAAAATGTAAACAAAACAGTGATCAGAAATCTGCAAAATTCTAACATCCGTACAATCTCTGGTCCCAAACAGTGCGGATTTGAGGGTGTCTACTACTGTATTATGAAAGGGAGAAAAATAAAATACCACTCACAGGGCTGCCACAGGCGACTATTTTTATATTCTATTCGCACCACTATTTTAAGAAAATAATTTTGTTAGTATATTTCTCTTGCAGATGTTGTCAAAGAGCATGTAAAATTTTTTTGTTAAAAAAATGGTGCGAGATAGAATTAAAAAATAGTCGCCTGTGGCAGTCCTGCACTCGAGCTATCCATGGATTGCGTGAGCGATTGCAATTCGAGAAGTTTTATTTCAAAAAAGTCATACAGAGTTTGTTGTAAATTTTACAGAAGTTTTGGAATCAATGACTTTTTCGAGTTAGTGTGGGAACATTCCGTAATCGGGTTTATAGCCAATTGGTGTATTTTACCGAGCATAATTTGGCGCAAATTCAATTTAATCGTAATAAAATGTTTTTGTTGTTTGGTTTGTGTGTAGCAAACAATTACACTTGAATCTGAACATTTACCTCCATGTTTATATTGCTTTTTTCGTTGTATAAATATATAAAGCGTGTTTATGTATAATTGAATCCATCTTTATACAACTGCTCTCATACACCTTAAACCATATTATTGCGAACATCGCTCTTATTTGATTCCATGCTTGAATGTAAATCCGATTGCGGAATTTTTATCAATTAATTTTCAGCAAACGATCAATATTGAAGGACATGTGTTAAATAATTGATCAGTGAGTTTTCTTACATACGTGATCAGCTGACTTATTTTAGTCCAAATGAGAATTTGTTCCTACCAGTGCCCACAACTGCAATATGAAGTGTAAGTTTCTGTGGTCGATGAATTTTCATGGCATGCGCCAGAGACGCAGGATTGCACATAAAGGTTTGTACTAGAACTTTGACCTTTAATTATTTAGGGCCTAGAGGTTTGCAAGGGCCGAAATTTACAGGCCCGCGCACAGTCAATCATACAAAAAATTATTGGCCCGGCCAGGCTTTAAATTTTCCTATTCGGGGCAAAATTATATTTTCCTGATAATTAGAAGCGCCTGTAAGTATGAAGGCTTAAAAATTTCCAGGGACAAAAAAAGAGTGATACTTTTCTGATAATGTTAAGATTAGGAAAGGCACTACGCTAAAATGGCCACCAGGATGGAGCGGGATAAGCCAGGGGAATTTAGGTGTGAAATCATGCGAAAAGGGTTAAAAAACTTTTTACAACAGAAAAGCTACGTAAGTTTATATAGGAAACAATGCATTATTTTGATAATTTTAGGGGGAAACTTTAATAATGACATTTACATGTAATAAACCTCCCATTAGATTAAAATTTTTCTATTCATTCCTTTTCATTGTCATCCTGCTCCCCTCTCCTCTCTCCTTCTCACCTTTGAGTTACATAAATGCAAAATTAATCGAATTATGTTTGTTTTCATCTCTTCCGTTTATTCTCCGGTTCTAAAATACCATCTCTTTTTGTGGACAAAATAAAATTTATAAATAAAAAATATAAACATTCATCCCGATACTTTCCCTGAGCTAACAATATGTTTGCTTAAAAAATATATATTAATGTTTACTATTTTAAAAGAATTATTTTTTGGGAGTTGTTTCACGGATTCGGCAGAGATTTTTTTTTTTTCTCTCAGTCAGTGTCTTTGAAGAGATCGTGCTTTGGAACATTTTCTGAATGTTTCACATTCCTCCGCATGCCGGTGGCCGAGGAAACACTTTAAATATTTTACATTTTAAACACAAGTTGTCAATACACTGGAAGGCATCATTTCGCGTTTTAAAAGAGTAAGGAGCTGGTGCGCGATGTATGTTATTTTGGTTTTCTCAAGAACTCAGAATTGAAAAATTTTAATAGATCTAAATGTCAGAAATTTAATCGGCAATCACCATAACGGGAGCCTATTAGTTCGTTTGGAAATATTTACGTTTAATAAATATAAAATCATACAACTTCGAGATTCGTTTGTAAAAACAGACCGGAGAATGTGCGTCACAACTGTATATAGTTTTACTCGTCTGGATAGTTTTTCGTTTACAAATATAAAATCATACAAATTCAAGAATGTACGTTGCCGAAGGCAGTGGGACCTTCAACGCTAGATTCGTTTGGCAATATCTCCGTATAAAAAACATAAAATTATCCAACACTGATTTTAAGTATACTTAAGGTTATTATCATGCACCCGGGCAACGACGGGAGGGTCAGCTAGTTAAGTATATAAATAAATCTACTGGTCATGATAAAATTTTGAAATGTAACACTAAATAGAAATTTTATTGAAAATAAATCTGAATTGAGCATGTAAAAGGTTTCATTCAAGCTTTTTAGAGCTATTGTATATAGTATTCTTGAACTTAAAAATTATGCCACAAACGCAAAATACCATTAAACTATTGATCATCTTACATAGATTTTAGAAAAATATTGTCTTAGTTACATTCATTAAACCCTTTTACATTAATTATTTGATTTTTGGACATAACGGTCTTTGCTGTAAGTTCCGCAAATATCGATACTTCAATTATTTCTATTTAAAATATTTCCTAAGTTAAAATTTCACTTACGTAAATGTTAAAGGATTTAGATGTCTAAAAATATCCCCGTGGTGTGGTCTGATTATCTATTTTACCTTTTGTAGAGAAGGAGCGGTGCGTTGAAAGAGGAAACCTTTGTATACAAAGTAGCACGCTATGAAATCAAATGAATTTAAATAGATTGTCACACGCAAAAGACGGGAAACGAAAATAAAAGTGGTGAAATATTTCGCCTGATTTTATTCAAATGATATCAATTTAAACAGAGAAATCGAGAGGACAAACGAGTTAATGTACTATGCGTGCATACAGAATATCTGAATGTCAGTATAAAAGTGGCAGTATGAGAATTTTCCAATTTGGCAGGTGAGAAGCATGAAAGAGTTATATTCAGCTTAAGGAGACTGGGTACTCTGCATTTCGCAAAAAACGACTAATTATTAATTTCGCAACTTTTAACTTAACCCTCGGATGACCAGGTGGAAATTTGAAACATGAAAGGCCATGTGGGATCATTCAGTGACCCCATTGTTAAAAAACACATATTTATTTACGATATCAAATAAAATCCAAAACTTAGCTAATTTAATTTAATAATATATATGAGTTGCAGTCATAGAAAGGAATAGAAAATGCAATATTGTTGGAATAAAGGATTACAAAAATAAAATGATGATTAATTCATATTAGGATTAGAAACTTGCGCCGGGATCATAAAACGACCATTTTGGTCATCCGAGTGTTAAATGGATTTAAACATCCGTGGCACATTCTCACGAAGTGCCTTAAAGATCCGATTATAAATATGTGAAAAAGACTTTTCGCTCCATCCATTTTCGTCAACAACTATTTTTCACATTCACCCACCCCTTTTTTTTTTTTCAATTCCTACTATTAGTTCACACTCTCCCTATATTTATTTATTTATTTATTTATATAAAACTTGTTCAAATTTTCAATCGTTAATAAAATACTTATTATTCATCCTATCAAGTTGAAATAATTTTTTTTAACTTGTACTGGATGACAATTGATGTTAATACAGTTTTTTCAAATTTTAATTCATTAATTAAATTTTAATTAATTAATTTTAGTTTTACATGGGAGGCAAAATGGCGGCCATTGGTTATTGAAGCATTTAATGCGTCTTCATATCTATAAGTGGGGTTACCATAGGGCGGACCCTGATCTGTCGCCAAATACCGCCAAGTTTGTCGCCAACTTGGCGATATTTCGCCAAATTTGGCGGCCAAAATGAGCCGCCAAAAGTGATGCCAACTTGGCGATATCTCTAATATTTCGCCAAATTCCCATAGACTTCCATTGCAAACCTGCTTGCTTCTAGAAAATCAACAAATTGAGATATTTTAATGCAACAAAAATTAATATTAGCTTAAGGGATTATATTAAATTTTTCTTTGATGACCTAAGTAGGAATTGACTTTAAAAACAAAATTTTTATATTACTTGTTTTTTTTTTTTTGTTGTTGTTTTTTTTTTTGTGAGAGGGCGATTTTTAAGTTACATTTAACAAATCTAAAGATCGGATTTTTAATAAAATAAATAGCTTATTTAAAAAAAAATTAAATGTTATCTAAATAGTCATTTTTATTGTATTTTTTTACATATGACATTTTATTTTATTTTAACCTTAAACTATTTAACTCTCTGGAAATTCTTACAATTATAGAGCACACGCCTAAGAAAAGTGTGCAACAAAAGACGTTTCAAAATGTTCAAAATTGTAGAAGTGTAGTACTAAAATTTTCTTAAATTAAACAATAATCAAACAAAAACATAATTTGCAGAACAAATTAAAAAAGAAAACAATTTATTTCCTACACTGTTTAAGCCCGTGAAGGGACAGATATTAAGATGTTTCATTCAGTTAGCTCTACGTTTAATGTTACATTTTTGTAACAAATAAGTTAAACCAATTGAACATTAAAAAATAAAAATAAAATTTAAAAAATATGATAATTTAATCACCCTAAAAACCTGGGTTCCGTCAAATGAAAGTGTACAATATGAAGTAAAGAAATAAAATAAACAGTCACTCTTCGCATTTGACAATCCAATCTAGCTAGCATAGATGAGATTTTTTTATAATGGTAAAGGCATCCTAAATAAAAATGATGATTAGTTTATATTTTATAGTGTTTATGACTGCGAGGACGAAGATCCTAATGTTTCTTACTTTGAGTAGATTTATTTAGAACTGTAGTGGAAGTTTTACTACCAGATGCTTGAGAATGCACTGAATTATGTGAATGCGAAGATTTTGTTGGCACTTCGAAGAGGTGTGAATTTGAGGAGAATCACAATTAGTAGTATGAGTAGACATATATCGTTTCACAGGAGAAGAAGATGCACTATCAACAGTCGTTTGATCATGTGTTGCACTTCTAGATGAATCAGAAGGATGAAGCAATGCTTCATTTCTTTTCTGGAGTTTCAAGATTCTGTTAGTATGAATTAGCACAGGTGATGCTTGATTATTATTGCAATCTTGAATTTGAATAAGTACAGGTGAAATTATTTTCTTTACCATATACGGTCCTTGTACTTTTTTGTTAAATACACTGGGAAATTTTACATAAACAATATCATCAACTTTGATATTAGCAAATTTTAATTTTTCCCTTGATTTTTGGTACACTTTTTGTCTAGAAGGCTCGTTATTTTTGTAAGCTTGATAGTATACTTTTTCAATTATATCCATTAATTTGTGGATTTCATATGCAGTGTTAAGGATTTTCCAGGAAAAATGGGTTTTATAATTGGCATAAATATCATTCACCTCCCTTCCAAAATGAAGGAGATTTGGAGTAAATTTTGTGGCCGTTGTATATGCACTGGTGAATTTTTAAAGCAGTTGGAACATCAAATCCTTGGGAAGCCATTGTATTCACAGATGACTTTATTTGAGTGTTACATCTCTCACTCAATCCATTAGCCTGTGGATGCGCTACTGTACTGTGCTCTAGCTTTATGCCAAGTTTTTTGTTGAAATAAGAAAACAAATCACTAGTGAACTGGGAACCATGATCTGTAAGAGTTAACTCGGGTTTTCCATGAGTAGAAATGTAATTCAACAGAGCTTTGGTCACCGACTCAGCATGAATGCTATTCAAGGCATATAATTCAAGATGACGAGAAAAATGGTCGATTACAGTAATAGCAAACTGGTGATTTCTCAAAGGACCAAGTAAATCCATCGAAACTTTTTGATTGGGAGCTGTAGGAATAGGTGCTGGCAGATATGGAGCAGTGTTTTTCTTATGATTTTTATTTACTAAACAAATTTCACAAGAGTTGACATAATTAATTGTATCAGAAATTAGAGTTTTCCAAGTGAATCTTTTCTTTAAATTAACAATGGTCTTATGAATACCAGTATGAGTAATATGAGCAATTCTTAAAGCTTTAGCTCTAAGTGAAGATGGTAAAACAGCTCTATGTAATTCAATGTCTTCTGAAGAGAAGTGTCCATTATAACAAAGCAACACATTACTTGGATTAGTGTAATAACCATTTAAACTTTTACATTTTTTATTAGATTTAATATCTTCATAAATTTTCTTAATTTGAGGATCTTTATTGTTCAGAAAGGATGGTTTGATCAAAAATTTCTAACAATGGGTCTTCATTACTAACATTATTTCTAGATGGAGGGTCACTTTGAAGATGGCAGTTATGATGTTTTTTACCAATTAATTCACATGGATACTGAGCAATTTCATTATGTAGGTCATTTTGATCATCAACAATAGGCAGTACTTCTTGTTCAAAAATGAGATCAGGGTTAGTATGGAGATCTTAAGTAGGAATATGAGGTGTCCTACTTAGAAAATCTGCTAACACATTATCTTTGCCTGGAACATGCTGGAGTGTGTAAGAGTATTCGGATAGTTCTAACATCCAACGTGTAGTGATGTCAGCAGGAGATGTTGATTTTTTGTAATTATTGAGAGGTTTAGCATCAGACAAAAGAATGAAAGGTCTGCCGAAAATGTAATATTTAAAAGCCGTTATACCTTTATAAATGGCATAAAGTTCCAGTTTAATGGCTGGGTACTGTTTTTCAGATTGAGATAAAGTTTTGGAGTAATAAGAAATTGGGCGAAGTTCATCTTGAATTTTTTGCATAAGAACAGCTGAGATTGCTGTCTTTGAAGCATCTGTATTAACATAGAAGGTCTCATTCCAATTTGGAAGATTGAGCATGGGTTTATGGAAAAACATTTCTTGCAATTTATTAAATGCATTTTCTTGTTCAGATTTCCAACAGAATTTATTTTTAGGTTTGGTGATTTCAATAAGAGGAGTAATTAATTTAGCAAAATGAGGTATGATTGACCTGTAAAATGAACATAAGCCAATAAAACTCTTTGTCTGCCTCTTAGTTTTTGACTTTGGAAAAGAAGTAATTTTCAAAATATTGCTTGTAATTGGAAGAATTTTATGATCAGTGAGGTGGAAGCCTAAAAAGTTAATGCTAGTTTGCATAAAAGAACATTTTTCAGGTGAAAGAGTAATGTTGTTGGCAATTAGAGTATCCAAGAGTTTTGTGAGTTTTGCAACCATTTCTTCAAACGAATTAGCGCCAACAACTATGTCGTCCTGGTATGCGTAACAAGAGTCAATTTCGGATAATTGAATAACTGAATCAATTAACTGTTGAAAAGCACTTGCAGCCGTCTTCAAGCCAAAAACAAGACGAAGGTAGGTAAACATTCCCCATGGAGTGGTAAAACTGAGCTTATCTTGCATCTCTTTAGGTACCGCAATCTGCCAGTACGCAGAGGTTAAGTCCAGTGTACTGTAGTATTTAAATTTTGACAATTGTACTAATAGGTTTTGAATGCGAGGTAGAGGATATGAAGAAGGAATAATAATAGAATTTAATAATCGTAGATCTAAAGCTAAACGATATTTTTGAGGTTTTGACATGTCAGTTCTTTTCTTTTTAATTAACAGCATGGGGTAAGCACAAGAAGAATTTGATCTTTCTATAATGCCAGCATTTAGCATTTGATTAATCTGGTCAAGAGCTTCTTGCTCTAGTGCCTGTGGCACAGGAAAAGGTAGGGTTTTCACTGGATGAGAATTCATCATTGAAAACTGAGGGTTAACTAGGTCCATATGACCCAAAGTGTCTAAGGATTTAGAAAATGCTTGAGCTTTATTGCACAATAATTTTAGTAAACAATCACTTTCATGTGGGGACAAGTGCTTTAAGTCAAAATCATCTGGTGGCAGTTCTTGTATTCGTTTTCTTTTAATTTCCTCAGATGGTAAAATTAAATTACAATATTCATTATCTGAATCTAAATCAAAGGAATATTTTTCAATATCATTCTCATCTACATTAATGCACTCACCAAGAATTGTATGTTTGTTTAAATGAACATCCACTTTGGATATATTCTGACATACAACTAAGAATAAATCTTTTTGAATTGAAGATTTAGAATGCAATGATTCATGCAAAATAAGAGCTTTACTTTTCAAAGCAGGCTTAAAAATAAAATATTCAGAGGGAGAATTCAAGTATTTGACATGTAAATAAAATGAAGAATTGGGGGGGAATCAACTCCCTATATACAGTTTGTACCATGTTAGAACTCAATAATTTTTCATTACCATTTTTCAAATTGGTGCACTTTTTACCAACATAACTAATGTCATTGTCCTCTTCTGATGTGACATTTTTATCATCAGAGGTAATTTTGGTATTGGTATTAGAAATATTATTTATAACATTAGGATAATCAAAGTTTGTATGAGTGGGAAAATAATTAGGAAACTGAGTAAAAACTTGAGCATGACCTTCTAAATTTCTAATATTGAGATTAGCATTCATAAAAGAATTATCATAATTCATAGCAGTATTACCAACACTATTTGTAAACAAACCATTATTTGGAAAACTGTAATTGTAAGGATAGTTTTCATAATTATTTACCAAATGCAAATAATTATCACCAAAATTTCCATTCATATTATCAAAATAAGCACCATTATTTGTGTGAACTGACATAGAATTTTCATAAATAGGCACATTGTTTTCATCAAAAGAATATGGCACTGTTATATTATTATTATTATGCAGAGAATTTAAATAAAAACTGGTAGGAGACTCTTTTTGAATGTTAAAAGGTATATGTTTATCTTTAATTAATATAAATTTAAAAGTTGGAGAGATGGTTATAGAATGCTTGTTTATAAACTCAAAACCAAGTATGGCTTCAAAATTAACATTCTTTATATCAGTAAGGTAAAAGACATGATGAAAAAAGAATTTGTCTATTTTGAATGCAATCTCGATACATCCTTTAAAGAAAACTTTAGGGTTTATAGTTGATACAGAAACATTTCTAGATAAATATTTATAATGGATTTTGGATTTAATGCTATTAAAGCATTCATGATCCAACAAACTTAGAGTTGAGCCTGAATCAATGAGAGTTGATATCACATTATGCTGAAAATTCATAATTATAAATGGAAGTGAATTACGTGTCGTTGTTGTACACAATCCTCAATTTGAGAAGAATACTTTGATGACAAAGAATTTTCAGAGCAGCAAGATCTGTTCATTTTTTGCACCATTGGTGATGTCTGTGTATCAGCGCTTGAAAAGGAAGAAATTGAAGAAGAATTTTTGTCAATCTGACATTCGCTTGAATTGTCACAGGAGTGTACTGACCCTAACGAGTAAGATTGGGAGGGATGGTGGTCAGTTGGGCCAATCTCCCTTACTTGTTTAAATGATAATTTTTATCATCATTTTTATTTTTAGAAAAATAAGTAAAGTTTTTCTTTCTTTGAGAAGAATTCGAAGAAAAATGGGAGTCTTGAGTGTGATTGACATTTTGCCTAGGAGAGTCAAGTAGATTTCTGAACTTGTAACATGACTCCATAAGATGGTTAAAACGACCACAAAAAGCACATTGGATAACATTTTGTTTGCGAAAATACTCTGAAAAGTTTTTCTTGTGAGAAAACTTGTCAAACTTTGGCCGAAAGAAAGATCGTTTCTGATCTGGCTTATGCTGAATAAAGTTTGTTTTATTTCTAGAAGCTACGTTATGTCTAACTGGTGAGGGAGAGTAGGTTACACGCTTTTTTTTAACAACAGTTCTATGTCTAGGAGAATGTTCATTATGAGATTCAGATGGCGAGAATGCTCTTTGCGAATTTCTATAGACTCTGTCCTTTTTATGTCTGATAGGAGCTTGTTCAACAAAACTATCAGAAAAT
Organism: Maratus speciosus; assembly: GCA_963932465.1. Taxonomy (NCBI): domain Eukaryota; kingdom Metazoa; phylum Arthropoda; class Arachnida; order Araneae; family Salticidae; genus Maratus; species Maratus speciosus. The sequence continues at coordinate 325,145,304 of OZ010795.1, read as the reverse complement.
TTTGAACTTTCACCATTATTTTCATTATTCAGAGTCAACTTGGTCATAATGTTGATTAGATTTTTGAGTAGGTGGTGAATCATAGATATCTTGTAAAAATTGTGCTCGTTCAAGAGCTAACTCAAATGTGGAAATGTTTTCTTCTAGAATTTTCCTTTTAATTTGCTTAGGTAAAGCTTGAATAAAATGAGTAAATTTCAAAGAATCTAGAGCAGCTGGATCTAATTTAGGATACGCAAGTCGAAGCTGTTTAGCCAAACGATATGAAAAATTTTTAACTGACTCATTAGAATCCAATTTTAAATTTTGAAGAGACTTCAGAGTGTCAGATTTTTTACTTCGCAGAAAATAGTTAATAAATTCTTTGCGAATGGTTTGAAGGTTAGAATTTTTGAATTGAAATTGTGTTTCGAGAAAGAAATGTAATGCAGTACCCTGTAATTTTGACTTGAAAAGAACAAAAAGTTCTTTTTCAGAGTAATTATATAATTCCTTCAAATCTGATAACTGGTCGAAGAAAAATTCGACCGTCTGAGGATTTCCATCAAATGGTTGAATACAAACGTTAAAATTTGCTTTTGGAGGCATGGTGATAAATTTCAAAACAATGTTGAACAAATTTCAAAACAAATCCGAATAAATTTTAAAATAATGTGGTGAAGTAAAAAAAAAATAATATCATATGAAGTCACCTTTTAAAAATAATGTCAATTCAACAGAATAATGTAATAATTGTTCTCGAAATATTATCAAAACAAAATGGCATCAATAAATCAATCATTTACTTATAAGTAAGAAAATTATTCTTAACTCATCTTTTTTTGTAAATAATATCATAAGCAATCATTTTTCCTTAATAATAAACTGTAAATATTACATGAATTCTTTCTCTCTTTTTTTTAGAAAGATTGTATAAAAATTTAAGGAAGCCACTTTTTCTAAATATCAAATATTTCAATAATAATACACTAAAACAAATTTTCATATCAAAATATAACTTAATAACTGTCATGTCATAAAGGTTTCTAAAGGTTCACGGTACCAGGAAAGAAGGCTGTTGTGTTTGGAGGTAGGAGGTGAAAGAATAATATTGTAAAGTTATTTTGGATATTGAAATTCCAATTTAAAAAAATCTAGAAATCATTTTTTTAGGATCGATCGTATAGTGTTATAACATTTTGTTGCGGCCACAAAAGACCACCTTGACATAACAGTCATTAATAAAAAAAAATCTGAATTTACTTATCATACATTTGGAAATTGAGAACAAAAAAATAAAAGGTAAAAGCATTACCTGCATTCACCTGAAAGAACAGAAAATGATGGAGACATTTGCAGGAAGGAAATAAACAGATGACAAATCTTCTTTGAAAAATTTTTATTTATGAAGCAATTTTTCTTGCAGAACATAGCGCATCATCATAGAGTACATCTCTTATTCTTTTAGATGTACTTTTTTTTTTTATGATGGACACATACAATCTACGTTCTTACTAAGGAAAATAAAATAATTTTTTCCTTTGGGGAGTGTGGAGGCACAGGCATTTAGATGATTTTTTTAGCATCACAATTCTACGACTCGAAGTAAAAGCACCATTTGAATAAAAAAAATAATAATGCCGTCAACAGAATTTTATCCACAATCTTACTGAAGAATCAGAAGTAACTGATCAAAGAATTCGCCACAAAAAGAAAAGACGAAACTATGCAGCCGATTATACAATCATAAAGAAATATTCTTGCACTTTTAATATTTCTTACTGTAGATATGAAATCCGTTTATTATTTTTTTTGTAGAAGGGGAAGAGGCATCCACCCATTCTCTGCGTTCGTTGACAGAGCACTCAAGCAGGTACGGACATAATTCTTCGCAGAACGGTAAAAGGCAGCCATTCTGCATTGAAATCCCGACTCAAACTGAATGCGCACGAGCTCTCCGAAAAGAGGAGTAAAGGGGTTTGCTATAATCCTTGAAACACGCCAACTTTGGCTGAACGAACATACAGGCGCCCTGCATTGGCATAAAATGTAATGCTAAAGTATATAAAAAACTGCTTTAAAAAAAGGAAATTTGATAGATTTCACTGAGATAAGATGCCAAACAGTAGTAAAGAGTTACGAATTTTGAAATTACGAATTAAACTAATTTAAATATTATTGGCTAAGGGGCGGAGCTACAAAAAGATATGACTTCACAAATAGAAAGATATGGAACTTTCCCGATAATTCTTTTACCGGAAGTACAGATTTCAAAACGACGTTTATGATTTTAAAATGAATGAAATGCTATGCCAGAAAGAAAAACTTACAGGGGAAGGTTGAAAAAAAAGGGAATTAAAATAATTTTGGAATGCGAATATTAAAATTAAATTAATACAACATTAATAAAAATATTTTCTAAATGAAATTAAATAAAAATATGGCAGTGGTTCTAAGTAACCACAACAGCGTGGACCCATTTTTCTTAATAACATTGACTATCACCAAAATTCAGTAATAATACCAGAAGCTAATGAAGAGTTCAAAAAAGAGCTCAAAACAAATTCAAATCCTTTTAATGAAGTTAGTGTAATGAACTGTAATGTTACAGATAACTGGTTTGTTAATGACTTAATTAATCTTAGTAATAATTATATAACTATTTTCAGGGGCGCGCCAGAAGTATCCGGCGCCTGTGTGCAGAACTTCAATTGGCGCCTCATATTCCTAAACACTCCCCCCCCCCCCCCCCCCCCAAAAAAAAAAAAAAAAAAAAAAGAAAAAAAATATTTTTTTTTTCAATGAGTATAAATGCATAGCTGCCAAGCCAACCATCCGATGGTTTTCTTTAGATCAAATAAAAGAATTTGAACCAGAAAATTTATTTAATGAAATGTGGCTTGTTTCTACAGGGTTCTTTTTTATTTCATTTATTAAATTAAATTTCTGGTTTAAAATATTGTTGTTTGACTTTAAAAATAAGGAATGTTGGCAGCTATACAAATAACGGACATCCCTAAAATGTGGGTGCTTCAGCTGTTTGCTCCCCCTCTCCACAAATGGCATACCTCCTACATAAATCAGCTTCTTTTACCTCCATTACTCCCGGAATTTTTAAGATCTGATGTTTATTTATATTTATACTTAAAACATTTCAAATAAACTTTAATTTGGAAATATAGTTGTGTTGAATTAATCAATGGTAGCGCTATGACACAAAGAAAGGAGAGCTCGTAATACGGTAAATACACATAAAAGTAGAAAAATATTTTCTCAAATTAATGATGTCCGTATTACATCGGAACTTGTTATAGTACTTTTATTTCTTTTAAAATAATGTAACATCAATTAAGATGCGCCTTAAAGAATTACCACACGTAGATTATAATCAGGGGTGCATTCGAAAATGTTCCAGTCCCGCTAACATTTGATTTTATATTAGCAAATACAGAACCCCTATGCTGTCTATATAACAATTGCTATGAAAAAGGTTATGAAAATTGTTATGAACGTCATATTCATTTTGACGCTTACATTGCTAAGAAACTAAGCGTATCTTTACCTTGTCACACTCTTAGCCAGGGCTCGCTTAACACTTAGGAATAGGGGAAGCCCGACGTCACGCAGGGGGCCCCTTATTACTCTACAAATTGCTTTTTTATTTACTAAAACTCATTTTCTTATGCTTAAATAATTTGAAATTTTACCATCAAAGTTTAGAGTAAATAACATTTTTAATATTAAACTATAACTACCTATATAAAAGTATTTTATTATATGTTTAATTGTAAATAATAACCAATTTATTTTGTAAATGACAAATATGGAACTATAGTTGAGAATATGTGAGCTTCAAAATATTTTTTGTGATTTACAAATTGCCATATAGTAAGAAAAGGAAAGTGTCATGAGAAAAAAATGTATTTTTTACAGTGATTGAGTTTCTTTTTCCTAAAAAGTAGTTTTGAAAAGTAAAATTGGGGGCCCTTTTGTATTTCAGTGGGTAAGCACGGGCTTCACGGGCCTATTCCTTAAACAGGCCCTGCTCTTAACCCTTCCTCCTCTGTCAGATATTTTTATTTTTCGAATTCTCAATTTTCGTGCAATGAATCCAAGTTCTAAATTAAAAATACTAATAAAACAAAGTTTTGCTCTGTCTGTGTGCGATGGTTGGTTGGTTGATTTGTGACGGCCGATTATCTACACTAGGGATATAGGCCCGAGGGGGAGTGCCCTTCGTGGGGGTCTTTCTAAGGGAACCTAACCCGTATTAACGCATAGAAATCCATGGCTCGAAGAAAACCACGAAAACTCCGAACGATTAGGCCGACGGGCGCGATTGGAATCGAACCCAGCACTTCCCGTCTACCAGTTTCGAGAGCAGAACCTCTCAGCCACTGGTGGGGCCTGTGTGCGATGGCTAGCAGAATCTACGGCACGTACGAGGCTCAAAATTTTTGTGAGGGTAGTCGAAAGCCTGTCCTGGTGCACCCAGTGATGTAAAATAACCACTTTGGGTATTTTTCTAGGTATTTATTTTTCAGTTAAGGTTAGTTAGGGCTACTGGGCCATGATTTTACAATGTGACCCTGGAGCTTCTGATAATTCAGCTTCAAAAAGCTAATGTTCATTCGAATTAAAGTCTGAACTTCTGTAAATGTGTTCAGTTAGGTTCCCTCTATCAGACAGAAATGCTCAAAATTACGTTTTAATATTTAAAAATATAAAAATATGCATATTTTATCTTTCTTTCCTCATGGTTCCAGTTGCCCCCCAAAATGGGGTAACTGGACCAGGGGGATCTATGTTCCACACGCGTTTATATTTTTTCATATCGGATATCAGGTCCTGTTTGAAAAAGTGTAAACAACTTTAAAAAATTTAAACCAGACAGATCATGTAACTTATATGTCAATAAACAGCGTTGTAAGGGAAACCTTTGCTGTCAATGTGTCTAAAAAAAGCACTAAAAGTGAAAATATTAGATTTATTTATACCAAAATCATAAAACTTAAGTAAGTACTTACGTACTTTAGTATAGATAATAAGTATAAAAGTCACATGGGTATTTTAAGGAAAAAAATAGCAAGGTTAATCTATGAACAAACGGCTACGTAAGTACTTAAGTACTTTATCTTTATCCAGGAGTCGCATTATATAGGGAAAATTTTATTGTTCCTACCAGGACCCTTAAAGAAAGGGGCGATGAAGATATTATTTTCAAAATAGTAGTAGGAACGATAAAAGATTCCCTATAGAATGCGACCCCTGTGTATAGAACAATTTCAAGGTCTGGCTATCTCGCTTTCAGGGGCAAGGTACTTGCATTCGTAAAATGCTGAAATAATTTAATGACACCAATATTTACAAGAGAATCTATCTGAAAACAAGTAAAAGTATATTTTCGCGTACTTAATAAAGGTGAAATTTTAATTATAAAATTCAGGTGCCATTGTGGCAATTAGGAATTAAAATTAAGTGATGCCATAACGGCATCACCGCCTCTCAAGGGGTCAAGAAATTTGGTTTGATACCACTCAATATGCTTTTTTAAAATTTTATTACGTTATTTTAATAAGGTATTCTATCAGTTTCTTTATTGTGAGCAAAAACCAATGGAGAAATTTACTTCCCGTAGTAAGAGAAATACAAAAAAATTACTTATAACTATTGGGGTAACTGGATCCAGCATGGTCCAGTTACCCCGGATACATGTCCCAGTTACCCCATTCTTGAAAAATTTATGGGGTAACTGGGACACCGGTCTTACATTTGAAACATGAAGTAAATATGTATAGATACCTAATAATATTAATGTAGTTATATGTCTAATCTTAAAAAAAAAGACTGTTTAATAAAAGTACTTACAGTATTTTAATAAAAAGCCGAGGAAGTTCAACCATATTGACGTTGTTTTTAAAAAAAGAAACGTAAATTTTTGACAACCTATCGCAGCAAAGTGAGAGTTATGATTGAGTTGATACACGTTGTTTTAGGAAGTAGCAATATAGGGGCATTGTTCACAAAAGCTAAAACTTAAAAAACACAAACAATTTTTTATAAAATAGCCTATGGCCCAGTTACCTCGTGGGTCCAGTTACCACAACAAACCTTAAATATAGCTGTGAAAAAGATTATAATGGATTGTTGAAAAAGAATGAAAATTTAGACCTTTAGACTTCCTACAACTCTTAAATTTTAAAGAACCTCAACATTTTACATTGAAATATTGAATTTAAATGTCCTTTTTTTATTATAATGAAAAGTGTAACAAAAATAATGTATTAATTCAGAAGAATTTTATATAAAAAAAAACAATTTTAATTAAATTTGTGTAACAGGTGCACTTAATATATTTGCAATACTGATTCAGCTAATGTATATTAGTACTACATAGGTCACTTCAAGCACTACCACGGTAATACTATATTTCGATGGTTGTTCTCCTATAAAGGGGACACATTCTCTAATTTTTTCTCAGAAGACTTTTCTTTCCCTGATACTCTTTTTCTCTGCAAATAACTACACCAGTCTAAGATGAGTGCTCTCTAATTTCATAAGATGGCCAATTTCATGAATAAATATAATTTGTATCTGGCGTTTTTAAGGTGCAGTCGGTCAAATGAAATAATGACCCCATGCATTTTACTCACCAAAATTTTCCTGAAAACAATTAAATAAACATTCGATAGAAAATTATGTATCCTTTCAAGTTATATAAAAAAAATCTTAAGGCTCATCTTCATACTTCTAAAATTGTACCGAACTCTGAAATTTTCAATACAAGCGCAATAATTTTTACATCATATTTGGTTTTGTCATTAAATTTTACTTAAGAAAACTAAACAGAAAGGCATTTAGTCAAGTAGTTTAGGAACTGTGGAGATTTAAAATTTGAATCTCCAAATGTTAAATTCATTTTTAATCATTGCAAAACAGATTGCGATTGCTAATGTTCTATAAGTCTTGATACTTCTAACTTTGACAACTACTGTGTGATAGACAAGAAGGACCATTTAGCGTTTTGCTGCGTATTGTATTTTTAAAATACGATAAAAACATAATGCAATTTGTTATTTCGAAGACTCGTGAAAGGACGACTAAAGACAAAACAGACAGGCCCGCATTTTTCTTTTGTGAAACTTTGATCTGCGTTTTATAAAGGCTTTTAACGTGAAAAAATATTTTCCACATTCTTTTAAAAAATCGGATCAACCCGAATCCGACCCGCAACAAAAATAGTTAAAGTCAACCCGACCCGACCCGCAACTCGAAAATAAAGCGCCGAGTGCGGGTCGGGTCGGGTTCGGGCAAAAGTGGGCAACCCGACCCGATGCAGGACTTTACCCCAGACTATTAGGTGGCATTCCCCCTCGTGGGGGAGAAAATTAATTTTTTCATATGACATATTGTTTTAAAGATTTTGGCCTGGATTACTAAGCACTCACTCCTCTCCCCTTAACTCATTTTTTTTTTTTTTTTAATCAGTAGAGGTTATTTTAAGGTTTTAATTTGTTCATTACTAACCCATACAGTTTTCCAAAAATTAAGAAAAACATTTACATAACAAATCTCAAAAATTAGCAACTTTTCCCCCATGAACGGGTACGTATTTAAGACAAAATGGGGGGGGGGGGGGTAGGGGGATCGTTCGAAAAACCTCGTAACGCAGAACTCAAAAATATATACAATAATAGATACAATTATGTTTTCAGAAATTCGTCGAAAATGTATGGCAAAATTATGTCTCCCCTACTTTTTCTAAATCTACTGAAAATAAAATTACGAAAAAATTAGAAGTGGTAGGAATTTATTTAAACCTTTCAGGAAAACTATAGAGATTATCCTAGGTCATACAATTTTTCAGAAAATCGCAGTTTTCCTTTATACATAAACTTTATCTTGCTGGCGCTCAGCGGGGGAGTTGAGGAGAGTTCGAGGTACCTATCGACGCGACATCATCCAAGGACTGTCGATAATGATTTTCCAAAAGAATTGTCGGTGATTAGCTGAGATATTAATTAAAAACCTATCTAAAAAGACATGGCACAGACCAAAGTGGCCATGCAACTTTGTAACCTCCTTTCAAAGCGTACTTGGCACAATGACAATATTAAACTTTGTACAAGGCCTTTGTTTTAGGTAAGGCGGATCACAATGATAAATAATCAGCCTTTTTCATTCCAATTGAATTCAATTACTGAAGGTAATTATTGAAAAATATTTAATAAAATAATTCCGAGTTATTTGAAAAGTCTTATTATTTGTTTAACAATTATATTTTGTAAGATTGTAGTTAGAAATTAATGAATTTATTGTATGAACTCTCTGTACGCGAGTGAAACTAGCGCTTGATCTATTATAATTTGTTCGAAGCAAATCTATAAAATATCCAATTAAAATTTCAATAAAATGTAATTCATTTTGAGGTTGTTCTCAGAAACATGTTTCCCTACTGTAAAGGACATGAAACTTCCTTACATGCTCATGGGCTCGTTTTTATGCGTAAAAGCATACAATGTTAGGCATGGCTATTAAATTGGATTGGAATCGAATGGCGTTTTTCATTTCTTTTTTTTAAATGCATTGCATTTTGAGCTCCATCCTGTTTTATTTATTTATTGATTTTGTTATAATGCAGCCGATTGCTGTGATTGATTTGTGCTTTTTTCGGCAATTTACTTTTACATGGGAACTGTGCATAACCAGGGGGCTTATGCTGCTTTACCATTGTGCCATTTAATATACTACTCGTTTTTATGTCGTCAGTATGTGTATCACTACCAATACTAGAGTAAGATAGAAGTGTTATATATTTTCAATCATTTGAATAATGGAGCTTTCCATGTTTGGCCCCAGCTGTAGTGCGCCCTGTTTTCTGAAAGGTTGGACAGGTCTGATCTAGAGAAGGGATGTCAAAAGGGGCATTCGCAGTCGCCCTTCCGATTTTAGGTAGATTTCGTATGAAATACTACCTATTGGGATCGTTCCTATGTTGGAATTCCTGAAAAAGTTTTGCAGATCTACACCGATCATGACCCCTAGAACCCAAAACCACCCTCAGTAAAAAAACTTTATCTATCTATCTATCGATCGATCTATCTATCTAGCTATCTGTCTATCTAAATATATCACTTTCTTCTGGACACGATAACTTTCCTAATTCTGCACCAATCTCTTCCAAACTGATACATAAAATCAAAGGGCATAAAATCTGGGTCAAGTTCGTTAATGGGCAAAATCGGACCAAGGGGATGGAAATAGGGAGGGGTTTTGTGAAAACCGAAAACCCCCCATAACTTCTTAATTTTTGTACATATCAAATCAGTTTAAAGTTTTTATTACTTCTAAAAACAGGGCCAAAATTTTATGTATCACAGATTTTTGATAAAGTTAAAAATGGGCTCAAGGGGCGCAAAAAATGGGGTTTTTGGGAGAAAAAAATTCGTAACTTCGTCAATTCTCAAGATATCAATTGCAATTAATTTTATTATAAATCTCCTTAATATTATCTACAAATTGTATATTCACAAGTTTTTGATAGGACCAATTCGTACCGCAAAAAAAATTAAAAACAAAAACAAAAAGGGGGATTGAAGAAGTAAAAAATCCACAACTCCGTCAATTCAAAAGATATAAAATCCCCATGAATTTATCATATATCTTCTTAATATTGTCTACAACATCTAGATAGACAAGTTTCGGATAGGACCAATTCTTACAGAAAAAACAAATTAAAAATACATAGCGGTTGAAGAAAAAAATCATCTAAGTAAGGGTGTATTCAAATCCAAACTGCGTATTTTTTGACTCATTCTACAATTCATTTTTGCTCTCAAACGCATCCAATTGCTAGATTCTCTTATTCAGAAACCATATAATGTACAGTAATGATCTATTTTTTGATAAAGGCAGAATATATTTCAAAAAATGCTGTTAAAGTGGGCATTTTGAACCGAATTTCCCAAAGCGGATTGTATTGGAAAAATCATTGCATTAACGATGCACTCAAATCCAAACTGCTTATTTTCTGACTCATTTTTAAATTCATTTTTGCTCTCAAACGCATTTAATTGGTAGATTCGCTTATTCAGAAACTACATAATGTACCGCAATGATCGATTTTTTGATAGAGGCAAAATATATTTCAAAAAATGATGTTAAAGTGGGCATTTTGAACTGAATTTCCCGAAGCAATTGTGTTATCACTTTCTTCTGGACACGATAACTTCCGCAATTCTGCACAAATCTCTTCCAAACTGATACATAAAATCAAGTGACATAAAATCTAGGTCAAGTTCGTTAATGGGCAGAAGCGGACAAAAGGGGTGGAAATAGGGAGGGGTTTTGTGAAAACCGAAAAAACGCCATAACTTCTTAATTTTTGTACATATCAAATCAGTTTAAAGTTTTTATTACTTCTAAAAATAGCGCCAAAAATTCATGCATCACAGATTTTTGATAAAATTTAAAATAGGCTCAAGGGGCGCAAAAAACAGGGTTTTTTGGGGAAAAAAATTCCTTAATTCGTCAATTCTCAAGATATCAAATCCAATAATTGTATTATACATCTCCTTAATATTATCTACAATTTTTATATTCACAAGTTTTTGATAAGACCAATTCGTACCGCAAAAAAAAAAAAAAAAAAAAAAAAATTAAAAACGAAAACAAAAAAAAAAGGGGGGGGGGGGGGGTTTGAAGAAAAAAAATTTTCATAACTCCGTCAATTCACAAGATATAAAATCTCCATGAATTTATCATATATCTTCTTAATATTGTCTTCAACATTTATATAGACAAGTTTTTGAAAGGGCCAATTCTTACAGCAAAAACAAATTAAAAATACATAGCGGTTGAAGAAAAAAATCATCTTATTAAGGGTGCATTCAAATCCAAACTGTCTATTTTCTTACTCATTTTAAAATTCATTTTTGCTCTTAAACGCATCCAATTTCTAGATTCTCTTATTCAGAAACTATATAATGTACGGTAATGATCGATTTTTTGATAGAGGCGGAATATATTTCAAAAAATTATGTCAAAGTGGGCATTTTGAACAGAATTCCCGAAGCGATTGTGTTAGAAACGAAAAATATTGCCCTACTGAGAAAATAATTGTTTATTAATCAAGTTTTAATTAATTGAAAGAAAAATAAAAACACAGGTCGCTTAAAAATCTTTTCAAAAATCACGTCAGCAAGTTTCATATATATATTTTTCTTTATTATTAAAAATGAATCTGAAAATGTGCCAGAAAATTTCGAGTTGTTGAGTATGGAAAAATATATTTTTTTAATATCGCCTTAACATGATTCTGATAAAACCAGCTATTTTATAAAAAGGAAATAAAAACTCGTCAAAAGCAGACAGATAAAACTGTTAAAGTGGATTTATATCTAATAATGATTTAGTTTTTGTTGGTGAAATTAGTATACTTAACTTCGAAATCTACCTCTGCCTGTAGGCCGGGCCGGCAGGGATTTTTTTTATGCTTCTAGCGCTTTTTAAAAATTTATTTTAGGCGCATGACGGCGCCATTAAGCCTTTCGTGGCGCCTTACGACCGTGACCTTTCGACACCATGGCGCCTTTCGGTTTGAGACCCCCCCCCCCCTACCCTAAAGCTACGCCGCTGACGAGCATCTGCAAATTTCATATATCTTAAAAGTAAAAATGAACTCATAAATGTGTCATCAGAAATGACACACTTTCGATTTTAAATACGGCTTTAATAAATTTAAATTGGATAAATGTTTTTCAAATTTTTCAGCTTCACCTAAACTATTTGGCGCCTTTACTATTCTGGCGCCTGTGTGCGGTGCACACTTTGCACACTGGGTCGGCGCGCCCCTGACTATTTTACGTATTCTTAGTTATATTTTCAGGTTTGTCATGGATGCAATAAACCCACTTTATAAGTGTGGTGGGCCTTTGTCAACCTCAGACTTGGAGCAGTCAGAGATTTATTTAATTAAATCTGTCCAAAGGGCAGAATTCAATGCAGATATACGTAGTCTGCAGACCAAAGGTTCGGTAAGTCCAAGTAGTAAGCTAAAAAGCCTCAACCCATACTTAGATGAATTTGGAATTTTAAGGGTTGGAGGCCGGTTAAATAACAGTGATTTAAATTTTGCGAGAAAGCACCCAGCGATTTTGCCTAAGTCTAATAATTTTACTGTAATTGTTATAAATTATTATCATAAAAAATACCTTCATGTCGGTGCTTCAACATTTCTTTCTTTGGTAAGAGAAAAATTTTGGCCAATAAACGGTCGTGCAACATGTCGAAAGGTAGTTCATCAGTGCATCCCATGTTTTAAAGCTAAACCAGTTATTGCAAATCAATTGATGGGCGATTTGCCCAGGGATAGAGTCCAATTGGACTACTGCTTTAATATTTCGGGAGTAGATCTGTGTGGCCCATTTATGGTCAAAGTGGGGTATGCACGTAGAACTATCTTGCAAAAAATTTATATCTGTATTTTTGTTTGTTTTGTATTTAAAGCTGTACATATAGAAATTGTTTCAGACTTAACCTCCGAATCATTTATTGCTGCATTGAAAAGATTCATTGCACGCAGAGGTAAATGTGCCAAATGGTATTCGGATAATGCGAAAAATTTTATTGGTGCAAATAAGATTCTTAAGGCTTTTTATGAGTTAGTAAAAAAACCTGATGAGAAATTAGCAACATATTTATCCACGGAAGGCATTGAGCGGAAATTTATCCCTCCCAGAGCACTCAATTTCGGGGGTCTTTGGGAGGCCGCTATAAAATCATTTAAGTATCACTTTAAAAGAGTTGTGGGAGGTGCTAATCTCACTTATGAGGAACTTCTTACTGTAGTCATACACATTGAGGGAATTCTAAATTCCAGGCCTTTGAGTCGGTTATCAGATGATGAGAATGATTTTGGAGTCTTAACTCCGGCTCATTTTCTGATAAACAGGCCGTTAAATTCCATTATTGAGCCTGATCTAACAAATATATAAGAGAAAATCGCCGCAAAAAATGGCAAAGAATAACTAAAATTCTACAACTTTTTTGGCGTAAATGGCATCATAATTATTTAAGTGAATTGCAACAAAGGGGTAAATGGAGATTTGAAAAAGATAATGTAAAAATCGGAGATTTAGTGGTGTTAGTAGAAGAGAATTTACCGACAAATAAGTGGCCATTAGGCAGAATTATTGAGGTGTATTACGGTCACGATAACAAAATTCGAGTAGTTAAAGTAAACACTCAAAATGGAACCTTTAAAAGGTCGATAAGTAAATTATGTGTTTTACCCATGCCTGATGCCAATGACAAGTAAAAAAAAAAAAAAGAAAAGTAATTGTGTATATATGTGTGTTGTATTGATGTTTTTTCAAAGGATTATATTTAAATTAACGTATATAGTGAATTTTTGTATTAATTTGTGTAATTTAGAGTACTTGGTAAAAATTGTTATTGAATGTTATAAACATGTCAATGAGGGCCGGTATGTTCCATGTAGCGAGACATGCCGCGCCACCTATAATTAAAATTACAGTGACTATAATCTGAAGTGAACTGAACTAAGCTTTGAGTATAGTGTTGAGATGTGAGTGTGGGAGAAAGCGGCGGTGCGCTGCTTCTGTGTTAAATAAATTCTTATATCAAGTAACCAGCGCCTTTAAATAATTTGTGTTATAGTGTGAGTTATTAAACACATGTAATACACAAACGAACTTAGCTGTGGAAACCCCAATTCCTCCAACATCGTTCTGAGTCATCGTAAACATCAGATTTTTATGTGTCCTACTCCTATTTATGAAAAACATTCAGCAAAGAAAATAAAATCTAAAAGAATCTGTTCTTAAAAATAAATTATATTTTGTTTGGGGTACGCAAAATTCTTTTAATTCTTACATTTTTATCTGTCTTACTTTAAAAAGATTTACTTGTTTAGATGCTTTTATTGATAGATTTGTAACACTACAAATAATTTGTTTCGTTAATACGGAAGCAGTAATTTAATTTTAAGAAAATAAAATCAAAGCAAATGAAAGAGACCGTGTCTCCCGATGCAGTCATTATAGCATCCTATTTTGATATGCTTCGAATTCGGAGTCTGTTCACTGGACTCCACACTGACCCCGATTAGTTGCTGTTTTCCACAAAATTTCCTCCTCATTACTTTTTATTAATTAGCGAAAAATCGTGTAATTGATATTTTCGAACATCTTTTAAATGTTTTCTGAAAGATCTCTTCATACAGCGATATAAAATTTAACTTTGGATGGCAAAGATTTGATACCGAAATCGTTCAATAATTTTTTGGCGAATAAGTGATAACTAACTACATGAAATGAAATAAAAAATCGTTGTACGAACTCCGAATGAAGGATTACTTTTACGACACTCTCAAAATTGCCGGAGAACTTTAAAGATCGAAAAAGTAAAAAACGCGAAAAAACTTGCATTCGGGCCGGTCTTCGTCTATTCGAAACTTTTCAGATCTCTTGCAGATCTCTATGTGCGATAGATTTTCCTGTCCATCGCCTATCGGCAGGCGTCACATGCGCACACAAACACTTTAATTTATTAATATAGATAATGTAAAACCGCAACTTTAAACGATCATAAAGTTGGAAAAAATAAGATCGTAAAGTCAAACTAAAGTTGAAAAATCTCTTTCTTGCAGTTTTATAGAACGGTTTAAACGGAAATGACGCATGCTTCTACCAGTGAAAATCACGCCATATTCAAAAGAAAAAAAACCCTCAGTCACTTTAAAACGATCGTGTTAAATTATGACATGAAAATACTGAAACTTATTTTTATTTATTTTTAACAGGTCATAGTTGTTCCCCATTCTCACGTCGATGCTGGTTGGTTAAGGACTTACGAAGATTATCATATGAGCTTCGTCACACACATACTGGATAACATGGTTTCATTCCTAGACAAAAATGAAGATTTCAGATTCGTGTGGTCTGAAGTTTCTTTTTTTGCAAAATGGTGGGAGAGGTGAGTTAAAATTTTTTAAAGCCTCATTTTAAGTTTACCGAAGCAAACAAACATTAGAGGGACATCCAAAAAAATCAAATTATGTGGGCTATTATTATTGTTTGGTTTATATCATGTTCTTTAAACACTGAAGTCCATTGCTTTGTTTAAAGCTTTCCCAAAAATTGAATTTTCTGTATTCATCATAAGTTTCAGACCCCAAGTTTCTGACTTAATTATAAAATAATTTTTATCCCTATATCCATGAAAACTTTTAATCAGTTCATCCAGGTGCCAAAGAATCGAGGACTTTTTACGTCTACCATAAATGTGACACATCTATTATATAAAAATGAAAATTTGTCTGTCTGTAATTCTATACAAATCGACAGTTTGAAAGTCAGAATTGTGAAATGTTACGTACGTGTGTATTAAAACACGGCCGAGGCAATTTAAGTAATCCGGAATCTAAACAATTTATAGTTAATTTTTAATTAATAAAAAACCACCAATTTAACAGCAATTCCCTAGCAAATTTAAACATTTTTCGTTATAACAGTTGCCAACAATTAAAAATCTACAATAAAATTCTTACCACAACAATTACTTCTCTATTGCAAGATTTTCACATGAAAATGAAATAAATAGTTTGACGAATTAAAAAAAAAAGTGAATATTACGTCATAACTTTTCTATTGCAAGATTTCCGCGTGAAAAAATGAAAATGCAATAAATACTTTGATGAATTAACCCTTAAATGCCTGGTGTTGCTTTTCGGCAACATACCCAATTTAGGCTCTAAAATACTATTAGAATAATATTGAAGCTATGACGCCTGATGTTGCCAATAAAATACATTCTGTAAATATTATTAAATCGATTTTCAACATGTAGATGGCAACACTTGTGCTGTTTAAGAATAAAGATAGATTTATTTTTTCAATTGTTGCTACTTATTCTTTTTGTTTTGTTTGGAAGCTTGCGAAATATCCTGCAGTGAGCAAGCAAAATTTATTTCTTATTATAGTTCCTAAAATTCTTGTGTGTTTAATATTGTAGAATTTTATCAAGGGAAATTATTTTTTCAATTAAACACCAGTATTGTCGATTAGTAAGAAACTGTTTTTTAGCCGTAAACTATACTTAAAACAAAATATAATTTTTTTAAGCATTTTTCCCATGATTTATTTAAAAAATGAAAGCCGAAAAACATTATTACAATGATTTTTGAAAAATCAGGCATTTAAGGGTTAAAAAAAAAGGTAACTATTACGTCATATTGGAAATATAATGGACGCCAGCAGGTGAATATATAACGTCATATGAGTTTCTAAAAACATATTGAAACACGATAAAAACCCGATTATGGAAGCATTGTTATATTTTAACATTTTGATGTTCTCTGAATTTGTTTTCTCCATTTTTAAATCTATTCCATATGTATACGCGTGTGTATTATGCGTGTATATTAGAATTTTCACAAAGGTTTAGGTCCCTAGAGCTCATCCTTAGTAAAGAACTGAAGTAAAGATTTCAGGTTTTTTTAAAAATAAAATTCATAGAATTTTTGTACTTGCCATTTTTCTTTAACCATGAAAAAATTAATTAAATAACAAAATACTCGGAAACAGCTTTTCATCAAAAGGTTTTAATCTCGATCTCAATCCTGATCACAGATTATATTTACTAAGTAAGTAAGTAATCTGTCGTCCGGATTAAACGAAAAAAAAAAAAAAAAATCCGTAAATTAACACGCAATCATTGATTTTTCAAAACAGACATTCTTATGGTTCCGGGCAACGCCGGCCGGGTAGTAGCTAGTATCTGATATAATACTAATTGCTAGCCTATGACACCTGTTCCTGATTCTCATGTTTCGAAAACCTGTTTAAAATACTGCATGTAAGAGAAGTTCTACACAATATTTTTAACAATATTTTCTGAAAATTATTGTAATGGAAAATGTAAAATACAGTGAAACCTCTTTGAACGCTCACCTCTAAACAACGACAACCTCCGAATGCCGGCCACATATTAATGGAACCAAACACGTTCCACAGCAATAACATTAGAACGAACCTCTAAATAAGGAATTCTGAACAACGACTGCCCAAAAGTCACGAGAAAAAAAAAAAAAAAAAAAAAAAAAAAAAAGGAGCTTCTGGTACAATTTCATATTTATTTGCAAACCGAAATGTGAAGCAGATCAAACAAAATTTTCTTAATATGTCAACAAAAAATCACTTAATCTTTTAAACATTTCATCCTTTCCCAAAAATTGGACATAGAAAATGAAGACATTAATAATGATGGGAAAAATTTAGATAATATTCTTAGAACGGCAGACATAACTAACACAAAGGCCAGCAAGTTTGTATGTCTGGACAAAGATTTGGCAGTTACTGCTACATTTGATTCATACAGCAAACGGTGGAAGATAGAAGAGAGGAAGAGAAAATTTATCAGGATGGGGAAATGAAAGAGATTATGCAATCCCCCAAAATTTCCAGTATTAACACATATACCGAATTTTTGACGAACGTTCGTGAAATACAAAATTTTGCATTAAACCATAATGATGATGAGTTGTACAGAAAAACGATTCTTACTATTATTTCTTTGGAAAAAGATATTTGGAGAAAAAAAAATACTGCAAATCATTGATTTTTTTAATGTATTAAAACAATGAGGGTAAATTAAAAATACTGTGTATTTCTATTTAAATTTATGTAATTTTGATTTTTTTAAAAATGAAACCTCTGAATAACACCCACCTCTGAAGAGCGGTCATTTTTCATCGGTCCCACTTGTAACCGTTATTCAGAGGTTACACTGTACTATTTGATTCTTCGGAATTTAGATAAAATCTTTCTGAAATTGTATGCATATGCACTGTTCAGAATTTGCAGTAAAGTGCCCAGTCATTCGACCGTTTTAATAGAAAACGGTTGCAAAACCATAGTTTAACTCTATTCTGACCATAATATGGGCAAAAGTATGGTCAGAATAAAGTTAAATTACGGTTAGGTAACTGTTTTCTATAAAAACGGTCCAATGACTGGACAGTTTGCTGTAAATTTTTAACTGTGTGGATGAAAATGATTTCGAGATTGTGTCATTAAATAATGAGTTCAAATTCGAGATACGAGACACATGGTGGTTTTACGGAACTTGGAAAATGGGTAATTGCACCGTCCAGATCTTTGAAATTTCAAGTGTTTTTTTTTCTCATTTTGTGTAAAAAATACGTAAATTATGCGAAACAAATTTAAACTCATATCTTTATTAACTAATTAACCATGTTCTTTGAATTTGTTAATTTAAAAATTACATGTTTTAATTTTTCTTCCAGACAAAGTGCTGATACAAGATCGACTATGAAAAAAATTATACAAAGACAACAGCTTGAATTGCTTACTGGAGGATGGGTTATGCCAGATGAAGCTGTCACAAGCTATTTTGCTGACATCGATCAATTAATAGAAGGACATCAATGGCTACACCATTTTATCGGCGTTCTTCCTCAACGCGGTTGGTCTGTTGATGTGTTTGGCCATTCCGCCAGTTATCCTTATATTTTGTCTTCTGCTGGTATAACAGAAACTGTTATTGTCCGAACACATTATGCATGGAAAAAATTCCTTGCTCAGGTTCAATCATTTGATTTTTACTGGGAACAGCCATTTTCTTCTCAGAAAGTTCTTTGTCATATGGCTCCTTCAGATTTATACAGTTTTAAGTACACTTGTGGACCAGACCCCATCATGTGCTTGAAATTTGATTTTCGTCATGTTGATAGGGAATACTCGGAGAGTACCGCTGATATAATTACCAATGAAAATGTTGAACAGAAGGCTGGTTACCTTTTATCACAATATGGGCGATTTGCTTCTCTGTTTCCACATAATGTTCTACTTGTCCCATTAGGTGACGATTTTCGATATAATGTTGGAGTAGAATGGACCCAGCAATTAGAAAACTACAGGAAACTGTTTAATTATATCAACAATAAAAAAGAATGGAATGCTCATGTTCAGTTTGGGACAGTTTCTGACTATTTTAATGAAGTCAATAGCCGATTTCTTAGCAACGAAAGTAAACCTTTGAGATCAATTGAAGGGGATTTTTTACCGTATGCTGATATATATGCTAACTTTAGACCGTCTTACTGGACTGGCTTTTACACTACAAGACCATTTTACAAAAGACTATCTCAAGAATTAGAATACTGGCTTAGAACTGCAGAAATTTTATATTCCTTAGCAAAAACACTTATACCAGGAAACATGCAAAACATTATGGTAAAAGATTATTCATTTATGATATCAGCAAGACAAACATTGGCCTTATTCCAACATCATGACGCTATTACTGGAACATCTAAGGAAATGGTGATGATAGATTATAATAAAAAACTGCACAGAGGTATTGTAGATGCAATGTCTGTAGTGTCTCACACGACACAATTACTTTTAATGCGACATGCACCAGAAGACAGAACGTGGACATCACAGGTATATCCCGATTCTTATAGATCTGCTTTTGATAAAGTCACCAATAAATTATCAATATCAGTGCCAGAGAACGGTCGAAAAATCATTATTTTTAACTCCCTGACTGTTGAACGAACCGAAATTGTACGAGTGAAAGTTAAATCTCCGTCAATAAAAGTTATTGATCCAGAAATGAAAGATGTTCATTTTCAAATAAATCCAATTTTCAAAGATGAATTCACTATATCGAACCTCGCATTTGAATTACTCTTTGTTGCCTCACTGAAACCTATGACGTACACTGTATATACCATAGTCAGAGTTCAAGATAAAGACCGTGACAAAATGCCTAAAACTGTAGTCTCTTTATCGTTAGACAATGACTCGTTAGGACCTCACTTACAATCTGCATTTTCATTTGAAAAACCTAACAAGAAAGACATCGTGTTTGATACTGAAAAAATGAAAGCAAAATTTTCTCATGATGGCCATTTAAAAAGTATTTATCTAAAAAGCAGCGGCCAATCACTGGACGTCGGTGTTGATTTCGCAACTTACCATTCATGGATGTACCGCAGCGGGGCTTATTTGTTCAGTCCAGATACGAAGGCAACTTCAATCCGAAACCAAACTAATAATTTTCCTTTACTTGCTGTAATTAGAGGACCTTTAATGTCAGAATTAAATATCATGTATCATAAATTCTTGAAATTTTCCGTGCGAATGTACAACTTTAAGAACGCGCCAGAGGCCATCCAGTTGGAAGTAACTTCTGACATATCAAAACTTTCTACTGACGTAGAGCTTGTAATGAGAGTTAAATGTGGTATTGGAAATAATGGATTATTTTACACTGATTCTAATGGATTCCAGATGTTAAAAAGGAAGTACGTTTCTCATCTAGAAGTTCAAGGGAATTATTACCCTGCGACAACGGCTATCTTCATAGAAGATTCAAACGTGAGATTTAATGTTCTTTTACCTCACAGTCATGGAGTAACCGCTAATGATGGTGAAATAGAAATTATGTTAGACCGTAGAATACACAACGATGACGGCCGTGGTATGTCTGAAGGACTAGAAGACAACCGAGAAATATCTACCAAATTTTGGTTTGTGCCAGAATCATCTTATTACAAACAGGATGGAATTCAGTTGTCTTCCAACGCCTTTTGGTTGTCTTTATTCTTATATCACCCTCCGACAATTCTAGTTACCGAATCATCAAAAAAAGATCTAATAAAAAATAACTTATCATTTTTAGAGAAACCTTGGCCGTCACATATCCATTTGGTGAACCTTCGTTCTCTTCCCACAAATGAAGATTATCGTTTACCGTCCAATGACTCTTTAATGATTTTATATCGCGGAATAAACTCATGTGAGTCAACATCGTTTTTAGATAGTTTTATAGATAAGAAAGAACACAGATTTTCTAAAACGAAAATTAAATCAGTGGAAAAAACTTTGCTTACTGGAGCTCCTTACAACGATGAAAATATAGAATTGTCATCAAAGAATTCACCGCTGCAGACTTGTAAAATTACATTTGTATCATAATAATAAATCCAGTTGAATATTTTGACTTCACTACATGGAACTTTTAAAATTACATTTCTAAACAAACGGCATCTCATTTAGCTATGGGAGTTGCTAGTTTCGATCACAAGGTCGATCTTAAAAAGTTTCTTATGCCATTTATCTTGCTAAATTATAACGTTTTATTTTAGCAGTAGCGATTGTGAATGGAAGAGACTGGATTTTGGCCAGTGGTACAGTATAAGTATTGTTAGATGCATTCTTAATAAAATAATGTCTAGCTCAGTGCTGTTTAGATATGAATGGTTGCTATTTCCAGCATTTCTCGTCATGTTATCCTATTTCACAGAAATTAAAGTAACTCTGTTGACAATATAGTTACAATACCTTCATTATTGTTAAAGTAACAAAAGAAAAATAAAGTTTGACTTGGGGATACACTGTATTTTTGACTGAATAAGTGAATTGCGATCCTGATTCACTGGACAAAAAATTGCCTGTTTTGATGCCTATTATTACCCCTGAAATTTTCTTCCATTTTGTTTAGAAACATTCTGTTTGCGAAAAAGCAAGATACGGATTATTTACCAGACAATGCTCAGTAACTTGCATTTCTACATTTAATAATTCCCATGAACAAATGACATGTCATTAATGGTTAAATTTTTTAAATGACATTTTTAAAACAACAAATAAATAATATAAAATCATTCTCTTTTATTTAAAGATTCTAATTATTCTGAATATCTTTATTAATTGACAGTTAAAAGTAGAAGTTGTGTAACGTTTTAAAAAATATTTTTAAGAGGTTTTTTAAGTATTCGGTTTGGGCGAATAGTTTGATATTCGACCAAACCGAATAGTTTGATATTCGACCAAACCGAATAGTTTGATATTCGGCCTAACCGAATATTCGGTAGTATGCCCGAATAGGCCGGATACCGAATAGATACCGAATATTCGGTGCATCC
This sequence comes from Maratus speciosus, assembly GCA_963932465.1. NCBI lineage: Eukaryota > Metazoa > Arthropoda > Arachnida > Araneae > Salticidae > Maratus > Maratus speciosus. The sequence goes on along the minus strand of OZ010795.1, from coordinate 325,123,346 downwards.
CTAACAAATGTCAGACTCAAACAAACATTAGGATATTGCTCAAACTTTAAAATAACGGTACTTGTTAGTTATCCCGTCGACCAATTCCGCCAAGTTATATAAATCGCCAAACCACTCACCAAATTATACAAATTGACATAACTTTTATTTTAAATAACGAAAGAACGAATAAATTAGTATAACATTAATAAAAATACAAATAAAAAGTCGAAATAAAAATCACTTGGTGACATAAACACGTGTTGTCAAGTGAATGTGACATTTACTATCAACCATTATTGGCATTTAATCTTACAATTTGGCGACAGTAATTTGGTCGACGGGATAACTAACAAGTACCAAAATAACTTATCAGATTTGATTGCAAAAAACATATGCATTAAATAAATGCTTATGCATATAAATTAATAATTATCAAAAAATTTTCCTAAAGCCTTACTATTCGAACTACCTCAAGGTGGGACATATATCTTTAATGAGTACTTTGGTTAATCGTTAATTTTAAAAATACATGTGAGAATTTTTTTTATCAGTTGCGTCTCAGCTGTGTGCAAGTTGATCATGGAAAAACTCGTCAAAATCATTGACACAACAATCACAATGATTTTCTTCCAGCCAATTCTCGAATAAGTGCAAAGAAAATAATAACATTTAAATCCCACTGATGACGGGTCTTGTGATGACTGAAAACGTTCTGGGTTTTTCTAATGTATTTTAAACAATTTTAAATTATATGCATGCACATGAAAGTAATTCTTGTGCATTTATTTGTGCTTTTTATATGAATATTAATTATAAATTTTACCTTTTCTGTAGAAAAATGAAGATATATACATAGTATTCATAAATGTTCAAATATGTAGTTTTTTTATCTGAAAAATATTTAGAAAAACTTCTTTTTCTTAGAGAAATCAGATTAACATGAAACCATCTCATAATAGTAAAAACACAATCCGAAACAATTAACGCTTTACCTTTACTTGCAGAAAATCATTAACGAAAATTTTCTTATACTTATAGATCAGAAAATTTACAAATTTCGTGACCTATTCATGACGTTCGTTGTCTGATTATCTCATGACTGATTGAATTTCATGATTTTTTTTTCGCGATCATCTGACGAAATTTGCGCTTTTTCCGCGATCGATTCACGGAATTCACGATTTTTTTCTGCAAGCGTTTTACGAAATGGATTTTTTTCGCGCGATCACTTGCCGAAATTCACAATATTTTTCCGCGACTAACTAACGAAATATTTGTTTAATATTTCCTTGTTGTTGTTGACGCGATATTTGTTTTCGTGATTTTTTGATAAAATTCACGATTCCTTATCACTATCATTTATTGAAATTCGTGATTTTGTTTCTGCGACCGACTAATAATGTTTGTGATTTTTTTGCGCGAGAGTTAGACAAAATTTTGGATCTTATTACGCGATCATTTGACGAATTTCTCCTCGATTTTATTGCGCGATTTTTCGACGAAATTCGCGATTTTTTGCGCAATCCTTTTACGAAATTCGCGATTTTCTTCGCAATCCTTTTACAAAATTAAGATTTCTGTTTGTGCAATCGTTTTACGAAATCTGTATTTCTTTTCGCGATCTCTGATGAAATTAGCGATATTTTCCACGGTCGTTTGAAGAAATTAACGATTTTTTAAGCGGCCATTTTGGAGACTTTTTTTCAAAATTTCCACGATTCGCGATTTTTTTTCTGCGACCCATTGACGAATTAATTTTGCAGATTTTGAAAGAAAGAAAAATCGCGGACTTTCACGAAAAAAAAAAAAAAAAATTGTGGAATAATCACATGCTTGTGAAGGAAGTTCTGGAGACAAAATCACGTAGAGCATTTTTTATTGTGCGGGACAGTGGCATAGCTAGGATGGGTAACACACGGGGCGGATGTAATTGGTGTCACCCTTACCCACTATGGAGTCACCCCCCCCCTTCCCCCCACACACAATCCGTCATATTTTTTCAATCACAATTTTATTACAAATAAAGTTTTAACATTTTTTGAAGAACTCTTAAGAATATATACTTTAGTAAATTTATTCGTAAGTATCCTTCGATAAAACATATAAAAGAAATTAAGAATTTGTTTTTTATCGTATAAGTAAATAATTTAACCTTAAAATATAATGGAATAAAATGCGATTTAAGATTCAAAACATTTAAATAAATTGAACTAGACGGATGTGCCAATTCCAAAACTTTCTTATATCTCATATCTGTTAATATTTCAAAATTCGGTATCAAAGTACCAAAATTAAATGACAATCTACGCCCATCATGAGGATTCTAAATTGAATTGCGTTGAATTACGTCCATTTAAAAACGAAATCGCATCTTTCAAACAAAGCTTTGAATTTCGGCACCCACCCTCTTAGATGTCTGCAACCAAAATTCACAGCCCAAACAGCATAAATGCGACACCTTTTGGACAGTATACACCCAAGCCTGATAATGATCTATTCATGTGAAAGCGTAACAGAATATGAAGTTTGATTAAATCCCGTAAATTTGCTTTTGAGATCGCAAAAATCGTGAAAAATACAGCATAACAACATTACCTGTTGAGCGATATACAACGAAACCTAATCAGCACCAATTTATATCGAGGTATAACTGAATCTGAAGTTTGATGAAAATCCGTGCATTAGTTCTTGAGAAAGAGCTATTGCGGAAATCGTGAAAAATGCATCTTAGCAGCGCCACCTGTTTGGCCATTTACACCAAAAACTAATCAGCACCAATTATATCAAGGTATAACTTAATCTAAAGTTTAATTTAGTGTATTAGTTCTTGAGGTAGAGCGCCCACAAAATCTATGTAACACACAAACAGGCATTTTCTAAAAACAGTCAAATCGTGTTCAAAACCTTCTAAAACGTATAAATCCGTCGAAAACCGGAAATCGAATTTTTTCACAAATCCAATACTTTCTTGTTGAAAAGATGGAAGAAAGTAAAAACGCAAGAAAATTCAACGTATGAAAGGTGCTTTACATATTTCATTTTTAATTAATGTGTCTATTATAAAACCGTTTTCGTTTATGCTGAGTTTTCCCTTTCTAAAAGCCTTTTGCCTTTTCTAATAACAACGAAATAAAAATATTTTTAAGATAAATGTTATCGCTAACATCGTTTAAAACACTTATTTATATTTTCCCTCAATCAAAATCTTGTAAACATAACGCATAATTTTATTTTCATTCTACATCAGAAGGCGATAACTAATCAAATAAAATAATCCTAAATCGAAGCGCTTTGTGGAAAAGTTTTCTTCCTATTCCTCTGTTCTTTAAATTGCTGAAATAAACTTTTCTGATCACACGTGACTCATACGTCACAGCTGTCTTCTCCTGATGGTTGAATATTGCAATGATTTTGAGCATGAGGTCTATTAGTTTACAACCTAAAGTATATGCTTTCTTGGAATTCAAGGGCGCAATCACAGACTAATGTATAGATTATATTGCCTTTTAGTACAGATTATATTGTCTTTTAGTATAGATTATATTGTTTGTGGATGCAATCTCTTTCGAAAAAAGGGCAAAAGAACCATAGGCAGCAACAGCACAGGAAATGACCATACCATTCTTTATTTGTCTTTTGTCCTCTCACATAAAAATCCACTGGGGCGACTCGTCACTCATTCGCATAAGTCAATGCGGCGTCTATATGTAGAAGAAAATTCTTTCTGTTAAAATTTGCTTTTGCTATCTTCCCGTTAAATAGGTAGGTTTTTGTTCCTTGGTGCATATCGTATTTAGACACCCCACTCTGTATAAAATTTCAGATTCTCCAAGAAAAGAAAATTAACTCTTGTTGCGTAGTGCACTGGAAATTTCATTGTATTTAGACACCCCACTCTGTATAAAATTTCAGATTCTCCAAGAAAAGAAAATTAACTCTGTTGCGTAGTGCACTGGAAATTTCATTGTATTTAGACACCCCACTCTGTATAAAATTTCAGATTCTCCAAGAAAAGAAAATTAACTCTGTTGCGTGGTGCACTGGAAATTTCATTGTATTTAGACACCCCACTCTGTATAAAATTTCAGATTCTCCAAGAAAAGAAAATTAACTCTGTTGCGTGGTGCACTGGAAATTTCATTGTATTTAGACACCCCACTCTGTATAAAATTTCAGATTCTCCAAGAAAAGAAAATTAACTCTGTTGCGTGGTGCACTGGAAATTTCATTGTATTTAGACACCCCACTCTGTATAAAATTTCAGATTCTCCAAGAAAAGAAAATTAACTCTGTTGCGTGGTGCACTGGAAATTTCATTGTATTTAGACACCCCACTCTGTATAAAATTTCAGATTCTCCAAGAAAAGAAAATTAACTCTGTTGCGTGGTGCACTGGAAATTTCATTGTATTTAGACACCCCACTCTGTATAAAATTTCAGATTCTCCAAGAAAAGAAAATTAATTCTGTTGCGTGGTGCACTGGAAATTTCATTGTATTTAGACACCCCACTCTGTATAAAATTTCAGATTCTCCAAGAAAAGAAAATTAACTCTGTTGCGTGGTGCACTGGAAATTTCATTGTATTTAGACACCCCACTCTGTATAAAATTTCAGATTCTCCAAGAAAAGAAAATTAACTCTGTTGCGTGGTGCACTGGAAATTTCATTGTATTTAGACACCCCACTCTGTATAAAATTTCAGATTCTCCAAGAAAAGAAAATTAACTCTGTTGCGTGGTGCACTGGAAATTTCATTGTATTTAGACACCCCACTCTGTATAAAATTTCAGATTCTCCAAGAAAAGAAAATTAACTCTGTTGCGTGGTGCACTGGAAATTTCATTGTATTTAGACACCCCACTCTGTATAAAATTTCAGATTCTCCAAGAAAAGAAAATTAACTCTGTTGCGTGGTGCACTGGAAATTTCATTGTATTTAGACACCCCACTCTGTATAAAATTTCAGATTCTCCAAGAAAAGAAAATTAACTCTGTTGCGTGGTGCACTGGAAATTTCATTGTATTTAGACACCTCACTCTGTATAAAATTTCAGATTCTCCAAGAAAAGAAAATTAACTCTGTTGCGTGGTGCACTGGAAATTTCATTGTATTTAGACACCCCACTCTGTATAAAATTTCAGATTCTCCAAGAAAAGAAAATTAACTCTGTTGCGTGGTGCACTGGAAATTTCATTGTATTTAGACACCCCACTCTGTATAAAATTTCAGATTCTCCAAGAAAAGAAAATTAACTCTGTTGCGTGGTGCACTGGAAATTTCATTGTATTTAGACACCCCACTCTGTATAAAATTTCAGATTCTCCAAGAAAAGAAAATTAACTCTGTTGCGTGGTGCACTGGAAATTTCATTGTATTTAGACACCCCACTCTGTATAAAATTTCAGATTCTCCAAGAAAAGAAAATTAACTCTGTTGCGTGGTGCACTGGAAATTTCATTGTATTTAGACACCCCACTCTGTATAAAATTTCAGATTCTCCAAAAAAAGAAAATTAACTCTGTTGCGTGGTGCACTGGAAATTTCATTGTATTTAGACACCCTACTCTGTATAAAATTTCAGATTCTCCAAGAAAAGAAAATTAACTCTGTTGCGTGGTGCACTGGAAATTTCATTGTATTTAGACACCCCACTCTGTATAAAATTTCAGATTCTCCAAGAAAAGAAAATTAACTCTGTTGCGTGGTGCACTGGAAATTTCATTGTATTTAGACACCCCACTCTGTATAAAATTTCAGATTCTCCAAGAAAAGAAAATTAACTCTGTTGCGTGGTGCACTGGAAATTTCATTGTATTTAGACACCCCACTCTGTATAAAATTTCAGATTCTCCAAGAAAAGAAAATTAACTCTGTTGCGTGGTGCACTGGAAATTTCATTGTATTTAGACACCCCACTCTGTATAAAATTTCAGATTCTCCAAGAAAAGAAAATTAACTCTGTTGCGTGGTGCACTGGAAATTTCATTGTATTTAGACACCCCACTCTGTATAAAATTTCAGATTCTCCAAGAAAAGAAAATTAACTCTGTTGCGTGGTGCACTGGAAATTTCATTGTATTTAGACACCCCACTCTGTATAAAATTTCAGATTCTCCAAGAAAAGAAAATTAACTCTGTTGCGTGGTGCACTGGAAATTTCATTGTATTTAGACACCCCACTCTGTATAAAATTTCAGATTCTCCAAGAAAAGAAAATTAACTCTGTTGCGTGGTGCACTGGAAATTTCATTGTATTTAGACACCCCACTCTGTATAAAATTTCAGATTCTCCAAGAAAAGGAAATTAACTCTGTTGCGTGGTGCGCTGGAAATTTCATTGTATTTAGACACCCCACTCTGTATAAAATTTCAGATTCTCCAAGAAAAGAAAATTAACTCTGTTGCGTGGTGCGCTGGAAATTTCATTGTATTTAGACACCCCACTCTGTATAAAATTTCAGATTCTCCAAGAAAAGAAAATTAACTCTGTTGCGTGGTGCACTGGAAATTTCATTGTATTTAGACACCCCACTCTGTATAAAATTTCAGATTCTCCAAGAAAAGAAAATTAACTCTGTTGCGTGGTGCACTGGAAATTTCATTGTATTTAGACACCCCACTCTGTATAAAATTTCAGATTCTCCAAGAAAAGAAAATTAACTCTGTTGCGTGGTGCACTGGAAATTTCATTGTATTTAGACACCCCACTCTGTATAAAATTTCAGATTCTCCAAGAAAAGAAAATTAACTCTGTTGCGTGGTGCACTGGAAATTTCATTGTATTTAGACACCCCACTCTGTATAAAATTTCAGATTCTCCAAGAAAAGAAAATTAACTCTGTTGCGTGGTGCACTGGAAATTTCATTGTATTTAGACACCCCACTCTGTATAAAATTTCAGATTCTCCAAGAAAAGAAAATTAACTCTGTTGCGTGGTGCACTGGAAATTTCATTGTATTTAGACACCCCACTCTGTATAAAATTTCAGATTCTCCAAGAAAAGAAAATTAACTCTGTTGCGTGGTGCACTGGAAATTTCATTGTATTTAGACACCCCACTCTGTATAAAATTTCAGATTCTCCAAGAAAAGAAAATTAACTCTGTTGCGTGGTGCACTGGAAATTTCATTGTATTTAGACACCCCACTCTGTATAAAATTTCAGATTCTCCAAGAAAAGAAAATTAACTCTGTTGCGTGGTGCACTGGAAATTTCATTGTATTTAGACACCCCACTCTGTATAAAATTTCAGATTCTCCAAGAAAAGAGAATTAACTCTGTTGCGTGGTGCACTGGAAATTTCATTGTATTTAGACACCCCACTCTGTATAAAATTTCAGATTCTCCAAGAAAAGAGAATTAACTCTGTTGCGTGGTGCACTGGAAATTTCATTGTATTTAGACACCCCACTCTGTATAAAATTTCAGATTCTCCAAGAAAAGAGAATTAACTCTGTTGCGTGGTGCACTGGAAATTTCATTGTATTTAGACACCCCACTCTGTATAAAATTTTAGATTCTCCAAGAAAAGAAAATTAACTTTGTTGCGTGGTGCACTGGAAATTTCATTGTATTTAGACACCCCACTCTGTATAAAATTTCAGATTCTCCAAGAAAAGAAAATTAACTCTGTTGCGTGGTGCACTGGAAATTTCATTGTATTTAGACACCCCACTCTGTATAAAATTTCAGATTCTCCAAGAAAAGAAAATTAACTCTGTTGCGTGGTGCACTGGAAATTTCATTGTATTTAGACACCCCACTCTGTATAAAATTTCAGATTCTCCAAGAAAAGAAAATTAACTCTGTTGCGTGGTGCACTGGAAATTTCATTGTATTTAGACACCCCACTCTGTATAAAATTTCAGATTCTCCAAGAAAAGAAAATTAACTCTGTTGCGTGGTGCACTGGAAATTTCATTGTATTTAGACACCCCACTCTGTATAAAATTTCAGATTCTCCAAGAAAAGAAAATTAACTCTGTTGCGTGGTGCACTGGAAATTTCATTGTATTTAGACACCCCACTCTGTATAAAATTTCAGATTCTCCAAGAAAAGAAAATTAACTCTGTTGCGTGGTGCACTGGAAATTTCATTGTATTTAGACACCCCACTCTGTATAAAATTTCAGATTCTCCAAGAAAAGAAAATTAACTCTGTTGCGTGGTGCACTGGAAATTTCATTGTATTTAGACACCCCACTCTGTATAAAATTTCAGATTCTCCAAGAAAAGTAAATTAACTCTGTTGCGTGGTGCACTGGAAATTTCATTGTATTTAGACACCCCACTCTGTACAAAATTTCAGATTCTCCAAGAAAAGAAAATTAACTCTGTTGCGTGGTGCACTGGAAATTTCATTGTATTTAGACACCCCACTCTGTATAAAATTTCAGATTCTCCAAGAAAAGAGAATTAACTCTGTTGCGTGGTGCACTGGAAATTTCATTGTATTTAGACACCCCACTCTGTATAAAATTTCAGATTCTCCAAGAAAAGAAAATTAACTCTGTTGCGTGGTGCACTGGAAATTTCATTGTATTTAGACACCCCACTCTGTATAAAATTTCAGATTCTCCAAGAAAAGAAAATTAAAACTGTTGCGTGGTGCACTGGAAATTTCATTGTATTTAGACACCCCACTCTGTATAAAATTTCAGATTCTCCAAGAAAAGAAAATTAACTCTGTTGCGTGGTGCACTGGAAATTTCATTGTATTTAGACACCCCACTCTGTATAAAATTTCAGATTCTCCAAGAAAAGAAAATTAACTCTGTTGCGTGGTGCACTGGAAATTTCATTGTATTTAGACACCCCACTCTGTATAAAATTTCAGATTCTCCAAGAAAAGAAAATTAACTCTGTTGCGTGGTGCACTGGAAATTTCATTGTATTTAGACACCCCACTCTGTATAAAATTTCAGATTCTCCAAGAAAAGAAAATTAACTCTGTTGCGTGGTGCACTGGAAATTTCATTGTATTTAGACACCCCACTCTGTATAAAATTTCAGATTCTCCAAGAAAAGAAAATTAACTCTGTTGCGTGGTGCACTGGAAATTTCATTGTATTTAGACACCCCACTCTGTATAAAATTTCAGATTCTCCAAGAAAAGAAAATTAACTCTGTTGCGTGGTGCACTGGAAATTTCATTGTATTTAGACACCCCACTCTGTATAAAATTTCAGATTCTCCAAGAAAAGAAAATTAACTCTGTTGCGTGGTGCACTGGAAATTTCATTGTATTTAGACACCCCACTCTGTATAAAATTTCAGATTCTCCAAGAAAAGAAAATTAACTCTGTTGCGTGGTGCACTGGAAATTTCATTGTATTTAGACACCCCACTCTGTATAAAATTTCAGATTCTCCAAGAAAAGAAAATTAACTCTGTTGCGTGGTGCACTGGAAATTTCATTGTATTTAGACACCCCACTCTGTATAAAATTTCAGATTCTCCAAGAAAAGAAAATTAACTCTGTTGCGTGGTGCACTGGAAATTTCATTGTATTTAGACACCCCACTCTGTATAAAATTTCAGATTCTCCAAGAAAAGAAAATTAACTCTGTTGCGTGGTGCACTGGAAATTTCATTGTATTTAGACACCCCACTCTGTATAAAATTTCAGATTCTCCAAGAAAAGAAAATTAACTCTGTTGCGTGGTGCACTGGAAATTTCATTGTATTTAGACACCCCACTCTGTATAAAATTTCAGATTCTCCAAGAAAAGAAAATTAACTCTGTTGCGTGGTGCACTGGAAATTTCATTGTATTTAGACACCCCACTCTGTATAAAATTTCAGATTCTCCAAGAAAAGAAAATTAACTCTGTTGCGTGGTGCACTGGAAATTTCATTGTATTTAGACACCCCACTCTGTATAAAATTTCAGATTCTCCAAGAAAAGAAAATTAACTCTGTTGCGTGGTGCACTGGAAATTTCATTGTATTTAGACACCCCACTCTGTATAAAATTTCAGATTCTCCAAGAAAAGAAAATTAACTCTGTTGCGTGGTGCACTGGAAATTTCATTGTATTTAGACACCCCACTCTGTATAAAATTTCAGATTCTCCAAGAAAAGAAAATTAACTCTGTTGCGTGGTGCACTGGAAATTTCATTGTATTTAGACACCCCACTCTGTATAAAATTTCAGATTCTCCAAGAAAAGAAAATTAACTCTGTTGCGTGGTGCACTGGAAATTTCATTGTATTTAGACACCCCACTCTGTATAAAATTTCAGATTCTCCAAGAAAAGAAAATTAACTCTGTTGCGTGGTGCACTGGAAATTTCATTGTATTTAGACACCCCACTCTGTATAAAATTTCAGATTCTCCAAGAAAAGAAAATTAACTCTCTTGCGTGGTGCACTGGAAATTTCATTGTATTTAGACACCCCACTCTGTATAAAATTTCAGATTCTCCAAGAAAAGGAAATTAACTCTGTTGCGTGGTGCGCTGGAAATTTCATTGTATTTAGACACCCCACTCTGTATAAAATTTCAGATTCTCCAAGAAAAGAAAATTAACTCTGTTGCGTGGTGCGCTGGAAATTTCATTGTATTTAGACACCCCACTCTGTATAAAATTTCAGATTCTCCAAGAAAAGGAAATTAACTCTGTTGCGTGGTGCGCTGGAAATTTCATTGTATTTAGACACCCCACTCTGTATAAAATTTCAGATTCTCCAAGAAAAGAAAATTAACTCTGTTGCGTGGTGCGCTGGAAATTTCATTGTATTTAGACACCCCACTCTGTATAAAATTTCAGATTCTCCAAGAAAAGAAAATTAACTCTGTTGCGTGGTGCACTGGAAATTTCATTGTATTTAGACACCCCACTCTGTATAAAATTTCAGATTCTCCAAGAAAAGAAAATTAACTCTGTTGCGTGGTGCACTGGAAATTTCATTGTATTTAGACACCCCACTCTGTATAAAATTTCAGATTCTCCAAGAAAAGAAAATTAACTCTGTTGCGTGGTGCACTGGAAATTTCATTGTATTTAGACACCCCACTCTGTATAAAATTTCAGATTCTCCAAGAAAAGAAAATTAACTCTGTTGCGTGGTGCACTGGAAATTTCATTGTATTTAGACACCCCACTCTGTATAAAATTTCAGATTCTCCAAGAAAAGAAAATTAACTCTGTTGCGTGGTGCACTGGAAATTTCATTGTATTTAGACACCCCACTCTGTATAAAATTTCAGATTCTCCAAGAAAAGAAAATTAACTCTGTTGCGTGGTGCACTGGAAATTTCATTGTATTTAGACACCCCACTCTGTATAAAATTTCAGATTCTCCAAGAAAAGAAAATTAACTCTGTTGCGTGGTGCACTGGAAATTTCATTGTATTTAGACACCCCACTCTGTATAAAATTTCAGATTCTCCAAGAAAAGAAAATTAACTCTGTTGCGTGGTGCACTGGAAATTTCATTGTATTTAGACACCCCACTCTGTATAAAATTTCAGATTCTCCAAGAAAAGAAAATTAACTCTGTTGCGTGGTGCACTGGAAATTTCATTGTATTTAGACACCCCACTCTGTATAAAATTTCAGATTCTCCAAGAAAAGAAAATTAACTCTGTTGCGTGGTGCACTGGAAATTTCATTGTATTTAGACACCCCACTCTGTATAAAATTTCAGATTCTCCAAGAAAAGAAAATTAACTCTGTTGCGTGGTGCACTGGAAATTTCATTGTATTTAGACACCCCACTCTGTATAAAATTTCAGATTCTCCAAGAAAAGAGAATTAACTCTGTTGCGTGGTGCACTGGAAATTTCATTGTATTTAGACACCCCACTCTGTATAAAATTTTAGATTCTCCAAGAAAAGAAAATTAACTTTGTTGCGTGGTGCACTGGAAATTTCATTGTATTTAGACACCCCACTCTGTATAAAATTTCAGATTCTCCAAGAAAAGAAAATTAACTCTGTTGCGTGGTGCACTGGAAATTTCATTGTATTTAGACACCCCACTCTGTATAAAATTTCAGATTCTCCAAGAAAAGAAAATTAACTCTGTTGCGTGGTGCACTGGAAATTTCATTGTATTTAGACACCCCACTCTGTATAAAATTTCAGATTCTCCAAGAAAAGAAAATTAACTCTGTTGCGTGGTGCACTGGAAATTTCATTGTATTTAGATACCCCACTCTGTATAAAATTTCAGATTCTCCAAGAAAAGAAAATTAACTCTGTTGCGTAGTGCACTGGAAATTTCATTGTATTTAGACACCCCACTCTGTATAAAATTTCAGATTCTCCAAGAAAAGAAAATTAACTCTGTTGCGTGGTGCACTGGAAATTTCATTGTATTTAGACACCCACTCTGTACAAAATTTCAGATTCTCCAAGAAAAGAAAATTAACTCTGTTGCGTGGTGCACTGGAAATTTCATTGTATTTAGACACCCCACTCTGTATAAAATTTCAGATTCTCCAAGAAAAGAAAATTAACTCTGTTGTGTGGTGCACTGGAAAATTCATTGTATTTCAAAATTCTTTTTCAAAATCTTATAAGATTATATATATATATATATTTTGCAAATACTAAAAATTGGGTGTCACCCCTCAGAGGGTGACACCCGGGGCGGACCCCCCCCCCCCCGCTAGCTACGCCACTGGTGCGGGATTTTCTTTCTGTGTGATTTGTGCAGTTCTGCAAGTTGTGCAATTTTCCACGTTCCCTGTTCCTCAAAGAAAAATTTTCCAATGGCGCCCCTGTAAGTAAAATTTCGAAAGGGACTAGAAAAACGCTCCATTCAAACAGCTCTCCATCTCAGCAAGTATAATTGTATGATGTTTTTTCAACGAAATTCGATTTTTTCCCTTTCTAGAAAGAAATCTGTTATAGACAGGTTTCGTTTTCACAAGTTTTACTCTAATACATCTCTTTTCAGAGCTATAGTATGGAACGGATGGTTTAACAGTCAGTGAGGATACTTGTAAAAATGAAATCTGTCTATAATAGAATCTTGTCTAAAAAGAAAAAAAATCATGTCCAATATATTAAAATTTTAACTTCTAAGACGGAAACCTGTTAAAATCGAAATATTTCATTGGTTCTGAGTTTCCGTATTCGAAGTTTTTATTGTTATTGTAAGCATAAGTCAGTAAACGTTTCTTATACGGGGTGGGGTGGGGTTAGACCCCCTGGATCCTACCCTGAGCTATATAGAATCCCTCAAAAAATGTTTGCCCCTCCCCCCCCCCCCAAGAAAGTTCTGAAATGGCGCCCCTGTTGTGAAAGAAGAAAACAGACGCGGTACTTTGCCAACATTCTGAAGGAGCTCTTCTACAGTTTTAAATAGAATAAGAAAATAATAGGTATTGACAATTATTTCCTTATTCTATGCAACTTAATAAAGCTGTTTGAAAGCTAAAGCAATTTTGTTTGAATTAGTTAAAATCTTTGAAAATTATGCATATCATACACATTGCGATGCAACGTAAAAATATTTTTATCTGACTGATACTTTCTCTGAAGTTTCAACCGTTGCTATCGTAGTTTCTGGAACTAGTTTACTCATTGATAATATATATTTCTTTTTTTTTTAAAGTCAAAGTTGCGGGTTTTATAATTATTCTGTATTATTAAAAACCAGTAAGAAAAAAATCATGCCTCAAGCATAGATTATGAAACACTTTCCAACACATTCAGAATAATGGAACAAAACTGCACTGCTTAAAAAATTAAAATATTACGTCTAATTGAACCATATGGAAACGCATAATACATTTCAAAACCCAATTTCAGCTGTTCCCATCCACAATCGGAAAATTATACGAATTTTTTCAGCAGCCCTGTATAGGATTTATAGATATGAATCTATTAGCTACATGCAAGCCAAAATTTAGTTCCCTTAAGAGATACATATGCTTCAGTTGAAAATTTACTTTCAGCAATTTCCTCTATTAAGGAGAACGGTACGTGAATACTTTTGTGCAGCCCTGTATTTGAGGTATGGAATTTATATATAACAAGTAAGATGCAAAAATTAATTAAATTTAAAAGCGCATACCGAATTTTAAACCGTGCACTCCAGCAATTATTACTCAAAGACAGTATAGTACTGTAACCGATTTCTTTTCCGTGTCCCTGTAAATGAATAAAAAATGCTATGAATGTCCTGTTCTAACGTGATCGTAGTGAAATTCAGTGATTTATATCAGTTTCAATACATTTGAAATAGCATAGTGTCATTAAAATACTCTGCAACCGATTTTTCCCCATATACCATAATGTAATGAAATACTTTTGAGTGCTCCTGTAAACGAACGATTAATCCTACATACTTCATATACAATACCAAACATGCTTTGGTGACCCTAAATAACCCTTATCAATTTCATGAAAATCCGAATATATTTACGGGAGTTAGAGCGTGGACAGACTGACAGACGGACTGACGGCCAGACAAACCGAATGCATAAACACTTTTCAACTTTGTTGGAAAGTGTTAAAAATTATTTACAAAAAAGGAAAAAATAACCCAAGAAATATTCCCGATTTTTACTTTCTTCTATCTTCAATAGAAGAAAGTATTGTAATCGAATTTTTTTTTCGGCTTCCGGTTTTCCACGGATTTACACGTTTTAGGAGTCTGAGATTCCCAAAAACATGTTTGTACAAAATGTCTGCCCGCGTGTCGCCACTCTACCATCGAAAAATATATGAAGTTATACATAGAATAGAACCAAATGTTTTGTGTATGTTTTTGACTGTGGCAAGCAGGTCCTCCTTCAATTTAGAAATATTCCGCCGGAAGGGGGCGCTGTAATAGCGATTTTTGTGCCATTTACAATATTATACCATCGAAAAGTGCATGAAGTTATGCATAGAAGTGAACCAATTTTTTTATGTATGTATTTGGCTGTGGCAAGCAGGTCCTCTTTCAATTTAGAAATATTCTGTCGGAAGGGGGCGCTGTAATAGCAAGTTTTGTGCCATTTTCATTATTGTACCATCCAAAAGTGTATGAAGTTATGCATAGAATCGAACCAAATTTTTTGTGTATGTTTTTGGCTATAACCGGTAGGTCCTCCCTGCATTTGAAAAAAATTCCGCCGGAAAGGGGCGCTGTAATAGCGATGTCTGTGCCATTTTCATTATTGTACCATCGAAAAGTTATGAAGTTATGCATAGAATTGAACCAAATTTTTTGTGTATGTTTTTGGCTATGGCTAGCAGGTCCCCACCTGAATTTGAAAAAGATTGTGCCGGAAGGAGGCAATTTAATAGCGATTTTTGTGGCATTTTCTTTATTGTACCATCGAAAAGTGTATAAAGTTATGCACAGAATTGAACCAACTTTTTTATGCATATCTTTAGCTATAGCCAGCAGGTCCTCCATGAATTTGGAAATATTCCGGAAAAGGGGCGCTGTGATAGCGATTTTTGCATAATTTTCTCGATTTTTCGTAGTTCTATTGTCCATTGGCGGCTCGTGCAGCGGCGGGAACTCGCGTCCTGCTAAGCCGGTTATTCGCAACAGCTGATGACAAAAGAATAAGAAAAAACTATTGATTTTAATAATTATCATGATCTAGATTAACTCGTTTTTATTCCGATTAATTGACTGAAGCAGACATTTAAGATGAAAATCAACGTTGGTATAGTAATAATATCGAAATATTAATAATATCGAAGTATTAACATGTGTAACTACTATTTGAAATGTTAAGATGTATGAGATAGAAAAAAGTTTTGGGATTGGCACATCCAACTTGTTTAATTATAGAGCCTTTTTCTGCACAGATATAGAATATTTGCAAGGAAAATAATAACGATCTTTCTTCACGTAGTAGAGTTTCTTTGGCTATCCCACCCGCCAATATTTCGGGAAATTCCACCTTTTCTTTCCTTCATAAGAATTCCTTTCCACCTCCCCTTGCTCCTTTTCCAGATGACCAACAGTTTTACAGCTATAGTAGGAAAGAGACAAAACATTTTTCGGAGAATTTTCGTAATTATTACCATCAAAAGACGTCCATATAAAAATAAGAAATAGAACACCCCCCCCCCCCCCACGTATATTTTTATATAATTTTGTGAGAAAAGAATCGCTCACTACGGGCACCTCGGAAGTTGCTTTATATCATCGTTCCTGGCCTTAATTTTAACTTTACAAGTACCGGCCTCCAATTCTCAAATTCACACAGCGAAGGCATTGCACTCGTTGAAACTCGACAGCCAATTTATTTTGTAAATTTCGGAATGTCCAATATTTTCATAGTTGAGGTTTGTTGTCACTATGAGAAAGTTTCAAGTTACATAACTCATACTCCATCAATCCTGGATTTTTATCATCATTCACAAAATAGGCCCACATACAACACGTCTTATTTATATTCAAATAATTTGTAAACTAAATAAAGAAGCGCAACATTATACATTAGGACTTCTAAAAGCCGGAATTATCCAAAGGTAGGACTGTTAAATCTTGTCTACAGGTGCGCGTTATGCACGGGATTTAAAACACAGACCCGTTGACTTGACCCGTTCCTCCCGGTAGCATTAAGAGGCTACTTCAGTCAAGGGAAAAGACCCGTTCGCTAATGCTAATCCTATGGAAGAAATTTATAAAGATATCTCGGTTGCATTTCAGTATTTTTAAATGATTTTTTTAGCATTGGATAGCTGAGATCGGTCTGTATGCAGGCCGTTTTTTACTTTTTCGATTGCGATTGCAGATATTTTTTTATGGGGATGCTTTCGGTTTCGAAACCGGTTCCGAAAATGAAAGTGTCCTCATTAAAAATATTTGTAAACAAAATCGAAAAAGTAAAAAACGGCCTGCATACAGACCGATCTTAGCTATCCAATGCTAAAAAAATCATTTAAAAATATTAAAATGCAACCGAGAAATCTTTATAAATTTCTTCCATAGGATTAGCATTGGCGAACGGGTCTTTTCACTTGACTGAAGTAGTCTCTTAACCAATGACTACACGTAAAGAGCCGGGTTCCGCTAGCGTCAGCAGATATATTCCTCGCACTTCGGGATGGGTTGAAAATAAGTATTATTTTTCTATGTAACTTTGACTTTCTATAAACCGATTAAATTGTATCATCAGAACGTAGCTTTAGGGGGGGAGGGGAGCCTCCCCCTCCCAATATGTTCAAGAATAAGGGCGCCACAGAAGGTTTATGGGCGCCGTCAGGCGCCCGTAAAAAAGGGTTTATCAGTAGCAAAAAGTAATTATAAAATAATTTTATTTAAAATTACAAAGTGAGTTATTTTTTACATACAAAACTTGTATAAGGCATTCAATTTTAGACCTGTTACTTCCTCTACACCCCCCCCCCCCCATCCCGAAGAAATTTTTTTACATCTGGAATGAAAAAAAAATGAAAGCAGGAATTGTAATCAATTGCAGGATAGAAGTACAATTATTTCCTTCTTATCTCGGTAGCTGTTGGTCACCCTTGGCAGTAGAAAGAAAGTGGAAAAATGTACCTGGGGGGATTAGAAAAGTTCGCAAATATGTTCAATAGTAGGGCGCCACGAAGCCCAGTGGCATAGTGGCCAGAGCATCTGTCAGCCGCGCTGCAGGTCGAGATTTCGACTCCCGACTGGACAGGATCCACGTCGATGAAATGAGTACCAAGATTGCTTGGGAATTAAACACCAAGGGTCCCGCGTTTGACTGACCACCTGATTTGGACGTATACTGCATAGCACCTCGGGCTCAGGATCAAGAAAACAGGGATGGGCGGTGTCGGCCCAGATCCCTCATGGATTGTATAGCCACAGAGATTAGTTTAGTTTAGTAGGGTGCCACAGAAGGTTTAAGGGCGCCGTCAGGCACCCACAAAAAAGGAATTTAGATTACTACATCTATTTCCTAATAGAAAAATTTCATATATATGCGGAAGAAAAAATTCCGAAAACAGGAATTGTAATCAACTGCTGAACAGTAAATGTAATTTGATCCTTAAAATAAAACTAAACCTGTGGCTGTTCAATCCATGAAGGATCAGAGCTTACAGTGCCCAACTCTGCTTACTTGACCCTGGACCCCAAGGTGCTAGAATATGATCCTTAGAAATACAGTTATTTCCTTCTCACCTAGATTGGTCACCCTTAGCAGTAGAAAGAAAGTGTGGAAACAACTGAAAGTGACTGTAGGGTATGAGCACAGTTTTCCAATATATTCAAGTAGTAAGGTGCCATAGGTTTAAGGGCGCTGCCAGGTACCCTCAAAAGAAAGGGTTTAAAATACTATCTCTATTCCCCAACAAAAACAATTTATGCATGCAGAAGAAAAAATTCTGAAAACAGTAATTGTAATGAAGTGTAAGTGTAAATCGGTTCTTATAAGTATAATTATTTCCTTCTTATCTCAGTAGTTGTTTGTCACCGTTGGTAGTAAAAAGAAAATGAAAAGACGTGGAAGTGACTGGAGGGGATTAAAACGGTTCACAATTATGGTCAAGTAGAAGGGCGCCACACAAGGTTCAATAGCGCCGTGAGGCACCCATAAAGAAATGATTTAAATAGTAGTTATAATTAGCACTTTACAAGCACTTTAAAGTACAAGCACTTTACTTTAAATGTTAAATTATAAAGTAAGTTACTTTTAACATACCATATTTGTATAAAAAATTTAATTTTAGAATTGTTACTACCTCTATTCCCTAACAAAAGCAATTTATATATGCGGAAGAGATAATTCTGAAAACAGGAATTGTAGTCAATTGCGAGAAAGTAAGTGAAATTCGCTCCCTAGCAGTTCATTTTATCCTTATCTCAGTAGTTATTGGTCACTCTTGTAATAGAAAGAAAGTGGAAAGAAGTTGAAATGACTAGAAGGGGTTAGAACAGCTCAGAGAGGGTGGAGGTTGTCTGGAGGACTGCACGGGCCGAAATTTCTAAGGCCGGACACCCCCCAATACAAAACAAACTATCTTGGTTGGTTTTAAAACTAAAAGCCTAAACCTGGGGCCTTTAAAAAACTAAAAACCCAGAACGGCTAAATTTCTACAAAAAAAATCCGATTTTTCTTAACATATAGTTAAGATTTTCTTTTAAACAATGCTGCATACATATTTATTTGCATACATATTTATTTTCTTTAAAACTTGGTACATCGAGGTCCTCATATTTTTTTTTTTTTTTTTATCTGCGCAGCCCGTTTGAAAGTTTGACTTTATTTCGTCCTGCACCGAACCCCGACCACGCAGATGCAGACCTTTAAGGTTGTCATATAGCAATTCTCCTGAAAGAATACTCAGAATAAAAATTTCCTCCACCTAAAGTTTGAATTCTTTGAATTCCCCTCTTGTGCAAAATGTGACAACAGTGCATTCCGGTCATTTGGAAGATTGGAGATATGTGTTTCTTGAAGCGAAAATGTATATATATATATATATATATATATATATATATATAACCATTAATTAAACATAACCTACCACCATCAAAAACCATAATATTATGAATTAAAGCTGTAAGTATAAAAAAAGTGCCAAATAATTTATTATAAGAATTATTATGGAAGAAAAAAGAAGAAAGTGGACACCGACAAATAATGGAAAAGCTTATATATTGAATTATGCTATCAAGGGCACAGAATTCAATGATATAAGAAGCAATATGGTTGTTTTCTGTGAGAAATATATATATATATATATATAAACTGGTGTCTCAGGCACGAATGCCTCAAGAGTAAATAAACGGAAGAAATAAACTAGGTGCCTTTTTACAAAATTGAAAACAATAAAAAAATTTATGAAGGAAGCAGATTATGTAACTTAATTTATGAAAGATTTGTTTTAAATTGTTGATTATTGAGCAGAATGTAAGAGCATTTACAGTTGTTTACTTTAGTTAAAGCTCAAATTCCTTCCAAAATATTACTTTTGACACATTCGTAAAATCATCATCATCTGTTCGCATATAAAATTTCACGTATTTTTAACCAGTTCTCTAAGAATCAAACAGCACTGGAATTTTTCTGTAAAAATCAAAACTGATATTTTAAACAGGCTTCCGAGACGTGATGGTGAGAGAAGTGATCACCAGGTAACAATCAAGCTACAATTCCGTGTGTGTTTCACATCCTTCTATATATGAAAAAAAGTTTTGATTTGGAAATGGACCAATGAAAATCTGCGTAGATATTCCGGGTAGATCGCATCCAATTTGAATGCTTAAGCATGGCCTTTCATCGTTAATATTAAAAAAACTGTAGCATACAAAAATATAAAAATCGGTGGTATTATAGAGAAATGTTTGATAAACACGCTGATGCAGACAGTTTTCAAATCGAAGAATTATTTTAAGAGATATTTAATGCTAAAATTGGCCAAAATTGTTCCATTAAAAAAGTTTTATTGGAGCAAAAACTATACAATGAGAATTTAATCCTTTTTAGATCATTTTATACATTATAAGTTCCCGGTGTGCAGATTGTATTTATTTTTCTTATTTGACTCATTTTTTGAGGTTTTATTTCAATTTTAAATTCAAATTTTCAGCATTTCGAGAGATATTTTTTACTAATTTCAGAAAATGTTATTAATTTAAACTGTTGCTGGTTGTATAAACAGTGCAAACAATAATGTTTAATTCAAATTAAAAATTTATTTTACACGTGACTATTATAAACAGAAAATATAAAAAGCAGGAACTCATTGAAAATTACGTTATAAAAATTGTAATTACACGTGAATTTTAAAAGAGACAGAATATTGTAAAATAATAAATTCATAAACATGCGTTAGAAGTCTTAAATAGGAGAATTTACGTCACATTTACGTCACATTACACTTATTATATAAAATGAACAAAAAATAATATTGCAAAACATTTTAAATTTAAAAATTGCTCGAAACATTTATTTGATATTTTAAGATGATCATAATA
The DNA here is from genome assembly GCA_963932465.1 of Maratus speciosus. Taxonomy (NCBI): domain Eukaryota; kingdom Metazoa; phylum Arthropoda; class Arachnida; order Araneae; family Salticidae; genus Maratus; species Maratus speciosus. The sequence continues at coordinate 325,102,480 of OZ010795.1, read as the reverse complement.
TTTCATTTCTAACAAAAGTATTTTTACGTGAATATTAAAAAGAAAAAGAAAATTTTGGTGAAAATTACGTCAGATTATAATTCTCAGATTCAAATTATAATTCAATCTTCCGGAATCTTTTTAAAGCCGATTAAATTATCGTGCTGTTAGAGTCTGCGGTGTCTGAAAGGGGGGGTTGACGAGCGTAAGTATTTAAAAAGAAAAGAAAGCTTTCTCGGTTTGTTTGTATTTGAATATGAAAATTTGAAAGTTTGATGTATGTAGACATGAAATCAAAATGGGGGGGTGGGGGGGGGGGGGAATGAAAATTATAAAAGGGCGCCAAAGTCAGGTCCTCCCCCCCCCCCCAATAAAATTTTCAAGCTACGGCCCTGTGTATCATAACAATGGTAACTGTTCTTATTAATAAAAAATTTAAATTTATTGATGTATTGAAATTACTTTTTTGTTTTGTAGAATGTTACTAGATGGCGACACCACACGTGTGTTGTCATTTCTACAATTATAAATGAAAGAGGTTTGCCTGTATGTGAAGCAGAAGCATCCTCACATAATTTTGACTTTTAAGTCCCTGAATAATAATTTTTATTTTAGTACATATGCTTGTTTTTTTTTATTTCTTATGTTGGAAAACATCCCATTGCATGACTGTATAACAATATTAACGAGGTAAATAAGTTTTGGACGATGTTGGAGTTGGGGTTCCAAATATACGACGAAATTCCTTACCGTCCCGTGTCCCTGATGCTGATTATTAAGTTTGGAGCTGCCTGAAATTGTTTCAATAAAAGTAATTCGATGTAATTTTTTTTCCGAAACTGGGACTACTGTTTTATATAATTATCTAGCAAAAAATTAACCTCACACATTTTTACGGTTGTTATTATTTTTTTAACTCTGCCCCTGGATTTTAGATTCCTTATGCTACAATTATATAGAAAATCACATCAGATGCAGTCACAGAATTTTTTTCAACTTTTTTCTCATGCAGAGGTATGCCAGCGAATGAATGTCTAAAATTCTTTGACAGGAAATTTACTGCAGAATTTAAATCAGCATTTAAATATCAATTTCAAGCATCGTGGCTTTATTGGTAGTCTTACCGTCCGGTTCCTAAGGTTGACTCCTGCACTTTTCGAGGTAAATTAATTTTTCTTTTAATTTAATCCAATGTAAATAACTATTGCTAAAAATCAATAAACATTGTGGCTATCACTTAGTCTTAACATGATTTACCTAAAAATAGGTGGTAATTTTCCTTACCGTCCCCTTTTTTTCACTTACCTTCCCCCTTTTTCCCCCTTACCACCCCTTTAAGACAATGTTATACCAAAATTTTGTATTAAAAATACTACATTGTTATTATTTCTAATTTGAATGTTCTGTGGGTACTATGCAAATTCATTATTAGAAAAAAATTTAGAAGAAAATAAAAAGTTAGACGTAAAATGGTAAGGAAAATTAAACTCGCAAGTTTAACTTAAACCTCAGTTAAATAAAAAAAATCGTCGCTGCTGACCATTCTTTCTTTATTTTGAATCATTAAGGCATTCGTCTATAAGTTTAAAATGTTATTTTATTAAGCTTAATTTCATCAGATTTTTATTCCTGAGAGTTAAAATTTTGTGAGAATGCTTAGTGTGTGTCGTCGATGTCTCATGGCTAGGGAAATCTATCGCATGTAGAGTCTGCAAATTTGGATAAGGATAGAAGGAGACAGATCCGAATCCATCTCAGATTTTTCACTTTTTTGATAATCAGCCGAATTATTAACAGCTTTGTAGTGGAGTGTATACGGTGGTACACCGAAAGGGTTTTTTTTTTTTTTTTTTTTTTTTTTTTTTAGCTTTCCGCGTACTCCCTGATTCATAAGTAAAGCAACAGTGTATACCCTTTGGCGTTTTTTATATGACTACAGCACTGGTTATTAATTAAAAATACTTATCAAATGATCAGTGCCCCGGAGCAAGCATCATTCAAGGGGGGCACTACTATCTAGAAATTGTTCGTTTATTATACTGAAGTGACAAGTAACTTCGTACCAGGTACTATTCACATCTGTATACAGAGTTTCCCAAGAAAGATGTTCGTCATAAAATACATTACTTTTTTGTATGGGAATATCAAGGCTCGTGTGTCTTTAAAGTGTAAATACAGGTATTTTAGTCACTCTTGGATATGGGATGCAGAGGCAAAGGGGAAAGCCACACTTCCTTTCTAAATCTTTTAACATGTAAAAATTTTGGCCACTTTTAGCCATTTGGTATTTGATTTAATGACAATACTAATCATCCCATAGGGACCCCTCACAAATGGTGGCACGAAGCAGCTTCCCCCCAAACCCCTACATTAGTCAAGACCCGCGAATGCTAATGAATCAGCTTCCATTCTCTGGGTTATCGCTTCTGTGCATGTCCAGGGAAACCAAGGTTTTTGAAGCCCAGACGTTATAAGTAAGCATTCCATTTTTTCTGCATTTTAAAATCACAATCGCCTAATCCCTTATGAACTTAAACCAACAACATACGGTCACGGTATTTTTCTTATGATACTTTTGGTATTATCGGTACTGGGGTACTTTTCGTTAAATAAAAATATATGAATATTTACTGTTTCAAAAAAACTTATTTTTTGAAGTTCGTTTTCATATTTTCTGTAGTTTTAAATTGCCCTCCCCATGACCTGGAGGGAAATACGACAGAAGAGAGAAAAAAAAAAAGCACTTTTTTTCCCCCTTTCTTCAACAACATTATCTTTCATTTAAAGAAAATATGAAGCTGAACCATCCGGCGTTGCATGGTAACGGGATAATAACCTTAAATATACCTGAAATCAGATTTAATGGTTTTTTAATGTTAAACCAGGGGTCGGCAAGTAATTTTAAGTGGGGTCCGAATACATTTGAAAAAAATTTATCGAGGTCCAGAGAAAAAAATACATAAATAATATAAGTTCTTCTTACTTTTAAATTGTTATTTATACATACACATGCATATAATATAAAATAGAAAAGTCAGGTATTCGTTCTGAAAAATTACTACATACGCAGGTATACGTTCTGAAAATTTTTACATACACATAATGAAATAGAAAAGACAGATATTCGTTGAAAAACTAATGCTAAAAATTACACTTGCGGTCTTGAGCAAGTTTTTTATAGTTTGGTTTACGTGGTGAACAGCTAATGCGGTGAGTGTCTTCCGTTAATCTCGAACAATGTTTGTTCTTCAAAAAATTCATTTTGGAGAAAGTTGTTTCGCGGAGCCAAACATAGTAGACAGATTAATAGCTAGTTTTTTGCAACCTTCATACTTTTCTGAGATATGTTAACCCCAAAATACTTCAGGGGAGCAAAGGAATATTTGACTTGTAAGAACAAGTCAAATATCTCCATTTGAAGTAAAGGTTTTTCAAGACTAAACAACTTCGCAGCCACATCAGTCCATTATGCAGCTGGAACAACTTCATAAGGCGATTTAAAGAATTGAGACAACTTATCTATCTCTGCAAAGGCTTGGATTATTGCTTCAAATTCCTTCACAAGATCCGACATAAAACTTAGGAACACTAAAGTGCGTATTTCGGAATTCTTTTTATATTCAAGAATTGTTGGAGAATGAATAAATTCTTCTTCATTTGCAATATCTTTTTCGGCGATCCAGGCTCCGACCTTCTGCGGTCCAGATGTGGACCGCAGTCCGCCAGTTGCCGACCGTGGTGTTAAACAAACATCTTTCCAAAGGAACTAATGTTGGAAAGATTTTCGTTGTAAACCAGTTGGAAAGTTGTAACCACTGTCTTCGGCAGCGTTACATCTTCGAATTTGTATGATTTTGTATTTTTAAATGAAAATCTATCTAAACTGACATAGGAGTCCACTGGCTTCGACACGTACACCGACAGTTCTACGCAAGCTTTAGTCTGTTTTTATATTTTTAAACAAAAGATTGGCGTAGCGTGTCCCGTGATAATAACCTTAAATATACCTAAATTCATTTTTCAATGAATTTTATGTATTTAAACAAAAAGTTTTCAAACGAACCTAATGTTGAGAGTCCCACTGCTCCAGTCTGTTTTGATTTTGTATTTTTAAATGGAAGATCGGTTTTGTGTTCACCTTAAATATACCTTAAATCATTGTTGAATGAATTTATATATTTAAACGAAAAAATTTCCAAACGAACCTGTAGGGGGCGGGGCACTGGCTTCAGCAGGCACACACACCTGAGTTTGCATTATTTTATATTTTTAAATGAAAATTTATCCAAACGAACTAAGAGGCCCTCGTTATAGTGATTGCCGATTTAATTACTGACGTCCCTCTTCTGAAACATTTAATGCTAAATTTACAACGTTTTTTTTTTTTTTTTTTTTTTTTCATTTTATTACTTTTTTCTATTTTTACAAGAAGAAAGTATTGTATTCGCGAAAATTTTCGACGGATTTACACGTTTTAGTGGTCAGAGATTTTTACAAAATGTCTGTCTGTATGTGACTCAAATTTTGTGGGCGCTCTATCTCAAGAATTAATGCGCCAGGGGTGATTCTAAGTAAAAAAAAAAAAAAAAAAAAATTGAAATGTTACAACGGAGGGGAGGGGGAATTCATTTCCGGCACTAACTATGTGTTTTTTTCACGCCCTTTGACGAAATTTGCCGTTATATCGCGATCTTTTGACGAAATTTGCCGTTTTTTCGCGATCTTTTGAAGAGATTTGCGTTTTTTGGCGATCTGTTGACGAAATTTGCCGTTTTTTCGCGATCTGTTGACGAAATTTGCTGTTTTTTCGCGATCCTTTGACGAAATTGGTGATTTTTCTTTGAACGATGGACAAAATTGAATTTTTTTGGCGACCATTTGTCGAAATTTGCGCTACATTTTATGTCCGAATTTTCGGATTTATGACTGTTTTTTTTTTTAGTTTTCGGAAATGACTGCCTTAATTTTTCGGAACAGAATCACCCCTGTAATGCGCGGAATTTAATAAAATTTTAGATTCAGGTAGTCCCTGATATAAATTGTGCTGATTAGTTTTTAGTGTAAGTTTTTTAGTGTTTTTTAGTTAGTTTTTAGTGGTGGCTCTGTTATGCTGCATTTTGCAAGATTTCTGCAATAGCTCTATCTCAAGAACTAATGCACGGATTTTCATAAAACTTCAGATTCAGTTAGTTCTTGATATGAGTTGGTGCTGTTTACGTTTTGGTGTAAATCGCCCAACAGGTGGCGCTGCTATGCTGCATTTTGCAGGATTTACACAATTTCAGGGCTGGTCATATCTCAAGAACTAATGCACGGAATTTCATCTTTTTAGAATCCTCATGATGAGCATAGATCGCCACTTAATTTTGGCACTATAATAGCGAATTTTGAAGTATTGACATGCATGAGATAGAAGAAAGTTTTGGGATTTGTACATCCGATTAGTTTTTACATTGAATTCCTGCATTTTAGAGAGATACATACCTCAGTGCAGCATACGTATCTAGTGGAAATGTATGTTTATCTCTATTACAACTACAGTGGGTTTCTTGTTTGTGTCCAATTATAGTGCATTAAGAAATTAGTGTTGAATTCGGGCATTTTCCCCCCCAGGAGTAATTTCTGCAGCTCTTGGGACGGAGACAAATTGGAGTTCGAGAGAGAGAAATTATACTTCTAGATAATTAATTAGCACAAAATCCCAAATATTTTTATTGTTGGGACATTTCGATGTTCCATAAGGAATATCTTCCTCCACCCCCCTCCCAGGCCACTTTTTGAATTCATCACTGTAAAAAATTAGATGACCACTGAAGAACTCGTGAATCGTTAAAGAAGAACAAATAATAAGCACATTTTAATTTGTATATTTAAAGTTGATAATAAAATACTTTCTGCATTAATAAAAACTTAATTTTTCTTAAAATTTACTTATTTTTCTATAAACTAAATAAGAGATATGGTCAGAAATTATAAAACCAACTGGGAAAATATGCATATTACATGTCAATTTGAGAAGCATCACAACGTGCATGTATTAGTATTTTGTAAAGTCATTTACAAAGAAGTAAAATTTTAGGTTTTAATTTCGATATTCACGATTTACTTGACGATGTCACAACGGAAAAAAATATGTGAGAATGAGGTAAGAAAAAATTTATTTTATAAGAATGTTGGTAAATATGAAAGACCAACGTTAAAGAAATGTTCCAAAACAATGTCATAATTACATTCACAATGTCATAATTAAAAAATATTCTCAAAGCAAAACAATTTATAAGGAAGAAGTTGGCAGCATGCAATAATTAACAAGTTTTTCAGCTATCTATGAAAAAAAAAAAAAAAAATCATTCTACTTTTGAAATTTCAAAATGTTTAAGCAGAAAAACACCACATCTCACAGTTTGGAGTCTTAAATCAAATGCTACTGTCAAATTTAGTAGAATGAAGAAAACCTTCCAAAATTATTGAAACATCACCACCGAGAAGAAAGACTGAAATTGTTACAAATACCATGTCATGGACGATGAGTAGAAACAAATTATATTTTATGATGAAATAAGAAAAAAAATTAAGGTTAACAGCTTCAAATACTATTGGCATGACTTGAGAAATGAATAAAAAAAAAAAAAATGCTTCAATTGATAAATGAGCGGAGGTTCCCTAATGCTCATGATGCTTTGTGCGTAACTCTGAAAACTATCAAGTTATGCTACATGATGATCCCATACCATTTGGGGCTTTAGTACGTAATGCTCAGTGGATGTTTTAGCAGATAATAATGCTTCATGAGATTCGTGAATGCCATGTATTTGATGAAAAAAAAAAAAAAAAAAAAAAAAAAAAAGAAAGAAAAGAAAAGTTGACTTTTTGTTGTGGCCCAGTCTAAGTTCAGATTTGAACCTCTTGGAAAACCGAATTACTTCAAGTAGCAGAGTTTATGCTAATAATAAACAGTTTTGTTCTGCAAATGAAGTGGAAGTTGCCATTGTGAGAGAATGGCACAGTATTCCTATAACAGAACTTAACTTACTCACTTCAATAAAAGGCAAAGTGTTAGAGGGTTTAAAAACAAAATGGAGGACTGATGTATAGATTTTCATATCTTTTTACTTTCTTCTATCTTTACAAGAAGAAAGTATTGGATTCATAAAAATTTTCGAATCCCGGTTTTCGACAGATTTACACGTTTTAGGGGTCAGAGATCTCGAAAAACATGTTTTTACAAAATGTCTGTGTGTCTGTACGAGACACAAATTTTGTGGACACTCTACCAAAAGAACGAATTAACGGAATTTAATAAAACTTTAGATTCAATTAGTCCCTGATATAAATTGATGCTGATTACTTTTTGGTGTAAATCGCCCAACAGGTGGTGCTGCTATGCTGCATTATTAATGAGTATCGCAATAGCTCTATCTCAAGTTTTCCCCAAACTTCATATTCAGTTAGATGTTGACATAAGCTGATGATGATTAGATGATGACTTCCGGTTTTCGACGGATTTATACGTTTTAGAAGGTTCTGAACACAATTTGACTCTTTTTAGAAAATGTCTGTCTGTATGTCACAAAAATTTTGTGGTCACGCTATCTCAAGAAATAACCCAAAATTTAATAAAACTTTGACATAAATTGGTGCTGATTAGTTTTTGGTGTAAATCGCCCAATATGTGGCGCTGCTATACTGCACGTGCACATTTCATGATTTCCACAATAGCTCTATCTCAAGAACTAATGCATGAATTTTCATCAAACTTCAGATTCAGTTAGTCCCCGATATAAATTGGTGCTGTTTAGTTTTTGGTGTAAATCGCTCAACAGGTAGCGCTGCTATGCTGCATTTTTCCTGATTCCCTCAATAGTTTTATCTAAAGAAGTAATGCGCAAATTTTAATCAAACTTCAGATTCACTTACAAGTTGAACTTAAGTTGTTGCTTATTAGGTTTTGGTATATATCGCCCAACAGGTGGCGTTGCTATGCAGACTTTTTTATGATTTCCATCATAGCTCTACTCAAAAACTAATGCACGGATTTTCATCAAACTCCAGATTTAGTTAGTTGACATAAGTTGTTGCTGATTACATTTTGGCTGCCAGGGACAAAAGTAGTTTATCTACAGAGGAAAATAGTCAATAAGTTAAAAAATTAATTTACGCGTGCTTTGACCGAAAATATCATACGCAATATTTAAAGTATAAATATCAGGAACAGATGTCGCAAACGTACTGGGTCTGGCGCCAATTTGTTTTTGTACTATTTTGGCAGGAAAACCCCATTTTCGAATATTTGTTAGGCCTAGCTTTCGAAAACAGCGTGTGTGTTTTATTTTATTATGAAATTATGCTAAAATTTTATTATAAAAGACACACACATTTAATTTTATTTACAAAATGAAGCACACACATTTAATTTTATTTAACACACATTTTTATCCAACACACACATTATTTTTATTTAACAAATTATTTTACTTAACACACACATTTAATTTTATTATACTAGGAGGCTCTGCCCCCTACGAGCTATGCTCGTTAACCCCCGTTCAGACACCGCAGACTCTAACAACACGCTAATTTGATCGGCTTTAAAAAGATTTCAGAAGATTGAATTATAATTTGAATCTGACAATTATAATCTGACGTAATTTTCACCAAACTTTTCTTTCTCTTTTTAATATTCACGTAAAAATACTTTTGTTAGATATGAAATATTATGATCATCTTAAAATATAAAATAAATGTCTCGCACAATTTTTAAATTTAAACTGTTTTGCAATATTATTTTTTGTTAATTTTACGTAATAAGCATAATGTGACGTAAATTCTCCTATTTAAGACTTCTAATGCATGTTAATGAATTTATTGTTTTACAATATTCTTTCTCTTTTAAAATTCACGTGTAACTGTAGTTTTTATGACGTAATTTTCAGTGAGTTGCTTTTTATATTTTCTGTTTATAATAGTCACGTGTAAAATAAATTTTTAATTTGAAGCAAACATTATTGTTTGCGCTGTTTATACAGTTGGCAACAGTTTAAATTAATACAATTTCCTAAATTTTATAAAAAATATCTTTCGAAATGCTGAAAATTTGAATTTAAAATAGAAATAAAACCTCAAAAAATGAGTCAAATTAAAATACTAAATGCTGTCTGCACTCCGGGAAATTCTGATGCATAAAATGATTAAATTCCTATGTACAGTTTTTGCTCCTATAAAACTTTTTTAATGGAACGATTTTGTCCAACTTTGGCATTAAATATCTCTTAAAATAATTCTTCGATTTGAAAACTGTCTGCATCAGCGTGTTTATCAAACATTTCTCTATAATACTACCGATTTTTGTATGCAACAGTTTTTTTAATATTAACGAAGAAAGGCTATGCTTAAGCATTCAAATTGGATGCCGATCTGCCGGGAATATCTACGCAGATTTTCATTGGTCCATTTCCAAATCAAAACTTTCTTTTATATATAGAAGGAAACATCAGGTTGCCATATGAAGCAAAAATCACAGGGTTACCATGCCAGGCAAATAAGCGACATTTGCACCGAATATCAAATTTATGAAAATATCAACCAACATGATATTTTGAAAATAAATATGGGATATGTATCACCAAATCATGGTTAAAACTCTTATTTATTTCATAATTTTCAAAATTAAAATGATTTCATAATTTCTTAACATAATGCAGTGGTCTCTGGCCCCTGCTAGTTGAAAGGTTGGAAAAACTGCTTTAAATTAATTAACTTCTGTTTTTATTCTTTACCTACTGATAGTAGGGAATCCAACCTAGGCAACAAAACATAATTTTTCTTTTAACTGAAAACCAATATATATATATATATTTTATTTAATAATTTTTTTTTATTGTCCACTAACACCAAAAAACATTTTTATATGAAAAATATCAATGAAGTATTTAAATAAACTTTTCAAATTTATTAGAAATGATACTTTCATAATAGTTGCACGTCAGGAGACAAAAGCCAAAGAAATCACCAAAGATTTCCTTTTTGATTCTCATAATTTTAGTGGTTTAAGCCCATAGCTCGGTTACATGTCTGTTAAATTTGCATTTTACATTATTTTATTTATTTATTGATGATTTTAGTTTTATTATGGAACAGTAGTTAGAGACAAATGCTGAATTATTTATATTGTTTTAACTGTAATTGGTTTAATCTTTTGTAATCAGCCTGCATGTGATAGAAATAGATTAAAAATATATATATCACGCTTGTTTTTTATATCGTCCCAATTTTTCGGATCTTCTACTTTAACGTCATTTGTTAAGAAAGCAAATCTATCGGGAGGAACTCCCCTGTTCGATCTGTTTGATCTACGCGGGACGTTTTGCGTTGTATCCGAATTTGCATTTTGATTTTGCGTTGTATCTTCGGCGCTGTCAATATTATCCTCGATTAATTGTAATTTCGGAACCAGATTTTCAAAATTTGGTATTTCATTGTTTTTATTGGATATGCTATCCTCAGTTATGTTTTTACTTTTAGTCTCCAGAAATTTTACGGTTCTACTTATTACGATTTTCTTACCGTCTGTACAAATTCTGTAGCCCTTACTCCTATTGTCGTAACCTACGAATATCCCCTCTATGGCTGCATTATCCAATTTTTTTCTATGAGTCTTTTCCACATAAGCAAAGGCGCGACAACCGAAGGTTTTAATATTTGAAAGATCTGGTTTGCGACCAGTCCATTTTTCGTAGGGAGTGCAGTCGTTGGATGAAGTTGGGAGGCGATTTTGTATGTAAGTTGCGGTGCAGACGGCTTCGCCCCAGAATGAGTTAGGTAAATTACTGTCTTTAAGTAGGCAGCGAGCCATCTCCATCAAGGTACGGTTCTTACGCTCCGCAACCCCATTTTGAGGCGCGGAATACGGAACAGTAAGTTGATGGTTAATTCCCTCATTTTTTAGATAATTTTCAATTTCCTTCCCTGTGTATTCCCCTCCGTTGTCGGTACGGATAGCACGCACCTTCCTGCCAAATTTATTCGCGGTCATTGCAACATATTCTTTAAATTTAGGGAAAACTTCATCTTTGGTTCTCAGTAAGTACGTTATGGTAAACCGGCTAAAATCATCTACAAAAGTCAAAAAATAGTATTTTCCGCCAACCGTCGCTGTTTGCATAGGTCCACATAAATCAGAGTGCACTAATTCTGTGGGCTTTGTAGCTCGAAAACTAGCGGCTTTGGGGTATGGATCACTAGTGAGTTTAGAAATTATGCATGTTTCGCATGTATCACCGTGTTTACATTTGTCAATTTTAATTCCTAACGCCATATCATTATTTACCAATTCCTTAATATGATTAACGTTTCTGTGGCCTAATCTCCTATGCCACTTGTGTAGACAATTTTTATTTTCGCATTCATTTATAATATTTACATTGTGAGACATATTTTGTTCTATTCTACATTCATATAAATTATTGTTTACATAGCCCTCGAGGTACGTAACACCTTCGTGAGTTATCTTGCAAGATTGTTTCTCAAATATGGCTTTACAACCATTTTCAGTAGCTCTTTTTATAGAAATTAAATTTGTTTCAATTTCGGGTACATACAATACATTCTTTAGTGTTATCGTTCTGTGTGCATTATCCGACATTAATGTATTTAATTTTATAGTCCCGTAACCCTCAGAGCAAAGCTCTTGACCGTTTGCGATTGTTACGCTAGAAGCACTGTTATGAAAATCATTAAACTTGTTTTTGTTATTACAAATATGAGTTGAAGACCCTGAATCAATTACCCAGAGATCTTTTACATTATCCCCAACAAAAAATGTGACATTTCTATCATTAGGTGTTTCCTTTTCAAAATTCCTATTTTTGTTAGTATTCGGGTATGCGCTGCCTTGAGAGCATATAGCCGATTTTTGTGACTGGTTGGGAAAACGATTGGGGTATTGGTACTGCTTAGGATTATTTTTATTTTTATTTTTCAAGCTCCAACAATCGTCGATATTGTGAGAATTCTTTTTACAGTACCGGCAGAATTTATTTTGTTTGTTTTTATGGAATTTCACCACCTTTAACGCGGAGTGACTGTTCTCACTTTCGCGGTTATTTTCAACTCTTTTCGTGTGCTCGTCTATTAATTTAGTGCGAATAAAACCAGCACTAAGGTCACGCTCGTCCCTTGCCTCCAAAGCGGTAATGAGACCGTCATAACTGGAAGGGAGAGAGCAGAGCATTAAAGCAGCAAGGTGTTGATCAGTTACAGTCTCGCCGATAGCGGCTAGCTTATCGCGAGTTTCATAAATTTTTGTAAGGTGATCCACCATATTGCCACCTTCTTTTAATTTGGTGGAGTAAAGTTTCCTTAAAAGAAATAGTTTACTACTTAAATTCGAACGTTCGTGAACTTCTTTTAAAGCAAGCCAACATTCTCGCGCACTTTCTAAATTCTTCACATTTGTTATTTGATCGTCATCGATCAATAAATTTATAATGGCACGCGCTTTCCTGTTTTTATTTCTAAAATCATCTGTCATTGGATCGGGCGGGTCCTGACTGATAACACTATAGAGGTCCTCCTTCTGTAAATACATTTCTAACCTGAATTTCCATACATCATAGTTGCTTGAGTTCAGTTTTTCTATTATTGAATCCCTTAGGATACTCATTTTAGTTTTAATTATATAGAATAAATATTTTCTTATACAACCAAATAATAATAATAATATAAATCAGTTATAACTTTGATAACTTTTGCTTACACTTAGAGTGTAGCGATATATATATTTGCAATGAAACAGTTCGTATTCTTTTCAAATAATAATAATATCAAATATCTTCTTATACAGTTAAATAATAACAATAGCATGTTTATTGTTTTTAGTTTTCTTCGCTTACATATAAAAATGTTGCAAATATTTATACGATGTCATTATAATAGTTAATACATTTCTTATAAAGAGCGCAATCCAGCTCATAATCTGTTATTAGAATATATATACATATAATCGACAAATATTTAGGAGGGACCTCTAATTTTATGTCAAAGCATATTTCATAGTAAAAATAAAGGTAAGGAAAATTATTTCTCTTACCTGATGTCCCGGTGTTGAGACAGGAACCGCCATACACTTCAGGATGCATCCATGGTACGCCTTTGTCACTTTACCGACAGTTGCAGTGCTAAAATCTTTATTGAAAAAGAAATTGAAAAATGTGATTGAAGATGTAATTCAGGTATGAGGTAAAGCATGGCTAGTTTCATTTAATAATGTGATTAAACTTTCATCTTGATTAATTGTTTTAATAAACTTTATCACATAATAGAACAGAAGACAGACATTTTTTATGCGTCGTTAATTACAGACGCGTAGAGCAGAAGAGAAAAAGTACGTGTGGAAAAAGAGGAAAAAAAAAGGGTGGCGAAGCATATACTTCTACATTAAAAACCACAATTAGGTGGAGAAACTGATGCATAAGCTATTATGCTCGCACATGACATTGAAAAGGAAGAAAAGAGTTTCAATAAGTCCGGGAATAAATGTAGCAGTTCTTTTTCTTTCTGGAATATAATTTTGTTCAGAGGGGTTCGCACATATTAACATTTACTTGTGCAGTTTGCAGGGAAGAAAACATCTTTTGTAGTGCTGAGCTTTGAGAAGTCTGAAGGGTGAGCAAGGCGCTGGTCAAAGAATAAAATAACTTTTCATTTTTCCTTTTCCATCAAATCGCTGACGAAATTTAAAAAAGATGCTAGCATTCATCTACGCTTTACTGCCATTACTGCAGTCACACAGCAATTTTTTACGGTTTTGAAACAACGAGGATTTCTTGATTCTCTAATACCAAAGTGGGTAAATTCTCAGAACCATCTGCATTACAGCAAAGTAGAATTGTGAGTTCCTCTTTACATTTTTTACTGCCATGACATGCCTTGAAAAATAAAGTTTTATTGGGCATCATTTTAAAAAAGGGCCCCATTTCATTGCAAATAAAGATGTCACAAAGCTTATAATATTACAATAAAGTTGGCAGAATCACTTAACCACTGCTCAACATTATCTTCATTAACACTTGCACTTTCACCACTTATAATGAGGATAGCTAATCTATGCCTATTTTTAAGTTTCTCTATCCATTCCTGGGACATAGAGAAATTTTCTATTTTAAAAGTATGCGCTAATTCAATTCCCTTTTCTCCTAATAACTGACAATTGACTGGCGTATTGGAAGCACGAGCTTCTCTAAGCCACTGTATGTACTAAAGCTTTTTCCAATTGATCAAATTTTCCATTCTGTACTCCACTCCATTTCTTGGAATGAATACCACATTCTTTGTTGGCTGCCTTAATTGCATCTTTGTTTTTCAAAATGCCTTTTAAAGTTGTACAGGAATTTTGAATTGTTCTGCTAAAGATTTTTTCGTCATATGGGGCATTACTTTGGATTTTTAATAGCCTCCATTTTAAAAGAAATCGGTAATTTTGTTCACTTACCCATTTTCAATAATGAAAAAAAAAAAAAATAAACAAAACAACAACAACAAAAAAAAAAAAACACTTCAGCATTCCCAGCAAGGACAGACATTTGAGGAGAAAAAAGACCTTTAACACTAGAACGTCCGACATTTTTGACATCCTAAAACAGCCGCTGATGTCAATTCGACACCACTAATTAAATTATGCAAAATGGATGCTACAAATTTTATTTTAACACTGTATTGGATCATTGTACTTCAATTATGAATATATTGTTAAATTTGCACAAAAAACCAATGATTTATTTTATAGAAAAATATATTAAATGATATTAAGTTTCACACTTATAGAAAAGGAAACAAAAATTAAAAAAAAGTGAAATAAATCTGTTAATTTTCTTCACATTATAATATTTAAGCATAAGTTAAAATTATGTAAAATATTTTATATCAGATACATACCTTATTTACAAATTTATTGTAGAATGTTACAGTTTCTGGTATTTTCTTTTCATTACTTGCAATTGTAATGTTTGAATGAAGTGTGCTCAGCATAATGATTTTGTTTAGTTTATTTTCCTTGATTTACAGTAAGTATGGTACCGGTAGTTCCGTGTTTTTACATATTTGTGGAATAAAGACTATCTTTTTCATTTTTCAGGCGATCTGGAATTTCTCTTTGTGCTGGATTCACAGTTTCTACCACACTTGTTTTACATTTTATCAGATCTTTTGCTAGTTCCAGTGAAGGAAAAAAAATACCAACTGCCACTTTATGACCTATATGGTTCCATTAGTTTTAGAACGACAAATTCTGCTATCATTTACCGTCGTTTATTGTTTCTGGTTGAGATTCATTTTTCTCCAAATGAGTAAATAAGTCACTCAGTCCAAAGTAATAAAATAAGTCCGAAAGGTCATAAACATCGGATTCATTTTAGGATAATTGTCTCAATAGATTTCCCATTTCTTGGGGAATGAAACCTTTTTTGCGGTACATAATTCCAAAAAAATTAATTTCTCAAAGTATAAAATATCTCTCAGGAATAAAATGCTTTCAAATATTGTAATAAAGACAAAAAAAAGTAACTGGAGACATTTAGTCGCCTGAAATGGAATAAACCATTTCTGTTCTTTATTAGGGGTGCAAAGTATAATAGGCATTCCATAACTGAAAGGGAATAAAATCAAGGTCACATGAACTAGAAAAAAAAAAGACACAAGTAAACAATTTTTGTTAATTTTCTGCTTGGTGTCGAAATAACACCAGCAGACATTCTAGGTGAATTTAGCTAAAACTTGGACATTCCAGTGTTAATATGCACAGGCTAATAAGACAGATTTCAATTGCTTTATTTCTATAAAAACAAAACCCCCCTCTCACCCTTACCCCTGCTCTAGAAGTAGCAGTGTGACCAAGGAATGTAGTTTCCAATTGTTGCTCAGAAAACAAAAGCAAAAGACAATTTTTTTGAAAGGACTGGAAAGAAATTTTAATGAAAACTTGAAATGTCTCCAACTCATCCAACACCTCCGTGAGAGATTCATTTAACATTGCAACACATAAAAGAAAAAAAAAAAAAAATAACACTGTGTCGCTATATGTTTATCCAGGACTATTGAAAATCGACTTATAACTGAGGTAGACACATAAAAGAGGCGATGTATGAGTGGGAGACCACTGCATATCTTTAAATGTTTTGACTCAAAGGATAGAATTATTGTTTTTAGAATCTTACATTTTCACATTTAATTCATTTAAATATAAGCACTTAATTCAGTAAAGAACATTCTTTTGAAACACCCCTTCATTCATCATATATGTTCATTTTTCTCTAACCGCACAAAAAATATGCAACTTCTTGTACAATAAACTTCTGTTGACTTACTTATGGAACATTGTAAATGCAATTAACTTTATGCAATTTCATTTTTTCAATAACACATATAAAATTAAAACTAGCCTTTATTTTATCACTTGATTCTAAATGCAATAAAAAAGAATAAATTCATTTTCAAACATGTTTGGTAAATAAAGAAACAAACCCACTTTATCTTTTGTTTATGATAATATTGTAAGCATCATCAACAACTATAGATACAATTTTAATAAGATATTAGCTGCTGCATCAACCGAATGTGTTGCCTATGTATTGCATGCAGGGTTCGTTGATATATATCGATGGATATATATCATGATATATATCTTGATATATATCTGATATTTATTTTTAAAATATCAAGATTTTTGATATTTTCGATTTTTTCAAATTCTTGATATTTATTTTCAAAATATCAAGATGTTTGATATTTTGTATATTTGATATTTATTTTCAAAATATCACTGAGCAAGATAATTTTTATGTTTTCTACATTTAAAGCAAGTGTCAATGAAATTTCTACCTGTTATTGACTGTGTCATTCTGTAGATAATGAACTTTTGCCTCTGGCAATTACTTTTTTAGGAAAAGAAGAAAAGAAATCTTTTCCAAGCTTTATGTTTGAAACTTTTATTTTTAAATGTAGAACTTATAATTATGTGAGACAGTTAATTCAAAACAGCCATTGAAAGATAAAATGTAATTTAGATAATCATTTATATATAGCCAGGGATCGTTGATATATCATCATCATCAACCGTTTTCAATCCACTGCTGGATGTAGGTCTCCCCCAGATTTTTCCTATGTTTCCTGTCAAGTGCTTTAGTCATCCAATTTACACTGGCTACTTTTCTGATTTCCTCACTACATCTTACTTGAGGTCATCTTCTTGGCCGTTTTGCATCTCTGGGATACCACTGTAGGGTGTTTGTGCTCCATTTGTTTTCATTGATATATATCAGTGGATAATATATAACCGATATTTATTTTCAAAATATCAAGACTTTTGATATTTTCATATACTTGATATTTATTTTTAATATCAAGATGTTTCATATTTTCTGCATTTGATATTTATTTTCAAAATATGAATGTGCGCTAGATATTTTGATATTTTCAATCGTATGCTGTATTTGTAATATTTCAGTGTAAATGAAATGAATTTTCAACTGTTATTGACTGTGTGAATCTGATAAAGAACTTTTGTCTCTTCTGGATGTGACTTTTTTAGCCAAAAAAGAAAACGAATATATTTTTCAAGCTTTGGATTTGAAGCTTTTATTTTTAAATGTTGAACTAATAATTATGTGGGACATAATTAATTCAGAACAACCATTGAAAGATAAACTGACTAATTTAAGCAGTTATATTAGAAAATAATCTTTTCTCAAGTTTTGGTTCAGTTGAGTTTAAACTATACAACATGTTAGGAAATGTGAAATAAGACATTTTATACTTTGTTAAATTTTTTCAGTTAAAAATACTTTTTTGTATTTAAAATTTTGTTTTAAAAATATCTGATTTTTTTATACTTGATCTTGATACTGAATCCTGTAGTTAGTTTTTTTTATAAGTGTATAAAGCCAATTGTTACTGTTTTCAATTAGTTCATCTTCCATTTTGTTCTAAGTGAAAATAAAAAACAGAAAGATAAAGATAAATACATTTTTAGAATATTGGTTGATTATAAGTTTTCATGTTAAGTGCAATATATTTTAGTTTCTAATCTATATTATACTCAAACACATTTATTATCAGCGGTAAGTTGGCTGCTTTGAAAATATCGGAAATATATCGAAAATATCAGATATATATCAAAATATCGGATATTTTTGATATTTTCGAAAATATCATGATATTTACGAACCCTGATTGCATGAGATCTTTTAATTTTTCTTGGAAAAAAGAAGTGTAATTTAATTTTACATTTAGAAAATATTTATAATTCTAATTTTAATACATTTCTTATTATAATAAGCAAGAAATCATGTTTACAATGTTAATTAACTGAAAATTACATTTAGCAAGTTACGTGATTTTGATGCAATTATAGTAGGACAGGGTGTCTACAGAAATTATAAAAAAAAAAAAAGTTCCCTGACTATCTTTATCAGACTTCCCAGATAAAGAAAAATTCCCTGAGGAAACAAAAATTGCCTAATATTCATTAAGTACTGGTTGACAGTTCTAAAAATCCGATTTCAAAATTTAGTCTAAAAGATTCATATAGTGGCTAATGACTATAGGTTAACCAGAAAATTTCCTCATTTTCTGAAAATATTCAATTCTAAGACTTATCTATATCTGACAGAATAGCTAATTGGATTAAGCTGGCCACCTGGTCAGGTTATGCTAATGTATCATTTAAATTTTTTAAAAAATGGGTAAATTGCCTTCAATATAAGCACTATCTACAGAAAATGAGGACATTTGGTCACCTTAATTTGCATTAAATATGAAAAACTCATACCATGTGCAACTTTTTAAAAATATTGGGAAAGACTACTCAGCATGTGAAAAAATATGGTATATAAAATAGACAAATCAGTCTCATTGGCAAGGTAAAAATGCAAATATTTTGAAATATAGACAAATTTCCCTGATTTTCGAGTATTTTTACAAAGTTCCCTGACATTTCCATGATTCCCAGATTCTGTAGATACCCTGTAAAATACCTTTATACGAAAAGGGTGACATAAAATTCCATTGCTCAAGAGGGTTTTGGATACAAATTTACAGAATTTTATATCATTATTGTTATATCATTATTGTTTTACTTCTTTATTGAATTCTTTGAGGAGAGTATCATCAAGTTCTGTAATGAGGGTTGCTATGGTTTGGACAAAAACTTTTAATATGAGCATATACTCTGTACATATGTTTAGGCTCCATACTCAAAACTAAAAGTTCTACCACAGTCCATTTATATATAATTTAAACACATTTGGAAAACATTTTTTCATACAGATCAACAATATTAAAATATCTTAGCTTTTTTATGATAATTTTAGTAAATGTGCAAGAAAGTCCTATGAACATTCTTAACATTAATTACATTTTCAAAAAGAGAATGTAAACTAAAAACCTTTAAATAATTTTTTTCAAAGAAAACAACATAAAGATAATTGTTCAGTATTTTGGATAGCAGATGATATCTCATTATTTATCTTATCTTTTTTCCCCCCACATAAATAGAGTAATTTAGTTGCCACCTTTTAGAGGAACTTTGTTAAAAGTTATAAAAAATTTAATAAGTTACAAAAAATTTAATATCTCGGAAACTAATTAAAATTTTAAAATTCTGAGAGCTTATATGACATACCCGGATTCATGTAGGTAATTGGTGTTAATTTAATTGTACTACATTCAAAATTCTAGGAGGAGGAGTTGTGAAATACAAACAGACAGTCAGATTTTTAATATAATAGATGACTCAGAAAGCAGCAAAAAGGAAAAAAAAATAGTTAAAGTGTTACATTGACAACAAAAATGCAAAAGGCATGATTCAACAGAGAACTATGTTTTTTATAATTATTTATGAATAAATAAATAAGTTTTGAGAGCTGTCATATTACAATACAACAAACTTAAAAGCTTTCAATAGTTTATACCCAAGTTTAAAGTTATTCAATGAATAAATTTAGGAATTATGTAGATGTTATATTCTGATCTTATGATGTTAAATAAATATTAAATGCATTGAACTATATCTACTGCGATAATTGCTTTTCAAGCTTATTTCTTCTGTGATGTTAGTATTAATATCTTAAACATTATGTTTTTCATAACTCTTTTCATTTTTTTTCAATTTTTTAAAATAAAATATGAATTATGAAATTAATATACGTAAAAAATTAGAAATTAAAATTTATAAATTTTTTAGCATGAGTTGATCATTAGCTTTAAGACTGTGTGATGATTCAGATTCATACTCTGGTTCATACCAAAATTAGGTGCTTGTATTGGAAATTTTGAAATTTGTTTTTCAATATGAAGATGGCCCTTGACTTTATTAAATAATAATAATAATTTAGACAGAATTTCCTATATAATGACATTTTTAACACCTTCCAACATAGTTGAAAAGTGTTTATGATTTTGGTTTCTCTGTCTGTCTGTCCTGAGCATGCTCTAACTCACGTAAATATGCTTAGATTTTTCATGCAGGGTTCCCAGCAAAACATGACTGGCGAATTCCCTGACCAAATCTCAAAAAATTCCCTCACCAAACGGGCATACAAAGAAATTTGCTACTTATTTTCACAATCCTTTGTTAAAATTAGCAATTTTTCCCTGCGATCGTTCTTCAAATTTCTCGATTTTTTTTTTCAATCGTTTGTTGAATTTTGCATCATTTTAATTTTTTTCTCCAAGAGAAAATATTTGTAAATTCTCTGACTTTTCCTGTATATTTTAAAATTTCCCTGACTTTCTATGACGCTATGAACCCTGTCATGCAATTGATATATGTTAATGATGGTTATCATGGCATGTTCAGTATTGAATATGAAGTGTGTAGCACTAATAATTTACTTAAGGGGCACTCAAAAGAAATCAGTTACATTATGATCAATGGGAAAAAAATTGTTTGCAGTGTATTTTAATGACATTATGCTATTTCAAATGTATTGAAATTGATATAAAAGATTGAATTTCATTACAAGATTATTACAATAGATCACGGCATTTGTAGCATTTATCGTTCATTTGCAGGGACAAACAAAAGAAAACAGTTACAGTACTGTTTTTGAGCATTAATTACTGGAAGTGCATTTTCAACTTTGGTATGCGCTTTAAATTTAACTAATTTTTTGCATATTACTCATTGTATATAAATTCTATACCTTGTATACAGGGCTGCACAAAAGAATTCATGTACCATTCTCCTTATTAGTGAAAATTGATGAAAATCTCCTTATTAGGAATTTTTAACTGTAGTATGTATTGCCTAACAGAACTAAATTTTTGAATGCATGTAGTTTATAGATACAAATCTATATATCATATTCAGGGCTGCTAAAATAATTCAGATAATTTTCTGATTGTAAATGGAAATTGCCGAAACTGGGGTTTTAAATGTGTTATCTTTTATCAAATGGTTCAATTAGACATCATGTGTCAACTTACTAAACAGTGAAGTTTTGTTACATGATTCTGTATGTGACGGAAAGTGTTTCATAATCTATGCTTGTTCGTTTTTGTATGAATGATCTGGCAATCAAAATGAATGCAAGGAATGCTCTTAAAAAAGTGACAAAAAAGAAAACACCATTCAAAAATGTTGGATATTAAATGCTATATCCATCAAATAGATCCATAACCTGTAAAAAACTTTTATTATTTAAGAAAATAGTATAAAGAAAGATTCAGCAAATATAAGATATTCTTTTAATGCAATAAATTGTTTTAGAAACTACATTTTACAAGAAAATATGCCAACCAAAAAAATAAACGTACTTATAGCATTCTAGTACAAATTATACTCCAGTCAGGATAAGTTGGCCAATAAAGAAAGTGTTCATGATGCTACAAGGAAAGAAAGTAGCTCGAAGACAAAACCGATGAAAACACATTTTTTAAAATAAAAACTGTGGGACTGTCACCTTAATTAATGAATAAATTCACCTAAATTTGTGTTATTCATTGATTGATTTATTGTGTATGGATAATAGCATAACGCAACATTTTTACACACAATTTTTTCCCTAAGATTATATTAATTCAGATTCTAAATAAACAAACATTTTTTGTTCTTTTTTCAAAAATCTACTTAATTAAGTCTTTGATTCCAGATATTTTTTTCTTAAAATATATTTTTATAATGTGTTTGTTTTGAGATATCATCCAAAGCTGTTTTATTTTCAAAGAAAATTAAAAGGTTTCTAAGAACTTTCCATAAAATTTAAGTACTCTTAAAGACCTTACACAAAATAAAGCGTTTTTAAAATCTTTTTAAAGACTATGGGAACTCTGATGAACATAGAAAATTTTAGTGCTTTAAGAATTTTTTTTCTCCTCAATTCTGAATTCAATAGTCTGTTGATAAAATAGAGATTTTAATTAACCCCAAACTACCAGATTTTAGAACTTTTCCCATATTTTTCAAGTTTAGAAGCCCCCCCCCCCCCCCCCCAAAAAAAATAGCTAAATAATTATACATAAAATAATCACAAAAGTTCAATGGTATGCATTTAGCCACAAACTTCTGACACTTTGATAGGACAGACACATTAGTACAAATTTTTATTTATTAAAAAAAAATTAAAATTTAGAAGTACATAAAAGAATATTCGATTTTTTAAATTAAATATATATAAAAAGCTACAGGATAAACAAAGCATAACAGGAGAATAAAATATTTATTGGACTATAATTACAAAGGAGATATGCATACTGTCACAGTTAAATCACAGAAAACAAAATTGCACAGTAACATGAAAAGAAATTAGAAGACCAAAATATGACACTTAAAATGAAACAAAATATAAAAACAATTGCAAATCATATAAATGATTTATCTAAATTAAAATAAACATTTAAAATTATTAGTTCACCAGAAACATTATTTTATTAGTAACACTAAACTTGACTTTGTAAAAAAGAAAATAATAATAAGTACAAAATAATCTCTCAGAATGTAGAATGTGAGACTATAAGCTCAAAAATATTTCACGGGGATCAAAATTAAAAGTTTCTAAAAAAAAAAAAAATTTGTAAATAACCATAATTAAAAATACTCTGGCTTGACATCTATATGTTCTTTCCTTTATATGTCTGGAATAGAGTGATCCATGGTTTTCTTGATAAAACTCGAGGCAGTGCTAAAAAGTAAAAGAAACATAAAAAGTTCTTCCCACTGTTTATATCACATAATTTAATCTTTCAAATGAATAAATTGCATACTTGTTTTTAAAATGAGAACTCAAAAACTGAAAACTCTTAAAAAGCTTTAAAACAGAAAAGCGATGAACAATTCTTGATAGTATTTACGATCAATCGTGCAAACTGCTGAGGTGCATTATCAGGTTACAGCCTAACTACTTAACAACAAAATTCTATATTATGAGGTTAATTCTTGACATGGGCAATGGAAGGACAGAATTCTAGAAAGAGCAAGATTTTGGTACAGATATGCCTAATGCAGGATATTTTAAATGGAGATTATAAGCATGAAACAAACAAAACTGAGAATCTTTTGTTAATATTCTCCCCTCCTCTCTTCCCATGCAAGACAATGTTTAAACGTATCAACATAGAAGCCACATAAGGAAAGTAACAAATAAGTGATACCAAAAGTCCAAAAATAAACTTCTATTGTAATTTTTCAAAATGAATAATTGAAAGTTTATCTATTTTTTTTTAAATTATATTATACTAGAAAGGTAGCCCGTCAACAATGACGGAAATTTAGATGTAAAGATATATACAACTCATGTGCAAGAATATGAGTTTTCTCGCTTGTTCCGCAGTGATAGATGAAAATAACACATTTTAAGAACGAAACACATTTATGAAAAACTGTGTACAGTAGAAGACCACTAATCTGCACAGTTTGGTTCCAAGTGTTATGCAGATTTGAGGCTTTTTGCGGTCATGTCTATTCAATCTTTGTTTATATTTTTTAAATTCATATATTGGACAATTTAGATTGTTGAGCCTTTTAAAAATAAATAAATAACACACTTGAAGTAAGGTTAAAAACTATTAAATTATCGTATACGATTTCATGAAATGGTATTATATGGTGCTTCACGATCTTGGTTACGACGTTGGCGAAATTGGCTGCAACTTGTCATAATCCTAATAGTGTGGGCCGCTATAACAAAAAAAGTAACCAGTTTTTAGTAAAATTTCTGATATAAAGTAGCTTTCAAAAACTTGTGTAAAATTGCAGCCCGTTCTCGTGTTATGTCAGTCCTAGGAATAATATTTCTAACACTGAAGATTTTCCATGTATAAATGGAATTTAGAAAAGCTTCTCCAAAAGAAAGGTCTTGAAATGACATTGTAATTCCTCTAACTTCAAAGTTTAATCGGGCCCTGATGTTGAGTACTGAAATCTAATAAATACAGTTATTTTGAACATTACAACAGAATTAAGCACTTAAACTTATTTAACTTAAACCCGCTGTTACTTTCCGATGTTATTTTTTAGTATTAAGAAAGAAAATTATTTAAAATTTTCAAATCATGCATTTATGATTTTTTTCCGTCTTTAATAACTAAATAATGACAAAATAGGCTTTTGTTCTGAGTTCATAAATATGACAATAAAATAATGTAACTAAGAGACATCGCAAAATTAAATCTTTGTGATTACAAACCATAAACAAACGATACCGCCACCATTTTACCTACTATGACGTCATTAGAATATTGCCCATTGATTGTTATATAACTTACTTTGTGAATGATTACCTCAATGATTTAATATTTTTGACGTTTCACGGTGAATGAATCACTTGTGTTTGTTTAGGTTTATGGAATGAGATATTAAGCTGTGAAACTAATTTCAATTGAAGTTATCCAAGGATATATGTAATTTTAATCGAAATTAAAAACAATGCTTTGATCACGAAATAAAAAGTTTTGGAACAGATGTCATATTTGCCCCCATATTGGCGCGATTTTTTTCGATTGCCAATTTGATGAAAACTTCAACAGCATAAACAACATAATCCGGGTTACCACATCAAGCAAAATAACGACACTTTGGCGCAAGTTAAGTACCTATTGCCTATATGATATTGGCGACAGAAAAAAATCGCGCCAATATGGGGCGAATATGACATCTGTACCAAAGTTTTAGTTTGTATAATTTGTTATTTCTGTTAATTATTTATTTAAGTACTTTTCCATTATAGCGCATTTTTAAAAAAAGCTTGGCGCGATTCTGGCATCAGAAAGTGAGATATGTTGCGAAAATATATAAGCAGCTATGAAAACAAATCTAATGAACTTTTATCTTTGTTCATATATGCACTTATATGCATAAAAAAATAGTTTCTAAATATATATAAATTTTTTATATACAAATTACGGCACAAATTTCAGATATGAACCGGGATACCTAACTGGCGCCAAAATGGCGTTATTTTGCCTGCTATGGTAACCCGGCTATTGTTTTTTTATTTATTAATAGTTTATTTACTTTTATTTTCTGTTTTTAATTATATAAACTGCTTTGTTCTATAGTTATTATTCAAACTTTTATTTATTTATAGTTATTTCCTTTTCAAAATGATAGCAAATAATTGAAAAATATATAAGTAACTGGTATTCGAAAGCGAGATTTCTGCCAAATTGGCGTCATAGAAAAATCACGCCAACCCCCATGCGTATATGACATCTGTGCAAATATTACTTCTGTTTCTTTATAAAAATGGGTAAATAGATGTTTTTTATATTAAATTGTCGGCACAGATGTCATATACGCCCATATTGGCGCGATTTTTTTTTGACGCCGATGTCATACGCACCGCGTACTTAACTGGCGCCAAAGTGTTGTTATTTTGCTTGTAATGGTAAACCGAATGTTGTTTATGCTGTTGATGTTTTCGCCAAATTGGGTTCGGAAAAAAAATCGCGCCAATATGGGGCGTATATGACATCTGTGCCAAATTGTATACATATGGAAAAAATTGCTTGTGAGTATGAAGCAGTAAATAGGTTGCCAGAAAATACGTTGGCAAACTTCTTTCTCGCCAAAAAACTTTTCTCCGATGTATTGTACATAAGCAATGATTGCTAGAAATGCATTTTTAATTATGATATGCGCTTTTATGTTTTAACTTTTATGTTCACAAAAGAATTCGTAAGGGTTACTGAGTATGAGAGTAAATTGTTTAAAGGTGGTTTTTAAAGGAGTTATGCATTTTTACGCTGAACTGCATTTAGTTTCCCAAGAAATGTTTGTGGAATATAGATAAAATGATACACATGGTCACGCAAAGAATTGGATACATAACCGTCTATGGATGATAATATCTGGAAATGTGATTTCAGTAGTTTTAAGAGTAGTTTAAATTAAATTTTAGCTAAATAGTGGCATGTAATAACGGTACTATTGGCTGTGGACGGTAACTGCTGAAATCAATTTTTAAAATTTTTTATGCGTTTTCTAAAATGTTTACTTAGTTATCTGGTACTTCTTAGTTATCCCGTCGACCAAATTACTGTCGCCAAATTGTAAGATTAATTGCCAATAATGGTTGCCATTAATTAATTAATTAAATGCCAATAATGGCCAATAAAACCATTAATTCGACATTTTATTTGTATTTTTATTAATGTTTTACTATTGATTTGGCGATTTATATAATTTGGCGAAATTAGTCGACGGGATATCTAAGAATTAACGTTATCTTATTTACCTTATTACCCTAAATAAAGAAGTTTTGTTAAAGCATTCAGGATGTGTTGGAAAGTGTTTCATATTCTATGCTTAACGCATGATTTTTCTTTCTTCTTTAGTCTTATTTTGCATTTATTTTATTCTTAATTTTTTAGTCTTATACTGCTTTATAGAAACTTTGGCACAGTTGTCATATACGTTATCATATATTGGCGAGATTTTTTTTCCGACGCCAATTTGGCGAAAACATCAACAGCATGGACAACAACATCCGGATTACCAATTCAAGCAAAATTACGACACTTTGGCGCCAGTTAAGTACCCGTTGTGTATATGACATTGGCGTCAGAAAAAAATCGCGCCAATATGGGACATCTGTGCCGAAACTTTAATATTTAATGTTTAAACTCCTCGCTCCACTCCCCTTGCATATAGTACAAACTATAACACGGATAGCGCAAAATAATAGACAGTTTTGTACTTTTCCACTGTAGGGGGTTTGGCATTTTTAAAAAAAAGCTTGGTGTAATTTGGGCATCAGAAAGTGAGATTTGGGTACTTTTTCGTTATGCGGACGCCATTGTCGCCAAGCGTAATAGTTGGCGCAAAATCGTGAATTGAAGCATTTGAAAAATAAAAGAAAAACCATTGTCGATATTAAAGTGAGCATTTAAAAAATATAACATTTGAAAATTCCAGACTTTTACGAACTATTTCATCAAATCACTAATATATACTTAAAATAAGTGAACAAATAACTGTTATGAAATAAAGCAATAAAATAAAACTCATATTAAACTGCTGGCATAAAATTACAAATATCTTTTAGCATTTTGAAATAATTGGCGCATTAGCATACATTTTGTCATGGTGTCCGTATAACGGAAATATATCGAGATTTGTTGTCGAATCATATAAACAGCTATGAAAACAAATTTGATGAGCGTTTTTGTTTGTTTTATATGTATATTATTGATGTTTTTATGTACAAATTACTTCTTTTTCTGTATAAAATTAGAGAAACGGCTCTTTTATGTTAAATAAATCGTATAAATATCGAAAAAAATGCGTGTGTATATAAAATGAAACAGTGAATAGGTTCCCGGAAAATGTTACCAAATTTCCTTTTTTGCCAAGGCACCTATACTGGAAAAGTACCTAAAGCACATTAAAATCGCGCAGTTAGGAGCTCATACAGTACAGCGTCGTCTATTGGCGGTTATTTTATTAGTAGCATCGGGAGGAAGATGTAAAGATATACTTTAAATTCTCACCCATAGATTTTGAAAAAATATCTTAAAAGAGCAGAGTTTAAATTAAATTTTGGTGACCTCCTTTAAGAAAGATTAACGGTTTTAAATGGGAATTTCGCCAAATGAGCCAGCTATCGCCAAGTTGGCCAAAATTTGGCGCTACTGTGGTAACCCTGCATTAATATTTTTCAAGAATTACTCATTTCAATGAGGCGATCCTACCGGAATAGTGAGGGACACACAGAGACTTGGATTTTATATAAATAGATTCTTTGTTTTTATATTATATTTTTCATCCAGGAGGGTCGGGGGTGTTTAAGATAATTTTTAAAAATGACATAAAAAGAGAAGCAGAACAAAAAATTACCTTCCACTTGAGAGGGGAAGAGGGCAAAAAATCCTTAGTTTCTTTTTCTCTTAATATTTAACTATTTTAAGTGACTTGAGAAGAATACATTTCATTATTATTTTTTAAATCATCAAAAAAAAAAAAAAAAAAGGAAATCAGTTAATAAAATTCTCCAAAGAGAAACAATTACCCTCCACTGCCTCTCTTTTGACACCTATGATTTTACCTTTCCTGTACACTATTTTAACTATTTTCTGTGGCACTTTCACTGCTTTTATATCTAGAGCTATAAAAAAGAGATGAATGTGTAAATGCCATTTGCTTAAAATTTTAGAAAATTGAATACCCCCCCCCCCCCCCCTTACAACACCCTTTTTCATACTTTACAATACTTTTCGCTCATAGAATACAACAATATCATATTCAAAAAGTATTTTTTTGAGGGCAAAAAAAGCAGCTGAAATGTTATTAGATTTACTCAGATACCAAATTTTTTTTTAAGCAGCTTTATTGACAAATGTTGAAACGGTAATTAATAGTAGTCAAGGATCCATTTAGGAAGAATTTATTCACAAATATTTAATCTTAAAACAGGACCCTTCACAAAATTCCTTGTGTTAAAAATCCTAAATGGAAAAGTTTTGTATTCCATAAAACTTTTCACAAATTCAATGATATAAAAATAAAATCTGACCTGTAACAAAAAATCTGAAGTCAACTAACCTATTATCTAGCTTATACCGGTTGTCCTAAAAAGGACTGACTGATTTTAAAATTCAATAACTGGCAAACGGTGGCAGATATTTAAAAAATTCTTGCAGGAGGTTTATGCATAAAGTCAAAAGTTTTTTTTGTTTTCAGTGGTTTTCAATTTTAGTTTGAATTACAAACAATAGATGGCGCTGTAAGCAATAGGTGCTAAATACAGGCTCGATTTTTTGGCATTTCTCTTCCTCCATGTGGAAAAGGGAGGTTAAAATGTATTGAGTGGGTCCCGAAGTACCAAAAATAGAACCTGAATTTAGCATCTATTGATCACAGCATTATCTATTGTCTGTAATTCCAACTAAAATCGAAAATCACTGTAAAAAAACTTTTGACCTTATGCATAACCCTCCTGCAAGAACTTTTTAAATATCTGTCACCGTTTTCAAGTTATTGAATTTTAAAATCAGTCAGTCCTTTTTAGAACACCCGGTATATATAATATTAAAAATATATAAAGAGGAACCTGAATACAATGATAATTTCAAATTCACAAAATTAGACTATAGATTTTTCTCAAATGTAAAAAACTGCTCACAATTTCACACAACAGCACCCTATTTAAGGCTGGACAGATCCCAGGAACAAATATACAGTAGACTTGTGATTTTAAGACTGCCAATTTAGCGACCCCTTGTGATTTAGCAACCATTGGATGAGGTCCTGACGATTATTTAATATTTACAATGTTTTTCCTTGCTCATTTTAATGACCTGCAAATAATCCGAATTTTGATTTAGCGACCTTCGAGAACTTCATTTTACATCCTCCAAAAATCGAAAATTTAGAAGCAGTAATGATAATTTTTCTTTCCCCAAATGTTACTGCATTTTACAGCGTATGGATTAAGTTGTTATACAATGTTTCAAAAAATGTACCGAAGAAACCAGTCAATGGTATTTTAACCAATTTAGAAGTAAACAAAATTCATAAAACAAATTCTTAGTGGCTATTCATATAGCAAATGATGCTTGGCAAGCGGTTTCTCAGGACATAGTTTTATTTCCATCCCACCGGATATTTAAAGAACCAAGCTTGGGAACTTGAACATGCTGCCCAGGTGTTGAAAAAGCAGAACACCAAAACTGAAGATTCCAATAATCTAATATGCAAACATTATGAAAACATGTTGTTTGGCAGGAAAATCTCGCATTCCAAGATTATATTGATGTTGACGATAAGTTTAAAACTGAGAATTTTTTTTCCAAAAATGATTTAATCTTCAGTCTTCACAATTGGACATTCAAAATAATTCTTCCAATGAGGAAATTAATGATGTTCCATATATACCTCCTGCATAAAAAAACAGAGGACGTTATCAAGTTGTATGGAACATTTTTGGAAGGGAAGGAAATTCTAATGACTACTTTTAGATGATCAATGATCTTAAAAGCAGTATTCTGGAAGTTTCCATCTGCCATTTAAAGAAAAAAGTATAACATGATTAGATTATTAAAAAATGTTATTTAACTAGTCTAAGTCATTTTTTTATTTTGTAAAATGTTTAAATTCTTATAAAATTATTCCATAATTTTTAACCATTTTTTAAATCTAAAAATTTAGACCTAAATACTACAAATAAATTAAAAAAAAAAATAAATGTATAAATCAGTAGTTTTTACTACATTAGAATGCTAGGTATTTTTGAAATGCATTAACTCCTTGGGGACGAGTGACCTGTATACGCGTCGCTTAAGGTGTTAAAAATCAGTGATTATTCTCACCAGTAAATTTTTATTGTAAATTTTGCCTTATTCAATCCGAGCATTTTCCCGATTCAATTAGACAAAAAATTCTGTTTTGAAAAACCGGTGATAAAAGATTAAAAATTCTGTAAAAGGCACTCGTCCCGAAGGGGTTAAAATCAACCAATATTAGCAACATTTGATTTAACATCTTATTTGTCGAGGTCCCGTGAAGGTTGTTAAATTGCGAGTCTACTGTATAAACATTTACATGCCTATACAACATTTGCATTTTAAAACTTTAGCCTTAAAATTTAATTTGCAAGCAGGTGAATTACTACCTGGGTATTTATAAGATAACACTCATTTGTCAGGGGCTAGAATGGCATACAGAGCTGAATTTCTTGCTTACTAGTATGTAGTTAACACAGTTAAAACTCCATAAAATCCATCCTTCAACTACGTAAATAACTCAAAATTGGTGATTTATGTTTCCGAGTTATGACTTTGATATATTGAATGAGTGTTACGAACTCATTAAAAGAAAATTTCACAGACTTTTTCTAAAAAATTTAAAATTTCTCTGACTTTTCTAAACCATAAAATTTTTGTTGAATTTTCCAGGTGGCTATATACCTTGCTGCAAATAGCTGTAGGTAGAACTATTACCTGTAATGTCCTTGTGCATTTCTGAAAACAATACAAACGCCCAGGGCCCAACTTAGACAGTGTGGGGGGGTGGGGGTCTCCTTCGATCTTTTGAAATTTTTCGTGAATTATGTTGAAATGACTAAAACTAAATTTCATACCTATTGTATGCAGACTTAAATTTCATACCAAGTACTATTCACATCTGTATACAGTATAGTACAAGAAAGATAACTTTAAGAAACTATAGCATACATTTTTTTTTTTTTTTTTTTTTGATTATAGGAATATAAGGATAAATGTAATCCGTTAAAATGTAAATACAGTTCTCTCAGGCATTATTGGCTGTTTGTGTTAATACTTTTCTATTTAACTTAATCTTTGTATTCAATCAACATGTATTTGGGTGATTCCATCATATAGAAAGGCAAGTGGTGGCATGCATTTAATAATAATAGCAACAAATTTCAATACTTGTTATGTTGTTTCTGCATTCCCCATGATGCCTTAAAGTACTTTGGTATAAAGTTTCATAATATGAAAACAGAAAGCAAAAGATAGCAGATGTGTGATATTACTGTAATATTTTTTATTAAAATTATGTATTTAAAAAAAAAATTATGAAATCAGTAAGGAAGAAATTAAATATTACAAAATTAAAAACACTTTAAATTAGAATCTGCACTTTTGGATATTTTTTATCATTTGGCTCTCCTTTAACTAAAACTTATATCTGCCCTTTGGGGGGGGGGGGGGGGGGGCAGCTGCCCTGCAAACGCCATTAAACTATTATATTTTCTAATGCATCAGACAAAATTTAGGCTGTTAAGGACCAACTCTTTTAGTTGATCATTTAAAGTAGGATTCGGTAAGGAGCAATATGAAATATACTAAAACCATCACTGAAAAACTATTTAATTAACAATGCAAATCTCATCAAAATCCATTCAGCAGAACTTTTTAAAAAGGCTTATCTTTCATAAGTGGGTTCATCTGATTATAGAACTTTTCCCCATTATTCTATAACTAAGCAGCGTAGAATGATGTTCAATATGCTAAAACCTATCACTATAAAAAAATAATCAGACTTTAAATTTAAAAACATTAAACTGGACATTTTGTGCTTTAAACATAGCACCTCATCAGAAAAAACATCAATATCATAAACAATTGCAAAAGAATATGTCATTCAGAATTAAAATTAAAGTTACACATTGAACAAAACTGGAACACTTTCTCTGGAACAGCACAAGCCTCATTCAGGGGTGATTTCTCTATTTAGTACACCATTCTTCCAAAAATATTCTGCTTGCTATGTTGCAGTCTGATCTTAAAAGACCAGCATTCATAAACTTCCGAGGAGTGATCTGTTATCCACTGCATGAATGACGATTTCTGAAATGAGGGTGCCTTTCTTAAAAACGTGTAGTATTCATATTCTTTTAATCTAGTCTCCAGTGATTGACTAGTTTCATCAATGTAAACAGAATTGCAATCACATGAAATTTTATAAATCATACCTTTTGATTTGGATCTCGGATATTTATACTTGAATCCTGACAAAAAGGAACTGAGTGGATGTTGTGATTTAAATGAGGTATAAATCTTGAAAGTTTTAAAAAGCATTGATAATTTCGCTTATATAGATCAATTACATCTACTCTTCCTCCTTCCCAACATGAGAAATCCAATGGATATGTATCAATCCTCTATTACAAAAATATATGAGAGAAATTATCAATGCCTTTTAAAACTTTCAAGATTTATACTTCATTTAAACAATAACATCCTGCTCAGTTCTTTTTTTTTGTTGGGATTCAAGCATAAATATCCAAAATCCAAATCAAAAGGTGTGGTTTATAAAATCCCATGTTGTGACTGTGATTCCATTTACAATGGTGAAACTAGTCAAATTACCACAATCATGTCTACTCCTCCTCTTTTTACACATGAGAAACCCAATGGATATTACAAAAGTATATCAAAGCCTTTCAATGCCTTATCAAACTTTCAAGATTTATGCCTGTTTTAAACAACAACATCCACTCAGTTAGGATTCAGGTATAAATATATCCAAGACCCAAATTAAAAGGTGTGATTTACAAAACCACATGTCGTGACTGCATCTCCATTAGTGAAACTAGTTGATCGCTGGAGACTAGATTAAAAGAACATGAATAAACCTTTAAGAAAGGCACCCCAAGTTTGAAAATATACATTCATGCACTGGATATAAATCACATCCTGGAGTTTACGAATGCTAGTATTTTTTTTAGACCAGACTGCAACATATATGCAAGCAAATATTTTTGAAAGTTGGTATACTAAATTAGAGAAATCAACCCTGAATGACACTTATGCTGTTCCAGAGCAATATACAATTTTGCTTGATGTGTAACTTTAATTTTAACTCTGAATGACATATTTTTTTGCAACTGTTTATGATATTGATGTTTTTACTGATGAAATGCTATGTTAAAAGCACAAAACGTCTTATTTTAATTTTAATGTAGTTTTAGTGTTTTTAAATTAAAGTCTGGTTATTTATTTTTATAGTGATATTTAAGAATTCAGATGCAGAATGTTTATATATTTAAAATACAGTAGAGCGCTGATTTTCCGAACTCTAATTAACCAAACTTCCAATTATCCGAACAGCCTATGTCTCTCAAAAAATTTTTTTTAACGAACTTCCAATTATCCAAACACCCTATTAGACCTGGATATCAGATTTTAAATGATGATGAGATTGGGGATGATATTCAAGACGAAACAGAAATTGAAAATGAATGCTCTGAAAGTGATCAAGGTCCATCACATAACGAAGCCTTTGAATGTTTGGAAACAGCTATGAAATGGCTCGAACGGCAGAAGAATGCTGATCCTATTCAACTAACATATTTAAGAAAAATTCGAGATATGGCAGCATGGAAAATAATGTCTTCTCTGAAGCAAGCAACAAACAAAAGCTTTTTTGCTTAAATTATAATCTCTGGCATTCAGAAAATGATAATAAAAAGTAAACAAAAAAAATTGAAAAGACAAATAAATTTTTTAACATGCCAGCATTAACTAGTGCTGCCAGTCTAATGCGTGGATAAAGTGTGAAGATTTTAGTATAGTCAAGTACATCCGTTAAATTGTCTGTCCATTTATCCGAACTAGGGTCGATCCCGACTTGTTCGGATAATCGGCGCTCTACTGTACTAAAAACCTACCCTGGAAAATGATTTAACAGTGCAAGTCCCATTAAAATCCATTCAGAAGAACACAAGTTACAACTAGTCGGAACGAAATTCCAATTCCCAATTTTATATATATATAGTAAATTAGATAATTATTTTCTAATATGGATTTTTTAAATTTTAAAACTAATGGCAAAAAATACTAAAATTTTGATAATTTAGAAAAGAAGATATAAATACAGATAAAGTTTTAGATAATTTCCACAAATAGTTAAAAAGCAAAATTTAATTGAAAAAAATAGTTAATGAAAATTACATACTTTTTCAGCATATGCTCATACACAAAATTTGGCATAATGGTCACTGTGACAGGTGATGGACTATCTTTTATGATGGCTGAAATTTCCTTATCTTTCAATCCTACTACATTTTGGCCATTTACCTAGAATAAATTGATAATATATGTATAGAAATAAAAACTAAAAATCCTACAACATGTAATAGATATAATATTAGCAAAAAGGAACTATTGCATGTGTACATCGTGGGGGGAGGAGAGAGATACACTCTTTATTAATTTGGCCACAAAATTATGGTGAAAAAGTGATACTAGTAACAATTGATTGGCAATTACATCTACTATTAAATGGTATGCATGGATTAGGATTTAGAGACTATCTACATTTTAAATTAACTTTTAAAATTTCTATTGCAACTATTTATTTTGACAAAATGTTTTTTTTTCTGCATTTAAATTTATTCCTAGATACCAAATTTCACGTCATTTGAACAAAAGTTTTAGAATTAAAATTATTAAAATTTTTAATCTGCTAATGTTAACTTAAATTTATATTTTTGTCTCCTAAAATAATAATCTTATTCGGATTTCGTGTAAGAATATACTACTTAAAAACACAAAGATAAATATGTTAGTCAAATTGTCATTTTTTATCAACTGATTTCCAACAAAGGAGTTAGTCCTTAGCATATGTCCACACGTAGCATTTGAACAAATACTTCGATTTTGACAATTCTTTTTTAGTTGCAATAGGCTCATTCTGATTATTCTTCCAAGAAGAACTAAAGCGCCAATAAATGAAAATAAAAATAATAAAAATTGAAAATTTCTAGAAAATCCCTTATCTAGCTAGTTTTAGAAAGCAACTGAAAAATCGTTGATACCTTTTTGAATTTTTATGATATTTGACTGGTTTTATACATAAGTTGCCCTATATAGATGACTACCAAATTATGCAAAATAAATCTTGTTTGCACATGCAACATAAAAAATTATTTCATACTGATAGTCATATTTCATTAAATATTTAATCCAATTATATTCTAATTGCAATACGTTGTTTCTACTGCGCTTTGCCAAGTTTTCTGAAATTGATGCTAGTTTGGTTGAAAAACCCTGCATGATATAAACAAAAAAGTGCATGGAACTTTCTTGAATTTTTTAAAGAAACCTTTATATTGCCATATACATATGTGCTATTCTAATACAAATGTTATACAAAATCCACATAGTCATGTATTAAGCTACACAACATTTCGAGTAATTTATCATAAACGGTGATCACAAATATTATTTTTTAATCATATTTGTTATTGATCTCTTAATTGTTCTCATGATCCTCTGAGATCCCTCTTCTGACCTTGAAAAATATGAGGTCAAATATGTTCCTTATATTCCTGAAGTTCCAGAAGAATTTGTCAAATATTTCTCTAGATATTTGACAAAATGTCTGAAATCATAAGTGTGTATACAACATTTTAGCTCATTCCACTAATCTCATAAAAACTAGTAATAAATGTAACAGAAGCCTCAATTATTTATATATTTAATTGATTTATCTAGCGTTGTTCTAACATTAGTAATATTTATTTTTGAAAAGCTTTTGAATCTCAACATTAAAAAAACATTTTTTAGATTTTCAAAGCCGCTCTTTTGATTTCTAAAGTTATTTTAAATCTTTAAAAGATCTTTTCAAGCCAAGACAACAAATCAATTTTTATTCTGCAAGGAATATTTTTAATATATTAATAGTATAGAGCTAGCATTTTTTGACTGTTTCAAGTTTCAAATCAATGGGATGGCGGGGGTGCAGTGCCCTCCTGAAGCTGCTCTGGGGAAACTCTGTCCAAAACGATTAAGAGTAAGTCATAAAAAGAATAAAAAGAGTAAGTAATAACAAGATCACCTGAACTACGCTTGCAATAAACTTTCTAACAAGAAAATTTTTATTTACATACATGAGTTTGAAAAAATTAAACGCAAAAAGTTTTATTAGTTAAAATAAATGATTAATATATGTATATATATATAACCATTAATTAAACATTACTGACTACCAACAAAGATTGTGATAGTATGAATAAATGTACAACAATACAGTGTCCCCAAACATACTGAATGGATACCAAAAACATAATCAGACCTGCCAACCTTTGAAAATGAGAAATCGTAGCACACAAAATTTAAATTAATTTGGAGGTTGGTTGGTTGGTTTTTCGTGTTTCAGAGCCATCTTTTGACACTCGTAAAAGGAATAAGGTTTCCGTTATTACATTCAATATAGTAATTTCTTTCCTCTTAAGATTTTTATACGATTTTTAGAGTTTATTTCCGTTTCGCAGCGTTTTTTTTTACATTAGTAAATGGAGTCTGGTTCCAATTTTTTAGCCCAGTGCAGTAAATTTTGACGGAATTCGCGATTTTTTTCCCGCCATCATTTCAGGATATTCACAATTTTTTCCCACAATCATGATCCACATTTTACTATCACGATTCTTTGTTGAAATCCGCACTTTTTACCATGAACTTTATTGACGAAATTCGTGTTCCTTTGACGAATTTTGCGTTTTTTTACCATGATCCTTTGACTAAGTTAGTGTTTTCTTTCTGCGATCTTTCGGTGAAATTTGCGTTTTCTTACTAATCTTTCGATGAAATTTGCATTATCTTACTGATCTTTTGACGAAATTCGTATTTTCTTTCTGCGATATTTTGACAAAATTCACGCTTTTACCACGATCTTTTAATGAAATTTATTTTCTTCTGCGACCAATTGACGAAATTGATTTTTTTACATGGTCATTTGTCGATATTCGCGATAGTTTATCGCAAATCGTGCTATTTTGCTCACTATTTCAAACCTTGCCCCTCAAGGAACCCCTCCAGAATTCTTAAAATGGCACCCTTGTTTCTAGGAAGGGGATTCCTGTATAAATATTTACAAAAACACGATTAGAGTGTTTTATGTTAAGAAGTTTTTTTTGCAGCCCAGATTTTTTTTTTTCTCATGAGCATTTTTTAATGTCCGAATTTTCGGACTAATGGCCAATTTTTTTAAACTTTCGGAAATGAATACTTGGAAATTTCGGAACAGAATCACTCCTGAAAAATATGCTGCGCGGGTTAAAAATCGCAACTAGAAACAAAAAATGCTTTTGTGTTTTTTGCAAAAAATCGTAGTTGAAGACCGATTTTCGTAGCATCGTAGTTTATAGGTCCAAATCGTAGCAACTACGATTTTTTCGTAGCAGTTGGCATGTCTGCATAATATACAAGCTGCTATGTATAAAATAAAGTCCCTTGTACTATATAACAAGAAATATATATATATATATATATATATATAAGCATTTGGGACCCAATGATTCAGCCTAAGTTCTACAAATTTCCATCATTCCATTTATGTTATTTAATTTCTGCTGTTTTTTACTATGTTTTTGGAATCTATGTTAAGTGTGTTGGGGGGAACTGTATTTGATGTCATTTTATTCATAATTTCACAGTTTTTGTTGGTGGTAGGTAATGTTTATTTAACGGTTATATATATATATATACACACACACGCACAATCAAACCTATATATACAATGCAAAGGGAAATCAGTTTTATTTGAGGCATTGAAGTTTGATAGTATAAAAAATATGCTTTAGATCTACATTTCCATAAATAGATTCAAACTAAAAAATTAATATCACATATAAAATTACTTTAATTTTATAAATAAATTAAGCAGTTAGAATGTTTTCTTTCTTAAAAAGGTAAAGAAAATGTGAGCTGAGTGAAAAATAAATAAATAACAATAAAAAAAATAATGCAGTTTATTAATTAAAAAAGATACGATATAAATAATAAAGATGATAATCTTAAACAATATGCAAAATTTGCATGTACAAAAGAAAATAAATACGATAATCTCAAGATATTGCAAAAAAGATTAATTTCTACAACACTTGCTGTCATGCCACTATTTCTGCAACTGGAATTTATAAAAATAAAAAAAAATTCTTTAAACTTAAAAGAATTAATATACAAATCATGAAATATAAACTTACTTCAAGAAGGTTGTGGTCAATAAGTATGCCATTACGTGCAGCAGATGAATCTTTGACTATGTTGATGATTTTGCCATTCTTGAAACCAAAACCAACAGTCCCTGCACTATCTTTGTGAACAGTGATAGTTCTCTCAAATGGCCTATCATACAGAAAGAAAGGAAAAAAAAAACATCAATAAATAATTTGCAAGTTTTTTTTTAATTCTATGACATGATAATATTTAATATGTTACTTATATTAATATTACATTTACGAATACTTTTATCCTATGTTTTTATTTGCACAAGCATTTTGTTATGAATGTGATTTTATCCTATATAGACAGACATTTATGTATTTGCCAAACACAAATCATATGCAACTATTAGAGAAGTTAGACAGTGAAGTGACAGACCCTTCAAGTGAAGTAAGTGAAGAGCCTCTTCACATAATGTACTAAAAATATTTTTTACCATATTTGCCCGCGTATAAGTCGACCTCCCACTTTCCCAATCAAGAAATTTGAATTTTTTTAAATCCTGCGTATAAGTAGACCCCCCACTTTTCCGATCAATAAATTTGAATTTTTTTTTAAATACATTATTCAAAATCACCTGGAAAAAAAAGAAAGTACTAAATATACAATAATAAAAAAATTTTATTTTTTTTTTTCATTTATTCGAAATCATATGAAAAAGGTACTAAATATACAATAAGGAAGATAATAATATACTAAAGTAATATACAAAGTTAAACTGATTCAAGGTCCGTGTGATGTCACGACAACTGAGGATGGCTGGATGGCACCAGATATTTAATAAGAAAAGTTTATTAAACACAAATCCTATGTACAAAATATCTACACTTGCCTAAAAATGTATACACTTTGACTAAAATTTATCAACAACAATATTCCACCAAAACTACACATCTTATTTCTCAAAACCAAACCTATATTACCTCGGATGCCTTCCCACATCCTACACATATGACGAAAACCACCACTATTACTGCCAGTCTCCCCTCTTCACTTCAACTCACTTACCATTGGGGAGGCAGTCTCTTCATTTAACTTTATTTTAGAGGTTAAAAAGAGGTTGGTTGCATGACAGTCTGATTCAGTATCGGATTCGCCAAACAATTCACAAAAATCCTCCGTCGTTATCGGCTCATCATGATACACATTTTCAATCTCTGTATCTCTACATTCTTCCTCGTCGTTATCACTTTAAAAAATGGCATCATCTTCTGTGCCATCTAGTTCGTTGCTTATGCAGCATTTCTTGAACGATTTTATAATCATTTCGAAAGGAATTTGATTCCACGCATCTTTATCCCAATGAACAATTAATGCAATGTCGGGCTTTCTAATATTACCACCCTTTGTAAATGTTAGATAACTGGATGAAATCCACTCTGTCCAATATTTTCTAACATTGGCTTTGAAGTTCTTATTGAGGCAAATATCTAGGGGTTCAAGGACGGATGTCAACCCTCCCGGGATTACAGCTACAGTCATTTTCAGTTCTTTCATCACTTTATTCACGTTTTCAGAAAAGTGGCCACAAAATGAGTCGCAAACTAAAAGGGTAGGTTTTTTTAAAACAGCTCCCGGTCTTTTACCTCACACATTTTTAAGCCAGTCGACTGTTCTGTCAGCATCCATCCACGCTCCTTTTCATGGGCTCGAATCAGCACACCAGGTGGAAATGTAATGTTTTTCAGCAACGTTTTTCTTTTAAAAATAATCAACGGATGAAGCTTCCTACCGTCGGCCAAACAGGAAAGAACGACCGTAAAAACAGGTTTTTTTCGTGCCCAATCATTTTTACCAAAATGCTTTTTTCCACCTTGCAGGTCACTGTTTTATTTTCTGGTAGGTCGAAACACATGGGTGTTTCATCCATATTTGCTATATGGCAAAGTTCAAAAGATTTCACTTTTCTTTGATCGATGACGTATTTTTGAAATTTCATAATCTTTGCTTCCAAGTCAGATAGAAATTTTTGTGCCAGTTTAGTGTGCCGGCGTAAAGTCAAAACAATGACAGATTCATAAATCTAATGCATCAATGTTTTGATGCACGAAACCTGTTTGAAACACCATACTTTTTTTGTTTTGCAAGCTTCATTGCTTGTAAACGTATTCATTATTCTCGTAAACGGCAGTTCTAGTGACAATAAAACCATTCTGCCGGCACTCTACAACCCAATCATGCAATACATTTTCGAGTTCTGGAAAGGGCTATTTTCATGCCGCAAAGCCTTTTTTGATTTTGGGATGTTTTCTAGCTTAGCCTTATTCTTGTGCCAATCACGAATCAATTTTTCGTGAACCTCAAACTGACGAGAAGCAGCACAGTTGTTAGACTCTTCTGCAAAAAAAATAACTTTAAGTTTAAATCCAGGTGCGTATGAATCGCGTTTCTGTTTTCTAATAACTAAATCAGCCATATCAGTAGAAATGAGGAGAAAAAGTGCAGTAAGATAAACGAAGAAATAATGAATAAATGTACTATCAAGAACACGCAAGATATAACACGGGTCAGGTGTTTTTAGAGAGTCGCATGTTTCTAGCCACTCGCAGACAATTCAATTGCACATAGGGGTGATACATTCTCAGAATTTTATCTACTGATCTCTCAGAGGGAGGAGGGGGGGTAATAGACATATATTCATCGCCAGCACCAAACCCGTCACCGAGTGTCCTCTTTTTCTCTCCTGGTTTGAAAATCGACAGTAAATGATGTCAGTGTGTTATGGAATGCGAAAAGAAAACAATTGCCTTTCAGAAGGGCATTTTTGACTTCTGGTAAAAAAAAAAAAAAAAAAAAAAATTAAGGACCCTCGCATAAGTTGACCCTCCCAACTTTTGTCCAAAATTTCTCGACTTATATGCGAGTAAATACGGTATTTATTTAGTTCATCTTTGCACAAAATTTTAATTAAATAATTATAATGCGAACGGTGAGTAAAAGCAAGCACTTTTTTCAGAACTAAGAGCTGAATGAAGAATCCAGCAAAAATGTCCAAAAAAAAAAAAAAAAATTACGCTTGTTCCCCTGGTTGCCATGGTAAACATGACAGCAGCAGGTGTGTTTTCTAAAAGCTTTGGGAAGTGAAGTGAAGACTTGTTACATTCAAAGATAAAACACTTCCCTAGAGTTGTTGTGGTTCAGAAATTATGAAAATAAAAAATGGTGTATTTTCACGTGTAACAAAATCATTTAAATTGTTAATGATAATTGTTTTCTTTTACCATCTAAGCGATTTGCTCATATTTTTCCATTTCCCAAAAACAATTTAATAGAAAAAAATATTTTTAACAGAATTGTATTTTAAGAAGTATGTCAAATAAAGGGACATGAAGTGTATTTTAGAAACAAACAGGGAAAGAAAATTTAAATTAACACTAGTTTTAAAAGCATTTTTGTGAAAATGCAGGAAAGCCCTCAGACACTCAGAGGGTTAATGTTAATTTGAAAAATATATTCCAACAAGGACTTAGAATGAGTGAAAATGGAGATATTTATACAGATGTTTGCAAATTTGGATTTGATAGTTTGAAATTTCTGTCTTCAAGTATGTCCATGTAAATAAGTTTATCTTCTCTCAAAAGAATAAAAGCATTTTGCAGAAATACAATATTATAAGACTTTCATTGTCAAATATTTCCATCAAGAAAAATGTTTTAATTGTGCTAATAAAATAATTATTTTATGATGGCATAATACAATTTTTTTGAACATTTATAAGATAAAATCTTGTACAACAAAACTATTATGCAAACAGAAAATTCTAATAATATTATAAATGTGAAAGTCTGAGTGAATTTTGAGCCAAATCAATGTCAAAACGGATGAAGTAATGCTTTTGTATCTTTGTATATAGATGGATTAGAACCCAGAAATGAACACA
Organism: Maratus speciosus; assembly: GCA_963932465.1. Taxonomy (NCBI): domain Eukaryota; kingdom Metazoa; phylum Arthropoda; class Arachnida; order Araneae; family Salticidae; genus Maratus; species Maratus speciosus. The sequence goes on along the minus strand of OZ010795.1, from coordinate 325,059,663 downwards.
GGCTATATTTCTTTTATGTTTATTCAAATGTTTTACTTAATAATTCAAGAATTCATTACTTTCATACAGACTCAATTTACATTTTCCCTATAAAATTTAACCCTCATTCTTCATTGTTCACAAAAAAAAAAAAAAAATAAAAATCTGGAACAATTTCTCCTGAATAATTAATTTTCGATTTAAAGATTTTCATGTGAAAAAGGAAAATGAAATTAAAAAATAAAGCAATAAACAAGTGGGTAAGTGTGATCACAGATTGCACAGAGGGTTTCGTGTAATATTCCTTTCAAAACACTTTATTCTTTAATTAATAAAGCAAAATTGATATAATTTATAATTATTAAATCCTTAAAAACTGCACATAAAAAGGTAAAAAATGCTAAGGTTTAAAAAAAAAAAAATCCCCCCTCCCCATGAAATTTCTCACCCATTCTTTTGAGAACTTTTTATTGTGTGCTATAAACTACCTTAAAGTTTCAAACAGATCACGTGTTAGATTTCCTAATTTAAATAAAATTGCATTCTTTTAATACCACATTTCACCACCAGGGAGCGCATTCTATTCTTAACTGTACCTGAACGAAACTTCTTTCTACAACTTATCCATAGATACATTAATCGAGGGGATGGCGGTATTAAACACCAAATTAAGATATTTGCTGAAATTACTATTCTAAAATTGTGGTATCAACACTTATGAATTTTTTAATATTGAATAAGTAGCATTTATCTCAGGATTCTGTCAAAAAAACACACATAAAATGGTAAAAAACGCTAAGGTTAAAAAAAAATTACCCCCCCCCCCCCTGTGAAGGTGCCTACCTTCACATATTAATATTAAGACCTTTCCTCTTCCCCCCCCCCTTTAAAATTACATTTTTTTAAAATTCTTAAATTTAATTATCTGTCTGCATTCAGATTCAATCTGTTTTTAGCGCTCTTTTCCCTTCATAAATTAAGCATTCAATTCTCAGTCTCTTTAATATTTTAACCGCAGCACACTGCAGTTAAAAGAAATCATTTCCTTTTCTCGCCTAATAACTGGATTCTAATTTTCATCCTTCTGCCTTAGTTTGATGATATGCAGAAATTAGTCAGACATATTACTTCTACATTTTTAGCCGTTGGTCCAGATGTTAGATAGATGTGTCATTTCAGTTATTAACCCTGTCTTTATTTTGTTTTTGTTTTTTTAACGTGCTCTTTCGGCCGCTTCACTCCCATGAGAACTTTAGCAACCCCTATAGAATGTCTTTCGCGGTTTATGAGCTAGAATTCCTACGCAGCCATTGGCGTTAAATATTTCTTATTACTCTTTTACATTCCCCATTCAATTTCAATTATTGTACTTTTGAAGGCGCCTACCTTCACATATTAATATTAAGACCTTTCCTCTTTCCCCCCTTTAAAATTACATTTTTTTAAAATTCTTAAATTTAATTATCTGTCTGCATTCGGATTCAATCTGTTTTTAGCGCTCTTTTCCCTTCATAAATTAAGCATTCAATTCTCAGTCTCTTTAATATTTTAACGGCAGCACACTGCAGTTAAACGAAAAGAAATCATTTCCTTTTCTCGCCTAATAACTGGATTCTAATTTTCATCCTTCTGCCTTAGTTTGATGATATGCAGAAATTAGTCAGACATATTACTTCTACATTTTTAGCCGTTGGTCCAGATGTTAGATAGATGTGTCATTTCAGTTATTAACCCTGTCTTTATTTTGTTTTTGTTTTTTTAACGTGCTCTTTCGGCCGCTTCACTCCCATGAGAACTTTAGCAACCCCTATAGAATGTCTTTCGCGGTTTATGAGCTAGAATTCCTACGCAGCCATTGGCGTTAAATATTTCTTATTACTCTTTTACATTCCCCATTCAATTTCAATTATTGTACTTTTGAAGGCGCCTACCTTCACATATTAATATTAAGACCTTTCCTCTTTCCCCCCTTTAAAATTACATTTTTTTAAAATTCTTAAATTTAATTATCTGTCTGCATTCGGATTCAATCTGTTTTTAGCGCTCTTTTCCCTTCATAAATTAAGCATTCAATTCTCAGTCTCTTTAATATTTTAACCGCAGCACACTGCAGTTAAACGAAAAGAAATCATTTCCTTTTCTCGCCTAATAACTGAATTCTAATTTTCATCCTTCTGCCTTAGTTTGATGATATGCAGAAATTAGTCAGACATATTACTTCTACATTTTTAACCGTTGGTCCAGATGTTAGATAGATGTGTCATTTCAGTTATTAACCCTGTCTTTATTTTGTTTTTGTTTTTTTAACGTGCTCTTTCGGCCGCTTCACTCCCATGAGAACTTTAGCAACCCCTATAGAATGTCTTTCGCGGTTTATGAGCTAGAATTCCTACGCAGCCATTGGCGTTAAATATTTCTTATTACTCTTTTACATTCCCCATTCAATTTCAATTATTGTACTTTTGAAGGCGCCTACCTTCACATATTAATATTAAGACCTTTCCTCTTTCCCCCCTTTAAAATTACATTTTTTTAAAATTCTTAAATTTAATTATCTGTCTGCATTCGGATTCAATCTGTTTTTAGCGCTCTTTTCCCTTCATAAATTAAGCATTCAATTCTCAGTCTCTTTAATATTTTAACCGCAGCACACTGCAGTTAAACGAAAAGAAATCATTTCCTTTTCTCGCCTAATAACTGGATTCTAATTTTCATCCTTCTGCCTTAGTTTGATGATATGCAGAAATTAGTCAGACATATTACTTCTACATTTTTAGCCGTTGGTCCAGATGTTAGATAGATGTGTCATTTCCGTTATTAACCCTGTCTTTATTTTGTTTTTGTTTTTTTAACGTGCTCTTTCGGCCGCTTCACTCCCATGAGAACTTTAGCAACCCCTATAGAATGTCTTTCGCGGTTTATGAGCTAGAATTCCTACGCAGCCATTGGCGTTAAATATTTCTTATTACTCTTTTACATTCCCCATTCAATTTCAATTATTGTACTTTTGAAGGCGCCTACCTTCACATATTAATATTAAGACCTTTCCTCTTTCCCCCCTTTAAAATTACATTTTTTTAAAATTCTTAAATTTAATTATCTGTCTGCATTCGGATTCAATCTGTTTTTAGCGCTCTTTTCCCTTCATAAATTAAGCATTCAATTCTCAGTCTCTTTAATATTTTAACCGCAGCACACTGCAGTTAAACGAAAAGAAATCATTTCCTTTTCTCGCCTAATAACTGAATTCTAATTTTCATCCTTCTGCCTTAGTTTGATGATATGCAGAAATTAGTCAGAGATATTACTTCTACATTTTTAACCGTTGGTCCAGATGTTAGATAGATGTGTCATTTCAGTTATTAACCCTGTCTTTATTTTGTTTTTGTTTTTTTAACGTGCTCTTTCGGCCGCTTCAATCCCATGAGAACTTTAGCAACCCCTATAGAATGTCTTTCGCGGTTTATGAGCTAGAATTCCTATGCAGCCATTGGCGTTAAATATTTCTTATTACTCTTTTACATTCCCCATTCAATTTCAATTATTGTACTTTTGAAGGCGCCTACATTCACATATTAATATTAAGACCTTTTCTCTTTCCCCCCTTTAAAATTACATTTTTTAAAAATTCTTAAATTTAATTATCTGTCTGCATTCGGATTCAATCTGTTTTTAGCGCTCTTTTCCCTTCATAAATTAAGCATTCAATTCTGAGTCTCTTTAATATTTTAACCGCAGCACACTGCAGTTAAAAGGAAAGAAATCATTTCCTTTTCTCGCCTAATAACTGGATTCTAATTTTCATCCTTCTGCCTTAGTTTGATGATATGCAGAAATTAGTCAGACATATTACTTCTACATTTTTAACCGTTGGTCCAGATGTTAAATAGATGTGTCATTTCAGTTATTAACCCTGTCTTTATTTTGTTTTTGTTTTTTTAACGTGCTCTTTCGGCCGCTTCAATCCCATGAGAACTTTAGCAACCCCTATAGAATGTCTTTCGCGGTTTATGAGCTAGAATTCCTACGCAGCCATTGGCGTTAAATATTTCTTATTACTCTTTTATATTCCCCATTCAATTTCAATTATTGTACTTTGACCACATGTCTTCCTCTCTTTTTAATCTCGCCATATAGTATATGTATTTGGTGAAATTGTGTATGTACGCTTGCCAACTCTCGACCATTTCGAGAGAATGTAATTGGAACAGTTCCTCATTGACGCTCATGATGTGAGCATAAAAAATGTAATGTTTTGCCCCCTTCTCCAGCCGGCACTAACCGTCTAACTCGGTTGTGGTTGAAACGATCCCGGTGTACAATAAAGAAACTTAGAGGATCTACCACTGACTGTTCTGAATTCAATAGCGTCCTGTCGTTTTAACAGAATATGAAGTTTAATTTATGTGGAAGTCTAAAAATATAAAACATTTGAAAAAATTCCATGCATTAGTTCTTGAAACATAGCTGTCACAGAAACCATGAAAAATGCAGGACAGCAGCACCAATTGTTGAATGATATACACACTCAAACCTAATCAACACTAACTTCCCAACAAACACACGACTTATAGCCGAATGACTTATATGTCGCAGCCAAAAGGAGTTAAGGCCATTTGTAAACAAACAATGTTGTACCGTAAATGATCTGCCGCTAGTTGCGGCAGATATTGCCGAACCGCTAATGTTTCGGCGTTGAGAGAACTGTTGCATTTACTTTGCCCGGCAACTCTTAAGGGGCGGTTTCCAGCAAAAATATAATGGCCCGTCATTGTCTAGAAAGTAGAGGGCTAATATCACATAACCCGAATGTTTAATTAAAGAGAAGAAATGTATTTTTCTCTTCATTTCTTTCAAAGAAAGTTTAATTATTTTAATTCTGGGTTTTAGTAAAAATATAAATATGTCGGGAGATTTATATTTACAGCAGTAAAATAGATTACATATTTTTATTTAGTTTAAAAATATTTTATAAAAATCAAAAATTGTTCCCAAAATGTACATGGGCGTTTTCCGGCAAAAATGTAATGGTCTGTCATCGTCTAGAAAGTAGAGGGCTAATATTGCCTAACTCGAATATTTAATTAAAGAGAGGAAATGTATTTTTCTCTTCATTTCTTTCAAAGTAAGTTTAATTATTTGAAATCTGGGTTTTAGTAAAAATATAAATATGTCATGAGATTTATATGTAAAGCAGTAAAATAGATTACATATTTTTATTTAGTTTGAAAATATTTTATAAAAATCAAAAATTGTTCCCAAAATGTACATGTACATTTTGGGGACACATCCATTTTCTTCACCGGCACCCCTTTACAAACATTATTCATAAAAAATAACTGAAAGAAACAGAATAAATATTTAAAATAAATATTAAAACAGCAAAGCGCCCTTAGATTGTGCCTAAAGCAGTCCCTGTCTGCCCCCCCCCCCACACACACACACACTTACTCAGCAATGGAAAACTTTCACATACATACATAAAATCGTTTTTAGCTGTAAATGCGTAAATATTTCTAAAATTGACGACTACTGTATGTCTAAAATTGGCTTAAAAATACAATTAATTTGACATTTTTTCTGGATGGTCCTGTAGAACAAACAATACATTTTTATAAAATTCTTTTATTTTTATTCATTTTGTATTAAAAGTGTTATAATTTTTCCCGCTTAAACATGCTTTTGATACATTTTGTTACATCAATTACTTTCTTATACATTTAGTAGTTATTTTTGTAGAGAAATTAATCGAAATTGTTTTCTCCCGCCTCTCTCTTCTGCGTTTTTAAGGGACGAAGGGAATGAACTGTTTCGAGTGGCTGTTCAAGGCCACAGCCAATGATACATAGGGATCAAGATTTCGCTGTGTCATGATTTCAAATCACTTTCACTTGTCACTGTTGTTTGGCGAGGAAAGACAGGATGACTGTTTCTGTTTATTTCGAGTTCTGACACGATTTGTATGGATGTCTGCGGTGGGAATAGAATTTAAAATATTGTAAGTCTGAATATTTTGATTGCCTTTTCATTAAACCAGTTTAATTTGAAATGTTTCTGTACCATTATACTCATTTTTATAAAAAAATTATATAACTAAGTACGTGAAGTTAAATGTTAACATTATTAGTTGCTATTTTATAAATGATACGACGTAAAATGTTAGAATTTGCGATTTAACTCTGATTTTTAAAGGTATTTTTATTTAAGCAAATGCAGGATAATATCTCTTGTTTATTTATTATTCTTTAAAAATTTTCATTTAGTACTTTCATTGAATGTATTCTAAGAATTTTTTCCCTATTATTGAGGCTGTATAAAGTAATTTTAAAAATTGCGAATTATTTATATCACTTTCATAATCCCTCTAGTTTATTTAAAATAAATTGATTTAATGTCATAATTGTTTTTTTAGATGTGGCTTTGAAAAGAAAGATTTTTTTTTTCTTTTCCTCTGATTCGGATTATGATTTGTCCTCAGAGAAAATGTCATCAAATTAAACAACTGAATAATTTTATTACAATAGAAGAAAAATTAGAGCGAGAAAAAACTATATAGAAAAAGGAGAATATTTAAGATATTTTGAAATATCTGAAAATAAATTTCAGGAAAAAAAAAGGTTGGAATACATATTTTAACCTTTTTTTTAAATTATAATTTTAAAATTTAATTATTCAACTTTAATAGGAAAATCTAATGTTATCTAATATTAAACAATATTTAAAAAATTATGAGAACGATAAATTACTATTTTTTTTAAAATGTCATTCGGGACATATATAAATATAAAACGGCATTTTTTTATTTTTTAATAATGCTTATGTGAAAATCTGTGTTTGTTAAATGAAAATGGTTCAGAAATATTTCACTTGTTCCTCTATTCTGATTGAATAAGGTTTTAATGAATGGGCATCAAATTTTGGCAACGAACTTACAATAAGTGTAAAAAAAAAAAAAAAAAAATCACAAACACATTTAATTTTAATAGAATATACATAACATACGTTAATATTATACACAAATTCAAAAATTGTTCTATAAAGAATACTTGTTGGCAGATTGTTTAAGTAATAAAGTGTTTTTGCATGAAAAATAATATATTGATAATAATTTAGATTAACTGAAAAAAAAAGGATAATTTACTTATCTTGAACTTTTTCGAAAATGTTTCACAGGCAATGCTTAGCATAGCGAATTAATTAATTATTTTATATTTTCAATTAATAATTTTAAATATATATGAAATGAAACTATTTGAAAATCATATTACTACATATAAAATTGAATAAATAAAGAAATTAATAAATTCACTATGTCAAGTATTGTGTTTTGGAATAATAATAAAAAAAATTAAGATAAGTAAATTTATACTTTTTTTCAAAGTGTACTAAATGATTATTAATATATTAGTTTTTCATGTAAAAACACTTTATCGTTTAAACATTTTTTCAACAAGTATTTTTTATATAACAAATTTTGAATTTATGCTTAATTAATCTTTATGGCAGGATAGTGGCAGGCTTTTGGGTAGTTTACGTTTAAAAAAAATCACAAAAGGCTTTTTTGTGGGCAGCTTTGGGCTAGATTTAATTCTTGCAAACACAAATGGCTGGACTAGGGCGAGATTCTGGCTATCCATTATTTTTAGTGGCCATTAAAAGAATAAAAACGGCCAGTTTGAGGCTATCCAGTATTATTGGTGAAAAGTTAGCGGCATGATTGTGGGCAACTTCTTGTATTTACGACCAATTATCTTGTGGCCAAATTATGTCCAGCGTGACACTTTTTTGATGGAGCCGTAACGGCCAATGATAGCGGGCCTCAATCAAACACTTGGGGCCAAGGCTAACGTAACCGTGAGCGGCCCACGAGTTCTGTGTTTGTTGGGTTATGTCAAAGTCTAACTGAATCTAAAATTTGATTAAATTACAGCAATTAGTCTTTGAGATTGTGTGTGACACAAATTTTGTGGCCGCTCTGACTAACAGACATTGCCTTAAAATAGTCAAATCATGTTCAGGCTGTCCCAAAATGTGTAAATCCGTCAAAAACCAGAAGTCAAAAATTTTCATGATTACAATATTTTTCTAATATAAAGTAAAACTAACAAAATATAGAAAGTGAAAAACTGAATTTTACAGTTTATTTTAGTCGTCAGTGTTATTATTACAATCAAACTCATTGATAGATTATGTATATGTACAAACATAAATACAAAAGAAATTAAGAGAAATGAAAATGAAAAGTACCTATCTCTAATAACCATTGTAATCCGATTAGGATTTGCTTTCTTTAGTAGTTTATGAACCTCATCCATGGAGTATCCAGCAACAACCACATCATTTATCATCAGGATCTGGTCACCAAATCTCAAACCAGCAAGTGCAGCTGGACTGTTCTTTTGGACGAGTATAACAAATACACCCTGAAAAATCACAGTTTCAAAATGATAAAATAAACTTACATGTAAACAGAGAAATGAAAAACTAAACAATTTTTCTAGACTTTGCTTATTTGAGAGTTTTTTTTTCTCTCAATTTCTCTATTTTAATGAAAAAGTTGCTACTGCTGCTATATTTGAATTTACTCTGCCCTTTTCATTTTCTAGGCTTAAAATGGAAGAACCATTGCATATAAAAATATGAAAATTCGTAGTTTTATATAGAAATTGCATGATAAACATGCTGAAGCCAAAGGTTTTTAAATCAAAGAATTATTTTAAGCCACATACTTCATTTAGATAAGTTTCATAGGATAAAAAATTATACATAGCATACCTGCTAACATGCCAATTTTGAAAACATTACAATTTTTACCATGTATTTTTAAGATGTGCTTAAAAACATGAAACATTAAAAAAAGAAATGCAACAAAAATTGTAATATGGTTTCTTATGCAATAAAGGACAAACTTGTTTGTGCGTAACACTGATGTCATTTTGACAGTGGTAACAACAGATGATTAAATTTAACCTTTTTAAAATTTTATTGCAATTTTTAAATACTGCATATGTCCAATTTTTACACTGTTGAATAGAAAAAAAAAAATCTTAATTTGTCTGAAAACTGTATTGCAGTTTACTCAACTTTCATTGTTTTTAAAATAATTTTCAGGCATGATTTTTTAAAATCTATTTCTGTCACTTGCAGACAGACGGTTACAAAAGAAAAATCTGCTAGCACTTAAATTAATATACATAAAATAGTTCAGCATTTGTTGCAGGCTTATATTCCATAACGAAATTTAAACTTTATAAATCCATAAGTAAAATATTAAAATATAAATAAAATAAATTTAAGACATGTAATCGAACCGCTCTTAAACCACTGAAATTATCAGAATAAAAATGGTGAGTGATTTTTGGCGATTTCTTCGATTGCTAATACCTGGTACTAGGCAAATACGAAACTATTGCTTTTAATAAATTTCAGAATTTTATTTGAATATATAATAGCTATTTTTCATATAAAAATGAATGTTGGAATTGTTAGTGAAAAATCTAGAAAATATATGTTAAATGTAAAAAATCTATTAAAGTTTTTAATAATAATAAAAAATATATATATACAGTAAACTCTGTCTAAGGCGGAATCGATCGGGACCGAGAAAATTTTCCGTAGTAGACAATATTCCGCCTTAGACAAATTTTACTCTATGTCAATGGCTTCGAAGGGACTTGAAAATCTTTCCGAGTTAGGCAGATTTCCGTTTTACACAGAGTCTGCCTTACAGAGAGTTTACTATATATGGTTTTCACCTATATTCTCTAATCTGGTAAGCCCAGGTTTGAACTCCTTGTTATATTAATAAACATAAATACAAAAAAATATTCAAAAGAATTATTTCAGCTTTCAAGTTAAAAATACATTATTTAATTAAATAAGTTATATACTGCAATAAATTCAATTTATAAAGACCATATTGAGAAAGAGATGAGGGAGGAACTGAGGTGGGGAATACATCATTTTACTCACCACTAGCAAGTGGATTTCTTTATAAGGTGAGTGAAGTTCTAGGCAACTGAAAAACTGAAAGCTATAGAAGACATGACAAAAACTTAATTTTTTTACTAGTTAACTATATTTTACAGCTTCCTAAATTACAGCGATGTACACATAATACTAAGTTCTATAGTATACAATACTTTCCTCTGTTGTATATACAGCCGAACCTCGTTATCCTGACATTCTAATGACCAGAAAAAAGTGTCATAAGCGGAGTGTCGCGGTAACCGGAGTTGGAGAAAAATATGTTTATAAAAAGCCGTATTTTTAATTAATTTAAGACAATTTTAAATTAATAACTGTTCTTGCAATTTTAAGCAATGAAACATTATTATTAAACAAAATAAATACAAAAACAAAATTGAAAAGAATGAAAAACAGATTTACGATGACTTGCTTTTTTATTGTTACATAAAATATTGATGAATGAAGGCTTGCTTATCCCTAGGTGTGCTTCCTACAATTCTTTTTTCAATATTATTGCAATGAATTGTAATCAATATTTGTTGTTTCAGAAATGGATGTTAGATAATTTCTGATCATTTCAATGCAATGCAATGCCTCGGTTTCAGACGGGTGAAAAACGCTGTGCAAGCACAAGAAAGTTTCACCTGAACATTACAAAAAGACCACGAGTAGACTGATACGTGTATCTGGAGCTTAAGTGGGTGATTCATCTTGTGTGGGTTTATTTATTCAGATAAAGAATTGATGTAAAATTTCTCATTTATCTGCTCAATGGGTATTTTAGACACTTTCGGAAAAAATTTAACTAAGACATTTCTCATCGCTTAATTTCCGTGCTCATAAAATGGATTATGAAAAATGGTTAATTTTCCTAAACTGTCGGGATATCAGGAGTTGATAATTATTTAACGACGTAAAATCCGGAGTTTATTTACATTAAAATCATATACAGAAAATTGACACTTTCAAAAACTGACGTGACAAGCGGAGTGATGTGAAAATCGGGTGTCGGGATAACGAGGTCCAACTGTATATATCTTAATTTTATAGAAAAGAAAATAATGAAAATGCATTGTAGTAATAATAATTTATTATTTTTACAGTTGCGTATATTTTGTCCTAACAATTCTCAACATGTTGACATTGCATCTTGGTGTCTGGCAAGATGTTCTGAAAATTCCCCATTCCTGGGGAGGAACATGTGAACATTTACTATTTCTTATAAATAAAACTAAAAATGACTGTTACATTGTTTACACTATTCTTAGCCTTAAACAGAAAAATTTTCTTTTACTGAAATAAAAAATATGTGACTAAATTTAAACTACTTTAATAATCAGACTGTTTATCCTTAAATTAAGGCATTTACTTTACATTTAAAAAAAGTTTTACTATTGAAAATAATTGCTAACTGTTCTCAAATAGGCAGTAAATCTTGTTGAGATCATGTGAAAGGATCATAAATATTTTTTATTCTCTTGTCAAATACATACAGCCTTTAGGCTCACCATAATTTAACATTTGAACCGTCATCTGTCTTCATCATTTTAGATAAAGATTTTACCGATTAAATTGCTATACTGCTTGCTTCCCGAGTTGAATTACATTTTTCTACCATGGCATATTTTTAATTAAGCTCTTTTCGAAAAAGAAAGAGAAAAAAACTTGATAATGTATGCATCAAATTTGAAGTTTTACCTTTAATATAATAGAAATAATAATATTTTATGACTCATTACTATTTCTGTATAAAAAAGTTCAATCTTACTGTTCAACAGTACAATGGTATATTTACAACCAAAACCGTAAATGGCCAAAATGTAAAAGTTTGCAGACGTAGCTAAATTTTGGTGTGCAGAGTCCAACTATTTTTTTAAAATCAAAATTTTTTTCAAAGTTTACATAGGATGTGTTTGATCATCATTTTTAAATTATCATATTGCAAAAAGTAACTGAAATAATTCTTTGAAACTTTCTTAGTACATAGACAAACACTTCCTACCACTTTTAAAAGTGTTTTTGCTTTGGCACATCTTAAAACTCCAAATAACTTTTACCATAAAAATGTATTAATTTTCAATTATACATTTAAATGTGAATAATAAAAACAAAAAAAAATCTTTATTACATATTAATTACAAATTAAATTATTACATATGAAAAGCTTTTAATGGTGAAGTGACATCATAACTAAACAAGTGGATAAGTGTGATCACAGATCGCACAGAGGGTTTCGTTTAATATTCTTTTCAAAACACTTTATTCATTAATTAATAAAGCAAAATCGATATAATTTATAATCATTAAATCCTTAAAAACTGCTCATAAAAAGGTAAAAAAAAAAAAAAAAAATCCCCCCTTCCCCCCCCCCCCCCCCTCAAACGAAATTTCTCGCACCATTCTTTTGAAAGCTTTTTATTATGTGTTATAAACTATCTTAAAGTTTCAAACAGATCGCCGTATTAGATTTCCTAATTTAAATAAAATCATGTTCTTTTAATTCCACATTCCAGCACTCTATTCTTAACAAAACTTTATCTGAACGAAACTTCTTTCTACAACTTATCCATAGATACATTAGTCGGGGAGGGAGGGGGTGGGGTCTTAAACAGCAATTTAAGATATTTGCAGAAATTCTTATTCTAAAATAGTGGTATCGAAGCTTAAATTTTTTTTTTATATTGAACAAGTAGCATTTACCTCAGGACTCCGTCAAAAAATGCACATAAAACGGTAAAAAACGCTAAGGTTGAAAAAAAAAAAATTAATGTCCCTCTCACTCACCCTTCCCGAATTTTCTTGCACCATTATTTTTAAACTTTTTATTATGCGTTATAAACTATCTTAAAGTTTCAAACAGATCGCATTGTTAGATTTCATATTTCACCAGCAAGGAGCGCTCTCCATTTTTAACAAAAGTGTATCTCAACGAAACTCCTTTCTACAACTTATCCATAGATACATTAGTCAAGGGGTTGGTGGTCTTAAACACCAATTTAAGATATTTGAAAAATTACTATTCTAAAATAGTGGTATCAACACTTATGAAATTTTTTAAATTGAATAAGTAATGTTTATCTCATCACACGGGGTCAAAGCAGGGTGATGGACACCTCAGATGCATAATATCATTAAGCAGTCACAGACCTTTCCAACGATATATCACTTGATGGGCATCGCCAAAATTTAGAAAAGTGCCTCCTATTTGTTGAGCAAAGGGGGAGATGAAAACCTGAGATGCATAGCATGATTAAGCGGTCACAGATCTATGATATATCACATGATGGGTAACTGCAAAGTATGGAAAAGTGGCCCCCCATTGGGGGAAGAGGGGTCAAAGTTTGTGTGGGAGATGGACATTTATCAAAAAATGGAAATTGCCATTCGATCAGCATGGAAAAGTTAGCTTCGCGGGAACCTTCTCAGTTATATTTCTGCCCGCTGTTCAATTAGGGGCAAAGTTATGACCCAAAGGGAAAACAGCCCCAAACGTTGGGGGCGCCCTGCAGGGTAGGGGTGCCTTATAGCATAAATTTTTTGAAATAGGTTAACAGGAATTTTGTTTACCTTTAAAATAATGTGTATTTTGGAAGGATGTGCAAACAGTATTTCATACTTATCAAAAAATATTTAAAAGGGGCTCACCCAGGCCCCTAATAGAGTTAGAGGAAATTGGAAGACGGCAAAATAATTGTTGGGAAAAATTTGCTTGGGAGCTGCTGAGCTAAATTTGGCATGAGATCTAAGCTTTACGACCAATAGAAACCAAGATATTTAAGGAAATGTGAAAAAAAGATAGGATTTCTTTGCAGAAGAGAATAATAATTTTAAGTTTTAAAGTGCTAAGCCGGCCCCAATGAATTACAAGGAAAACAGCCATGATAGCACAAGACCCCTTAAGACCCAAGATCGTTGGAATTACTTTCAAATTTTCATATTTAAAAGAACTGGTTCCATTATAAGTCTTTATAAACCAAGGTTTCCCATAGTGCAAAAGCAATCTCCAGAAGCATTTTATAGAAATAAAACCAATTAGTTAAATAATAATTAATATCTCACCTTGTAATTAAGACAGAAGATTGAAATTGGCATTGATGAAATCAACAAAAAATTTTACGCCCGGATGTAAAAAAAATTTAATAATTTAAAAGTTTAAAATTAGTTAAAAAAAATCCTAGTATGGAAAACCATGTGATCTGCTCAAATTGCTCGGTGCCAATACATCTGCAGATAATGATGACACCTGTTTTTAATTGGTGGAAATGATCATTTTTGCAATTTGATAAAAAATCCATGCTTTTGTTGAATTATGAATGTCTTTCTGATCTTGTAATTGGGTTTTTTTTAATTAATAATGTCTGTTAATTATGACTTTTTCAAAATTTTATGATTTGTCGTTTGATGTGAGGTGTTCAGCTATAAGTATGCAAAATGTCAAGTCTCCAACATATATAATTTCTGAGAACGGGTTCTGTGACTGACGGACAGACAGACAAACAAGTGAGACGAATAGGGTTTCGTCAGATGAACGAAACCTTAAAAACGATCTTTGAAAGTTTGTTATATTGTTTAGAGACATCCTGTATGTTATGTTGATTGATAAACTTCCACATTTTAAAAATCAGTTAAAAATACCACTACAAATGAAACATTGAAATTGTTAAAAAATATACTTTAAAAAGCAGTAAATCAAATGAAGGGAAAATGGAAATTATAAATTTATTTAATGATTTTTACTGTTTTGTGGCCTGAAACTACACTAAGCTTCAAAAACCTCATTTTATTTGACATAGAAGTAAATAATAAAATGCCAAATAATCTTCAATAACAAATATGGAGGTGAAATTTCAGTTAACTACAACTGCCTAGGAAATCGTATAAACATATTTAAAGAATTAAAATTAAATATAAAATTTACAAATTCTCAATTTACAGACATGAAATTTCCCTGTATACAAATGAAATTAAAATATATTTAATAATATTAATTAGTCTCGAAGTACCTTATTTATTGGCTGTACCCTCAGGCCTATTTTGCCATTACCATCTTTGCAGAGTATGATTTCTCTCAAACCATGAGTGACTTGGGCTCTAGCAAGACCTGGAGTAGAGCTTGAAATTGGGGCAATCATTGTAGTTGGCTTTACAGCTGGAACTGACATTTGGCTCTAGTTAAAAAATATATATATCAAGAATTTGAAATAAAATTATGAAGCATCATTATTAAATTATTATAAACAAATCTGTCGCATAAAACTGTATTATTTTAATAAATCAATAAACTTAAAAATATAATGCATAGGAAATTTATACAGCCAACTGTCTAAAAAAAAAAAAAAAAAAAAAAAAAATAACCAAGTAAGTAAGTGTGATCACAGATCACACAGAGGGTATTTAATATTCCTTTCAAAACACTTTATCCTTTTGAAAAATTTGTTAGTTCCACATTTTGAAACCAGGACGGCGCACTCTATTCTAAACAAACCTCTAGATTGCCAGTGGTATTTCCATATTTTAGTCAGTTTTTTTTACAGTGTATGTATAAATTATCTGTAAACCATATCACATAATTGGTGTGAGACGCTCTTCGCTGAATTGGATGAATTATAATATATATATATACTAGGGGGCTCTGTCCCCTGCAAGCTACGCTCGCCAACCCCCGTTCAGACACTGCAGAATCTAAAAGCTCGCTAATCTGATTGCTTTTTAAAAGATTAGAGAAAGTTGAATTATACTGAAAAGAAACATGTAGAGATCTATCTCCCTATAAACGGGTTTCAGCACTTACGTACCTTACATATGGTACTTTCCATTCAATTCCCTTTGATTACAAAAAATTAAGGCATAATCAGTTGCTGTTAAGACATCCAATGGTTGTTTTCGTGTTTGTTTCACAATCTGTTGCATGTTTTATCTAAAATCTGTCGCCAAACTATAAGATTAAATGACAATAACGGTTGATCGTAAATGTCACATTCACTTGACTTTAAGGAAGTTGACTTAAGGAAGATATTTTTAATTTTGTACCAGTAGTTTAATATGAGTTTTATTTCCTTACTTTATTGTATAACAATTATTTGTTCACCTATTTTAAATATGTATTTGTGATTTAATAAAATAATTCGTAAAAGTCTGTAATTTTCAAATGTTATACAGTATAACTTCAAAAACCCGGCATCATCAGGACCGAGACTATGCCGGATTTTTGAAGGAATGTCAAAAGTCGTAACTAGGAATATCAAAAGTAGTACTGTATTTTTAATGGTGCCTTCAGCCATAATTTATTTCATTATTAAGGGATAATTATGTAAGGAAAAGAGACAATTAAATATAAAAATAAACTTACATTAATTGATATTTTTTGTGTTACAGAAAGAAAAAATCTAATAATGAGTGAAATTATTTCTTCTCATGTAATTTTCGAAAAATCGATGTGAATTTTGTTTGTTTCAATTTTTTTGCCCGTTCTTTAACAAGTTATTTTTGTATTTATACAACGAAAGAATTTATGTTACGGACGTATTTAGGAAATACAGTTTTGTTCTTTAAAACAGATATTAATTCTCTAGTGAAATTTAAGCATTTTTCTAGTGACTTCATTTTTCTGTTGTTCATCCTCGTCTTCGGAGTTGTTAATGGGATTATCAGCAGTTATATTTAGCACAGCGTCAGAAGACAGATTCTAAAGAGCTTATGTACTAATCTCCACGCCATTGCTAAGCAGCAGTGCAGCTCCCAGAAAATAATCGCCTCTGAGAAATGAAAAAAATGCCAAACATTATTTTTTTGCATTTTTACTTTCGATCTTGAAGTTTTTAATTCATAAACAATTGTTATTTTTCTCCTACCCTAATTTGAAAGTGTAAAAGAGAAAGGAATGGAAAAGATTGTTTTGATGTCGGATTTTTGAAAAAGTCACACTGTATATTTAAAATGCTCACTTTACCATCGGCAATGTTTCTTCTTTTATTTTTCAAATGTTTCAATTTACGTGATTTTCATTTTACGCCAACTATTATGTGTCCGTATAACAGAAAAATACTGTATTTTTATTAATGTTATACTAATTTATTTGTTCTTTCGTTATTTAAAATAAAAAATTATGTCAATTTGTATAAATTGGCGAGTGGTTTGTCGATTTATATAATTTGGCAAAATTGGTTGACGGGAGAAGTAGTACCATTAACACGTTGCTTTGAAGTTGAAATTAAATGTCATGATTTGTTGTATTGTCATATACATACTGGGTTTGGCGTGCATTTTTTTTACGACAATTTGGCGAAAGCCTCGTTTTTGAATACCAGTTACATATGCAGTATTTTTAAATTATTTTCTGTTATTTTTAAAATGAAATAACAATAAATAAAAAAAAGTTTAATTAATAACTATAGAACAAAACAATTTATAACTTTTTTTTAAATGAAAAGAAAATAAATTCATATAAACATTTATTAATAAATAAGCAACAATAGCCGGATTACCATGTCAGGCAAAATGACGCCATTTTGGTGCCAATTAAGTACAGTGTTGCGTATATGACATCTGTGCCTAATTTTTTTCATTTCGCTTCATTAAAGAAGTGAAAGTCATTTTTTTTTAAAGTTTCAGTTTTAAATGAAAGTTTTGTATTAAATAAAATGATAATGAAATACAAATTGAATTATGAATAAAAGTAACATTATACATTTCTTAGCATACATTTAACGGAGGCCAAACTGGTCACCAAACTAGTTTAAAATAATAACCTTTCCTAAAATATGAAAAAAAATATTTGTTATGATTAAAATTTGAGTTGCCATCATTAGGGAAAACTATATAAAATTAGAAAAAATTAATATTTCAAAAACTAATTCGAATTTAAAAATTCTAATACCAGTTTTGACATCTGTGGATCAATACGGATTTTTGGTGTTAATTTCATCGCAAAGTATTCCGTATTTTAGGAGAAATCGTCGTGAAACATAATCAGTTGTTTAATCAGTCATTGCATAAATTCGTTACAATTCAGTCGTTTCATAATATCCGGTTCATTAGGATTTTATGTATATAAGGTAGATATATATTTTTAAAATTATGGAGTAATAAGATCTAAATTGTGGATGTTTCTGTGGCAGCAAGTCTTACCTAAAATGCAGATTTAGTAAAAGTATTTCAATGATTATGAGTTGTGTTTATTTTCAATGCTGGAAGAACCTCGTGGATTGTATATCCTCAATTTTTCATAACATCACGACTGTTGGGTTATATGCTAAAGCTACATACCATTCTCTGCTCAGTTAGTGCTGTTGCTTAACTCTTTGATTAAAAGGAATTACTTGAGTAATCATATCACATATTTATGCATTTGAAATGCAAACATTAATATCTGTTGCAAGCAAGATATAGCTACACTTATGTAAAGAGGAATGGAGTATTCTACAACAGAGATTAGCTCTAAAACACGGACCAGAGGTACAGATTATACTACATATATACAGAGCAAGTACAATCGCAAAAATTATTGTTACATCTGTAATTTATGTTCATTTTGAAAAATGTTAGGCATCCACATTATCATTTTTGGCATTTGGATTTGGAGCAGAACGTCTTCTGCTAGAACGTGCTTTCTGGGTTCTGGCAATCAAAAATGTTCTGCTGCACATGCATGAATTTTATAAAGTTAAATCTTGAACACAAAATTATTAATATGTACTACACAATTCTGTTTTAAATGAACTTCCTTATGCAATTTTAATTTCACACACACACACACACATGCAAAAAAAAAAAAAAAAAAAAAAAAAAAAAAAAAAAAAAAAAAAGCTCTAATTTTTATGATATGTTTAGCATGATGAATCCCCTCTCCTTCCCCTTTTTTTTCTGCTATTACACTTCAATAAATTAAATTTTGTTTATTAAAACACAAACCAAAACTACATCTAATGGATGTTTTTAATTCGGTTATGTATAATGATTGTGTTACTTTGGTGTATCTTTTGGTTATTACATTCAGATTTATGTGAAATCAAAGTGATTTTATAAGTTTCAAATGCCAAAAAATCTGCCATATTTGTTTAATTCGTTATGTGTGCTATTAAAATAAATCATTTATTTACAATTTATTATTTCTGTAATTATTAATTAAAATTTTATTAGTTAAAAATGAAAAAAATACATAAATTATGTTTCTGAAAATTTTCTAAGGAAACGTATAGGTCTTGGTAGTTATCCAATACTTTAAAGCAGGAGAAAAATACTAAAAATCCGATTCAAATAAATAAATAAACTGATTTTTCTATCTTATATGAGAAATTCATTTTTTTTTTTTTACATCTTAATTTGGTCACATAAGATTTAGTTGGTAGATTTATAATGATATAAATGACTTTACTAAACAGTTTAAACAAATAAAACACGTGTTATCTTAAATTGTGAAAGGAAAAAAAAATCATACATTATTAATGATAAAAAAAAATCCCTGCCGGCTCAGGCCTACAGGCAGAGGTAGATTTCGAAATTAAATACTAAATTCACCAACAAAAATTAAAACAAGATTAGACATAAACCCAGTTCCTTCACTAAGAATGAGCTCTAGGGAGCTAAACATTTTGAGAAAATTCTAATATACACGAATACACACACGCATGTATATGGAATAGGTTTAAAAATGGCTAAAGCAAATTCAGAGAACCTCAAAGTGTTAAAATATGTTAATACTTCCGTAGTCGGGTTTTTATCATGTTTTAATACGTTTCTTCAAACTCACATGGCGTTACATATTCGCCTGCTGAGGTCCATTATATTTCTAATATGACGCAATATTTTGTTTTTATTTTAATTCGTCAAACTATTTATTTCATTTTGAGTTTTCATGCTGAAATCTTGCTCTTGAAAACTTATGATGTAATATTCAATTTGTTTTCAATTCGTCAAACTGTTTATTTAATTCAATTTTTCATGTGAAATTCTTGCAATAGAGGAACAATTGTTGTGGTGAGAATTTTATTGCGTTTTTTTTTAATTGTTGGCAATCGCTATAACGAAAAATATTTATTTTTTCCTGCCATTGTTGTGTAAGAGCTGGTTTTATCAGAATCATGTTAAGACGGTATTCAAAATTTTGAACCCTTCCCATTTCCATTCCCTTGGGCCGATTTTGCCCATTTTCAATCCCCACCGAGATATTAGCCATCTCAAAGTTGTTGGTGAATTTGAAGACGATCCGTGCATCATTGCAACTTTTATCGTGCGGACAAAATTTAGTACATACATACATATATATATATAAAATTTTTAGGTGGGGGTGGTTTTGGGTTCGTGAGGTCCTATAATGAAAAGTTATGAAGGAATTTTTCAAAAGTCGCACCATGGTAACGACTGCAATAGGTAGTATTTCTTACGAAATCTACCTAAAAACTTTAACATAGTGAATATTGATTTGGGGGTGTACATATATAACATTATCACTTTAGGGGAGGAGCGTGGGTGGGTCTGGCACTTGACATCATAAGATATCTTAAGGGTTGAGAGGAGGTTTGTCTTTTGATATCATTATCATTTTGGATCCAACCAAAATTTTCTTTTGGTAACTTTTTGTTTACATCAAAATAGTCCGTGAACTTTTTCTTAAATCTTTTATCGAGTTTTGTGAAAATACAAAAAGGTATTATTAAAACCATTAAATAATTATAAAATTAAATTCCCAATATCCCAAAGTTCGGCAATCCTATTCTTCTGCCATATGTGGGTGATTCTCAAAAGGTGGGCACTGGACACAAGTCATAACTTTAAGCCTTTCAAACATAATTTTAATTATCATTGACTTTATTTTTTTTTTTTACATTGAGTTTTTAATTCTATTCAGAGACAGAAAATGACATAATTTATTGTAAAAGCTTTGTATAAATATCTTAAAAAATTTTATTATTATATGCTAAAGAGGTCAATTTCGGACATTCATAACGTTAACTGCTCCAATGTACCACCAAGAAAAAGAGTTTTAACTTTTTTCCAGGTGGTTCTAATGGTAAACAACGAATGCATAAAGGAAACGGATGATTTTTTGATAATTTTGTTAAGAGATGGCAGTCTGATTTATTGCTTTTTTGAACATAGAAGGACTTTTCTATAAAGAATTTTTCTGTATTCTGTTATGTCCGAAAGTAACGTACGTAACAAAGCATTTGATTTTATTATTACTACTGGATAACAAAAAGTTAATTATACATATATATATCTATACAGACACATTTACTACATTCTTAGTCTTAAGAAATTTTTAAATACCAAGATCAATGCCAAAATCTGTAACGTACGTGCGAAAAAATGTCCAAAATTTGCAACGTACACAACTGCTAATTACATGCTTTAATAATTAATTTTCCAGAATAGTTGATGTCTTTTAATGTTTGCGTATAATTTTGTAGACATACTATTAAAAATATTTATATATTATATTTATAGGCAAAATTAAAAAAAACTGGCCTTAAATTTGAAAAATTACATATAGTTAACATTTAATGATCCCACCTTTTGAGAATCTCCCATGTGCATATAAGAGAAACAAGGTTCGAAGTGATACTTGTTATGTTTATTAGTAAAAAAAGAGAAAGAATGTTTGTTAACTGTTTTATTGATAAGAAGTTCTGCTTACCCCCTCCTGGTATAAGGGGTAAGTGCAAGAAAATATTATTATAGAATGTGTTATGTAAAAAAAAAAAAAAAAAAAGCTATATTTTTAAATACAGTAGAACCTCTTTTAACTGAAATCTATTTTTAAAGCTTTTTTTTTTTTTCTTTTTTACTATCGCATTCTTTGTGTGCAAAATCTTCAATATTTTGAAAGCTTTTTTTTTTTTAAACTATCACATTCCTTGAGTGGAAGTGGTCATTTCCGAACTACAAGTATACATATAAATTTTTCAATCCTCTTTCTTAGAGTTCGTTTGAATATAACTTGAGCTCCCATAAGCTGTGGAGTGGAATGAACAAATTAGCAATTCTTAAGTTTTTGAATGTTTCGCAAAAGGTTTGGCATGGCTGGAGCATCAGAAAGATTGTGATACCGGTGAAATAATAATACCGTGATAGAGCTTTAAAGCAAGGGCAATAGAAACTGTGACAGACAAAACATTTTTTCAAACCCTTGTGATATATGTAAAAGGTACTTAATTTCAAAATTAAAATTCAGATAATTTATCCTTCTTTCTATTTTGCTATTGCTTTATTTTTATTAAGCACTTGTTAACATAATAAGAAATATTGACCATATTTCTCCTTAATCTTAAAATTGAAGCATTCGCGATTATCTGAAAATTTCGATTTTCAAAAGGCGGTCGGTCCCGATTACTTCGGATAATCGAGGTTCTACTGTAGTAAGTATTTCCTTAAAGTGTTATTTGATATAAAGTTATTTCATGTATAATATTAATATTTTATTGACTTCTCTTCATTTAAATCCATAAAATATGCAAATAATAAATGCATAATTACAAATGTATAAAAAGAAAAATAAAGAAAAAATTGTAAAAATAAAAAGAATTTTTAGATATTGATAATGATATCTTTAGGAAGGAAGGGGGTTCGGGAAATGATAACGTATGATATTGTAAGGGGGAAGTAGGTCCAAAATTAGTTGATAATGTTATATGTAGAGCGTCATGGATCTGTGACACTGCATGTGTTTTGTGCAGAGTGAAACATTAATCAGGTACATTAAAATTACACCAGGTCAATGCGTTAAAAGTATTTCATAGTACACATTCTTAAAATAACTAAAAAAAAAAATAATTTTATTAATATTAGCTTAAACTAACCTGTGGAGGAACAGCCACAGCATTAGATGGCATATGCTGTTGATGATCGTGCAATTGAAGTCCCATATATTCATCCAAAACCGGGTAGAGATTGGCATACTTATCAGCAGATACAGGTTGAGAAGTTGGATTTACTGGATAAGGAGGTGGTGGTGCACTTGCAGCATAACTAGTGGCAGGATAAGATGACTGTGCAAGCTGCGCCTAAAGGGAAAAAAAATTAAATTATTTTGAATATTACCTGTATGAAATATTTCAATAATTATTTATTTCTCAATATAGGTTTGCAAACAGCAAATAAAGAGTAAAAGAAACCGAAAAACAATTAATAGTGCTATTAATTGTTCAAGAAGTTCTTGCTCAAGAAGTATAATATTCAAAATAAGTAAAAATTTATCTAGTTACAGTATTTTCAGCAATCTACAAATTGCATAGCACAAACAAACTTGATGCTTTCAATTTGACAAAATAAAACTTAAAATGTTTATGAGAAGAAAGATGCCTTTAAATTAATTTTACAGTCTAGTCACATGTAAGAAAAGAGAATGTTAAGCACATAAAACAACTTATCTTAAAAAAAATAGTTCCAGGTTAGGCTTTTAAAAATAAAAAATCCATTAAAAAAATTCCTTTATAAAATCATTAATGAAGGCATCATTTTTTAGAACAGGAGCAAGGTTTTTTGCTTCTTCCCCTGCAAAATTGAGTACAATAGCATTCTCAGAAAAATTCAAGGCACAGATGTCTCAGATGCACCGGGGTTGACGGGATTTTGTTTTTGCACCTTTTTGGCAAGAAAACCCTGTTTTCAGGTATCTGTCAGGTATAGCTTGCAAAAATAGCATGTTAGTTTTATTTTATAATGAAACAGTTTATTTTATTTAAAAAAAAAAAAAAAAAAAAAAAAAAAAACATACAATTTCATTATTAGACACACACAAATCCTGTTATTATAAAATACACTATGATTAATTAGTGTTGACTCTAAGCCACTTTAGCAGGGTGCAGCGCCTGGCAGCCCTTTTTATTTATATTTTGCACCCGCGGGTCTTTTAAATCCTTCCGATGTGCCCAGCTGCCTTTTTAACGCTTCCTATGTGCCCCGTGGCAATTCAGTTGATCCCGGGAAAATATTGCAAACTCTAGGGACTCTAAACAAACCAGCTCAAAATATTTTTTGTGAACATGGTACAAGTGTTCCCTTTTTGAAAAAAAAGTGCCCTATTTTTAGAACAGTGTTCCCTTTTTGATAAAATGTACCCTTTTTTAGAATAGTGTCCCCTTTTTAAAAAATTCCCGCCTGGCGGCCCTTTTTTTCTAGAGCCAACACTATTAATTTAACGTAAAATACATGCAATCTGTTCTACCCAATGCCGTAATTGGGTGGGAACGTGTGGGATTGCCATTCCCAGAAATATTTGTTTTATTACAGTAAAAAAAAAAAAAAAATCGCGCACAAGCACAATTTTTTTATTTATAAGAGAAAAAATAATTTATGCTAATTTCAAGAGGGTGCGTTTCACTTATATTCATAAGTCGTGTAGGACCTTCCATAAATCTTTTTTTGTCCTGAACCATATGTGAAATCTTGGTGATCAGAAAGAAAATTAGCAGGCGAGAGCTTGCCGAAAATCAGAGAGCACAGAAAACTCCTTACATCATCGTTCTTTTGGAAACTTCTAGGATAGATGTACCAGTAAATAATATATGAATTTATTTCTGTTATTTCAATTTATTTTGATTCCTATTTAGACGGATGCTATACAAATACAATACTATAAAAACTAGAATATAATAATTATAACTGTTATAACTGAAAAAAGGTTGGCTGTTGGGTAAATGTTTTAAAATGCATTTTGGCATAGCAAAAAATACAGTAGCATCAACATCTACTCCATGAAAACGTGAGTTCCCACAAATTTTTTTTTTTCCAACTATAGCACTGGTTCTACCGGGTTGCCATACAAAGGAATATCTCACCAAAATTGCTGTACTGACCAGGCATAAAATCGCCATTTTGGCCCCAAAAAGATATCCAGTGCATCTGTGCCAAATTCAATACTAACTTTACTTTATATTAAGCTTTTTCTGCAATTTATTTTTACATGGTGCATCAGCATAGGGTCTTATGGTTACCACTGTGAGATGAATATGCATCGATTAGGGATTGACCAAATACCGAATAGTTGATTCGGTATTCGGTGGTTCGGCATGTAAACCGAATATTCGGCTTCGGCCGAATAATTGCAGATAAGTATTTTCTTAGAAGTAGAAGAATTCTCTTTTAATTAGCAGTAGAACAGGCTAAACTATGAGTTTCAATATTATGTGTGTGAGTTCAGAGTTCAGCTGCACTACAAAAAACAAGTCAAAGGCCATTTTTTATTTTAAAAAAACTTTTTCCTTCCTAAAATAGTCTACATAGGTGCGAAATCAAAACAACTGTCTACAACAGAGAAAAAAAAAGTAAGGAAGATGCGCATCTTTCCCTTATCATTTAAATTTATTTAATGTGTATTTACTTTAATATACACATCAAATAATTATATCAGAGTTCATATCTAAGGTGTAAATTACAGAAAATACCCACATCAAATAAGTATACCTCTATGTCTATCCTATAGCTTTTATAACCATTATATCAAAATCGCTCAAATTTCTTCACCACCACAATGTTAAAATATTAATCAAAATATAAATATTCTATAAAAAATTTGACAGAAAATAGTTAAATGTACAAATTGATATAATACCTTTTGTATTTTAAGAACATTCCTATTCAATATGTTTATAATTAGACTATCAGTAAATCAGCTTAATGACAACATTGTTTCTTATTATTTGAATGAACTTTTGTTTTTCTGACAATCCTTATCCCTAATAATACTCTTTATAGTTTAATATTTTCATAGGTTATTTTTGGGTATTGACTGGTGATAAAATAATAAAAAATAAGTGATGGGTAATGAATTTGTGAATGGAAAAGTCATTAAATTTTTTTGTGTAATTAAGATTTTCGAATAAAAATGTAACTGAATTAAATTATTGAGAATTTAATTTCAATTAAAGCTTAATTAAAAAAGCTAATATATGCAAAAATGCGTATTAAACAGTTTCAAGTATTCGGTTGCCGAATACCGAAGCTTTGGTATTCGGCAAAATTGCTGCTTCGGTCAATCCCTAGTATTGATATCATTACAATAAAGAGATGATATTGTTGCATATTTCTAATCATGTGAATAATGGCACCTTCATAGATTGCAGGAATCTTAAGTGTACACATGCTTACTGAAAGCTGTGACAAGGCTGTTACATTGAATTTTAAAAAGTGGGTACTTATATGTTAATTAGGTGCAATTTATAAACTGCCAAGTATTGTTTCGATCGCCATTATTTTTACTATATTCATTTAAAATACAAACTTTTCATTCATTTCGTTTGAAATATATAACTTTAATGGCACAGATATCTCAGACACACTGGGGTATCCTTTTGATACCAAAATGGTGATTTTATGCTTAGGCAACCCAGCAATTTTGGCAAGATTTTCCTTTGTATGGCAACCTGGTAGATATAGGTCCAAATTAACATTTTTACACAATGGCCACTGGCTAGTACACTGATTTTTTTTCACTGGCCAGTAACAAAGTTACAAACACTTCATACAAAATTGTTTTTTTTTTTTTTTTTAACTAGCAACATAGTAATTTACTAATATCTATTACTTACCATTCGATAGGATTACACACAACTGGGAAAAAAAAAAAAAAAAAAAAAACTGGCATTACATCAAACAAAAAAATATAATCAAGAGATTATCGCAATCAGAATAAAAGTCAATACATATTTGAAGATATTTAAATAGGGGTGATTATGAGTAAAAAAAAAAAAAATTCTGAAATTCACAGCAAATTTTCTGAAAGGTTACAATAGGGACGGTGGGCGGGGAATTCACTCCGGGCACTGTGTTTTTTTCGCACTCCTTTGATGAATTGTGGTTTTTTTCACGATCTTTTGATGATTTTTGTGGGGTTTTTTGCGATCTCTTGAAGAAATTTCCAATTTATCTTTGAACGATTGACAAAATTGTTTTTTTTTTTGGTGACCATTTGCCGAAATTCTCGATATATTTTATGTCCGAATTTTCGGATTTATGACTGATTTATTTTAATTTTCAGAAATGACTGCTTTATTTTTTCGGAAAATTCAGAACAGAATCCCCCCTGATATTTAGACATACTTAATGCAATGTACAAAAGAGATAAGAAAATTTATATATTTTAAGATTTAATATATTTTAAGAATTATTTTAATAAAATCTTGACTATTTTATTTTTATTATTAATTGCAGTGAAATAAAGTTTTATAAAAAGTGCTATTTTTTACACTAATGTTTATCATTCATATTAGGTCTTCGTGACATAACAGTCTATATCCCACCAAAGTTTTATTGCTGCAGCAGGACCATATTCATTTAATTGAATTTTTTATTGTTTAACCCTTAGGCGGTTATGCAATGTGTCTTTATTTATAGATAAACTTTTGTCCTTTTTTAGGGGTTTCACACTGCTCTAC
Organism: Maratus speciosus; assembly: GCA_963932465.1. Lineage (NCBI taxonomy): Eukaryota > Metazoa > Arthropoda > Arachnida > Araneae > Salticidae > Maratus > Maratus speciosus. Next base: position 325,032,343 of record OZ010795.1, on the reverse strand, counting down.
TGCAGCATTGCTTGGAGCAATTGTTATCAAAATCTCAATAATGTTTGTTAAAAATTTTTTTTCTTTGAATTTATCTCTCTAACAAATCAAATAACGATATGGAGGGCCGAAAGTGCAATACCTCCCCCCCCATTCGTTCCAGGAAAGAGACGTTGATGACCTTTGAACCAATAAAAATGAGTTATCTACTTTCCAGGGGTGATTCTGATTTTTAAAAAAATTTCTGAAATTCACAGCAAATTTTCTGAAAGGTTGTACAGATGAGGAGGAAGGGGGAAATCCGCTTCCTACACTACTGCTAGGCTCTGGTATCTTGGCAGTTGACCAGGGGAGAATCTATTTCTGACCAGGGGTTTCAGGGTCAAAGGTTGCCACGTACAAGTGCGTAATTGACGAACGGTCAATCCGCCAAATCCCGAAAATAGGGATTTGCACCACCAGTAGAAGTTTACTCTTTTATCTGTGATTTTCACAGAATCTGGAAATAACTGTAAAATGTATATTCCTTGTTCCATGGTGATTTTACTATTTCAGATCGTAGCGTATGCTTATATTTGAGTTTGATCTTGCTCTTTGTCCTTTAAATTATCATTATCGATATTTGTCAACCATATTAGCCTTGACAAAATGCCACGGAAAAAGAAAATTATTCATTCCAAGGAGTGAAATGGGATTTTAAAAGTGCTGAATTTTTTTTAGGAGGAAGGGAACATGCTTTTAAAATTTCTCGCTTGCATTTTAACATTTTTAAATGATTTTTCTCTAGAGCAGCTGAGGTCGATCTATAAACGGGTTACTTTTCGGTTTTTACAAAGTTTTAGTATAAAGATTTTTAGATTTCTTTTATAATACATAAAGTTACTTTCACTTTCTGAGTCCGTTCTGAAAGTGAAAGTGTACTCATTATTAAAAAAAAAACATCCTAAATCGAAAAAGTAAAAACTAGCCCGGTTAGAGAACAACTTCAGCTATTCTACGAAAAAAGAAAAAAATCATTTAAAAATATTAAAAATATAAGTGATATATTTGAAGTGAATGCTCCCATAGGTTTAACATTAACATCCCTAGTGTATATTCTTAAAATATAATATTCAGTTTTATAATCACTTAATTTAATGCTGCAACCATGCAGAGTCACAGCAAATGTAGTTTAGATGGTCACCCGGCACTAGGCGTAAAATCTGATAGACACTCAAGTTATTCCTATCATGCACCATCGATTGATTAAATAAACAAATAATTCAAAAAGCCAGTATCATTAATTAAATATAAAATTCTCCGACCCCCCTCCTCCCTATTTTTTAAAGGTACTATGGATAAGTCAATAAAAAATATCAGAATTAAACAGTTATCTGTTTCTGATACTTATGTATATATTTTTTTTAAATATCGAAATCTATAGTTAAAAATATCTCAATATGCATGAACTGAATAAATGTAAAATAGAATAAATAGAGATAATAAAATAAAATAAGAAGGAAATGAATTCATTCTCTAATTAATATTAGGTAAAGTGCATGAAATTTCGAGCCTCTTGAAGGCCATTTATATGATCCTATATATAAAAATAAAAATATGCAAACTGGGAGCATAACAAATTTTATCTACGTTAAAATGAGATAAAGAGTTGGTTAATTGTACATGTGTTTAATTATCAAAAGTGAATTTTTTCCCTTGATTAATGCATTTATTCTTCTTTAAATGTTACGTGATTAAAGTCACATATAATTGCTATTAATTTATATTCACACATTCTAACATTTTAATTAACAATACATATTAACAATTCTAACATTTTAAATTTAGTTAGAAAAAAAAATAGATTTATATACACAATGAAAACATCCTAACATAATGTAGGCATTTTTTTAAGATTCAGACGCATCTTTTAAATTATAAAATCATTAATAAATTCATATTTAAAGTATTATGAAATGATCTGCATTAATTTTTATATATAAAGAATTGCCATTGTTGAAAATATATCTAGGTGCTTTTACAGTTCATTCCGATCGTTAGTATCATCATTTTTATTATCAGAAGCATCGTTTAAGCTTTTAAATATCATAATTATTAATAAAATTATTGCTATTAGAAACGACCACAGTTAAACATTTCATTTATAAAAAATATATTTTCAAAAATAAATTTCCGCTTATGGTTGTTATTTTAGGCTAACGCACCAATTTTGGATGCCATTCTCTCTAGTGCGTTACAACCTTTTGCCGATTACCAAGAATAGAATCGTCCGAATCTCCGCGCGTGAAATGCCAAGATACCGGAGCTTAACAGTAACTATGCAATTTTTCTGCAGCACTTTGACGAAATTTACACTTTTTTCTGCAATCTTTAGACGAAATTTGCATTTTTTCCATGGTCTTTGATGAAATTCATGTTTTTTTCCGTTATTTTTTGACGAAATTCATGTTTTTCCCGTTTCATGTTTCATAATAAATAAAACCAATAGGCTTTTTAGTAAGCTAGACCTAACAGATGACCGAAAACGGGGTTTTCTTGCCAAAATCGCATAATAAAACCAAACATTGGGCCAATCCCGGTGTGTCAGACATCTGTGCCACTTTAATTTAAAACACATACATTTAAAATACACGTATTACATGCATATAAATACACTTATTTAATGTGAAATGAAAAAAAAAATATATAAATAACAAGAAATAATAGCATAAACCAAGACAATTACTTCAACATCAAAGCATTGTTTCTAATTTGCACACAAAAAATAAAGCTGCTACTGGCAAATTTGCACTCAGCTAACATAAAAGTATAAAAAAGTGTTATCAGATTTTTTAAGAAATAACTTTACATGTCACTTTTGCGCCTTATATTTAATTTAAACAATGGCTTAAAAAATTTTCAAGACTTTATCGTGTTACTTATTGATGAACATTATCGATAATTTAGACAAGAATGACTGTAGAGAAACTACAACAGGAATCTAGAGGATTTAACATGCATTATGTTTTTTAAACTATGAAAAACTATTAAATTTGCAGGATCATGAACTTACAGATTCTAGAGAAAGCAAGAAGGGAAATAACAACAATAATAGGAAAGGTCAGGACGAATAAGTAAACAGTAATAATAACAAAAATACTACAGGTAAATAACTACACTCACTTGAGCTAGCTGGTCAACTTTCATATCTTCTAAAGAAGGATAGAGTGACATTTTCACAAATAAGAAATAATGCTGTTAAAAAAAAAAAAAAAAAAAATCAATTCTAAAAAAAAAAAAAAAGCAATTGTATAAAAACTATCATGCGAGATTGATTAATTTGAGATAACAAATTTGTTTATTGATTTTTATGTTAAAAGATTAATCACATCATATATACATAGATTTTATTTTTGAACAAAAAAAATATTTTTGACAATTTTCAATATTATAAAAGTTAAAACGTCTAAAATGTGGAAGATCTTTGATGATCAAGGATCTACTACTTTTCAGGATTTCCTGTTACTTTAATAGGCACAGATGTCATATACAAATGATCCATTTGGCGAAAACATCAACAGCATAAACAACAACATTCGAGTTACCATATCAAGCAAAATAACGAGTTTGGCTATGACATTGGCGTCAGAAAAAAAATCTCACCAATATATGACATCTGTGCCTTTTAATAATTACTGTTTCATTTATATACTTCTGGAATGCATATACATTGTTTTCTGTAAGTTACATTTAATTGAATTAATATAGCACTGCTGGCATTAAAAAATATAAGAAATTTTCAGCAATGGTAAATGAAATCATCATCTTTATGCCAGCTGTGTAATAAGATATTAATTATTTTTATTGTTTATGAATTTCCTTTACATTTTATACCTATCCCTCAAAATAGTTATACTTTTTATTAAACTGATATATGTCACTAGGATTATCATTCTTGTCTTCTACCTTAAGTTAGCTTCCGTATTATATGCACTTTTTGTAATTTATTGCAAATGGTATCTTTGTTACTTTCTGTGCCAAGATTTGGGCTTGACCTACCTTTGTATTCGTCTAATGTAAAATATCCAATTGTTATCAGAGGTCGATCCAGGCAAAATTTGGACCTATTTAGGCCCCCTTCACAAAAATCCATTTAATAAAACTCAGGTCCCTTCATAAAAAACTCTTTAATAAAACAAGCCCCTTTACAAAGTTCATTTCAATAAAACAGGCCCCTTCAGAAAGTTCCTTTCAATAAAACAGGTCTTTTCACAAAATTCCATTCCATAAAAACATACTTTTCATTGATAATTTTTATTAAAATGTTTAATAATTAAATAAAATAAGCTCACCAGAAAGGAAAACTTTAGTCGAAGGATTTAAAGAAGTTACTATTAATAAGCGTTTGGTTCGAATTTGTAAAACTGTATTTTGTCTTTCGTGACAAAATGGGCCCCAAGAAAAAAACCTTTATCGACCCGTGGTTTGGTTATACATAAAGTTGAAGCATTAATTATGGCAAAACACACTTAATCAGAGAAATGACTAGAATTATAAAACAATATTCTTTTTTATAAATAAACAAATTCTAAAAAGAAATTCAATTGAAAAAAGATTTAACACAAAATACTTGAAATACAAAAGTTCTCTTTTAAATGAGTCATAATTCATTACAGTATTGTCGACAATCAGAAGAAAAAGAGTTACATTTATAAACTTCACACAGGGTAATAACAACATTATGTTAAACTTTGAATGAAATAAATAGAACGACATAACAAGGAGATACATTAGATGATGTGTAAAAAAAATTCAGAAATAGAAACTTTATAGCCAAATACAAAATGACTGTTTTACAAGTAATTGTAGTTTACAAAAAAAGATCTTTACATGTAATTTTCAGATATCATGTTAAAATGAATTTACAAAAATGTGCTCCCAAACTATTTTCTACCTATCTACATGATTTCCCTTCATGGTTTCAACCTTTAAAAGTAGAACACAATTAGTAAAAAACTACAGCAAGCCTTCCTCCAAAAATAATTTATTACATTTAATTTCATTTTCAACATTTAGTTACTTGACTTGCCCAAAAAACAAATCGTATTTTAAGCTACGAGGCATTGAGAAGATATTCGAATAATACAGTATTCAAGCTATAAAATCTTTCTCAACACAAACACTGAGACACTATCTGATTATCTATCACATTATCGCCACAATTAAATTTACCAGAAATAAGTTTTGGTTCCACACCGAGGGATTGAAATACGATTATAATGCAAGAAAATACATACTAAACACACGCACACAAGAATTGTTAAATTACTTATGTCATTTTACCTCATCAATAATTAGGAAGAATTATAAAGATACCATACAGATCAGAGAATAACAAATCATATACAAACAGCCCTTACAATACATGAAGGTAAGTTTGTTAATGTAAAGCATTTTACAGTACCCGGATATGATTATTACGCGAGATAGGGCAAGACGATTTGGAAATAAAGTATATTTAACTAAAAGACATCTGCATAAATACATCATTTTAGCAGTAATTGCAAGACATTTAAAAAAATTGTAGTGATACATACCCCTTAGATGAATCGATGAATGTGATACTTTCACTTACACTATTTAACGTTAGAAAAGGACGATTTCGCAAAAAAATTGCTCTTAAAAAGTCAACATCACGTGCTTATTTATCTAATTCTGACAGTTTCGTTATCAATCGGCAATAATATAATCCAATGACAATTAGCTTAATAGTAGTAGTAGAAGTATTTTTCCTTTTTTTTAATAATCTATGTTTACAAACAGCTGACGCATGCTTTATAACACAATTAAGAAATTAAAGATGGCAACAGCTTTGTTGCTACTAGGTAGGCCCAAATAAACTTTAATAATCACTTTAAAAAATAACAGAGGCTCACTTAAGAAAATAACAGAGGCTCACTTAAGAAAATAACAGAGGAAAACAATGGACTGCCTCTCTGAAAATGTCGACATACGGACAGGGCGCATGCTTAAACAGAAGTTTTTGTCCAGAATAATCTACATTGCAAAACTCAGCGATGCACTCCTCTGGACGACTTTGGTTAGATGAGTTAAGGTGCGTTTTCACTGGTCGTTCTAACGACCTAAAAATCCTCAGCTACCCAAAACCTTAACCTAAGAGCGTTTTCACTGGTTACAGATAAACCCTTACGCCAACCAATCAAAGGCAAGTTTTTACTGCGCAAGCGTCTACAGTCTACAGATCGATCAGCTGTCTCAGTTATAAACAACACAAGATAAAAAATAATTCCTCTTGTCATATTAGTAGCAAATATTTGATGTCAAGCACACAAGTTGTATTTGTTCAATAAAAAACAAAAGCAAACACTTTGTATAGAGCATAATCGCAAATTTTGACGGGTTTTCGCCGCTAAAGGGTCTTGAAAATAATGCCTCACAAATCAATGTCTATACAAGCTCTTGTTATGCATAATAAAAAATCAACGGAACTTATTATTAGAGTTAGATTCGTCAAACTCGACCGCCAAATTCTGAAATGTACATTTGGAATAGTTTGGACAAACATGTCTGTCTAGCACATGTGTAATGGCAACAGCCAACAGTACTAAGCATCACTACCGACAAGGGGAAGAATTAACAAGCCTCCGAAATTTACCTATGTTGAAGAAATATGTTTACGCTCTAGTTTTGAATACCTATTCTTTCATAAAACGAAGTAAGAGGCAGATGATATTGTATTTATGCTTTATTGGGAATTAAAACGGCCTATAGAGGTGCTGCTCGCAGAATTCGGTTCACGAAAATTGTCCCTTTAATTTCCCTTTAACTAATGCTAAAGTGCCATTGAAATAATTCTTTAATGTAAATGCATTTGAAAGTTTTAGATATACAAATTCGGATAATTTTTACTTTGTCATATAAGGCAGAACACAAATGTCACAGGAAATCTGAAATTGTGCAAAAGATTAATCTTTCTGGGCAAATTAAAAATACATATGTAATGCAATGCGCTTGCACGGCAGCATCCTGAAGCGAGAAGTTACATCTTTTCTCCACCAGATAGCTGCTTCTTTTTTTTTTTTTTTTATTATCGTACTTGTATCGTTCAACTTTAACTTACAAAATGATAATAGACTAATAACACAAAAGAAAAACCCTAGAAAATTTTGTTAAGAACGTAAATATGTAAGTTTATGAGATTAAACTGTAAAAAATAAAATTCAGGTATTGTGTTAATTTATTCATATCGAATAAAATTTTATTTTCAGTGTAATGTCACTACCTCTATTGATTTTTAACTTTTAGATTTATATAATTTTAAAAATGTGTCGAAAGGAATTTTTCCCCATCTGTAATTTTATTATTATTTCTTATATATTAATATTATAAATATTATTAAATTGGTTGTACGTTATTTACATTAAAAACAATATTTTTATTTTATCTGTAAGAAAGTGAAAATGCGTAAATTTTAAAAGATTATTGTAACGATTGTTTAACTTCATAAATTAATAAAACATAGGCCATAAAAATTTTCTTACCAAATGGCAATATTTATGAAATTTTCTGGGACTTGTAGAGTACAATATTTTGTATATTTTTATATTACACCATTACTTTATGTAGCTTTAAATCCACTTATATCATATTTACTTGATATATGGCATTCAAGACGAAATTTTTACCTCGTTTTTCGTTACATTTAAATCGTTCACTCATTATGGAAAAAAAGCGTATATCCGTGCATGAACATAGAATAGATATTAGACATCTATATTATAAAGGACAAACATATCCGTGAGTAACGCATACGTCATTTTGCGAATGGCAACACTTTGAAATTTGAAATGAAATTTTGGTTTTGCAATTTTCTCTACTGCAAATTTTTAAACTTCTAAACATCGCACAATTTAAATTTTTACACCGTTCTATAAAGAAAAAAATGCTCTTTTAAATGCAATTTGTTTGAAAGCTGTATCTTAATTTGTTTTTGAGATATTAATTTTTTTGTAGCTTTTAATACCATTTTTCTTATCGTGGCAACAAAAGTACCCCATTTCTATTGAAAGTAAATGGAAAATAGAAAATAGTCAAAAATAGGAGATCTGTATCTGTTTGTTGCCATTTTCTCATAAAACCTGAAAAAAAAGTTGAAATTAAAATATGTGCTATGTCAAGAATATTGTCTGTTATTCCGTGACAATGATGTCACATGCATAGTTTTCTATAGACGAAGTTTAAGACCGGGTTGTAAAAGTCGATTGCTTTAGCGGATGCAAATGACGTCATTTTATAAAAAAGCGTGTATTTTAGATCTTACTAGGGGGCTCTGCCCCCTACGAGCTACGCTCGTCAACCCCCGTACAGACACCGCAGACTCTAACAGCACGCTAATTTGATCGCCTTTAAAAATATTTCGGAAGATTGAATTATAATTTGAATCTGAGAATTATAATCTGACGTAATTTTCACCAAACTTTTCTTTCTCTTTTTAATATTCACGTCAAAATACTTTTGTTAGAAATGAAATATTACGATCATCTTAAAATGTCAAGTAAATGTCTCGCGCAATTTTTAAATTAAAACTGTTTTGCAATATTATTTTTTGTTCATTTTACGTAATAGTGTAATATGACGTAAATTCTCCTATTTAGGACTTCTAACGCATGTTGCTGAATTTATTATTTTACAATATTCTTTTTCATTTAAAATTCACGTGTAACTATAGTTTTTATGACGTAATTTTCAATGAGTTCCTGCTTTTTATATTTTTTGTATATAATAGTCACGTGTAAAATAAATTTTTAATTTCAAGCAAACATTACTGTTTGCGCTGTTTATACTGTTGGCAACAGTTTAAATTAATACAATTTTCTAAAATTTGTAAAAAATATCTCTCGAAATGCTGAAAATTTGAATTTAAAATAGAAATAAAACCTCGAAAAATTATTCAAATTAAAAAACTAACTGCAATCTGCACACCGGGAAATTCTGACGCATAAAATGATCTAAAAATGATTAAATTCCTGTGTACAGTTTTTGCTCCTATAAAACTTTTTTAATGGAACGATTTTGTCCAACTTTGGCATTAAATATCTCTTAAAATAATTCTTCGATTTGAAAACTGTCTGCATCAGCGTGTTTATCAAACATTTCTCTATAATACTACCGATTTTCATATTTTTGTATGCAACAGGTTTTTTAATATTAACGAAGAAAGACCTCCGGTCACAAAAAATTCAAAACCGGCGGCGGCGGTGACAGCGGTAGTTACTTTTTTTTAGAATAGAGAGAAACCTGAATTATGTTTTGTAGAAGTGCGCCATTTTCACAGCCCAGCTGCTTTTAAATTCTTCAGAGGTGAAAATGCTTCACTTTTGAAAATAATATAAGCGAAATAACACACTGATAAAACGCAATGTTTTACAAAAATTTAGAGTGTATTTATAAAAGAGAGGTGACATGCAAATAATAGCGATTTATATTACAGAAATTGATTATTCTCGCCTGGATGGATTTGCTTCGCCGAGTTAGAAGGGCAAACAAATAATTCGTGGTTTAAAATAACATCATGTTCTGAAATTTTTGTCCAAAATTCTCTCGAATAATAAAATTTTCATGCTATTCTTTAGGACATTCTACTATAATCTCTCTATTCTAAAAAAAAGTAACTACCGCTGTCACCGCCGCCGCCGCCGGTTTTGAATTTTTTGTGACAGGAGGTCTTTCTTCGTTAATATTGAGAAAAATAATGCATACAAAAATATGAAAATAAGTGGTTTTATACAGAAATGTTTGATAAACACGCTGATGCAGACAGTTTTCAAATCGAAGAATTATTTTAAGAGATATTTAATGCTAAAGTTGGACAAAATCGTTCCACTAAAAAAGTTTTATAGCAGCAAAAACTATACATGGCAGTGCAATCATTTTTAGATCATTTTATGCGTTAGAATTTGCCGGAGTGCAGATTGCATTAATTTTTTTATTTTGACTCATTTTTTCAGGTTTTATTTCTATTTTAAATTCAAATTTTCAGCATTTCTAGAGATATTTTTTACAGATTTCAGAAAATTGTACTAATTTAAACTGTTGCCAACTGTATAAAAAGCGCAAGCAATAATGTTTGCTTCAAATTAAAAATTTATTTACACGTGACTATTATAAATAGGAAAAAAACTTTCAAATTAGAATTAAATAATTATGTATAAAAATCAGGAACTTATTAAAAAATACGTCATAAAAAGTATACACGTGAATTTTAAAAGAGAAAGGATATTGTAAAATAATAAATTCATTAACATGCGTTAGAAGTCTTAGGAGAAATTACGTCATATTTACGTCACATTATAGTTATTACATAAAATGAACACAAAATAATATTGCAAAAAAGTTTAAATTTAGAAATTGCGCTAGACATTTATTTAATATTTTGAGAGGATATTTTCAACTATTTTTGTAAGGAAAGCGCAAATAATATTTCATTGCTAACAATAGTACTTTCACGCGATTATTTAAAAGAGAAAGAATAGCTTGGTAAAAATACGTCAGATTAAAAACGATTAATTTAAAATGTCTCATTTAAAAGAACTTTCTTTTCGCTTTGTTAAAAAATAGCAGGAGACAAAGACTCTGTTTACTTAATTCCTCTTATATTAGCTTATTTTGAAATGTTGTTACACGTGTCTACGTCATCAAGTTATTTTTATTTCGACATTTTATTTGTATTTTTATTAATGTTGTACGAATTTATTTGTTCTTTCGTTATTTAAAATAAAAATTATGTCAATTTGTATAATTTGGCGAGGGGTTTGGCGATTTATATAATTTGGCGAAATTGGTCGACGGGATAATCAAGTAGTACCGCAGTGGATTTGGCGTTAAAATTCCCCAATCAAAGAGAAATGAATAGAAATTCGTTTATAGGGAGATCGCCACTGTTTTTTAAATTATAATTCAATCTTTCGAAATCTTTTTAAAGGCGATCAAATTAGCGTGCATTTAGAGCCTGCGGTGTCTGGACGGGGGTTGGCGAGCGTAGCTCGTAGGGGGCGAGCCCCCTAGTTTTATCAAAATAACATAATTTGCTTAATTTAATTTTTCCTAATTTTGTATAATCTATACATTTAAATCAGAAGTGTGTGTTTTAGTCATCTGCCCTGATCTTTCACTGAACCAATTTTATACATATATATATATATTTTTAACTGAAAACTCTTCATTTGTAGATGTGATCGCACTATCTGTTTTTGTTTTTGTTTTAATATCCCCACTTTTAAATTTTAATTTTAAAAGCATTTTATGAAATTTCTTCAAAATGATGAAAATTAGATAGCTTTCATTAGTATAGACAAGAGAGAAATAATGAGGTATTTTTATCTTTATTCATGCTATTTTCTGATAAAAATTCAAAATTGTTGATAAAAATTGTTGTATAAGGTTTAGTGTCGAAAAATCCCATTGGGAGCAGAATATTATATTAGTGGCATAAAACGGAAAATGACATATGGTTTTTGAAAACACGCATTTTTCCTCATAAATTTTCTATATTGTTTTTTCTTCTGCATGTGTGCTGATACTAAGTTTCAGACACTAGGCGAAATGCTTATTTAAGTGAAAATGAAGTCATATTTAACAGAAAACGATCCTTTTCTTAGATAAAACTAAACATGCGACACAAATGCGTCTAAAAAACATAAATTACGGAAATTTTTACTCTCCGGAATTGAGATTAGAATCTCAAGTAAAGAGTGCGTCTGTTCACATAAAAGATGTTGCTGACAATCGTGACTTCAAGTTTTGAGTTAAAATGATTTTTAAATGATCAAACAGAATACAATTTTTTTAAATGATGATTATGGATCTGAGAAGTGCGTATACAAATTTTGAGAAGGTGAAAATTGCTATTTATCATTCCGGAATACCTCAATTGATAACCACATCCTACATTGTAAAAAAAAAAAAAAAAAAAAAGACATTTTTACAGTACAAAGTACTGTTCATCCTGCGCACAAACTTGATCACAGTGAATGTGCTGTGTTTTTCTTTGGTTTCCTGACTATATAAACATGAAAAATACAGTAGTTGCGTAAAATTAGCAGCACATTGTGCTGCTAATTTTACGCAACTACTGTATTTTCCATGTTTATACAGTCAGGAAACCAAAGAAAGATACAACACATTCATTGTGATCGAGTTTGTTCTGGCAAATTTACAGTGTTTTTTTACAGTGTAATAACGGATCTTTATTATATTTTATTGATTAAGTGTCTATATGATAAAGAACAAACGTATCTGTGCGTAACGCTGGCGTCATTTTGCGAATGGCAACACTTCACGATAAAATTTCGGTCTTGAAATTTTCGCTACTGCAATTTCTTAATCTTCTGACCATCGTGCATTTTCAATTTTCGTCGCATAGGGAAAAAAATTTACTTTCAAATGCAATTTGTTTAAAAACTTTATCTTAATTGACTGATGTATTATATTCTCTAAAATAATTTTTAAGCATGATTTTTTAATTTTATCTTATCACGTGCCCGTTTCAATACATAATAATAATAAACATTTTACACATAAAGCAACAAACATTTTTCAGCATTTGTTTCTGACAATTTTTATATAACGAAATTAATATTTCCTTTATAAACAAATAAAAGAATAATATTAAAAAAAAAACACCAATCTAATATGTTTGTGAAAGACAAATTAAGGAAATTAAGAATTCTTTTATCAACAAATAAAAGAATAATATTGAAAAAACACAAATCTAACATATTTGTAATCGTACAATTTAAATTTTTAGGTCAGCAAATAAGATTTTTTTTGTCAAATGAAATTTTTTTGCAAAGTTCATCTCAGTTTACTGATTGTCTATGATTTTAAAAACAATTTTAAAGCATGAAATACTTTTTTAATTTAACTATATCGCGCGGAGCTCGATTACGAAAAATTAATCCGTTTGCCCTTAAAACAAAATAAAGAGTTCATCATTTTCTTACGGCTAATACCCATTAAAAAAACTTCTTATGAATAAATAAATAAAATAATAAAAACAATACACAAATTTAACAGACACGTATAAGCTCAGAAATTATCAGAATATAAAAGGATGCCATAAGTAGCAAAATCTTGGTTAAATAATTCTTAGCATACGGCTAATAAGAAAATATCGCTTTTGATAAATTTCAAAAATTTATTTGATTGTATAATTTGTATTTCCCATATGAAAATTATTTTTTAATGTAAGTGAACAATCTAAAAAATTTATTGCATATAAGAAAATTATTAGTTTTCAATTTAAGGGGTCTGAGGACTCTTAAAGCTTTAAAATTTTCGAAATTAAAATTTTTTTTTAGATGCTAAACTCCTATCTTTTCTGAACATTTTGATATAATTGTTTCCTTGAAATTCTTATTAGAACTGAAGTTATGGCTTTTTTATTTATACACATTCAATAGCTGAAGCGTCGTTTCGGAAACTTTGAAGCCATTTTTCTCCAAATGACGTTTTTCGGCATAACGCGCACGATATCTCAAAAACTTATGAATATTTTTTCATGAAATTTTCAAAACATATGCTTCATGTTAGTCTGTATAAACCGAACCTAAAATTTCCTTTTTATTGTTCAAAACAATATTTTTTTAGGTGATTATACTGTTAAAATTTTCTTAATTTTCCATTAGCTAAATACAACTTTGTATTAAAAATATAAAAAAGCTTTAAATACAAATTTATTTAGGTTCAGGGTAATTATTACAATCTGAAGTATAAGTAGGCACCAAAATTTTCATTCTAGTTTCAATACTTATTTTGTAATCGTGCGCGTAAGCTGTCATGCCGATTTTTTGCTCGTCAAATGTCTAACAGTTTGGAGCCCCCTGGAAATACTAATTCTGCATCTTATAATTTTTTAAATACATGAAATGAAAGAACATATATATTTTATTCCAATTAAAATTGTGTCTTAAAATCAAATACATTTTAAGATATTAAATGTTTAAAATAGTCTTTTTTTTTCATTTTTTACAATTTTAAGAGTCCTGAGACCCCTTAAAAAAAAAAAGAAATGTTTTCACCTATATTCTTTAACCCGGGAAGCCCGGGTACGATCCCCTAGTAAAATAGAATATCTATTCTATGTTCATGTGTCGCTGTCAGGGCTTAATTTTTAACGAAAAAGTACCGGGGCCCTAATATTCTGCAGTACTAAAACCGTAGACCCCCCTCTCCCCACGCACACACACATTGACATCACTCCAATCCGCATATTTATATTTCATACATTATTTGCAAAATTTAAAACATCTTTTTTTTTCCCTTTAGAAAAATAAACATTTTAAATATATAACTACTTGCATATATACTTAACTATTAACTATTCCCCTTTTTAGTTTATCACTCCTTCCGAATAGAAATTTTTGCCTAATTTTAATGTTAATTAATCGCAGAATTCTGCAATTAAATAAGGTAAGGATTATGATTCGGAAATAGTGTTAACACACACACACAAAAAGGAATTATTCACAGCTCTGCATATATGCATATAATGACTGAACAACTAGCAAAAACATTTATAAGGAAAATGTTCATAAAATTTTATGCGCCGTTTCCTCTCCATCTAATACCTGTGCGACACACTGCATCACACATAAGCCGTTTGATAGAAAAGAATGCAGACACTTGGAGATGGGAGGGAAAGGAAAGGGTAATTTAGGCTTTGGTTTTTCGGAATCATTATTGCACGGGGCTCCGGAGCCCTGTATTTATGAGCTCCGGTGAATTCCGACAAATATTTAAATAGTTACTGAAAACAGAAAAGTACCAGAGCTGAGCTCCGTTGGGCGCCGGCGCAAATTAAGCTCTGGCCGGTGTAAGATTCTATTGTAAACGTAAACATGCAACATAAAAAAAAAGATCACAATAAGGTAGATACTCAATAATAAAAATATTACAAGGATGGGGAGTTTCTTCCCCGTTGTCACTAAAGGCGCTACGATCGCAATCGCATTACCATTACGCTCTATGGAAATGTCCCATCTTGTATGTTAATCTATGGTCTAGTGATCCATGCGTCTGCTTTGCCCACTCTACAGAGGAGCAGTCTTCTCTAAAGCTCTGTACAGGTGTCAGTGCCTGTAGTCAACGCTAAATTTCGTCTGCTGGCGGTATTTACTAGCATAGCGTCTATGGAAAAAGTGTTGTCAATGCTTATTTGTTAAAAATGCCGTAAAGAAGTTAATTGTTGGTTCAGTAGATACTTTATATATTGTAATATAAATTCAAAATGTCGTTTTGTACACGAGAACATTCGCTTTTGCAAAATTGGACCCTATTTTCCCTTTGGATCTCCTTTTGAGGTCACGATTTCGGAAATGTTTCCCCAAAGCACATGGCTGCACGTCACAAGAACGTGCTCAGTTACTGCTCCTAGTTCTAAGGGGAAATCAGTTTAGTATTATTATTAGGGTTTTGAAGTGGGTACTCATGCTGTAGCTACGCGTGGCATGACCGCAGGAAATCATTCAAAGCGTAGCAAGAACGTTGCTAAATCGATGATAAAAGACTAAAATTCAAGAATAAACAAGCACATCTAGAATTCACGACACTAGACAAAAGCAAACATCAAAGGGAAACCACCCGAGAAACAGAAATAAAAAGGATCTCCCTGGACCAAAGGATTCATACCACTCAACGGAGCTAACAATAGCAACTCGAAATGTTAACACCCGTCATTACATGAAAAAGGGAGGGCCCAAAGGGAGGGCCCACCCTGACCCTGGCCGAGTGGTGAAGGCACCAGACTTTTAATTGCTTGAGAGCTTAGGTGGGTTGTGGGTTTAACTCCCTTTGGCTCCGTTGCATACCCTTTGTGGAGCTCCCGGATGTAATTATCTCTGGTGTTGTAATTTTTTATGTGCTATCTTGTTCTTGTATATTGACGATGACTTATAAGCGAACACAGAGGGCATGAATGATGTCCGCAAAATTTAGAAAAGTGCCCCCTACCCCGGAGGGCGAATTTGGGGAAAGGGGCTCGGGAGGTGTATATCATGAATAAGTGGTCACAGGCCTTTCCAACAATAAGTCACATGTGGGAGTCGATGAAAGTTAGAAAATGCCCCCCTTTGGATCTACTATCGCGCCTCCTGGAATACATCCTCCCCTTCTCTTTGAAATACCGGTTGCACAAATGTGTTACTGTGCGCACCGACTATATAGAAAAGGACTCATAAAATGTAGAAATTTCATAAATTTCACTCAATTATTTCTATGTGAGGGCAAAAACTTATTGATACACCGTCGTATTTTTGTTGCAGGTCGGGTTAGCTGTTTTCGATTCGGGTCGGTTTCAGGCTGAGTGTAGATCCCTATAAGCTGGGTTTGGGTTAACCTGTTTTCTTCAAAAGTTAGTTCAGTATATTATTTCAGATTAAAAACTATGCCTATAGTAATAAACATAGATGTATGTATGTATGCTGTTTTCTAAAGAGAGATCACTGTATTTTTCCCACTACTCTTTGATGAAATTCGCATTTCTTCCATGATTCTTTGACGAAATTCGCGTTTTCCCCGCAACCCTTTGATAAAATTCGCGTTTTTCGGTAGCCGTTCGAGGAAATTCACATTTCTTCCACCACCCTTTGTTGAAATATGCGTTTCTTCCGCAACCTTTTGACGAAATTTGTGACGAAATTTGTAGATTTTGCAGCCCTTTGATAAAATTCGCGTTTTTTTCGCTATCCTTTGGCGAAATTAAAGTTATTTTCTGCGAACGATTGAAGAAATAGATTTTTTATGGGGGCCATTTGTCAAAATTCGCGATTATTTTTATGTCCGAATTTTCGGATTGGTGAATTTTTCTAATTTTCGGAATCGAATGCCTTAACCCTCTCGCTGCGTAATTCTTTTTTTTTCTTTTTCTCTTTTTTTTTTTTTTTATCAAAATAGGTTCAAAAATTGCGCATTTATTTTATTACATATTTCAAATCTGCAAATTTATCACTGCACATTTATCAGGCCGGAGTTCTAGCTTCCAGTGGCTGCACCAAGTATTTATTCTGTTTAAGATATCCTGAAGTTTGTTGACAGCATTTTCCAAAGAAAGATCAGAAACGTACAGGAGGATGTCATCGGCGTAGAGTATACTCTGAACCCCAGAATCGACGGTATCAAACAGACCTCATAGCAAGATTATGAATAAGATGGGAGAAAGAACTTTAGAGGAGAAATTGAGTAGAGAACGAATCCCTTTGTTCTAGCCGCCGAACCTTGAAGCATAAATATCTGAGATTTTATCGCCAGAAGGGTGTCGTTTTTTGGCGGTGATGCCTTTGTTGGAAAATTTCTGTTTCTGCTGTCAAGCTCCGGATGTACGCAGATGACATACCGGATCTCTGTGAGAACGGCAATTCCAATGACAGTTTTTGGAGGGAAAACCCAGTTTGGCGCGCAATCTTCCTACCATCACGTGATGGTGGGAAGCATGATATGTGCTTCAAGAAAAGGTTACTATTTCTGTGTCCAGTTATATTACAAGTCTATGGAAAGAACACTTCCTTATGCGCGCCTCGGTAGGATTTCATCGGACGAGAGAACACACCCCTCCAATTTACCTTTATGTTCCTGATTCTAATCCACTTTCAAATTCAAAAAGCAGTTCTCCCGGCAATGCCAACATTGGCTATCTTATAGATTAAACCTTCCGTCCATATGGAGTCGTAAAGGGGTGTGTTCATCTGTTGCTGACTTTATAGACTCATCCTCGTTGGTGTCTTTTTAGTTTTGTGGTGTATTGCATATGCATTTAAAAAGGTATTTTTCTTCAAATCAGAAAAGTTATGTCAAATGTTGGTGAGTGATTTTGTTCTTCAAAATTTATGCCACGTGAATCTAAAATTTGTAAAAAATGATGTTTTTCTAGAATTTACAAGATCACTTCTTCAAAGATTCTGCTTCACTTCAATATTCCAACACTTTTCCTTCTGCGAGACTATTTTCATGGTTTCTCTGACTATTCTTACAAACATTGAAATAAATTTCCAAAAAAATGAAATTTATGACACTAAATTTTATAACCAAGTAAATTGTATAATATGGAATGCTGTACGTTAAAGTTATGAAACTTGTGTTAATTCATTAAGCTTTGATAGAGCATGACTAAAGACGTGAGATACTTTCATATTAGTGCGCTGTTGGGAACCACTGACCTGGATGATATACTCCTTTTTTATCAAAACTGAAGCTGGACATAAAGTTTGTTTCGGTGTATATTTCAAAGACTAGGTGCATGCGGCTTAATTGATTAAAATCCTCTGATAAATTAATTTTTCAAATGTTTATTTTGCGTAAGTGATGATTAGTGTTACTATTCTGTATTATATGGCTTGTGGACATACAGTCTGCAATATATAGTACATACAGTGGGGGCAGATGCCGACCTTTTAGAATCTAATTTCTATGTTAAACAAGTTAAAACCCTTTTAATAAAGTCGGCATAATTACTTTCCCAAACGTCAATTTTTTACATCATTTTTTATGTGCTGGGTAAGATGTCGCATGCAGTGTTGGACAGATACCGCATGGAGAAAAAAGCTAGGCTGTTTATTTTTTTTTAAGCAAATCACCCTTTTATTTTCTCAAACTAGTTAAAATGAAAATAAATAATAGTAAACTTAGAAAAATTATATATTATTAGTAAATTGTGAAAAGTTTAACGAAAATGCAAAAGTGTAAGCTCAAAAAATAAAACTTAAGACAAAAAATGAAAATGAAAAGGAAAACATTTGAATTTACATGAATGGACAGCATAATTACTGGAAAAAATAGACAGCATAATTACAAAAAATATATAAATCACTGGTTTACATCCAGGCGAACATTGCAGTTTGCTCTTAATGTAAGTATTAGTTCTATTCTATTTAGGTCCTAGACTGTTTATTTTTGGCTTTTCTTATCATTCTTTGATTTTGCATTTCCATTCGCCTACAATTACACCACACTTCCCGTTTCAAAAGTAAAGTGAGCCTTTTTCATGCAGCTACCAATTGAATTTAATGCAATGAATCCTGTCCGCATTAGACTTTGTTTCTTGATAAGAATCCAGACATTCAGCACATTCAGAGTCATCAAATTCCAATCCAATAATGCCATCAAAATCCACAAGAGGAACTATTTAGTCATTGTCAGAAGAAGAATCATATTTTAGTGTCTTCCTTAAGTAAGGTGTTTTCAAGTTCATCTTTCCCTTCCTTTTTTGCACATTTTAATTACGCCAAGTTATCGTTCTTTGATGCTTTCTAGTTTCTTTTGCTTTTTATTTTCTTCTTCTTTTTTCTTATTTATGAACTCTGTGCTTGTAATATTTGCATCCTTTTGCTTTCTTTTACTTGTCTGTATAGGTTTTTTTGCCATTGGGGTAGGAGATATTTTGTTTAACAGTTTAGACGGTGAGAATTGTAAACGACCTACGGTTTCCTTATTCACACATGGTGAACCAACATTGTTGTTGAGAGTATTTTGCTAAGTAGCATAATGCGCTAATATACGTTCATTTAAATGTAAGTTCTACTTAAATCGCACTGACGAATTATTAAACCGAAAAACAAAAATATATTTTGCGGCATCTGTCCCATAGTGTCGGGTAAGATGCCACGCGCCATTTTGTGTCATGTGAACGACGCGAGAGAAATGCAAGCACCTGTCTGTATTCTACGAGGATCTAGTCTACAGTTGCAATCGGTTTTGGGATGAAATCTCTTTTTATTTGACTTAAAATATGTAATAAATCTTTATTAGAATAATTTTAGCAACTCACCACGCAGGTTGGAACCATAAAAATTGGCATAAATACGTAAATACTGACATCTAAGCGGTGGAAACGCATACAACACAGCACACAGCACAGAGGAACACTACGAACTTCTTAAATTGGTGTAGGGAGCGCTAGTGTCGCCAATACAATCTCTGCGGCACCTGTCCCACCACGGCGTCTGTCCCCACTTTACTATAATGTAAAAATTTCGCATAAATATGCATGCATTATTCTTTGTACGTTAAGAAAAATCGGAATTTTTTGTAGAAATTGAGTCGGTCGGAAGTAATTTAAATGATATTTGCACGGGCCGGACACGGGCCTGGACATTTCGACCCGGGCCTGGAAATTTCGACACGTGCAGACCTCTATAAAAGCCTTTACCAATTTCCTGTTTTTGAGAATAAAAATGAGTTTAGGAATGTGCCAGAAAGCAGAGCTTTTTCAATATATAGTTTTTATCTGAAAAAATATTTTAGTCTTTCTTTTGAAAAATCGAGTCAATTCGAATCCGTAAAAACTCAAACCGAAACAATGTAAATCTACCCGACCCACAATAAAAGGGTAGAAGTCTACCCTACCCGAACCCGAACGGAATAAAAAAAGCAGAAGTTAAGGGGGCTGGTCATTCAGCTTTCGAATTCTCCTGCGTAATGTTAAGTCTATGGACTTTTAATGCATTCGTATATTTAAAATATCTTCTCTGGAAATTCATATTTTTAACACTTGTTTGTTTTGTACTCTTCTTAAAGGATGTCTCTTTTTTTCTTAGATTTCAACATATTTCTAAAATCTATGCTGAATTTAATATTTTATGTGTTAAAAGCGGGCGAACTGTGAGTAAGATTTTAACACTTCCTATAAAATTAAGTCTATACTTTAGAAATATTTTGAGAACCAAGAAAAAAAGAGACATCTTTTAGGAAGTGTAGACAAAAAATATAAATTAAAAATATTATTTTTCCGAGGAGATACTTTAAATATACGAATGCATCAAATGCCCATAGACTTTACATTAGTGAGGGGAAATCGGAGGCTGAGTGGCCAGCCCCCTTAACCTCACCCATAATGATAATAATTAGCCCCGACCCGACTCGAACTGCAGGTCGCATTGGAATCTCCATACTTCTACTATCTTTCGCTCCAATTTGAAGACTGTACATCCGCTCTTGATTTTAGGTCTTTAGAGGTCGTTGGTTATATCCAGAGATCCCACTCGATCCATTTTTTGAACATCACTATATTAAAACAAAATCTTATTTTTACCGGTTGTCCTAAAAATGACTGACTGATTTTAAAATTCAATAACTTGTAAACGGTGACAGATATTTAAAAAATTCTTGCAGGAGGGTCATGCATGAGGTCAAAAGTTTTTTTTACAGCGATTTTCGATTTTAGTTCGAATTGCAAAAAATAGATGACGCTATAAGCAGTAGGCGCTAAATGCAGGCTCGATTTTTTGTTCTTTATGTTCTTCCATGCGGAAAAAGGAGATGAAAATGTATTGAGTGGGTCCCGAAGTGCTAAAAATCGAGCCTAAATTTAGCGTCTGTTGATGGCAGCGCCATCTATTTTTGTAATTCGAACTAAAATCGAAAATCACTGTAAAAACACTTTTGACTTTATGCATAACCCTCCTGCAAGAATTTTTTAAATATCTGTCACCGTTTGCAAGTTATCGAATTTTAAAATCAGCCAGTCCTTTTTAGGACACCCGGTAGATTTATGTTGCAAATTGTATAACAATCTAATCCGAAGGTTATTTCTATTGAAAATTCTGTAAAAATCTACTACTAAAATTATTCTTGAGAATTACTGGTATTCAAGTAACGAATTAGTGGGAGCCCTGGATACCACAGGAATTGTGCAAGAAAAATTTCAAGAGAATAGTTTTACTCGGACATTCTGAATAGGTTATTTCTTAGTTCAGATCGGTTCTTATCTTGTAATACATCTATGCCAATGGTGAGAGCTAAATCATTTTTAATGGAGAATATTGTTCTACTCCTTTCTTCCAAGCAATTCAGTGATGTAGTACGTCAAAAACAATTTGACTTTAAAAGTGACAAAAAATTTTCCGATAAAGTTTTTGTACCATCCGATGTACCGAGTTACCAACGCTCCAAATGACTTTGAATTTCGTCTTCTGCAGGATAATATTTGTAATATTTTATTGTCCAGATTAAACAAATAAAGTGTGTGAATAAAAATGATTAGAAATTAACTATTATAAATTTATTCTGTAAAAGCGTAAGCGATTCTATTTCAGAACAAAAATGAGGCGTAAAAAGTACTTAAAGGGAAAGCTTTCTAAATTCCGGTTTTATGTCACAAAATAAAATATTTTGTAATTTGATATCGATTTAAGACGTTACAAAGACTCGAGCCAAAAATTTTATTAACACAAATACACCTACAATTATCGAAAAGAATTAATTACACTGGGGTATCACAGATTTTAATTTTTGAGTTACTTTGTATCAGTGGTACTCACTAAAACAGTCGCAAGGCAGAAAAAAAATTACATTTTACAAAATATATATATATGTATATATTTTTTAATTATTTGCCGAACTTGTTGGGTCACATAAAACTCGAGGGATGCGTAGTGAGTATCACTGCTCTATGTGATAAAGCACGTTTTTATTGACGAATAAAATATAATCGTAGCCAGAGAATCAGTCACAAATATTTTATTATAATTAAAGCTATATTTGTTTTACACATTACGAGGTTTTTCACAAACCCTGTATATTCATGCAAAAAAACTTCAAAAGTATAACAGTATGATAATTTAATGTAATGTAAGCTTTAAAGCTTTATAGCAATTTAAAAAAAAAGTTTTTTAACCAGCACCATCCGTCGAATACTCCTAGGTGCATCGATATGACGTCACGGTAACTCACGGACATGTTTTTGCTTTATAATAAATAAAAAAAAACTGAAATTGTGGGATGTTTAAAAGTTAATAATTTTGTGATAAAAACACAATTGATTGCCCAGGTGGTTACCACCATAGATTAAGGACCAAGATGGGACATTTATGGCAAAATCTGTAATGGCAACAGTACTAGCGTCACTACCGACAAGGGGGAAGAATTAACAAGCCTCCGAAATTTACCTATGTTGAAGAAATATGTTTATGCTGCATGCTTTGAATATTTATTCTTTCCTAAAACGAAGCAGGTGTTAGACGATATTCTATTTATGCTTTCTTTATTTAACGACTTTTTTTTTAAACCGTACTTGTATTGTTCACCTTTAACTTACAAAATGATAATTAGAGAAAGAACATAAAAGAAAAACCCTAGAAAATTCTGTTAATAATGTAAATATGTAAGTTTATGAGATTAAATTGTAAAAAATAGGTATTGTGTTAATTTATTCATATCGAACAAAACTTTATTGAGTGTAATGTCAGTACCTCTATTTATTTTTAACTGTTAGATTTATATAATTCTAAAAATTTATCGAAAGGAATTTTTCCCCATCTGTAATTTCATTATTATTTTTTATATGTTAATATTATAAATATTATTGAATTGATTGTATGTTATTTACATTGAAAACAATATTTTTATTTTATCTGTAAGAAAGTGAAAATGCGTAAATTTTAAAAGATTATTGTAACGATTGTTTAATACGTTAAACTTCATAAATTAATAAAACATCGGCTTTAAAAAATTTCCTACCGAATAGGAATATTTATGAAATTTTCTGGGATTGGTAGAGTGCAATACTTCGTATATTTTTATATTACACCATTACTTTATGTAGCTTTAAATCCAATTATATCATATTTACTCCACATATAGCATTCAAGACGAAATTTTTACCCTGTTTTTCGTTGCACTTAAATCGTTCACTCATCATGCAAAAAAAAAAAGCATATATCCGTGCATGAACCTAGAATAGATATTAGATATGTAAAATAGAATATCTATTTTATGTTCGTGTATCGGTGTAAGATTCTATTGAAAACGTAAACATGCAAAATTAAAAAAAGAAAGATCACAATAAAGTAGATACTCAATGATAAAAATTTTACAAGGATGGGGAGTTTCTTCCCCATTGTCACTAAAGGCGCTACGATCGCAATCGCATTACCATTACGCTCTATGAAATGTCCCATCTTGTATGTTAATCTATGGTTACCACCGTCTTAGACTAACGAAAAGACAGGCTGCAGCACTTCATTTCGCATTCGTTTTCCTTCGAACTACAGCGTCTAGAATACCTAGTTTGGAAATATGCTATCTAAACAACACTAAAAATTTGTATCCCTTAAATATGCGACGATACTATAGCGCCTAGAAAATATCGTGTGGAAATTCGCTATCCGTGTAATACTTAAAAAGGCGCTAAAATATTGTATCCCTTAAATGTGCAACGATGCTGCTGAAATATGAAGATCGCAGCGACATCTGCAGGATATTTTCGACAACTGCAAGATATTGCTAGTATAGCGACTAGAATACACAGTGTGGAATTCGGCTATCCCTGTAATACTTAAAAAAAAAACCCGCTAAAATATTGTATTCCTTAAATGTGCAATGATGCTGCTGCAATATGCAGATCGCAGCGACATCTGCAGGATATTTTCTAAAACTTCAAGGTATTGCTAGTCTATAACAATGTAACACGAAAATTCCGTAGATGTCGCTGCGATCGACTCTTTGTACTTTAGCAGTATCGTCGCACATTTAAGGGATACAAATTTTTAGCATTGTTTGGATAGCATATTTCCACACTATGTATTCTAGACGCTATAATTGCTAGTCTATACAATGTAATACTAGTAATATGTCTATCCCGCAGATGTTGCTGCGATCGACACTTGGGATTTTAGCAGTATCGTTGCACATTTAAGGGATACAAATTTTTAGCACTGTTTGGATAGCATATTTCCACACTAGGTATTCTAGACGCTGTAACGATACTACTGAAATCCCAAGTGCCGATCGCAGCGACATCTGCGGTATTTTCGTATTACATTGTATAGACTAGCAATATCTAGCAGTTGTAGAAAATATCCTGCAGATGTCGCTGCGATCAGTATATTTCAGCAGCATCGTAGCACATTCAAGGGATACAATATTTTAGCACTTTTTTATTACAGGGATAGCCAATTTCCACACTATATATTCTAGGTGCTATATTTCGAACCGCTAGAGTCAGATGATGTTCTTTTCGTGCACAAGCATTCTTGCTTTTACCATAGATTAAGGACCAAGATAGGACATTTACGGCAAAATCTGTAATGGCAACAGTACTAGCGTCACTATCGGCAAGGGGGAAGAACTAACAAACCTCCGAAATTTACCTATGTTGAAGAAATATGTTTATCCTCTATGGTAGGGGTGCACAACCTTTTTAAGAGAAGGGCCACTTTAAAAAAATGTCTGGGTTGTCGAGGACCACATCAGTCAAGCGAAGAGAATTCTATTTCGGGGAGTTGGGTGGGGGTGGGTTACCCCTCTAGGTTCCTCTACCTAGTCAACATATCCGATTCAGTTGGCAAGGATATATCAACAGTTTACGTTTGTATATATAACAAGGATTAATTTGAAAGAGTGATAATATTCCTGTACTTTATTCGGGGGAGTAAATTTTGTTTTATTAAAAGTGCTAAAAACAAATATAGGCATGAAAATGGCTGGTGCCGAATACAAATGCGAACTTTATGAACGAAGGGGGTAGGAAGAGCCGATCAACAAGATTTGAGATTTTTACGCGCCTGATCAACAAAATTTGAAAATTTTCGCGCCTGATCGACAAAATAAGCGATTTTTCCGTGTCTGATCGACAAAATTAACGATTTTGCCGCACTGGATCGACGAAATTCCTAATATTCTGCACCCAATCGACGATATTTGCGATTTTTTTCGCGCCTGATCGACAAAATGCGCGATTTTTTAGTGCAAGAACGACGAAATGTCCGACTTTCCACCCCTGACCGACGAGATTCGCGATTTTTCCGCGAACGATCAGTGAAATTCGGGATTCTTAACTGACTCTGACGAAATTTGCGATTTTTTTAAACGTTAAATTGACGAAATTTACGATTTGTTCTCGTGATAATCTGACGAAACTCGCGATTTTCCCGCTGCCAATCAACGATTTTTGCAATTTTTCCGCGCATCATCGAGAAAAGTCGCGATTTTTCTGTGTCTGACAACGAAATTTGCAATTTTTCCTAGCCTGATCGACAAACTCGCGATTTTTCCGAGCCCGATTGACAAAACTCGCGATTGTTCCGTGTTCGTTCGACGAAGCTTGCGATTTTTCCGAGCCCTATCGACAAAATTCGCGATTTTTCCGAGCCCGATTCACAAAACTCGCGATTGTTCCGTGTTCGTTCGACGAAGCTTGCGATTTTTCCGGGCCCGATCAACGAAATTCGCGATTCTAGACTGACGAAATTTGCATTTTTTTCCGCGGCAAATGGATGAAATTCCCGATAAATAGAAGAAACACACGATTTTTCCGCACCTAATTGACCAAATTCGCGATTTTTCCACACCTGATAGACGAAATTCACGATTCCTAACTGACTGACGAAATTTGCAATTCTTTTCCTCGGCAAATTGACGAAATTCGCAATTTTTTTCGCGCAACTTACGAAACTCACGATTTTTACGCAGTCGATCAAGAAAATTCGCAATTTTTTCGCGCATCATCAACAAAATTGACGATTTTTTCGTGCTCGATCAACGAAGTTTGCGATTTTCCCGTGCTTGAGTGACAAAATTACAAATTTTCCGTGCCCGAATTATAAAATTCGCGATTTTTCCCAGCCCGTTCGCCAAAACTCGCGATTTTTTCTTGCACGATTGAAGTCCTAGCCCGACTTTACCGTGCCTGATCAGCGAAATTTGCGATTTTTTCCACGCTTCAACTACAAAATTCGCGATTTTTCGGTGACCGAACAAGAACTTTGCGGTTTTTCTCCTCCTGAAAGACAAAATTCGCGATTTTTCCGTGTCTGATCAATGAAATTCGCGATTTTTCCGCGCCCGATCTACGGAATCAACAAATCTTAACTCACTGACGAAATTGGCAATTTTTTCCCGCGGCAAATTGACGAAATTCGCGATATTTTCTCGCGACTGACGAAACTTACGATCTTTCCGCAGTCGATCAAGAAAATTTGCAATTTTTTCTCCCATCATCAACAAAATTTATGATTTTTTTCGTCCCAAATCAACGAAATTTGCGATTTTCCCGCGCCTGATCGACAAAATTCGTGATTTTTCCTTTCCCGACAAACGAAATTCGCGATTTTTTCGTGACCAACCAATGAAATTTGCGATTTTTCCGTGCCCGAACGACAACTCGCGATTTTTCCGCGCCCGAACGACAACTCGCGATTTTTCCGCGCCCGATCAGCAAAATTTGCGGATTTTTACGTTCTTCATCGACCAAATTTGCGATTTTTCCGAGCCCGATCAAGGAAATTTGCGATTCTCTCGAGCATCATCGATAAAATTCGCTATTTTTCCGCACCCGATCAACGAAATTCGCGCTTTTTCCACGCCCGATCAACGAAATTCGCAATTCTTATTTGACCAACAAAATTTTCAAATTTTCCCGCGGCAAATTAACGAAATTCACGATTTTTTCCTGCGACTTTTAGACAAAATATGCATTTTTTCCAGTTATAAATTGACGAAGTTCGCGGGCCACACGTTATCCCATCGCGGGCCACAGGTTGTGCATGTGCATCCCTACTCTATGGTTTGAATATCTATTCGTTCCTGAAACGAAACAGGTGTCAGACGATATTCTATTCATCCTTGCTTTATTTATTTAGCTGCTTTTTTTTTACCGTACTTGTATTGTTCATTTTTAACTTACAAAATGATAATTAGACTAATAATATAAAAGAAAGCCGCCAGAAAATTCTGTTAAGAATGCAAATACAGTGAAACTCGTTTAAGATACGAATCAAGGGACCGAGGGCATTTCGTATCTTAAGCGGGATCGTATCTTATCCGGATTTCACAGATTCTCGAATAGTAATGCATACGCAGCCAGTACACATTATTATCAACAATTTTTAACTGTTTGTAACTCTTATTTTAATTCTTTCTAACAATTTTTAGATAGTCTAGAAAATATTAGTTTAAGATTTTGAAAAAAAGAACAACCTTTTTTTTTTTCCACTTTTGAAATAAAGAATGGCATTTTTTTCACTTTCTAAATTTTATTGTGTTACTGTTTGTACAGTAAGAAGACAAAAGTGTCTTTATTCAATACTCTCTACCAAATTAAATAAAAGATAATAAAACAAAATTCATGTTAATCTTTGGAAAACAGAAATTTAAATATTACACACTCAGAGGAAAAATAATAAATTTCCGTAATTATTTTTAAAACGACAAACTAGATGTATGTAAGAATAATTATTTGGTGAGGAAATCCTTTGCTCTTCTTCCCTTTTGTCCTAAAGACACGTAGTAAACGGACTGCACAAACACCTTTTCGTATATAAAGCGGGTTTTTGACATGAACATACAAATTTTCTTCGTATCTTAAGCGGGATCGTATCTTATCCGTACGTATATTAAGCGGGTAATTTTACACAGGTTTAATAGGCATTTTTCAAGGGACCGGAAGAAATTCGTATTTTAAGCGGGATCGTATCTTAAGCGGGCGTATCTTAAACAAGTTTCACTGTATGTAAGTTTATAAGATTAAATTGTAAAAAATCAAATTCAGGTATTGTGTCAATTTATTCATATCGAATAAAATTTTATTGAGTGTAATGTCAGTACCTCTATTTATTTTTAACTTTTAGATTTATACAATTCTAAAAATTTGTCGAAAGAAATTTTTCCCTATCGGTAATATTATTATTATTTCTTATATGTTAATATTATAAACATTATTGAATTGATTGTACGTTATTTACATTAAAAACAATATTTTTATTTTTTCTGTAAGGAAGTGAAAATGCATAAATTTTAAAAGATTATTGTAACGATTGTTTAATACGTTAAACTTCATAAATTTATAAAACACGGGCTATAAAAATTTTCCTGCCAAAGGGGAATAATTATGAAATTTTCTGAGACTTGTAGAGTTCAACATTTCGTATATTTTTATGTTACATCATTGCTTTTGATATATAGCATTCAAGACGAAATTTTCCCCCTAGTATTCGTTGCACTTAAAACCGTTCACTAATCATGTAAAAAAAAAAAAAAAAAAAAAAAAAATATATATATATATATATATATATCCGTACATGAACATAGAATAGATATTAGATATATAAAATAGAATGTCTATTCTATGTTCATGTATCTGTGTAAGATTCTATCGAAAACGTAAACATGCAACATTAAAAAAAGAAAGATCACAATAAGGTAGATACTCAATAATAAGCATACTACAAGAATGGGGAGTTTCTTCCCCATTGTCACTAAGGGCGCTACGATCGCAATCGCATTACCATTACGCTCTATGGGAATGTCCGATCTTGGATATTAATCTATGGCTTTTACTGCCCCTGTCCCATGAAAAGAGCATCATGTGACTGAAGCGGTCCAAAAAGAGAAGAACGTGCAACGCATTGTGGAAGCCTATCTCCACACATTATCCTCCACACATCGAGGCTAACGAGAAAGATAGGCTACCACGGTGTATTCCACGTATCTTTTTTTTACAGACCGCTGGAGTCACGTGATGCTCGAATGCACCAATGAAGGTGTGAGAAAAGAGCATCACCCAGCGGTCTGTAAAAAAAGGAGACATGGGACGCATCGCGTTAGCCTGTCTTTTTCGTTAGCCTCGTACACACTCGATATAACGTCAGCAGCATTACTCGCGACATATTTTTGCCTTATAATATAGATAGTTAGAATCGAGATGTCTTTATCATAGTAATACCTTATCATATTGTGAGGTCTGTTATTATGATAAGGGGTCTTGGTTAGGATAATATCATGATTTTTCCTTGATGAGCAAGTAATTATCGTACATTTTGGATAAAATTTAAGTAACAGTTTAATGTTAGATGAAGAATCGAAAAGGGCTGCAATGGCAAAGAAAGAGTAAAATTTAAAAAATCAAAGTTAATAAACCTGAATTTCTTTATTTTGTGATTTTTTTTTTTTAAATGAGGCCAAACTTCTTATTTTTTAGTTCTTTGAAATTACCCCGTTTTTATTCAAATTTTTGTTTTAGCGTCTTTGCAATTTATAGCCAAAAAATTAGCAACACAACGTTAAATCTTAACTGAATAAATAATATCACTTAATTATTCCTAAAAATATTTGTAAAAAAAGTTGATCTTATAAATGGTAATTTTATGTAACAAATTTTTCCATCCGATTACTTGTTTGAATAGCTTACATAAAATTTTAAGAAACAAATTCTGTTACGAAAGGGAATGTTCAGACAAGAACAATAATAAAAAGAAAAGTGCCCAGTTAAACTGATGGCATTGAGCTCACAGGCTATTCACACTAATTGTATATTATACTCTTATTTCAATCATGGCCCTCGAAAATAGATTAAGGGGGATTCCCCCTCCCCTGTTTCCCCCCTTTGTACTTAACCAATGAACCTCCAAATCTAATCACGGAAGAGCCTTATCAGAATAAACCTGTATACCAAATCGGATAATTCTGCATGAAAAACCCATTTAGCTAAATTAAGGGGGGGGGGGATTAGCTCCCCTATTTCTCCCTTTATACTTTGCCCACGAATCTCCAAATCCAATCAGGAAAGAGCCTTAATAATAAACCGGTATAGCAATTTGAAGCAAATTGGATAATTCTGCATGAAAAACCCATTTGTTGCGAAATCAAGCAACTCCTCTTACCACTTACCCTTTGAAACAAGAACAAAAAACGCACCTGCAGTGTGTTACGTCAGACCTACTGCGCAAGAGCGGACAGAACTTGTTTTCCTTTTTTTCTGTGAGAATTGACTCAGATTTAGATTAGAACAGAAACTAGATATGAACGTAGAGAAAAGAAAATAACTTTTAAAAAAGAAAACTTTAATACTCGAATTGTAATATAATGTAAATAATTTGTGTTTTGTGAGTGTTTAAGCAAGTTGTGTACGTCTTCAATAATGTGTAATGTAATATAGTTTTATTTACTTCAAAGATTCAAGACTTATTATTTGGATGTCGTCTTATTTAATACATAGAATCCCCGGCTACTTCTTCTTATGCGAAGGAAAGAACAGGTAGGACATTTAGCTTTTATTTTATGATTGTATAAGTTGAAAGATTTTTATTAGATAATAAGATTAATAAGAAAATTAGAAACAGAGAATAAGGTCAGTAGTAACAATTTGGCATCCCTGCCGGCACATATAACCTAATTATGAAATAAATAGAATAAGATATTAAGATATTAGAATAATTAGAAATTATTTATCAAGCTATTTAATTTGAAGAACTGAAAAATTATTGAGAACTGTTGAACATATAGAGAATTGTACTTTTTAATAGAATTTAGTTGTTGTTTTTATTAGTTCGCAATGGCTGAAAGTTTAGTTATCGCCAAAAAAGAAAGAGCTGTGCTACGTGAAAGCATAAATAAGTTTATAAATAAAATAGAAGCTATTTTGAAAGAGGGAGAACCAGACAGTTTTGATTTGGAAGAGGTAGTGGAACAATTAAGTGTGACAGAAATGGAACTGACACGAGCAGACGGGGAAATTAAAAAATTGGTGCAAGAAGCACAATTAGATACAGAATTACAGGGCGCTCGCGAATTTAAAGAGAAAATTACGTCATGGCGCTTTAGAGCAAACAGAAAAATAAAAGAGTTAGATAAAAAGAAAACACAGGATGATTCGTTTTCTAAACGAGAAAATCCCTTAAAGGAAAACGTAAGCATTAAATTACCGAAACTAAATATCGCAAAATTTTCTGGGGATTTTGTTGAATGGCTTTCGTTTTGGTCAGCTTTTGAAACAACCATTAACAACAATGACACATTAGATCCAGTAGATAAATTTAACTATTTAAAAAGTTTTCTAGCCCCCATTCCATTAAAAAGTATAGATGGATTTTGTGTCACTGCAGAGAATTATTTAAAGGCCGTCGATATTTTGAAAGAAGGTACGGGAATAAGGATATGTTAATTTCGGTACATACAAATAAACTTCTTAATTTAACTCCACTCAGACACTCGAATGACACCAAATCATTTCGAAAACTTTTTGATGAGATACAAACGAACATTAGAAGTCTAGAGTCGCTTAACATTTCATTAGACTCTTATGGAAGTTTATTATCCCCCATTTTATTTAAATTATTACCGAGAGACCTAGTTTTGGAATTTAATAAAACACATGAAGACTCAATTAATGTCCAAGATTTAATATTGTTCTTACATAAGCAATTAATATCCAGAGAGAAAATGTATGCGTCATCACTGAATGAAATAAATGAAAAATCAACACAAAATAATTATGTTACGCAGTCATTTAGGAAAAATCCTTCCTTTCCCCCCCCGAGTCAATAAATTTAATACGCAGAGTAATAAATTTGATTCTCCGAATAGAAAATCACCGTCAGCGAGTGATTTATTGGTTCAGAGCGAAAATGAGACTACTTGTGGATTTTGCTTTGGCAGGCACCAGACAAATAAATGTTTTAGCACTTGTAATTTACCGTTTGAAAAAAAGACTTGATTTACTGAGAAAGAGAGGCCTTTGTTATATTTGTTTATCCCGCGGTCATATTGGGAAATACTGTGTATCGAAGGATTTATGCGGTATTTGCAATTCGAGACACGCCCAGATAATGTGTAATAAAGAAATAAATTCAAAAGGGAAATCTACTAATTCAGAGAGTAGCGATGTTACGAGACCAATGCTGTCAAATCAGGATATAATTTCTAATGTCTATTTACAAACTTTTATAGTGGAGATCCGTAATGATAATCAATCTTCCGAATTTAATCGTATCATTATAGATACTGGGAGTCACAATAGTTATATAACTAGATATGCTGCAAATATATTGAAATTAAGGAAAATTCGATCAGAAACAATTAGACACGGACTATTCGGAGGGGTAGAAAAAACGAGTAAACATAATCGCTATGAATTTACTATCAGTAATTTAGATCATAGTTTCCGATTTAAAATACAAGTTTTAGATGAAGGAAAAATTTGTTCAGGAGTAAATTTATGCCGCGATAGCGAAATGATAAAAATCTTAGAAAAAAGGGGAGTTCATCTGACCGATGTTCGTGAAAATAATCGACTATGTTTATATGAGAATAATCCGGAAGAAGTACACATTTTAATCGGCGCTGACATGGCGGCGAAATTATTCACAGATAATATAAAATATTTTCCTGATTTGGGTATAACAGCTTTTGAAACAAAGTTAGGCTGGACAATTATGGGGAAAACAGAGGGTAATGGAAATGATTCAGAAAGTTCGTTGTCAGTTCTATCGCTGTCATTATTTACTTCAAATGCCAGTTTATCACAACTGTGGAACTTAGATACCTTGGGTATCACTAATGAAGATTATAAAAATAAAGACGATTTAGCAAGAGAGACTTATAACCATTTTCTTGAAACAGTCAAACGTGATGAAAGTGGCCGCTACGAAGTGACACTACCCTGGATTGTTGATAATTCAATTTTAGCGAGCAATCGCGTATTAGCAGAGAAACATTTGCGCAAGACAGAACAAAAACTTATCAAAACAAATAAGAAAACAGAATATGAAGAAATTTTTAATTTGTGGAAGGATAATAATATTATAGAAGAAATTTCAGACGATAAGGAGAATAAAGTACATTTCTTACCCCACAGACCAGTAATTAAAGAAAATAGTGAAACGACGAAAATGCGTCCGGTTTTTAATGCCTCCGCACATAATGCAAACTCTC
This sequence comes from Maratus speciosus, assembly GCA_963932465.1. Classification (NCBI taxonomy): domain Eukaryota; kingdom Metazoa; phylum Arthropoda; class Arachnida; order Araneae; family Salticidae; genus Maratus; species Maratus speciosus. Next base: position 324,998,671 of record OZ010795.1, on the reverse strand, counting down.
CTTCTTTAAACGACTGTCTCACAAAGGGACCTAATTTGATTGAAATAATTCCGAGTATTTTGAATCGTTTTCGTAAATACAAAATAGGTATTTCTTCAGACATTGAAAAAACATTTCTCCAGATAAAAATCACAGAAAAAGATCGCGATTTTTTACGCTTTCTCTGGTTCGACTCCAAACATAATTTGAAAGTTTATAGACATTGTCGCGTAGTCTTCGGACTCACTTCAAGCCCGTTTTTATTAATGGGTACACTAAACCATCTTTTAAGTCAAGTACCCGAACAGTGGGAAAATACAGCACGAATTTTGAAAGATTCATTTTACATTGACAATTCCATTACTAGTTTAAAATCGATCGCAGATACTGGAAAATTTATAACAGAATCACAGTGTATTTTATCATCAGCTCATTTTAATTTAAGATGTTGGCGATCAAATTTGCCTCAGGCCATGATCGATGTTTCTGAAGAAAATACAAAGTTAGCACCAGTTTTGGGATTGGTCTGGGACTTAGAGCAAGATAGATTAATGTGTAAAATAGAAGAAAAAATTGAAACGAAAGAACCACTCACAAAGAGAAAAATTTTATCGGTTACTCAAAAGATATTCGACCCCATAGGATTCTCCGCCCCGAGCACTCTTATTCCAAAATTAATTCTTCAGGAAACATGGAAACAGAAATTGAAATGGGATGAAGAACTTCCTGAAAATTTAAGAAAACAGTTCGACTTCTGGTTAAAACAAATTAAGTTTTTACAAGAAATTCAAGTTCCACGTTGGTTGAATGTATCGCCCGAAAATGAAAATAACATTTCCTTGCATACCTTTTCCGATGCGAGTAGACATGCCTATGCCACTTGCGTGTATCTTAGATGTCAAACACAAGAAGGAGTTAAAGTTCAGTTAGTCAATGCTAGAAGTAGGGTAGCGCCCATTAAAGAACTCACAATTCCTCGACTGGAGCTACTCTCGTGCCTCATTGGAGCTAGACTCGCTAAAACTATCATGAGTGATCTTCAGTTAAAACCAGAGAAGACAATCTTTTGGAGCGATTCCTCAGCAGCTTTAGGGTGGATAAGAAGAGAACAATCTTGGGGTACATTTGTCCACAATAGAGTTTTAGAAATCAGAAGCCTTACCCAAGTTGAAGATTGGCGACATATACCAGGAAATTTAAATCCGGCAGACCTCCCATCCAGAGGATGTTCCTTTGAGCAATTGGAGAAATCACGATGGTGGGAGGGACCAGCTTGGCTGTATTTACCGGAAGATCAGTGGCCACAACCGGCAGAACACACTGACGAGGATATAATAAATAAAGAAAGGAAAAGGCAATCCTAACACTTTTAGACAATGAAGACGCTGATTTACACCGTTTTTATCGATATTTTTCCTCTTATAGAAAAAACATAAGAATGATTGCATTTATATATCGTTTTTATAACAACACAAGAAAGAAAGAAAGAATTTCATCATCTAACATCTCCGTTGATGAATTTGAAAAAGCAGAAAAAATACTACTCAGATTAGTACAAAAGGAATCCTTTTCAGGAAGCACAGATCCCAAATTAAGAGCCTTAAGACCATTAGAAGATAAAAACGGACTTTTGAGAGCAAAAACAAATATAATCTGTAGACAAGACAAAGAAGATTTTCGTTATCCAATAATTTTGCCCTCAAAACATCCTGTGGTACAGAAGTTAATTTTTGAAAAACATTTAGAAAATCATCACGCTGGAGTTAGCATACTAATGGCTCAACTTCGAGAAAATTTTTGGATTTTGAAATCAAGAAAGTATATCAGAAACGTCATTAGACAATGTGTTAAGTGTCAAAGATTCCAAACACCCAGAACAGAGGTCGAACCAGGAATCCCACCTGAAGACAGAATCAGAGATGCAGCTATATTTGAAGTGGTGGGAGTCGATTTAGCCGGTCCTCTATACCTTGCCGATGGTTCAAAGGTGTGGATAGCTTTATTCACCTGTGCTGTCTATCGAGCGGTACACTTGGAGTTGATAACATCTTTATCAGCTGAATGCTTTATGCAGTCCCTAAGAAGATTTATAGCACGGCGAGGCAGACCATATATAATTTACTCAGATAATGGAAAGAACTTTGTGGGCACTAGCAGAGCACTTTCCAGTGTAGATTGGGAAGCCATAAAAGCCTTAGCTTCTATACAGAAAATAAGATGGAAATTAAACCCCCCTGCAGCCCCATGGTGGGGAGGATGGTGGGAGCGCCTTGTTCGGATGGTAAAGGAAATTTTAAGAAAAGTTTTGGGTCGCGCCTCATTAAATTACGAAGAACTGAGCACAATACTCTGTGACTGTGAACAAATTATCAATTCGAGACCGATAACATACATCTCCGAAGATAATCGCGATCCCGAACCTTTAACTCCATTGATGTTTCTTCAAGAACTGCCTACATCCGGCGTTCTAGATATTGATACATTAGACTCACAAGATCTTAACAGACGAGCAAGATATCGTCAAAGAATAAGAAATGATCTGCGAAACCGATTTAGAACGGAGTACTTAGGACAGCTGCGGCAACAGTCTATGAAGAAGAATTCCAAACCTTTACAAATAGGAGACATCGTTCTTCTGGAAGATACCAACAAAAGACGTCTTCACTGGCCTTTAGCCAAAATAATTGATATATTTCCCGGAAAAGACAAAATAGCAAGATTGGCCAAAGTCCAAACAGAAAATGGCATTTTCCTCCGTCCTTTCCAACGTCTGTTTCCTTTGGAAATTGATGCAGCCAGCGATTCCCCATCAGATAACAGAATTCAGCAAAAGGTGAACTTTAATCTCCCTAATGAACAACGAAAGGTTACTCCAGAAATCGATCAGACTAGAAGCAGTGTAGAAAAGAGCCGACCCTGTGACAGAAATATCTCTCCTGTGGTTACCAGAAGTGGACGACTAGTGAAACCGCCTCTGAGACTCCAATCTGGACTTCTAAATTGTTGAGTTCCTCCCATGGATCACAACTCAAGGTGGGAGGATGTTGCGAAATCAAGCAACTCCTCTTACCACTTACCCTTTGAAACAAGAACAAAAAACGCACCTGCAGTGTGTTACGTCAGACCTACTGCGCAAGAGCGGACAGAACTTGTTTTCCTTTTTTTCTGTGAGAATTGACTCAGATTTAGATTAGAACAGAAACTAGATATGAACGTAGAGAAAAGAAAATAACTTTTAAAAAAGAAAACTTTAATACTCGAATTGTAATATAATGTAAATAATTTGTGTTTTGTGAGTGTTTAAGCAAGTTGTGTACGTCTTCAATAATGTGTAATGTAATACAGTTTTATTTACTTCAAAGATTCAAGACTTATTATTTGGATGTCGTCTTATTTAATACATAGAATCCCCGGCTACTTCTTCTTATGCGAAGGAAAGAACAGGTAGGACATTTAGCTTTTATTTTATGATTGTATAAGTTGAAAGATTTTTATTAGATAATAAGATTAATAAGAAAATTAGAAACAGAGAATAAGATCAGTAGTAACACCATTTACCTAAATTAAAGTGGGGGCTTAGCCTCCGTTCCATCCATTATACTTATCCAATGAACCCTCACACTAATCAGGGATGCACTTTAGCGGAATGAAATTAAAAAAAAATGAAGCAAATCGGACATTTCTATCAAGAGTTATCACGTTACGTACATACATACCTAATACGTACATACAGAATCTGCGGGCACATTAGCCCTCAGGCTGTGATAGCCTATGAGCTAAAAACCCATCAATAGCTGGTGATTAACAGATTAACACTCAGAGAATGTTTCATTGGCGCAAAAGGATTTATTGTCTGATTTTTCGAATGAAAGGTGATTTAACTGCGAGTGTATCGGGACTTTCGCAATCAATGTGATATTTCAATTAGTCACGGTTGCAGCATAATTAAAGTGGCCAATCGTCCTCGAAATTCAAGGGCCTCCTCAAATTTGACGACCGTAGTCCCTGTAGTTCTTGCAGTTTTGAATTTTCAACACTTACTGTATTTTAAAAATGAGATAAATTAGTGGAAAAGAAAAAAAAAATAATATGAAATCGTTTACAAATTTCCATTTAAAAATCGTTATAAAATTCGGCCATCCTAAGAACAATAGCCGCTGGTGAAATATATTCGCCCTTTCGACATCAACATTATTTATCATATTTAATTTCATCAACATTATTCTCCTTGCATTTTTTCAGAGTTTCCAACATATTTGAAAGTGTTTATGTCTTCGGTTTGTCGGTCTGCCGCCTGACCATGCCCAAATTCTCGTAAATATACTCGGATTGCCATGTAATTGATATAGGTCATTAAGATTTACTATGGCATATTCGCTATTGAAAATGGAGTGTGTAGAATTTAAAATTCGGTTACAGGTAACTCCCAGAAGAATATCGTTATATTATGGTATATGGGGAAAACCGTTCTTGGTGTATCTTAATGATGTTACCTCATTTCAAACATAAGAAAATTGGTACGCATTTCTGAGATGCACTGAAACATTGTTTCTGCAGAATATGGAGTGCAAAGCATTTATCATTCATTTACAGGGTTACCCGTAAGAATTTGGTTACACAAGGGTCTACGAGGAAAATTGTTTGTATCGTATTTTAATGATGTTACACTATTTCAAACGTAAGGAAATTTATATGCATTATCGAAGTGCGCTGCAAGATGCTTACTACAGAATATGACCTGCATAACAGTATTATCGTTCATTTACAGGGACATACAAAAGAGTTCGGTTAAAGAACTGTCTATGAGCGATAAATGCTGGAAGTGCATTTTCAGTTATGATACGCGTTTTTAAGTTTAACAAAATTTTTACGTACTACGCTGCATGTATAAATTCTATACATCATATACAGGGCGACTCACAATAATTCTCAAGCATTACTGTGTAGCAGCGTGAATTGCTTAAGAGTGTTTTCCAATCGAGTTATGCATTCCCTGTCTGAAATATATTTAGGATTACTGAATAAATCCTGAAAGTTTTCTCTTGTATTATAATTTTTTTCACCGAATTAAATATTAGCTTAATATGAGGCGTGTGTAAAAATCTGTAAAAAAAAATACAGGGCTTTACAAAATTTTTTGAGTTCGTCTATTGCCGGAAATTGATGAAGTTGAATTTTGAATTGCGTTATGCGTTTTGTGTTTGAACTAAATATTAGCCCACTATGTATTGTATATACGTGTATGTATATATGTATATAATATACAGGTATGCACAAAAGAGTTCGAGTAACTTTTCGGCTATGGACGGTAGTTGCTGAGATCTGTTTTCGAATCCATTATGCATTTTCCATGTTGTTTATTTAGATATCTTTGAGCAGTTAAAAAAGGTGAACTTCCGTTACAGCATTCTGATCGTGTTGGAAAGTATTTCATAATGTATGCTCGACACATGATTTTTCTTTGTTTGTTTTTGAATGCAGTTTTAAAAACTAAAAACTTAGAAAAAAATATGAAACAAAAGTCAGTTTTGTAGAAGGTTTGAAAGTCCGTATTACGGTTTATATATTCGCCAATAGCAGCTGAAATTCTACAAATCACTTGTGGAGAAATCGACTATTGTTTAACCCTTTATAGTACAGTAGAAATTGAGTTAGAGGTGGAACTAATTGGAACAAAAGTTATAGTTGTTGTAAATGGAAGGTGACACGCTCCTAATGAACATCCTAAAAATATACATTCGTACTGTTGCGCAAAATGTGCTTTTTGGCGGCCCTCTTGAAAAAATATGAAAAAAATTAAAAATGTTAAAAAAATCATGTGGGGTATCAAATTGCAGGAAATTTAATGCTTAAAAAGAGTATGATATTGGTTTTTAAAAGTAAAATGTTTATAAAGATCAACTAGGGGTAAATTTTAGAAAAATGATACCTACATGACTCCATAGGTAAACCTTAAATGCAACTGTTCTACATTACATTACACCTATACCTGATACTGTCATGTGACAACGCCGACTGCAACATTAATTGTTATAGCGATATTGTCACATAAATATTAATCAACTTTTATAATTTCTAAATAATTTATTCATTACGAAAGGTGGAATACCAAAATGCTCTTATTTCTAAATTTCCAAAGGGTCGGTTTCGGTTATTCCGCATTAATTTTTTTCCGAATTTATTTAATTTTTCTAGGTTTCCTCATGCCAAAGAAAAATCTAATACTACTAAAAGTTTAAAGTTCTTAATCTGAGCAAATGTTCAACTTTTCTACTAGCGCGCATGCGCCATTCTTTTAGTAGCAGGTTCAAAAAGTACGTATTAAAGATGATGTAATAGCCTCTTCACTTGCATTCAGGTGATAACAATTACTCAAAATGCGCAAGAATATACCTCCAACAAATGTGGGAACTAAAAATAACGAAACCAGAAATCTACAAAATTCAGAATGAAGTCCACTTTACTGTACGAAGAAAGGACAGGAAGTGGTCTGGTGTTTGGACCGATATGCACATTGAACAAACGCTCATGAAATGCACTAAAAGTTGTTCTGGTATAACTCATGGAGGAGGTATGACTAAAAGTCAACGTGCAACTTGGATTTTGAGTCATTCTGGATGTAGTGAAGTAGCATGTGCAATGAGTTTGCTGACCAATGTTTCATGTATTGGTAGTGAACAACAGACTGATTTAACTTACGCAAGGATGGCAAGAGATTTTGAAGATATGAAAAAGGTAATACAATTTTTTATAGGCTACAATCCATTTACTGCTACTTCAACTGGTTTATGGAATATTTTTTAATGGAATTACAGATAGTAAAAAAAAGTAACTGCAGGAAATGCTGAGATAATTGGAAGAAGCATTCAAGATAAACTTAGCGGTAAACTTTTTAAAGGTGAAACGTTACTGAAATCAGACCAAGCAGTAATCATGAAAGTATTGAAAAAAGTAATTAATGTTACTGATGAGACTCACCATGTAGATTCTCGTCTTTTAACACAGAGGATGGTTGCTTGTATCTGCTTGAATAATAGCGCTCAAGATACAAGAGAGTTTTTCTATTACGAGTTATCCATTCTACCAACTTCATTATTTGACCATAGTACCCAGCAAATGAGAAAAACGGATAAATCATCATTGGCACACTAATTAGATAGCATGAATGTCAATGAAATATACCGGTCTCATTCCCAGAAAACTTCTCACTACCTTCTTGACGTTGGTGCATTAATTCATCAGTTACCATAGTCTGCTTTTGCAACATTTAGCGATGTCATAAGGCAATACGAATCGTATGTCAACAGAAGGTATGGAAAGGGGACAATAGTTTTTGATGAATATGAAAAACCAAATATAAAAGATATGGAACATAGATTACGCATGAAGCAGTCGTCTGTTGTAGTATACTTTGATGAAAATTCACTCGTAATCATCAAGAAAAACAAATTTCTTTCTAACTTTACAAACAAACAACGCTTTACCAATATGTTGGGGAATTATTTTCAAGAAAGGGTCCGTCATTCATGCAAAAGATGATGCTGACACTGTAATCGTCAGAGAAGCTTTAAACATAGCCCGGGAAAAACATGTCACTGTAGTAGCTGATGACACTGATATTTTAATCCTCCTGTTATATCATTCTTCGAAGCACATTTTCATGCAGTCTGCGACACAATCTGATAATATTAGTGACATTCAAGCCGTGCAAAGATCTATTGGAGAGAAGGCTTGCAAAACTTTACTTTTTATTCACGCATTAACAGGATGTGCACCACGAGTGCATTATTTTGGAAAAATAAATCTTCTGCTTTAAAAAAAATCATTCAATCGAAAATTTTATGCGAATGGGCAATATGGATCATCCGAAGATGCTTCTATGGAAGAATTCGTTGTCAATAGCTTTAAAGTTCTTGTGTCACTTTATGGTGGCAACATTGAAACAAGTGAGCTAAATGTGTTTCGTTATGAACAATACATGAGGGAAATAGCTCCAGCTAAAAAGAATTTGCTATAGCTCGTTTGCCTCCTACACAAAATGCATCGAAATACCATCTACTTCGAGTGTATTTGCAGCGTTTTATATGGAAAAATCTAAATATGCCAACTCCTGATCCTACATTGTGGGGTTGGCAGTTGGTTGATGGAGAAAATCAACCGATATTAACAGACTTAAACCGAGCACCAGACAAACAGTTAAATATGATTAAATGTGCCTGCAGAACTAGTGTTGAAGATCCATGTAACACTACACAATGTACATGTCGCCGATATGGACTTCCATGTTCTGTAGTTTGTAAAAACTGTTGTGGAAAGGACTGTGCAAACACAGGAGGCTGCTTTGATTTAGATGACGACGAAGAGGACATTTGAATTTGGTTACATAAATATGATTTTATAGATATAATTAATTCGTTTTCTTGTGTATTTATTTCAAAATTTTTAATTTTTTAAATAAAATGATGTTTTTTAAGAATCCAAAATTCTTTATTTTTTTGCCATAATTTTTTTTTATTTACTTATACCTTTAAACAAATATCATATTCTTTTCAGTTCAAAATTCCCTGTAATTTGATACCCAACATGGCTGTTTGCGATTTTTTCAAATTTTTCATGTTTATTTCCAAGATGGCCGCCAATAAACGCATAAATAAACGCATTTTGCGCAACAGTACGACTGTATATTTTTAGTATGCTCATTAGGAGCGCATTAACTACCACTTACAACAAGAATAATTTTTGTTCCAATTAGTTCTACCTAAACGTGTTTTTCCCTTATTTCTACTAACGAGTTTGCCCATACACTGTACGTGCAAGAAGAGTTAGCTTGTTTCTTTGCTAAAAGCTTTTCGACACCACTAATTTAAAACTGTAATATTAACTTTATTTAATGGCAAACATCTTTCGATTATATAAGGCAAATATTTTAGTGCGATAAAACAGGTGTATGATCCCTATTTTTAGTTTATTGTGTCAAAAAAATGAACCTCCTAAGGGGTTAAAAACACCCTGTGCAAAATAACTGGCAGTAATCTATAGTTTACTTAAAAAATTAAATATGGTAAGGTACTACTTTATGTATTTTCAACTATGTATAATTTAATTTATATGCAACATCTTTTTTGTAACAATAAATATGAATGGGTTACTTTTGTAGGGACGCGGTACTTTAAAATAATTTTTCTTATAATTATGCACGGAAAACATTTATTCCTGTTTCAAAAGGAGGAGTAGACAATCTATGTAATCATCTATTTTCATTTTCCCTTTATCAGTCAATCAGTGATAAAATTTTTTGCAGGCAGTTAATTGTGTTTGAAATTGATAAAACATTTTTCCTTTACGGGTAATAAACTTTGATATCTAAGACTGATTGTACAAACTATAACGACGTTTATTTTCATTTATTAGGGGCAATTCTAATAATGAATCGTATTTCAGACGAATGTAGCACTGATGGGGGTGAAAGGGGCATGTGTCTTTTTAAGTAAAAGAGAAATTTTTAAAAGTATCATTTAAAAAATGAGGTACAAAAAATATTCAATTAATTTTTATGGTTTCAAACATTATACACCTCAAATTATAACAAATTTAATGTATGAAATTTACTTTATATTTTATTAATAAGCTCTGTGTTTTTGTAAGGCATATAATGACTAAGTAACTTACTTTTATAATAGTGTGAGTAATATTATAACTTAATTGGAAATAACTTTTATATAAAAAATATAATATATGAAAAATAACTGAATAAGAAACTCTTACAAAGAAAAGTAGCATGTACCGGGTGTCCCAAAAATGACTGATGGATTTTAAAATTCAATAACTTGCAAACGGTGACAGATAGTAAAAAAAGTTCTTGCAGGAGTGTTATGTAAGATGTCGGGAGTTTTTATGCTGCGATTTTCCATTTTAGTTACAAATAGCATCGATAGATGGCGCTGCAAGCAATAACCGCTAAATCCAGGCTCGATTTTTCAGAATCTCTCTTACTCCATGCGAAAAAAGGAGGTTAAAATATATTGATTGGATCCCGAAGTACCAAAAATCAAGTCTGGACTGAGCGCCTATTGCTCTCAGCGCCATCTATTGTTTAAAACTCGAACTAAAATCAAGAATCACAGTACAAAAACTCCTGACATCATACAAAACCCTCCTGCAAGAATTGTTTTAATATATGTCACCGTTTGGAAGTTATTGAATTTTAAAATCCATCAGTCATTTTTGGGACACCCGGTATACAGTAGCCACCATAAAGCTTTATACTTTGTCATTCGAATACACAGATTTAAATGCACACAATTACACATTAATAAACAATAACATTAAATTCTATCTTCACATGGCTTTTCTTAGAACAGAATCATCTCTAATTATTTGATCCTACCTGTCTCTTTTCTTGGAATTCTCTCTAAGTTTTTATTAATAAATAAGCTTTATATTAACTTTCAGTGTATCTATGTATGTTCGGTTAAAATTTTCAAAGTCAGTTTTAAACCACTTTCAATTATCCGATTTACCTAAAACTTTGAATACATGTGTAGTTTCAATGGCAAAACAATGTTATCATAATTTGAGGAACGTAGACGTTATACTGTTTCTACATGGCTACACAAAAGTTTAGTTGAAAACTTGCAAGTTAATTTTAAACCAATTCCAACTATCCGATTGAGTTGAAACTTTGCTTATGTATGTAGTTCTGATGACAATGCAATATTGTTATAATTTTTGGGACGTAGGAGTTGCGCTTTTTTACGGGGTCACACAGAATATTAGTTCAAATCTTGCAAGTCAATTTTAAACCCACTTTCAATTATCTGATTGAGCTAAACTTTGCCTACATGTATATTTCCGATAACAATTCAATTATATTATAATTCGAGAAACGTAGCAATTATGCATTTTTTTAGGGCCACACAAAAAAAGGCAGACAAATTGTTGTTTATAACAGAAATTTTAATTAAATTTCAACAAAATTACTGTAGGTTATTGAGATACACAATAACGTCTTATAAATTGAAAATAAAGTACGTAGCAGCTATATTTTTTTTACAGGGCCACATAATTCGGATATATTACCGTCTATAAGCAGAAGTTTTATTTTAAAATCAATAAAATTTATATAGGTTATTGATTTAAACAACCGCATTTTTTTTAACTGAAAATAATTTGGGTAGCATTTATATTCTTTACAGGATACCACAAAATATAAAAGCTTGATTTTAATTTTTATTTTATTTTCCTGTATTTTTCTTTTTTCAGGATGACTTCACAAATTTGTCAAGCGATTCTGGGTAGACAAAAAAAAAAAAAAAGAGTGTTAACTTACACGGGTACATTAAATTATTATTATTACAGTAGAACCTCTTTTATCCGAAACTCTCGGTTAACCAAAATCCATTTTTAAAGCTTCTTCTTTTTTTTACTATCACATTCCTTGTGTACAAAATCTATTTTGAAAGCTTTTTTTTAAACTATCATATTCCTTGTGTGCAAGCGGTCCTTTCCGAACCAGGAGTACATATAAATATTTTCGATCTCCTTTCTTAGAATTCCTTTGACTTGAGTTCCCGTAGGTTGCGGAGTGGAGCGAACAAAACGAACAAATTAGGAATTCTGAAGCTTTTGAATGTTTTGCAAAAGGTTTGACATGGTTGAGCAGCAGAAAGACTATGATACTGGTGAACTAATAATATTAAAAATAGAGCTTCAAAGCAAAAGCAATCAAAACTGCGACAAACAAAACATTGCTTCAATCCCTTGTGAAAGGTACTTAATTTCAAAATTTGAATTCAGGCAATTTATTCTAGTTTCTATTTTGCTATTGCTTTATTTTCATTAAGCACTTGTTACCATAGTAAGAAATAGCACATATATTTCACCTTAATCTTCCAATTGAAGCATTCTCGATTTTCCGAAAGCTGGTGGGTCCCAATTACTTCGGATAATCGATGTTCTACTGTATATATATATATATTTTTAACTTAATAGTGAATAAGTATGTTTCACGCATTCTTTGTAATGCATTATATTTTTTATTTTGCGACATTGTGTTAAATAAACTCAATATTTATCACAGTTTGAGTATTTTATTAGTGATACATTCGAAAAACCAGCAAAACCTAATTAAACTCCAACGCAATACTTTTGTCCACAACTATCGTCAAAATGCCCCACTGTGCGTCGCATCGTGGGCCTAACCCTAAGCAAAGAAAATAGATTATAGAATTTAATTTTAGTATATTTTTAGAAAACTTGTAAAGATTTATAATTGGAAGATATGTATTACATAGTAATAAATTGTGTAAAATAAACTGTCAACTGCGAGTATTACTCGAGCTCAGAGGTCTCCGTACAATAAATTATTAACTGTATTATTAAAAAAGAATCGTTGCTAAAAGAATAGTAAGGCTTTGTAAAAAACTATACAACGTAGGGTTGGGTTTAGCTGTATATACTAGAAAAAGTATAAATGGGTATACCATAAAAGTTCAAAAAGATAGGAAGCCTAAATAAAAAATAATATCAAATATTGCTATTCTGTATAACTCTTTTTTCTTTTTTTATCTTATCCTAATCTGTTTATGATGAACTTAATTCGGTACTGACAATAAAAGTAGTGCATATTTAAACTTCATTTGGCATTTCATAAAACTAAATTCAGCGTAGTAATATTCTTTCCTTTTTACAGTGTAACTAAAACACACCCTTGTTCAAAGTTTAAACTTGGCATTGTGCGAAGCGCGCAACTTTTAAAGACACGAGAGGCTTATTGAGAGATTCACTCAATGCAAGCTAGTCCCGAATCCCACAGTATTTATGTGATTAATTCTAATTAATTTAGTCTGTTTTTAACAATTTCACGTTTATTGCTTTTATACTGCTGCTGGGCAGTGCATTACACAAATATATCATCAAATGTTATTATCAACTCTTTAAAAGCTGGTGGTACACGCCACCCCTACCATTATGCATGTCCAAACCGTCTGTGTCTTTAAGGGTTAATATCTCGGATAATTAACGACGATTTTTTTTCGAAAATCATTATTAACAATGCTTTTATACTTTTGCTACGATAGGTACCTCCAGCGTTCCTCAAGGCCTCTGCTGAATGCCCGAAAATCGAAGTGTGTGCGTAACAGAAAAATGCGATTTTCTCAAAAACTATGTGACGTAGGGTAATCGCTATAATTTCCCAGCAAGGTTTAAATTAATGTCTACTACCTCTCATTTTTTCATAATTTTCGTTTTAGTAGATTCGGAAATAGAGGGGGATGGCATTTTTTTGCACTACATTTTCAACGTTATCTCTGAACATATAATACGTAAATTAAAGGAAATGTATTTTTGAGTTCAGCGTTACGAATGCTTTCACACGATATACAAATAAACGATTTTTTTTTCTCAAGTAACTTAATTAGCCTGAGTAACTTAATTAGCATTATCCTGAACAATATACGATAGTGTTAAGTCCGAACTCTGTATTTAACCTTTAGAACTATTTAACCAGTTATTAACTGTAACTTTAGTTGTGTTGTATGTTTACCGTTTGTATTCGTCTGTGTGCTTATTAAAATGTGTCGTTCGATATTACGTTGTATTCAATAGTGTTTAAATACACAAACACGCCAAAATGCTCGGTATATTAGCTAGTAAAGTTAATTAAACACGCGTAACAACACATGGCGGCAGCGGTTAAAAGTAAAGAAGTAACTTAGCATATTCTACGTTGTTCGAAGTTCAGAATCAACTTCTAGTTTCGTTCTGCGAACAGTTATGGCAACTGCGTCGGCATATCATATAACACCGCCGGATTTATTTCAATTTTCGACTCCAACGGAGTGGCCCAAATGGAAACAGAGATTTCTTCGATTCCGAACTGCTTCTGGTTTGAATACGAAGACACAAGAGGAACAAGTTGATGCTCTGATATATTTCATGGGCGAAAAGGCCGAAGATATTTTTCTCGCTTTCACTTTGTAGCATAGTTCACATTGCCATCAATAGATGGCAGTACCAACCACGGACTAAAGCGCCACCTCATGAACTGATACCGCTCTCGACTCACGAGAGGAGAGACATTCCGGGGAGTCAGGCTCGACGTGCAGTTGCTGTGCAGCACTACGCTGCTTCTGTACTGTTATGTTATGTTTTAAGCCACCAATAGTTATTAACCTAATTCTGTTCTATAATAAAATTTGCTATGTATAAGTAACTAAGGACTTTCGTGCATATTCTTCAGTGGTGACCCGCGAGTGGAATTTCTAATGCAGCCATTTTATGCAGCGTCTCCATGCAGCATCTGTAATCGGAAATCATCCAGCACAAAATCGCAAATAAACAGGTCAGTGGTTTTTCATTCTATCTAGTTGTTTGTTAGGCATGCCGTAAAGCACACATTTCGTCGTATTTTGTATTATTTTAGTGTATTTTTAACTTTTAATTTTTCTGAAATTTCGTGTCATCTCGCACGTGAGTTATAATGGCCGCGAACATACGAATGCCACATTTCTGGAGTAAGGAACCAGATCTTTATTTCGCTAATGTAGAGGCTACATTTTTTTGCATAAAATCGACGATGACTTAACAAAATTTCAGCTTGTGATAGGATCGCTCGGTCCCGAAGAATTGAAATTAGTTAGACCGCTCTTGGATCCAGCTAACACTAATCGTACGTACGCCAACCTAAAACAAACACTAATAGACGAATTTTCTCAAAGTAAGCAGGCAAAAATCAAAACATTGTTGTCTCAACTTAAATTGGATAACCAACAGCCAACAACTTTACTTCGGCGTATGCGAGAACTAGCGGAAGGCGCGCTTTCAGATGAGTTTTTGAAAACATTATTTCTTAACCAACTGCCTCAATTCGCTCAAAGCATACTCGCGATTTCTAACGAACCTTTAGACTCATTAGCAAAACAAGCTGACCAAATAATCTCGCTATCGGTTCCGCAACAATACGAAACTCACGCCGTTTCAAAAAATTCTGATGCTGTTATTGCTGCTTTAAGCAAAAAGTTAGATGAACTAACAATTAAAGTTGACAGATTATCACGCAGCAATTCGCGATCTCGAAATCATTTTAGGAAGCGATCTTTTACTCCCCGACGTGAACCCAGTACTTCCGGCATGTGTTATTATCATGAAAAATTTAAGAGTAATGCACGCGGGTGTAGAAGTCCTTGTAATTTTAAGGAATCAAACGATGAAAAAAAACGAGTAACGCAAACAGTTGATGAGACGCACACTGTGCAATTGCGAAACGATAAAAGTCGTCTCTTTGTAAAAGATTCTATTAGCGGCAATTATTTTTTAATTGATAGCGGAAGCCAAATTAGTATTCTGCCTCATCCTAAGCCTAGTAAAATCAAAGATTGTAACGATTTTAATTTATATGCCGCAAATGGTGAGCTGATTCCAAATTCTGGCACTAAGTTGACCTCTGTAGATTTAGGCCTACGTCGGAAATTCACATGGCAGTTTATTTTAGCCCGTACAAAATACGCGATTATAGGATCTGATTTTTTAAGTAATTTTCAACTTTTAATTGATTTTCAAAAACTTTGTATAACAGATCCTCTTACTAGACTTAGCGCTAAAGGAATTTTTCGCGATTCAGTTTTTCATTCTATCTCAACAGTTATTAATCAAAACAAATATAGTGGCATTTTGAAAAAATTTCCTTTATTAACTAGACCTTTTAACCCTAAAATTGACCCACCGATGCATGATGTTTTGCATTATATCGAAACGGAAGATCATGCGCCCGTGCAATGCAAATCACGTAGACTAAATCCCGAAAAATACTCATTTGTTAAAAAAGAGATCGAGAACCTTTTAGAACTGGGTATTATAAAACCAAGTAATTCTCCTTATAGTTCGCCGATTCATGTAGTTAAGAATAAGTCCGGTACTTTTCGCATGACTTGTGACTATAGAATGCTGAACAAAATCACAAAACCTCAATTATATCCTGTTCCCCATATTCAAGACGTAAATAATCAAATTTCGGGCAGCAAAATTTTCTCCAAATTGGACATGACCCGGGCATATTTTCAAATTCCTATATATGAAGCGCATCAGCATAAAACCGCAATTGTTTGTCCCTTAGGTAAATACGAATTTACACGACTTAATTTCGGCATGCAAGGAGCCGCATCGTCCTATCAAATGTTTATGGATTCAATTTTACGTGGACTTCCTTTTGTATTTTGCTACTTGGACGATTTATTAGTTTACAGCACATCAGAAGCCGAACACGAAGAACACTTAAGAATAATTTTCGAAAGGCTGTCTAAATATGGCCTAGTTTTAAATGCTACAAAATCAGTCTTGGGTGTTCCTGAATTGGCATTTTTAGGGTATAAAATAACATGTGAAGGACTTATGCCTCTAACAGATAAAATAGAAGCTATCAAAAATTATCCAGTCCCATGTACCCTTCAACAGCTAAAACGGTTTATCGGCCTTATTACTTTCTATAGGAGGTTTATCCCACACTGTGCAACAATTTTGTCACCTCTAAATAACTTACTTAAGGGCAAATATAAACCGTCTAAACGCATAATATTTTCTAGTGAACAACTTAAAACATTCGAAAATGTTAAGGACGCCTTAGCAAATGCTACTCTATTAGCACACCCCAGACCAGATTCTCATTTATTTTTATTAACCGATGCCAGTGCTACGCATGCAGGTGCTTCACTGTGCGAACTTGACGGTTCTGAAAATGAGATTCAAGATCCAAAAACTTACTAGATAAGTTAAAACCATTAGCATTTTACAGCACAGCATTTAACAAAGCCCAAACGGTAAAAAGCACATATGAACGTGAACTCCTCTCCATTTACTTGTCAATTAAGTATTTTAGACATTTTATCCAGGGGCGTACTTTAACCGTGATCACAGATCATAAACCGATCTCTCATGCTTTTAGTCAGAAACTAGAAAAAGCTGCTCCAATAATTCAAAGACACCTTTGCTATATTAGTGAATATACGACTGACATACGTTACCTACCTGGTCGTCTTAACACTCCTGCAGATTCATTATCAAGAATCTATTCAGAACCCATAAATGTATCGAAAATTGATTATAATCTTCTCGCAAAACTTCAAGATGAGGACTTAGAACTAAAAGAATTGTTAAATAATCCTAAATCAGATAATTTGAAGATAGAGAAAATATTCATACCCGAACAAGGACTAAAACTTTACGTTGATACTTCAAACACTAAGCACCGTATTTATGTGCCCGAGCCTTTTCGGTTACCTATATTTAACTTTTTTCACTCGTTATGCCATCCAGGTGTAAAAGCCTCAATAAAACTCTTAACTGAGAGATTTTTTTGGAAAAACATTAAAAAAGATGTAGCCAGTTTCGTTCACGCTTGCATTTTGTGTCAAAAATCTAAAGTTCACAGACACACTAGATCTCCTATTCAAAGTATTTCAGTGCCATCTAAAAAATTTTCCGAAATAAATGTAGATCTTGTAGGACCTCTCCCTTTATCGCAAGGTTTTAGATACATTTTAACCATTATTGACAGATTCTCAAGATGGTTCGAAGCCATTCCCGTAGAGGATCAAACTGCAGAAACTTGCGCTCGTGCAATTTATTCAAATTGGATTTCGCGGTACGGTGTACCAGTTAAAATTACAACCGATCAAGGACCACAATTCGAGTCAAATCTCTTTAATGCTTTTAATTCATTTTTTGGCATAACTCACATTCATACAACTGCCTATAATCCCAAAGCAAACGGATTAATTGAACGGCAGCATAGACAATTAAAACAAGCTTTACGTGCATGTTTGACTTATGATTGGGTAGAGAGTGTTTACCATCGATTTTGTTAGGTCGTCGCAGCTATTTCCGTGAGGACATCCAAGCCACAACAGCTGAAATGGTTTTCGGACAAACACTCCGCTTGCCGAATGAAATCTTGTCCGACACCTCTGATGAACCTCCAGATGCTTACATCAGAAAGCTACGCCATACCATGCTAAAAGTAAAGCCAACCCCAATATCAAGACATGGACTACAAAGGAACGTTTACATCCCGCAGGACCTCTTTAGTTGCAGCCATGTTTTCCTCAGACACGATGCTGTGCGTAAACCTCTTCAACCTGTGTATGACGGCCCATTCCTAGTAATACACAGGACAGAAAATTTTTTCACTATTTCCTGTGGAGGTAAGTCTAAAACCGTGGGAATTGACAGAATAAAGCCTGCTCATTTGCTAAATGAAAACTTTTTAACATCTCACACTTTCCCTTTGCCAGAAGAAGAGCCACGACTCACAGTTCCCAAACCATCTCGGCATGTCACATTTGCTCCACCAGTGACTAGAACTAGAGCCGGACGAATTGTGAAAGCACCACAAAGACTGGATTTATAAGGACTCCGTCTCTTAGAGGGGGGCTCCTGTAGCATAGTTCACATTGCCATCAATAGATGGCAGTACCAACCACGGACTAAAGCGCCACCTCATGAACTGATACCGCTCTCGACTCACGAGAGGAGAGACATTCCGGGGAGTCAGGCTCGACGTGCAGTTGCTGTGCAGCACTACGCTGCTTCTGTACTGTTATGTTATGTTTTAAGCCACCAATAGTTATTAACCTAATTCTGTTCTATAATAAAATTTGCTATGTATAAGTAACTAAGGACTTTCGTGCATATTCTTCAACTTTAACAGAAGATGAGAAGAAAAACTTCCAGGTTGTATTAAGTAAATTCGATGATCATTTTATTGTAAAAAGAAACGTAATTTTCGAACGCGCACAGTTCAACAGACGGCTACAGAGAGAAGGTGAGTGCGTTAATGATTTCATTACTGATTTGTATGCACTTGCAGATAAATGTAGTTATGGTGCATTACATGAAGAATTATTGAGGGATCGAATAGTTGTCGGTATTACTGATCTGGCTTTAAGTGAAAAGTTACAACTAGATCCTAACCTTACTTTGCAAACAGCGATAGACAAAGTTCGTTTATCCGAATCGATCAAAAAGCAACAGTCTGTTTTAGTAAATAATTCATCAGTTAATGCAGTAATTCATAAAAAGAAATCTGTACAATTTTCAAATAGAAAGAATTTTCATGATAATAAAGTGAATGTAAGCATTTCAAAGTGTAAATGGTGTGGATATTCTCAGCACGATAAAAATAAGTGTCCCGCCAAGGACTCTTTTTGCAGAAAATGTAAGAAGAAAGGGCAATGGGATAAAGTTTGTTTATCATCCACTAAGAGGATTAACGAAGTTAAATTTGAAGCAGGTTTTATAGGCTTAGTGGGAAATATCGAAAATGAAGATGATTGGATTATACCAATTAAGATATTAGGAAAATCTGTAAAATTTAAAATTGATAGTGGTGCTGACCATACTGTTATTCCTTCTCATGTTGCACAAACAGTGTTGAAAAATATTCAAATTAAAAGAACAAATAAAGTAATTTTGGGTCCTGATAGATCACCTTTAAAACTTAAGGGGAAGATTGTTGAAAATATAGAGTATAACGGAAAAAATTGTTTGGAAGAAATACATGTTATAGAAGGTCTCCAGACGTGTTTGTTGGGGAAACCAGCCATAAAAATGTTTGGGCTAGGTCCTAATATACTAGGCCATTGTGTGCGTAGTATTAGTAGTTTCGATCCTGTTAAGGAATTTCCTTCTCTATTTCAAGGACTTGGTTTACTGAAAGGTGACTACCACATAGAACTTATCGATGACGTTAAGCCTTATGCTCTTACTTCTCCACGTCGAATACCTGTGCCATTATTAGAAAAAACAAAGTTAGAAATTAAAAGAATGCAGGAATTTAATGTAATTCAGCCAGTGGAAAAACCAACTGATTGGTGTTCTCCTGCCGTTGTTGTAAGAAAAAAAGATGGTAATGTCAGGATTTGCGTAGATTTGACAATACTGAATAGAAGCATTCGTAGGGAATGGCACCCACTGCCAACCACCGAATACAATTTATCTCTCTTGGCAGGGGCAAAAATATTTTCGAAATTGGATGCAAATTCCGGGTTCTGGCAAATACCTCTTGACGAAGAATCATCCTACCTGACAACGTTCATAACACCCTTTGGCAGATTTCGTTTTTTGCGTCTGCCATTCGGAATTTCGTCGGCTCCAGAGCATTTCCAGCGGAGAATGTCACAGGCCTTAGAAGGACTTAACGGCATTATCTGC
This sequence comes from Maratus speciosus, assembly GCA_963932465.1. NCBI lineage: Eukaryota > Metazoa > Arthropoda > Arachnida > Araneae > Salticidae > Maratus > Maratus speciosus. The sequence goes on along the minus strand of OZ010795.1, from coordinate 324,978,487 downwards.
AACATGGATGATATCCTTGTTTGGGGGTCTAGTCAGGCAGAACACGACGAACGGTTAAAAATGACCCTAAAACGGCTTCAACAGACGGGAATTACCCTAAATAAACAGAAATGCGTTTTTAATGTCAAGACCATAAAATTTCTGTGTCATGTCATCGACGAGTTAGGAATACATCCCGACGAAGAAAAGATTGCAGCTATACAAACATTGCAGCAACTTCAAAATTCCAACAAATAAGACTGAGCTTAAACAACTTCTTGGTATGGCTAATTACCTCGCACGATTCATCCCAAGATTTTCCGAAACTTTAGCACCTCTGAATTCTTTATTATCCACGAAGAACGAATTCATTTGGGATTCACCGCAAGATGAAGCACTGAAAAAACTTAAAGAGATTTTGTCGTCCGAACCGGTGCTGGCAATTTTTGATCCTGGTAAGGAATCTATTGTGACAGCAGATGCCTCATCCTATGGTCTGGGGGCGACGTTGTGTCAAAGACAGAGTGACTCTACATTGAAGGTAATTGCATACGCATCTCGCACACTGACGCCAACTGAGCGACGTTACGCACAAATAGAAAAGGAAGCACTTGCACTAACATGAGCATGTGAAAAATTTTGTAATTACTTGATAGGCACCAGGTTTCTTCTAGAGACAGATCACAAACCTCTTGTCCCTATATTGACAAGAAAATCCTTAGATGATTTAATTCCTCGTCTTCAAAGATTGAAAATGAGATTGATGAGATATTCTTTCGACGTTTTTCAGACCCCAGGAAAAAATTTATGTGCAGCAGATGCATTATCTAGATCACCTCTCCAGGAGGAAGTTCCAGATTTCGAATTAGAAGACGAAGTTGAAGCTTATGTCAATCTTTTAACAGAATCCATTCCTGTAGCTCCGCAAAGACTCACACAGGTAAAATTGGAACAAGAGCAAGATTCAACATGTAAAATGTTAACAGCCTATGCTTTACGAGGATGGCCGGAAAAAAATAAATTAGAACCAGAATGTCTACCTTATTGGCCTTTGAGATACGAAATATCCTTGCAGAATGGATTACTTATGCGAGGAACTCGAATAATCATTCCACGCAATCTAAGACAAGAAATTTTAGAGAAAATACACGAAGGCCATATGGGAATAGGTAAATGTAGAGACCTGGCAAGATCTGCAGTATATTGGCCAGGTATCAGTAAAGACATAGAGAAGTTGGTGCGAGAGTGTACTTCATGTATACAAGCAACTAAAAATCCTTCGGTACCATTGAAACCCACAGGATTTCCTCAAAGACCTTGGGAAATAGTAGCTATGGATCTGTTCAAACTTCATTCAGACTGGTATTTCTTAGTGACTGATTACTATTCACGTTATCCAGAAATTGCTAAATTAGACAGGCTTACATCTCGAGAAGTGATTCTACATTGCAAGTCAATTTTCGCCAGACATGGAATACCTGATATTGTTAGGTCTGACAATGGGAAACAATTTGAAGTAACGAGAACAGCTGAATTCTATCAATTTGCAAAAACATATGGGTTTAAACATATCACGTCTAGTCCAAGATACCCACAGAGCAATGGATTTGTAGAAGCTGCTGTTAAAATAATCAAGCTCAGATTGAAAAAATCCAAAGATCCTTATTTAGCATTACTCAGTTACAGAGCTTCGCCTTTAAAGAATGGATACAGTCCAGCTGAGTTATTGATGGGTAGGAGATTACAAACAACGTTACCCATACCACTAACAGCACTTCAACCAAAACTCATACAGAAGGAGAAATTAGAAGAAATAGAGGAAAATCGAATAAAAACACAAGAAAGGTACTATAATCAAAGACACAACTCCCACGAACTCAAGTCAATAAATCCAGGCGAGAAAGTGTGGATAACCGATAGAAAGGCTGTTGGTACAGTACAGAAACATGCGGATACACCCAGATCATATTTCGTGAAAGAAGGACATCATATCCTGAGACGAAACAGAAAACATCTAATTCCGAGTGCGAAACTGCAACCACGTCCGACAGATGATGACATCGAGGAAGCTCTCTCTACAGAAATGTCTAAAAGTGAAGTACCTGAAAATAGAACGCCAAACCCTTCAGACTCAACTAAGAAAAATGATCAGCTTAACCCTAGAATCAACCAACCTGTTGTAACTCGAAGTGGAAGAACTGTCAAATCTCCAAATCGACTAAATATCTAAAAGGGGGAGATGTGGCATTATCCTGAACAATGTACGATAGTGTTAAGTCCGAACTCTGTATTTAACCTTTAGAACTATTTAACCGGTTATTAACTGTAACTTTAGTTGTGTTGTATGTTTACCGTTTGTATTCGTCTGTGTGCTTATTAAAATGTGTCGTTCGATATTACGTTGTATTCAATAGTGTTTAAATACACAAACACGCCAAAATGCTCGGTATATTAGCTAGTAAAGTTAATTAAACACGCGTAACAACACACCTTCTACAGTTTTCCTAAATATATTTGTAAATGTTTAATAATCTGTAAATACGTGGGTCAATAGTCTTTATTAATTCCCTAAATTTGAACTTTCTACGTTCCATAAGTTACAAGTAAAGCGGCTGTGACAGACGGACAGACAGACACAGGAGTGATCTTATAATAGTTCCGTTTTTACTTTTTAAGTACGAAACCCTAAAAAGATGAAATGTGTGATATTCTTGTTCACAAATTATATTTTTGACTTATGTTGGTAATATAATAGCAAAAAATTAATTAAAATAAATAAAAAAATGATAGTTAAATTGGCAAACTACTCGTATTTAAGTTTTAGTAGATATTTATAATGAGGCTTTAATTTTTCCGTGTTTATTTCGCCTTTTTTTTAGGCTAAGCGTGTCTAAAGGAAGAAAGAGAAAAATTACAAAGGGCCATTCTCTGACGCAGCAATGAAGAGGGCTGTGCAAAGTATTGGTTGTAGTAGATGCTAAGAAATAGTCATTTCGGAAAACTGAAGCTGAAAATGGAGTGAAATTACAAACCCTGCAAAGGTATATTAAGAGGAAGCAATTGAATCCTGAAGAAAAATGTAAAATGGCACGTAATTAAAATAGTAGATTGATATTTACTGAACCAAAAGGAAAATTTGTAGTAGAATATACGATGGAGTGTTCTGCAATATGTTTTGGGAAATTTAAAGGATTTTAGAGAATTGGCATATGAAATAGTAAAAGTAAATAATAAGAAAATGTCAGCTCCTAGGGAATGTAATTTAAAAGCAGGTATGATTGAATACAGGGATTTATAAAGCGTCATCCTGAAACAAATATCCTACAGCCAAGCCAGAAAGGTGCAGTATTCTCGTACTATTTTCAAGAAGATTAATGTCAATGTTTTTTGATAACTTAGAAAATGCTTAAAATACATCTGAAAAATTTACAGATGACAGTCAGATATACAATTAGATGAAACTGGAAGAACAACAGTACAGAGACCAAAAAAGTTTTGGCATCAAAGGGTGTAAAACGAGTTATTTGGTGTATAAGTGATGAGTGAGGTGACTTGATCAAACATACTGTTTTACCAGTGCATCTGGAAACATTTTACCACAAGCGATAGTGTTTCCACGCAAAAAACTTTAAGTGCATATGAGAAGTGGTATGGTACAATTCCTGAAACTTCAGAACTAGATACAAGTTCAGCGTGTACGACAGATGTAAAGTTTTTCCTACAGTTCTGAAACAATTTATCTTTCACAGTGGATCTGCTAATCTTAATCCAACTATTTTGATTGTGGATAATCACAAAAATCACATGCCACTAAATATGGCTAAAGAAAATGGTGTTAAAATAGTAACATTACTTCCGCACGTAGTCATAAAATTCAGCCAATAGAATGAGTGTTTTCAGTCGTTAAAGGTCACTAAAACGCTGCTGTGGATTCAAGGTTGCTTTATAATCCTGGCGTTCCAATAACAATTTGCCAAATTGCTAGTTGCGCTGGAACAGCACATCACCCCTATCAAACATCAAAGTTGGTTTTCAGAAAAGTGGCATATATCCATTAGACAGAAATATATTCAACGGTGATGATTTTCTAACTAGCTACGTTACTGACCGTGAATATGGTAAATATTATGATGATTTGAATGAAAATTTGGTAAAAGAAACTAATCCTACAACTGCAATCATGCTAGAAAATGTGTTATCGGAGGTAAATGAGCTGCAAGTCTTCAACTGTGTTTATTTCATCAAATAATAATTAGGATGACCTCATTTGACCATAGGTTTTCAAAGGGTTCCTAAAGCTGGTAAAAGGAAGGATTAAAATGTAGAACAAAATCCAATAGCTGTGTTTATTCTAACTGACACCCCTGAGAAAAATAAATTTGAAGCTATTTTTAAAAATCAAGAACTGCTAAAGCGTAAATTGTTCGTGAAAAAAAGGTAGTCAAACACACCAATTTAAACTTAAAATTACACTATGTGAAAATTACTTAAAAGATGACAAAATATTTAAAAATGTGTTAAATTACTTCAATACTTCTTAGTACTTTCAACTAAGAAGACAAGAAGTATTAAAGTAATTTAACACCTTTTTAAATATTTTGTCATCTTTTAAATAATTTGCACATACTTTAATTTTAAGTTTAACGTTTTCAAGATTAATTTAGCGTTCTATTTATTTACTTGCTCACACCAATTTCTGCAGGAAATAAAAAATGTTGCGAAATAACAAGATTAGTATAGTGATTCAGAGTCTGACGGCAGTGTCAAAGAAGTGAGGGAATTCTAGTGAGTGAATACTATCCTTTAGATACATTAGCTGTCATTGATTTTGTTTTAGTTCAGAGACAAAAATCCACTACGTTGCGCTGACTGAAAAACTAGAATCGACGTTTCTGAAGAAACAAAATAACGAAACCTTTATATTTTCAGGAAATGATGACATGTCAATGGTAGAAACAGATGATATTATTCTTATTGCATACATTTCGAGCAGCAAGTTAATTCTCCTTTTCTGTAAAACCAAACAAAAAAAAAAAAACAACAAAAAAAAAACGTTCGCTAAGTGTTTTTTTTTTTTATTTGATACTTCTTTTTTTTTTTTTTTACTTATACAAGAGTCTGTTTTTTCTGAATGCGGATTTTGAGGTGACAAGCGGCTCAACGCACAAGTAAGAAGACATATTCTGAAATTCAAATCTGTTTCTTTTTTGTTTCCGGCCTGTTAAAAAAGAAGAAATTGGTTTGGATTTCAAAATTCGTTTCTTAAATCACGGTAAGTAGATGAAGTGTTGTGTAGCTTGTCGACTTGGTGTGCGGCCTGTCTAAAGGGTGCAGAAGAAGACTTACTGTAACTTTCAGAGGCGTTCAATCGTTGGTAATTGTTTCTTTACTTGTTTAAATGAACTCCTCAGGCATGTATCGCCAGACAAAAACTTTCAATCTGGGCATGGACCCTATGCCACTAAACAATGCCACTATGTACATATGCCACTAAACAACACAAGTACACTCTAGTGAAACTTTTGTCCCATGTGATGATTCCATGTGATGTCTCATGTAGATAAACATATCCACCATATACCTTGAAGCTACCAGAGTTTCTGACAGTCACACGCTATCAGTATAAGTACCGTATTCATTACAAGAAATCCATACACACATTTTCTTTCCGCAAATTAGCTTTAGTTTTGCAAATAGGTGCAAACTTTGATTTTACTTTACTTGATTGTAACCAATGAAAGCCATTACTAGAAGAGCCGTGGTGAAGGGTATACGATAATATATCATGGAAGACGGTAGTATTTCGAGTGACGCAGCCTTAAGCCTAAAATCGTATCGTATCGTATCGTTAAAATCGTATCGTATCATAGAATTCGTAGATGGCGGAACTCATATATACAGCTAACTCGACATCAAAGAAAACGCGAAAAGCCGCCTTTTAATAACTCAGAAGATATATGTCTTATTGTTCTGAATTTTGTAGAACAGTCTTATATCTGCAGTCTAATCGTATACTGAAATTTTTGCATTTCTACGTGCAGTATATTTTGAGATCTAAATAGCCATTTTTAAAGTGAAAACGTTGGTATAATATCGAGGAAGTTCCTAATTTGAAAATCTCGAAAACGGTTCTAACGATTATTTTTAAATTGATACATAATATAAATGTGATTAAGGCGAGGTGAATAACACTTTTCTTTTTTCTGGGAAAACTCTCGTTCGTTAAATAATTCGATTTTTTTTTCTCTCGAAAATGACACGGGCGATTTTTTAAAAATCAAATAAATATGTTTCAGATGAACCAAATAACAATTTACTTGTTTCCAGCAAGACTCTTGTTCGTTTTATAATGCGCATGAAAAATCGGACTATATTTCTTCGCCATTCTATGGAAATTTCACCGAAAATGCATGACACTGTATTCATACACATGCTTTCTTTTTAACCAATTTTGGAAAGAAAAATTTTGTCTTCCCACTGGCTGAGTGGCTAAGGGCCATCGTTTACTGACCTTAGGATAGGCAGTTCGATACTCTGTGGTACGTGTTTTCACATGTGAATGTTTTTTTTTTTTTTTTTTTTTTTTTTTTTTTTTTAAGTCTGCTAGTTGACCATTATTTTCAGTTCCTTTGTAATTTTTTTAATTGCTATTAAGTTAAATAAAATTACAATTATAATGACGTCAATTTGATGATGATTATTTCTTGGCAATTTTTCAACAATAAAAATATTACCATAAATTTTATAAATATATTTAATTTCAATCACTTTACAAAAAATATACATTAATAATTATTATTTGAATATAAATCACACGATCAGAAACGTAAAAAAATAATTCATTTCAGCTCTTCTTTTTATAATATCATTTTTTATTATTATGACGGTCAATCAATATATAATCACTGACATCCATAATATTATTATTATTATAATTATTATTTTCCTTGCATAAAAGCTATTGTGATGTAATAATTCTTTTATAATAAATAATTTAGTTGAAATGTTTTATTTATAAATATCAATGAAGTTTGATAACCCCGAGACAATTCTTTTTATTTAACTTTGCAATATTTACAGTTTACATAATAAGCATATCAGAATTCTGGTGTCGCCATCTTTTGACGCAATTGCGTAGTATTATAGAGAAATGTTTGATAAAAACGTTGAAGCAGACAGTTTTTAAATCGAAGAATTATTTTAAGAGATATTTAATGTTAAATCTGGATAAAATTGTCTCATTAAAAAAGTCTCATAGGAAAAAAAATATACATGGGAATTTAATCATTTTCATTCAATTTAATCATTCAATAGAAACTCGAAGTTTGCAGAGTGCATTTATTATTCTTAACTTGTCTAATTTTTTGACGGTTTATTTCAATTTTAAATTAAAATTTTCAGAATTTCCAGAGATATTTTTTACATATTTTAGAAAAGGTTATTTTAAATTGTTGCCAAATGTTAAAACAGCGCAAAGAATAATATATCCTTTAAATTAAAAATTTATTCACACGTGACTATTATAAACAGAAAAAAATCCTTTTAAATTAGAATTAAATGATAACGTGTTAAAAGCAGGAAAATATTAAACATTACGTCATAAAAATTGTTTTTACACATGCTTACTTAAAATGAAAGAAAATTATAAAATAATCAATTATTTTCAAATTAGAATTAAATGATTACGCATTAAAAGAAGGAAAACATTGAAAATTACGTCATAAAAATTATATTTACACGTGAATATTAAAAGAAAAAGAAAATTTTTAAATAATAAATTCATTGATATGTGTTAAAAGTCGTAAATGGAGGAAATTAGGTCATATTGGCCAAAGTGGCCAAAACAGTTTACAAAACACATTGCAAAACATATTGCAAAACAGTGTAAATTAAAAAATATATTTATATGAGAGATTTATTTCAAATTTCGAGATGATATTTTTAACTATAGTTGCTAATTTTAAGGTAGCGCAAATAATAATATTATCTTTCTAATAATAAAAATATTTTCAGTTGAATGTCACAAAGAGAAAGGAAAGTTTGGTGAAAATTATGTCAGATTTAAAACGTTACATTTAAAATCATTTTCTTATAGCGTTGTTAAAAAATACCATAAAGCAAAGACTCTGTTGACTTAGTTCCTTTTATATTTGGTAATTTTCAAATGTTTAACTAATCTTATTTAATCAAGCAGGGAAACAGCAACTAACATCAGCTGATTCGGTTTTGAAATCCCTCAGTAAAAGGGAAACCCGTTTACAGTAAGATCGCCATTGATTTTTTAATTATACAGAGCAGCCTCGATTATCCGAGCTAATTGGGACTGTTAGTAAATCGGAATCGGAAATCTCGGTTAATAGAAACTGTGTGTAAAAACTCGCCGTGCTTGCGAATTTAACATCTCTTTTAAAAAAATATATAGAACGTTTTTTAAATAATAAAAGTAAATATATGTAAAGTTCTGTTTCACAGCTTAACAAATTTAAAAAGAAAATCAACTACCAGTAGTAAATTTTAAAATGCAAATTGAAAAATTTACGAAAGTTCACACAGCCACTGGAAACAAAGCATTGTTCGCTATTGACTTCTCAGGGTCCAATGTTTCTTTGGAGTTGAGGGCTTTTGGGGGCAGAAGGGCCTGTATAGCACGGACAGTGAGCTAAAGAGTGTGGTTATTTTTAAGGCTCATTCAAAAGGAAAAAAAAAATCAGACTTTGTTATCGGCTCGGTTAACAGAAACCTCGATTAATCGAAGCTCGGTTAATCCAGGTTCTACTATAATTCAATCTTCCGTAATCTTTTTAAAGCAGATCAAATTAATGGACTTTAGCACAAAGTCACATAGCTGATAACTGCCATGCTTGTTGGCCACCTTTTTTTCAAAAAGTTTGCTTCACCTTATTCAGTTAATGAGATATCTCCGATAAAATAAGTCACATTTTCCCGTTCTAAAATACTGGTATCCAAAAATCGTAGCATGTAACTGACACTACAAGTACTCATGGAACTAGACTATTTTAAGTCTGATTTTTATTATAGACTATATAAAGTTATTAAAAATATATATTATGATAGGAACTAGCGGGCTTCGTCCGCTATTTACGTTACGGATATAAAAATCATGTTTTTTTTTAGGGAAAAAGAAATAAAAACCTATTTGACGATAGGTTTATAAAGACACATTTTATATTTGTTATATTTCCGGGGATGAGGAGGAGGGGGTCTATTTTGATTAAATATCGCAATTAGTCTACATGGCAGATATAATTATGATAGACACTAGCGGGCTTCGCCCCTCTATGGCGCCTTATGGGTCCAGCTTCCATAACTCAGAAACTACCTTTCGGACATCAATGCAACAGATTCCAAACGTTATAATTAACTTAATAATCACCCTATATAGCATTAAAGTAAATTTATGAGAACTGCATACTATTTTTTTATCGTAATTTCTGAAGAGAAAAAATTATTTCGGTTCCATTCTTAGGTACTGGTCTGAAAAATTTTGAAAAAGGGGGGAAGGAGGGGACATGAGACTGCTGTTTGTCAAACAACACAACGGGCTCTGGCTTATTCAACTTGGTTTTTGATGACTTCAATTGTAAGGTGGTTTGTTTAAAAGAGTGCGTTCCCTGCCCCATGAAAATTGGAACTATTGGTGCTACATCTATGTAAGGATTTAATAATTATAAATTAACATTTTGGATTTATTAATTTAAGGATAAAGTGTTTTTAAAGGAATATCAAATGAAACCCTCTGTGCGATCTGCGATTATACTTACCCAGTTGTTTTTATATACAAACTGCTATAAGGAAAATTGTAATAAAATAGTAAAAATTAAATCTGCATTAAATTCCATAAGTATCTTTTTTTTAATCATTTTATCACTAACCTCAAAAAAGTAATGATATCAATGCAAAAACCCTTGACGGGTTAAAAGTTTCTGACGCAGCACTTTATCTTATGCTCTAAGAATTTTAAATATGGAACTTAAAAATACTGATATCAAATTTTGAGTGACGTTATGCTATTTCTTAAAAAATATATTTGTATTTATTTCACCATTTTATTTTTGTTTTATTTATAATCGCATGTGCAAAAGTTATGTTCAACATGAAAAGATGCATAAAATTTTATTCGCTGTTGCTTTATCATTTACATCTCTCATAAATTCAAAATATGTGTTTTAAAAGATATGATATAAAATTTAAGTGACGCCTTGATGTGACTTTAAAAGGTTTGTTTTTTAAAATTCAATTTAAATTATTTTTGACTTGGTTAAAATATTTTTTTTACATCTACACAATACTTTTAATTTTCCAATTCACTGTTAAATATATCACTTTCATTGAATCTATACTATGCATTGAAATGTATTTATTTCAATAAATTGATTTATCTTTTGTGTCACGCTATTCAAAATTGTGAGTAAGATTTATGTAAATGGTTTCTTTGCGTCATTGTGTCCAAACTACATGAAATGTATGAAAAAGGATAGTTTGACGCAAATAAACCATTTACATAAATCTTACTCACAATTTTGAATAGCGTGACACAAAAGATAAATCAATTTATTGAAATAAATACATTTCAATGCATAGTATAGATTCAATGAAAGTGATATATTTAACAGTGAATTGGAAAATTAAAAGTATTGTGTAGATGTAAAAAAAAATATTTTAACCAAGTCAAAAATAATTTAAATTGAATTTTAAAAAACAAACCTTTTAAAGTCACATCAAGGCGTCACTTAAATTTTATATCATATCTTTTAAAACACATATTTTGAATTTATGAGAGATGTAAATGATAAAGCAACAGCGAATAAAATTTTATGCATCTTTTCATGTTGAACATAACTTTTGCACATGCGATTATAAATAAAACAAAAATAAAATGGTGAAATAAATACAAATATATTTTTTAAGAAATAGCATAACGTCACTCAAAATTTGATATCAGTATTTTTAAGTTCCATATTTAAAATTCTTAGAGCATAAGATAAAGTGCTGCGTCAGAAACTTTTAACCCGTCAAGGGTTTTTGCATTGATACCGTATACCTTCTGAATTTTTAAAGATACTCCTCAAAAATCCTCTCTATCTCAAGTAAAGTTATAGCGTATATCCTTTGCCTATAGAGTATACACTTCGGTATTTTTTAGGTAGCTTTCTTTACAAAAAGCTACCTATTGCAGCCGTTCGGAGGAAAGCGATTTCAAAAAATTTTGGTATATTTTCATCGATCATGACCCCCAGACCCCGAAACCACCCTCCGTTCAAAATTGATATATATATATATATTTTACTGATTCTTCCATTTCATATTATTTGTTTCTATTCTGCTTTCATTTTTAATCAATTCACTTGATTTTAGTGGTTGTTCGGGCACAGGGGAAAATAATTTTTAGTTTTAGCTTATTTTTCCCACAGAAAACAACCATTTTGCTTATATCATTGAATTTTGTGCCCTTGACAACGTAATTCAATGTATAAGCTTTTCAATTTTTGTCGGTGTCCACTTTTTTCTTTTTTCTTCCATAATAATTCTTATAATATTTTTTTTTTTTTTTTAATACTTACAGCTTTAATTCATAATAACTGACGGTGGTAGGTTATGTTTAATTAATGGTTATATATATATATATATATATATATATATATATATATATATATATATATGACCTATGTCACACTGTAACTCTCGTATTTATGAACCGATTTGGATGTAATTCGGTGTGTACATAGTACATACCAATGTCTCGACTGAGTTCGTTGGCCAGCTTCATCCGCCATTTTGTTTCAAAATGGCGGCCATTTAAAAATTTTAAAAAAATTTTAAATTTGAAATGTGGTACCAAAAAATTGAAAATGGAAAAATATTTTTTTCTTATGTATTTGACCTTTATACAAAGACTCCGTAGCAGTTTTTGTTTCGTCTATATCTTAAAAAATGGCTGAGTTATAGCATTTTGAATTTCTAACGAAGCTGACATTTTGAAACGTCCTGAATTTTGTCACGCGATAAAAGGCGTATTAATGAACCGATTTGGATGTAACTTCGTTTATAGATAGTACAGATTAATGTCTCGACCGAGTTCGTTGGCCAGCTTCATCCGCCATTTTGTTTAAAAATGGCGGCCATTTAAAATTTTAAGAAAAATTTAAATTTGAAATGTGGTACCAAAAAATTAAAAATTGAAAAAATATTTTTTTCTTATGTGTTTGACCTCGATAAAAAGATTCGGGAACAGTTTTTATTTTGTCTATATCTTAAAAAATGGCTGAGTTATAGCATTTTGAATTTCTAGTGTGGCGGACATTTTAAAACGCCCTGATTTTTGCCACGTGATAACAGACATATTTATGAACCGATTTGGATGTACCTTGGTGTGTACATAGTACATACAAATAACTCAACCGAGTTCGTTGGCCAGCTTCATCCGCCATCTTGTTTCAAAATGGCGGACATTTAAAAAAATTAAAAAAAAATTAAATTTAAAATGAGATACCAAAAAATTGGAAAATGAAAAAGAGTTTTTTTTGTATGTGTTTGACCTTAATACAAAGACTCCGGAACAGGTTTTTTTTCGTCTATATCTAAAAAAATGGCTGAGTTATAACATTTTGAATTTCTATTGTGACTGACATTTTAAAACGACCTGATTTTTGTCACGCGATAACAGGCGTATTTATGAACCGATTTGAATGTAACTTGGTCTGTACATAGTACATACCAATGTCTCGACCGAGTTCGTTGGCCAGCTTCATTCGCCATCTTGTTTCAAAAGGGTTGCCATTTTTAAAAAAAATGTAATTTAAAATTTAAAATGAGGTATTAAAAAATTGGAAAATGAAAAAGATTTTTTTTATGTGTTTGGCCTTGATACAAAGATTCTGGAGCAGTTTTTGTTTCTGAAAATTTGTTCTTTTGTTTATATCTTAAAAAGTGGTTGAATTATAGCACTTTGAATTTCTATCATGGCTAACACTTTGAAACGATCTTGTATTTGTCTCGCGATACGACGCGTATTCGCCTATTTCGATGGAAGAAGGCATGTGGATAGTATACATCAATATCTCGACCAAGTTCGCTGGCCAGCTTCATCAGCCATCTTATTTCAAAATGGCGGCCATTAAATTAAAAAAATATATATTTAAAGTGAGGTGCAAAAAAAATTAGAAATTGAAAAAGGTTTCTTTCTTAAGTATTTGACCGTGATATAAAGATTCAGGAGCATTTTTTGTTTGTCTTTATCTTAAAAAATGGCTCAGATATAGCAGTTTCAATTTCTAACGTGGGTGACATTTTGAAAAATCTGATTTTTGGCCTGCGACAGCACTCGTATATATCAATCGATTCCGATGTGAGTGAGCATGTGCACAGCAATTACTAAGGTCTCGACCAAGTTCACTGGTTAGCCTCATCCACCATGTTGTATTAAAATGGCAGGCACTTTAAGAAATCGCCGAATTTGGCAGCCAAATATAAGTTACTTTAAATAAAAGCAGCTTGGATAAAGCTGACTAATTTCACTAAATTCTCATTCATAATGATTTAGTATTGATAAAAATTAGTATTGAATCTCCTACATTCGGTTTCCACTTAATTGAGCTTCGTGTGTTTGAATAATATAAGTTGGCTTTTTTAAAATAAGGAATATGAAAGCTACCTCTTCCTCCCGGCACTGGCCGGAAGGACTTTTTTTAAATATAGCACTGACTAACAGTCACGAGTTTTGCAAATCCGTATAAAAATCTATCAGTAATCTTTTATTCTATATAGGGTAGATGTGCCAGTAATGTACACTCCTTGATGTTTTTAGTTCATAAAAAAAAACTAATAAATATTTAGCTTTCATTATTTTTTTTATAATTCCCCCTTGCATGTTTTATAAAACTGGGTTATTGTTGACGCTTTTAATCAAACCAATCAGGAAGCAAAAAATAATGTTTCAAAGTTTTGCTGTTTTTCTGTGAAAATCTTAATGAAGAGGCTAAGAGCTGGCTTCGTTTAATTAATTTATATATTATTTATTTTCTTTCAAAATTTGAATGTTTTTGTTTGAGTAGCAATAAAAAACTTAGAATTTTATATACTAACAGCCATTTACAAAATTTAATGCATTTTTAGAGGGGTGTCCATTACTGGGATGGTTAATTAGTCATTTTCCAGTAATGGACACCCCATGTAGATATTGCTAAAAACGCAATTTCAGTAATGTTTATAGTGCATAAAATATTTTGGCTTAACTGCAAACCTAAATAATCAAATTTAATTTTTAAATTATACTTACCAAAATGTAATAATTCCAAAACTTTTATAAATAGCTGCTTTTAAATTATTTTATGTGATTAATAAAATTTCAATATTTTATTAAATTTTTTTAAGGTATATATATATATATATATATACCTTGCATATTTTATAATTTGGATATCAAACCAGGAAGCAGAAAATATTGTTTAAGAGCACAGTCAAAGAGGGGCTCATAGGCAGGGGCGTATTTAAGCAGAATTCATTAGGGGGGCGTATATGACGATTTTGCCGACTAATTAAAAAAAATATACCTGTATATATATAACTTTAAAAGTACGATTCTGTGTCTGTATATATGCATCTCCTCGGAGTCCTACAATGGACTGACGGATTTTAAAGTTGAATAACTCGCAAATGGTGACAGCTATAAAATTAAATTATTGCAGGAGTGTTATGTAAGATGTCAGGAAATTTTTTTATTGCGATTCTCGATTTTAGTTTAAAGTAGTGGCGGTAGATGGCGCTGTTTGCAATTGGCGCTAAATCGGGGCCTACTTATTGGCCTCTCTTTTCTAAATATTGATGCGAAAGAAGTGGATTAAATATATGCAGTGGGCCCTTAAGAACAAAATTCCATTGGCGACTGAGAACCATTCCATATATTTAATCTCCTTCTTTCGCATCAATACTGAGAGAGAAGAGAAACAAAAAATCAGCCCCGATATAGCACCTATTGCTAGCAGTGCCATGTATCGCTGCTATTTTAAACTAAAATCGAGAATAACTGTAAAAAAAAAACTCCTGACATCTTACATAACCCTCCTCCAAGTACAGCTGTCACCATTTGCAAGTTATTGAATTTTAAAATCAGACAGTCCATTTTAGGACACCCGGTATGTTCTATATAAAATTCAACATTATTAACCCATCGAGATCAATTTTTTCACTTTAGAACGTCGAATACTTTACACTTTAGAATATTGAGGAGAATATAAGGTAGATTTAAAGATGGATACACCACGTCTTCACTTACGTTACATTGTTTTAAATGTTCCAGTAAAGTATTTTGATATTTTTTGCTAAATGTGCAGATGGAAATCTGCAATTCGGATTAATTAAACAAGTTGAAGTTTTTAGTAGGATGCTGCTTGGAACTTATACAGAATCAGCTTATTTATATTTATATTAAAAAGGATTAAATCAAAACCTATTTTAATTACATCTTTGTTCATTTCTTACATGACATGCATTTTAACCCACCATTATTTTAGACGAGCCCATGTATTCACAACAGCGCCCAAATCTAGGTACCGTCAACCGGGGCTATTTTGGGTCACTTCTCCTGGTTCCACTCACATTTCCATTATTAAAAAATATTATGTGTGATTTTCAACGTCGAAATGGAGTTGCAAACAATTAACATGAAACAATGAAGCAACCTGTATGGTTTTAAAGAGGAATTTTTTTATTTTTTTATTTTTTAACTATTTTTAAAGTTTTGGAACAAAGTAGCCCCTGCTGGGGCTTCTTTGGTCCATTCATTTAGTTTTATATAAAATGAATACATTTCATATGTAAATGAATACATTTTTATTGAAACTCCCTTGCAATAGCATTTGCTAATAAATTAACACTGCAAACTCGATAAACAATGTTTTTTTTTTTTTTTTTTTTTTTTTTTACATTTAAACACAATAAAACAATTGTTAATATTAAAGAAACTAGAAACAGTTTTCGTCATGTTATCCTCAGCAACTGGAACAAAAACAATTAATGTAACATTTTGCTACAGTAACACTTGAAAAAAAAAGTTACTTAAAATATGTTTTAACAGATTTGGTTGTAGAAAAAGCTATTCTAAGTGATTGGGGCAATTTTCGGACGAAAAAAAGGCCTGCCACAAAGTAGCCCCGAAACACTAGTTTTCATGTTAGCTTTATGAAAACGCGAACATTTTCTCTCAAAATGAAAAGTTAAAGGAAAAACAATGATCATACATGGGTTACAGGTTACTAAAGATAATATTTTGACACTTACCTTATTTGTAGCTCTTATCCAGATTGTACCACTATAGAAAGTTTGGAGAGTTAAAATCTACACAGGAAAACAGTTGTTTACAAACACATCCAGTGTTGCATCTAAAAAATTTTAAATTACCCCCAAACTATTCAAATACCCTATAGTAGGGCCTGAAATATTTTTCAAGGGCAAAAACTCCAAATTACCCTGTATTGTTTGTTCAATACAAAGAATAAAAACTTTTTTTACGGGACGGACCAAAGTAACCCCGCAAGGACCAAAGTTGACGGTATTTCAAAATATCCTTCTCAAATGTAAGCATCATGGGTATATTCAAACGTAGATCGGTCATTGTTGTTCTTGAATATTTTTTTCACAATTTTTAATTTACAATGTTCTTTCATTCGAGGCAACTGTGACTGGAGAAGGTAGAGCCAGACGAATGACATGGTTCGCAAGTGGTAGAATGTATATCAAAGGTTCTGTTTTCATATAAATATCATCCATTCTTTCAGCCTCTTCGCAGAAGTCTGACAAAACTTTCAGCTCTGTGTGTAATGCTTCCATATCAGGAATTTCCAATATTTCACGAAAGACATTTACCGCTTTCTTAACCAGATTTAGTGTTTATTTCTTTTTTTACTTTCTTCTATCTTTACAAGAAGAAACTATTGGATTCGTAAAAATTTTCGACTTCCAGTTTTCGACGGATTTACACGTTTTAGAGGTCAGAGATTCCGAAAAACATGTTTCTACAAAATGCCTGTATGTGAGTCAGTCTATCTGTCTGTATGTGACACATACAGATCTCAAGAACTAATGCACGAAATTTAATAAAACTTTATATTCAAGTAGTCCCTAATGTAAATTGCTGCTGATTATTTTTTCGTGTGAATCGCCTAGCAGGTGGCGCTGCTATGATGCATTTTTCGCGATTTATGCAATAGCTCCATCTCAAGAATTAATGCACGGATTTTTATCAAACTTCAGATTCAGTTATTCCTTGATATGCATTGGTGCTGGTAACGTTTTGGTGTAAACCGCCCGACAGATGGCGCTGCTATGCTGCATTTACACTATTTTCGTAATAGCTCTATCTCAAGAAATAATGCACGGAATTTCATCAAACTTCAGATTCAGTTACTCCTTGACATGAATTGACGTTTTGTACCTTTTGGTGTAAATCGCTCAACAGGTGGCGCTGCTATTCTGCATTTTTGTGATTTCTGCAATAGCTGTATCTCAAGAACTAGTGCTTGGATTTTCAACAAACTTCAGATTCAGGTATACCTGGATATGGATTAGTGCTGTTTATGTTTTGGTGTAAATCGCTCGACAGGTGGCACTGCTATGCAGCATTTTTCACGATTTGAACAATAGCTCAATCTCCAGAACTAATGCACGGATTATCATCAAACTTCAGATTCAGTTAGTCCTCGGCATGAATTGACGTTTTATACATTTTGATGTAAATCGCTCAACAGGTGGCGCTGCTATTCTGCATTTTTATGATTTCCGCAATAGCTCTATCTCTAGAACTAATGCTTGGATTTTCAACAAACTTCAGATTCCGGTACACCTTGATATGAGCCTTGATTAGTGCTGTTTATGTTTTGGTGCAAATCGCTCAACAGGTGGCGCTGCTATGCTGCATTTTCAGAATTTCCCCTATAGCTCTATCTCAAGAATTAATGCACGAATTTTCATCAAATTTAGATATACTTTGATATGAATTGGTGCTAAATTGATGTAATTTCTTGTACTATTTAAATAATTTAATTGACGTGATTGATATAGAAGAAAGTTTTGTGATGGCCACAACATACTAGTTTGTAATGGGAGGATACATTATTTTATCCAGTGTTGAGATTATGCTGATGCAAGAACTAAGACTTTCAGCTATTACCACTGTAAGAGTGAGTATCAGTACCTTCTGAATCTCCATGTGTTAGAACATTAGAAGTTCGGGAGCAAAGAGATTGTTTCAATTACCGTCTAACTCTAATTTCTTTGGTGCCAATCTTCGTCAATACTGCACAGCAAATTCATTTAATGGATCAACACCTTACTTAGTTTAAAAGAGAACTGCACTCTATAATTCCCTACTGACATTTTCATTGTCATTGTTGATTGTTTCCAATGATTTGATACAAGTATTTTCGTAGCGTCTGTTTTAAGAGTCCTCGATTTCATTTTTTCAGTAACTAACATGAACTTGTACTGAACGTTCTTGAGAAACACAGTGAAGCAATGAAGTCGAAAGATAACATTTTCTTTCTTATACCTCGTGGCTTGATCATTGTTTTGCTAACAGAAGTATAGTAATCAACTTTTTCAAAATTTGTAGGATACATTCATATGAGATCCAAACCGCTTTCAATGATTCCGCTCGAACAGTCTATCTCGCCTTAGAAAGATTACGCACCAGGAGAGCATTTTCTATTTCTTTGAGCTTGTCTACTAATGGCTTTTTTCGTTTAGTACTTGCTGTGAAAAACAGAAACATCTTCCAGCACGTCAAACACATCACCTATAACATTGCTGGCATTGCAGATATGCGAAACGAAAGTGTTGAGTCTGTGACATCGACAAGGAATATAGGGCACAATTCGACCCACGATTTCTGAAAACGTCTTCTATGTGACGCTGAATTCTCCAGACATGCTGCTTGTAAAATTGTATGACTGGAAAACTACCTGTTCTGTTTCGAACTCATTTTTTGTAAGGAATTGCGATATCTAGCATCCAAGGTCGACATTCGTTTTGACGACTTCTTTTAAAACTTCCAAAAGATGGTCGGAGTTTTTCCATCTTTGTCGATATATTTCAACCCAACAGCTGATCGATCATGGTGCGAAGCATCTGGTGTCATATCTGCCTTAATTCCATAAAATTATGCTTCTTGAATATTTCTGGCTATCGTTTTGCGCACTGCTGTCGCAAAAATTTCAGTCATCTCGTTTTGGGATGAAGTGGAAAGGTAAGTTATATGGTATGGGCTGAAACGTGTGTCCTCAAACATTTCCTCAGTTGTGTGTTATGTCTAGAAATTAATTTCAGAATTTTTCAAAAGTTTCTAGTTTCGTCTTTGTCACTTCCACAAACGAAACCTTGTCTACTAAGCATTCGAGTAATGTCCATTGAGATTGCTACAATTTCTGCGCTGAATGCAAGATGTTGCTGTTGCTCTTCCAGAATAATCTGTTTGCACTTGCTCTGGTCAAGTAAGTGATTGTGCGTCATTATGAACTGTCAAAATAATAAACAGCAAATTTGGTGGGAGTTGGAAGAGAAATGTTGTGCTAACTTTCCGTTCTTTTCTTTTCCTTAAGCTCTTCATTTTGTGTCCTTTGTTTACACCACTCTCAACTGAAGCATTTTGCATTTTTTCTCTCCCAGGTCCTTCATGAAACACGTAAAAAAAATTAGCATTGAGTTCTGTGCTATATTCCAAGAACGGATGCGCTTTTGTACCAAGCGCTGTTGAAATGTCGCTGTGTATCTTGAGGGATGGAACCATTTATCGGATATACTCTGTTTTGGCTGATACGGACCTAAACTGATCAAATATGTCTCTGATTGTCTGATTTCATTTTAGACCTTTTTCCTGGGTCATATTCAATGATGGAATTGTTCCCACTTTCTGTAATGCTAACCTCTCCACGGTTCTTCTCGATTTCTCTCACGATCTTACTATAAATATTTGACACAGGCGAACAATTTTATTTTTCCATGTCAGTTATATCTATGGTCTCCCTAAGGAACAAAAAAACACTTAACTCATCAGATGGGGTCAATTTTTCAATAATTGGCTTGCAATCATTTAAACAATCGACTATATGATTCAATTGTCGAGCACATTTCAATACACCACGAGAAACATGAATGCTTTCACCGAAGTCGTCATCATCTTCAGTGCTAGTCGATCATCTAGATGTTCAGAACCCTACTAATCCGGTGCGGATTCACAGAAAGACTCCTTTAAATATTGAGAAACTAGTCTCTCCTGGTTCTTTCTCAATTTATTTTCAGCAGTCACGCGAAGTCGAAGAAAGGAACGGCAAACTTCGGATTTTTGAAAGTCATTAAGACAAATGCTAAGGATTGGAGTTTTTTAGTGTATGTTTTAAGAAAAAACGTAGAAAGTTGGAAAAAAAAATCGATTGTTTCAGAGATGTATCAATCGATACTGACTGCCTAGAATTTGCCGACTGTGATCAAAGTTGCCGACATTGGGGGGGGGGGGAGACGCCCCCCTACGCCCCCCCAGTAGCTTCGCCCCTGCTCATAGGGCTTAATCCTTTACCGTTTAAATAAAAACAATTAAGTTACAGAAGCTATTAAAAATCTATTTTCTGTCTTAAATGCTTCCTTATTCACCTCTGGCAAAAATAAAATAAATAAATAAATAAAATGTAATATTATTAATGAAAGTTATAGGTAATATTTATGAAACTAGTAAATATGCAGATCAATGGCCTCAAACATCAGTTCTACAGTTTTATTTTGAAATTATTTTATCTAGTATTTAAAATATTCAACTCAGGATATCATTTCTTTCATATTTGTAATATTAATTATTATAAATGATATATCAAGTAGTGTCTGGAAGTTTAATCGTTAAAAATAGTGAGACAAAATTTAACACCAATATTCCAAAGCT
This sequence comes from Maratus speciosus, assembly GCA_963932465.1. Lineage (NCBI taxonomy): Eukaryota > Metazoa > Arthropoda > Arachnida > Araneae > Salticidae > Maratus > Maratus speciosus. The sequence continues at coordinate 324,957,567 of OZ010795.1, read as the reverse complement.
TTTCTTTTCAAAATTATCTTTTAAATCCCCCATTGTTTCAATAATTTGATAGCTGTAATTGCCTGATATTTAGTATTTTAAACTATCCCTCTAAAATAATTAAAACATCAATCTTCTGATAATTACAGTAATTCATGCAAACAGTAAATGATTATCACAAATATTTTATCAGTTACTGGTATCCTATCCTAATTGTTAAATTTATTTGAAAATAACTATTTTGTTTCATTAGTATGTATTCATTAAATTCTGGTTCTAAATACAGTCATAAAAACAACTATATTACTTTTTATGGGATGTCCAGTAATGGAACAGAGGGTGTCCATTACTGGGCTTTTGTGTGTTTTGATATATTTCTGTTATTTAAAGTCAAATTTTGATTCATATTGGGAAATGAGACAATAAGAATGGTTAAATATTGTTGATAGATTAATATAATATTGAAAAAACTGGAATATAATAATTATAACTATTAATAAAAAAATAATTTTAAAAGAAATTTCTTAAGGGTGTCCATTACTGACACATCTACCCTAGGTTTGTATCTATTAACTACATGCATGCCAAAATTTAGTTCACTTAAGAAATACATATTCTTCAGTTGAAAATTCCCCTTCAGTAATTTCCTCTAATAAGAATAATGGTACATAAATACTTTTGTGCAGCTCTGTATATGAGGTATAAAATTTACATATAACGAGTAACATGCAAAAAAATAGTTCAATTTAAAAGCGCATAGCGAAATTTAAAACGTGCACTCCAGCAATTATTACTCAAAGACAGTACTGTAACTGATTTCTTTCCCTGTAAATGAATAAAAAATGCTATTAATGTTCTTTTCTAACGTGATCGTAGTGAAATTCAGTGATTTATATCAGTTTCATTTGAAATAGCATGATGGTTTTGGGGGCACACAAAGTTAGCAGAATAGCTCGACATAAACATTTATTAATACTAACACGAAGACAAAAATATATACATAGCTTAAGTGCGACTAAGCACCGACATGTTTTTAACAGAGCTGAATAATCTCGCTCGCAGAGCGGATTTGGAGAAACGTCTCTGTACGCGCATGCGGTGAAAGAAAAGGGTAAGATAAATGAACGTTGTATTCCAACAATTCCCCCTTTACAACGTGCATTTTCTTAACAAAACACTATTCTCCTATTAAGCAAATTACAGGGAAATAATATTAATATAAAAATTACAAATACAAATTATATACTTATATGAAAAAAGAAGGATACAGAATAATTCTGAAAATTTTAAACATTTTGTCCTATCATTCCACAACATTTTTTTTATGTTTATAAGCGTTTAAAGCTTTGGTTAAAATGTCTGCAGGCATATTTTCTGTCTCTAGGTATTTAACCTCTATTTCGCGCACAAAATAATAACGCATAGGCGTAACCAGGGGGGGGGGGTGCCCTGGGTGCCCGGGCACCCCCCCCCCCGCTTGCGCAGACTGAAGCACAGTTATTTAAAAAAATCGAAATCTACAAAAGAAAAAGTGAAAGCAGAGTTTAATTAGTTTAGCAAATTAGCTTAGTTCAGAAAACTAACAGCCTAAGTTTTGAAATGTGATAAAAAAAGAAACCCACGTTCTTTTTTTCCTTCTTTCTGTAAGAAAATTATGTTGTTTATCTTTTTTAAAACTAGAATATTTACAACAATCTGTATTAGTCATAGTAAGTCAAAAAGGTGGCTTTATAATCCCACTTTGACGTCTTTTGTTTGGGGGAGACTTTTTTGTAACCCCGTTCTTTCTATTTCATGTTTCTCAGAAACTATTTGTCTCTTTGCTTTCGCAGTTTAAAATCTAGAAAGAATCAAAACAATTTGAAAGGAAATGCAGATGTGAAACGATATTCTAAAATGCGATTAGCCGGGGGGAAATATGAGGGAGTGTACAGATTCTGCCTCCTTTGAAAATAAAAAATAATAGCAGAGAAAATTCAAATTAATCTGGAGGTTGGTTGGTTGGTTCAATTTCGTGTTTCGCGGCCATTTTTTGATATTCGTAAAAGGAATATGGTTGCAGTCTTTCAAGTCAATATAGTAATTTTTTTCCTCTGAAAATTTTTATACGATTTTTAAAGTTTCTTCTCGTTTCGGGGCGTTCTTTTGAAAGTAAGAAAAGGGAACCCGGATTCAATCTTTTAACCCAATGCACTAAATTTTGACCAAATTCGCGATTTTATTCTGCGATCATTTCATGATATTTACAAATTTTTCCAGAAATCGTTTGATGAAATTCACGTCTTTTTACGCGATTTTTTTTGTCGAAATTCGCACTTTTCATTACTAACCTTTGACAAAATTCGTATTTTTTACCGCGATCCTTTGACGAAATTGGGCATTTCTTTAGCACGATCCTTTGATGAAATTCGCGTTCTCTTTCTACGATCTTTTGACGAAATTCGTTTTTTCTTTCTGCGATCCTTTGACGAAATTCTCGCTTTTACCGCGATCCTTTGATGAAATTTACTTTCTGTTGCGGCCGATTGACGAAACTGATTTTTTTACAGGGGTCATTTGTCGAAATTCGCGATAGTTTTGCGCTACCGATCGGGAAAATTCTCGATATCTTTCCGTATCAATTAACAAAATTCTCTATTCTTTTCCGCGACATTTCGACGAAATTTGCAAAAATTTTTCGTCAATCGTTTACCGAAATTCGTAATTTTTTGCGCAATCTTTTGACGAAATTCGCGATTATTTTCTGCACTCTTATCGAAATTCCCGATATTTTTCCACGATCGTTTGAAGAAATTCTCAAATTTTTCCGGGGCCGATTCACGAATTGACTTTGGAAAATTCCATAAAAGAAATAAAAATCCCGGATTTCAAAAAATTTTTAAAATACTCACTGGAGAATCACTGGTCTGTGAAAGAATTTGGAGGGGGGAAATACTGCACAGCATTTTTTATTACGCGGGACTTTCCTTTTCTGTACGCAAATCGCGTGATCGCGCTCGTTATTTCAAACCCTATCCCTCAAAGAAAAGTTCATGACTAGTGGAGTTTCGTTGGATTTTTTTTTTCTTTTAACGAACGTAGAATTAAACAATTCTAGGAATGAGGTGGGGACTGCTTTCGGCAACGTACTCCCGAGCAAGCTACGACCTCCTCTGTCTCGAAAGAAAGCGAATCTTGAATTATTGCGTCTTCTATTTCGAGCCAAATTAAATTTTCAGCTTCCTTATAAGACTGATTTCACATTCTTCTACTTCGAATTTAATCACGGCAATTGCAAAAATTATCGGAGAGTTTTTTTGTTTCAAAAAAAGTAAAAAAATCGCCTCAAAGCACGCAAACCACCGCTAAAAATCGCATTAAAAATTCGGAAAAGATTAAAAAACTACAGGGAACGAAATTAACTAATTGGGTAAAGGATTTAAACCGGATTTCTTTTAGGAATGTAAAAAAAAAAAAGTCACGACAAAATGCAAAAACCCTCTAAAAATAACTTAAAAAAATTCTTAAAAATTGAAAAATCGCTGTAAGAATCTCGAAAACACTTTATTGAAAAGAAGACAAAGTTTATACTCGATAAAATATTGAAATCGGATTCTTTTTTACTAATTTGAAAAAAAAAAAATGCCGCAAAATGCGAAAAAATTCGCATGAAACATTAATTGAAAAATTCCAGAAATTGTCTTCGTTATGCATGACTTCATGCATACAGGTCCTGTCAAATTTTACGGCTGTGCGGGCTGCAGGGTTCGTAAATATCATGATATTTTCGAAAATATAAAAAATATCCGATATTTTGATATATATCCGATATTTTCAAAGCAACCGACTTACCGCTGATAATAAATGTTTTCGAGCATAGTATAGATAAGAAACTAAAATATATTGCACTTAACATGAAAACTTAAGCAATATTCTAAAAATGCATTTTTTTTTTTTTTTTACTTAGAACAAAATTGAAGATGAACTAATTGAAAACAATAACAATTTGCTTTATACACTTATAAAAAAAACTAAGTATAGGATTCAGTATCAAGATCAAGTATAAAAAAATCAGATATTTTTAAAACAAATACAAAAAGTTTTTTTAATTGAAAAATTTTAACATAAATGTAAGTATAAAAAATGTCTTATTTCATATTTCTTAACATGTTGTATAGTTTAAACTCAACTGAACCAAAACTTGAGAAAAGATTATTTTCTAATGAAGCTGTATATAACTGCTTATTTAAATTAGTTTATCTTTCAATGATTGTTCTGAATTAATTATGTCCCACATAACTATTAGTTCAACATTTAAAAATTAAAGCTTCAAATCCAAAGCTTGAAAAATATATTTGTTTTCTTTTTTGGCTAAAAAAGTCATATCCAAAAGAGACAAAAGTACTTTATCAGATTCACACAGTCAATAAAAGTTGAAAATTTATTTAATTTACACTTAAATATTACAAACTATGACTGAAAATATCAAAAATATCTTGCTCACATTCATATTTTGAAAATAAATATCAAATGCAGAAAATATGAAACATCTTGATATATTGAAAATAAATATCAAGTATATGAAAATATCAAAAATCTTGATATTTAAAAAATAAATATCGGTTATATATCAAAATATATATCCATTAATATATATCAACGAACCCTGGCTGTATATAAACGATTATTTAAATTACATTTTATCTTTCAATGGCTGTTCTGAATTAACTGTCTCACATAATTATTAGTTCTACATTTAAAAATAAAAGTTTCAAACCTAAAGCTTGGAAAAGATTTCTTTTCTTCTTTTCCTAAAAAAGTCATTGCTAGAGGCAAAAGTTCATTATTTACAGAATGACACAGTCAATAACAGGTAGAAATTTCATTTGTACACTTGCTTTGAATGTAGAAAATATAAAAATTATCTTGCTCAGTGATATTTTGAAAATAAATATAAAACATACAAAATATCAAACATCTTGATATTTCGAAAATAAATATCAAGAATTTGAAAATATCAAAAATCTTGATATTTTAAAAATACATATCGGATATATATCAAGATATATATCAAGATATATATCATGATATATATCCATCGATATATATCAACGAACCCTGGCGGGCTGTATTGTTTTTACAGAGTTCAGCGCTCGCGCATACACACATAGACTAGCACCTATCTTTATTATTACAGTCGAATCATGATAGTATAATTTTTATCTTGATAAAATTTAGTGTATATTATCATGACCTACTTAATATATTCGACACATTTTGGGGTAAAAACATGAATTACAGTAATTCCCGGTCTATAATCCGCGGATCAAACAATTACGTTCGAACCCAGAAATCTTGTTCCATAAAATGTAACTTGTTAAATCGTAATAAATATTTAACTTCAATAATGAAATAAAATTTCTAGATCGAAACATGATTGTTTGATCCACGGATTATAGGTAGGAAATTACGATATTAATGAATATTATAATTATTTATATATATATATATAAACTCGGTTTATGGAGTCAGATGCCGCCATCTGAAGAATCCCCAAGAGTCTTTTTCCATTTCTTCCGGTCAAGGGTCCATTCCTCTTCCAGACCTCTATCCCTCACTGCCTTTGAGATATCATTCATCCAGGTCTTTCGTGGTCTTCCCCGTTTCCTTTTTTTGTTTGTTTCATAGTTGAATGTTATTTTGGGTAGTCTTTCATTATCCATTCTTTTGACATGACCACACCAGATTAATTGCTTTTTTTTAATATCATCTAGTATGGTTCCCTTTATTTTCATTATTTCCTTGATTCTGTCATTTCTTACTCTTTCTATTCTTGATATCCTGCATGATCTTCTTAGGGCGTCCATTTCTACTGCCGCTAATTTCTTTCTTTCTGTCTCCATAATTCTCCACCCTTCTGCTCCATATAACAATATGCTCTTTACAATAGCACAACTCCTCCGTGGTGTCTCTACCTTGCTGTGGTGGAGGGGCTTGTGTGCACCAGTGACCCAGAGAGCTATGCCGGCGGTAGCGTAGCTACTGGTAGGGCCTCCCAAGCCGGATTGGTCGAAGGGTAGGTGCCAGACGAAATTTGACACCCTGGTCCTCCAGGTTGGGGGTTATGACAATAGGCCTGCTCCCTATTTCATGTAAAAAACCTCTTCTTGCAAAAAGAATCTACAAGAATAATAATTATTTATAATAATAAAATAATTATTTGTGTAGATTTTTCTCCAAAATTTCATGTGTCCTTCCGGTGATCCCTAAGAAGGTATGAAGTCACACTCTGAAAAACTTCCGTGCGTATGTACTGGTGTACCGCATGTATTATCTGAGATTTACCATCCCGCAAAATTTCATCTACAAGACTTTGACTGAGATAATTCTAGATCTCATGCAGTGTCTCCCTGTACCTAAAGAAGTTTCGAGCATGATTAAAACCCTTTTTTAATCTTTATAAGAAGTCAGTGTGCCAAAAGATTTTACACTTGTGACCACTCTTACCCGGATAGCATGAATATTAGCAGCAAGTTTGATTTTTTCTGATATTATCTTGCCGTGACAAATTTGAATTGAGAAATTCGCAGCAAATTTCCCGTAAGGCCACTTGCACACACCCACTTGACTTGCATGCGTAGTTTATTGTGAAACTGATGGCAAGACTGTCTTTAATTCACGAAAGTGACGAAAGCAAAAAATCCCTCTGTTGAGAGAATAGACAATCAGCAGATATGCAGAAATTTTATTCGGTTGGCACCGTTTTTTTTAAACGCTGTACTTATCAAATACCAAAAAAGGCTCGAGTTGAAAAGCTCTAATATGTTTATGGTGGTAAAAATAATGCATGCACCTTAATGGTGCGTATGCATCAATAGACCTGATCAGGTCTATGAACCCCTTCGAAGGGGTTAAACTAATAGTGTAACAGTTAATGTGGTATGGAAAGATTACTGCTTTGCAGTAAGTTTGCAGTATTTTTGATTAATTGTTTGCGTTAATTTGTAATAAATATGTGATACGGTATGAATTTAACTTGCACGACAAGTTAGCTGCATGTTCAAAGTGTGGTGACTTTGTTGCTTGCGTTATCTTGCTGCAGTCGTGTTATAAACTTTCAGCCTTGTCATGTTGAGCTTGCTGCAACTTTGCAGGGTTTCAAAGCAAGACTTCTGCAAATTTTCTACAAACTGAAAATTCTATGTGGGTAGCCAGTGTCTTATGTCACTGCTGCAAGGAAATTTACATATTCTTTATTCTTTTTTTACCATTAGATATAGTTTTGATGCTTTCAATCCCTTCTCATCCCTCCTAACGCAAAACAAAAATCGCGCTTGAGCCCTTTTTAAAAGAAATACCACACAACTATACCTTCTAAGATGAAAACCTGTCTAAGACGGAAATTCGACCGATTTTATGAGGTACCGTTTTAGCAGGTTTTACCATATAAGATATTGTTTGTATCTAACATGTTTAGGTTAAGAAGTCGGGGCACCCCCCCCCGTTCAGAAGGCTGGTTACGCCTATGTAACGAATGTCGGTGTGTTTCGTGCGCGAATGGTAAACCGGATTTCGTACTAATTTTTGAGCAGACTGGTTATCACAAAATATTATAGTAGGCGCAGTCATAGTTTCAGGAGAAAATTCACTTAAAAACCGTCTGAGTTGCAAAATCTCTTTGGCGGCTTCTGACAATGCCATGTACTCCGCCTCTGTTGTGGATAATGCGGCAGTTCGTTGTTTTCTCGATTCCTACGATATGGCTCCACTGGCGTATTTAAAAATGTAGCCAGTATACGATTTTCTGTCATTCACATCCGATTCCAAATCGGCATCAACGAATGTGATTAAGGATTCAGAATCACGCTTAAAGATCAGTCCTTGATCTTGGTTTCTTTTCAGGTATCGCAAATTTTTTTTTGCAGCTACCCAATGAGGTTTACCTGGATTGCTATTAAATTGACTTAGGAAATTCACAGCGTGAGTTATATCAGGTGTATTAGCAACTGATAAATACATAAGGGATCTTATTAGTTGACAATAGGGGATATTATTCATTTCAAATTTTTCTTCTTCAGATTTGGGACACATATCTTTAGTAAGCTTCACGTTATTATCAAAAGGTGTAGATATTGGTTTGGATTCTTGCATATTAAATTTGCTCAGAATATCTTCAATGTACTTCTTTTGAGTAATTTTAATATTGTCCCGTTTTGCATAAATTCTATGCCCAAACAATAGTGTAAGAGACCTAAATCTTTCATCTTAAATGATTTTGCTAATTCATCTCGAATATATTGATAATCTTCTTTACATTTAGTAAGAATTATGAGATCATCAACATAAACAATGATAACAGATTCAATGGGAGATTTAGAAAAATACACACATTTATCAGCATTAAGTAATTCAAACTTCATTTGTTTCAATTTTTCATCTAATTTTTTGAACCATTGGTGTCCTGATTGTTTTAATCCATAAAGGGATTTTTTAAATAAACAATCTTTGTCAGCATTATATTCATTTTTAAAACCTTCAAGTAATTCCATGTATATTTCTTCAGTTAAGTCACCATTTACATAAGCCATAATAAAATCTAATTGATATGCAGTGAACCCATTTTGGATTCCATACGCGATCACAGTTCTTAGGTTCACAGTTCTCACACACATTAAATTCTATCTTCACATGGCTTTTTTTAGAACAGAATCATCTCTAATTATTTGATCCTACCTGTCTCTTTTCTTGGAACTCTCTCTAAGTTTTTATTAATAAATAAGCTTTATATTAACTTTCAGTGTATCTATGTATGTTTGGTTAAAATTTTCCAAGTCAGTTTTAAACCACTTTTAATTATCCGATTTACCTAAAACTTTGAATACACGTGTAGTTTCAATGGCAAAACAATGTTATCACAATTTGAGGAACGTAGACGTTATACTGTTTCTACATGGCTACACAAAATTTTAGTTGAAAACTTGCAAGTTAATTTTAAATTCTTATAATTATGCGTGGAAAACATTTATTCTTGTTTCAAAAGGAGGAGTAGACAATCTATGTAATCATCTATTTTCATTTTCCCTTTATCAGTCAATCAGTGATAAAATTTTTTGCAGGCAGTTAATTGTGTTTGAAATTGATAAAACATTTTTCCTTTACGGGTAATAAACTTTGATATCTAAGACTGATTGTACAAACTATAACGACGTTTATTTTCATTTATTAGGGGCAATTCTAATAATGAATCGTATTTCAGACGAATGTAGCACTGAGGGGGGGTGGGGGGGTGGAAGGGGCATGTATCTTTTTAAGTAAAAGAGAAATTTTTAAAAGTATCATTTAAAAAATGAGGTACAAAAAATATTCAATTAATTTTTATAGTTTCAAACATTATACACTTCAAATTATAACAAATTTAATGTATGAAATTTACTTTATATTTTATTAATAAGCTCTGTGTTTTTGTAAGGCATATAATGACTAAGTAACTTACTTTTATAATAGTGTCAGTAATATTATAACTTAATTGGAAATAACTTTTATATAAAAAATATAATACATGAAAAATAACTGAATAAGAAACTCTTACAAAGAAAAGTAGTATGTACCGGATGTCCCAAAAATGACTGATGGATTTTAAAATTCAATAACTTGCAAACGATGACAGATAGTAAGTTCTTGCAGGAGTGTTATGCATGATGTCGGGAGTTTTTATGCTGCGATTCTCCATTTTAGTTACAAATAGCATCGATAGATGGCGCTGCAAGCAATAACCGCTAAATCCAGGCTCGATTTTTCAGAATCTCTCTTATTCCATGCGAAAGAAGGAGGTTAAAATATATTGGATGGATCCCGAAATACCAAAAATCAGGTCTGGACTGAGCGCCTATTGCTCTCAGCGCCATCTATTGTTTAAAACTCGAACTAAAATCAAGAATCACAGTACAAAAACTCCTGACATCATACAAAACCCTCCTGCAAGAATTGTTTTAATAAATGTCACCGTTTGGAAGTTATTGAATTTTAAAATCCATCAGTCATTTTTGGGACACCCGGTATACAGTAGCCACCATAAAGCTTTATACTTTGTCATTCGAATACATTGATTTAAATGCACACAATTACACATTAATAAACAATAACATTAAATTCTATCTTCACATGGCTTTTCTTAGAACAGAATCATCTAATTATTTGATCCTACCTGTCTCTTTTCTTGGAATTCTCTCTAAGTTTTTATTAATAAATAAGCTTTATATTAACTTTCCGTGTATCTATGTATGTTTGGTTAAAATTTTCCAAGTCAGTTTTAAACCACTTTTAATTATCCGATTTACCTAAAACTTTGAATACATGTGTAGTTTCAATGGCAGAACAATGTTATCATAATTTGAGGAACGTAGACGTTGTACTGTTTCTACATGGCTACACAAAAGTTTAGTTGAAAACTTGCAAGTTAATTTTAAACCAATTCCAACTATCCGATTGAGTTGAAACTTTGCTTATATATGTAGTTCTGATGACAATGCAATATTGTTATAATTTTTGGGACGTAGTAGTTACGCTTTTTTACAGGGTCACACAGAATATTAGTTCAAATCTTGCAAGTCAATTTTAAACCCACTTTCAATTATCTGATTGAGCTAAACTTTGCTTACATGTATATTTCCGATAACAATTCAATTATATTATAATTCGAGAAACGTAGCAATTATGCATTTTTTTAGGGCCACACAAAAAAAGGCAGACAAATTGTTGTTTATAACAGAAATTTTAATTAAATTTCAACAAAATTACTGTAGGTTATTGAGATACACAATAACATCTTATAAATTGAAAATAAAGTACGTAGCAGCTATATTTTTTTTACAGGGCCACATAAATAATTCGGATATATTACCGTCTATAAGCAGAAGTTTTATTTTAAAATCAATAAAATTTATATAGGTTATTGATTTAAACAACCGCACGTTTTTTTAACTGAAAATAATTTGGGTAGCATTTATATTCTTTACAGGATACCACAAAACATAAAAGCTTGATTTTAATTTTAATTTTATTTTCCTGTATTTTTTTTTTCAGGATGACTTCACAAATTTGTCAAGCGATTCTAGACAAAAAAAAAAAAAAAAAAAAAAATAAATAAATAAAAAATAAATAAATAAATAAAATAAAAAAAAGAGTGTTAACTTACACGGGTACATTAAATTATTATTATTACAGTAGAACCTCTTTTATCCGAAACTCTTTTAACCGAAACTCTCGGTTAACCGAAATCCATTTTTAAAGCTTCTTTTTTTTTACTATCACATTCCTTGTGTACAAAATCTATTTTGAAAGCTTTTTTTTAAACTATCATATTCCTTGTGTGCAAGCAGTCCTTTCCGAACCAGGAGTACATATAAATATTTTCGATCTCCTTTCTTAGAATTCCTTTGACTTGAGTTCCCGTAGGTTGCGGAGTGGAGCGAACAAAACGAACAAATTAGGAATTCTGAAGCTTTTGAATGTTTTGCAAAAGGTTTGACATGGCTGAGCAGCAGAAAGACTATGATACTGGTGAACTAATAATATTAAAAATAGAGCTTCAAAGCAAAGGCAATCAAAACTGCGACAAACAAAACATTGCTTCAATCCCTTGTGAAAGGTACTTAATTTCAAAATTTGAATTCAGGCAATTTATTCTAGTTTCTATTTTGCTATTGCTTTATTTTCATTAAGCACTTGTTACCATAGTAAGAAATAGCACATATATTTCACCTTAATCTTCCAATTGAAGCATTCTCGATTTTCCGAAAGCTGGTGGGTCCCAATTACTTCGGATAATCGATGTTCTACTGTATTTTTTTTTTTTTATTTTTTTTTATTTTTTATTTTTTTTTTTTTTTTTACTTAATAGTGAATAAGTATGTTTCACGCATTCTTTGTAATGCATTATATTTTTTATTTTGCGACATTGTGTTAAATAAACTCAATATTTATCACAGTTTGAGTATTTTATTAGTGATACATTCGAAAAACCAGCAAAACCTAATTAAACTCCAACGCAATACTTTTGTCCACAACTATCATCAAAATGCCCCACTGTGCGTCGCATCGTGGGCCTAACCCTAAGCAAAGAAAATAGATTATAGAATTTAATTTTAGTATATTTTTAGAAAACTTGTAAAGATTTATAACTGGAAGATATGTATTACATAGTAATAAATTGTGTAAAATAAACGGTCAACTGCGAGTATTACTCGAGCTCAGAGGGCTCCGTACAATAAATTATTAACTGTATTATTAAAAAAGAATCGTTGCTAAAAGAATAGTAAGACTTTGTAAAAAACTATACAACGTAGGGTTGGGTTTAGCTGTATATACTAGAAAAAGTATAAATGGGTATACCATAAAACTTCAAAGAGATAGGAAGCCTAAATAAAAAATAATATCAAATATTGCTATTCTGTATAACTCTTTTTTTTATAGCTTCAATTTTTTATAGCTTTAATTTATAGCTTCGGCCCAAAAAGATTGTGGAAGATTACTTTGTAATAGTAAACACTTTGCCATTTCAGTTAACGTTCTATTCGATCTTTCAGGGGTGCCGTTCTGCTGATGGGTTAAAGGGGAAGAAAATTATCGTTTATACCGCATTCTTCAATATATTTATCAAATTCTTCGCCGCAATACTCTAGTCCATTATCTGTACGAAGAAATTTTATTTTCTTTCCTAGTCGGTTTTCGACTGCTGCTTTGTATTTAACAAATGCATTCTTAACCCCATCCTTGGTTTTAAGAAAACTAACTTCAATATAACGTGATTTATCATCAATAAAAGTAACAAAATATCGTGATCCTCCATAGGAAGGGACCCTCATGGGCCCACACAGGTCTGAATGGATCCGAAACCATAGATCGTTACTTTGAAAATGTGATTGTTTAGAAAAAGGGCGGACAATTTGTTTACCTTGAATACAAACTTTAAGAGACTCATCATCATTGAAATTTAAATTTCTAACCTTATTATTAGATTTAAGTTTCTTTAAATCAGACTCATTTAAATGTCTTAACTTTAAATGCCATTTTACAAAATCACTTACCTGTGCTACTGCAGCTCTTGGAGTGCAGTGATTGGATGTACATAATATAAATCACCTTGACGAACAGCTTGTACTAGTATAGAACCATTAGATTAAATTATTTTAGCATATCGTTCTTTAAAAAGCACAGAACGATTATTAGCCGTTACTTTTGACGTTGAAATCAAATTACATTTTAACTCAGGTACACACAGAACATTCTTAAGTGTGAGATTAGTAGTCCCACTACCGTTAGGCACTGTAATAAGAACTGTTCCTATTCCTGTGATTTTTTGCTGTTTTATCAACTGAAAGCTGTATTGTAGCATTCTCACGAGGATGAAATTCTGTAAATAAATTTTTATCTTTGCACATATGAGATGTACAACCGCTATCTAAACACCATGCAGTAGTTTGATGATATACGTCGTTAAATGCCATACTAACCGGTTCTTCATAACTAATTATTGAACTTTGATTTCCTTTATTTAAAGGTGCAAGCTTTCTGTCAGCTATTTTCTTTCTACAATCGTTAGCTTTATGTCCGATTTTGAAACAATAATTGCATTTGAAATTACGATAATTTCTTTCCGCAGGAAAATTTTTATTCGTATTAGTTTTCCATTTTTCCTTTTTCTTCTGTTCTTAATTATTTTTCTTGTTTTCTATATAATAGGCATTTTGTGAATCATGAGTCGTTTCTCCTTTTCTAGCTTCCCATTCTTCTAGCATCTTAATTTTCAAAGAATTGGGTTTAGGTAACTCATCTCTCGATTCTATAGCGTATCTAAAATTTTCGAAGTTCTCAGGAACACTGTAGAGTAGAAGAATTGATAACAAATCATCCGCAATTTTTATTTCCATTTCTTTTAATTTATCAACAATCTCAAAAAAGATATTTAAATGTTCAGACATCGTTTCACTGAAACTCATCTTTCGAAACAGAAGCTGTTTTAACGGAGTTGCTTTCTTTGCGGGACATCTGGATTCATAAACTTCTTTCAATTTATTCCATACAGAATTTGAAGTCGCACAATGCTTGATGTGACACAATTCACTAGGATTTATGGCCAGAATTATATCAGCACGAGCTTTTTGATCAGCCTGGAGCCATTTCTTTTCATCAGCGCTACCTTCGGCCGGTTTCTCTTCTTTGCCGGTTACATAATCTCAATGGCCATTTTTTATTAATACAGCTTCGATTTGAAGCTTCCAACTATCAAAGTTGTCTTTACCGAGCTTTTCAATTGTCGTAACATGAGACATGATTAAATAAAATATCTCGCAGCCACAAATCAAAACAGTTAATGACAGAACGTAGAAGAGTTCTTAGTTTCGGTTTAGGCTTACCACTTTACGATTCGAAAGTTCGAGTTAAAAAATAATTTCTGCTATTTATAGCGCAATGGAAGCGTGCTGGGGCCATAACCTTTGTTGGTTTTGGGGGCACACAGAGTTAACGGAATAGCTCGATATAAACATTTATTAGTACTAACACGAAGACAAAAATATATACATAGCTTAAGTGCGACTAAGCACTGACATGTTTTTAACAGAACTGAATAATCTCGCTCGCAGAGCGGATTTAGAGAAACGTCACTGTACGCGCATGCGTGGACGTTGTATTCCAACATAGCATAATGTCATTAAAATACTCTGCAAATGATTTCCCCCCATATACCATAATGCAATGGAATTCTTTTGAGTGCCTCTGTAAATGAACTATTAATCCTACATACTTTATATACAATACCAAACATGGTTTGGTGACCCTAAGTAACCTTTATCATAGTGTTGACTCTAAGCCGCTTTAGCAGGGCGCAGCGCCCGGCAGCCCTTTTTATTTCTTTTTGCGCTCGGCGGCTCTTTTAAACCTTCTGATGCGCCCGGCTGCCCTTTTTAACACTTCCTATGCGCCCCGTGGCAATTCAATCGATCCCGGGAAAATATCGCAAATTCTAGGGATTCTAAAGAAATCAGTTCAAAATATTTTTTGTGAACAAGGTGCCCTTTTTGAAAAAAATGTGTCCTTTTTTTAGTGTTTTCTTTTTGAAAAATTCCCGCCCGGCAGCCCTTTTTTTCTAGAGTCAACACTATAATAATTGCATGAAAATCTGAGTATATTTACGGGGGTTACAGCATGGACAGACGGACGGACAAATGAATGCATAAACATTTTTCAACTTTGTTGGAAAGTGTTAAAAAATGAATTGAAAAAACCCACATTTCCATTTTAATGAACATGTTGTTAACATAATTCGCAAAATGCAAATAAATAATTTTATTTAACAGTAGAAAGTTACATATTTCTGTAAAGCAAATCAATAGAATGAATTAATACAGTGAAACATTTGAATGATTTTTAAAATTAATTATAAATTAATAAATTAATTTTAAGGTCTATTTATTTATTTATTGTCTAGCCGGGCACAGGTGATAAAATGACAAATATTCTATTAAATAAAGAATGTTTAGAACTATATACAAGTTACAATTAATGGAGTTAAATACAGTAAATTCTGTCTAAGGCAGAATCAATCGGGACCGAGAAAATTTTCCGTAGTAGACAATATTCAGACAAATTTTACACCATGTCTATAGATTCGCAGGGACTTGAAAATCTTCCCGAGTTAGACAGATTTCAGTCTTACACAGAGTCCGCCTTACAGAGAATTTACTGTATAATGCGAAACAATGCTCAATAAAATATGCTACAGTGAGCAAAAAAAGTATTTGCACACCGGGTAAATTTGTTGTAGCATATGTATAAATAAATAAAAAGCAACTAAGAATTAAAAATACCAACACTTTTACAAAACAAATAAACATGTTTAATATCTGACTTAATAATTATATTTAAAATATGAAAACATAAAAAAGTAGCATTTGTACTGTCAAAAAAATATTTGCGCACTAGCAATAAAAATAGAACTAGAGGAATTATTTATAAGTTAAAAACAGTGCTAATATTTAGTATACATGCCCTTTGCTTCAATTACAGCTTCTAATCGTCTGGGCATTGATTCTATTAATTTGTGACATGTTTCACTGCTGATTTGTAGCCATTCTTCCCTAAGAGCTTGCTTAAGTTCTGATTTGTTAGAAATTTTCTTTTTCCTTATTTTCACATCCAAAATATGCCATAAATTTTCAATCGGATTGAGGTCTGGTGATTGTGGTGGTGTTTTCAATTGATTTTTTACATTATAAAGCAACCATAACCTCGTAATATATGCAGTGTGTTTCGGATCGTTATCCTGTTGGAAATAATATGAATTAGGAATTCCTAATTTCAGAGCACTATTAGATAAATGATCTCGCAATATATTAATAGATTGTTTAGCATTCATATTGCCTTCATTAAAGGTCATTTCGCCAACTCCGTTAAAAGACATGCATCCCCAAATCATTACATGATCCCCGCCATGTTTTGCAGTTGGTTTCAAGTTTTTAATTTGAAGAGAAGTATTTGGCTTTCGCTATACAGTTTTCTTACCATCTGAGCCAAAAATATTGAACTTGCTTTCATCGGAAAAAAATAACAGTTTTCTAAAACTCTAGTGGTTTGCTGACATAAGCTTTTGCAAATTCAAGTCTTTTCACCCTATTTGTTTCACTAATAAATGGTTTTTTTCGAGGGGCTCTTCCTCGAATATTTGCATCATGAAGAGTATTTCTAATTGAATGTGGTGTAAATATTGTTCCCGACGTTGAAGCGACATCAACAGCCAATTCTCGAGCACTTAGAAAAGGGTTTTTTGAAGATTCTTTTATGATGGCTCTCCTTTGCCTGGTATATAGCTTTCTTGGACGCCCAGTTCGCGGCTTATTTATTGTCGAACCAGTTTCTTTTTTCTTCTTAATTACATAACGAACACTAGAAAAGTTTAGACTTAATTTTTTACCTATTCCTCGGTAACTTAATCTAGAATTGTGAAGAAATATAGTCTTCTCACGGGTAGCAACAGACAATTCACACGTTTTCGGTGCCATTAGAACAAAAACTCCCCAGAATCCCTGCTCCAGTTAATATATTACGTGATTTTAAAGTGCGGGGCTAATGTACTGCAGGACTGATATGCTAAACATTTGCATAATGTTCACATTTAATTACTTTATTAACAGTCAATGCTTCTTGTGCAAATACTTTTTAGGTATGAGAACATATTAATTTATTTTTTAAAATGTGTAATATTACTGTTTAAGGAAATTGGGTAGTTATTTTTATTTTCTTCTTATTTAAATAAATGAATAATTAAGAGAATAGTATCAAATTTGCTTTCTATGGTTACTTCTGCAAAAAATCGTCTGCGTGCAAATACTTTTTTTGCTCACTGTAACTGGCTATGAAATTGCAACAATGAAATATTTTAAACACTAAACAATTGAAAAATAAATACAAAAAAATAAAGAGTACTAATATGATATATAGGGTAGATGTGCCAGTAATGGACACCCTTCAATGTTTTAGGTTTATAAAAAAAATAACCAGGGGTCGATGCAGGTTCTTATTCTTGAGGCCCATTTTGTGAAAAGTAAAAGTTATTTTTGTGAATTTTATTATATTTTTGTGAAAAATAACATTTTGTACTGAAAGTTGAAATACAGTTACTCAAATTCGAACCAAGAATTTATTAACAAAAACTTCTTTATATCTCCTTGCTAAAGTTTTTGTTTTTCGTGACTTGTTTTTATTTACAAATTACACATTTTAAAACAGTTTTTATGAAAAAGAATGTTACGAAGGGTGCCTATTTTATTAAAAGGAATTTTGTGAAGGGACCTGTTTTATTAAGTTCAATTTTGTGAAGGGGCCCATTTTATTAAATTTTGTGAAAGGGCCCTAAATAGGCCCCAAATTTTGCCTGGATCGACTCTTGATAACCAATAAAAATTTAGCTTTTATTATGTTTTTCATAACTCACCCTTGCATATTTATATTCTTGCATTATTGTTGACACTCTTACTGAAACCAGTCAAGAAGCAGAAAATAATGTTTCGAAGTTCTACAGTTTTTCAATGAAAATCTTACTGGGCATGCTAAGAACTGGCTTCATTTAATAAATTTATATATTCTTTATTTTCTTACAAAATTTGCAGCTTTTTGGTTTGGTAGTAATAGAAAACTTTGAATTTTATATACTAATATCCATCTATAAAATTTAATTTATTTTTAAGGCTTTAAGAAGGGTGCCCATTAGTGTTTTTCTTAATTAGTCATTTTCCAGTAATGGACACCTCATGTAAACATTGCTAAAAATGCAATTTCAGTAATGTTTAGAGTGCATAAAATATTTTGACTTAACTGAAAACCTAAATAATCAAATTAAACTTTTAAATTACACCTACCAAAATGTAATAACACCAAAACTTTTATAAATAGCTGCTTTTAAGTTATTTTATGTGGTTAATAAAATTTCAATATTTTATTCTTTTTTATAATATGGCAATCAAACCAGTCCGGAAGCAGAAAATATTATTTAAGAGCAGGGCACAGTCAAAGAGGGGCTCATAGGGCTTAATCCCTCCTCATTTAAGTAAAGACAAGTTACAGAAGTTGTTAAAAATCTATTTTCTATCTTAAATGTTTGCTTGTTCATCTCAGACAAAAAAAAAAAGAAAAAAAATGTAATATTAATGAAAGGTGTAGTAATTGTCGGAGCACAGCTCCGGCTTCCCTGCAAAAATTACACTTATTGTTAACACGATAGCATCCAAAATATTTGTCGTATCGACACAAAAAATTAAATGGACGTTGGTAGTGCCAAAATCTCGGTGCGTATTGAAAATCATAAATATTCGTCAACCCTAACGGTATGAAATGTCTGCTCAAAATTTTCCCATAGAGATAACATTGCGGATTTAAATCTATATATTTGAAAGATAAGGCTTTTTTTTTTTAGACATCTACCTTGATCTTTTTTCTGAACCAATTTTAATAATTCTTTTTTTAAAATGAAAGCTGCTTCTTTGTAGATTTGCGGCACTAGCTATTTTTTTTTTAAATATTCCCATTTTTATATTTAAATTTAAAATTTAAAAATTTTCTATGACTTTTTTTTTCAAAATGGTAGCAATTGGATTACTTCCATTGTTGTAAAGAAAAGAAAATTAATAAAGTATGTTTATCTTTACTGATGCCAATTTCTAATAAAATTCAAAATTAACTTTGTAAAAAAAGGGAACAGAAAATGACGCCACGCATTAAAAAACACTAAATTTTTCCTCAAAAAGTTATTACAATTCAATACTTTTTCACTCCACTGAGTTTGAGACGCTATGTGAAATGCTTCAATGAGGCAAAGTGACGTCATATTTAAATGAAAACCATCATTTTCTCCGATAAAACGAAATATTTTACTACGAACGCCTCTAAAAGATATAAATTTTTGGAATTTTACTAGCCGATATGGAGATTAGAATCACAAGTCAAGAGTGCGAATGTTCACATGCAAAGTCGTAGTTAACAAATTTGATTTCAAGTTTGGAAATATATGTATTAATAAGTTATTGCGTACTGCGTTATTTTTAAAATGGTGAATGTAAATTTGAGAGATGTGTATGTAAATTTTGAGACGAAGAAAATGACATTAAATTTAGATTTCACGCGAAAAATAATTCTATGATTGGCTCATGGCTCATTTTTGCTGATTTTCAATCGGTAATTTCAAACATAACAGCCTCAATGGGTATTTTCATCGTAATTATTTATCTTGGTTAGGTATACTAATACATTTTAATTTAATACGTTGAACAGTCGAAGTTTATGGAATTAGTATTTTGGTAACTTTAAATTAAAAATAATATTTGTTGAGAGTAAGTATTAACTAATGTATGAGTTCCTTTTTAAACAATTTCCTTCGTCAAAATACGACGGGTTTCATCTCGTTATTAAACAAAACATTAGCTCCATTGCTGTAAATTATGCATTTTAACCTCATCCGAATCGTTATGGCGTCGTCAATATTTGTGACCTGAGATATAGATTGACTTTCAGAAGTTTTACTTTCTACGTCCGTAACGACCACTTTTTCTTTTTTTTCAGTGCGAACCTTTTATTCTCCATAACCTACCAAATCGATGCAATTCATTTTGAATTTTAAATTAAGAGAAATGAAAAGAAATCGAATACGGGGAATACGATTTTGGGTCTTAACCGCATGATAACGGATTTCGTATTAGCCGCATGGCTACGAGTGCTAAATCAAAGAAATCGAGAAAAATATAACAGGGTTTTGTACGGATCAGGGTATTTTCCAGGAGAGTTTCCAGTATTTTTTTTATATAAAAAGAAATATAGGCTAAACTGGTGAAATTTCGCATTCTTATAACGAGAGATTTTCTGTAAGAAAATAGCCATGCAAAAGAATTTCCTGGTCGTAAAATTCCAGGAGTCGTACGAACCCTGATATAATGTCATGTATGTATTACTTATATGTAGGTATTCTTATGTATGTATGTTTATATTCAGACGTATGCATGTTTGCATTGGGAAATTTCCGCAAACGGGTTTGTAGACAATTTCATAATTTAGCGAGCGTTGTTTGATGTGCAAATTTAATCATTTGGTGGCGGTCCCAACTACAAAAGGTTACTAAGAACATTTTTTTTATTCACTGTAAGTGAATGTGCTGCAACTGAAATGCACATGGACATTCTCCGTAATCTTCCAAATCGGTGCAATTCATTTTGAATTTTAAATTAAGAGAATTGAAAAGAAATCGAATACGGAGAATACGATTTTGGATGTTAGTTGCATGATAACAAATTCAGTATTAATCGCAAGGCAACGAATGATAATAAAAGAGTCGAGAAAAATATAATGTTATGTATGTATTATTTATATGTATGTATTCTTATGTATGTATGGTTGTATTCAAACGTATATATGTTTGTATTGGAAATTTCCGTAATCGGGTTTGTAGACTATTTCGTAATTTAGTGAGCGTTGTTTGATGCGCAAATTTAACTATTTGGTAGCGGTCTAATTTCAGAAGGTTATTAATTTTTCTTTTTAATTCACCGTAAGTGAATGTACTGCAACTGAAATGCAAGTGAACATTTTCCGTAACATACCAAATCGATGCGATTCACTTTGAATTTTAAATTAAGAGAAATAAAAAGGGTACTTTTCGGTTAGTTCGGTTAGCCAGTGTTATATTTACATACATATATACATATATATGCACATATATGTGCATATGTATCTGTACACACACACACATAAATATATACGTACATATGCATATATATATGTACATATATGTGCAAATATATGTATATATGTATGTAAATATAACACTGGCGCCCGGCTAACCGAAAAGTACCAAAAAAAGAAATCGAATACGGAGAATACGATTTTGGAATGTTAGTTTAATGATAACAGTTTCAGTATTAATCGCATGGCAACGAGTGATAATAAAAGAAGTCGAGAAAAATATAATGTTATGTATGTATTACTTATATGTATGTATTCTTATGTATGTTTTTATTCAGAGATATGTATGTTTGTATAAGGAAATTTCCGTAATCGGGTTAGTTGAAAATTTCATAATTTAGTGAGCGCTGTTTTATGCGCAAATATAACCATTTGGTAGTGGTCCCAATTGCAGAAGGTTACTGATTTTTTTAAAATTCACCGTAAGTAAATTTGTTGCAACTGAAATGCGAGTGAACATTCTGAAGTGAATGAGATAAGCATTTTTGGCCTAGATGTACACTTGAAAACAGAAATATGTAGATAGCAAAATAAAAAAGTACTAAAAGCGTAAAGAAAAGGTAGATTACTTATTTCTTGATTTTAAGATTTTAGCTAATTTTACGGGAAAACACTAAGCTAAAATGCAAAGAGCCCGATTAGAGAAGAATAATCAGTGCTGAATTTCAGTGGAAATTTCGCCAAATTTGGCAGCTACAGCCAAATTCGCTGCATTTATATCAACATATTTTTGGTCACCAAATTTGGCGAAATTTTGCGAAATGTCTCCAAGCTTGGAGAAAATTTTGACGTTAATATATGACTATACAGTTTTATGCTTATAATCGGAAAATGGATACGACAATGAAAGATAATTCGTGAGAAACCAACTTCACTAAAAGTCATAAATCATTCCGTGATTTTTTTTTAACCTGTTTCCTAGATGTAGTGTACATTTTAAGAAATGTACATATATTTATATGTGTAACATTATACACAAAAGTTTCGAAAATGTCGGTTAAAAGAAAGCAATTGAGATGAAAAGAGTTATTCAGCGTAATTCTATGTGGAAAAGTCACATAAAAATAACCCATCTGCCTACGAGTAATTGCGCGAATAACGATATAAAAATAACTCAGATGAACAAAAGTATCAAGTTTGATAGAGGAGTATAGCAGATTACCCATGTGTGCGTGTAACATACGTGTTACAAACCTTTCCCTTATACCATATTAAATAAGTCTGGGCTATGACAGACATGCAAGTCTGTGAAGGGGCTTTGAAGTTTCCTGCCGTTAGCTCGATGGATCCAGTTCCAATGTTTGATTGTCTCAAAGATCGGAGCTACATTAAACAAATCAAAATCGCTCAACACATACCCGGTGGTTATTCTTTCTCTTTACTCTAGACTCTCTTATTCAATGAATTCTCTTTACTATTAACATTTCTGAATTATTTTAAAGAACAACAAATCACGCTGCATGAAAATTTTGATAATTCTGACATCAGATTTACAGATGAGCAGCAGAAAATACTTTAGTTATGCACAGAACAGCTTTCGTCATTGCAAACAAAAGTTATAGTTTTCCCTAAGTCAACTTTTATTATTGGAAAAGCAAGAGCTGGAAAAAGTAGGATAATCAAAGAAATTAGTAAAACAATCATAGAGCAGTTAGGATCAGGAGCTGTCTTTCTTTTGGCACTAACAGGTACTGCTGCGCTTAATGTCGAAGGAAAGTTAATTCACTCAGTGCTTAAAAAAAACACAGTGTTTTAAATAGTTCGCTGATTTAAAAAGTCAGGCAGAAAGAAATCTACAGCTCTGCATGGATACAGTATTATTTATCTTTATTGACGAATTTTCAATTGTCGTCTTATGGCTGAACTTGAACAAAGATGTCGCAAAGGTACTTTGTTTAAATCCTTGGAGATATTAGGTAGTTACATCGCGTAAAAGACATTCCTCTATATAAGAGACATTCTATAAAAGACATTTTGGCTCTTCGCAGACAAAAAATGCTTAGAGCTTTTGAAAATTGCTTCACATTAACAAACTCACTGAGATAAAATGACGATCAGCAAAGACAGTTTCGAAAGACTCTATATTCACTTTGCGTGGGTCAAGTTTCAGACTACTCTCATCCATTATGCAACGGTGAAAAGCTACACAGCTTCCGGCTCAACTTGAATGATTTCAAGATGCTATAGACTTATGTTACATACCAATATCTGGACGGAGTGGGGATTGATAAGCGGTGTACTGAGTACAGTAAAAGATACTGTCTATGACCCCTATAAATTTCAACACCCAGGCTTGCCACAGGCTATAATGGTTCATTTTGTTGATTATCATGCCACAAATTAGCATTTGAGCATTACCTGAGGCAACTGATGACTGAATTAAACACTAGAAAATGAGGATTCAACGGGTGTTATTTCAAATTTAATTTTGTACTATTAAACAGTAAGCATGAAAATTAAACTTTTTTAAACTTTTTAAAATGTTATGTGTTAAGTTTATACGACTCCATGCTCCGACATTTCGGCCTGACGGATACTAGTCATAAAACTAATAAATCTGCAGATCAAAGGCCTTAAACATCAGTTCTACAGTTTTTTTTCCAAAAACAAGCAAGCGAAAAAACATAATCAAGAAGTACTTCTTAAATCAAAGTGGTCAATGAAAAGAATGTTAGCAGACCACAATAATTAAAAGTAATCTGTAGTGAAAATGATCACGTGTTTGGACTTCAGGCTGGACTTTTTTCAGCAGTTGGATGCAGACTTATGTTACATACCAATATCTGGACGGAGTGGGGATTGATAAGCGGTGTACTGAGTACAGTAAAAGATACTGTCTATGACCCCTATGAATTTCAACACCCAGGCTTGCCACAGGCTATAATGGTTCATTTTGTTGATTATCATGCCACAAATTAGCATTTGAGCGTTACCTGAGGCAACTGATGACTGAATTAAACACAAGAAAATGAGGATTCAACGGGTGTTATTTCAAATTTAATTTTGTACTATTAAACAGTAAGCATGAAAATTAAACTTTTTAAAAATTTTTAAAATGTTATGCGTTAAGTTTATACGACTCCATGCTCCGACATTTCGGCATGACGGATACTAGTCATAAAACTAATAAATCTGCAGATCAAAGGCCTTAAACATCAGTTCTACAGTTTTTTTTTTTAAAAATTATTTACTTTTTATGGGGTGTCCATTACTGGAACAAAGGATGTCCATTACTGGGCCAGAGGGTGTCCATTACTGGACTTTTAGGTGTTTTGATATATTTTTGTTATTTAAAATTAAATTTCGATTCATATTGGAAAATGAGATTATAGGAATGGTTAAATATTGTTGATAGGTTACTATAATATTGAAAAAAACTGGAATATAATAATTATAACTATTAATAAAAAAATAATTTTGAAAGAAATTCCTTAAGGGTGTCCATTACTTCCACGTCTACCCTATATGTGTTTTTTTAATGTCATTATTAGTATTTCTATATCATAAACAAAAACAAAGTTTTATACATCATCTTTTCTTTTAACTTACAACTTTCGTTCTTAATTATTACCTATAATTTATTTCACTAGTTTAAACTTACAGATATTTAAAAAGTATGAATTTCTCACTTAACTATAGTATGTAAGAAAAAGCAGACATTTAGAATATTATTCTATCTGAATCCTTTGTTTGATATGAATGGTTGTAAATTATTTGTTTTGTTATCCAAACCTAAAAAAATACACAAATGTATCAAATGAAAAATATAAAATATTTTTCTAAATAAACTAAATTTTCTATGGGTTAAAACAAACAAAGGTTTTGATATTTTTTAAAACGAAATTAGGATAAGATATATTTATCATGAATCAAAAGCATTACATTTTTAATGAATAAAGTAACATAATTAAAAAGTGTGGAAAGAAAATTGCATGCTCAGGCATTTACCTCCTTAAGTTATTTTATCGAAAGTGTTTAATTTACAGCTTACATTAAGATAACAAAGAACACATCAAGCAAAAAAGAATGTATTTTAAAACTTTGTCTAGAAAGTTAATTACTTGTTTTGCATAAAAAGTCAAAGTTTGTTTTACTTTATGATTCGAATAAATTCCCCATTTTATAAGTAAATACCAAGAACACTCTTTTGAAGTGGAAAGAAGCTAGGGATAATTTTTTCTGGCAAAGTTCCAACAAGAATTTTCTCCGGAATGATCTGATTCAGAGCCCAGAAAACTTCATATTTAAGTTACTGTTTCATGCGGGTAGAATTCTTCATAAAATACATAGCTGAATATATTAACAAACTTTATGTCTATGTTTATGCGCTTTAACAAATTTGCATCTCTGATAAATTATTAAAAAACTCTTTAATAAATCTTTTAGGAAGTTTATTTTTTGAAAATTTTGAAGATGAAACTTTTAGAGTAATGAGAACTAAGTAAATGGCGATAGAGAGAGAAAAAAAGTTTATTACTCTTTCGGAGTTGTTTTAAATTTAGCACAACTACTGTCATGAACTACAAATAAATTAAGCATGTATTAATTATTGTTACCATTCCAAATAACCGAAGAAAAAATAGAAAATGCAGCCCAGGCAAAATTTAGTAAATCACCGAGGAAAAAACGAAATATTTTGAAAGTAACCTGCATTCAAACATTTCTATGTCTTAAGAATACATAGAAATACTGCGATCTACTATCGATCTACTTTTGATTCTACGATCTACTTTCACTTTTTCCATCTCTCAAAAAAAATATATATTTGTGTCTGTATGTGTGTTCTCTCTGTAGATTTTGGTAGAAATATTCAAAGACGAGCCAAGAGTTTTTATTCCCAACGTGCAAATTTTTCCCAGCCACGCATTATAAAGATATTTGGATGAAGCTGCATGAAGCATTTACTAAAACAATATAAAACAAGGCAATCTAAATAGAAATAAATTTCAAGATGTTGTAGATGTGCTGTTCCAAGCAAAGAATTCAAGCATTTGCATGGAATTTTGAATCTTTGATGAAATAATCAACTTTATGAAATAATCAACCTGCCAAACTTGGCACGTGATAGAAAATTTTCGGCACGGCGGCGTCGATTAAAATCCTAAAACAAAATAAAATTAAGTTAAACAAAACACGTAATCTTATACAAGCTGGGATTTTCTTTCTTTTCTTTTTAACACTTTCCAACAAAGTCGAAAAGTGTTTATGCATTCGGTTTGTCTGGCCGTCTGTCCGTCTGTACGCGCTCTAACTACCGTAAATATACTCGGATCATTCTGAAATTTCTGGATGTTAATGACCTCTACCATAGCACGAATCCTATTGCAAATGAAGTTTGTAGCATGTTTAATTCATTTACAGGGATAGTCAAAAGTTTTCCGTTACATTACGGCCTATGGGAAAAAATCGTTTAAAATGATTTTTAATGAAGTTACATGCTTTCAAACATAATAAAATTGGTATGCATTTACCAAGTGCACTAAAATATATATTCAGCAAAATATGCGGTGCAAAGAAATTAATATTATTCATTTACAGGGCCACACAAAAAATTCCGTTACATAATGATATACGGGCGGAGGGAATTTTTTCCGGCGTATTTTAATTATGTTAAATTATTTCATGTATAATGAAATTGATATACGTCACTGAGGTTTACTATAACGTATTTCATGTGTAATGCGAAGTGCATAGCATTTACAGGGACACACAAAATATTTCAGATACTATATTGTATCCGAAGCGATGATTGCTGGAAATGCATTTTTAAGTATGTTATGCACTTTTATGTTTCACTATATTTATGCATTGTATATGCTGTGTATAAATGCTTTAATTCATATACAGGGCAACACAAAAGAATTCGTAATGGTTACTGCGTATGATTGTAAATTGCTTAAAGGTGGTTTTTAAATGAGTTATGCATTTTTACGCTGACCTGCATTTTGTTTACTAAGAAATGTTTGTATAACATAGATAAAATTATATACAGGGTCACGCAAAGAATTGGATACATGGCCGTCTATAAATGATAATTTCTGGAAATGTGATTCCAGTAGTTTTAAGAGTGTTTTACTTTGAATTAAACTTTAGCTAAATCGTGGCGTGTAATAAAGCTACTAGGTTAACTACAGGGTTGTACAAAAGTATACAAGTATGTTTACATCTATTAGTATGAATTGCTGAAAGAGAAATTTCAACCTGTTATTCGTTTTCTTGCTAAACTAAATTTTCCCATTATATAGCATATATATCAACCTACAGATCAAATACAGAGCTGTTCAAAAGAATTTGAATATATATTTGCTATGGATGGTAACTGCTGAAATCAGTTTTCAAATGTTTTATGCAATTCTAAATTGTTTACTTAGTTCTGTTATATACCTTATTTCCCTAAATAACGAAGTTTTGTTAAAGCATTCAGGAAGTGTTGGAAAGTGTTTCATAATATATGCTTAACGCATGATTTTTCTTACTTGTTTTTTTTTGGAAAGCAACTAATTGAATTTCTAAATTATTTCAATGTGGGCTCAATAAATTATCAAATTAATAGAAGGTTGGGAGAATATCAAAAAGAAAAATATCGGGCATTATAAGTAAAACTCCTAGTGTTGAAACTAAAGCGACTTGGCATAAAATAAGTAGTTTTCTCAATTGTTCGCTCTATTTATTCCTGCCAAACCACTTGTTAGATAACTCGAATTCAGTTTGAATCCTATTAAAAGTAGGTAGTGAACACCATATTAATATGTAGCATAACCGACATCGCATTCACCATTTTATTATTTTATTATACGTTAGTCTATAGATGTATATTGTACCATATTTTTAAAATTGCAATGAATAAAAATCCAGAAATTTTGATCCACTAAATTATTTTCCGGTGCTTGGCACGTCATAGTCACGTAAAATCTTTTTTGAAAAAAATTGGGCACGCGGATGTAAAAAGGTTCGCCGACCCTGCCTAGGGTTCCCAACACATTTTAGCCTCCAATAAAGGAGGACATTTTTAACTAAAAAGGGACACAGGGGTCACTTGTGGTTTAAAAGGGACTAAAAAGATGTCATTTCTCTAAAAATATTGCATCGAGTTTTATTACAAGTTTTAGATATACAATGTTCATTTGTTTATATCGGTAATCTGTTGCTGGTACATGGTTATTTTTAATTAAGAAAATTATCATTGTATAGCTTTAGAAGGGTTTAGAGAAAATGAAGAAGAATAGATGTGATACAACGTAGATTATTTCCATAAGTCGAACAATTGCACTATTTATGGCATCGGAATAATAGCCGCGATCAATAAAGCGATCGAACCGGAATTGTCAGGGACACGCAGAGACATAATTGGGTTTTATCTATAGATTGCTTTAGAGTCAAGATCATTCATATTGTTTTTCTTAGTTTCTGTAATGTATTTTTTAAATGTGAGGCATCAGTAGTAGAACTTTCTGTGTTGTTGCATATGGTGGTTCAACTATTTGTGTAATACAACGCAATACAACAACTATGGTGTTGTTGTATTGTGTTTCTTATCTCCAATGATCTTCCGCATTGCTGAAAACAATATGAACGCCATTACGGTTTTATATTTTCTAATGTCTCAGACAAAATTTGTACAGTTAAGACGCAAATCTTTTAGTTGATTATTTACAATTGAATATGAAAAAAAGGAAAGAACAATATGTAGCCTATTAAAATCATCCCTGAAAATTTAAAAATGCAAATCTCATCAAAATCCGTTCAGTAGAACCTTCTAATAAGACTAACTTTTCATAATAGGGTTCACCAGATTATAGAACATTCACCTGTAATTTTATAGCAAAGCAATGTAGAACAATATGTGTTATATTCCTGAAAACCTTTCCTGAAAAATTATATAACAACCAGTGATAATTCCATCGAACTTAACTCAGTAGAACCTTTTAAAAAGGCTAATCTTTCCAAATAGGGTTCACTGATTAAAGAACTTTCGCACATAATTCTATAACTAAGCAATGTAGAATGATATGTGTTATATACGAAGCTCTTTCTTCAAAATTTATCTAACAATGAAAGTCTTCTCAAAATCCATTCAAAAGAACTCAAGTTATAAGTGGTCGGATCGAAATTGCTCTTTGTATTTTATATGTTGAGTAGATAGTTAAATACATTTTTCTTAATCGTGTTAACGTAATCGTAGAACTTTCAAGAATGTATGCGTAGGCTATACGCCGTATAAGTTCTGGATTTTTTTAGAAACTTTACACACCCTCCATATCATATATACTCTCTAGTATATACATTCTGCCTCTAGATTTTATCCTACTTTTTTTACAACTACACCACTGAGAACTTTCCTCATAGCTCCATAACTAAAAATTTAGAATGATATGTTAAATATTCAAACAATCCCTGAAATATTACCTAATTGTGTAATTCCAATTAAAATGCATTCAGTATAACTTTAAATAAAAGGCAATCTTTCGCAATTGGGTTCACCTAGTTTTTGAACTTTCTCTTGTAATGTGATTTTCTGCAATCTGATTTGTTGTCAAGTTCGTGTTTCAGAAAAAACAATAACCCAGAAGAAAACTTCGCTACAGAAAAGTACCATCCATGCAAGAAGTATCTATCATGCAAGAAATACCAACCATCCACAAAAAAATTATCTATCTAACAAGGTTAAGTCCCATCAAAATATATCCAGCAAAACTCAAATTATAAACGGGTGGAAGGAAAGACAAATTGCATTTTATATAATTACAGTAGATGTATCTTTAATAATTGCGTTCACCTTACTCTTTAACTTTTCGAATAGCTTTATAACAAAGCAACAGGTAATGGAATGTTATGTACTAAAACCATTCCTGAAAAGTTATGTAACAGTGCCACTTGGATCAAAATCTGTTCAATATATATATATATTTTAAGGCTAACTTTTAATAAATCAGGTTCACTTAATTTTTTAACTTTTTCTTTATCTCTATAACTAAGCAACGTAGAACACTGTGTATACACAAAACCCGTTCAAAAAACACTATCCTAATTAATAGTGGCATATCCTATCAAAATATTATAAACAATTGGAATGAAATGCAAATTTTCGTTTTAAATATGTAGTAGATGATGGTGATATGATTTTCTGCAATAGAATTCATCGTGAAGTTTTCGCTTCATTCGTAAACGATGCTTTCAACATTGTAGCTAATACACCGATTAGCGAGGTCTCCGATTAAGGAAGATTAACCAGGAATCACATGAACAACTACCCAAAAAAAGGTGAATATATGTCTTTTGTGATACTTTTTTGTTAGCCGGGCGCAAGTAATAAGTCAACAAAGATTGTCTCCATAGCTTATTCTTATTTTATTATTTTCATTCAAAATATAAACGTTTCACGCATTTCATTTAAAATACATAACTTATTCTAATTTCATTGAAAAACTTAAAAGTAAAACAATAATAGGAAATAATGCCATAACTTAAAACAAAGAATTGTTTTTTATTTAAATCCGCGAAATGTAACTATTGCTATTGGCAATTTTAAAAATGCTAAGGGCGAGATTTACACACGGCTGACATAAAAGTACCCATTTTTTCTTGATATCCAGGAGGGAGCAAACGAAAAATCGCGATGTATTATTTCAATTCCAATTTCTTCCAGTGAAAAAAGTGGTACTTACTTATTATCTGGACCATGAGATAGATCGTCAAAAATGGTTGACGATTGCCAATCTTGTTTATCGTTTGCCAATTACGTTCAAAACAGTAATTTAACTTTCTTAAATACATAACCTTGTTAAAAATGGCAAATTGTTTAAAGTAAATAAATAAATAAAATATATAACATAAAACTACATACTATAAACTATAATTAAGAAAAAACTATAATAATAAAATAAATTTAAAACTATAATAAATTAAACAAAAACATAATTTGAAGAACAAATTAAAAAAACAAAATTTATTTCCTACATTGTTTAAGCCCGAGAAGGGACAGATATTAAGTCATTTCATTCAATTAGTTCTACATTTAACGTTAAATTTTTGTAACAAATTAGTTAAGCCAATTGAAGATTAAAAAATAAAAATAAAATTCATACAATATGATACTTAAAACAGCCTAAAAAAATAGATTCCGTTCAAATGAAATCGAAATAAATCTTAGACTTCCTCCATTTTTAATTGAAAATATTTGTATTGCAGATTTTGTATTATGTTTATGACAATTGTGCATAAAATGATAAGATGCATGCAAAATACAAAACTTGAAAAAATGTCTAAGATTTATTTCGATTTCATTTGAACGGAATCTATGTTTTTAGGGTGTTGTTTTAAGTATCATATTGTATGAATTTTATTTTTATTTTTTAATCTTCAATTGGCTTAACTAATTTGTTACAAAAATTTAACGTTAAATGTAGAACTAATTGAATGAAATGACTTAATATCTGTCCCTTCTCGGGCTTAAACAATGTAGGAAATAAATTTTGTTTTTTTAATTTGTTCTTCAAATTATGTTTTTGTTTAATATGGTCAAGTTTTTCAATAACTACTGCACTCAGACGAACGCATTTCAAAATTAATAGAGAGTATCATCATCAGGCTTTGATGTATGCGGTGTTGCATCACAATGTGGGATGCAGTTTACCAATGTGTAATTCAAAATGTTTCACCACTGTAGTAAAGCAAGTTGCGGTAGTTTGGACAAGAACTTCCAATCTGATCATAAAAAATCTATAATCAAATCATAAAAAATTAACTTCACTCAAATTTAGATACCCTATTTCCCACTCAGGAACGCTATGAATGTAAATGTAAATTGTGTTGAATCCTTACTGCTAATATTTAACAATATTATAGCTGTGATACAGTAAAAAATAAAAAATAAAAGTTTTACTTAAATTTTTAAACCTTAATCTCTCTCAAGGGGTGATGTAAACACATCAGAAAAGTAACCACCTAAGTTTAACTTGGGGTATAAATAGTTCTCATCTCGGAAAAAAAAATACATTTTAAAATTTAAGTTATGTAATTCCCCACTAAGTTCGCTACCTGCGTAAAAATAGCTATCCATTAGAAACTTTTTACTTAAATATAAACGTGACCAAAGCAAAAACTTATTCTGAAAATATCCTTTTTATTTCCACTATGACGCCATATTCACCTTTTTAATTTTTGAAAAAAAAAAAAAAAAAAAAAAAAAAAAAAAAACTAGCTCAATTTAATATTTCACGTGAAAATCTTTCACCTAAAAAGAAATAAATTATTATTACGGCTTTTGAAATTTTGCAACAATGAAGTAAAAATTTTACATTTTCTATGAAAAAATGTCCGTTGATTTTCAAAGAAAAGGGCGAAAATTGGAATTATTAAGAAAAATATTTGAAAAATGTAAACAAAAATTGGCCCATGTTTCTCTCTGGGTTATAATTCACCGATAAGCAAAGGCATTTTACCATTCGTTTTGACCCTGACGTCAGGCAAACGTTTTTACACTTTAAATTTATAATATCATTAGAATTAGTAAAGAATAAAAAATGAGTGGCATCAGGGACAAAAAGGTGGGAAGAAAAAATGAAAAAGTTATCATCTCCATAGGCTTTTCCATGTTAAATTAACATTGAGAAGTGACACTGGAAATAAATAAGTATTGCGCTGCCGCGCAATACTTAAATAAACTATCAAATGGACAAAAAATAAAGGTTACTGTAATTAGTGTAATTGTCTTGTATCTGACATGGCCTGGATGTAAGTACCAAAAATTTTTTAAGTCCTACAAACATTGCTTTCACGTGTTAATATTTTCGTTTTATAATGTTCTTTTCTCAGTGGACCGCTTCTTTATATTTTAAATAAAACTAATATAGTATATATTTTTTTCAAGGCGTTTGTATTTTTTTTCCAAACTCATATAGCCGTTTTAATTCTTTAACAAAAAGATTTAATTTGAATTCCTTCAGTTGCTACAGTAACGGATTTACAATATGAATGAATATGGATGAATTATCACTTGTAATGTTAGACATTTCGCGGTTTTGGCGCCAAAGACATCGCCAAATTAGAAAAATATGAACTATCTCATGAACTATTGGACTTAAAAGAATTTGGTTAGTACCATTTGATTCAGCATACAAAATTACACTAAAATATGTTATCAGTTGAAAAATAATTATAAAATCAGATTTTTAAAGAATTTTTTAAAAGTTTGTTCCTTATTTTACCCCCCCCCCCCCCTTAAGGGTGAAATTTTAGGAAATCCTTTCTTAGCGGCACACAGTGGTCCCAAATCGCGATCAAGTGGCCAAAAATCAGTTCTGGCTTTCCTGGTGGTTGTATGTCCTTCATTTTTATTTTATAACATTCTAAATGACATTACATTGCGAATTTAAACTAAATGTAATTGGGGTTCCGGGGGAGGGGATTTGGGGGGGGTCCCAATAGAGGGGCCAAGTTTTTATTAAATTTAAATTTTCTTTTTTTACAGGATTTTTTTTTTTTTTTACAGTAACGAGAATTTTTCACTTTTGATTATGGGGAATATTTTGCCTTTTTCAAAACAAATTATCTAATTCAATAGATGATGAAAATGTGAAATTTTAACCCCCACTCTCCCTTCCTCCCTGAAAATGTACAGGTTAAAATCTTATTTCTTTTTCTCTCTGTTTAATGTTATAACAATAAAGAGCAATCAGTAAAATACATAAATAATCAATCAGCTGAATTTTGCCACTCTCCCTCCCTCCCTGAAAATGTACAGGTTAAAATCTTATTTTTTTTCCCTCTCTTTTTAATGTTATAACAATAAAGAGCAATCAGTAAAATACATAAATAATCAATCAGCTGAATTTTGCCCCCCCCCCCAATACATCCAACACACACACACACACGTGAAATCTCCCCTTTTTCCATTTGCCTCTATACCAAGGAAATTTTAAAAATTTCATTGCTATTTTTTAAGTTTTCAACATCTATTTACTATGAATTAATAATAAAATTATTAAATTCATTAATTAGATTACTTTCAAAATTTTCTCCAACCCCCCTTTCTTTTGCTTTTCTCTATTACACAGGGAATAATACCTTTGAAATTCCAATAAAAATGAAGAATCTGCCTTTGTTACTTTATTTTGGTAATATTAAATAAATAATTACCTCACTAATTTTCTAGTATATTTGAAATTTCTGCTTCTCCACGCTTCCCCCCTCTTTACTCAGGTATAAAATTCTAACATCCCTAACAGTTTTAAAATTTTTACAAAAAAAATCAAAACTATGTTTTAATATAAAACAATTTTACATCTTTTTTATCGAAAAATAAAATAAAATCTGTTTTTTAAATAAACCTTCAGAAAAGTGGATTTACACATTTCAAGTAATTGCAACATTTCATCCCAAGGGTTGAGTGAAATTTTCATACATTTTTTAATTTTTTAAAGTATTAAAGTTTTCATTAAAATTCAAATGTGCATATAAATTAATACAATTAAATTAACATTCATATAATAAACTGAAAAAAATAAATGTAATAAAAAAATTTACAATAGATTTATATGACGATACGTGAAAATTAAAATAAAACTTAATAATACTATTTAACCCGTTCGGGATTATGGGTGCATATATGCACCCTGAAAAAGAGCATACAGAATTTGTTAAAGGCACCAGTAAAAAAAGAAAAAAATATATATATATTACTTTAGTTTAGTTAAACTAAATATTTAGTTTCTTTAATTAGAGCATTTTTTTTGATTGATTAAGTAAAGGTATAGGTTTTTAAAAAAGTGGTGCCAACCGAATAAAATTTGCGTAAAAGCCTCCGGTCTCGAAGGGGTTAATAATAAAATTTATTTGTAAGTATGTAAAATATACTTTTCAAATAATCAGGAAATTTAAAACATTAAATGATGTTTTCCAGTTGATTGAATTTCCCATACATGCTTGTTGGTAGAATTTAGTATACATATATAAACTGAACTTTTAATATGTACTTTTGAAAATAAGGTCAAGTTTTAATATTATTTTTGATATAAGCGAAAAAAGCAAACGAAAAATTCTAAAAACAAATTAAAAAATATACATAAAAAATATCTCCTACTCTTAACCCCCCCCCCCCCCCCCCGCGAATTAAAAAAAATGAAATTGACAGTGTTATGTTAATTAGAATGTTGCATTATATAAACACAACGATTTCGGGTCAGTGCGAAAATTAGATTGACTTTAAACCCGATTAACCATTTTGGACTAATACTGGCAATATCCAATGTCCAACTTCAAACTGCTATTTCTCAAAAAGTCGCAAAATGTCGCAATAAATCTCTTGGGATATGATTTTAGAAGGCTCATTCTACATTTTGTACTATAAAAGTCCGAGAAACTCGGAAGGACTTTTCTTATATATCACTTTTTATGTACAAAAATTCCTTAAAACTATGTGTTTTTTAAAAAATTCCTCTTTTTTTAATTTTTGAGATTTTTGCAATCGAAAAATCAAATTAAATATGTAATTTAATGTTGTTTCAGAGAAGTGCAAAGAAAAAATTGAGAAACTATCTGAAATGGTCTTAGTTAGGGTGTGAATGCAGCAAATTTGCCTGAAATTCACGCAACAGCAGAAAACGCTAAAAACTTCTAACTTCACATAAGCAATACTAATTCATGTGAGCTGATAAAAGCAAAATATAACAGAATATAAATCTTCAGATATTTCTAAATACTGTAGACTTTATTTCATTTCGAAATACGAAACTTCGATTTTCTGATTTTTGGCCACATAATCGCGATTTGGGACCACTGTGCCGCAGTCTATGTCATAAGAAGTATTTTTACCCCAATTTTCAAAATATTAGGTTCAGTAGTTTGGGCTACGTGTTGATTAATACGAAATTCAGACTTTCTTTTATATATATAGACTAGCAGCCTTCGCCCGCTACGCTGGTCAGTTTCTCCAATAATATATTCGTGTATTTGATATTGTGTTCTATAGTAATATCTATATTTACCTCCAATGTTCTTTCGCATTGCTGAAAGCAATATAAATGCCATTACGATTTAAAATCTTCTAATGTGTCAGAAAAAAGTTTGGACTGTTAAGGAGCAAATCTTTTAGTTGATCATTTGCAATAGAATATGAAAAAGAATTGTAGAACAATATGTAGTTTATTAAAATCGTATCTGAAAATATGAAAATGCAAATCGCATCAAAATCTGTCGTGTAGAACTTTTTAATAAAGCTGAACTTTCACACTCGGGTTCACCTGATTATAGAACATTCGCCTATAATTCTACAGCAAAGCAATGTGGAACGATATGTGTTACATACTAAAATCTTTTCTGAAAAATTATCAAAACAAACTGTGCTAATTCAGACGAAATCAACTCGGTAGAACCTTTTAAAAAGGCTAATATTTCATAATGGGGCTCACTGATTAAAGAACTTTTGCACATAATTCTATAACTAAGCAACGTAATGATATGTGTTATATACTAAATCCCTTTTTGAAAAGTTATCTAATTAACTTTACAAGTCTTGTCACAATTCATTCAGAAGAACTGAAGTTGTAAGTGGCCTTACCGAAATGCTTCTCTGTATTTTATATATATAGTAAATAATTAAATACATTTTTCATAATCGCGTTAACGTGATTATAGAACTTTCAGGGATATAGTGTAGGCTATACGCCGTATACCTTCTGGATTTTTTAGAAACTCTGCACACCTTCCATAACAGTAACATATATACACTCCCTAGCATATACCCTCTGCCAGCATTTACCTTCCGATTTATTGCGATTGCACCACTGAGAACTTTCCCCATAGCTCCATAACTAAAAATGTAGAATGATATGTTAAATATTGAAACAATCCCTGAAATATAGTATCTAAATGTGCAACCTCAATGAAAATACGCTCAGCATAACTTTAAATAAAAGGTAATCTTTCATATTAGGGTTCACGTAATTTTGGAACTTTTTCTTGTAGCTCTATAACTACGCAACGTAAAAGCATGTGTTTTACATTGAAACATTTCTAAGACAAATTAGTAACTAACAAAGGAAGTTCCACTAAAATTTGTTAATTAGAAACTGAGTTATAATCAAACGGAATAAAATGCAACTTTCTCCTGTAGCTCTATAACTAAACAACGTAGATAAATGTGTATACACTAAAAACTTTCCAAAAACCTTATCTAAGTAAAAGGGCTATACCCTATTGAAATATTGTAAACAATCGGAATGAAATATAAATTTCCATTTTAAATATGTAGTATATAATGATGATACGATTTTCTGTAATAAAATTCATCGTGAAGTTTTCGTTTCAAGTGTAAACGATACTTTAAACATTATAGCTAATACACCGATTGGCGAGGTACCGATTACTGAAGATTAACCCAAAATCCCATGACCAATTACCCCCAAAAAGGTGAAAATATGCCTTTTGTGATACTTTTATATTAGCCGGATGCAGGTAATAAATTAACAAAGGTTGTTCCCACACCATATTCTAATATTATTATTTCATTATCTTTATAATAATAGCCTAAGTCATTCGTCTGTCATCAACAGTTTCGGGCTGACCGCTTCTCCTTTTATACGGCAGACGACAAATTTGGTAATTTAATGTTAGCCGGGCGCAGGGGATAATTCGCCAAATATTGTTCAATCGCCATCATGTCATCAGTATTATAATGGTCCATATCATGCGCTGTCAACAAAGCTTTGATATTGACATTAAATCTCATGGTTTTAAGTACTATTTTTTCTTTTCCCTTTTTTAAAAAAATAATTGAGAGTCTTAAATTTTAATATTTGAAATAGTTCGTAATAATTGTAAAATATTTCAGCTTTAAATTAAAGTTATGTATTTTAAATAAATTGAGTAAAAGTATTATATTTTGAATAAAATAAGAATAAGTACGACGGAAACAATGTTTGGCGACTTATCACCTGCGCCCGGCTAACATAAAAATACCGAGTTCATGATTTTTGTGTCAGAATCTTCCGATTTGGCGAGGATTGCAAGTAAATTAAATTATGAATAAAAGTAACCTGATACAATGCTTAGCATACATTTAAGGGAAACCAAACTGATCGCCAAGGTAGGCTAGTTTAAAATATAAGCCTTTCACTAATTTAAAATACATCCTTTACACAAATTTAAAAAAAAAAAAACTGAAAAGATAAATAATAGGAAATAATGCTATAACTCAAAACAAAGAGTTGTTTATATGGTACTACTTGATTATCGACCAAAAAACTATCGCCAAACTATAAGATTAATGCCAATAATGCTTGAACGTAAATGTCAGATTCACTTGACATTAAACACATTACACGTGTTTGTTTCGTCATCAAGTGATTTTATTTCGGCGTTTTATTTGTATTTTTTATGAAAGTTATATTAATTTATTTGTTCTGTCGATATAGTCGTTGATCCAGGGGCTCGTGTGGTTTCATGTCAGCGGACTTGGTAAACTATATATTTTTGGATTCACCACAACAACAGCACCTCATTTATCCATGATACTTTCGAAACCAGGGTAGCTTATGGGCGCCATATTGAAAAATGGCCGCCGTCGTTGAGTCAGGGGTTCGAGTGGTTTCATGTCAGCGGACTTGGTAAACCATACATTTTTGAATTCACCTCAACAATAGCATGTCATTTATCCATAATACATTTAAAACCAGGGTAGCTTATGGGCGCCATATAGAAAAATGGCCGCCGAGATTGAACCAGGAACTCGTGTGGTTTCATGTCAGCGCACTTGGTAAACCACACATTTTTCAATTTACCACAACATCAGAATGACATTTATCCATGATCTATTCAAAAACCGAGTAGCTATTGGACGCCATATTGGAAAATGGCCGCTGATTAAATTAATTGGGCGATGGAAGAGACAATAAGTAAAGACATGCAAGGGTCAAAAGGTACAACGAAGTTCAGTCAGAGACCTGCCACAGTCGAGAGATATTTTTTATATCAGGGCAGCATTTCTTCACATGATTCGTGAAAGAACCAAAATTAGTTCTACATCCAGATCTGTCTTTCAGCAGGATCCAGAAAGACGAACGTGATATCTCATATTTACAGAACATGATTACCAATGAATCGATAAATCTACACATGGTAATAGAATCAACTGGAGCAATGACAAATCTAGAAATTATCGAAGACATGGTGAAAGCTCATGAGATGGGTGAAGAAGATTACCAAACTTTCAAAAGAGAAAATCTGTCTGAAGAATATAAGCCAGATGGGTTTTTCAAACCTCCAAAGATAAAAAAAGCTAAAGATATTTTCTTACTTTAAGAAAAAACAGTGTAAAATTTAATAAATCAGAGTTTTTTGCCTAGGCAGAAAGAAATATGTTTGCTCAGATGACAATCATTGCAGAGCGAAGAAATTTCGACATGAGAACTGTCTTTTCCTACCACTTAGCTCCTCTTCCATAGTCCTTAGCAACACTTGATGGTTTAAAGCGAAAAACTAAAAAATCAATCTGATGGATGTTATGACAAAATTGAGACTGCTGAAAGAATGCAAATGATGGTGTTGTTAATATCATTGACAGAATGTGCTATGTTCAAAGCTACCGCAGGAGCTACAATCATTTGGACAACTAGTAAAGAATCTGTTTTCTAAAATAATAAAAGATTCTACATCCTCTCAAAGAATAGATATTGTATTTGATACATATAGGCAGGTGTCAATAAAGAGAAGTGAACGAAAAGTAGGAACTGTTGGTAATGCTATAAAAGTTATATACTCCTGGACACCCAATACGAAAATGGAAGCAGTTTCTATCTGATGAGGAGAACAAGAAAGAACTTATGCATTTCATTTCTCAAGAATGGGAAAATTAACGTTATTGGATATAGTTGAATGCACGAATGATGTACGTTATCTACGGAAAAAATGTTATAAATTCACGAAATAACTAGTGTAAGAATACACTAAATTGACCTGCTTCCAAGAAGAGGTTATACGCGACTTTTATTTGGCGCACACCATGTTTCAGCGTCTGGATTTAGAAATATTATTATTATCTCTATAGATACTGGTGTGACAATTATCA
Organism: Maratus speciosus; assembly: GCA_963932465.1. NCBI lineage: Eukaryota > Metazoa > Arthropoda > Arachnida > Araneae > Salticidae > Maratus > Maratus speciosus. Next base: position 324,917,264 of record OZ010795.1, on the reverse strand, counting down.
CACTGTTTTCTTTAGACAACGATTTGAAAAACTAGAAAGGGTTAATATTTGTAAAATGTGGATCCAACGACATAAAGTACTACATCTTGAGTGAGATGGATGGACTTCTAGGTAAAGCGGTATGTAATGCATTACTTGAAATGCATTCACAGTTGAGAGCGATACAGTAAGTGCTTTTGCAGACAAGGGAAAATGATGATTCAGAACAGAAATGCGCTTAAGGCGCTTGATACTGAAGCTGATATAGCAGAGGAAACAAATAAACAGCTTGAGTCGTAAGTTTGCCATCTCTATTATGGAAAGTACAAATACTCAGACATCAATGAATTTCGCTTTATTCTATATATTTCTTCTGTAAAAAAGAGTCTGTGGGGTCGCATCGCCTTCTGACATATAGTAATATACTCTATCTATAGGTAATGTGAGCTAATTAGTACCACGTTTGGATGAAGTGCCTACAGGGCCTAATATGGTTGGGTTTTTGGAATAGATAATAAGGAAAAGGCTATCTAGAGGTCCAGTGGAATGGCATTCCTCCTGCTCCTGAATCTATTTTGAAGCTGATGTCTTGTTCTTGTTCACGAACATGTGTCTCACCATCATAATGCGTGTCTCTTTAATAACCTCAAATATACAAGCATATGCAGAATGTAGAATTGGTCTATGACGATGGAAGTTATTTGGACACAGGAATGTCAACCGATTATGATGATAGCAGTGAAGAAGACTAAGATTTCTGCTATTTATTAACCCGTTCGGGACTAGCATCATTTATATGAATTTTATTCGGTTTACATCACTTTTTGTCAAAAAATTAAATTTAGCTTAGCAACCAAGAAGATATCTTAATTAAATAAGGAAATTTTTACTTTTCTTTTTTAGTGGTATCAAAAACAAGCGATGGAAACATGTTTCCAAAGGTGCCTATATGCGTCCGTGGTCCCGAAGGGGTTAATTCTTGACAGAGCAAGTACAATAGTTTCACCAGTATTATTTGTTTTTCTTGGATTGATGTTTCTTACCACATGACAATGATATCCATTAAAATGCAAAACAAGATGTTTATCCCATTGAAAATGTTAATAAACATAAAGTTAAATGTAAAAATAAGCATCATATTAAAATAAAATCTTATTAAATATATAATTTGTATAACGTTTTATCTTTAACAAAATTTGTTCTTTCCATTTTTTCATTAAAATCTATTTAATTATGTGATAATGGCAAAAAAATCATATGTATCTATGTGCGATAGATGGCGCTCATCTTTTCAATATGGCGTCTATAAGCTACCAAAAATTTCATAGTATCATCATAAAATAAACTCCTTGGACCATTGTGAATCCAAAAAAGTATATATCATCAAGTCCTCAGAGATGAAACCAAAATCACTAATTTTGGCTTCTGGCTCAACGACTAATATTAAAAAAAAATAATAATGTCAATTTGTATAATTTGGTGAGATTGGTCGACGAGATAACCAAGTAGTACCGTTTTAATTTACATCCGCAAAATGTAACTCCTGTTGGCAATTTAAAAAATGTTATCCGCGAGTTTAGTGCACGGTTGACATAAAAGTACCCATTTTTTCTCCTTATCCAGGATAAATAGCCAAATATTATTTCATTCCCAATTTCTTCCTTTGAAATTTTTTTTAAGTCGTACAAACATTGGTTTCATTTTTACCTAAATATTTTGTTTTATAATGTTAATCTCTCAGTGACTCTTTTTCTTACATTTTAAATAACACCAATTGCTTTTTTTTTTTTTCTTTTTTTTTTTTTTTTCTTTTTTTTTTTTTTAAGGCGTTTGCATATATTTTTCTTTCAAATTCATATAGCCGTTTTAATTCTCTAACCAACAGAATTAACAAAACATTCTTCCGTTGCTACGATAACGGATGTACTATATGAATGAATATTGGTGAATTATCACTTGTAATAATAGATATTTCGAGGTTTTGGCACCAGACATCGCCAAATTAGAAAATATGAAATATCTCACGAACTATTAGACTTAAAAGAACCATTCAGTACCATTCGATTCAGCATGCAAAAATACACTAAAATATGTTATCAGTTCAAAAATAACTATAAAATCCAATTTTTAAGGAATTTTTTAAAAGTTCGCTCTTTTTTTTCCCCCCTTAGGGGTGGAATTTTAGAAAATCCTTTCTTAGCGGCACTCTATGTCATAAGAAGTATTTTTACCCCAAATTTCAAGATTTTAGGTTCAGTAGTTTTGGCTGCGCGTTGATTAATACAAAATCCAGACTTTCTTATATATATATATAGATTAATTAATACAAAATCCAGACTTTCTTTTATATATATAGATTGCTTTAGATTCAAGATCATTCATATTGTTTTTCTTAGTTTCTGTAATGTATTTTTTACATGTGAGGCATCAGTTGTAGACCTTTCTGTGTTGTTGTATATGGTGGTTCAACTATCAAAGGTTTAGTTAAATATGTATTTTAATTTAATTCATAATTTAAGTTATACAATTAATTTAAGAGTAGGAATTTGTTTCAGATAAAGATGAATTCCTAATTATTTGTTGGTCAAGAGCGATACCAACTCCTCACTAAACGACTACGAGCTATTTTATCGATTACGAACTGCTGAACAGTAGAAGTGAAGAATATTCTTTATATTTTTATGCACATAACTTACTATCTTGACTGACAAAAATTGAATTTGATATGTCTACAAAAATGACTGATGGATTTTAAAATTCAATAATTTGCAAACGGTGACAGATATTAAAAAAAATTCTTGCAGGAGTGTTATGTAAGATGTCAGGAGATTTTATGATGCGATTCTCAGTTTTAGTTACAAATAACATCGATAGATGGCGCTGCATGCAATAACCGCTAAATCCAGGCTTGCTTCTTCGCCCTATCTCTTCTTCCATGCGAAAAAAGGAGATTAAAATGTATTGAATGGATCCCGAAGTACCAAAAATCGGGTCTATACTGAGCGTCTGTTGCTCTCAGCGCCATTTATTGTTACAAATTCGAACTAAAATTAAGAATCACAGTACAAAATCGCCTGACATCATACATAACCCTCCTGCAAGAATTTTTTAAATATCTGTCACCGTTTAAAAGTTATTGAATTTTAAAATCCATTTGTCATTTTTGGGACACCCGGTAAATATAAAAAGAAAAACTGCCAATTTGAATTTTTCTTACTTTGAACAAAGTTTTCTAAATTAACAAGAAAGAAAAAATCACGCATCAAGCAAAGATTATGATACACTTTCCAGCACTTCCAGACTACTTTAACAAATCTTCGCCGCTTAATAAGACAAAAAAGATACTTAAGAAAACGTTTTAGAAAATGCATAACGCATTTGAAAACCAGATTTCAATAATTACTGCCCATGGCTGGAAATATACTCCAATTCTTTTGTTCAGCTCTGCATATGATGTACAGATTTGTGTATATTCTACAAATGTTAAAATTTAGTATTGTAAGAAAACGCATAACACAGTTGAAAATTCACCTTCAGCCATTACTATACTAACAGACGGAAACGTATACTTAAATTCTTTTGTGCAGTTCTGTATATTTTTACCTACAGATTTTTGTACACGCTGCATATTAAGTTTAAATTTAATTCAGGCAAAAACACGCCTAAAATTACTGAAATCACACTTCCTGAAATTATCATCCTCATTCATAAATTCTTCACTTAAACTGCAAAAAATTGAGAAAATCGCACAAAAATATTTGTCACAGCGCATCATTCTGGCGGAATATACCCCCATACCCCCCCCCCTCTACCTCTTATTACATGAGAGCATACTCGCAGCATACACAAGTTAATCCGGTTGGAATTAATATTCGAAAAAAAAAATATATATACAACTTATAACTTACGAGTTTCTTAAAAATCAGAAATAGATTTCTAGAAGCTTCAAATATGCGAATCCAACATTATATCTCATTCCTCCAAGTAGTTTTTGAGTTATTCTTAAAAAATGACTGGCATTGCAGTTTGTTTTGAAACATATTAAAAAGGAATTTAACATTAGATGATCAAAATTTTCAATCACCTAATACCTACTACATCACTGGATGACTTCCAGTTTTGTATCTTGAGGTAAAATTGACCGAAAAATCCAAGTGTGATGTCAAGGTTAGTTGTATATACAGAGAATTTCACAGTTTGATACAATTTATATATGAATACGGCTTACTAAACTATTTTTTAAACGTACACTTAAAGATGAAATAATTTCCAGTCGATTGGCTATTTGTGTTTTTGTCTGGGACAATTTGTTGATTAAAATGTATTTAATGTTCTCTCCCTCTTTTTTTTCTTTTTTAAGGGTCGACTGTACATTAATTTCATTACGTTACAAAAGGCACAGCTTCATGTTAGACTGGGAGGTGACTGCACAGACCATCACGTCATCAAGTTGACGGCTGAAATTCCAAGTTTAGACAGAACTCGATTAGCATATTAAAATGCAACTGGCCTGTCAAATCATATTTTGGTGGAAACCACCTGTAGACACGATTTTAGTGTGTTGATCGGTAGGTTTATCATTGTGTTTTCCTGTACCCAAAAGTATGAAAACACGGAGGACTGGGAGCAGGAAAACACAATGGTAAACATACCATTCAACCACTAAAATTGTGTTTGCAGGTGTTTTCCACCAAGATATGACTTGGCAGACCAGTTTTAATATGCGGATCGAGTTTTATCTAATCCTCGAATTTCAGCCGTCAACTCGATGAGGTGGTGGTTTTTCTACCCGGCTCTTGGTCTATCTTAAAACATCCACTGCCAAATGAATAATTTAATTCAAAATATGCTTCAAATTTTTGAATAATTTAATAAAAAATATGCTTCAGATTTTATGTTTCATACATAGTATTTTTTACTGTTTCTGACTTATTTTATGATTATCAGATTACAAACAATAACATTACCTGTATTATCAAAACGACTAACCACGCATATTAAATAACAGTTTATCTAATATTTCTTCTAATTACACGCAAACTACCAAGTGAAGAATAAATTGAACAAGAAGGGCATTTTTTTTAAATAGTACACTTACTATTTTTTATTTATGTTTTATATTCTATATTTTACTGTTTCAAGTAGTAACATTATTGAAGTTTTACAGCCAGTTGGTATAATTTAATAAGCACAGCTGAACGCATAATTAACTATTGTTGTTGTAACTCATATACAGTTGTAATCATAAAGAATATTTGGCGATTTATCCATTGCGCACGAGTAATGGAAAATTATCCGAAACCGGCTGTGGTTCGGATCGGTTTACGTTATGGTTGACTCTAAATGTTTCGGGTTGTGTTGTGATATTTGTAGGTCGTGTACAGTAACAAGTCCACAATGTTGTTCCTGGGAAAAAACTTATATAACTATTGAACATAAATGAATATATTTATGTTCATGTTTCTACATAAAATATAAAAATTATATTAAATTTGGGTTAACTTCAAATGGAATTTTTGAGTTCTGGTCGCATATGAACCCTTTGGGCAGGACTTTAATGTAGAATACAGTAACGTGGCGCCACAGAAACACAAAGATTAGAAACTGCCTATTGAAGTCGTTTTTTTTTTTTTTTTTAGAATTTCTTGTATAGTTACCAGTGTTACCTGAACAATGAAATTACTTTAAATAATAATAAATAATAAAAGAAAATATGCATAAATAGCATTACCATGTCATAATGTTTTGCGAAAATGTTCCGACACGAATTAGTTTAAAATTTGTTCAGGTTCCAGTATTATCGCAAGTAAATTAACAATTAGTCGCAGCTCTATGATGCAAACGATTTCTATTTTAAACACACTGACCCATCCAGCTGACATTTTACTCAACATAACTTCGCATCTAATGGAATTAGAGCTGTTATAATTTGTAATTTCTGCGCAATTCTTTGTTAAAGCTTCTTGTCCACTTACTTCTATTGGTTGTTCACTTTGCAATTAATTGAGCCATAAAATGTTTGATTATAATTCTGAAATGGGTTATGGAGGTTGTGAAGGGCCAGATTCGATGTATATCAAGCTGATATCATCTGATGGTCACGAATTCATCATCAAGAGAGAGTATGCTTTCATTTCTAGACAAATCAAAGCTATGTTGGGTGGTCCCTGCGAGTATGCCGTAAATGAAACAAATGAAGTACACTTTAGAGAAATTCCTTCTCATATTTTGCAGAAAGTGTGCCAGTATTTTACTTATAAAGTTCGTTACACTAACAGCTCGGGAGAGATTCCAGAATTCCCCGTTGGTCCTGAAGAAGCATTGGAATTGCTATTGGCCGCCAACTTCATGATGTGTTGACTTGTTTTCCATTTAGTGTCATTTTTTCAAACTATATTCCCCTCATATTTTTAAAACGAGGATCAAAATTGAAGATTACTTTCTATGCCGAACTGTGTTTTAACAACTATTCATTCTGAATTATAGTCATTAGTTTGTTAATTACTTTTGGTGCGACTAGAGAATTAACGGCTGCTTGGCATGAATTTGAAAAATCGTCAAACGAGCGATTTTTTAAATATTTGTTTACATTACTGTTAACATTATTTGTTACATTATTTGTTACATTATTGGTTACATTATTGTTTAGATTATTTGTTTAGATTATTTGTTTACGTTTGTTTACATGGGATCTGAACATTTAGAATTGGCGAATTTATAGCACTGCCGCCAAGTCGTACGCCTAGCAGTCGTTAATTCTTCGGTTTAGCCTTACTTTTTAAAACAATATGTTCCATTTATAATTATGGCAGTTGTGTAATCTTATTTACATATAGTAAACTCTCTGTAAGGCGGACTCTGTGTAAGACGGAAATGTGTCTAACTCGGAAAGATTTTCAAGCCCCTGTGAATCCTTAGCCATAGAGTAAAATTTGTCTAAGGCGGAATATTGTCTACTGCGGAAAATTTTCTTGGTCCCGATCGCTTCCGCCTTAGACAGAGTTTACTGTACTTGTTTATAAATAAGAAGCCAGCATTGGTTCCCATTTTCACTAGTATTTTCTTTTTACCTCACTGGATCTTTAAAAATTAAATGATGAGAGATGATTTGAGCATATGAAAATTCAGATAAATCTATGTTAAAAAATATTTTTCCATAAACGTGTTTCATCGTACATTAATTATATAACGATAACTGTTAAATTGTAGTTTCAGTCTCTTAATTAGGATTTCAAATTTGTTATTAACATTATCCGTTGTAATTTCTTATATATATATATATATATATTACAAAATGTTCTTATCATACACCAAATTATACTGCTTTGTGGCTATGCGTAATAAACTGTGATAATCTAAGGTGCTTTTTTACCTCTTTCACTGAAGATATTGACAAAATTCACGGGAGAGTGTATATAACTCATAGGTGTATATAATAAAATCTTAAATATTTTTGTAGGGTAAGGTGGTGCAAGAGTGCGCAGTGTACAACAGTACGCAGAGCGATTATATAATCAAAAAACAGAGTTTTGCATTTAGCTAAAGTTGTAAACGATGTAATAACTTAATAAGTTAATGGTAAAAAAAAAAAAAAAAAAAAAAAAAAACTGCGTTTTTTGGTGAAATTTTTAATGATTTAGAAGAGAAAAAGTGATTTTGGCCTTTTCGTTAAAAGATTTATGGTTTTTGAAAATAGGATCATATTAAAGATTACAAAGCTAATTTACTTTTTTTGTTTTTATGGATTGGGTTATTATTGGACTACCTGTCACCTAAGCGATTTATATTTGTTTTTCAATTGATGACATTACTGATGTTTCAAAGATATTTAGTGACGATAGTGCAAGAGTGCGCAGCGCCAAATTGTGTAAGAGTGCGCACCTGCTTTCGAAAACCTACTACCGTTGCTAAAGCAGGATTTAAAATAAAGGTTCTATAGCCTTTCAATAATTACCTTTTTCAATTCCTACTATTAGTTCACACTCTCTCTATATATATCTTGTTCAAATTTTCAAGTTTTAATAAAATACTTATTATTCATCTAATCAAGTTCAAATAATTTTTTTTAAACTTGTAGTGGATGACACTTGATGTTAATACAGTTTTTTCAAATATTAATTAATTAATTAATTAAATTAATTAATTTTAGTTTTATATTGGAGAGAAAATGGCGACCATTGGTTTTTGAACAGCATTTAATGCATCTTCATACCTATAAGGGGGGTTACCATAGGAGGGACCCTGTTCTGTCGCCAAATACCGCCAAGTTTATCATCAACTTGGCGATTAATCTCCAAATTTGGCGACCAAAATGAGTTGCCAAAAAGGACGCCAGCTTGGAGATATCTCTAATATTTCCCCAAATTCCCATAGACTATCATTGTAAACCAATAGGGTTTTAATGCAACAAAAATAATATTAGCTTAAGGGATTATAATAAATTTTTCGGTACTTTTCGGTTAGCCGGGCGCCAGTGTTTTATATATATATGTATGTATACATATATATACATATATAGAAGCTATATGTATACATATATATATGTGTGTGTATATATACATATATATGTGTATATAGTATACATACATATGTATGTATAACACTGGCGCCTGGCTAACCGAAAAGTACCAATTTTTCTTTGATGACCTAAGTAGGAATAGACTTTAAAAAATAAATTTTTATACTACTTGTTTATATACTAACTTTTCAGCAAGCAGCGGCACTGGAAGACCATTAGAATCTAAACTTGTTGAGCCGCATTTGTCAGTTGAAACACAGAACACTGAAAATGGGGGGTGGGAAGAGAGTTGCTTTCAATAAAAGAAATTTATTTAGAAAAGGTAGAAAAGCTGTATGGGTCAATATCTGTAAATTGGACAATTTGCGTTCACTGCCAATAATATTTCATTAATAATTGGTTTAATTCTAATTGGTTTCTTCATTGGTTTAATTCGAAAACCAAAAACTGAAAAATGTAATATATTGCAACATTTGTTATAACAATTACAAATGATAAATGGACATATAATGATGTATAAATAATTATTTTTAAGCTTTAAACAAACGACATCACTATTTCAGTCCCTGTCCCCAGGTACAAATATCCAATATTAAATGTATGCTGTAAAAATTTCTACCGATATTTTTAACTTTTGCTATTATATATTTATACCTATATATATACAGTATGGGAAAGTATTATTCTCCTTTATTAGTATAGATTGTATAGTAAAATATTGCAGTAAATATACTTGTCCTTGTGATTGACCATCATTTCAGTCCCTCTAAACACACATTTACGTTAATAGATACTAGGTGGCGCTGGCAGAATTATTTCCATTGCAACAACAACTAAAGTTCAACTAGCCACCATGGATGAAGGTAAGTTGTTCTTCTCTTTGGTTCATATTTAGAAAGATTTAGTTTTGTTCTGAATAGGGATGGGTATTTTTTAAAGCATCATTCATGTCCCCATATTTAACTTTTTATTTATAAACAAAAAGCTTATTGCAACTTTATTTATGTAACATACAAATATCACATGGCATATTTAATAATTGACATGTGTGCAAAATGATTCAACAAAATGGCTGTGCAGCTGTTAAGACAAAAATACCACCCCAGCCCCCATCATCTCAGTCTCATTTATTAGACACTGAATTATGATGTTAACAGACACTTTCTTCCATAAAAGTTTATTCTGCGCATAAAATATACATCCTTGATCTCAAAACACTACAGCTTTTAAGCGACAAAACATGTATCATAGTATAAAATTGTATATGGTAGTTGGTACATTAATTTAAAAAAAAAATAAAAATTTTGGAATGAAAATGTCCGGTTTTTAGATATTGACCCATATAAAGAAAAGACGTACGCTCACTGTGAAATAAATCCAACTTCGGTTTCACAAGGTATAACTTCGACTTCAATAACTTCATCTTAAATCAAATTAAAAGAGTTTTCACCGTATCCCGAATCATCTATGCTGCGATAATTAGAGGAGCAGAAAATCTGAAATTTTAAGCAGTTCACCACACAAAAGGCAGCTTGAAGATAACGCTGCAGCAAAAGCCAAAAATTTTTACCAAACAGAAAAAAAAAAGAATAAAAGTAAACCCGTGAAGAGGAAAACTGTGGATATATCCAGGCTGCTCAGAAATGTATAGAGAACCAATCGTAGAGACTGGTGGCACGAAGAGCGCAGACTACGCAGGTCATGGACCACTACAAATGTGGTGTTTGTAAGTGAAATGCTTCCTTTTTTATATTGCGCACTCTTGCACACTTGACTGCACGTGCGCACTCTTGTCCTCAATGGTTGTACAAGAGTTCGCATTTAGGAGGATAATCTTTTTGCAATTAATACCGAAAGTGTTTCTTATGAGTTGATGAATACAGTTTTTTTTGTTAGCTTATTAATCTAAGATTATAAATAAAGTCTAACTTCATACCTCAAATCTCTTCATTTATTGTTATTTAATGACATAGCTAAAGTGCACACTCTTGCATCACCTTACCCTATGTTAGACATTTATTGCTTATTCAGAGTAACATTTTATCGGTGACTCTTTTGGTGTAATTATTAAGAAAATCAGCCTAATTACTTGTGAAGTTGAGCACTGCGAGAAGCTAAAGTATGTTATGGCGTGGTGGCAGCATAACATATTTACAACCAGTTTTACTGTCACTGATTTTTGTATCCAGATAAAGATTAGGTGGTACAGATAATGAAACTGCCTATCAGCTTTCGCACCTGCAGAAAAGGTTGTCACACCAACATAGTACGGCCTACTGTAAGGCGAAAACAAGTTAACTCATTAACTGTTTCATATTTAAACAGTTAAGTGGTTAAATGGACGAAATCTTAATTAGGGATGATTTCCACCAAAATGAAAGTAACATCCATAATAGTTCCGGAGCCAGGTGCAAATTTCGTCAGTTATTTCCTCTCGGCCGATAATTTGTAAAATGCTTCAGAGAGTTGTATCATGAAGCTCGGTGAACGTCAGGCGAGGTTCCGTGGGTGGGTTGAGCAGCGGTAGCTTCCCAAACACGTAAAAAAAAAAAAATAGCCATTTTCTCCCGGTTGAAAATTTGTCAAATTATAGCTAACCCAATATCTTGAAGAAAAAAAAAAGCCAGCTGATTAAAAAGTGGTGGTTAATACGTCAGCTGGTCATAACCTGAAAATACTTGCGAACGGAGAGAGCTACAGCTATGGAAGTGAGGTAACGGTATAGTAAAGTGACTACGCTCGATTTAAAGCAAACGATGGCAGCGCCTCCTACTGGCGAAATTTGGAAAATAGCTTTTGAAAATCGTAAACGAAAAGAAATAGAGCAAAATTTCCAATTAGAAAGTTTTAAAGCATCAATTAATTAGTATGAAACGACATTTGGTTCACACGGATAAGATAAATCATCGCCTGTATACCCAAAAATGTCCAAAATCGATGAGCGACGATTCTACTTTGCATATTCACATTCCGTCTATGTAGCAGTGCACAATTTCAGATTGTGACGTTGTACTGTGCTGTAATGTCTGTAAAAATTTAATTTCCAATGTATTTAAAATTTTAGATTAAATCTATGTCGTCGTATTGAAGAGGCTAGCAAAAGACGTTGCATGCTGAGAAATGTGGCATGTAGAATTACTCTCACGAATACAAACGTGTATCGTGAGCAATAGCGAACTTTTCGAACATACTGAATATTAACTTTTTATCACTGTGAGACAGTGTGTCTTTTTTGTTTTTTGTGTGATGTTATCAAAATGCATTGAGATAAGCACGTATTTATACCATAAATTGTGCGTATTTCTTCATACTTCTGGGTATTCCATTCAAACGTTTACACAAAATAAAGTGCATCGATTTCGGACATTTTTGGGTATACGGGCGAAGATTTATCTTATCCATGTAAACCAAATGTCGTTTTGTACCAATTAATTGATGCTCTAAAACTTTCTAACTGGAAATTTTGCTCTATCGCTTTTCCTTTTCGATTTCAATGGCTATCTTCCAAATTTCGCCACTAGGGGCGCTGCCGTCGTTTGCATTAAATCAGGCGTAGTCACTTTTCTATAGCGTTACCTCACTTCCATAGCTGTAGCTCTCTCCCTTCGCAAGTATTTTCAGGTTAAAGGTACCTTCCTTTGTGCACCCTGTATATTCTTTTCATGTTCGTGTGACCAGCTGACATATTACCCACCACTTTATAATTAGCTGACTTCTTTTTTTCTTCAAGATATTGGGTTAGCTATAATTTGACAAATTTTCAACGGGAGGAAATGACTACTTTTTTTTTTTTTTTTTTTTTTTTTTTGGTGTTTGGGAGGTTATGACTGCTCAACCCACCCACGGAACCGCAGCTGACGTCCACAAAGCTTCATGATGCATCTCTCTGAAGCATTTTACAAATTATCGGCCCAGAGGAACTTGGTCATCAAAATCTGTTGCTGGCTCGCGGACTATAATCAGTATGCCGTTAATTTCACTTTGCAGCGCGCTTTGCGATGTTGCTATGGCAGCAATCCCGCCCGCCGGTGCGTCAGCTACCCAAAATTTTTTGTATCGGTACCATCGAAACTTATCTATACACAAAAATGAGCGACGCTAAAATTCTTTGTAAAAATGGGACTCCGCGTCAGGATTATATTATAAACTAGCAGAATTACCCGGCTTTGCTCGTGTTAAACATGCGGGCCTTTCCGGTAAAATAAAGTAAAATGAAATTATATGGCAATCACAGTAATGGTGCTTTGTGCATTCTCACCAATAAAAGATAAAAAATATAATAAGAAAATATGATGCTATTATGTCGCAACCATAGTAAAATCCCTCAACTTTAAACATCAAAATGCGCTTTTACTTTGGCGGGTGTAATGGAATAATATATTATTTTAAAGGCAATATGAAAAAAGAAAATTGACCAAATGTCGTAGCAGTTTTGGTTACAGTTTAGTGAAATTCTCGTTAGCATGCCATCTATCTAAATTTGAAAGCAAAAACATGTCAGTTAGTAATCATACTGATGGTGACAACGGTCTAATCCATAAATTGTGCTTTTATTGGAATTTTTCTTAATTTCTAAAAATTGTCCATTTTCATCTTTTACGTTGTCGAATAGAAAAAAGTACTCTCAAATGAAAATTATTTGACAATAGTATCTCATATTTCTGATTTTTAATGAATTTTAAAGTATTTTTCAGACATGGATATTTTAAAATTTGCGTGCAACCAAATTACGATAGATGAACCCGTTTGCACTTAATGCAACATCATAAGAAAAATATATGTCCATGAGTAACGCTAGCATTCATATTTATGGTGACAATGACCTCACCGATAAACTTTGCTTTTACTGCAATTTGTTTAATCTCTAAAAATCGCACATTCAATTTTTTCAATGTCGAATGAAAAACAAAAAGTACTTTCAATGACATTTGTATGAAAAGTGTACCTCAGTATACTGATTTTATTTGTGTTTTAAAGGAATTTTTAGGCATGAATATTTTATAACTATGTGTGCAACCCAATTACAAAAGATGAATTCGAATGCTCTTACAATCTATATAATTACGCATTTTTTCTTTCGTGTAGTATTCCATAACTAAATCGGTAAACAAAATTAAAATTTACAAAAAAAGAAACAAATTAAATCGAATATTTAAAATTTTAGATTAATAAAAGTCGCTATAAATAGTAAAACAAACAAACAAACAAAAAAAACCCTCACGATTAACAGCTTGTTAATACTAAAGTACCAAAAATGCTTTTTGGCATTCTAAAATATATAGTAAATGTAAAAAAAATCTTATGGTGTTTTAAAATAAAAGCAATTTTTTTTCTGCGCTGTGAACGGGCAGTATATGGCCATCTTTAACCACGGATATTCCAGGGTAGATTGTCTGATTACCTTTAAGCGTAAACTTTCATTCATGAAAACTAAATCTACAGCGACTAACCTGAAAACGACATTAAATTCCATAAGCTTTCAGGCCTGATGTCTTATCGGGAAGCTTTCTTTTAGAAGAGAAGGATCTAACTCATAGAAACATTTGCTAAATTTCATTTTCTACTTAATGAAAATCTTAGAAAAATCGTATTTTATGTAATTGTAATAATATAAATCGTAGAATGCTCTCATCCCATTTAACGTATTGAAACATTTAGTTAATGGTGTAATTAATGATTTAGCATGCCAACAAAATAGGAAATAAAATGTAGCAACCGTTTGTATTTCAGAAAATACACCATTTTGACGTAATTACAGTAAAGTATTTCAGCTTTTAAAATCAAAATGTTTATTTTCATTAGCAAGTGTGACAGAAGTATACGATTTCCTTGAGAATACGCAGAAAAATGCAATAAATACATTCAAATGACTTTGCATTTACTGAAATTTTACTTCGCGTGGCTTAAAAATAAAACCTTCACTTTATGGATGATAATAATAAGAATTAATTGCAGAATATCAAGAGATTCCCCTCAGAATGAAACATTATTAGAAAGTGATGTCATAGCTAGCAAACGAATTTTTTTATTATTATCTTTTTCCTACATAATTTCTTGATGCTGAAACGATTACATTAAAATAGATTTTTTAATTTCAAAAACATTCAACAAAGGTACTACATTATTTTAACACATGCTTAGTTAATGTTTTTACATATATATACATATGAGATGTGTGCATTTTCTTCTGTGAATGACGTCAATTTCAAAAACAGCAAAAATATAGTGAAACAATCTGAATTTTTATTGGCTTATAGAATAAAGTACTCGACTTAACATTTTTTGAGCAGTTTTTTAGATGTGTGGCAACAGGAAAGAAACGATTCAATTAGAAAATTTAAAACGAGATATTTCTATAATGTTAAATTATGGGAGGTGGTAGAAAAAAGGGATAAATAGTGGTCTGATGACTTTTTAACCCCTTGGGGACGAGCGGCACGTATACGTGCCGTATGAAGCGCTCAGAATCCTTGTTTTTCCTCACCAGTAAAATTTTACTGTAAAATTTGCCTTATTTAATCAGCGCATTTTCTCGATTCAAGAAGACACAAATTTCTGTTATTAAAAAACGGTGACAAAAGATTAAAAATTTCGTAAAAGGCTTTCGTTCCGAAGGGGTTAAAGTAGACAGCGATTTTTTCCACGTTCTAAAACGTATGTACACCAGGTTTCGTGCAAATCGGTCAGAAATTGAAGATTTGTATAAAGGACTTTCATACAGAGAACGGCTTTTATATATACGAGTTGGAACCCGTAGAAATTCGACGAACTAAAATGTTAGAAAGGAACTTCAGATCGAATTTATAATAAACCTACAAAAATAATTACAATAAAAAATTCCTCTAACATTGGTTGTCTCACTCCTAAAACAAATAATATTTTCAAAATATTATTTCCACAAACTTCAACTGCTTAATTTATTGAAAAATTAACCTCTATTAGAATACGTAATCAAGATGAATAATTATGATGAATTTATCGATTGAGGCTCTTATGTTTGTTTTTACGGGATGAAAAATCAGTAAAAAGTATTTCGCTTTGTCACATCATAATATTTCCCCCCATAAAATCTAAACTGTACGTTATTTTCACATTCTCATAATTTACATACGCACCACTCAAATTCACAATTTGAAAGTATTTTAACGCGCAATAGATTATTAATGAATGTATTTCCAAACTTAAAGTCACGTTTGTCCGATAAAACTTTCCATGTGAACTTTAAGTTCTAATCTCAATACCCACGAAAAAAAAAAAACATTCAGAAATTTGCCTTTAGTTGTCATATTGGCCATTTAGTATCGGTCAAATATTTAGTTTTATCAAAATAAATGATCGTATTGTTTTAAATACGACATAGTTTTTACACACTGAATCATTTTTCATAGCGTCTCAAACTCAGTATCAGCGTAATGTAAAAATATTGAAATGTAACTGATTTATGAAGAAAAATGCGTGTTCTTTTTGAATGTCTGACATCATTTTCTGTTCAAAAGTTATTAAAAAGTTACTTTTATTTGTAATGTGAAAATGGCATCAATAAGGATATAATCAATAAAAATAATAAACCATGACTATTTTCCCTTTCCTTTGAATATAAATGGAGTACTTCAGTTGCCACGATTACAAAATTTGTATTAAAAACTACAAAAAAATTAATATCTCAAAAATAAATTGAGATACAGCTTTCAAGCAAAATGCATTTAAAAGAGCATTTTTTTCCTAATACGACGGTGTTAAAATTTAAAATGTGCGATGTTTAGAAGTTTAAAAATTTGCCGTAGATATAATTGCAAAACCGAAATTTTATTTCAAATTTCAAAGTGTTGCCATTCACAAAATGACGTATGCGTTACGCACAGATATGTTTGTCCTTTCTCAAACTCAGTATCAGCGTAATGTAAAAATATTGAAATGTAACTGATTTATGAAGAAAAATGCGTGTTCTTTTTGAATGTCTGACATCATTTTCTGTTCAAAAGTTATTAAAAACTTACTTTTATTTGTAATGTGAAAATGGCATCAATAAGGATATAATCAATAAAAATAATAAACCATGACTATTTTCCCTTTCCTTTGAATATAAATGGAGTACTTCAGTTGCCACGATTACAAAATTTGTATTAAAAACTACAAAAAAATTAATATCTCAAAAATAAATTGAGATACAGCTTTCAAGCAAAATGCATTTAAAAGAGCATTTTTTTCCTAATACGACGGTGTTAAAATTTAAAATGTGCGATGTTTAGAAGTTTAAAAATTTGCCGTAGATATAATTGCAAAACCGAAATTTTATTTCAAATTTCAAAGTGTTGCCATTCACAAAATGACGTATGCGTTACGCACAGATATGTTTGTCCTTTATAATATAGATAGATAGATAGATTGATATTACTTTTCATTTTATTCTAACAGTGCGTTAAGAAATTATAAGGCCACTTTGTTTTTGAAAGTTAGGAAGTAAATAAAGATTCTAATTATAGTTTAAACACATGAGATATCAAAATACTACATATTTAAAAAAAATTAGTTTGCAATAATTTTGAATAATGCAATAAACAAGTATGTCAACAAAATATAAGCAATGATTGAAAAATACACTGTTAATAAATTATTAGACCACTTGTCTAAAAACAAAAATAATGTAAATTACGTAAATTAATACAATATTGGTCCCCATTTTTCCTTATAACCTCAAACACTCTGTTTTCATAGAAGTGACCAGGTGATTAAGTACAGATTCAGAAATAATTTGCCATTCTTTTACAAGAGCTACTTCTAGTTCATTGGCAGATAAAACTGTTTATTATTAGCATTAACTTCGCGACTTAATGCGCCCCAAAGATTTTCCATAGGTTTCAAGTCTGGACTTCGACTTGTCCATGACAAAATATGAATTTTTTCTTTTTTAAACCATTGCTGGGTGGATTTAGACACATGGCAAGAAGCATTGTCCTGCTGAAACATCCAGTTAGCACCATCTAAAAAAGGTCCAAACGATATCAAAAGATCGCATAATATAGCCTGATATTGCGCAGAGTTCATACATTCTGAATTTGGGTTAAATCGCATAATCCACCATGACTAAAAGCTCCCAAACCATTATTGATCCTCCTCCCATTTGTCGACTGAAGCATTGTTTTGGTTTCTTCCTCAAATCATGCAAATAGTGTTTATAACCATCCGGGCCGTCAAGATTATTTTTTTTTTCATCTGAAAATATCACTTGTTTCCATTTCTTCTTCCATGACATGACATTTTTAGACCATTTCAGTCCTTCTTCTTTATGAGGTTTCATTAACCTAGTTTTTTTTTCAACAATTTCATACATTTTGCATTGCTATTTGGTTTCAGACTCTTCCAAACTGCTACCTGTGAGGTTCTTTTGCTGAAACGGTTCGAAATTTCCCGAGTTGAAAGACCTTTTTGAGTTGATAATCGAAATATTTGTCGATCATCCCGTGCTGTCAAAATCCCTTTTCTTCCAGATCGTTTAATTTTATTTGAATCCTTTTTTCTAATTATTTCATTGTGAATGGCAGTTTTAGAAAGCTTCATTAACCGAGCTATTTCTCGTTCAGATTTACCAGCACCCTTATAAAACCAAATTTTTCTTACTTCGGTCGCAGACAACTTTTTACCCCGCGGCATCTTCAAATATATCGTAATACACACGCTAAAAATTTGCATATTGTGTATTCTTCTTCAGAAGTGCACCAATTCGTTAGTGGTCTTACAATTTCTTAACGCACTGTAAACAAACCTGTGCTGAGCTGACTGTCAAACAATAATACTCTTCATTGTTTGTGCCTGGTATTGGAAACACTTGTGTATTCAACACTTTTACATAGAAAACCACTATCATGGTAAATTATTCCTGCCTTCGATATCTTTTGAAAGGATCTCATACAGTTTCTCCCTTTTTAATTTCTCTTATTCCGAAAATAAAAAAAGCTCCATATCTCGTGAATTATTGGATCGGGAGTATAGTTCCTATACATTTCTTGATTCTCGTGACAAGAGCTTTCAAACGATACTACGCTCGTCAAAATCAAGAACTGAGAGTTGATGTTTCCTAGTAAATGTTCTTAAGTATACCATCTTTATACTTGGTTCTAAAGAGTGGTTGGATACAGATAATTTAACAACCGGTTCTGTGCTCTAAAGATTTTTCCCCAGTACAAACAAGTAAAGGAAAGGATGCATTACATGTAGATAAGGAAACATTTTCAAACATTAGAAGAACAGTATTACAATAACGGTATATATAAATATTAAACAGACATACAAAAATAAATACAATAAATCCAACTGGAGTGAAAGATTAGTTAGAACCAGGAATCGAACCCGGGACCACAGAATTCCAGGCTGTCGTTATAACCACTGAGCTACTCCGGCCGATACCTACTATAGCGTTACAATACTTTGATCTTTTGGCACAATGAAAAAAAAAAAGTCCTTAAATATGTTGTTTCCTGCCATAAGGAAGCAATTTATTTAGCGGATATCCGACAATAACGACGTACTGATCATCTCAAAAGCTACAAGCAAGTCTATAAATTTCAAACATGCCCACGCTCATTTTCATGGATTGGACTTGAAATAAATTATCGTCTGTGGGCATAAAATAGGTAAAATTTATATGTCTAACCAATAATTTTTAGCCCACAGGCTATCAAAGCCTGAGAGCTAATGTGCCCGTCGGATCTGAATGTCGGTACGTACGTATGTATGTATGTACGTAAGGCGATAACTCTCGATAGAAACATCCGATTTGCTCCAAAAATTTTTTCTAGGTTCATTCTGATAAGGTGCTTCCCTGATTAGTTTTGGGGATTCATTGGTTAAGTATAAAGGGGGGAAAGGGGGGCTAGTCCCCCCCTTAATTTTGATAAATGGGTTTTTCATGCAGAATTATTCGATTTGCTCCAGATTTGGTATACCGGTTTATTATGTTAAGGAGATTCCCTGATTAAATTTGCAGGTTCATTAGTTAAGTATAAAGGGGGCTAGCCTCCCCCCTTAATTTAGATAAATAAGTTTTTCATGCAGAATTATTCGATTTGCTTCAAATTTGGTATATCGGTTTATTATGTTAAGAAGCTGCCTTGATTAGATTTAGAGGTTCATTAATAAAGTATAAAAGGGGAAAGGGGGGCTAGACACGCCCCCCCGTTAATTTAGATAAATGGGTTTCATGCAGAGTCATTCGATTTGCTCCAAATTTAGTATACCGGTTTATTATGTTAAGCAGCTGACTTGATAAAATTTGGATGTTTATTGGTTAATTATAAAGGGGGGGGGAGCTAGTCCCCCCCCTTAATTTAGATAAATGGGATTTTCATGCAGAATTATTCGATTTGCTTCAAATTTGATATACCGGTGTATTCCGACATGGCGCTTCCTTAATTAGATTTGGACGTTCATTTGTTAAGTATAAAAGGGGGAAAGGGGGCAAGTCCCCTCCCTTAATTTAGATAAATGGATTTTCACGCAGCATTATCCAGTTTACTTTAATTTTTTTTCTGTGTTCATTCTGATAAGGAGCTTTCCTGATTAGATTTGGAGGTTAATTAGTTAAGTATAAAGGGGGGGGGGGGGTGTTAGACCCCCCCTTAATTTAGCGATATGGTTTTTTTTCCTGCAGAATTATCTGATTTGCTTCAAATTTGGTATACTGGTTTATTATGTTAAGGAGCTTCCCTGATTAGATTTGGAGGTTCATTGGTTAAGTATAAAGGGGGGAGGATGGGGGCTAATCCCCTTTATTTATTTTTTGAGGGGCATTATTCTTTGAAATAAGAGTATAATATAGAATTAGTGTGAATAGCATGTGAGCTCAATTCCATCAGTTTAACTGGGCACTTTTCTTTTTATTTTAACGCATATAATCTGCCCCTGTCTAAAAAAAATTCAGAATTGCCCTCGTATAAGAACTGCCGTTATCGCCAAAGTTTTACTTTTAAAAATATGCTGTTTCACAAGTGAAGTTTTTATAGTAAGTAATGAGGCTGTTATACCGGGTGTCCCAAAAAGGACTGACTGATTTTAAAATTCAATAACTTCCAAACGGTGACAGATATTAAAAAAATTCTTGCGGGAGGGTTATGCATAAAGTCAAAAGTTTTATTACAGTGATTTTCGATTTTAGTTCGAATTACAAACAATAGATGGCGCTGTAAGCAATAGTCGCTAAATGCAGGCTCGATTTTTGGTCCTTTCTGTTGTTCCATGCAGAAAAAGGAGATGGAAATGTATTATCCGGGCCACGAAGTACCAAAAATCGAGTCTGAATTTAGCCTCTATTGATCGCAGCGCCATCTATTGTTTGTAATTCGAACTAAAATCGAAAATCACTGTAAAAAAACTTTTGACTTTATGCATAACCCTCCTGCAAGAATTTTTTTAATATCTGTCACCATTTGGAAGTTATTGAATTTTAAAATCAGTCAGTCCTTTTTGGGACACCCGGTAGTTTAGACAAAAACTTCGAATTTGATTATTCATTATGTGCGTATGTCACTATTTTTAAGAAGTACGAAAATAATATTCCATATTCTATGGAACGTTAGAGCATTTTTTGGACATAACACAATGATGAAAAAAATGAAAACATGATACAGAGCTATGTTTAGAACGCACTATTGCGACGAAATATTCAGAAGTAAAAAAACAAAAACAAAAAAAAACCAATCTAAATTGGTGTTTTCCGCATTACTAGTGCCATTTTAACATCCGGTTCGCCGAATTCAACAAAAAATTAGGTATCGGATCCATAGAAAATAATGAGAAAAAAAAAATATTCCCATCTTTTAGTTTTAAACTGCAAAAGAGAAAAAAAAAGATCTAGCTTATTATAGTATCTTACCACAGAATCTTTCAGAAAAATCTGTTTCTGGTAGTCTAAACAAAACAGATCTTCTAATACTATGAGATAAAGCATTCCGTTTCTTTTAGGCGATCGTTCAGATAATCATGTATTGAAATGTTATCAAAAGAAGGTCGGGTTGCCACTCGTCGGTTTTGGAAATATTTGTGCGGATTCCGCCGTCCCAGAAATTAGAGACTTCAGACTGAAAGTAAGAAAATTATGCCATTTTAAGACAATTGGGTAGGCCCTTTTTAATTTCCCGAAACGAAAAAATATCTGATAAATAATGTGATATCATTTTTGGATGCTAAAACATTTTGTAAAAATTAAAATTAGGATTATCACCAAAAAAAAAAAAAAAAAAAAAAAAAAAATCAAGGAAAATGACACCATTTTCGTGCAATTAAAGTCAGTATAAGTTTTATGAATGAAAAATTTCCATTAGAAAAAGATTTTATTAATTTATAATTAAGTTTTAAAAATATTAAAATGTGCTGCATTGTAATTGGAAACACACCTGTGTACATAATTTTTAGAACTCTAGCCAATCACAAAGCGAGCGAAAATAGAGTACAAAATTACATCTTTACATACATGAACTAAGTTAAGTTAAATAAAAGCATGTAAAATAATGCAACTTCCGTAAAAACTTCTTTCTCTTCAAAATTAGGATCATTAATCTATGAAGTAAAGCCTTTATTTTGAAATAATTTAAAATGTAATATTGATAAATATTACTCCATTTGGACGCATTTATTGTAATTTTTTTAATAATAGCTATGAAAAGGGGCACCGATTGTACACCATTGCGAAGCAATGGTTGATTAAATATAATGTATAATGCAAATTAATAATATAACATGAACAACATTGTAAATAAATAAATATAATATACAACTACATTTCCAGCGTCATTTTTCTAATCGCTAGAGAGAAAAGGAAAGATCCAACGTGTAATAAATAAAAATTTAACGACATTTCTCGCTCACATATCATCATGTCCTTGTCTCGAAATGACATAACTTTTCATAGAACGATCGTTCGTTTTTTCTTTCGATGAATTGATACCGTCACATAATTGCATTTTTATATTCCTATTTCTATATCAGAGAACATTATGGGAATAAAATGGTCTCATGTTTCTGCTACAAACTAGAAAAGAGAAAAACAAATATCTACCTTATTATAATGTCTCACTAGAGAATCTTTGGAAAAGATTCAACAAATATCTGTTTTTGGTATTTAAACAAGATAGAGCTTCAAAGATATGCGTTAACTTGGTAAATTTTCCTGATAGCTTGTTGCTTATAACTCAGATAATCATGAATTTAAAAATATTCAAAAATAGGATAGGTATATATAAAGTTGCTAGGCGTCTTAACGCGGACTGAAAGTCTACATTTTACAGTCACATCTATTTCTATTACGGTGGGTAGCTAAATTTAAACTTAAAACTTTAAAAACTTTATCTTAATCGTAACACTAGTCTATATTTACAAATACATAACTACATAAAAGTCCTTCCGGCCAGTGCCAAGAGGAAGAGGTAGCTTTCATATTCCTTATTTTTTAAAAGCAAGCTTATATTATTCAAACACACGAAGCTCAATTTAGTGGAAACCGATTATAGGAGATTCAATACTAATTTTTATCAATACTAAATCATTATGAATGAGAATTTCACAAAATTAGTCAGCTTTATCCAAGCTGCTTTTAGTTAAAGTAACTTATATTTGGTTGCCAAATTCGGCGATATCGTGAAGTTCCTGCCATTTTAAGACAACATGGTGGATGAGGCTAACGAGTGGACTTGGTCGAGGCCTTAGTAATTCCTGTGCACATGCTCTCTCACATCGGAATTGGTTGATATATACAAGTTTTGTCGCAGGCAAAAAATCAGATTTTTCAAAATATGAACCACATTAGATATTCAAACTGCTATATCTGAGCCATTTTTTAAGATAAAGACAAAACAAAAAATGCTCCGGAATCCTTATATCATGGTCAAATACTTAAGAAAGAAATCTTTTTCAATTTCTAATTTTTTTCCACCTCACTTTATATATATATATTTAATTTAATGTCCTCCATTTTGAAACAAGATGGCTGATGAAGCTGGCCAGCGAACTTGGTCGAGACATTACGATATACTGTCCACATGCCTTCTTACATCGAAATAGGTTAATAAATACGCGTGTTATCACGTGACAAATATCAGATCGTTTCAAAATGTCAGCCATGCTAAAAATTCAAACTACTATAATTCAACCATTTTCTAAGATATATACGAAACAAAAACTGCTCCGGAATCTTTGCATCAAGGTCAAACACATAAAAAAAATCTTTTTCATTTTTCAATTTTTGATAACTTATTTTAAATTAAATTTTTTTTTAAATGGCAGCCCTTTTGAAACAAGATGGCGAATGAAGCTGGCCAACGAACTCGGTCGAGACATTGGTATGTACTATGTACACACCAAGTTACATCTAAATCGGTTCATAAATACGCCTGTTATCGCGTGACAAAAATCAGGTCGTTTCAAAATGTCAGCCACAATAGAAATTCAAAATGCTATAACTCAGCCATTTTAGGTAGCTTTCTTTACAAAAAGCTACCTATTGCAGCCGTTCGGAGGAAAGCGATTTCAAAAAATTTTGGTATATTTTCATCGATCATGACCCCCAGACCCCGAAACCACCCTCCGTTCAAAATTGATATATATATATATATATATATATCTGACCTATGTCACACTGTAACTCTCGTATTTATGAACCGATTTGGATGTAATTCGGTGTGTACATAGTACATATCAATGTCTCAACCGAGTTCGTTGGCCAGCTTCATCCGCTATTTTGTTTCAAAATGGCGGCCATTTAAAATTTTTTAAAAAAATTTAAAATTTGAAATGTGGTACAAAAAAATTGAAAATGGAAAAATATTTTTTTCTGATGTATTTGAACTTTATACAAAGACTCTGTAGCAGTTTTTGTTTCGTCTATATCTAAAAAAATGGCTGAGTTATAGCATTTTGAATTTCTATCGAAGCTGACATTTTGAAACGTCCTGAATTTTGTCACGCGATAAAAGGCGTATTTATGAACCGATTTGGATATAACTTCGTTTATACATAGTACTGACCAATGTCTCGACCGAGTTCGTTGGCCAGCTTCATCCGCCATTTTGTTTAAAAATGGCGGCCATTTAAAATTTTAAGAAAAATTTAAATTTGAAATGTGGTACCAAAAAATTGCAAATTGAAAAAATATTTTTTGCTTATGTGTTTGACCTTGATAAAAAAATTCGGGAGCAGTTTTTGTTTTGTCTATATCTTAAAAAATGGCTGAGTTATAGCATTTTGAATTTCTAGCGTGGCTGACATTTTGAAACGCCCTGATTTTTACCACGTGATAACAGACGTATTTATGAACCGATTTGGATGTAATTTGGTCTGTACATAGTACATACAGATAACTCAACCGAGTTCGTTGGCCAGCTTCATCCGCCATCTTGTTTCAAAATAGCGGCCATTAAAAAAATTAAAATTTAAAATGAGATACCAAAAAATTGGAAAATGAAAAAGATTTTTTTCCTATGTGTTTGACCTTAATACAAAGATTCCGGAACAGATTTTGTTTCGTCTATATCTAAAAAAATGGCTGAGTTATAACATTTTGAATTTCTATTGTGGCTGACATTTTAAAACGACTTGATTTTTGTCACGCGATAACAGGCGTATTTATGAACCGATTTGAATGTAATTTGGTCTGTACATAGTATATACCAATGTCTCGACCGAGTTCGTTGGCCAGCTTCATTCGCCATCTTGTTTCAAAAGGGTTGCCATTTTTTAAAAAATGTAATTTAAAATTTAAAATGAGGTATTAAAAAATTGGAAAATGGAAAAGATTTTCTTTATGTGTTTGGCCTTGATACAAAGATTCTGGAGCAGTTTTTGTTTCTGAAAATTTGTCTTTTGTTTATATCTTAAAAAGTGGTTGAATTATAGCACTTTGAATTTCTATCATGGCTAACACTTTGAAACGATCTTGTATTTGTCACGCGATACCACACGTATTCGCCTATTTCGATGGAAGAAGGCATGTGGATAGTATACATCAATATCTCGACCAAGTTCGCTGGCCAGCTTCATCAGCCATCTTGTTTCAAAATGGCGGCCATTAAATTAAAAAAAATTATATTTAAAGTGAGGTGCAAAAAAATTAGAAATTGAAAAAGGTTTCTTTCTTAAGTATTTGACCTTGATATAAGGATTCTGGAGCTGTTTTTGTTTGTCTTTATCTTAAAAAATGGCTCAGATATAGCAGTTTCAATTTCTAACGTGGGTGACATTTTGAAAAATCTGATTTTTTTGCCTGCGACAGCACCCGTATATATCAACCGATTCCGATGTGAGTGAGCATGTGCACAGCAATTACTAAGGTCTCGACCAAGTTCACTGGTTAGCCTCATCCACCATCTCGTCTTAAAATGGCAGGCACTTTAAGAAATCGCCGAATTTGGCAGCCAAATGTAAGTTACTTTAAATAAAAGCAGCTTGGATAAAGCTGACTAATTTCGCGAAATTCTCATTCATAATGATTTAGTATTGATAAAAATTAGTATTGAATCTCCTACATTCGGTTTCCACTTAATTGAGCTTCGTGTGTTTGAATAATATAAGTTGGCTTTTTTAAAATAAGGAATATGAAAGCTACCTCTTCCTCCCGGCACTGGCCGGAAGGACTTTTTTTTTGATATAGACGAAACAAAAACTGTTCCGGAATCTTTGTATTAAGGTCAAACACATATAAAAAAATATTTTTCACTTTCCCATTTTTTAAAACCTCATTTTAAATTTTAAATTTTTAAAATTTTTTTAAATGGCTGCCCTTTTGAAACAAGATGGCGGATGAAGCTGGCAAACGAACTTGGTTGAGACATTGGTACGTATTATGTATACACCAAGGTACATCCAAATCGGTTCATAAATACGTCTGTTATCGCGTGACAAAAATCAGGTCGTTTCAAATGTCAGCCACGCTAGAAATTCAAAGTGCTATAACTCAGGCATTTTTTAAGATATAGACGAAACAAAAACTGCTCCGGAATCTTTGTATCAAGGTCAAACATATAAGAAAATTTTTTTTTCAATTTTCAATTTTTTGGTTCCACATTTCAAATTAAATTTTTTTTTTTTAATTTAAATGGCCACCATTTTGAAACAAGATGGCGGATGAAGTTGGCCAACGAACTCGGTCGAGACATTGGTACGTATTATGTATACACCAAGGTACATCCAAATCAGTTCATAAATACGCCTGTTATCGCGTGACAAAAATCAGGTCGTTTCAAAATGTTAGCCAAGCTAGAAATTCAAAGTGCTATAACTCAGCCATTTTTTAAGATATAGACGAAACAAAAAATGCTCCGGAATCTATGGATCAAGGCCAAACACATAAGAAAAAAATATTTTTCAATTTTTAATTTTTTGGTACCACATTTCAAACTTTAATATTTAAAAAAAAGTTTAAATGGTCGCCATTTTGAAACAAGATGGCGGATGAAGCTGGACAACGAACTCGGTCGAGACATTGGTATGCACTATGTACACACGAAATTTCATCCAAATCGGTTCATAAATACGAGAGTTACAGTGTCACAAAGATCAGATATATCTATATATATATCTATACTTCTATACTATACTAATCTATCTATACTTTCCTATTATAAAGAGGAAAAAATTGTTTATTTGTAGGAAGTAAGCTCTGGAACTACCGAACCGATTCCAAAAGTAATGGTATCAAAATGATGGTGTTAGTCCAACTTAGAACATAGGCTATATCTTATGTCGGTGGCTCTACCCCAAAGGGGGTGTAGGAGCAAAAAACGTTCTAAAAATGCGATTTTAGCGTTACTAAAGGGCCTAGAAATATGAAATTTTGAATATTAGTTACTTATAAGATATAAATGATGTCTAAGAACAGTTCTTAAACAATTCGAAATTTAAAAGGGGTGAAAATGCACAAAAAGCGTTCTAAAAAACATTCTAAATGGTAGTTTCTACACTATCTCAGGAAATACCAAGCCGATTTAAAAAATATTGGTGTCAAAATGATGGTGACAACGCTTGCTCCAAGATAGGCTATGTTTTATGTCGGTGTCACTACCCCAAAGGGGATGCAGGAGCAAAAAACTATCTAAAAATGCGATTTATGTGTTACTGAAGGGCCTAGAAAAATGAAATTTGAAATATTATCTACTTATTAGATATTGAGGATTTCTAAGAACAGTTCTTAAACAATTCGAAATTTGAAAGGGGTGATAATGCGCGAAAATCGTTCTAAAAAACGTTCTAAATGGTGGTTTCTACACAGTCTCAGGAAATATCAAACCGATTTAAAAAATAATGGTGTCAAAATAATGGCGTTAAAATGATGGTGACAACCCTTGCTCCAACATAGGCGATGTTTTAGGTCGGTGCCACTACCCCAAAGGGGGTGCAGGAGAATAACGTTCTAAATTACGGCTTTTGCTTTACGGAAGGGCCTAGAATCGTGAAATTTAAAATGGTAGTTAGTTATAAGATATCAATGATCTCTAAGGACATTTCCTAAAAAAATCGAAATTTAAAAGGGGGTCAAAATGCTCAAAAAGCGTTGTAAAAAAACGTTCTAAATTGCGATTTCTGTGCAATCTCAGGAAGTACTGAACAGATTTCAAATATAATGGTGTAAAAATGATGATGACAGCTATTTCTCCAAGATAGGCTATATTTTATGTCTGTTTCCACTACCCCAGAGGAGATGCAGGAGCAAAATGCGCGAAAAGCGTTCTAAAAACGTTCTAAATGCCGATTCGTCGGCAATATCTCAGGAAGAATGAATCTGATTTCAAACGTAATGGTAGGAAATTGATGCTGACAGCATCTGCTCTAACATAAACGCTATTTTATGTCGGTATCACTATCACCAAGACGTTGCAGGAGCAAAAAAGCGTTCTAAATTTCGATTTTTGTTATCGGTAGGGGCTAGCAACTTAAAATTAGGCAAGGTACATATTTATTAGATATAAATGATCTTTAAGAACAGTTTCGAAAAAATTGGAAATTTAAAAAGGGTTGAAAATGCGCGAAAAGCGTCCTAAAAACGTTCTAAATTGCGATTTCTACTCAATCTAAGGAAATACCAGAGCTATTTCAAAAGTAATGGTTGCAAATCAATGGTAACAGTCCCTGCTATAACATAGGTTATATTTTATGTTGCTGTCACTACCATCTGATGGTTGCAAAAGCAAAACATGTTCTAATTTGCGTTTTTTGCACAACTGAGGGGTTTAACACTTTGAAGTATGGCATGGTATTTACTTACAAGAAGCAACTGCTTTCTAAGAACAGTCGAAAGAAAATTCCAAATTTAAAAAAATGAAGTGAGTGAAAAGCGTTATAAATTACAATTTTTAAGCAAACTTATAAATTACAAAACCGATTAAAAAAATAATGATGACAAATTTTGGTGATAGAACCTGCTCAAACATAAGCTATATTTTATGTCTGTTCCACTACCACCAGAGGGTTGCAGGAGCTAAAAACTTTCTAAATTGCGATTTCTGTGATACTGAAAAGGCTAAAAACTTTAAATATGACATTGTAGTTACTTATAAAATATAAATGCCCTCGAAGGAACGTCGAAGACAAATTCGAATTAAAAAGGGGTGAAGCGAAGGGGAAGTGCGAAAAGCATTCTAAAAAAGTTCTAAATTAAGATTCTATGCAATTTCAAGGAATATAAACCGATTATGAAAGTAATATTTGCGAATCAATGGTAACAGTCTCTTATCCTACACAGGCTATATTTTATGCCGGTGATTCTACCACCTGGGGTTCACAGAAACAACAAACGTTCTGAAAAAGGGCTTTAAAAGCTTTTTAAATTACGTTTCTGTGGAATATTAGGAAATAACAAACCGATTTCAAAATTAATGTTGCAAATTAATGGTGACAGTTCCTGTTTCAACATAGCCCTTTATGTTGAGAGAGGGGTAGAACTTGGAATTTGCAATGATGGTTAATTTTAAGATGTAAGAAGATGGTTTCTAAAAAATTCAAAACTTCAAATGAATACTGAAATGAGCGTATTAATTGAGCATAAAAGTTTCAAAATATTTTCTAAATTATCATTTATTTAGTTTTATTTCATTTTATTAATTTAAGTCTCATTTCTGCCTAATGCAGTGTAATAATGATGTTTAATCAAACTGTGTTTTAAATAGTAATTTTTGAATTATTCCTAAAAGTAATAAGTACCTTTTAATAAAATAAAATATTATCTTTTAATAAAATAAAAATTTAGTTAGTACCTTTTAATTAAAATTAGACATATAAATATCACTTGGCATATTTCAAATATTACGCGAGCAAAGCCGTGGGGTTTGCTAGTCCTATTATAAAGAGGAAAAAATTGTTTATTTGTAGGAGGTAAGCTCTGGAACTACCGAACCGATTCCAAAAGTAATGTTATCAAAATGATGGTGTTAGTCCAACTTAGAACATAGGCTATATCTTATGTCGGTGCCACTACCCCAAAGGGGGTGTAGGAGCAAAAAACGTTCTAAAAATGCGATTTTAGCGTTACTGAAGGGCCTAGAAATATGAAATTTTGAATATTAGTTACTTATAAGATATAAATGATGTCTAAGAACAGTTCTTAAACAATTCGAAATTTAAAAGGGGTGAAAATGCACAAAAAGCGTTCTAAAAAACGTTCTAAATGGTGGTTTCTACACAATCTCAGGAAATACCAAACCGATTTAAAAAATACAGGTGTCAAAATGATGGTGACAACGCTTGCTCCAAGATAGGCTATGTTTTATGTCGGAGCTACTACCCCAAAGGGGGTGTAGGAGCAAAAAACGTTCTAAAAATGCAATTTTAGCGTTACTGAAGGGCTTAGAAATATGAAATTTGAAATATTAGCTACTTATTAGATATAAAGGATTTCTAAGAACAGTTCTTAAGCAATTCGAAATTTTAAAGGGGTGAAAATGCGCGAAAATCGTTCTAAAAAACGTTCTAAATTGTGGTTTCTACACAATCTCAGGAAATACCAAACCGATTTAAAAAATAATGGTGTCAAAATAAGGGTGTCAAAATGACGGTGGCAACCCTTGCTCCAACATAGGCTATGTTTTATGTCGGTGCCACTACCCCAAAAGGGGTGCAGGAGCAAAAAACGTTCTAAAAATCCAATTTTTGCGTTACCGAAGGGCCTAGAAATATGAAATTTGAAATATTAGCTGATTATTAGATATAAAGGATTTCTAAGAACCGATCTAAAAAATAATGGCGTCAAAATGATGATGAAAACCCTTGCTCCAACATAGGCAATGTTTTATGTCGGTGCCACTACCCCAAAGGGCGTGCAGGAGCAAAAAACGTTCAAAATTGCGGCTTTTGCGTTAC
Organism: Maratus speciosus; assembly: GCA_963932465.1. Lineage (NCBI taxonomy): Eukaryota > Metazoa > Arthropoda > Arachnida > Araneae > Salticidae > Maratus > Maratus speciosus. The sequence goes on along the minus strand of OZ010795.1, from coordinate 324,886,432 downwards.
GGAAGGGCCTAGAATCGTGAAATTTGGAATGGTAGTTAGTTATAAGATATCAATGATCTCTAAGGACATTTCCTAAAAAAATCGAAATTTAAAAGGGGGGTCAAAATGCGCAAAAAGCGCTATAAAAAACTTTCTAAATTGCGATTTCTATGCAATCTCAGGAAGTACCGAACCGATTTCAAATATAATGGTGTAAAAATGATGGTGATAGATCTTGCTCCAAGATAGGCTATATTTTATATCTGTTTCCACTACCCCAGAGGAGATGCAGGAGCAAAATGAGCGAAAAGCGTTCTAAAAACGTTCTAGATGCCGATTTGTCGGCAATATCTCAGGAAGAATGAATCTGATTTCAAACGTAATGGTAGGAAATTGATGCTGACAGCCTCTGCTCTAACATAGACGCTATTTTATGTCGGTATCACTATCACCAAGACGTTGCAGGAGCAAAAAAGCATTCTAAATTTCGATTTTTGTGATCGGTAGGGGCTAGCAACTTAAATTAGCCAAGTTACATATTTATCAGCCATAAATGATCTTTAAGAACAGTTTCAAAAAGATTGGAAATTTAAAAAGCTGTGAAAATGCGCGAAAAGCGTCCTAAAAACGTTCTAAATTGCGATTTCTACTCAATCTAAGGAAATACCAAAGCTATTTCAAAAGTAATGGTTGCAAATCAATGGTGACAGTCCCTGCTATAACATAGGTTATATTTTATGTTGCTGTCACTAACATCTGAGGGTTGCAAAAGCAAAACATGTTCTAATTTGCATTTTTTGCACAACTGAGGGGTCTAACACTTTGAAGTATGGCATGGTATTTACTTACAAGATGCAACTGCTTTCTAAGAACAGTCGAAAGAAAATTCCAAATTTTAAAAAAATGAAGTGAGTGAAAAGCGTTATAAATTACAATTTTTAAGCAAACTTATAAATTACCAAACCGATTTAAAAAAATAATGTGGACAAATTTTGGTGATAGAACCTGCTCAAACATAAGCTATATTTTATGTCTGTTCCACTACCACCAGAGGGTTGCAGGAGTTAAAAACTTTCTAAATTGCGATTTCTGTGATACTGAAAAGGCTAGAAACTTTAAATATGACATGGTAGTTACTTATAAAATATAAATGCCCTCGAAGGAACGTCGAAAATAAATTCGAATTAAAAAGGGGTGAAGCGAAGTGGAGGTGCGAAAAGCATTCTAAAAAAGTTCTAAATTACGATTCTATGCAATTTCAGGGAATATAAACCGATTATAAAAGTAATAGTTGCGAATCAGTGGTAACAGTCTCTGATCCTACACAGGCTATATTTATGCCTATGATTCTACCACTTGGGGTTCTAAAAAACAAACGTTCTAAAAAAGGGCTTTAAAAGCTTTTTAAATTACGTTTCTGTGGAATATTAGGAAATAACAAACCGATTTCAAAATTTATGTTGGCAAATTAATGGTGACAGTTCCTGTTTCAACATAGCCCTTTACGTTGAGAGAGGTGGTACGACTTGGAATTCGACATGATGGTTAATTTTAAGATGTAAGAAGATGGTTTCTAAAAAATTCAAAACTTCAAATGAATACTGAAATGAGCGTATTAATTGAGCATAAAAGTTTCAAAATATTTTCTAAATTATCATTTATTTAGTTTTATTTCATTTTATTAATTTAAGTCTCATTTCTGCCTAATACAGTGTAATAATGATGTTTAGTCGAACTGTGTTTTAAATAGTAATTTTTGAATTATTCCTAAAAGTAATAAGTACCTTTTAATAAAATAAAATATTACCTTTTAATAAAATAAAAATTTAGTTAGTACCTTTTGATAAAAATTAGACATATAAATATCACTTGGCATATTTCAAATATTACGCGAGCAAAGCCGCGGGGTTTGCTAGTCTATACTCATACTCATACTCATACTCATACTCATCATATTATAAAGAGGTAAAAATTGTTTATTTGTAGGAGGTAAGGTCTGGAACTACCGAACCGATTACAAAAGTAATGGTATCAAAATAATGGTGTTAGTCCAACTTAGAACATAGGCTATATTTTATGTCTGTGCCACTTCCCCAAAGGGGTGCAGGAGCAAAAAACTTTCTAAAAATGCGATTTTTGGGTTACTGAAGGGCCTAGAAATATGAAATTTGGAATATTAGTTACTTGTAAGATATAAATGATGCCTAAGAACAGTTCTTAAACAATTCGAAATTTAAAAGGGATGAAAATTCGAAAAAAGCGTTCTAAAAAACGTTCTAAATGGTAGTTTCTACATAATCTCAAGAAATACCAAACCGATTTAAAAAATATTGGTGTCAAAATGATGGTGACGACGCTTGCTCCAAGATAGGCTATATTTTATGTCGGTGTCACTACCCCAAACGGGGTGCAGGAGCAAAAAAGTTCTAAAAATTCGATTTATGTGTTACTGAAGGGCCTAGAAATATGAAATTTGAAATATTAGCTACTTATTAGATACAAAAGATTTCTAAGAACAGTTCTTAAACAATTCGAAATTTAAAAGGGGTGAAAATGCGCGAAAAGCGTTCTAAAAAATGTTCTAAATGGTGGTTTCTACACAATCTCAGAAAATACCAAACCGATTTAAAAAATAATGGTGTCAAAATGACGAGGACAACCCTTGCTCCAACATAGGCTATACTTTATGTCGGTGCCACTACCCCAAAGGGTGGTGCAGGAGAAAAACTTTTTAAATTGCGGTTTTTGCGTTACGGAAGGGCCTAGAATCGTGAAATTTGAATGGTAGTTAGTTATAAAATATCAGTGATCTCTAAGGACATTTCCTAAAAAAAAATCGAAATTTAAAAGGGGGTCAAAATGCGCAAAAAGCGTTGTAAAAAACGTTCTAAATTGCGATTTCTATGCAATCTCAGGAAGTACGGAACCGATTTCAAATATTATGGTGTAAAAATGGTGGTGATAGTTCTTGCTCCAAGATAGGCTATATTTTATATCTGTTTCCACTACCTCAGAGTATTACCTGCTCAGAATTGCACAGGTAATTCTGTGCAGTACCTGCACAGAATTCCTGAGCAGGAACCTGTGCAGGAGGTTCCTGCGCAGAAGGAGGAGCGCAGGAACCTCCTCCTGCTCACTACCTCAGAGGAGATGCAGGAGCAAAATGAGCGAAAAACGTTCTTAAAACGTTCTAAATGCCTATTTGTTAGCAATATCTCAGGAAGAATCAAACTGATTTCAAAAGTAATGGTAGGAAATTGATGCTGACAGCCTCTGCTTTAACATACACGCTACTTTATGTCGGTATTTATAGAATTACGAATGCACCTAAAAATGCACCAATTCCTACTAACGCTGCCGTAAATCATTGTATAAAACGGTGATTGGTACCCAATCGGTTAATAATAACGTCTATTAAATAATGTTATGCTTAAATTTTGCTTAGGGCCCATCTACATACAGAAATTCTATTAAAATTGAAAATGTTCCATATTAACATTTAATTTTTACATCATATTTGGAGTCTTCGGTATATTTTACCTTCGGATATACCAAGAAACGAGATATTCGGTCAAGTAATATAGGAATTATACAAATTAAAGTTTGGAACTCCGAATGTTAATTTTTAATCGGTTCAAAACAGATTGGAACTTCGGGTAGTTTTCAAGCATAACTCAAAACTACTTGTGTTAATTAGCTTTAATTTGGAATTCAAATATCAATTTCTGTCAAAAAAAAAAAAAAAAAAAAAAAAAAAAAAAAAAAAAATCGTTGGTTATAATTCATTTTTTAAAAAAGAGAATTAACATACCTTTTTAAAATTGATTTATAAAAAAAATATAAGGAATTTATCGATTGTGCACAGGTTTCAGAGTAATTTTGTCAGAGTAATTCGTAAGATGACGAAACTGTGTGCAAAACGTTATAGACCCGGAAACGGCAGCACCGACAATCACCTTATTTCTAGAATTAGTGAAAACTCGATTCGCATATTGAAACGCAATCGGTCTGCCAAGTTATATCTTGGTGAAAAACACCTGAAAACCCGATTTTAGCGATTGACTCGAAGGTTTACCATTGTGTTTTCCTGCTCCCAGTCCTCCATGTTTTCATACCTTTGAATGCAGGAAAACTCAATTGTAAGCCCTATATTGTAACCTTGTTTTGTACAGAAGCCATACAAAAAGCATTAGTTTTTAGTTATGGCACTTGTTTTGAGGGAGCTGTGCACATTTTAAAACACGAAATTTAATTTTTTATATGACACTATTTTCCAATATTAGAGAAACGTTGCTCTACATTTAAAAAGGAAAACCCTAATCTTTTACGATAAAAATTTTCGAGTTATGATACTTTGAATTTTATGAATTTTCTTTGCTTTCCGGCTAAAACACGTCTTTCAGTTTGTGAAGTGATCTTTAAAGATGCTATGCTATTTTTAACGTACTAATGAAAATGATATAATTTATTGAGATGCGCGATATCATCTTCCGTAGAAAATGATGCACATAAAATTTAATGTTCTTCCACAGGGTCGCATAAAAAAATTCACATGGGGTATCGTTTACGAGCGATAATTACAGAAAGTGCGTTCTCAGTTATGTTATTTGTTTTCAATTGAATTAGTACACCATACCCAGTATGTTTAAAAATCTATAAACCATTTACAGGACTGAATAAACGAATTATTGTACAATATTTATAGGGTCAGCAATTACTGAAAATGTGTGTTATGCGTTTTCTAAATTGATTATTTGGATATCTTTTCCCCCCCATTGTATTAAACAAGAAAGAAAAATCATGCGTCAAGCATAGATTATGCAACAATTCCAGAATTATTTAACAAAACCTCGCCTTTTAATAAGGTAAATAAGGTAAGAATAAGGTAAGTAAATATTTTAGAAAACTTATAACACATAAAAAAACCCCCCAGATTTCAAGAATTATTGCATGTAGCCGTAAAAGTACTCATATTATTTTGTGCAGCTCTGTATATGGTCTATAGATTTGTACAGATTCTAGCTAGTATGCTAAAATTTAGTTTAGTCAGAAAACACATAACACAGTTTAAAATTCCCCTTCAGCAATTTCTACCTAGACGGAAACGTACTTGAATTCTCTCGTACAGCCTTGTGTATTACATACATAATTTTAAACACTCCACATATTATGCTGAAATTTAATTCAGGCAAAAACGTGCTTAAAATTATTGAATTTTAAGCTACAAATATTTCTTGCAAGGAAGGTCTCTATACAAGCATACTTCGAAAAATTAAAAAATATATATAGAATGTTCTACTCATTAGTATAGATATGTCGTTATGTAAAAAAAAAAAAAAAAAAAAAATCGGCGGAAAATCGATAGAGCGTCCGTAAAAAAATATTGAAAATTTCGATATTTCGCGATTTATCACCGGTTGGCGATGGAATAAAATTTCAAAAAATACTTTTTTATGTCAAATACTCTTTAAGATAAAAATGTTTCATACTGAACTTGTTTAAATAAATTTAATGTAAATAACTTTAGTTTTGCAAGTTTTAGTTTGATTTAACTATAGTTTTGTCATATATGTATATTTATAATGAAAGTTAACTATCAAATTTTATGAATTAAAACAAAATTTAAATTAATTAAAATTGTTTCAATTTCCAAATTAAGTCCAATTGAGCACTGTCGATTCAATTTTGTTGCTATGAAAAAACGACTTCTTTGATATTGAAATGAATAACTGCAGCATTCTTCATCTTGCCTTTATTTTGGAATACGCTTAAATATATGAAAATATATTTTATATATAAAATTGTTTTTAAAGTTATAAAATTAAATAACAAGCAACATAAATATGTAATACAAAAAATGTATTCATTAAACTCTCTCATTGTTTAAGTTTGAATTCATTAAATACTGTTTACACGCATTCTAAAAATCAATTAACAAGCAAAGTCGTTTGCTTTTGGCGAAGGAAAGTACTGTTCGCCAAATCGCGTGACGCTTTCGTCTTTTCGCGCCAAATACTCGAAAGTATTTTATTTCTTTACAGACTTTCTGCTGTAATTCCGCCGCTAATTTTGACTGATCCATTATTACATACATAAATAGTTTAATTAGTATTTTTTTCAAAATATTCTGAGTATGCCCGCTAAGGAGACCTTCCTTGTTAGTATTATACGAAATGTAGTTGAGCTTAAAAATCAACTTCAAGTTAAATAGCTCAAATTAAATTAGTTGGATATGCCAATCCCAAAACCTTCTTCTATCTTATACATCTTAATTTTCAAAAAGTAGTTACACATGTTAATACTTCAATATTATTAGTTCAATACTATACCAACTTTGATTTTCATCTTAAATTTCTGCTTCAGTCAATTAAAAGGAACTAAAAACGAGTTAATCTATATCATGGTATTTGTTAAAATTAATATTTTTTCGTTACTCTGCTGTTAGCAGTTGTTTGGAAATAGCCGGTTTAGCAGGAAGCGAGTTCCCGCCGCTGCACGAGCCGCCGATGGACAATAGAACTACGAAAAATCAAGAAAAGTATACAAAAATTGCTATCACAGAGCCCCTTTACCGCGCAATATTTCCAAATTCAAGGAGGACCTGTTGGCCATATCCAAAAACATGCACAAAAAATTTGGTTCAATTGTATGCATAATTTTATACGCTTTTCGATGGTACAATAATGAAAATGGCACAAACATCGCTATTACAGCGCCCCCTTCAGGCAGATTTTTTTCAAATTCAGGGAGGACTTGCTTGCCAGAGTCAGAAACATACGCAAAAAATTTGGTTCAATTCTATGCATAACGTCATACACTTATTGATGGTACAATAATGAAAATGGCGCAGACATTGCAATTATAGCGCCCTCTTCTGGCGGAATTTTTTCAAGTTCCGGGACGTCCTACTGACCATAGCCTTACACATACACAAAAAATTTGGTTAAATTCTATGCATAATTTTATACAGTTTTCGATGGTACAATAAAGAAAATGGCGCAGACATCGCTATTACAGCGCCCCCTTCCGGCAGATTGTTTTCAAATTCAAAGAAGACTTGCATGCCATAGCCAGAAACATACACAAAAAATTTAGTTCAATTTTATGCATAACTTCATACGCTTTTCGATGGTACAATAATGAAAATCGTACAGACATCGCAATTATATCGCCCCCTTCCGGCGGAGTTTTTCCAAATTCAGGGAGGACCTTCGTGCCATGACCAAAAACAAACACAAAAAATTGGTTCAATTCTGTGCATAACTTCATACACTTTTCGATGGTACAATATTCAAAATGGCACAAAAATCGCTATTACAGCGCCCCCTACAGTCGATTTTTTTTTCAAATTAAGGAAGGACCTGCTTGCCATAGCCAAGAACTTAAAAATTTTCTTTGGTTCAATTCTATGCATAATTTCATACACTTTTCGATGGTACAATATTCAAAATCGCACAAAAATCGCTATTACAGCGGCGATTTTTTTTCCAAATTGAAGGAGGACCTGTTTGCCATAGCCAAAAACTTACAAAAATTTTTTTGGTTCAATTTTATGTATAACTTCATACACTTTTCGATGGTACAATATTCAAAATCGCACAAAAATTGCTATTACAGCGCCCCCTACCGGCAATTTTTTTCCAAATTCAGGGAGGAGCTGCTTGCCATAGCCAAAAACTTAAATTAAAAATTTGGTTAAATTCTATGTATAACTTCATACACTTTTTGAGGGTACAATAGCGACAGACAGACGGACAGACAGACATTTTCTATAAACATGTTTTTCGGGATCTAACCCCCAAAACGTGTAAATCCGTCGAAAACCGGAAGTCGAAAATATTTCGAATATAATACGTTCTTCTATTGAAGATAGAAGAAAGTAAAAACATCTTTAATCAATTCAAGCTCATTCTCAGTAATGCTTACATATTCTTTTGTGTAGCCCTGTATATGTTCTATAGAATTTATGGACAGCATGTAGTATGCAAATATTTTGTTAAACTTAAAAACGCATACCATAACTGAAAATGCACTTACAGTAATCATCCCTTACAGACAACACTTTAGGTACAGCATTGTCTCCGAAATCTTTTAGGTGTCCCTAAAAATGAACAATATATGCAATGCAGATCATATTCTACTGCAAGCCTCTTGCAGTAAACCTCAGTGATGTATATCAATTTCATCAGGTTTGAAATAATGCAATATAAATTGAAATACATTGCGAACAGTTTTCCCGCGTAGACCATTATATAATTAAACTCTTTCGCGTAACCCTGTAAATGAATGATGAATGCTTTCCACCTCAGGAATTCATATCAATTTCATTACGTTTGTAACATAGTAACATCATTAAAATACGTCGCAAACGATTTTTCTTCATAGACCATAATATGATGGAATATTTTTGAGTTCCTCTGTACTCGTACTGTAACTGCTACACATAATACATTCTATAGTCATCATCTTTTAATGCACCGCAATAAGCCATATAAAATTAATTATATTAAAAGTATTGTAACACTATTAAAATACACAGCAAATGATTTTCCCCATAGACCAGGGCGTGAAATTTCAGTTGAAAAGGTACTAGCCAGACTAAAATTTTTGCTCGCCACTATTTTACTTCATTCAGATAGCAAATTTGACCACCACACCTGCCAGAATATGAACTATTTATGACAAACTGAATTTAAATTGACCATTGTTAGAAGGAGCTGTCTGCTAAATCCAGAATATTTTATATTCCTAAAAAATATGAACAATTTATAAAATGCGAATAGATGTAGTATGAAGAACTTTCTGGTGACCGAAATCATAAAATAATACAGAAATTGAAAAATCTAAACATATTTACTGAAAAAAAAAAAAAAAAAAAAAAAAAAACATTATTAAATCATAATAAGGCTGCCATTAGGTTTCAGTGGTTACAGAAATTGTCACATACCACTAAAAAGTCATGAAAGAAAAAGTTCCTGTACTTCCAGCACTTCATGTTTGCATAGTGCTGCCTTCCTGCACTGAGATACCACATGGCAATCGCAGCTGTAGTATCAAACTCTGTCAGGGTGGGTCCATTAAAAGAAATTCTAATTCTGAGAAAATCATCCAGTGTCTCAGTCTTCAGAAACTTCCTGTATGCAGTTTTGAGACTGTTGTGACAGCTGAAGCCTCTCTCACACGAAGCTGTGCTCACTGATAGAACAACACAAAATGTTAGAATCTAGAGCAAATTGGGAAATCTTGCTGAACACTTTCCACTGTAAAACTTCTCCAGCATATATTTCAGTGTTAGTGAAGGGAAGGTAAACTTGAATTCAGCCCACACTGCCAATACAATATCCACTTTTTCATTAAAGAGACTTAGATTCAAATACATAAAGAGTTTCTTTATTTCTTCTATCCCAAATTCAAGATTTTTTTCTTTGGGAAGCCAACTCAAAGTATCAAAAAAATTCAGAGATGTTTACATATCTGTTGACATAGATTGCAGTCTTTCTGTGATGTATATCTTTGCATGTTTAATTACTATGCCTCTTGAAGTCTGAAACACTTGATCCCGATTTTTAATATTTGTCAGCTGCACATCCTTGATTATTTTCCTCTTGATTATGTATCCTTGAGATGGATAGCTGGACCAAAAACTCATGTTCGCTTGGTTCAACACTAGATTCGAGATCTGTCAGAATTGACATGCAATGTTAAATTTTTATTTGAAAGCTGAAATGACAAGTTCCTTGTTTTGTAAGGCCCCACTTAAAAGGTTAATTTTCCTGTAGAATTCCAAGAGGAAGTACAGAACTTTAAGAAATTTATAATCCTTTGAACTTTTTAGCTAACCCTTAACTTTAGCATTGTCTTTTCCATGGATGACGATGGAGAAGTGGGTGACGGGGCATTTTTTCTTCTTTTGGAAGATAAATGCCGTCGCTTGATTTTAAAACACTTCCGCATGTCGCTGAATTGAAGCACGATTTTCTGAGTATGTATAGTTTGATTTGAAGCATAACATTTTAAAAGACGAAACTTACTCGCCAAGCTTAAATATTTGCTCACCAATGGCGAGCTGGAGAGTGGGCATTTCGCGCCCTGCCATAGACCATAATGAAACGGAATATTTTTGAGTGCTTCTGTAAATGAAGACAAACGGAAAGTCAAGCCCAATTCATAAACACTTTTCATCTATGTTGGAAAGTGTTAACAAACCCAATTCATGAACACTTTTCAACTATGTTGGAAAGTGTTAAAAATAAGAAATTCTGTAAAAATATCATAGTAGCCGTTTTATAACCTATTATGCATAACGTATGATTTTTTTCTTTTTTTAATTTTGCTACATCAAAATTTAAATATACTATTATACAGTTTTAATGACGGGCTTTCTTTTTTTTCTTTTTAACACTTTCCAACAAAGTTGAAAAGTGTTTATGATTTCGGATTGTCTGTCCGTCTGTCCGCGCTCTAACCCCCGTAAATATACTCGGATTGCCCTGACATTTTTGGATGTTATTGACGTTTACCATAGCACGTTCTCTATTTCAAATGAAGTTTGTGGCATGTTTAGTTCATTTAGAGGGACAGTCAAAAGTTTTCCGATGCATTACGGCCTATGGGAAAAAATAGTTTTAAATGATTTTTAATGGTGATACACGCTTTCAAAAAAAAATTGATATGTATTAATGAGGTGCACGGAAATGTGCATTCTGCAGAATATGCAGAGTAAAGAATAGTTATTATTCATTTACTGGGCCATACAAAAGAATTTCGTTACATAATGATATAGGGGTGGAGGGAGATGTTTGCGGCGTATTTTAATTATGTTAAATTATTTCATGTATAATGAAATTGTTATACGTCGCTAAGGTTTACTATAACTTATTTCATGAATAATACGAATTGCATAGCATTTACAGCGACACACGAAAGATTTCAAATACTATATTGTATACGAAGTACTGTACATTAGCGGTGATTGCTGGAAATGCATTTTTAATTATGACATGCGATTTTATGTTTCATTATATTTATACATATTATATGGTGTGTATAAATGCTATAATTCATGTACAGGGCTACACAAAAGAATTTGTAATGGTTACTGGGTATGAGTGCAAATTGTTTAAAGGTGGTTTTTAAATGAGTTACGCATTTTTACGCTGAACTGCATTTAGTTTACTAAGAAATGTTTGCAGAATATAGATAAAATGATGTACACGGTCACGCAAAGTATTGGATAAATGACCATCTATAAATGATAATTTCTGGAAATGTGATTTCAGTAGTTTTAAGACTGTTTTAGTTTGAATTAAATTTTAACTGAATAGTGGCGTATAACAAAGGTAGTAGGTTAACTACAGAGTTGTACAAAAGTATTCAAGTATGTTTCCATCTATTAGTATAAATTGCTGAAAGAGAAATTTCAACCTGTTATGCGTTTTCTTGCTAAACTAAATTTCCTCATTATATAGTATATATATCAACCTACAGATCAAATACAGGGTTGTTCAAAAGAATTGGAATACATATTTGGCTATGGACGGTAACTGCTGAAATCAGTTTTTAAAATGTTTTATACGTTTTCTAAAATGTTTACTTAGTTATCTTACATACATTATTTCCCTTAATAACGAAGTTTTGTTAAAGCCTTCAGGATGTGTTGGAAAGTATTTCATAATCTATGCTTAACGCATGATTTTCTTTCTTGTTTAATAAGAGAAACATTTTTGTCATCTAACGTTTTTCAGCATATTCATCTTGAGCTCTATGCCTCTTCTTATTTAATACGACACACTGAATTTTTAGTAATTTCAGCATTTATCACAGTCACATTTAATTGACATTTATAATTACCTGTGATATTGCAATGGCTTTTGCGAAACGAATTATCATAAGTGAGCATAATCTATCATTTACCTTGACACCGCTTCTGAATTTAGAATTAATAAGTGTCCTTATCTCAAGAGATGGAAATGAGAAACTATAATATAGAACAGAGATTGAGAACATTCTTGGGGCATTCTCACAATCCTTTGACTTTCGGGAATAAAAATCTGTTGAAATTAAATTTGCTAAAATAACATTTTAATCTGATAGATGAATGCCTTAATGATTCGAAATAAAGAAAAAATGGTCAGCAGCGAAATTTTTTTTTATTTTTTATTTAACTGAGGTTTAAGTTAAACTTGCGAGTTTAATTTTCCTTACCATTTTACCACTATAACTTTCTATTTTCTTCTAAATTTTTACTTATAATGAATTTGCATAGTACCCACAGGACATTCAAATAAGAAATAATAACAATGTAGTATTTTTAGAACAAAATTGTGGTATAACATTGTGTTAAAGGGGTGTTAAAGAAGGGACGGAAGGAAAAAAAAGGGGGATGGTATAAGAAAAAAGGGACGGTAATGGAAAAAAAGGGATGGTAAGGATGGGACGGTAACGAAAATTACCACTATTTTTAGGCAAACCATCTTAAGACTAAGTGATAGCCACAATGTTCATTGATTTTTAGAAACAATTATTTACATTGGATTGAATTTAAAAAAAATTAATTTACCTCAAAAAGTGCAGGAATAAACCTGGGGGTGCGGTAAGACTATACAAATAAAGTCACGATGCTTGAAAATGATATTTAAATGCTGATTTAAATTCTGCAGTAAATTTCCTGTCAAAGTATTTTAGACATTCTTTCTCTAGCATACTTCTGCCTGAGAAATAAACTTGAAAAAAATTCTGTGGCTGCATCTGAAGTGATTTTCTGTACAAGTTTAGCAAGAGGGATGGTAAGAAATCTAAAACCCAGGGACAGAATTCAAAAAATAATATCAACCATAAAAATGTGTGCAGGTAAATTTTTTGCTGCATATTTATATAAAACAATTGTTACAGTTTCGGAAAAAAATTACATCGAATTACTTTTATTGAAACAACTTTATACAGACAGCTCCAAACTTAAAAATCAGCATCAGGGACACGGGACGGTATAGGAGTTTTCCTGGTATTTGCACCCCCAACATTGTCGAAAACTTATTTATCTCGTTAATATTATTATGTAATCATGCAATGGGATGTTCCCGAGTATATGAAATAAAAAAACCCACAAGAATATGTACTAAAATAAAATTATTATTCAGGGCTTTAAAAGTCAAAAGATTGTGAGAACGACCCTTTTATGTGAGTGTGCCGAAAATTCAAAAACAGTATCGTTCAACATAGTAACTTGCCAAACATTTACACAAAAAGAAATTGCAGCATATGCCGAATAGCCAGCATCTTTCATGCTTTATAACTAAAAAATAAATAAACTACAATTTTCTCTATATTGTAATCCAGTCTTTAATTTAATGAAATTTCGATTAGGAAGTATTTATTTAAGTGACACGTATAAGTACTTTCTTATTTTAGTAATTTTTAACTTATCATTAATAGAACATCTAACTTATAATAATCCAAGTTGCATTGAAAAAAAATATTTATAATTTATCAATGAGATTTTTGCTGTTGTACGTTTAACGTGTCTGTATGCCTTTAAACCGTCAATTTCGATCAAATTTCAATTCTCTGTTTTTTAAATTGATATAAAATTTCGATATTTTCCTTTCGATTTTCGAGCTTTCTTATTCGAGATTATTTCGAGATTTTCTTATAAAATTTAGACAAGAAAGAAAAAAAATCATGCGTCAAGCATAGATTATGAAATACATTCAGAATAATGTAACAAAACTGCACCGTTTAATAAGTTAAAATATTATGTCAGATTCCACCATTTGGAAATATGCTTACACATTATAAAACCCAATTTCAGCTGTTCGCGTCTGCAGTCGGAAAATGATCCGAATGCTTTAAGCAGCCCTGTATATGATATATAGATTTGTGTTTATTAACTACATGCATTCCAAAATTTAGTTCAGTTAAAAAATACATTATATACCTCAGATGAAAAATCCCCTTCAGCAATTTCCCCTAATAACGAGAGTAATACGTGAATTCTTTCGTGCAGCCCTGTATATGAGGTATAGGCTATACAGCGAGCATAATGCAAAAAATTAGTTAAATTTAAAAGTGCATGCCGAAATTGAAAACGCACTTCCAGCAATTATTACTCAAAGACAGTACTGTAACCAAATTCTTTTGAGTGTTCCTATAAATGAATGACGAATGCTATGAATGCCCTATTCTGATTTAAACAGTTTTAAGATAAACAATTAAATTTAAAAAATCAAAAATCCCGACTGCGTAAAAAGCGAACTAATTAAATATTTCTCATCAATGTGAAACTATTTTTTTTCAATTCCTACTATGAGCTCACACTCTCGCTATATATGTCTTGTTCAAATTTTCAATCGTTAATAAAATACTTATTATTCATCCAATCAAGCTCAAATAAAATTTTTTAAACTTGTAGTGGATGACACTTGATGTTAATACAGCTTTTTCAAATATTAATTCATTAATTAAATTAAATTAATTACTTTTCAATAATTGAGAGAGCTTTCTTCTTGATCAAGGCATTTTAAGCGCCACTCAAGAGGAAAGAAGAATGGGACAAAAAAATACTCTTATTGACCTAAGTAGGAATTGACTTAAAATATATTTTTATATTACTTGTTTATATTACTTACCTATTTTTTTATTTACTTGTATTGGTGACTTTTAAGCTGTGTTTAATTGTTAGTTCCTATCTATAAACACAATTTTGATGTGGTCTATAGATGTCTATGATGGTTAGAGTTGCAGTAAAGCTAGAGATCCTACATACACAACTTCCAGGTTGTATAATATTTTAACGGAGCTTCTGACTGTAAAATAGTCGATGAAACATCGTCTTCATTTTGAAAGAACTTTCCAATGATATGCCACTCAATAGGGTGCGTAATTTTTTTTTCTTCTCTACCGCCATTTTGTATTTTACGGCTGCCATTTTGAATTTATAGAAACAAAACCTATCCTATAACCATCGGGCCGTTAAGACGAATTGATAGAGACCTCATTCATTAAAATCCATCCAGCCGTTGGGATGTTTCGAGGGTATAAAGAAATCCACATACACAGATACGCGTGAAACACATAACGCTTCTTTTCAGTCGGATAAAAATGCCAAATTTTCGGTTAATTTTCTATTATTTTTTGAAATAATAATAAAAAATTAAATTACTTATTTCCATGTTTATGACACATTTGTATGACGTTTTTAATGATAATTAGAAATTTTAAACTTAAAATTTACAAAAGAAAACAACAAAAAAAGCAATTTAACAAATTACAACGACCATTTGGAAAATGATTTTTTCAAAGACTAAAATTTAAGACATAAAAAATCGCACGGAGTTGATCACACATTACGTACGCCATGGATTAAACATTAACATTCCTGGACCCATCATGAACAACTTTTAAAAGAAATTTCAGTTTTAGAATTTTCGGTACTGTACATTTTTAAACTTCTACGGAGCTGGTCATACATTACGTACGCCATGGATTAAACATTAACATTCCTGGACCAATTTTAAATGAAATTTCATTTTTAAACTTCTAAACATCCCACAATATTACTTTTATATCGTCATATAGAGAAAATGATGCATTTTTACTTGCAATTTGTTTGAAAGCTGTATCTCATTTTGTTTCTGTGTTATTAGTTTTTTTTTGTAGTTTTTATTACATTTTGTAATAGTGGCAACAGAAGTATCCATCTCTGTTGAAAGTGAAGGGAAAATACAGATTACTGTTTAGACCAATCAGAAAACGAATAAAATGCGGGATTCAACTAATAAAACACTTCAGATATATTTTTGTTTTCCTACCCTGACCGAGGACAATAACCATTTTTCCAAATGGTTAAAAAAAAAATATATTCCGAAGGTATACGGATATCTTAAGAGGCTATTTCAGTCAAAGGAAAAGACCGTTCGCTAATGCTAATCCTATGGATGAAATTTATAAAGATATCTCGGTCGCATTTCAATATTTTTAAATGATTTCTTTTGCATTGAATAGTTGAGACTAATCTGTACAAAGGCCGTTGTTTACTTTTTCGATTTTATTTACAGGTATTTCTTATGAGGACACTTTCATTTTCGGAACCAGTTTCGAAAGTAAAAGCATCCTCATAAAAATATCTGCAATCAAAATCGAAAAAGTAAAAAACGGCCTGCCTATTTAATGCAAAAGAAATCATTTAAAAATATTGAAATGTGACGGAGATGTCTTTATAAATTTCTTCCATAGGATTAGCATTAGCGAATGCGTCTTTTCTTTTGACTGAGAAAATTCTTTATACACTGTAAAAAAGTCACATGTTTCTTAATTTACGAAAATATACCAGTAGCCAAATATAATATAACAAAAATATACAGTAGCATCTTCCTAGTTATCCACGATTTCGAAAAGAACTCTTTATATTTATAAACCCCAGAAGCCAACATATTTTCGAAGCCTAGGGGAAATTTATGCAAAAAATAGTTTATTTTCCTGCTAGTGATCCCGTGATTTTCGGAAATTTTTATAGCGTTCAATTTCTCAAACCGGAATATCGGATTTTAGGATGCTATCCATTATCAATTAAACCTTTACAAATGCGCAATTGATTTTTTTAAGAGTAACAAAATAATATTAATTTTAATGCATCAATCTAACATGTTTGTCTGTAAAACATGCTTGTTGAACATGAAAATGTTTACTAGATAATGGACAGAACCCTAAAAACTTTTATTCCGGGTTGAGAAAACTGATTTATACACTAGAAAAAATACTCGGAAACGTTTCCGAAAATCAGTGGCAGCAATTAAACTTTGTCTTTACGATAACTAGGGGGCTCTGCCCCCTACGAGCTTCGCTCGCCAACCGCCGTTCAGACTCTAAAAATCCGTTAATTTGATAGGCTTATAAAATATTACTGAAGATCGAATTATAATTAAAAAACCAGTGGCGATAACCCTGTAAACGGGTTTCCATTTATTTCTCTTTTAATGAAGGATTTTAAGGCCAAAAAAGCTGCTGTGAATTGCTGTTTTTATGTTTGACTAAACAAGATTAGTTAAACGTCTGAAAATTAGCTAATGTAAAATGAACTAAGTCAACAAAGTCTTTGATTCCAGGTATTTTTTAATACAGCTATAAGAAAATGATTTTAAATCACACGTTTTAAATCTGATGTAATTTTAACCAAACTTTTCTTTTTGTAATATTCACATGGAAATATTTAAATTGTTAGAAAGGAAATATTATTATTTGCGCAGTCTTTGACAACAGTAGTTAAAAAGTATCTCAAAATAGGAAATAAATCTCACGTGTACGTGTAAATATATATTTTAATTTAAATTGTTTGGCAATATTACTTGGCTATTTGAAATAGGACGTAATTCCACCCGAATTTATTTCTTTTAACACATATTAAATAATTAATTGTTTTATGTTTTTTTTTTCTCTTTAAATATTCACGTGTATAAACAATTTTTATGTCGTAATTTTTAATATTTTCCTGCTTTTAACACGTAATAATTTTTTTTAATAATAGTCACGTGTAAATAAATTTTCACTTTAAAGGAAGTATTATTATTTGAGAAGTTTTTAGAATTTTGGCAGCAATTTAAAATAATACCCTTTTCTAAAATGTGTAAAAAATATCTCTAGAAATGCTGAAAATTTGAATTTAAATGGATATAAACGCTCAAAAAATTAGTCAAATTAAAAAAATAAATGCAGTCTGCACACCGGGAACTTCTAATGTATAAAATGATCTAAAAAAATATTAAATTTCTATGTATAGTTTTTGCTCCAATAAAACTTTTTTGATGGAACGATTTTGACCAACTTTAACATTAAATATAGCTTAAAATAATTCTTCGACTTGAAAACTGTCTGCATCAGTGTGTTTAACAAACATTTCTCCGTAATACCACCGATTTCGTAATTTTGTATGCACTAGTTTCATTAATATGAACGAAGAAAGACCCCAGGTCACAAAAAATTCAAAACCGGCGGCGGTGACAGCGTTAGTTACTTTTTTTTAGAATAGAGAGAAAATGCTTCTTTAAATCTCGATAATATATTGGTTTCTAAGGTTTAAAGAGATAAAGAAGGATTTTTGGAATCGTCAATAACTCGGAAAAGGTTATTGTGAATCTCCCAAATTTAAGTTATCTGTCTTTTTTTCCAGTATACCTAGTTCATATTTTGTTATTTTAGTAATACTACACTCATAAAAATATCGTGAAAAATTACCTCTGTTTTTAAAGACTATCGATTTTCTGACCAATGAGAACTCTTTATAGGCAGTTATGTAGCTTTCTCATTTGTCAGAAAATAGATAGTCTTTAAAAGGAGAGGTAATTTTTCACGAACTTTTTAACAGTGTAGCGGATAAACCTGGGCTTCCCGGGTAACAGAGAGTAGGTGAAAGGCATCATATATATTATTTCTGACATCAATATCCTTTTTTCGCTGCAGATACTAAAAACACGGCAACAAATGAGGAATTTTTTGAAAGGCTCTGCAAGACGCTTTTGATGTAATATGTTTACATATCGTTAAAACGCGTTGTTTGATTAAAAGAAAAAAAAATACAGTTAATGAAAAAAGTACCTACAAATAATCTCAATGATTGCGGTCAGGAAGCTTCGCACCGATCTACCTTTTTTTAATTGATAAGTCTAATAGATACAGTGGACTCTCTATATCCGAACACTCTCTAATATAAACACCCCGGTATTATGAACACATTTCGAAGGTCCCGGCGGAACTCCATAGACTTAACAAAAGATGAACTCTCTGCATTCTGAACATTCCCTAATCTGAACACTCCACTATTATGAACGCTACTTTTGATCGCCTCTCTGTAAACAACGTGTGTTTGCAATCGGAATTCGAGGAATTCCCCCATCATGGAAATTTGGAAAAATTGTTGCAGAAGAATAAAAAGGTTCAACGAACTCGATTTAAAAATAAACAGACAAAATCACTGCTAAAGCTGCAATGCTATCCGGTGCTGCAATTTGTTTGAATAATTCAGATAAAATCTTCAGTTAACAAAACAAACAAAACATTTATTATAAAAAAAAAGAAATAGAAAGAATACATTTTAAACAGGTACGTCTTTACCGTACATGTTCTGCATCTCAACGAACTAGAACATTATTATATTTTTAATAAA
This sequence comes from Maratus speciosus, assembly GCA_963932465.1. Taxonomy (NCBI): domain Eukaryota; kingdom Metazoa; phylum Arthropoda; class Arachnida; order Araneae; family Salticidae; genus Maratus; species Maratus speciosus. The sequence continues at coordinate 324,867,300 of OZ010795.1, read as the reverse complement.
CAAAAAAGTCCAGATATAAAACTGTTGCCATTTCACAAAAAGTAAATCATGATAATCAAATAAATGAAATTAATAAAACAATCGATTTTTATGCAAATAGATAAAAAAAAATAATGTAAAAACCAAGTCACGTGATTCCATCTCTCCCGACCGATATAAAAATTACGCAACAGAAATGCCTCCACCCCCCCAAGTGGCAGATAAGAGATAACAGGTGTTAGAGAGAGTGGCCCAAAACTAATTATAGTTTCTTTTCCGCACATCTGATTGGACAGAATTATCGCTTCTACTTCTTTCTTCCTTTTTGCTCGGCAAAGGTAAAATTTTTTCGCCATTTCGTTTGCTTCGGGAACGACGCACATCACTTACGCAAATATAAGAAGGAAAACGAAAAAACGGAAAGAACTGAAGCTTCGGGAAAAATATGAAGTTGTTCAAAAATTAAAATCAAAAGTAAGTCAAAGGAAAATTCCATCTGAGTTTGGAATTTCAATAAGCCAAATCAACGCCATCAGAAAGAAATAGAAAGAAATTACAGCCACTTTTGAAGCAAATGATCCTTCCTCAAAGTGTAGAATTTTCGAAAAGAAAACGGGAAACGAGAACACAAACAATCACGTCTGGAAGTTTCTTTTTATGCCAAATGAGAACGAAGATTTTTCCAGTCGCTAGACCTCTACTAAAGCAGATTGCTCTGGATTTTGCAGGGAAGTAGAAAATCATGGAATTGAAGGTATCGGAAGGAGGGTTGACTCGCTCCAAAAGTCGGCATAACGTTGAATACATAATAATCAACGGTGAAGCTGCAGGCATAAATATCGACACTGTCAAGGAATGGAAAAGGAAACTTCCGGACATAACGAAGGATTTCGATGCCACTGACATTTTGAATGTCGACGAAACTGGCCTGTTTTTAGAACTCTTCCAAATAAAACCTTAGCAGAAAGAAGCAAGAAATGCGTGGGCGGGAAAATGTTGAAAGAAAGACTTACCGTTATGCTCTGTGCCAGTTCTACGTGTGAAAAGCTCAAACCACTTGTGATCGGAAAAAGTGACAAAAACCACAAAGCTTCAAAAATGTGAAGATCGCATCATAGCATGTGCACTGTAAATCAAATCGAAAAGCCTGGATGACATTCACATATTTATCACAATGGTTGGGCGGCATTAACGAGATGATGAAGAGAGAAGGAAGAAAAATTCTTCTTTTTGTGGATAATGCCAGACCACATACAAACATGCAGCTGAGCAACGCGAGCCTGAAGTTCCTGTCACCGAACTGTACTTCTATGTGTTAATAAAATAATCTACTATTTTTGTTAGTATGCTCATGGTTAACAAACTTTTATTTAATAAAGCAAAAAGAAAAATGAATTTTATCCATGTAATGATTATAAAGTTTTTTGCGTGCTGAGGAATTGTCGTGCGCGCCATAGATTCGCCATCCCTGATGTAGATACCAAATAATATTGCTTTTACAGTTAGAATTTAATTTTTTTTAAAGATGAAATTCTTTTAACTTATATAAACCATTAAAAACCAGACGTTTTTAAAACTAAAATTAGACAACATGTATTTTTCATGCTTTGAATTTAATAAAAAACGGAATAAAAACATTTCTAAAAATAGCGTTTATTTTCTTTTGAGTTATAAAGTGTTAGAAAAAGAAAAGTTAGCAAAAATAATTATAATTTATTTTCTTCTTGCAAAGAGCGAGGCAGACGTTCAAGTCATCGAATTTCTTAAAATATTATTGGTTAGAAGAAGGCTAAATATAGAAAATTTCTTTGAAGTAATTACCCGCAACCTCTCTCTCTCTCAAACTAGCTGGATGTGCCAATCTCAAAACTTTTTCTATCTCATACATTTTAATGTTTCAAAAAGTAGTTACAAATGTTAATACTTAAATATTATTAGTTCAATAATATACCAACTTTGATTTTCATCTGAAATTTCTGCTTCAGTCAATTAATCGGAGTAAAAACGAGTTAATCTCGATGATGGTATTTATTAAAATCAATAGTTTTCGTTAATCTGTTGTACATCATATGTTTGCGAATAGCCAGGAAGTTCCCTTTGCTGCACGAGCCGCCGATGGACAAGAGAACTACGAAAAATCGAGAAAATTATACAAAAATCGCTATTACAGCGTCTCCCTTCCGGCGGAATTTTTCAAAATTCAAGGAAGACCTCCTTGCCATAGACAAAAACATAAATATGAAATTTGGATCAATTATTTGCATAAATTCCTACACGTTTCGATGGTACAATAATGAAAAGGGCACAAAAATAACTATTATATATGTTATATATATGTATATATGTATATGTATTATATATGTATATATATTAATAACTATTATATATATATATTCTTCTTGCGTTTTACAATCCTCATTGTAGTTTTGCAGCGTTACCTACGTGCAGTGGACATTTATTACTTATTATTATTATTATTTCTGTTTTTTGCGCTCATAAGTAATTTTTTATTGCTTCATTCTTTTTCTAATTTCTAATACTTATCTTAATAATTGCGATTTAACTAGTGCAATTTTTCTTAGTGTATGATGAACTGTACCTACACCATATGTGATTTACTTGGATTATTTATGCTTAGGTGGTTACGTGTTCCTTTTGTGAAGAAATTTATTATGGGGCTAGTAGGCGCATTGAACAGGGGGCAAGTTGGCTCGGTGCCCTGGTGTATGCTGGTAGCTTGAAAAACAGCAAACACCGAAAAAAGTGGTTGCAATGCAAGATTTTGGGCATACAGGGCTTGCCCAAACGGAGACACTCGATTTTTTATTTGTGAGAACTGTAACTTTGATGATGTTATCGAATAGGATAGGAGTTTCTCAATGTTAATGTTTTATTTATTATTTTTATGTCTGTATAATTTAGAATTTACATTGTACGGCGATAACGCCTTTGATTAAACCTACTGGTAATAAGGAAACTGATTTCTCTTAACTGCGTGTCTTATTTAAATTTTTATAAAGCGTGCGCCAACTTACCCCATAAGGTATAGGCAACTTGCCCCGTGACGGGTTAAGTTGGCGCACAATTTTCCTTTTACTTTAGACTTCCGCTAAACATAAACTACAAAAGCTACAAACTCAAAACTCCGGGTATTTATAGCCCAATGCCTGTTCTTTAAATGTACAGTTAAAGTTTCATAAAAAACTTAAACAAAAAATTAATAAAAATCAATAACTAAAAACTGCGCCTACTAGCCCCGGTCTCCCCTAACTTGGAAAGTTTCAGTCATAGAAAAATGGATTTTTACTATTTTACTTGTTAAAACACGGAGAATGGTTTACTAAATACAACTGATGGAACCAGGACATTATAAAATTTTTAATTTGCAACTATTTAAAAAGTAACTAATTTGACGAGAATCGATTTTCAATTGAGAATATGAGTTTCAAAACTCGCCTTACACAAAATACAAGAAATTATGTTTTCTCTATCAATCTATTCTTCTGGTAAATCTCCACAGAAAAAACACTACAATCTGCAAAAAACTTACAAGGAAGGTCTCCATACGGGCATATTCAGAAAAATCTGAAAAAGTTACAGAGTGTTCTTCTCATGTGGATATATATGTTTATAATTTTTTTTGGCGGAACCTCGATAGAACGTTCGTAAAAAAATAATGAAAATTTCGTTTATTTGGCGATTTATCATCGGTTGGCGATGAAATGAAATTTCAAAAAATACTTTTTTATGTCGAATACTCTTTAAGATAAAAATTTTCATATTGAACTTGTTTAAATAAATTTAATGTAAATAACTTTAGTTTTGTCAGTTTTAGTTTGATTTAACTATAGTTTTGTCATATATGGGACATTCTCACAATCTTTTAACTTTCATGTCCCTGAACAATAATTTTTAATTTAATACACTTTTTTGTGTTTTTTTTTATTTCATATACTTGGGAACATCCCATTGCATGATTGCACAACAATATTAACGAGATAAATAAGTTTTGGACGATGTTGGGGGTCCAAACACATGGAAAACTCATCTACCGTCCCGTGTCCCTGATGCTTTTTCAGGAAGGCTCACGTTTTCAGCACCAGCCTTGGCGAGTTGGCGAAAGCGAGAACGTTCAGCCAGCTCTAACGCCAATCGTCGTCTTGTGTTTTGTTTTGAACCGAAATGGCGGAAGACGAGCTAGCATATTTTAGAATAACAGTCCTACCTAAATTAAAGAAATATTTTCAATTATGTCTTCTAGATGAAAAGAAATCTTCTTCGAAAGAAATTGTATTACGAACTCTTATACGCTGTTTTATCAAGGGCCTTTATTACGTTTGATGATACAGACTAAAATCTTGATTATTTGATCGCCTCAAAAATCTACATTTTTATTCAATTGAGTATTATTAATTCCATACCTGTTAAACAAAAACTCATCACCTTCATAAAACTAGATATTTGATTGCATATAAAGATGGATTTATGGGGATGATGAATTAATGCAGTTTCACTGCATTTTGATGTATATAAACACAGATTTAAAAAACTACATGTGGCAGAAAATTACTATATTTTCTGCGATGAACTTATATAATTAATTTAACACCAAATCATTCTGCAGAAACAGTACCCAAAGTCGAGTGAAAATAGGCTAAACAAGGAAAAAAAAAAAAAAAAAAAAAAAAAAAACCTATCACACCCCCAACCAGGATGTTTTAGAAATTGCCTTTTTAATGCGAGATGAAATTCTTAAGGGGAGGTGGGAGAGAAGGAATATTGAATGACTATGTTTTGTTACTTCAAAGTAACAAATAAACTCACTAGAGAAATTTTTTAACTATGTGTGATAGTGAAGGGCTGTAGATTTAAATAGTTAAATTTATCAATTAACAAATAGAAAAATAAACCAAAAAATTAAAAACTTGGAATATTTAACTTTTTTTTTGTGGGGGGGGGGGGGGTGAAAGAAAAACAAGCTGTCCTTTTTTTTCGGTCGGGGGGGGGGTGAGAATTTTAATAATGTGTCCTTTACTTATAGTTACTTCAAAGTAATAAATAGGACAGAAATTTTTAAAAACATGTAAATAATTAAAAAAAAATGAAAGCGTGTGCACAAAAGGTTAATCCTGATTTTAGGTAGCTTTCATTACAAAAAGCTACCTATTGCAGCCGTTCGGAGGAAAGCGATTTCAAAATATTTTGGTATATTTTCATCGATCATGACCCCACGACCCCGAAACCACCCTCCGTTCAAAATTGATATATATATATATATATATATATATATCTGACCTATGTCACACTGTAACTCTCGTATTTATGATCCGATTTCGATGTAATTCGGTGTGTACATAGTACATATCAATGTCTCGACCGAGTTCGTTGGCCAGCTTCAACCGCCATTTTGTTTCAAAATGGCGGCCATTTAAAATTTTTAAAAAAATTTAAAATTCGAAATGTGGTACCAAAAAATTGAAAATGGAAAAATATTTTTATCTTATGTATTTGACCTTTATACAAAGATTCCGGAGCAGTTTTTGTTTCGTCTATATCTTAAAAAATGGCTGAGTTATAGCATTTTGAATTTCTAGCATGGGTGACATTTTGAAACGTCCTGAAATTTGTCACGCGATAAAAGGCGTATTTATGAACCAATTTGGATGTAACTTCGTTTATACATAGTAAATACCAATGTCTCGACCGAGTTCGTTGGCCAGCTTTATCCGCCATCTTGTTTAAAAATGGCGGCCATTTAAATTTTTAAGAAAAATATAATTTGTAATGTGGTACCAAAAAATTGCAAATTGAAAAACTATTTTTTTCTTATGTGTTTGACCTTGATAAAAAGATTCGGGAGCAGTTTTTGTTTCGTCTATATCTTAAAAAATGGCTGAGTTATAGCATTTTGAATTTCTAGCGTGGCTGACATTTTGAAACGTCTTGATTTTTGTCACGTGATAACAGGCGTATTTATGAACCGATTTGGATGTACCTTGGTGTGTACATAGTACATACAAATATCTCGATCGAGTTCGTTGGCTAGCTTCATCCGCTATCTTGTTTCAAATTGGCGGCCATTTAAAAAAATTTTAAAAATTTTAAATTTAAAATGAGATACCAAAAAATTGGAAAATGAAAAAGATTTTTTTCGTATGTGTTTGACCTTAATACAAAGATTCCGGAACAGTTTTTTTTTTGTCTATATCTAAAAAAATGGCTGAGTTATAGCATTTTGAATTTCTATTGTGGCTGACATTTTAAAACTACCTGATTTTTGTCACGCGATAACAGGCGTATTTATGAACCGAATTGGATGTAACTTGGTCTGTACATAGTACATACCAATGTCTCGACCGAGTTCGTTGGCCAGCTTCATTCGCCATCTTGTTTTAAAAGGTTTGCCATTTAAAAAAAAAAAAAAAATTAAAATTTAAAATGAGGTATTAAAAAATTGGAAAATGAAAAAGATTTTTTTATGTGTTTGGGCTTAATACAAAGATTCCGGAGCAGTTTTTGTTTCTGAAAATTTGTTCTTTTGTTTATATCTTAAAAAATGGTTGAATTATAGCACTTTGAATTTCTAGCATGGCTAACATTTTGAAACGATCTTGTATTTGTCACGCGATAACACACGTATTCGCCTATTTCAATGTAAGAGGACATGTGCATAGTATACATCAATATCTCGGCCAAGTTCGCTGGCCAGCTTCATCAGCCATCTTGTTTCAAAATGGCGGCCATTAAATTAAAAAAAATTATATTTAATGTGAGGTGCAAAAAAATTAGAAATTGAAAAAGGTTTATTTCTTAAATATTTGACCTTGATATAAGGATTCAGGAGCATTTTTTGTTTGTTTTTATCTTAAAAAATGTCTCAGATATAGCAGTTTCAATTTCTAATGTGGGTGACATTTTGAAAAATCTAATTTTTTGCCTGCGACAGCACTCGTATATATCAACCGATTCCGATGTGAGTGAGCATGTGCACAGCAATTACTAAGATCTCGACCAAGTTCACTGGTTAGCCTCATCCACCATGTTGTCTTAAAATGGCAGGCACTTTACGAAATCGCCGAATTTGGCAGCCAAATATAAGTTACTTTAAAGAAAAGCAACTGGGATAAAGCTGACTAATTTCGCGAAATTCTCATTCATTATATTGATAAAAATTAATATTGAATCTCCTATATTCGGTTTCCACTAAATTGAGCTTTGTGTGTTTGAATAATATAAGTTGGCTTTTTTAAAATAAGGAATATGAAAGCTACCTCTTCCTCCCGGCACTGGCCGGAAGGACTTTTTTTTTTTCATCCTATTTCTTTCCTTTTCTTTTTCTATGGTAAATTATTTATTTGTTATTTAAAAATCAACAGATAGAGCAAAACACAATTTTAACTAATCTTTTCTGAAAAGCAACAATGAATTTTAAATGGTCAAAAAAGAGTGTGCTGGAGGAGAGGGTGCAAAGAAGAGAAGATTCGAAATTTTATTGTCACTTCAACTTAATAAATAGTTTAATATGTGTGCAGAATGACGAAAAATGGAGTGTGTGTGTGTAGGTGGGGGGGGGGGGGAGGAGGGATTTCATCCGAGAGAATTTAGATGATTTATTCAAATATGGCGAATGACTATTTTAAAATAACAAATAAAACAACTAAGACGAAATAATATTTTAAAATATGGCAAATTTTTTAAAAATAAATAACTGAAGAATTTTAAAGATTTTTAATTTTGTGCACTAGGGGCAGACCGATGTTTTTTTTCATAAAAACTCAAATAATGATAAAGATTTAACAGCATTAAAATGTAATAGTAATTGATTTAATTGCATGCATCAACTTGCAATTATTTTAACTGATTGATTTAATTGCTGCACACAGCTAAATAATTTATGATTTATCATTCAATCTAATTATAATCGAATTGATTTTAGTTTCAACTTCCTATTAACGTCTAATCGCAATTAAATTAAGAACAATTAATTTTTAATGAATTATTTCAGCGAAAATATGTTTTATTAATGCAATCAACACGTCATACAATTATGCCGCTTAATAAAAAAAACTAAATTCAGTAGTAATGCTAATAAAACTAAGTTCAATTGCATCATAAAAACATGATCAATAGCATTATATTTATTACAAAAAAATCTTTACGTCTGTTTTTATTTTTCCTAAAAAATAAAATATGTTCTCAATTTCTTCGAACATAGCGAATTAATGAAATAAATGAATATTATTGAAATGAAAAACATAACTTATGTTTGAAATTGAATTATATATATATTGTGCAATTAAAAGCATTTTAATGCGATACAGCTCTTTGTTTTAAAAGCAAAAAGCTCTCAGCAAAGGAATGGGGTTGCTGTTCGCTACGCGTAAGACGTCAGGAACAAGAAAGGGTGCGTAGCATTGAATTCATCCCCGCGCCAACCGTTACTCTGGCGATGATAAACTGCTCAAAACGTGAGCCTTCTTGAAAAAGCATCCCTGATGCTGATTTTCAAGTTTGGAGCTGTCTGGATAAAATTGTTTCAATAAAAATAATTCGGTGTAATTTTTTTCTGAAACTGGAACTATTGTTTTATATAAATATGTAGCTAAAAATTAACCTGCACACATTTTTAGGGTTGATATTATTTTTTGAACTCTGTCCCTGGGTTTTAGATTTCTTACCATCCCTCTTGTAAAATGATACAGAAAATCCCTTCAGATGCAGCGACAGAATTTTTTCCAAGTTTTTGTTCATGCAGAAGTGTGCTAGAGAAAGAATATCTAAAATTCTTTGACAGGAAGTTTACTGCAGAATATAAATCAGCATTTAAATATCAATTTCAAGCACCGTGGCTTTATTGGTAGTCTTACCGTCCCCAAGGTTTATTCCTGCACTTTTCGAGGTAAATAAAAAAAAAAAAAATTAATTTAATCCAATGTTAACAACTGTTTCGAAAAACCAATGAACATTGTGGCTATCACTTAGTCTTAACATGATTTTCCTAAAAATAGGTGGTAATTTTCCTTACCGTCTCTTTTTTTACCATTTCGTCCCTTTTTTTTACCTTACCGTTTTTTCTTTAACACCCCTTTAAGACAATGTTACACAAAAATTCTGTATTAAGAGTACTGCATTTGTATTATTTCTTATTTGAATGTCCTGTGGGTACTATGCAAATTCATTATAAGTAAAAATTTAGAAGAAAATAAAAAGTTATAGTGGTAAAATGGTAAGGAAAATTAAACTCGCAAGTTTAACCTAAACCTCAGTTAAATAACAAATTTTTCGCTGCTGACCATTTTTTTCTTTATTTTGAATCATTAAGGCATCATCTATCAGATTAAAATGTTATTTTAGCAAGTTTAATTTCGCCATATTTTTTTCCCAAAAGTCAAAGATTGTGAGAATGCCCCATATATATATATATATATATTTATAATGAAAGTTCAATGAAAGATCAAATTTTATGAATTAAAACAAAATTGTTTCAATATCTCAAAATTAAGTCCAGTGGAGCACTGTCGATTCTGTGTTGTTGCTATGGAAACGACGAATTCTTTGATATTGAAATGAATAACTGCTAAATGAATCTTGCTTTTATTTTGGATTACGTTGAAATGTATAAAAGTATTTTTTATATATGAAATTGTTTTTAAAGTAATAAAATTAAATAACAAGCAACATAAATATGTAATACGAGAAAAAGGAATTTATTAAACTCTCTTATTGTTTATGTTTAAATTCATTAAATACTTTTTACACGCCTTCTAAAAATCAACAAAAAATTTTCAGGTGCATTAAAATCGTTTGCTTTTGGAGAGGAAAAGGACTGCTCGCCAAATCGCGTGACGCTTTCGTCTTTTCGCGCCAAATACTCGAAAGTATTTTATTTTTTTACAGACTTTCTACTGTAATTCCGCTGCTAAATTTGACTGATCCTTTATTACATACATAAGTAGTTTAATTGGTATTTTTTTCAAAATATTCTGAGTATGCCCAGTAAAGAGATCTTTCTTGTTAGTTTTATCCTGCATTTCTAGCAACTTAAAGTCTCAGTTTACAATGAAAACAAATGGATGCAGCTAGAGGTTTTTCGCGATTTCTAAAAATTTGATTTTCTGTATAAAGCGAGTTTTGAAACTCACGTCCTCTATTGATGAAGAAGAACATTTGAAACATTTTTTGCAATTAGAACTGTTCCTTTAAACCTAACGGATTAGAAATTAGATATTGGTCAACGATAAGAATGGACACCTGTATGAAAATAAAACACTTTTAACAATATGATTTGTAGGAAAATGGAATTTGATAGGGATTTTTTACTGTAATAAAACCGAATTAGCATTAAAAAATAACACATTCTAAAAAGACTTTTTTAGAAATAGATCATTGGACATGTTTCAATATGCTTCTTAAAAAAAAAAAAAACAACTAATACTTATATTTAGTAATCTTAAAATATAAACGTTGCCTATAAACGTTCATAGAAAACATGTCTTTTTTCTTTTTTTTTACTGTAGAATATTTCTGGAAATTATTAGTTTTTTCAAAAATTATTATTTATGTTTAAAGAAACTTGAGAGTTATTTGCGAAAACTGGTCACAGAAATTTAAATTAAACCTCAACGCAAGAGATAAAACTCTAAATAAAAGAAAATACTCGTCACACACGAAATTCTTTATAATACTTTTAACGTGACCGCTTTAAATTCGTTTCCCAAGTGCGACGAACACTTAGCAAGTGCTGTTCATAAATCGAACGCGAATCATCTTACCGATTTTAAGCCCATGCTCATATATGAACGTATCTGATTATTAAACCCACAAAAGAAATATTCCATTCTTTTATTCATGAAAGATTTCACGCAAAAAATGTAGTTCATCCGCTCATTCATAATTAGATTGCAAAAAGAATTTTCAAAGCACATTATTTGTCTTTTAAATCAAAGAAGTCTGACTGTTCGAACAGTAACGAAATGAATTCAGAAATCGCATTTATTTAGGGAATAGCCATCGAAGATTAAAAGAAGGTTTAGAACTTTACTCAGTGTGAGGAAAATATAAAATAGACTAGGAGAATTTTATAAATAAACTAGTTGAGGATGCAAAAATTCATCTTAATAATATAATATAAAATTGCATAAATGATCCATTGCTTAAAAGATGATTAAAAAATTAAAATGATTAAACAATTTAAAATTTAAATAGTTGTTACGAAAGCATCATAACAACTGTTTAAATTTTAAATCCTGATGATGGCTAAGTAGTAACCGAAAGGACTCGACCTTTAACATCTTTTTAATTGTTTAATCATATTTAAGTAATTAATCATTTATGCAATATTATATTAGAATAATTTTACTTTTTTCATCTCGATGCTTGGATGAAAATGGCTTCACGCTCCTCAATGGCTTTTGAAAATGTCGACTATTTTTTTTTTTCTTAGAGGCAAAGTCTCTGACTTCTCCTTGTAAAAATAGGCAATATAGTTTAAATTTTTACCTAAGCTATTACATTATAGGGAAAATTACGGTCTCACATGCTCAAATCTTACCGGTTGTAATTTCTGACACATTAATGAAGTCATTTTTATATGTAAACGCAAAAACTTTAACTAATTTGCAGGTGTTCTTATTCAGAAATTATGAAATCGAATAGAGTTTGACAGTTTCGATGAAGGGGAATATATTTCAGAAAGTTATGCCAATGTTTGGGTTTTGAACCAAATTTCCAGGCACGACAGACCGACCCTTCTCTATCAGTTGTTATTTGATTAAAAGGGACTTGACTGGCCTAAACTCTAAAAATAATAACACAAAAAATGAATAAAAACTCACATGAGTGGTTGGCGGGGTTTTCGAGACCCAAGGCACACAATATGATTAATTATCTGTAGACAAGAACAATGGGCGGGTTGGCAGTCCACTTGATAACTAACATAGCAGAGATAGGAAGGTAGATGGAAGGTTAAAGTCGAAGCGGATGTCATCTCTCATTAGTCATGGAAGATGTACGGTAGCGGAAAAAAAAGTAAACACTCCCAACTAACCCTGCAACAAATTGTTGTAGAAGAAAGTTACTGGTACCAAATGATCGGAAATAAAGTCTGCTTTTAAATGGTGTATATAAAATTTGCTTAGGGGGTAATCTACAATACAAATCAAAACCAGACTTTGTATTTTTCTAATAGCAATACCCAAGTTTGACACCATAAATAAATTCTATACCCTTCAATTAGCACAAATACAAATTTTCATGAAATTCGTATTAGTTTCCGAGAAATTAATTATTTTAAAATGAGCATATTTTAGGGGCTGTATCCAAATTGAAGTTCAGTACTCGATTGTTGAAATGCTACAGAATGACTATGTTATTTCTGCCAATGCATTATTTCCTGCCAATATGACCATTTCAGTCGCTTAATATGTTTCGACTATTGCCAGCCCAAACGTTTCAGTAAAATGAGTAAAATATATATTTTTCAAATTATACTTTTCTGCACATCATAGACGACCTTTTAAACCATCATTTTGATGTCTTTTAATCATAATTCAAAACCTACTTGCAAGAAAAAATAGAAATTGAGAATCGGCATAAAGCAGGACATAAAAAATAGAAATCTATCAAAAAAAAAAATTGTAGGTTGCAATTCATATTTTTTTCGAATATTAATTTCATAATTCATATTATAAAATTTTTTAAATTACAAATTCAATGTATTTATGTTTGGGTTTTTAGTATTATAACCACACAAAAAATTATCCACTAGGATTATAATTCCAGTAGATATTAATAAAAATATGAAAATGTAATTTAACATCAGAAGCTCTAAATTTTGAATGCTTATAATTCAAAAACTTATCATCCAAAGTGACTTGAAATTTCGTTTCTGGACACAGTTTGAACCGAAGATTTAAAATATATTGTCAAAATTGGGTGCTGCCATTGAAAAAAGCAAAGTTTGGTCTAGTTTCGATTTAAAGATGGCCCCCTAAGCAAATTTTAAGTAGACTTTATTTCCAATAGTTTGGTAGCAGCAACGTTCTTCTATAATAATTAATTCCGGTGTTAGTAGGGGCTGTTTACTGTTTTTTTCCTCTTTTTCCTTAGTTTTTTTTGTCCATGCTTGTGTCTCACTAGCCCAAACAGTGCATTAGCGGTTTAAGAGGGTGAAATTAAAACAGTTAAAAATTAAAACAATTTAAGAATTATAACTCTAAATATTCTGTTAGAAAGGGAATACAAACTAACGCACATTGAGTGGCTAAAAATGAGAGACATTTGAAAGTAAACCATTCCGACAGTGGCGTAGAATGATGCAACAACTTATATAAGGAACTCTCACCTTCGTACGACGTACTTAGCACGGAAGTTACTGTAAAAATGGGTAAAATGAAAGATTTATGTGACTTTGAACGAAGGATGATCGCCGCTGGAAGAAAAACTGGTGCCAGCATATCTTAAAAGAGGACTCTTTTAGGATTTTCTGGCCCAACAGTATCTCGGTATCTCAGTGTTTACAGAGTGGTAGTTGAAAAAAAAAATTCAAGCGATAAGTAACATTCTGGTGATAAAAAGGCTGATGAACAAAAGAGGTGAAAGGCGAGTCGCGCGCAACAGAAAGACAACAACATGGCAAACTACAGTTGAAATCAATGCAGGGGCATCACAAAGCATATCCCAACGCACAAGAAGACGGACTTTGCAAAGAATGGGCTTTAGAAGCAGTACACCATCAACAATGCCTTTGGTATCACAGAAAAATAGGAAAGTGGGCGAAGGAATGACGAAATTGGTCATTTAGAGGGCTGGAAAAAAGTAACCTGGTTCGTCCTGCTCCATAGATGGCAGAATCAGAATAAGGCGCAAACAGCATAAATTCATGGGCCCCTGCTGCCAAATGACAGCTATTCAGGCAATTAGCGGTGAAATTATGGTGTGGGAAATGTTTTCCTGTAGTACGTTGGGTCCCATGATATCTACGGACACAACTCTGAACGGAACAGCTTACCTCAACATAGTTGCCAATCACATGCACTCGTTTATGACTATAATGTTCCCTTATGGAGATGGCCACTTTCAACAGGACAATGCACCTTGCCACCGTGCTCAATAGACCTTAAATTGGTTTGAGGAACATCAATCACTTGCTTCCATGGTCAGCTCAGTCCCCTGATTTCAATTCTATGAGCCTTTGTGGTACGAAGTCGAAAGAGCATTTCAAAGCTTGGAAACGCCACCATCCTATCTGACCCAACTTACAGCTGTCATTATGTCAGCATGGGCCAACATTCCTCAGCAACGGTATCATAAATTTATTCGGTCCATGCAAAGAAGAATATCTGCTGTAATCAGAGCTAAAGGTGGACCAACTCGTTATTAGAGGTTGTCCTCTAATTTTTTGGTCACTCAGCGTGGAAAGATGGATCAAAGTTTACTCAGTACTCTTCAGTTACCCTTCATTCTGTTCAGCTGTTGAAACGTGAATAAAAAGAGGTTTGCGTTTTCAAATTGTAAGGTTATTTTGAGCTTTATTATAGTTTAAGAAAGCGGAGTGTCTTCTCTTGTGACATCTGGTACTAAAACAAAGAATAATACTAAATATTTCTGATTTCACAAAATAATCTCTTACAAGAGAAAGTTTATTTGCTGTTATTGTTTGCTTGCTATTACATTTTTTAAATCGACAGCCCACTTTTATTTTGTACAACCTATATACAGCGTCTGATAAGCATGGACCAACTGGACTGTGCACTGGGGTCCCTGAATTTGAGGGTGGTGGGTGCCCTTCTGATTTGTTTCCTGTTGCCACACTCTAAAAAAAGACACAATAATAAAAAAAATGACGATAACGCATGTATTTTGTTTTTATTTGCCAATAAAAATTCTGATTTTCTTGCTATATTTTTGCATTTTTGAAATTTTCCCTATATATATGGAAAAATTTTAATTAAACGTGTGTTAAAATGACGTAGTATCTTCATTTGAATGTTTTTAAAGTTAAAAATGTTAGTTATTTTTAACATTTTAGTTAAAATAATGATAATTATTTTACTATAAACATAACTTCTTTAAGTACACAAAAACATTTATTTAGACAATCAACTACGATATGATGATATCAATCATCAATTATTTAGACAGCAACTACGAATACACACATCAAAACCAAAAAACAATAATATCAATAAATCTCATCGTAGAACATCTCACGTTTTTCGTCTGAATCAAAAACAAATACATGGAGTAACGAAACAATGTCTATTGTCCAAGAGTTCATCTTTTGATAAAATAATTTAATTACTGTCATGCGACTTTAGTTACAAATATCTATTTTAATACAGGCATTTGAATTTCAAGAAAACAATTCAGGGAATCTATATATATATAAGCCGTTCTCAGTGTATGTCTCTTATACAAATCTTCAATTTTTTAACCGATTTGCACGAAACTTGATGTACATACGCTTTAGAACGTGGAATAGGTAGCTGTCAACTATAAAAAATCATCAAACCAGTATTTACCTCTTTTTTCTACCACCTTCCATAATTTAACATTATAGAAATATTTCTTTTTAAATTTTCTAATACAATCATTTCTTTCCTGTTGCCATACCCTAAAAAATGACACAATAAAAAAAAGTAACGACAACGCGTGTATTTTGTTTTTATTTGCCAATAAAAATTCAGATTTTCTTGTTATATTTTTGCATTTTTGAAATTGACGTCATTCTAAACAGAAATCGAAATTTTCCCTATAGATATGTAAAAATTTTAACTAAACGAGTGTTAAATTGACGTAGAGTCTTCAATTCTATGTTTTTAAAGTTAAAAAATCTATTTTGATACAGGCGTTTTAATTTCAAGAGAACAATTCAGGAAAAGATAATAATAAGAAAAAATTGTTTGCTAGATATGACGTCAATTTCGTCAATATGATTTCAAACTGGTTCTAAAATCTGGCTGCTACAATTTATTTCCTATTTCTTTGTAATGCTGTATATTTAATTACATCATTTAGATAAATGGTTTAATACTTAAAACGCAGTGATAACAATTTACGATTTATATCGAATACGGTTATATAAAATACGATTTTTCTACGATTTATATTAAATAGAAATTGCAACATAGCTACTATTTTTTAGAGTAAACTTTTTTCTTTTTAAACAAAATTTTATGACTGACATTACGATTGAACGCTTTTGGAAATTGATGTCATTTTCATTTTAATGGCTGTAGATTTGGATTTTATGAATGGAAATACGAGTTTCCATTTAAAAATTATCGGCAATGAATCTTTGTATACATGTGTTAAAGATGCCTGATATACTGCCCGTTAACAGAACATAAATAAAAATCGTTTTTAATTTGAAACACGAATATATTTTTAACCTTTAGTATATTTGTTAGCTTTCTCAACAACTACAGGGAAAAGTATTTTTGGCATTTTCGTTTTAGCGATCAGTTAGTCGTAAATATTTTCACTATATTGCACTTATTTATCTGAGTATCACATTTCGCCCGCTGCGGTGATCAGTTTCTCCGAACAAATCTTGAATTAAAGGAAATATATCGGTGAATCTGATCTTCCATTTTAAAGCAATATGGATCTTTATCTCATATGTCCTTCCGTATGGCTGAAAACGATATGATCATCATTGCGCTATTATATTTTCTAATGTGTAAGACAAAATTTCGGCTGTTAAGAACCAAATTTTTTAGTTGATCATTTACAGTAGGATTTGGGCTAAGAATGATAGACGGATATGTAATATACTAAAACTATTCCTCAAAAATGATCTAACTTTTTTTTTTAAGGCTAATCATTCAGAATTGGCTTCACCTGATTATAGAAGATTTCAGCTAATTATATAACAAAGCATGTACAACAGATGTTATATACTAAAACTATCCCAGAAATTTGGATGCAAAGTAACAGTGTAAATTTAAACAAAATATGTCCAGTAGAACTTTAAAAAAAGGCTAATCTTTTATACTAGATTAATATTAACACAATTATTCTAATTGGTAAACAGAACATATTAGATGTAAATTTCCAACTGGGCGAAAAATCTCCGAAAAATAAAAGCTGGGTGAAAAAGTTCGACCAGAATCGTCCGGGATAGCTCAGATGCAGAGCACTGGCGGCTTCAGCCAGGAGGTCCCGGGTTCAAATCCTGGTCCGGACATTTTTCGCCCAGTTGGAAATTTACATCTAATATAATCTTTTATAATCGGGCTCGCCTGATTATTAAATTTTCTTCCATAATTTTATAACAAAGCGACGTAAAACTATATGCAATATTTTAAAACCATCCGTGTAAAATTATCTAACAAACAATGCAAGTTCCAATGAAATCCATTCAGAATTTTTAAAAAGACTAATCTTTCATAATCGGGTTCCACATGATTGTGGAATTTTCCCGTATAATTCTACGAATAATCAGCATATAACAATGTTACACACCAAAATCTTAACTGAAACACTAATAGCGCAAGTTGAACTAAAATTATTTCAGAAGAACCCAAGTTATCAGCAACAGGAATGAGATTCCCACACGGAAACAAACAAATACTGAAATTTGCCAATTTAGTTATGGAAAAGTACATGAAAACAAACAAATACTGAATTATTTACAATGTTTTTGAGCAATTAAGTTAATATTTTGTAACTGAGTTGCAGGCATATTTAAAAAAATTCAGGCTTGAAAATTACTTTAAAAAACATAAAAAAGCTGTAAATTGAGATAAACTTTTCAAACAAAATACTAAAAGTGTTTTTTGTTTTCCATTAGACGTTGAAATAATCGGATGTATGATGTTTAGAGATCAAATTGCAGTAAAAGCGTAATTTATGATACGGTTGGGTTGTTGCCACCAACAATATGATGCTAGGCGTTACTCATTGTTGTGGTTGCTTACAACCACTGCCATATTTTTATTTAATTTCATTTAGAAAATATTTTTATTAATCCTTATTCATTTAATTTTAATATTCGCATTCTAAAATTATTTTAATTCCCTCTTTTTTCAAACTTCCCCTGTAAGCTTTTCTTTCTGGCGTAACATTTCGTTCATTTAAAAATGATAAACGTAGTTTTGAAATCTGTACTTCCGGTAAAAGATTTATCTGGAACATTCCATAACTTTCTTTTTCTGATATCATTTCCTTTTGTAGCTCCGCCCCTTAGCCAATAATATTTAAATCAGTTTAATACGTAATTTCAAAATTTGTAACACTTTACATCTTTGGCATCTTTGACACTTTGACAAACATTGACACCTTACATCTTTGACACTTTACTCGTTTGGCATCTTATCTTCGTGAAATCTATAAAATTTCCTCTAATTTAAAGCAGTTTTTATATGCTTTAGCATTGCAATTTATGCCAACCCAGGGCGCTTGTATGTTTGTTCCGCCAAATTGGCGTATTTCAAGTATTATAGTAACCCCTTACCTCCTCTTCCACGGAGAGCTTGTGCGCAGTCAGTTGGTTTCGGATTTCAATACAGAATGGTTCCCTTTTGCCGTTCTGTGACGATTGATTCATGTGCGCGCCAGATATTAGAGTTCGAACAACAAGCGCAGAAATAGTGCAGTAGAAATAAGGGAAAAAACACCTTTAGGTGGAACTAATTGGAATAAAAATAATTCTCGTTGTAAATGGTAGTTAACGCTCTCCTAATGAACATTATAAAAATATACAGTCCTACTGTTGCGCAAAATGCGTTTATTGGCGGAATTTTGCGCACATTTCTTGAAAAAAGCATGAAAATTTTTGAAAAATCGCACAGCCATGTGGGGTATCAACTTATAGAAAATTTTGAGCTGAAAAAGAATATGATATCTATTTTTAAAACTAGAAGTAAATAAAAAAATAATGGCAAAAAAAAAAAAATACAGTGGCACTCCGGGAGTGCCAATAGAAGTGAAAACTTCAACAATTACGTGTGTGTTTTTTTAATCGTCAGGAAATGTTTTATGCGTTGAATTGTGTAGCAGCACTAATAAAAGCATCTGGGGACACGGCAGTGCCCCTGCCAAGTCCTGAAAGCACAGCCGTAAGCATCTTTTTCTGGAAGCAACTCAGGGTAAATTTGACCCCCCCCCCCCCAATATCTCTGTGTTGGTGATTCCCAGAAACTTGAAACTTCGTAAATCTAAAGTAATGTGGAAATGGAACTAAATGCTGAAATTTCACGTTTCTATCTTTTTTATTTCAGAAGATATATGAACTTAAACTTTCGCCTTTTCGACACTGATTCACCGATCATCAAAACTCAGAGGTACGTCCTGTATCCCTAGAATCTTGAAATTTGGTATGAAGGTAGTGTTTGGGATACAATAAAAGGGAAATTTTAAAAAATCCGGAAAATTTGGATAAAAAGTCGAAAAATCAAAAAACCAAGAATTTGGCAGAGATGTGATACACGAACCAGGTTTGGCGCGATTTTTTAAGGTCAATTTTGCGAAAGCCCGTTTTCCAATACCAGTTACAATATATATTTTTAAATTATTTTCTATTGTTTTAAAAAGTAAACAACAATAAATAAACGGTAATTTCATTAATAACTATAGAACAAAACAATTGTACAATTTAAAAAAATAAAATAAAAGTAAATGAACAATTTATTAATAAATAAGCAACAGTAGCCGGGTTACCTTGTAAAATAAAGTAACGCCATTTTGCTGTCAATTAGGTACCCAAGTGCGTATCTGACATCTGTGCCCCGTATTTTATTTTCCGTAATCGAAATTCCCGCCAATACTGTTGGTCATTGACCAGACCATCAACACGATAAAATACAGCGTTATCGGTTTTTAGTTACACGAAATAGGTAGGTCACGAATACGGTATAATTCATTTTAACTGACGAAAAACAAAATAATAATTTGTTTTAGCAATACGCCGGGAGAAAAAGTGAGTTTTAGCTTCCTTCTTCTTTTGCGGATTGAGCTGAAGAGGGAAAAGTTCCTGTCATTCACCGCTTGGCGCGCTAGTGTCTATGTGTCAAAATGCTAGCATGTCGGTTACGTTACAGTGTCTCGAAATCAGTGGTTTTTCCCCATCTCAAAAAAATCTCAACGCGCCTAAAGAAGTTTTCACTTCAAAAACTGAAGACTTTTGGATTCTTGAAAAACATCATTTTATTAAAAAAATTTTAAATTTTAAATAAATACACAAGAAAACGGATTTAATTATATCTATAAAATCATACTTATATAACCAAATTCAAATATCCTCTTCATCGTCATCTAACTCAAAGCTGTCTCCTGTGTTTGCACAGTCCTTTCCACAACAGTTTTTACAAACTACAGAACATGGAAATCCATATCGGCGACATGCATATTTTGTAGTGTTACATGGATCTTCAACTGTAGTTCGGCAGGCACATTTAATCATATTTAACAGCTTGTCTGGTGCTGGGTTTAAGTATGTTAGTATCGGTTGAAATTCTCCATCAACGAACGGCCAACCAGTGTTGTAGTCGTAAAAAAAGCAGAGAGTATACGGTATAGGCAGAGGGTATACGCTGAACCTCATGAACGTTCATATATAGGGTATACACTAATGCTTTATTTGAGAAACAGAGTGTATACTTGTTGAGAGTGTGTTCTTTAAAAAATACAGAAGGTTATGGCATATACCCCCGTATACCCTCCACTACATCCCTGCTGTAAACCCCACAGTGTAGGATCAGGCGTTGGCATTTTTAGATGTTTCCATATAAAACACTGTAAGTGCACTCAAAGTAGATGGTATTTCGATGCATTTCGTGTTGGAGGCAAACGAGCTATATCGAATTCTTTTTTAGCTGACGCTATTTTTCTCATGTATTGTTCATAACGAAGCACCTTTAGTTCACTTGTTTCGATGTTGTCACCATAAAGTGACACAAGAACTTTACAGCTATTGACAACCAATTCTTCCATAGAAGCATCTTTGGATGATCCATATTGCCCATTCGCATAAAATTTTCTATTGAATGATTTTTTTGAATGCAAAAGATTTATTTTTCCAAAATAATGCACTCGTGGTGCACATCCTGTTAATGCGTGAATAAAAAGTAAAGTTTTGCAAGCCTTCTCTCTAATAGATCTTTGCATGGCTTGAATGTCACTAATATTATCAAATTGTGTCGCCGACTGCATGAAAATGTTCTTCGAAGAATGATATAAGTAGGATTAAAATATCAGTGTCATCAGCTACTGCAGTAACATGTTTTTCCTGGGCAATTTTTAAAGCTTCTCTGACGATTACAGTGTCAGTATCACCTTCTGCATGAATGACGGATGGCCCCTTTCTTGAAAATAATTCCCAGCATATTGGTAAAACGTTGTTTGTTTGAAGAGTTAGAAAGAAATTTGTTTTTCTTGATGATTACGGGTGAATTTTCATCAAAGAATGCTACAACAGACGACTGCTTCATGCGTAATCTATGCTCCACATATTTTATATTTGGTTTTCCATATCCATCAAAAACTATTGTCACTTTTCCATACCTTCTGTTGACATACGATTCGTATTGCCTTATGACATCTCTAAATGTTGTAGAAGCGGACCATGGTAACTGGTGAATTAATGCACCGCCATCAAGAATGTAGTGAGAAGTTTGCTGGGAATGAGACCGGTATATTTCATTGACATTCATGCTATCGAATGTGTGTGCCAATGATCATTTACCCTTTTTTCTCATTTGCTGGGTACCAAGGTCAAATAATGAAGTTGGTAGAATGGATAACTCGTACTTGAAAAACTCTATTTTATCTTGAACGCTATTATTCAAGAAGATACAAGCAACCCTCCTCTGTGTTAAAAGACGAGAATCTACATGGTAAGTCTCACCAGCAATAATAATTCCGTTTTTCAATACTTTCATGGTTACTGCTTGGTCTGATTTCAATAAAGTTTCACCTTTAAAAAGTTTACCGCTAAGTTTATCTTGAATGATTCTTCCAATGATGTCAGCATTTTCTGTAGTTACTTTGTTTTTACTATCTGTAATTCCATTAAAAATATTCTATAAATCAGTTGAAGTACCAGTAAATTAGGGATGCACAACCAGTGGCTCGCGGGTCAAAAGTGGCCCTCGAGGGTTTTACGTATGGCCCGCGAACTTCGTCAATTTATAACTGCAAAAAATTGTCAATTGTCATTACGGACAAAAAAAGTTTTGTCCATAGGTCGCAAGAAAAAAATCATGAATTTCATCAATTTGCGCGGGAAAAATTGAAAAATTCGTCAGTCAGTTAAGAATCGTGAATTTCGTTGATGGGGTGCGGAAAATTGTGAATTTTATCGATCAGGCGCGGAAAAATCGCAAATTTCGTTAATCAAGCACGGAAAAATCGCGAATTTTGTCGATGAGGTGCGGAAAAAAATTGCAAATTTGACCTGTCGGGCAAGGAAAAATCGCGAGTTTTGTTGATCGAGATCGGAAAAATCGAGAATTTCGTTCGTCCGGCACGGAAAAATCGCGAATTTTGTCGATCAGGCGCGGAAACTCGCAAATTCCATTGATCGGGTACGAAAAAATCGTCAATTTTGTTGATGATGCGGGGAAAAATTGTACATTTTGTTGACTGGCTGAGTAAAAATCGTGAGTTTTGTCAGTTGCGAGAAAAAAATCGCGAATTTCATCAGTCAGTTAAGAATCACGAATTTCGTCGATCGGGGGAGGAAAAATTAATCTTTTCTATTAGGAGCGGGAAAATCTCAAATTTCTTTGATGGGCTGCGGGAACATTGCGTTTTTCGTCCGTTTATCCCGAATTTCGTCAATTTGCCGCGGGAAAAATGCAAAATGTTTCAGTCACTTAAGAATTTCCAATTTCGTTGATCGGGCGCTGAAAAATCGCAAATTTCATCGATCAGGCGCGGAAAAACTCAAATTTCGTCGATCGGGTACGAAAAATTCGCTTGTGTTGTCGATCGGGCTCCGAAAAATAATGAATTTCGTTGGTCGGGCACGAAAATAATCGCGAATGTCGTTGGTCGGGCACGAAAATAATCGCGAATTTTGTCGATCAGGCTCGGAAAAATCGCAAATTTCGTTGATCATGCACGAAACAATCTCGAATTTTGTCGATCAGGCGCGGAAAAATCGCAAATTTCGTTGATCATGCACGAAACAATCTCGAATTTTCTCGATGATGCGCGGAAAATTGAAAATTTTGTTGATCCGCTGCGTACAAATCACGAATTTCGTCAGTTTATTGCGAGAAAATAGCGCAAATTTCGTCAATTTGCCACGGGAAAAAATTGCAAAATTTTTTTAGAGTCAGTTAAGAATCGCGAATTTCGTTGATCGGACGAGGAAAAATTTGTGAATTTTGACAATCAGGGGTGGAAAAATTGCAAATTTTGAAGTCCGGGCACGGAAAAAGCGCGAGTTTCGTCGATCGAGCTTCGAAAAATCGCGAATTATGTCGATGAGGCGCGGAAAACGCGAATTTTGCCGACCGGCTTCGGGAAAATTGCGAAATTTGTCAATCAGGTGCAAAAAAAATCGAAAATTTCGTTGATCGGGCATCGGGCGCGGAAAAATTGCAAATTTCATTGATCGGCTCCTCATCCTCCATTCGTTCATAAAGTTCAATTTTTTTTCGGCACTATCCACTTTCATGCCTATGTTTGTTTTTTAGCACTTTAAAAAAACAAAACAAAATTTACTTCCCCGAATAAAGTCAAGGAATATTATCAGTCCTTCTAATACTTGCTATATCTTTGTTACATATACAAACGTAAACTGTTGATATATCCTTGCCAACTGAATTGGATATATTGACCGGGTAGGGGAACCTAGAAGGGTAAAACTACCCCCCTCCCCTCTGAAACCATATTTTTTATCTGATTATAGGTCACAGATCACCTCCCATGAATAGAATTCTCCCCGTGTTACTGATGTGGCCCTGCACAACCCGGAAATTTTTATAAGGGGCCCTTCTCTTAAAAAGATTGTGCACCCCTACGCGTAAATGGATTGTGGTCTATAAAAAATTGCATTACCTTTTTCATATCTTCGAAATCTCTTGTCATCCTTAAATCAGTATGTTGTTCACTGCCAATACGTGAAACATTGGTCAGCAAACTCTTTGCACATGCTACTTCGCTACATCCAGAATGGCTCAAAATCCAAGTTGCACTTTGACTTTCAGTCAGTGAGTTAGTTTGAGTTATACCAGAACGACTTTTAGTGCATTTCATGAGCATTTGCTCAATGTGCATATCGGTCCAAACACTAGACCACTTCCTGTCCTTTCTTCGTACAGTAAAGTGGCCTTCATTCAGCATTTTGTAGACTTCTGGTTTCGTTATTTTCAGTTCCCGCATTTGTTGAAGGTATATTCTTGCGCATTTAGCATAATTGTTATGACCTGAGCTTGCAAAAAAAGGTAGCATATGCTCAACTGCCTGTAAGTGCATTTCAAAATTTCTGATCGTCAGCCTAAATAAACGTTTTTACAATATCTACCATCTTCAGATACAACGGCCAGAGTTTAGCAGTACGGCTTCGTGATTTAAGAAGGTTCTTCCTTTCATGTATTAGTGTTGAAAGTTTGTGAAGATAGGGATTTGAAATAACCTTTTCTGCCTTGATATCACCTTTGAGCACTTTTTGGAAAAGGTGAATAAATTTTTCAAGATTAAAATCATCATTTGACTCCACTTCCATTGCGTCAGCTGTACTGCATTGACTTTTTGATGCAGTCTCGCTAAAATCTGAATTTGTAGTAACTTTAACTGGTAGGTTGCATTTCAATAAATCAGCTACAACTAGGACTTCCCTCAGAGGGATTAGTCTGAGCGATATTACTGAGAACATAGATTTAATAATAACATGTAGAAGCAAAGAAAATGAGATGTTATCTTTAATTGTCCATATACTGCGAAAAATTGAAATGATGAAAATAAACGAATTGTAGAATTACAAAATCTTATATATAAATTCGTATACACTGTTTAAAAAAAATGGGAAATCAAACCATTCAAGACAGCCATGCATGGATATAAAATTGAAAGTACGCAATATATTAAAAGTTAAATAGAAAATGAAACACTAATTTACTTATATCGGAATTTTAACTGTATAAAATGATGTCAAGAGCATAATCAGACGCTCCGCACCAATTTGAGTAACTTTAAATGACAAATATATGATGTTTAAAAAGAATGGACTATACTTTATATGGTGTGTGCTCCCCCGGAATAGTTAATATTCTACAATATCTGTTTTCCACGGATGCAATGAGGTTGTCGATAACATTTAAGGAATTCTCTTCTCAAAATCTAATATAGTATCAAGGTACCGAATACATCAAAAGTGGCATGCAATGCTTCGTTAGAGTGTGTTTTAGATATGCTCGATCGGATTTAATAGATGGGTGTATGCTATCCACTACATACGCTGTACTGTTTTGTTTTCAAACATATTCTGCACAAGTTGAGCTGTATTTAGCATGTATTAAATAAAAGAAATCGGCAATGATTACAACATAAAATATGACACAAGATCTGAATATGTCGTCTGCATAACTTTTGGGCTGTCAAAATGTCATTTGAAGTAATTTACAAATCCATGCATATTTATTCAGCAAATCATGCAAGCTAACATACGTCAATATGAACCCGATTACAAAATTTCACCAGAATACGTTAATATATAAAAAATCTACTAATGATAATTGAGAATATGACGTTATGATAAAATGTCTAGAAAAATGAATCGATAAAAAATTCATATCACATTTAAAACGGCACTTCCCTCTGTTAGTGGCCTTGGCGAGAGAGAGAAAAGCCTAGAGAAGGAACACTTTAACAAGTACTTTCGGGCAACCTACTCACTGTTTCATACAGGTCTTTATTCAATATTTACACAATTTATTTAGTGCTAGGTGGGTATCTATCAGTTTTGTTGCATTTAAATCGCATGTTTGGAGGAAATGCAGCATTATGAAATATTTAAAGTTGCTGTACCTAATAATTCCAAATTAATGGTGATTGAGATCGCTTTCCGTTAATTTCATCATTTTAAATTTTTTAGAAACCATTCATAAAGACAATTGTATATTTTAAAACTAACCCGAAGCAAAATTTCAAGATTTTGGGCTCAGCAGTAACAGAGAAATAGAAAATTTTTGAAAGTTTTTTGTTTCTGCACTGTTTTTTATAGCGACATTTTTAGAAATTGTTCTATTGCGAGAATTTACGTCATGATAAATACAGCCATGTCAATTTTCATGTTTATATTCCTAACAGTTCCATGTTCTTCGTTACTTAGATCATCTTTAGATCTTTTTCCGCTTTTTTTAGTCTTTCTATTTTTTAGAATTCGTTCTACAACGAGCATTTACATCTTATTAATTACTACCATGCCAAAGTTCTAGTTTCTAACCCCAACAGTATCCCAAAAATTTCAGTATTCCAAATAAATCGTAGTTTAGAAACTTTCTAGAAATTTTTACGTTTATCCGTCAAATTGAACCTTTTAGAGAGCGTTCATTACGAGTATTTACATCTTAAAAGTAACTACCGCACCAAATTTAAAGTTTCTAACCCAATCAATATCGCAGAAATCACAATTTTAGAACTTTTTTGCTCCTGCAGTGATGTAGGTTCTTGTACTGACATATAATAGTCTTTTTTTCGGGTCAGAGATGGCCACCAATATTTTTTTAAGTTGGCTATGTAGTTTCAGAGATAACACCGCACAAACGTACAAGCATTAATAATATTATATACTTTATAATATTATAACGCTTTATAATATTAGCATTAGATGTACAGATACAAAAGCCATTTATCTGTTACAAGCTAAAGTGCCGGCGTTACCCAGAATTTGAAGGATGTTTGTTCTGAAAAATCAATTTCAAAATTTAACATACAACACAAAACAAACATTAAAAAAAGCAGTCGAAATGTTGTTGAATGAATCATATGAAAACGCTACATATAAATGTATATAACAGACGCAAAAGAATACAGCTATAAATGAACTTATTTCAATTTATAATTGGAGCAATAATGTTAAAATACGCCAATATTTCCCTAATCGGGTTTTTATTATGCTTCAATACATTTTTCACACTCATATGACGTTATGCTATATCCACCATGCCCTTTATATTTCCAATATGACGTAATATTTTCCTCTTTCACGTGGAAACCTTGAAATAGAAAAGTTATGAAGTTATATTCACTTTCATTTAAATTCGTCAAACCATTTATTTCATTTTTATATTTCACGTGAATATCTTGCAATAGAAAAGTTATGACGTAATATTCACATTTTTTTTTTTAATTCGGCAAACCATTTATTTCATTTTCATTTTTCACGTGGAAATCTTGCAGTAGAAAATTAATTGTTGTAGTAATAATTTTATTGTGTTTTTTAATTGTTGGCAACTGCTATAACGAAAAATGTTTAAATTTGATAAAAAATTGCTGTTAAATTGGTGGTTTTTTATTAATTAAAAATTAACTATAACTTATTTCGATTCTGGATTACTTTAGTTGTCTCGGCCATGTTTTAATACACATGTACGTATCTCTTCACAATTTTGGCTTCCAAATTGTGGATTTTTTATAGAATTACAAACAGACAGATAGACAAGTTTTCATTTTTATACATCTCTCTATTCTATGAAAAGTCACCGCCGCCGCCGGTTTTGAATTTTTTGTGACTGGAGGTCTTTCTTCGTTAATATTAAGAAAACTATTGCATACAAATATATGAAAATCGGTGGTATTATAGCGAAATGTTTGATCAACACACTAATGCATACAGTTTTCAAATCGAAGAATTATTTTAAGAGATATTTAATGCTAAAGTTGGACAAAATCGTTCCATTAAAAAAAAATTATAAGAGTAAAAGCTATACATGGGAATTTAAACATTTTTAGATCATTTTATTCAATAGAAGATCCCGGTCTGCAGATTTCATTAATTTTTTTTTTTTAATTTGACTCATTTTTTGAGGTTTTATTTCTATTATAAATTCAAATATTCTGCATTTTGACAGATATTTTTTACATATTTTAGAAAATGGTATTAATTTAAACTGTTGCCAACTGTATAAACAGCGCAAACAATAATGTTTGCTTCAAATAAAAAAATTATTTACACGTTACTATTATAAAAAGAAAAAAACCTTCAAATTACAATTAAATAATTAGGTATAAAAAGCAGGCACTTATTGGAAATTACGCCATAAAAACTATATTTCCATGTGAATTTTAAAAGAGAAAGGATATTGTAAAATAAATTCATTAACATGCGTTAGAAATCTGAAATAGAACAAATTACGTCACATTACACTTATTATGCAAAATGAACAAAAAATAGTATTGCAAAACAGTTCAAATTTAAAAATTGTGCGAGACAAAATATTAGAGGTTAAATATTAGATTTTTTTAAAATTTTATTATTTGTCGTTTGATGTGAGGTGTTCAGCTATGAGTATGCAAATTTTTATGTTTCAACATAATTAGGGGCGGAGTTAGAAAAATTGCTTTAAATACACAAGTTAGAGCCCAGAGGGTTAAATATTAGACCTTTTTCAAAATTTTATTATTTGTCGTTTGATGTGAGGTGTTCAGCTATAAGTATGCAAAATGTCATGTCTCCAACTTAATTAGGGGCTGAGTTAGAAAAATTGCTTAAAATACAGAAGTTAGAGACCAGAGGATTAAGTAATAGACTTTTTCAAAATTTTATTATTTGTCGTTAGATGTGAGGTGTTCAGCTATAAGTATGCAAAATGTCATGTCTCCAACTTAATTAGGGGCTGAGTTAGAAAAATTGCTTAAAATACAGAAGTTAGAGACCGGAGGGTTAAATATGACTTTTTCAAAATTTTATGATTTATCGTGTTATCGCAAGTGTTCACCTATAAGTATGCAAACTTTCATGTCTCCAACTTAATTAGGGGCTGAGTTAGAAAAATTGCTTAAAATCCACAAGTTAGAGCCCAGAGGGTTAAATATTAGACCTTTTTCAAAATTTTATTATTTGTCGTTTGATGTGAGGTGTTCAGCTATAAGTATGCAAAATGTCATGTCTCCAACTTAATTAGGGGCTGAGTTAGGAAAATTGCTTAAAATACAGAAGTTAGAGACCGGTGGGTTAAATATGACTTTTTCAAAATTTTATGATTTATCGTGTTATCGCAAGTGTTCAGCTATAAGTATGCAAACTTTCATGTCTCCAACTTAATTAGGGGCTGAGTTAGAAAAATTGCTTTAAATACACAAGTTAGAGCCCAAAGGGTTAAATATTAAGCCTTTTTCAAAATTTTATGATTTGTCGTTTGATGTGAGATGTTCAGCTATAAGTATGCAAAATTTCATGTCTCCAACTTAATTAAATTAGGGGCTGAGTTAGAAAAATTGCTTAAAATACACAAGTTAGAGCCCAGAGGGTTAAATATTAGACTTTTTCAAAATTTTATTATTTGCCGTTTGATGTGTGGTGTTCAGCTATAAGTATGCAAATTTTCAAGTCTCCGACATATATAGTTTCTGAGAACGGGCTCTATGACAGACGGACAGACAGACAAAGGAGTGACACAGGTAGAGTTTCGTTAGATGAACGAAACTCTTAAAAACATGCTGGGGATGACTGTAACAACATCCTAAAATTACATTACCATCAGCGATCTACCAATCCCAAATTTAGTTTATATTCGTTTCATATATTCTTATTCTTTTGTGCGGCCCTGTAAAATAATTATCAATATTATATACAGTAAAACCTCTGAATAGCGGACACCCCGAGAATGCAGAATTTGTCCTCTATTTAGAGGTGACCGCTACTGAGAGTAAAACATGTACAGTTATTTAAGAGTTGGTAATCGAAAAAATGTCCGCTAAATAGAGGTATCCGCTGATCGGGTGTGTCCGCTATGGAGGTTTTACCAGTAAAACCTCTGAATAGCGGACACCCCGAGAATGCAGAATTTGTCCTCTCTTTGGAGGTGTTCGCTATTGAGAGTAAAAAATGTACAGTTATTTAAGGGTTGGTAATCGAAAAGATGCCCACTAAATAGAGGTGTCCACTAATCGGGTGTGTCCGTTATAGAGGTTTTACTGCATAATAATATCATCTTTTACAAGAAAATTGCATGCTGTATGATAGACAGACAGACATCCAGAGAAAGATAACCTCCGGATCAATAAACACTCATGTCTTTTGTTTTAATCATCCACAATTGTATGTCATACAACATGCCAGATTTTATACAACAGGCTAAAAACGGTCACCGTGGTACGGAATACTGTATTATTATTTGTTTGCCCACCAAAACTGGTTGCCACGGGTTGTTGCAAGGTTTGTGATCACGTGGTTGAAACTGATCTATTCAATATTACTGCGTGCGTATTTTTTTTTATTTGCTCCATGTGTTCAAACCAGTTGTCTACGAAAACATCAACCGGTGAAAGTGACGCACACCAAATTTCTGTGACGTATGCAGATAAATTGTGCTTTTTAAAGAGTTTTTTCTATATAATTTTTAAACGGTTTGGAACTTATCTTTCATAGTAGGTGCATTCAGTAGGCGACCCTCATAGGTACCTTCTGGTGCAATCAGAAACGAAATCCGACAAATATTTTTTGAGTTATGCTTGACGAAAGGTTTTTATTAGGCTTTTTTTTTAG
The DNA here is from genome assembly GCA_963932465.1 of Maratus speciosus. Lineage (NCBI taxonomy): Eukaryota > Metazoa > Arthropoda > Arachnida > Araneae > Salticidae > Maratus > Maratus speciosus. The sequence goes on along the minus strand of OZ010795.1, from coordinate 324,836,663 downwards.
TAGGACATGGCGTTAATATCCATCGTAGTAGTAAAGTGTCCGGACAGTAATATTTCGCTGAGTATTAGCCTTCGCTTCGCTCAGACAATTAAAGCAGTGAGAGATGAAGAGATTAGAAAATGTCCTCGAAGAGCACGTGAATATGCTTTATTACCTTTTAACATATGCGGTACTGAATTTTCAGCATAAACTGTCAGTAGGGCTTCTTCTATGCCCGATTCAGCCATCAGTCCTCCAATAGCTCCAAGAAAGGACACCAGTGTATGAAACCCACCAAGCCGGATTACCACATTGTCAAACTCTCTCTTGTGAACAGCGCATTTAATTGCCAGTGCCTTTATTCACAAGCATTGATCAAAGATTACAATAGGAGTTTCTACATTTAGTCTTTTTGCTTCATTGATGAGGAACATAAGTGTAGTGTATACACAGCTGTAAGAAATTGGATTTAGATCAATTATTGGCAGAAACGAAGTTACTGTTGCAACACTGTGATCACCTTCTAAAGCAGCTTACATGTATCCCAACCATCCTGGATGAGGCGTTTTAAATAACCTACTGGTACACCAAAGAACATAGAAGATTAAGAACTTTAAAACTTTTAGTATTAGATTTTTCTTTGACATGTGGAAACCTAGAAAAATTAAATAAACGCGGAATACGCGAAACCGATCGTTTGGAAATTTAGAGATAAGAGCATTTTGATATCTTACCTTTCGTAATGAACAAATTATTTAGAAATTATAAAAGTTGATTAATATATATGTGACAATATTGCTATAACAATTAGTGTTGTAATCTTAGTTGTCGCATAACAGTATCAGATATAGGTGTAATGTAGCATAGTTACATTTAAGATTTATCTACGGAGCCATGTAGGTATCATTTTTCTAAAATTCCCCTCTAGTTGATCTTTATAAACATTTTACTCTTAAAAACAAATATCATACTCTTTTTAAGCATTAAATTTCATGTAATTTGGTATCCCACATCATTTTTTACCATTTAAAAAATTTTTCGCATTTTTTTCAAGATGGCCGCCAAAAAGCACATTTTGCGCAACAGTACGAATGTATATTTTTAGGATGTTCATTAGGAGCATGTTATCTACCATTTACAACAAGTATAATTTTTGTTCCAATTAGTTCCACCTCTAATGCTATTTCCGCTGTACTAAAATGGGTGACGGCCCCTCGCCCCTCTGCAAAGTTAACGGATCTTGTGCGTACAGCGTAAATGGAAAAAGTGAAAGAATATTTTTTTAAGACTGTGTGATCGGCTGCATAATTTCTTGTGTTTTTGTGACGAGATTTTTTTATCAGTTCCTGTAATATTATTCTTCAGTAATATGTGGATAGAAATCCTGCGGATGGTTGCATCATTATTTTTTTTATTCAAATGTTGCTTTCGTTATGAGTCGTAGAATTCTACTGCTAAAAATTCATATAAAAGCCTTGTGTTTTTTTAGATATGCCCCTCGGCACTCCCCAGGGGAAAATGTTTTATATTTTCTCAAAATAAGTGCTTATAGAAAGATCGATTTGTTTATATTCATCATAAAAAAAGTCCATCTAATAATTAAGAGATGTCCTACATAAAAATGTCTTTGCTTCAAGAGATCTTCATTATGAATGAAGATTTTTGAGGATGTTTATCGTCAGTGTTTTTCCTTTTTCTAATGGGTCCATCACTTCTTTTTTCAGGTCAATACAGGTAATGCTTTTGCTTTTATTTTTTATTCTTGATTATCAAATATATGAGAAGTAAATATTGGAGTATTTTAATTAATGACTGTTATGTCTGAGTGGTCTTTTGTGGCCACAGCACAATGTTAAAAACACTATACCCTACATATCGATCACGAAAATGATTTCTGGATTATTAATTGGAATTTCAGTATTTAAAAATAACTTTAAGATATTATTCTGTCACCTCCTATCATCCAACCACAACACTCATAGATATGTATTTTTTTCATAATATTGCATTTACAGCAAACGGAGACATCTTTCTTAATTGGGTTGCAGGTATATTTAAAAATATCTCCGTGATTGAAAATTAATTTAAAATAGATAAGCAATCTGTAAATTGATATACGCTTTTCAAACAAATATTAATGAAAGTACATTTGGTATTCTATTAGACGTTGGAACAATCAAATGTGCGATGTTTAAAGGTCAAATTGCACTAAAAGTTAAATTTATGGTTGGGTTAGATTGTTGCGACAAACAATATGATGCTAGAGTTACTCATAGCATTGTCTTTTCTTTATAATATTGCATTAAGAGCAAACAGGTATATCTTTCGTAATTGGGCTGCATGAAAATTTAAAAATATCCATGATTGAAAATTACTTTAAAATCCATTCAAATAAGAAAATTGAGATAGAATTTTCAAATAAATTTCATTTGAAAGAACTTTTTTCTATTCGACAGTGTGAAAAACGAAATTGTATGATGTTCAGAAGTTAAGAAAAATTTCAGTAAAGGCACAATTTATGGGTTAGGTCGTTTCCATCATCAGTATAATGTCACAATTGGCATTATGTTTGTAGTTTTTTTGTATATTCTGAAGATGACTCAATGAAAGAGTCGAAACATGTAAATTTTTAGTATTTTTTATAGGTTTTTTATTGAAATGACGTCTTTTAAGCAAATAATTATATTTTAATATATGTTTTGACATTTGTTTGGAATATATATTATTGTAGTATAGTTAATAGCAGATGTAATTCAGACTATTTTACTTATATTTATATTTCTTATTGGTCTTTTTAACGAATCGTGGACTGGAATGCACCAATCTCAGTTATTGTCATTGCCGTATTATTTCATTTTAATGTATTTTACCCGGGAGGACCCTTATTACTGACACGGGCGAAGCCGGGTTGTTCTGCTAGTATAGGGCAATTCCAGGATTTATGCCGCACATTTTTTTGAATTTACGTATAAAGTCCCATGGTGAACATAAAATAAAAAAAATCATGCTGTGCTATTTAATGTTAAATATACAACGCGTGTACTGCGACAAAAAAATTCAAAACAAATAATTAATATTTTTTAGCATTTTTTTCTAAACCATTACACTACGGCGCGTCACCCGTGCATTCAGGCTGAGACGTCGCACTTGTGCGGTAGTTATGCCGCGCTTGTAATATGAACAGAATGAAATTATAAATAAAAATATTCCAAAAAATATTCATATCTGGACTATAATTAACGATGTAATAACAAAATGAAACTAAATGAGTACAATGAAACGTATTAGTAGATTCAAATTAATAATTGTATGCTTACTTTCACTATTAAAATTATCGACTTATTTTTTTACATTAAATTTTAATTGTTATTTCAGCAACAACGTTACATCACTGTATTAGAGAGGGAAAAGAAAAAAGTAAAATTGTGTTTACATAATTTATTTGTTAACCCTTTCGGGATCGGTGGCTTTTACACAAATTTTATTCGGTTGGCATCACTTTTTTAAAAAAATTACCTTTGTTTAAATAATCATGAAAATGCTCTAATTAAAGAAAGCAAATATTACTTTTCCTTTTTACTGGTGCCAGAAACAAATTTTGTATGCTCTTTATGAAGGTGCTTATATGCACCTATGGTCCCATATGGGTTAAGAGACCTGTTTTTTCGACTTCAATCTACATAAAAAATGTCGAAAAAGTACAGTCTTTATGTAACTACATTTGACACATGATGCAACGAAGCCAATTACACTTCCTCTTTTTTGAGGTATAGTTTTCTAAACATTCCTTCAAAGAACGTCTGTGTTACGTGTAATAATTTTTTTCGTTATTATTATCTTGACTTGCATCTTTCTTGCCCTTCTTACTTTTTATTTTTCCCTTTTTCTCCCTTTGTTTTAGTAAACTTGATAACATGCCTAACATGGTTAGTCTGTGCAAAAAGAAAAGGAAAAGTTAATAACACTTAATCATCCCGTACAAAAGAAACAGCAGCATGTATATCGGAATTGCTGTGCGGCATGTATCCCATTTTTCATGGTGCAGACGTCTGCCATCACAGTTACCTACCATCGCTAAGGGGGATGGCGTAACCATACACACATTGGCGTCTATATAAACATTACACTTAGTTTTGACTTCAAAATCATGCATGCATTTAGTAATTAGTGTATGAAAAGTATTTAAACATAGCGTGTTTAAAAGTTTGGACAGTGAAATCATGCACTTACGTCAAAATAAGGATTGTACTACTACAAGTAAACATCGAAATGGGATTCCCGCTATACACTGATTAAAATAATATCATTGCGCACCTATACTGTGCGTTTGACGACCATCTATCTATAATTACAAGAAATACAAAGGGTGCGGCATCTATCCCGTATGCGGCGACTCTCCCGGAGTTACCCTATATATATTTTGACAGTATAGGATGGAGGAGGGGGCTTGCCCCGTCTATCGTTTGATCGAGCCCTGTCTATATATGGTATTTTATATTGTAATCGTGTTTCATAATGACAGAGTATGTAAAAGAATATATTTTTGAATTTAGGCTTAGAGATACTGATGATATGACAACAACAGTTATTATAACAATATCATTTTAGGTCACCGCAAAACTTTTTGATATCAACATGTCATATCTAATTTCAACTACATACATTTTTATATTAAAAATATATGTTTAAGTTTCGAAGAACGAGATTTTAATATTTTGGTTCGCTGCACACGATTTAATCCAAAAATGCTATAAAAATTTTTCATCCGTAAAATATTTGAAATGCTGTATTTTATCAACCAAATTTCTTTTCTCAAAAAGTGGAGGATTTAAATGAAGCTGAAATCGGAAAGCGGATACTCAAATAAATGTGATTTTTTTTTCCTACTTTACCCCTATTCGTTAAATAATTTATTTTTAGCGATATAGTGTAGCTATTATTTTTATTTGTAAAAGAAGCATTGTTGCCAGAATTTATAGGATATTCTAATTATTTAAGATTCTCCATCTATATATATACGCAAATTTTAGTTGAATCGGTTTAAAAAATAAATAAATAAAGAACAAGAAAAGTGCCGCTAAACTGATGGCATTGAGCTCACAAACTATTTACACTAATTGTATATATTATACTCTTATTTAAAAAATAATGCCCCTTGAAAAATAAATGAAGGGGGGATCCCCCATATCATACTCTTATTTCAAAGAATAATGCCCCTCGAAAAATAAATTAAAGGGGAGGATTGGCCCCTCCTTTCCTCTCTTTATACTTAAACCAAAGAGCCTCCAAATATCATCAGAGAAGAGCATTATCAGAATAAACCGGTATACCAAATTTGAAGCAAATCAGATAGAAAAAACCATTTATCTAAATTAAGGAGGTATTAGCCCCCGTCCCCCCCCCTTTATACTTAAACAATGAACCGCCAAATCTAATCAGGGAAGCGCCTTATTAGAATTAATCGGTACACCAAATTTGAAGTAAATCTGATAATTCTACATGAAAAACCCTTTTATCTAAGTTAAGGGGGATAACCCCCCTTTGCCCCTTTATACTTAATCAATGAACCCCGCAAACTAATCAGGGAAGCACCTTATCAGAATGGTTGCTCAGGTGACACAGACAATAGAATTTTCCTCAGCTCTAAACGCCCTCTAAGCTGCAGCGCTTGACTAGGGTCACTGTATTAAGCTGTTTATCCCTGGTTTGGCTAACTGAATATTATTTACTATATAGAAAATAATCAACATGTAGTATTGGTTTCGGCTGACCACGAAAAGAGAAAAGAAAATCGCACACAAAATAAATATTTATTTTTAAAATGGTACTTTCTCTCTATTAATAAATATTTCATGTTTATTAATATACTGAGCAAGAACAAGTTCCAAAGAAGTTTTACTTAAGATAATCTGCAATTAAAAAATATTATTGTTTAGATGTACTTGGGTTACATGATATAGGTGGTCAGAATGAAAAAAAAAATGGCCAAAATGACCATTTTTTTTCCCATTCTGACCAGAAAATCAGAGTTCTAACTTTTTACGACTGCTTTTTCATCTTCACCTAACGCTTCATTTATAATGGCTGTTTCATATTAATAGAAGCCACCAGTCCACCAGAAGAAAATGAAGTAATGGAAATGCCGGGGATGACACTAAATTCTGAAAAAGCGGAATTCCTGTTCTCTAGTTATTATTATTATATATATATATTTTAATGCCTCATGTGTTCCTTTCAAACTGGTTCGGAAAGTAAAAGTTCCTAAAAAAAAAAAAAAAAAAAAAAAAAAAAAAAAAGGCTGCGTTCAAAATTAGAAAAGTAGGAAAGTTAGACACCGACCTCAACTATCCTATGCATTAACCCTTCACTGCACACCGGCTCCACATCTGGCACATACCTAAAAACATTGTAATTCTTATTATGTGCCATGAATTTGGCCAATATGATCTCTATCCCTGATCAAGAACACTCCAAAGAATGGAATAACTCTTATTTTGTGTATGCCAGATGGCTGAATTTGACAAAAAAATTAGAATTTGTTCTTCGGAAACAAAAAAAAAAAAAAAAAAAAAAAAAAAAAAAAAAATCGATCAAGCTATTAAGGTAAATTTACTTTCGTTATTTTTACTGAATACTTAAAAATATTAATATAAAAAAAGTTGCAGAGTGTTAAGCAGATAAAATTAATTAATTTAAGCTCATGTGGCTGTAAAATATAGCAATACAATATTTAAAAACCCTAATTATGTACATAGGGTACACGACATAAAATATCAAATTTTAGCTGAAAATTTGAAATTTAATTTTTGTTACTATTTTTCCCATTATTAGATCGATATATAGATTTCAAATAATTTTTTTCATAAAAATAGAAAAAATGGTGCAGTGAAGGATTAAAAAAAGAAACAATCTAAACAATTGAAAGACAAATGAGAAATTTGAAAAAAAAAAAAAAATAAAATAAAACCCCGCTCTCATTGGTTTGACATAAGCTTACAAATGCCTTTGCATTATTAGCTCTTAAGGGAATTCTTCATTCACTTAAAAACATCCGTTTGGTAATGTTAAACCTACGGGCAGGTTGTTTTCGGATTTCTCGTTTAATTTGGAATATTTGTTTGTAAACGATTTTTTTTTGCATAGGATAGCATAGCTGAGGTCGATCTCTAATGGGGCCATTTTTTACTTTCCGATTTTGGTTGCAGACTTTTTTAATAAATGTACTTTCACTTTCGGAACCAGTTTCGAAAGTGAAAGTACCTTTAATAAAAAATTCTGCAATCAAAATCGAAAAAGTAAAAAAAAAAAATGGCCACATTAGAGATCGACCTCAGCTTTCCTATGCAAAAAAATTGTTTAAAAATATTCACAATTAAACGAGAAATTCGAAAACAACCAGCCCATAGATGTAACATTACCGAACGGGTGTTTTCAAGTAAGTGAAGTGTCCCTTTAAACGCTGTTTCATAAGGAACAAATGTGTGTATTGAAACCAGTGATAACGGGAAGCATTTGGCAAATTAGTTACTGAATGTCACCACTTCTATCTTTCTCTGAACTCTTTGGACAGTTTCGAGCATGTAGTTCTAACTTTACTTTGTAAAGGAGTACTTTTATCTATTTTATATGATTTTCGTTATAGGCTTAAGTTTCAACCACAAAAATTAAATAAGCTAGATTATCATAGTTTAAAGTCAACCTTATATTTAAACTGAGTGATTCAGCTTCCGTTTAGAGATTAACACTTTGGAAAGCGTCATATAAAAGACTATGTTTGAGCCATTTAAAAGGAGCAGCTGCTTTCAATTGCCTTTAACAAAAGTGTTATGTGTATTTCAAACTTTAAACGTTCAAGCTTTTCATACTTAAATAATTTGAAAGGGTGGACACTTAAATATATAAATACATACTTTTCTCTAGTTTTCTAGTTTTGCATATACTTTTCTAAAGAAAATAATGCTTTTTTTTTTTTTTTTTTTTTAATGAAGGCTAAAATTTATTTTGCTACAAGAGTTTCGTTTTATAAAATTTTATAGAGGTAAAACCTTTTATTAGGATTCTATAAATTTCCAATTTATCTTCTATCATAATATCAGGCAACAGAAGTATCGGCCAAACCTTTGGTGTGACTTTACAGCTGGTAACGAATATATGGGAAAAAAGATGCGAAAACTTGTTAAATACATATTATTGCGTTGTACACTCTGAGTAAAAAGTACGCAGAATTTTTAAATAAAACACAAATAAATTAATTTAATCACAAAATGTATTTAGTTGCCTTTAAAGTAGGCCCTATAGAGACCAGTACAAATATACCGCGTTTGACCCAATTTTCCATAATTTTTTATAGGGTGATTGAGGTATGGCCTCCAACTCCGGCGCGAATTTTCTTGTATGGTCTCAATTAACTCAAAACGCCTTCCTCGAAGTGATAATTTTAGCTTGGAGAACATAAAAAAGCCACACGGGGCCATACCAGCCGAATACGACGCTTGGTCGATGATCTTCGTTGCGTTTTTGGCCAAAAACTCTTACACAACGGCAACTTTGTGCGGTGCTGTATTATCGTAATGCAAAATCCACACTAAAATTCGGTGATTTTTAAGGTGTTTGGTACGCGGAACTTCATTTGAAACATAAAATTAAAGCAAAGGATTTGTTTAAAAATTTTTTCTTCTGTCAAAAATCGCAGAGTACTCAAAAGTAATGACTTAAAAAATAGCTGCTGTCAACATATTAAGCGACAAATGACACTCTGCTTTATAACTCGGTATAGAGGTACCCGCTTACAGAAAAAAAACTGTCATGATATTTTTTACGGGAGACTTACGGGAAACGATAAATTCCAAGTACTTTTTACATAGAATGAATACAGAAAAACTTCTGAAATCAGAACTTATCTATAGTGGAAGGCTGTTTTAAACGGAATTTTCCTATGATACCGTATTTTTATTTTATCGTAAAAATATAGGACAAAATTTCACCTAATTAAAGGGATTAAGACAGAAGCCTCTTTAAAATGAAAGTTTTTTCTGGTCTTTGATGATTCCTTTCTTACAGTAAATACTTGCGTATTGTTGTACACGTATCCATACACTTATAAACGCACGTGCCCGAAATTGTCGCCTAACGTAGGCAAACTTTAGGCAAAAACGCCAGTCAAAAGAAGTGGACATAAATAAGGACATTTTGACATTAATTGTCTAATTTGGTGAAATTTCTATTTAGATACTGAAATTGAAATTATCAATGATCGGTGTCCATGACCAATTTATGCATTTTAGATGTTCTTTGGTGAAAAATTGGATTGCTTTTTTTGTTAGCAGTGTAAAGTTTTGTCGCAAACGTTCAGAATTTTAACGGATTATACTTTTGACCACGTTGTTTTTAAGTGCTTTTTGTTTATTGCTTTTTAATGTGTTATATGCAATCCTTTAACTTTAAACGGGATATTACTGATATTGCTTCTGTTTGTTATCAACGTTTAATGGGAGCACATACAAAAAATAAAGTAAATTAGAAAACAGGAATTCTAAAAATACACGCTTTTATTTTATATAAAATGACGTCATTTGCATTTGTTAAAGAATTCCCTATTTATGCCTCAGTTTTAAACAACATTTATAGAAAAGTGTGCATATGACGCCACTATCGCGGAATAATACACAAACCCAGCAAAAAGCGATGTCGTCATTCAAGAAACTTGACAGAAAAAAACGGCTATCTAATGATTCATATGACTTCATTTGTTTGTAACATTAAAATGGGTACTTAAAATTAAAATAGTTTATAATAGCTCCTTGTTTGATCAGAAATCATTCTTTTTTTTTTTTTTTTTTTTTTTTTTTTTTTTTTTTTTTTTTTAAATAGCGCGTATTTTAGTTACAATTTTTTTTTTCAGTTGTTATGAGAAAATGGCAGCAAAAAAATATAGTAATCTACTATTTTCCAGCTATTTTTTCTTTACTTTCTACAGACATGGAGTACTTCAGTTGCCGCCATTACTGAAATTGCATTAAAAACTAAAATCTCAAAAATATATTGAGATGCAGTTTTCAAACAAATTGCATTTAACAGTACTTTTTTTCCTTATACGACGGTGTAAAAATTGAAAATGTGCGATGCTTAGAAGTTTAAAAAATTTCAGTAGAGATTATATAAGTATTTAACCGTACAATGATACATCTATTTCGTTTTACGGCTGGCTTATGTAACGTAATGATATTTTTTAGGGAGACACTGTAATTGTTGACTGAAAGAAATAGCATATCGGGGGCTAATAAATAAATAAATATAAAATTATAACTAGAAAACAGGAACTTCATTTGTTTGTAACATTAAAATGGGTACTTAAAATTAAAATACTTTATAATAGCTCCTTGTTTGTTCAGAAATCATTCTTTTTTTTTTTTTTTTTTTTTTTTTTTTTTTTTTTTTTTTCAAAATAGCGCGTATTTTAGTTACAATTTTTTTTTTCAGTTGTTATGAGAAAATGGCAGCAAAAAAATATAGTAATCTACTATTTTCCAGCTATTTTTTCTTTACTTTCTACAGACATGGAGTACTTCAGTTGCCGCCATTACTGAAATTGCATTAAAAACTAAAATCTCAAAAATATATTGAGATGCAGTTTTCAAACAAATTGCATTTAACAGTACTTTTTTTCCTTATACGACGGTGTAAAAATTGAAAATGTGCGACGCTTAGAAGTTTAAAAAATTTCAGTAGAGATTATATAAGTATTTAACCGTACAATGATACATCTATTTCGTTTTACGGCTGGCTTATGTAACGTAACGATATTTTTTAGGGAGACACTGTAATTGTTGACTGAAAGAAATAGCATATCGGGGGCTAATAAATAAATAAATATAAAATTATAACTAGAAAACAGGAATTCTGCTTTTCAGAATTGAGTGTCGCTCCCGATGAAAAAAAAAATATGTATATGCATAAAACATATTTCAATTTTAAGACTTACAGCACACGCTTTTATTTCATGTAAAATGACGTCATTCGCATCCGCTTAAGAATTCCACATTTACGATCCACTCTTAAACACCTACAGTAAAGAATGCATAGGATGTCACTATCGCGAAATAATACACGAATGCAGCAAAAAGATGCCGTCATTTAAAAAACTCGAAAAAAAAAAAAAATCCCTGCCGGCTTGGGCCTACAGGCGGAGGTAGATTTCGATGTTAAGTACTAAATACTCCAACAAAACTTAAATCAAGATTAGAGATAAAACCCAGTTTCTTCACAAAGAGTGAGCTGTTGGGAGCTAAACTTTTTGTGAAAATTATAATATACACGAATACACACACACATGTATATGGAATAGGTTTAAAAAATGGCTACAAAAAATTCAGAGAACCTTAAAGTGTTAAAATATGTTAATATTTCCATAGTCGGGTTTTTATCATGTTTTAATACCTTTCTTCAAACTTACATGGCGTTACATATTCACCTGCTGAGGTCCATTATATTTCCAATATGACGCAATATACCTATTTTTTTAATTCGTCAAACTATTTATTTTGAGTTTTCATGCTGAAATATTGCTCTAGAAAACTTATGACGTAATATTCAATTTGTTTTCAATTTGTCAAACTATTTAACGTGAAAATTTTGCAAAAGAAAAGTAATTGTTGTGGTGAGAATTTTATTGTTTTTTTTAAATTGTTGGCAACTGCTATAACAAAAAACTTTTATTTTTTCCCTGCCATTGTTGTGTAAGAGCTGGTTTTATCAGAATCATGTTAAGACAGTATTCAAAATTTTGAACCCTCCCCATTTCCACCCTCTTGGGCCGATTTCGCCCATTTTCAATCCCCGCCGAGATATTAGCCATATCAAAGTTGTTGGCGAGTTTCAGGACAATCCGTGCATAATTGCGACTTTTATCGTGCGGACAAAATTTAGTACATACATACATACATACATACATATATATATATATATATATATATATATATATATATAAACTTTTTAGGTGGGGGTGGTTTTGGGTTCCTGGGGTCCTATAATGAAAAGTTATGAAGGAATTTTTCAAAAGTCGCACCATGGTAACGACTGCAATAGGTAGTATTTCTTACGAAATCTACCTAAAACGGCTGTCTAATGATTCATAGGCCTTCATTTGTTTGAAACATTAATATAGATACTTGAAATTAAATATAGTTTATATTATTTATTTTGTGTCGTCTCCAAAAAATAACGTTACCGTACAGAAGCCAGCCGTAAAACCAGGGCTGCGGAGCCGGAGTCGGAGTAGGCCCCATTTTTGAGCGAAAGAGTTGGAGTCGGATCTAGGATCTGGGTCGGATCATGGGGTATAAATATTGTTTGTACTCCATGTTTTAACAAAAATCATTCGTTTATGTTTTTTCAAAATAGCACGTATTTTAATTACATTTCCTTTCTATTGTTATAAAAAAATGGCAACAAAAATATATAATTAATATTTTACAACTATTTTTCCTTTACTTTCTACAGAAATGGAGTACTTCCATTGCCAATATTAAGCAAATGGCCCAAAAAACTACAAAAAAAATTAATATTTCAAAGTTTTCAAACAAATTGCATTAAAAGTACTTTTTTCCCAATACGACGGTATAAAAATTGAAAATATGCGATGCTTAGAAGTTTAAAAAATTGCTATTGAGTATTTAATCGCACTGCTTTGTTTTACGCAAGGCTGCGGAGTCGCTAGGAAAAATGGATGGCTCCAACTCTAACTCCGGGAATTTTAACAGATCCGACTCTGACTCTTTCGCTCAAAAATGGGCCGACTGCGACTCCGCAGCCCTAGTTTTACGGCTGGCTTCTGTGAGGTAACGTTATTTTTTGGAGACGACACAAAATAAGCTGGGAGAAAGAAATAGCATACCGTACCGGGAGCTAATAAAGAATCAATAGTAATACAAGTATAAAAGTAAAAATAGTTAAACAAAACCACCTTATTTTATAAGCATTGAATGTTTATCTTAAAAAAGAACGCCTAATTTCATGAAAGCAAATTGTATAAAAAAAAAAAAAAAAATTACATTACGTTAATTTGGCATGTGTCCCGATTACGGAAAATACGCCCTTTTGATTTGAGCTTGGTAGAGAGAAAGAACTAGCTAATTTAGTAAAACAAATAAATTATAATATTCGCTCTGTTTAATTTTTATGGTATGTCAAGAAAAAAAAATAGGAAAAGTGACCCTTATTTAAACCAGAACTCATACTTATTACAATGACGGTATGAAATATTATCCCTTATCCTAAAACTTATTATGATATTGCCCCTTATCATAATAACATTATGATAGGCTATTATGATAAGGGGTCGTGATTTAAACCAATACATTAAACTTACATATAATTATTAAATATTTATCGTCCTCACATAGTTATTATAAGAGGTGTCTTGATTTAAACTAATTATTAAGGATTTTTATATCGTTTTCTCAACGTACTCGTATAATCATAATTTAATTAATGTTAAAACTATTAATAAATAAAATCTTGTTTAAAATATATGAAACTATTTATTTGTTATTTATATTTTATTTTTTACTTTTTAGTGTTTAAAATATTTTATTATAGCAGTTTCAAAGTTAATTGGCTTATTTTAGCGAGCGTGGTTTACTGCATAATTAAATCGTATACAGTGCAACAATAAAGAATAATTGGAGATTTATCATCTACACTCGGCTAACAGGAAAATATCTTAAAATTAATTTATTAATTTAAAATTAAGTTCTAAAAACATTAAAATGTTCTATTATCATCGTAAATATATCGCTCACCCGCAAGAAAAGTGACACATCTCGACAAAAGTAAATTTCACAGGAGAGGCAAAAGGGGAAATTTGCATGATTTTACTGTAACATGAAATTATAGCCCATAGCTCTGCACGCAGGAATAAAAAATCCCTGCCGGCTCGGGCCTACAGGCGGAGGTAGATTTCGAAGTTAAGTTATGATTATACGAGTACGCCTACAGGCGTACTCGTACAGGGCCTACAGGCGGAGGTAGATTTCGAAGTTAAATTATGATTATACGAGTACGTTGAGAAAACGATATAAAAATCCTTAATAATTAGTTTAAATCAAGACACCTCTTATAATAACTATGTGAGGACGATAAATATTTAATAATTATATGTAAGTTTAATGTATTGGTTTAAATCACGACCCCTTATCATAATAGCCTATCATAATGTTATTATGATAAGGGGCAATATCATAATAAGTTTTAGGATAAGGGATAATATTTCATACCGTCATTGTAATAAGTATGAGTTCTGACCTCAACTATCCTATGCATTAACCCTTCACTGCACACCGGCTCCACATCTGGCACATACCTAAAAACATTGTAATTCTTATTATGTGCCATGAATTTGGCCAATATGATCTCTATCCCTGATCAAGAACACTCCAAAGAATGGAATAACTCTTATTTTGTGTATGCCAGATGGCTGAATTTGACAAAAAAATTAGAATTTGTTCTTCGGAAACAAAAAAAAAAAAAAAAAAAAAAAAAAAAAAAAAAAAAAAAAAATCGATCAAGCTATTAAGGTAAATTTACTTTCGTTATTTTTACTGAATACTTAAAAATATTAATATAAAAAAAGTTGCAGAGTGTTAAGCAGATAAAATTAATTAATTTAAGCTCATGTGGCTGTAAAATATAGCAATACAATATTAAAAAACCCTAATTATGTACATAGGGTACACGACATAAAATATCAAATTTTAGCTGAAAATTTGAAATTTAATTTTTGTTACTATTTTTCCCATTATTAGATCGATATATAGATTTCAAATAATTTTTTTCATAAAAATAGAAAAAATGGTGCAGTGAAGGATTAAAAAAAGAAACAATCTAAACAATTGAAAGACAAATGAGAAATTTGAAAAAAAAAAAATAAATAAATAAAACCCCGCTCTCATTGGTTTGACATAAGCTTACAAATGCCTTTGCATTATTAGCTCTTAAGGGAATTCTTCATTCACTTAAAAACATCCGTTTGGTAATGTTAAACCTACGGGCAGGTTGTTTTCGGATTTCTCGTTTAATTTGGAATATTTGTTTGTAAACGATTTTTTTTTGCATAGGATAGCATAGCTGAGGTCGATCTCTAATGGGGCCATTTTTTACTTTCCGATTTTGGTTGCAGACTTTTTTAATAAATGTACTTTCACTTTCGGAACCAGTTTCGAAAGTGAAAGTACCTTTAATAAAAAATTCTGCAATCAAAATCGAAAAAGTAAAAAAAAAAATGGCCACATTAGAGATCGACCTCAGCTTTCCTATGCAAAAAAATTGTTTAAAAATATTCACAATTAAACGAGAAATTCGAAAACAACCAGCCCATAGATGTAACATTACCGAACGGGTGTTTTCAAGTAAGTGAAGTGTCCCTTTAAACGCTGTTTCATAAGGAACAAATGTGTGTATTGAAACCAGTGATAACGGGAAGCATTTGGCAAATTAGTTACTGAATGTCACCACTTCTATCTTTCTCTGAACTCTTTGGACAGTTTCGAGCATGTAGTTCTAACTTTACTTTGTAAAGGAGTACTTTTATCTATTTTATATGATTTTCGTTATAGGCTTAAGTTTCAACCACAAAAATTAAATAAGCTAGATTATCATAGTTTAAAGTCAACCTTATATTTAAACTGAGTGATTCAGCTTCCGTTTAGAGATTAACACTTTGAAAAGCGTCATATAAAAGACTATGTTTGAGCCATTTAAAAGGAGCAGCTGCTTTCAATTGCCTTTAACAAAAGTGTTATGTGTATTTCAAACTTTAAACGTTCAAGCTTTTCATACTTAAATAATTTGAAAGGGTGGACACTTAAATATATAAATACATACTTTTCTCTAGTTTTCTAGTTTTGCATATACTTTTCTAAAGAAAATAATGCTTTTTTTTTTTTTTTTTTTTTAATGAATGCTAAAATTTATTTTGCTACAAGAGTTTCGTTTTATAAAATTTTATAGAGGTAAAACCTTTTATTAGGATTCTATAAATTTCCAATTTATCTTCTATCATAATATCAGGCAACAGAAGTATCGGCCAAACCTTTGGTGTGACTTTACAGCTGGTAACGAATATATGGGAAAAAAGATGCGAAAACTTGTTAAATACATATTATTGCGTTGTACACTCTGAGTAAAAAGTACGCAGAATTTTTAAATAAAACACAAATAAATTAATTTAATCACAAAATGTATTTAGTTGCCTTTAAAGTAGGCCCTATAGAGACCAGTACAAATATACCGCGTTTGACCCAATTTTCCATAATTTTTTATAGGGTGATTGAGGTATGGCCTCCAACTCCGGCGCGAATTTTCTTGTATGGTCTCAATTAACTCAAAACGCCTTCCTCGAAGTGATAATTTTAGCTTGGAGAACATAAAAAAGCCACACGGGGCCATACCAGCCGAATACGACGCTTGGTCGATGATCTTCGTTGCGTTTTTGGCCAAAAACTCTTACACAACGGCAACTTTGTGCGGTGCTGTATTATCGTAATGCAAAATCCACACTAAAATTCGGTGATTTTTAAGGTGTTTGGTACGCGGAACTTCATTTGAAACATAAAATTAAAGCAAAGGATTTGTTTAAAAATTTTTTCTTCTGTCAAAAATCGCAGAGTACTCAAAAGTAATGACTTAAAAAATAGCTGCTGTCAACATATTAAGCGACAAATGACACTCTGCTTTATAACTCGGTATAGAGGTACCCGCTTACAGAAAAAAAACTGTCATGATATTTTTTACGGGAGACTTACGGGAAACGATAAATTCCAAGTACTTTTTACATAGAATGAATACAGAAAAACTTCTGAAATCAGAACTTATCTATAGTGGAAGGCTGTTTTAAACGGAATTTTCCTATGATACCGTATTTTTATTTTATCGTAAAAATATAGGACAAAATTTCACCTAATTAAAGGGATTAAGACAGAAGCCTCTTTAAAATGAAAGTTTTTTCTGGTCTTTGATGATTCCTTTCTTACAGTAAATACTTGCGTATTGTTGTACACGTATCCATACACTTATAAACGCACGTGCCCGAAATTGTCGCCTAACGTAGGCAAACTTTAGGCAAAAACGCCAGTCAAAAGAAGTGGACATAAATAAGGACATTTTGACATTAATTGTCTAATTTGGTGAAATTTCTATTTAGATACTGAAATTGAAATTATCAATGATCGGTGTCCATGACCAATTTATGCATTTTAGATGTTCTTTGGTGAAAAATTGGATTGCTTTTTTTGTTAGCAGTGTAAAGTTTTGTCGCAAACGTTCAGAATTTTAACGGATTATACTTTTGACCACGTTGTTTTTAAGTGCTTTTTGTTTATTGCTTTTTAATGTGTTATATGCAATCCTTTAACTTTAAACGGGATATTACTGATATTGCTTCTGTTTGTTATCAACGTTTAATGGGAGCACATACAAAAAATAAAGTAAATTAGAAAACAGGAATTCTAAAAATACACGCTTTTATTTTATATAAAATGACGTCATTTGCATTTGTTAAAGAATTCCCTATTTATGCCTCAGTTTTAAACAACATTTATAGAAAAGTGTGCATATGACGCCACTATCGCGGAATAATACACAAACCCAGCAAAAAGCGATGTCGTCATTCAAGAAACTTGACAGAAAAAAACGGCTATCTAATGATTCATATGACTTCATTTGTTTGTAACATTAAAATGGGTACTTAAAATTAAAATAGTTTATAATAGCTCCTTGTTTGATCAGAAATCATTCTTTTTTTTTTTTTTTTTTTTTTTTTTTTTTTTTTTTTTTTTTTTAAATAGCGCGTATTTTAGTTACAATTTTTTTTTTCAGTTGTTATGAGAAAATGGCAGCAAAAAAATATAGTAATCTACTATTTTCCAGCTATTTTTTCTTTACTTTCTACAGACATGGAGTACTTCAGTTGCCGCCATTACTGAAATTGCATTAAAAACTAAAATCTCAAAAATATATTGAGATGCAGTTTTCAAACAAATTGCATTTAACAGTACTTTTTTTCCTTATACGACGGTGTAAAAATTGAAAATGTGCGATGCTTAGAAGTTTAAAAAATTTCAGTAGAGATTATATAAGTATTTAACCGTACAATGATACATCTATTTCGTTTTACGGCTGGCTTATGTAACGTAATGATATTTTTTAGGGAGACACTGTAATTGTTGACTGAAAGAAATAGCATATCGGGGGCAAATAAATAAATAAATATAAAATTATAACTAGAAAACAGGAACTTCATTTGTTTGTAACATTAAAATGGGTACTTAAAATTAAAATACTTTATAATAGCTCCTTGTTTGTTCAGAAATCATTCTTTTTTTTTTTTTTTTTTTTTTTTTTTTTTTTTTTTTTTTTCAAAATAGCGCGTATTTTAGTTACAATTTTTTTTTTCAGTTGTTATGAGAAAATGGCAGCAAAAAAATATAGTAATCTACTATTTTCCAGCTATTTTTTCTTTACTTTCTACAGACATGGAGTACTTCAGTTGCCGCCATTACTGAAATTGCATTAAAAACTAAAATCTCAAAAATATATTGAGATGCAGTTTTCAAACAAATTGCATTTAACAGTACTTTTTTTCCTTATACGACGGTGTAAAAATTGAAAATGTGCGACGCTTAGAAGTTTAAAAAATTTCAGTAGAGATTATATAAGTATTTAACCGTACAATGATACATCTATTTCGTTTTACGGCTGGCTTATGTAACGTAACGATATTTTTTAGGGAGACACTGTAATTGTTGACTGAAAGAAATAGCATATCGGGGGCTAATAAATAAATAAATATAAAATTATAACTAGAAAACAGGAATTCTGCTTTTCAGAATTGAGTGTCGCTCCCGATGAAAAAAAAAATATGTATATGCATAAAACATATTTCAATTTTAAGACTTACAGCACACGCTTTTATTTCATGTAAAATGACGTCATTCGCATCCGCTTAAGAATTCCACATTTACGATCCACTCTTAAACACCTACAGTAAAGAATGCATAGGATGTCACTATCGCGAAATAATACACGAATGCAGCAAAAAGATGCCGTCATTTAAAAAACTCGAAAAAAAAAAATCCCTGCCGGCTTGGGCCTACAGGCGGAGGTAGATTTCGATGTTAAGTACTAAATACTCCAACAAAACTTAAATCAAGATTAGAGATAAAACCCAGTTTCTTCACAAAGAGTGAGCTGTTGGGAGCTAAACTTTTTGTGAAAATTATAATATACACGAATACACACACACATGTATATGGAATAGGTTTAAAAAATGGCTACAAAAAATTCAGAGAACCTTAAAGTGTTAAAATATGTTAATATTTCCATAGTCGGGTTTTTATCATGTTTTAATACCTTTCTTCAAACTTACATGGCGTTACATATTCACCTGCTGAGGTCCATTATATTTCCAATATGACGCAATATACCTATTTTTTTAATTCGTCAAACTATTTATTTTGAGTTTTCATGCTGAAATATTGCTCTAGAAAACTTATGACGTAATATTCAATTTGTTTTCAATTTGTCAAACTATTTAACGTGAAAATTTTGCAAAAGAAAAGTAATTGTTGTGGTGAGAATTTTATTGTTTTTTTTAAATTGTTGGCAACTGCTATAACAAAAAACTTTTATTTTTTCCCTGCCATTGTTGTGTAAGAGCTGGTTTTATCAGAATCATGTTAAGACAGTATTCAAAATTTTGAACCCTCCCCATTTCCACCCTCTTGGGCCGATTTCGCCCATTTTCAATCCCCGCCGAGATATTAGCCATATCAAAGTTGTTGGCGAGTTTCAGGACAATCCGTGCATAATTGCGACTTTTATCGTGCGGACAAAATTTAGTACATACATACATACATACATACATATATATATATATATATATATATATATATATATATATATAAACTTTTTAGGTGGGGGTGGTTTTGGGTTCCTGGGGTCCTATAATGAAAAGTTATGAAGGAATTTTTCAAAAGTCGCACCATGGTAACGACTGCAATAGGTAGTATTTCTTACGAAATCTACCTAAAACGGCTGTCTAATGATTCATAGGCCTTCATTTGTTTGAAACATTAATATAGATACTTGAAATTAAATATAGTTTATATTATTTATTTTGTGTCGTCTCCAAAAAATAACGTTACCGTACAGAAGCCAGCCGTAAAACCAGGGCTGCGGAGCCGGAGTCGGAGTAGGCCCCATTTTTGAGCGAAAGAGTTGGAGTCGGATCTAGGATCTGGGTCGGATCATGGAGTATAAATATTGTTTGTACTCCATGTTTTAACAAAAATCATTCGTTTATGTTTTTTCAAAATAGCACGTATTTTAATTACATTTCCTTTCTATTGTTATAAAAAAATGGCAACAAAAATATATAATTAATATTTTACAACTATTTTTCCTTTACTTTCTACAGAAATGGAGTACTTCCATTGCCAATATTAAGCAAATGGCCCAAAAAACTACAAAAAAAAATTAATATTTCAAAGTTTTCAAACAAATTGCATTAAAAGTACTTTTTTCCCAATACGACGGTATAAAAATTGAAAATATGCGATGCTTAGAAGTTTAAAAAATTGCTATTGAGTATTTAATCGCACTGCTTTGTTTTACGCAAGGCTGCGGAGTCGCTAGGAAAAATGGATGGCTCCAACTCCAACTCCGGGAATTTTAACAGATCCGACTCTGACTCTTTCGCTCAAAAATGGGCCGACTGCGACTCCGCAGCCCTAGTTTTACGGCTGGCTTCTGTGAGGTAACGTTATTTTTTGGAGACGACACAAAATAAGCTGGGAGAAAGAAATAGCATACCGTACCGGGAGCTAATAAAGAATCAATAGTAATACAAGTATAAAAGTAAAAATAGTTAAACAAAACCACCTTATTTTATAAGCATTGAATGTTTATCTTAAAAAAGAACGCCTAATTTCATGAAAGCAAATTGTATAAAAAAAAAAAAAAAATTACATTACGTTAATTTGGCATGTGTCCCGATTACGGAAAATACGCCCTTTTGATTTGAGCTTGGTAGAGAGAAAGAACTAGCTAATTTAGTAAAACAAATAAATTATAATTTTCGCTCTGTTTAATTTTTATGGTATGTCAAGAAAAAAAAATAGGAAAAGTGACCCTTATTTAAACCAGAACTCATACTTATTACAATGACGGTATGAAATATTATCCCTTATCCTAAAACTTATTATGATATTGCCCCTTATCATAATAACATTATGATAGGCTATTATGATAAGGGGTCGTGATTTAAACCAATACATTAAACTTACATATAATTATTAAATATTTATCGTCCTCACATAGTTATTATAAGAGGTGTCTTGATTTAAACTAATTATTAAGGATTTTTATATCGTTTTCTCAACGTACTCGTATAATCATAATTTAATTAATGTTAAAACTATTAATAAATAAAATCTTGTTTAAAATATATGAAACTATTTATTTGTTATTTATATTTTATTTTTTACTTTTTAGTGTTTAAAATATTTTATTATAGCAGTTTCACAGTTAATTGGCTTATTTTAGCGAGCGTGGTTTACTGCATAATTAAATCGTATACAGTGCAACAATAAAGAATAATTGGAGATTTATCATCTACACTCGGCTAACAGGAAAATATCTTAAAATTAATTTATTAATTTAAAATTAAGTTCTAAAAACATTAAAATGTTCTATTATCATCGTAAATATATCGCTCACCCGCAAGAAAAGTGACACATCTCGACAAAAGTAAATTTCACAGGAGAGGCAAAAGGGGAAATTTGCATGATTTTACTGTAACATGAAATTATAGCCCATAGCTCTGCACGCAGGAATAAAAAATCCCTGCCGGCTCGGGCCTACAGGCGGAGGTAGATTTCGAAGTTAAGTACTGAATTCACGAACAAAACTTAAATCAAGATTAGAGATAAACCCAGTTCCTTCACTAAGAATGAGCTCTAGGGAGCTAAACATTTTGTGCAAATTCTAATATACACGAATACACACACGCATGTATATGGAATAGGTTTAAAAATGGCTAAAACAAATACAGAGAACCTCAAAGTGTTAAAATATGTTAATATTTCCATAGTCGGGTTTTTATCATGTTTTAATACGTTTCTTCAAACTCACATGACGTTACATATTCACCTGCTGGGGTCCATTATATTTCCAATATGACGCAATATATATATATATATATTAATTCGTGAAACTATTTATTTCATTTTGAGTTTTCATGCTGAAATCTTGCTCTAGAAAATTTATGACGTAATATTCAATTTGCTTTCAATTCGTCAAACTACTTATTTAATTAATTTTTTTCACGTGAAAATCTTGCAATAGAAAAGAAATTGTTGTAGTGAGAATTTTATAGTTATTTTTTTTTAATTGTTGGCAACTGCTATAACGAAAAATATTTATTTTTTCCTGTCATTGTTGTGTAAGAGCTGGTTTTATCAGAATCTTGTTAAGACGGTATTCAAAATTTTAACCTTCCCCATTTCCATTCTTTAGGGCCGATTTTGTCCATTTTCAATCCCCGCCGAGATATTATCCATCTCAAAGTTGTTGGCGAGTTTGAAGACGATCTGTGCATCATTGCGACTTTTATAGTGCGGACAAAATTTAGTACATACATATATAAACTTTTTAAGTGGGGGTGGTTTTGTGTTCCTGGGGTTCTATAATGAAAATTTATGAAGGAATTTTTCGAAAGTCGCATCATGTAGTAACGACTGCAATAGGTAGTATTTCTTACGAAATCTACCTAAAACGTGCATAAAAGCATAAAACCCTTAAGAATGGAGACGTAGGATGAGGTTTGGAGGGTTGGGGAATTTTACCTCCCTACACAACCACCCCTCTTCTATGGTCACAAATGGACATATAGTGTAATAAAGTGATATTCCGTGTAACTACACTTATGCAACTTTTTGTGTAGCAAGACGCACCTTTGACAGACCTATTTGTGGAATAAAACGCAAAAAGAATTTTTGCGAGATGTGTCACTTTTCTTGAGGGTGAGCGATATCTGTATACATAATATTTATAATTCGAGCTTATCACGAAGCGAGTAAAAAAAAATCCCCTAATCTGTGAATCGAATGTATGAATTCTAAATAATTTTTTTTTCACTATACTTTCATTATATGTATAATATTTTTAAAGTCCTTAAGTAAATATAACAAGAAACATTTTCTTATTTAACTTACATTTTATTCTTTTTTTCATCCATAGTATAGACGAGATGCACCCAGTTACTTTAATAATATTCTATATGAGTACCTCATAACTTATTTGCTTTTGATTAAAAAAAAAATCACATCTAAAATTGAAAAAAAATCTGCTTCTTAGATGTGTTTTCAAAAGTAGGATAAATTACTTTATCGAAACTGTTTAATTTAAAGTCTAAAATATCATATGTGAGTGGGTGATATATAATTAAATTACTTTTGCTATTTAATATTCCGTAACTAAAATCTTAAATAACGGAATTTCGAGTGATTTTTAGTTTACTAGGGGGCTCTGCCCCCTACGAGCTACGCTCGTCAACCACCGTTCAGGCACCGAAGACTCTAAAAGTACGCTAATTTGATCGGCTTTAAAAAGATTTCGGAAGATTGAATTATAATTTAAAAAACAATAGCGATCTCCCTATAAACGGGTTTCTATTTATTTCTCGTTGACTGGGGAATTTTAAGGCCAAATCCGCTGCGGAACTATTTGATTAACCCGTCGACCAATTTCGCCAAATTATATAAATCGCCAAAGCACTCGCCAAATTATACAAATTGACATCATTTTTATTTTAAATAACGAAAGAACAAATAAATTAGTGCAACATTAATAAAAATACAAATAAAACGTCGAAATAAAAATAACTTGATGACGTAGACACGTGTAACGTGCTTAAAGTCAAGTTAATGTGACATTTACGATCAACTATTATTGCCATTTAATCTTATAGTTTGGCGAATGATAGATTTTTGGTCGACGGGATAACTAAGTAGTACCAAAAATACACATGTCAATCGCTGTTTTCGTCTTTGATTAAGTAAAATAAGATAAACATTTCAAACTAAGCTAATATAAAAGGAATTAAGTAAACAGAATCTTTGTCTACTGATATTTTTTAACAAAGCGAAAAGAAAGTTCTTTTAAATAAGACATTGTAAATTAATCGTTTTTAATCTGACGTAATTTTGACCAAACTATTCTTTCTCTTTTTAATATTCACGTGAAAATACTTGTGTTAGAAATGAAATATTGTTTGCGCTTTCCTAACAAAAATAGTTGAAAAGTATCCTCTCAAAATATCAAATAAATGTCTAGCACAATTTCTAAATTTAAACCGTTTCGCAATATTATTTTGTGCTCATTTTATGTAATAACTGTAATGTGACGTAAATATGACGTAATTTCTCCTATTTAAGACTTCTAACGCATGTTAATAAATTTATTATTTTACAAATTCCTTTCTCTCTTAAAATTCACGTGTAATTATAGTTTTTATGACGTAATTTTTAATAAGTTCCTGCTTTTTGTACATAATTATTTAATTCTAATTCCAAATGTTTTTTTCTGTTTATAATAGTCACGTGTAAATAAATTTTTAATTTATTACACGTATAATTTTTTTTTTTTTTTTTTTTGAAGCAAACATTATTGTTTCCGCTGTTTATACAGTTGGCAAAAGTTTAAATTAATATCACTTTCTAAAATCTGTAAAAAATATCTCTAGAAATGCTGAAAATTTGAATTTAAAATAGAAATAAAACCTCAAAAATTTAGCCAAATTAAAAAAAGAAATGCGATCTGCACACCGGGAACTTCAAACGTATAAAATGATCTAAAAATGATTAAATTCCCATGAATAGTTTTTGCTCCTATAAAAATTTTTTAGTGGAACGATTTTGTCCAACTTTAGCATTAAATATCTCTTAAAATAATTCTTCGATTTGTAAACTGTCTGCATCAGCGTGTTTATCAAACATTTCTGTATAATATTACCGATTTTCATATTTTTGTATGCATTATTTTTCTTAAAATTAACGAAGAAAGACCTCCGGTCACAAAAAATTCAAAACCGGTGGCGGCGGCGGCGGCGGCGGCGGCGGTGACAGCGGTAGTTACTTTTTTTTAGAATAGAGAGATTCAAAATGAACTTATATTTAAATATTTGTGCCAAATTTAATGTAATAATTGTTCAAATCTTTTCTTTCTTTCTGCTTTTTAACACTGTAGTTGAAAAGTATTTATAAATCCGGTCTATCTGTCTGTCCATGCTCAAATTCGCGTAAATATAACCAGATTTTCATGAAATTGACATGTGTTATTGAGATTTTCTATGGCATGTTCTGTAATAAAAATGAAGTGTGTTGCATTTACAGTCCGTTTATAGGAACACTCAAATGAATTCCATTACATTACATACTGTAAAAAAAATTGTACTGGCGGAAATTGTACTGGCAATCGAGACGGCAGTACTATTTCCGTATTTTAACGGAAATTTTTTTCCGTAAATTCCAGAAAAATTTCCGTTTTTTACAAAATGTTTCCGTTTTTTCCTTCATATTTCAAATTAGAAAATTTCCGTTTCAAATAGAAATATAATTTTTCAAGGATAAACTTACATCTTTGTGAATTTCACTTTTCACGGACAGGTTTACATCAAGGTCAGAATATATCTGTTTAATTCAAACAACAGTAAGGAAAGAATGCTTACCACCACGGGATTTGAACTAAGGAACAGTCCTCTTCCAACTTTGCGTCTTAACCATTAAGCTAGTTTTACACAAGATACGTTTTCAAATAGCGTTACTTATTTCAGATGTCTTTTATGAAGCAAGGGTAAGTTGTTAAATAAAGAACGTATTTTCGTAGAGATAATATTTTTCAATTGAGTATACAATTCTGAATGTTTTACACATTTTCTTTTCCCATAATTCTGAATATTTAGCTTTTTAATTACATGCTTTTTTTCAAGATTTTAAAAATTTCATTGTAATATTATTTTTATTTATTTCTTTATTTATTTTTGCAAGAATACCAACATATTTTTTTCGAACATGTACTTTAAAATTTTTTTTCCAATTATTTGTGTGATGATCTACTGTAAACTCAAACAAAGGAAATTACTACATGGTATTAAAATAAATTTTCTTTATTGTATAATAGAACTTAGATCAACGTCAATTTTATAATGATTTCGTTATTATATTTCAGATATGTTTTAAGTTTCATGTGCGAATCTGTTAAAGTGAATAGATTAGAAATATTAAAATTAAAAGTAGATTTTTTTCGTTTTAAAACATCCTACAGAGACTTTTTAAAAGATATACAATTGCTTGCAATAAATAAATCAAACATTATTTTAAAATCATAATGAAAAATTCACTGTAACATTTCTTTTTCATATGTCTCAAACTTAAAAAGAATTAATAAGATTTTATTTTTTTTTTAAATATCGTAAAAATATCTTAGCTTTTTATATATAAAAAATATATATATATT
The DNA here is from genome assembly GCA_963932465.1 of Maratus speciosus. NCBI lineage: Eukaryota > Metazoa > Arthropoda > Arachnida > Araneae > Salticidae > Maratus > Maratus speciosus. Next base: position 324,810,116 of record OZ010795.1, on the reverse strand, counting down.
ATAGCGAGTTGTTTCAATATACATACATAGATGGCGCCATAACTTTTATCGGTTTTATACTTGAAAATCCATGTCAAACCAATAGTATTGGGGAATCATTCGGTATATTTTCAATATAGAGTCACATTTAACTGATATTGGGGATTCATTGAAAATATAATATCACTGTAAGATAAGTAAATGCAACAATTAATTACTTCGCTTTCCAAACACAGCAACTATTTCTAAACATCATTTACGGAACTTATTCTGTTTTGAAAGCAATACAGAAATATTCCGTAAAATATATGGAAAACTTACTGGATGTATGCGAATTTGTAATCTCAAAATGTCAATTACGGAAATTGCACAGTTTTCTTAGAAAAATGAAACTATTCCGTAAAATTTTACGGAAAAATTTGCGCAATTGACGGATTTTTTTACAGCAGATTATGTGGAAAAATCATTCGCGGTGTATTTTAATGATAGTACACTATTTCAAACATATTGAAATTGATATATATCATTGAAGTTAACTGCAAGAAGTGTGCTAAGAATACAGTGTGCATAGACAGAGTTCATTTACAGAGACACACAAAATAATTCGGTTACTGTCTATAGACAACAATTGCTGAAAGTGCATTTTCAGTTGTGGTAAACTTTTTAAATGTAACGTTTTTTTTTTTTTTTTTTTTTTTTTTTTTTTTTTTTTGCATTACTTGATGTGTATAAATTGTATAGATCATGTACTGGGCTGCAGAAAACATCTTTAGTATACTTCCGTTTAGTGATAGAAATTGTTGAAAGGGAATTTCCAGCTGTGCTATGCGTTTCTTAACTAAGATAATTTTAGCATGCTATGTAGTATATATACATATCTGTAGATAATAAACAGGATTGCACAAAAGAATTCGGATATTTTTCCGACTACTGATTTCAGTTGCTGAAGTTAGGTTTTCAATTGTATTATGCGTTTTATAAATTGCCTACATTGACTTTCACTTTATTAAACACTGAACTTTTATTATAGTAATCTGAATGTGTTTGAAAGTGTTTTATAATTTATGCTTGACGCATGATTTTTCGTTCTTGTTTTCATACAAAATCTCAGGAAATTTATGTTTAACAAATATTATATTCACAATATTAAAATATTATTATCTTTGGAAGATTGTACATTTTTCAAAGCTAAATAGCCATAAACTCTGAAAGAAAATTAAAATTAAAAATCAGTAATTTTACCAAACTTCATTTATACATTCGTATAGAAACAGACTATAGCAAAATTATGAGTTAAGAAGTGTCAACAGATTTGATAAGAGTAGAATTAATAGAAAGCTTTTACCTAAATCGCCTCATTAACTCAAGAATTGAAATCACTTTTAATGGCTGTTAATCATAAAGATTTGATTTCCAACTATAAGAGAAGAAAAGTACAAGTTTTTAAAATAAACGTAAGATAACGAATGTTTTCTAATTAGCTGCGTGGTTAAAGAAAGCTTAAATGACCATAGAGACAGAGAATTCGATGTAAACTCGCATGTGTAACTTGCTAATGACACTATTTAATTAATTATAAATAAATTAACTTTATTAATTTGTATATTTGATACTACACTGAATGTAAAGATTGATGTAATAATTGAATTGAAAGATTTTTGGAATGTTTAGAGAGTTTTTAAATTAAGACAAAAGCGTTAATTATGTTCTAACTAGTATTTCAATTTCAATTTAAACAGCAGTTATTTTTCGAATTAGTTATGTAAAATTACCGTGAAGATTAGGTGATGAAGTAGTTTAAACAGTAACATAATCCGTGGCTACATGCAAAATTTTCAATTGAATTTGAATATGATTTGTTTAACTTCTAATTTAGTCAAGTTTAAGAATTCTTGTAGACATACTTTCGTGAATTAGTTTTCTAGCGAAAATTTTGATGTTTTGATGAATATCGAAATTGGGTTGATTCAATGGGAAGAAAACAGACTGCGGATAAAAGCTGTTATTGCTTTTATAAGTTTGAAAAGAAGATCTGAGGACACTGATTTAATGCTTATCATTCATATGGAAGCTGATAAATACTAACTGCATTAATTAATTAAATGTGCATTAAAAATAAGACACCATACTTTTCAGTAGAAGTAAGAAATAACTTTCTTATCTTTGAATGGTAAAGAAGTATAGAATGTAAGATATATAGAAGAGAATAATTGTTCTTTATGCTGTACAAGATGGACTTAAAATAAATGAATTGAGGACTAAAAATGGAAAATGCTAAATGTACCAAAAAATCAAAAATCTTTTTTTTTTTTTAAACGAAAAAATGCCTTAAATGCTAAGCTTAACAAACAGAAGAATCCTTGAAGTGCCAACTCTAGTAGAAATAGTTAAAAAAAGAGTAGAAAATCTCGCTGGTTGAATGTGTCACACGAAGTGAAGTGGGGGAACGCTGAATGTGCCACAGGAAGTGAAGTGGAGCATGCTGAAAGTGCCAGTGATAAGATGCGCAGCGACTGGTGGCCATTACATAACTTGAACATGTTGTTGTTGTTTACATCAATGGGATATTTTTAAGCAAGGTGAAAGCATTAAATATATAAATAACAGAAATGTTTACAAACGATAATATTAGGCATTTAAACACTAAGCAAAAGGAAGCTAGATACCTACATTTTAAAGTTTCGAACCAAGAGCTAAAAAGGAGTGAATTGGAAAACGCTGTAAGTACCAGAAGTAGGAGTTTTTCTCTTTTTCGCTCTCTTGAAAAATTTCCTCTTTTGGACTTTCAGCGTTTTCCATTTTTAGTCCTCAATTCATCGCTGTGAAAGAAATTAAATGTCAAGTCTTTTAGGCTTAGTCTACAGCCTAGTCTCTTTGGCTTAGTCTACAACATCAAGAATTTTTCATGTTGCTTTGAGTAGTATCAATAAATAAATAAACAAATGAAAAATAATGAAATAAATTAATGAGCCTGGGTGTGCCATAAACTTCATTAGGTTGAACCTGCTTTGTTCGCATTTTGCGACTGATATAGTCTATCTTTATTTCACAAAAATTTACCTTGTATTCTTTTTAGCACATTCTAGCATAGTTGATAAATGTGTACGACTTGTCTGCTTATCTGTCCCGTCTCTGAATTTCTTTCTCTTTTTAATTTAGCCTGAGAAATTTAAATATAATGCAAAAACACAACATAGTCTGTGCTGGAAGAAAGGTAAATAAATGAATTTAGATTTATCACACACACACACACACACACACACCAATACCGTCCTACCCGCCCTCGTCAATAACTAAACTTTTTACCGACGTTTGGAATACCCACCGAAATTTTATTAATAGCAATTAAATATTGTTATAGAATGTTAAGATGTGCAAAATATACATATGAACACCAAAAAAATTTCATTCGAAGAAAATTTGTATTTTTTAGAGCAAAAAGTTTGTGGGAGTAAAGTACAATTATTTAGAGTAACTCGAGTGTTACTCGTTTTGAAATTTTACACACTCAACCCGAGTAACTTAATCTCGAACTAAGATGTTCTGGGTGGTTACTCTATTATTCAATGAATTGCCTGACAAAGTGTATAATGTTATTGAAGCGTTTGAAGGACAATGCCAATTTTTCGAAAGGATGTTTTAAGCAATAGGGATGAAATCGTTATGATTTCGACTTATTCATGCTTAATCATCGGCTATTGTTAATTAAAATAGTACTTAATTGACGCTATTATTAGTTATGGGTAGTAATAAATGATTATTATTGACAAGTAGTAAATAATTGACTTATTGACTGCGGTTAGTTAATGATTGATTAATACGATTTAATTAATGTCGTCTTTGAAAGAAAATTGACTCCTTTTTTAATAAATTTTGTGAATAAATATTAAATTTTGTTTAAAATATTAAAATATATGTCATTGGCTGTAACAAATTCTTTAGGTAAGTCTTTTGAAGACGGTTGCTTGTTTAATTCGGTGCAATAATTGTAGAATGGTGTCTTTTTTATGCGACATGAAAGGATGTTTCATACGGGGGGGGGGGGGGGGCTTTGCTGGTTGGTGAAAATATATCGAAAATATAATATTTGCAATGGAGATGAAAGCGTTATGATATAAAGATATTCATGCTTAATAATTTACTTACATTTGATTAAAATGGTACTTAATTGACGCTATTGGTACGTAGAAAAATGTAAGTAATTGGTGAATATTTTTAATTGACAAATGTTAATATGTAGTTGTTAACCACTGATTAATATTATTTAAATTATGTTACCTATAAATAAAAAAAAAATAAAGTAACTTATGCAAAAAATATTCTTTTGTTTTTAAATTAGTAAAATATTAATAAACTCGAACAGAATTTTAGCCAGATCTTTTGTTTACAGTTGCTTGCTTAATTTGCTTAATTTCATCATGTCAGGATTTTTCGAAAATCGTAAATTTCAAGGCGAAAAATCTGATACTATAAAATAGATGTAAAACTTTTTTTATTGAGTTTAATTTTATTTAATTCAATAATTTATTCAATTTTTTGGTTTATACTGTGTTTTTTACAGCCAAACAGCTCAGGGGTCCGATGAGGTTGGGAGGGGAGGGGGGATCAATTTTAACTTTGAGCTTTTTAACTTTGAAATTTGCAATTTGAGAAAAATCCTGACGTGATGGTTTAAAATGAAGGTCATTTTCGGATTCAGCGCTAAAAAATACATAAGAATCAATTTTCAAAAGCTAAAAAACATGGCACAACCCAAAATTTGAAAGACAGTGTAATCTAGCGGCATTTAAAAATAAGTATATTTTTAAAAGAATTAAGTCTGTTGTTTTTCGTCCGTTTATTTAACAAAAATTCTGTTATTTTTATCCTCTGATATGTTCAGTACAAATTGTATATTTTGCAGTAATATGTCAGAATGATTAAAGATTTCAAATTTATATTGCAATGCTAATTTTACTTTCAACCATTTCTTTAATATATCTGACAAAATTATATTTCTAGTAAATTTATGCATTACCCCTAATTTGCAGCAAAAATATTCTCCAACTTTAAACAGCTATTACTCGGTCAATTTTAATCGTAGAATAACGGGACTCTTTTTGATTTACTAGTCAATGTGACAGGAAAATTTTACTAAATATAACTTATAGGACCGGGGACCGTATAAAATTTTAGATTCTATAATTCTTCACTAAATTGTTTTTTCGCTTCAAACTTTTTTTATCTTAACTCTGAACCTAATTTTGACCACTTTTGTAATCGGAAGTATGCATCTAGGACCAACGGTTGCAAAAATAAAGGTCGGCTAGGTTATACGTGGACAGCCTGAATATATATAACGACTTCTGTAAAGATTTCTGCTTAAGTTTCACCCATAGGTTTAACATTTTCTTTCAAGTTTCTCTGTGTGACTTGTATAAGCTCTTAAGAAAATTATTGTTAAACTTTTTATTATTTGTTTTTTTTTTTTTTTTTTTTTTTTTTTTCTGGTAAAATTTATTAAAATAATACATGATTTTATTATATATTCAGATAAACTTCAACTTTAAAAATAAATATTAGAAAATCGACAGTTTTTCTTGTTCTTGTCGACATGCATCGATTATCTAACGAATGTTTAAATATCTGTAACAGATAAAGCGAAACATTATGATAAAGGAATGCGACTTTTTAAATTATTATTATTTTTATTAATACAATTAAAGGGTTTATTTATTTTCTTTCAAAAAAAAAATGTAAGAATATTTTCAACTTTATCATATTCTCAGTAAAAAGTTCAGAAATAAAAGGATTATCAGAAATGGAACCGATTCATTAGGACGCTACTTCAGTCAAGCGAAAAGACCCGCTCGCTAATGCTAATCCTATGAGTGAAATTTATAAAGGTATCTCGTTCGCATTTCAATATTTTTAAATGATTTTTTTTTTTTTTTTTTTTTTTTTGCATTGGGTATCTCAAATTGATCTGTACAAAGACAGTTTTTCACTTTTTCGATTTTGTTTACAGGTATTTTTAATAAGGACACTTTCATTTTCGGAACCAGTTTTGAAAATGAAAGCATCCTCATAAAAAAAAGAAGAAAAAGAAAAGTGCGCAGTTAAACTGATGGCATTGAGCTTACAGGCTATTCACACTAATTGTTATTATACTCTTATTTCAAAGAATAATGCCCCTCAAAAAATAAATGAAGAGGGATTAGACCAGTTTCCCCCCTATATACTTAACCAATGAACCTCCAAATCAAATGAAGGAAGCGCCATATCGGAATAAACTGGTATATCAAATTTGAAGTAGATTGAATAATTCTGCATGAAAAAACCATTTATCTAAATTAAGGGGTGACTAGCATCCGTCCCCTTTTATACTTAATCAATAATCCTCCAAATCTAATCAAGGCACCTTCTTTACATAATATACCGGTATATCAACTTTGGAGCTAATCGAATAACTCTGCATAAAAAACTCATTTATCTAAATTAAGGGGGGGGGGGGATCTTGACCCCCTTTTCTCCCTTTATACTTAACTACTGAACCTCCAAATCTAATCAGGGAAGCTCCTTAACACAATAAAATGGCATACCAAATTTGGAGCAAATCGAACAATTCTATATAAACCCATTTATCTAAATTAAGGGGGGCTAGTCCCATTTTCCCCCTTTATACTTAAGTAATGAACTCCCAAATCTAATCAGGGAAGTTCCTTAACATAATAAACCGGTATACCAAATTTGTAGCAAATCGAATATTTCTGTATGAAAAATCCATTTATTTAAATTAGGTAGGGGATCAGCCCCCTTTTCCCCCTTTATTCTTAAGCAATGAACCCCCAAATCTAATCAAAGCAGCTCCTTAACATAATAAACTGGTATACAAAATTTGGTGCAAATTGAACAATTCTACATGAAAAACACATTTATCTAAATTAAGGGAGGTAGCCTCCCCTTTCCCCCCTTTATACTTAAGTAATGAACTTTCAGCGAAGCTCCTCAACATAATAAACCGATATACCAAATTTGGAGCAAATCGAATATTTCTGCATGAAAAACCCATTTATCTAAATTAAGGGGGTGCCTAACCCCTCTTTTCCCCCCTTTATCCTTAAACAATGAACCCCCAAAACTAATCAGGGAAGCGCCTTATCAAAATGAACTGGTATACCAAATTTGGAGCAAATCGAACAATTCTACATGAAAAACCCATTTATATAAATTAAGGGGGGTAGCCCCACTACCCCTTTTATACTTAAGTAATGGACTTCCAAATTAATCAGGGAAGCTCCTTATCAGAATAAACGGGTATACTAAATTTGAAGCAAATCGGATAATTCTGCATGAAAAACCCATTTATCTAAATTAAGGGGGGCACTAACCCCCCTTTTCCTTTTTATCCTTAAACAGTGAACCCCCATAACTAATCAGGGAAGCGCCTTATCAAAATGAGCCTGGAAAATAAAATTGAAGCAAATCGGATATTTCTATCAAGAGTTATCGCGTTACTTACATACATACGTACATACAATACAGAACAGGCGGGCACATAGGCTCTCAGGCTTTGACAGCCTGTGAGCTAAAAATAAATAAAAAGATAATAAAAAATAAAAAACGGCCTTTGTACAGATCGATTTCAGCTATCTAATGCAGAAAAAAAAATCATTTAAAAAGAATTGAAATGCAAACAAGATACCTTTATAAATTTCTTCCATTGGATTAGCAGTAGCAAGCGGGTCATTTCGTGTGAATGAAGTAGCCCTCCCACATGTTTATGTGAGTATGAATGAGATCGGTTTCATTACGCATTAATTATCAAAGCTTATTTAAAATGCTTATTTAGATTTCTATAAAGAATAGATATCTTTCTATAAAGAAAGAATAGAAGATATTACCTTTAAGGTTTTTGAAATGCTCAATGCAATACCATCATAGTTAAGTCTTAAGGTTGGTTGGTTGTGTTTATGACGGCCAATTATCAACACGAGTGATATAGATCCTAAGGGGGGAGTGCCCTTCGTGGGGGTCTTTCTAAGGGAACCTAACCCGTATTAACGCTTGTTAAGTCTTAAGGCTGTTCTCAAATCCAAAAGGGCAAGTTTATGACATAAGTTTTAATTTATTTTTGTTCGGAAATGCATGAAACTAGCAATTTTTTTTATCAAAAACAATATAATCGAACTGTTTTTTCCGTTTTTTTTTGCAAACGCAATAGATCTTTCAGAAAATAGTGTCAAAGTGGACATTTTGAACCGAAGTTCCCGAAGAAAGCAGAAAACCAGTCAGCGAAGGGAGAAAAACGTCTTTGTTACGTGATCAAAATCGTTTATAACTCAATAGGTAATTTATTTAACAAAAAGTGGAAAACACAGTTAGTTTTCAAATCGCTTCCATAGTTAGGCCTTCCAATTTTATATTTTTCCGTTAAAAAATGAATTTGTAAATGTGTCAAAACTGTTTGCGATTGTTGAGCAGAGCAGTTGAGAGCCTTAATAAAATAACGACACGACCCCCCCCCCCCCCCCCCCTCCAAATGAAAAAATGTAGAACCAATAAGATAAAATTTTCAACCCCATATAAACATTCCTGACCGATGGTCAATCCGAAATATTTGCTTTTTTTTTTTGCCAGTTATTATCATTATGCGGCAATGGTATGTAACAAGCTCTTCCGCCCCGGGCGCCAAATGGAGTTCCTGTGGTGCTGGGAGAGAGACACCCTGTATTTTTGACAATAGAAAATGTTATTCGACCTTGGCTTCCTATATAAAAAATAGTTTGTTGTGGCGTGGTCTACCATTTCTTAAAGTTTGCCAGATTTTTTTTTTTTTTATCACTATATTGTTTAATTTTTATGGCGTTTGTGTCATTATTCATTAATATTATAAAATTACGATCAAAATCTTCTATCCTAAAATCAAATTTGGAGTTATTTGTATTTCGGAATTTCATATTTTAATATTACCCCATATATGTGTTATTAAAACAAAATACTAATTAAACTTTTTATTGTTTAATTTTATTTTTCTGGTATTGACTAAATAAACATCGTCGGTTTAATACTGATGCTTTCAAAAGTTTGACATTGAATTTTTTACCAACAAAATACGAACTCATATGGCATTTTTAAGATAAGAAATTATATTAAAAGTATTTTTTAATTTGCTACTAAAAATATATTTAAAAGGTTTCGTATTTTTTTTTTTTTTTCATTAGAAAAATCGCGTTTAAAGTTAAATATTTTATAATATATATATATATATATATATATATATATAATATATATATATATAATATATATATATATATATATATATATATATATATATGTATATATATCAGGCCTTTATTATGAAAGTTTAAGTCTAATTTTAATTATCTGCTTAAATTTTAATACAGAATGTTATAAAATCAACATTTACAATTGTTATTGGGGCATATTTTAAAAAAAGGAAGTGTATTCTGAAATCAATTATACGTATTGCAATAGAATATGTGCATTCTTTGCGAGAGAAAAATATGTTAATACATAACAAAAACATTAATGGATTAACTCAGAATACAAAACATTACATTGAATGTTACTTTCCCCCTATCTGAAACACGGAGTAAGATACAACTGTTCTCATGATCATGGCTATTTACGTTTCCTGCCCATTTCTAGGAAATTTTAAGTCTGGCATTCCAGTGTGAGTGACCACGGCCAGATGTCTTCAAGGTATGGGGTGCAATCGCTCTAGGCAAAAGAGCGGTTAGTTTTAGCCCGAAGACATATATTTTGAAAAGGGTTTTGGTCAGGAGAAAATAATATTTTGCCTTTTTCTACCTTTACAGAAGATATTCTTCGAAATTCTTTTAAAGAAAGAAAAATAAAATAGGAATCATAACCCTTTATTTTTTATGAAATGCATATAAATTTTGCTGTAATTACTCAGATTTTAAAATAATATTAATAATTTTACATAACTTTTTTTTTTTTTATTTAATAGCCAACATCAGCAATTTTCATACATATGCATTTATCATTTTATTTTTCATTTAAAATCTTGAAATATTTTCAACTCAATCATAAAAATTCCATGCATTTTAATTCAGATTCCATACAACTGATGATTTCTTATTAATAATATCTATAACAGTAATTATCTATGATAAAAAACGCGTTACATATCCCTTAAATCAGCTGTTCACACATATATAATCAGATATATATATATAATATATAAACAAGGAGGAAAAATCGATATGAATTAAAGGTTAGTTGGTTGTGTTTATGACGGCCAATTATTAACACGAGGGATATATGACCTAAGGGGGGGGGGGTGCCCTTCGTGGGGGGGGGGTCTTTCTAAGGGAACCTAACCCGTATTAACGCTTGGAAATCCAAGGTTCGAAGAAAACCACGAAAACTCCGAACGATTAGGCCGACGGGCGCGATTGGGTCCGAACCCAGCACTTCCCGTCTACCAGCTTCGAGAGCAGAACCTCTCGGCCACTAGTGGGGCCCGATATGAATTAAAATACATTAATGTTTTACTATATACCTATTAATACTGAGGTTTTCAAGAGCGTGGGCCAAAAAGCTTTTTCAGATGAAAGAAAAAAAAAAAAAAAATAGGTTTTCGTGAAACACACAATTTTTAGCAACTGTTTTATTTTTATTCTGTTGAAAGTTAACGTGGTAAAACTTTTTTACACGTACAGAACAAAGTAAAATTTGCGAAATTATTACATTTTATCAAGGAATTTCGAATCGATTTTAAGCGAAATATAAATTCATTACTATTTTCAAGTGACCGCAATGTAAAAGCAAATTAGTATTAATTTATTATGTTGCACTTTTAACCCTATCAACATAAGGTAGACCAATTAAACTGTGATTTAAGCGTACACAGGGCCAGTATTATGAATCGGCAAACGGGACATTGGTCCATGATCCCATAAGCTTGGGGGGTCAATTGGCAGAATTGAAAGAAATTAGCTGTTGAGTTCCATTGTTTACATACTTTTATATCGTACAATAACAAGATAGGTAACTCTTAATCACCACTACTGTGTTCCAGAAACTAATATCTTTCTTGAAACTACCTCGCAATGCCCAAGAAAGGTATAACGCGACTTATGGGTTAATTCTATATCAAGAAAATCACGTCTAAAAAATGTCCAATCATATATGCAATTAAACGTTATATAAGCGTGTTCCAATGTTTTATTTATTTTTTTTTTTGCACTGCAATTCGAAACGCGCGCCTTTTTGCACCTTCACTAAGACATTTTTACATCTAAACATGTGTAATTTTTAAATAGTACTATTTCGGGTGCCATGGAATTTATCAGTTTTTTTTTTAATAACTTATACATATACATCCTTAATTAAAATTAATTCTTAAGCGAAAACATATTTTTCTTCACTGCTCTATAGCGAAAATCGTTACCAATTTTAAGAATCTTTTTAATAGAAAAATTTGAAATAAAATTCCATTTTCTGAAATTTGAGTTTAAATATAAATGCAAATTTTGTGCATTTATGAATAAAATTAACTTCGTGATTAGGCCGGTACAAAGTTTAAATTGTACCATTCGAGTAGAATTACAAACGTTTCACGTACTACACAACACAAGAATGGAGACCCAAACAGTGTTTATACCCAGGGTTCACGTGTTATTGCGGTAACGAATTAAAAAATTAGTAGAAAAGAAAATCGGAAATTGTACGTCAAATGTGGCAAATGACGTATTATAGCTAGTTTTGTAAACATTCAGATTTTGATGCAATAGCTGTTGCACTCTCATGCAAAAATACATGAATATAAAATTTATTATATACATTAAATCCGATAATACGGAAATGATATGATTTCATCTTAAATCTGACGTAATCACCATGGCAAAATTGAATCATGACCTATCAGAGGAAATGAGGGAATTAATTACGTATGACGGGATTTAATAGAAGGAAGAAAACTTTTATTAATATCTTTTAAATTTTTGATTCGGTTTTCAAAAAATGTGAAATAACTCGACACAATTCTGCAACGATTATACATACTAAATTTTTAACCATTCGGTTGTGTAGTTTCTGCGCTGTTATATGCGGTCAGACGGACGGGCCAGATGACGATTATAGGTGCTACATATTTATATAATTACGAACGCATCTAAAAAAAGAAGATTTAAAATAAGTATAAAAATTGCAGCCTCCCAAAATCTTGTGGTTTCTCTTGACATTAGATACTGAGATAATACGACTGGGAAATGTTCACATATGCATACATTTGTGCCTGTGTGTGAAAATTTCTATGAAATTCATGAAATACGGGAAATGTTAAAAGAAGGGATTGAAGATTTAGTTGATATCCACAATTCACATATGTATAAATTGGGCACTCTTGTTCGCAGTTTCTTCATTTACTTGTTTATTGTGAGAACCTCAAAGTAGTAATTCTCTGATTATATTTATATACCATATAAGGATATATCAATCAATAGAAAGAAGTCATATAGTATCTGTGTATATGAGCTCACTGAAGTTTTCGTGCTTGGAACCCTACATTACTAAATTAGGCACTGAATATAACGTTCTATGCATAGGAATTCCTTATTCTTTTCCGCCATTTCTCAGGAAATATTTGTAAGCTTTTTTAAATGCACATGGTCATACAATGATACTATGCGTTCGTAGATTACGCATTCTTACCCTACTATATACGGCGACATAGGTCAAGAGAACAGTGGGTCGTGTTATAGAATATTTCACAAGTATTAATCATATTTTCAGATAGAGGGAGAGTGGATTAGGTGTGAAAGGACTCTTTCATAAGTCAAAGAAGAGTTTATGCATTTTAAAAGAATTATAAAAGATGCATAAACAATGTTATAATATTAGCAAATTTTTTATAACATCGTAAAAAGATACTTTCTTCTAAATGCAAAATGATAATAAATGTATTTCTGGTTAAAAATAGTTTGTAACATTTCAGTATCGTTTCTATATTTTTAAAATGGTTTTTTTTTTATTTCAACTATTTGTAAATAAATATTTCTTATTGATAAACAGAAATTGTACCAAAATAAACTAAAACTATCTTGAAAGTAACAAAATATTAAACTTAAATGTTTGAAAGCTTTTTTTTCTTTTGGGGAGGAGGTTCAATTTTAAGAACCCTGATAATTGTTTCATATATGCATTCCTTTTATGTAATTAGACTTATAAACATATTTTAATCATGTATCTATAATTTTTTTTCAGTGTATAAAACAGAAAAATAAACAGGTGCAATAATTTATTAGTATGAATTTAAAAAAGAAGAAAATAGAAATAAAGGTTTTAATAAAGTTAAGAATAGATGCAGTACTTGTTTATCTTAGAAAATAAAAATATGATGGAGCTATCACAAATAGAATAGCGCACTCGGAAAAGAGAACGTGCAAAAGAAAAATAATAGTGTGTGCTCGAAAAATGGCATGACACTGCATGGCGCTGAATATACCTAAAACAATTTATAATTCCAATAATAAAATCACTTTGTCTATTTTTTAGTATATTAAATTAATAATTTCTATTTCAAAATTCCGACTTTATTGCAATGCAATTCATTTTGATATTTTTGTAAAAAGAAGAAATAAAAATAAACGGAAACACAATAAACATTCTTAATATTTTTTTAATTATTAAATTTCTTGAGTTTGTTGAATTATGATTTTTTTAAGTATATTTTAAGCTTGACTGTAGGCAGCTTTTTAGCAAAATTTGTTAATCCATTTATAGATTTTATACACGCCGAAAGTTTTTTTTTATTCTTTGAAATTGTTCAAACTGATTTTTTAAATAAAATATGACCAAGGGAAACGTATACATAGCTGCTAACTTGTACGGATTTTTGTTACCCCTAAAATTTACCTATACCCCTAAAAAATACCCCTAAGACTATTACCTCATTAAAGTGTAAGTAATCGTTAAACTTCATAGATTGTATTAGGCAAAATTTACTATTGAATTTTAGTGGTAACAAAAATCCGTACGAGTTGACAGCTATGCGTGTATACAGTATATACTGTAATATTAATTAAAAAAATTACATAAAAGAATTGCACTATTCTTTCCTATTACGAAATATTAACCCATTTACACACGAAACAATATAAATAGTCTAGCATATATTTTCGAATAGTATTGCATAACGAAATTGAAACTTTATGAATAACTAAAAAATATTATAAATAATATAAATATAACACAAATTTAATAGACAAGTAATCTAATTACTCTCTAAAACCGCTGAAATAATCCGAAAAAAATACTTCTGTAATTAACGAAATCCTTGTCGATTGTTTCGGATATTAACATCTGATTTGGTGCTGATACAAAAGTATTACTTTTAATAAATTTTAAAACTTTATTTGAATACATTTTTATATTTTAAAATTAAAATGATTTTTGGAGTTGCTAGTGTGCAATCTAAAAACATATTAATTATAAGAAATCTATTACAGTTAAAAAGTAAGATTCTGCCAACGTTCTGTAACCGCATTGTCCAGTTAAATCCCCTAATAAAAAATTTTTAAAAAGTTGGATTTTCTTTTAAGTTTTTTTTTTTTTTTTTTTTTTTTTTTTTATGAAATAGTAGGTTAGATATATATACATGCAAATTATTCTGCAAAACGGGATTTACCTTCAAATTCTGTCAATATTGGTCGTAGCTGTGAGGCCTTTTTATAGATTGTGTGTGTGTGGGGGGGGGGGGGGAGTTCTTGATTTTTTATGCGAATCTTAAATATTCGAAAATCAGTAGTAGATGTACTGTATTCATCGAAGAACCATAAATTTTTGTCTGAGATGCATGGCGGCTACCCAACAAGTGTACAAGAATTAGAAAAGAATCTTTCATTTAAGTCGCTTGTTCATTCCACATAAAATCCATTTTCTCTTACCCCTATACCTAGATTCATGGAATTCGGATTGGAGCAAGAATTGATCTTTCGTAAAAGTTTATTACCAATAAGAATTAAAATATTTTTTCTAACTCTTCCCCCCCCCCCCCCTGAGTCTATAATAAAAAATGAACTGCATATTAGAATAAGACTTTAAATAGTTACCTTGTTTTGACAATTGAAGAAATCAGATGATAAAGGTGGTAAGTTACACAATTATCATTTTTTTCAAAATGATAGGAAATGATAGGAATTTTGAAAAAAATAGGAATCATAATCTTTTATTTATTTTTCAAAATTCATGCAAATTTTACTACAATTACTCAGATAAATAATATTAATAATAATAATAATAATAAATAATAATACCATATAACGTTTTCTGTTTAATCGCTAATAACAACAACATTGCATATGTATGCATTGATTATTTACAAATAACTCTTAAATTTTCAGTCACAATAACAAAATTTTCAAACACAGTTATAAAAATTTCAGATATTTAATTCAGATTCTTTGAGAACTGAGCAATTTTTATTATTATTATTATTAATATATACAAGAATTATCGGTTTTATAAAATTCACTATATATCACTTAAATCAGTCTTCAAACGATCCATAAAAAAGAATATGCTAACCATCAGTTAGCTGTACAATCAAAGATATATCTAATTTATAAACAGGAAACAAAAACCTGAATAAAAATAGATGTATTAAAATACCGCAGTTTTCAAAAGTGTCGTCAAATACGTTTTTTAAGATAATACAAAATGAATAATTAAAAAAAAAAACAGATCTATATAGTATTTTTAACAACTGATAAAAATATTTTAAAATCAGATTCTTAAAACTCTCATGGTGTGGAAAATTTAGTTCAGCAAAATCTTTTTTACAGGTACAAAGTAAAGTTTGCAAAAGTATTACATTTGTTATAGAAATTCAGAGTCTACTTGTAATCGAAATATAAATATCTAATGACATTTTCAAAAACATATGATGTAAAAACAGAAAAGTATTAATTTGTTATGCCGCACTTTTAAGGGACTACACTGTAAAAAAAAAAAAAAAAAAGTACGGCCAGTTTTCCTGTAGGAATCGGAAAAATAGTTGCCCTTATCGTACCGGAAAAATTTCCGACCGAGCTCGGAGTAAAATCCGTAAAATCGGAATAAAGTCCGTAAAATACCGTTTTATTGACTATTTCCTTTTTTATTCGGATTTTATTCCGAGCTGGGTCGGAAAATTTTCCGGTACGATAAGGGCAGCTATTTTTCCGATTCCTACAGGAAAACTTGTCTGATTTTTTTTTTTTTTTTTTTTTTTTTTTACAGTGTACTTCACTCACGCGGAACCACACGCTCGCTAATGTTATTCCTATAAGAGAATTTTTTTAAATATCTCGCTTGCATTTTAATATTTGTACATTATTATTATTATTATTATTATTATTATTATTATTATTTTGCATTGGATAGCTGCATAACTTTGTACAGCACTGGAGAAGTTATTTAGAATACCTTTAATTTTCAAACTAGTTCCGAAAGTGAAAGTATCCTATTAAAAAAGAACTGCAAACAAAATCGAAAAAGTAAAAAACGGGCTTTCTAGAGATTGACTTCAGTTATTCAATGTAAAAAAAGAAATCTTTTTAAAATATTGAAATGCAAACGAGTTATTAAAAAAAAAAATCTCTCATAAGAATAACGTTAGCGAGCGTGTGTTTTCGCTTGAGTGATTAGCCTCTTAACGCTATCAATATAGTTTATGAAAATTAAACTGATTATAAGTATTCACCGGGAGGGCTAGATTGAGACATAGGTAATCAGGGCCCTGGTCAAAGTATTCATAAACTTGAGGTCTCTCAAATCTATAGACTGTAAAAGAAAAAAAAAATGCGATCAGTTTTTCAGTAGGAATCGGAAAAATAATTGCCCTTATCGTACCGGAAAAATTTCCGACCCAGCTCGGAATAAAATCCTTAAAATCGGAGTAAAATCCGTAAAATACCGTTTTATGGACTATTTCCCTTTTTTACGGATTTTATTCCGAGTTAGGTCGGAAAAGTTTCCGGTACGATAAGGGCAGCTATTTTTCCGATTCCTACAGGAAAACTGGTCGGATTTTTTTACAGTGTATGCTTTAACACTATCAAAATAGGCTATTGAACTGGATCTGAATTATCAGGGGTAGAGATTAAGGCATGTTCTATAATCCAATAAGTTAGAAGGAGAGCAATCAATGGACACAATTTTTAAAAAATTGGTTGTTTAGTTTCAGTATTTACATAGTTTTATATCGTACAATACAAAGACAATTAACCAATAATTACCGTTGTTAGGTCTCAAGGACGCATATGCCTATATATTTCATTAAAAAAAAAAAAAAAGAAAGAAAATGCGTTTCGATATTTTTTGTTTGTTTGTTTGTTTGTTTTTGCATTTGATAGCTGAAATTGATATTTACATTAGGCCCATTTTTACTTTTTTTTTTATAACGACACTTTCACTTTCGGAACCCGTTCCGAAAATAAAAGTAACTTTATTAAAAAAAAAAAAAAATGCACCCAAAATAAAAATAAAATAAAATGGGCGAATATAGAGATTATTCAATTAAAAAAAATAATAAAAAGTCGAAATGCACCCGATATACTTGAAAAGAACCTCCCAGAGCGTTAGGGCCCCACCAGTGGCCGAGAGGTTCTGATCTCGAAGCTGGTAGATGGGAGGTGCTGGGCTCGATCCCAATCGCGCCCGTCGGCCTAATCGTTCGGCGTTTTCGTGGTTTTCTTCGAGCCGTGGATTTTCCATGCGTTAATACGGATTAGGTTCCCTTAGAAAGACCCCCACGGAGGGCACTCCCCCCCGGGCCTATATCCCTCGTGTAGATAATTGGCCGTCAAAAATCAACCCAACCCAACCCAACCCAGAGCGTTAGCATTAGCTCGCGAGTGTCTTCGTCTGAAGAAACGGGAAACTGAATAATATTTTGGCAATTGAAAACCTGCTTTCGCCTGCCCTTTATCTAATATAAGCAGACATAGGTATGCAAGTCATTAATTAAGCCTTTGACAGGAACAAGCACGTGCAGCTCGGTAGTAACAAGCCATACAACAGTATAAACTTCGGAATCGTTTGCGTTGCAAAAGCTGAAATGATCATAAATGAATTTTCGAATCCAACTAGAATAGACCAGCAAATCAAATAAAAGTTCATATTTTAAAGAAACATTTTTTCAAAATACAGAATATTACCTTTAAGATTTTTCAAATGCTTAATCTAATAATTAGTAATTAACTTAATCTAGTAATACCGGCGCGGTATAGTTAAGCTTTAATAAAATATCTAAACTCTCCTATCCCCTCCCCCATAGGAAGAAAAGTCGAACAAACTAAATTTTTCAACCTCCTATAAATATTCTGCTCCGACGTTTAATCTGAAATTTCTACGTTTTTTTTTTTTTTTTTTTTTTTTTTTTTTTTTTTTTTTTTTTTTTTTTTTTTGGGGGGGGGGGGGGATTGAAATTACAACCTATTTTATGTTGATCAAAACTGTTTAATTTATGACAAATTCTTGAATTCCATTTTATTTATAAAAGAGGATATTGACAAGCATTCTTATACAGAAACTATTAAATAGGTTTTTTCCCCTTTTTTATAAAATGGTAGAGAATCTTTCAGAGAGTTTTACCATGCATTTTGAGCTATATTTCTGGAAGTGACAGTCGCGGATAAAAGTCGCCATGATCAAACAATCATTTATAACTCAAGGTGTAATTCATTTATTGAAAAAAAAAAAAAAAAAGCTGTTCAATTCCAAATCAATTCAATAAATATACCTACCCGGGTCATGCTTTAATGTTTAAAAATAAATATGTAAATTTGTCAAATGAGGAATGGGGGGTTATTTTTAGAACACTCTTGCACCGATAAAACTGAAAGAGTCAGACACACATATGCACAGAAACAAATAAATAAATAAAATCGTAGAAAAGAGAATATCGTGAGGTATTTTGTGTTTGTAGTTCAGTCTTTCGGCCTTTTCAAAAATTAATGTAACTTTAAAGAATCTGTAATTGTTTACACAGGAATAAAAATATATAAATAAATAAAATTAAAATCTGACAAATTTGAAAAGTATGAAACTTAAATTAGAATTATATAAAACAGCAGTTTGTTTCGTTACGTAAAGTCTATAAGTTTTTTTTTTTTTTTTAATTTTTCCATAGTTTTGACATTACTAAATAGGATTTTCAATTGTTTTATAGTCGTTATCGCTAGAGTCCTGTGATAACATTCATTACAAAATACATCGTTAACAAAACAGAATTAGAATTAGAATTCGATTTTTTAACACAGCAAGGTAGGATCAAGTAAAATTGATTTAAGTTTATTAAATTGGTGATTTTTTTAAAAAAGGAATTTATTAAAAAAAATATTTCTATTACAAGTTTAAAAAAAAAAAAAAAAAAAAAAAAAAAAAAAAAAGCTGCGACGAGCAAGTATAAGGTTTGACCTACCGATACCTCCACCTACCGATTTATCAAATATCTCAAAACCTCTCATCGCTAATGTTAATCGAATGGGAGAAATTTTTTAAGTTAAGATAATTTCGTTTGCATTTTAATATTTTTAAGTGTTTTTTCAATAGATAGCTGAGGTCGATCTGTACAAAGGCCATTTTTTACTTTTTCGATTTTCTTTGCAGATTTTTTTATGATGATGCTTTCACTTTCTAAGCCAGTTCCGAAAGTGAAAGGGTCCTAATTAAAAATACCTGAAAACAAAAGCGAAAAAGTAAAAAACGGCCGATGTAGAGATCAATCTCAGCTATCCAATGAAACAAAAATCATTCACAAATATTAAAATATGCAAATGAGATATATTAAAAAATATCTCCCATTGGATTAACATAGCGCCTGACTGACAGTTTTCGCCTGACTGAAGTAGCCTCTTGCAGGGTTTAATTTGCGTCGGAGAAAAACCGGAGCCCAAATCTGGCACTTCTCTGTTTTCAGTAAATATTTAAACATTAGTCGAAATTCACCAGAGCTCATAAATGCAGGGTTCCGGGGCGCATTTTTCCACCCAACCATGATTTGCCATCTCGTAATTCCGAAAAACCGAAGCCTAAATTACACTTTCCTTTCCTTCCAATCTCCAAGTTTTTGCATTATTTTTTTATCAAAACACTTATGTGTGACATTAGGAGTTGGAGATAAAACGTACTCAATTTTTATATCAATTTTTGGATTTGGAGCTCAATCTGTCTTATATTCGAAATTTTATTTATTCATGTATAGAAAAAAAATTTCCTCCTTCAAAATTACGTATTATATTCTATTTCGAATCATTTTGATCAGAATGAAAGGAAAACAGAAATCGTGTTTTTCTATTCTGGTGATAATTGCAAGTTTATGTCGGCCTTGCATTGATACGGCTCCACTCAAGAGACTGAAAAATGAATTTGCTTTCAGTTCGATTTTCTTTTATTACAGTAGGATAATTTTTAATTGGTTGGATTTTTTTCTTAATTATCATTTATTATTATTATTATTATTATTATTATTATTATTTAGATATCTAACCTGAAAAGAATATTTTCTGTTTTTATCCAACGAGCATCAGGTTTTTTTTTTTGTTTGTTTGAGGTTTATTGTCTCCTATTACGTAAGTATAAAAATTACGTTAGTGATTTTTCTATTTACTTTGTATCATGAACGCTGTCCATGTTAAGCCTCTGCTTTGCACATTTTACGAAGTTACTTTCATTTGTAAGTAGATACGGGGCATTCTCACAATCTTTTGACTTTTATGTCCCTGAATAATAATTTTTATTTTAGTACATGTTCTTGTGGTTTTTTTTTATTTATTTCATATACTGGGGAACATCCCATTGCATGATTGCACAACAATATTAACGAGATAAATATGTTTTGGACGATGTTGGGGGTCCAAACACCTGGAAAACTCCTATACCGCCCCGTGTCCCTGATGCTGATTTTTAAGTTTGGAGCTGTCTGGATAAAATTGTTTCAATAAAAATAATTCAATGTAATTTTTTTTCTGAAACTGGAACTATTGTTTTATATAAATAAGTAGCTAAAAATTAGCCTGCACGCGTTTTTAGGGTTGTTATTATTTTTTAAACTCTGTCCCTGGGTTTTAGATTCCTTACAATCCCTCTTCTAAAATTATACAGAAAATCCCTTCAGATGCAACCACAGAATTTTTTTTTCAAGTTTTTTCTCATGCAGAAGTATGCTAGAAAAATAATGACTAAAATTCTTTAGTAGGAAATTTACTGTAGAATTTAAATCAGCATTTAAATATCAATTTCAAGCATCGTGGCTTTATTGGTAGTCACACCGTCCCCAAAGGTTTATTCCAGCACTTTTCGAGGTAAATTAATTTTTTTAAAATTTATTTAATGCGATGTAAATAACTGTTGCTAAAAATCAATGAACATTTTGGATAACACTTAGTCTTAACATGATCTGCCTAAAATATGTGGTAATTTTCCTTGCTGTCCCATCCTTACCGTCCCCTTTTTTCCCATTTCATCCCTATTTTCCTATACCATTCCCCTTTTTTACATTACCGTCCCTTCTTTAACACCCCTTTAAGACAATGTTATACCAAAAATTTGTACTAAAAACACTACATTTTCATTATTTCTTATTTGAATGTCCTGTGGGTACTATGCAAATTCATTATAAGTAAAAATTTAGAAGAAAATAAAAAGTTTTAGTGGTAAAATGGTAAGGAAAATTAAACTCGCAAGTTTAACTCAAACCTCAGTTAAATAAAAATTTTTTCGCTGCTGATCGTTTTTTCTTTATTTTGAATCATTAAGGCATTCGTCTATCAGATTAAAACTTTATTTTAGCAAATTTAATTTCACCAGATTTTCATTCCCGAAAGTCAAAAGATTGTGAAAATGGCCCATACAATTGCCATGTATTGTTATTCTATCAGAAAGCAATCGAGCAGTGTTTCCCCTTTGTCTATAAAAGCATCTAATCTTTAAAATAATGGTGTCAATTTTTTAATTTAATCTGATTTTCAGGGACTCACCACAAAAGATTGTTATGCGGAAATAATCTATTATAGTTTAAGGTATGCAAGTTTTATAGGAAATTGAAAACATTGTTCTATTCTTCAGCATATAAATATTAATTTCTGTAAATTTCATTTATCTTTTCATAAAAAATGCATAGCTACGAACTATCTCTTTTTTTATATGTTAACACTATGTCCGAATCATAATCCTTACCATATTTAATCGTAGAATTAACAAAAAATCACAATTAACATTATAATTAGGCAAAGATTGCTATTCGGAAGAAGTGGGAAAAATGGAATAGTGGACAGCTAAAGTATATGCTGACAGATATATTTAAAATTTTTATTTTGCTACAAAAGAAAAAAAAATGCCTTAAATTTTGCAAATAATGTACAAATTATAAATATGCAGATTGGAATAAAATGTTTATTTTGCTAAAGAAAAAATGCTTTAAATTTCGTAAATAATGTACAAAATATAAATATGCAGATTGGAGCGACAGGGGGAGGGAGTGGGAACGGTACAGTTGTTAGTACCAGCACCGCAAAATATAAGGGCTCCGGTACTTTTTTTGTTAGAAATTAAGCCCTGCTCTTAAGAGGCTACTTCACTCGTGCGAAAATACCCGATCGCTAATGTTAATTCTGTGTAACAATTTTTTTAAAGTATCGCATTTGCATTTCAATATTTTAAAATGTTTTTTCTGTTGGATAGCTGAGGCCGATCTTTAAAAAGAATTTTTTTCACTTTTTCTATTATGTATAAAGGTTTAAAAAAAAAAAAAAAATGTTATTGGGATAACTTCACTTTCGAAAACGGTTCCGTAAATCCAAGTATCCTAATATAGTTATATTTCAACAAATAGTAAATTGACTGACTTAAATAAGCACTTCATATTTTAAAAAGTAGAATTTCTGAATGCGCCTTACGCAAATTTCTATGCATAAAACAATATAGAATTTAATCAATCTCAGTGCTATTAGGAAAAGAAAAATATTTAGAGTTCAAACTAGATTGGAAAAAAAGAAGATGTGCGTAAATATTTCTTTAAAAAAAAGTTTTGATTTAAGCAATGTGTTAAGGCTTTTTCTTTTCTTCTTTGAGTATTTAATTTAGTTTATTTATTGCAATGACCTATTTTTTAAGCATTCAAATATCATATACTATTCATTTCTCGAAAATTATTCTCTTTATTACAGAGAGAGTCTAAATTAAAGTTTGATCGTAAACAAAGCGACTTCAGGAATTCAAAAAATTTAATTTGATAATGAGAGCATACATAAATTGAGTAATTCGACACAAAATTTACGCACATTGTTTGAATCATAATAATGCAAAATTACTTGCAAAGCAATTAATATAAATTTGGAAGTGAGATCAGGATATTAATAAAAAAATGTCATTTATCGCTTTATTTTCTGAATTTAAAATACTTTCTCATTTCTTTATTGCAAGTCTTGCGAGATAATTATAATGAAATGAAAATATCATTGGAATAAATTTAAAAGATTATATAAGCAAGAGATACAAAATTGGGATTATTACATACATCATTGACTCTATGAGTTATATCTCTTTTTAAATATTATTGTAAGTATTTCTTTAGAAGGAACCATATATTAAAAAATCTAGATAGTGTTAATCTTTAAAAGAAGAATGATTTTAAAATCTCAAAGTATAGGATTCTCTCTATAGAACTTCCCCCAAATTTCCAATACGCGCATGCACTTTCTTTAGAACCCAACTTTAGAACTCTTAATGATTTACACTTTGCACATGTTTTACTAACCCGCCCCGAAACATAATAGACAACAGATCTCTGCACGAATTCCAAGATAAGCAAACTTGAATCAAAGTTGTATATCCAGTTGATTCAACTGAAAAGGCATACTGAGTAAAACACCTCATAATATAAGAAAGCTTCCGTTATTTTATTAAAAGAAAATTTTTCCTTTTATTTTGATCTTCACAGTTATTATAGGGGAACTGCAACAGTGAAATATTTCAAAAGCTAAAATGTAGAAATGTTAATAAAAGTAAAAAATAAAGAGTTAAATACCCTATTAAATTTTGCAGTTTAAATCTATTAAATTACGGTTAAACGTTGAGAAAACAATTTAGATGACAAAACAATTAGGGGAGGCAGGGGTGATTAGGATAACTTTTTTTGACAATTTGAACTTTGACAATTAATTGCCAGAGAATGAAGTGGACTATATACTAATGATATGTATAAGTTTACTCAGTGCGTACTGGTCTCTTGAAATGTGTAAAGAATTATTTTAAATGTATCATATTACCAGGTAAAAAGTGTCTTTTTCAGGTAAAAATGCCTGTTTGATCCCAATTACCCTCATGAAATGGGAAATTGGGATCAGGGACGAAACTAGCCTTTTTTTGCACCCGGTGCAAACATGGATTTTGGCGTCCCCACCCCTCCCCCCTCTTCCGCAAACTATATTTACAAAAAGAATTTTACTGATTTTCTAATAGCCGACTTATTTTAAATTTTAAAATATGTAATACTGAATTACGTAATCTACAATGGCAGATCCAAGGGGAAGGTCACGGGGATCTTGAACCCTCCCTCTGAACACCAACAAAAATATTCTAAAGATCATTAAAATGCAATACACAGTAGAATTCCAATTATCCGAGTCCCGCTTAACCGAGTTTCCGCTTTAACCGAGTTATTTTCTTCTGATGGACTGATGGCTTCCATTATTATGAAACAGCAGCCGTAAAAAGTTAGAACTCTGATTTTCTGGTCAGAATGGGGGGGGGTGGGGGTGGCATTTTTTTTTTATTATGGCCATTTTTTGAAAGGTTAAGAGCAGCCGTAAAAAGTTAGAACTCTGATTTTCTGGTCAGAATGAGTAAAAAAATGGCCATTTTTTTCAGAAAAAAAATATGCCCCCCCCCCCCCCCCCCCCTATTCTATGAAACAGCCATTATAATGGAAGACATCAGTCCATCAAATGAAAATGATCCATTCCAAAGGTATAATCCTTCATTTGGCGCCTCTTCGTTCTGGCGCTCGGAGCACATCCCCCCCCCCCCCCTTAGTTTCGGCCCTGATTGGGATCCTTGTTATTTTCTCTCATGCCTTACAAGATACAGTCATGGGTATTAAATGGGATTAAAAGATCTCTGTGTGCACAGCTGTGTGCGCATCTTACAGCAAGATATTTTTGGTTTTACAACTACAACTATTCTCAGAGATACAGTATTGGAAAGATAAAAATGCTGGAAAAAACATTTTAGAAGGGATTTTGTTCTATGCGAAAAATCTTTTTAAAATATCCACTTTGAAAGCATTTCCTGAGCTATTCAATGTCATAGTGCGTGAGTAAGAACACCAGCTTTACATTCATCCGAAATTAAAAATAACTTCCTGTATGTGCCAAAAGATAGCCATTTTGGATTTAGGCACAGAGAAATATTTCTCATAACATAAGTTTATCACATATAAAAGAAAAACAAATAAGATTTTAACATTTTTTCAGTTGATAAACCAATCCCATGTTTATGCATGTACGTGTTTGATTCTTTTTTTTTTTTTTTTTTTTTTTTTTTTTTTTTTTTTTTACACTCATAAACTTTAAAATAAAACTTATATTTTAACTTAACTATTTTTGTGTAAGAAAACGTATATTTTAATCATATAAGAAACTAATTTTGAATTACATTTGAATACGCAATTAAACTTTAAATTTTAAACAAAGTATTATTGTGATTAAAATGTTAGAACTATTTAAATCACGTTTTTTTTATTAGAAAAGTTTGGATTTATTTTAATTTTTTGCTTGCATTTTTACACAGAATGACATAAAAACAACATTAAAAATTGTTATTAATACATATTTTTTTTTTTTAAAGAAAGATATTCTGATCTTAATTATACATATTGAACTGGAACATTAAGAGCCAAAAAAGTGTTAATATATTTAGCATATAATAAAATTAATTAGCATAAATGGAAACATGTTATGTTCTTTAATATTTTTATAAAAAATTGCATTTTAAATTTAAGAACTTCACTGTTCAATTTTCCACGTCAGTATATTATCTTACGTATATAACATTTATACTTAAAAATTTGCATCCATAAATATTTATATCGCTTTCCAGGAATTTTAAATCTATAAATTATCTTTTATTTTCAGATATTTTTTTAAAATCGAAACCATAATATATTTAGTCTCTGTGAAAAAATACTTTTCATTGGTGTATTTATTTGTAAACGTAGATTTCATATAACTTGGTACACACAAGTATTAGTTACTTTTTTTTTAATCCTTGACATTGTTTTGTCAGCTTAAACTATCAACACATCGTTTTTTATCATAAGAAATAAAAGAATTATAAACACATATTAAAATTTGAATTAAAATAAAATGTATTCAATGGAATATTAGTTTTTTAAATAAAAACACATATAAATTTGTTAAAATTCGATTTGCTACAGATATTTTTTTCTTCTTCATTGAGCGAATAACATTTTATTTAGCCATCTGAATGGGTCTATTGTGCTAGAAATACCGGACCTATAGTTCGAAGAAATACTGCGATAACAGAAAGAATGTATTTAAAACCCGTTTTCCACTCATTCTGTCCTTGTATGCTCGACTTGAATAGTTAGCGGAAATATAGTCTGGTCAGTAATCAGTCACCGGTCATTAACAAAAGCAGCAAATAGAATTATCCCCAGATGTCTTGTCTTGCCTTGCGGCGGCGTGTTAGGGGGGAAAAAAGTATTTCCAAGTGGTTAGAGAAACAGCTTTGAAGAACTTATGAATCTTGTATTAAATGCGTTTTTAAATATGTTATAGTTAATAACAAACAAATATAGATAATAACAAGAAATTTAAATATGTTATAGAAAATAATCAAATAATCATTAATAATAATAAACATTATATATATATATATTATGTGGTGTTTATGTATTCATATTATTGATCATTGTCATTATCCTTCAATGGTATTTTTGTACAGAAAGTTTAATAGATATATATATATCGCGGTTTTTGTTGGTGGTCGGTAATGTTTAATTAAATGTTATATATATATATTAGATTTATCGTATTTTCAGTAAAAGAGTTTAGAAAAAAAGATTATCTTACGGAATATACGCATGAAAACTATTAATTCATTTACCATTTCTTATTTATGTAAGCACCAACTAGATCGGCTGTATTATGAATTAATCGACGATAGTTTATCCAAATAGTGCATTCAGCTTTCATTAAAGAATATTACCTTTAAGATTTTTGAAATGTTTAATCTAATGCTGGCAGAAAGGAGCATAGAAAAAATATCCCATTATTTTGTTTGTTATTGTTGTTTATTCATATGATAAGTTTAATGCATCAGCGCCGAAAGTAAGGGGGGGGGGGCATGTGCCCCGGGCGCCACAGGCAAGGGGCGCCAAATGAAAGATTATACCTTTGGAATCGATCATTTTCTGCTGATGGACTCATGGCTTTCATTTATTATGAAAGCCATCAGTCCATCAGAAGAAAATAACTCGGTTAAAGCGGAAACTCGGTTAAGCGGGACTCGGATAATCGGAACTCTACTGTATAAGCAAACACTGTAAATAGCCGGTAATACATGTGAATTCTTTTATGTGAACGAACTATAATTGCAACAAACGTCACATTCAATTTTTGTAGTTCAATATTACATATTTTATGATTACATATTTTAAATTTTAAAATAAGTCGGCCATTAGAAAATTAGTAAAATTCTCTTTGCAAATATACTTTGAGGAAGAAGGGGGCGGGGGGGCGCCAAAATTCATCTTTGCTCCGGGCGCAAAAAAGGCTAGTTTCGGCCCTGTAATGCATATAGAAATTCTGGATAGATAAGAGACAATTTTTAACTGCACAATAAACACTCTGGACTGGCATTTAACCCGCCATTTCTAGATGGTTTTTTAATATTATTAAAGTTACCCACTATTTAAGAATCATTTTAATACTCTTAAATCAAAATTGACAGCTTTATGACGCATTCCCGAATTCGTTTTTGTATGTAAACGCATGCGATTGGCAGCTGCTCTTTTTCAGAAACTAGGAAATCTATTTTTTTTTTCCATTTTTCGATAAAAGCAGGGGATTATTCAGAAAAGGCTGTTAAAGTTGGCATTCTGAACTAAATTTTCAGACAAGGCAGCCGAATGTCGTTATGGGATAAAAATCGTTTAACTCGCGGTGTTTTTTATTTATCGGAAAAAAATGTACAATTCCATATCGCTTCAATAACCATGCCCGCAAGTATTGACACTTTTATGTTTAAACATGAATCAGAAAATTTCTCGTTATTAAGCGGATTTTTTTTAATAGGCTTAAATGTTTAGAAAGCATGTTTTAGTATACTAAGGACTTAAGGAGGCTTTGCCCCCTACTGTCATCTACGAGCTACGCTCGCCAATCCCCATTGAGACACCGCAAACTGTAGAAACACGTTAATTTGATCGGCTGTAAAAAGATTGCAGAAACTGAACTATAATTTAAAAAATCAGTGGCGATCTCCTTGTAAATAGATTTCTATTCACTTCTTTTTGATTGCGGAATTTTAAGGCGGGATCAGCTGCTGTTAAACAACTACTGACTGTTTTCATGTTTGATTAAATAAGATGAGTTAAACATTTGAAAAAAAAGGGAGGGGGGTAATATAAAGTGAACTATGTAAACAGAGTCTTATCCTCCATGTATTTTTCTAACAACGATATAAGAAAATTGTTTTAAATAAGACATTTTAAATGTATCGCTTTATATCTGATATAATTTTCACAAAAGTTTTCTTTCTCTTTTTAATATTCACGTGAAAATACTTTTGTTGTTAGAAAGAAAAGTATTTGCGCTTTCTTAAAATTCACAACAATAGTTAAAAATATTATCTCCAAATATGAAATAAATGTCTCGTGTGAATATATTTTTAAATTTAAACAGTTTTACTAACAACGATATAAGAAAATTGTTTTAAATAAGACATATTTATTATTTTGTCATTATACATTTATTATTTTGTCATTTGAAATAGGAGATAATTTCCTCCAATTAAGATACTTAACACAGATTAATAGATTTATTATCTTAAAATTTTCTTTCTCTTTTAATATTCACATGTACTAAATATACATTTTATGACGTAATTTTCAATATTTTCCTGCTTTTAATACATAATCATTTAATTCTAATTTGAAAGTTTTTGCCCTTGTTTATAATAGTCCCATGTAAATATATTTTTGTTTTGAAGGAAATATTTTTTGCACTGTTTTACAATTGGCAACAATTTAAAATTGTAATCTTTTCTAAAACATGTAAAAAATAGTCTCTCAAAAAGCTGCAAATTTGGATTTTAATGGAAATTAGCCCTAAAAAAATTAGCCAAATAATAAAAAAAAATAAATGCAGTCGGCACACCGGAAACTTCTAATGTAGTATTTCCTTAGAAAAAAGGATTAAATTCTTATGTATAGTTTTTGCTAATGTAAAACTTCTTTAATAGAACGATTTTGACCAACTTTAACATTAAATATCGCTTAAAATAAAATTTTTATTCAAAAACGTATTTACTATTTATTATTTTAAAATGTATTTATCAAACATTGCTCTATAATACAACCATTTTCATATTTTTGTGTGCAGTATTTTTCTTAATACTACCAAAGTAAGACCCCATGTCACGAAAAATTCATTTACTGCGGCGGTGACAGCGTTAGTTACCCTTTTTTTAGAACACAGAGAAACATGACAATAAAAGAATAGGACTGAGAAACATTAGAAAATGTAACACACGAACTTGTCTGCTATTATTTCACACGTACTTTTCATTCATTCTATTTTACACTGAGAAATGGACTTTTATTATAAAGTTTTAAAATAGTTCTTGAACATATATCTATCTATCTATCTATCTATATATATATATATTTTTTTTTTCTGATGAGGTGGAGGGGCGAGACAGGGCCGAAACTAGCCTTTTTTGCGCCCGGTGGAAACATGAATTTTGGAGCCTCCCCCCCTTTCTTCCTCAAAGTATATTTACAAAGAGAATTTTACTAATTTTCTAATGGCCGACTTATTTTAAAATTTAAAATATGTAATCATAAAATATGTAATACTGAACTACAAAAATTGAATGTGATGTTTGTTGCAATTATAGTTCGTTCACATAAAAGAATTCGCATGTATTACCGGCTATTTACAGTGTTTGCTTATACAGTAGAGTTCCGATTATCCGAGTCCCGCTTAACCGAGTTTCCGCTTTAACCGAGTTATTTTCTTCTGATGGACTCATGGCTTTCATAATAAATTAAAGCCATGAGTCCATCAGAAGAAAATTATCGATTCCAAAGGTATAATCATTCATTTGGCGCCCCTTGCCTGTGGCGCCCGGGGCACATGCCCCCTCTGCCCCCCCCCCTAGTTTAGGCCCTGGGGCGAGATAAGGTGGGTGCTGTTTATGTTTTTCCTTCCGTTTTTAGGTAGATTTCGTATGAAATACTACCTATTACATTCTCCCCTATGTTGGAATTTCTGAAAAAGTTTTGCGGATCTACACCGATCATGACCCCTAGAACCCAAAATCACCCTCAGTAAAAAACTTTATTTATCTATCTATCTATCTATCTATGTATCTATCTATCTATATATATCACTTTCTTCTGGACACGGTAACTTCCACAATTCTGCACAAATCTCTTCCAAACTGATACATAAAATCAAGGGGTATAAAATCTCGGTCAAGTTCGTTAATGTGCAAAATCGGATTAAGGGGATGGAAATAGGTAGGGGTTTTGTGAAAACCGAAAAAACCCAATAACTTCTCAATTTTTGTACATATGAAATCAGTTTAAAGTTTTTATTACTTCTAAAAATAGAGCTAAAAATTTATGTATCACAGATTTTTGATCCACTTAAAAATGGGCTCAAGGGGTGCAAAAAATAGGGTTTTTGGGAGAAAAAAAAATCATAACTTCGTCAATTCTCAAGATATCGAATCCCATTAATTTTATTATAAATCTCCTTAATATTATCTACAACTTTTATATTCACAAGTTTTTGATAGGACCAATTCCTAACGCAAAAAAAAAAAAAAAAAAAAAAAAAAAATTAAAAACGAAAACAAAAAAAGGGGGGGGGGGGTTGAAGAAGAAAAAAATCCATAACTCCGTCAATTCA
Organism: Maratus speciosus; assembly: GCA_963932465.1. NCBI lineage: Eukaryota > Metazoa > Arthropoda > Arachnida > Araneae > Salticidae > Maratus > Maratus speciosus. The sequence goes on along the minus strand of OZ010795.1, from coordinate 324,778,962 downwards.
CAAGATATAAAATCCCCATGAATTTATCATATATCTTCTTAATATTGTCTACAACATTTATATAGACAACTTTTTGATAGGACCAATCCTTACAGCAAAAACAAATTAAAAATACATAGCGGTTGAAGAAAAAAATCATCTTATTAAGGGTGTATTCAAATCCAAACTGCTTATTTTCTGACTCATTTTTAAATTCATTTTTGCTCTCAAACGCATCCAATTGGTAGATTCTCTTATTCAGAAACTATATATGTACCGCAATGATCGCTTTTTTGATAGAGGCAGAATATATTTCAAAAAATGATGTCAAAGTGGGCATTTTGAACAGAATTTCCCGAAGCGATTGTGTTAGAAACGAAAAAATATTGTCCTACTGAGAAAATAATTGTTCATAAATCAAGTTTTAAGTAATTGAACGAAAAATAAAAACACAGGTCCCTTATAAATGTCTTCAAAAATCACGTGAGCAAGTTTCATATTTTTTCTATTAAAAATGAATCTGAAAATGTGCCAGAAAATTTAGAGTTGTTGAGCATGGAAAAGTATTTTTTTGAATATCTCCCTAACATGATTCTGATAAAACCATCTGTTATAAAAAAAATGAAATAAACACTCGTCAAAAGCGACCAGATAAAATTGTTAAAATGGATAAATCTCTAATCATGATTTAATTTTTGTTGGCGAAATTAGTATACTTAACTTCGAAATATACTTCCGTCTGTAGGCCGGACCGGCAGGGATTTTTTAACCTATCATGTATTTATCTTAATACAATGGGTTTTGCCTGTATAAATTTTTGTGTGTACGATGAGAAGTTTTAAACCCATTAAATGCCCTTCTAAGCTTCTCTTTAAAAAATAAAGCATTAAAAAATTTTGTCACTAAAATTCGAAAACTTATTAATCCTGTTCAAACTCTAAATATTTTTCTTCTTAATTTTTCATGTTATTGCCTTAATTCTGCTTCATCCAGACCCCAAATTGGTGTAAAATTCCAGTTCAGGAAAGTCTCCACAATGTAAAAATACCCTTTGTTCATCGTTACTCTCCCCCCTCACGCTTATTTCTTTTCTTTTTTTATCGCTGTAGATACTGATATTTTATCTCCCTCCCCTCAAAGTCCACTCTTAACCCCTTGGGGATGAGCGACCGGTATTCGTTCTGCGTATGGTGCTCAGAATCAGTAATTATTCTCAACTGAAAATATTAATTGTAAATTGTGCCTTATTTAATCCGAGCATTTTCCCGATTCAATGAGGCAAAAATTTGTGCTTTAAAAAACTGGTGATAAAAGATTAAAAATTCAGTAAAAGACGTTCGTTCCTAAGGGGTTAATAAAAATATTGGAGTTTTTAAATGGAGTTTTCCTTTTGCTTACTATAACATATCTGTATTTATATCTAAAACTTTCGCGCTTCTCATGGCTGGAATGACTAAAAGCCTGGATTCCGCTTACTTATATTTAAAAAGGTTGTACACAAATTCTGTGTTAAACGTGGAAAGTTCAAATTGGGACAGTAATAAAGACTATTGACCCACATATTTACAGATTATAAAACATTTACAAATATTTTTAGAAAAATGTAGATGAGCTAATGAAGTTGCTTGGGAAAAGACATAATTTCTTTGAATCGCGTGAAAGTTTTCGTAACGCTGAACTCAAAAATATATTTCTTTTAATTTTAGGTATTATATTTGCAGAGATATCGTCGAGAATGTAGTTCAAAAATATGCCACCCCCCCCCCCATCTATTTCCGTATGTACTGAAACTAAAATTATGAAAAAATTAGAGGTAGTAGGCGTTGACTTAAACCTTGCAGGAAAATTATAGCGATTACCCTAGGTCACATAGTTTTTGAGAAAAGCGCATTTTCCCGTTACACACAAATTTCGATTTGCGGGCATTCAGCAAAAATGTTGGGAAGCGCTGGCGGTACCTATCGTACCAGAAGTATAATAGCATTGTTAATAACGATTTTAGAAAAAAAAATCGTCGGTAATTAGCCCAGATATTAACCCTTAAAGTCACGGGCGGTTTGGACATATATAATGACAGGGTCGGCGTACTCTATGTACCATCGACTTTTAAATCCTAGATAACAACTTTTAATGATTAATTTGTGTAATGCAATGCCCAGTAGCAGTATAAAAGCAATAAACTTCAAATTGTTAAAAACAGACTAATTTAATTAGAATTAATCACATAAATACTATGAGATTCTATGGACTAGTTCGCATTGAGTAGATCTCTCAATGCGCCTCCCGTGTCTTTAAATTTATTTAAAACATATCCTGAAAAACATGGCATGGACTAAAGCGGCGTTGCTACTTTGCGACTTCCTTTCGAAGCGCGCTTAACAAAATGCCAAGTTTAAACTTTGAACAAGGGTTTTGTTTTAGCTAAACTGTAAAAAGAAAAAATTATTACGACGCTAAATTTAGTTTAACCAAAAACCCATTTAATCATTACTTCATATAATCAAATGAAGTTTAAATATGCACTACTTTTACTGTCAGTATAGAATTAAGTTCCTCATAAACAGATAAGATAAGATTTAAATAAGAGTTATACACAATAGCAATGCTTGACATTATTTAGGCTTTATATCTCTTTAAATTTTTATGGTATACCCATTCATACTTTTTCTAGTATATATAGAGCTATACCAAACCCTACGTTGTGCAGTTTTTTACAAAGTCTTATTTTTCCTTCAGTAACAGTTTTTTTAATAATACAGTTAATAATTCATATATTTGTTGTACGGAACCCTCTGAGAGCGAGTAATACTCGCACTTGACCGTTTATTTCTCTTTAGTTTTTGTTAGAAACAAACCATTCTTAAATAAACATAAAAAATATTTTTCAAATTTGTACAGATACAACAATATTTATTATTAAATTAAAAGTGCACCACATGAACCTTTCGCACTGCAATATTTAGGATTATTTGTGTAATATGTTTTCATTCATTTTTAATCAAACAAGCGGATATGAATCGATATGTGAATGTACGATATAAAAATCCTGTTTAAACACTTCGAATGGTACTTTATTCATCGTAGCACGTTTTGTATGTGCATAAAAATATAATGTTCGCATTCGAAATACTATATAGTGACTGTGTATTATTAGATTGTAAGCTTTGTGTAAGCTAATATAATGTTACACTTTCTGTTCGAATATTTCGCAACTGAAAAAAACTTTAAAGGAAAAATAATAATGAAAAATTTCAATTGCAAAATACCTTTAATAATTTAAAATTTTCCCAATTATTCTACCTGGATTTTTATCTTAGACTTAAAGTTTTCTGTAATTTCCCGTGATAACTAGTTTTTATTTATTTATTTATTTATTTATTTTTTTTTTTTTCGAGAAAGGGGGCAGACAAAGGTTCTGATTAAATGGTCTTTAGAGAGCCGAGAATTTTTCATTATTTTTAGTTTCATTATCTTCTTAATAAATAAGAATTTTTTATTTCTAAAATCATTGTATATTCAACATATGCTTTATTAATATAATTAAGATATACTAACTACAATACAGAAATTAATTACGACATTAAGATTTCATACAGTTATTATGTAGTCCATATTTAGTTATTTAATTTTTTGCACACTTACAATAATTCAAATTAATCTTTAAATATAGTAAGTAAAATTTTACTTAAAAAAATAAATTTAACAAAGATATGAAAAACATATCCGGTAGTTTTCACCACAATTTTCAAATATGTATGTTTTCTACTAGTCCGAGTGCTACACGACTAAAATAAGGTGAAAACTGCAAATCGTGATAAGAATATACCGATTGGTCAGTATCTACTTTATACTAATACAATGCATTTTAGAGGGGGAGGCATCGCGCAAAGTCGTGGGAATTCAAGATGGCGGCTGTTATTCAAAATGGCGTCATTTTCTGAATTTTCTTACTATCCATCATATAAATGTATGTTTCAGGTCGATTTCGATGTTTTTAACGTAAAAAATTTCGTTTTTATACTTTCCGTCATAGTTGAATTAGTTTATGAATTCAAATTGTTTGTTTGTTTGTCTGTCTGCCTGCTTGCCATTCCATGACCTAACTCGCTTAAATATCGCTGCTCGCTTAAATTCACTCAGATTTTCATGTAATTTATATATGTTACTGAAGTTTACAATAACATGTTCCGGATGAAAACTGAAGTGTATAAGTTTTATAGTCCGTTTACAGGGCCCTCAAAATAATTCCATTATGTTATTGTCGATTAGTGTGGGTGCTACGATTGAGAAAACTGCAAATCGTGAGAAGAATGTGGGGCATTCTCACAATCTTTTGACTTTTGGGGAAAAAAATCTGGCGAAATTAAACTTGCTAAAATAACATTTTAATCTGATAGACGAATGCTTTAATGATTCAAAATAAAGAAAAAATGGTCAGCAGCGAAAAATATTTTATTTAACTGAGGTTTAAATTAAACTTGCGAGTTTAATTTTCCTTACCACTTTACCCCTATAACTTTTTATTTTCTTCTAAATTTTTTACTTATGATGAATTTGCATAGTACCCACAGGACATTCGAATAAGAAATAATAAAAATGTAGTACTTTTAATAACAATTATAATTTTAATAACAATAATAATTTTTGTATAACATTGTCTTAAAGGGGTGTTAAAGAAGGCACGGTAAGTTAAAAAAAAGGGGGATGGTATAGGAAAAAAGGGATGAAAATGTAAAAAAAAGGGTAAGGGGTGGAACGGTAAGGAAAATTACCACCTATTTTTAGGAAAATCATTTTTAGACTAAGTGATAGCCACAATGTTCATTGATTTTTAGAAACAGTTGTTAACATTGGATTAAATTATTTTTTTTATTATTATTTACCTCGAAAGGTGCAGGAATAAACATTGTGGACGGTAAGACTACCAATAAAGGCACGATCTTGAAATTCTTATTTAAATGCTGATTTAAATTCTGCAGTAAATTTCCTGTCAATGAATTTTAGACTTTCTTTCTCTAGCATACTTCTGCATGAGAAAAAATTTGAAAACAATTCTGTGGCTGCATCTGAAGTGATTTTCTGTATGAGTTTAGCAAGAGGGAAAGGATGAAAAACTCAGGGACAGACTTCAAAAAATAATATGAACCGTAAAAATGTGTGCAGGTTAATTTTTTGCTACATATTTAGATAAAACAAATGTCCCAGTTTTGGAAAAAAATTACATAGAATTACTTCTATTGAAACAATTTTATACAGACAGCTCCCAACTTAAAAATCAGCATCAGGGACACGGGACGGTAGATGAGTTTTTCTGGTATTTGAATAACCAACATCGTCCAAAACTTATTTATCGCGTTGATATTGTTATGCAATCATGCAATGGGATGTTCCCCAGTATATGAAATAAAAGAAAAAACACAAAAAAGTGTATTAAAATAAAAATTATTATTCAGAGACATGAAAGACAAAATATTGTGAGAATGCCCCATATACCGATTGGTGAGTATCTACTTTATAGGCATCGCGACAATTTGTAGGAATTCAAGATGGCGGCTTTTATTCAAAATGGCGTCATTTTCTAGAATTCTTGCAATTTTGATACTATTTATCGTATAAAAGTGTGTTTGATGTAAAATGTATGTGCAAAATCTGTAAAAATAAGTGCGGCTGTAGAAAGGTTGGACTTTCTTGCACATTATTGTGCAACTGCAAAAACTAATATGAGAAATTATGATGATACAAAGTAAAGTTTTTATATTCTCTAACTTTAAATGTAACATTAAATTTTTTTAATATCTTGTATAATAAAGGGAATTTTTCATTAACACATACTGGACAATTGCACCTTAAACTATAGTGAATAAAGACACTCAACCTTGCTTAATGGTACACAAAACACGAACTTTAATAAGCTAAAATTTAAATTCTACGTTTCGAGCTGTTTCTATAGCCGTCTTCCGGAAAAATATGATGGTATAATGGTTTTACATTCTAAAAATGTTGAAATTGATATCATAGACACTTTTATATGATCTATAGGAATAAAAATGGAAATGATTTTGAATAACAGCCGCAATCTTGAATTCCTATGAATTTGCATGGTGCCTCAAATTCTGATATGCATTGTATTAATAAGAAGTAGATACTGGCCATTCGGGATATCTTTAAAACAAAATGCAGTTTTTTTATACCTAGCAGCTCCACTAATAACAGTTGATTTAATTGATGATCTTTATAGAATTTATACACGAGTTACAAAGACGCTTATTCTTTTTTTTGGTGTGTCACTGTAAATAAACGATAAATACTATGCACACTTTATTCTATAGTAAGTATCTTGTAGTGTATCTCACTTATGTATGTCAATTTGAATTTATTTCTGGAAGTATAACATGATTCAAATGCATTGCAAAGGTTTTCCCCCCATAGACAATAACGTATTGGAATTCTTTCGAGGGCCCTGTAAACCGACTGTAAAACCTATACTCTTGAATTTTTATTTGGAACATGTTATTGTAAACTTCAATTACATACATAAATTACATGACAATCTCAGTGAATTTAAGCGAGTAGCGATATTTAAGCGAGTTAGAGCACGGAATGGCAAGCGGACAGACAGTGAAACAAACAGACAAACTGAAATCATAAACACATTCAGCCATGGCGAAAATATTAAAAACGAAAGTTTTGAAGTTAAAAACATCAAAATCGACCTGAAACACACATTTATATAATGGATAGTAAGAAAATTCAGAAAATGACGCCATTTTGAATAACAGTCGCCATCTTGAATTCCTACTACTTATCTGGACTATCTTATATGGACTGTATTAATATAAAGTAGATACTAAAGAAGACACTAAAGAAGAATATACCAATCGGTATATTCTTCTCACTATTTGCAGTTTTCTCAACCGTAGAACCTGGATTAATAGACAATAACGTAATGGAATTCTTTTGAGGACTCTGTAAACGGACTATAAAACCTACATAGTTCGTTTTTATTCGGAACATGTTATTGTAAACTTCAATAACATATATAAATTAAATCACAATCTGAGAGAATTTAAGCGAGTAGCTATAATTACGCGAGTTAGAGCATAGTAAGGCGAGCAGACAGACAGACAAACAGACAGACAAACTGATTAAACTATGGCGGAAAGTATTAAAAACGAAATTTTTGACATTAAAAACATCTAAATTGACCTGAAACACACATTTGTATGATGGATAATAAGAAAATTCAGAAAATGACGCCATTTTGAATAACAGCCGCCATCTTCAATTCCTACGACTTTACGGGATGCCTCCCCCTCTGAAATTCATTGTATTAATATAAAGTAGATACTCACCAATCGGTATATTCTTATCACGATTTGCAGTTTTCTCAACCGTAGCACCCGGACTATACTATTGAAAATGTACTTAAATGTGGAAAAAAGAATCGATATTGTAATACTGTATACCGAAGAAACCAATACACCCAGAAGTTACCTTGATTGAAATTTAGCCGCTTTAGTGAGTAACCAGTAAGAAACACTCTGAACTGTCCTACACTTCATTTTGAGTAACTAAAGTTGTTAAAGTACCAACGTACTGAATAACCACTTTAAAGTTGACGAACTTTTACAAGTGACTAAATTGTATTAGGAAATCTTCACGGTGCAGCGCTGTTGAAATTATGACTAGGACAGTTATAACATTTCATAATAACATAACATTAATTTAAATAATTTATTTTTGTCTTGTTAAACAATTTACTATATCTAAAAATATTTAAACGTATAATGACAATGAAAATCATTTAACCCCTTGAGGGGCAAGCAATTACGTTTGTGAAATGCTCAATTCCCACCGGAATCTTTGAAAAATTCTATTTCAAATTAAGTGTAAGCAATTTTACGGCCTTTTTTCCACCAAAGTTAGAAAAGTAAAATTCAATAAAATCTTTCTGGTGTAAAACTTCATTAATTGTAGGTGGTATATGATATATAACGGTGCCCCTCAAGGGGTTAAATAGAACAATAAAAAATTAAACTTAACCGGAATCACGTTTGCGGGATTGGAGTCACACACAAAAAAATATATATGGTTAAAAAATGATTATTTGTGATAATTTCTTTCATTAATTTTTAATCAAAGAGGTTGATATGAAACTATATGTGAACGTGCGAAATGAAAAGTGTATTTAAACCTTTCGAATACCCCATTCATCAATACTGTGAGTTTTGTGTGTGCATAAAAATAGAATGTCTGCATTGGAAATACTATGTAGTGACTGTGTATTATTAAACTCTAAGCTTTGCGTTAACTAATATAAGTTTACAAATTCTGTTCCAATATTTCACAGCTGAAAATTTTTTTAAAAATAAAAATGACAAATTAAGGTTGCAAAATACCTTTAATAATTTAAACTTTTCACTTTTATCCTACATGGAAATTTTACGGTGAACATAAAGTTTTCTGTAATTTCTTGTAGTAACAAATTTTTTTTCAGAGAAGGGGGCTGACGAAGGTTCTGGTTAAGTGATTTTTACATAGCTGAGAAAATTTCATATTTTTAGTTTCATTATGTTCTTAATGCATATTAAAATTTTATTTTTAAAATCATTCTTTATTCAGTCTTTTTATATTTATTTAATATGTTGCATATATACAGAAAATGCAAGTTACATAAAGTTTTACTTAAATAAATAAGTTTAACAAAGGCATGAAATGCATATCCGGCAGTTTTCACAACGACTTACAAATATATAGATTTTCTTCTATAGAAAATTTATTTAAATGGTGAACAATGATCAATATTACAATACTGTATTCCGAAGAAACCAATACACACAGAATTTACCTTGTTTGGAACTTAGCAGCTTTAATGAGTAACCACTAAGAAACACGCTGAACTGTCCTACCCTTTATTTTGAGTAAATAAAGTTGTTAAAGTACCAACGTATTTAATAACCAATTTAAATATGAAGAACTTTTTCAAGTTACTAAATTGTATTAGGAAATCTTGACGGTGCAGCTCAGTTCAAATTATGACTAGGACAGTAATAACATTTAATAATAACATAACATTAATTTAAATAATTTATTTTTGTCTAGCTAAACAATTTACTATATCTAAAAATATTTAAACTTATAATGACAATGAAAATTGTTTAAATAGAACAATAAAAAATTAAATTTACCCGGAATCACGTTTGCGTGAATGGCGTCACACACAGAAAAATATATATGGTTAAAAAAGGATTATTTTTGATAATTTATTTCATTAATTTTTAATCGAAGAGGTTGATATGAAACTATATGTGAACGTGCGATATGAAAAGTGTATTTAAACCCTTCAAATGATAACTCATTCATCAATACTGTGTGTTTTGTGTGTGGATAATTAAAAATAAAATGTCTGCATTGGAAATACTATGTAGTGACTGTGTATTATTAAACTCTAATCTTTGCGTTAACTAATATAAGTTTACAAATTCTGTTCGAATATTTCACAGCTGAATTTAAAAAAAAAAAAAAAAATATAAATGACAAATTAAGGTTGAAAAATACCTTTAATAAATTAAAATTTTCACATTTATCCTACCTGGATTTTTTCGGGAGACATAAAGTTTTGTGTAATTTCCTGTGGTAACAAGTTTTATTTATTTATTTATTTTCTTTCAAGGAAGGGAGCTAACGAGGGTGCTGATTAAGTGATTTTGAGATAGCAGGAGAAATTTTCATGTATTTCGTTTCTTCTTACTATACATATTAAATTTTTTTTTGTAAAATTTTCCTTTAATAAGCCTTTATTTTATCAACTTAATTAAGATTTACTAACTACAATAAAGTAACTAAACTAACTACAGCATTAAAACTTCATACTGCTATTACACAACCTAAATATATATACATTTTTTTTGTATACATAAAAAATTTCAAATTAATTTTTAAATACGTGTATAGCATGTAAAGTTTTACTTAAAAAAAGTTTAACAAAAGGCATGAAATGCATATCCGGCAGTTTTCGCAACGACTTACTACTATATAGATTTTCTTCTATCGAAAAATTACTTAAATGGTGAAAAATAATCAATATTGCAATACTGCAAACCGAAGAAACCAATACACACAGAATTTGCCTTGATTGGAACTTAGCCGCTTTAATGAGTAACCACTAAGAAACACTCTGAACTGTCCTACCATTCATTTTGAGTAACTACAGGGTGGCTACTAAATACTGATACACTTCAAAAAATAAGAATTAATTTTAATCGTTTGGTAAAATAATTTATTTCTGTATTTCAGCGTTTGGCAATTTTCTATTAGTGCAGACGATTTTTGTAAAAATCAAATATTTAGAATTATTTTTAAAATGGAAGCTAAAAGAATGATGATTAAACAGCTCTTTGATCGCGGGCTTTCCGCAGGTCAAATATTTAAGCAATTGAAATGCCTTGGTTTTAATAGATTATTTATATATAAAACTATAAATCGATTATTGGATACTAATAGCTGTAAAGATCGACCTAGGTCTGGTCGCCCACGATCAGTTCGCACAAAAGAACGCATCAAAAGAATTCGTGAAAGGATACGAAGAAATCCGCAACGCTCTGCAAATGAAATGGCTGCAGAAGAGAACGTGAGTCGCAGAACTATGCAAGTTATTATAAATGAAGACCTGGGTTTTCGTCCTTATCGGAAAAGAAAAGTTCAAGGTTTGACTGATGAACAAAAGATAAAAAGATTACAAAGATGCAAGAAATTGCTGAAGCGGCACGGTAAGAAAAATATTGACAGAATGATATTTTCTGATGAGAAGCTATTTTGCACTGTACAGTGTTATAATGCTAAAAATGATGTCGTATATTCAGCAACGTTTGAGGATATACCTGAAACTCTCCGAACTGTTAAACGCTTTCAGAACAAGAATTCTGTTATGGTTTGGGCTGCAGTGTCAAACAATGGGAAATTGCCTTTGAAATTCATAGATAAAGGGGTAAAAATCAATGCGGAATATTACAAACAGAACATATTGGCTGCATATTTATTGCCACATGCTGACAGGTTGTATCCAAAAAAGAATTGGATATTTCAGCAAGATTCTGCACCTTCACACCGAGCTAAATCAACACAAGCTTGGCTCCAGGTCAATTGTCCGAATTTTATCATGCACGAAGATTGACCACCTTCCTAACCGGATCTAAATCCTTTAGATTATTGTGTCTGGGGGATTTTAGAGGCTAAAGTAAATAGCAAACAACACAGAAGTTTGGACTCTCTCAAAGCTTCCATATTGCGTGAATGGGACAAATTACCTCTTAAAATGATTCGTGCCGCCCTCGGACAATGGCATAAGAGATTATCTTTGGTAATTGATAAAGATGGCGGTCGATTTGAGTGAATTTGTTTACAGGTAAACTTTCATGTATGATGTTCATCATATTAGTGTAATTATTTTTTTCTATTTTATATTTGTAAAATAAAATATCTAAATATTTGTATCAGTATTTAGTAGCCACCCTGTAAAGTTGTTAAAGTACCAACGTACTTAATAACCAATTTAAATTTGAAGAACATTTTCAAGTTACTAAATGGTATTAGGAAATCTTCACGCTGCAGCTCTGTTCAAATTATGACTAGGACAGTAATAATATTTAATAATATCATAACATTAATTTAAATAATTTATTTTTGTCTTGTTAAACAATTTACTATATCTAAAAATATTTAAACTTATAATGACAATGAAAATCGTTTAAACAGAACAAAAAAATTTAAATTAACCCGGAATCACGTTTGCGTGAACGGAGTCACACACACAAAAATATATATGGTTAAAAAGGGAGTATTTGTGATAATGTCTTTCATTATACATATTAAAATTTTATTTCTAAAATCTTCCTTTATTAAGCCTGTGTTTTATCAACTTAATTAAGATTTACTAACTACAATAAAGTAACTAAACAAACTACAGGATTAAGATTTCATACTACTATTACACAACCTATATATATATATATATATATATATATATATATATATATATATATATATATATGTGTATGTATGTATATATAATTATTATTATTATTATTATTTTTTTTTTTATTGCATACATGAAAAAAATTAAGTTAATTTTTAAATACGTGTATAGCATGTAAAGTTTTACATAAAATTTTTTTAACAAAAGTTATGAAATGCATACCCGGCAGTTTTCACAAAAACTTACAAATATAGATTTTCTTCTATTGAAAAATTACTTAAATGGTGAAAAAGAATCTGCCTTGAATTTGCCTTGATTGGAACTTAACCGCTTTAATGAGTAACCGACAGGAAACTCTCTTAACTATCCTACTCTTCATTTTGAGTAACTAAAGTTGTTAAAGTACCAACGTACTTAATAACAAATTTAAATTTGATAAATTTTACACGTTACTACATTGTGTTAGGAAATCTTCACGGGGCAGCGCTGTGCAAATTATGACAAGAACAGTCGTAGCATTTAATAATAATATAATATTAATTTAAATTAATTTATTTGTGACTAGTTAAATCATTTACTACATATCAAAATATTTAAACTTATAAAGACAAAGAAAAACATTTAAAAAGAACAATAAAAAAAATTATTTACCCAGAATCACGTTTATGTTATTAGAGTAATACAAAAACATATGATTCAAAAAGATTATTTGTGTTACGTTTTTTCATTAACTTTTAATCAAGCAGGCTGATACGAAACATTTGTGATTGTGCGATACGAAAAATCTGTTTAAACCTTTCGAATGATACTTCAGTCATCGTTCTGTGTTTTGTATGCGCATAAAAAAGGGAATGTTCGCTTTCGAAATACTATATGACTGTGTATTATTAAATTCTAAGCTTTGTGTTAACTAAATAGAAGTTTACAGATTCTGTTCGAATATTTCGTAGCTGAAACAATTTTAAAAGAAAAATAATAATGATAAATTAAGGTTGCAAAATACCTTTAATAATTCAAATTTTTCATATTTATCCTACCTGGAATTTTTACGGTAAAGAAAGTTTTCTGTAATTTCCTGTGGTAACAAGTTTTTTTTTTTCCAGGGAATGGGGCTGACGAAGTTTCTGATAAAGCGATTTTTAGATAGCAGAGGAAATTTCATATTTTTAGTTTCATTATGTTCTTAATACACATTAAATTTTTTGTAAATCATTCTTCATTCCGTCTTTGATTAATTAACTTAATTAAGATTTACTAACTACAATAAAGTAGCTAACTACAGCATTAAGATTTCATGTTTTTCTTATACAATCTATATTTATTTAATTTTTTGCATACATAAAAAAATGTAAGTTAATTTTTAAACATAGTACGTAAAATTTTACTTAAACAAATAAGCTTAACAAAAGCATGAAAAGATATCCGGCAGTTTTCACAACGAGTTACAAATGCATAGATTTTCTTCTATTGAAAATGTACTTAAATGGTGAAAAATGATCAATATTACGATACTATATACCGAAGAAACCAATACACACAGAAATTGCCTTAATTGGAATTTAGCCGCTTTAATGAGTAACCGCGAAACTATCTGAACTGTCCTATCCTTCATTTTGAGTAACTAATGTTGTTAAAGTACCAACGTACTGAATAACCAATTTTAATTTGAACTTTTACAAGTTACTAAATTGTTAGGAAATCTTCACGGTGCAGTGCTGTTCAAATTATGACTAGGACAGTCATAACATTTAATAATAACATAACATTAATTTAAATTAATTTATTTTTATCTAGTTAAACAATTTATTATATATAAAAAAAATTAAATTTGTAATGACACTGAAAAACGGTTAAAAAGAGCAATAAAAAAAATATAATTTACCCGGAATCACGTTTGCGTGATTGGAGTAACACACACACGCACAGAAAAAAATTATATGGTTCAAAAAGAACTATTTGTGATACTTTCTTTCATTAAGTTTTAATCAAAGAGGTAGATATGAAACGATATGTGAATGTATATGAAAAATGTGTATAAACTTTTCGAGTGATACCTGATCCATCGTTGTTCGATTTGTATGCGCATAAAGAAACAATGTTAGCATTCGAAATACTATATAGTGACTGTGTATTATTAAATTCTTATGTCTGTTTTAACTAATATATGTTTACAGATTGTATTCGAATGCTTCGCACTTGAAACAAACTTTAAAAGAAAAATAATAATGATAAATTAAGATTGCAAAATACCTTTTAATAATTAAAAATTTTGACATTTATCCTACCTGGATTTATGTGGTAGAAATAAAGTTTTCTGTAATTTCATGTGGTAACCAGCTTTTTTTTTTTTTTTTTTTTTTTTTCAGGGAAGAGGCCTAACAAAGGTTCTGATTAAGGGATTTTTAGATAGTCGAGAAATTTTCATATTTTTAGAGATTTACTAACTACAATAAAGTAACTATAAAGTAACTAACTACAGCATTAAGATTTCATATTGTTATTATATACCCTTTATTTATTTTTTCTCACACATATAAAAAAATTAAGTTAATTTTTAAATACGTGTATAGTACGCAAAGTTTTACTTACAGGAAAAAAAGTTTAACAAAGGTATGAAATGCATATTCGACAGTTTTCACAACGAATCACAAATATATAGTTTTTCTTCTATTGAAAATGTACTTAACCCTCCGAGTGTCTTGCAAAAGGGTAAAATTGTTATGTTGTTTTCTTTGCATATTGTTTTAAATGCTAAGAAAGTATGATTCTTTCAACATTATAAAAAGAAACTGAATTACAAATATGGATGTAATCCTTGAGAGTATTAATCATTCTTCAATATATATAAAATTCATTAAATCTATAGAATTATATTATCTTAAATATTGCTTGTATTGCTGTGAAACCTGGAGCTTAGTGGACGGAATATTACGCCCCAAACACTTAGAGGGTTAAATGGAGAAAAAGAATCAATATTACAGTAACTGTATGCCGAAGAAACCAATACACACAGAAATTGCCTTGATTGGAATTTAGCCGCTTTAATGAGTAACCACTAAGAAACACTCTGAACCGTCCTACCCTTCATTTTGAGTAACTAAAGTTGTTATAGTACCAACGTACTGAATAACCAGTTTAAATTTGATGAACCTTTACATATTTCTAAACTCAATTAGGAAAACTTCACGGTGCAGCACTGCGCAAATTATGACTAGCCTAGTCGTAATATTTAATAGCATACTATTGATTTAAATTAATTTAACTGTAAGTATTTAAATCATTAACTATATATCAAAATATTTAAACCTGTAACGACAATGAAAAATGTTAAAAATACCTGGAATCATGCTTGTGTGATTAGGGTAATACAAAAAAAGTTATATGATTCGAAAAGGATTATTTGTGTTACGTTTTTTCCATTAATTTTTAATTAAACGGGCTGATACGAAGCGATTTGTGAATTACGATATGAAACATCTGTTTAAACCCTTCGAATGATACCTCATTCATCTTTGTGTGTTTTGTATGTGCATAGAAATGGAATGTTTTCTTTCGAAATTAATAAAAAAAATATATATCATTTAAAAACAATGTGCGACTCCTGTTTAATTGTCTACATAAGTTTAAATGATCCTTTTTTTCCCCATTTCCGTGGCCATATATCTAAAAACGCCAAAAAATAAATATTATTATATATTTATATTAATTCAGCATGAAATTCCTATTATCTATGAAACGTAAATCACAGCGGTATTTTTTAACAGTCAGAGCCTGGTCTGATTTTTAAGATAGGCGGTGAATACTTAAAAAAGGTGATTTTTAAAAGAACGAATTTCACTCTGATTGATTTAATAATCATCTACATAAAATGTATGACATGTCTGAAAGAATGACTATTTTTAAAACTGAGGACATTGTTTTCTGCTAAATTAAAATACCAAAATTTCGTCCTATTGAGGAAAGTTACAGAAAACTGAGATTGGTAAGCAGCCAAAGACATAAAAAAAAATCTCATAAATTTTGTAATTGGTATAATGGAATCAGGCAAGGAAAAAGCATATCAAAAATAAATAATTTTATTAAATTAATATGTCTCTATTTAAAATATTTATGTATTTATAAGTCTATATATATAGTTTTTTATTATTATATTATATTAGCTAAATTGCTGTTCATAACGTGGTTTTTCTAAATTTTGTTGATCATGCATGGCTTTAGAAGGGAGTTCTTAAGCATTATCGTTATAGGCCTGACTAGTGTCCGGGCATGCAGAGCAGCTATCCGGGCCTCCCCATTTGAGGGGTGCACCATGGTAGAAATCAGGATTTTCATTAAGAGGATGCTAAATGGTTAAAATTTGCCAAAAGTTATCAATATTCTTTTTCACAAAAAACACTTTAAAATATTTAGGAAGGGAGTTTAATCTCCTTTCCTCCCTTGGTTCCTGTAGCCCCTACCCCTTCCCCACACAAAAAAGAATGAGCTACGTCATCAGAAAACTAATGATTAAAATTGTGTTAAATAGTAGTCAATAATTTTCAAGTGAAATTATTTATTGGTATTTTCCTCTTTAAAGGAGCATGTTAAAACAATTTATGATAACCAGTGGAGGAGGGTTGGTTGTCTTTAACCCATCTTATGACTTACACAGATAAGGAAAGGGAAAGTTCGCAAACACTTATATCATAAAACAATCCATCATTTTTTCTACAGTTATCCACTTATTTTCCTACTAATATTTTTCTTAAACTTGAGGCGTCTTGTGATGATACCCTGTATACAGATGTGAGTACTTCCTGGTATAAAATTTATATATATATATACTAAAAAAGAAAAAAATGATGGTTAATCTTGTCACTTGAGCATACTATTCACGAACAATTTCTATGGATAGACAGAATATTGGATCTTCAAAATGATATTTGCCCTGAGTACTACATAGTCTAAGCCCGGCTATGGATTTGCTACAATTTACAAGTCTTTTTAGCTTAGTCGAAAAATAAGAATATATATATATATAAATTTTCCTTTTTAAATATATATTATATAAATATTTCAACGAACGCACCCAATATAAAATTATATTGAGTGCGTTCGTTAATTAAGAAAATTGTTTAAATCGTTTCAAAATAACGACCTTTTGAAAATCTGAATAACAAGCATTAAGGTCATTGAGGGTATACGTTTAGTTCATTACAAATATGTGATGGATATCATAGATTAAATTAATATAATTTGCAGTTGTTTACTTTGGTGTCAGATACACTAAAATAATTTCATTGGTATTCATTGAATGGTTTTGGGTTCGAATCTCAGTTGTGCATCATAAATGAATGATGCCTTAGCATCATCATACTTTACATTCTTGTGTCGTCACAACAATACCCCGCCTCCCCTCCCCCCCCCCCCCTCCAAAAAAAAAAAAAAAAAAAAAAAAAAAAAAAAAAAAAAAACTAGAACGAAATTTGGGCATTTAGATTCGAAAATAATGGCCATTTGAAAATTTAAATAACACTACAGTTAATGGAGCTATATTTTCAAACCATCAGTTATATTATTATATATGACCATCGAATTATATTATTTTAGAATTATTTGATTTCAATAAAAGTCTTTTTCTTTGTTAGGCGAGACATTAAAATTTTTTGATGTCCTTGAACATAGAAAATACATTATAGCCCGTGGGCATTTTTTAATCTATGATTTCAATATTTTTTTAAAAACTTTGTTAAAAAGAAAAGGTAACCTATTGTTCTGACTGAGAAGTAGACATATGCACGGGCCTATGCTGGAACGGCAGATTAAAGACAATTTTTAACGGGCAGGGCCGAATTAAAAATTATGGGCCTGGCGCGTTCATATCGGACCTATAAAATGATTAAATGGGCCGACTAACCAGATATAGAAAGTTAAAAGTATCAAACTAAGCCGATAAAATGCTAACAATTTTAAATGAACGTGACCGGTGTGAGGATAAGTATAAAATGTGCTTGATTGCAATTTCGGTTTCGGTTTCTGCCGAAAACGTAAGCTTTGCCCAAAATTCTTTTTCGGCAAAAATGTTGCCAAAAATGCGGCTGGACCGACACTCCACCAAAACTATCTGTATTCCGAAAATATAATTTTTTTCTTCGGAAGTTTGCGACGTTACACATTGAGCTGTATCGGCTCAAATGAGACATTCTGTATTTATTTATTACTATGAACTTCACTGTTTATAATTAGCAGTCATTTCTGACTCAAAAGGCGAGTGCAAATTATAAATCAAGCAATGCATATATGACGCTTTTCCCGTGCTGATTAAAAGCTGCAGACTTAATAGTAATAGAAATTTTATTGTTTGAAATCGTAGAAGTGTTTCGAGTACACTTTGAGAAAGTTTTATTATAACAGATGATCATTTACAAAAATCATTATAAAAGATAAATCGAAGCATGTAACAAAAAACGTTTTTTAATTAGATGAAATTCGTATAATTGGAATATTATTCTATGTCGTAGAGGAATTAATTACATCTTATTTTATATTAAAATAAAAAGTTTTGGATAGATGAGCAGAGAGCCAATTTGAACAACACATATAATTAATTACACGTATTATTAATAAATAATTCTGTATATTTATGTGTACAGAAAACATGTTTAGCGTAGAGATCGATATCGGGCAGTTACATCATGTCTGAAACTGGGTTTAATTTTTTCTGTAGGATCGAGGCAGGCCAGGATCAGACTTACATTTTTTTTCTACATACTACGTCTGCGAGGATGGCCGGTAATAAAATTAAGAGGCTACTTCAGTCATGTGAAAACACCCGTTCTTCAATAATAATCCAATTGGAGAAACATTTTAAGGTATCTCGTTTGCATTTCAATATTTTTAAATGGGTTTTTTGCATTGGATAGCTAAATGTTCGATCTCTGCAAAGGCTGTTCTGCACTTTTTCGATTTGTTTGCAGTTATTTTTAAGTAGAACAACTTCACTTTCGGAACCGGCTTCGAAAGTGAAAGCATCCCCATAAAAAAGCCTGAAAACGAAATAGAAAACGTAAAAAACGGCCTTTGTAGAGATCGACCTCAGCTATCCAATTAAAGCAAATCATATCATGTAAAAGTATTTAAATACTAACGAGATATCTTCAAACATTTCTCCTTTGGATTAACCTTAGCGAGTGGGTAACATCGCGTGACTAAAGTAGCCTCATCGGACAAGAAATTTGCTTTCTAAAAAGAATAGTAGTAATAATCAACTTTTGATAACGGAAATTCGGAAATATACCTTAATAAGTTAGAGAAAAATATTTTTTTAAATCTCCCTTTTTTATCTTTCTTTTAGCTTCAAAATATAGGATGCTTTAAACAATTTTTTTCTTTCATTTTGAACATATTAATGTTTTTAATGAATCTTTATTCGAATTTAGAGACCAATGAGTCTAAGTGATAATTAATGTTGCTATTCTGTATGCTCTGGCTTCCAAACGTATAATAGTCTAAAATGTATACTATTAAATTTTTCCATAAACATATATTCAGTATACTAGAAAAGAATCTTAATTGTACGTTAAGAAAAATCGGATTTTTTAAAATCAAAATTCAGTCTGGTTTGATTTCTTTCTTGGGTCAGGATATCCCGGCCCGTGCAGACCTCTACTGGGAAGAAAAGAGATGTTTGAAACTAACAATTTGCTTAATTAATAACAGGTTTAAACACTTTTTTTTTCTTGCATTCACTGAATTTTTTAATTTATATCAGAACTTTATTCCGCGAGAAGTTTACGCTGTAAAGCTATGGTAACTAGAATCGTGAATTTGATATTTAAATTTTTATTATATTTAAAAAACTATACAGACAGATATTTTTCTACCAAAAAAGTAGATAAATAGCGAGGAAAAACTTACATAGCAAACCTGAATAACAGGCGGAACAAAACACACATGGGTTGCCAGCATTGGAATATTGTCGCTTTAGCGAGTAACCGCTAAATAGAGAGGAAAATCTTATATAGCAAACCTGTATTACCGAAGAAACCAAACACACAAGGGTTGCCATTATTGGACTATTACCGTTTTACCGAGTAATTGTTAGGAAACTCCCTGGGTTTGAGGCTGCATTTTTACACACTGCCAGATGGCGTTACACAGATTTTAGATTTTATATAACACACGGTGTGTATGAATGACTGTGGAATAACGCTTTTCTGAGTAACTTCGAAAAAAGTGGTGCAATGCATAGAAAAATGCTTCAGGAACGTCGTGGTATGCTTAAACAAATCGAGTACCCGGCAAAAGTTACTCGAATTGAAATTGGTTACTCCTTACGTTGGTGTTTAAACCACTTTAGGTACTCAAAAGGGAGGGTAGGAGAGTGCACACACACACACACACACACACACACACACACACACACACACACACATATATATATATATATATATATATATATATATATATATATATATAAAGAGAGAGAGACTAAAGTTAGTTTCTGTTTGTATTGTATTTATCACATTTAGTTATTACAAATAAATGGAATTAGTTTTCCTCTTGAAACAAGTTTGTGAATTCATTTCGCCTGATTCTCCTTTGATTGTCTGTGTGAAGGTGGGAAAGCATCGACTCTTAAGAAAATCCTATACAAACTTCTAAATGAGTCTTTAAAAAAATTAGGTTCACGTTTTTAACACACTTCAGAACAGGTGGCACGTATACATGCCTATAGGGTGCCTTGGTTTTCCTTTTTTTAGTACCAGAACATTTTGTCCGTAACCTTTTCCTTGTTTAATCGTAGAATTCTTGGAAAATATTTTAGAAATAAATCGATTTTTCACTCTACGGAATTAATATTACTAAAAAATAAAATGTCGTTAAATCACGCCTTTTCTCAAAGGGGTTAAACTTATATTAAAAACTGTCAATAAGCACTTTGTAAATCTGACATTGACCATAACATTAGATGAGTAAACAATGATGAATAAAAACTTGAGTCTCAGTTTTAATTGATACATTGCTATTTCCAAATATGTAAAACGATAATTAAATCTGTTAAATAAATTTTTTTGATGCAATTTCTTTTTAATTTTTCAATATATATATACTGTATTATATTTTATTTTTCCAACAGGAAATGAGAAGACTGTTTTTTGAGAAATTTGGTAAATACTATGCGCTATCCGAGTCAACAATTAACCGAATAATGTAGCTATTTCGTAATGATCCTACAATAACTTGACATACTGAAACGAGTCTTTGTGAATACGATTAAGCATACACATGCAAGTTTAGAGCATGTGCATGAACATCTATTCTAGTTTAGAGAAAACAAATACATGTTTTTCAATTCCTTTGAAATTTTTTTCGAAATTTCATCGTCGTTTTCGACGGATACCCTGCATTATTGAATATCATAGAAATATGGAATTAAATAGTATAGTCTTCGTTAACTTACATGAGCAGTCTGCGACTGCTTGATGTTTTCTGATTCGATGGTCGGAATGTGCATCGAAAATCGTTGAACAAGAACCGATTAACTTCCCGTCACGGACCTCCCTAGGCGAACTTGCTCAGCCCTGAAATACAAGAAAAAAAAGAGTATTTCAAAACAATATTTTTGTTTCTATGTTCAAATAATGTACTCTCTGTAGATCAAAATTTGGAGTTTTCCTAAGGTACATAAAATTTTAGAGATCAGGCACCTGAAAATATGTTGCGTGAAAAAAGCAAACCAAATAACCCACAGAAGATAATGAAGTAAACTGCTACGAATCTCTCTATTCTAAAAAAAAGTAACTACCGCTGTCACCGCCGCCGCCGGTTTTGAATTTTTTGTGACCGGAGGTCTTTCTTCGTTAATATTAAGAAAAATAATGCATACAAAAATATGAAAATCAGTGATTTTATACACTGTAAAAAATAGTGGGAACGTTTACTATTCTAAGAGGAACATTTCTGATAGTATCGGATATGTGAGAGCTATTTCTATTTTCCGAAACAACCGGGAAGGTTCCTGGGCGCTTCAGTTTACTTTTCGTGAAACAGGGAAAGCGCGTGTACGCATACGCTCCAAGTATTTCACCACTATTTCTTCTTACGCTGAAACCGGACCGGAAGCAATCGCCTAAAGTGAAAGTCAACTCGAGTGTATGAGATGGCGGCATAGGGAACTCTACCCTTTACCACTTTTTTTTTTAATTTGAATTCGCTTTTATTTTGAAAAAAAAAAAAAAAAAACAATATTATAGCACTTTTGTTATATTTTGTGGGTATTTTTTATTGCGTTTTAAAATTATGCAAGAAATGTACCTTGGATATTATCAATGGACTTTTTCAGAGCTTTGGAAATTTAGTATTATTGAACACGGAACGATCGTAATTCTGGGTAAGTGTTTTTTTTAATCATCTACAGTATTACTTTTACTTACTATTATTTATTATTACTTACTTCTTTATTAGTTTTCTTTGTTGCAATACACGAAAAGAAATTAATAACCTATTTATTTTTTAATATATCAGACTTTGTCTGTCTGGTTTTTTTATTATAATATATATACATGTGTGCATGCAAATAAGATAACATAGTTAAACTTGATGTTCTACTGATTGCGGTATCGTATTCTCCTTTTCACAGCGGGTTCTTAACAAATTATTAAATGCGTTATAACTTAAAAGAAAATTTACGTATTATATTTTAATCAAACAAGTTGAAGGTTCATTGTCATTTTACTTCTTTATTATTGATTGCTTTTATGTAAAAATACAGTATTGTGAGTAAAAATAAACAGTAAACTATTCTTACAATTATAGAATTTATTTTTATAAATCATTATAGTAAAAAAAAAAATGATTCATTTGTTTTGCTGTTTCCTAAAAAAGCTTTCAAATATTCATTTTTTATATTCATCCTTTTTCTTCTCAAATTTTGATAGAAAAATAAGAAGAATCGTTTTAAGATCATTAACTTGTTTAGTACTCAGGTTCAGATATGTAAATCCCCCCCCCCCCCCATACACACACACTTTTTTTTTTTTTTTTTTTTGGTTAATGCTTCGAAAAAAGTAACCATTGCATTTTTTGCGATTTGAATTTTACTTTTTCATCTAAATGTTCTTGCTTGAAAAGAAAAATGCTTTCTTCTGATTTTGCAAGACTGAATTGTGGAAAAAAAAAAATATTGTTGTTATTTAACTTATGCACTTTACAGTAAACAAAATTGAAAATTTCTAAATTATTAACCATCAGTTTATTTTATGAAATATAGTACACAAAATTTCTTGCTTTAAGTTATAAGGCATTTTAATTTATTAATGTTATGCTGTGAAAAGCAGAATATGATATTGAATCAACAATAACATAAATTGCAATCATATCTTATTTACATGCACTAATAATAATAAAATGTTATGTATTAAAATGTCTGTGCAACAAAGAAACGCTAATAAAGAATTAAAATAATAAGTAAAAATAATGCTACAAATGATTAAAAAAATAAATAAAACGCTTTTCGAAAGGATTCATCATTCCATTTTCAATAATAATACAGTTCAGGAACTTCAATGCTACTTGTTAATCCGCATGGTTAAAAAAAATCACTGCAAAATGTTAAAACGCAATAAATTTTATCTAAATTATGAAAAAGGTATAATAATATTGATTTTTTTTTTCAGAATAAATCCAAGCAGATATACATCTCTCTAGTCTAAAAAAAAGTAACTACCGCTGTCACCGCCGCCGCCGCCGCCGCCGCCCCCGGTTTTGAATTTTTTGTGACCGGAGGTCTTTCTTCGTTAATATTAAGAAAAATAATGCATACAAAAATATGAAAATTGGTAGTATTATACAGAAATGTTTGATAAACACGCTGATGCAGACAGTTTTCAAATCGAAGAATTATTTTACGAGATATTTAATGCTAAAGTTGGACAAAATCGTTCCATTAAAAAAGTTTTATAGGAGCAAAAACTATACATCGGAATTTAATAATTTTTAGATCATTTTATACGTTATAATTTCCCGGTGTGCAGAATTAATTTATTTTTTTAATTTGACTCATTTTTCGAGGTTTCATTTCTATTTTAAATTCAAATTTTCAGTATTTCGAGAGATATTTTTTACTTATTTCAGAAAATTGTACTAATTTAACCTGTTGCCAAACTGTATAAACAACGGAAACAATAATGTTTGCTTCAAATTAAAAATTTATTTACACGTGACTATTATAAACAGAAAAGAAAAACTTTCAAATTAGAATTAAATGATTACGTATAAAAAGCAGGAACTTATTGAAAATTACTTCATCTATAATTACACATGAATTTTAACAGAGAAAGGATATCGTAAAGTAATAAATTCATTAACATGCGTTAGAAGTCTTAAATAGGAGAAATTACATCACATTTACCTCACATTACACTTATTACGTAAAATGAACAAAAAATAATATTGCAAAATAGTAGTTTAAATTTTAAAATAGCGCGAGACATTTACTTGATATTTTGAGATGAACTTTTCAACTATTTTTTTTTTTTTTTTTTTTTTGGACAGCGCAAATAATATTTCATTTCTAATAAAAGCATTTTCACGTGAATATTAAAAAGGGAAAGAAAAGTTTGGTGAAAATTACGTCAGATTAAAAACGATATATTTAAAATGTTTTATTTAAAAGGACTTTCTTTTCGCTTTGTTAAAAAATACCGGGAGACAAAGACTGTTTACTTAATTCATTTTATATTAGATGATTTTGAAATGCCATTGTATCTTTTAGCAGCAGCTGATTTTTCCGTAAAATTCCCCAATCAAAGAGAAATGAATAGAAACCCGTTTATAGGGAGATCGCCTCTGTTTTTTTTAATTATAATTCAATCTTCCCAAAAAATTCAATTAAAGCCGATCAAATTAGCGTGCTTTTAGAGACTGCAGTGTCTGAACGGGGGGTTGGCGAGCGTAGCTCGTAGGGGGCCGAGCCCCCTAGTATTAAAAAATAAATAAATAAAATATAATAATAAAAAATAAATATAATAATAAATATAATAATAAATATAATAAATATAATTAATAATAAATATAATAATAAAAAATAAATAAAATATAATAATAAAATATAATAATAAAAAATAAATTATTCAGAAATGAACTTCCATATAAGACTCTTTCATAAAAATTCATTTAATAAAACTGGCTTCTTCACAAAATCCATTTTACTAAACTAAGCCCCTTTCACAAAATAATCTTCAATAATTGAATGTTTTTAAAATACCAGTGCTAAATTCAACTTGAGTAAATAATTAAAATTCATATAAAAAAGCTCAAATAAATGTACTAAAATTACTTGCAGGTGCATTGCACATAATATAAAATTATTTAAAATACATTAGAAATATCTTAAAAATACATTAAACATTTTAATGTATTTTTGAGATTTTCTAATGTATTTTAAATGATTTTATATTATATGTATGCAACCGCAAGTAATTTTAGTACAGTTATTTGTGCTTTTTTATGGAAATTTTAAAATAATCCTCGTCTTCAGAAAGGTTCCATATACATTCAGAAACCTTTCCGATTCGTAATAAAAGGTTTCCCATACATTCAGAAACATTTCTCAGTCTTCAGAAAGATTTCATATATATTCAGAAACCTTTCCGATCCGTAATGAAAGGTTTCCGATATATTCAGAAACCTTTCATTGCGAATCGGAAATGTTCCGTATTATAACCAAAAGAATTTTCTGGTCGAATCTGAAACCTTTCCGTTAGTATCGTGCAGCACAGGTCTCCGTTACTTTCGGAAACGTTTCTGAAAATTTTTTACAGTGTACAGAAATGTTTGATAAACACGCTGATGCAGACAGTTTTCAAATCGAAGAATTATTTTAAGAGCTATTTAATGCTAAAGTTGGACAAAATTGTTCCACTAAAAAAGTTTTATAGCAGCAAAAACTATACATGGCAGTGTAATCATTTTTAGATCATTTTATGCGTTAGAATTTGCCGGAGTGCAGATTGCATTAATTTTTTTATTTTGACTCATTTTTTGAGGTTTTATTTCTATTTTAAATTCAAATTTTCAGCATTTCTAGAGATATTTTTTACAGATTTTAGAAAGGGATATTAATTTAAACTGTTGCCAACTGTATAAACAGCGGAAACAATAATGTTTGCTTAAAAAAAAAATATATTTATACGTGTAAATAAATTAATAATTTATTTACACGTGACTATTATAAACAGAAAAAAACATTTGGAATTAGAATTAAATAATTATGTACAAAAAGCAGGAACTTATTAAAAATTACGTCATAAGAACTATAATTACACGTGAATTTTAAGAGAGAAAGGAATTTGTAAAATAATAAATTTATTAACATGCGTTAGAAGTCTTAAATAGGAGAAATTACGTCATATTTACGTCACATTACAGTTATTACATAAAATGAACACAAAATAATATTGCAAAACGGTTTAAATTTAGAAATTGCGCTAGACATTTATTTTATATTTTGAGAGGATACTTTTCAACTATTTTTGTCAGGAAAGTGCAAATAATATTTCATTTCTAACAAAAGTTTATTCACGTGAATATTTAAAACAGAAAGAATAGCTTGGTAAAAATTACGTCAGATTAAAAACGATTAATTTAAAATGTCTCATTTAAAAGAACTGTCTTTTCGCTTTCTTAAAAAATACCAGGAGACAAAGACTGTTTACTTAATTCATTTTATATTAGCTTATTTTGAAATGTTGTTACACGTGTCTACGTCATCAAGTTATTTTTATTTCGACGTTTTTTATTTGTATTTTTATTAATGTTGTACTAATTTATTTGTTCTTTCGTTATTTAAAATCAAAATTACGTCAATTTGTATAATTTGGCGAGTGGTTTGGCGATTTATATAATTTGGCGAAATTGGTCGACGGGATAATCAAGTAGTATCGCAGCGGATTTGGCGTTAAAATTCCCCAATCAAAGAGAAATGAATAGAAATTCGTTTATAGGGAGATCGCCACTGTTTTTAAAATTATATTTCCATCTTTCGAAATCTTTTTAAAGCCGATCAAATTAGCGTGCATTTGGAGTCTGCGGTGTCTGGACGGGGGTTGGCGAGCGTAGCTCGTAGGGGGCCGAGCCCCCTAGTGATTAAAAGAAAGTTAAATATATAGAATTATTTTGAGAAAAACACAGCTCTTAACAAGAATAAAATCACAAATAATTCAGGTTAAAAACAATTTTAGGAACTATTGAGAAGTAGGGAGTTCATTTAATGGAGAAATTAAAATATTGCTAGAATTCTTATATTTGTTTATATATGAGGCACTCTCACAATCTTTTGACTAAGTCCCTGAATAATAACTTTTATTTTAGTACATATTCTAGGTTTTTTTTTTTTTTTTCTTATACTGGAAAACATCCCATTGCATGTCCAAATATACCACGAAATGCCTGTACCGTCCCGTTTCCCCGATGCTGAGTTTTAAGTTTGGAGCTGTCTGTGTAAAATTGTTTCAATAAAAGTAATTAGAAGTAATTTTTTTCTGAAGCTGGAACTATTGTTTTATATAAATATGTAGCAAAAAATTAACCTGCACACATTTTTATGATTGTTATTATTTTTTTTTTAACTCTGTCCCAGGGTTTTAGATTTCTTACCGTTCCCCTTGCTAAAATTATACAAAAAATCACTTTAGATGCAGCCACAGAATTTTTTTCAACTTTTTTCTCATGCAGAAGTATGCTAGAGAAAGAATGGCTAAAATTCTTTGACAGGAAATTTACTGCAGAATTTAAATCAGCATTTAAATATCAATTTCAAGCATCGTGGTTTTATTGATAGTCTTACCGTCCCCAAGGTTTTTTCCTGCAATTTCGAGGTAAATTAAAAAAAAAAAAAATACAATTTAAGTAACTGTTTCTAAAAATCAATGAACATTGTGGCTATCACTTAGCCTTAACATGATTTTTCTAAAAATAGGTGGTAATTTTCCTTACCGTCCCATCCTTACCATCCCTTTTTTTCTCTTACCGTCCCTTTTTAGGGTTTCGTTCATTTACTATACTGTTCCCTTTTTTAACACGTTCCAACAAAGTTGAAAAGACCTACTGATTTAGGTAGAGATATTTCTTTCCAACAAAGTTGAAAAGTGTTTATGATTTCGGTTTGTCTATTTTTCTGTCTGCGCTCTAACTCTCGTAAATATACTCGGATCGTTCTGACATTTTTGGATGTTAGTGACCTCTACCATAGCATGATCCCTATTTGAAATAAAGTTTCTAGCATGTTCAGTTCATTTACAGGGGTAGTCAAAAGTTTTCCGTTACATTACGGCTTATGGGGAAAAATCGTTTAAAATGTTTTTTAAGGATGTTACATGCTTTCAAACATAATAAAATTGATATGCATTTATCAAGTGTACTAAAATATGCATTCTGTAGAATATACGGTGCAAAGAATAGTTAATATTCATTTACAGGGCCACACAAAATAATTCCGTTACAGAAAGATATAGGGGTGGAGGGAATTGTTTGCGGCGTATTTTAATTATGTTAAATTATTTAATGTATAATGAAATTGATATACGTCGCTGAGGTTTACTATAACTTATTTCATGTATAATACGAAGTGCATAGCATTTACAGGGACACTCAAAAGATTTCAGATACTATATTGTATCCGAAGTACTGTACAGTAGCGATGATTGCTGGAATGCATTTTTAATTATGTTATGTGCTTTTATGTTTCACCATATTTATGCATATGGTTTATAAATGAGTTATGCATTTTCACTCGGAATTGAATTTGCTTTACTAAGAAATGTTTGTAGAACATAGATAAAAGGATATACAGAGTCACGCAAAGAATTGGATACATGGCTGTCTAAAAATGATAATTTCTGGAAATGTGATTTTAGTAATTTTAAGAGTGTTTTACTATGAATTAAACTTTAGCTAAATAGTGGCGTAACTAGGTTAACTACAGGGCTGTACAAATGTATACAAGTATGTTTTCGTCTATTAGTATAAATTGCTGAAAGAGAAATTTCAATCTGTTATGTGTTTTCCTGCTAAAATAAATTTTCCCATTATATAGTATGCTAGCAAACGTCGCGGCTTTGCTCGCGTAATAGTTGAAATATGCCAAGTGATATTTGCATGACTATTTTTCATTAGAAGAACACTTTTTGGAATAATTCAAAAATTACAAATTAAGCCACAGTTTGACTAAACTTCATTATAAAAGTGCAATAGACAGAAATGAGATTTTCATTAATAAAAAGAACTAAAACTAATTCCAAATAAATGATAATTTAGAAAATATTTTGAGACTTTTATGCTCATTTCAGTATTCATTTGAAGTTTTGAATTTTTAAGAAACCATCTTAACACATTTATATCTTAAAATTAACATTCATGTCAAATTCTAAGCTTCTTGTCTAACAGTTTACCACCTCTCTGGTGTTAGTGGCACCAACATAAAATGCCGAAACAGAGTTGAAATAGAATGTCTTGAAAAATGTTGAAACAGAGACTGCCACCATTAATTTCCCAACATTAACCTTGAAAACGGTTGGTATTTCCTAATATTCTATAGAAAGAGGGATTTAGATGCTTTTAAAGGCTTTCTTGTTGTTCTGACAACCAGGTGGTAGTTAAACAGGCATAAAATATAGCCCGTATAGGATCAGGGACTATCAATCTTGATTCGCAACCAATAACTTCTGTAAACGGTTTATTATTTCCTGAGATTCCATAGAAATCGCAATTTAGGACTCTTTTAGAACGCTTTTCGCTGCTTCCCTTCGCTTCACCCCTTTTTAATTGCGAATTTATTTTCGACTGTTCTTAGAGGACATTTATATTTTATAACTACCGTGCTATATTTAACGTTTCTAGCCTCTTCCGTACCGCAGGAATCGCAATTTAAAAAGTTTTTTGCTCCTGCAACACTCTAGGGGTTGTGGCACCAACATAAAATATAGCTTATGTTTGAGCAGGTTCTATCACCATCAATTTGAACCATTATTTTTGAAATGGGTTTCGTTTTTCATACGATTGCATAAAAATCGTAATTTAGAACGCTTTTCGCTCACTTCATCCTTTTAAATTTGGAATTTTCTTTCGACATTTCTTACAAAGCATTTGCATCTTTAAAGTAATTACCATTCCAAATTTAAAATGTTAGACCCCCTCTTTAACACAAAAACATTTTTTGCTCCTGTAACCCCTTAAATGGTAGTGACAACAATGTAAAATATAGGCTATGGTGGAGCGGGACTGTCACCATGAATTTGAAAGCATTACTTCTGAAATCGGTTTATATTTCCTGAGCGTGGGTAGAAATCGCTATTTAGAATGTTTTTAGAATGCTTTTCGTTTATTTTCACCCCATTTAAATTTCAAATTTTTAAAAACTCTTCCCAGAGAGCATTTACATCTCATAAATAATTACAATGCCAAATTTCAAGTTGCTAGCCCCTTCAGTATCACAAAAATCACAATTTAGAACGTTTTTTAAAATACAACCGCAAGGTGATAATGACGCCGACATGAAGTAGATCCTATATCGGAGCAAGGGCTGTCATCATCAATTTCCAACCATTACTTTTGAAATTGTTTGGGTAATCTGGTGAAATTGCCATTTAGAACGTTTTTTAGAACTCTTTTCGCACATTTTCACCCCTTTTAAATTTCGAATTTTTTAAGAAATGTTCTTAGAGATCATTTATATCTTATAAGTAACTAGCATTCCAAATTTCATGTTTCTAGGCCATCCAGTAACACAAAAATCGCATTTTCGAACTTTTTCTTTTGCTCTTGCACCCCCCCCCCCCCTTGGTAGTAATGGC
Source organism: Maratus speciosus (assembly GCA_963932465.1). Taxonomy (NCBI): domain Eukaryota; kingdom Metazoa; phylum Arthropoda; class Arachnida; order Araneae; family Salticidae; genus Maratus; species Maratus speciosus. The sequence continues at coordinate 324,748,179 of OZ010795.1, read as the reverse complement.
ATGCACCGAAATAAAATGTAGCCTATGTTGGAGCAAGGGTTGTCACCATTATTTTGACACCATTATTTTAAAAATCGGTTTGGTACTTCTTGAGATTGCATAAAAATTGCCATTGAGAACGTTTTTTAGAACGCTTTTTGCGCTTTTTCACCCCTTTCAAATTTCGAATTTTTTAAGAAATGTTCTTAGAGATCATTTATATCTAATTAACTACCATGCCATATTCCATGTATCTGGGCCCTTCAGTAACACAAAAATCGCAATTTCGAACGTTTTTTGCTCCTGCATCCCCTTTAGGGGTAGTGGCACCGACATAAAATGTAGCCTATGTTGAAGCAACGGTTGTCACCATCATTTTGACACCATTATTTTTAAAATCGGTTTGGTACTTCTTGAGATTGCGTAAAAATCGCCATTTAGAATGTTTTTTAGAACGCTTTTTGCGGATTTTCACCACTTTTAAATTACGAATTTTTTAAGAAATGTTCTTAGAGATCATTTATATCTAATAAATAAGTACCATGCCAAATTATATGTATCTGGGCCCTTCAGTAACACAAAAATCACAATTTCGAACTTTTTTTGCTCCTGAAACCCCTTTAGGAGTAGTGGCACCGACATAAGGTGTAGCCTATGTTGGAGGAAGTGTTGTCACCGTCATTTTGACACCATTATTTTTTTAATCGGTTTGGTACTTCTTGAGATTGCGTAAAAATCGCCATTTAGAACGTTTTTTAGAACGCTTTTCGCGCATTTTAACTCCTTTTTAATTTCGATTTTTTTAAGAAATATCCTTAGAGTATCTTATAAGTCCATTAGTATCTTATAAGTAACTACCGTTCCAAATTTCATGTTTCTAGGCCCTTCAGCAACACAAAAATCACATTTTTAGAACGTTTTTTGCTCCTGCACCCCCTTTTGGCCAGTGGCACGGACATAAGATATAGCCTATGTTCTAAGTTGGACTAACACCATCATTTTGATACCATTACTTTTGGAATCGGTTCGGTAGTTCCAGAGCTTACCTCCTACAAATAAGCAATTTTTACCTCTTTATAATATTAGTATAGAAGTATAGATATATCAACCTACAGTTCAAATACAGGGCTGTTCAAAAGAATTGGAATACATATTTGGCTATAGACGGTAACTGCAGAAATCAGTTTTTTAAATGTTTCATGCGTTTTCTAAAATGTTTACTTAGTTCTCTTATATACCTTATTTCTCTAAATAACGAAGTTTTTTTTAAAGCATTCAGGAAGTATTAGAAAGTGTTTCATAATCTATGCTAACGCGAATCGATATTTAACTAATCCTAGAATTTCATCCCTGAACTTGATGAGGGGATTGTCTGTGCTGCCGGCTCCAGGTCTATAAGGCATAAAATGAAAATGTACATAATAAAAACTAAACCTGTGGTAATACGATCCATGAAGGATCAGGACCTACAGTGCCCATCTCTGCTTTTTCTTTACCCTGGACCCCTAGGTGCTACAGAGAATATATCCCGGCCAAGTGGTCAGCCTGACGCTGGACCCTCGGTGTTTAGTTCTCAAATTAGTTTGGTGTTCATTTTATAGACCCCGAAGGAATGAAAGGCTGAGTGAACATTGCCCAGCCAGGAATCGAACTCTCGACCTGCAGCGTTGCAGTCAGACGTCCTGACTACTATGGAAGTGGGCTTAAAATTATTTAATATCCATTCAAATTCATCATTTTGATGATTTTTCATATATTTTCTGTATGTTAATTTATGGGAATAGTTGTAAAATATCAGGCTAATAATAATAATAATTAAATGCTCAGCTATTTAAACCGATAGTTCGATGTACTCACAGCGTCACATAAATGATAAGCAATCGGTTTTTATATAAAAATAACGTTAATTTTTTGAAATAAAACATCTTTCATAAGTGAATTTTCATTGAAATAATATTCTTCAGCAAACACATTTAAAGCTTTTATCCCTGAAAATCTATTGGAAATATCCCTCTTCAGGTCCAGATTTATATTTTGTACAGTTTTACACAGGTTTGTACAGGATTGGAAATAAAGTCTACTTGTAAGTGATGTATATGTCGTATGCTAATTGAGAAATCCGGCTCTTTGCAAAGAGCCCGGCTATTTGGAAAATCATCTTCGTTTTTCCAATCGGCCTGATATTTTTCAGGCTTATTGCAATGAGCTTAAGCAACTTTAGGCTAATTGAAAAACGATCATTTGTTCCTCAATCAACTTGGTATTTTTGAGGCTTGTTGCAAAGAGCCTGTCCAGAGTTTGGCTCATTGGAAATTATCCATTTTTTAACATTTTCCAGCATAGTTGAAAAGTGTTTATGACTTTGGTTTGCCTGTCCGTCTGTCCGTGCTCTAACTCTCGTAAATATACTTGGATTGCTCTGTAATTTTAATATGCTATTTACATTTACTGTTGCATGATCCCTATTGAAAATGAAGCGTGTAGAATTTATAATTCATTTACAGAAACGGAAAAAATATCCGTTACATTACAGTTAATGGGAGGAAATCGTTTGAAGTACATTTTAAAGATGTCGCGCCATTTTAAACATAATGAAATTAATATGCATTTATGAAGTGCGTTAAAACATGCTTTCGGCAGAAAAAAAGGTGCAAAGCATTTATTTACATAATTGTCTACGCAGTTAAACTGTTTGGAGCGTATTTTAATTGTGTTATACTATTTCAAATATAATGAAATTGATATACATTATCGAATACAAGATACTTGCTGTTGAATATCACGCGCATCTAATTTATCGTTCATTTATAGGGACACAGAAAATATTTCGGGTACAGTATTGCATCCGTCTATTAGCCCTAATTGTTAGAAGTTCGTTTTCAGTTATGATATGCTTCTTTAAGTTTAACTCAATTTTCCATATTACAGGTATATATAAATACTATAGATCATATACAGTGCTACACAAAAGATTTTGTAAGCATTACTAAATATGAGCACGAATTGAAGATGTTTAAAGATGTTTTTATGTAGTTAGGTATTTTCATTCTGAACTATATTTAGTACACTAACAAGGAGATGTTGGATTCACCGAATATGGTGAACGTTTGTGTATCTATACAGCATTACTTAGTATATAAATATATGACAGTCATAAGGCAGAACACCCACGGGCTCTCAGAAATATAAGTCGCAAAGTTCATGCTACAGTATATAATCGGATAAATTTCCTTCTTTGGCAAGCGGAGGAGTAGCATGGTTGTCAGCCTACCGGATTTCAGATTTTTCTTTCTCAATTCGAATCTTTCTTTCTCAATTCGAATTGGTGTGGTAGTGACACCGACATAAAATGTAGCTTATGTTTGAGCAGGTTCTATCACCACCAATTTGCAACCTTTATTTTTTAAATCGGTTTGGTATTTGATAAGCTTGCATAAAAATTGTAATTTAGAACGGTTTTAGAACGCTTTTCGCTCACTTCATCCTTTTAAATTTGGAATTTTGTTTCGACGGTTCTTAGAAAGCATTTACATCTTGTAAGTAATTCCAATGCCAAATTTCAAAATGTTAGACCCTGAGTTGTGCAAAAACGCACAAATTTGAACATGTTTTGCTCTTGCAACCCCCAGATGGTAGTGACAGCAACATAAAATATAGCCTATGTTCCAGCAGGGACTGTCATCCTCAATTTGCAACCATTACTTTTGGTATCGGTTTAATATTTCTTGAGACTGTGTAGAAATAGCAATTTAAAACTTTTTAGAACGCTTTTCGCGCATTTTCGCTCTTTTTAAATTTCCAATTTTTTTCTTAACTATTCTTAAAGATCATTTATATCTAATAAATATGTAACATGCCTAATTTCAAGTTGCTAGCCCCTACCGATCACAAAAATCGCAATTTAGAAAGTTTCTTGCTCCTGCAACCCCCAGATGGTAGTGACACCCACATGAAATAGCGTCTATGTTAAAGCAGAGACTGTCGGCATCAATTTCCTACCATTACTTTAAAAATTAGTTTGATTCTTCCTGAGATTGCTCACAAATCGGCTTTAGAACGGTTTTAGAACGCTTTCCGCGCATTTTCACCTCTTTTAAATTTCAAATTTTTAAAGAAATGTTCTTAGTGATCATTTATATCTAATAAATATATACCATGCCAAATTTCATGAATCTAGGTTTTTCCATAACACAAAAATCGCATATTTAGAACGTTTTTTACTCCTGCACCCCCTTTGGGATGGTGGAAAGAGACATAAAATATAGCCTATCTTGAAGCAAGAGCTGTCACCATCATTTTTACACCATTATGTTTGAAATCGGTTCAGTACTTCCTGAGATTGCATAGAAATCGCAATTTAGAACTTTTTTACAATGTTTTTCGCGCATTTGCACCCCTTTTAAATTTCGATTTTTTTAGGAAATGTTTTTAGAGATCATTGATATCTTATAACTACCATTCCAAATTTCATGATTCTAGGCCTTTCCATAACACAAAAATCGCAATTTAGAACTTTTTTTGCTCCTGCAACCCCCAGGTGGTAGTGACACAAACATAAAATAGAGTCTATGATAGAGCAAGGGCTGTCACCATCAATTTACAATCATAACTTTTGAAATCGATTTGATACTTCCTAAAATTGCGTAGAAATCGCCATTTAGAACGTTTTTTAGAACGCTTTTCGCACATTATCACCCGTTTTAAATTTCGAATTTTTTTGGAAACGTTCTTAGAGATCATTGATATCTTATAAGTAACCATTCCAAATGTCATGATTCTAGGCCTTTACATAACACAATAACCGGAATTTAGAACGTTTTTTACTCCTGCAACCCCCAGGTATTAGTGACACAAACATAAAGTACAGTGCATGTTATAGAGCAAGGGCTGTCACCATCAATTTACAACCATTATTTTTGAAATCGATTTGATACTTCCCAAAATTGCGTAGAAATCTCCATTTAGACCGTTTTTTAGAACGTCCTTCGCGCATTATCATCCGTTTTAATTTCGAATTATTTCGGAAATTTTCTTAGAGATCATTGACATCTTATAAGTAACTGTCATTCAAAATGTCATGATTCTAGGCCCTTCCATAACACAAGAACTGCTATTTAGAACGTTTTTAGCTCCTGCAACCCTCAGGTGGTAGTGACACAAATATAAAATAGAGCTTATGTTAGAGCAAGGGCTATCACCATCAATTTACAATCATTACTTTTGAAACCGATTTGATACTTTCTGAGATTGCGTAGAAATCGCCATTTAGAAGGATTTTTTGAACGCTCTTCGCGCTTCATCACCCCTTTTAAATTTTGAATTTTTAAAGAAATGTTCTTAGAAATCCTTTAATCTAATAAGTAACTAATATTCCAAGTTTAATATTTCTACGCCCTTCAGTAACACGAAAATCTCGTTTTTATAACATTTTTTTTGCTCCTGCACCCCCTTTGGGTTAGTGGCGTAAAATACAGGTTATCTTGGAGCAAGGGTTGTCACCATCATTTTGACAAGGTTATTTTTTTAAAAATCGGTTTAGTATTTCCAGCGATTGCGTAGAAAACACCATTTAGAGCGTTTTCTAGAACGCTTTTGCGTATTTTCACCCCTTTTAAATTTCGAATATTTTAAGAAATATTCTTACAGATCATTTATATCTTATGAGTAACTAATATTCCAAATTTCATAGTTCTAGGCCTTTACGTAATACAAAAAGCGAATTTTTAGAACGTATTTTGCTCCTACACTCCCTTTGGTGTAGTGACATCGACTTAAGATATAGCCAGTGGTGGGATTCAGCCGGTTCGCACCGGTTCGGTAGAACCAGTTGTTAATTTGTCTTGAGTTCGGCGAACCGGTTGTTAAAATGATACTTCAAATGCAAAAATCGCATTTACATTAATTTGTTTTCTTTAAATGTTTATCTGCACAACATTGTTTTCTAGGCATAACTCTGTGATAAGTCCTGATTAATTTCATTTAATAAAATAATATTTGATTTGGAACAATAATATATTTTTTCTTCATCAGTCCTGTAAGAGAAAATTGAACTTAAAAAAGGGAAATTTAGAAGACTTTTGGTAACTACTTATCTACTTGGACTACTTATCTATACTAATACCAGAAAGTTTTGCTCTATCTGTGTGTATGCGATGGCTAGCAAAGTCTACGGCACGTACGAGACTGAATTTTTTTGTGAGGCTCTCTAAAAATGTCTCCTGATGCAACTGAGACACAGAATTTTAAAATTCTAATAATTAGTTGAGTTATTAATTAAAAACCGCAACTCACTCTCATTAAAAACTCAAGTCGGTATTTGCGAGAAAGAAAAAATACTGACGCACGCACAGAAGCCTTATTTACGCATCAGGTGAAAATGAAGAATGAAAAGAAGAATTTTCGGGTGGTATTTTGTCATTATTTATTAACTTACATCGGCCAAACCGCTTAGTAAAGTTAAAAATGAAAGACATATTCTGCAAGATTTACGTCTCAAATGCCGCAATCAATTAAAAAAAAATATCGCAGTTAACCGCTTGAAAAACAATTTTCAAAAGGGGTCGTTTTTCCGAAAAACTTTTTCTCCTTTATTGTAACGCCCCTCCAGGGTGCAAATTTGGAGGTACCGACAAACCAAAAATATGTTCTTAAAGTGAAGTCCTCTTCTAATAGATGGTGCAATTGGTTTAAAACAAATATGAATTTTAACCCTTTCAAATACACCGGCCACTTCGCGCCTCACGAAGACGATATTTTTTCTACGGTAAAAATAACTAAACGTCCGTATTTTAACACAATCTCTTTAGAGCATCTCAATAGACCAGATTTACATTACCTACAAAAATTTTGAAATGTTCGAACGGGAAGATATATTTTTTACAAAATAAAATGTGTGAAAATTTCGACGAAATCAGAAAAAATCAGAGTATTTCGTAGGTGTTTCGCTCCTATACATCGGCAAATGCAGGTCATTTCGCGCCTCACGGAAACGATATTTTTCTACGCTAAAAGTACTTAAACGATCGCATTTGAACACAATCTTTTACGAGTATCTCAAATTGAGATGGTATTGAGATTCTCATTAGATTAGATTTACATCATCTACAAAAATTTTGAAACATTCGGACGGGTAGAAATATTATTTACAAAATAAAATGTGTGAAATTTCGACGAAATCAGTGAAGACCTGAGTGGTTCTTCGCGGTTTCGTTCGCTTTCGGTGCGCATTGATTCCACAAATCAAACTGCGCAGAAAGTAAAGTACCAAATAGCATATACTTTCAGTTCAATATTTTTTCATTTAAAAATATAAATTCAGATAAAACAGATTTAAAGATATAAAATCATACAAATTTCATGTTAATTTAAGGGTCATTCATCACGGGTCCGAGCAACGCTATTATTCGAATAAACGGTACTTTGCTTTGGCACCGAATGTTCCCTGTTATCGCTGATCTATAATACTTAAATCGTCAAATTTAGATATATACTTCCAACTGCATACTTTTTTATATTGTTCTTTATATCTTAGAAGTTATTTAAATGAAAGTAGTTATTTTCGTAACTGTAACAAATCCAAAATTTTGATAAGTTCCTCGAGTCCTTTAAATTATATTTAGAAAAATATTTTTCCAGCTCTAACAAATGAAAAGACATTGTATGATCTAAGCTTGCCGAATCATGATACTTTGTATTTTACAAATTTCCAGCGTTGTTTGGCCTTTTTTTTTTTTTTTTTTTGTACTAAGAAATGGTGAAAATTCCTAAAATTTCTAAATGTCATAACTCGAGAAGTTTTGGTCGTGCAAAAATTTGTCTCACTTGCTATAGCATGGATAATATTTTTCTAAATATGTTATATATAACTTTAGGTCATGAACATGGATGGGTTAATTCTTAAACTTACATTTGTGCTATTTTTATATTATATTGCTTTCGGGGCTTAATTTGCGCCGGAGCCCACCGGAGATTAGCTTCGGTATTTCTGTTTTTAGTAAATATTTAAATAATGGTCGGAATTCACAGGAGCTCATAAATACAGGGCTCCGGAGCTCAGTGCAAAATAGCGCTTCCGAAAAACCGAAGCCTAAATTCCCTTTTCCTTTCCTTCCCATCTCCAAGCTTTTGCATTCTTTTTTTATCAAAACACTTATACGTGACGTAAGGAGATGTTTCAACTCAATTTTTATATCAGTATTTGGGCTTGGGCTGGCTCAAGTTTAATATGTCTTACAGTCAAAATTTTATTTATTCATGTATAGGGAAAAGTCCTCCTTAAAAATTACGTATTTTATTTTATTTAAACCATTTTAATGCTATTTTGGTCAGAATAACGGGAAACAGGAATCGTATTTTTCTATTCTGTTTGCAAATTTATGTCTGGTATTGATGGCGGTGACGTGTTGATACGGCGCCAATCAAGAGACTGAGCAAATAAAGGTGAAATTTTCATTATAAATTCAGGTGCCAATGTGGCAATTAGGAATTAAAATTAAGTGATGCCATAACGGCATCACCGCCTCTCAAGGGGCCAAGAAATTTGGTTTGATACCACTCAATATGCTTTTTTTAAAATTTCATTACATAATTTTAATAAGGTATTCTATCACGTTCTTTATTGTGAGCAAAAAAAAAAAAAAAAAAAAAAAAAAAAATGGAGAAATTTACTTTCCGTAGTAAGAGAAACACAAAAAAATTATTTATAACTATTGGGGTAACTGGATCCAGCATGGTCCAGTTACCCCGGATACGTATCCCAGTTACCCCATTCTTGAAAAATTTATGGGGTAACTGGGACACCAATCTTACATTTGATGCATGAAGTAAATATGTATAGATACCTAATAATATTAATGTAGTTATATGTCTAATCTTTAAAAAAAAATGATTGTTTAATAAAAGTACTAACAGTATTTTAATAATCAGCCGAGGAAGTTCGACCAAATTGACGTTGTTTTTAAAAAAAGAAACGTAAATTTTTGACAACCTATCACCAGAAAAGTGAGAGTTATGATTGAGTTGACACACGTTGTTTTAGGAAGTAGAGAGTAAGGGGCATTGTTCACAAAAGCTAAAACTTAAAAAACACCAACAGTTTTTTATAAAATAGCCTCTGGCCCAGTTACCTCGTGGTTCCAGCTACCCCAACTAACCTTATCTTTTCAATTGCGGTTCGAAAATAATAGATGAACATTTTCGTTCCGGAAAAAAAGACCGAGCGGGACTTGAACTGACAAAGAATAATCTGAAATCCGGTATGCCGACGACCATGCTACTAAGCCGCTTGCCAAAGAAGGAAATTTATCCGATTATAAACTATAGCATAAACTTTACGACATATTTTCTCGAGATCCCCTGGGTGTTGCGTCTTATGGTTGTCATATATTTATATAGTAACTATACTGTATTGATACAGAATCGTTCACCGTATTCGGTGTGTATAGAAATCTGTAGGTAATATACAGGGCTATACAAAATATTCCAATATTTTTTTCGCCTATCAATAAAAATTGTTGATGGTGAGTTTTCACTGAATTATATGTTTTATTAAACTAAATTTTAACATACGATGTAGAATACATATGAATTTATAGATGAAATGTAGGGCTGCACAAAATAATTGAAATACATTTCCAGCTATGGACGGTATGTGCTAAACCCATCTATTCAAATATATTATGCGCTTTCTAAAACGATTACTTGGGTATCTTACTTACCTTGTTAAACAGAGAAGTACACTGTAAAAAAAAATGGTAACGTTCCATGTAAAATCCAGGAACGTTTCGCCTTTTCTCAGGTTTTCAGAATAATTTAGCTCTTTCCTGTGAAATTCTGGTTTTCTTATCTGAAACGTTCCTGAACCAAAAGTTGGAAACAGCAAAACGCTGCGGCCACCATTTATTATTTTTTTGCTATAATCCGTTGCTCGCGCGCGAGTGTCGAAAAAGAATTCCTTAAATGAATGTAAAAAAATCAATATGGAATGCAAATAAATCAATAGACGACATCATCCTTTACCTCTCTATTGTCGACAATTCAGATGAAAATACAATACCTCCGTGACATCGCTAAGAGATTATATCTCGTACTTGTCTGTGGAATGTTTAACACTAGAACGCCCGGAAGGAGTCGATCCGACTCCGACCATATGATTAAATGTCCACTGGAACCAGAAATTCTTTCATAAAATAAATTAAGTTTAAAGTACGCAGATTCGCATTAAATAAATCAGTCAAATAATTTTAAATAAATATTCTGGTATAAAATATTTTTATGAAATTTGAGTAAAATTTCCGGGCGTTCTAGTGTTAAGGAGCAGACCGTGTAAAAAAAAAATACACCTATTATTTGGATCTCCATTAACCAGGGGACCATCAAACATGATTCTCACCGATTTTGATTAATTTAAAGTATGTTTTAGAGTTCTTATCTCTAATTATTCTTGTGAAAGGATTTCTTCAAATGGGACTCAGATTTTCAGAAATTAGATGCCGAGGTTTAGCATACGTTTCAAATACCCATTAGTTGGCAGCTCTCAACGTGTCTTTCGTGGTGTGGACGCAGAAAGCTCGCACGCCACCCGTACGGCCCGAGTTCGATGCTACCTCTGGACTTTTTTTTCTTTTTTAATTAATTTTATATTTTAACACTTTATTACAATTTGATTTAAATTTGATATATATTTGACACTTTGAATTGCTGCAAATTTGATTTTTTTTTTTCGGAAAAAATATACAATTACGTTTAGGTTTTTTTTTTCATGAAAATTTATATGTATTTTATCTAACTTGTAAACTAACATAATTACTAACGAAAATCCAAAATATTTTATGTCTAGATTTTTTTTCTAATTATTTACATTTATATATTTTTATATTTTAAGCAAAGTTCAGAAACAATATATCATATATATATTTACTTTATTGAATTTTAACTGAAAATTTATTTTTTCGTGTAAATTATAAATAATAATTTTGATGTCAATTTCAAAATATTTTTTCATTCTAACAAATAATGATAATAAAGCGAAAATTGTCAACTGGAAATGTAAAAATCGTCTGCGGATCCCGCATGCTGTGAAATGTCAGTAATGTTTTGCTGTCAACAGAAATATTCCTGGTATTTCGCAGGAAACTTACTGGCATTTCTGTAGAAAGTTTTTAACATATACAGTAAAGTTCCAGTCATTTTCAAGAAATGTTTCTTGGAAATAATGGGCAACTCAGCTGCCCATTTTTTCCCAGGAACGTTGCGGAATTTTTTTTACAGTGTATTGTTAAAGTATTCTGGAAATATTGCATATCTATGCTTGATGCAGGATTTTTATTTCTTGTTTCTCCGCTTGATTTTTTTTTTCAGACTCATTGCAATGAGCCAATGCAGTTTCCGAATAATTAGAAAATCACCACCTGTGTGCCGAAATAGCGTAGTTTCATCCAGGTTTATTCCAATATGTCTAAGATAGAGAATGTTTATGCATACTTTTAGTTTAAAAAGTATTAGCAGGAATTTAAATAGCTTATAAATGTGTATAAGAAAACTGTCTTTGACAGATTTCATTAATGCGACTGAGTGTCCAAGGTTAGTGAATACCGTAATTTCCGGCGTATAAATCGCGGCTCAAATAACTTTGTTTCCTACAGAAAATTTATTTAATAAAAAGAAACTTATTTGACTTGATTATTAAATTACAGTTTCTGGTTTGAAGAAGGGCTAGTATGTCAGAAACTATGGTACTTCATTTTATTTTACGAGTATATTTTTCGCAACCCCCCGTGCAGAACTATCAATAAAATCTGCAGATGAGGCAGTTTTTTAATGTTTTCCCAGCAATACATAGAGGAGGTGGCATGCAGAATGATAGTAATTATAGAATGTGTATACGAAAAACTGATATATCAATGCACTGTTAAAAATGTGCATCAAACTGCCTAGTCACTTGACCGTTTTTTAGGATAACGATTACTTGACCATAATATTAATAGCATCTGGTTATAATAAATTACCGTTATGTAACCGTTTTCTATGAAAGCAGTCGAATTGCCTGGACAGTTTGTTGCAACAGTATTGCATTTTCAACAGTCTGGAATTTGCAGAGAATGCAGACTTTTAATGTTTTCTCACCGTTAAGAAGAGAAAATGGTTTACTTATGAAAACAATTATAAAAAATATATAAGAAAATTTCTGCTTTAATGAAATCTGGGGATGGGACATATTTTTTTATATTTGTCCAGCGTTACTTTGAGAAAATGGATTGCTGAATGAAAATAATTATAAACATATATAAGAAAATTGCTTTATGAATAAAATCTGCAGATAAGACAGATTTTTAATATTTCCCAATATTATATAGAGAAGAGGGATTGCTAATGAAAATAATTATGAAAAATATATAAGAAAATATCTGCTGTAATGAAATCTGCTGATGAGACAGAGTCTGAGCTTTCCCTAGCATTACGTAGAGAAAATGGTTTGATACATGAAACCAATTATAAAAAGCGTATCAAAAAATTTCATTAATAACAAAATCTGCAAATGACACATATTATTAATATTTCCTAGCATTATCTAGAGAAAATGAGTTGCTTAATGGAACTAGTTACAATTTTTTTTTTTTTATTGACAAATTTGATTTATGCTCCTGGTTGATAATTAAGTTAAAAAAAACCCTTTATTTTTTATTGTAAATTTTACCTTCCACCCATAAAAATGTACAAAGAAATCTGCTGGCAAGACAGAATGTTAATTTTTCCTTAGCCTTACGTAGAAATAATGTATTCTGGGCGCATTGCGAGTTTATTTTTATTTTAAGTGCGCTAAAGACTTAAATTAAAGTAATAATTAATATCAGGTAATCAGGAGCATAAATCTTATCTGCCAATACGACCGTTTTCATATGCTTGTTGTGTCTAATTTTATTCGTTCATCTTCTCTATTTAATGCTGAAAAAAATGCTAAAAATTTGCCTCATCTGCAGGTTTTATTGATACAACAATTTTCTTATACATTTTAAATAATTATTTTCATTTTGCAATCCATTTTCTCTACGTAAAGCAAAGAAAACTTGAAAAATCTACCTCATCTGCCTCTATTCTCTAGTAATAATTTTCTCTACGTAATTCTGGTAAAATATTAAAATATACCTCATCTGCAAATTTTATTGATATAACAATTTTCTTACATATGTTTTACAATTATTTTCTTTCAGCAAAACATCCTCTCTACGTAATTCTGGGAAAATATTAAAAATCTGCTTCATCTGCAGATTGTATTGTTAATTCTGCGCAGGGTTTTAGCAGGGTTAAAAAAAATTCTCAAATTAGAAGTATTCACTATCCTTAGACACCCACTCGCGTTAATGAAATCTGTCAAAAAGACAGTTTTCTTATACATTTTTATAAGCATTTTAAGTTCCCCCTCCTACTTTAGGTAGATTTCGTATGAAATACTACCTATTATATTCTCCCCTATGTTGGAATTCCTGAAACATTTTTGCAGATATGCAACGATCATGATCCCTAGAACCCAAAAAACCCCACCCTCAGTAAAAAACTTTATCTATCTATCTATCTATCTATCTATCTATCTATCACTTTCTTCTGGACACGATAACATCCATAATTCTGCACAGATCTCTTCCAAACTGATACATAAAATCACGGGGCATAAAATCTCGGTCAAGTTCGTTAATGGGCAAAATCGGACTAAGAGGGTGGAAATAGAGAGGGGTTTTGTGAAAACCGGAAAACCCCCATAACTTTTTAATTTTTGTACATATCAAATCAGTTTGAAGTTTTTATTACTTCTAAAAATTGCGCCAAAAATTTATGTATCACAGATTTTTGATAAAATTAAAAATGGGCTCAAGGGGTGCAAAAAATAGGGTTTTAGGGAGAAAAAAATTCATAACTTCGCTAATTCTCATGATATCAAATCCAATTAAATTTATTATAAATCTTCTTAATATTATCTACACCTTTTATATTGACAAGTTTTTGATAGGACTAATTCGTACCGAAAAAAAAAAAAAACCTAAAACTAAAAGGGGGAGTTGAAGAAGAAAAAAACCCATAACTTCATTACTTCAGAAGATATAAAATCCGCATGAATTTATTATATATGTTCTTAATACTGTCTACAACATCTATATTTACAAGTTTTGGATAGGACCAATTCTTACAGCAAAAACAAATTAAAAATACATAGCGGTTGAAGAAAAAAATCATCTTATTAAGGGTGTATTCAAATCCAAACTGCTTATTTTCTGACTCATTTTTAAATTCATTTTTGCCCTCAAACGCATCCAATTGGTAGAAAAACCCAAACATAAATACATTGAATTTGTAATTTTAAAAATTTTATAATAAGAATTATGATTTATTAAATTAATATTCGAAAAAAATATTAATTTCAACATACAATATTTTTTGATAGATTTATATTTATTATGTCTCAGTTTATGCAAATTCTCAATTTCAAATTTTTCTTTCAAGTAGTTTTCGAATTATGAGTATTATGAACCTAAACAATGATGTCAAATATACCGTTGGAAAGCGCGTTTTCTCTTCATTAATTATTACTAGCAATATAGGTTAATATCAAATTATTAATCCGAGTTATATACAGAAATGTAGAAGCGCATTGCAAAACTTTGGCAACCATATTTATTACGTCATCAGTGCCACTAGAGGGCCAAGAAAATTTGTGTCCCGGGCTTTTTAGACTCATCTATCCATGTATTATCTGAATCCAAAGTGGCGCATTGATTGCCAGATGTGAAATATTTTGGTATAATTTTGAGCTATCGCACCTCACTATAGTTTCTGAGATGAATTCTTCCAAAGGTTGCAATTCAAATGATGCCAACTGAAACAAGATTTGGCGAGTTATTCAGTCCTGCACCTGGCTAACATAAAAGAACGCACTTTTCTTCAAAAGCAGGGGGAACGAAATACAGTGAATTTTATTTTTCTGATAAAAGATTAGTGAAATTTAAGTATTTAATGTTGATGAGGATAAAAGTCGAATTATCTATATTTAAAACAACTTTAAACTCCATTTGCATAATTATATAAATTAAATTTCAATATTTATTATAACTCATCTACCTCATTTTCAGCGCGAACGGAATGAAAATTCATTAAATATTACGTTACATTTAGCAAAATTATTGAACTTTATGAACGAAGGTGCGCATTTTCTATAGAACACGAGGTCATTTTCATCTGTGGAAAGATTTCACCTTTGTAAAAATCCGTTCTAAATTTTTATTTATTTCTATATTTCTGTTTACTTAAAAGTATAGTATTCTGTGAAGTGTTCAGAAAGTCAGAGAAAATAGAGTAATTCAAGATTTTTTAAAAAATATCAATTCACATTAAAAATTTCGAATTTATTTTTAAAAGATTGTACCCTAAATTTTACAACAATATTGATATTCATTTTGCAGCCTTTCATTCATTTTCACAAAAGTTAAAACATTCTTCAACAAAACAAAGAATAACAAACTTATTGAATGAAGGTACGCATTTTCTACAGAACACGAGGTCATTTTCACCTGTGGAAACATTTAACCTTTGTAAAATCCGTTCTAAATTTTTATTCATTTCTATATTTCTGTTTATTTAAAAGCATAGTATTCGTCTAAAAATTTTGAATTTATTTTTAAAAGGTTGCACCCCAAAATTTTACAACAATATTATTTTGCAGCCTTTCATTTATTTTCACAAAAGTTAAAACACTCTTCCACAAAACAAAGAACAACAAACTTATTTAGCGGAAAAAAAGTAAATAAAACTAATATATTGTAACATATTATCTATATTTAGCATTAATTCTCTATAACAGCGCTATTACGTAAAAGTGAAAGGTTAAACATTTTTCATTATCTCACTTTTCTTGAAAGAGAAAAGATGCTTCTAAGCATCTTTATACTCACTATACATCGTTATTCTCGCACTGTATAAACATGATAAGATTCTCTGGAATAAATGCATTTTTTAAATAATTGGATAATTAATACACCGAAGAAAAATATGACATCGTCCTGTAAAGATGCAATAAGTAGGTTAATATTTCGTGATAATAACACACTTCGATGCAGCACTTCGGAATATAATTAATCTGTAAAAATCCATCATGTTTTCGCAATAAGATGCTGATATTATTCCTTGTAAATATAGAATATTTATTTTTATCCCATTATAAATAAGAAAATGGGTAATCTAAAAGATAAATGATAAATAATTCAAAAATAAGTATAATTAAAAAACTTGCTTAGTAAATACGTGTTCGTAATTCAAATTATCATATTTTTAGAATTGTTTATAATAGTTTGTTTTCCATTTCGGTAAAGTATGACTTTTAGATTATCTATTGGAATTTGAAAGGACCTACTGATTTAGGTAGAGATATTTCTTTCCAACAAAGTTGAAAAGTGTTTATGGTTTCGGTTTGTCTGTCCGTCTGTCCACGCTCTAACTCTCGTAAATATACTCGGATTGCCCTGAAATTTTTGGATGTTATTAAGGTTCATCATAGCACGATCCCTATTTCAAATGAAGTTTGTAGCATATTTGGTTCATTTGTAGGGGCAGTCAAAAGTATTCCGTTACATTACGGCCAAAGGGAAAAAATTGTTTCAAATGATTTTTAATGAGGCTACACGCTTTCAAGCATAAAATAATTGATATGCATTTACAGAGCCGTCCTTAGAGGTGTGCGACAGGTGCCGCCACACAGGGCCTCGCGCCTAGGAAGGCCTCGCGTTCGGGGAAAAAAATAATAATACAAAGTAGCTAAATATTTATTATTCATTTTGTTGTGAGTTATTTATTTTCTAATAAAATTTACACGTGTAAACATGCTTATTTATAAAATGTAAAATGTTTTATGGATAAAATGTTCGGTACAAGTTGTGAAAGTTAGAGAAGAGAATAGATTGTTTGTAGCTTATATTCGATTTATAGACATTGTTATACTCTAGCTTAGGCAGCACCAAGCGCATAACAAATATGGAAAGGCACATGAACTGATGATTAACTGATGAGCACATGATTTATTCTTAATAGGTTGGTACTGATGATGATTCTGACAAACTGCTCAATATTATTTTAACGATTTTTGTAATGTAACAACACAAATTTGATGTTCTTCTTATGCACTAGTATCAAGTTATGAATCAAGTATTGATACGTAATTTTATGTATTATGTACATAATTATACGTATTTTATGTATTGTTCTGTATCAAGTTTCACTTTTTGACTGTACGAGTATCGATATTTTCCTGTTCACACACATACGTATGTCCCATCGTGTAAACAATGCAGGGAGGCTGGGTAGTTCAAACCTCGTCACCTAGGCCACCCGAGACTAAATTAAATATTTAAAGTTTCTACAAAATATGTAAGGTTAATTTTTTAACTGTTGTTATGAAAATTTGGGGAAATATTGATTTTGACTCAGATATCTTTCTATTTTTAAATTCTCTTATTAAATAAAAAATATTAACATGTTTAATATTTGCTAATTAAATAAAAAACTTTAAACAGGCTATAATTAAAGAAAGAATAGAGTTCATAGGTCAAAAGTTTAATCTTTATCACATTTTTTACTGCCATAATATGTAGCGGAGTAATTTAATCGATAATTCCTTTGACTAGGAATTAATTTTTATTAGAAATTGCTGGAACTGCCGACCAATTATTTATTTTTTTTTTTTTTTCGTAGCACTGGCCGAAATTTTAAGACGAAGATCCAGACTGGTCCACAGAAAGCTATCCTGACCCGACGTAAAAAATAAAAGCTCAGTCACTGCCTGAGCTGAGCAAAAATCATTAAAATTAGGCTCGACCTGACTCAATTCCTACAAAAATTTCCGATATTTGTTAGCCAGAATTATATCACAATTAAAATTCTTTAAAAGGATTTTGCATAGATATCCAAGCAAACATCTTAAATTAGATTGCGTTTTCCAGATTCTATGTCTGGAAGCCATGGTATACGAATTGCAATATTAATGATCAAATAAGATAATTACATTCAAATGAAGATTCATTAAAATTAAATAGTTTAAAAGGAAAGAAAAATATGATTAAAAACGCATAATTTTGGAGCTCTGTAAAGGAAAAAAGTAGATTATTAAAAATATTCCTCTTTTATTTATTTAGCCAAAATAAATTTCTAAAGATTCCGTTAACAAATATACAGTCAAGTAAAAAGAGAGAAAGACAAAAAGAGAGGGAGAAAAAGAGAGAGAGAGAAAGAACACTCCATATTTTCTAATGACCAACCTTTCGACGGGTAATTTTGTCTACTTTCCGAACACGAATATAAATTTTTAAATGAAGGTCGTCTATATATTGAAATATTGTGCCAACTATTATTCAAATGGCAACATTCATTTTTGACGCAATATTTCAGTTTTTTTAATAAAAGCAGCCCAGGAAAAGTATTGTTTATATTATTTTACTTAAATCTCCATAGAATTATAAAAGAAAATGTATTAGGAGTTTAACCATAAATTCAGAAAAATAAAAATATCTGGAACATTCAATTTGTTACCAGAAAATTCCGTTAACAAATATACAGTCAAGTAAAAAGAGAGAAAGAAAAAAAGAGAGGAAGAAAAAGAGAGAGAGAGAAAGAACACTCCATATTTTCTAATGACCAACCTTTCGACGGGTAATTTTGTCTACTTTCCGAACACGAATATAAATTTTTAAATGAAGGTTGTCTATATATTGAAATATTGTGCCAACTATTATTCAAATGGCAACATTCATTTTTGACACAATATTTCAGTTTTTTTTTAATAAAAGCAGCCTAGGAAAAGTATTGTTTATATTATTTTACATAAATTTCCATAGAATTATAAAAGAAAATGTATTAGGAGTTTATCCATAAATTCAGAAAAATAAAAATATTTGGAACATTCAATTTGTTACCAGAAAAATTATACAGAATTTTTTAGAGTAAAACAAACTCACTTTACATGTAAGAAAATTCTACAAAAAAAAACCGTTTAATGTCTAACGTTTTCTTTTTGGGGGTGCTTTGATAACAAGAGACGGTCCCTTTACACTGTAAAAAAAAATCTGTAGTTCTACAGATGTAAAGTTACATGCTTACTAAACTTTCATCTGTAACTGTACAAAAAAATCTGCAAATCTACAAAACTAGTTTTTGTAAAGCTACAGAAATCTGTAACTGTACAAATGAATCTGCTAAAATTACAGTAATCTTACTAAAACTTTATCTGTAACCTGGGTAGCAGTTACATGAAAAGTTCTAAGCATCCCAGTTTCCTAAAAAATTTCTAGTAACCTTACAGATTTTTTGATTTTCGGCGCAAAAGTGCGTCTGTTACAGGAATTTTTGTTGTTGCCGTTACATAAAAAGTTTTAGGAATCCCAGTTTCCTTGAAAAACTTTAGTAACTTTACAGATTTTTTTTTACAATGTAGGCCATCAAAAAGTAAAATTTATCTATATCTCTAAAACTAATTATTAGAATGAGCTGTGCACTTAAATATTCGCGGTTTTTTTTTCTTTTACAATTGGGGTTCGTTTTCTGTGAAAATTAATGTCGATCATAAATAATAATTTTTTAATATAATTTTATCAGTAATTTTCATAATTTAAAAAATATTTTTGAAATGAAAACAATGCCTGAAATATCTTTGCATATATTAATTTTAATAGCATAAAAAATCCATCGGATGATTTTTGGGAAGATAATAAATAAAAGTTTGTCACATGAATTAACATTAGCATCTTCAAACTTTCCACTCATAAAATTCTACGAAGATTTAAGAAAATATATACAATTCGTTATTTTTTACGGGCTACCTTGATAAAAGGAACTAAAAATGGTGTCAAAAGTGGTCATTACAATTGGAAAACTCAAAGTTGAATTAATTTTTAATGTGTAGAGGATACATATCTTTTTCAAAATGTATATTCAAATCGGAGAAGTAGACATAATACCCAGTCGAACATTACCTTTCGCACCCCTCTGCGACAATTTTACGATTAAAAAGTATGGGACGTTCCCTCTCTCTTTTCTAAAAACTGTACAATGTCACAAATTTGCCGAAAAGAGAATAGCTCCAGCCCAGCCCGGCTATTATGATAGGAAATGGGACCGAGTCTGTAAATTACGTTGTCGGAAGTAGTGTTGCCATTTCAGCGAATTTTTTTGTATTCAAAATATCTACCAGAATTTCCGAATAGTTACACCCACTTTATTTAATCACGAAACGTCTATCATTAAATAAATCAAAAATAATTATTCGAAATTTCTGGTAAATGAATAAATGACTTTATTTACTCAAGGAATGTCTGTCATTAAATAAAGCGAAAGTTACTATTCGAAATTTCTGTTCAACGAATAAAAAAACAGCCAAATTTACACTATTGGTGTGAATGGGAGAGTATTAATTAGTTTGTTAGTGAAGGGCCTCACGAAAGTTCTTGCACCCGGCCTCGCTTTCGCTAAGGACAGCTCTGTGCATTTATGAGGTGCACTAAAATAAGCATTCTGAAGAATATGAGGTGCAAAAAATAGTTATTATTCATTTACAGGGCCAAGCAAGAGAATTCCGTTACATAATGATATATAAGGGGGTGGTTGTTTTAATTATGTTAAACTATTTCATATATAATGAAATTGATATATGTCTCTGAGGTTTACATACTATAAATTATAATGCGAATAATACGTATATAGCATATATAGCACGTATATAGCACGTATATAGTTATTTCATGCATAATAAGAAGTGCGTAGCATTTACAGGGGCACATAAAATATTTTAGATACTATATTGTGTCCGAAGTAAAGTACAGTACATAAACGATAAATGCTGGAAATGCATTTTTTATTATGATATGCGCTATTATGTTTCACTATATTTATGCATAATATACGGTGTGTATAAATGCTATAGTTCATATACAGGGCTACACAAAATAATTCGTAAGGGTTACTGAGTATGAACGTAAATTGCTTAAAGGTGGTTTTCAAACGATTTATGTATTTTAACGCTGAACTGTCATTTAGTTTACTAAGAAATATTTGTAGAATATAGATAAAATGATATACAGGGTCCTGCAAAGAATTGGATACATAACCGTCTATGGATGATAATATCTGGAAATGTGATTTCAGTAGTTTTAAGTGTGTTTTAGTTTAAATTAAAATTTGGCTAAATAGTGGCGTGTAATAAAGGTACTATTGGCTATGGACTGTAACTGCTGAAATCAATTTTTAAAATGTTTTATGCGTTTTCTTAAAATGCTTACTAAGTTATCTTATTTATCTTATTTCCCTAAATAATAGACTTTTGTTAAAGCATTCAGGAAGTGTTGGAAAATGTTTCATAATCTATGCTTAACGCATGATTTTTCTTTCTGTTTTTTTTTTTTTTTTTAAATACATGTTAACATGAAATTGTTTAACAGCTTATTTATAAATGAAATATGGATGGGAATTTTCATTCCTTTAATAAATTACACACTGTAATTTATTTTTAGGTAGATTTCGTATGAAATACTACCTATTGGGATCGTTCCTATGTTGGAATTTCTGAAAATATTTTGCAGATCTACACCGATCATGACCCCTAGAATCCAAAACCACCCTCAGTAAAAAACTTTATCTATCTATCTATCTATCTATCTATATATATCACTTTCTTCTGGACACGATAACTTTCCTAATTCTGCACCAATCTCTTCTAAACTGATACATAAAATTAAAGGGCATAAAATCTGGTCAAGTTCGTTAATGGGCAAAATCGGACCAAGGGGATGGAAATAGGGAGGGGTTTTGTGAAAACCGAAAACCCCCCATAACTTCTTAATTTTTGTACATATCAAATCAGTTTAAAGTTTTTATTACTTCTAAAAATAGGGCAAAAATTTTATGTATCACAGATTTTTGATAAAATTAAAAATGGGCTCAAGGGGCGCAAAAAATAGGGTTTTTGGGAGAAAAAAATTCGTAACTTCATCAATTCTCAAGATATCTATTCCAATTAATTTTATTATAAATCTCCTTAACATTATCTACAACTTTTATATTCACAAGTTTTTGATAGGACCAATTCGTACCGCAACAAAAAATTAAAAACGAAAACAAAAAGGGCGATTGAAGAAGTAAAAAATCCATAACTCCGTCAATTCAAAAGATATAAAATCCCCATGAATGTATCATATATCTTCTTAATATTGTCTACAACATCTAGATAGACAAGTTTTGGATAGGACCAATTCTTACAGAAAAAACAAATTAAAAATACATAGCGGTTGAAGAAAAAAATCATCTAAGTAAGGGTGTATTCAAATCCTAACTGCGTATTTTCTGACTCATTCTACAATTCATTTTTGCTCTCAAAGGCATCCAATTGCTAGATTCTCTTATTCAGAAACTATATAATGTACAGTAATGATCGATGTTTTGATAGAGGCGGAATATATTTCAAAAAATGCTGTTAAAGTGGGCATTTTGAACCGAATTTCCCAAAGCGGATTGTATTGGAAAAATCATTACATTAAGGATGCACTCAAATCCAAACTGCTTATTTTCTGACTCATTTTTAAATTCATTTTTGCTCTCACACGCATTTAATTGGTAGATTCATTTATTCAGAAACTATATAATGTACCGCAATGATCGATTTTTTGATAGAGGCAGAATATATTTCAAAAAATTATGTTAAAGTGGGCATTTTGAACGGAATTTCCCGAAGCAATTGTGTTATCACTTTCTTCTGGACACGATAACTTCCGCAATTCTGCACAAATCTCTTCCAAACTGATACATAAAATCAAGGGACATAAAATCTCGATCAAGTTCGTTAATGGGCAAAAGCGGACAAAGGGGATGGAAATAGGGAGGGGTTTTGTGAAAACCGAAAAAACACCATAACTTCTTAATTTTTGTACATATCAAATCAGTTTAAAGTTTTTATTACTTCTAAAAATAGCGCCAAAAATTCATGCATCACAGATTTTTGATAAAATTTAAAATAGGCTCAAGGGGCGCAAAAAATAGGGTTTTTGGGAGAAAAAAATTCCTTAATTCGTCAATTCTCAAGATATCAAATCCAATAATTTTATTATACATCTCCTTAATATTATCTACAACTTTTATATTCACAAGTTTTTGATAGGACCAATTCGTACCGAAAAAAAAAATTAAAAACGAAAACAAAAAAGGGGGGTTGAAGAAGAAAAATTTTCATAACTCCGTCAATTCACAAGATATAATATCTCCATGAATTTATCATATATCTTCTTAATATTGTCTTCAACATTTATATAGACAAGTTTTTGATAGGGCCAATTCTTACAGCAAAAACAAATTAAAAATACATAGCGGTTGAAGAAAAAAATCATCTTATTAAGGGTGCATTCAAATCCAAACTGTCTATTTTCTTACTCATTTTTAAATTCATTTTTGCTCTCAAACGCATCCAATTGCTAGATTCTCTTATTCAGAAACTATATAATGTACAGCAATGATCGATTTTTTGATAGAGGCAGAATATATTTTAAAAAATGATGTTAAAGTGGGCATTTTGAACAGAATTTCCCGAAACGATTGTGTTAGAAACGAAAAATATTGCCCTACTGAGAAAATAATTTTTTATTAATCAAGTTTTAATTAATTGAAAGAAAAATAAAAACACAGGTCGCTTATAAATGTTTTCAAAAATCACGTCAGCATGTTTCATATATATATTTTTTTATTATTAAAAATGAATCTGAAAATGTGCCAGAAAATTTCGAGTTGTTGAGTATGGAAAAATATTTTTTTTTAATATCGCCTTAACATGATTCTGATAAAACCAGCTATTTTATAAAAAGGAAATAAAAACTCATCAAAAGCAGACAGATAAAACTGTTAAAGTGGATTTATATCTAATAATGATTTAGTTTTTGTTGGTGAAATTAGTATACTTAACTTCGAAATCTACCTCTGCCTGTAGGCCGGCCGGCGGGATTTTTTTTAAATGTTCTTTAAACTTCTCAGAAATATTGTATATGATAATCTATTTATATGTTTTCACAAAAGTTAAAAACTCGTGGACAAAGAAAAAATAAAATAACTCAAATTATTAAAGCTTTAGAAAATGTTAGAATAAGGTGTAAACAACATAAAAGAAAAATCGCGAGACAATCATAAATTATGAAACACTTTCAACACATTCAGAGTAATAAAACAAAACTTCACCTTTTAATAAGTTGAAATAGTATGTCTAATTGAACCATTTGGAAACGCATAACACATTTGGAAACCCAATTTTAGCCCTTTCCACCTACAGTCGGAAAATTGCCCTATTTATGTGAGCAGCCTTTGTATATGATATATAGATTTGTATCTACAAACTAATGTATGCAAAAATTTAGTTCAGTTAGAAAATACATACCACAGTTGAAATTTCTCTTCAGCAATTTCCGCTTTTAAAGAGAACGGTTCGTGAATTCCTTTGTGCACTCCTGTATACGAGGTATAGAATTTACACACAACGAGTAACATGCAAAAAATTAGCTAAATTTAAAAACCCATACCGAAATTCAAAACTCACTTCCAGAAATTATTGCACAAAGACAGTATTCTAACCGATTTCTTTTGTGTGTCCCTATAAATGAACGAAAAATGCTATAAATGCCGTATTCTATAGTAATCGCCTTGCAGTGAAAATTATTGATTTATTTCAATTTAAATACATTTGAAATAGCGTAATACATTAAAATACACTGCAAATGATTTTCCCCCATTGACCCTAATGTAACGGAATTATTTTGAGAGATCCTGTAAATGAACTATTAATGCTACACACTTCCTATTCAATACTGAACATGCCATGCTAAACGTAATTAACATATATCAATTACATAGAAATTCTACTAGATTTACGCAAGTGAGAGCGCGGACAGACAGACAGACAAACTGAATTCACAAACTCTTTTAAACATTGTTGGAAATTTAAAAAAAGACTAACATGCAAATGGAACGTTATTAATTTTCTTTATACGTTATACAAGTGAGTCGCAAGTACTTAGACAAACTTTAATATGTACTAGGGCATCCAACTACAACAAACAATTTTTGTATTGGAAACCAGGTTCTTAATCCATTACCTCAGCAAAAAATACAGGGTCAGGGTGTCCCGCGCTAAGACAATCATTGTTCATAATTTTACTCAAAATAAAGATATTTTAAGGAACTTTTCATCAGAATTCCTTTGCTTTGTTTAAAATAAATTGACATTATGAAAAACGCTAGAAGCATATTGTATTTCTAACAGTGAGACCGTATGTAACGTTAATTACATATGGAAATAGAGACTGCCTAATTCAACACTACTATTTGGATGTAAATGGCGGTTACTTCTATCACTTCTCGTCATACTGCTACATTTCACACAAAGAAAGTCTGGCAAATATTCTGGTAAAATACCTTCATTATTGTTAAGATTATGAACAAAATTCTGGGTTGGGAAATAGAGGGACACCCTGTATCTATATTATACAGCAAAAACATGACCGTGAGTAACGTTGATGTCATAGTGACGGTGGCAACACCTGACAAATAAATTTCACTTTTACAGCAATTTTTTAATTTCAGTTTGAATTTTTATACCATCGAATAGGAGAAAACATGTTTTTTTCAAATGGTAATTTATCGGAAAACTGTTTCTCAACTTACTAATTTTTTGTGGTTTTTGAAATATTTTTCAAGCAAGAATTTTTTTCTTGAATCTATCACTATCACATGCAGGCGATTACAAAACATTAAACCATTTCCACTTAAAACAATATAAATTGTTAAGCATTTGTTTCCGACCAGTAATCCATACACTCTAAAAAATAAATGTGTAAATTAGTCACTTTTACATACGTATATGTGTAAATTTGTAAAATTATACCTTCGTCATAAAATTTGTACACTTTAGTTAAAATTTACCTGTATTTATGTGTGTTTGTTGGCTAAATGGAAGTGTGTAATTTATTAACCCTTCAAAACTCATACAAGTGCGTAAATGGTAGAAAATTTTACAGATTTACCCGAATTGGTGTGTTAATGTAATTTACAAATTTTGCATATTACATAAATATCTATGTATTTTGCATATTATACCGAAATATGTGTAAGGATATTACATAGATAAATGCATAAGAACAGAATATCACACAGAAGCACGAGTACGAATTTTACAGAGCTATATGTGTAAGGATAGATTATTAAACAGGATTATGTGTAACAATATTACGCAGAAATATGTGTAAGAACAGAATATTACACCGAAATATGCGTACTTATCCGAATACAATAAATACCGATACTTGAAAACTTGGCTTGTGTAATAGTAGCTGAGTGGTCAAGTTAATGGCTTAGAAAATCACAGATCGTGAGTTCAAATCCCGTTTCGGTGAGTATTGCTTGTTTACTGTAGCCTGAGTTACATAAAGAATTTCTTCTCTTGCTATAGATGTATCTTTCAAAACTTGTTATTGAAATGCATAGAAAAAGAACAATCAGACAAAATACGGAAATGGTACCGGCGTCACGATTTCCGTATTTTTCAAAATTTTTATTTTCCACTGTATTTATTTAGATTATACAGATTCTACTCATAAATTATGACTATGATATTTTAGGTCTTCTAAACAACTTTAACAGAGAATGGCATGCAGTAAATATAATTTTAGACGATCCTGTTTTTTGTAAATTAAGGCTACACTATTTTGTGCTCTAAAAACAAAACTGGTGGACAGAGAACAAACACAGCAAGCACACGTACTTGTTCTTGATGCAAATTTGTTTTGCGACTATAAAAATATTAAGTTCAAAATTTACATCCCAAACTATAAGGTTTATGTACTATGTACGCAAAAGTCATCATTTCTGTATATTATACAGTTATATGTGTACTGTGTACTCACGTTGAGCTGTGCATTTCTGAGTTATCTGATAACATTTTACACACTTAAGCCGCTTACTGTGCTATTAAAATACACTGGAAGATGTGTATTTTGAAATTGATGCACAAAGGCATGTGTTTGGCAATTTACACGCTTTTATCACATATAGACAAATCATTCTTGGATCATCAATATACTTGTTTTAATATGCAAAGGATCAGGGTACATCATAAGCCGCGTTTTTGGGCGAAAAAATAGACTAAAATTCGATTATGTTATACTGATTTAATTATTTAACTTCTTAATATTAGAAGGCATATATTGTATGATTTTAACAATAGTTTTTCTATTTTATTCGGATTTATATGACTTACACAAGCTCAAAGTTCATATAATTCACAGTTTTGATGAAAAATACGCAATTTCTGCTATTTTTACCTCAATTTACTCTCTTTTTAATATTTTAATATGAGCGCAGCTTTGCAATACTTTTATTTTAGCATATTTTGTATATTTTGATGTATTTTATAATATATGTCAAGAAGAAAGTGTTGCACGACTCCGCTCATATAAATAATTGAAGTAAAAATAGCAGAAATTGCGTTTTTTCTTCAAAACTATACAATATAATTAGACAAACTTTGAGCTTGTGTAAGTCATGTAAATACGAGCAAAATACAAAATATATTGTTAAAATCGTACAATATATAACTTCTAATATTAAAAAGGGAAATAATTAAGTCATTATAACATAATCGAATTTTAGTCATATTTCATGGGCCAAAAACGCAGCTTATATAGACCCTGATCAACACATTCATAACACAGGTGTAATCTAATTATGTGTTTAAACCACTGAAATAATCAGAATTAAAAAAGCTGCTGTTAGTAGAAAAATCTTTAGCGATTTCTTCGTCTATTAACTGTGCTGTCTTTTGACTAATAACGAAAGTATCGCGTTTAATGCATTTCAAAATTTTATTAGACTACATTATTGATGTTATTCGTATAAAAATGCTTTCTGGTGTTTTTAATGGATAATCTAACAAATATATTAAATTTAAAAAAAATTATTAGAGTTTTCAATCTATATTATAAAGGACAAACGTGTCTGTGCGTAACGCTGACGTCATTCTGATAGTGGCAACAGCAGAAGAGTAAATTCAACCTTTATTAACTTTTATTGAAATGAATTTTTTTTTTCTGAATACTAATAAATAATAAAAAAAATAATATATAAACTAATAAAAAATAAACTGATAAAAACAAAGAAAATAAATTAATAAAAGATATAAATTTCTATAAATTAACAATTTTCAATGTTTACACCATCGAATAGGAAACTAAATGCACTTTCTAATGCAATTTGTTTGATGACTATATCGCAATTTGTTTGAAATCTGTATCTCAATTTACGCAAATTTATTGTTTTTAAAATAATTTTCAGGCACGATTTTTTTTTCCAATCTATCTCTATCGCGTGCTGATGATTTCAAAAGAAAAATCCATTTGCACTTAATTTAATATAAATAGCTCAGCATTTGTTTCCAATTTATATTCCATAACAAAATTACAACATTCGTCCATCAATAAATAAAACAATACATAAAATGTAAGTAAACACAAACTTAAGACGTGAAATCGAATTTAGAGATTAAATCACTGAGATGAACAAAATCAAAAAGGCTGATTGTAAATAGCGATTTCTTGGCGATTCCTCGGGCTGTTAAATCCTGACGCGAGACCAATATGATAATATCACTTTTAATACGTGTCAAAACTTTATTTGAGCGCATTATTGCTATTTTACATATAAATATGCTTTTTTTATATTGTTAATGGGCACTCTGAAAAAAGATGTTGTAGTTATCAGGAATAATAATAATAATAATAATAATAATAATAATTATAAATAATAAACAGCTCCGTGCGATACTTTCACACCGCAATCTTTGAGATTATTTGTTGACACATTTTTTTTTAATTAAATGCAATTTTTTTTAAAACGAAACAACGCGTCTTAACTTAACGATATATAAGTATACTACATTAAAAGCCTCTTGCAGAATCTTTCGAAATGTACCTCATTCGTCGCCGTGTCTTTAATTTGTGCAGTGAAAAGAGGATGTTAACATCAGAAATAATAGATATGTTGGTTTTAACCTATATTCTGTAAGCCGATAAGGCCGGGTAAAGCCCCTTGTAATAATAACAATAATAAACGTTTTCATCTATATTCTGTAATCCGGGAAAATCGAGCTAGATCCCCTAGCAATGAATAAAAGGATTAATCCCTTATTTCTTATACAAAAATTGTTTGTTTTAGTATGATCTACCCCCTTAAAATTTTTCTAAGAACTTTTGAATTACTCTGTATTTATTATCTCTATGTAAGTGCTTCATGTGGGATCTTAAGTATTTTCTCATTATCTTCCTTTTCTTTAAAGCAAAAAAGATGTTTCTAACCATCATTATACTCCACTATATAATGTTATTCTCACACTGTATTAAGATGATAAAATTTTGCGAAGAAAATGGATTTTTCAAATAATTGGATAACTATTACATCAAAGAAGAATATGACATCGATCCCTAAAAAAGCAATAAGTAGGTTATTATACTCCGCGATATAATAATCTAATAAAATATATCAAATTTTCCTAATAAGACGGTGAAATTTTTGTTCGAAAATTTTAAATTACTTAATTTTGTGGAATTAGAAAACTTGTAATGTAATTGCCAAATGATAAATAATCCGTAAATCAGAAATCTTGTTTAGAATAATAAACATTCATAATTCAAATTATCAAATTTTTAGAATAAATTCGTTTCTATTTTCGTAAAGTACACCGTAATAAAAGAGAAATATTCTTAATTTTCGAAAATATAATATAACTACAAACAAAAACAGAATAATCTCTTCCAAGTTACCCATGATTCCGGAAAGCGTTTTTTTATCTTTAGAAACCTCAGAAACCAATATAAAGGGTGTACATAAATGAATATCCCATCTTTACAGAGCTATTAAAAGAAAATAAATAAAAGCATAGACTTGTTGGTCATCGGATATCAAAAATGACAGATGAAAGTTTAAATTCAACACAGTTATAAGTGTTCAATTCCTCTTGAACTGTGTTGAATTTAACTTTAAACTGTTATCTTTGATTTCCAATGACCACTAGGGTTGTACTTTTTTTGCTTACGTTTAATAGCCCTGTAAAGGTAGGCTATTCACTTATGTACACTATGTATTTTCGAGATTTAAAGAATAATACAAAACAAGGTTTATTTGACTGCTGCTAACTTTCGGAAACTTTTCTGAATAATTTTTATAGCGTTCTAAAAATAAATTTTTCTCAAACCGGAATATCGATTTTCAGGATGCTATCGTTTCTCAATTAAACATTTTGAGCTGCGTAACTAAATTCATACATGCAAGAGTAGCAATATATATATATAGATATATATATTAATTTTAATGTTATGCTATTAATTTATGATGTTTGTCTGTAAAACATGCTTGTTGAACATGAAAAGGTTTACTTCAGAATGGATAGCATCCGAAAAAAACTATATTCCGAGTTGCAAACAGTGGTAGGTAGTGGGTAGGTAGTGGGGGGGGGGGGGGGGGGGCTTTGGGACCTATAAGCAGCACGGCTGTTGTCCCAAATGATCCAAACAAACAGAAACGTCAGACATAGACAGCACTAGACACCTAGCTAGAAGCAATCAATACTATGGATAAACCGTAGCGTAGAGTTACGAAAAACACTCGACGAACAAAACTTTTTGATAAAGCAACCAAATGAACGAAAACACTCATCGCTCAAATCAAAACCCGCCCAACAACTCCTGCGTTGAGCGTGGTACCTGACACAAGAAAACAAAATATGCTCCAAGGAGTTTAAAACACCACACGCACGGCAGCTGCCGTCCGCAACCAAGTTAAAGCGAGCTAAAATCTCCGGGGTAATAAGCATCCTGCAGAGGAGACGGGACACAATCACATCATCTCTAGGATTATGAACCCAACACCGAGAGTGATTGACATTGGGGATATCCCCATGAGAAGCATAATACTTGCAAGTCCGGTAAGAGTGCTCACCCTGCAGCAGAACACTGTGAGAGAACCTACGGATAGTATCTTCTGGCGAGGTCCAATCAATCAGAGGGTCAGAGACAGAAATACTTTTGGCAAGGCCATCGGCCCTTTCATTGAGGGGGATACCACGGTGTCCCGGAACCCAGTAAAAGGAAAGGTGAATGGAGAAATGCTGCATCCGAACAATTTTATTGTGGAGCCAAAGGATAACTCTGGGAGACTTCAGATTAGCAGACTGGAGAGCCAAAAGAACCGACAAGCTGTCTGTTAAAATCACCACGGGACGAGATAACGAGATCAATTCGTCGAGAGCCACACCTATTGCGAGAGCTTCCGCCGTGAAGACGGAGTTGACATGCTGCACCCTATAGCCAAAGTGGTGTGAGGAAGTGCAGCCTGCAATCGAAGTGAGGGAATCTGTCTTTGAGGCATCGGTGGCAATAATATCCCACGAGTCAGTAAAGTTCTGGAAATAATCAGCAAACATCGGGGCAATGATGCTAGCATCAAGGTCTGTACGCTGAAAAGGAAGATCAGAGGTGAAAAATTGCACTGCGTTCGAGTCAAGAGAGAGAGGAACTTGGAAGCTGATGAGGAAATCCAGATCAATGCCCAGACCGGCAAAAAACTCAGAAACATGAGAAAGATGATTTCCTGGTGAGACCAGAATATCCTCACAAGAGTCCAAGAGAGGAGACCAGCTGCCAAGGGCAAGATGCTTCACTCAGAAGCCGAAAGCCAGAACCCTGATTCTGTCAGCTAGGAGACAAGCCCCAGCATGCTTGAGAAGGAGAATATTAGGCGTCCACTTCGGGAGCCCCAGAGCAACCCGTAACGCACTCGTCTGTATCACTTCAAGCATCTTCAGTAGCGAAGGACTAGCGGCCGTGAGAAGAGCAGCTCCATATTCGATGATACTACAGATAGAAGAGAGGGCCAACGTCCGCAGATGATGTGAACGAGCCCCATACCTTTTGTGGGCCAGAGCTTTTAAGATGTTAATCCTTTTAAAGCATTTCGTCCGGAGGTATTCTACATGCTTCCGGAAGCCTCCACGACGGGCAAAAAGGAACCCCAGGAACTTTAGAACGGGGCACCACTCGATGAGTCCACCGTTCACGCTGAAGTGGAAATCACAGACCGCTCTCCGTCTCGACAGATTAATCGAATGGCACTTGTCAGCCCGGATGGAAAGTTTCCAATAGGAACACCACACTATTATAAGTCGAAGAGCCTCTTGGAGTTTGACTCTACAGGTGTCCAAACAATCATTCACACAGTAGATGAAAATATCGTCTGCATAGATGAGGAACTTGATGCCCAGGCCCACCAGGACCTCATAAAAATCTGCCATGAAAATTGTAAAAAGGATGGGACTCAAGACCGCCCCTTGGGGAACACCTCTCCTAATAGTTCGGGAGGAAGACACGTGACCCCTCCACGCAACCTTGACGACTCTAGTAGAAAGAAAGCGATGAATCCACCGAAGCATCCGACCTGTGATGCCCACCTGGGCACATTTATAAATAAGCCCATCAATGTAGACAGAGTCATAGGCTGAATGTAGGTCCAAAGAGACGCCCAAAATATATTTCTTCGCCTTTTTGGCAGACGTGATATCATGCTGGAGAATCGCTAACGCCGTATGGCAATCCCGGAAGGGAAGAAATCCAAGGTGCCTAGGGACCAAGGTTTTATGGCAGGGTAGGTGGTGTACAATCCTTCTGGCAATCATCCGCTCACAGATTTTACCCGTTACCGAGGTTAAGGCAATCGGACGGTATGAAGAAATATGATGTCTCGGCTTGTCAGGCTTCAGAATTGGGAGAATGGTCGCCGACGTCCAGCTTGAGGGAATGTCCCCTGAGCACCAAATGCTGTTGTACATACTCAACAAGCAATCTAAAGAGTGATCGTTTAGCCCCTTGAACAGGGCCGCACTAATCCTGTCCTCCCCAGGAGTAGAAATTCTCGTTCTTCCAATGGCCATCTTTAGCTCTGAGATCGTGAACAGACAGTTGAGCGAATCATTACACTCATCACCATAAGTAAATGGGATTGGCTCGTGGCAGCTTCCCTCACCAAAGTGATCTGCAAAGGCTTCAGCTTGGGCTACCGCATCAGCAGAAAAAGAGTCAGGTAGTTGTAAGTAGAGGTGAGAATCAGGAGAAGAGCTGGACCGAGACTTGAGGTTACGAAAAATTTTATATAAAAGGCCAGGGTCGTTCGCATTACAGCAAATGGAGTCCCAGTACCGACGCTTGGCTTCCCTGACCACCTGGCGGAGCTTGGCCGAGAATCTTTTATATTTCATCCAGTGATCCACAGAAGTTAGTTGACGAGCTCTTCGCAGATGGAACTTTTTCTGCTTGCTAAGGGTGCTACACCGCGCAGTCCACCACACAGGGAGGCGTTTCAGGGACTTAACACAGGCAGTACTGTGATTCGACATGGCACCACGAACCAAGGATTGGAACGATGACGGTTGGATATCAGTAGCCAAATGTAGGCTGGAGTTAACTTCCTGGGTGATGCGGGCCCAGTTGTAAAGAATGGGACCGGGACGCAGAGAAGGGTTAAGCTCTACAGAGATAACAATGGGGAAGTGATCGCTGTCGAAAAGATCATCCTCAACGACGATCGAGGAGCAAGTAAGAAGCCCAGAAGAACAAATCGAAAGATCAATTAAAGACGTAACCCCACCGGGGGCCACATGGGTAGGAGTAGAATAGTTCATTAAGCAGAAGGGGCTATCAGAAAGCCAGTCCACCAAACGCACGCTGGCCCGCGAGGACACCGGGGATCCCCACAGCGGGTGATGAAGGTTAAAATCTCCCAAGATAAGAGAATGACCAGAAAGATCATCCCGACATCGACATCGAAAGATTACCCGACATCGACAGAGGCTTCACCGGTGAAAGAAAAGTTTCCTGGAGAACCAAGACATCCGACGACAAGAAAGGTTCAAGCTGGAGGAAAGGGAGCTTGTTGGAGATACCGCGGCAATTCCACTGAAGCACACTAATACCCATAAGAGACAGAAAAAAGAAAAACTATCAAACACAAAACAAAGAACAGGAACCTGCCCCCTGCAGGAACACCCGCCCAAAACAAAAGAGAAAAACAAAAACTTTTTTTTTTTTTTTTATCCCCCTTTACCATGCACGTAGGCACGTTTCCGCTCCGGGGATTTGTCACTGAGTTTAGCCATACAGTTCATAATTATATTACTCAGAGCACTGATAGTTTCTAGAATTTTTGCGGACTGCTTTTCTGAATGGTCCACTAAAATCTTTAACATGTTATTCGTCCTGATCTCAATAGCTTTTTTTAATTCATCTTGGTCGGGTTTTTTAACACTGGTTTTCTGTGCATATGATTCAGAATTCGCCCTCGTTGAAAATTTTCGTCAAGCTTCTGTAAAAGATAGGAAATTTCCACTTTTGAAGCGGAGAAAATCCATTTCTCTCAAGCGGGTAGGGCACTGGAGATAATCTGACCTGTGGCCCTCCCCACAGTTCACACATTTGACTTCTAGCGTGCACGGACCAGTATGCTTTTGGCCACACGTGGCGCAGATATTTTCGGACTGACATTTTCCGGTTGCATGGTTAAATTTGAAGCAGCGTACACACTGCCTTGGTCTATCGATAAACTGTCGAATCTTCTGAAGAGTGAACCATAACTTAATTTCAGTCGGTATAGCAATACCAAGCGAGGTAATTAAAACTGGGGAAACAGTACTAGATGAATCTTTCTTAATAAATCGTCGCATTTCTAAGATCTGCACATTGTTATTGATCATTATCTCCTGGCCCACCTCCTCCAGGGGGATGTCGACAGGTACGTTGAACACCAAGAAGCGATTCGAAATGTTCTCCCAAATAACTCTATGTTTAACTGTAACCCCCAAAAAGTTCGTAACCTGACAAATATCAACAGCACAGTTGACGTCTTTCGTGCTAATAAGTAGACTGCCTGTACGTGTGTGACGGACATTCTCTATATGATTAGCATGAGGAATTGTCTTTTTAATCTCTACTTGCACAGCTCTAGGATCTCTATTTGGAATAGATTTTGAGTCTGTACTTTGTAAAAAAATATTGAAACACTTACCGCCATTCTCGGCAGCCATTGAAAGAAGCAGCTCTGTGGAAGCAGTGGACCGCGCCACATTTTTATTATCGCTGTCACATGTCAAGAAGTTTTCTACCCCGTTTTTCTTGTCGCTGTCACATGAGGTACTTTCTTCACATTCCACCATATCAACATTGACAACAGAAGAATCCGCTGTTCCATCAATATCCACAATCTTAAATTCAGAACAAGCCATAACACTATCCAGTGACATAATCAGCAAAAAGTAGAGGTAAACAAACCGTAAATAAAACTATTACACCTACCAAACACCCACCAAATCACCAATAAGATAGTTCACTAATAACCACCACGAAAAGAGAGAAAAAATAAACACCTTACTTCGAACCACAACGACGTAAAAGCAAAAGCTTCACCGAAAAGAAAGCTCAGATACCGCCGGCTGCAAAACGGTCACCGCCCCCCACGTGTAGAAGGAGGGAGCACCTCGCACAGCCAACCTACTCAACCGAAACTTCACTGCCTGTCCCGTACGCTAAAATCCTTGCAAACAGTGATTATTATACTTGTTCGAAAACATTGCCGTACACGTTTTTCGAAAGAGTTCAGAATCGAACGATACCTGGATAAAGAAAACTTGAACTTCGCAGTCGCTTGTGAATCGGAAAAGACTCCGTAAGTAACCTTCAGTTTTTCCTGCATCCAAGGACATTTCGCAGTTTGAACGTTATGTTCTTTTTCTCTTTTTCTTGTTAACTGTTAAAGTGACTGTTTTCAATTGTGAGTTCAATTGGGAGCTGTGAGCTCGTGTGTTTTAGACGGCGTCGCTGTCAAGTGTGTAATCAAGAGGGTTTTTATTTTTTTTTAATTAAAGGTTTTACAGTCCACATGTTTAGAGTTGTGTTTCATGAGTGAATACATAATTAAGAGTGAACCAGTCGCGGAAACATAATGGTCCGTTGCCGGAGTATTTTTTTTTTTTTTTGAGAGGGAAAATAAAGATAAATAAGTGATTGACCAGATTTAAAGGTGGTTTAGTGTTCAAGATTGGGAATTTGAAGCTAGCGCTGGCGAAGTTTGGGTGCATGGTTGGTTGGATTGCGATACCTCTGCATTATTGATCAAGGCGTTTTTAAAGTTTGGTGAGTTCGTTCATTTTTTTTAGATTTTTATTCATTATGGATAACTTGAGTGATTTTTTGGTTAAAAAGAAGGGATTGAAATCGAGTATTACAAAATTGGAGAATAAGATTAATGATTGTATAGGCGAAGCAGATGTTAGTCAAGTAACATTGTTTGAAAATAGAATTGAAAGGTTAAATGAAGAATTGAGTGAAACATTCAATGCGATTTTTGTTAAATGTGATAAAAATGATATTGAGGCGTACATTGAGGAACAACAGACAGAACAGGATAAACTTGATAGTATGTGACCGGAAAAAGTCGGGGTTACATTAAACGAAAGTAGTCACAATGCAGGCGTTTCGAAAGCTCAAGCATCTGAAATTAAATTGCCGAAGCTTACACTCCCCACGTTTAGTGGTAATTTGGGGGAATGGTTGTCCTTTTATGATTTATTTAGGGCTAGTGTAGATTGTAATGAAGGTTTATCAGACTGTCAAAAGTTACAATATTTAAAATCAGCATGCAGAAATAGTGCACTTAAGATTATTCAGTGCCTTCCAATTTCCGATTTAAACTATAAGACAGCGTTAGAATTGTTGAAGGAGCGATATTCAAACAAACGTGAATTAATGCATTGATAAGGAGATTTATTGGAATACCTTGTATTTCTGATGCTGCACAGTCTCTTTTAGAAAGTGTAGACGTTATAAATGAATGCGTGCGTTCATTGGGAGTACTTAAACAGGATGTTGGCGGTTTTTCAGAAGTATTGATGGTTTATTTAATTACAGAGAAATTAGATAAAAATACGAGATATGGTGGGAAAGAACACTTAAAAAGGAGGAAATGGGAACACTCGAAAATTTATTGTCTTTCTTGAAGGATCATGCTAGAACACTTCAAAATAGTAAATCCCCAGTAAAAGAAATTAGAAAACCTAAATTCACTACATTTTTGTCTGCTAGTAATAGTTGTTTTATGCAATGAATCGCATCCACTTTACAAATGTCAGCGGTATTTACAGTTAAATGTACAAAAGAGAATAGAGATAGCTAGAATAAATGTTTTGTGCTATAACTGTCTTGTGGAAAAACACTATGCTAAAAAATGTAGGAATGCGGCTAAATGTAAGGTGTGCCATAAGCCTCATCATAGTCTCTTGCATAATTCACGAGACATTGGTCCTCAGGTGCAGAGTGCGGCTGAAACACCGTTTGCTCCTCTTTCCCCGAACGCAACAGAATTTCGACCGAAACAAAATGAGTTATTAAATCAAATTTCTTGCACCGGCACCTTTGAATTTCGAAACAATTCCGGGTCGGGAATACAATTAATGAATAGAAAACAAACTTTACTTTGTACAGCAATGATAAGGGTTCCTGATTCGAGTGGTAATCTTGTAAATTGCCGAGCGTTGCTGGATAGTGGAAGTGAAGCCTCTTTTATAAGCGAAAATTGTATGCGAAAACTATGTTTGCCAAGGCAAAAAACTATACAGGTTACATGCCTAGGTTCTTATAGTGCTGAAACAAATGGAGAGGTAAATTTGAATTTTAGTCCTCATTTTAATTCTGAAATAAAATTTGTCACTAAAGCATTTGTGATAAAAAGAATAACATCAAACGTGCCATACAGTTCTATTCCTTCAAATATTGTGAATAATTTTAATGATTTAGTCCTGGCAGACCCACTATTTTTTTAAACAAGACCAGTGGATATTCTACTGGGAGTTAATGTATTCTTTACATTACTAAATGGGAAAAGTGTGAAAAGAGGGGAAGCTCTGCCCTTCGCTGTAAATTCTAAACTTGGATTGATTATTACGGGGACTACTTCATTTGATACGAACCTTTGTACATTTGCCGTCAATAATATTCAATTAAAATTATATAGCTTGGTGCAACAATTTTGGTCTTTAGATTCTGTTCCGGAAGTGGTTCAGATTTCTAAAGAGGAGCACGAGTGTGAGGATTTTAAAAGCAATTATTTTCGAGATAGGTCTGGAAGATTTGTTGTGAAACTCCCATTTAAAAACTCTCCATCTCGATTAGGTGATACTAGAGAAATGGCTATCCGGAGATTTCTTTCGTTAGAACGCAGACTGTCCAAACAGCCGTCTATTTATGAAGATTATAGAAGATTTATGAGAGAATATTTTGAATTGGGTCACATGGAATGTGTATCCAAGTCGGAGGATGCTCCTTCAAATGTGTTTTATTTACCACATCATGCGGTAATTCGGGAATCGAGCACAACGGCAAAATTGAAGGTTGTTTTTGACGCTTCAGCTAAATCTACTTCGGGTGTATCTTTAAACGACATTCTTATGGTCGGTCCACGTATACAGCAGGAGCTTTTCCCAATTCTTTTAAGATTTAGAACCTTACCTATAGTTGTATGTGCAAATATAGAGAAAATGTTCAGACAGGTATTGATTAATCCTGAAGATAGAGATTTTATGAGGATTCTTTGGAGAGAAAGTTCTCGAGATTCTATAGAGGATTACTGTTTAAAAACAGTGACTTACGGTACTGCATCTGCCCCGTTTCAGTCTACTAGAGCTCTTCATCAGCTTGCCTTGGATGAGAAGAATTTCCCTTGGCATCTGCGGCAGTGTTAAGAGATTTTTATGTAGATGATTTATTGTCTGGAGGTCAGAAGGAAGAGGAAGTTGTGGAATTAATCGATCAATTGACACTGTTGATAAAACAAGGTGGTTTTAAGTTGCAAAAATGGATCTCTAATGTGCCTGGAGTGTTAAAAAACATTTCGAAAGAATGTAAGGAAAGTGCGGATTCATTGTTCTTAAAAAATGATAGTGGAATAAAAATTTTAGGAATCCAGGGGAATTTTCTAGGGGATTTCTTTTGTTTCACTACTTTAGACCACGAAAAGAAAAATAGATATTCTAAGAGAGATATCTTGTCAGAAGTCGCAAGGGTGTTCGATTCATTAGGCTTGCTATCCCCTTGCGTCGTTTTCATGAAGATACTGTTGCAGGATTTATGGAAAACTTCACTTACCTGGGATGAGCCCATTAGTGAAGAGTTTGGTAGACGGCGGACGTCGTTTAGGGACGACTTAAGGTCAATTTCTCAGTTGAAGATTCCTCGATTTGCATTGGCTGTAGATAAAACAGGACATCAGATTCATGCCTTTTGTGATGCGTCGGAAAGGGCGTATTGTGCAGTAATATATATGCGTTCAAGTTCTAATGATGAACGAATAACGGTAAATCTTTTGACATCAAAGACTAAGGTAGCACCGATTAAGACTTGGTCCATACCACGACTTTTGAATTATGTGCGGCTCTTCTTTTGGCAAATTTGCTAAAAATGGATTTACATCATCTGAACTTTACGAATACTGAAGTATTTTCCTGGACTGATTCTAGGGTTGCATTGGCATGGCTTTCTTCAGAGCCTCATCGATGGCAAACATTTGTAGCTAACTGTGTTTCAAAAATCCAAGAGACAATTCCTAATGTTCCTTGAAGTCATGTTCCTGGACTTGACAATCCTGCTGATTGCGGAACAAGGGGTATGTCGCCGTCGGAACTAATAAATTGTGAATTATGGTTTAGTGGTCCTCAATGGTTAAGAGAGCTATTGAATAGGAAGCAACCTAATGAGTAATTTAACGGTGAAGACATTCAGGAGATTGTTTTAAAAGAAGAAAAGCGAAACTGTGTTGTAAATATGGTTCAGCTTAGTGATCATGTGACTTTCAGATATTCCGCTTGGGATAGACTGATACGAATCGTTGCGTGGTGTCTGAGATTTGTGGACAATACAAGGAAGTTATCTAAGCAAACAAACGGTTTGCTTTTGACGTCAGAGCTTTTGAGAGCAACGACGATGATTGTGAAATTGGTACAAAATCAGTGTTTTTCTGAGGAGATCGTTGCTTTAAGTCAACATAAATTGCTAAACCGTTCGAGTAAACTTTTAACATTAAACCCGTTTCTGGATTCTAACTGTATTTTGCGGGTTGGTGGAAAGTTGAGACATGCTAATGTTTCTGAAGATGAGAAACATCCAATAGTTCATCCCAAGTCTCATCATATTACGTCATTGCTTATTAGGCATTATCATGTAACTTATCTGCATGCTGGTCCTCAGCTTCTTTTAGCTGTACTTCGAATAAAATTTTGGATTCTGAGTGGTCGCGATGCAGTAAGAAAAATTGTGAAGACATGCGTAAAGTGTTTTCGTGCTGCTCCAGCTATTGGTACCCAATTGATGGGTGACCTGCCGCCATGCGTGTCTTGCCCAGTCGTCCCTTTTCGAAGACAGGAGTTGATTATGCCGGACCTTTTATGTGTAAAGAGAGAAATCGTAGAGGCATTAAAGCGTTTAAGAGTTACGTGGCCATTTTTATTTGTTTTTCGACGCGTGCTATTCATCTTGAATTGGTCTCGGATTTGTCAACTCCGGCGTTTTTGGCTGCACTGAAGAGATTCATTTCCCGTAGAGGCAACCCAGCCGAACTATCCAGTGATTGTGGTACAAATTTTAGGGGTGCCAGTAGGGAATTGAGAGAATTATACGAATTTATTTCCTCCACCATTAAAGATAAATCCTTATAGAACTATGTAGCGAATGAAGACATCGTTTGGAAATTTAATCCTCCATCGGCTCCACATTTTGGTGGGCTATGGGAAGCTAGCATAAAGTCTCTGAAATATCATTTGCGTAGAACAATGGGAAATTCTTTGTTCACACTTGAAGAGTTCTCAACTTTATTGTCACAAATTGAAGTTTGTTTGAACTCGAGACCTCTGTGTCCGTTGTCAAATGATCCAAATGATTTACAAGTTTTGACACCAGGTCATTTTTGACAGATGCTTCTTTGACAGCTATTCCAGAACTTGGTGTTACTGAGGTTCCGCATTCACGACTTCGTCGTTGGCAACTGACGCAGAAGGTGTTTCAGCACTTTTGGAAGCGCTGGAGTGTAGAGCATTTGTCTCAATTGCAACAACGCCCTAAGTGGTTACGTACAACAACAAATTTAAAAATTGGTGACTTGGTGCTCATTAAAAATGAACTTGAGCCAGCGCTTCAATGGAAACTGGGAAGAATTATCCAAACCTTTTCAGGTAGTGATGGCTGTGTCAGAGTGGCCATAGTAAGGACTGCCACGGGAGGGCTTAAACGTCCTATTCACAAACTTTGTCCTTTGCCCCTTGATTGAGACTATTTAATTGCAACCCTTGAAGGTTTCAAGGCCGGCGGTGTATGTTCAAAAACATTGCCGTACACGTTTTTCGAAAGAGTACAGAATCGAACGATACCTGGATAAAGAAAACTTGAACTTCACAGTCGCTTGTGAATCGGAAAAGACTCCGTAAGTAACCTTCAGTTTTTCCTGCATCCAAGGACTTTTCGCAGTTTGAACGTTATGTTATTTTTCTCTTTTTCTTGTTAACTGTTAAAGTGACTATTTTAAATTGTGAGTTCAATTGGGAGCTGTGAGCTCGTGTGTTTTAGACGGCGTCGCTGTCCAGTGTGTAATCAAGAGGGTT
Source organism: Maratus speciosus (assembly GCA_963932465.1). Classification (NCBI taxonomy): domain Eukaryota; kingdom Metazoa; phylum Arthropoda; class Arachnida; order Araneae; family Salticidae; genus Maratus; species Maratus speciosus. Next base: position 324,706,412 of record OZ010795.1, on the reverse strand, counting down.
TTTATTTTTTTTAAATTAAAGGTTTTACAGTCCACATGTTTAGAGTTGTGTTTCATGAGTGAATACATAATTAAGAGTGAACCAGTCGCGGAAACAATACTACAATAGCTACCAGGAAACATTTCCGAAAATTAATGGCAGCAAATGCTTCTTTAAACTCCATCGAAAACTCGTTTTTTAAACATAAATTCGCGTGAACACCATTAATAATTTTTAATCCGATTCTGCGAAAAGGATTTGAGTAAATCGTCTGCTGACAATGGAAGTGCTTAAGGAATTCTTTGACGGCCGTTTAATTTCAATAGGCCTCTGGCCACCAAGGTCACCAGACCTCACCCCGTTAGATTTTTTTCCTTTTTTTGTGGGGTTATCGCAAAGATAGGGTTTTCCAGAGTAGTCCTGCAAACATCGATGAATTAAAACAAATCATGACTGAAGAAATTTCGTCAATAGCACCAGCAGTGTTGCGAAGTGTGTTAAAAAACTTGGTTCGACGTGATTATGTTTGCATTCAAAATGGTGGCGAACATTTTTAGCATTTGCTGTAAGGAATGATAACGTAAAATTTCTGAATTAAGTTATGTTTTCCAAAAATCAAATTATCACGGGATTAAGTAACATTGTGCATCCCCATTTCTGTTTTACCTCACAAATAAAGTTGTAATAGTCCAACAGTGTTAGAAATTGCCTCCCATACTTAACCCCTTAATTCATGCTCACAGAATATCATGGGATGAAGTGTCGTTTGTTATTTCTCGTGCCTGTCATATCTTCGGGCTGGAGATTTAATTGCTGGAAAAAACTTCTGAAACTAGAAAAGTTTAACTGTCATTTCCGTCTGAAGTCTTTGAATATTACCGTTAGGATTTGGTTTTTGACGCTGATTGTAATATTGACTTTGCATTGCATGTTTTGAAATATATCACACTAAAAAAATTAATAATAGTCAAAATTTAATGTATATATATTATTTGTAAAAATGTGTGTAATGGTAATAAATAAAAGTTTAAGATGTGAAAAATAAAGGTCTTATTCGCATTAATTTGTGTGGTGTAAAACAAACATGAAGACACAGAATTCTCGCATGATGGCTTTTCTACAAATGTGAATTTGTTTTATAACATCTTTTTTTTTCGCCTTAAAAAAACTAATTTCATATTTTGTTTAGAAACCTTATAATTATTCAATTTCTGTAATAAAAAATAGGTACTTTTTTGATGGTTTTTCCCAAATATTAAGCGATCCTTAAGAGGTTAAACAAGGTTCAAACAATTATACTTCAGTGATAGAGTAGTTGCCACATCCGTCAGATTTAAGGGTAATAAGGAAAACTATCGTATACTCTTTTAAACTGATCACCCATTTATCTACATTCTATATTTCATCTGTATGAAAGTGTTATAACGCGAGAGGTTAAGTTTATTCTCATTAGCTTTCTTTTCTTGAAAGCAAAAACGTGCTTAGTAACATTAGTCTCATATTGTATTCAGATGATAAGATTCTTCATTATAAAGAGATTGTTTAAATAATTCAATAATTAATGTATAGAAGGAGAATATGACATCGTCTATTAGAATTTTTATGATGAAATTACGTTGATAACATACAAGTGGTTATCAAAATAATGGAAACACCCTAGATTTTGAAGGAATTCTTTATTAATATGGCGTAGGACCGCCTTTGGCATGTAATACAGCTTGGATTCGCCTGGGAATCGAATCATACAAATTCTGAATAGTGTTTAGAGGAATATTGTACCATTCTTCATGGAGATATTGTGAAAGTTCCGTGAGAGATGCCGGTGGAGGATATCGATTCCGGATTGAAAGCTCTAAAATAGACCACAACGGTTCGATTATGTTGAGGTCTGGGGACTGTGCGGGCCAAGGTAGATGTTCCACCTCATCCTGATGTTCATCAAACCGTGATTGGACAACTCTGGCTGCATGAATAGGGGCATTATCATCCTGGAAAATTCCATCTCCTGCAGGAAACAAAATTTGCATCATGGGATGGACCTTGTCAGCTAAAACTTCTCTATACTTCTTCCCAGTGATCCTTCCTTTCAGGGTTACGATTGGAACACCAGAAAACCATGACACGGCTGCCCATGCCATGACCGATCCACCTCCATGCTTGACAGTTGGATGGAGGCAATCAGGATCATACGCTTGTGCAGGTGTTCTCCAGACATGTACCCGTCCTGTTGTGGGGAACAATGTGAAAGATGATTCGTCTGACCATATGACAGTCTCCCACTTATCAATCGACCAGGTTTTGTGGTTGTGGCACCACTCTACACAACGTTTGGCATTAGCATCTGTAACAAGTGGCTTGGGAATTGATGTTCTGCCGTAAATGTTCTCTTTATGAAGGTATCTCCAAACTGTAATTGTTGACACTGGAGAATCCAGATGCTGATTGAGCTTTGCGGTCACTTTGGCTGCAGTTGTTTTCTTTTTAGACATTACAATCCGCTTCAATACCCATCGGTCTCTTTCACTCAGCTTCTCCTTCCGTCCACTATTTTGCTTTGCTGAGCTTGTCTTTCCACGCTGTGTGTATGCTGTAATGACTTTAGACACCGTACCTCTAGAAACGCCTATAAGCTGGGATGTTTCGGTCACCGTTGCTCCAGCTAGTCGGACTCCTACAATTTGGCCTCTTTGAAAATCTGTGAGGTCTGACATTTTACGCTTCTGACAAAAAAAAAAAAAAAAAAAAAAATCAAAACGTAGACAACTCTTCTAGAGCTCTCTCATACTACCTAATACATGTACTTTTTATTTAAAAAAAAATCTGGTAGCTAAGATTATATTTTAATGCTTACGAAGGGAATTCTTAAATGTCCCTTTCATTCACAAGTGTTTCCATTATTTTGATAATAAGATGCTAAATTTTTTTTTGTATGTTTAAAGATAATGCGTCAAATTATAAATAAGAAGATGAGTACAAAAAAAAAAAAAAAGAAAAGAAAAAGAAAATAATAATAATAATAATAAGTTAAATGATAAATAATAGAAAAATAATTAAAATGATAAATTTGTTATGAAAACTAAGTATTTATTAATGAAATTATCACATTTTAAGTATTTAAGGGATAACACCTAGCTTGAAATTTAAAACTATTTCGAGATAGCTTTTTTTTTTTCTTTAAAGAAGAAATGCGAAGTATTTATAAAAATCCATTGATATTAATTTATTATACATATATTAAAGTAGAAAATTGTATTTTGTTTTAGTTGTTACATTAACAAAATTAAAAATGGCGGTTTGACGGGCGGAAGTGCCTTAAAAAAAAGAGACTGTCGAACATAATTGTTGGCACCGTAGACACCTCAGAACAAGGAAGTGAAATACATAGTGAATTTGTATATTAAAAAAACAAAACAAAAAAGAACGTACATTTTTAACGAAATGGCATCGATTCAAAGTAAAATGTAACTCTTCAACTGAAAAGGTCGTTACTTAAAATTACACAGAAAATCAAGATGTTATTATTTCGAAAAAACAAAACAAAACAAAAACATCCCCATACTGCACTAGAAAAATAGTTGATGAATAATTACTCCCCCCCCCCCACCACTACCAATAAAAACACCAACTTTTGATTGTTTGAAAATGGGTAGAGCTTGAGTGCCCATCGATTAAGAAAATGCCATTCTGAGTAAATCGCATTTAAAGTTTACTGTTTAGCGTACTGTTGCACTTTTTACTTCTATAGCTCCAAAATTGTTCTTTTACTTTCGATATCGATTTCCAACTAACAAAATATGATTTTTATGTTTTTTAAAGAGTACTTTAAAGGAACTTAAAAAATTTTTCTTTTGAATAGGTTAAAGCAGTGCGATTTAAAATACGCAGAATGCAATGATTAGGCCATTTAATCAGAATTAGGGATGAGAAAAGCACAAAGAAGATATATAATGGTAAATTAATAGGGAAAATGAGTGTTGGTAGACCCAGGAAGAGATGGATAGAAGAGGTACAGAAAGACCTAGCACACAACGAAATTATAAATTATAAATTAAAGGCTAGAGATAGGAAGGTCTGTTGTGGTTGATGGACATAAATCAAGCTAATTAGCTGTGATAAAGATAATTTCCTCAGTTACATAAATAATGCGTCGTTTCAACTCAGCCATAAATCTATTCAAAAGAAATTAACCTTGAAAACATTGATAAAGATAATGACTTGTTGAGTGACTCATAGACATTAAACTGATTTATTATTATTATTATGATATTGCTATTACAATTATTATTACTGATTTATTATCTTATAATGTAAATATTTTTTCATTCTGAAAATGTAGTCATTCCAGAGAAGAGGCATGAAAATGCTCTCTCTTTTTTACAATTTAAACAATGTGAATTAAATAGCTTAAAGTGTTACCACTGCTTATTTATTTGATATAATAGTCTACAATTTCTTTTGTCAAAGGGGGTTATAAAGAGTGGTTGATTAAAATTATGACAACTAACACATATTGGATTAAACAAAGTGTGGATTTACACCAAAATAGATAAGTATCCTGAAGAACGGGTAGGTTCCAATTTTATCTAACTTACTCACGCCTTTTTCATTGGCATTCAAATACTAACAAGATTATGATTACTGATCACTGAATAAAAATAAATAAATTAAATAGCCTCCACTGAAATCTGAAATATCAGATATTTGATAAATAAACTTTTAAACTTTCAAAAAGAAAAGTTGGAAGAACTTTTTACGGTAACACGTAAGTAATCAAAAGTTAAGAAAATGGCAGCTTCTAAAGATAATTTAGCAATTGAAAAACTTACAGCTACGAACTACTCGATTTGGAAATTCAAGGCCGAAATGATGTTAACTAAAGAAGACTTATTTCATGTAATTACGGAAGAACCGCCTAATCCAATTACGGACGCTTGGTCCAAAAGTGATAAGAAAGCCCGTGCTCTAATTAATCTAACAATCGATGATAGTCAGATTACTCATGTTAAAAATTTACAGACAGCCAGACAAACTTGGCAAGCTTTTCGTGAAATCCATAGGCGACATAATTTGTCTAGCAAACTTTATCTCTTAAGAAAACTTTACGGGATTAAATTACGGAAGGTGGTAACGTTGTTAATCATATTACAAAAATAATGGAATTAGTAGATAAATTAGCGGCCATGGGAGAAGTTATAAATGATAACCACATTTCTGCACTGTTATTATGCTCCCTACCCCAATCTTATGATACTCTTATTACTGCCCTTGAATCGAGAGAAGAAAATCAACTCACACCATCATTTATTAAGTCTAAACTTATTGACGAATATAACCGACGATATGATAATAATGAGAGAACAGAAAATCCTGCCAGAGCATTTAAAGCACAGAAAAATTACAACAACAAAACAAGTAATAAATACTGCTCCAATTGTCGGATGAGAAACCATTATACCCAGGAATGTTGGCATAATAAAGCCAAAACACAAAATACACCACAAAATCAACACATTAGACCAAACAAAAAACATTACTCTACATCACTAGTTTTTCAAAAGAGTGAAAACAATTTTAGAAGTGAACAAACACCAGAATCAAACCGTAGGTACAGTCACTCTGAAAATGAAAACAATACATGGAGGGCGAGCGAAAATAAAAATTACGCCTTTATAACACAAGGAATAGAAAACAAAACATTTATAGTAGACAGTGGCAGCTCAAGCCATATTGTGTGTTCAGAATCAATGTTTACAGAAATAAAATCACGCGAAAAAACAAATGTAACCATCGCAAACGGGAAAAAACTTATCAATTACGGGTCAGGTGACGTAAATATAAACACGCGAACATCAGACAACAAAGTTCATGAAATAACACTTAAAGATGTATTACTAGTACCTGAAATCGAAACAAATTTATTATCGGTTAGCAAAGCGACGCAAAATGGATGTGAAATTATATTCAGAAATGACAAATGTATGTTCAAACTTAACGGAGAAATATGCTTAGAAGCGCGAAAAGTAAATAACCTATACGAAGTTCAGTTGGCATTCCAAAACTATGCAAACGTAGCACAAAGCTGCAACAACAAAAATTGCCTAGAATTATGGCATCGTAGGTTAGGACATAGAAATCTAACATCAATTAAAGAAATTACGCAAAAGGAATTAGCTAGAGGAATCCAAATAAACAACTGTAAGCATAACATAGATTGCGAACCATGCATTAAGGCAAAATTAACTGATGAACCCTATCCAAAAATTGCAGAGTATAGAGCAACTAAAAGACTCCAGCTCATTCACTCCGACGTGTGCGGATCTTTTCAAACACCGACAATAAGGGGGAAATCATACTTTTTGACTTTTATTGATGACTACTCACGATTTACGATCATATGCCTATTGTCTAGAAAAAGTGAAGTTTACGAAAAACTTAAAGAATTCATCGCGTTAATTAGCAACAAATTTGGAGAAAAACCGAAAGCAATTAGAACAGATAACGGAGGGGAATTCACATCAGATGAAACAGAAAATTACCTCAGGGCTAATGGGATAAAACATCAACACACAGTTCCATATTGCGCAAGCCAGAACGGTGTGGCAGAGAGGTAAAATAGATTGTTAGTTGAAATGGCAAGGATAATGTTAAGTGAATCAAATTTACCATTAAAGTTCTGGGGGGAAGCAATTTGCACAGCAAATCATTTGCAAAACAGACTACCGACAAAAGCAAATAAAAGACGCCATACGAGTTATGGACAAACAGACAGCCAAACTCAAGTTACGTTAGGGTATTTGGCTGCAAAGCCTTCGCATATATCAGTAAAGCCAGAAGACAAAAATTAGACGATAAAGCTATAGAGGGAATTTTCGTCGGATATGATAATGAATCCAAAGGATATAGAATATATGTAGGAGAAAATGAAATAAAGATCGCGAGAACCGTTAAATTTCTCGAAAACAAATTTAAATATAGAAACGAGAAAGTAGAAAACAAACCAAAACAAGATGAAAATCGGGTTAACGAAAACTTTGTAGAAATAGAAATTTCAAATAGCAATGAGACACCATCCACGTCCAATCAACCAGTAGCAGAACTTAGACGATCAGAAAGAATTAATAAAGGTGTACCTCCTGATAGGTTAATATACATGGTTAAGAACGAAAACGCTACTGAACCAAAAAATTATGAGGAAATCGAAAACATGGAAAATTTTAAGGATAAACAAAATTGGATAGATGCAATGAAAAGCGAAATGAACTCCCTTATGAAAAACAAAACTTGGTTAATTGTAGAACCTCCACCAAATAGGAGAATAATAGGTTGCAAATGGACCTACAAACTAAAACGCGACAACACAGGAAAAATCCAAAAATATAAAGCACGTTTAGTTGCAAAAGGATATTCACAAAAATTCGGGGAGGATTATGATGAAACTTATGCACCAGTCGTGTCATATACAACAATAAGAGCATTATTAATAACAGCATTGCATCAAAATTTAAATGTAAAACATATTGATATTAACACCGCGTTCTTACATGGAGAGCTTGAGGAGGAGATATATATGTCACAACCAGAAGGTTTCGCTAAACCAAATGAGGAAAATAAAGTATGTAAGCTAAACAAAGCCATATACGGACTTAAACAAGCCGCGAGAGCGTGGCATAATAAAATCACAGAAACACTAAAAAAGATGAATTTCAGTCAGAGCAAATTTGACTCATGCTTTTTTACGCGAAAAAGGGGCGATAACACAACATACATAATAACATACGTAGACGACATTTTAATTGCTGGAAAAGACGAAATAATAGAGGAAGTAATCGCGAGCTTAAATAAAGAATACGAGCTAAAAGATTTAGGTGACATCAGTAACTACCTATCTATGAACATTAAAAAAGTAAATAAAAGCTACATGATAAATCAAACTCAGAAAATAGAAGAATTAATCAATAAATTTAATTTGCAAGACGCAAAACCGTGTAGCACACCCACGGAAACAAATTACACACGCTTTAATGATGAGGATAACATTTTACCAAACAACACATATTACAGACAAGCCATAGGAGCACTTCTATATCTGGCAACTATAAGCAGACCTGACATCTGTGCAGCAGTAAACATTCTTAGCAGAAGAAATGAATCACCAAGAATGAAAGACTGGAATGCAGCAAAGAGAGTGATAAGATATTTAAAGACTACAAAAAATTATAGTCTAGTTCTGAGCGGAGAAAAGAAACCGATACTTGAAGTTTATGCGGATGCAGATTGGGGAGGAGATGTAGATTCACGAAAATCAACGAGTGGGAACCTATACATGTTAGGAAGAAATCCCATACAATGGTCGACCAAGAAACAATCCTGCATTGCATTATCATCGGCAGAGGCCGAGTATGTGTCAGCAGCAAATGCAGCAATTGAAATAAAGTGGCTAGTCAATCTACTGGAAGAATTAAACCTAAAGCAAACCTTACCTATAGACCTATATGAAGACAACCAGTCCACGATCAAGATGATAGAATTAGAAAAGCACTCAAGTAAGACTAAACATATTGAAATTAGGTTCCACCTGATAAAACAACTAAAGCAAGAAGGGACTATCAACCTAAAGTACTGCCCAACCAAATTGATGATAGCAGACCTGTTTACGAAACCAGTTCCCAAACCTGTTTTTCAAACCCATAGAAGGAACTTAAATTTGTGTGAGAATGAAACTTCAGAAATTAAGGAGGAGTTGATGGACATAAATCAAGCTAATTAGCTGTGATAAAGATAATTTTCTCAGTTACATAAATAATGCGTCGTTTCAACTCAGCCATAAATCTATTCAAAAGAAATTAACCTTGAAAACTTTGATAAAGATAATGACTTGTTGAGTGACTCATAGACATTAAACTGATTTATTATTATTATTATGATATTGCTATTACAATTATTATTACTGATTTATTATCTTATAATGTAAATATTTTTTCATTCTGAAAATGTAGTCATTCCAGAGAAGAGGCATGAAAATGCTCTCTCTTTTTTACAATTTAAACAATGTGAATTAAATAGCTTAAAGTGTTACCACTGCTTATTTATTTGATATAATAGTCTACAATTTCTTTTGTCAAAGGAGGTTATAAAGAGTGGTTGATTAAAAATATGACAACTAACACATATTGGATTAAACAAAGTGTGGATTTACACCGAAATAGATAAGTATCCTGAAGAACGGGTAAGTCCCAATTTTATCTAACTTACTCACGCCTTTTTCATTGGGATTCAAATACTAACAGTGGTACATTAAGGGAGGTCAAAACCCTTCATGGATTGTGGTACCATTGTGTGTACAAAGTGGTGCAATACGATTTACCCCTTACGATTCTAGCTATGTTTTTAATTATGGTGAAATGTGACATTTAGATTACCTGATGGAGGGAAAGATTGATTTAGGGGGAGATCGTTTGAATGTAATTGTGTTTCTTTCTTTTCGTTTTGTTTTTAAATAGTACCTAATGAACTTAAAATTTTCCTTGAATTAATTCACAAGTAATTTTAAATAAAAAATCAACGCGACTTCAACTGACTGGTAATTGTGTAAAAACATCCATGTTATTAACACAGCCTACTTTTTAAATTCACTTATTGAGAACAGTCAGCATACTGTAGCGAGAGCAGTTTGGCGCAAGAGAATATTTTTTGTGACAACGCATTTAATTTAATTTACCTTGTTGTTGCCATTTGACTGATTTTGACTGGTCCCATACGCACACAGCCAACACCCCCTATAGTCAAAGCCTTCACAGTGAATTCCCGAAATTCCAATATGGCTGACCCTGTAGTCCGAAGAATTTGCCCTTCACCGTTGACCTTTACGTTAATAGCCAGTTCTAGTATAGCAGTGTGCATGCTTCTGCCTTGCGTCTCACCATTTTCAGTTCTAGGTTGTGTTGTACATTAGGATATTTTAAGAATAAAAGTAACTTTTATCTTTGTTTCCTTATATTATTGTTTTAATAACAATGCTTTAACACAATTTCTATTATATATTTGTAAGATTACCAGTTTAGTTTTCAAACCACGTGTATATTATGACAGTAGCTTTCAAGACAAAAGACATTTACCTATACCAAGAATTAGCATTTTGTCTTATAAAAGATAATTTTTCTTCCATTTAGTTTTTATCCAGTTGATTTTAACTTTTAGTATTTCCTCACAGGCCTTTATTATTATTTATGCTTAATATATGGCTATAAGAAAATCCCCGCGCTTTAAATATGGTTTATTTCTTTGGTTATTAAGTATTTTTCTAAACTCCAGTTTATTAGTTTGTATTCGAATATATTTATTTAATTATATAATTTTGCTCTCTACCAGTTTAAAATCATTTACCATGAGTAGTCTGGATGTGCTGTTTAAATTAATTCATAAAACATTAAAAGAGTTTGTTTACTGCTATCACGGCATTCGTTAGCACATTAATTAGCACTAGCTATTATATTGCTTTTGACATTTTGACAATTATCTTTTTTTTTTCTTTCTATATATATATATATATACAGGGGTGTAGCTTGAAAATTTATTGGGGGATGGGGAGAACCTGGTATTGGCGCCCTTTTATAATTAATTTCCATTTTTAGCCTCCTCCCCCTCTCCCGCCATGTCGTCACGATTCGTGTTAAGGTTCCTGCAATTCATACTATAGTAGCTCTAATCCGTGCTATCATCATGTCTTTTATGTGTAATTCATCTTCTGTGATGCTCTTTACACAACCATTATCTATTAATCTTTCCACCTTTTCAAAACAAATTTTGCACTGTTGATGTAGATATGTCTGGTGCATATGTAGATATATCAATGTATCAGTGTATATAATATAGTGTAAATAATCTATTATAAGAGTATAGTTGCTATGATGTACTATACAGTCGTGTGAAAAAAAACCCCTGCTAATTCTGCAACAAATTATCGTAGAAGAAATTTACAGGTACCAAACGATTAGGAATAAAGTCTACTTTTAAATGATGTATATAAAATTTGCTCAGAGGCTATCTACATATCAAAACGAACCCAAACTTTGTTTTTTCAATAGCAATACCCAAGTTTGACACCATAAATAATTCTACGAACTTCAATTAGCCTAAATCCAAATTTTCATGCAATTCGTATGATTAGTTTCAAAAAAGTTAATTATTTTAAAATGAGCATACTTTAGGGGCTGTATCCAAATCGAAATTCGGTACTCCATTGTCGAAATGTTACAGAATGACTATATCACTTCCACTAATATATATTTCTTGCCGATGGCCATTTCACTCGCTTAATATGTTTCGACTATTGCCAGCCCAAATATTTCAATAAAATGAGTAAATATATTTTTTCAAATTATGTTTTTCTGCACATCATAGACCATCACTTTGACTTTTTTAATGATAATTCGAAAACTACTTGAAAGAAACATAATTGAGATTCGCATAAAGCAAGACATAATAAATATAAATCTATCAAAAACATTGTAGGTTGCAATTCATATTTTTTTTCGAATATTAATTTCATAATTCATATTGTATAATTTTTAAAATTACAAATTCAATGTATTTATGTTTGGTTTTTTAGTATTATAACCGCACACAAAATTACCACATTAGGACTATAATTTCAGGAGATATGAACAGGTCCGTAGCAAGGTCTTCTGAGCCCCCCCCCCCCTAAACATATTTTTCGGGGGCCCACATCTAAGATTTTAGAAAAATATCTATATTTAATTTTCCACCCGAGTTCCATTTTATAACAACACCAGCGGAGTTTCGCTGGTCGGATTTTCCAAAACGAACTTAAAATTGAACGAATTTGTAGTTGGGCTGCGCTGCTTTTGGCAACGTACACCCATAGGGGCTAATCCACTCCAATCTCGAATCATACGAACCTTGAATAATTCAAGGTTTTAATAATTTTTTATACTTCGATCCAGATTAAATTCAAATTTTCAACATCTCGTTCACGTTGCTACAGGAACAAATTTGATATTCTTACAACGTGAATTTAATCAAAGGACTTGCAAAATTTAACTGAGAATTCTTCCATTTAGGAAAAAAAATGTCAAAAAAATCGCCGAAGAACGCGAAAGAACGCCAAAAAAATTGCATAAAAAAATTCGAAGTTCATAGAGATCAAACTTTACTTACATTGGGCTAAAAGATTGAAACCGGGTTTATTTTTTTTACGAATATTAAAAAAACTTCCAGAAAAGTGAAAAAAAGCTAAAAATTACATACAAATTCTCGAAAATTTTAAAAACAGCAGAGGACAAAATTTGGCAAAAAAGTTTGAAACTGAATTCCTTTTACAAATGTTATAAACCGCTAAGTATTGCTCATAAACAAAATAAATAAATAAAAAATATGGAATTCATTTTCGTATTTTCAGTTTTCTCTTCAGTTTGACAATGCCATCCGCGTGACCCAGACAGATTTTCTTAAAGCAGAAAATATTCACTAATAACATTTTTTTTTCCTGCTCGGATTGGTGCCTTTTATTAAATATATATATATATATATGTGTACAGATTTACTAATTTAAAAAAATTACTTTTGGGATGTCATTTCCATACATTCCGGTTTTCTCCAGTTTAAAATTGTCACCCAAGTTGAAATTTATAAAGAAAAAAAAATACCTTCGGATAGAAGGTACCTTTCTGTGGGCAACGAAGACGGTTTTCCTAGTAGATAATAAGACGCAGAGTCTGTCCAGAGTTTTTCTTTGTCTGACCAGATGTTTTTCTGTTCAGGACAAAATTTGACAGGACGGTTACCTGTATGCCTGAAGTTATGCACCTCGAAACAGGTTTTTAAATTCTTTGATTCGAATTTTTTTTATTTAATTTTTTACGCTATTTTTTGTATTTTTTCGAGTTTCGTGCTTTTTCCCACACATTCGTAAAAGGAATCTATTTTCAATCCATCTTTCCATTTTAGCCGAATATAGTAAAGTAGTCTTCTACAATTTTTAAATATTTCGCAAATTTTTTATGTGATTTTTAACTTTTTTTCGCATTCCGACTTGATTTTTTGACATTAGTAAAAGGATCAGGTTTCAGTCTTTTAGCCCGATGCACTAAATTTCGCCCTTTGCAAATTTTTGAATTTTTCAAGAACGTTTTTTTTTTCCTTTTTTTTTAATTTTTTTAATTTTTTTTTTATTTTTGTAAGACCCCTGTGATTAGAAGAGATTTTATCTCCCATTTGAAGAAATTTTTTTCTTTAGAAAGGAAAATTTCTAGAAATTTTGATCTTTGATTCGCGACTTCTTCGTGTTATGAAGGAAAAAAGTCATGCGTAAAAGTTCAGTTTCCAATAGGGAAAAGTACAATGGAGCAAAGTTGGCGGAACACTCCTGTGATTTGATTTGACAAAAATGCATCTTTATATTTAGTAAGGTTGTTAGGCAATTTTTACGTTAGATTGGTGAGTTTTCTATATTTTCACAGAAAATGAACAAATCAAATCAAATCTTTTTTTGTGTGTATGTGCGTGTTTAAACGAAAAAAAAAAAAAAGTTGCGGAAAAAATCCTTCAATTCACTGACTTTTTTCTTTTTTTTCTTGAGAGAGAGTGTAAAAGGAACCAGTTTCAATCTTTTATCCCAATATAGTAAATTTTGCCATCTGCGGCGCAAATTTTTGACATGCCTAAAAGGAATCAGGTTTCAGTCTTTTAGCTCAATATAGAAAATATATCCATAGAAAGTTCTGAAGTTTTTACGAACATTTTATGTGATTTTTAGCGTATTTTTGTCCTTCATGGCGATTTTTTAACATTCCAGTTTCAATCTTTTGGCTCGATATAATCAATTTTCTCTCAGCGATTTTTGAATTTTTGTCCAATTTTTTATAAGATTTTTACACTTTTTTTCCGCGTTTTGCGGAGTTTTTTGACATTTTTTTTTCTGAAACCGAAGAATTATCCAGTAGATTTCGCTGCTGTCATAATTAGCTGAAGTGGAAAAATAACAAGTTTGTTCCTGTAGCAACGTGAGCTACGATGCTGGAAAATTTCACTTTTATCTGGACACTATCACTTTTATCGAAAAAAAACATTAATTCAATGATTGTTTGATTCAAGATCGGAGCGGGAATATCCGGAACGGGTTTACGCCACGGAAGGCAGTGAAGGCCCCAATGGAAAACTCCAAAAAGCTGATTCTTTTTTTTTTTTTTTTTTTTTTTTTAAGCAGGAATGACCGCCGCGGGCGAAGCTCTGCTAGTAGATTAATACATAAATACACAATATAATTTATGTATAGTTAACATAAGTAATTTATCCAGCAAAGAGAAATGAAATGTTAAAAATGAAACAGGTCGAACATAAGGGGGTAGGTGGCATATGCAATGCACATAGATGCCCGCTTATTGGGGTCCCCAACGAGATTAATATTTTTTGAACATTTGAAAAAAAAAATGAGGCTTAAAAGTTTTGAATCTTGAGTTCTGAATTTTGCTCACTTTTAAGAGGGGCCCCCAAAAAGAAAATTTATCAAGTATTTAGAGCCTGCAAAATTTCTTTCATCTGGGCACTTTTAAAAAGAATGGTAGCTATAGAAAAAAAGGGCATGTCTGTTTTGGTTAAAAGAATTAATAGTACTAAGAAAGTTTTTAACCTTATTGGGGACCCCAACGAGATTAAAAAGCATATTTTTAAAACATTTGAATAACAAAAATTGGGCCTAAAAGTTTTGAATCTTGAGTTCCAACTTTTCCTCAGTTTTATAGGATTCTCCAAAAAGGTAATTTAAAAAAGTATTTAGAGCCTGCAAATTTTCTTTCATCTGGGCACCTTTAAAAAGAATCGTGACTGTAGAAAGAAAGCACATTTGGTTGAAGGAAGTAATAGTATTAAGGAAGTTTTGAAACTTATTGGTGGCCCCAACGAGATTAAAAAGCATATTTTTAAAACATTTGAATAATAAAAATTGGGCCTAAAAGTTTTGAATCTTCGGCTCCAACTTTTCTTCACGTTTATAAAGGGCCTTAAAAAAGACAATTCAAAAAGAATTTAAAGCCTGCAAAATTTCTTTCATCTGGGAACCTTTAAAGAGAATGCTGGCTATAGAAGGAAAGCACATATCTGTTTTGGTCAAAAGAGTAATAGTATTAAGGAAGCTTTGAACCTATTGGGGCCCCCAACGAGATTAAAACGCATATTTTAAAAACATTTGAATAAAAAGATGGGGCATAAAAGTTTTGAATCTTAGGCTCCAATTTTTCCTCACGTTTATAGGGGGCCCTAAAAAAGACAATTCAAAAGAATTTAGAGTCTGCAAAATTTCTTTCATCTAGGAACCTTTAAAGAGAATGCTGGCTATAGAAAGAAAGCACATATTTGTTTTGGTCAAAAGAGTAATAGTATTAAGGAAGCTTTGAACCTTATTGGGGCCCCCAACGAGACTAAAACGCATATTTTAAAAACATTTGAATAAAAAGATGGGGCCTAAAAGTTTTGAATCTTAGGCTCCAATTTTTCCTCACGTTTATAGGGGCCCCTAAAAAAGACAATTCAAAAGAATTTAGAGTCTGCAAAATTTCTTTCATCTGGGAACCTTTAAAGAGAATGCTGGCAATAGAAAGAAAGCACATTTGTTTGAAGGAACTAATAATATTAAGGAAGTTTTGAAATTTATTGGGGCTTCTAACGAGTTTAAAAAGCATGTTTTTTAAACATTTGAATAAAAAAATGAGGCCTAAAAGTTTTTATCTTGGGCTCCAACTTTTCCTCCCGTTTATAGGGGGCCCTTAAAAAGACAATTCAAAAAGAATTTAGAGCCTGCAAAATTTCTTTCATCTAGGAACCTTTAAAGAGAATACTGGCTATAGAAAAAAAGCGCATATCTGTTTTGGTCAAAAGAAGTAATAGTATTAAGAAGCTTTGAACCTTATTGGGGCCCCCAACGAGATTAAAACGCATATTTTAAAAACATTTGAATAAAAAGATGGGGCCTAAAAGTTTTGAATCTTAGGCTCCAATTTTTCCTCACGTTTATAGGGGCCCTAAAAAAGACAATTCAAAAGAATTTAGAGCCTGCAAAATTTCTTTTATCTAGGAACCTTTAAAGAGAATACTGGCTATAGAAAAAAGGCGCATATCTATTTTGATCAAAAGAAGTAATAGTATTAAGGAAGCTTTGAACCTTATTGGGGCCCCCAACGAGATTAAAAAGCATATTTTAAAAACATTTGAATAAAAAGATGGGGCCTAAAAGTTTTGAATCTTAGGCTCCAACTTTTACTCACGTTTATAGGGGGCCCTAAAAAAGACAATTCAAAAGAATTTAGAGTCTGCAAAATTTCTTTCATCTGAGAACCTTTAAAGAGAATGCTGGCTATAGAAGAAAAGCGCATATCTGTTTTGGTCAAAAGAAGTAATAGTATTAAGGAAGCTTTGAACCTTATTGGGGCCCCCAACGAGATTAAAACGCATATTTTAAAAACATTTGAATAAAAAGACGGGGCCTAAAAGTTTTGAATCTTAGGCTCCAACTTTTCCTCACGTTTATAGGGGCCCTAAAAAAGACAATTCAAAAGAATTTAGAGCCTGCAAAATTTCTTTCATCTAGGAACATTTAAAGAGAATACTGGCTATAGAAAAAAGGCGCATATCTATTTTGATCAAAAGAAGTAATAGTATTGAGGAAGCTTTGAACCTTATTGGGGCCCCCAACGAGATTAAAAAGCATATTTTAAAAACATTTGAATAAAACGATGGGGCCTAAAAGTTTTGAATCTTAGGCTCCAACTTTTCCTCACGTTTATAGGGGCCCTAAAAAAGACAATTCAAAAGAATTTAGAGTCTGCAAAATTTCTTTCATCTGGGAACCTTTAAAGAGAATGCTGGCTATAGAAAGAAAGCACATTTGTTTGAAGGAACTAAGAGTATTAAGGAAGTTTTGAAACTTATTGGGCCCTCAGTGAGATTAAAAAGCGTATTTTTTAAAAATTTGAATAAAAAAAAATGGGCTTAAAAGTTTTGAATCTTGGGCTCCAACTTTTCCGCACTTTTATAGGAGGCCCTAAAAAAGACAATTCAAAAAGAATTTAGAGCCTGCAAAATTTCTTTCATCTGGGCCTCTTTAAAAAGAATGGTTGCTGTAGAAAAAAAGCACATATCTGTTTTGGTTGAAGGAAGTAATAGTATTAAAGAAGTTTTGAACCTTTGGTTTCACCTTTTTCGCCCATTGATAGGCGCATCCCAAAAATACTAATTTTATTTTTTAAGTAGAACTTACAGCCTTCAAAAACTTTTATAAAGAATGGTGGATATAGAAGAAAAGCACATATCTGTTTTCTATTTCTAAATCTGATCAAGATCTTTGACAAAAAAAAAAGAATGAATTTCAATAAAACAAAGTAAAATGTTATTAAAAATACGTAAAAAAATAATTTTAAAAGTAAAAAAAAAAACATACGGCTGAAAGGTACAATAGCTCACTACTGGGCCCTGACTTTGCCCAGCCAACCCCCCCCCCCCAAATGGGGGGTATGGGGGGCGGTCGCTACGGCCCTGGATATGAATAAAAATAAGAAAATGTAATTTAACATTAGAAGTTCTAAATTTTGAATGTTTACAATTCAAAAACTTATCATTTAAATGACTAGAAATTTCGTTTCTAGGCATAGTTTGAGTCGAAGATTTAAAATATAGTATCAAAATTGGGTGTTGCCATTGAAAAAAAGATGTTTGGTCTGGTTTTTGATATAAAAATGGCCTCTCCCCCAAAGCAAATTTTGTATACATCATTTAAAAGTAGACTTTATATCCAATTGATTGGTACCAGTAACTTTCTTCTATTATAATTAGTTTCAGAGTTAGTAGGGATGTTTACTTTTTTTTTCCACGACTGTACATTCTGGAAAATTTACCGTCCCCATATTTGGCAGACATTAATCCATTTGAATACATTTATGCTGCAAAGACAAACGCTTTTCAACTAAATTAAAAAGTGTTAAATAAAAAAAGTTTTGTTCTAAGAAGGATTTTTTTACTCGGCTGCCAAGAAGGGTTATGTGTTTCACGCGTATCTGGGTATGTAGATTTCTTTATACCCTTGAAACATCCCACTGACTGGATGGATTTTAATGAATGAGGTCTCTATGGATTTGTCTTAACCGTCCGATGGTTATAGGCAAGGTTTTGTTGTTATAAATTCAAAATGGTGGCAGTAAAATACAAAATGGCGGTAGAAACGAAAAAAAATTTTTACGCACCATACTGAGTGGCATAGGTCTTTCAAAATGAAGACGATGTTTCATTGACTATTTTACAGTCAGAAGCTCCGTTTAAATATTACACAACACGGAAGATGTGTATATAGGATCTCTAGCTTTCCTGAAACTCTAATCTTCATAGACATCTATAGGCCTCATGAAAACTGTGTTTACAGGTAGGAACTAACAATTAAACATAATTTAAAAGTCATCAATACAAGTAAATAAAAAATAGGTAAGTAATATAAAAAATAGTTTCACATTGATGAGAAATAATTAATTAGTTCTCTTTTTACGCAGTCGGGGTTTTTGATTTTTTAAATTTAATTTTTACTTGTTACATTTTTTCCTCTCTCAAAAATGCAAAAATGTTTGATGCAACACAGTTGAATGTTGATTTCATGTCCACATGCATCTAGCTTTCAGATTTTCATATTCAAATACAAACGAAACGACGAACCGAGAAAGCTTTCTTTTCTTTTTAAATATGTGAAACACGCACTCAATTGTAGCTTGATTGTTACCTGATGATCACTTCTTTCACTATCACGTCTCAAAAGCTTCTTTAAAATATCAGTTTTGATTTTTTCAGAAAAATTCCAATGCTGTTTGATTCTTAGAGAACTGGTTAAAAATACGGGAAATTTTATATGTGAACAAACGATAAGATTTTACGAATGTGTCAAAAGTAATATTTTGGAAGGAATTTGAGCTTTAACTAAAGTAAACAACTGAAATTCTGCTCAGTCGTCAACAATTTAAAAGAAATCTTCATAAATTAAGTTACATAATCCGCTTCTTGCGTAATTTTTTTTTATTGTTCTGATTTTTGTAAAAAGTTACCTAGTTGATTTCTTACATTTATTTACTCTTGAAGCACTCGTGCCTGGGGCACCAGTTTTTAAAAATATATATCAGGCTTATTGGAAAAAGGAAGATGATTCTCCAATTAGACCGGCTCATTGCAAAGAGCCTGATTTCTCAATTACCCTACGACATATACATTCCTTCAAGAAACACATGTCTGCAATCCTTTAAAAAACTGGAATGCGGCCATTGTTGTCTCATTTTGCACAAGAGGGGAATTCAAAGAATTCAAACTTCAGGGTGGAGAAAATTTTTATTCACATGATTCTTTCAGGAGAAATGCCATATGACCACCTTAACCCCTTAACGGTCGCATTAAATTACGGTTTAAAAATTCAAATTGCTTATTGGCACCACTTTTTTGAAAAAGAAATATTCACCTTATTTAATGACAGGTAAAATGTTACCATAATAAAGCCAATTACACTGTTTCATAAAACCGGTGGGAATCAAACAAAAAAGAATAGAATGAATAAAAGACACAGCTCGTGAATATCACGGGGGCGAGAATTAAGTGGTTAAAGATCTGGCGAAATAAAGTCAAACTTTCAAACGGGCGGTCAAATCTGACGGTTCTGCGGGATGAGGAGATGAGGGGTTGTATCCAAATACAATAATACGTGCAATATTGTGTATGCTAAATTGGCACTAGTCAATGGATATATGGATACAACCCCTCATGTTTTTGTTTCATTTTGGGAACAAAGGATTTTGAGCTTATTCTATAAACGATTATTATCAGACTTTTCAAACTATGTTTTTGAGACTTTTACAGAAGTTGTTCTATACATTTAGCTAACACATTATGCACATTATATTTTGATTGCATTCGCGCATGCGTAGTGAAACATTTTTTAGTAAACCTGCTCATTTTTCATCTAATTTTTATTATTTTTTAATTCTGACTACAGAGTATTGTGTACAATGTTGTTCGTCATATTTTCTGAAAAGGACTTTTTTTTTGTATTGAGATCTCTACAAATTATAAGCAAAAAACTTGGCAAAATTTGGGACTGTTTTTATAAAAACCTTAATTTCTCTACGAGTATACATGCTATCCTCATAAAAATGAACACAATATATTACAATAAGCCACTTATTAATAATTTCGAGTTTAAACGATTTTTCTTCATTAGTTTTTACAGGGTTGTCCGAAAGAGATTCGTTCTTTTTCAATTTTTTGACGGTTCCCTATGGGGTTTCGGAAAAAAATCTTCACGGAAATATATGACCTATACTGTTTACACACCTGCAGTTTCAGGTTAATTCCTCATGTATTTTTGTAGATATTTAACAAAACGTCAAAAATCACAAGTGATCGCTCACCTTTGGCCATATAGTGTATTACTGAAGCGGGAAGTAGAACTTCGTGATCGGCCATCTTGAATCGGTGTGAAGGCTTTGACTATAGGGGGTGTTGACACAGCGCATGCAACGATGCAAACTTCTGTCCAAACTGTTGTAACTCATATTTCAGAACTTTGCATACTCGCCTGTGCAAGATATATTAAATGAGTGAGAGAGGTCAATAAACATTAGCTTGGCGATTTTTCGCCAATCGTCTCGCTAAGTTTTTATGCCAAATCCTCTCAACCCATCAAATTTCATTGCTCATATGTCGCCACTTTCTTATTTATAAAGGCACTCTAATTGCTCATTGCTCAAGATTTGTCAAAAATTTTTCGACGAATCAAATTTTATTTTGCGCTTGCCATCTGTCTCACATTTATAAAAGCAGTCCATTCATCATCTCGTTCTCGTTCATGTCTAAAAAGCTCCCTGAAAAAGAAAAAAAAAAAAAACTAATTTTACACAATAATGCCCGGTACGATAAATCTTCTTAGTTTGAAACCTTCCTTCGTGTGCAAGAATTGTAATGTAAATGTTAAATTCCAATCAGTGGTTGTTGTAAAAATTGAGGACGTACATGAATACATACATACATAACGACCAAAAACAGAAACTTCTTTTCTCTGAAGTTGCATTAATAAATAAAATATGGATGGTTCTTGTCCCCTTTTTCTCCTTTAATCAATTACATATAGGAATTTTTTAATTTGTTAAAAAAGAAAAAAGGCTTTAGTACCTTTGCAGAAACTCCATTTTTGTGATTTGCGTTTCAATACTGTTATTTTTATAATTGTGCTACATTTTATATAAAAGTAAAAATCTGGAATGATTCTACTACACTTTCCAAATACTTTATACTATGCTATGCGTTGATATAAATAGAAATATCAAATTAAATAAAAATTGAGATCCTAATTTTACAAAGGTGAAAACGATCTCATGTTTTAAAGAAAAGGGTAACTTTAATTCATTAAGCTAGAATATGACGCAATTTTCAATGAATTTTTATTTCACCTGTGCTGAAATTAAGGCTTGTAAATTAAAATAAATACTGAAACTGAATTTACTTAGCAATCAGATTAATAAATCTCACTGTATTTTTTTTCTTTTTAAGGAATTTTTTTTTTACTAAATTATAAAACGTTCCAGTGAAACACGATTGTTGTATCAACATAAGACGACCGTGAAAAATAAAATACTTATTTGCTTCCTTTAATCACAAAAATTTCGATAAATGGTTTAAAAATCGTTTAGATACCAAATCCGTTATTCTATTTGTAGGAAACGGAATTGCGATAGTGACCTATAATCGCTAAATGGAACTGCAATCGAAACACAGTTTGGGCGCTATCGGTTCACTCACATGCATATATACATCATCGTAAAAGCACCACAAATGGTCTTTGGGTACTTGAAAACGTAAACAAATACCAACATAGACGTATACACACATACATAGGAATTAATGTAAAGTAAACAAGAAAGGATTCGGGGAACATCAAAATGAAATCTTAACACTATGTGCCCAGAAAGTAAAAATATTTGATTTAAAACAAGTAATATAAAAATTTTGTTTTTAAAATCAATTCCTACTTAGGTCACCAAAGAAAAATTTAATATAATCCCTTAAGCTAATATTAGTTTTTGTTGCATTAAAATATCTCAATTTGTTGATTTTCTATAAGCAAGTAGGTTTACAATGGAATTCTATGGGAATTTGGCGAAATATTAGAAATATCGTCAAGTTGGCGTCACTTTTGGCGACTTATCTTGGACGCCAAATTTGGCGAATATAACGCGAATATGACGCCAATATCGCCAAGTTGGCGACAAACTTGGCGGTATTTGGCGACAGAACAGGGTCCCCCCTATGGTAACCCCTTATTGAAAATACTTTCATTGACCTTCGATAACCAATGGCCGCCATTTTGTTTCCCATGCAAAACTAAAATTAATTAATTAGAACTTAATTAATTAATATTTGAAAAAACTGTATTAACATCAATTGTCATCCAGTACAAGTTCAAAAAAATTATTTCAACTTGATAGGATGAATAATGAGTATTTTATTAACGATTGAAAATTTGAACAAGATAAATATATAAATAAATAAATATATAAATAAACAAATATAGGGAGAGTGTGAACTAATAGTAGGAATTGAAAAAGAAAAAGAATAACGTAGAATTTTAAACTTTAGAAAATGTTAAAAGTGATGAATAAATAAATAAATAAATAAATGATAATTGATTAACTTTATCAACATTAAATATTTATCCTTTATGGAAGCTGTAATCACCTGAAACTTTAAGCATTTTCTTTTCTTTTATATCTTACTTTCACTGAAAGGGAAAAAAAAATATTTAGAAGCGTAATAATAATATTATATTAAATTTTTTTGAAACAAATGATTATTTAAAAATAATTGGGTAATTATTGCGCCGAAGAAGAATAGTCAATGCCTACCTAAATATGAAATAAATAGGTAATTACAGCATTTCAGCGTTTAAATAATCCAATAAAACACATTATATTTTCTATTAAGATGCTATTTTTTTCTGTTGCAAAGTTAAATTACTTATTTTTTTTTATTTGAAAAAGAAGATGAGTTATGTGAATGGTAAATGATAAACGATATGAAAATTAGTAAAATTAGTAAATTCATTTTGAAAAATAAGTATTCATATATCAAATTATCAGATATTTATAATGTAATATTTATAATGTTTGGTTTTCATTTTTAAGTGTGATTTTTAAATTAAATAGAAACAAAATATATAAGAATGATTTCGGTGGACATATTTTTTGTGAATATATTTATTTTATATATATTTTTTAAATGCATAATTATATTAACATATTAAATAATTCATTTATAAATATAATATGGATTTTTTTTTCTTTTAATTCTTTTACATGCTAGAATTTTATAATATATTTTCAAGAAATGTTTTCTAAAATATATGAAAAACCGTTTCTAATTTTATTACCTATGCATCAATTTTTAGAAATTTTTAGCAGAATTTTTGTAAATCTTTTAAGACATATGTTATAAAAATCGTGTACAAAAACAAACAAACAAACTGTTGAATAAAATAGTAATTTATTAACGTTATAGGGTAAGTGTTCCAACAGTCGCTCCCCCCTCCCAAAGTAGTCAGTTACAATGAGATAAAATTTTTTATAAATAGTTTTTTTTTTAGTTTTAAATGAAACATTATAATTTCCCAATAAAGTATGGCTTCAAGAGCCCGGCATCAAAGTCTTCACATCCCCACTATTATTTTTTTACACTTCCCTCTCATACAGAAGAAAGAAAAGCAGCAATTGTTTACAAATTAAAAATTTCGAGATCGAAAGCGACGGATTAACGAACAACGACACCACTGACGCTGTGCTAAATAGAATCACCAATAACGCTAGTAGCAGCAAAGAGGAACAAGGATGAGGAGCCAGAAGAAAAGATGTCACATGGAAAAATACGTAATTTGACTGCAGAATTAATATCTGCTTTAGAGAAACAATATTGTATGTCCGAAACAAATATTCTTCGCTTGTATAAAATCCAAACAAAGCTTGTTAAAGAACGGCAGAAAAAATTGAAACAAATAAAATTTACATCGATGTTTCGGAAATTATATTAAGAGAAATGATTTCACTGTTTATTAGAACTTTTTTTAGCATAAAAAAGATCATTTAAAGTAAGTTATTTTTTTAATATTTATTTTTCTCTATTTCTTACATAAATGTATCTCAGATATCAATTAAATTATAACTAAATGCACCATTAATAATATCATTTAAGAACTATCGTCGTAAGAAGTACGTTTGATATCCTTTCAGAAATCTGGCTTAGTCTCAGGCCGGACGATGCCGGATTTTCTAGGTTATACTGTACTCTGAATCCTCTCACTAATCCTCAGATAACAGCAAAGATTCGTTTTTAATTTGTTTTTAAATGTAATTTTTTTCCTTTTTAATTAATTTTTTTTCTGATATAAGTGACTGACCGCTGAAACTTAAGCCGACTACTGTGTTTTTATACTCCATAATTTTTATTCTCTATGAAAGTGCTATCACCGAGAGGCTAAGATACTTTTCATTATCTTACTTCTCTCAAAAATAAAAACAAAAATTCTTAGAAACGTTATATTCATATTAAGGTGAAGAGACTGGTCGAAATAAATGGATTTCTTAAAAATAATTGGATAATTAATTTACCGGAGAAGAATATGTCATCGCCTTCCGAGGAAGAAATAAGCATGTTATTTTACAGTAATTCGTGATGTAATTAATCTAATAAAATATATAATGTTTTCCTAATAGGATTCTGATTTTTTCGTAAATTAATGAACTTTTTTTTTTCAAATTATAAATAAGAACCCATTCGTGTAAATTGCTGTATCACCTATCTGTATTATAAAGGACAAGCGTGCCTGTGTGTAACGGTGACGTCATTTTGCGAATGGCAACAGCAGACGATCGAATTTCACTTTTATTTACTTTTATTGCGATTTTTTAAATTTCTAAATATTGCACATTTTCAATTTTCACACCGTATAATAAAGAAAAAAATTAACTTTCAAATTTAATTTATTTGAAAACTGTTTCGCAATTTACTCAATTTTTATTGTTTTAAAAGTAATTTTCAAGCATGATTTTTTAAAAATCTATTTCTGTCACTTACAAACAGACGATTACAAAAGATAAATATGTTTGCACTTAAATTAACATAAATACACTGTAAAAAAAATCTGTAATTTTTACAGTAAAAAACTGTTTTAAAGAGAAACAGTTTTTTTCTGTAAAAAAAAGTTGGATTTTGTAATTTTTACAGAAAAAATCTATATTTTTTTACAAGAAAAAACTGTTTTTATGAAAAGTTACAGATATTTTCTGTAAACTAAACGGTTTTCTACTGACTCCAAAATTGACAGTTTTTTTTCTGTCAGTTTGAAAGATTTTTTTTTTTTTTTTACAGTGTAAAATAGTTCAGGCTTATATTCCATAGATTTCTGGCTTATATTCCATAACGAAACTTAAAATTTATCAATCCATAAATAAGTAAATAAATAAAACTAATAAAACACAAATTTAAGACATGAAAACGAACCACCCTTACAACACTGAAATTATCAGAATAAAAAAAACCAGGGGGCTTAGCCCCCTACTCGTTAACGCTCTTCAACCCCCGTGAATTGCAACGCAATTCGCATTGGGACCACTATGCGATCCCTTCTCGCTCGCCACTATTAGCATCAACTCTAGCCAGAATGAATATATTTTCATAAATCATTTTAACATGTGAAATTTACAAATATTTTTAATGTATAAAAAAAGTAATGGGAAACTTCGTTGCAAATGGAAATAAAAATGCATTTTTTCGCCTATATTACTGCACAGCGCGGCTTAAATTCATTTAAAACGCTTTGAAAAACACCACGCACACGTTAACGAAATGCAAACAAAACGTTTTCTGCTGTGTCTAAAAGACAATCTTGACAGAAAGCTGATTTGCTGAATGCACACGTCATCGTAAAATGAACCAATTGCTTTGCTATTCATACATCGATCAAACGGCCTGTCTTTAAAAAGAGATTATCTCTGAATTTTGATTATCTGAATGGGTCGGGTCATGTGACCGTAAATTAACGACTGAGATTTGACGATTTGAGATAACGACTGACAACAACGACGCTGTGGTTGTTGCCAAATCGCAAGCTATAAATTCAGCCTCATTTTCGAGCCACGTAAGAGAAATATATGTATAGACTAGCAATGTTTGGCGATTTCTTCGACTGTTAATTCCTGACACGAGGCCAATACGAAAGTATCGCTTTTAATAAATTTCAAAATTTTATTTGAATACATAATTGATAACTTATAAAAATGATTGTTGGCATTGTTACTGAAAAATAAAATATATATATTAAATATAAAAAAATCTATTAGCGTTTTCGATTAAAAAACATATGCATCGTTTTCACCTGTATTCTGTAACCCAGGAAGCCCCGTTCGTGTTGAAACTCCTTGTTATAATAAAGAATAACATGGACAATAAACAATAAGGTGACAAAAGGTTAGAAATATTTTAATTTAGACAAAAATTCTATTATAATTGTCAGGTTCTGAGAAACATCTGCTCTTAGAACTAGGGTTCTATATTATTTTTGTCTTAACATATTATATACTGTACGGGCTGTGTACTGGAATTCCAAAGTAACATTCCTTCCTTGTCTAAATCTGGATCTGAGCCGGTGAAAATGTACAGATGGAATGAAGGGGGAAAAGATGGTTGGAGAGGGGTTGGCCCGACCTTTTGAGACGTCTGTTGAAGATGGGGAGAGAAAGACGTTCCACGAACGAGAAAAGGAGCTTGGAATGCGAGCAGGGAACCCTGAGGGGTTACGTTGAGAAGTAGCAAGGGGTTGCTGGAAGGCAGTCTCTTCTGCTGAGATAGTCAGTTTTTCAGCGTAGCGCGTAAAGTGGACGTGTGTTCCTGGGGAGAGCTCTGAGAGATAGAGCGTAGGGTTCAGTTGGAGCCGAGAGCGCCAAGCGCAAGGTAGTCACTCTTAGAGATAGAGCGTAGGATTGAGTGAGGCTCGGAGAGCTTAGGCTTAGAGCACATATGTGTTGGGAGATCGAGATTGATCTCCGGAAAGCTAATTTAACGTGTGTAGAGTGAGAGTGATTTAACGTAGTTTAACAGTACACAGCCAGCATTTACTGTATTCAATTTAATGTTGAACCGGATCACCTATATCCGAGTTTGTAAGTGTAAATAGTGTTTTGTTGTTCTGTAAATAGTGTGTAAATAAACTGTTAATTTAGTTAATTGAAAGCGTTGGTTTCATTTAAACAATCCTCTCAGTGCGTGACCGATATCACGTAATCATATCGGTGGGGGCAGCATATAAATAATAAGGATTTTCTTCGAAGTTGTGCGGACTAAGAGGAAACTCCGACAATAATTCTTTTTTTAAAAAAGATTAATTTTTGACTGGCACAATATTCGCCATTTCTACATCTTTTCACGCAGTTGTGAGATTAAACCCTGAAAGTTTAATTTATGATTTTATGCAAAATTGTGTAATTACCTGACATTGCCGATTAAAATCATCCAATAACATATTCTAATATAAAAAAATATATATGATAAATTGACTCTTATTGTATCATAAGGATTTATTTTTTATTTTTCAAAAGCGTTCCATTTTAGGGTAAAATTTTAGTAGTAGAATTACTCAATTGCCATCGTTTGAACTTGTTAATGAAAATACAATTAACATTTAAAAAAAAAAGATGTTACTACTATTGTAGTTACTACTATAAAGATGTTACTACTAAAAAGATGTTACTAGTAGATGTTACTACTATTAGTGTTAGCACTATTTATTTAAAAGAATAATTACTGCTGACACGTCAGCAAATAAAGAACTTTTACTGAAGGGAAAAGAAGAACTAAAATCTGCTTACTAAAAAATTCTGGTAACTTTTTTTGAAACAAAAAGCATTATATTTTAAATATGTAGACATATACATACTACGAAAAAAACCTAAAAATTAAAAAATGTAACATAGAATAAGAAAACTTGGCAAAAAAATAAATAAATAAATAAATAAATAAAAAGAGTAAAAGTAGCAGGTACATAGTAATTTATTAAATTTATCTTTACTTTCCCTTAATTCTTTATGAAAACGGTATGACGTGAGAGGTTAAGAATTTTCTCATTATCTTATTTTTCTCGATAGCCGAAAAGATGCTTAGAAACGTTTTACTTGTACTGTATAAAGATTAGGCGATAAAAGGTTCCCCAGAAGAAATGAATTTTTTAAATAATTCATAATTAATGCACCGAAGAAGAATATGCCATTGTTGGCTATAGATGCAGTAACTAGGTTTTTATACAGCATTTCGAGGGGTAATTAATCTATAAAAATATATAATATCTTCCTTATAAGTTGCTGCGATTTTTTTCGTAAATAAAGAAATAGTTGTCAAATTATAGGAAAGAAAATTTGTATTTTAAGTGTTAATTAATAAATAATACCAAAATAATTAAAATTAGAAATCTTGTTTAGAAAAATAAGTGTTAATAAATCAAATAAACCGAGGTTTAATATTTGAGATAAATAGATTTACTCGTACATTGTAAAAAATTAGCAACAGATTTATCATCCTTTCGAGCGTTTTTTTTTTTTAATGAAGGAGCAAAAAGCATTATATTTTAAATATGTAGATATATACATACGACGAAAAACCCTCAAAAATGATTAAAAATTAAAAAATGTAACATAGTATAAGAAAACTTTGCAAAATAAAATAAAATAAAGTGAGCAAAAATAGCAGGTACATAGTAATTTATTAAATTCATCTTTACTTTCCCTTAATTCTTTATAAAAACGCTATGACGTGAGAGGTTAAGCATTTTCTCATTATCTTATTTTTCTCGATAGCCGAAAAGATGCTTAGAAACGTTTTACTTATATTGTATAAAGATTAGGCGATAAAAGGTTCTCCAGAAGAAATTTTTTTAAATAATTCATAATTAATGCACCGAAAAAGAACATGCCTTTGTTGGCTATAGATGCAGTAAGTAGGTTATTATACAGCATTTCGAGGGGTAATTAATCTATAAAAATATGTAATGTTTTCCATATAAGCTGCTGCAATTTTTGTTCGTAATTTAGAAATAGTTGTCAAATTACTATAAAAAAGAAAATTAGTATTTTAAATGTTAATTAATAAATAATACCAAAATAATTAAAATAAGAAACCTAGTTTAGAAAAATAAGTGTTAATAAATCAAACTTTTTTACTATTTAAGTTAACTAGATTAATTACATTGTAAAATAAACGGTCAAGTGCGCGTATTACTCGCGCACAGAGGGTTCCGTACAATAATATATGAATTAGTAAGTGTATTATTAGAAAAATACCGTTGCTAAAAGAATACCAAGACTTTGTAAAAACTACACAACGTAGGGTTGGGTATAGCTGTATAGTATGCAGGTTGCAAAGGAAAGTCCCTTTAACCTGAAAATACTTGCGAACGGAGAGAGCTACAGCTATATAAGTGAGGTAACGGTATAGTAAAGCGACTAAGCTTGACCTAATGCAAACGACAGCAGCACCCCTAGTGGCGAAATTTGGAAGGTAGCCATTGCAAATCAAAAACGAAAAGAGGTAGAGCAAATTTTCCAATTAGAAAGTTTTAGAGCATAAATTAATTAGTACGAAACGACATCTGGTTCACACGGATAAGATAAATCGTCGCCTGCATACCCAAAAATGTCCGAAATCGATGAGCGACGATTCTACTCTGCCTATTCACATTCCGGAAATGTAGCAGTGCACAATTGCAGATTGTGACGTTGTACTGTGCTGTAATGTCTCTAAAGATTCAATTTCCAATGCATTTAAAATTTTAGAATAACCCTTTCAGGGCTAGAAGATTTCTGTTCGTAAACTGATGAAATAATTGACACGAGAATGTTCAAACGAATTTCTCTGAAAACTAAAACCCGCTAATTTCACTTTCATTGCGAAAGCAAAATTTTATTAAACTATTCTTGGTGTCATTTGTCAGTTTTGGAATTAAAATTAGGTGGCTAGACCGTCTAGCCACCGCCCTTGAAAGGGTTAAATCTATGCCGTCGTATTGAAGAGGCTTCCAATAGACGTTCCATGCTGAGAAATGTGCATGCAGAATTACTCTCACGAATACAAACGTGTATCGTGAAGAAATGGCGAACTTTTCGAACATACTCAATATTAACTTTTTATCACTGTGAGACAGTTTGTCTTTTTTTGTGTGTGTGATGCTATCAAAATGTATTGAGATAAGGACGTATTTATAGCATAGATTGGGCGTATTTCTTCATACTTCTAATTATTTCATTCAAACTTTTACACAAAATGGAGTGCATCGATTTCGGGCATTTTTGGGCAAACAGGTGAAGATTTATGTTATCCATGTAAACCAGATGTCGTATTCTATTAATTAATTGATGCTCTAAAACTTTCTAACTGGAAATTTTGCTCTATCTCTTTTCGTTTTCGATTTTCAGTGGCTATCTTCCAAATTTCGCCACTAGGGGCGCTACTGTCGTTTTTATTAAATCGGGCTTAGTCGCTTTACTATACCGTTACCTCACTTGCATAGCTGGAGATCTCTCCGTTCACAAGTATTTCCAGGTTAAAGGGACTTTCCTTTGCACCCTGTATACTAGAAAAGTATAAATGGATATACAGTAAATTCTGTCTAAGGCGGACTCCGTGCAAGCCGGAAATCTGTCTACCGCGCAAAATTTTTCAAGTCCCGGCGAACCCATAGAAAATAACATTAATTCTTGTTGCATAAGCTGGAATCTGTCTAACGCGGAAACGGAAATGTTTTTCAGGTCCCACCAAAATCAAAATTTTGCATAAGGCGAAAAAATTATATTTTAAACATGAAAAGCATTCCGTTTATGAAACTTTGAAACCGATATACATACGTCGTATACTCAATGCCGAGAATTATAATTAAATTCCGTAATAGTTTTAAAAAGTTAATTTAAATAACTAGAAACTGCTTAAATTTTAACGAATTCTTGCATTTAAAAAATCAAATAATCATTTTTCCTATATAAATTTGCATGTAAAAATTATTATTATTATTAGAAGGATGCACATTTATGAAAATAAGTATTTTCTAAGTACAATATATTATGCTTTATGTATTATGCTTTATAGCTTAATGTCTCATTCCCGAAGTTATTTTGTCTGTGGTGTGCGTGTTTGAGTGTAAACTTAAAATTCGCAGGTATTACAGCAGTACTAAGAAATTGAATAGCATTTCTCATTTATCTGTAAAGACTTTCAGAATTTCAGTTTTCAACCGATTTTCAAGTCAAGACAATCAATGAAATATCGTCATCGTCGAGCAGTTTATTACAAGTGAAGATCCAACCTTTTTATTGAAAACATAAAACGTTATTCGATTGACGTATGCTTCATTCCAATAAATCGAGTGTTCAGAAAACTCGATCATTGCACGGGTTATTTGTTCTTCGTCGTTTTTTCTTGTCTAAGGATATTAGTGAATGCATCGTAAAAGTGGCTTCAAAATCTAAACTCAATATTCAACCGCTGCAGGATAAAGCTGAAGTTACCAAATTAAAAGAAAAATAATTATTCTGTGGGAGATCTTTGTATTAGGTTTAATTATGGTAAAACTCAAATTTATGATGCTTAAAAAGAAAGAGTTGAAAACATCCAATAGGAAGAGGAAACATGCTGTGAAAGATGAAGACATTAATGCATTAACCTTTGAATGTTTTTCGATTGCTAGAGTGAAAACTTTGTGGACATCTGGACTATATTGCGAAAAAATAGGCAAAATGAATTGTCCCACAGCATGAAATTCGTTAATGGAAAGGAAACTTTCATCTACTGATTGAAAGGTATCAAGAGAAGGATATATATCATTGCGATGAGACTGTACTATTTTATCGTGTGTGCCAAATAAGTCCCCTGTAAAAAGATGAAGCTAATGCCGCTGAGGTAAAACCTCCAACGAGCGTGTCACTGTTCGCTTTTTGCGAATTTGTAGGGCAGTTTATAAAAAAAGTTAGTGATTTGGAAATTGAAAACGACGTTATGTTTTAAGAATGTAAATATTGTTAAACTGCCTGTGACCTGGAGATCTCAGAAAAAATACTGGTTGTCGATTGTTTTAATGTAGGGGTGGCTGGAGGAGTTCAATCAGGGCCGACTTACGCAGGGGCATGCGGGGCAGTTGCCCCGTCCCCCCCCTTTTTAGGGGCCCCCCATGAGAGTAGTCAGGATTTTTATTAAAAAGTGCAAAATGTTTAAAATTAAACAAAAGTGACCAAAATTTATATGCTTTCAAACATTTAGGAAGGAAGTGCGGTCCCCTTCCCCCCTCTGCTTCCAGTACCCTCTCCACCCATGCAAAAAACGAACTATATCATTAGGAAACTAATGATTAATATTTCATTATGCCAACTTAGTATTCTATTGTTTTCAAAAGAAATTCTTTATTAACATTTTTCTCGTAACGTGGCAAGTTAATACCATTAATGATGACCAGGGCCGTAGCGACCGCCCCCCATACCCCCCATTTGGGGGTGGGGGGGCTGAGAAAAGTGAGGGGTCCAGTAGTGAGGAATTGTATCTTTCGGCCAAATGTTTTTTTTTTGTTTGTTTGTTTTTTTTTACTTTTTAAATTATTTTTTTATGTATTTTTAATAACATTTTATTTTGTTTTATCGAAATTCATTTTCTTTTTGTCAAAGATCTTGATCAGATTTAGAAATAGAAAACCGATATGTGCTTTTCTTCTATATCCACCATTCTTTATAAAAGTTTTTGAAGGCTGTAAGTTCTACTTAAAAAATAAATAGCATTTTAGTATTTTTAGGGTGCACCTATCAATGGGCGAAAAAGGTGAAACCAAAGGTTCAAAACTTCTTTAATACTATTACTTCCATCAAACAAAACAGATATGCGCTTTTTTTTTCTACAGGAACCATTTTTTTAAAGGGGCTCAGATGAAAGAAATTTTGCAGCCTCTAGATTCTTTTCGAATTGTCTTTTTTAGGGCCCCCTATATAAGAGCGAAAAAGTAGGAGCCCAAGATTCAAAACTTTTAAGCCCATTTTTTTATTCAATTTTTTAAAAAATATGCTTTTAAATCTCACTTAGGAATCCAATAAGTTTCAAAACTTCGTTATACTATTACTTCCTTCAACCAAATGTGCACCCTTTCTATAGTCATTATTCTTTTTAAAGGTGCCCAGTTGAAAGAAATTTTGCACCCTGTTAATACTTTTTAAATTGTCTTTTTGGGGGCCCCCAATAAAAGTGAGGAAAAGTTGGAACTCAAGATTCAAAACTTTTAGGCCCCATTTGTATTATTCAAATGTTTAAAAAATATGCTTCTTAATATCATTGGCCCCAGGCTCCAACAAGGTTCAAAACTTTCTTAATACTATTACTTCTTTTGACCAAAACAGATATGCGCTTTCTTTCTATAGCCAGTATTCTCTTTAAAGGTTCCCAGATGAAAGAAATTTTGAAGGCTCTAATTTCTTTTTTAATTGTCTTTTTTAGGCCCCCCCTATAAACGGGAGGAAAAGTTGGAGCCCAAGATTAAAAACTTTTAGGCCTCACTTTTTTATTCAAATGCTTAAAAAACATGCTTTTTAAACTCGTTGGGAGTCCCAATAAGTTTCAAAACTTCCTTAATACTATCAGTTCCTTCAAACAAATGTGCTTTCTTTCTATAACCAACATTCTCTTTAAAGGTTCCCAGATGAAAGAAATTTTGCAGGCTCTAAATTCTTATGGATTGTCTTTTTTAGGGCCCCCTATAAAAGTGGGGAAAGTTGCAGCCAAAGATTCAAAACTTTTAGGCCCCATCTTTTTATTCAAATGTTTTAAAAATATGCTTTTTAATCTCGTTGGGGGGCCCCAATAAGGTTCAAAGCTTCCTTAATACTATTACTTCTTTTGACCAAAACAGATATGTGCTTTCTTTCTATAGCCAGCAGTCTCTTTAAAGGTGCCCAGATGAAAGAAATTTTGCAGGCTCTAAATACTTTTTTAATTAACTTTTTTGGAGCCCCCTATAAAAGTGAGGAAAAGTTGGAACTCAAGATTCAAAACTTTTAGGCCCAATTTTTATTATTCAAATGTTTTAAAAATGTGCTTTTTAATATCGTTGGGGGCTCCAACAAGGTTCAAAGCTTTCTTAATACTATTACTTCTTTTGGCCAAAACAGATATGCACTTTCTTTCTATAGCCAGCATTCTCTTTAAAGGTTCCCAGATGAAAGAAATTTTGCAGGCTCTAAATTCCTTTTTGTCTTTTTTAGGGCCCCCTATAAAGGTGAGGAAAAGTTGGAGCCTAAGATTCAAAATTTTTATGCCCCATCTTTTTCTTCAAATGTTTTAAAAATATGCTTTTTAATCTCGTTGGGGGCCCCAACAAAGTTCAAAACTTTCTTAATACTATTACTTATTTTGACCAAAACAGATATGCACTTTCTTTCTATAGCCAGCATTATCTTTAAAGGTTCCCAGATGAAAGAAAATTTGCAGGCTCTAAATGCTTTTTTAAATGACTTTTTTCGGGCCCCCTATCAAAGTGAGGAAAAGTTGGAACTCAAGATTCAAAACTTTTTGGACCAATTTTTATTATTCATATGTTTAAAAAATATGCTTCTTAATGTCATTGGGGGCCCCAACAAGGTTCAAAACTTTCTTAATACTATTACTTCTTTTGACCAAAACAGATATGCGCTTTCTTTCTATAGTCAGTATTCTCTTTAAAGGTTCCCAGATGAAAGAAATTTTGAAAGCTCTAATTTCTTTTTTAATTGCCTTTTTTAGGGCCCCCTATAAACTTGAGGAAAAGTTGGAGCCCAAGATTAAAAACTTTTAGGCCTCACTTTATTCAAATGCTTAAAAAACGTGCTTTTTAAACTCGTTGGGAGTCCCAACAAGTTTCAAAACTTCCTTAATACTATCAGTTCCTTCAAACAAATGTGCTTTCTTTCTATAACCAGCATTCTCTTTAAAGGTTCCCAGATGAAAGAAATTTTGCAGGCTCTAAATTCTTATGGATTGTCTTTTTTAGGCCGCCCTATAAAGGTGGGAAAAGTTGCAGCCAAAGATTCAAAACTTTTAACCCCCATCTTTTTATTCAAATGTTTTAAAAATATGCTTTTTAATCTCGTTAGGAAGCCCCAATAAGGCTCAAAGCTTCCTTAATACTATTACTTCTTTTGACCAAAACAGATATGTGCTTTCTTTCTATAGCCAGTAGTCTCTTTAAAGGTGCCCAGATAAAGAAATTTTGCAGGCTCGAAATACTTTTTTAATTAACTTTTTTGGGGCCCCCTATAAAAGTGAGGAAAAGTTGGAACTCAAGATTCAAAACTTTTAGGCCCAATTTTTATTATTCAAATGTTTTAAAAATGTGCTTTTTAATATCGTTGGGGGCTCCAACAAGGTTCAAAGCTTTCTTAATACTATTACTTCTTTTGACCAAAACAGACATGCCCTTTTTTTTCTATAGCTACCATTTTTTTTAAAGGTTCCCAGATGAAAGAAATTTTGCAGGCTCTAAATTCTTTTGAATTGTCTTTTTTAAGGCCCCCTATAAACGGGAGGAAAAGTTGGAGCCCAAGATTGAAAACTTTTAGACCCCATTTTTATTATTCAAATGTTTTAAAAATATGCTTTTTAATCTCGTTGAGGGCCCCAATAAGGTTCAAAGCTTCCTTAATACTATTACTTCTTTTGACCAAAACAGATATGTGCTTTCTTTCTACAGTCACGATTCTTTTTAAAGGTGCCCAGATGAAAGAAATTTTGCAGGCTCTAAATACTTTTTTAATTGACTTTTTTGGGGCGGCCTATAAAAGTGAGGAAAAGTTGGAACTCAAGATTCAAAACTTTTAGGCCCAATTTTTGTTATTCAAATGTTTTAAAAATATGCTTTTTAATCTTGTTGGGGCCCCAATAAGGTTAAAAACTTTCTTAATACTATTACTTCTTTTAACCAAAACAGACATGCCCTTTTTTTCTATAGCTACCATTCTTTTTAAAGGTGCCCAGATGAAAGAAGTTTTGAAGGCTCTAAATACTTCATAAATTTTCTTTTTGGGGGCCGCTCTTAAAAGTGAGCAAAATTCGGAACTCAAGATTCAAAACTTTTAAGCCTCATTTTCTTTTTCAAATGTTCAAAAAATATATGCTTCTTAATCTCGTTGGGGGACCCCAATAAGCGGGCATCTATGTGCATTGCATATGCCACTTACCCCCTTATGTTCGACCTGTTTCGTTTTGAACATTTCATTTCTCTTGTCTCGATAAATTACTTATGTTAACTATACATAAATTACATTGTGTATTTATTTAATCTACTAGCAGAGCTTCGCTAATTGCTTTTTTAAAAAAATAACCTATTTTTAGGAGTTCTCCATTGGTGGGCTTTCACTGCCTTCCGCAGCGTAAACCTGTTCCGGATATTCCCGCTCCGATCTTGAATCAAACAATCATTGAATTTTTCGATATTTTTCGAATTTCGATGATTTTTTTCGATAAAAGTGATAGTGTCCAGATAAAAGTAAAATTTTCCAGCATCGTAGATCAAGTTCCTACAGGAACAAATTTGTTATTTTTCCACTTCAGCTTAATTATGACAGCAGCAAAATCTACTGGATAATTCTTCGGTTTCAGGAAAAAAAATGTCAAGAAAACTCCTCAAAACGCGAAAAAAAAAGTGTAAAAATCTTATAAAAAATTGGGCAAAAATTCAAAAATCGCTGAGAGAAAATTGATTATATCGAGCCAAAAGATTGTAACTGGAATATGAAAAAATCGCCGTGAAAGACAAAAATACGCTAAAAATCACATAAAACGTTCGTAAAAAATTCAGAAATTTCTATGGACATATTTTCTATATTGAGCTAAAAGACTGAAACCTGATTCCTTTTAGGGATGTCAAAAATCTGTGCCACAGATGGCAAAATTTTTACTATATTGGGATAAAAGATAGAAACTGGGTTCCTTTTACACTCTCTCTCCAAGAAAAAAAAAAAAAAGAAAAGAAAGAAAGAAAGAAATCAGTAAATTGAGGATTTTTTCCGTAACTTTTTCTTTCATTCAAACACACACACACAAAAAAAGCTTTGATTTGACTTTCTCATTTTCCGCGAAAATATGGAAAACTCACCAATCTAACATAAAAATTACCTAACATCCTTACTAAATATGAAGATGCATTTTTGCCAAATCAAATCACAAGAGTGTTCCGCCAACTTTTCTGCATTGTACTTTTCCTGATTAGAAACTGAACGCATGACTTTTTCCCTTCATAACACGAAGAAGTCGCGAATCAAACATCAAAATTTCTAGAAATTTTCCTGTCTAACGACGAAAGTTTCTTCAAATGTGAGATAAAATCTCTTCTAATCACAGGGGTTTTAAGAAAAAAAAAAAAAAATTCGTGAAAAATTCAAAAATCGCAAAAAGGACGAAATTTAATACATCGGGCTAAAAGATTGAAACCTGATTCTAATTGCCTGATTAAAACCTGATTCCTGAAACTAATGTAAAAAAATACGCGAAAAAAAGTTAAAAATCACATAAAAAATTCGCAAAATATTTAAAAATCGAAGAAGACTACTTTATTATATTCGGCTAAAATGGAAAGATGGATTGAAAATAGATTCTTTTTATGAATGTGGGGAAAAAAGCACGAAACTCGAAAAAATACAAAAAATATCGTAAAAAATTAAATGAAAAAAATTCGAATAAAAAAATTTAAAAACCAGTTTCGAGCAACTTAGGCATATAGGTAACCTTCCTGTCAAATTTTGTACGGAACAGAAAAACATCTGGTCAGACAAAGAAAAACTCTGGACAGACAAACGTCTGTCTTTATTATTAGCTACTAGGAAACCCGTCAACCATGCCCAAAGAAAGGTACCTTCTATCCGAAGGTATTTTTTTTCTTCTTAAATTTCAACTTGGGTGACAATTTTAAACTGGAGAAAACCGGAATGTATGAAAACAACATTCCCAAAGTATTTTTTTTTTAATTAGTAAATCCGTACATATATATGCATTTAATAAAAGGCACCAATCCGAGCGGGAAAAAAATTGTTATAAGTGAATATTTTCTGCTTAAAAAAAATCTTTCTGGGTCACGCGGATGGCATTGTCAAACTGAAAATACGAAAACGACTTCCATATTTTTTATTTATATATTTTGTTTGTGAGCAATACTTAGCAATTTATAACATTTGTAAAAGGAATTCAGTTTCAAACTTTTTTGCCAAATTTTGTCCTCTGCTGTTCTTAAAATTTTCGAGAATTTTTATGTGATTTTTAGCTTTTTCACTTTTCTGGTAGTTTTTTTAATATTCGTAAAAAAAAAAAAAAAAAACCCGGTTTCAAACTTTTAGCCCAATATAAGTAAAGTTTGATCTCTATGAACTTTGAAATTTTTTATGCAATTTTTGGCGTTCTTTCGCGTTCTTCGGCGATTTTTTTGACATTTTTTTTCATAAATGAAAGAATTCTCAGTTAAATTTTGCAAGTCCTTTGATTAAATTCACGTTGTAAGAATATCAAATCTGTTCCTGTAGCAACGTGAACGAAATGTTGAAAATTTGAATTTAATCTGGATCTAAATAAAAAAATTACAATGATTCAAGGTTCGTATGATTCAAGATCGGAGCGGACATAGCCCCTATGGGTGTAAGCTGCAGAAAGCAGTGCAGCCCAACTACAAATTCGTTCAGTTTGAAGTTCGTTTTGGAAAATTCGACCAGCGAAACTGCGCTGGTATTGTTATAAAATGGAACTCGGGTGGAAAATTAAATATAGATATTTCTCTAAAATCTTAGAGGGGGGCCCCGAAAAATATGTTTGGGGGGGGGGCTCTGAAGACCTTGCTACGGCCCTGATGATGACCCATTTGAGGCATTTTCTTTCAGTCATCTTATAACGTACGTAGATAAGCAAAGTAAAAGCTTGCAAAGAAATACTCGTGTCAATTAATCAAACATTTTTTTCTACTATTATCCTACAAGTGTTTTTTCTTAAAGTTGTGACTACCTTTATGTGACACACTGTATACAGATGTAAGCAGTACCAGGTACAAAACTTATGCATATAATAGAATATGTATGAAGTTTAGTACTAGCTACTTCGACATTATTTTAAAAAAATCTATAGATAGAAGGGGGCTCCCAGAATGATTCTTGCCCCGGGGCCCCCCATAGCCTAAGTCAGGCCTTGAGTTCAATAGACGAATGATTAAAGAAACTAAAAAATGAAACTTGTTCCTCGATAATGCACCTTGTCATGCCGATATCAAACTGTTGAATATAAATTTACAACTTCTTCCGGCAGATACTACTGCAGTGACAAAACTAATGGATAAATGAGTTATTAAAATGCAGAAACCTACTACAAAAGATATTTGTTGCGTTCGATTATTTCGTCCTTTGATGATTGTTCTTCAGCCACCGAAAAAAAGAAAAAATCAGTGTTTTCGATGCTGTTAAATGGATTGCTAAACTTTGCTCGGAAATGCCGCCTAAAAAGACACCGTTGTCTTAGGAAAGCAAATGAGGATGACCACGCTTCTGAAAACGTTGAAGACAGTGGTGCAATTCAAACAGGTAGGCTTGAGAAGAATTAGGTACCTTGAAATTATTTTACTTGTTCAGAGAAATTAAAAAAAAATAATACCGATAATAACAGACTTACGCGTTAGTGTAGAATGCATGGTAAACCGAAAGAAAAACAAACATCGATAAAGGATTATTTTTTTGATTTTTTAACTACCATACGAAATACAAAGTATGTAATTGTATTGATTAAATTAAATGATTTTCATTAAATTTCAGAATTAGAGCAATTTCTTATCGGTAATATTTATTTTTGTGTTAAAATAATTTGTTTCAAATTATTAAAAACAATAAATTTAATAATCTATTTTCATTAAAAATTTCGTTTTAAAGAACATTACTAAAAGTTACGAACGTAAAAAAATATACGATTTGCGCATTTTTTGGAGGGGGAGGAAGCTCTTTTGCATAAGCCGGAATATTGTCTACCACGGAAATTTTTTTCAGTCCCGACCGATTCCGCCTTAGACAGAGTTAACTGTACCATGAAAGTTCAAAGATATATGGAACTTAAATAATAGCAAATATAGCTATTCTGTATATTTTTTTATTCCATATAGGTTTTTAGTTAACCTTTAAAGACATAGTAGGTGTATGAATGGAAACTAATCGCGAATCCCATAGTATATTTGCGATTAATTCTCATTAAATTAGTCTGTTTTTAACAATTTGACGTTTATTGCTTTTATACTGCTACTGGGCATTGCATTGCATAAATATATCCTTAAAATTTGTTATCTAGGCTTTAAAAGCCAATGGAGCATAGAGTACGCCGTCCCTGTCATTATGTATGTCCAAACCGTCCGTGTCTTTAAGGGTTAATATTTCGGCTAATTACCGACGATTTTTTCGGAAATTCATGATCAACAATTCATTTATACTTTTGCTTAGTGATGGGCGATTCTCGAGAATTCGACAATCGAGAAAAATCGTCATCGTAAAAAATCACAATCGATACAGCCATCGATTAATTCATAGAATCTACAATCGAGATGTTTTACAATCGATTATAACGAGAAAAGCTAAAAACAGTTATTGGAAAACTTGGCTATTATTCTGGCCGACAATTTCATAGTAGTGATAGGGCTTAGTGATGGGCGATTCTCGAAAATTTACCAATCGAAAAAATCATTATCGTAAAATACACAATCGATACAGTCATCGATTACTTTCGAGAATCTACAAAGGAGATGTTCTAGAATCGATTATTGAAATCATTATTTTTACATATATATAAGGCAGATTTTATTAAATATAGGGTAACTGAAAACAGATGGAATAAAAAAACAACAAACCAAAGGGAAACTATAAAGGAGCCATAAGACTGGAAAAGTCTTGTAAGGGTGCCACCTGGTTGAAAAAAGCTGAAAAAACGCGAGTAGCTATGAAGCGGTAAGGGGAGTTTAAGTATCAAAAATTAGAATTTTTCGGCAATTAGCACCAAAATAGCCAAAGAAATAAGAATCAAAAGCACCCCCTAGTGTCATAAATATGAACTAAAGAATGATAAAAGGGATCAAAATTTTTTATTGATTTTTCTACGTCATTTGAGATTGGATCTTTAATTTCCCCATTTTTATAAAGTCTTCGACTGGAATACATTAAACGAACTCCCGCGGGGAGCAAAGTAGGAGGTAGGGGCAAGGAAAGTGCACAATATGAATAAATGGTCACAGGACTTTCCAACGATATGGCACATGAGGGATGTCGGCTAAATTTAGTAAAGTGCCCCCGCTCGGGGGCAAAGTAAGGGGAGGGGCGCGGGCCATATATAAAATGAAATAGTAGTCACAGAGCTTTCCAATGATATATCACATGAGGGGTGTCAGCTAAAGATAGAAAAGTGTCCCAACTCCCAGGATTCCAATTATCGTGCCCCCCCCCCCCCCCGAAATATACCCTGCCCATCCTTCTCTTTGAAATTTTCATATATTAAAAATTATTTATCGGAGGGCTCTGTAAAAAAAATCCGATCTAAAATGTTTAAAAACGCTACGATTTCAAAAAAGTTCGAAAAGTGCCTCTCTCGGGGCGCCAAACTAAGGAAGGAAGAAGAAAGGTTCCTAATATGAAAGAGTAACTTTGCGATGATAACCGAAAACTTTCCGATGATAGATCAAATGACTGGTCCAAAAAAAGTTTGAAATCTACCCCTCCCACGTGGGTTCCCTCTTTTATCCTAGAATACTAGGGGGCTCGGCCCCCTACGAGCTACGCTCGCCAACCCCCGTCGAGACACCGCAAACTCTAAATGCACGCTAATGTGATCGGCTTTAAAAAGTTTTGGAAAGATTGAATTATAATTTAAAAAACAGTGGCGATCTCCCTATAAACGGAATTCTATTCATTTCTCTTTGATTGGGGAAATTTTAACGCCAAATCCGCTGCGGTACTACTTAATTATCCCGTCGACTAATTTCGCCAAATTATATAAATCGCCAAACCACTCGCCAAATTATACAAATTGATATAATTTTTATTTTAAATAACGAAAGAACAAATAATAAAGTTTAATAAATAATAAATAATAAAATTTTAAAGAACAAATAAATTAGTACAACATTAATAAAAATACAAGTAAAACGTCGAAATAAAAATAACTTGATGACGTAGACACGTGTAACAACATTTCAAAATAAGCTAATATAAAAGGAATTAAGTAAACAGAGTCTTTGTCTCCTGGTATTTTTTAACAAAGCGAAAAGAAAGTTCTTTTAAATGAGACATTTTAAATTAATCGTTTTTAATCTGACGTAATTTTGACCAAACTATTATTTCTCTTTTTAATATTCACGTGAAAATGCTTGTGTTAGAAATGAAATATTAATTGCGCTTTCCTAAGAAAAATAGTTGAAAAGTATCCGCTCAAAATATCAAATAAATGTCTAGCGCAATTTCTAAATTTAAACCGTTTTGCAATATTATTTTGTGTTCGTTTTATGTAACAACTGTAATGTGACGTAAATATGACGTAATTTGTCCTATTTAAGACTTCTAGCGCATGTTAATAAATTTATTATTTTACAATATATTTTTTCTTTTAAAATTCACGTGTAATTATAGTTTTTATGACGTAATTTTCAATGAGTTCCTGCTTTTTGTACATAATTATTTAATTCTAATTCCAATGTTTTTTTCTGTTAATAAGTCACGTGTAAATAAATTTTTAATTTATTACACGTATAATTTTTTTTTTTGAAGCAAACATTGTTTCCGCTGTTTATACTGTTGGCAACAGTTTAAATTAATACAATTTTCTAAAATCTGTAAAAAATATCTCTAGAAATGCTGAAAATTTGAATTTAAAATAGAAATAAAACCTCAAAAAATTAACCAAATTAAAAAAAGAAATACAATCTGCACACCGGCAAATTCTAACGCATAAAAAGATCTAAAAATGATTACATTCCCATGTTCAGTTTTTGCTGCTATAAAACTTTTTTAATGGAACGATTTTGTCCAACTTTAGCATTAAATATCTCTTAAAATAATTCTTCGATTTGAAAACTGTCTGCATCAGCGTGTTTATCAAACATTTCTCTATAATACCACCGATTTTCATATTTTTGTACGCAATATTTTTCTTAATATTAACGAAGAAAGACCTCCTGTCACAAAATATTCAAAACCGCCGGCGGCGGCGGCGGTGACAGCGGTAGTTACTTTTTTTTAGAATAGAGAGATACCCGGAAATCACGCAGCCCCACTTTTAAAATTTTATATTTAATAAATAATATTTATTGGAGAGCTCCATTAAAAAAATCTCATTTAATGATATTTAATGTAGAAATCTCTACAATTAAAAAAAAAAGTCACCCCCGCACCGCTCCCCCCCCCCCCCCCCCCCCCCGAACCCCTTCCGGAATTCAACTCTGGGAGGAGAAAGGTTCATAATATGAAAGAGTGGTGAAAGGACTTTCCGATGATATGTCAAGGAGAGGTTTGGTAAAAGTTTGAAAATTACCCGCCCCCCCCCCCTTTGTGCACTCTCGCGCACCCCAGAATTCACTCACCTTCCTCTTTGAACTTTTTAAATTTAATAAATAGTATTTATCTGAGTCTCCAGGTATGGGGCAGCTTGGCAGAGCTAAAATAAGAGAAACATTGAAAATTCGGGGCAAAATGACACTAAATTTAACAGTAAAGTTTGAAACTAGGACTATACAGAACTGAATACATAAACCACTATGCTTCATAACCCACATCGGTTAATAGCAATAAAATGATAAGTGCCAGTTAAACTGATGGCATTGAGCTCACAGGTTATTAACAGTAACTGTATATTATACTCTTATTTCAAAGAATAATGTCCCT
This sequence comes from Maratus speciosus, assembly GCA_963932465.1. NCBI lineage: Eukaryota > Metazoa > Arthropoda > Arachnida > Araneae > Salticidae > Maratus > Maratus speciosus. The sequence continues at coordinate 324,662,436 of OZ010795.1, read as the reverse complement.
CAAAAAATAAATGAAGGGAAATATCCCTCGTTTGCCCCTTTTATATTTAACCAATGAACCTCCAAATCTAATCAGGGAAACTCCTTAACTATAATAAATCAGTATATCAAATTTAAAGCAAATCAGATAATACTGCATGAAAAAAAGAAACATATCGCTAAATTAAGGGTGGTCTAACCCCTTCAACCCTTTTATACTTAACTAATGAACCTTCAAATCTAATCAGGAAAGCTCCTTATCAGAACAAACATAGAAAAAAAATTAAAGTAAATTGAATAATTTTCCATGAAAATCCATTTATCTAAATTAAGGGGAGGGGACTTGCCCCTTTTTCGCCCTTGTATACTTAACAATGAACCTCCAAATCTAATGAAGGAAGCGCCATATCGGAATAAATCGGTATATTAAATTTGAAGCAAATCCAATAATTCTGCATGAAAAACCCTTTTATCTAAATTAAGGGGAGACTAGCCCCTCCCCTTTATACTTAACCCATAAACCTCCAAATCTAATCAAGGCAGCTTCTTAACATAATAAACCGGTATCCCAAATTTGTAGCAAATCGAATAATTCTGCATGTAAAACCCATTTATCTAAATTAAGGAGGGGGCCTACCCCCCTTTCCCCCCTTTATACTTAACTAATGAACCTCCAAGTTTAATCAGGGAAGCTCCTTAACATAATAAACCGGTATACCAAATTTGGAGCAAATCAAATAATTCTGCATGAAAAGCCCATTTATCTAAATTAAGGGGGGGGGGTCTAGCCCCCTTCTCCCCGTTTATACTTAACCCGTAAACCTCCAAATCTAATCAAGGCAACTTCTTAACATAATGAACCGGTATATCAAATTTGGCGCAAATCGAATAATTCTGCATGAAAAACCCATTTATCTAAATTAAGGAGGGGATCTACCCCCCTTCCCCCCCTTCATACTTAACTAATGAACCTCCAAGTTTAATCAGGGAAACTCCTTAACATAATAAACCGGTATACCAAATTATGAGCAAATCAAATAATTCTGCATGAAAAGCCCATTTATCTAAATTAAGGGGGGGGGGGTCTAGCCCCCTTCTCCCCGTTTATACTTAACCCGTAAACCTCCAAATCTAATCAAGGCAACTTCTTAACATAATGAACCGGTATATCAAATTTGGCGCAAATCGAATAATTCTGCATGAAAAACCCATTTATCTAAATTAAGGAGGGGATCTACCCCCCTTTCCCCCCTTCATACTTAACTAATGAACCTCCAAGTTTAATCAGGGAAGCTCCTTAACATAATAAACCGGTATACGAAATTTGGAGCAAATCGAAGAATTCTGCATGAAAAACCTATTTATCTAAATTAAGGAGTGGGGGTGGGATCAGCCCCCCTTCTTTCCCTTTATCCTTAACTAATGAACCGTCAAAACTAAACAGCGGAGCGCCTTATCAGAATGAATATAAAAAAAATTGAAGCAAATCGTACATTTTAATCAAGAGTTATCGCGTTACGTACATACATACGTACGTACAGTACATGCATACACACAGAACCGACGGGTACATTAGCTCTCAGGCTTAGATAGCCTGTGAGCTAAAAAGAGATTGGATAAGCAGATGGACTCCTTTGAGAAATTATGACTTAAACCAGAAATGCGGTAAGTTTGACTCTGAAAGCTTCATTTCCATCTCGCATTTCGGCAAATCTCATCTCGATGATTTTTCCAGCATTTCGACGCTTCCAGATGGCAAGCTGCTCGATGGTTGGTTCTCTCGCCCTTTTCAACCTTTCCCGATGGGAAGCCTCTCGCTTGTTACTCTCGTCCTTTTCGAAATCTCCCAATGAAAAGCCTTTCGAGGATTTCTCTGGCGCTTTTCAACATTTCGCTATGAGAAGCTTTTCGAGGATTTCTCTCGTCCTCGGCAGAGAAGAAAAGTAAGAAAATTTATCGAGAGTACCAAGGGAGGAGATAGAGAAAAAGGCATGACAATGAGCTGTGAAATGAAGCCCTAATTTTCAAAGTTTCTCTTATTTTAGCCCTACCAAGATGTCACATACCTGGAACCCTCCGATAAAAATTATTTATTAAATATAAAATTTTCAAAGATAAAGGTGGGTCGGGTGATTTCGAGGGAGGAGGACGTGAGAGTGGACTCATGGGGTGCAATTTTAAAAATTTTACCGAACCCTTCCTGTGGCATATAATCGAAAAGCCCTTTGACCACTCTTTCATACTATGAACCTTTCTTCGCCCAAAGGGGGGTGGGAAGGGGCGAACAAATTTTTAAAACGGTAGCCGATTTCTATAATAAATTTAAATATCACTTTAAATATGGGTTTTTTATGCAGTCTTCCGGTAAATATTATTTATTGAACATAAAAATTTTAAAGTGGCGGCTGTGTGAATTCCGGGGTGAAAGAGTGGGCCCACGGGGGGAGAGAGGGGGGGCAATTTTCAAACTTTTTTTGGACCAGTCATGTGATATGTCATCAGTAAGCTCTCGGATGACTCTTTCATATTATGAGACTTTCTTCCTCCCCTCCCCAATTTGGCCCCCACTGCGAGGGTAGTTTTTTCCGCTTTTATCATTTTAGATCGGATTTTTTTATGGAGCCCTCCGCTAAATATTATTTATAATATATGAAATTTCAGGACACTTTTCCAAATTTAGCCAAGACCCCTCATGTGACATATCGTTAGAAAGGTTTGTGACTACTTATTAGTGCTATGCACTTCCGGTGGCCGCCCCCCCCACTTTGCCCCCCCGGAGGACACTTTTCCAAATTTAGTCAGTACCCCTCTTATGAGATATCGTTGAAAAGGTCTGTGACTACTTATTGATGTTATGCACTTCCGGTGACAGTCCCCCCCACTCTTTGACCCCCTGGGGGACACTTTTTCAAATTTAGTCAAGACCCCTCGTGTGTGATATCGTTGAAAAGGTCCAACTTCTTATTGATGTTATGCACTTCCGGTGACAGTCCCCCCCCACTCTTTGCCCCCCCTGGGGGACACTTTTTCAAATTTAGTCAAGACCCCTCGTGTGAGATATCGTTCGAAAGGTCTGTGACTACTTATTGATGTTATGTACCTACGGTGTCCCCACCACCACTTTGCCCCCCCCGGGGGGCACTTTTCCAAATTTAGCCAAGACCCCTCATGTGAGATATCGTTGGAAAGGTCTGTGACTATTTATTGATGTTATGCACCTCCGGTGACAGTCTCCCCCAATTTGCCCCTCCCGGGGGACACTTTTTCAAATTTAGCCAAGACCCCTCATGTGAGATATCGTTGGAAAGGTCTGTGACTACTTATTGATGTAATGCACCTCCGGTGACCGCCCCCCCCCCACTTTTCCCCCACGGGGGTGTTTTTCTAAATTTAGCCGAGACCCCTCATGTGACATATTGTTGGAAAGGCTTATGACCACTTACTCATGTTATCCACCTCCCGCACCCCTCCCCCCCCTTTCCCCCACGGGGAGGGCGTTTTTATAAATTCAGATCCAGACTTCTCATGTGACATATGGTTGGAAAGGCCTAAAGACCTGAGACGACTTAATCATATTATGCGGCTGCTGTGCCCCTCCGCTCGCTTTGACTCCTCCCCCAAGAGATCTGGTGCGACGTTCATTCGTTTCGATATTATATTTTTTACAAGATTTTGTAGTGCGTGCACACCACACCCGCCTGCTATCATATATCAGTGCCGTATATAGCGGGTAACCTGTTCGTGATTTCATATTACAAGATTACGTATAAATTAGGGGCCCCAATTAAAGGAGGGGCCCGCTAGCGGTCGAAGTTACCTAGTCTTTATTAACATCGACTCATTCCAGTTCACCCGCAGACTATTCTTGATAAATGTATGACGTATATAATACATAATATATGATTTATAAAAGAAATTTGCAAACTGTAGTCATCGAGAAAAAATTTATACAATCGAAAAATATCGAGATGTCCATATAATCGAGAAAATCGAGAAAAACATCTCGTTATCGCCCATCACTACTTTTGCTACAATAGGTGCCTCCAGCTCTTCTCAACGCTTTTACTGAAGCCCGTAAATCGAAATTTGAGTGTAACGGAAAAATGCGATTTTCTCAAAAACTATGTGACCTACGGTAATCGCTATAATTTTCCTGCAAGGTTTAAGTTAATGTCTACTACCTCTAATTTTTTCATAATTTTAGTTTAAATAGATTCGGAGTGTGGGGGGGGGGGGGGGGCATATTTTTGCACTACATTTTCCACCATACCTTTGAAAATATAATACCTAAAATTAAAATAAATATATTTTTGATTTCAGCGTTACGAAAGCTTTCACACGATACCCCACACGATATACAAAGAAAAGATTTTTTTTTTCAAGTAACTTAATTAGCCCCTCTACAATTTTCCTAAATATATTTATGAATATTTATTAATCTGTAAATATGTGGGTCAATAGTCTTTATTACTTACGAATATATTTTACGAATTTGAACTTTCCACGTTGCATAGTTTACGAGTAAAAGGGCTGTGACAGACAGACAGACACAGGAGTGATCTTATAATGGTTCTGCTTTTACTTTTTAAGTACGGAACCCTAAGAATTGAAGCAAACTTTTCATCCTTTCAAAGCGTATTATTTTTAACACGTTGAATGCCAAGTCTATTTTGTCTGTCTTTTCGTTTGGGCCACGAAATAAGATTCCCGTTACACAATCTATAAGTGTCGGTCACCGATGACTGACGCGGTCTAAACGGAAAGTTCAGAGTCAGTCACCGGTGACTGACGTGGCACTCAACGTGTTAAATAACATTTATTGAACAATACTATGAAGCATTCTCGTTGGTCAGGATCGTTTAAAATTAAGTTTATGTAATCTATATTTATAAAAACGTTCCAATGACTCTACAGTTTGCTGAAATTATTTTACAATGTAGTTTTTATTCTGATGAAGTATAACTATTGGATTGTCTATTAAAAACGAACAGTGATTCAACAGAAATCAGTTTACTTTAAATTGTAATTCTTTTTTTTTTTTTTTTTTTTTTTTGAAATACGCAATAATATAAAATTGCTCAAAAATTAATTATGTATAAAACACGATGTTCTTTTGTCCTTAACTACATACTGGAGTTTTAGAATTTAATTTTCAAATAAATGCACTTTATAATTTTATAATTTTCCATACATATTTTTTAAATATATATACGAAAATTATACTATATAGAAAATTATGTCTTATAATAATAATATAATATTAATATCATAAATTATAAAATTTAAATTTCAAGTTGAAACATTGAATGAGAGAAGAAAAAGAATAACACAAATCGTTAAATGTTTAGAAAAAAAAAGAAAAAAAACTTAAACCAAAAAATAAATAGTAATTTATCAACTTTATCTACATTTAATATTTATTCTCTATGAAAGTGCTATTACGTGAGAATTTAAACATTTTCTCATTGTCTTACATTTCTTGAAAGCGAAAAGATGCTTAGAAACGTTATACTCATATTGTATAAAGATGATAAGAAAATAATTCGATAATTAATGTACCGGGGAAGAATATATCATCGTCTGTTAATAGATGCAATAAGTAGGTTGTTATATAGCATTTCGCGAGATAATTAATCTTAATAAAATATATAATGTCTTCCTAATAAGGTTCTGGAATTTTTATTAGTAAATTTAGAATACTTATATTTGTCAAATTGTAAGAAAGAAAATGACAGTTATAAATGTTAAATAATAAACAATACAAAAATAATTAAAATTACAAAGCTTGTTTGAAAAAATAAGTGTTCATAATTGAAATAATCAGATTTGTTAATATAAACTACTATATTACTAAAAATAATATTTTAGGTAACAATCTTTGTTTTTATTTAGAAAATTTAACTGTCTATAACAATAATAAATCAATTAAAAAATGTTTAGAAAAATAAATATTTATATTATGAAATTATGATATATTTAAAATTTAAGGAATGGAATCATCTGAATTCGAGCACTGGACCTACCGCTTACACTGTTAAAAATTTTCCTGTGAAATTACAGAGAATCTACGGGTAATCCATTATCTTAAGTCTTATGAAAAATTACAGAGATTAGAAAAACAGAGATTCTGTTAAATAACAGAGAAGTTATTTGGTAAATTTACACAAGACTCTGTAAATTAACATCCTTAAAAATACACAAGACTCTGTAAATTAACGTCGTTAAAAATACACAAGACTCTGTAAATCAATTTATTTTTTTAATTAAAATAATTCAACTTAGTTTTTGAAATCAGTGAACTTTAGAACTTCGGAGAATCAGAGTTATTCAAGCAAATTTGAACTGCTGTGCCATTTAATTGTTTCACACAACTTGCTTCTGGCCGGCCTGGGGTTTGAACCCGAGACCGCTTGGCAGGAGAAAAACATCTTACTGACTGCGCCATAGCAGCTGTTACTGGGGTGTATAAAGGATGTCCTTTATTATAAAGCGGGGGGAAATCTATTGTACTTGTGCTTTTCAAAGATTTCGCTTCAAATATATTCGTTAGAAAATTTCTTACACGGTTTATTTTAATTTAGTTTGGACCGAAACATAATACCTATTATTTTTTAAAATCAAATTTAATTTTTTAATCCTTTATTTACGGAATTATTTATCAAGAAATTGCTTCTTCTCAATAATTATCTTCTTTAATATCTGAAGATATACTGGAATATTTAAATACTAATAATGTGAAATTTAGGTGTATTTTTTCATTAAAACTGGTTAAATATATTGGTAATTATAACATTTTTTGTAAAATATTTACAAAAATAATCAGATTAATTAACCAAATATATTTTTAATGTTATATCACAATTCTTATAAAAGGAATGTATTTAAATGTATTATGATTCTAACTAACTAAATGAATGAAAAAAAAATGAAACTAATTTTTTTTCTTTAATAATTCTAATAAAATTGCAAAAGAATTTTAAACGTTTGTATTTGAATTACAAATTTTAACAAAGCTGAAAATATTTTTAAATAAAAACATGGAAATCCCTACAGAGAATTAGATATAAGGGACGTGTCTGTAAATCGATGACCGAGAAACTCAATCGAATGCATTTAACCGAGAACTGGTGTACATTTACAGAGAGTCTTGACTGAGAAACTCAATAGAATTCATTTAGCCGAGAACTGGTGTAAATTTACAGAGTGCCTTGGCCGAGAAACTCAATCGAATGCATTTAACCGAGAACTGGTGTAAATTTACAGAGAGTCTTGACCGAGAAACTCGATCTAATGCATTTAACCGAGAACTGGTGTAAATTTACAGAGTGCCTTGACCGAGAAACTCAATCGAATGCATTTAACCGAGAACTGGTGTAAGTTTACAGAGAGTCTTGACCGAGAAACTCGATCTAATGCATTTAACCAAGAACTGGTGTAAATTTACGGAGAGTCTTGACCGAGAAACTCGATCGAATGCATTTAACCAAGAACTAGTGTAAATTTACAGAGAGTCTCGATTTTTTTTCTGTGATTTTACAGAAATTTTTAACAGTGTAGAAACTGGGGGCTTTTCCTGTGAGCCACTAATGTTTAATTAGATTGCCATAATATTTATCAGCCATACTCTCCACATTTTCTTGGCGATTTTTCCAATAAAATTGTCACTGAATAGTTTGAAAATGCTTTAAATACAAAATTCCTCGGCCAATTTGTACAAAATCCTATATCGTTCTTGCGACAATGTTCTGTAACGCATCTGCTAATCAGAGATCAATCCAAAGTATCGTTTGGAAATTACTATGTTCAGTCACACGCATAGATACATTATGAATAGAATAGTTTACTTACACTATCGGTTATAGGAAAGTATATAATTAAAGTTTTACAAGAATGTAAAAACCCTGTGAAAAAAAATGACATAATAAATAAATTAGTAATTTAATAACCTTTTATATAGGGTGACTCTAGGATAGCTGGCCATAGTTTTTAAAAGATTGAAAAAAAAAATTCTTAGAATGCAAATACAAGAAATATTTATGCATATTTAAAATTCTTATACATATATACTCATATATTTTATGCAAAAAATAATTAAATATTGAAAAACAAAAAATGTTAAACAAAATTTTAATTTAAATAGCAGATGGCCATCTCTCCTTAAAGCAAGGAGAGATGGCCATTCCAATACAAGAAAGAAAAGTTATTTAAATACATAAAAAATACAAAAATACAAAAAATACAAAAAATACAAAAAAATAACACATTTCATATAGTTAATCTGAAAAACATATAGAAATTTGTAAAGATGCAGTTATATGATGGAAAATGAGTGAAGAAACTCGAATAAACAAAATTTGAAGTATAATTTCAATACTTCACTTTTCGTAAATCTTACCACAAGTATTTGGCAAAGGTCTTGATAATTTGTACACGTTTCATGGAACCACTTCAAGTACTTTATGCATTATATCCAGACATTCATTTTGGATAGGATATTATATTTTTTTGCACAACCCAACACAGTGATCCTAATCCAATTCTATTTACTCAGAATCTGTATAATCTGATAATTTAAATGTGTTTCGTTTTCTTCGCTACTGGAATTGTTGTGTTTTTTTTTTTTTTTTTCTCGCGTTAATTGTAAATTTATTACGTTAATTTAGTTTATTTATCAACTTTATCAGTTTCTGTTATGAAAGTTTTCGACGTTTTTCAGTATTATCTGAAACAAATAAATCGTTAGTTCTTATTATATTATTATTATTATTATTAAAATACTTATATTAGATAATAATTTAAATAATTATATGAATTAATATATTTATAAACGTAAACGTTATAGGGGAGAGTAGCAATATTTGGACCGGCCGCTTTAATTGGATCGTTGCCATTCTGCCGTTAATTACAGGAAGAGACGTCCATCTACGGCTGAAATCCTACTCATCAGAATGACGTTATTTATGATTAGAAGAAGCACCCGCCTACCACGTGCTGTTTTCAGACAATTTTAAAAAACCTAAAGTTAGCTGTTTTGATCTAATTTTTTCCTACTAAACGTAAGTGAATATTTTAAAACCTAGGAAAGTTGTTATGTTTTCATATACATATCTAAATTCATCTGTTTATTGCGCTTATATTTCACGAGGATGTGTCTGATTTCGTTTTTTGTTCTTAGTCTTGAGATTATCTGTTTTAAAAAATGGCGCAGTTGCCTTAATTGGACCAATTTAAGTTGCTTAAATTGGACAAAATATACGATCGTAAATTTGAAAAGTAAGTAATAAATTTCGAGGGCTATACGCTTTACACACTTTTTTTAAAATAATGTATTATTATCTCCATGCAATGTTTTTTTTTATATATATATGTATCTGGATTAATTTCTTTATACAGTTTACGCCTATATAAACATAATTTTTTTTGTACATCTTTGTGCAATAAATTTTGTTTGTAATTTCTTTTATCTTGTATGTATTTATTTTTTAATTCTTTATTCCTACGGCGTATTTGGTTTACAGAGTTGAATTCAAACATTTTCCTCGTGGAGGATATTTGAGATTCCGTGAGGGGTGGGGGGCAGACTTTTTACTGTTCTGGAGGGTGGAATTACACTTTTTTGCCATTGAAACGCATAAAATCTCAAACCTTCCGGCGGGAGTGGTTATTTCAAGGGTCAAGGGGGGGGGGGGGCACACCTGAATTCAACACTGTTTAACTATATAATGTTTGCGTTTGATTAATCGTAGCGTATTTTTTTTTTCAAAAGAGCATATTTTTAAAACATTTTTCTAATATAATGTTGAAAATGTTGAAAACGACTCAGACAAATTGTCTGGAAGAAAAACACCCGTGAAAGTAAAAGCTGTTAAAGGTATAGCAAACGAAAAGGAGAGCGTAAGTTGTGAAGAAATTGACCTGCAAGAAGACTTCAGCTACAAATCCCCCCCCCCCCCCAAAAAAAAAGCCAAAAATCATTAGAAGATCTCCCTTGCTAAATTCATTTAAATCAAAGTACAGAGGGAGCCAAAAAGCAGTTGTGTTAACATATTTGCCATATAAAGTAAACCTTGAAATGAAAAAAACGACGACAAAAAAGAATTTATTTTGTTTGGTTGTTTCATTAATCGCAAACTTTGCTTTTAATAAAATTAGTTATAGTCCCTAGTCATTAAAACAACCTGATATTGTTTGGTGCAATTTAGGAGACTGTGGGTCCAACTTAGGCGACCAGTTGCTGAATTTGGACCACTTTTGACAAATTTTTCAAATTAAAATAAAATTTAAGATTTTCAAAAATAAATTGATCTAAAGATTTATTTAGTTAATAGATGAATAGATTGACACCGTGTAGCGATGTTTTGCAGATATTCCAAAAATTAAGTGAGTTATACTTGAAAATATGTGAAGTGGTCCAAATTCGGCTACTCTCCCCTATATTTATTTTAAATTTAGTTATATTTAGTTAAAATCATCACTAAGTATAATTTTGAAATATTGATTAAAGGTGGCCATCTCTCCTCGATTTCATGTGGCCATCTCTCCCGAAAATGAAGGACTGATGGTCGCCCAATTTAAAGCATCAATAGCCATTGTACGTCTTTGTTTTAATCTTAGAAGTAAAGATTAGATTATATACGTGCCTTAAAAGCCCACATAGTAAACAATAGACATGACGCACGTCCTGCAAAACATTCAGATACCTAAGTCAAAAAAAAAAAAAAAAAAAAAAAATCAATCACCTATTTAATTTACATTAAAATTACACTTACTTTTTATAATCGAAAAACACAACTGCACGCCACAATAAATAAACTCGTTGAACTATTTCATACGAACAATTTTTATATAGCAATCTATGATCAGGTTTTGGAGATATTTAGACTGGCCATCTCTCCTCTATGGCCATCTATCGTAGAGTTACCCTACTATTTATTTTTTTCCTATGAAAGCATTATCACATAAGAGGTTAAGCCATTTCTCATTATCTTATTTTTCTTCAAACCAAAAGATGCTTAGAAACGTTATGCTCATAATATAGTAGCATGATAAGAATCTACCGAATAAATAAGTTTTTTTTAAAATAATTGGATAAATAATCAAATAATGTCTTCAGTTGCTAAAGAGGCAATAAGTAAGATAATACAGCATTTTTCAGAGTTTGCTATGATCATTATATCAGTATCCGCTTTTGGATAACACTTTTCTCAAACAATAATCGTCGTCGAATATTTCGATTGTAAATGTTTCAGAAAGCTACCACAAACATTATTGTTTGAAAATAGTGGTATTCAAAGACGGATCAGTGGGATCACTACATTTGTGATGCAATTAATCTAATAAATAATTTTATATTTGCCTAAATTTGCCTAATAATGTGCAAAAAAATTTGTTCGTAAACTTTCATTACTTTTTTGTCAAAAACATGTTCAGATACCTTATAATCTACTCAAAAACAACTCGTTGTAAATGATCCCGTCAAGCCACAAACCTAAAACGTCAGTCATAGAAAGAAGTGATATTACATAAAAAGAAGCGATATAGAAGTGCATACTCCGAGTGCCGTGTAAAAATCTATCACTACTCATAATGTTTCCAAAGGACTCGAAGTGAGATACAGTATGTGAAAACTGCTTGGCGACCTGTAGACTTTAATAATGTTTGTTCTTCCTGCACTTACATATGACTATTTGTTTAACAATATTCTTCTTGTATTACTTCTCTCATTAAACTGTGAAAATTCGAAGCTTTTGGGGTTTAAATGCCCATTCTTATTTAACATCATGGGATCGATTTGTTGATTTTATTTACCATTATTTGAACGACAAAGACCATTTTTACAAGGAGAATTTTTAAGTAAACATGTAATAAACATTTTGAGTTTGTAAAATAATAATAAAAAATAATGATCATATGAATATTACTAACAATGCACCTAACAATAGACGTTAAATAAAGTAAGATATATTGCAGTAAAGCTTGCGTAAACGGATTTGCACATGACAGGGGCAAAATCTGTTCTAGTAAGGCTACTACTATTATATAATATTTCTTATGTTGGAAACACGACATTTTACGTTTAAGAAATAAATCTGTCATAAACAGGATCCATTTTACCAGTTTCCCTCTAATTCTAACACAGTGTATTATTAAACATATTTATGTAATTAAAAATTATGTTTAAAATAATGAAAAGTATAATTGTAATAATAGATGATTACTACAGTTACATACCATTTCCTGCTTGTCTTACAAATCTTTCTGATTTATCACAGATATTCCTCCTACAAATATTTATAAGAGTGATATAATGAGAATTTAAATACCTTATAATCTACTCAAAAACAACTCGTTGTAAATGATCCCGCCAAGCCACAAATCTAAAACGTCAATCATAGAAAGAAGTGATATCACATAAAAAGAAGCGTTATAGAAGTGCATACTCTGAGTGCCGAGTAAAAATCTATCCCTACTCATAATGTTTCCAAAGGACTCGGAGTGAGGTACAGTATGTGAAAACTGCTTGGCGACCTGCAGGCTTTAATAATGTTTGTTCTTCCTGCACTTACATATGACTATTTGTTTAACAATATTCTTCTTGTATTACTTCTCCCATTAAACTGTGAAAATTCGAAGCTTTTGGGGTTTAAATTCCCATTCTTATTTAAATTTAAATTTCGTAATTTTTAATAAATGTTTTTCTTGACCCAAATTGCTTTAAAAATAATTCTTTACCTTACTTAAACCATTTGTGTAATTGGAAGTATATATATATATATATATATATATATATATATACATATATATATGATGAACACCTTATACGTACACTGTTAAAAAAATACGACCAGTTTTCCTGTAGGAATCGGAAAAGTAGTTGCCCTTATCGCACCGCAAAATTTTCCGACCCAGCTCGGAATAAAATCCGTGAAATACAGTTTTATTGAATATATCCATTTTTATACGGATTTTATTCCGAGCTGGGTCGGAAAAATTTCCGGTGCGATAAGGGCAACTATTTTTCTGATTCCTACAGGAAAACTGGTCGTATTTTTTTTTACAGTGTATGTCATATGTATAAATGACTACAACTGGACATTTTATCTTACGAAATGTTGTTTGTGTCATATATTATTTAAAGTCATATATGCTTTCTAATATGGTAATTCATAATCAGGATCCACTATATCACAAAAGTACCTAAGCAAGCTCAAACTAGTTCGATTCTAAAATATAGAATGATTTGCCATGCTAGCGCTTTAATCTAAAAAAAAAAAAAAAAAAGCAACAAATGCTGCTGCTTGTGATATTGGATTGTAAACTTTTGACTATATTAAGAAAACTATAGTAAATAAAAATATAAAAACCGGTAGTTTTATAGCAGCATATATGATAAATACGTTGAAGCAGTTTTTAATTCGAATAATTATTTTAAGTGCTACTTAATATTGAAATTGTAAACATTTACTCGAATGTTAGAATATGTGATTTTAGGTATGTAAAAAAAATGATTTAAAACATAAAAATAATACATTATTGATATTTTTTATATTTGAAATAAGCAGAAAAGTACATACTTCTCTTCAATATTGTCAATTTACAAATAAAAAATTGTAAAATATACAAACTTACCTTTGTAAATACCTATTCGTGGCTATGTCCAACCTTTTTAATTTTACAAAATTTATGAAGTACATTTTAGCAATAACGACCTGAAACTACTGAAATGATAAATACAACTTTGGTGTGGAAAATTAACTCAGTATTGCCAGTATCAGTAAGTTGAGAATTTTAAGAACAATTTTTGCAACAATCGTTATGTTGGAAGATAGCAACAATAAATAAAATCATATTGTCAAGCTTACTGTAAAAGTAATTGAAACTTTTGAGTATGTAGCACGGTGATACAAAGGGTTACTTTAACTTATTTTAAACCAGGGTTCGCCTGCAGTAAAGAACATGCTTAAAAACAACTTTTTTATTATTAAAAAATAACTTTAATAATCGATTGCCAAAATTACATTTTTACATTTTATACAATAAAAAATTTTTCAGATTTTTTTCAGATGCAAATTTTTAAAATGAAAACATGCAATGTAAATCGTTTCAGAACATTACTTAATACAAAATTACAAAATTAAGTTTGCAAATAATTTTATTCTATAAAAAAGCTTTTTTATTAAATAATTTAATTATCTTAAAACGTTTAGTAATTATAATGCTTAATAATTAATAAATATATAGTAAGGATTGATTATAATACTTGTCCATATACTTTCACATTTTTGAAAACATGTGGTTCTAACCAGATATTTTAAATAAGAAAACAAATCAGATTAAAATGCAATTTAAATCACCAATTTTAATAATCTGATCAAAATTGTTGATAATCAAGTATCTAGTATTTCAACAAAATAAATAATAAATGTAATGAAATGTTTATGTAACATGTAACATGTTTATGAGAAGCTAACTAAAATCGTTGTAATTAAAAAAAAAAGGCAAACAGGGAAAATAATATTTTTTATACCTATATTTCATTGACGTTGTTCTTTCTATTCCAATTTTTGGAGCGCAAATTAAGTCCGATAATAAGTACCATAGCAAAGACTGGAATCATTTTCAACAAGTCAAAGCTACTGTAATTTTCTCGGACTCATATTTTGTTTGCTGTATTAACTTGGATCCTGAGGACTTTCTAGTTTATTTTTTTAAATCCGTGTCAATACGCATCAGGCCTATGCTGACCACTGAACTTCCCGCGTTTATTCTAAAAAGCTTCTCTGTTTAGTTCTGCGATCGTATCGTCTGCAGACGATTTTTTAGTTTCGAAGCAGATGTTTTTCCCTTTATTTGTTTTTGTATACAACAGATTAAGAAATTAAATGTGCACTAATTTTATGAGAGTGTCTCTAATTAAAATTTCCCATTTGAATATTTTTTAAATGTATTTTACCTTTTATTTTATCAGTTTCAAAACAATTCAAGTTAAAATGGATTGTAAAGTTTCAGCTTATTTGCACATTTATTTTTTAGAGTGTGAATGTGTCAAAAAATTTCGCGCTGTTGGGTATTTTAAAATATTTTCTGAAAAATGCCTTAAAGTGTGAAAAGGAAAAAATTAACATCAGATATAAAGGCCGAATTTAAAGAAATAAGACAACAAATAATGTCATATTAAATATTATACATGACGATATAAATTTATCAAAATTAATTTATATTGATTATGCAGTATTATTATCTATATTCAGCATTGATCTGCTGTATATTTTTTTAGTGCAATTTTCCCCAGTTAATAGATTAATAATTAAAATTATTAAAACAATTTTAAAATGGTAAAAATTTTATGTAATATATAGCTGTATATTTTAATGACATTTCACAGCACAATTTTTACGTTATTTTTGTGTTTAAGGTTTTGCATATTTGGTACGGGAAATTGATTGATGTCGTTGCGTCAAGTGATTCTTCGTAGTTTTGGTTATTTCTAAAATGCTTAACAAAAACGTTCTTAAAAATCATTTTCCGATATGTCCATAAATAAATTACTAAACATAACTTAATCTATAAAATGCACACAAAATCAATGCGATCCAAGCTCCCAAGTACATTTAGATGGCCTGTTTAAAGTATTGTTTAAAATATTTCTCTTTATTTTGAAAGATTTTTCAAATTCATATTTTTGTCACACTGTGGTTTTATAATATGGTGGTTTTTTTTGTTACATATGTGACGCGATTTACGTTACATGCAGTGACATAACAGTGACGTCACATTTTTTTTTTTTAATCGGCAGAAAAATATTTTCTACAGTAAGTAACACGTTTTGAAGAATTTTTGTAATTTTTTAAACCTTTCTAAGAAGTTCACATCTCAGTCACAATGTGACATCACTGAGTGGTGGCATTTTGGGCACAGATGTGACGTGACAACAGTGACTTACAGTGAGGTCACAATGACGTCACTACGAAAATGCATGCTATGAGGGAAGGTACAGAAAATGTTAATTTTTTTCTGAAAGTGTAAGCAAAAGGAAAGGGGAGTGGGTAACACAATATCAGGCACTGGGCCTCTCTTTGGATTAATCAGACCTGTTTAAGTAGAATTATTAGAAAAATTGTACGATTTTATCTATTTATAAGACTAATATTTTTATCGTGTGACATTTTATAATAATTAAAGTTATATACAATAAATATTCTTGTTAAGAATGTTACAAAAATTATTTTTAAATACTCCTTTAACTTGTGAACTCCACACTAATGCGAATTCTCACCGAACGAAATGTCGGTGTTATTTAAAACATGCATTAATTAATTCGTATTTTTCATTAACAAAATAAAACTTTTGGTAAAATCCAATAACCCATTTCAATTCCTTCTAAAACTTCGCATAGGAATCATGTGGTTATATTTCATTATCGCTATATTTTCAACAAAATTGTGTGGAGTTGAAGTTACGAAACCCAAATCGCACTAGTGTAGAATTTGTGGGTTAATCATCAATTGCTTTTAGACTACTACATTTTTCATTTTTCATAGTTAAACTGGTAATTTCCAGTTTAACTATGAATACAAGTGAAATTTTGTTTCATTTGGAGCTCTAGAATATGTGCTAGAGATTTCTGAATAGGTGAATTTTAATTATAATAGTCCTGTACTTATAGTTCAGTACAGAAACAGTATCCTATGAGTTAATCGAGCCTTTCATTCATCTTTCAATCATGCGGTCTCAGAGACCACTCACGGTAGTTATGCGACAGTTCCTGTCACAGCAGTAAGTGTTAATTAATTCAAAAATAATTGCAATCAACCCTTAACTGCTGTTAGTGCTGCTTTTTTTAAATTTTCACAGTTTAGCTTGTAATTTCCAGTTTAACTATAGATACAGTGAAATTTTGTTTGATTTGGAGTCCTAGTACGTTTGAAATATTTGAATAAGTGAAATTTTATTCGCAATAGTAATGCACAAAAAGTGTGCAAAATTTATGAGTTAATCACACCTTTTATTCATCTTTCAATCGAGTGGTTTACGCTCACAGTTATTATGTGGCAGTTTTCTGCCACAGCAGTTAAGTGTTAAATGAGCATTTTCAGATGAATTGTCATGTATAAAACGCATTGTCACTTAGGACTATGGACGTCTCATTTAGGTTTTTACTGCCGTAAATGCGGCAAAAAAGACTTAAATGGGACAATCGTGTATTGTGGTCTTATACGACAGATAATTATTAAATTTCTACAAAGCAAGTTAGTTTTGAATTAAAGGTACAGTATTCAGTAATTTTCTCTTTAATAAAATATATATTTATGTAATAAAATACCAACTATACCCTAAATGCGACAAAACTATGGGGAATCGCCTCTCATTTAGGCACAATGATCTTATATGATTTTATTTATGTTTTACAAACATCTCTTAGTATACTAAACATAGTTGAGCTTGAAAATGCATAAGCGAAATTAATTTTAATAAAGTTAACGTCCATCCTAAGTATTCCTGTAGATGTCACCACGTAGTCAATTTAAAGTCACCACGTAGTCGCAAAAATTTATTTAAACTTAAAAACACATAGCAAAACTGAAAACGCACTTACAGTAGCGATCTCTTATACACAATATTTTAGACAGAGTACTGAATCTGAAATATTTCATGTGTCCCTGTAATTGATTTCAACATGTTTGAAGTAGTGCAACATAATTAAAATACGCTGGAAGCAGTTTTTCGCTGTAGATCATTATATAACAGAATTCTTTTGTGTAACCCTGTACATGACCGATAAATGCTTCGCACCCCACATCCAACAGAAAGCATGTTTTAAGACACCTCAGAAGTTCATATCGATTTAATTATTATTGTAACAGTGTAACATCATCAAAATACACAGCAAACAATGCCCCCGCCCCCGATAGACTTTAATATGTCGGAATTATTTTGAGTGCAATTGTAAGTGCTACACATAACATATTCTATAGTAACCATTTTGTAGTACACCTCATTAATATATATAAATTTTACTATGTTTCAAATAGTACAACATCATTAAAATAAACGCAAACGATTTTTACCCCTAGACCATAATGTACCAGAATTCCTTTGGGTGTGCCTATAAAGGAACTATAAATGCACACACTTCATATTCAATACCGAACATGTCATAGTAAACCTGAATAACATCTATCAATTACATGGCAACATAGTATATTTTACGCGAGTTAGAGCTCGGATAGACGAACCGAATTCATAAACACTTTTCTGCTGGGAAGTGTTAAAAAATGTTGAATTTCTCAATTGGTTATTTTTGAAAAAAAAAAAAAAGTCAACTCATCTACAAATAAAAAATTTCAATAAAAAAAGAAAGAAAAAGAAAACCTAAAATTTGTAAAATAGAAAGGGCTGTCGACTTGCCAAAACAAAACGTCTTATATTTTAAATATTGATTTTATACATAAGATAAGAAAAAAGTATCACAAATAATTTAATATTTAAAAGTTTAACACAGAATCAGAAACGACGCAAAATAAAATTAATAAATAAATCGCAATTTATTAACTTTATATACACTCTATATTTATTCTCATTGAAGTTCTATCACGTGAGAAGTGAAATATTTTCTGATTATCTTATTTTTCTTGAAAGCGGAAAGATTCTTGTATCGTATTGGGGTGATAAAGTTTTTTTTGAATAAATGGTCTTTTTAAATAATTGGATAATTAATGTATCGAAAAAGAATACGTCATCGTCTGCTAAAGATGCAATAAGTATGTTATTACACATCATCTTGTGCTGTAATTAACCTAATAAAATGTGTTATTTTTCCTAATAAGACACCGGATTTTCTTGTTCTAAATCTGGAAAACTACTTTTTTTTTCTTTTGCCAAATTATAATTTTTAAAAAACGTGTAATCTAAATGGTAAATGATAAATATTACAAATATACTTATATTCAGAAAATTTGCCTAGAAAAACAAATATCCATAAATGAAAATTTAAGGTAATTAGCTTGATTGATATCTTAGTGAAGTGTAACTTTTAGATTATCTGTTGGAAGAAAGTAGTGATTTGATAAATTTTTTTTTTACATGAATAATGTGTTCTTTCACGCATCCTTTTTTAATTTTTAAATACACCATACCAAGCAACAAAGGGATAACTAACTTATTCGGTTATGGAGTAACTAATTAACTGTAATATATATTATATATATATATATATATATATAATGATAAAAAAAATTGCATTTTGGCATTTATTGGCAGTTTTACAAGTTCTAACACTGCAGCACCCTCTACTGACTCTAATTTTAACTACTCACTATTTTTTCCTTTTCCTTTTTTTTTTTACTTACATTCTTTTTATGAGCAACCTTATGTACACATGTCACCTACTTCATTTATATATATATTTTACTTACATTCTTTTTATGAGCGACCTTATGTACACATGTCACCTACTTCATTTATATATATATATACATATATATATTTTCAGCAAAATCAGCAAATATATATATATATATATAAATGAAGTAGGTGACATGTGTACATAAGGTTGCTCATAAAAAGAATGTAAGTAGAAAAAAAAGTAAAAAAATAGTGAGTAGTTAAAATTAGAGTCAGTAGAGGGTGCTGCAGTGTTAGAACTTGTAAAACTGCCAATTAATGCCAAAATACAATTTTTTTTTCATCATTTCAACAGCTAAATAAGCAGAAGAGTTTTGAACAGAATTAGCTTGTATCCATGTTCGCATGACAATTTAAGACAACAATCCGCTATCTTTTGACAATAATTTTATTTTTAAAATTACCATATACAAAATTTATTTGCAACAAAGGTCGTTTTTTTATTTTTCGATTTTATTTACAGGTTTTTTTACTAGGATACTTTCGTTTTCGGAACCGGTTTCGAAAGTAAAAGTATCTTTATAAAAAAAAATCTGTGACCAAAATCGAATTAGTAAAAAAACGATCTTCATAGAGATTGACCTTAACTTCCAACGAATACATATATATACAGGGTGTTCCGTTAAAGGGGTCCAATATTAATAGGGGTAATAGAGGAGATCACATGGAGCATAAATCAGTATATAAAGCCTGGTCGAATCTCAATAGTTTTCAAGTTACAGCAAATAGAATGAAAATTCGGAAAATTGTAAAAGAACCCTCATTGCTAAACTATCGATAATGCTACATAAAAACGAAGCACATATTTAGAAAGAGCAGAAAAAAACCTACAAAATGACATCAATTGTATTAAAATAGCAATATTTATTGACGAGTTACAAGCCCTGAAACAGTGAAAAAAGTACGAAATCCAATATACATCAAAATAGTTAATCGTTAATTCCAAAAAGACAACTCTAGCTACAACAAGGAAAATGTAGTAAAATTTGGTCCATTCCGAAAACTTTCGAAAAAGCTTACAATGAACCATATCGGTTTAATTGTGTGAGAGAAATTAATCAGTTTCTTAGTTACAACTCCGCTTTCTTTGACACTAGCAAAGGTTAAACTCCGCCCATCACGATTGGAAACACCGCCTTTTTAATTACTCTCAACTATACATTTTCGATCATGCTTCTTCTGAGATGCAACATTTTTAATTATTCAAGAGTTGAATGAACCAAAATAACTTTACAATAATAGTCTACATTTTAAAGTGGTCTTTTATTGATATAAAGCTTAAGTTAAATTCTTTAAAATTAAACTGGTGGTGAAAATTCGGAAATAATTAAAAATATTGCGATTTGTAACTATGCAAGAAGTTTCAGTACATGTTTTATATGGACAATTATTGTATGTATATGTGCATCATAATTTATGATAGGAAATAATAATAACAAATAGCATAATAATTTTATTAATTATAAATTTAAAAAAGACACTAAATTTTAAATTAATTCATACAAACTTTGTAATTTACAATTTGAGTACACCACAGTCTGTGACTTACAAAATACTGTGCCAAAAGTGTTGAAAATAAAAGAAAAATGACAAATAAAGAATTACATTCCACGTACTTTATGACATATGTGAAGCATAGTCTTCTGGCCTGCGCTGCACAGTTCAGTGTCGGAAGGCAGACGAACGGACATTATTATAATAGGTGTTCGAAGTTGCGCCTATTAACAGAATCGCATAGCCGACAGCGACGTCGTAAAGATTGGCGAACACGCCGAAAAACTCCGACGGAGTTGGGAATGTCTCCTGCAGCGACAACGATTCGCGCTAGTAAATCCTCCGGTGTATCCACAGGCGTTTCATACACCAGCGATTTAAGGTGTCCCCAAACAAAAAAGTCTAACGGATTGAGGTCTGGAGAGCGTGCAGGCCAAGCAACAGGTCCACTGCGTCCAATCCATTTCCCAGGATATGTTGAATTGAGGTGATTGCGAACACCTATGAAAAAATGTGCCGGTGCGCCATCGTGCATAAACCACATATTGTGGCGCAATGTTGCTGGCACATTTTGCAGTAACTGCGGTAAGATATCCCGTAGGAAAACTAAGTACGTACTGCCATTGAGTACATCTGGGAGTAAATATGGTCCTATGAGATAATCGCCGAGGACACCTGCCCATATGTTCACACTGAACTTTTGTTGTGCGTTCGACGGGAAAACAGTGTGCGGATTTATATATGACCATGTGTGCATATTGTGCGTGTTTACCACGCCCTCTCTCGTAAATGTTGCTTCATCAGTAAATAAAATATTTTCCAGAAATTGTGGATTATTTTCTGTTACATTAAGCAACCAGCGTACGAATTCTGTCCGCTGAGCACAATCTGTTACTGATAACAGTTGTACCCGCTGCACATGAAAGGGGTGCATGTTTTCTGCACGCAGAACACGCCACACACTTTGGTGAGAAACACCGACTTCAGACGCAGCAGCTCGTGTACTCGTGGAGGGGTTATCTTTAAAAATATTCAGTACATCTTCTTCCATTGCAGGTGTTCGTACATGTCGAGGTTTCTCTGCATCAATGCTTGCTGTATTAAACGATCCAGTCTCCCGTAATCGTCTATCGATTTTTATGAAGAGTTTCGAACTTGGGCAACGTCTCCTTGGAAATTGCTCACGGTACATGCGCTGTGCTAGACATGCATTTCCATGAGCTTGCCCGTACATCAGATGCATGTCCGCATATTCTTCGTTAGAGTATTCCGGCATAATTATTATACATCAACTTACTACAATCCCACTTACAACAGCCTCCCTTTAACATAACGCCCACTGATGACTGCTGTTTTATTACACTTTTCTTCCTATACACATAGAAAATTTGCATAAAAAGTACTTCTTCTTCATCATCCTGAAAGTTCATGGAGGAAACGCAGCAGTCACGGAGTTTGCTTTAAGACAAGGCGAGAGCTGCACAATATGTCATTCACTTGACCAGACTGAATAATGAAAGGGTATTGATAGAGGTTGATCAGAAATGTATAATTGAAAGATATTAAAACGGTTTGTTTACAATCGTCATGGGCGGAGTTTCGCCCTTTCCGAGCGTGCAACAGTACAGAGTTGTAACTAGGGAACTGCTTGATTTCTCCCATACAATTAAACTGATATGGTTTATTGTCAGCTTCTTCGAAAGCTTTCGGAATGGACCAAATTTTATAACATTTTCCTTGATGTAGGTAGAGTTGCATTTTTGGAATTAACGATTAACTATTTTGCTAAATATTTGATTTTGTATTTTTTCACTGTTTCAGAGCTTGTAACTCGCCATTAATTCTCAATATTCTAAAACAACTTATGTCATTTCGTAGGATTTTTTCTGCTCTTTCTAAATATGTGCTTCGTTTTTATGTAGCATTATCGATAGTTTAGCAATGAGGGTTTTTTTACAAATTTCCGATTTTTCATTCTATTTGCTGTAACTTGAAAATTATTGAGATCCGGCCAGGCATTATATACTGATTTATGCTCCGTGTGATCTCCTCTATTACCCCTATTAATATTGGACCCCTTTAACGGAACACCCTGTATATCAGTGGCGTGGCGTGAAAATTTTCGGTGGTCATCGCAATTATTTAAGTTTGTGGTGAAAAATTATTAACTCTAAAATTCAATGGTTGAATGTTCAAAAAAGAAACTTTAAATCTTACCTTCACTTATACATGAACTCCAAATGTTCTGCTAAAACTGGATCGTAGAGTTTTAAAAGCTTATTAAGAGTTTTAAAATATTGCTTGGTCATCGCCGCATCCAGCGATGACCGGACGCCACGCCACTGATATATATATATCTTTTAGAAATATTGAAATGTAAATGAGATATCTTAAAAAATTTCCCTCATAAAATTAACATTAGAGAGCAGGTGTTTTCGCGTGTGTGAGGTAGAACCCTTAATGAATTCATAAATTTAAGGTTTTGGTGTTTTTTTGTAGGCTGCCTGTACCTCCAGTTTAGTGTTCTAACATATGTGCCGTACTCTATTGGCATATTTAAGCACCAAGTTAGATTACTTACAGGACTTGAATTTTCATTTGCCGCTTTCCACTAGAGATTATCGTATAAATCAGCAAATTTCAGTTTATATATTAGAAGTTATCTACTGTGAAAAAATATATTGTTGTATTTATTTATTAGCCACATTTTTAATAAAATTCATTGCAAGGCTTGTTTTGTATTGACCAAGATTTATTTCAATTATTAAGTTAAATTTTGTTATTTTAATCAATAAATTTTTGGACTGTGGAAGTGTGCCAAGTCTCTAGAAATTTGCTCGATTCCATTTGAAATGAGGGTGGAATTAACCATCCTTTCCATCTAAGGATGAAAAAAAGGCTCGTCGATTAGCAGAAGTTGTTATACTACCGTTTAATAATAGTTTCAATATATTATTGTATTTTATATTTAAATTGTTTCAAGTTTATTGTTACAATTTTGTCATTTATATACACCTGCTTTATGAATATTGATATAAATTATATTCATATGTTGAGTGAAAAATATTATATGTTGCACAATTTTTGTGAGCTGCTTAAGCGCCTATGTATGCAATGCTCGCATGTGGGATTTTTCACGTTGTATGCATTGATTGCGAGAGAAATAACAACAAAAACAACAACAATAACAACAACAACAACAACAACAACAATAATAATGATAATAATAATAAATATTAAAAAACTTTTAAACCACCAAATGAAAAACTTACTATTTAAGTGCACTTTTAAAATTTTATTCTTTATGTATCATTTCATAATAAGTTCTAAATAATCAAATGTCAGAAAATTTCTAGGACCTTCCTCAATTCAAATATTGTAAGTTATAACTATGGACGAATGAAAAAACTAAAACTAAAAATAATCCATTTCCATTTATAAAGAGGATATGAAATTGTTCTTACATACTACTTTATTATTTTCAAGGCAGTTATAGGTTAAATTAACATGTCAAATACAATCTTTTTTATTGAAATACTTGTTGCAAACATCTATTTTTGCGTGTAGAACTTTGTATTTACATACAATTCGAACCATAAGAATGCATTCTCTTTTGAACTAATTAATTCATTTAATGCATATTATTTTTGAAGCAACGAATAAAGTCTTGAAACTATGAATAATTTAGAAAGTTTAACAAAATCAATAACTAACGTATAATTTTATCTTTCGTTTAATATTTCTCTCCTTTGCATAAAAAATCGGTCTCTCAGATTGCAGCAGTGTTCTAAAATCTTACATCCAGTAATTAATAGAAGAGAAATTACTTATTTCATAAACTGTAGAGAGATAAGAAAATTAATGAAAAAATAACGAAATTAAAATTTATTGCAAAGAAAACAGTAAAAACAAATTAATTTATTAGAAAATTTCAATTCAGAAAAACAAATTGAATTCAGCGTACTTCATCAAAAAATTCATTTGATACATATTATACTTCAAAATAACATACTCGTAAATTTCAAAATTTTATTTAAAAGAAGTTAAAAAAAATAGGTAATATATAATTTCATCTAATTTAAAATTTGTCTTTCTTGCATCAAAATCTAGTGGAAAAAAGTCGCAGATTGCAGAATTGCTCAAAAATTTTACTCCGAGAAATTAGCACAGAAGTAATTACCTACTTCATAAACTTAGGGTAGAGGGAAGACTTTTTATAAAAAAGAAAAAGAAATGAGAAGGTAAAAAGCTCATTAGAAGCAAATTTCAATTGACAATAATTTCGTATTTTTGAGTTATCAGCTCATTTCCTGGATAATATTCTAATAATCATGATAATTAAATAAATAAAAAAAAACCGACTGCGTGAAAAGCGAACTAATTAATTATTTCTCATTAATGTGAAACTATTTTTTATATTAATTACCTATTTTTTTATTTACTTGCATTGATGACTTTTAAGTTGTGTTTAATTGTTAGTTCCTATCTATAAATACTGTTTTGATGAGGCCTATAGATGTCTATGAAGGTTAGAGTTGCAGTAAAGCTAGAGATCCTACCTACACAACTTCCAGGTTGTGTAATATTTAAACGGAGCTTCTGACTGTAAAATAGTCAATGAAACATCGTCTGCATTTTGAAAGACCTATCCAATAATATGCCACTCGATATGCTGCGTAAAATTTTTTTTTCGTGTCTACCGCCATTTTGTATTTTACGGCCGCCATTTTGAATTTATAAAAACGAAACCTAGCCTATAACCATCGGACGGTTAAGACAAATCGACAGAGACCTCATTCATTAAAATCCATCCAGCCGATGCGATGTTTCGAGGGTATAAAGAAATCCGCATACCCAGATACGCGTGAAACACATAACCCTTCTTGGTAGTCGGGTCAAAATAATAGATAATTTTCGAGGAATCGAATCTTTATAAATTCAACAGTATAAAGATTTAAGATGTTTAATAAAATCAATCTCAAAATTTTATGTTTTGTTTAAAACATGTCTTTTAAGAAAAAGAAAATAATGCTGACAGATTGCACCAGTACTTGAAAATCTTACTCCAAGTATATTAGTGTAGAAGAAATCACCCACTAAACTGTAGGAAGAAAAGAGGATTTTTACAAAAATGAACAAACAAATAAAATTTACAAGAAAGTGTTCTTATTATGAAGCCTTGAAATAGCTGAAAACTAAACTTATAGACGAGGAGGCGCGAGGCGGATGTACAGACCATCTCTTCATCCAGTTGACGGCTGAAATTCCAGAATTAGACAGCACTCGATTAGCGTATTAAAATGCATCTGGTCTGCCAAGTCATATCTTGGTGGATACCATCTGCAGACCCGATTTTAATGATTAATCGGTAGGTTTATCATCGTGTTTTCCTGCACCCAAAGGGATGAAAACATGGAGGACTTGGAGCAGGAAAACACAATAGTAAACCTACCAGTCAACCCCTAAAATCGGGTTTGCAGGCGTTTTTCACTAAGATATGACTTGGCAGACCAGTTGCATTTTAATATGCTTAAATAATCCTGGAACTTCACCCGTCAACTCGATGAGGCGATGGTTTGTGCAGCTTCCTCCCGGTCTATAAGGCATTATAATGAAAAGACATTCACGACATTATAATGGAAAAGTGTTTTAAATATCACCGGCAAGCCCGATTTTAGTGGTTGTCTGGTAGGTTTATCGTTGTGTTTTCCTGTACCCAAATGTATAAAAAAATGGAGGACTGGGAACAGGAAAACACAATTGTAGACTTACCACCAGTCAACCACTAAAATCGAGTTTTCGGTAGTTTCCACTAAGATATAAATAGGCAGACCAGTTGTATTTTAATATGCTAATCAAGTTCTGTCTAATTATGGAATTTCAGCCGTCAACTCAATGAGGTGATAGTCCGTGCTGCAGCCTCTCGGTCTATTACTTGTTTAGGCTTTCTTTACGTTGATTTCCATGCGTCACATAACCATCATGATGTATTAGATTTTGTATTTATCATATTGGGATTCTGTGCATTTAATTCATATAGTTCTTTAATACTTCAATAATTAAAACGGGCACGTCAGTAATTAAAGGAGGCTTTATGCGCGTCGCACTCATACACAGTTAGTACGGCGATCACTATAACGGGATATTTCATTAAAAGAGGGCTTTGTGCGCTTCAGGCTCATAAACCATTTTAATGGTATTCATATAAGGAAGCTATCCGTTTTGTACGCTACATGTGTTTTGCACTCATAGTTCGTTCATTTGATGTCAAGTTTACCAGCAAGAACTTTGCATACAAACTGATTGTTGATCACCCTGGACGATTGGGCTTTTCTACCCGAATCTTAGTATCAACAGAGTAAAAATATAGAAATTTACATCATTTAGAAGAATTCGTTATAAAATATTCAAGTTTATCAGTGAAAAGGCTTTCTCCTTGTTAAATATGGTATAATTTTCACACACGGAAGAATTTCTGTCTATTAAAGAATTCTGTCTATTCGAGATAAAAAACGATTAAGCGCAAAACGACGGTAGTCTTTTACCAATGTAAAATGACGTCATAAATATGCATTTTTATTCATAAAACTGAAAAAACGTTTGCTACAATAGTGTCAAAAATAACGTAATTTTTCACTGATTTTTCATTTCGCCAGAATAGATTTATCAGAATATTATTAGAATCCTTACGACCGCAAAATCAATACCAGAGGAATGAAAATTTGTTTGAAAACCATTCCGACACAACTGTACTGGAATGTAACAGTTTTATGAAGGAAAATGTGTGTTTTAATTTAGACATAATGTCATTTTCACTGACAGAAACTTTCACGCGCAATTTACCATTTCGCGAACAACTCGGGCTTTGGCGGTGATCTAAAAGTCAGGAAATGGCGTTAGTTGGCTTGAAATAGTAACCTCTTCGACAACATCTAGCATAAGTCTGTTCCATTCCTCTCATTCTAGTCACTTGTTATATATTTTGTTATTCGAAGTTGTTCAGCTGTTGCAAGACGGCGTCGCTACTCACTCCACCTTCAGTGAAGAAGACGTATTATTTAGATGTTGGCTTGCGCACTTTAGCTATTTGCTGCGAGTCCTTGCGTTCTGGGGATGAATTCGCTGGTGCTGCCATCTTACTTGTGAAGATTGCGTGTTTTCTAGGTCACCAAAGTAGAAATGATGTTGGTTAGTTTTGAACCAGGAACCTCTAGGACAGAAGGCCAGCGACATAGCGTCGAGCCAAAAAATATTTCATATTTATAAAGCTAGTCACTCGTTTTATACATTACATATTGTTACTGGAAATTCTTCAGCTTTTGAAAGATCGCGTCTCTACGAGTAACACATACATAAAGCGAATTAATTTTGGAACAAATTTCAACTGTCATAGATTGCAGCAATGTTCCAATATATCACTCCAACTAATTATCCGAGAAGAAATTATCCATTTCCAAAAGAGTAGGAAAAAATGAGACTTAAAAAATAAAATAAAATAACAATAAAAAATAAAGCTCATTATATATATACCATATATATATACCGGGTGTCCTAAAGAGGACTGACTGATTTTAAAATTCAATAACTTGCAAACGGTGACAGATATTTAAAAAATTCTTGCAGGAGGGTTATGCATGAGATCAAAAGATTTTTCTACAGTAATTTTCGATTTTAGTTCGAATTACAAACAATAGATGGCGTTGTAAGCAATAGGCGCTATATACAGGCTCTATTTTTTAGCCTTTCTCTTCTTCCATGCGGAAAAAAGAGGTTAAAATGCATTGAGTGGGTCCCAAAGTGCCAAAAATCGGGCTTGAATTTAGCGTCTATTGATCGCAGAGACATCTATTGTTTGTAATTCAAACTAAAATCGAAAATCACTGCAAAAAAAATTTTTGATCTTATGCTTAACCCTCCTGCAAGAATTTTTTAAATATCTGTCACCGTTTGCAAGTTACTGAATTTTAAAATCAGTCATCCTTTTTAGGACACGTATGTGTATCATAGAAACTCGACAGAGTTTCTCACCAAGCAAAAGAAACAACAGTGCAATGAACCCTAAATGAAAGGAATTTCCTCCAATTAATGCCAAAAGATTTTTCAAAAATTTTTTAGTACTCTGTCTAGTTTATATTTTCCGGACTCACCAAAGCGGGATTTTGACACCTCTGTATCTCCTGTTCTATTTACGATAGAAACAAAATTATTGTTTCTATGGAATGGGCCGTGCCACGTGACTCAGAAAACAAATCTAAAGTGGAATCAGGCCAATAGATTTTTAATAAATGCGATTTTAAAAGTGCTTTTTTTTGCACTTTTGAAATTTTTGTTCAGACCAAAATCTGTTGTCTCCATCATCTCGAGATGATGGAAAGAATACGTCTTTCCAACAAATTTTCCCTCTTAAGCTATAAACTATGCTGTCATTATTTACAAGGCAGCCATATGAAAAGGAACATTGTGGACTATAATATAATCTAAACAAGGTTAAGTGCCTGTTTTAGTAAAGTATCATACAGATACAATTTACTAACCTAATAAAACTATAAAAGTCAAAGGAAGTTACGATTTATAGTGGTGTAGGACAACACGAAAAGATAACAACGAAAATTTACAACTGGCCCTTGACATCAGAAAGACCACATAGATGGAATAGCGTAAAAAAATATAAAATTTGTATTAGCAAAAATCAACCTATACGGTTACACGACATAAATTGATCTTCGTCCAATGAGGATCGCCCGTAAAAAATTGGTGGCAACTCTCTATGCAAATTTTATAGGTATATTGTATAATTTTATGTATGCATATGTAATGTAAACAGGATGTTGTCCCATATTTTGTTTCTGTGTATGTAAAAGAGATATACTACTTGCAGATTTTCTCTCGATGCTGTTGGCAGCTAAAAAAAAATGGTGCTGCTATAGGCATTCGATTATGTTAGCAAAGTATAACTATTAAAAAAAAGTAAAAAAGATAATCCCAAAAAAATGATGGATTAAAACATTTGTGATGATCGAGAATTTATTATAATAATGTGCCAATCAACTATGATATAATTTTGTGCTGATGTGTAGTGGTCCAACCCGACTGATAAGGATTCTCCATGCTGCCGAGGGCAGCATACCAGGTAGATGAAGTTATGATTTTTCATTTCATTGTGTGTTCTAGTAAAAATAGTTATCCGTAAAAAAAATAACGGAATATGGTGATATAAATAAATTAATTAATTAATTTAAAAGGATCTGACGAAATGTATATATGTGCAACAGTTAGCATTGTTGAGGCTTATAACCCACAAAATGTAATAGGGTCAATCCATTTGAAGTGATCCAGCACTGGTTGCTCGACCATTTTTAAAATATCTGAAATTTATTGTACAACAACCCTAACATGATGGAAGTTCAAAATGACTATCTATATCATAAAGGACAAACATATCTGTGCGTAACGCATACGTCATTTTGCGAATGGCAACACATTGAAATTTGAAATAAAACTTTGGTTTTGCAATTTTCTCTACTGCAAATTTTTAAACTTCTATGCATCACACATTTTAAATTTTTACATCGTCGTATAAGGAAAAAAATTCTTTTTTAAATACTATTTGTTTGAAAGCTGTATCTCAATTTGTTTTTGAGATATTAATTTTTTTGTAGTTTTTAATACAAATTTTGTAATCGTGGCAACTGAAGTGCTCCATTTATATTGAAAGTAAAGGGAAAATATTCATGGTTTATTATTTTTATTCATTATATCCTTATTGATGCCATTTTCACATTGCAAATAAAAGTAACTTTTTTTCATAATTTTTGAACAGAAACTGATGTCAGACATTAAATGAAACACGCATTCTTCTTCATAAATCAGCTACGTTTTAATATTTTTACATTACGCTGAAAAATGAGTTTGAAGCGCTCGGCAAAATTGAGTTCATTGAGTAAAAATGATATATTTAAAACAAAACGATAATTTTTTTTTTTGATAAAACTAAATATTTGACCAATACTATAAATGGCCAATACAACTAAAACTAAAGTCTAACTAACTAAAGTCAAATTTCTGAATTTTTTATTCGCGGCGAATGTTCACATGAAAAGTTGTATCGGACAAACGTGACTTTAAGTTTGGAAATGCATTCATTAATAATCTATTCTATT
Organism: Maratus speciosus; assembly: GCA_963932465.1. Classification (NCBI taxonomy): domain Eukaryota; kingdom Metazoa; phylum Arthropoda; class Arachnida; order Araneae; family Salticidae; genus Maratus; species Maratus speciosus. The sequence goes on along the minus strand of OZ010795.1, from coordinate 324,631,400 downwards.
GCGCGTTAAAATACTTTCAAATTGTGAATTTGAGTGGTGCGTATGTAAATTATGAAAATGTGAAAATAACGTACAGTGTAGATTTTATGGGGGAAAATTGTATGATGTGACAAAGCGAAATCCTTTTTACTGATTTTTCATCCCGTAAAAACAAACATAAGAGCTCCATCGATAACTTCATCATAATTACTCATCTTGATTACGTAATCTAATACAGTTTAATTTTTCAATAATTTAAGCAGTTGAAGTTTGTAGAAATGATATTTTGGTAATTTTAGGTTTAAAATATTATTCGTTTTAAGAGTTAGACAACCAATGTAAGATGATTTTTTTATTGTAATTATTTTTGTAGGTTTATTATAAATTCGATCTGACAGTTCTTTTCAAATATTTTAGTACGTCGAATTTCGACGGGTTGCAACTCGTTATTTTAATTTTATTAATTTTTGTTTATGCATGGCGGCCATCTTTGTTTCATCGTCTGCAGCAATTTTCTCACAGGAAAGGTTTACGGAATTGTAAATAATTCATCGTTTATTTATCCAATTCAAGTGTGAATTAAAGCAATTTGTACAGAATAGATTGGGCTAAAAATTTGGTAATGGTTTGGCTAAAAATTTGGTTTCCGAAACTAACTGCTTATTCGTAAAATTTAAGCATAAAGTTTCAGTTTTTTTCCAAAATTTGTCCGTTTACAAGAGGAAATTTTTCTAGCAAGGAAAACTGTTGACATGACATAATTTTTTTGTAAATAGGCCGAAAGTACTTGTACTCACACGCCGAGTTCCAGATTTGGGACTTGCTTTCTCGTCGCTAAAAAAAATCCCAAATTTTTCAAAAATGACAAAAATCGCACTTTTCAGGCTTTGATATCTCTGGTGGGGCACGAGATAAAAATCTGAAATTTTTTTTTATAAGAGTATTGTATGGTAGTGTTATGCACAAGAAATTTCAGGATGGAGATTTGACTACAAGCTGAGATATGGCAAGGTCAACATGTCAAAACAATACTGCCAAACTAATGTTTTGTTCTAGTCACAGCTAAGTATTTATCTCAGAGTATCATTTAAATTTATTTTTTAGATTATCTTTAAATAATAGTAACAGAAAATAAAGCCTTTTGCAATTAATTTAAAAAATAATTATGCCTAAGGCCTACATTTTGTATGGTTTCAGTTATTTTTGTTGTAATTTTAGTAACTAAAAGAAACCTCAGCACTTTTACATAAATATATGTATATATATATACAAGACCTGAGACAAAAACAGAATAGGGAAAGAGAAAAGCTGTTAATGTTGGCATACTTGTTGAGACATGATCAAACGTGTCAAAACACATTCCTGCTTGTTGGTTTAAAAACCACAATTTTAATGCTGCTTGCCAGCCCCTGAAATTTGTTCCTACCATAAGTATGATCCTGTAAATGGACCATTATGCGATGTTACCATGCACCAGCCTCAAGTAATTTTCAGAAAGTAAAGATACCCAAAGCCTTTTCAAAATTTATACTGCAGAAAAATCACATTTTTGCATAAGAAGTAAGCTATGAATTATTAATGAATTGAGACTTGCACATAGTGATTTCAAAGTATATTTCTATGAGCCAGCAGGGCCAAGATCTTCAATCAAGTTATCGAGAGATGACAAGACTTGGTTCCTACAAATAAAATTTTGAGAAAGATCAAAATTGTGGTTCTTGAACCAACAAGCAAGAATGGGTTTTGACGCGTTTGATCATGTCTCAACAAGCATGACAACATTAACAGCTTTTCTTTTTCCCTATGTTGATTTTGTCTCAGGTCTTGTATGAAAATATTTTTTTATCTTTATTTTAAAGTGCTGAGGTTTCTTTTAGTTACTAAAATTACTTACAACAAAAATTACTGAAACCATACAAAATGTATGGCTTTAGGCATAATTATTTTTTTAATTAACTGCTAAGCTTTGCAAAGCGCTTTATTTTCTGTTACTATTATTTAAAGATAATCAAAAACATAAATTTAAATGACACTCTGAGATAAATACTTAGCTGTGACTACAACAAAACAATTGTTTAGCAGTATTGTTTTGGCATGTTGCCCTTGCCATATCTCAGCTTTGTAGTCAAATCTCTATCCTGAAATTTCTTGTGCCTAACACTACCATCCAATACTCTAATGAAAAAAAAATTCGTGCCCCACCAGAGATATCAAAGCCTGAAAAGTGCGATTTTTGACATTTTTGAAAAATTTGGGATTTTCTTTAGCGAAGAGAAAGCAAATCCCAGATCTGGAACTCGGCGTGTGAGTACAAGTACTTTCGACCTTTTTGTAAAAAAAAAAATATGTCATGTTGACAGTATTCCTAGCTAGAAAAATTTCCTCTTGTAAACAGACAAATTTTGGAAAAAAACTGAAACTTTATGCTTAAATTTTACCAATAAACAGTTAGTTTCGGAAACTACTCCATTACCAAATTTTTAGCCCAATGTATTCTGTACAAATTGCTTTAATCCGCAGTTGAATTGGATAAATAAACAATGAATTATTTACAATTCCGTAAACCCTTCTTGCGAGAATATTGCTGCTGACGATGAAACAAAGATGGCCGCCATGCACAAACAAAAATTAATAAAATTAAAATAATAGTAATTTTGAACTTCCATCATGTTAGGGCACAAAAAATTTCAGATTTTTTAAAAATGGTCAAGCAACGAATTTATGATTTTCTGGACCACTTGAAATGGATTGACCCAATGGCATATTTTTTTATAGTAAATATTTTCACAAATAAATAGTAAGTCAAGATTGAATATTAGAAACCTTTTATTTGTTTCCAATCTTAAGTAACATTTTTCTTTTCTAGGTAAGGGGACTACAAGACAATCCATTTTATTTATAATATTCTAAATAAATATTTAAAGCATAGAGGCCTATCCTCAGTTACACGTAAATGATTTATTTATGAATTTCAGAAATTTATTTGAGGATTGTATTGGCTTAGAAGGTGTGTTATCTACGAAAAAATTGACACAGCGCATTGTTTATTGATAATATAGTAATTAGTATAAGGTATTTTATTCAGATTTCCCAGAAGTGAGCTTTTATTTATATCGCATACCTAGAGTCATTGGTGCTATTAACACTATACGATGATTAAGAATAATAAAAATTAATTTCCTTAGCCTAAATAATATTAAACAAAATCATTACCTGCGTTGAAATGCATTTATGTTGCAGATATATTTTGGCAAGTGTATATCATTCCAACAATTTTTAATTACATAAATACGTTTAATAATACACTGTTTCAAAATTAAAGGAAAAACTGGTCAAATGGATCCTGTTTATGACAGAATTATTCCTTAAACGTAAAATATCGTGTTTCTAACATAAGGAATATTATATAATACTATTGTAACAGAAGCCTTACTAGAACAGATTTTCCCCCCTGTCATGTGCAATTCCGTTTAAGGCATGCTTTACTGCAATATATCTAAGTTTAGTTAACGTCTATTATTAGGTGCATTTTTAGTAATATTCATATGATCATTATTTTTAATTTTTAATTTACAAACTCAAAATGTTTATTACATGTTTACTTAGAAAATCCTCCTCGTAAAATGGTCTTTCTCGTTCAAATAACGGTAAATAAAATCAACAAATCGATCCCATGATTTTAAATAAGAACGGCATGTAAACACCAAAAACTTCAACTCTTCACAGTTTAATGGGATCAGTAATACAAGAAAATTTTTTTTTAAACAGTCATATGTAAGTGCAGGAAGAACAAACAGTCTGCAGGTCGCCAAGCAGTTTTCACATAATATACCTCACTAAGATCCTTTGGAAACATTATGAGTAGTGATAGATTTTTACACGGCACTCGGAGTATACACTTCTAGATTGCTTCTTTTTATGTGATATCACTTTCTTTTTATGACTGACGTTTTGGGTTTGTGACTTGGCGGGATTATTTACAACGAGTTGTTTTTGATTATATATATATATATATATATATATATATATATAAACTCGTTAGAGGCAAATTTGTTTCTGAGCAAATTGCAGTTGAGAAGAGCATGATTTCAGCCTACAGTAAGTGTGTATACTGAGTTAATCATTTGAGGCATATTATTATTCGGAAAACCTATAAAACCTTCGAAATTTCAACAATATAAACATTTAGAAAGTTTGATAAAATCGATAGATAAAGTGTAATTTATATCTCATTTAAAAGTTTTCATTCTTGTATTAAAATTTTATATGTAAAAAAAATAATAATAAAGTCGAAGATTACAGCGGTGTTAAAAAATATTACTTCAAGTAATTAGCACAGAACAACTTACCTGCTTCATAAACTATAGGAAGAAAAGAAACAATAATGCTATAATAGCGTATTACTGAACTAATAAATTAATTCGCGGCGCACAATTCTCTGAAGTAATGCATAAATACATAATAATCGATATTTTCAATATTATAAACATTTAAATACTTTAACTTGGTAGAAACAAATTCATTTTCGAGCAAATTTCAACTACAAAAAACAAATTAATAGAGATTTTAAGTAATATAAATATTTATAAATTTATCAAAGTTAATAGTTAATTTATAATTTTCTAAATTTAGTTACGTGAATAATTACGTGAAATTTCACATAATTAAATTTAGATTTCTCGGGCGTAAGTCATTGTTTAAAATGATTATATTTAATAATTTTCATTCTGATTTAAAATTTTACTTAGTTATATTAAAATTACAAGAAATAAAAAAGATTCTCGGATTATACCATCGTTTGATAATATTTTTTATCGATGAAAATACCCACTTTCAGTTAAATATATATTCAGAATAAGCTTTATATTTTTGATTACGGGAAAAAGGAAGAAAGAAGGGAATTGAAGGTAAAAGGTATATAAACATATAAACAAGTAAGAGGTATCCCAATGGGGGCAGTTGCAGCTCTATATCATGGCAGATATTTATCGCTATTTATGTAAGAGGTGGATTTTTATTGAATAAAGACTTGGTGATCTACAGACTTGATGATCTATACATGACATTTCAGTAGTCAAGATGAATGATAATAAAGAAATTGGTGATTTTAAATGTTATCCAAATAATCTAAGTTTAAAAAGCGCATCTAAGATTTACAGCAACACTGTAAAAAAAAATCCGTAAAGTTACTAAAATTTTTCTAGGAAACTGGGATTCCAGGAACTTTTTATGTAACGGCAACAGCAAAAATTTCTGTAGCAGCATCTGTTACAGGAATTTTTCTTGTTGCCGTTACATAAAAAGTTCCTGGAATCCCAGTTTCCTAGAAAAATTTTAGTAACTTTACAAATTTTTTTTTTTTTACAGTGAATGTCAGTTTTTTTGTATGTTAAACTGGAAATTAAAAATGGAGTTTTAGTTGCTGGAGTTTATGATAAGAGAAAATATTTTGATTTGAAACAATAAAAATTTTAAATTTTAATAGTAACGTGCATATATCAATATTCAGACATATATTCTTAAACGGTTTAAACGGTATAGTGAAACTGAGTTCAAATATTAATGAAACGGTTCATGAAGGTTTTCTTTTTTACATTAACGCTAAAAGACAGAACTACCCTAAATAGTTTTAAAATGATTTAACTTGAAACAACTTTATCAAGACAAAAAGCTACCGAAATAAAATAATCAAATTATTCGATACAAATGATATATCGACAGATATAAGATACAAATAGTTTTGCTGTATGGATTTTCATAGATTTGATTAATTGGTCTCAAGTTTGATCGGTGCTTTCATCCATTTGGTCTCGACAGGTGAGGGGGGGGGGGGCATTGTGCATACAAAACTAGTTAAACCCCACAGTGCATGTTGTTAAGGTGTGAATAGACGCATCATTCTACTGTTATCAGTATCGGCCGTCTTTTCTTGTGATCACGCTGTGTTTTTAATCTTTAATGGCTTTAAAAGGAAAGGGACTGATGTCCTGCAAGAGGGGAAACTCTCAATGAAGTAAAGCTAAACTACACTGTAAAAAAAAATCTGTGAAGTTACTAAAGTTTTTCTAGGAAACTGGGATTCCTAGAACTTTTCATGTAACGTCAACAACAAAATTTCATGTAACAGACACACTTTTGCGCCGAAAATCAAAAAATCTGTAAGGTTACTAAGAATTTTTTTGGAAACTGGGATTCCGAGAACTTTTCATGTAACTGCAGCCAGGGTTACAAATAAAAGTTTAGTAAGATTACTGAAATTTTAGCAGATTCATTTGTAAAGTTACAGATTTTTGTAGCTTTACAAAAACTAGTTTTGCAGATTTGCAGCTTTTTTCGTACAGTTACAGGTGAAAGTTTAGTGAGCATGTATTTTTACATCTGTAGAACTACAGATTTTTTTTTACAGTGTAACTCCTTATCTCCTGACCCATTGTTGATTCCCGGCATCTCTTTGTTAATAAACCGCAGAAGGGTCCAGAAGAAAAGATTTCCTGGAAAAGTGTAGAAGGATCGCAAATTTCCTTTTTGAATGTTATTTGTTTTTACCGAGTTTTGAATTTAGTGAAGAATAATTTATCAATATATGATACCTATAATAAGAATTGGTGTTTCAGAAATAATTTTAGCAATTCAAAGTGAAATTATAATACATCTTTATAGCAGACATTCATAATGACTTGCATAGTAATTTGAATGCTAATATATAACCATTATAGAAATTACAAATCATCATCTATTTCAAATATAATTTATAAATTGAGTATTAGGGGATGATACTCAAACATCATGCATTTTAAATTTGGAACAACAATTATTAAATTAACTAATCACAAATGATTTTTTTAAAGACTAAACACTTATAAATGAAGTATTAAATACGATACAAGCATCCTAACATTTAAATTTGGCAAAACATCAATATCAGCAGGAAGCCGAATGCATAAAAAAAAACTATGTAGGAAATCAGAAATATTTGACATATTTAGTCAAACGATTTGTAACTAAAACATTTTAACAAATGAAAAAAGACCAGAATAAATGAAGTCATTGACAGTACCATTAAATCCATTGTCCGATATGCAGTATATATTGGAAAATACATAAATTCAATAAGAAAACCACGAAAGGAATGCAAAAAGCAGAACGATCATTAAATATAAATGGATCTTATGATTCAAAACTCGTTTTCAAGGGCAATATTTCGACATCATAAGTAAAATACGGTTAATTTCTGAAGTAAAAATAAGAATCATTGCTTGAATGCAAATTTCTACCATTGCCCGATTAACCGTAACCAAAACAATTTTGGATATAATCAAGCCATGCCTAACAAAAATTAAAAAAAGAAATATATATATATATATATATATATATATAAATTGACGGAAAAAACTGATTAATATTCAATTGAATTTCAACATCGAAGAAAAAATTCATTTCAACATGCTTATTAGTGTGTATTACTGAGCTAATCCGCTCATTTGAAATATTACTTTTCCAAATAAAATATAAATTACTCGTAAATTTCAACAATAAAAACATTTAGAAAATTCTTCAAATCAATTGCTAACGTATAATTCTCTCTCATTTAAAAATTTTCTTTCTTGCATAAAATTTTAAGGAAAAAAAACTTGTCACAGATTGTAGCAGTGTTCGAAAATATTACTTCAAGAAATTAGCATTAAAGAAATTACCTACTTCCTAAACTAAGAAAAAAAAGAGACTTTTTACAAAAAGGGGAAAAAAAACATTTAAACAAAAAACTTGGTAGAAGCCAATTAGTTTCCGAGAAAATCACAACTGAGACTTCAGCATCATACTATACGTATATTTTACTGAGGTAATTAATTCATTTGAAGATATATTCATTTCGAAATAACCTGTGAATACTCAGAAGTTTCAACGGTGTACACATTGAGAAAGTTTAGCAAAAACAATATTTAATGGATAATTTCTTTCCTTTAAAATTTGTTTTTCTTGCATCGAAATTTCGTGAAAAAATAAATAAAAGGAAGTCATAGAGTGCATTGTTCGAAAATCTTACTCTAGGTAATTAATTCATTTGAAGATATATTCATTTCGAAATAACCTGTGAATACTCAGAAGTTTCAACGGTGTACACATTGAGAAAGTTTAACAAAAACAATATTTAATGGATAATTTCTTTCCTTTAAAATTTGTTTTTCTTGCATCGAAATTTCGTGAAAAATTAATAAAATGAAGTCATAGAGTGCATTTTTTGAAAATCTTACTCTTAGTAACTATACAGAAAAGATGACTTACATCATTAACTGTAAGGAGAAAAGAGGCTTTTTAAAAAATAGAAAAATAGATTAATGTTTATATATATATATATATATATATATACATAAAACCATTATAAACCAATACAAATTATCATCAACAATTGTGAATATATGCATATTTGTATATATTCACAATTCAGAATCACTGAAGAAACGAATTAATATCCGAGCAAATTTCAATTTCAAGAATAATTTAATTTCAGACCTATAAATATATATTATTGAGCTAATCAGCTTATTTGAGCATATTACTCTTTCAAATACTCGGAAATTTCAACAGTAAAAACACTTAGAAAGTTCATCAAAATCATTTTCGAACGTACAATTTTTCTTTCTTTTAAAAGTTGTCTTTCTTGCATAAAGAGTTAATTAAAAAAGACTGCCACAGAATTTAGCAGTGTTCTAAAATCTCAATCCGAATAATTAGCATTAAACAAATTACCTACTTCATAAACTGTAGGAAGAAAAAAGACTTTTTACAAAAGGAAAATTAAAAAAATACAACAAAAAACTTCGGTAGAAGCGAATTAACTTCAGCTCAAATTACAACTGAGATGCATAACCTGATTTTAGCATATTATAAGTATGTATACTAAGTCAATTAAGTTATTTTAAGTTTATTATTCTTCGAAACAAACAATAAATACCAATTTCAACAGTACAAACACTTAGAAAGTTTAAGAAAATCGATAGCTAAAACATATTTTTTCTCTTGTTTAAAATACGTTTTTGTTGCATCGCAATTTACTGTTAAACTAATAATAATAAATAAATAAATAAATAAAGTCGCAGATTGTAACAGAGTTCGAAAATCTTACTCCGGATAATTAATGCTGAAGAAATTTCCTATATCGTAAAGTGAGGAAGAAATGAGACTTTTTACAAAAAGTGAAAAAAATAAAGCATAATATAAAAACTTGGTAGAAGCGAGTTAATTTTCGAACAAATTACAACTGTGAAGAATAACTTAATTTCAGAATACTATAAACATGCATACTAAGTTAGTAATTCATTTCAGACATAATATTTTTGGAAGTATTTAGTTAGTAATCGCCAATTTAAACAGTGATTGATATTTATCATTTAAAAAAAAATCAATAGCTTATGTATAAGATTAAAATGTGTTTTTCTTGCATAAAAACTTTATGAAAAAGAAAATAAATAAAGTTGCAGATTGACGCAGTGTTCGAAAATCTTACTCCGAGTAATCCAGCCCTGTAAAAATTACATACTCCATAAGCTGCAGCAAGAAAAGAGACGTTTTACAAAAAAGGAAAACGAAATTAACGCTATTATATTAAAATACGGGAAAATTTTAAACTGAGAATAACTTAATTTCACAATACTACAAGAGGGTATGTTGTGCTAATTAATTCATCTGAGGCATTTTATTCCTTGAAATAACGTAATACTCAGAAATTTCAACTGTAAAACAAACAATATTTAGAAAGTTTATGAAAATCAATATGTAACGCATAATTTATATCTCATTTAAAATTCCCTTTTCTAATATCAAAATTTCATAAAAACAAAATAAATAAAGCTCGCAGGTTGCACTAGTGTTCGAAAACCTTACTAAGAGTAATTAGCACAGAAGAAATTACCTACTTCATAAACTGTAGGAAGAAAAGAGACTTTTTACAAAAAGGAGAAAAGAAATTAAAACTTGCTAATAAAAAAAAAGAAAAAAAGAAAAAAAAAAAAAAACTCGGTAGAAGCAAATTAATTTCCGAGCAAATTTCAACTGAGAAGAATAAATTGATTTCAGCAACTCATTACTTTTTGTTATCTTATTTATGATTTTTAAATGGCATTTAATGTGAAAGAAATCATCTTTACTTCGCGTCTAAGAGGAGAAGCTTTTCTAAGCTTATATTTTTTTTTTTTCTACCGCTGTCGAAAATGAGTGAATGCGTAGCAATTATTTTTTAATTAAAGATTTAAATCCTCGTTGACACACTTGATTAAATTTCTCCAAAAATGAGAATCGTCTGCTGCTAAAAAGAAGAGGGGTAAAAGTTTGTATTTTAATAATTCACTTAAATCAGTCACTTCATTTATCCTTTTAGGTACAAGTTCGAAAATCAACCTGTACATTAAAGATTTATTGCTGCTGCCAAAACAAAATGAACGAATACATAATTTCTGAAAACTTCTTGCATCGAAAAACTAACGGTAATTGAAAGATGCTCTTCGAATTTATTTTTGTTTTCAATTCGAATAATACCTTTCATTGAAATGAAATGAAAGAAGATTATAAATTAATGGATTTGATTGTTTTTTATGCGTCACAATTGAAGCAAAAATAATTGAATTTAATCGTAGTTTGCAGAATATGAGAGATGAAAACTTACAACTCTAGAAAAGAATTTGTTAATTAGTATAAAAGAAATCTTAAGCTTTATTTTTCAAGATTTTGCATATTTTTAATTTTTGACTAATGGAATTGAAATCACTTAGAGAATTACCCGTTCTTTTTAAGTGTAGATAAAAACACTTAAAACATGTTATTATTCTTTGTGTAAAAACGCTAATGATATTAAAGTAGTGTAACACCATACTGAAGTAAATTGCATAAAAGGATGTAGGGTTTTAAAAAAATTATTATGCTACTACTTGTTAATGACGCATCTATAAAAGGCTTTGAAATAAGTGAATTTAAGTTTCCAAATACATGGAAGATATTATTTTTCTAGTTAATTGATGGATAAATACGAAAGCATTTCTAAATATTTAACGACAAAGTTTTGTTTTTATAAGCTTATTTTAACCCGACTGTGTAGTTTTGTTGTGTTTAACGAGAAATCAAGCTTTTATGAGATGCAAAATAATTTACGATTTAACAATAATTAGATTTTTTTTAGTGAAATAGTTTCTTCCAACATAACTTTATCAAGAGCATTTTAAATAATAATTGTATGTAAAATCATTTTGCCATAAAGTATACCTTAAATTTCTTTTTTAAATGGTGATTATCTGCTTTTACTTTAAATTCTATATATTAGTGACAGGATTTCATGAATTTTAAAGTGAAATTTGTAGAGGTAAAGCGTTTTTTTAAACTGTAAGAAATATGTAATGACGGTTAAACAAATATAATGGTTAATTAAGCCTTAATATTGTTTAGGATTAATATTTACTGCCTCTTTGATTGATGTTTGTTTGAAGATTGTTTGAATGGTTTAAGCATAAGAAAAATAGGTTTATTTATCAAATTTTAATGTATTTCGATTATACTAATTAAGGAATCGAACCCCAGCTTTCCGGGTTACCGAACATGAGGGAAAACCACTTTAGGTAGATTTCATAAGAAATACTACCTATTACATTCTCCACTATGTTGGAATTTCTGAAAACTTTTTGCAGATCTACGTCAATCATGACTCCTAGAACCCAAAAACCACTCCCAGTTCAAAATTTTATCTATCTATCTATATATGTAACTTTTTTATGGACGCGATGACTTCCATAATTCTGCACAAATCTCTTCCAAACTGACACATAAAATCAAGGGCAGAAAATCTCGGTCAAGTTCATTAATGGGCAAAATCGGACCAAGAGGGTGGAAAAAAGAAGGGGTTTTGTGAAAACCGAAAACCCCCGAAACTTCTTTGTTATAATACATATCAAATCAGTTTAACGTTATTATTACTTCTAGAAAAAGGGCCAAAAATTTATGTATGACAGATTTTTGATAAAATTAAAAATGGCCTCAAGCGGCTAAAAAATTAGGGTTTTAGAGAGAAATTTTTTTTAACTTCGTCCTTTCTCAAGATATTAAATCGAATTAAATTTATTATAAACCTTCTTAATATTATCTAGATCTTTTATATCGACAAGTTTTTGATAGGATCAATTTTTACAGCAAAAACAAATTAAAAATACATAGCGGTTGAAGAAAAAATTATCGTATTAACACGATTCTGATAAAACCAGCTCTTACAGAAAAAGGAAATTAAAAACTCGTCAAAGGCGGTCAGATATAATTGTTAAATTGGGTTTATCTCTAATCTTGATTTAGTTTTTGTTGGGAGAAATTGGTACCTACTTAACTTCGAAATCTACCTACTCCTGTGGACCGAGCTGAGAGGGATTTTTTTAAATAAAAGCTAATAGATTCTTTGCATTGAATACATTTTTTTAGATTACTCACTAACAATACCGAAAAGCATTTTATATGAAAAATTCCAATAATGTATTCAAATAAGCTTTGAAATACATTAAAAGTGATACTTTCGTAATAGCCACATATAACGAGCAATAGCTGAAGAAAACGCCAAAGATTTCGCCACTTACCTTTTGATTATGATAATTTCAGCGGTTTAAGCGCTTAATTAGATTACATGTCTATTAAGTTTATTTTTTATTTGTATTTTATTTATTTATTGATGAAGTTTTAAGTTCGTTATTGAATATTAGGCTTAAACAAATGCTGAACTGTTTATACTGTTTATATTATTTTACACTTAAGTGGAAACGGGTTAATTTTTCATTATCGGGATGCACGTGCTAGAGATAGATTTTAAGAAAAAATCATGCTTGACAATCCTTTTAAAACCAGAAAAATCAATAAACTGAGGTACTGAGGTACTGTTTTCAAATAAACTACGTTTGAAAGTACATTTTTAACAATGTAAAAAATAAAAATTGTACGATGCCTAGAAGTTAAAATAAACCGGTCACGTGCGTGTATTACTCGCGTACAGAGGGTTCCGTACAACAAATATATAAATTAGTAACTGAGCATTGCATTATATAAATATATCATTAAAAGGTGTTACCTAGGCTTTAAAAGCCGATGGCGCATAAGAGTACGTGTCTTTATGTATGTCCAAACTGTCCGTATTTTTAAAGATTAATATCTCGGCTAATTAACGACATGTTTTCTCGAAATCATCATCAATAATTCGTTTATACTTCTGCGACGATAGGTACCCCCAGCGCTTCCCAACTGCTTTGCTGAATGCCCGCATATCGAAACTTGTGTATAACGGAAAAATCCGATTTTCTCAAAAACTATGTGACCTAGGGAATTCGCTATAGTTTTCCTGCAAAGTTTAAATTAAAGCTTCGACTACCCCTAACCCAGCAAAGGAAGAAACAGTGGGCCATCAGCTGGAAAAAAGATGGCAGCCAGCACTGCCATCAGCGGTAAAGTGCAATTGTGCCATTACTTAAACCAGTACAAAAGTGTCCGTGCGGAATGCAGCTGGCCCATCAGTGATGGCCAACATAAGGCCAGTATTAGTATGCCATCACATTACTTCAATCCGGCATTTTTCCTGCAGTGCTAGCACCGATCCTACTGCTATTCCTTTGCTGGCCCAGCACTTTCCTTTACAAAAATTTCTTATAGAATTCTATAAAAAAAACAAAGTATTATAGAATTATGGCCCTTTTTTCTATAAGCTAGTTTCACCAAGAGCTATAAGTGACTATAACAGAAATGTCTATAGAAATATTTGAACTTGCAGCGGTTTCCATGTGGTCGGTCACCCTCCCAAGTACTAACCGCACTCGGTGCTGTTTGGTTTTCGTGATCGGACATGAACAAGTACTTTCAGCGTATCTTACGAGCTCTCGTAGCTTTCAAGCTCTCATTACACTATTTGGAGTTTGTTTCTTTTGTGATTTACGTTCCCAACCATTAAACTGCTATAGAAATTATTGTATTGTATAGAAATCTTACATAATTCATACGCTTTTTATTATTATTATTATTAATTCTCAACTGTGTAAATTATGAAAACCGAAATCCTTTGTAACTTAGTAAAACCAGATTTAAGGGAAAAAAAAAGTGTGTTGAAATAAAGAATTTATTTATTTATTCATTGACTTATTTATTTTGTTGGTGGCAGTGGTGCTATATTACTTACAGTTTATAAAAAAAATAGCTTCACATCTTAAATTATATTACGACATTCATTTCAGATTTGTATTCAAATACTCAATGTCTTCAATATTCGCAACGCCACCTAGCGTAAGGGTTTACCAGCAATAATACTGCAAAAGTTCGTGCACTTCCATGTAGTGGTGGGCCAGCGCATGAGATAAAACGGAAGCCCATCAAAATGATATCTGATGATTTCCAACAGCAAAGTTGACTGAAGCTGCCCAGCAGTGATCATGCAGTGGTAGACCATTAGTCAGCACTTCTCCATCATTGCCAGCACCTATCTTGTTGCCTTGCTGCTGGCCAGCAACTTGCTCTTTGCTGGGAATTTTTTCATAATTTCAGTTTCAGTAGATTCGGAAATAGAAGGGAGGAGGATATATTTTTGAAATACATTTTCGACGATATCTCTGAAAATATAATACCTAAAATTAAAAGAAATGTATTTTTGAGTTCGGCGTTACTATATACAAAGAAAAGATTTTTTTTCAAGTAACTTAATTACCCCCCCCCCCCCTAAATTTTTTCTAAATATATTTGTGATTTAGTAATAAGTAGTCTATAAATATGTGGGTCAATAGCCTTTATTACTTCAGCCAATTTGAACTTTTCACGTTCCATCGTTTACGATTAAAATGGCTGGCCAGACGGACAGACAGACACAAAAGTGATCTTATAATGGTTCCGTTCTTTACTTTCTTCTATCTGCAATAGAAGAAAGTATTGTAATCGAATTTTTTTCGATTTCCGGTTTTCCACGGATTTACATGTTTTATGGAGTCTGAGATCCCAAAAAAACATGTTTATAGAAAAAGCCTGTCTGTCCGTGTGTCTGTCGCGATTGTACTATCACTTTTTGGCTATGGCAAGCAGGTACTTCCTTCATTTGGAAAAAAAAACGCCGGAAGGCGACGCTGCAATAGCGATTTTCGTGCGATTTCGAATATTGTACCATCGAAAAGTGTATGAAGTTATGCATAGAACTGAACCAAAAAAATTTTCTAAGTTCTTGGCTATAGCAAGCACGTCCTTCCTTAATTTGGAAAACATTCGCCGGTAGGGAACGCTGTAATAGCGATTTTTGTGCCATTTTGAATATTGTACCATCGAAAAGGGTATGAAGTTATGCATAGAATTGAACCAATTTTTTGGTCATGGCAAGAAAGTCCTCCCTGAATTTGGAAAAATTCCGCTGGAAGTGGGCGCTGTAATAGCGATTTTGTGCCATTTTCCATATTGTATCTTCGAAAAGTGTATAAAGTTGTAAATAGAATAGAACCAAATATTTTGTGTATGTTTTTGGTCATGGCAAGACGATCCTCCCTGAATGTGGAAAAATTCAGACGGAAGGGGGCGCTGTAATAGCGATTTTTGTGTAATCTTCTTAATTTTTCATAGTTCAATATGTACACCAGTGGCTCGTGAATCGACGGGAACTTCCCACCCATCCTGGTAAGCCGACTATTCGTGATTTTAATAAATATCGTGATCGAGATTAACTCGTTTTTACTCCGATTAATTGGACTGAAACAGAAATTTAAGATGAAAGTCAAAGTTGATATAGTATTTAACTAATAAAAATGAAATGTTGACATCTGTAATAACATTTTGAAATATTAAAATATATGAGATAGAAGAAAGTTTTGGGATTGGCACATCCAACTATGTTCATTGTAATTACGGTATCCTAATAATTACACTAAATGCAAAATTTATTGGTTAGATGCTGCTATCGTTAGCATGCTGTCAGCGTTACTTAAGGACATGTTTTTGCTTTATAATACACATTTAATTTTTTAGGTATGAACTGCTTATAACACCATCGTAGTTTTTAAATGTGTTTTGCTTTTTTATATACTACATATTAGCATATAAAAAACCACGAGGATATATATGAATACATCATATCGAAAAAAAAAATAAAATTTATATAATTGAAATACAGTAATTTTTGCTAAATAAGCCTATATTTCTGATCGCGGATAATACTTTTAAAGAATCTTCAAGCAAAACTCAGTCAAAGAGGTAGTAAATGTGCATGTTAAATATGGGACTCATTTATTTTGTAACTATCAGCGATATTATATTTTTAGGTTAAAGCATATAATGAATGTATACAATTATATGTTTCTCATTTTTTCTTACGTAATATTCCGTATAACTGAAGGTCACTAAGCTGAATAATATATAATTATAAGAAATGTTTTGAATATATTCTTAAAAATGTATGTTTATTAATGATAGAAATGCTAAATCAAAGGATTTCAGATTTCTTTTTTCTTTTTGGTTTTTTAAGTATAAGAATCCATTGCGAACTTATGATACTTTTTAAACGATAGATAGCGAAAATTGTTATTAACTACATTTAAAATAAAATGAAATTTAGAATTCACTATTATTCAATTACGGAATTTTCTAAAATACAGCCATACTTAAAAAAAAAGTAAAACAAAGTTTACAAATTAAATTCTTAATAGTAAATTAAAGAGAAATTAAAATGTTTTAAAAAAAGTAACTCATAAATGAAAGAAATTTACATTCTTTTAAAATAATTTAAATATAATATCCTACATTTAAATACTAATATTTAATTATAAGACATAGTGAATACTTTAAAAAACAAGAGTTTTCTTTATCAACGATATTTTTTGAAGGAAAAAACTTGTTTCCTTTGTTAAATTTCTTTCATTTATGAGTTACTTTTATTTTTTAAACATTTTCATTTCTCTTTAATTTACTTTTAAGAATTTGATTTGTAAACTTTGTACTATTTTTTAGGGTTTCGTTCATTTGACGAAACCCTATTCGTCTCACTCCTCTGTCTGTCTGTCCGTCACAGAGCACGTTCTCAGAAACTATGTACGTTGGAGGCTTGAAATTTTTAATACTTATAGTTGAACACCTCACATCAAACAACAAATCATAAAATTTTGAAAAAGTCTTATATTTAACCCTCTGGTCTCTAACTTGTGTATTTTAATCTTTTTGTTCTAACTGAGCCCCTAAGTTAAGTTGAAGACATGAAATTTTGCATACTTATAGCTGAACACCTCACACCAAATAACAAATCATAAAATTTTGAAAAAGTCTTATGTTTAACCCTCTGGGCTCTAACTTGTGTATTTTAATCTTTTTGTTCTAACCGAGCCCCTAATTAAGTTGAAGACTTGAAATTTTGCATAATTATAGCTGAACACCTCACATCAAACGACAAATCATAAAATTTTGAAAAAGTCTTATATTTACCCCTCCGGGCTCTAACTTGTGCATTTTAAGCTTTTTTTTTCTAACTGAGCCCATATTTAATTTGAAGGCATAAAATTTTGCATACTTATAGCAGAACACTGGTGATCACACGAAAAATCATAAAATTTTCAAAAAGTCTTATATTTTTAACCCTTCCGGGCTCTAACTTGTGTATTTTAAGCAATTTTTCTAACTCAGCCCCTAATTAAGTTGGAGACTTGAAATTTTGCATACTTATAGTAGAACACTCGTGATCACATGAAAAATCATCAACTTTTCAAAAGGTCTTATATTATTTACCCCTCCGGGATCTAACTTGTGTATTTTAAGCAATTTTTCTAACCTCCCCCCATTGCACCATGTGGGTACTTTTCTAACTTTTGCCAACACACCTTTGACCACTCTTTTATATTATGCACATAGCATTACATATTTTAGTTCCACTTTTTACCGCCAGGAGGCGCTTACCTATCTCGGGTGATATGGGTCCGATCCCCTCGACTAATACACTGTATGGTCAAAGGTGACCGGTCACCTGCGATTTTAGACGTTTTATTAAATATCTAGAAAAATACATAAAGAATTAACCTGAAACTGCAGGTGTGTAAACAGTATAGTATAGGTCATATATTTCAGTGAAGATTTTTTTGGCGAAACCCCATAGGGGACCGTCAACAAATTGAAAAATAACGAACAGCTTTTGGATAACCGTGTAAATACTAATGTAACAAAAGCGTTCGAACTCGAGATTATTAATAAGTGACTTATTGTAATATAGTGTGTTCATTTTTATGAGGGCAGCATGTATACTCGTAGAGAAATTAAGGTTTTCATAAAAGCAGTCCCAAATTTCATCATAAAAAAACATCTAATATCTGTTGATTAGTGCCAAGATAGCGTACACAATATTGCACGTACACGTGTATTGCACGTATTTGGATACAACCCCTCATCTTTTTTTCTTCCTTTTGGGAACAACGGATTTCGAGCTTATTCTATCGACGATAATTTTCAGAATTTTCAAGCTATGATTTTGAGACCTTCACAAAAGTTGCTCTATATACTGAGCTAATACATTATGCACATAATATTTTGATTGCATTCGCGCATGCGCAGTGAAACATTTTTTAGTAAATCTGCTCATTTTTCATCCATTTTTTTATTATTTTTTAATTCTGATTGCAGAGTATTATGTATAATATTGTTTGTCATATTTTCTAAAAAGAACTTTTTTTATATTAAGAACTTTGCAAATTATAAGCAAAGAACTTGGCGAAATTTGGGACTGTTTGTATAAAAACCTTATGGTAACTAACTTTTACAGGCTTTTTCTAGATACAGATATACATTTTAAAAATATACATAGTATATAAGTTTTTTTATTGCTTTTGTCAAAAAATGTCAATCATTGAAATGGAGCGGAAATTTTTTTGTGTGGGTTTTTAGTGAAATTTCCAGTCGAAAACATGAAAGTTTAATGAATTAGTGCAACTGATTTCTTATTTAAATCAATGATAAAATATATATTGTTTCGATGACCAGAGCAAATAATGAATAAAAATTGTAGGAAAAAAAAAAACAGTTGGAATGTGTGCATGGACCATTATCATTTTTTATCAATCCCCAAATCATTTCTCTACACCACCTTCAGAATTAATCAGAATTGAGATATATCTATTAAAGCGGAAATATTTAATCTTTTTCATTATTTTTATAACATTATGTTGCATTTTATGAATTTGTTTTCATAAGTTACTTTACCATTTTAAACGTTGGGAAAGCAATAGCTATTTGCTTACTACGTGTGCTATGAAAAGTATTTTGTTTTCAGAAAAACTTTTAAGAAATTCTTTTTTTTCCTTTAATTATTGTTGCTTGCAAATTTTTTTAAGACTTACCACCTCTTGAAGTAGATTTTTTTGAGCCAATTTTGTTGAAACTTGGCGTATTTCTTTTTAATAAAATGATTATTTTCAATTTTATGTAATAATGTTACTAATATTTTAATTAATTTTATTTTCATTTTTTGACTGACAAAACTAAGCTTTTTTAAATATGTTGTTTTTAATTTTTTTTTATTACCTTTTTCCTCCCTCTTTCTCAAAAAGTAAGTTTAATAAATTTTAATTTTAGTTTTATTATTAAGTACATTAATAATTTTAAATTTCACTAACTTTAAATATAAAATATTAAAGGATAAATTTCAGGTAAAGGATAAATTTCAATTTATAGCTACTATGAAATATAATGATAAGTTGAATATATAATATATTATGTATTGAGTTTATTTTAAAGTAAAAATTTATAATTTATATTAATGTTATTAATTTAACAAATTACGAATGTATTAAATTAAAATGTACTTAATATTACATTAATTTAATTTTTATACTAAAATTACTCATTATTTTAATAAATATTTAAAAAAAATATTATAAACAAACTAATAAATAAACAAACAACATCATTTTTACAGATAATAATGAAGTTAATAACATTATAGTAACCGAAAAAAAAATTACATTTGCATTTACCCTCTAATAACTATAATATATAGTTCAAGTGATAGTTTTTAAACAAGTAATTTATAAATTTGTTATATAAACTATTAATAATTGAAATAATTTTGAATTGTTATTAATAAATGCATTTAATTAAAGCAATTTAATTTAAAGTCCGGACTTTATCCACGAATGGCAACAGCCACGCCTCTGCGGGGAAAATCTCTCCGAAAAAGACTGTTTATTGGACGAAGGGGAAGCAGTGTTAAATGTTTTTCACGCCTATTGCTGTTTTTCTTCTGTTTACCCGCGGTTGACGTCACATGGGTAAAGTCCACGCTGCGATGAATTGACGTCGCGACGAATTGTACGCGATGAATTGTTCCGCGCGAATTGACGCGACACCATACTTATGGATAGCTTGCAAAACGGAGTTTCGTTCAGATAGAGGTTTGTGTAAAATAGAGTGCGCCCCCTGGTTGCGAAATGTGGAACTAACAGATTTTGCAAAAGGATAAAGTGTTTTGAAACGAATATTAAATGAAACCCTCTGTGCGATCTGTGATCACACTTACCCACTTGTCCCTAGATAGATAATCGGAAAAAGATCTAGAAAATCGGATCTAGATCGGATCTCAGAAAATTCCATAATTGAGTAATTGTTAATTCTAAATTTTATTGCATTTTAAATGTATTTAATAACAATTTTCGCTATCTATCGTTTAAAAAGTATCATAAGTTCGCAATGAATTCTTATACTTAAAAAAAGAAAAGAAATCTGAAATGCTTTGATTTAGCATTTATAACATTAAAAACATATATTTTAAAAGACATATTCAAAACATTTCTTAAAGTTACATATTATTCAGCTTAGTGACCTTCAGTTGCTATGAAAATGTTCTTGAAATAATTTTCCACTTACATTTTCACAATTTAACATAATTAACACGCTAGTGATTTTCTGAAAATATTAATATCTCATATTTTAATTAAAAATCTCTTGCATATGTATTTTTTTCTCTTATGCAAGTTTCACATTAACGTATAAGTTCATTTTTCTTCAAACATATAAAAATTATGAAAACACGTAGATTCAAAGACGGTGAAAAAATTCAAAATATCTTTTGGGAACATTATACATAGGATTACGTAAAAGTGCAAAATAATATTAACTTTTAAAAAGTTCTTTCGGCTTAGTGAATAGGTAGAGTAGGTTTATTTTATTATTAGTTATTATTATTATTTTTAAATATGCAGTTGGCAACAGCAACAAAATGATTTAATCACCAAATTGTCTCAGAAAAAACGGAAATAGCCATTCAACGGGAAATTATGCATTCTTCCATTTTAAGGTTAAAAAATAAACTTAGGATGCTGTCTTCAAATTGAAATTGTACCAAAATCTGAAATTTGAATTATAACTGCTCGAAAGATCTACACCCAAACTAAAATTCGGTTACTAAATTTTAAAATCCTACCAGACATCCTACTTTATGATACATTGAATAATTAAATTGTTTAATCGAATGCTCTCTAATTAGATTTAGATCGGGAGGTGGTTGCACACACCATCACCTGATCGAGTTGACGGCTGAAGTTCCAGGATTAGACAGAACTTGATTGGAATATTAAAATGCAACTGGTCTGCCATGTTATATCTTGGTGGAAACTACCTGCAGACCAAATTTTAGTGGTTGGTCGGTAGGTTTATCATTGTGTTTTTTTTTTTTTTTTTTTTTTTTTTTTTTGCACCGAAACCAATGAAAACAAGGAGAACTGGGATCAGGAAAAAACAGTAGTAAACCTATCAGTCAATTACTAAAATTGGCTTTCCAGATATTTTCAACCTAGATAGGGTTTGGCAGACCTGTTGCATTTTAATATGCGAATCGAGTTTTAACTAATCCTAGAATATCAGCCGTCAACACTATGAGGTGATGGTATGTGCTGCCGCCTAATTTATAAGTTAACAAGCATTAAAGTTATCCTAAGATATTTAAATTTAAATAAAAGACTGCGTTGTGTATTTTCATAGAAACTCTAACGTATGAGACATTATTATTACTCGATAAATTCCCTACGAGAATTAATCTTGCATTATTTCAAATAAGTAAAATTAGGCTATAACGTAGTTATGTATTGATGTTTAAATATTTTAATTTTTTGTTCCTTTCCTAAACGTAATATTTATCTTTTACAGAAAAAGCCGTTTCAAATCTAAGTTATTTCTCCCTTCTCTCAATAAATTTATTGCGCTGGCTAATTTATCGGTTACATTAAACCACAGGAATAAATCAATAAAATATAAGAAATAAGATAAAGTCGTTATGCATTTAAAATTAATTTTCAGATTCATTACTTTTCTTTTATTTAGTCGCAGAATTTCTGTCCAGAATTTAAGTAGATGATTAATTTATATTTTTATGACTATACGCAGTATGCTAACACTTAAATTACTTTCATAAGTGCAATAACCGATCCATTTTCGTGGATAAAATAAACATTGCTTAATTTTTACGGTTGATCGGAGACAGCCCGTAATAGGGTTATAATTATTAAAATACAGATTAAGTTGTCGAGATTCCGCCCCCCACTTCGATGTATGCATGTTTAAATTTTTGCATTGAGTTTTCACGGGATTGTGTCTATTTCACGGGATAATCATTCAAGAAGGGGAAACGGTGCGTCAAGTAGCTCATTAACGACATGGTTACCAGAAATAAAATCAGATCAAGAACTCTGCTTCTAAAATGTTCTCTTTTAAATATCACCATTGAAATTGGAACAAAAATCTTTTGAAGACTAAATTGATCATTTTAAAAGTATTATATTAACATTATTTTTTATACATTGTTATTAAAAGGGAATGAAATTGGGATTTATTATTAAACTTGAACATTGTACTTTGCTTCTTGAAAATAACTACACCCGCAAATAGCTGCTGTAACTTCAACTAAAGCATAAATGCCTTTAAGATTTTACACCATTTGCATACATCTAATTATTTATCTTGTCTTTATTTTTTACTTGAGTTATTGTACCTATAACGTGAAAACTTTTAACGTGTTAAATAAAATAATCTAATTAAAAATAAATTATTTATGTAAAATACTTAATTTTGAAATAGTATATTTTGTACTGATAATTCAACGAAAAACGAACAACGGGATTTTTTAGTTATTTTGGGTTTATTGGGTTTTTTTTTTTTTTTTTTTTTCATTTTACTTGCTCTATCTAGTGTTTTTAATGTGGAATGTGTTTCTCACACTATCTTTACGATTTATTAGGACAATAATAAAAACACTTTTCTTTTGTATTTGATTAAAGAAAATCTTTTATGCCAACCTAGAATGGATTTGTGAAGGCTGAATATCATTGCACCCATGAATCCTTATGCATTGAATCAAAGATTTTTTTTTTTCTTTTTTGTAAAAATGTTTTAATTTTTTTTAAAAGTCTGTTGTCCAAGTAATTTCAAATGTCTTAATACTCAGAGAATTTATCAAGAAAATAAAAAAAATATACTTAAGAGGTTGAGTTAAATTATTTAGAATTTTTTCTATTATGTTATAAACAGACGTTTAAACATATTAGACGTTCCAAATATGTTATAAACATTTTATAAACAGACAATTTTGCCCCAAAGCATTTCTTTCAGGGAGATTAGTCAAAGGATGGACAGGACATGAATTTGAAAAGTTGTGATTTCGATTTAAGACTATTGTGCTAATAAATGGAACATTGACCTATTAACATTGTGCGAAATCAATTTCAATATACTCGTATGATTTCATTAAATATTTTAGACACATACTTTAATGATTAGCGAAAAAGACAAACACAGATTTTAGACTATCCTAGATTAAGGAATTATTTATATTTGAGACCTACAAGATATTTGGTAAAAAATAAAAATTTAATAATAATTAAAAATTAAAACTTAGAAAGCGTTAAACTGTTTAACCATGTGCTGTTACTTTACCATGTTGTGAAAATTGTAAGTTGAAAAGAAAAAACAAACAACAATAACAACAACAACAACAACAAAAAGATAAAATAATTCGTTATATTATGAAAATTGGTTAATAATAACTATTGTAAATCATAGCAATGTCTTTGTGATGAGCAATACCGCTTCGAAGTACCAAAAATAAAAAAAATAAAAAAAAGTTTAAACATTGAGTTGTAATGGAAAGTTGTTTGACATTTATTTGTCATATTGCATGTTCTTTTGAATTCTGAATGTCTAGATCTCAATAAAAATACTTGTGTAATAACGGAATTTGGCCAGGTATGCTGCAACTATTCTATATTATGGCTGTTCTCAAATCGAAACTGAGCTGGGTATTTTTTTCCCCCAGAACCGTCTAAAAAAGTGGTATGATTTGATTACAGGTTCATTTAAAAGCGCTCATTATTTTTTGTGAACTGTTATATTTTACGTGAAGAAATTATATACAGTCTAAGGCGGAAATTTGACTCTGTATAAGGCGGAAATTTGACTACCACGGAAAGATTTTCACGTCCCGGCGAATTCATAGAAAATAAGATTAATACGAGCTCAGTAAGCCGGAATCTCCCTAACGCGGAAACGGAGAGATTTTTAAGGTCACCCCGAAAAGAAATTCTTGTATAAAACGGTAAAAATTATATTTAAAAAATTAAAAGCTTCTGGCATATGAAACTTTTAGATAGATCAAATAAATATAAATTATGAAATATAAATATAAATAAGAAACATATTTTTACGCATTCATATGCTTATAGAGAGATTTTGAATTATGAAATTTTGAATTTTTGCGGATTTAATGAAAAGAAAATATGCAGATTGTATTTGTTCTCTCGACAAAATTTCCTTTTTATTTACAATTTTTAACCCAAATAAATTTGCTTTTTACGGTAGAAAAATTTTAAATATGCATTTTTATTTTTTTCATTATTCTTATAATAAAAAATATATATTTAGGCCGTTATTCTAACAGTAAATATAAGACTACGAGAGTTTTTTTTAATTCAAAAATTTAAAAATACATTCAAAATTTAAAAAGCAATTTTTTAAAAACTATATTTTCTGTAAATTATTAGGATAATGGAAAAAAAAATAATAAATTAAAACAGCATTGCTTGCATTTTATGTACCGTATTCGTATGTATCCATTTCGCTGAGAAAAATAGAAGTTTATTTGTGTAAAAACAGTAAACAATCCTAAATAAAAGGGTAAGGTCGATTGAACAAATAAAAATATGCACATTTCTATCTTTTATACTTTTTATTAAATTCATAAAATGCAAAATTTTATACTTAAAACTCTCTCTCTGTTTAAAAAAAAAAAAAAGCAATTTAACAGATTACAACGACCATTTGGAAAACGATTTTTTCAAAGACTAAAATTTAAAACATAAAAAATCGCACGGAGTTGATCATACATTACGTACGCCATGGATTACATTTTTCGGTACTGTAAATTTTTAAACTTCTACGGAGCTGGTCATATATTACGTACACCATGAATTAAACATTAATAGTGTTATTACACGTAAAAATTGCAAGCGATAAAAATCGCCGGCAACTCGTGAGATTTTCTATGAAACTTACATATTAGCCAAGTATTTCATTGGCTGTTCGGGAAAAGGCTTTTCCATCGTCAGATGTCCAAGAAATCTGACGACCCATTTTAAATAAAATTTCATTCTTAAACTTCTAAACATCCCACAATAGTACTTTTTACACTGTCGTATAGAGAAAAAGAATGTACTTTTAAATGCAATTTGTTTGAAAGCTGTATTTCAATTTGTTTCTGAGTTATTAATTTTTTTTTGTAGTTTTTATTACTTTTTTGTAATAGTGGCAACGGAAATGTCCATCTCTGTTGAAAGTAAAGGTTAGTGTGTAGACCAATCAGAAAACGAATAAAATGATGATTAAACCAATAAAAACCTTCAGATATGCTTTTGATTTCCTACCCTGTCAGAGAACAATTACCATTTTTCCAAATGGTTAAAAAAAAACACGTATCGAACTAACCCTCCTTTTTTTAAAATTGATTAAAATACGCGATAGCTTTTTTTTTCCTGCGGATTTGCATAAGACGGAATATTATCTACGACGGAAAATTTTCTAGGTCCCGATCGATTCCGCATTAGACAGATTTTACTGTATTTTACAATTAAAATAATTAAAGCATATTAATTACTAAAACAAATGAAAGCTGGACGTATGCATAGCGGAAAATTTTGTTAACGGAAAATTTCATGGTCTGGGTGAAAGAATATGACTATAAATAATAATGTACCTATTACCGTATTTTATGGAAGAAACGCCGCACTCCTCAAATTGGCCTGCATAAGCTTAAAAATATCGTAATCGCCGCACCCGTTGTAAACGCCGCATCCATCGGAAAGCTACTTTTGTCGACAGTATCACATTGACCTAACTTTAATCAAAGTTTTCTGAGCAGTGTAGGATGTCTCGTTTTTAATATCTTAAGATGCCTGAAGTTTTATTTAAAATATTTAAATCCGTTTTTAAAAATTTTTATGAATTTTTAAATTAAGGAAACTCAGTTGGTGTTTAAAAAAATCGTAAACGCCGCACTTGGAAAAAAATTAACTTTTAAACTCGTAAACGCCGCGGCGTTTCTTCCATAAAATACGGTAAGACGAAAATCTTTTTAAAGTGATCGTTTTGCGAGTTCACCTTAAAATATTTTACTGTTTAAAACTTTTAAAATTAAAAATATGCCTGAAAAAAGGGAAAAAACACATTTTGACATAGGCAAAACTTTTTACGTTTATCAGTCTGTCTGCGCTCCAATTTGTAAATATGATTCGATATCTAGAAAATGCATACTATGATAATGGATTTCAGTACAGCATGAGCATGCTTTGCTCTCACATAATTACGTTCACATAATTACGTAAGGTTATGCGTGAAAATACATCTGTAGAATTTAATTTGTCATTTCGAGTCATTCTAAAACTTAATATATATATATATATATATATATATACAATATATATATAGGTGCTAAAATTTATATGTATCGAATAAAATGTTGGAAAGTGTGTGTGATAATGTAAAATATATAAATTTTCGTTTTTTTTTTCTCATTTGACTTGATACTATTATCATAATACTATTCCAAGCGTGTATTCTGTGTTCGTTTTAATTCAGAAAAAAAATTCTAATATTTTCTAAAACATATACTGCCGAAAAATTGGGATGTCTTATGTATTATAATAGTAATATACAGTCATGGAAAAAAAAAGTAAATACCCCCTACCAACTTCGCAATAACTTATTGTAGAAGAAAGTTATTGATACCAAACGGTTGGAAAAAAAAGTCTACTTTTAAATGATGTATATAAAATTTCCTTTGGGGGTCATATTCATCGAACCCAAACTTTGTTTTTTCTTCAATAGCAATACCCAAATTTGACACCATAAATAGATTCTACTTTCTTCAATTAGCCTAAATCCAAATTTTCATGAAATTCGTACAATTAATTTCCGAGAAATTTATTATTTAAAAATGAGCATATTTTAGAGGAATTATATCTAAATTGAAATTTGGTATTCGATTGTTGAATGCTGTAGAATGACTATGTCACTTCTATTACTGTATTATTTTTAACCAATATGAATATCTCACTCGCTTAATATTTTGCCAGCCCAAACGTCTCATTAAAATGAGTAAAATATATATTTATTTCAAATTATGATTTTCTAGACATCATAGACGGCCCCTTAAACCGTCATTTTGAAGTTTTTTACTCATAATTCAAAAACTACTTGGAAGAAAAATTTGAAATTGAGAATTTGCATAAAGCAGGGCATAATAAATATAAATCTATCAAAAAATTATATGCAATTAATATTTTTTTCGAATATTAATTTCATATTTAATAATTCATATTATAAAACTTTTAAAATTACAAATTCAATGTGTTTATGTTTGTGTTTATTAGTATTATAATCAAACAAAAAAATCATCACATTAGGATTCTAATTTCAGGAGATATTAATAAAAATATGAAAACGTAATTTAACATTAGAAGCCCCAAATTTTGAATATTTATAATTCAAAAACTTATTATCCAAATTACTTGAAATTTCCTTTCTAGGCATAGTTTGAACCGAAGATTTAAAATATATTGCCAAAATTGGGTGTTGCCATTGAGAAAAGTAAAGTTTGGTGTAGTTTAAATTTGCAGATGGCTCCCTAAGCAAACTTTATATGCATCATTTAAAAATTCACATTATTTTCAATCGTTTAGTACCTGTACATTTTTTAAAATTATAATTAGTTGCAGAGTTAGTTGCAGAGTTATATTACAGCATGTTCTTATTATTTAATTATTATTATTAGGCGAATTATTATTATTATTATTTACAATTGTATATGTTTGTTAACATTTCTATGCTATAATAATAAGTTTTAAATTTCCCTTTTTTCGTAAATTCACATAGACAACAATAATGGTTTCAGCCAATAACAAAATGAACTGATAAGTGAATGTTACACGCAAGAAATCCGAACACCGAAATTTCATATTTTGTTTCATTATATGTGCCAAAATTTATCATTTTTAATATATATATATATATATATATATACTTATTTTATTATCAAATTATAGCACTTATTTTATTTAACCATATTCAATGTTTTACGGAATTTTAGCAAATGAAGTAGAGTCCTGCATGGGTCGGGTTGTACCCGACCCGAACTCGCAAACTCCGTTTTAAATAAACCCGCAACCCGACAAAATGTCTAATGAGAAATAAATGGTAGCCATTATTTTTTAGCCAAAGAAGCGAATAAGACTTCAATGTAGCTACCTTTCTTAAATACAAGTCAATAGGCTGTTATCTGTTACTTTTTTCCCTTCTTCTGCATCCCCTCCCGTAAGATAGACACCAAGCCGTTTTCACATAACGAATTTTATTGTTTTGTTTTATTTGGCATTTTTATGGACTCGCCATGGCGTTGATATTATATTTCGCTTATAAGTGTACTTCCGAATCACCAATACATTGGATGTACAGTTGTTTTCAATTAGGCAATCCAGAACACGTCTACATTGTTCCATTGTTTGTGGTCACTTTTTTGCTGGAGACTTTTGCTGTAGACCTCTGCTGTAGAATGTGTTAAATTACGGGGCCATCCCACCCCCTACGCTGGAGTTATTCTCTCTGTATTACAGATTGTTCATTTCATTTTATTTAAACTTGTATGCAAAGGATTTGGGTCCAGTAGTTTATCAGCGATTTTGCATCAGTTATTTCAGGTTTACGTATAACTGAGGTATTGTGGAGCAACTTACGGCTTTAGCATTGTACTTCTAGGAAACTTCACTTTAGGCCACGTTGCCATATGTCATCTTTATTTTAGGTCACGTTGCCATATGTCATCTTTACTTTAGGTCACGTTGCCATATGTCATCTTTCTCATAAAATTATTCAGCCTACTTTATACCGGTACCCCAACAATAGCAGCAGCAATTATCATCACTATATAGGCATTAGAATTAAAGAAGATAAGCACATGATGCAAGCAAAAAGAAAAAAATGAAAATTTTAAACGAAATACTTACAGTTCTAATTACAGTTATATAAACATATAAATTCCCGACCAAGTTCATTTAAAAATATTAAATCTATGTTCGTAAGATCTCCATTTAGGAAACCATTTGATTAACACAATATTTTGGTTCGTATTCATTTTTAATTTTACTTAGTTTTATAATTTCAATAGGATAAGCATGGATAACATACTTTTTCTAATTTTAATTACTAAAAAGTGTAAATTAAAGCATTAAAGCAGTAAAAATAGGTTTATTCGACTGTTTACATGTTTCGATTCTACCCGAGTCATTTTCAAAACAAACAAATAGATCTATTTTAAAACTACACGGTCTATGAAGTGCCATCATTCAATTTTTCACGTACTCTTTCCTATTATGCGCGTTATTATTTTTATTTTACTTGGATGTTTATTTTTATTTTCGTAACCATCGAGTAGCTCGACCCATAATTTTGGTAAGTGAAATGATGCTGCATCGTTACATATTGAATTTTTGCGTGTTGCAATCTCTATGGTTTCTCTTATAAAATGGATGGGTAGTGTAGACTGAAGCGAAAAATTATCCGATTTCTATTGAAATTTATTTGGATGGTTTCTTCTGGATCTTGATAGAGCTGGAGTTTTCTATTATATTTAATAGTAATTCTTTGATCCGTCTGCTCTAATAAACGGTATTCCACATACTCCTGAGTAATTCTCTAAATTAACTGGATCAATTTTAGTGCAAATGATATTCTTTAATTCAGAAGGTATTTTGGCAACTAAGCAGATATTGAAACGCTTAAGACTGTATTTTAATTTCTCAAAAAAGCTTGGAAAATACTGAATAGTACGAAGTTTGTATTTTTGCGAATCACATTTATGTTCAAGCTTCTTGTTATTGTAATATCCAGGGTTACTTTATTCATATGTTGAACTTTAGAACCATTATTATGAGCATTTCGGCGAATATTATCTAATTCATTATCGAAATTATTTTCAGTGCATACTAGAAAAGCCCGTCTTATGAAAAAGCTGTAGGTTGAAATTTTATACGTAAATGGAAAAAATACGTTATTTTGTATGGTAGCCTGGTTAGCTATGCTTTTCTGAAAATAGATCTGTCGATAGTTTGATTTGTTCTTGTTAACATTATGTAAAGAAATGGACGACTTTTATTATATTCAATTTTAAAAGTAATTTAATGTTATTGCCCATTGAATGTAGATGATTTGTAAATATTTTAAGTTCTTCAAGACTTATACTGCCAAATTATAAAAATATCATCAATATATCTAAGTCAACTGTGGGGTGTTATTGGAAATGTATTAAAAACTTCAGTTTCTAATGGGTAAGGTCTAGTATATTCAGCTAATAAAATCGAAATAGGGGAACCCATGGGGTCTGCATGATTTTGTTTATAATATTTACCATGAAATGCGAAATACTTATTATGAATGATCAGATTAAGCCCTCGTTTTATTGTTAATTTTACAGTTTTCTAAATCTTCTATTTGCTTAATATCTTCACAAATCTTATTACAAATTTCGTGCCTGTCAACTGACGGATATAATGAAACAATATCAAGAATAGCCATAATATAATTACCTGATAATTGTATCTGATTGATTTTCTGAATAAAATCTTCCGTTGATTTAATAGTGAATCTAGAATCTGGTAAAATCTGTTTCAAAAAGGAAACATAAGCTTTTTCTAAAAAATAAGCTGATCCTGAGCACTTGGAAACTATGGACCATAATGCTTTTATAAACTTTTAGTCTTTCAATAATCCTAGGAATAACAGCGAGCTTATTTACCTTTAAAATTTTCTTCATATATAGGGGTCATGTTCCATGTTTGATAACGTCATTGACTTTATAGTTGATTAAATTAATTAGATCTTTCCTAATTTCTTCACATTTCATATCTTTAATGTAATTTTCCATTTTATCTATATAATCATCTCTATTTAGGATAGCTGATTTGTTGGACTTGTCAGTCTATATTATAATTATATTCTGGTCTTGTTTTAAATTTTTAATAATATTTAGTTCCTTTTAAGCAGGTTTTAATGGTTTGTTAAAAGTTTTTCTCACTTCATGAAACATTAGATTCTTTATTTCCTTTTTATGGCCATCCATATAAACAATCGAATAAACATATTTTTATTGCTCTTAACGTTTTAATTTACAACTTTGAGCAATTAAAATTAGTATATTAGTATAGCAAGATGTTAATTTGCTGTACATTAACATACTTTTCAATAAATTTTCTTGATTTTCTTCTCAGATGTTTCTACCTATATGACAATAAATTTCCTCTATTATCACCTTATCAACATTGGTATTTTATAAGATAAAAATGTATTTTCTTTTTTAATAAAAATCAATTTTCTTAAAAATGACGGTACCGAATTTTTTGCCATTAACATAGAATGCAGAGATACTAAAGACGCATAGCCCAGAATTTTTGTATAGTTTTCTTTTAATAAAAACCAGTAACCGAGAGGTTCTGCTCTCGAAGCTGGTAGACGGGAGGTGCTGGATTCGAACCCAATCGTGCCCGTCGGCCTAATCGATGTTTTGGCACAGGTCAACGCGGCTGCAGGTTTCCGACGTAATATGTGATCAAATTTAGCAACAAAAAATATTTTTAAATACTTGAAGCAATAAAAAAAACAACGTGGAATTATTAATTTTTCAATTAATTTTGCCACCGAGAACGTGTGTAACCCTTTAAACTTAAACAGTACCACAACTGAAAATTAACCTCCAGCAATTGAGGCGTTCGGAAGACAATCGGACTAACTACATTTTAAGTGGCGTTTTTTAAAACAAAGGAACATTGAAAATTTTCTATATATTTGTACAGTGATAAAAAGTTATCCTTGATTAAAAGAAAATTAATGAGTTCAATCAAAATATCGCGAGAAAAAATATTATATAGATATAATATTTTTATAGTTACAATAACTTTAACTGTTTACACTGAACATTTTCATTTGATGGGGTTAATCGATTTGTGCACTGCAATTATCGCTCATAGACAGTGCTGTAACCAAATTCTTTTGTCCGTCCCTGTAAATGAATGATAAATGCTACGTACTCTATCTTCTGCAATGAGAATATCGTAATGCATCTGACAAGGGAACCACTTTTGGTACTGCTCGCAATTTTTTATTATTGGACTTTTATTTGTGTATTTCACGCCAAGTGATTTAAGTCGCCAAATAGGGCGCTACAAAATTTTCGCCCGCTTTATAACTGGTATATACCGGGTGTCCCAAAAAGGACTGACTGATTTTAAAATTCAATAACTTGCAAACGGTGACAGATATTTAAAAAATTCTTGCAGGAGGGTTATGCATAAGGTCAAAAGTTTTATTACAGTGATTTTCGATTTTAGT
Source organism: Maratus speciosus (assembly GCA_963932465.1). NCBI lineage: Eukaryota > Metazoa > Arthropoda > Arachnida > Araneae > Salticidae > Maratus > Maratus speciosus. The sequence continues at coordinate 324,598,502 of OZ010795.1, read as the reverse complement.
TCGAATTACAAACAATAGATGGCGCTGTAAGCAATAGTCGCTAAATACAGGCTCGATTTCTGGTCCTTTATCTTGTTCCATGCTGAAAAAGGAGATGAAAATGTATTATCCGGGCCACGAAGTACCAAAAATCGAGCCTGAATTCAGCGTCTATTGATCGCAGCGCCATCTATTGTTTGTAATTCGAACTAAAATCGAAAATCACTGTAATAAAACTTTTGACCTTATGCATAACCCTCCTGCAAGAATTTTTTAAATATCTGTCACCGTTTGCAAGTTATTGAATTTTAAAATCAGTCAGTCCTTTTTGGGACACCCGGTATGTACGATATGCATTAGAATTAAACCAGATTCCGATTTGTTTGATGATTGACAGCATAAGATACAAGAATTAGGTTTTTTTTTTTCTATGCAGACGATAAATGTATAAATAGTGAATATATTTCTGTAAAAAGCTTTCAAGGTCATTGAAAATTATTTTTTTAGTGAAATACAAAATAAGTAAACTATTTTCTTTTGAAGTCGAACGGAATAAAGTTTCGAATGTTTAAAATGAAATTTTGTTGTATTAAATGTTGTGTCTTTTGGTAAAAATAATCATAAAGTAAATTAATATTTTTATACAATTTAGAAAATTTACTGAAAAAAGTTATGCTGCTGTAAAATAAAAAAATATAGTTTTAAAAGAAAAATTTTATCGATTCTCAAACTTCCTAATATAGGGCTTTAAAATGCACCAGGTCTCAGTGATAGGTGCGAGCAGTACCAAAAGTGGTTCGCTTGTGAGTAATGTGAATTGCAATTATTTGAAATCACAAATGCATATCAATTTTATTGTGTTTGAAATTATGTAACATCTTTAAAATAGACTTCGACTTCAAACGATTTTTCCTCATAGATTATAATGTAACAGAATTTTTTGAGCGTCCTTGCAAAAGAACGATAATTGCTATATACTTCCTTTTAAATAAGGAAAAGACCATGAAAAATCTCAATAACATGCATAAATAAATTAGAAATTTAAGTACCTTTACGAGAGTTAGAGCGCGGAAAGACAAACCGATTCATAAACGCTTTTCAACTATCTTGGAAAGTGTTACAAAGGGACAAAATGATTTACCTTTTTTAAAACTCAATAAATATTTACAAGGGACTGTATATATATATCGCTATCAACTTTTTGATAATTTTGGACCCTCTCCCCTACTTACGATATCATACATTATCATTTCACGACCCTACCCCCCCTCCCTAATGATATCGATATCAGTGTCTAAAAATTATTTGATTCTTGCAATTTTTCTCCTTTGTTTTCAGTGATATACAGATATGATTATACATTTATTATTCGCATGCTTCATTGATTCAAATGAAGATAAGTTGATAAAATATCACTATTATATATTAGGGTGGGCCGAAAAAACTTTTTTTCGATTTCCGATGATGGCTAGTGCGGAAAAGTTGCCACTGGTGGTACTAAGTTCACATAAAAAAATTGATATTTTTCTGATAATTCCTTCATTTGGCGCAAATGGCTTGAAGTTTTGCTCAAATGCTGATTTTTTAACTTTTTTAGCAAAAATTTAAAAAATGTTAAATTTAAGTTATTTTAGCTGAATTTACTTGAAATGGCATGTTCAGTGTACGAAATGTTTAAATAAGCTCTGATTAGATATTATTTAATAGTTATGTGCATTTTTAATCATGTGACTTTTATAGCTTTATCTCCTGTAAGTGAGCAAAAATTGCAGGAATTGTGACAACAGGGAATAAGGATCTCCTCACCGATAAAGACTTGGTTAGGAGACAGAAAAAGAAACTTGGAAAGAAGGTACAGGAGGAGAAAGATTTTGGAAGAAGAAAAATTACAAGCATCTTTTTTGATAGCAGAAAAAAAATAAAACAATCTTCATAGAAAACAGGGGACTAGCAGCACCGTCAACAGAAAGACGAAACAAATATCACCATGTTGTTTGAACGTGGTTTGGAATATTTGGGTCACTTGACACCTTCTTCTGGTCATTGCGGAAAAATAGCAAAATCATATAATTGTCTAAGCCAGAATAAAGTCTGATTTGGAAAAAATCAAGAAGAGAACTGCAACATTTGATATGTATTCTTCATACGAACAAGCTTCCACTCTGACAGCGACATTAACTGTTTAAACTAGATAGTAGAACCACTTGACCTAAGACCTTTACCAACTGAAATGGATCTAGATTAATAGAGTACTCAAATCTTCAGCCGTTTGCATTTTTGATGTCCATGAAACAGGGATAGGCTCGTAGAAATAGACACGTACATTTTCGCACGCCATTCGTGATACGTGCTTCGTATTTCTCTCGACGGTGCCGTTTGTTCCCTTTTTTCTAAGAAGATCGTGTTATTATTTCTACCACCAAAAAATATGGTTATAATTTTTCATCTTCCAAGATATTCCTTCTCCTGTATCTTCTTTTCAAGTTGCTTTTTCTGTCTCCTGACCAAGTCTTTATCGATGACGAGATCCTTATTCCTGGTTGTCATAATTCCTGCATCCTGAAGCACAGATGAAACTCTTAAGGCAATTTACTTATATGATATTCCAGCTCATAATCCGGCGAACGCTGTGTGAGAAAGGAACATACGTTTGGGAGTGTCTGCTTTTGAAGGCCCTGGTTCAAATTCTGATTCAGACGAAATGCCTGCTTCAAAGTTCCCACTTTTTGAATCCTCTGACATTAGCTGTATTTTTCAGCAGAAAAAAAATTAACATCCTATCTCACAGTTACTCCCATGTTCAATTTCTTCCATCATCCTCGTGATGACTGATTGCGTTTTCATTGGTTTCTATTCCACATTGTCCTCTCCTTACAGAATTTCTGTCAAGACATGCTGTGTTCCGGCATTCAAGTACGTGACTCTGAACTCTTCGAATAACCGAAGGAAGAGCGAAGAAAATAATAAAGACAAAAGACAGGAACCGACGAATGAACCAAACAATACTTACAATTTTTGTTCAGTTATACGCGAAAAGGCTATAAAAATCGCCTCATTCAAAATACACATAACTAATAAATAATGGATAATCAGAGGTTATTTAAACATTTCGTACATTAAACATGCCATTTCAAGTAAATTCAGCGAAAATAAATTTAATTTAAAATTTTTAAAATTTTTGCTAAAAATGTTCAAAAATTAGCATTTGAGCGAAACTTCAAGCCATTTGCGGAAAATGAAGGAATTGTCCAAAAAATTTCAAATTTTTTGTGTGAACTTAGTGCCACCAGTGGCAACTTTTCCGCACTACCCATCATCGAAAATCGAAAAAAAAGTCTTTTTAGGCCCACCCTATTATATATGAAACAACTTTATATCAAATAAGACTTAAAATAAGTAGCTACTATTTTAAAGTATGTAATACAACTTTTTGTTACATAATGCATTCAACGGTAAGGATGTCTTCTTGCACTTGCCCCCGCACATGAGGGAGGGGGGCAAGTAGAACTTCTTATCAACGAAACAGGTGTACAACATTCTTTCACTTTTCTTTACTAGTAAATACAACAAGTATAATTTCAAACATACTTCGGACGTAGTTCCTCGAACAGCGGATTATATATGCATACACATATGATAGAAGAATGGCAATGCCAAACGTTGGGGTATTCCAAATTCTGGAATTAAATAATTCTATAATCATTTAATGATTTTAATAATAACTTTATATTATCATAAAAACAGATAACAGACTGAAAAAAGATACAGACTATTTTGATGTAAAGATCAAGTTACAAATAAAAGAGAAAATTTTGGTTACATGAAGAATGGGAACAATATCAAAAGACTAATCCCCCTCTCTATGGATATCTTACGATATTATTTGCTAGACAGCCCCACCCCCTAAAGTGATAACGTTATACATGCATAGCCCCTGAAGAACAATGATACGTATTTGAGTTAATATTGTAATAATGAATTATCTTCTACTCGTTAGATTATAAAAATTTACCTACCTTTTAAAATATTTCTAACACATTATTCATACATACATATTTCTATTTTTTTTTTAAATTTCCTCAAACAAGCTCAGTGAAAACAAAAAAATTCTAAACAATCTTCGTTTTTTTTTTTTTTTTTTTTTTTTTTTTTTTTCTAAATTTTAAAACTTTAAGCATAAATTATTGTCGAAAATACATTTATTGGTTAGTTTTTAAAAATTATTAACATTTAATTTGTCGCATGTAGTTGTATGTAGTTTGTAGCACAAACAAAATTTTTAATGATTGAATCATCTTACCGTTTGAAAAATCACATAAATGTTATTTTTATATATTCTTGTATACTCTTTTTAAATTCCCTGGTGCCGCATTTCTAATATATATTTTTTAAATATACTTTTGAGTTAAATTTACTTAAAATAATTTTAAAATTTATAAAAATATATACTTTGAGATAAATATACTAAAATTATTTTTAAAAGTTACATATTATTCAATATAGGAATCTTCATGTACTATAGAAATATTAAGATATTTTTCCTCTTATTACTAAATATTCAATATTTAACGTAATAAACTATAGCTGCCAACTTCTACGCTTTTTTGTTACTACTAGTGTAGTTATATATTCCTTTGCATCTTAAAATTTGCTTTACCTTATAGTAGGCTTTCTGTGATTAAATAAGGCAAAATCTCTTTTAAGAAATAGTGATTACAAAAAAGTATAAAACTTAGAAGTTACCTCTAAACAAGATCACAATTCTGTGAAATGACTACTATCTCAAATTTTACGATAAAATCTTTTGCAAAATTGCATTTATTAATTTTTGTCTTTTGCATGTTTTGCTTAAGAAGGTATTGTTTATAGTTTTCTTATTTTCCGATTTTCTACGGAAATCCTGGCTCCCAGATCCACAGTTGGCCGGAGACGAACCGGTGTCGGCGGTATTATGGCGTGCGCGATGTTTTCATAGAGCACATTAGGACCCATAATCCCCATAGAACAATTCCTGACGTCTGTGCGCTACCAGACCATCGCTGCAATCCAGGTGCACCTATTCATGACAACAGTGTTTCCGGCGGTTGATGACGTTTACTAACAGGATAATGCACTATGTCATATGGGTCGAATCGTCAGGGAGTGGTTTGAGGACCATTCTAGTGACTTTCAAGTCATGTTTTGGCCTCCAAATTCACCTGACACGAGTCCAATAGAACATTTGCGGTTCCACCTGGAAAACTGAATTTCTGCTGCCACGCTACCACCTCGCAATGTGCGGGAATTGCAGGACCAGTTGAAGAGAGAACGCTTGGTGCCAGATACCTCAGATATCAGCACCTTATCGAGCCAATGCCACGCCAGGTATTGGCGGTTTTGAGGGCGAAAGGTGGTCCTACGTCGTATTAAACAGGTGGTCAAAATACACCGCTCTTCGGTGTAATTTCCCTTTTCTTCGATTTTATAAAAAAATATGAAAACAGACAGATTTAAAGACGATCAAAAGATTAAAAATGTCTCTTAGGAAATATTATACTTGGAATTACTCCAAACTGAAAAACAATATCAACTTTTAAAAACAATTATACTTAACAAAACGCAACACTTAATATTAAATGTTCACAAATGTATAAAGACGTTTTATTTATATTGTATCAGCAATGAAAGAATATTTCCATTTTAGCTTTTTTAAACTAAATAATTCTTTAACTACTTCCTCAAAATCTGCAAAATGCATCTGGGAAACGAAACAGCTTTTACTTGTGTAATATTTTTCTTGAAAGCTTGACAATAGAAATAATTAAAATTACTCAACTATAAGGCAGAAGCAAAAAGAGCTTATAAAGAAAATATATGGTCGGAAGAACGATAAAACAACCAATGAAAAAAAAATCTTGATATTTTTAAAGCGTAAGATAAGAAAATGTTTTAGAAAACGACACTTTCTAGTTATAAAACAAGAAATCAAAAACATGCGTTAAGCGTAGATTATGAAACGCCTTCCAACACTTACTGAATGCTTTAAAAAACTTCGTTATTTAGGGAAATAAGTAAATAAGGTAACTAAGTAACCATTTTAGAAAACGCATAAAACATTTTAAAAATTGATTTCTGCAGTTACCGTCCGTAGCCAAAAGTACTTTTATTACACGCCACTATTTATATAAAATTTAATTTAAACTAAAACACTCTTAAAACTACTGAAATCACATTTCCAGATAGCATCATCCATAGACGGTTATGTATCCAATTCTTTGCAACACCCTGTATATCATTTTATCTATATTCTACAAACATTTCTTAATGAACTAAATTCAGTTCAGCGTAAAAATGCATAACTTCTTTATGCCTTAAAACCACCTTTAAGCAATTTACGCTCATACTCAGTAACCCTTACGAATTCTTTTGTGTAGCCCTGTGTATGAGATATAGCATTTATACACACCGTATAGTATGCATAAATATAGTGAAACATAAAAGCGCATATCATAATTAAAAATGCATTTCCAGCAATCATCGCTTATCTACAGTACTTTGGACACAATATAGTATCCGAAATATTTCGTGTTTCCGTGTAAATGCTATGCACTTCTTATTATATGCATGAAATAACTTATAGTAAACCTCAGCGAGGTATATCAATTTCATTATATATGGCACGTTTAACATAATTGAAATACGTCGCAATCAATCTCCCCCCCCCCATATCATTATGTAACGGAATTCTTTTGTGTGGCCCTGTAAATGAATAATAAGTATTCGTTGCACCGCATATTCTACAGAATGTTTATTTTAGTGCCCTCCATAAATGCACATCAATTATTTTATGCTTGAAAGCGTGTAACATCATTAAAAATTATTTGAAACGATTTTTTCTCATTGGCTGTAATATAACGGAATACTTTTGACTGTCCCTGTAAATGAGCTAAACATGTTACAAACTTCATTTGAAATAGGGATCGTGCTATAGTGAACATTAATAACATCCAAAAATTTCATGACAATCCGAGTATATTTTCGAGAGTTAGAGAGCGGACAGACGGACAGACAAACCGAAATCATAAACACTTTTCAACTTTGTTGGAAAGTAATAAAAGGACAACTGGCTTTCTTTAGTTAAAAATCTATTTATTATTTGTAAAATACAATAACATTTGAATCAATATTACAATGATAAGTTATTTTTTTACTCGTCAGATTGTAAATTATATTAATTAAATAAGTTTGAATTAAAGAATCTTTTAAAATGCAAGGGTTTATTTAATCAAAGATACTTTTGGATTTAATAAACACTGTTTTCTTTTGTTAAAATTATTTCATTTATAAGTTTGTTTTTACAGTAACTTTTTAAACACCTTCTACTTTAAAGCAATTAGTTTATATTTTAATGTTTATTTAATTTTTTAAAGAAAATGTGGCTGTATTTAAAATATTTTAGTAAATGAATAAAAGTGAATTTTAAATTTCATTACAATTCAAATTAATTTAAAACCAATATACTATTGCCCTGTGCCGTTTAAAAAATATCATAAACCCTTAATGAATTCGAGTATTTTTACATTTATTCTAAAAACCTTTAATGTAGTATTGCTACCAATTTTTTAAAAAATATGTTTTGAAAATATATACTGAAAGCATTTTTAAAAGTTACATATTATTACAGTTTAGTCATCTTTAGTTACTGTGGAAAAGGTTTTTGAAATAATTTTTCACACATTAATACATTTTCAAAATTTAACATACTAAAGCACTCTTGTATTTCTGTGAGAAGAATTATATCTCAAATTTTACCATAAAACCTTTTAAAATTCTTTTAAATAAGACATCTTTTCTATCAAGAATCTTGCCTATTAAAGTATAAGTTCATTTTTCTTCAAATTTATAAAAATTATAAAAACACACAGATTCAAAGGCAATGAAAGTATTCAAAATTTCTCTTTGGAAATATGATACTTTGAATTACCCAAAACTGCAAAGGAATATCAACTTTTAAAAACAATTATACTTAACAAAACTCAACGTTCAATTTTAACACTATTGACATATGCATAAAAACTTTTAAATGTACCATATTATCATTTAAAGAATATTTTCATTCTAAATTTTTTAACTAAATATTTCTTTAAACCCTTTGTCAAAATCTGCGAGATTGCATCTAGGGAAAGGAAGAACTTTTACTTCTGCAATATTTCTTTTGAAAGATTGCAATATAAATAATTAAAAATAGTCTAGAACTATAAGGAAGACGTGAAAAGAGCTTAAATAAGAAAATATATGTTTCAAATGACGATAAAATAAGCAATGTATGGTAAAAAAACCCTCAGTATTTTTAAACTATAAAAGAAGAAATATATTTAGAAAATGACACTTTTCGAAATAAAAAGAGACGAAAGGTTCTTCCTTAGTTAAAAGTCTTTAAATATTTGTAAAGCAAAAGGATATTTGAGATAATATTATAATGATAAATGGTTTTATTATTCGTTAGAGTGTAAATTTTATTAATTTAATAAATTTGAGTAAAAGCATCTTATAAGATTATTGATGAATTTTTTTTTCAAATATAGGTTTTGACAACAAAAATGGTCTTTTTTTGTCAAATTTATCTTCTAAAGTGTTATTATTGATCCAACCCGGCCTACCTTGGTTAAAGATGCTCGATATACTGTTTGGCAAGGTTTGTAAATATCATTAAATTTTTGAAAAAAAAAATATCCGATATATTGATATGTTTCCGATATATTGATATATATCAGATATTTTCGGTATATATCTGATATTTTCAAAATAATCAACTTACTGCCGATAATGAATATTTTAAAGCATAACATAAATTAGAAACTAAAACATATTGCACATAACATGAAAACTTAATTAAAGAATATTATAAAAATCCATTTTTTTTTTCATCCTAGAATAAAAGTATTAAAGGTCAACTAATTGAAATCTGAAACAATTTTCTTTTATACACTAATTAATATCTCTCTCTCTCTCTCTCTCTCTCTCTCTCTCTCTCTCTCTCTCTCTCTCTCTATATATATATATATATATATATATATATATATATATATATATATATATATATATATATATATATGTATATATATATATATATATATATATATAGGATTCAGTATCAAGAAATCAGAAAATTATAAAACAGAATTTTAAATTCTAAATAGTTTTTTTATTTAAAACTTTTTAACATAAATGTAAGATTGTCTTATTTTTTTATTCTCTAACATGATGTACAGTTTAAACTCAACTAAACTAAAACTAGAAAAGATTATATTCTAATAAAGCTGTATATAACTGATTATCTAAATTAGACAGTTTATCTTTCAGTTTTTCATTTAAAAATAAAAGCTTCAAGCATAAAACTTGGAAAAGGTATTTGTTTTCTTTTTTCACTGAAAAAGGTCACTACTAGAGACAAAATTTCTTTGTATACAGAATGACACGGTCAATAACAGTATAAAATTTCATTTAATTTTTTTTTTTGAATAAATGAATGAAAATAAAAATAACCGGTCAAGTGCGAGTATTACTCGCGTACAGAGGGTTCCGTACAATAAATATATGAATTAGTAACTGAGTACTGCATTACACAAACATATCATTAAATGTTGTTACCTAGGCTTTAAAAGCCGATGGCGCATAAGAGTACGCCGCCCGTGCCTTTATATATGTCCAAGCCTGTCTTTATCTATGTCCAAGCCGTCCGTGTCATTAAGGGTTGTTGATATCTCGGCTAATTACCGACGATTTTTTCCGAAAATTATTATCAACAATCCTTTTATACTTCTCCGACGATATAGGTACCCCCCAGTGCTCTCAACTTCTTTGATGAACGCTCGCAAATCGAAAATTGTGTGTAACGGATAAATGCGATCTTCTCAAAAACTATTTCAAAATATGGTAATCGCTATAGCTTTCCTGCAAGGTTTAAATTAATTTATATTGCCCCTATTTCTTTCATTGGTTTGGTTTGGTTTGGTTTCTTGATACTGTGACTTTTGCTATGTCATCGAGGACAGCTTATGTCACGAAAAGCCAGGTCCAAGGACCAGAGTTATACATATAATTTAAAGACACGCTGACGAGCTTGACAGCACACGAAGAGAAAATAATACAGCTTTCAATCACGAAATACACAGAGAATACATAAGTCTTTAAAAAATAGCACACCCAAACCACAAAAAAGTGACGAGAGTGATCCGACAAACACGTGGGCTCCATAGACGCCGCCATATTTGCCGGGATATTCGGCAACTATTTAAATATTCGACGTCTTGTTAAAAACGCAGTTTCCTGCAAAAGGTGTAAATTAGTTTTCTATAAAATAGTTTCCATAATATAAAAGAATTCTAAACGTGATAAGAAAACAGTGTTTCGAAAAACACTCGTAATTTAAGTTACATCCAGAAAAAACTGGGAAAATCCTTGGAGCCACCTTCCTTCACGAAGTAAAAAGGCAGACTATTTCTTTCATAATGTTAGTTTCAGTAGATTCGGAAATAGAGGGGGTTGGGACATATTTTTGCATTACATTTTCGACGATATCTCTGAAAATATAATACCTAAAATTAAAAGAAATGTATTTTTGAGTTCGACGTCACGAAAGCTTTCACACGATACCCCACACGATATACAAAGAAAAGATTTTTTTCAAGTAACTTAATAAGCCTCCCTACATTTTTACTTTCTTCTATCTTCAATAGAAGAAAGTATTGTAATCGAAATTTTTTTCGACTTCCGGTTTTCGACGGATTTACACGTTTTAGGGGTCAGAGATCCCAAAAAACATGTTTATAGAAAATTTCTGTCTGTCCGTGTGTCTGTCGCCATTGTACCATCAAAAAGTGTATGAAGTTATGCATACAATTCAACCAAATTTTTATTTTAAGTTTTTGGCTATGGCAAACAGATCCTCCCTGAATTTGGAAAAAAATTTGCCGGTAGGGGCCCTGTAATAGCGATTTTTGAGCGATTTTGAATATTGTACCATCCAAAAGTGTATGAAGTTATGCATACAATTGAACCAAATTTTTATTTAAAGTTTTTGGCTATGGCAAGCAGATCCTCCCTGAATTTGGAAAACATTCGACGGTACGGGGCGCTGTAATAGCGATTTTTGTGCGATTTTGAATATTGTACCATACAAAAGTGTATGAAGTTATGCATAGAATTGAATCAAATTTTTATTTTACGTTTTTGGCTATGACAAGCAGGTCCTTCCTGAATTTGGAAAAAATTCGCCGCTAGAGTGCGCTGTAATAGCGATTTTTGTGCCATTTTGAATATTGTACCATCGAAAAGTGTATGAAGTTATGCATAGAATTGAACCAAATTTTTTGTGCCTGTTTTTGTCTGCTGCAAGCAAGTTCTCCCTGAATTTGAAAAAAAATCTGCCGGAAGAGGGCGCTGTAATGACAATGTCTGTGCCATTTCCATTATTGTACCATCGAAAACTGTATAAAATTATGCATAGTATTGAACCAAATTTTTTGTGTATGTGTAAGGCTATGGTCGGTAGGTCCTCCCTGAACTTGAAAAAATTCCGCCAGAAAAGGGCGCTATAATCGCGATGTCTGCGCCATTTTTATTATTGTACCATTGAAAAGTGTATAAAATTATGCATACAATTGAACCAAATTTTTTGTGCATAATTTTGGATATGGCCAGCAGGTCCTCTTTGAATTGGGAAATATTGAACAGTAAAGGGGCTCTGTGATAGCGATTTTTGTATACTTTTCTTGATTTTTCGTAGTTCTATTGTCCATCGGTGGCTCGCGCAGCGACGGGAACTCGCTTCCTGCTAAGCCGGCTATTCGCAAATAGCTGATAACAACAGAATAAGGAAAAACTATTAATTTTAACAAATATCATGATATAGATTAACTCGTTTTTAGTCCGTTTAATTGACTGAAGTAGAAATTTAAGTAGAAAATGAAAATTGGTATACCATTGAACTAATGATAATAAAGTATTAACATGTGTAACTACTTTTTAAAATATTAATATGTATAAGATAGAAGAAAGTTTTGGGATTGGCACATCCAACTAGTTTCTAAATATATTTGTGAATGATTAATAATCCATAAATATGTGGGGCCTTTATTACTTCAGCCAATCTGAACTTCCCACGTTCCATAGTTTACTAGTAAAATGGCTGTGACAGACGGACAGATTGGAGTGATCTTTTAATTGTTCCGTTTTTACTTTTTAAGTACGGAATCCTAAAAATATCTTTCAATCAGTGATATTTTGAAAATAAATGTCAAACATCTTGATATGTTTGAAAATAAAGATCAAGCATATGAAAATATCGAAAATATCAAAAACCTTGATATTTTCAAAATAAATATCGGATATATATCGTATAATACGTAATATATATCATGATATATATATCCATTGATATATATCTCAACGAACCCTACTGTCTGCTACACAGAAATCAACTGAAAATAATTTTTAATCGGAAATTCTAAGAGATGCTTTAAATTTAGTATATTTTCTTAGATTTCCCACCAACGACACCGAAGCATTTTTGGAACTTAGGTATTAGCCGCATGCTAATGGTTAACACATTGAGTGCCACGATGACTGAAACTGAAGCGCCGAAAATTTACAATGTTTAAAGTAATTTTTAAGAAAGTATAATCCTGTAATAAATAAAAGGTAGGTAAATTTAAAATATTTGTTCAGTAATTATTTAAAACAATGTGTATTTTTTCGGTTTTGTATCATATTTTAGATGTCATCCATCGGTGAATGACGCTGAAAGTTCGCTGTCAGCCCCCGGTGGCTGAAGTGGCGCTTAACGTGTTAATCGCGAAAGGATTCTGCATTTATTGCAACCGTTATTTATTTTAGTGTTTTCAGTGCGTAGTTCGATTACTTTTAGTTCGGTGTCTCTTAAATTTGCATTTTATTTATTTATATACTTATTTGTGAAGTCTTAACTTCGTTTGACTATTTGGTTACGGAATGTTACATGGAACAAACAAATGCTGAATTATTTATACGGCTTTAAGTGTGAACAGGTTAATATACCGTAATGTCGATTCTATGTTCATTTTTGAGGTACATTAAAAAATTCATGTTTGAAAAAATATTTTAAAAACCATAAAAATCAGTAAATTGAGATACTGATTTCAAATAAATTACTTTTGAAAGTATATATTCTATTCAACCGTGAAAAAATTGAAATGGTACGATGTTTAGAATGTAAAAATTTCGATAAATGAAAGCGATTGTTCAGGTATATACCACCATCGATATGATGTCAGCGTTACTCATAGACATGTTTTTGCTTTATAAAATAGTTTTTTTCTAACACTTTTAAAATTTTCCTGTGTGTCAAATACACTATAAAATACACTCATGTCCAAAATTAAGGTCACAAACATAAAATCTGTGAAAACTGATGAACTAGTCACTGTGTTGCCACAAAATTTGGAACAGAATTATATTATAATGGAAGAAAGGATATAGCAACATAGCAATATGGAAAAGATTTTAATTCTGAATTAAGATACAGGGTATACGAAAAAGTGTTAAATAATGAATCAGAGATAAAGCATTTATCTCGGGAAAAGTCTGTTTAACATAGAGCGTGACCACCGTGCACTGCTATACAAGCCTCACAACGAACTCACATACTGTTTATGAGGGTGTCAATAAATGTTTGTGGCAACAAAACACATTCTTCCAAAAACGCGGCTTTTAACTCCTGGCGGATCCTGGGAAGGGGATTACGCTGTGCAATGGCTCTTCCTAGGCCATCCCAAACATGTTCAATAGGACTGAGGTCCAGAGACCTCAAGGCCCAATTCATACAGCGAATATCCTCTTCTTAAAGAAAATCATCAACAATGTGAGCTCTGTGTGGCTTCGCATTATCGTCCATAAATATGAAGTCCGGGCCTACAGAACCCCGGAACAACCTCACATAGGCTTCAAGGACCTCATCCCTAACGCCCGGCATACAATCGTGCGTGTCCCTTTTACTGCATCCAACCCACCGGTTGTTGTGGAGCCAAAGACATCAATCTTGGACACAACAAGAATGGGGCGTGTTCTTTTCAGTGATGAGTCGAAATTTACCACGCAGAGTAATTCTCGTCGAATCTTCATCTGGAGATAATGTGAAGCTCGCAATCATACCTCCTACGTAAAAGAAATCGACAGATTTGGTGGAAAAGGAATCCTTGTCTGTGGCGGCATAATGTTGGGCAGTCGTACACCACTGCAAGTCTTCGATGAGGGTACTGTCATCGCACATCGCTATAGGGATGAGGACCTTGAAGCCTACGTGTCCCTTTCACTGCATCCAACCCACCGGTTGTTGTGGAGCCAAAGACATCAATCTTGGACACAACAAGAATGGGGCGTGTTCTTTTCAGTGATGAGTCGAGATTTACCACGCAGAGTAATTCTCATCGAATCTTTATCTGGAGATAATGTGAAGCTCGCAATCATACCTTCTACGTAAAAGAAATCGACAGATTTGGTGGAAAAGGAATCCTTGTCTGGGGCGGCATAATGTTGGGCAGTCGTACACCACAGCATGTCTTCGATGCGGGTACTGTCATCGCACATCGCTATAGGGATGAGGACCTTGAAGCCTACGTGAGGTTGTTGCGGGATGCTGTAGGCCCGGACTTCATGTTAATGGACGATAATGCGAAGCCACACAGAGCTCACATTGTTGAAGACTTTCTTGAAGAAGAGGAAATTCGCTGTATGATAAATGGCCCTCGAGGTCTCCGGACCTCAGTCCTATTGAACATGTCTGGGATGGTCTAGGAAGAGCCATTGCACAGCGTAACCCCCTCACAGCACCCGCCAGGAGTTAAAAGCCGCGCTTTTGGAAGAATGGGCTTTTTTGCCACAAACGTTTATTGACAGCCTCATAAACAGTATGAGAGCTCGTTGTGAGGCTTGTATAGCAGTGCACGGTGGTCACACTCCATATTAGACAGCCGTTTCACAAGATAAATTCTTTATCTCCGATTCCTGATTTAACACTTTTTGATATACTCTGTATATTAATTGACAATTAAAATCTTTTCCATATTGTTATGTTGCTATATTCTTTCTCCCATTGTAATATACCTCTGTGCCAAATTTCGTGGCAAGACATTAAATAGTTCATGAGTTTTCACAGATTTTGTGTTTGTGACCTTAATTTTGGACATGAGTGTAATAGGAAAAATCAAACGTATCAAATAGGGTGAAACCCCCAGTTATTGACATCTAACCAGAACTGACACTTCAGCAGAAATCTAACTCAACTAAGATTTTCTTGTAAAATTCTGTAAAGTAATGTCATCCAGCGGTAACTTGCCGTATATACTCATGTATAAGTCGAACCATATTTCTAGTAGTATGTTGAAAAATGATTGTAATCGAGGATAAAAAAAAATTAAACTTTCATTAAATTAACAAACATTTTTTTACGTTTCTAATTAGGCTTTAAAAAAAATTCAACGTTTTAAAACTATAATTATGTAAAACTGAAGAAGCTTAAATTATTTTGAAATCTATTTACATCAAATTAATAATACTTAAAAAAGAAATCTTTGAAAAATCTATTCAGGCTTTATTTAAAAGGGTAAACAACTTCTTTGACAGCTGAAATATGGTACTTCTTTGTATTTTAGGACTTTTAGGAGAGAAATCTAGAAGCATTATTCACAAGTTGAACTCTTTTTAAAAAGAGGATCAAAAGTTGAAAGGAATGCCTCTGTATTGAAATTGATTCTGTCCCTAGAGAAAATGGGTGTAGAACAATTACAGGGACATTATTATTGAGCTTTTTGTTCGTCAATCACATGGAAATTACCATTGTCCGCTTTTATCTTTCTTTAACGTAGACCCAGATATGATTCTTTAAAAGACTTGCCCATTCGTCGATTATCTTTTTTCTTTTTTTACTAACTCGTATATACGTCGACCCCCCCATTTTCAACTCCGAAATTTTTTCTAAAATTCTTCGACTTATACACGAGTATTTGTTTTAACTTTTATAACGTGTGCATCATTATTGGTTTTTCTAAATAGGAACGGGGTCAGCTACTGGAATTATTGACCATATTTATGAAAAAAAAATTTTTTTAGTAATAAAAAGTATATTTAAAAAAAAAATTTGTAAACAATATTTTTTTAATGTATCTCTACTATACTTTCAAAACCAAAGGTTTTGTAAAAGTTCAAAATAAAATTGTTCAAAATAAAATTTCGTAATAGTGATTTCAACAAGAAAGAATCCTTAAGGCGTCAGTTACTGAGGGTTTCGCCCTATACCTTCATATTAAGGGCCGTAAAAGTTTTTCGGCTGCAAGAAAAAAAAAAACTTTATTCATTTTCTGAATGTTTGACATTTTATAAAAGTTGTCGCGAAGCCGTTGTTACAAATGTAAACATATAGAGCAGATGTAGCGAGTCTCGTCGCACAGCTAATGTACGATCGGTACTTATTGCAAATGATTAAAAGCCGCAAATGTTTAAAAATTGTTTTATCGAACTTTTCTTTTCTTTAAAGTTTGTACTAGAAATACATCGGCAACACATGAATAGATTTTCTGTGATTTTTCTCTTTTTAGGTGCGTTCCTAATTATATAAATACATAGCACCTATAGTCGTCGTCTTGTCCGTCCGTCTGTCCGCATATAACAGCGGAAAAACTATTCAACCGAATGAGTTCAAGAATTAATATGTATAATCGTTGCAGAATTTTGTCGCGTCATTTCAAATTTTATGAAAATCGAATCAAAACTTAAAAAGATATTAATAAGCTTTGTTCATTCTATTAAATCCTATCATACGTAATTAATTCAATGATATCCAGTGATAAGTAATCATTTTAGGTTACCATGGGGATTACGTCCTATTTAAGATGGAGTTTTATTATTTCCGTATTACTGAATTTAATCTATGTAATCGTAATAAATTTTGCATTCATGCATTTTTGCGTAAGAGTGCAACAGCTATTGCTCTAAGATCTCAATATTTACAAAACTAGTTATAGTACGAACGCACTTCATTTGCCACGTTCGACGTACAATTTCCGACTTGTTTAATGTAAGCTTTAACCCATTCGGGACCATGGGTGCATATATGCCCCTTCAAAAAGAGTATATAGAATTTGGTTTTGGGACCAGTAAAAAAGGAAAGTAATATTTGCTTTTTCTAATTAGAGCATTTTCGTGATTATTTAAGTAGAACTAACTTTTTTAAAAAAGTGGTCCCAACCGAATAAAATTTGCATAAAAGCTGCCGGTCCTGAAGGGGGTTAAACTAGAGTAGCATTAAAATTGAATGAAGGCATAGGGACAGTATATATTTCCTCAGTTCTTTGACCGAACCTTTTTTAAATTTTTAATTCGCTCGTTTTTTATAAACAAACCAAAATCAGAATTTAAAAAAAAAAAAAAAAAACTGTTCTATATAAAGAAAATCGTCTGCAAACAAAATTGAATGACAATCTATTATTCTTGCGGTATAGCTATCGCAAAAATCGTGGAAAACAGAGCATAGAAGTGACATCTATTGGGCGGTATATACCCAAACCTAAGAAGGATATTTCGTGTCCAGATCTATTAGAATTTGAAATTTGGTGAAATTCCGTGCATTAGTTCTTCAAATATAGATATTGCGGAAGTCGGGATAAACACAACATAGAAACAGCACCTGTTGGGTGATTTACACCCAAGCTAAATCAGCGTCTACTTATGCCAACGTCTAACAGGATATGAAGTTTGGTGACATTTTGTGAAGTAATTCTTGAGATACAGCTTTCGTGGAAATCGTGATAAATTCAGCATAATAGCCGCGTCACTTAGCGAGCGACTTACACCAAAACTTAATCAGCACCAATTTATGTCAAAGTTTAACTGAATCTGAAGTTTGATTAAATTCCGTGAATTAATTCTTGAGATAGTACACCCACACAATTTGTAAAAAATTGTCTTCTAAAACGCCCAATTTTGTCGAAAACCGGAAGTTGAAATTTTTTACGACTCCAATACTTTCTTCTTGTAAAGATAGAAGAAAGTAAAAATAAACAAGTAATATATATATATATATATATATATATATTTTTTTTTTTAAGTCAATTCCTACTAAGGTTGAATAATAAGTATTTTATTAACGATTGAAAATTCGAATAAGAGAAATTTTTTTCTCCCATATAAAACTAAAATTAATTAATTTAATTTAATTAATGAATTAATATTTGAAAAAACTGTATTAACATCAAGTGTTTTCTTCCACTACAAATTAAAAAAATGTACTTGAACTTGAGTGGATGAATAATAAGTATTTTATTAACGATTGAAAATTTGAACAAGCGAAATTTTTCTCTCATATAAAACTAAAATTAATTAATTTAATTTAATTAACAAATTAATATTTGAAAAAAAAAACTGTATTAACATCAAGTGTCATTCACTACAAGTTTAAAAAAAATGTATTTGAACTTGAGTGGATGAATAATAAGTATTTTGTTAACGATTGAAAATTTGAATCAAATTAATTAATTAATTTTAATTAATGAATTAATATTTGAAAAACTGCATTAACATCAAGGGTTATCTACTACAAGTTTTAAAAGATGTTTTTGAACTTAAGTGGATGAATAATAAGTATTTTATTAACGATTGCAAATTTGAATAATGAAATTTTTTTTTCTCCCATATAAAACTAAAATTAATTAATAAAATTTAATTAATGAATTAATATTTGAAAAAAATCTGTATCAACCTTCTACTTCCCACTACAAGAAATTAGTATGGAAAAAATTATTTGTTTTTCTTATTTATGCTGTTGTGGGCCATATAAGATAAAAATATTAAAAAGATCGAGATTCTGTTACGTTTTAAAGGATTTCTGTATGATGATATCATATACAGTTGGGTGACAAAATAGTACGAACACTCATAAAAAAGACATGGTCCAATTCAAAGGACCAGAACGCGCATGTCACTCAGTTCTGCCACTTAGTGGTTATGAAAGGTAAGGAATTAGCCTCTCAAGGAGGAATCAGCCATAGGTTTGCATGCGCTTACCATACGCTCTGGAAAACTCAATATTGACTGACTTGTCAGAGTTCGAAAAATAAATGAATGTTGGAATGGCTTACGCTGGTTGCTCGGTGACGGAAACAGTCAATTATTTGGGACATGCAAGGAGTACTGTGTCAACCATTATGACAGCGTACACGAAATGCGGTAAAGTGTCGTCTGCGAAGTACAACAGTGTATGGGAAAGAAAGCTTTCTGAAAGGGATAAAAGAGAGTTGATCCCCATAGCGGTCCGAAAGCGCAGAATCTTTATTCCAGATAGCGTCAGAGATAAATAGTCATCTCCAGAATCTCATTTCAGCAAGAACTGTCCAAAAGGAACTTCATACTTCGAACATTTATGGAAGAGTTGCAATTCGTAAGCCATTTGTGTCATAGGTGTTCGTATTATTTTGTCACCCATCTGTATGCTACCATGAACAGATTAGGATGAAAAATGAAGAATTTTACAACATTTCAAATTTATTTTATTTTTGGAAAAAGCTGTTATTTTTACATGTGGTAGGCTTTAAAACAGTTTCTTTCTTTGTTTATACATAGGAATGCGTCGCATTTTTGACATTTTGTTGAAGAAAATGTTCCCCTTGGACAAATATGGCATCTTTGGCGTTTTTGTTCATATGCAGGCCAATGATGCACGCCATCAGTCCTTGTTCCCTAAAAGTGAATAAAATATATACTTCCAATATTCATATTTAAACTAAGATATACATATTATGAACATATAGATTTTAGCTGTAAAAATATTTTTAAGTATGTAAATTTTTCCTTTGGTGGTTCCTCTTTTCGAGCTTTTTTTCTTAGGCTGCTGAAGTTTTGGACTCTCGAGAGAGGGTCTACCAACCTTCTTCTTACCAAAAGTGATAAGGCTTGTTATTCGGTCAAAAAAGAGCGAAGGCAAGAGTGTTTAATTTTGAGTTGGCTACAATGTCTCCGATAAAGACACCATGCATTGACGGCTGCCATTGTGACTGTGTGCCAAAATATGAACAAGTACCATCTATTTGATTTGAACAAGTACTTATATTTAAATGAAATATCATTCGAATCAGTCCCTCCCATATTTTGATTGTACAGAGGAATGACTGCCGGGCAAGGTACTAGTACTTCGTTATTTTGACATTTTACTCTCCTATTTACAGAAGATAAAGGATTAACTCCGACAGTGTTCTACAATAAATTACAGCATCTGTTGCAGGGATGTAGTGGAGGGTATACGGGGGTATACGCCGTATACCCTCTGGATTTTTTTAAGGAGCACCGTATACCCTTTGTTTCTCAAGAAAGCTATAGTATATATGCACTAGGGTATACCCTCTGCTTTGAGAGTATACCCTCTGCTTAGAACGTATATCCTCTGTTTTTTTTACGACTACACCACTGATCTGTTGTCGAACCATTTCACTGTTATAACATCAAAATTGTCTATAGATGCTACCGAGTAGTCAATGGATCCTCTTCCTTCTTTCTTCATTTCTTTCTCATTTCTTAATTTACACTTAATCAATTTGTTTTCTTTCACAGTCCCTATGAAGCCTATTCTTTTTCAGGATAATTCCGGTGAAGAAATTTTCTGCAAAAATTGTAGTTTTCTCTGGGGATTTCAGAGTGCTGGATAGCTGTGAAACAACAACTCCCCCTAATCCTAATTCACAACCAGTTTTTTCCCCATAATGTCCTTTAGACTATCCAGTATAGACGTCAAAATCGCAGCAAATACCGGATTGTCCACACCTAGAGCATAATTTCAATCCCCATTTACTACAAGGCTTTTTTGGCATGTATTGTTTCATGTGGACTCTCTCACGAAATGGGATCATTATTTCATCAATCGACTGCTTACATTCTTCTGGTATTGACGTCATGTTATATAGATAACCATGGTCGCAATTTCCAAAATTTTCAAAATATATCAAGTCGCATAATATCATCAACACTTAAATTATCAACAAAATATATACATCTTAAAATCTTTTCAAATCTGTTTCTAGACATGACTCCAGCAACTTGTTCATACATTAATCCATCTTCCCAGTATCCTCTAATATGTGGTATTCGAACAAGTCCCATTCGAATGTACATACCTAAAAATTGATCCATTTTCTATTCCGTCAACATAATTGAATTCCTGTTATTTGAAATCTGTATAAATTTGTTTCTTATACCAATACCTTGATCATATCGGGTGATATAAACATTTTAAAATAATGTAATGGAGATGGAAGACGCTCTATTGGATCCGGAAAGTCGTCATCATCGGCAAGAGTAAAAAGATTTGGTTCTTTTTTCTTCCATACGATTCTTTTATTAAGATTCTTATATTTTTTCTTTAGAGTACTTTTGTCAATATTCAAGAAATTTCTATTTTTTTCTTAAGTTAAGTTATTCGCCTCTTCTGATTCTTCATCATCTGATCTTTCCTCATAGCCAACATCGTGTCTTTGAGAGGGCAAATACTCATCATCACTATCACTTTCAGATAATCCTGACAAGTCACTTTCCAATTCATCTACAAAAGCTATAGCATCTTCTACTTTAGTAAATATTTGTTTCCCTCTACGTTTTTGAAAAAGCTGACTCGAAGTAGATAATAATGGTAATAATTATATATAGCTAACTTTTACATATAATTTTACATATAATAAACATATAATTCTAAATTTCAACTAATTTATTTCGAATTTATTTAATAACATGCAGGACCCGCGCAACCACCGGACAAATTGGGCGGCTGCCCCGGCCCCCAAGCGTCTCAAAAAATTCAAGATAACGTTATCTCTGAGTAAAATACCAATATTATGGCTGTAAATTCGACTTTAAATATTTTTTTTTGGAAAAATGTTAGCGTTAACTTTATTTCATACAGCCTAAGTTAATATAATTGTCGAAGAATGTATAGATCTGAGGATCATTAAATCAACAGTAAAAGTTAAACGCAAAAAATAAATATTTGAAATATTCTAAAGGATAGAAGACTTTTAGAAATTAAAAAAAGTCCTTCCGGCCAGTGCCGGGAGGAAGAGGTAGCTTTCATAATCCTTATTTAAAAAAAGCCAAATTATATCATTCAAACACACGAAGCTCAATTTAGTGGAAACCGAATATAGGAGATTCAATACTAATTTTTATCAATATAATGAATGAGAATTTCGCGAAATTAGTCAGCTTTGTCCAAGCTGCTTTTCTTTAAAGTAACATATATTTGGCTGCCAAATTCGGCAATTTCTTAAAGTGCCTGTCGTTTTAAGACAACATGGTGGATGAGGCTAAGCAGTGAACTTGGTCGAGACCTTAGTAATTGCTGTGCACATGCTCACTTACATCGGAATCGGTTAATATATAGGAGTGCTGTCGCATGTAAAAAATCAGATTTTTCAAAATGTCACCCACAATAGAAATTGAAACTGCTATATCTGAGCCATTTTTTAAGGTAAAGACAAACAAAAAATGCTCCTGAATCCTTATATCAAGGTCAAATACTTAAGAAAGAAACCTTTTTCAATTTCTAATTTTTTTGCACCTCACTTTAAATATATATATATATTTTAATTTAATGGTCGCCATTTTGAAAAAAGATGGCTGATGAATCTGGTCAGCGAACTTGGTCGAGGTGCTGATGTATACTATCCACATGCCTTCTTACATCGAAATAGGCGAATACGTGTGTTATCGCGTGACAAATACAAGATCGTTTCAAAATGTTAGCCATGCTAGAAATTCAAAGTGCTATAAATCAACCATTTTTTAAGATATAAACAAAAGAACAAATTTTCAGAAACAAAAACTGCTCTGGAATCTTTGTATCAAGGCCAAACACATAAAAAAATCTTTTTCATTTTCCAATTGTTTAATACCTCATTTTGAATTTTAAATTTAAATTTTTTTAAATGGCAGCCCTTTTGAAACAAGATGGCGAATGAAGCTGGCCAACGAACTCGGTCGAGACATTGGTATGTACTATGTACAGACCAAGTTACATCCAAATAGGTTCATAATTACGCCTGTTATCGCGTGACAAAAATCAGGTCGTTTTAAAATGTCAGCCACAAGAGAAATTCAAAATGCTATTACTCAGCCATTTTTTTTTAGATATAGACGAAAGAAAAATTGTTCCGGAATCTTTGTATTAAGGTCAAACACATACAAAAAAAATCTTTTTCACTTTCCAATTTTTTGGTATCTCATTTAAATTTTTTTATTTTTTTATTTTTTTAAATGGCCGCCATTTTCAAACAAGATGGCGGATAAAGCCGGCCAACGAACTCGGTCGAGATATTTGTATGTACTATGTACACACCAAGGTACATCCAAGTCGGTTCATATAAATACGCCTGTTATTACGTGAGAAAAATCAGGACGTTTCAAAATGTCAGCCACGCTAGAAATTCAAAATGCTATAATTCAGCCATTTCTTAAGATATAGACGAAACAAAAACTGCTCCCGAATCTTTTTATCAAGGTCAAATACATAAGAAGAAAATATTTTTTCAATTTTTAATTTTTTGGTACCACATTTCAAATTTAAATTTTTCTTAAAAATTTAAATGGCCACCATTTTTAAACAAGATGGCGGATGAAGCTGACCAACGAACCCGGTCGAGACATTGGTATGTACTATGTATAAACGAAGTTACATCCAAATCGGTTCATAAATACGCCTTTTATCGCGTGACAAAATTCAGGATGTTTCAAAATGTCAGCCACGCTAGAAATTCAAAATGCTATAACTCAGCCATTTTTTAAGATATAGACGAAACAAAAACTGCTCCGAAATCTTTGTATAAAGGTCAAATACATAAGAAAAAATATTTTTCCATTTTCAATTTTTTGGTACCACATTTCAAATTTTAAATTAAAAAAAAATTTTAAATGGCCGCCATTTTGAAACAAAATGGCGGATGAAGCTGGCCAACGAATTCGGTCGAGAGATTGGTATGTACTATGTACACACTGAATTACATCCAAATCGGTTCATAAATACGCCTTTTATCGCGTGACAAAATTCAGGACGTTTCAAAATGTCAGCCACGCTAGAAATTCAAAATGCTATAACTCAGCCATTTTTTAAGATATAGACGAAACAAAAACTGCTCCGGAATCTTTGTATAAAGGTCAAATACATAAGAAAAAATATTTTTCCATTTTTAATTTTTTGGTACCACATTTCAAGTTTTAAAATTTTTTAAAATTTTTAAATGGCCGCCATTTTGAAACAAAACGGCGGATGAAGCTGGCCAACGAACTCGGTCGAGAGATTGGTATGTACTATGTGCACACTGAATTACATCCAAATCGGTTCATATATACGCCTTTTATTGCGTGACAAAATTCAGGACGTTTCAAAATGTCAGCCACGCTAGAAATTCAAAATGCTATAACTCAGCCATTTTTTAAGATATAGACGAAACAAAAACTGCTCCGGAATCTTTGTATAAAGGTCAAATACATAAGAAAAAATATTTTTCCATTTTTAATTTTTTGGTACCACATTTCAAGTTTAAAAATTTTTTAAAAATTTTAAATGGCCGCCATTTTGAAACATGAAGCTGGCCAACGAACTCGGTCGAGACATTGGTATGTACTATGTACACACCAAATTACATCGAAATCGGTTCATAATTACGGGAGTTACAGTGTGACATAGGTCAGATATATATATATATATATATATATATATATATATATATATATATCAATTTTGAACGGAGGGTGGTTTCGGGGTCTGGGGGTCATGATCTATGAAAATATACCAAAATTTTTTGAAATCGCTTTCCTCCGAACGGCTGCAATAGGTAGCTTTTTTGTAAAGAAAGCTACCTAATAATTATATATATATTACCAGTGAGATAAACGGCATGTTACTTTTCATACATTTTATATTCTATATTATAAATTACTCTATGACATATACAACTTTTAAAAATGATTTTTATTACTCAAATATTACATTGAAAGACATTGGGACTCGCTAAGTGTTTTGCCAAGGCCCTGCGTGCCATTGCGCCTGCCCTGATAACATGATTATGTGAACTAAAAGTAAAACAAGTAACTAAAGTACAAAGCTAATACTAAGAAATACAAATTTTCTGTGAAAATAACATGGTAGAAAAAATGCTACCACGGGTTCATGATCACTAACGCCCGTGGTAGCAGATTTGCTACTTTCATTTTAATTACTCATTTTACTATTAAAAAACAAACCTACAGTGAACCTTTTTGTGTAGAGAATAGCAGTAAGTCTTTTTATAACTATATATCGGGTGTATTTAGTTTTATCGTAATAAAATATTTGAAAAAATTAGCAAAAACATACCACTATAAATACCATTTTTATCAGACATGCTTCTTCAAACTAATTTTTTTCTTATTTAGTGGCATTCAAATGCCATACCCAATACTACCTGAAGGTGCAGTTATTGCTGTAATGACTTAAAATACACATTATTTATGAAATTTCGTGCTAAAAATTAAAGCTAAACTTATGGTAGCAAATGGGCTACCATGGGCAGTAGAGGGTTAAGATCAAATGTCATCCACTACAAGTTAAAAAAAATGTATTTGAACTTGAGTGGATGAATAATAAGAATTTTATTAACGGCTGAAAATTTGAACAAGATACATATAGAGAAAGTGTGAAAAAATAGTAGGAATTGAAAAATATATTTATTAATAATAACCGTTTCGGCGCGCATATAAATTCTGTCCGTAAGACAGAGATTTTTATGTACTTGCATAAGTATTTGCCCGGGTGGCACATTTTCGCAACCAATTTTAGCGTCGGTGGTTTTGTTATAAATGAGAGATTAGACGGCACGTACAACGAAAATGGCAGTCAGCTAGTGCACGAGACGGATAATTTTCCGTAGCAACATAGCATACTTGCTACAATATGAATTGAATGGCAAACAGATTACTGATATTAATCCGACATGGAGACACCATCAGAAATCGGGTTTTCACATGTATTTATACATGGTGTATCTGAAATGCTTCAACAAACGTAGGGGGGGGGGGTGATAATACTCATCAAGACGAACAAAAAATGCAATGGAACATGGGGTCGCAAATTACGTTTAAAGGGTGAAAATTTCAAACCTAATAAAAATATCGAAATCTCGCATGCTGCTTTTCTGCAGAACTGGCTAGTAGCACGAAGCTGGTTTTCCTTTCACTTTGTGCATATCCGGTCAGAAAGAGATAAGAAAAACTTGCAAGAAAGCCAAACAAATCTGTGAGCAGGAATCCACGTATGCAAGTTTGAGCGTGTCCGCCAGTCGTTCCTTCGTAGATGTACTCTGTGTAATAATGTCCGCTGTCGACACTTTGAACAAGTGTTGTAAAATATTTGTTTTCTCTGGACATCACGAGCTGTGTTGTACAGTCGTGGAAAAAAAAAAGTAAACACCCCCTACTAACTCCTCAACAAATTATCGTAGAAGAAAGTTAATGCTACCGAACGATTGGAAATAAAGTCTACTTTTAAATGATGTATATAAAATTTACTACTACAAATCTACTTAAAAATCTACATATTAAAACGAATCCAAACTTCATTTTTTTCAATGACAATACACAATTTTAACGAGATATTTCAAATCTTCGGTTCAAACTATGCCTAGACACTGAATTTCAAGTCATTTGAACGATAAGTTTTTGAATTATAAACATTCAAAATTTAGTGCTTCTAATGTTAAATTACATTTTCATATTTTTATTTATATCTCCAGAAATTATGCTCCTAATGTGCTAATTTTTTGTGTAGCAGTAATACTAATATACCCAAACATAAATACGCTGAAATTGCAATTTTTATAACTTTATGATATGAATTATGATTTGTGAAATTAATACTCGAAAAAATTATGAATTGCAACCTACAATTTTTTTGATGGAATTAGATTTATTAAATCCTGCTTTATGAAAATAAAAAATTTCACAGTTTTCTTCCAAGTAGTTTTCAAATTATGCTTAAAAAACGGCAAAATGATGGTTTAAGGGGCCGTCTATAATAGGAGTGACTAGATATTTTGAAATTTCTTTTGCTGTCAAGTAATCTAGCAAGCTTCATTGACTTCTTAAGGTGCCTTGATCAAGATGAGGGCTCTCTCGGTTAACAATCGAGTTCCGAACTTCAATTTGGATACAGCCCTTAAAATACGCTCGTTTTAAAATAATTAATTTCTCGGAAACGTATGGTATGAATTGTAAGAAAATTTGTTTTTAGGCTAATTGAAGGGTGTAGAGTTCATTTATGCTGTCAGAATTGTGTACTGCTATTGAAAAAAACAAAGTTACGGTTTGTTTTAATATATAGATGGCCCCCTAAGCAAATTTTATCTACATCATTTAAAAGTAGACTTTATTTCCAATCGTTCGGTACCAGTAACTTTCTTCTACGATAATTTGTTGAGGAGTTAGTAGGGGGTGTTTAATTTTTACCACGACTGTACCTATTCTGTGCAATAAATAATTTTCTGGAGTGTTTCTTTCTTGTCTCAGTTTGTCCATTTCCAGACGCATTTTCTCGATTCTCTTCCTTTAAACGTCATTTGCGACCCATGTTCCATTTCATTTTTTGTTCTTCTTCATGAGTACTATCATCCCTCTAAGTTTGTTGAAGCAATTCAGATGCACCCTGTATAGCACCGGGATGTGAAGTTTTTATGACAACGCACCTGCTGGTGCACCAGCTGACTTGCACTTTCGTTATCTGCACGATCTAATATATCATATATACCAAAATCATCGACGCTAAAATTGTTTCCTCAAATGTGATGCTGCTTCTCGGACTACATGTAAAATATTTATGAAATTTCAAACTTAAATATTGATAGCAATAGGTAGTAATTATTCGCAAAAATTAACGTAACCTTAAAAGTTACCCCTACTTTATATGTAAATTATAATGAAATTATTTTTGATAACTAAACGTTATTACATTACACTCGTTTCGAAATATTAAAACTTCTCTTGCATTACGAACGTCTTGATTCTACCTCTAGAAAACTAAAACTCAATAACATTACTTTCCATGTCATATTTAGATCAAACGTATGCAGTTGGGTTGAATCCAAGCAGCATTCATGGAAAATTCCTACAACAGAAGAGAATAATGCGTAGAAAATTTAATAGAAAAAAAAAATATTGTATGTAAAAGTTTCTATGGAAATGGGTCGCAGCTTTCTATTGAAAAGCACTTGCTTCAGAAACTTATGGATTCAGTGAATCATATTGCTTTGTAAATTACTTTTAAAGTGAAAGTTAAAAGTACTACATGCTTTTGGGATGAGTTGGATTTTTGCTTATTTTTTCAGTTTTTTTTTCTTCATGTATGTACATCATAATTTATTATATTGACATATACAGGATATCCCTCCAAAAAAATGAAACGCATTTTAATTCTTAGCTAAGTAGGCATTGTACATTGCAAAAACCTTCAAAATGAAGTATGACATAAGATCATTTTAATGAAATAGTCCTCCAATTAGTTTTTTAAAGGTTTCACTTAATTTTGTTAATTTTTCATATATTTCCTAAACAAAATTGGACAATTAATTTCTTTTTGTTTCAATAAGATCATTACAAAATATTCAAAACCCGTATCTTTAAAATGTAAATAACACTGTAAATTCCAAAAGTCTTCAAAATAAAGAAAAATATAAGATCCTTTTAATGAAATAATGCTCCAATGAATCTTTTAGAAGTTTTACTTAATTTTGTTAATTTTTATGGTTTCGTACTGGTTTCGTCTGTCTGTCCGTCTGTCACAGCCATTTTACTCGTAAACTATGGAACATGGAAAGTTCAAATTCGGGAAGTAATAAAGACTATTGACCCACATATTTACAGATTATTAAACATTCGCAAAAATATTTAGGAAAAATGTAGAAGGGCTAATTAAGTTACTTGAAAAAAAAAACCAATCTTTTCTTCGTATATCGTGTAGGGTAGAGGTCTGCACGGGCCAACATTTCCAGGCCCGGGCCCGGCCGACTCAGAGAAAAAAAAATTCGGCCCGGCCCGTACAAAAAAATATTGACCCGGCCCGGTAAAAAAGTTAGAAGTTCGGCCCGAGCCCAGCCCGGCCCGGTATAAAAGTTAAAAGTTCGGCCCGAGCCCGGCCCGGCCCGAAAAAAAGTTATAATCTCGGCCCGAGCCCGGCCCGGCCCGAATGAATTTCTACAAAACATTGATTTTTACGTCGATTTGGTTAAAAGTTTGTCACGTACGAGGAGTTCAAGCCAAAAATATTTATCTTAACTTTTCTTTTCATGTTTATAATCTTCATTTTTATAGAAGTGCCGCAGGGTGCGATATTTATTTTTTTAATGAATCTCTATTTCTTGTATGTAAATGTTTCAGTTATCATTAATATCATATTGTTAATCCATATTCCATGTATTGCAGTGTTAAATAGCTGAAAAATGCTATACAGTAAAATCTAAGACTGAATTGCATAGAAAAGAAAAAAAAATGCGTTACAGGCAAGTTTCCTTCTTAGCAAGTGTAAATGTATTATATATTATTTTCTTACATAGTAGTATATTAATTTTGCATGGATCAACACGTTTTTCAGTTTAAAACAAGATTCCGTCATAGACAGGTTCTTTTTCACACGTTTTACTATATTTTAATTTAACTATATTTTAATAAGTGTAGAAATCTACTACTCTTTAAAAAGAATGAATTTGAATGTTTAATTGTAGAATAATGACAATTTAAAAATGTATTCATTTTTTAACAAAAAATTGGTGCCAAGCCTAATTTTACTGACCTTTGAACGGGCTAGGCCACGCCGAGACAATGTTTATCATACGGGCTGGGTGAAAACTAGGAGGGAAAATTTTGGGTCATGAAGATTAGGAATGAAACCAGTACCCGGATGTGTGGAGAAAAAATAACTTAGTCCCGGCCCGGCCCGAACCTCAGGAAAAAAGTAAGGCCCGAGTGCCGTGAAAGAAAATAGGCCCGAGCCCGGCCCGCGGGCCGGCCCGTGCAGATCTCTAGTGTGGGGTATCGTGGGAATGCTTTCGTAACGCTGAACTCAAAAATACATTTCTTTTAATTTTAGGTATTATATTTTCAGAGGTATCGTCGAAAATGCAGTGCAAAAATATGTCTCTTTCCCCCATCTATTTCCGAAACTACTGAAGCTAAAATTATGAAAAAAAATTAGAGGTAGTATACGTTAAGTTAAACCTTGCAGGAAAATTATAGCGATTACCCTAGGTGACATAGTTTTTAAGAAAAACGCATTTTTCCGTTACACACAAATTTCGATTTCCAGGCATTCAGCAAATGTGTTGAGTAGCGCTGGAGGTACCTATCGTAGTAGAAGTATAAAGGAAATGCTGATAATGATTTTCGGAAAAAATCGTTGGTAATTAGTCGAGGTATTAACCTTTAAAGACACGGACGGTTTGGACATACATGATGACAGGAAGGCGTACACTATGTTCCCTAGGCTTTTAAAGCCGAGATAGCAACTTTTAATGATATATTTGTGTAATGCAATGCCCAGTATCAGTATAAAAGCAATAAACGTCAATTTGTTAAAAACAGACTAATTTAATTAGAATTCATCAAATACTATGGGTTTTGCGGCTAGTTTGCATTGTGTGGATCTCTCAATACCTCTCCCGTGTCTTAAAATTAATGAAAAGCCCATCTGGAAAAACGCGGCACGTACCAAGGCGGCGCTACAACTTTGCGACTTCCTTTCGAAGCGCGCTTAGCACAATGAAAAGCTTAAACTTTGAACAAGGGTTTTGTTTTAGCTAGACTGTAAAAAAGGGTTATTACTACGCCGAATTTAGTTTATGAAATGCCAAATGAAGTTTAACCTCTTGCACTCTGACGTACGTAGCGTACGTCATGCTATTATGGCCATTTCTGACAATGAAATATGGCTTATTTTTTACTTACACATCCCGAATTCTCACCAGAAAGTTTTAACTTTTATTACGTTTTACTTTATGTAGGTTGTTATACTTTAGGATGTTTTAAACTTTAAAATCTTTCAAAAAGAGATAGAAATTCCTTTCCTTCTTAACTTCATCGAGTTCATGGATGAAAAATATTGCTAAGTCTTAATGTTATCCTCTATATGTGCTTTCAGCGCAATGGGACTTCTATGTCCAGAATTATTGCAACATATATTGGAAAAAATTTCCTTGAAAATAAAACTGCTTGTTTATTTGTTTCTAACGTTGTTCAATAAACAATAATTTGAAACTTATTAATGAAGCATTTATTCAGTAGATAAAGATAGATGGCTGAAAACACAATTCTTACACTTTTAAGATGTAATTTCTGACCGTCAGGCCCATTCACAGTGTCTAATTTTCTTTCATTATACAAACGCAAAACTATAATAAAATATTTAATGGAACAATTTATATGTGTTCTGGATTGCCTAGTCGCTGTGCAACTGTACGTCCAATCTAAAGGTGATCAGGGCTTAATTTGCGCCGGAGCTCAGCTCCGGTACCTCTCTCTTTTTTTTTAAGTAAATATTTAAATATTGTTCGGAATTAACCGGAGCTCATAAATACAGGGCTCTGGAGCAATAGCGCTTCCGAAAAATCGAAGACTAAGTTACTCTTTCCTTGGTGTAATTGCCATGTATTGTTATTCTGATAGAAGGCAATCGAGCAATTTTTACCCTTTTCTCTATAGAAGCATCAAATCTTTCCGATAACGGTGTCAGTTTTTAATTTAATCTGATTTTCAGGAACTCGCCACAAAAGATTGTTATGCGGAAGGAATCGAGTATAGTTTAATATATGCACATTTAATAGGAAATTGAAAAACGTTCTTTCATTCTTCTGCATTAATTTCTGGGAATTTCATTCATTTTTTCACAAAAATGTATAGCTGCGAACTAATCCTTTTTTTTGTGTTAACGCTATTTCCGAATCATAATCCTTACCATATTTATTCGTAGAATTCTGCAGTTAATTAATATTAAAATTAGGCAAAGCTTTCTATTCGAAAGAAGCGACAAATAAAAAGTGGAATAACATACAGCTAAGTATATGCTGATATATTTAAAATTTTTATTTTGCTAAAGAAAAACTAAATTCCTTAAACATTGCAAATAATGTATGAAATATAAATATGCTGATTAGAGTGATGGGGGGGGGGGGGGAGGCGCGCTACGCTTGTTAGTACTGCATAATATTAGGGCTCCGGTACTTCTTTTGTTAGAAATTAATTCCTGAAGGTGATTCGATTAGGTGAGACATGGGAAGCCACGAAAGGAGATTGTTTAATTGTGGTTAAGGCACGAAAAATAATGTAATAAAAAGATTAAACAAGTTAATATTAAGTTAAAATACTTAAAATTTAATACGATATTAACAAAAAATAAGTGAGAAAAAAAAAGTAAAAGTGTTCCATTACATCCAAAAAGAAAATGACAGATGAATGATTTTGGGACGAGCCCCAACTAAAAAATAGACTCTTTACAGAGACATTTTAAAGTTTAACAAGAAAGAAAAATCATGCGTACGGCATAGATTATGATACACTTTCAAACACTCCCTGAAACCTTTGACAAAACTTCGTTATTTAGGGAAATGAGGTAAATAACATAACTAAATAAAAGTTTAAAAAATTGATTTAAGCAGGTACCGTCCATAGCCAAATATGCGTCCAAATTCTTTTTACCAGCCCTGTACCTCATCTGTATGTTAATATATATAGTATAAAATAAGAAAATTTAGTTTAGCAAGAAAACGCACAACAGGTTGAAATTTATCTTTCAGCAATTTTTACTAATACATATAAACATACTTAAATACTTTTGTGAAGCCCTATAGTTTACCTAGTACCTTTATTACACGCCACTATTTAGCTAAAATTTAATTCAAACTAAAACACTCTTAAAACTACCGAAATCCTATTTCCAGAAATTATCATCCATAGACGGCATGTATCCAATTCTTTGCGTGACCCTGTATTTCATTTTATCTATATTCTACAAACATTTCTTGATAAACTAAATTCAGTTGAGCGTTAAAATGCATAACTCATTTAAAAATCACCTTTAAGCAATTTGCGCTCATATCCAGTAACCCTTACGAATTCTTTTGTGTAGCTCTATATATAAATTATAACATTTATACATACCATGTAGTAGGCATAAATATAGTGAAACATAATAGCGCATATCATAATTAAAAATGCATTTCCAGCAATCATCGCTACCGTACAGTACTTCGGATACAATATAGAATCTAAAATCTAAATGCAGTTCAGCGTATAAATACATAACTCCTTTAAAAACCACCTTTAAGCAATTTACGCTCATACTCAGTAACCCTTACGAATTCTTTTGTGTAGCCCTGTATATGAACTATAGCATTTATACACACCGTATATTATGCATAAATATAGTGAAACATGAAAGCGCATATCATAATTTAAGCATTTCTAGCAATCACCGCTAATGTTCTGTACTTCTGATACAATATGATCTGAAATCTTTTGTGTGTCCCTGTAAATGCTCTGCACTTCGTATTATACATGAAATAACTTATAGTAAACCTCAGCGACGTATATCAATTTCATCATATATGAAATAGTTTAACATAATTAAAATACGCAGCAAAGAATTCCCGTCTTCATATCATTATGTAACGGAATTCTTTTGTGTGGCCCTGTAAATGAATAATAACTATTCTTTGCACCGCATATTCTACAGAATGCATATTTTAGTGCACTTCATAAATGTATATAAATTTTGTTATGCTTGAATGCGTATAATATCATTAAAAATCATTTGAAAAATTTTTCCCCATTGGAATACTTTTAACTGTCCCTGTAGATGAACTAAACATGCTACAAACTTCATTTGAAATAGGGTTCGTGCTATGCTATATGTCAATAACATCCAAGATTTCAAAGCAATCCTAGTATATTTACGAGAGTTAGAGCGCGTACAGACGGACAGACGTACAGGCGGACAGACAAATCGAAGTCATAAACACTTTTCAAGTTTGTTGGAATGTGTTAAAAATTAAATGCTAATAAATAGCAGAGTAACAAGAGATTTTTTTATATAAAAAATAAAGACAAAACAAGACAGAGAGTGAAAGTTTAAATAGATAGAAGAATGATGGAATCTCAGTCGTTATCTTCAAACAAAAGTGCATATTTGGGGCGCTTACGGTTGGAAGGGTTGGAGACCTCGTAGTCGGGAAGCTCAGCGATTATTTCGTTCGGAATTTTACATACGGATTTGTAAAAAAAAATTTGGCTAGTTTGCGTAATTTTAGATTTTATCTTAAATATTTATACAAATTTTCTGGTATTAGTGATATTTTAGAACTTTTATGTAATAAAGAAGAAGAAAGACAAATGTATCTTTTTTAAAAACCCTAAAGTTTAAAACTGGCTTAGGTATATCGACATGGAAACACTTTATCATTGCCTAAGGGAGAGACGATCGCCCCATCGCCCCTCACTTGGATCCGCCATTGGAATTAAAACATTTTTTTTCTTGCAATGTCTCACTGATTTGCATTTCTAAGTTGATTTGTACTCTTATATGAAATTTTCTTATTTTGTTCGCATGAACGTGTCTTAAATTACCATCAGGTAATTTCATCTTAAACAAATGGGGATTTATTTTTCCCCATTTGCTTAAACACCGATAAATTGCACCATTTGAGGCGGGATATGATGGAGTTGAGAAGCGACGAGATGTCCCTAACCTGTTCTCAAATTCTTTAGTAAGTTCAGATTTAAAATTGGTGGCCTGGTCCGAACATGTAACTTCAGGAATCCTGTACTCATGAAAATATCTAATAAAGCATCACATGCTGTTTTCGAGGACAGATTCCTTAATGGAACAACTTCCGGCCATTTTGAATTTTGATCAATTAATGTCAGGCAATACTTATGTTTCCTACCTGAAGGTGGCCGAATTTCACCTATAACGTCAATGTTTACAGTATGAAATGTGTATGGTGGACGAACAATAGGTGTTATAGGAATTTTATCTGTTTGTTTCTCGGGGTTCTTTAACTGACTGTTCTTACATGTTTTATAATAATTTTCTACATCTTTTGAAATATTCGGCCAATAAAATGATAATTTAATTCTCTCCCTAGTTTTCCGCATTTCTAAACGATTTACAAAAATAGAATCATGAGCTTATTGTAATACTTTATTTAACTCTCTGGTAACACCAGCGGATAAACTTTATCTCCACAAATAGTTTCTTTATGAAACAATAAATAATCTCGTATAAAAAAAAATATTTTTTCCCAAACTAGCGTCCTTGAAAGAATTATTTAAAGTTGGACATTCTTTTTGTGCGATACGAAATTTATTATACTCTGAAAGTTTATTTTGTATTTCATCAGTCGAAATAAAACAAACATTCGAATTTGAATTTCCCTTGCTGAGCTATTTTTAGATTGACCTTACACCTGCGATGAACTGTTGCACAATTTTTCGTTTTAAAGAAGTTCGATTAAAGAATCATGTACATCGGGAGTGATTAAACAAGGGATATTTAAGTTTTCAGTCAAAGCAAAATGTGTAAAGGTTACATAAATCCCGCTGTCTGGTGATTTATAATTTAAGGGGATCGTCGCCAAATCTGCAAATATTTTTTAAAAGCTGATTCTAACACAATAGTTCCTTTTGTTTCGATTTTAAAATTGGGAATTAATGATCTATTTAAAATATTTATCTCAGTTCCTGAATCTACGATCGCTTCAACTTTCTTCCCTTCAATATAAAGGATGATTTTTTTTAAAGGATAAAAACTAATTTCATTTAATTGATCATTAGTCTGTAATTGTATGGAATTAACATTACTGACTTTGCATTATCTTTCGAGTACAATTTATTTGTATCTCCTTGCGATTTAGACTTCGCCTGACCCTTCTCATCATTTTGTTAATTAGGTTTATCATATTTATTTCTACGGTTTATGCAAAATCTGGCTAGGTGAAAAGACGAATCGCAAATATAACAAACGTGATTTTGAGAAATATTTGTTCCCAGCTGTAATTGGATTTCTCCTTAGTTGTGGACAGAACATACTTAGCAGTTTCAGAATTTACTTCACGATAAGTAGGTCGTTTCTCAAATTTTGTTTCGTCAAACGATCTGCTTTTTGCAGTAAAATAAATATCACAATCTCTTGATAACTGATCATGCAAATGCCAACTTTCTCTCTGTTTAACTGCAATATGAGTTGAAAGCTCACTATCCAATGGTTCGAAAATTTTATCCGATATTATTAAATTAATAACATAAACAAAATTTTTAACATTGCTAATTTTACAATAACGTAGCCAATAGGATCTTAATCGCGAAGCTAAACTGTTGATGTGTTTAACCAGGTAATCTTTTAGCGTTTCTAAAATTTTGTAAACAGGATAATGGAGACGGTTTGTATTCTTTCAAAATTAACAATTTAATTTTATCGTAATCTTTCGAATCTTCACCATTAATGTATACAAAAACATTTCCTGCTTTCTCGCCTATTAATTTCAATAAAATTTCAGATTCATATTCTTTAGGAACATTTTTGTGTTTAAACACTGTTTCTAAAGAATAAAAAAACAGATTCCATGTTTCGTTTTTCTTAGGCACTGGAATTGACAAAATTTGAACTGCTTGCATAAGTTTATCTAATGATACTGATGTGCTTTCCCCTTCATTATGGGACAAATTCTCTTATCCCATTTGTTGTTGCAAACGCAATTTATTTACTTCCTCTGCATTTTCCCTCTTACTAATAGTAATCGATAAAAAATCAGTTACAAATTCTTTATCATTTAAATATTCTTTAGATTTCAATAACAAATCTTTCAATTCAGCTACTTTCAAACCCGAATCAGCTTCTTCGCCGATTTCTTTGAGAACAATAAGTAAATCTGTTTTGGTGACGTTCTTAAATATTTTTGAACAAAATTAACAGTATCTTATCACACAATTAAAAGTAAAATAAATCGCTCACTTCTATTTTGTAATCCAACACTGGGATCGAATGCACATTTTTATTTAATTTGTAGAAACAGCCCTGGTTCTCGAAAGAGATCGTGCTGTAATGTCACGACAATCGATGATGGCACCAGAATTTTTATATGCAAAGTTTATTAAACTCGAAATGTTACATACACAATATGTACACTTGCCGCGAGAACTATATACACTTTTACTATAATTTATGAACAACAATGCTCCACCAAAACCACATATATTGTTTCTCAAAACGAAACCAATATTAACTCGGATGCATTCCCGCATCATACACATCCCCGAAAACCACCACTACTACCCGGTCTCCTCTCTTCACTTCCATTCCCTTACCGTTGGGAGACAGTATCTTCACTTCGCTTTATTTTAGAAAAAGGTTAAAAGGAGGTTGGTTGCATGACAGTTATATTAAAGAAAATCGAAATTTGTTATTTAAGCTATTTAAAAAAAAAAAAAAAAAAAAAAAAAAAAAAAAAAAAAACATAATAATAAATTAATCTTGTAAACAACATCATTAGAATTTGAATTGTTATACCAGCGTGTGAAATCATTTGTCAGTTACTGGTTCATAAATGTCAGTTATTGTATATCTGCATTACTAATAATTTAAACCATGAAAAAATAGACTAATGCAATCTGTAGTATGATAGCATATGTAAATGAGATTTAAGTATTATTTTTGTAACTAGGACTTCCCTCAGAGGGATTAGTCTGAGCGATATTACTGAGAACAGTAGATTTAATAATAACATGTGGAAGCAAAGAAAATGAGATGTTATCTTTAATTGTCCATATACTGCGAAAAATTGAAATGATGAAAATAAACGAATTGTAGAATTACAAAATCTTATATATAAATTCGTATACACTGTTTAAAAAAATGGGAAATCAAACCATTCAAGACAGCCATGCATGGATATAAAATTGAAAGTACGCAATATATTAAAAGTAAAATAGAAAATGAAACACTAATTTACTTATATCGGAATTTTAACTGTATAAAATGATGTCAAGAGCATAATCAGACGCTCCGCACCAATTTGAGTAACTTTAAATGACAAATATATGATGTTTAAAAAGAATGGACTATACTTTATATGGTGTGTGCTTCCCCGGAATAGTTGATATTGTACAATATCTGTTTTCCACGGATGCAATGAGGTTGTCGATAACATTTAAAGAATTCTCTTCTCAAAATCTAATATAGTATCAAAGTACCGAATACATCAAAAGTGGCATGCAATGCTTCGTTAGAGTGTGTTTTAGATATGCTCGATCGGATTTAAATGATGAGTGTATGCTGGCCACTACATACGCTGTATTGTTTTGTTTTCAAACATATTTTGCACAAGTTGAGCTGTATTTAGCATGTATTAAATAAAAGAAATCGGCAATGATTACAACATAAAGTATGACACAAGATCTGAATATATCGTCTGCATAACTTTTGAGCTGTCAAAGTGTCATTTGAAGTAATTTACAAATCCATACATATTTATTCAGCAAATCATGCAAGCTAACATACGCCAATATGAACCCGATTACAAAATTTCACCAGAATAAGTTAATATATAAAAAATCTACTAATGATAATTGAGAATATGACCTTATGATAAAATGTCTAGAAAAATGAATCGGATAAAAAATTCATATCACATTTAAAACTCTCACAACAAAACTTCAAAACACATTTTCCTCTGTTAGTGGCCTTGGCGAGAGAGAGAAAAGCCTAGAGAAGGAACACTTTAACAAGTACTTTCGGGCAACCTACTCACTGTTTCATACAGGTCTTTATTCAATATTTACACAATTTATTTAATGCTAGGTGGGTATCTATCAATTTTGTTGCATTTAAATCGCATGTTTTGGGGAGGAAATGCAGCATTATGAAATATTTAAAGTTGCTGTACCTAATAATTCCAAATTAATGGTAATTGAGATCGCTTTCCGTTAATTTAATCTTTTTAAATTTTAAATTTTTTTGAAACCATTCATAGAGACAATTGTATATTTTAAAACTAATTCGAAGCAAAATTTCAAGATTTTGGGCTCAGCAGTAACAGAGAAATAGAAAATTTTTGAAAGTTTTTTGTTTCTGCACTGTTTTTTATAGCGACATTTTTAGAAATTGTTCTATTGCGAGAATTTACGTCATGATAAATGCAGCCATGTCAATTTTCATGTTTATATTCCTAACAGTTCCATGTTCTTCGTTACTTAGATCATCTTTAGATCTTTTTCCGCTTTGTTTAGTCTTTCTATTTTTTTAGAATTCGTTCTACAACGAGCATTTACATCTTATTAATTACTACCATGCCAAAGTTCTAGTTTCTAACACCAACAGTATCCCAAAAATTTCAGTATTCCAAATAAA
Organism: Maratus speciosus; assembly: GCA_963932465.1. Lineage (NCBI taxonomy): Eukaryota > Metazoa > Arthropoda > Arachnida > Araneae > Salticidae > Maratus > Maratus speciosus. The sequence goes on along the minus strand of OZ010795.1, from coordinate 324,559,057 downwards.
TCATAGTTTAGAACCTTTCTAGAAATTTTTACGTCTATCCGTCAAATTGAACCTTTTAGAGAGTATTCATTACGAGTATTTACATCTTAAAAGTAACTACCGCACCAAATTTAAAGTTTCTAACCCAATCAATATCGCAGAAATCACAATTTTAGAACTTTTTTGCTCCTGCAGCGATGTAGGTTCTTGCACTGACATAAAATAGTCTTTTTTTCGGAGCAGAGATGGCCACCAACATTTTTTTAAGTTGACTATGTAGTTTCAGAGATAACACCTCACAAACGTACAAGCATTAATAATATTATATACTTTATAATATTATAACGCTTTATAATATTAGCATTAGATGTACAGATACAAAAGCCATTTATCTGTTACAAGCTAAAGTGCCGGCGTTGCCCAGAGTTTGAAGGATGTTTGTTCTGAAAAATCAATTTCAAAATTTAACATACGATACAAAACAAACATTAAAAAAAGCAGTCAAAATGTTGTTGAATGAATCATATGAAAACGCTATATAAAAATGTATAAGGGCTAATCCAGCGTGACTCACGTTACAAGTGGAAAGAATATTTAAATCAAAATAAATTGCTCTGTGTACATTTTAGATTCAATTGTTTTACTTTTTTCGTTTTTCATATTGACTATGTATGTGGATTTGTTTCATAGGTAGTTCAAAAAATATTTTATGTTTAAATGAGTATTTCAGGTAAAAACAGATGTGTGACTCACGTTACAGTAAAAATGACATGGAATGTAAATAGACATTTAAAATTTAAATTTCTTCCAAACCCTCATGCATGCAAAATTAAAGGATGATTGAACCTTTTATATATATATTGAAATATTTTAATGATATAGTAGATTTGAAATGAAGGAACTATTTAAGCTGTAAAGAAAAAAAAATGCTGTGACTCAAGTTACACAGAAAATGTGACTCACGTTACATCTCTTTCATGGCATTCATTATCATTTTTCTGCCGATTTATTTGAATACAATAGTTGTTAGTTATCAATAATAATTAAAAAAAACACAATTGAGACATTATATATAGAAATTTAAACAATTTTTTTAATTGTTAAGCAATTATTCTTGCGTCTTATCACTTTCCATTCACCAACTTGGGGATCTTCAACATCTTGTGGAATTGCATTTGTTAGTCTATTTGTAATAACATTACCATCCCTCGCCACTAACTGATGGATTTTTGAGATATTTGGAATTGGTTGTGCATTGTTAAATAGATCTTCCAATTCCAGAGATTTGTTTCGCTTTTGAATTTCGGCGCAAGTTATCTCAAGAACAGTAATCTTCTTAGATGTTGTATTATTAAAAGCTGCAACAGAACTTGCAGCATTTATCACAATGCACTCTCTGCTACATACAGCTCCCCAAACCTGTCTTTTAACTGATCCTCCAATTCCATCCACTGGCCCTTTGCCATGCGAAGTAGCAAAGAAATTCCATTTTATTATGAAATTGTATTTTTTGTGTAATGCACGGAGAGCTACTGCAATGAAGCGGTTTTTGAATTGTGATGATGGTCCATCTGACCAAATATCCACTTCCACTAAATCTCTAAATCTCTGGGGAGACACTCTAGAATTTTATCAATATAAGCTACAACAGTTTCCTTTGAATGTATGGTATTATCAGAAGCCAACACCAAAGGATTAAGTGCGCCAGAATGCCAGATGGCAGCTGTAAATAAGCTCACCTGACTTTGTTGCCAGTGTGCACTCTGTATTTCATCTTGAAAGCTGCATGTATAATTTTCTGCGAAGTCAACTTGTATCAGAGCTCTTTTAAGGGATGTGGTAACAGAATTACGTTGTTTTGGTACTCCTCTGCCTGATGTCTTTTTACATAACAGTGTTCCAAAAATGTTGGTGTGAGATTAGAGATGTGTGAAATGAGTACTTCAGCTGTTCCTTCCTCCATTATCTTTTGAATATGGGTTTCACTATCTTTTTTCCATTCATACCATTTCACATACTTCAAAATGTCAATATCTGTATTCTCAATATATCTTTTTTTAAAACCTAACCCTTCTTTACACTCACTGCAACGGTTGTACCAACAGTCCTCTTTTGGTGTTTTGCATATTACAGTTTCTGGAAATGCATTTGAATAGACAGGAAAACAGTTGGAAAAGGTTGATGTAATGAAGAAAGAGCACTAATAAAATTTTCATGATATTTACAGATACACACATTGTGAGGCAATTCATTACTCAGTAGCACATGTTTGGGCCTAAATTCAGCAAATTTACTTCGTCCAATTTTAGATTCCGGATGATCTTCTTAAAACAGTTTGAATATTTCAGTAATAGAGTACAGAAGATGCCGGACTTGAACTTTGGATTTAACACCATTCTCCTTCACGGTGATCGCATCTTTTCTTCCAGGGGCTTGCCTGCTTATATCATCTCTTTGGAAAAACTCTTTTACAAGTTCAACAGTTTCAGCCGGAATGCATGACGAATGTGAATTCGCAGTGGATGGGAAAGCTTCAGATTCTTCAGATTAATTTTTGGGAAGAATTTAAAAAATATAGTCTTCTAATTACTGCTTTTCTTCTTCTTAGGCTTGATGGTAAATTACGACGAGCTCTAGCAGTTGCCTTTCCTAAAGCACTTGGTGAGTAATATATGTCAGTGGGAGGAGTATGTGACATCGACGCTTTAGCATTTGAAGCTTCTCTTTTTCTTGCCCTCAATGCTGATACTCTGTTTTTAACAGCCAATCTCTTTTCTTTAAGTATTTTGTTTTGCTTAGATTTTGGAAGTTTAAGTAGCACTTCTTTTTGTTTTTTTCTACTTCTTCTCACCTCTTCTAGATGCTTCTGTTTGTATTCCTCATATGTACCCTCATTCCTCAGCTTCTGACGTCTCTTTCGTTGACGTTCAGCAGCAGTCATATGCTTATGATTATTTTTAGACTCCATTTTAATAAATCTGAAACAGAAGATAAAAAAACTGGTTAATACTTGAAATTTTTTTCCAGAGAGAAACATTCGCCTTGCATACAATATTTCAAATGAAAATCAAATTTCAAATTATTTGCTTAAAAAGTGCAAAGGCCAACCCAGCGAAAAAGATTCCATGCCGGATCTCGAACCCGGGGTGTTGTGCCGGGACTCATGCCACGTGGTTTAGTCAGTAGAATGTCGGTGCGCTATACTGATGGCCCGGGTTCGAGTTCCGGCATGGAATCTTTTTCACTAGGTTGGCCTTTGCGCCTTCTAAGCAATTAAATTGAAATTTGATTTTCATTTGAAGAAAAAAAAAAAAACATGAAAGAAAAAATCATGCATCAAGCATAGATTATGAAACACTTTCCAACACATTTAGAAAAATGTAACAAAGCTGCACCGTTTAAAAAATTAAAATATTACGTCTAATTCAAACATATGGAAACGCATAACACATTTCAAAACCCGATTTCAGCTGTTCCCACCTACAATCGGAAAATTATATGAAATTTTTTTAGCAGCCCTGTATAGGGTATATAGATTTGAATCTATTAACTACATGCATACCAAAATTTAGTTCACTTAAAAAATACATATACTTCAGTTGAAAATTTACCTTCAGCAATTTCCTCTAATAAGGAGAACGGTACGTGAATACTTTTGTTAGGTATAGAATTTATATATAACGAGTAAGATGCAAAAAATTAAATTTAAAAGCGCATACCGAATTTTAAACCGTACACTCCACAAATTATTACTCAAAGACGGTACTGTACTGTAACCGATTTCTTTTGTGTGTCCCTGTAAATGAATGAAAAATACTATGAATGCCCTGTTCTAACGTGATCGTAGTGAAATTCATTGATTTATATTAGTTTCAATACATTTGAAATAGCGTAATGTCGTTAAAATATCCTGCAAACGATTCCCCCCCCCCCCTCCATAAATTAATGTAATAGACTACTTTTGAGGGCCCCTGTAAATGAACGATTAATCCTACATACTTCATATACAGTACCAAACATGCTTTGGTGACTTTAAATAACCTTTATCAATTTCATGAAAATCCGAGTATATTTACGCAAGTTAGAGCGTGGACAGACAAACCGAATGCATAAACACTTTTCAACTTTGTTGGAAAGTGTTAAAAACAGGTCTTGAATATACAGTCGAACCTCTATTTAACGAACCTCTATTTTGCGAATTTCTCTATTTTACGAACTTTTCCTTGGGACCAAGAACATTTCGCGAATTTCTTCGTAAAATAACCTCCAAATAGCGAAGTGCATTCTCTATTTAACGAACTTTTTCTTGGAATCTAAAATTTTTTTCTCCCTATTTGTCAAAATATTACTGGACATCTCAAACTTATTCTTTCTTTTAACACATTTTATGATGATCAATGACCATGAACAGGTCTTACCAGCACCTAACTCACCGAGAGCAGTAAAATCGCTGTGATTATTTGCTGTCTGATTATTAAGTGTCTGCCTCGTGTCCTTTTAACTAGAGTCTGTCGTTTTCTAGATCATTCAGTCGTGCTGGTAATTTCGTTTCTTTTAGCTCGAAAATGTCAAAAGAGAAAGTGCTTGGCATAAAAGAAAAAAAATCTTGATGTGTTGGATAAAAGCGTGAAGAAAAAGAATATTGCTTTAAAATTTGGTATTCCTCCAAACAGCTTATCGACCATAATAAAAAATCGTGATTTTAATGTAAAATTATTTTTTTAACTGAAAATACAATGTATTTTCAGACAATGTTTTGTTTCATTCTTATTTCCCTTGCAAGTTTCTTTTTGAAGGGTAAAATATATAAAACAAATAGATATAATTTATACAAAAAGTGTGATTAATTACTTTTTTAAAATTATATTTAGTGTTTATGGGTTTAAAATATGTTTTATGTAGTTTAAAGTATTTTAAAATGTGAGTCTCTATTTAACGAATTTTCCGTATAACGAACCTTTTTTCGGGATTTAGCGACTTCGTTAAATAGAGGTCTGACTGTATAAAAAAGGTTTTCTGTGCAACTTAATAGCAATATTTAAAAAATAAAATACAGTATTAACTTTTTTTCAAAAGTAACTCTCATTACATGGACGTGACTCACGTTACATGTGACTCACATTACCAAATGAATTAGTGTTTATTCTATATATTTAAAGCTTATAATTTATTTTTAGGATTATATATTAATTGTTAGCATATCACAGAAGGAAAGTATGAAATTATACATGAATGCATTCAGTATTTTTTCAGTAGAGATGAAAAATGCATGTTTTTGTGACTCACGTTACATGTGTAACAAAGATATATTCATGTAGTGATTTGATTTACAATTAAGCAATCTGTTACTTTAAAAAGGTATTCATTATGTAACTATTAGATATGAAAAAGGTATAAACATAGTAAAATGTTTCAAACTTACCAATTATAGCAGAGGATGAAGTTAAAAAATCCATAATATTGCGATCTCCGAAAATCACGAAGCACATGGTTGCATAATGGTAGCCATTTTGAAATGAAAACACTGTTGCCAATTTTTATTTTGCATGGAAAAATAACTTTGAACATTTTTGTTGCTAAAAAAAAGTAATACATGCACATAAATATTATTTTTTTTCGATGTGTGTCCATGATTTAATGGATTAGCCCATAAATGTATATAACAGACGCAAAAGAATACAGCTATAAATGAACTTATTTCAATTTATAATTGGAGCAATAATGTTAAAATACGCCAATATTTCCCTAATCGGGTTTTTATCATGCTTCAATACATTTTTCACACTCATATGACGTTATACTATATCCACCATGCCCTTTATATTTCCAATATGACGTAATATTATCCTCTTTCACGTGGAATCCTTGAAATAGAAAAGTTATGAAGTTATATTCACTTTCATTAACATTCGTCAAACCATTTATTTCATTTTCATATTTCACGTGAATATTTTGCAATAGAAAAGTTATGACGTAATAATCACCTTTTTTTTTTTAAATTCGGCAAACTATTTATTTCATTTTCATTTTTCACGTGGAAATCTTGCAGTAGAAAATTAATTGTTGTAGTAATAATTTTATTGTGTTTTTTAATTGTTGGCAACTGCTATAACGAAATATGTTTAAATTTGATAAGAAATTGCTGTTAAATTGGTGGTTTTTTATTAATTAAAAATTAACTATAAGTTATTTCGATTCCGGATTACTTTAGTTGTCTCGGCCATGTTTTAATACACATGTACGTATCTCTTCACAATTTTGGCTTCCAAATTGTGGATTTTTTATAGAATTACAAACAGACAGATAGACAAGATTTCATTTTTATATATCTCTCTATTCTATGAAAAGTAACTAACGCTGTCACCGCCGCCGCCGCCGCCGGTTTTGAATTTTTTGTGACCGGAGGTCTTTCTTCGTTAATATTAAGAAAACTATTGCATAAAAATATATGAAAATCGGTGGTATTATAGCGAAATGTTTGATCAACACACTAATGCATACAGTTTTCAAATCGAAGAATTATTTTAAGAGATATTTAATGCTAAAGTTGGACAAAATCGTTCCATTAAAAAAAATTTATAAGAGCAAAAGCTATACATGGGAATTTAATCATTTTTAGATCATTTTATTCAATAGAAGATCCCAGTCTGCAGATTTCATTAATTTTTTTTTTTTTTAATTTGATTCATTTTTTGAGGTTTTATTTCTATTTTAAATTCAAATATTCAGCATTTTGACAGATATTTTTTACATATTTTAGAAAATGGTATTAATTTAAACTGTTGCCAACTGTATAAACAGCGCAAACAATAATGTTTGCTTCAAATAAAAAAAAATATTTACACGTTACTATTATAAATAGAAAAGAACCTTCAAATTACAATTAAATAATTAGGTATAAAAAGCAGGCACTTATTGGAAATAACGCCATAAAAACTATATTTACATGTGAATTTTAAAAGAGAAAGGATATTGTAAAATAAATTCATTAACATGCGTTAGAAATCTGAAATAGAACAAATTACGTCACATTACACTTATTATGCAAAATGAACAAAAAATAGTATTGCAAAACAGTTTAAATTTAAAAATTGCGCGAGACAAAATATTAGAGGTTAAATATTAGATTTTTTCAAAATTTTATTATTTGTCGTTTGATGTGAGGTGTTCAGCTATAAGTATGCAAATTTTTATGTTTCAACATAATTAGGGGCTGAGTTAGAAAAATTGCTTTAAATACACAAGTTAGAGACTGGAGGGTTAAATATGACTGTTTCAAAATTTTATGATTTATCGTGTTATCGCAAGTTTTCAGCTATAAGTATGCAAACTTTCAATTCTCCAACTTAGTTAGGGGATCAGTTAGAAAAATTGCTTAAAATACATAAGTTAGAGCCCAGAGGGTTAAATATCAGACATTTTTCAAAATTTTATTATTTGTCGTTTGATGTGAGGATTTCAGCTATAAGTATGCGAAATTTCATGTCTCCAACTTAATTAGGGGCTGAGTTAGAAAAATTGTTTAAAATACATAAGTTAGAGCCCAGAAGGTTAAATATTAGACTTTTTAAATATTTTATTATTTGTCGTTTGATGTGTGGTATTCAGCTATAAGAATGCAAAATGTCATGTCTCCAACTTAATTAGGGGCTGAGTTAGAAAAACTGCTTAAAATACAGAAGTTAGAGACTGGAGGGTTAAATATGACTTTTTCAAAATTTTATGATTTATCGTGTTATCGCAAGTGCTCAGCTACAAGTATGCAAACTTTCATGTCTCCAACTTAATTAGGGGCCGAGTTAGAAAAATTGCTTTAAATACACAAGTTAGAGCCCAAAGGGTTAAATAATAGACTTTTTCAAAATTTTATTATTTGTCGTTAGATGTGATGTGTTCAGCTATAAGTATGCAAAATGTCATGTCTCCAACTTAATTAGGGGCTGAGTTAGAAAAATTGCTTAAAATACAGAAGTTAGAGACCGGAGGGTTAAATATGACTTTTTCAAAATTTTATGATTTATCATGTTATCGCAAGTGTTCAGCTATAAGTATGCAAACTTTCATGTCTCCAACTTAATTAGGGGCTGAGTTAGAAAAATTGCTTTAAATACACAAGTTAGAGCACAACGGGTTAAATAATAGACTTTTTCAAAATTTTATTATTTGTCGTTAGATGTGATGTGTTCAGCTATAAGTATGCAAACTTTCATGTCTCCAACTTAATTAGGGGCTGAGTTAGAAAAATTGCTTAAAATACACAAGTTAAATCCCAGAGGGTTAAATATTAGACCTTTTTCAAAATTTTATTATTTGTCGTTTGATGTGAGGTGTTCAGCTATAAGTATGCAAAATTTCATGTCTCCAACTTAATTAGGGGCTGAGTTAGAAAAATTGCTTAAAATACAGAAGTTAGAGACTGGAGGGTTAAATATGACTTTTTCAAAATTTTATGATTTATCGTGTTATCGCAAGTTTTCAGCTATAAGTATGCAAACTTTCAATTCTCCAACTTAGTTAGGGGATGAGTTAGAAAAATTGCTTAAAATACATAAGTTAGAGCCCAGAGGGTTAAATATCAGACATTTTTCAAAATTTTATTATTTGTCGTTTGATGTGAGGATTTCAGCTATAAGTATGCGAAATTTCATGTCTCCAACTTAATTAGGGGCTAAGTTAAAAAAATTGTTTAAAATACATAAGTTAGAGCCCAGAGGGTTAAATATTAGACTTTTTAAAAATTTTATTATTTGTCGTTTGATTTGAGGTGTTCAGCTATAAGAATGCAAAATGTCATGTCTCCAACTTAATTATGGGCTGAGTTAGAAAAATTGCTTAAAATACAGAAGTTAGAGACTGGAGGGTTAAATATGACTTTTTCAAAATTTTATGATTTATCGTGTTATCGGAAGTGTTCAGCTATAAGTATGCAAACTTTCATGTCTCCAACTTAATTAGGGGCTGAGTTAGAAAAAATGCTTTAAATACACAAGTTAGAGCCCAAAGGGTTAAATATTAAGCCTTTTCCAAAATTTTATTATTTGTTGTTTGATGTGAGATGTTCAGCTATAAGTATGCAAAATTTCATGTCTCCAACTTAATTAAATTAGGGGCTGAGTTAGAAAAATTGCTTAAAATACACAAGTTAGAGCCCAGAGGGTTAAATATTAGACTTTTTCAAAATTTTATTATTTGCCGTTTGATGTGTGGTGTTCAGCTATAAGTATGCAAATTTTCAAGTCTGTGACATATATAGTTTCTGAGAACGGGCTCTGTGACAGACGGACAAACACACAGACAAAGGAGTGAGACAGGTACGGTTTCGTTAGATGGACGAAACTCTAAAAACATGCTGCGGATGACTGTAACAACATTCTAAAATTACATTACCATCAGCGATCTACCAATTCCGAATTTAGTTTATATTTGTTTCATATATTCTTATTCTTTTGTGCGGCCATGTAAAATAATTATCAATATTATATACAGTAAAACCTCTGAATAGCGGACATCCCGAGAATGCACAATTTGTCCTCTATTTAGAGGTGACCGCTACTGAGAGTAAAACATGTACAGTTATTTCAGTGTTGGTAATCGAAAAAATGTCCGCTAAATAGAGGTATCAGCTAATCGGGTGTGTCCGCTATGGAGGTTTTACCAGTAAAACTTCTGAATAGCGAACACCTCGGGAGGGCAGAATTTGTCCTCTATTTGGAGGTGTTCGCTACTGAGAGTAAAAAAAAGTACAGTAATTTAAGGGTTGGTAATCAAAAAAATGCCCGCTAAATAGAGGTATCCATTAATCGGGTGTGTCCGTTATGGAGGTTTTACTCCATAATAATATCATCCTTTACAAGAAAATTGCATGCTGTATGATAGACAGACAGACATCCAGAGAAAGATAACCTCCGGATCAATAAACACTCATGTCTTTTGTTTTAATCATCCACAATTGTATGTCATACTACATGCCAGATTTTATACAACAGGCTAAAAACGGTCACCGTGGTACGGAATACTGTATTATTATTTGTTTGCCCACCAAAACTGGTTGCCACGGGTTGTTGCAAGGTTTGTGATCACGTGGTTGAAACTGATCTATTCAATATTACTGCGTGCGTATTTTTTTTTTTATTTGCTCCATGTGTTCAAACCAGTTGTCTACAAAAACATCAACCGGTGAAAGTGACGCACACCAAATTTCTGTGACGTATGCAGATAAATTGTGCTTTTTTAAGAGTTTTTTCTATATAATTTTTAAACGGTTTGGAACTTATTTTTCATAGTAGGTGCATTTAGTAGGCGACCCTCATAGGTACCTTCTGGTGCAATCAGAAACGAAATCCGACAAATATTTTTTGAGTTATGCTTGACGAAAGGTTTTTATTAGGCTTTTTTTTTAGTAGGACATGGCGTTAATATCCATCGTAGTAGTAAAGTGTCCGGACAGTAATATTTCGCTGAGTATTAGCCTTCGCTTCGCTCAGACAATAAATATTAAAGTATTTCGAAAGCATAAATTCCTTGGAAAACTTTTTTTTTATACCTTTGCGAATGAACTGTCAAACACTTATTCCGTTTGTGTCACTTATTGTTTTTAACACTTTTTAACAAAATTGAAACGTGTTTATATGCATTCGGTTTGTCTGTCCGTCTGTCCACGCTCTAACTCCCGTAAATATACTCGGATTTTCATGCAACTGATAAAGGTTTATTTAGGGTCACCAAAGCATGTTTGGTATTGTATATGAAGTATGTAGGATTAGTAGTTCATTTACAGGGGCACTCAAAAGTATTCCATTACATTATGGTATAAGGGGGAAAATCGTTTTCAGAATATTTTAATGATATTACGCTATTTCAAACGCATTGAAACTGATATAAATAATTGAATTTCACTACTATCATGTTAGTACAAGGCAGTCATAGCATATTTTATTCCTTTACAGGGACACACAAAAGAAATCGGTTACAGTACTGTCTTTGAGTAATAATTGCTGGAGTGTGCGGTTTAAAATTCTGTATGCGCATTTAAATTTAATTAATCTTTTGAATGTTACTCGTTATATACAAATTCTATAAATCACATATAGGGCTGTACAAAAGTATCCACGTGCCATTCTCCTTATTAGAGGAAATTACTGAAGGGGAATTTTCAACTGAAGTAGACGTATTTTTTAAGTGAACTAAATTTTGGCATACATGTAGTTAATAGATATATATCTATATATCCTATACAGGGCTGCTAAAAAAATTCGGATAATTTTCCGATCAGATGGGAACAGCTGAAATTGGTTTTTGAAATGTGTTATGTGTTTCTATATGGTTGAAATGGACGTAGGGGAGACCGGGGCAAGATGACTAAGTTAACATTTTTTGTTGTTTTTTAATTCATTTTTAAGTATAATAAAACTAATTTTACATGAACTGTTAGAGTATTACTTGTAGTATTAAATATATTACCATTTAATTTTTCAAATAAAAAAAATAAAGGATAATTTTATTTTTTCATAACATTAACAAATCGTCGGCCTTGGGGCAAGATGACAACACTGAAAAAGGTTGAACATATTTTATCGTTTGGATTTGTTACATGGTTTAACAAATAATAACTGTGCTTTTACATCTTACAAAGTATCAGACTAAGCATAATGCATTGTAATGTAATGTTGAACTGTTTAGTTGTGCAGCTAACAATAGTCACAAATAAAACTGCCATTTTCATAATTGGAACATTCCCCATGCCACCACGCTTGCCATTTACAGCACTAGATCCATTCTTCTGCTGGTGGGTCACATTATTTGAATTATTTGGGGGGGAGGGGGGCCAGCGGGGAAGGGGGGAGTTCTTGACCCCGAGGTCGAACCCCGTCGAACGGTATCCCCCTCGTACCGATCGGACGCTTGGAAGCGGAGATACGGACCCCGATAGGTTTTTTATTTCGGGAGGGCTAGGGGGGCTTAGCGAATAGCAAAAGTGTCTTCCTCTGGTCGCCCCCTTGAAGAGAAACTTTTTCTCTGCTCCCCATGGCAACGAAGGACGCGCGATGCGCGCGCATCCTACCTTAGACTGCGTCTTCGTTTTTTTTTTGCTGGAACGATAGGAAGAGATGTTTTGATTTCAAAAGCATGATCGCTGTAATTTTTTTACAGTTTGTTGATGAGGCTTTTTCGAAACACCAGATTAAGTATTTGATAATACTTATTGTAAACATGTATAGAATCATGTATTTGTAAATATTCATTAAATATTTCAAGAAAAGAATTCAGAACGCACCTCCTTCATTGATTCTATGTTCGAATGATTTGAAATTTTCCACATGGTGCATGACGCCAAAAAAGAAAGAAAAAAAAGTATTTCTTACTTTTTTAATGTCTTCAAAACACAAATAAGAAGACGGCAAAGGTAAGATAAGTCTTTCATATTTTATTTCGAAATGTCTGATTTAGAAAAGTTGAAAAAGAACCGAACAGTTTTAAGAACAGCAGTAACAAAGCTGATTAATAATATAGAAAATGTTATGAAGGATAGTCCAATAGATTTTGATAATTTAGAAGAATTATTTATCCAGTTAGATACTAAATCAGAATTATCGAAGTCAGTTGACGAGAAAATTGAGCCCCTTTTAGGGTTAGACGACTATGAAACTGAAATCAATTCTGTTTATGATTACGCGGATAAAATATCAGTTGCACAATTCCGGGTGAAGAAAAAATTAACCGAAAACAAAAAAATTGTTAATATTGATTTAAATAACAGTCAAGATTTAAAATCGAATGTGATTAATGATGAAAACTCAGTTGTTAAATTGCCAAAACTCAATATACAAAAATTCTATGGCAACTGTACGCAATTTATTTCATTTTTCAATACCTTTAAAAATACAATTCACGAAAATAAATCGCTTTCGAAAATTGAAAAATTTCATTATTTGAAGACTTATTTATCTGGAGCTGCGACTAATGCTGTAGAAGGTTTTGAAATATCAGAAGCTAATTATGACGCAGCATTGAAAGTTTTAGAAACGCGTTATGGTCAAAAAGACGTGATAATTAATCATCACCTGAACAAGCTTCTTAATTTATCCCCTGTTTATAAGGCTAACGAAATTCAAAAATTTTAAAAATTGCACAGTGATATAGAAATAAATGTTCGATGTTTGTCCACATTAGGACTCGTACCAGCAAATTATGGCTCCATGCTTATCGCCGTAATTTTAAAATTAATACCGGTAGATTTAGCTTTGGAATATAATAGACAAAATGTAGATAATTTAACACATTCAGATATACATAAATTATTAGATTTTCTGCACACTGAAATAAAAAGCAGAGAACACACATTTTTTTCGAGAATGAAAGCATTTGAAAATAATAAAACAAAAATCAAGAGTCAAACAACAAAATCTGAATTTAAATCTACTTGTGAATTTATGAACATTTCGAATGATAAATAATGATAAATAATGAAAAAATGATCGACTTCAGATAGGCAACTGGCTCATTGCATTTTTTGCAACGATAGTAAACATTCATCTGATTTGTGTGAGGCTGTTGATGTAAACACTAAAAGAAATTTGTTGACATCTCGAGGAAGATGTTTCCTTTGCTTAGACAGGAAACACGTTATCAAAAATTGTAACTCTAAAACTAGTTGCAAGAACTGTTCAGGCAGACATAATCATACGATATGCCTAAAATCTAAATGAATAAAAGAAGAAAACACACTCGCATTAAAAGGTAATGAAAGTGAAACTAGTGAAAAAGTAATTTCGGCTATTTCCTCTACAGAACATAATAAAATTCTTCTACAAACTTGTTGTGTAAAAATAAAATCAAACGGAAAACAATCTCTAATTAGGTTACTTTTAGATTGTGGGAGCATGCGAACCTTTATATCTGAAGAAATAGCAAATAAATTGAATTTACAGGCAATAAGAAAAGAAAAATTGTCGGTTTTTACATTTGGAAATAAGAACCCCATTGAAAAAACCTTTGAAGTAGTTAAATTAACTATAGAAAATAAAAATGTACCTAATTCAAAATTAGATATAGAAGCGCTAGTCACAAATCAAATATCAGCCACTGAAATCCCCCCACCTGAAATCAATGATTTGATGAAAAGTAAACAATTTGAAATTTTAATATTGCGGACACACCCACATCCAAAGAACCCATTACATTACTTATAGGTGCTGACTATTATTGTCGGAGCACAGCTCCGGCTTCCCTGCAAAAATTACACTTATTGTTAACACGATAGCGTCCAAAATATTTGTCGTATCGACACAAAAAATTAAATGGACGTTGGTAGTGCCAAAATCTCGGTACGTATTGAAAATCATAAATATTCGTCAACCCTAACGGCATGAAATGTCTGCTCAAAAATTTCCTATAGAGAAAACATCGCGGGTTTAAATCTATGTATTTGAAAGATAATGCTTTTTTTTTTTAGAAATCTACCTTGAGCTTTTTTCTGAACCAATTTTAATAATTCTTTTTTTAAATGAAAGCTGTTTCTTTGTAGATTTGCGGCACTAGCTATTTTTCAAATATTCCCATTTTTATATTTAAATTTAAAATTAAAAAAATTTCTATGATTTTTTTTTTCAAAATGGTAGCATTTGGATTACTTTCATTGTTGTAAGAAAAGAAAATTAATAAAGTATGTTTATCTTTATCGATGTCAATTTCTAATAAAATTCAAAATTAACTTTGTAAAAAAGGGAACAGAAAATGACGTCACGCTTTAAAAAAACACCAAATTTTTTCTCAAAAAGTTATTACAATTCAATACTTTTTCACTACACTGAGTTTGAGACGCTATGTGAAATGCTTCAATGAGGCAAAGTGACATCATATTTAAATGAAAATCATCATTTTCTCTGATAAAACGGAATATTTTACTACGAACGCCTCTAAAAGATATAAATTTCTGGAATTTTACTCGCCTATACGAGATTAGAATCACAAGTCAAGAGTGCGAATGTTCACATGCAAAGCCATAGTTAACAAACTTGATTTCAAGTTTGGAAATATATGTATTAATAATTTATTGCATACTGCGATATTTTTGAAATGGTGAATGTAAATTTGAGAGATGCGTATGTAAATTTTGAGACGATGAAAATGACGTTAAGTTTAGATTTCACGCGAAAAAGAATTATATGATTGGCTCATGGTGAAATCATTTTCGCTGATTTTCAATCGGTAATTTCAAACATAAAACCTCAATGGATAATTTCATCATAATTACTTATCTTGGTCAGGTATACTAATACATTTTAATTTAATACGTTGAACAGTCGAAGTTTATGGAATTAGTATTTTGGTAAATTTAAATTAAAAATAATATTTGTTGAGAATAAGTGTTAACTAATGTATGAGTTCCTTTTTAAACAATTTCTTTCGTCAAAATACGACGGGTTTCATCTCGTTATTAAACAAAACATTGACTCCATTGTTGTAAATTATGCATTTTAACTTCATCCGAATCGTTATGGCGTCGTCAATATTTGTGACCTGAGATATAGATTGACTTTCAGAAGTTTTACTCTCTACGTCCGAAACGACTACTTTTTCTTTTTTTTTTTTTCAGTGCGAACCATTTATTCTGCATAACCTACCAAATTCATTTTGAATTTTAAATTAAGAGAAATTAAAAGAAAACGAATACGGGGAATACGATTTTGGGTCTTAGCCTCAGGCAACGGATTTCGTATTAACCACATGGCTACGAGTGATAAAGAAATCGAGAAAAATATATTTGGGGTTTTGTACGGATCAGGGTACTTTCCAGGAGAGTTTCCAGTATTTTTTTTATAGAAAAAGAAATCTAGGCTAAACTGGTGAAATTTAGCATTCTTATAAGGAGAGATTTTCTGTAAGAAAATAGCAGCGCAGAAGAATTTCCTGGTCGCAAAATTCCAGGAGTCGTACGAACTGTGATATAATGTCATGTATGTATTACTTATATGTATGTATTACTTATATGTATGTATTTTTATGTATGTATGTTTATATTCAGACGTATGCATGTTTGTATTGGGAAATTTCCGCAATCGGGTTTGTAGACAATTTCATAATTTAGCGAGCGTTGTTTGATGCGCAAATTTAACCATTTAGTGGCGGTCCCAGTTACAGAAGGTTACTCATTTTTTTTATTCACTGTAAGTGAATGTACTGCAACTGAAATGCACATGGACATTCTCCGTAACCTTCCAATCGATGCAATTCATTTTGAATTTTAAATTAAGAGAAATGAAAAGAAATCGAATACGGAGAATACGATTTCGTTTATTAGCCGCATGGTAACGTTTTCAGTATTAGCCGCATGGCTACGAATGATAATCAAAGAAATCGAGAAAAATACAATGTCATGTATATATTATTTATATGTATGTATTCTTATGTATGTATGGTTGTATTAAAATGTGTAGGGTAAGGTGCCCTATTATCGTCTCCGAGTCACTTTTAGGCCCTTGGAAGTTGTAATTTTCAGTGAAAATCTACCAAATTTTGATTTTATATAGACTAACTACCCACGCGCATAGAAACGTCGGTAAATATTGTACAAAAAAATTTTAACAATGCGAAAAATTGTTTTATTTCAAAAGTATCTAAAAATGCAAAAGGAAAAAATGGTCCCAATTTCGTACCCCCCAAAAATCCAATACGCCGAGGCGTAACTTATAACTAAATCAAAATTTATTTCTAAGTGAGTAATTAATTTAATTTACATTAAAGTAAGGCTCAAAGAAATGCACTAATTATCAGTGAAGAATAACATAGTGAAACATTAGCATAGTTTCTAACATCCCGATTTTTTTTCCATACCAATACTTTTATGCAGAAATACTTGCTTTATACAATCGCAGTTTTAACGAAATTAAATAAAGAAAACATTTTTGTAAGATTTTACTGGTATCCAAAAAATCGGGAGATTGGCAAGTATGCATTAGCCATCCAAACATGAGGAAAAAATTAAGAAAAATGTCATGAAAAAGTCCTTCCGGCCAGTGCCGGGAGGAAGGGGTAGCTTTCATATTCGTTATTTTAAAAAAGCCAACTTATATTATTCAAACACACGAAGCTCAATTTAGTGGAAACCGAATATAGGAGATTCAATACTAATTTTTATCAATATAATGAATGAGAATTTCGCGAAATTAGTCAGCTTTATCCAAGCTGCTTTTCTTTAAAGTAACTTATATTTGGCTGCCAAATTCGGCAATTTCTTAAAGTGCCTGTCATTTTAAGACAACATGGTGGATGAGGCTAAGCAGTGAACTTGGTCGAGACCTTAGTAATTGCTGTGCACATGCTCACTCACATCGGAATCAGTTAATATATAGGAGTGCTGTCGCATGCAAAAAATCAGATTTTTCAAAATGTCACCCACAATAGAAATTGAAACTGCTATATCTGAGCCATTTTTTAAGGTAAAGACAAACAAAAAATGCTCCTGAATCCTTATATCAAGATCAAATACTTAAGAAAGAAACCATTTTCAATTTCTAATTTTTTTGCACCTCACTTTAAATATATATATGTTTTTAATTTAATGGCCACCATTTTGAAACAAGATGGCTGATGAATCTGGCCAGCGAACTTGGTCGAGGTATTGATGTATACTATCCACATGCCTTCTTACATCGAAGTAGGCGAATACGTGTGTTATCGCGTGACAAATACAAGATCGTTTCAAAATGTTAGCCATGCGAGAAATTCAAAGTGCTATAATTCAACCATTTTTTGAGATATAAACAAAAGAACAAATTTTCAGAAACAAAAACTGCTCCGGAATCTTTGTATCAAGGCCAAACACATAAAAAAAATCTTTTTCATTTTCCACTTTTTTAATACCTCATTTTAAATTTTAAATTTAATTTTTTTTAAATGGCAACCCTTTTGAAACAAGATGGCGAATGAAGCTGGCCACCGAACTCGGTGGAGACATTGGTATGTACTATGTACAGACAAAGTTACATCCGAATCTGTTCATAAATACGCCTATTATTGCGTGACAAAAATCAGGTCGTTTTAAAATGTCAGCCACAATAGAAATTCAAAATGCTATTACTCAGCCATTTTTTTTTAGATATAGACGAAAGAAAAACTGTTCCGGAATCTTTGTATTAAGGTCAAACACATACAAAAAAAATCTTTTTCATTTTCTAATTTTTTGGTATCTCATTTAAATTTTTTTATTGTTTAAATGGCCGCCATTTTGAAACATATGGCGGACGAAGCTGGCCAACGAACTCGGTCGAGATATTTGTATGTACTATGTACACACCAAGGTACATCCAAGTCGGTTCATAAATACGCCTGTTATTACGTGAGAAAAATCAGGACGTTTCAAAATGTCAGCCACGCTAGAAATTCAAAATGCTATAACTCAGCCATTTCTTAAGATATAGACGAAACAAAAACTGCTCCCGAATCTTTTTATCAAGGTCAAACACATAAGAAGAAAATATTTTTTCAATTTTCAATTTTTGGTACCACATTTCAAATTTAAATTTTTCTTAAAAATTTAAATGGCCGCCATTTTTAAACAAGGTGGCGGGTGAAGCTGGCCAACGAACCCGGTCGAGACACTGGTATGTACTATGTATAAACGAAGTTACATTCAAATCGGTTCATAAATACGCCTTTTATCGCGTGACAAAATTCAGGACGTTTCAAAATGTCAGCCACGCTAGAAATTCAAAATGCTATAACTCAGCCATTTTTTAAGATATAGACGAAACAAAAACTGCTCCGAAATCTTTGTATAAAGGTCAAATACATAAGAAAAAAATATTTTTCCATTTTCAATTTTTTGGTACCACATTTCAAATTTTAAAGTTTTAAAAAAATTTTAAACGGCCGCCATTTTGAAACAAAATGGCGGATGAAGCTGGCCAACGAACTCGGTCGAGAGATTGGTATGTACTATGTACACACCGAATTACATCCAAATCGGTTCATAAATACGCCTTTTATCGCGTGACAAAATTCAGGACGTTTCAAAATGTCAGCCACGCTAGAAATTCAAAATGCTATAACTCAGCCATTTTTTAAGATATAGACGAAACAAAAACTGCTCCGGAATCTTTGTATAAAGGTCAAATACATAAGAAAAAAATATTTTTCTATTTTGAATTTTTTGGTACCACATTTCAAGTTTTAAATTTTTTTAAAAATTTTAAATGGCCGCCATTTTGAAACAAAACGGCGGATGAAGCTGGCCAACGAACTCGGTCGAGACATTGGTATGTACTATGTACACACCGAATTACATCGAAATCGGTTCATAATTACGGGAGTTACAGTGTGACATAGGTCAGATATATATATATATATATATATACAGGGTTAGCGAAATTAAACTTCCGCTATTCAAAGGGGCCTGTAGGCCGTTCTACTACTCCGAAGAGAAAAATATTTTGACAACAGACACTTCGGAGGATGCGCTCGAGATTTCCGAAATAAAAAAAAATAGTTTAAAAAATCGCTACCAGATGGCGCAGCGGGGCAGCACATTGCAGCAACACATGCAAATTCCACGCACGATAAAGGGAAGAAGTTCGTGCCCCAATCATATGAGCATTTCAAAATGCCGACGTTGCCAATGCTAGTCAAACTGTACTACCGCAACGGTGAGAATGCAGATGCAGTTGTGAGAGAGTTCCGCCGTCCCAAGAAGCAACGACGTGGACCGATATCGGAGCGTGCTCTTAAAGACATGATGATGAAATTCGAGTAAACAGGACAGTTAGGCGATTTGCTGGGAAGTGGAAGTAAAAGTGTACAACCGCCGTCGTAGAGGATATTGCTACAGCGGTCGTGGAAGCAAGCACTCATTCGCCTCATGGAAATGTCAATGTACCGACGATTTCACGTACCCTTGATATGCCCTACTACAGTGTACGACAATTCTTAGAATTCTGATCTTCTACCCGTATAACATTCAAGCGATTCAGCAATTGGAACGACAAGATCTGGACACTCGCAAAACAGTAACGGTACAATTTCTCGCGAGAATGGCGGTTGATGATTTCTGGCCATGGAAATTCTGTGCCCACTTATTGTCCTTATTGTGTTCCTTTTGTGTAAGACCACTGGTCCTTCAGTGTTTCGGGATCTCAGTTTGTCCTCTTAACACGCTAACTCGTAGCGCCATCTAGTGGCGATTTTTTAAACTAATTTTTTTTATTTCGGAAATCTCGAGCGCATCCTCCGAAGTGTCTATTGTCCAAATATTTTTCTCATCGGACTAGTAGAACGGCCTCTAGGACCCTTTGAGTAGCGGAAGTTTAATTTCGCTAACCCTGTATATATATATATATCAATTTTGAACGGAGGGTGGTTTCGGGGTCTGGGGGTCATGATCGATGAAAATATACCAAAATTTTTTGAAATCGCTTTCCTCCGAACGGCTGCAATAGGTAGCTTTTTTGTAAAGAAAGCTACCTAAAAGCAGTCCTAATTTCGTCCCCGGGACGAAAATAAGAACTGCAAGGGGGACAAAATTGGGACCCCGCTACTTCCCAATATTACGGATTCTCAGCTCCTGTAGGATGAATTGAGCATCCTAAAACTCACTGTATGTTACTGTCAGCATTCTACCAACGTAAAATACATGCAATGAATAAGATATTAATACTTACAGTACAGTAAATAACGTTCTACAAATGACGTAATAAGAACTCAGGTCTTCTAAAAATAAGAAATTCGCCTTCTTTAATTTATGTATGGGTCTCGGCGAACGAAACTTCCAGCACTGACCCCTTTTACCTTCCGTTCCCTGTGCCTTGCATCATAAGTGACGCCACTTTCGCAGAAGCGGAGAAGTTAAGGGGAGCGAAATTAGAGAAGGGACGAAATATGGACACTTTACCCTATATGTTTGTATTGGGAAATTTCCGTAATCGGATTTGTTGACGACTTCATAATTTAGTGAGCGTTGATTGATACGCAAATTTAACTATTTGGTAGCGGTCCCAATTTCAGTAGGTTATTAATTTTTCTTTTTAATTCATCGTAAGTGAATGTGCAGCAACTGAAATGCAAGTGAACATTTTCCGTAACCTACCAAATCGATGCGATTCACTTTGAATTTTAAATTAAGATAAATAAAAAAAAATTGAATACGGAGAATACGATTTTGGATGTTAGTTGCATGATAACAGATTCAGTATTAACCGCATGGCAACGAATGATAATAAAAGAAGTCGATAAAAATATAATGTTATTTATGCATTACTTATATGTATGTATTCTTATGTATGTTTTTATTCAGAGGTATGAATGTTTTTATTGGGAAATTTCCGTAATCGGGTTGGTAGAAAATTTCATAATTTAATGGCCGCTGTTTTATGCGCAAATATAACAATTTGGTAATGGTTCCAATTACAGAAGGTTACTCATTTTTTTTAATTCACCGTAAGTGAATTTGTTGCAACTGAAATGCGAGTGAACATTCTAAAGTGAAAGAGATAAGCATTTTTGGCGTAGATGTACACTTGAAAACCGAAATATGTAGATAACAAAATCAAAAAGTCCTAAAAGCGGAAAGAAAAGGTAGCTTACTTATTTCTTGATTTTAAGATTTTAGGTAATTTTACGGGAAAACACTAAGCTAAAATGCGAAGAAACCGATTAGAGAAGAATCATCAGTGCTGAATTTCAGTGGAAATTTCGCCAAATTTGGCAGATACAGCCAAATTTGCTGCATTTATATCAACATATTTTTGGTCGCCAAATTTGGCGAAATTTCGCGAAATGTCTCCAAGCTTGGCGAAAATTTTGACCTTAATATATATGACTATATAGTTTTATGCTTAAAATCGGAAAATGGATACAACAATGAAAGATAATTCGTGAGAAATCTACTTCACTAAAAGTCATAAATCATTCCGTGATTTTTTTTAACCTGTTGCCTAGATGTAGTGTACATTTTAAGAAATGTACATATTTTTATATGTGTAACATTATACACAGAAGTTTCGAAAATGCCGGTTAAAAGAAAGCAATTGTGATGAAAAGAGTTATTCGGCGTAATTCTATGTGGAAAAGTCATATAAAAATAACCCAGCTGCCTACGAGTAATTGCGCGAATAACGATATAACGATAACTCAGATGAACAAAAGTATCAAGTTTGATAGAGAAGTATAGCAGATTACCCATGTGTGCGTGTTACATACGTGTTACAAACCTTTCCCTGATACCATATTAAATAAGTCTGGGCTATGCCAGCCATGCAAGTCTTTGAAGGGGCTTTGAAGTTTTCTGCCGTTAGCTCGATAGATCCAGTTCCAATTTTTGATTGTCTCAAAGATCGGAGCTACATTAAACAAATCAAAATCGCTCAACACATCCCCGGTGGTTATTCTTTCTCTTCACCGTAGACTCTCTTATTCAATGAATTCTCTTTACTTTTAACATTTCTCAACTATTTTAAAGAACAACAAATCACGCAGCATGAAAATTTTGATAATTCTGACATCAGATTTACAGATGAGCAGCAGAAAATACTTTAGTTATGCACAGAACAGCTTTCGTCATTGCAAACAAAAGTTACAATTTTCCCTAAGTCACCTTTTATTATTGGAAAAACAAGAGCTGTAAAAAGTAGTATAATCAAAGAAATTAGTAAAACAATGATAGAGCAGTTAGGATCAGAAGCTGTCATTCTTTTGCCACTAACAGGTGCTGCTGCGCTTAATGTTAAAGAAAGTTAAGTCACTCAGTGCTTAAAAAACCACCGTGTTTTAAATAGTTCGCTGATTTAAAAAGTCAGGCAGAAAGAAATCTACAGCTCAGCATGGACACAGTATTATATATCTTTATTGACGAAATTTCAATTGTCGTCTTATGGTTGAACTTAAACAAAGATGTCGCAAAGGTACTTTGTTTAAATCCTTGGAGGTGTTAGGTAGTTACATCGCGTAAAAGACATCCCTCTATATAAGAGACATTATATAAAAGACATTTTGGCTCTTCGCAGACAAAAAATGCTTAGAGCTTTTGAAAATTGCTTCACATTAACAAACTCATTGAGGCAAAATGACGATCAGAAAGACAGTTTCGATAGACTCTATATTCGCTTTGCGTGGGTCAAGTTTCAGACTACTCTCATCCCTTATGCAACGGTGGAAAGCTAAACTGCTTCCGGCTCAACTTGAATGATTTCAAGATGCTATATGTCTTTTTTCCAAACACAAGCAAGCAAGAACATAATCAAGAAGTTCTTAAATCAAACTGGTCAATGACAAGAATTTTATCAGACCACATTAATTAAAAGTAAGATGTAGTGAAGATGATCACGTGTTTGAACTTCAGGCTGGACTTTTTTCAGCAGTTGGATGCAGAGTTATGTTACACACCAATATCTGGATGGAGTGGGGATTGATAAGCGGTGTACTGAGTACAGTAAAATATATTGTCTATGACCCAAAATTTCAACTCCCAGGCTTGCCACAGGCTATAATGGTTCATTATGTTGATTATCATGCCACAAATTAGCATTTGTGCATTACCTGACGCAACTGATGACTGAATTAAACAGTAGAAAATGAGGCTTCAACGGGTGTTATTTCAAATTTAATTTTGTACTATTAAACAGTAATCATGAAAATTAATTTTTTTTTAAATTTTAAAATGTTATGTGTTAAGTTTATACGACTCCATGCTCCGACATTTCGGCCTGACGGATACTAGTTATTATATAGTTACTGGAAATATAAAACATTTGAATAAAAAATTAGTAGCTGTCGACACCATTTTTGGTTTGTGTCTACAGGGAAAAACAACTGACAGTTATACGCCCTTAGCATTTAATGTAATAGTAGAAATTTTTTTTTATTTCTGAACAGATTGAAAAATTCTGGAATATCGAATCATCTGGCCTTTTTAATACTAAACAGGATTCAGATTTTTCAGAAAACAACGTTATGAAGCAGTTTGAATCAGAAATTAAATACAATGATAAGCGATATACAGTTCGATTTCCGTGGAAGCTTGAACGGGAATGTTTAAATGACAATCGGAAAATTGCAGAATATAGATTTTTTAAACTCAAACAAAGATTGATTAAAAATCCTGAATTATTTTTTGAGTATAAGGAGGTGTTAGTAGATTATTTGAAACAAGGTATTATTGAGTTAGTTACAGATCCTGAAGAAAAACAAAATGTAACTTTTTATTTACCTCATCGAGAAATAATTAGAACTGATAGGACAACGAGCAGATTACGCATAGTTTTCGATGCCTTTGCTCATGACACAGGCTCACTGTCTTTGAATAATTGCCTGCATGTGGGTCCAAATTTGTGTCCTGAAATATTTGATGTTTTGTTACGGTTTAGATTTAATCCCATAGCTTTTACAACTGATATAAAACAAGCATTTCTACAAATAATTATAGATGAAAACGATCGTGATGTAACAAGATTTTTATTTTCACACGATTTGTTTGATAATTCTAAACCCTTTGAAATTTATAGATTCACCAGAGTGTTATTTGGAATTAGTAGCAGTCCCTTTTTATTGGCTGCAACAATAAAACACCCCTTGAAAAAATACACCGAGAAATATCCAAACACAGTAAAATTTTTAAATGAAAATATCTATGTTGATGACGTTATAGGAAGTCATGAAAATATTGATCAAGCCCTATCCACGAGTTTACAATGTATTGATATATTTGAAAATGCAAGTATGCATTTACACAAATGGCATACGAACTCTTTACCACTTATTGAACTATGGAAAGAAAATGGCATAACTTCAGATGTCAATTCTGAAGCTTCTGGAGAACAAAATTTCTCTTATAAAGTTTTAGGAATCGCCTGGAATAATTCCAAGGATTTACTTTATTTTGATGTTCGAGGTTTAGTTGATTTCGTTTCAAAAAGAATAGAAACCAAAAGATTTATTCTACAAGTTTTAGGCAGGAATTTTGATCCACTTGGATTCCTAGAACCATTTACATTAAGACTAAAATGTATAATTCAACAAATTTGGAATTTGGGTCTAGATTGGGATTACACCTTACCCGAAGATTTACGTATACTTTGGAGTAGCTGGTGTAACGAACTCCCTCATTTGAAAAACTTTTCAGTACCCAGATACTATTTTTCTGACATCATAAATTGGCATGATTATGAGCTACAATTGCATATTTTTGCCGATTCGAGCATGAAGGCTTATGGTATGGTTGCTTATTTACGTGTAGCAACAACCACCAAAAATGTTCGAACAGTTTTTGTTGCTTCGAAAAACAGGGTTGCTCCACTGAAAGCGCTTACCTTACCAAGACTTGAATTGATGGCCGCATTGTTGTCGGCCAAGCTAAGTAGTAACATTTTGAAAGCTCTAAAATTGAATGTACCGACTTATTACTGGACGGACTCAAAAATATCCTATTTTTGGATAAAAGGATCCCCAAAAAAGTTTAAGCCCTTTGTCAGAAACAGAATTGAAGAGATCCATAAATTGACCTCACTTGATAACTGGTATCATTATCCTGGTACTGCCAATCCAGCTGATATAGTTTCTCGAGGATCAAAAATCTCTAGGATAATCAATGATACAACTTGGTTACAGGGACCAGAATGGCTAAGTTTACCTCCTGAGTGTTGGCCAATATCAGAAAACAAAGAAATCGCTTACTTAGATGAATTAGAATACAAAAAAAAAAAAAAATCCTAACGATGTTTTTCAGAGCGAGTGCTTAGTCAAAAAATTCGAAAATCCCATAAACATTTCAAAATATAGTAATTTAGAGAAACTTTTGAGAATTACCGTTTGGGTAAAGAAATTCATTATGAAGCTGAAAAAATCAACTGAAGTGCAAGACGTAGCAACAACCGAAGAATTACTCGAAGCTGAAAATTTTTTGATACAATCTGAACAAAAACAATTTTATAAGGAAAAAATAGAATCTCTAAAAAATAGTAAATCAGTGGATAAGACGTCATCCTTATCAAATTTCATGCCCTTTATTGACAAAAACGGGTTGATGAGGTTGGGCGGAAGGCTCGAATTTTCTAACCTGTCCGCAGAAGAGAAAAACCCAATAATTCTCCCCAAACATTTTTGGTTAAATACTATAATAGTTCGTCAAGAACACGAAAAAATTATGAATTATGCAATGGAGGGACAGCCAGTACTTTGGCAAAAATTAGATCTCGTTTTTGGATACCTAAAGGTCGTCAGTTGGTCAAGAGTGTTATCAAGAATTGTATAATATGTAAAAAATATTTCTCCAAACCACCAGACCAGATCACCGCACCATTACGAAAAGACAGAGCTATAGTGAAGCACCGCCATTCGCAGTCTGCGGTTTAGACTTCGCCGGTCCGATCTATATCAGAAATTTTAAAGAAACGCAAAAATCTTACATTGTCCTGTTTACTTGCGGTGTGACTAGAGCCATTCACCTGGAACTTGCGTCTGATATGACAACAAATTCTTTTTTGATGGCATTCAGAAGATTCACAGCTAGACGAGGAAATCCCAAAATTATTTATTCTGACAACGCAAAAACCTTCAAAAAGGTCAAAGGTGAACTCGAAATTTTATACAACATACTGACGGACAAAGTATTTTTAAATTTTATTACAAAAGAGAGAATTATATGGAAGAATATTATAGAAAGAGCAGCATGGTGGGGAGGCTTCTATGAGCGACTAGTAAAGTCAGTCAAAGACTGTTTGAGAAAAGTAATTGGTAGAGCACTCTTAAGTTATGATGAATTAGCGACTCTGTTGACAGAAGTGGAAGCAGTTTTGAATACGCGACCACTGACGTATGTATATAGCGACAGCGATGAACCAGAAACTCTTACTCCAATGCACTTTTTAAATTTTGGAAAAGAACTTTCATTTCCTATTAATTTTTTTGAAATAATAGAAGATTGTTCAAAGAGATCAACACTCCTGAAAAGAAAAAAATATCAATCTTTACTATTGATACAATTGTGGACCAAATGGAAAAAACAATATTTGATGGATTTGAAGACAGCCCATTCCTTGAAAAATCCTAATGCCCATACGCCACTGAAAGTAGGCGATATTGTTTTGATTCAAGATGACGCAAAAAATAAGTTTCTTTGGAAACTTGGTAAGATTCAGACTGCCATTCCTGGAAGAGATGGCAAAATTCGTTCATACGAAATAAAAACAGCGAGTGGAATCTTAAAAAGATCCATTCAGCAGAGGCGCCTGATTAATGTCCCCATGATTTGTGCCCCCATACGTCATTTTGACGTCACAAGAAATGGGGATATAAATACAGTGCTGGATCATTTCACTTTTCACGAAATCCTGATTAATGTCCCCATGATATATGCCCCCACATCTGAAAGGGACACAAATCCAGTGCTAGAGAAATTTCCTTTCGTTGAGAGCCTGATTAACGTCCCCATGATTTAAGTCCCCATACGTCATTATTTTGACGTCACAAAAAATGGGGGCACAAATCCAGTGCTCGAGCACTTCACTGTTGACGAAGTTCTGATTAACATCCCCATGATATATGCCCCCATATCAGAAAGGGACACAAATCCAGTAATGGAGAATTTTCCCTTCATTGAGAGCCTGATTAATGTCCCCATGATTTATGCCCCCATACGTCATTTTGACGTCACAAAAAATGGGGGCACAAATCCAGTGCTGGAGTATTTTACTTTCGACGAAATCCTGATTAACATCCCCATGATACGTATCCCCATACGTCATTTTGATGACGTCAGAGTAGATGGGGACTTAAATCAGGGGGCATAAATCCAGTGCTAGAGCATTTTATTTTCTAAAGAATTCCTGATTTACGACCCCATGATATATGTCCCCATACGTCATTTTTACGTCAGAACAAAGGGGATTCTGAGTTCGTTCAGGATTGGCCACTAGAGTTCTGCACGGGCAGGAATTTCCAGCCTGATCTCGGCCCAGTATAAAAATTAAAAGTTCGGCCCGATACAGGCGCGACCCGTGACAAAATGAATTAAATCAAGTCCGATCCGGACCATTCAATTTCTACAGAAAATCCAGTTTTACAAAACACACAATTAACGATTCTTTTAACCCCTTAACAGTCGCATTAAATTACGGTTTAAAAATTGAAATTGCTTAATGGCACCACTTTTTTGAAAAAGAAATGTTCATGTTATTTAATGACAGGTAAAATGATACCATAATAAAGCCAGTTACACTATTTTACAAAACTGTTGGGAATCAATCAATATGAATAAAAAACACAGCCCATGAATATCACGGCAGCGGGGATTAAAGGGTTAAAGAAGACTGGATATATATTTTGGGTGAAATTTTACCTGTACTAGAGGGCTCAGCCACTGCGAGCTGTGCTCGCCAACCCCCGTTCAGACTTTGAAGCTTTTAAAAACATGGTAATGTGCTCTATTTTACAAATATTAGCAGGTTACGGAAAATTGAATGATATTATTACGAATGGCGATTATCTTCTGCAATCGGGTTGCCACGCTTTTCCGTTTGAATAGTGTATTTTTCTTTTACCATGGCCTCATCCATCGCTATCACAACATATGGCCGCTATTTTGGGGATTGATAATTAAGATCAATTACACATTTTAAAATCAGCTTGCACAAAAGGGTAAAGGTTGAAAATTCTGATGTCTCTAGCACTTTTATAACGATGCTATAGAGTATAGACAATGTTCATCCTTTGATATCGAGATTAAAAAACGCCGTCTTCTTAGGAATAGCATTCAGAACTACGGTATTGAAAACATTTTTTTTTTTTTTTTTTTTAAATTTTCCGCTTATATTTTATCTTTTGATTTAGTTTCTGATATTTTCAGGAACAGGTATAGCTTATGCATAAAATCTTTTTTATATTTTATTGAACCATCATACATATTTTCATGTTATTTTTTAAAATTTATATTGTTTATTTGGTACTTTTTCACTATAGGGGCCTTGGCGAAATAGAGAAATGGTGGCAAATTGGCCACCCTGGTGTTTCTGCGTCAACGCGCCATTTGCGCCCATAGATTGCTATACAATATATTATTGTTACAGTGACCTGTACCTACCCTTAAAGTTTGTACCATGAATTCATGATCACCCTATATATATAAATAAATTCATATATAAATAAGTATAAAAGTTCATTAGTTTTTTTTTTTAATAGTTGTTTATATCATTTGGCAACAAATCTCATTTTCTGAGCCCGAATTACGCCAAGCTTTTTAAAAAAAGGCCAAGGCCCCCTAAATGGAAAAGTACTGTTTATTGTTATTAATAAGTATATACGAGTTTACAATATACATACATTTAACGACTGAATTTGAAACTTTTAAAAGACTAAATAAAATAAATAAATAAGACAGACTTGATTGCAGTTTAAAAGTAAAATTTATAAAAAGTTAAAAATACTGAAAACGTATGAAGTAGAATCAGTAAACGTTTCGCCAAGCAACTCGCAATGCCTCAAAGGCATATACACGACTTTTCTGATATGTATTTATCGAATAAGAATTCGTACAAAATAAATCGAAAATATTTTGGGCATAAATTTAAACGTTTCTAGGCTGCATCAAGGAATGAAATATACAAAGAAATTTGCTAGCAACATTTTTTTTCTTTTTTTACACCAAGTGATTCCCAATGTGACGTCACATGTCTATAAGAAAATCGTTTTAAATGAATAGTTTTGAAATATGACGTAATTGTCGCCATTAACTGCATTTCACATGTACATTATTATAAAGGTTTTTTTTCCCTTTTAAAATTCACGTTTAAAAATATTTTCAATTTAAAAATGTTTTGGAATATCATTATTTGAGCTTTTTAAATATGACCAAATTTTAATCATGAAAAGTTTTTCAAGCGTAATAATTTAATTATTTTAAGCATTTTACATATGACGATATTTATCCTTTCGGCATTTTACATATGACGTAATTTTTTTCCCATTAAGTGCGTTTCTCGCAAAATAATTAAAATATTTTCAAAGTTTCTTATTTTTTTCATGATTCACGTGTAAATACAACTTTTTGACGCAATTTTCCCTATTTCCTATTTTTAACACGTGGTCATTTAATTATTATTTTCATTTCTATTTTTAGTAGTCGCATGTTAATTAATTTTTATTTGAGAGAAATGTATACTTGTTTGTGCTGTTTTGTCAATTGGCATCAGTATAAAACAAGTCGGTAAGTGTGATCACAAATCGCACAGAGGGTTTCGTTTAATATTCCTTTCAAAACGCCCAGTACATTTATCGCCATTTAACCCCTTCTAAATTATGGTAAACCCTCCCTAAACTATCTTAAATGTTTCAAACAGATCGCCTTGTTATATTTCCTAATTTTGTTCGCGCCCCTCCTCAACCCCGAAATGTGACGCGTCATTCTTTTTTATGGTTTTTATTATGTTTTATAAAGTATCTTAAAATTTAAAACAGATCGCGTTGTTAGGTTTCCCAATTTTAACAAAATCGCGTTCTGTTAGTTCCACATTCCACCACCAGGGAGCGCACTCTATTCTTAGCAAAACTGTATCTGAACGAAACTCCGTTAAATAACCTATCAGTAGATATAATTACTGGAGGGGTGGCGGTCTTAAGCAAGAATTTGAGATACTTACTGAAATTACTATTCGAAAATAATGATAACTAAACTTTTGACATTTTTATATTAAATAAGTAGCATTTATCTCAAGACTAGGTCAATAAATCGTCATAAAATGGTAAAAAAAGTTAAGTTAAGAAAAAAATTAGCGTCCTTCCACCCCCCTCCCTATGAAATTTCTCGCGCCATTCTTTAAAAAACTTTTTATTATGTGTTATAAACTATCTTAAAGTTTGAACAGATCGCCTTGTTGGATTTCCTAATTTTAACAAAATCGCGTTCTGTTAGTTCCACATTCCAACACCAGGGAGCGCACTCTATTCTTATCAAAACTGTATCTGAACGAAACTCCGTTAAACAACCTATTAGTAGATATAATTACTCGAGGGGTGGCGGTCTCTTAAGCAAGAATTTGAGATACTTTCTGAAATTACTATTCGAAAATAGCGCTAACTAAACTTTTGACATTTATATTTTAAATAAGTAGCATTTATCTCAGGACTCCGTCAATAAACCGTCATAAAATGGTAAAAAACGTTAAGTTAAAAAAAAAAAAACATTTGCGTCACCCCCCCCCCCCCCCACTCCACGAATTTTCTCGCGCCATTCTTTTAAAAACTTTTTATTATGTGATAAACTATCTTAAAGTTTGAACAGATCGCCTTGTTAGATTTCCTAATTTTAACAAAATCGCGTTCTGTTAGTTCCACATTCCAACACCAGGGAGCGCACTCTGTTCTTATCAAAACTGTATCTGAACGAAACTCCGTTAAACAACCTATCAGTAGATATAATTACTCGAGTGGTGACGGTCTTATGCAAGAATTTGAGATACTTTCTGAAATTACTATTCGAAAATAGCGCTAACTAAACTTTTGACATTTTTATCTTAAATAAGTATCATTTATCTCAGGATTCCGTCAATAAACTGTCATAAAATGGTAAAAAACGTTAAGTTAAAAAAAAAAAAAACATTTGCGTCCCCCCCCCCCCCCCACTCCCGAAATTTCTCGCGCTATTCTTTTAAAAACTTTTTATTATGTGTTATAAACTATCTTAAAGTTTGAACAGATCGTCTTGTTGGATTTCCTAAGTTAAATAAAATTGCGGTCTGTTAGTTCCACATTCCACCACCAGGGAGCGCACTTTATTCTTAACAAAAGTGTATCTGAACGAAACTCGTCTGTACAACTTATCCGTAGATACATTTGTCGAGGGAGCGGCGGTCTTAAACATCAATTTCAAATATTTGCTGAAATTACTATTCTAAAATAGTGGTATCAATACTTATGACATTTTTAATATTAAATAAGTAATATTTATCCCATCCCGCCCTCAAAAAAACGCTTATGAAATTTTTATATTGAATAAGTCACATTTATGCTGTATTTTTAAAAATGTGACACCGTTCTGAACGATGCTACTATAAAAAATCATGTGACTGCCTTTAAAAATAAGCATTTAATAGAAATAAACCAATTAGTGAAACAATAAATAATAGCTTGTAATCCTTTGACGAAAATTCGCGTTTTTTCAACTGCCATTTGCCGAAAACCATATCTTTTTTCCGCGATCATTTGACGAAATATGCATTTTTTTTCGCAATCCTTAGAATAAATTAGCGTTTTTTCAATAGTCCTTTAACGAAATTCACGTTTTTTCCAAGATAGTTTTAGAAATTCACGTTTTTCCGCACTCATTAAACGAAATTCACGTTTTTTCCGCGATCATTTGACAAAATTGTATGTTTCTCGCGATCCTTCAAATATATTCGCATTTTTTCAATGACCTTTCGAAGAAATTTGCGTTTTTTCCGTGACAATTTTACGAAATTCGCGTTTTTTTGCTATCCTTTGAAGAAACTCGTATATTTTTTTCATTTATTTGACGAAATTGGGGTTATTTATTCGATCATTTGACGAAATTTGTGTTATTTCCGCGATCTTTTGACGAAATTTCAATTTTTTCAATGGTCCTTTGACGAAATACGTGTTTTTTCTAGGTAATATTATGAAATTCGCGCTTTTCCCGCTATTCTTTGGCGAAATTAGCGATTTTTTATGCGAACAACGGATGAAGTTGATTTTTATTGCGACCATTTGTCAAAATTCGCACTATTTTTCAGTGATTTTTTTTTTTCAGAATTTTCGGACAGATGACCGATTTTTTAAAATTTTCGGAACAGAATGTGTTAAATTTTCTGAAATTCGAAACAGAATCACGCCTGATTAAAATTGCGTCATTTAGGAAATGCTTGAAGCATTTTTAAATATGAAATACTTATGCATTATTATTTTCTTTAACAATTTTTTTTTGTGTGTGTGTGCAAAAAAGTTACATATTTTATTTCAGAACGCGCTATATGTACGTAGAAAGAGCTTGCTACTTGTCGGTTATAATTTATAGTGCTGTTAAATAAAAAGAGAAAATTCTTATATTGAATGTCACCACCTTCTCCCCCGGTCTTAAAGAAACAGAAGTCTATGAAATAGGGTGTGGGAGGCTATTATATAGGTCTAAAAAATTAAGAAGGGCGTGGTGGGCATGTACTTCTAAATAAATTAGCAAAATTTTTTCCGATATACACGAAATTTCTACTTAAATTCGACCTGAACCCGGCAAAAATTAATTTCGTCGATCCGAAACCAAAATATTAAACCTCAGTGGCGTAGTAGACAGCACGTCTTATTACCACCCAGCAGATCCAGAGTTTGGTTCCAAGCTAAGCATGCTTTATTCAACCTTCCATCTTTTCCGGGTCAATAAAATGTGCACGAAGCTTGCAGACACTGGGGGTCC
Source organism: Maratus speciosus (assembly GCA_963932465.1). Taxonomy (NCBI): domain Eukaryota; kingdom Metazoa; phylum Arthropoda; class Arachnida; order Araneae; family Salticidae; genus Maratus; species Maratus speciosus. Next base: position 324,525,678 of record OZ010795.1, on the reverse strand, counting down.
CGCGTTATGCTGACAACCTGATCGGGGCTCTTTCTGTATATCACCTCGGGGTCCACGGTGAAGAAAACAAGTTTAGTACAGGCTTTGATCCTTAATGAATCATAAAGCAACTGGTTTAATTTAAGTTAGAAAACAAAATATTTGAACTCGACGTGAAAAAATTAAGCCATATTTTAATACAATTATGGAAAATTAATATACAATGATATCATTAATATGAGTTTTACCTTTTTTGTATAAAATTAAATACATTATAAACCCATTAATATTCATACACAGCTTATTATTATTATTATTATTATTAATTATTTAGGACTAGGACATTTTTGAAAAATCAGGTTGACCCGGATTCCACACAGAAAGAGTCAAAACCTAACTTGAAACATTTAAAGTCAACGCAACACACAACGAAAACAATTAATGGCAATCTGATGACTCGAGCCGGGCTCGGCAGTATTGATATTTTCTGAAGATTTGAACAAAGCTGAACTTCATTTATCGAAGAACGTTCCAGGCTTTAAATTTTTTCTCGAGATTCGTCCCGAACAAGGCCTGTATTTCATTCTTTCCGAGCCGTATCAATTGAGATTTTTTTCCCCTTACTAGTAATACCATGGGAACTTTCATTCTTAATTAGTGTAAAAAGGGAATGATAAAGAAACATTTCTTTGTTGTATTTAATTATTTATATTTTTACTTTTTTTAAATAGTTTAACGTGTTGGTTAATCACGTGAAAGACACTTTACCAAAATACTGTGAATGACTGATTTTTATTTTTAAATATTACATGTATTCAAATCTTAGTTTGGAGCCTGAGTAAAATCTAGGGCATTTAGATGGATACTTAAACATACAAATAGCTTTAAATAATAAAACACGTTTTGTCATTTCAATTAACAAAATTTTTCATATTTCGTTTTCAATTTATTTACTGTTGGTAGTAAGTAAAAAAGAAAAAAATACAATGCGCCAAATTCAAATTATAAAACACTGAATACTGAATACTGAACACAGTAACTGTAACAAAACTTCACACTTTATTAAGGTGATAGACGGTGTCTAAGTAAAAAATTTTGAAAATGTATAACGCATTTATGAATCCTTTTTCAGCAATTACCATCTATAGTCAGAAAATATCCGACTTCTTTTGTGCAGCAAGAGTATGATATATATGGGGCATTCTCACAATCTTTTGACTTTTGAGTCCCTGAATAAAAATTTTTATTTTAGTACATATTCTTGTGTTTTCTTTCATATCATATACTGGGGGAACATCCCACTACATGATCCCATAACAATATTAACGAGATAAATAAGTTTTGGACGATGTTGGGGGTCCAAATACCAGGAAAATTCCTGTACCGTCCCGTGTCCCTGATGTTGATTTTTAAGTTAGGAGCTGTCTGTATAAAATTGTTTCAATAAAAGTAATTCGATGCAATTTTTTTCCGAAACTGGGACAATTGTTTTATATAAATTTGTAGCAAAAAATTAAACTGCACACATTTTTAGGGTTGTTATTATTTTTTAAACTCTGTCCCTGGGTTTTAGATTCCTTACCGTCCCTCTTCTAAAATTATACAGAAAATCATTTCAGATGCAGCCACATAATTTCTTTTAAGCTTTTTCTGATGCAGAAGTATGCTAGAGAAAGAATATCTAAGATTCTTTGACAGGAAATTTACTGCAGAATTTAATTCAGCATTTAAATATCAATTTCAAGCATCGTGGCTTTATTGGTAGTCTTACCGTCCCCAAGGTTTATTTCTGCACTTTTCGAGGTAAATTATTATTATTATTTTTTAATCCAATGTAAATAACTGTTTCTAAAAATCACTGAACATTGTGACTATCACTTAGTCTTAACATGATTTGTCTAAAAATAGTCGTAATTTTCCTTACCGTCCCATCCTTACCATCCTTTTTTTTTTTTCCCTATACCATCCCCTTTTCTTTCCGACAATGTTATACCAAAAGTTTGTAGTTATTTCTTATTTGAATGTTTTGTGGGTACTATGCAAATTCATTATAAGTAAAAATTTAGAAGAAAATAGAAAGTTAGAGTGGTAAAATGGTAAGGAAAATTAAACTTGCAAGTTTAACTTAAACCTCAGTTAAATAACAAAAATATCGCTGCTGACCATTTTTTTCTTTATTCTGAATCATTACGGTATTTGTCTATCAGATTAAAATGTTATTTTAGTAAGTTTAATTTCACCAGATTTTTATTCCCGAAAGTCAAAAGATTGTGAGTATGCCTCATATCTATCTGCTATCTATCTATTTGTATGTATATATATATGTATGTATATATATTTATATATACATACAGATTATAGGGCTTAATTTATAACAAAAAAACACCTGATCTCTAATTTTCTGTACTAATAAAAACTTTCGTTGCAACAACCTCCCCTCTCCTTGCACCTGTATTTTTTTAATTTCAAATAGTATGCAAAATTTAAAGCAATTTCTTACTCGGAAAAAAAATGTATATATACACTCGTACATATAAAATATATTTTGACTATATCTAATATTCCTTTACATAAAACATAATCTAATAAATAAAGAGAAAAAAAAAATTAAATCAGGGAGTGGGAAATTTTCAAAAATCCCATTACTTTATATTGACACAACATTCAGGGCTTCTGTGAGCATTATTTACAAACTCTGGTGGATTTCAAATTCCGATTAACATTTAAATATTGGTTAAAATTAAGAAATACTGGAGCTGTTCCTATGAGCTTCAATGCAAATTAAACACCGCGAGTAACTAAAAAGTTGATCTTTAAAAATATTTTACAAACATGAACAAAAAGTAGTGAGTAAACAATACACAACCACAAGTAAAAACGGCGGATACAGTTGCGAATAATTCCGGCATTCCTCGTCGCCATTTGAAAACAACTGAGACAGAAAACCATTAAGTGTAGATTTGCGAGCACTAGATAGAAGCATGCTCCTATGTGTGCGACACGCTACATCAAATATGTAAGGCCTTTGGAAGAAAGACTCAAAGGATTGTAAATCGGAGGAACAGGAAAATGTAATTTAGGCTTCCGCATTTTGGAAACGCTGTTTCGCAGGGCTCCAAAGCGCATTATCTATGAGCTGAGGTGAATTCCTACCAACATTTAAATAATCACTAAAAGCTAAGAAGTACTAGAGCTGTTCTTCGGTAAGCTCCGGCGAAAATTAAACACTGTATATATATATATATATATATATATATATATATATATATATATATATTACACAGTATGTACACACTTATTTCAGCTTGGAAACGATTTTTCAAAGGGTTTTTCACAGTTGAAAAATAATCCACTTAATCAGTTTCCACCAAAATCCGAAAATGTACTTGAATTATTTTGTGCAGCCTTGCGTAATGTTTATAAAATGTAGCCACACCAAATGACATGGAAAAAAATGGATAAATTTTAAAAAGCATGCCACAATTGAAAACGCAATATCAGCAGTTATTGCTCATAGACACTACTGTAACCGAATACATTTGTTCGTCTCCGTATTAAAAAAAAAAAGAAAAAAAAAAAAAGAATGTAAATGCTATGCACACCACACCATATTCTACAGTAAGCAATGTGTAGTGCGCATCTGTCATGTATGTCAGTTTGATTACGTTTGAAATAGTATAGCGTAATTAAAATACACTGCAAACGAATTTTCCCTATAGACCATAATGTAATGGAGTTTTTTTCTGCAGCCCTGTACATGATCTGTATAATTTATTCATAAAAAGTAATATTTAAAAAAAAATGCTAAATATAAGAAAACATACTGCAATTGAAAACTCATTTTCAGCAATTATTCCTCATAGACAGTACTATAACCTAATTACTTTGTGAGATTCCAAAAATGAACGATATTCAATTCTTGTGTGTACCCGTAAATGAATGACAAATACTATGCGCACCATATTTTATAGTAGACATTTTGTAATGTACTTCCTTGTTATATATCAATTTCAGTATGTTAAAAATATTATAACATCACTAAAATGCACTAAAACGATCATTTCCCATAGACCGTAATGTAGTGGAATTATATTGAGCGTCTCTGTAAACGAAATATAAATGACACACACTTCATTTCCAACACCGAACATGCCATGGTAAACCTCAATACGTATAAGCCTCAATACGCTTCTATGAGAGTATGGGAATGAATTCCTAAATACTTTTCTAGGATGTCAGCGATTTTATATCAGTTGATTTAAATTAGCGATTAAATTATGATTTTAATCAACTGATTTTTTTTTAAATCATTGACTAAAATAATAAATTTTCTAAATGTCTAAAATGACATAAAAAGGAATTAAAATCTAAGATGAATATAATTTGGAAAGTTTCTGCAGGTATTTTGACTTAGTAATAAGCAAAAAAAAAAAAAAAAAAAAAAAAAAGGCTTTAAATAATTGCTTCTAATCTTAATTTCTGAGTATTATAAAAAAAATAAGTACAATAAGTTTCTAAAAAGGATAGTTTTATATGACATAAAAAAAACATTTCATTTAAAATATTTAAATGTATAATTTGCAATGTCATAATTTTCTTTAAGTAATCAAATAAATCATTCGTTTATATAAAATAAGCATAGCAGTATAATACATTTCTGCAAGTAAAAGAATAAAATAGCTAGAATCTTTTTTTTTTCTTATTCTACATATGCAATAATAAATTTACAGCAAATATTGGAGCAAAAGAAGAATGAAAGAATGACATCTGCTTAACAGTTAATGTAAAAGGATGTATAAGAGAAAAATAACTAATTAGTATACAAAAGTTAAGCACAACAAGAGCTTCTTCAGTACAGGTTGACTTTATTTTTTCTTTTTTTTTTCTTTTTTACTTTGTAACTCATATACGGCAAAAACAAAAACAAAAAAAAAAAAAAAAAAAAAAACAACAACAACAACAAAAAAAAAGGTATTGAAAAGGTAGCAAAACTTTTTTCTTAAAAATGAACCATTGAAAGCTAATATTTCCCGCTGGGATGTGATATTGCTACTATTTAATATTTTGAGGATTTCGGATATTCTTATATTTACTCTGTATGAGTGTAAGAATAGATTTAACTCATTTTCATAAATTTTTTGGTTAGCATACACATACAATTGTGTAAGTTTATATTTAGATGATTAACAGTAATTTTTTTCAAGTACAAATGTAAAACGAGTTGCAAACAATATTATTTGTTATTTTATTATTTATATATAATTATTATATATAATTTTATTATTTGTGCTACTAATGAAATTACTTATTTGCAGGTTTTATTAATTTTCTAATTTACTTACTTTTTCCTCTAGGACACTTTTTAAGGGCCCCCTTTTGAAATTAGCAAAATGTGCCTGCCCCTTTTGAAATTGGGAAAATGCACCCTGCCTTTTTAAGAAATAGTGAAATTCACCTGTAATTGTAGCCAGAGATTTCTTGTAAAAAAAAACTTTCCCATTCCACAGTATTTCTAAATCCGTGTGCCCAAGACATTGCAAAAATAATAGGACTTTATTTCTTTAGAAAAAAAAAAAAAAAAAAAAAAACAGGATATTAATAAAGCATGTTGTTATTTAATTGTATTTTTCAATTTGTAATTAATAAAATTATTAAAAATTAATGACACATTATTTATCATACTAAAAAAATATACACTTTTTTTTCTGATATCGTTACTAAACACATTACTACTAATATATTTCCTCATGGAATAGTGCTGTTTTTTGAACTAGCATCCTGCTTCGTTTTCTTTCTAGAATGAATACTAAATTATTAATTATCATTTTAGTAATTAAAGCATAAAATGTATATTACGTTCCTAATTAGAGAGTTAATTCTTTAATAATTATTAATTTTAAGTAGTGTTAGCAATTAAATATTAAATTCAGTTATTAATAATTTTAATATATAAAAATATCACTGGTATTTAATATGGTTTTACATAATTATTGCAAAATATTAATGTATATAATGTTATTGTATGCTATTAACTAATGAAACTACTAATTTGCAGTTTTTATAATTTCTGTACCTAATTACTAAATAATAATTATAATTTTATTCAGGGCCGGTGAGAAGGGGGGGGGGGGGCGACACAGAGGGCAACTTCCCAGGAGCCCGGGACCAAAGGGACACGGTTTCAGATGGAAAAAGTACAGGAATTTTATACTATTCCAAATCTTATCTTGCTCATACTTTTTTCCTTTGCAATCTAAAATACATTTCTTAGAAGCGTAGTTTAGAAGATTTCCGACAAAAATCACAGGAAACCCCCCCACTGAGAGAACTAAAAGCTGTAAAATAGTTGATCACGTTACTACTCACGTTACCATAGTACAAATAGCTCGCAACTTCCTGCCTTCCTGAAAAATGACCAGATCATAGGGAGCTATGCCTACGCCTTGAGGCAATGTCGCAAAAGTATTGTTTCCTCTTACCTCTCTTCCTCCGCGGGTATTTAGGTATTATCAGGTAATAAGCTTTCAGTGAATGTCTAATTGGGATTTTTTTTTTCTAAATTGCTGGTACATAATACTTGTTATATTTATGCTTATTCTGTACAAACTTTTGTTTCTGTTTTTTATTTATTATTATTATTATCCTTACGTTCTTATTAACTATATCTGTTGCAAGTATAGATACAAGCATAACAGAAAAGAAAACAAGAACAAAAAAACTGAAAATTTTGATTTTACAAAAGTTACGAGTACATACATATAAAGAAAATTACCTAAGAAATAAGTAAAAATAAAGATTTCGAATGTACACAAAATAATTATTTTCATTACCATATTAAAGTCAGTATGATGTAGTCATCAAGACTTGATTTAAAAAATTAGAGGCCCAAAGTATAGACATTCTTGGGGCCCTCTTTGTTACTCACTTATGACGTCTTATATGAAAAACCAAAAGATCATTTTGGCTAAAATATTATTATGCGAGTAACAGGGACATGATCAGAGGGCGATAGGGCGGAGAGTTGTATCGGTGCACTAAGCTGAAAAAGGCCCCGTGAGGAACCGTTTAAGTATATGCATATAGTACATACAGGAGATACAGAGGGGCCACCTGACCTCTGTTCGGGGCCTCCAATTTCTGCTTGTATTCCTGGTGAGTGAGGTTAAACTTAACCCATATTATGAGAGGAAAGACAAACTCGGAAAACAGAAATACTTTAGTATATTTTTATTATCCTTTAAAATATCAAACTTACGTATAGTATAACTTCATTATACATGAGATTCACCATATACACAAAATTAAAAATGATATTCAAAATCAGCTGCCTTCCCCCAAAATCTCTTGATCCTATTCCTATACCTACTGAACCTGATGGAAAATAAAATCGTCATGCTCATGTTTGCTGCTTGCACAAAAATTGAAGCGTGGTATTAAAGTTGCTTCCCAATTTTCCCTAAACTCACTTGAGGACAGGTTTTTTTCTGATCTAGATTTATGATCGTGAAAAAACGACTTGGGCCCATAATCATGATAACTCGGGCCCCTACACAGCTCTATTCTTCACTTTCTATCAAAAATTATATTGATGCTGAGGTATAAATTTCATGCACAAAAACTGAATATAGTGGAAATGATATTTTTATTGTGAGAGCGCGGAGAAATGCCCGATATGTCCAAGTAGCATAAGATGGGTTAAGGATTCGATCCCCCTTCCTTAAAAATAGGTGGAAAATGTCCCCCCCCCCCTCCGTTGTATATAAAAAGTAAAGTTTGAGAAAACAGTTATTTTCCTGCAGTTTTTTTCTGTTTAATTCAGAGTCAAAAGTTTTATGCAATAGACTTAAAACTTCTTTTCAGAATGAGAAATAAAGACACATTGATTTCCTGTGATGAAATGATACATCGTTCAAAGTACTTTTCCCAGATTCAAGCCACCTGCTTGTCTTGCGATTGGCGAGCTGGTTACTGAACAAGAGCTTGCTTGGTTCAAACCCAATCAGGTATGGATGTGTGTAGTGAGTCAGATTCCATTTTAATTTGAAGTCCCGGTCTGTTTAGCTCATGTGTGCAAGAGATGATCATAGCACCCCTAACCAACAAAAACAATAGCAGATTCTCTGAAAATTACTTTCATAATTATACTTAAAACTGCATAATTTTAGCCACAAGAAAGAATTTTTCATTAAAATCTTTAATTTTCACAATTATGTGCAAATCCTTTTCGTTTTGTTGCTTGGATTGAATAAATCTCTAATAAAATCACGCGCATAACAAGAGGCTTGTGCAAAGGACATTTTTTTCCACGAATTTGTCCAAGGAAAGACTAATTAATCTAATTATAACAAAATGAAAAATCTTAGCCTCAGGTTCATTTGAATCTGTCTATACGTATCCTTATCCAAATTTGTAGACCTCTACGTGCGATAGATTTCCCTAACCGTCGTCAACAAACAAACAAACACGCAGAAGACACACGGACAAGAAACCCTTCTTTTTTATTAATATAGATATTTTAATATAAAAAAATTGTAAGTACTTTTACTTAATGTCTGTCTATTATATTTCATAAATAATAATACAGTGTTATCCTCAGCTAGAACATCATAACAAGCATTTTAGACTATTAACCCCTTCGCAACAAGCGTCGTTTAAAGAATTTTTAATATCTTATCACCAGGGTTCTCGCTGCCACTCACCATTGCGCCAAATCTCGACAAAATGCTTTATTTGGCGAGTAAAGGAACGACTGCATTCGCCTGATTGCGAATGTTTAATGATTACTCATTTTTTTGTGAGTGTGTGTCAGTACAGAGGACAGATTATTAGCGTTACTGAACGATTGTTGCCGATTATCATGTTCAATGGCATCGAATCATTAGTACAGTTTTCAATCTGCCTTTGAAGTATGATTTTCAATGAAAAGCCATAGAATTCTGGAAAAAATATATTTTTTAAATGCAATATATATTTTATTGTTTATATTTAAGATTCTTCAGGATTCATTATATGTAATATCTTAAAATCCTGAGTAAACTTCGGTCGTAAAGTTTTGTTTCATAATATTTTAATGAGTTAAATCGGGTTTGGGAATTTTTCCTTGCTTGCGCAAGACATTAAAAATAACTTTTATTTTAATAGTTTATGTTGCGTATCATTGAATTTAGATGAATAACTGATGTATAAGATGTTTCAAAAAAGTAGTTTATTTTAGAGTATATTGAAAGAAAGTTAGATTAAGGGGTCAAAGATCGATTTTTCAGTTTTTCACGACGAATCTATTTTGCTAACATTTTTTTCATTTGGCTACTGTTTTTTATTTTTGATTAGCCAAATTGCAAACGTTCATTAAAAGTAAGCGAGATCCCTGCTTGACATGAAACAAAAGCATGAGACGAACAGAGTTTTAAGGCTTTTAGTCATACTCAGCGTCCGAATTTCCCTCACTAATGTTAAACCTATGGGTGCATTCGTATATTTAAAATATCTCCTGAGAAAAATAATAATTTTAACTTGCTATTTTGTGTATGCTTCTTAAAGAAGTCTCTTTTTTTTTCTTAGTTCTCAAAATATTTCTAAAATATCTGCTTAATTCCATATTTTGTACGTTAAAATTTGATAAGCTGTGAGTAAAATTTCCTGTAAAATTAAGTATATATTTTAGAAATATTTTTATAACGAAGAAAAAAAACATCCTGTAAGAAGTGAAAACAGAAAAAAAAGAAGTTAAAATTATTAATTTCTCGAAGAGATATTTTAAATATACAAATGCATCTCTAAGCGTTTTCATCAAAATTTCTCATATCTTATTTAAAACAAAAATACTTTTACGAACGTATATGTAACGTAATAACTACGGCACAACGTATACTCTAATACTTAGCTACAGGATAGTGTGAAAGGGGTGAGGGCGAAGTAGGCGATTGCCCCGTGCGCGGAAATCGAGGGGGGCGTCAAATGTATACTACCAATCTCATTTTTCTTCCTTTTTAATGTATACTATAAATAATTAACACTTTCCAACATAGTTGAAAAGTGTTTATGACTTCGGTTTGTCTAGCCGTCTGTCCACGCCCTAGCTCTCGTAAATATGCTCGGATCGCTCTTAAATTTTTGGATGTTAGTGACCTCTACCATAGCACGTTCCCTATTTCAAATGAAGTTTGTAGCATGTTTAGTTCATTTACAGGGACAGTAAAAAGTTGTCCGTTACATTACGGCCAATGGGAAAAAATCGCTTCAAATGATTTTTAATGGTGTTACTCTCTTTCAAACATAGTAAAATTGATATTCATTTAAGAAGCCCACTAAAATATGTATTCTGTTGAATATACGATGCAAAGAATAGTTATTGTTCATTTACAGGGCCACACAAAAGAATTCCGTTCATAATGGTACTAGTATTAAAAAATGCTCTGACGAGCACCAAAAAAGGCTAATATGTTTTTAAGTATGAAAAAGGGTTTGACAAGTGCTTCTAATTGAGCATGAAAAAGGACAAGGGGTCCCTTCTTGGCTGCAGCTCACTGTCAATGCCAACTTTGAAAAAATCATATTTGTGCTTATTCCATATAAAATAAATTCGCAGTACTTTAGTAAAACTTTCCACCGTGCTTTACATCTTAACTCCACTGTCATACTATTGTACTGCGCATGCGTCTGCAATGCAACTTTGTACAGTGCACTGTGTACCATTATTTCTCTACAAATTATACTACACTGTACATTCCTATTATGCTTTTGAACCTCAGCGCACACTCACACTGTGCTTTTGTACTTCCGTATTAAAGGCGTATGCGTCTAATGTTCGTTTATAATTTACAAATGCACTGTTGTACTGCATAGTACATCTTACAGCCACAGCCACTTGGATATAATTTCAACAATCAATGAATGCATTATACTGTTATGCGTGCACATGTAGAATTGTTCCTGTGCAGAGTGCTGCAACAGTCTGCACTGCACTACAAATCAGTTTTCTGTACAGTTCTACACTGCGGGCGTGCTTGGTGGCATTGCATGAGTGTGATATGCTGCAGGAACTAAGATTTTTGGTATTAAGTCGCCTTACGTTCATATTTAATCAGGCTGCGTCTTTACTGGCTGTGTCTTTACACTACACATTTTTATCGTAACTGTGGCTGATTTTTTTTTTTTTTTTATATGGAAAAAGCGCAAATATGATTTTTTCAAAGTTGGCATTGACAGTGAGCTGCAGCCAAGAAGGGACCCCTTGTCCTTTTTCATGCTCAATTAGAAGCACTTGTCAAACCCTTTTTCATACTTAAAAACATATTAGCCTTTTTTGGTGCTCGTCAGAGCATTTTTTAATACTAGTCATTTAAATTTTTTGATATTTATATATTGAATATAAATTAACCTGAGTTGCTTTTAAATATTCCCAATACTTTTTTCTTATTTCGCACAATAATGCACTATTTAACCGAGTAATGCACACTGTTTTAAGAGGTTCAGAGTTTTTTAATCAAATTCACGTTATTTTTATTCATAATTTAATTTACTTGGGCTCCCTTAAATATAATTAATATAATTCCTTAAACTGATATTATTTTTTGTTGCATTAAAATATCTCAATTTGTTGATTCTCTCTAAACAAGTAAACCCTGTTGGTTTACAATGGAAGTCTACAGGTATTTGGCGATATATCGCCAAGTTGGCGACAAACTTGGCGGTGTTTGGCGACAGAACAGGGTCCACCCTATGGTAACCCCCCCTCTTATAGGTATGGAGATGCATTAAATGCTGTTCTATAAATAATGAGATGCGTTTTATTCGAGCGTTGCCATTAAACAATTAACAAATAATCGCGATTTCTGTGACACATACGATAGCGTAATATATCTCTCTATTCTAAAAAAAAGTAACTACCGCTGTCACCGCCGCCGCCGCCGCCGGTTTTGAATTTTTTGTGACCGGAGGTCTTTCTTCGTTAATATTAAGAAAAATAATGCATACAAAAATATAAAAATCGGTAGTGTTATACAGAAATGTTTGATAAACACGCTGATGCAGACAGTTTTCAAATCGAAGAATTATTTTAAGAGATATTTAATGCTAAAGTCGGACAAAACCGTTCCACTAAAAAAGTTTTATAGTAGCAAAAACTATACATCGGAATTTAATAATTTTTAGTTTATTTTATATGTTATAATTTCCCGGTGTGCAGAATTGATTTATTTTTGTAATTTGACTTATTTTTCGAGGTTTTATATCTATTTTAAATTCAAATTTTCAGCATTTCGAGAGATATTTTTTACAGATTTTAGAAAGTGATATTAATTTAAACTGTTGCCAACTGTATAAACAGCGGAAACAATAAAGTTTGCTTAAAAAAAATAAAAAATTATACGTGTAATAAATTAAAAATTTATTTACACGTGACTATTATAAACAGAAAAAAACATTTGGAATTAGAATTAAATAATTATGTACAAAAAGCAGGAACTTATTAAAAATTACGTCATAAAAACTATAATTACACGCGAATTTTAAGAGAGAAAGGAATTTGTAAAATAATAAATTTATTAACATGCGTTAGAAGTCTTAAATAGGAGAAATTACGTCATATTTACGCCACATTACAGTTATTACATAAAATGAACACAAAATAATGTTGCAAAACTGTTTAAATTTCCAAATTGAGCTAGACATTTATTTGATATTTTGAGAGGATAGTTTTCAACTATTTCAATTCCTACTATTAGCTCACACTCTCCCTATATTTATTTATTTATATATTTATATATTTATCTTGTTCAAATTTTAAATCGTTAATAAAATACTCATTATTCATCCTATCAAGTTGAAATAAATTTTTTAAAACTTGTACTGGATGACAATTGATGTTAATACAATTTTTTCAAATATTAATTAATTAATTAATTATTAATTAATTTTAGTTTTGCATGGGAAACAAAATGGCGGTCATTGGTTATTGAAGTTCAATGAAAGTATTTTCAATAAGGTGTTACCATAGGGGAGACCCTGTTCTGTCGCCAAATACCGCCAAGTTTCTCGCCAACTTGGCGATATATCGCCAAATTTGGCGGCCAAAATGAGTCGCCAAAAGTGATGCCAACTTGGCGATAGCTCTAATATTTCGCCAAATTCCCATAGAGTTCCATTGTAAACCTACTTGCTTATAGAAAATCAACAAATTGAGATATTTTAATGCAACAAAAACTAATATTAGCTTAAGGGATTATATTAAATTTTTCTTTGATGGCCTAAGTAGGAATTGACTTTAAAAACAAGATTTTTATATTATTTGTTTTCTTAGGAAAGCGCAAATAATATTTTATTTCTAACACAAGTATTTTCGCGTGAATATTAAAAAGAGAAAGAATAGTTTGGTCAAAATTACGTCAGATTAAAAACGATTAATTTAAAATGTCTCATTTAAAAGAACTTTCTTTTCGCTTTGTTAAAAAATACCGGGAGACAAAGATTCTGTTTACTTAATTCCTTTTATATTAGCTTATTTTGAAATGTTACACGTGTCTATGTCATCAAGTTATTTTTATTTCGACGTTTTATTTGTATTTTTATTAATGTTGTACTAATTTATTTGTTCTTTCGTTATTTCAAATAAAAATTACTTCAATTTGTATAATTTGGCGAGTGGTTTGGCGATTTATATAATTTGGCGAAATTAGTCGACGGGATAATTAAGTAGTACCGCAGCGGATTTGGCGTTAAAATTTCCCCAATCAAAGAGAAATGAATAGAAATCCGTTTATTGGGAGATCGCCACTGTTTTTTAAATTATAATTCAATCTTTCGAAATCTTTTTAAGGCCGATCACATTAGCGTGCATTTAGAGTCTGCGGTGTCTGGACGGGGGTTGGCGAGCGTAGCTCGTAGGGGGCCGAGCCCCCTAGTATATATATATTATCGTGGAAATCGAAGGCTGAGTCCACATCATATCGTTTAGCTAGACCGGTTATACTAACATCGTTCTCATGTTCTGCTACAATTTCTTTTATTGAACAGTAATTCGCTTAAGCTTCTATTACTGCTATCACTAAGCACTTTTTCATTCTTAGAAACCATAATGAGAGCTAATATTAGCGCAAACCTGAGTAAAAGTAAAACAAAAAGTTAATTTTTTTACAGTAATAAAGGTACACAAAGCTCTCTGATATGCACACCTTACTCCAAACTTGACTAATAACAACAGTTATGTGAGGGTTGCCAACTGAACTATTCGGCAGCCTTGGTCGTGAACCGAGATATTGCACGCCCACCGAGTCAAATTTTGATCATCGAAGTTGGGCATAAACCGAACTGGTCATAAACAGAGGTGGTTGTGAACCGAGTTTTCCCTTATATTTTGACCTATAAGTTTGCAAATATGGCATTATTTATATATTCGATGGCGATGATCATTGAGCATCTTGGCGATTTTGGCGATGAAACTCACCAATTTCAAAGTAACGTTCCGAAGTGTACTTGAATCGCCACAGACGTCATATGAACATCACCTTGACCCGATTTTTTTCTGACGCCAATGTCATATACGCACAGTGGTATTTACTATCGCCAAAGTTTTATTATTTTGCTTGATATGGTAACCCGAATGTTGTTGTTTATTTATTAATAAATTGTTTATTTACTTTTATTTTCTTTTTTAAATTTATATAAATTGTTTTGTTCTATTGTTATTAATTAAACTTTTTTAAATTTATTGTTAATTCCTTTTTAAAAATATATATGTAACTGGTATTCGAAAACGAGGTTTTCGTCAAATTGGCCTCAGAAAAAATATCGCGCGAACGTGGTGCGTATATGACATCTGTACCATACTTGTTACAATTTGATTATCCTGTCGACCAAAAAATTATCGCCAAACTATAAGATTAAATGACAATAATGGATCATAGCAAATGTTACATTCACTTGACATTAAACACGATACACGTGTTTGTTACGTCATCAAGTGATTTTTAATTAAAATTTTGGCACAGATATCATATACGTCTCATATTGGCGCGATTTTTTTGACGCCGCCAATGTCATATACGCATTAGGTACTTAACTGGCGCCAAAGTGTCGTTATTTTACTTAATATGGTAACCCGGATATAGATGATATATGAACGATGTTTTCGCCAAATTGGCGTCGGAAAAAATCGTGCCAATATGGAGCGTATATGACATCTGTGCCCAAGTTTTTATTAGTATTTTTATTAATGTTTTAATAATTTGTTTATTCTTCCGTTATTTAAAATAAAAATTATGTCAGTTTGTATCATTTGACGAATAGTTTGGCGAAACTGGTCGACGGGATAATAAAGTAGTACCGTATCTTTTTGCTGTACATTTTCGACAATATCTCAAGCAAAAGTACCTAAAGTTAAACGAAACCCTAATTATTTAAGGCACAGCTGTCATATACACAACGGGTTTGGCGCGGGGTTTTTTTCTGACGCCAATTTAACGAAAACCTCGTTTTCGAATAGCAGTTACAGATATATTTTTAAATTACTTTCTATTTTTTTAAAAAGAAATAACTATAAATAATGAAAAGTTAATTAATAACTATAGAACGAAACAATTTATATACTTTTAATAAATAAAATAAAAGTAAATAAAAAAATAATTGATGAATAGACAACAATAGTTCAGTTACCGTATCAGGCAAAATAATGCATTATCGCGCCAGTTATGTACTCTGGTGCGTATATGACATCTCTTCCTTATTTAAAATAGATGGAATGGTATTTTTTAAGGTATGTTTAGTATGTGAAGTATTTATATTACTGCATACCTATCGCTTGTGTAAGTCAGGATGTTATGATGATAATTAAAAAAAACTTACATTTAGCTTCTGAACAGAAGCTTGGGATTTACCCTGTTTTTTTTTTCCTATCAACTCGTTTGTGCTCCTTTGTGTCTATTACTCCAGTTCAAAATATTAATCAAGAAAGTTTATATATATATTTATGAAAATTATGCATTATCTGCTTAGGTTGACGTCGGTTTCAAAAATACAAAATACTGTCAGTTGAATTTCAATTTTTATTGACTTATGAAAACAAAAGTACGCGTGTTATCCTTTTTTTTTAATTATTGTACTGCTTTTTAGGGAGTGGCAACACGAAATATGTTATTGAATTAGAAAATTAGAAAATGAAAAGAAGAGATTTCTATAATTTTATGGAGACATTATAAAAGACAAATTCGATTTTCTCAGCGACCGTCAAACATACAAAGATGAAAAAAAAACCTATTCTAAGTTTAAACAAGAGGATCAAAATAAAACAAAAACGAAGTTAATCTACCCACTGGAACGTTAGCTACACTTTGTTGAATTTTGTGTCTTCATTTTTTCCTTTAAAGTTAAATAAAAAACTACTGAAAGCTACAGTAATTTTTTAAATGCTATCAGTTTATTCGTCTCGTCGAGTTCTATCTTTCAAAAGAAAAATCATTGTCGTACGTCAACTGGTTCGCCAGTAATTTAAGAAAGTCGTTTGCATTTTCTATTTCTTAATCATATTATAGCTTAACGCTACCGCGTTTGCTATGATAGGGAAAATTGTTTGCGGTGTATTTGAAAAGATTTCAGATACTATATTGTATCCGAATTACTGTATATTAGTAATGATTGCTCGAAATGCATTTTTCATTATGATATGCGCTTTTTTAGGGTTTTGTTCATTTGTCGAAACCCTATTCGTCTCGCTCCTCTGTCCGTCTGTCACAGAGCCCGTTCTCAGAAACTATACATGTTGGAGACTTGAAATTTTGCATACTTATAGCTGAACACCACACATCATACGAAAAATCATAAAATTTTGAAAAAGTCGTACATTTAACCCTTTGGGCTCCCACATGTGTATTTTAAACAATTCTTTCTAAGTGAGCCCCTAATTAGGTTGGAGGCGTGAAATTTTGCATACTTATAGCTGAACACCTCCTATCAAATGACAAACCATAAAATTTTGAAAAAGCCGTACATTTAACCCTTTGAGCTCCCACATGTGTATATTAAACAATTCTTTCTAAGTGAGCCCCTATTTAGGTTGGAGGCGTGAAATTTTGCATACTTATAAACACCACATATCATACGACAAATCATAAAATTTTGAAAAAATCGTACATTTAACCCTTTGGGCTCCCACATGCGTATTTTAAGCAATTCTTTCTAACTGAGACCCTTATTAAATTGGAGATTTGAAATTTTGCATACTTATAGCAGAACACCTGAGGCCAGGAGACAAATCTTAAAATCTTGAAAAAATCTTACGTTGTTTAACTCTTTGAGCTACCACATATGTATTTTAAGAAATTCTTTCTAAGAGAGCCCCTAATTAAGTTGGAGACATGAATTTTTGCATACGTATAGCTGAATACCTCAGACCACACGGCAAATCATAAAATTTTCAAAAAGTCTTATATTATTTACTCTACCGGGCTCTAACTTGTGCATTTTAAGCAATTTTTCTGACCTCCGCCCTTTTCACTCGGGGAGCACTTTTCCAACTTTTGCCGACACCCCTTTGACAATTCTTTCATATTATGCACCATAGCCTTACATATTTTAGTTCCTTTTTTACCGCCAGGGGCGCCTACTTATCTCGGGCGCTATCGGATAAATCCCCTCGACTAATATATCTACGGATAGTATATAAAACGGAGTTTCGTTCGGATAGAGGTTAGTTTAGAATAGAGTGCGCTCCTGGTTGCGAAATGTGGAACTAAGAGATTTTTTAAAAGCATAAAGTGTTTTGAAAGGAATATTAAACGAAACACTCTGTGCGATCTGTGATCACACTTACCTACTTGTTCACTGTATTTATGCATACTATAAAGTGCTTATAAATGTATAATTCATATACAGAGCTACAGAAATGAATTCGTAAAGGTTACTGAGTATGAGCATAAATTGCTTAATGGTGGGTTTTAAAGGAGTTATGCATTTTTACGCTGAACTGAATTTAGTGTACTAAGAAATATTTGTAGAATATAGATAAAATAATATACAGGACCACGCAAAGAGTTGGATACATAGCCGTCTATGGGTGATAATTTCTGGAAATGTAATTTCAGTAGTTTTATGCGTGTTTTAGTTTGAATTATATTTTAGCTAAATAGTGGCATGTAATAAAGGTACTAGATAAACTACAGGGCTGTACAAAAGTATTCAAATATGTTTCCATCTATAAGTATAAATTGCTGAAATATGAATTTCAACCTGTTATGCATTTGCTTGCTAAACTAAATTTTCCCATTAGTATATATATCAACATACAGATCGAATATTGTTCAAAAGAATTGGAATACATATTTGGCTATGGGCGATAACTACTGAAATCAGATTTTTAAATGTTTATTTAGTTATCTTATTTACCTTATTTTCCTAAGTAACGAAGTTTCGTTAAAGCTTTCAGGGAGTGTTGGAAAGTGTTTAATAATCTATGCTGTACGCATGATTTTTCTTAATTGTTATATATGTAGATAGATATAGGGAATTTTTCCCCAATGAAAGTACATACTTTTTACATTTCAAAGTTATTGCATTGTCCATTACTCCACATCCAAAAACAAATTACTGACTAAGTACAATTTTCTTGCCAACTGTTATACAGTATTGTTAGATGCATTTTTTCCACAACCATTTCCCAGATCCGCTTTTCCATAATATAACTGCAAATTTATTTATTTTTTTTTTCTTATTTGAAATTTTTGATTTAAAAATTTTAAAGTTCCAATATAAGCGCGAAATATGTATTCAACAGAACTTATTTCTGTTTGTGCACTTCGCCAGTTTTGTGCCATCTGTCAAAGAGAGAAGTCGAAGATTGGGGTCGACAAATTTAAACTTTGGCCCAGGTGCACTTATCTGTTCGCACAGTCTGCTGAACTAATAAACTTTATATTTTTAAATCGTATATATCATAGAAGGATAATATAATATAGATACTAAAATATATGAAAAATACTACTACTTTCACATTTAATATGCATAATTATTTTTTATTTTGGAAGATATATCCTTTACAATATTTTAAATATTCATGGTTTTAGTTCACGGTTACTTTCACTAAATCTATACATTCCCCGAAACTTATTATAAACTTTTTAATAAATAAAGTTAATACCCACTTCCTTCTCATTATTAACCCTTTCAGGAGCAAAGTACTTTTCTTCTTAAAATTTTGAAATGACATGTTCACGGCAGGAGTTAGAAACAATTTTATTTGAAAATAAGTAAAAGTTTTTCTTCAAATACAGTATAAATGCAAAATTTTATTTCAAAATTCTGGTATCAATGTGGCATTTCGGAATTAAAATTAAGTGGGATATATTATATCCCACCGCCCCTCAAGGGGTTAAACATTTAAGAATAAATCTAGACCAAAAATATGCAAAGGAAAGGTTATTTCAAATTCTATAGAGAGACTCGGAGCCCCTAACAAGACCTCGATTGGAGAGGGACCCTGGTTGAGGTCTGCACGGGTCGGAATTTCCAAACAGAAATCAGTAAAAATTTCTACAAAAAATTCAGATTTTACTTAACATACAATTAAGATTCCTGTAAAGAAAACTGCATACATATTTATGGGATAAATTTACAGTATATATTTGAAAATTACGATGTGTTTGCAAGACAGAAAATACACAATAGCAACATTACTTAGATTCTTATAGACGTTTCAACATTCAAAAATGGATTCATTAAAAAATTAATGTAGTTTAGAATAAAAGAAAAAAAAGGTTGTTCAGAAACTCATAACTTTTGAAGCTGTATACTAAAAAGTAGATTTGTGAAAATATTTCTCTGTCATTTATTAAGGCTTTTCTAAAATCCAAAAGAGCTACTTTCTGACACATTTCTGAATTCATTTCTTTTCGGAAACGCATAAGATTGGCACCTGTTGTCATTCAGAAACTATGTAATCGAATGGCGTTATCGTTTTTTTGATAAAGGCAATATATCTATGAGAATATACTGTTAAAGGTAGCATTTTGAATAGAATTTCGGAAGCGACATCACGGGAAAGAAGAAAAAACCCGAAGCCATGACAATAATATCTTGTATGTCGACAAATAATTTATTTTTCAAAAATGGAAAACGCTATTCTATTCCAAATCCCTTCAATAGTTAGGCTTGTCAATTTTATGCCTTTGCAGTTAAAAGTTTGTCAGAAAATGTGTCAAAGTTTCGCGTTTGAGAACCACCTTAAGGTATAATTCCAACGATTACGTTAAGGCTGTTCTCAACTGTTCTGCTTAACAAGAGCAAAACATTTTAACACATTTACAAATTCATTTTTTAACGGAAATATATAAAATTGGAGGGCCTGACTATGGAAGCGATTTGAAATCGAGCTGTGTTTTCCATTTTTTAAATAAATTACCTATTGAGTTATAAGCAATTTTAATCACGTAACAAAGACGTTTTTCACCCTCCCTTGGGTGGTTATTCTTCTTTCACACGGAAATTAGGTTCAAACGCCCACTTTGACACTATTTTCTGAAAGATCTATTGCGTTTGAGAAAAAAAAACGGAAAACGGAAAACGCAGGTCGATTACATTATTTCTAAACAACAACACCTGCTAGTTTTATGCATTTCCGAACAAAAATAAATTAAAACTTATGTCATAAATTTGCCCTCTTGGATTTGAGAACAGGCTTAAATAAAATAGGAAGAGCACTTATTTTCTTTTACGCAAACTTTTCTTTCTCAGCAGGATAATTCAGCCAGTTAACTTTATTGGTTATAAATCTGGTGTGATATTTATGAATCATCTCAACAGAATAAAATCGCAGGTAATGGAAACGCAGAAAACGGTGGACACGTAATTACACAAGATTGACTTTTTTAACACAAATATTATAATTGGTAAATAAATCATATGAGATTTAATTTTTCGAACAGGGCGAAAAATGTCCAGGCTAGGATTCGAACCAGGAATAAATTGGCTGAAGCAGCCAGTGCTGTACCAATTATGCCATCCTGGAGAAGCTGGAATTAATAATTCACCCAGTTACCTTACTAATTATAACATATGGGCTGATAATTATGATCAGCTCAACAAAATTAAATCGCACATAATAGAAACGCCAGAAAACGCTGGACACGTAATTACACAAGGTTAAATTCTTTTAACACAAAAATTTCCGCGGTCGAATTTAAATTTTTGCACCGGGCCGGGCCAGGACCTGAAAATTCCGGTAGTGCAGATTTCAAGTAGTCTATCCTAAATGGAATCTGAATTCCCTTTGTTGTGACATAAAAATGACGCATGGGGACATATATCATGGGGTCGTAAATCAGGAATTCTTGAGAAAATAAAATGCTCTAGCACTGGATTTATGCCCCCTGATTTAAGTCCCCATCTACTGTGACGTCATCAAAATGACGTATGGGGATACATATCATGGGGATGTTAATCAGGATTTTGTCGAAAGTAAAACACTCCAGCACTGGATTTGTGCCCCCATTTTTTAAGACGTCAAAATGACGTATGGGGGCATAAATCATGGGGACATTAATCAGGCTCTCAATGAAAGGAAAATTCTCCATTACTGGATTTGTGTCCCCTTCTGATATGGGGGCATATATCATGGGGGTGTTAATCAGGATTTCGTCAACAGTGAAATGCTCGAGCACTGGATTTGTGCCCCCATTTTTGTGACGTCAAAATAATGACGTATGGGGACTTAAATCATGGGGACGTTAATCAGGCTCTCAACGAAAGGAAATTTCTCTAGCACTGGATTTGTGTCCCTTTCAGATGTGGGGGCATATATCATGGGGGCATTAATCAGGATTTCGTGAAAAGTGAAATGATCCAGCACTGTATTTATATCCCCATTTCTTGTGACGTCAAAATGACGTATGGGGGCATATATCATGGGGACATTAATCAGCGTCCCCATTCAGCACTTGTATCCCTTTGAAATACAAAATGACTAACAAATGACTTTTTGCAGACTTTTTATAAACATTCACAAACTTTTATAGACATTTATTTAGTTTGTTTTTTCTGCATTTAGGACTCTAAATATTTTCTTTCTCTTTTTTAATTTTTAGTCTTATTTATATATAGAATCTTTTTGAATTTTGGTATAAGTAAGTATATGATTTAACTGAAAAAAAAAAAATGTGTGTGTTATTTAACTGTCATTATTTTTACCTTGTTTGAATTTAAAATGTTTTATTTAGAATTTATTGATATTTTGAATTTGACTAATTAAGTGATTAATTAGATATTGTTTGAATTCTTATATTTAGTATTTTGTATTCGAATTTTAAAAATTGTATTAGATTACTGAACCACTGATACGAAAAATTGAATTTTTATGATTTTATGATGGAATTTTGATTTGTGAACTCTTTAAGAGTTCAGGTGGGGAGTGTGAAGAGAAACTTTTTCTCTGCTCCCCATGGCAACGAAGGACGCGCGATGCGCGCGCATCCTACGTTAGAATGCGACTTCGTTTTTTTTTTTTTTTTTTGCTGGAACGATAGGAAGAGATGTTTTGATTTCAAAAGCATGATTGCTGTAAATTTTTTTACAGTTTGTTGATGAGGCTTTTTCGAAAAACCAGATTAAGTATTTGATAATACTTGTTGTAAATATGTATACAATCATGTATTTGTAAATATTCATTAAATATTTCAAGAAAAGAATTCAGAACGCACCTCCTTCATTGATTCTATGTACGTATGATTTGAAATTTTCCACACCATTTCGAAAGACACCTCCCCCGATCCGATGCGCCCCTTAGCCCCAGAGGAGATAGAAGCTCAAGGTCGCTCGGACAAAAACACAGACAAACAAGCGTTTACAGGATTTAAATAGAATGGACAACACAGTTAGTTTAATAAATTCCGAAACACGGGGATCGTCATCTTGCCCCGGACTGCCTGTTTAAAAATATTCGTTTTCACTGCCATGAAGGAAGGCGATTAAATGACATTTATTCACGGTAATAGGTAGTATTTAAATTGAGTCACTCATAAATATTAAAGAGAAAGGATATATCTTACCTGTATCTGTAGCAGAGCTTATTTACACATGCATAAAAGTTTTAACGTGGCAGCGGTATACAATCAAAGCTTCACAACTAACACAAAAATGACGATTTCAACGTCTCTATACGATTGTTTAACGAACGGCGATAGGAGCGATAGTAGTGTCCGTTGATGCTACCACTTAGTGGAAAACGGAAAAATTAAGGCATTCGTCACCTTGCCCCGCTCTTCATCTTGCTCCGGTCTCCCTTGATATTTTAATTTTTTAAACGGTGAAGTTTTGTTAGATTATTCTGAATGAGTTGGAAAGTGATGATTGACGCATGATTTTTTTTCTTTCTTGTTTTAAAATAGGTCTGGTGTCAGTTACTGGACTTATTGAGTACATTTATGAAAAAAATTAACATTTAATAATACAATGCATAATTTTTCAAAATTTTGTCAGCAATAATTTTTTAATGCATATCTACTATACTTTCCAATTGAAAGATAGGTATAAAACAGATTTAGAACTTTGTAATAGTGATTTGAAGAAGTAATAATTCTTAAGATGTGAGTTACTGGGGGTTTCACCCAGGGCTTGAAATGGAAAAATCCACGAACCGGAACGCTATTTAAAAATCATTGGCGACTAATTTCTTTTTTTTTTTTTTTTTTTTTTTTTTTTTAGTGCTGTAAAGTCCCGATTATCCGAGTCCCGCTTAACCGAGTTTCTGCTTTAACCGAGTTATTTTCTTCTGATGGACTGATGGATTCCATTATTATGAAGCAGCCGTTATAAACGAAGTGTTAGGTGAAGATGAAAGAGCAGTCGTAAAAAGTTAGAACTCTGATTTTCTGGTCAGAATGGGAAAAAAAAATGGCCAAAGTTTTTTTTTTTTTTTTTTTCAAATATAATTATGGCCATTTTTTTCAGGCATTAATTGGATCTGCCAATGTTCCATATTCTAGGAGGGTAGCTGTGAAATACAAACGAACAGTCACTTTTTAATATAATAGATTGATGAAGTTTTAATTTCGTTATGAAACATTAGCCAGAGACAAATGCTGAACTATTTATATTGTTTTAAGTGCAAATGGGTTATTTCGTAACGGAACCTGCTCACGATGGAGATAAATAAAAAAATCATGCTTGAAAATTATTTTAAAAACCATACTAATTAAGATGCAGTTTTCAAACGAATCGCATTTGGAAGTAGATTTTTTCCTATATGACAGTGCAAAAATTTAAAATGATTAGAAATTAAAAAAATTGCAGCAGCAAAAATTTCAAAACTGAAATTTCATAGTCAAGTGTTGCCATTCATAAAATGACATCAGCGTTATGCGCGGACACGTTTGTCCTTCATAACACAGACAGACTATCAGGGATGGCGAAACTGTCCATACCCGTGCGCCATATTTTTCAAAAAATATTTTTCGTGATCATGGCGTGCCAGT
Organism: Maratus speciosus; assembly: GCA_963932465.1. NCBI lineage: Eukaryota > Metazoa > Arthropoda > Arachnida > Araneae > Salticidae > Maratus > Maratus speciosus. Next base: position 324,501,247 of record OZ010795.1, on the reverse strand, counting down.
AACACTCCCCACTAATCTTGGAAAAATCAAACAATAATGAAACAAAAATGCTTGAAAATTTTGTTGTTAGGATGACAAAATATGAGTAAAATACGCGTTCTATTTCTGCAAGTAATGGGGAAAAAATAATTACTCTTGTGTCATCTTGAATACGAAATGATTGATATCAAGTATCAATATTTGGATACTTTTAACAGAATCCGGGTTGAACAGAAATCATCTGCCAAACGATTTCCACTTGGCTATTCGTGTTATTTATTTTTAAAAATATGGAGTGGCAGCCATAGGTAGAGAAAGCAAATGTCAAAACGTCAGTTCCTTTAAATATTTCTACATGTCTGGAATTAAATTCAAAGTTGTAATAATTTCAGGGCTGCCAAGGGCGACTATTTTTATATTCTGTTTGCACCAATATTTTTAGAAAATACATTTTTTAGTAAATTTCCCTTGCAAATGTTGTCAAAGTGTATGCAAAAGATATTTGTTTTGAAAAAATGGTGCGAAATAGAATTGAAAAATAGTAGCCTGTGGCAACCCTGTAATTTGTATAATTAATAGTTGTTTATAATGCTTGTTAATATTTCGTTTTCGATAGTCTCCAGATTTTCTTTTAATTTAATAAATTTTCAAGCGCATATTGAACTAGATTTGAAATTAATAATGGCCTTTTAATTTCTTGAATTTCCAATCAATCCAATTAAAGCAATATGATATAGTTTAAATTTGTGTTATTTTGAGCATTTTTCGGGTATTTTTTCAGTCATTATTCGTTTATTTTTTTTCCTGTATCGCGTTTAGAATCTCAATCGATAACGTGCCGAAATTATCCTGTCGCTTGTCATATAGGTTCGACGTCCCTGGACTAGGGGATCCAACCCGGAACTCCCGGGTTACAGAATATTAGGGAATACCATTTTTTGGATATTAATATATATACAGTAAAACCTCCCTAAAGCGACCACGTTCCTTTCCAATTAAAATGGGTCCCTCTAAGAGGTGGTCTTTTAATGGAGGTCATGTTTAAAACTAGATTTTAATTGTTGAAAAAAGGTAACAATTAATGTTACTAGAATTTATTTTTCATGTTAGGAAAAAATATGAAAATTTAAGTATCAAAACAAAAGTTAATTACATAAGTTAATTACTGCAGAGTATAAAAAATAAATACATTGACGTTTGCTTTGATTTTACGGTTTTATCTTTTATAATTTTTATTTCCAAGTCCTTTCGAAGTTCAGTAAATAAATGAATTTTTTTTTTTTTTTTGATGGGAGCAAATGATGACGATTTCATTAACTATCTATTTCTTTGTGATTTTCCTGACAGAATAAGGCAGGGGAGTTTATGGGCCGGCATTCTTAAATTGTCATCAAAGTTAAATTCATTGCCTAAAAAGGTACAAAGGAATTTAAACACTTAAAAGTTACCGGAATAAAAAAAAATTCTAAACTTAGTTGAGAAGTTTGATGAATTATGCGCTCTCCAGAATTATTTTAGGTAGCTTTCATTACAAAAAGCTACCTATTGCAGCCGTTCGGAGGAAAGCGATTTCAAAAAATTTTGGTATATTTTCATCGATCCTGACCCCCAGATTCCGAAACCACCCTCCGTTCAAAATTGATATATATATATATATATATATATATATATATATATATACGAGGGTCACTCTGAAATTTTTGAGATACAACTAGGTTTTTAAAGTTATACTTACAAAATTTTAGGTGTGTTCAAAGGAGTCTCCTCCAGCATCAATGCACTTTTGTAGATGAATTTTGCACAGATTAAATACCTCAAGACATTCATTTCTTGGAATAGATGAAAAAAATGCATTTATAGCCACATCAAAATCTAAATCTTCTAAATGAAAACGACGTCCACGTAAGTTCTTTTTAAGATTAAAGAATAACCAAAAGTCACACATAGCTAGATCAGGTGAATACGGCGGATGTTCTATCACTTTAATTTGTTTTTGTTTAAGAAACTCTTCTGTTAATCCGGCTATATGTGAAGATGCATTGTCATGGTGAAGCATTAGTGTCCTAACATTCACTTCTTGTAGAATTTCTGGAAGATATTTAGTGGTATACCAGTTTGCTGTTACTGTCTTCTGTCCTTCCAAATTGATGGCTTTCACCAATCCCGTACTTCTGAAGAAAACGGCATACATCCCTTTTTTCAGTGCGTGTTGTCTTTTCACCATTGTCGGCGTGGGATCATCTTCAAATACCCATACTTTGTTTTCTTGACGTGTTGGAACGTCAAAAAACGGTATGTACGTTTCATCACCCGTTACAATTTTAAGAAATGATGCGGTGACCACCATCATTTAACAATTTAAGAGTTTCTTTACTGATTCTGATACACTCCTCTTTTTGGTGCTCAGTTAGATTATGGGGAACCCAAAGGCAAAATACTTTTTTCATATGCAGTTCTTCATGAATAATTTTGTGTATGGCTGCAGATCCAATGTTAAGTTCCTTCTGTATCATTTGATAGGTACAGCGATTATCATTCATTAACATTTTTCGTATGGCAGACACATTATCCAAAATTACTTCCGACGGCGGCCTTCCTGTGTGTTCTTCATCCTGAAGAAAATTGCGACCTCTTCTAAATTCTTTAAACCATCTGAATACAGTAGAACGAGCTGGAGATTCATCACCAAATGTGATTTCAACCGTGGAACGCATTCTTCTTGATTTAATCCTGCTTTAAAATCGTAGAAAATCATAGCGCGAAAATGTTCTCGCGTCAACTCCATTTTCTCTTCTGTTTAAAATTTATTCTACGCTAAACAAGTTGAAGTAAGTCAGTAAAAAATCGTCTGCTGTGTTAAAATACTTCGTATTTTAAAATTAAACCATTGTTTTCATTAGGTAAATTCTCGTCTGCGCGTATCTCAATAATTTCAGAGTAACCCTATATATATCTGACTTTTGTCACACTGTAACTCTCGTATTTATGAACCGATTTGGATGTAATTCGGTGTGTACATAGTACATACCAATATCTCGACCGAGTTCGTTGGCCAGCTTCATCCGTCATTTTGTTTCAAAATGGCGGCCCTTAAAAAAAATTTAAAAAATTTAAAATTTGAAAAGTGGTACCAAAAAATTGAAAATGGAAAAATATTTTTGTCTTATGTACTTGACCTTTATACAAAGATTCTGGAGCAGTTTTTGTTTCGTCTATATCTTAAAAAATGACTGAGTTATAGCATTTCGAATTTCTAGCGTGGCTGACATTTTGAAACGTCCTGAATTTTGTCCCTCGATAAAAGGCGTATTTATGAACCGATTTGGAGGTAACTTCGTTTATACATAGTACATACCAATGACCCGACCGAGTTCATTGGCCAGCTTCATCCGCCGTCTTGTTTAAAAATGGCGGCCATTTAAAGTTTTAAGAAAAATTTAAATTTGAAATGTGGTACCAAAAAATTGAAAATTGAAAAAATATTTTTTTCTTATGTGTTTGACCTTAATAAAAAGATTCGGGAGCACTTTCTGTTTCGTTTATATCTTAAAAAGTGGCTGAGTTATAGCATTTTGAATTTCTAGTGTGGCTGACATTTTGAAACGTCCTGATATTTGTCACGTGATAACAGGCGTATTTATGAACAGATTTGGATATACCTTGGTGTGTACATAGTATATACAAATATCTCGACTGAGTTCGTTGGCCAGCTTCATCCGCCATCTTGTTTCAAAATGGCGGCCACTTAAAAAATTTTTAAAAATTTTAAATTTAAAATGAGATACCAAAAAATTGGAAAATGAAAAAGATTTTTTTGTATGTGTTTGACCTTAATATAAAGATTCTGGAACAGTTTTTGTTTTGTCTATATCTAAAAAAATGGCTGAGTTATAGCATTTTGAATTTCTATTGTGGCTGACATTTTAAAACGACCTGATTTTTGTCACGCGATATTTATGAAGCGATTTGGATGTAACTTGGTCTGTACATAGTACATACCAATGTCTCGACCGAGTTCGTTGGCCAGCTTCATACGCCATCTTGTTTCAAAAGGGTTGCCATTAAAAAAATTAAATTTAAAATTTAAAATGAGGTATTAAAAAATTGGAAAAATGAAAAAGATTTTTTTTATGTGTTTGGCCTTGATACAAAGATTCCGGAGCAGTTTTTGTTTCTGAAAATTTGTTCTTTTGTTTATGTCTTAAAAAATGGTTGAATTATAGCACTTTGAATTTCTAGCATGGCTAACATTTTGAAACGATCTTGTATTTGTCACGCGATAACACACGTATTCGCCTATTTCGATGTAAGATGGCATGTGGATAGTATACATCAATATCTCGACCAAGTTCGCTGGCCAGCTTCATCAGCCATCTTGTTTCAAAATGGCGGCCATTAAATTAAAAAAAAATTATATTTAAAGTGAGGTGCAAAAAAAATAGAAATTGAAAAAGGTTTTTTTCTTAAGTATTTGACCTTGATATAAGGATTCAGGAGCATTTTTTGTTTGTCTTTATCTTAAAAAATGGCTCAGATATAGCAGTTTCCATTTCTAATGTGGGTGACATTTTGAAAAATCTGATTTTTTGCCTGGGACAGCACTGGTATATATCAACCGATTCCGATGTGAGTGAGCATGTGCACAGCAATTACTAAGGTCTTGACCAAGTTCACTGGTTAGCCTCATCTACCATGTTGTCTTAAAATTGCAGGCACTTTAAGAAATCGCCGAATTTGGCAGCCAAATATAAGTTACTTTAAATAAAAGCAGCTTGAATAAAGCTAACTAATTTCGAGAAATTCTCATTCATAATGATTTAGTATTGATAAAAATTAGTATTGAATCTCCTATATTCGGTTTCCACTAAATTGAGCTTCGTGTGTTTGAATAATATAAGTTGGCTTTTTTAAAATAAGGAATATGAAAGCTACCTCTTCCTCCCGGCACTGGCCGGAAGGACTTTTTCTAATAAAACCTTCTTCAAACGACCAGGAAAAAACAGAATTTGTTTCATTTTCTTGAAAAAAATGGATCGCTCATGGAGGGAGTTCAACTGGGGTGGCCCCGGAATGGAGGTAAAATTAGTATTGAGCCCATGGAAATAAATTTCGTTCCATGAAAAAATGTTCGTTCAGAGAGGTGGTTGCACAGGGGGTTTCACTGTATATATATTTAGATGATCCACTAACAGCACCAAAAAGCACTTTATTTGAAAAGTATCAATTTTGCATTCAAATAAAATTTTGAAATTTTTTAAAGAGATACTTTCGTGTGAGTTAATAGACGAATTAATCGCCAAAGATTTTGTTACTTGCAGCAGTCCTTTTTAATTCTCATCAGGGGCTGTGCATATATAACGTTATTATTTTAGGGGGGAGGTGGAGTCTGGCACATGATATCGTAAGATATCGCTCGGGGGAGGGGAGATTTGTCTTTTGATATCGTTATCATTTATAATCCATCCAAAATTTTCTTTTAGGTAGCTTTCATTACAAAAACTACCTATTGCAGCCGTCCGGAGGAAAGCGATTTCAAAAAATTTTGGTATATTTTCATCGATCATGACCCCCAGACCCCGAAACCACCTTCCGTTCAAAATTGATTTATATATATATATATATATATATATATATAACCATTAATTAAACATAACCTACCACCGTCAATTATTATGAATTTATATATATATATATATATATTCGACATATGTCACACTGTAACTCTCGTAATTATGAACCGATTTTGATGTAATTCGGTGTGTACATAGTACATACCAATGCCTCGACCGAGTTCGTTGGCCAGCTTCATCCGTCGTTTTGTTTCAAAATGGCGCCATTTAAAATTTTTAAAAAAATTTAAAAATTGAAATGTGGAACCAAAAAATAAAAAATGGAAAGATATATTTTTCTTACCTTCTTTGACCTTTATACAAAGATTCCGGAGCAGTTTTTGTTTCGTCTATATCTTAAAGAATGGCTGAGTTATAGTATTTTGAATTCCTAGCGTGGCTGACATTTTGAAACGTCCTGAATTTTGTCACGCGATAAAAGGCGTATTTATGAACCTATATCAATGTAATTCTGTGTGCACATATTACACACCAATGTCTCGACCCAGTTCGTTGGCCAGCTTCATCCGCCATTTTTTTAAAAAATAGCGTCCATTTAAAATTTTTTTTAATTTAAAATTTAAAATGTAGTACCAAAAATTTGAAAATAGAAAAATATTTTTTTCTTATGTATTTGACCTTTATACAAAGATTTCGGAGCAGTTTTTGTTTCGTCTATATCTTAAGAAATGGCTGAGTTATAGCATTTTGAATTTCTAGCGTGGCTGACATTTTGAAACGTCCTGATTTTTGTCACGTAATAACAGACGTATTTATGAACAGATTTGGATGTACCTTGGTGTGTACATAATACATACAAATATCTCGACCGAGTTCGTTGGCCAGCTTCATCCGCCATTTTGTTTCAAAATGGCGGCCATTTAAAATTATTAAAAAAATTAAAAAATTAAAAAAATAAAATGAGATACCAAAAAACGGGAAAATGAAAAAGATTTTTTTCGTATGTGTTTGACCTTAATACAAAGATTCCGGAACAGTTTTTGTTTCGTCTATATCTAAAAAAATGGCTGAGTAATAGCATTTTGAATTTCTATTGTGGCTGACATTTTAAAACGACCTGATTTTTGTCAGCGATAACAGGCGTATTTATGAACCGATTTGGATGTAACTTGGTCTGTACATAGTACATACCAATGTCTCGACCGAGTTCGGTGGCCAGCTTCATTCGCGATCTTATTTCAAAAGGGTTGCCATTTAAAAAAAAAAAATAAATTTAAAATTTAAAATGAGGTATTAAAAAATTGGAAAATGAAAAAGATTTTTTTTATGTGTTTGGCCTTGATACAAAGATTCCGGAGCAGTTTTTGTTTCTGAAAATTTGTTCTTTTGTTTATATCTCAAAAAATGGTTGAATTATAGCACTTTGACATTTCTCACATTGCTAACATTTTGAAACGATCTTGTATTTGTCACGCGATAACACACGTATTCGCCTATTTCGATGTAAGAAGGCATGAGGATAGTATACATCAATACCTCGACCAAGTTCGCTGGCCAGATTCATCAGCCATCTTGTTTCAAAATGGCGGCCATTAAATTAAAAATATATATATATATTTAAAGTGAGGTGCAAAAAAATTATAAATTGAAAAAGGTTTCTTTCTTAAGTATTTGACCTTGATATAAGGATTCATGAGCATTTTTTGTTTGTCTTTACCTTAAAAATTGGCTCAGATATAGCAGTTTCAATTTCTATTGTGGGTGACATTTTGAAAAATCTGATTTTTTGCCTGCGACAGCACTCGTATATATCAACCGATTCCGATATGAAAGAGCATGTTCACTGCAACCACTAAGGTCTCGGCCAAGTTCACTGATTAGCCTCATCCACCATGTTATCTTAAAATGGCAGGCACTTTAAGAAATCGCCGAATTTGGCAGCCAAATATAAGTTACTTTAAAGAAAAGCAGCTTGGATAAAGCTGACTAATTTCGCGAAATTCTCATTCTTTATATTGATGAAAATTAGTATTGAATCTCTTATATTCGGTTTCCACTAAATTGAGCTTCGTGTGTTTGAATGATATGAGTTGGCTTTTTTAAAATAAGGAATATGAAAGCTACCTCATCCTCCCGGCACTGGCCGGAAGGACTTTTTGTAACTTCATCTTTACATCAAAATAGTATGTTATCATTTTGTTTTAGTCTGTTATCTATTTTTATCAGAATTAAAAGCTATTATTAAAATCTTTAAATGATTATAAAACTATTTAATTCCAAAATATGGAATAGCCCAAAGTTTGGCATTCCTATTCGTCTGTCATATGTGTATGTATGTATGTATAATTCTATAATCCGCTGCTCGAGAAACCATATGCGAAGTATGTTTGAAATGATACTTGCCTTTACTAGTAAATAAAAGAGAAATAATGTTGTCTACCTGTTTTGTTGATAAGAAGTTCTTTTTCAACCCCCAACCCTCTCGTGTGGAGGCAAGTGCAAGAAGACATTATTACTGTTGAATGCATTTTGTGACAAAAAGCTATTATTACATTATTTTAAATACTAACTATTTCTTTTACGTGTTATTTGATCTAAAATTATTTCATGATAAAGTGATATTTATTGGCTTCTCTTCATTTTGAATCAATGAAGCATGCGTAGAATAAATATAAGCATATTTGTATATAACTCCAAACAAAAGAAAAAATTCAAAAATCAAAAGAATTTTCAGACATTGATAACGATATCATTATGGGGGGGGGGGGGTGATAACGTATGATATCGTAAGGGGAAGGGGGTCCAAATTTACTAAAAAGTTGATAACGTTATATAAGTTCAGCCCCTCATCTCAGTGGTTTAGGAGCGTAGTTCAATTACATGCTTGTTAAATTTCTATTTTATTTATACTGTTTTAGTTTATTCATGAAGTTTTAACTTCGTTATGGAATATGAATCAGAAACAAATGCGGAATTATTTACATTAACTTAAGTGCAAACGAATTTATGTTTCATAATCGTGTGCAGGCAATAATTAACAAACTGCACATTTTTTTTTTTTTTTTTTTTTTTTTTTTTTTTACAATTTGAACGCGTGGAAAATGCAAATGTGGGATGTTTAGAAGTTAAAAAAATTGCAGTAAAATCGAAAATTAATCATCTACTGTTGCCAATATCAAAATGACCCCAGCCTTAAGGACGGACACGATTGTTCTTTACAATGTAGATAGATAGATGGATGATTTTTAAATAAATTTTCCCCATCGACCTCCAATCAACCACCGAGGCCCAAAACCACTTCTTTTAATGTCTTATAGACCCTTGGTAATCCATCATTTTGACAATCCCTAGTTTAAGTTGTATTTATACAAAGTTTTCCTGTTTTGGAATAAGTTTAATTTTCACATTTGAGCTCTAAACACCTCGACATTTATTGCTTGAATGATATCCACCTTGTATGTGGAATAGAGTATTTAAAAATGATATTTACATTTGTCTACAATATTACACTTTATTTGAGTATGGAACAATAGAACTCAGTCATTTATGATTCAACTGTACTACTTATAATACAACTGTGGGCTTCTTTTTTTTTTTTTTCAAGAAAAGAAGAGTACGTTCACATTCTTATTTTTGAATAGAAATTTTTAAAAGGTGACTTTTTCTTTCTTCCTCCCTTAGCAAACTTAAAATAGTGAATAATTTTTTTTTTCATATTTATCCTATCACCTGAAAAGTGAAATAATAATTCCTTTTTAAAAGTAGTTTTTTAAAATTAAGCGAAAGTTAATATTAAATGTATTTTCTTAGAAAAAGCATTTGTATAAAAATCGTAAGCGGTATAAAAATCATTTTTATATATTTTAACAGAAAAGAATCTTTAATCTTGAAAGTAAATTATGCTTTATCTGAATATTTTAATGAAAAGTTCTGCCTTAAAAATTTTCTCTTAAATAGTAAGACTGTTCGATTACCGGATATTATTAAGAAAATGAAGCATCTCCTAATGATAGAAACCTCCCGAATTCAGCACGCCGCTGCAATTAAACTGATGATTTCTTTTGAAACAGTAAGCGATATTATTCATGAAGACTTGAAATTAAAAAACGATATCTAATCTTTAAGTTCATCTGATTTTGCTAAAATATGTTAATAAAGGGCAGATGAAATGCAGAAAAGTATACTTCAAAACCTAGCTGATGATAAGTGGAAATTATTATTGACAATTGAGAAATTGATTTCTTTTTGTAACTGAAATGAAAGGAAGCAGTTTTCAGATTTCGGTATAAAAAGTAATACTTAAAAATAATTACGTCAGTATAAGACAAAATCTTCAAAAGGATTTGTGATTACGGCATGAATTTTACAGTAATGATATATTAAATGATACATTAAAACTGAAAAAATTGCGAAGTGAAGCTAAAATAAATCTGCTGAATTATTCAAAAAGTTCTTGAACTATTTGTCTTTTTCTTCTTTTGTCTGTTTTTATAGATCGAATAGTGCAGTTATAGGAATAGTTACTGGAAAATTTTAAATACATAAGCCCCGTTATATGGGTCTTTTTCTGTGCTTACCGGATATAATAAGTTCAAACTTTAACCGGGCTCTTTCAGTAACTTTATAGTATTAATTAAAACGATTCTAATTCTCTATTTTAAAACTTATTAAGGAAAAATTCTTATACATGTATATTTATTTTGTATAAAATGTGTATAAAATGTATAATAATTGTGTATAAAACGTATTTTTATGTGTATAAAAAGTAATACTTAAAAATAATTACGTCAGTATAACACAAAAATTTACAAAAGGACTTGTGATGACGGCATGAATTTTACAGCAATGATATATTAAATGATACTTTAAAACTGAAAAAAATGCGAAATGAAACTAAAATAAATCTGCTGAATTGTTCAAAAAGTTCTTGAATTGTCTTTTTCTTCTTTTGCTTGTTTTTAAAGATCGAATACTGCATTTATAGGAATGGTTACTGGAAAATTTGAAATACAAAAGTCCCGTTATATAGGTCTTATTCTGTGGTGCTTACCGAATATAATAAATTCAGCCTTAAGCGAGCTCTTAAGTAACTTTAACCTCTTAATGATCACTCAATATTATTAAAAACCATCAAAAAAGTACCTATTAATTTATTGCAGAAATTAATTATAAGATTTCCAAATAATATATGCAATTAGTAGTATGTTTGAGGCGAAAAAAAAAAAAAAAAAAAAAAAATGTTGTAGAAAAAAATCATATTTGCTGAAAAGACATCATGAGGGAATTTTGCCCCTTATTGCTTGTTTTACACCATACAAATTAAGGTTGCGTGGGGCAACTGGGCCATGATTTTACAATGTGACTCTGGAGAGTCTGGAAATTCAGCTTCAAAAGGCATTGAATTAAAGTTTGAACTTTTGTAAATGTGTTCAGTTAGGTTCCCTCTATCAGACAGAAATGTTCAAAATTACACTTTAATATCTAAAAATAAATAAATAAATATATATATTTCATCTTTCTTTCCTCGTGGGTCCAGTTGCCCCATAAAAATGGGGCAAGTGGACCAGGAGGGTCAATGTCCCACGCGAGTTTATATATATATATATATATATATATATATATATATATATATATATATATATATTATGGGTATCAGGTCCTGTTTGAAAAAGTGTAAACAACTTAAAAAAAATTAAACCAGGCAGATCATGCACATTATATATCAACTAAAGGGCATTGTAAGGGAAACCTTTGCTGTCAATGTGTCTAAAAAAAGCAATAAAAGTGGAAATATTAGATTTATTTATACAAAAACATAAAAATGAAGTAAGTACTTACGTACTTTAGTATAGGTAATAAGTATAAAAGTTACATGGGTATTTTAAGGGGGAAAATAACAAGATTCTAAGAACAAACGGCTACGTAAGTACTTAAGTATCTCATTCTCTTTTAGGTAGCCTTCATTACAAAAAGATACCTATTGCAGCCGTTCGGAGGAAAGCGATTTCAAAAAATTTTGGTTTATTTTCATCGATCATGACCCTCAGACCCCGAAACCACCCTCCGTTCAAAATTTATATATATATATATATATATCATCATCATCATCATCATCATCATCAACCGTTTTCAATCCACTGCTGGATGTAGGTCTCCCCCAGATTTTTACAATGTTTCCTATCTAGTGCTTTAGTCATCCAATTTACACCGGCTACTTTTCTGATTTCATCACTCCATCTTACTTGAAGTCTTCTTCTTGGCCGTTTTACATCTCTGGGATACCACTGTAGGGTGTTTGTGCTCCATCTATTGTCTTGTCTTCTTGCGATGTGCCCAGCCCATTTCCATTTTAGCCGTTTAATTCTTTCAATGATGTCAAAAACTTTCGTCTGACTTCTTATCCAGGTTATTCTTTTTCTGTCTCTTCTAGTTATACCTACCATACATCTTTCCATACTTCTCTGTGTTGTTTGTAATCTTTGTACCATCCGTTTTGTTAGCGTCCATGTTTCTGCTCCATAAGTTAGGACAGGCAAAACACATTGGTTAAATACCTTTCTTTTCAAACACAGGGGCATGCTACTCTTCAGAATAATATTGTTCTTCCCAAAAGCACTCCATCCATTTCTTATTCTTCTATTGATTTCATTCATGATACTATTATCAGATGATATTTCTTGCCCAAGGTGCACATAACTTTGCACTTCTTTAGTTTCAGTGTTGTTGTAGACGATTTTCTTTTTTGATGCAAATGAATTGAACATCACCTTAGTCTTTTCCAAGTTTATTTTTAATCCCACATTAATGCTAGCTTCTGCCAAATCTTTTAGCATATTTTCCAATACTTCAGGACTGTTACTGAAAATTAAAATGTCGTCAGCGAATCGGAGATGACTTAAATATTCCCCATTTATTCTAATCCCTTTGTTTTCCCAATCCAGCTTTTTGAAAATATTTTCTAAGACAGCAGTAAAAAGCTTAGGCGAAATGGTGTCTCCTTGTCTTACCCCTCTTCCAAGCTTGATCTTTGCTTTTCCTTTGTCCAAGCGGATGGTTGCTGTTGCTTTCTTGTAAATCTTCTTTATAATATTGATGTAAGGTTTGTCTATACCAATGTCCTCCAGAGATTCTACTACTGCTGATGTGTAGACCGAATCAAATGCTTTTTCATAATCAATAAAGGCAAGGCAAAGAGGTAAATTATATTCCTTATGTTTTTCTATGAGTTCCCTTACCGTTTGGATATGATCCATTGTGCTGAATCCACTTCGGAATCCTGCTTGTTCTCTAGGTTGAGCTGAGTCCAGAGCTGATTCAAGTCTTGTCGTTAAAACTTTGGTGAAAATTTTATAAATCACTGACAGTAAGCTGATTGAACGGTAGTTTTTAATGTTTTCCTTCTCTCCTTTCTTGTAAAGTAGCACCATCACAGCATTATTCCAATCTTCTGGTACATCTGACTTCTGGAGACATTTGGAAAACAGTAAGGATAGCATTTTTGCAAATTCTTCTCCTGCTTCTTTGATAAGGTCGATTGTAATTCCATCTTCTCCGGGGCATTTACCTTTTTTCATAAATTTAATGGCTTGTAAAACTTCGTCTGTCGTCACTGAGATTATAGCATCGGTTTCTGTTAAGTTTTCTCGTGGATCACATAAGTTGATTTCCCTCTGATCTTCACATTTATATAAATCGTTATAGAATTTTTCGACAATATGTACTATTTCTTTATTGATTTTGGTGATTGTTCCATCTGCCCTCCTTAGTGCAAAAATACCTTTTCTTCCAACACAAAGTTTTCGCCTAGCTGATTTTAAACTTTTGTTATCTTCTAGAATTTTCTTGACAAGATCAGAGTTAAATTTTCTGATATCTTCTGTAACACATTTTCTTACCGTTTTACATAATTCAGCATATTCAACTCTTGATTTAGGATCGTTTTTCTTCATTTTAAATTCTCTGCGTTTCTTCATCAATCTTCTTGTTTCTTCTGTTATTTTCTTTGTCTGCTTTACTTGTGCATCGCCGGCTATCTTCTTTGCAATATCTTGTAGAGTACTGGTTAGTTTCTTGTTCACTACTGTAACATCTTGCTCTTCTTCTAAAGCTGATTGAAGTACTTGGAAACGGTTTTTAAGTTCCAAATGGAATTCTTCTTTAAGTTTCTGGAGGTTTATTATATCGATTGATTTCTTTGAGTGTTGCAAAAGCTTCATTCTTTCCACTTTAGTATTTAACCCCCCGAGAGTTTTGCAAAAGGGTAAAATTGTAATGGTGATTTCTTTGTATTTTGTTGTAAATGCTAAGAAAATATGATTCTTTCAACATTATGAAAGAAACTCAATTACAAATATGAATTTAATCCTTGAGATGATTAATCATTCTTCAGTGTATTTAAAATTCATTAAATCTATAGAATTATATTATCTTAAATATTGCTTGTATTGCTGTAAAATCTGGAGCTTAGTGAACGGAATATTACGCCCCAAACACTTAGAGGGTTAACAGCAGTTTGCATCTAACAAACCTGTGATCACTTCCTGTATTGAAGTTATTGAGAACGCTGCAATCCTGAATAAGATGCTTTTTGTTTGTTAAGATGTAGTCGATTTCACTTGTTGAGCCATTTGCACAACGCCATGTCCATTTTCTTTGTGGCTTTTTCGTGAAAAATGAATTCATGATATACAACTGTTCACATTCTGCAAACTCAATCAGTTTCCTCTTTCATTTCGCACCCCATATCCATGATTTCCTACTGATAACTCACCTTTCTCTTTTTCCCCAATTCTAGCATTCCAGTCTCCCATTATTAATTTTATGTAGCATTTTCCCTTTTGATGCATTGAAGCTACTTCTTCATAGAAATCCTCAACTTCTTCATCAGTATAGCTTACTGTTGGTGCATAAACTTGGGTAATTTGCAGCTTGTATCTTCTGGACACTTGTATTACTAACCTTGCAACTCTATCTGATGCACTATCATATTCTATGATGTGATTCTTCCACCTTTTATGAATCAGAAATCCTACACCGCTTGTTCTTCCATCTTCTGTGCCTCTGTAGTATAATACATGTCCGCTGGCAAGATCTATCTTCTCTTCTCCTTTTCTTCTTACTTCACATAATCCTAGGATGTCCCAGTTGATTCTTTCTAATTCTTCTTCAAGTTCCTGAAAACGATTTTCCGAAGATAGGGATCGTCCATTATACGTAGCCAAGGCCATCAACTTATGGCAGCCTAGCCGAGCCCGGTTATTCTTAGCACCCTCTGTCTTCATGTCTTTCTGATCGCTGCCGTAACCAGGAACATTCAGACCGCCGGGAATTAAGGGCCGTGATTTATTTTGTGAATTCATGGTAAAATAAGAGGGGTAGGTGGCCAAATTCCTCCACGCTGGCCAAGCGGGTTGGAGGAAGCCCATCCGCGTTCGTTCCCCATGCACTAGGCAAGGGTACTAACAGGCTGTACCGGTGGAAGGTGCGGATTGGACATTAAGTCTCCGCTCCCAGTCGATTCCTTTAAGTCCTCCTCGAAGGCAATTAAAGGGTCTTCTCCTGGTTAATAAGCAGAGGCTATTAAACAGCCCATATATATATATATATGACCTATGTCACACTGTAACTCTCGTAATTATGAACCGATTTCGATGTAATTCGGTGTGTACATAGTACATACCAATGTCTTGACCGAGTTCGTTGGCCAGCTTCATTCGCCGTTTTGTTTCAAAATGGCGGCCATTTAAAATTTTTAAAAAAATTTAAAATTTAAAATGTGGTACCAAAAAATTAAAAATGGAAAAATATTTTTCTCTTATGTATTTGACCTTTATACAAAGATTCCAGAGCAGGTTTTGTTTCGTCTATATCTAAAAAAATGGTTGAGTAATAGCATTTTGAATTTCTATTGTGGCTGACATTTTAAAACGACCTGATTTTTGTCACGCGATAACAGGCGTATTTATGAACCGATTTGGATGTAACTTGGTCTGTACATAGTAAATACCAATGTCTCGACCGAGTTCGTTGGCCAGCTTCATTCACCATCTTGTTTCAAAAGGGTTGCCATTTAAAAATAATTAAATTTAAAATTTAAAATGAGGTATTAAAAAATTGGAAAATGAAAAAGATTTTTTTTATGTGTTTGTTCTTGATAGAAAGATTCCGGAGCAGTTTTTGTTTCTAAAAATTTGTTCTTTTGTTTATATCTTAAAAAATGGTTGAATTATAGCACTTTGAATTTCTGGCATGGCTATCATTTTGAAACGATCTTGTATTTGTCACGCGATAACACACGTATTCGCCTATTTCGATGTAAGAAGGCATGTGGATAGTATACATCAATACCTCGACCAAGTTCGCTGGCCAGATTCATCAGTCATCTTGTTTCAAAATGGCGGCCATTAAATTAAAAATATATATATATATAAAGTGAGGTGCAAAAAAATTAGAAATTGAAAAAGGTTTCTTCCTTAAGTATTTGACCTTGATATAAGGATTCAGGAGCATTTTTTGTTTGTCTTTACCTTAAAAAAATGGCTCAGATATAGCAGTTTCAATTTCTATTGTGGGTGACATTTTGAAAGATCTTATTTTTTGCATGCGACAGCACTCGTATATATCAACCGATTCCGATGTGAGTGAGCATGTGCACAGCCATTACTAAGGTCTCGACCAAGTTCACTGGTTAGCCTCATCCACCATGTTGTCTTAAAATGGCACGCACTTTAAGAAATCGCCGAATTTGGCAGCCAAATATAAGTTGCTTTAAAGAAAAGCAGCTTGGATAAAGCTGACTAATTTCGCGAAATTCTCATTCATTATATTGATAAAAATTAGTATTGAATCTCCTATATTCGGTTTCCACTAAATTGAGCTTCGTGTGTTTGAATGATATAAGTTGGCTTTTTAAAAATAAGGAATATGAAAGCTACCTCTTCCTCCCGGCACTGGCCGGAAGGACTTTTTTATTTACCACAATGAAAGTTTCATATGTCCAATAAACCTGAGGAGAACGTAATCAAATTTTAGATCGAAGAGAACTATTTTTTATTCGTTTCGATAATTTTCTAATAATCTCACTTTGCCTTATGTACGCCTCTTCATCTGTATCGTAAAATTTTGAGCTACAGCTAACACGATTAAGAAATTTGGTTTGATACCCCCAAAATGCTTTTTTAAATTTTTATTATGTAATTTAAATAAGGTATTATGTAATTTTCTTTATTGCAAGCACAAAACAATGGAGAAATTAATTTCCCGTAGTAAGCGAAATTCAAAAATATATTTATAACTGTTGGGTAACTGGATCCCATATGGTCCAGTACATTTCAAAACTGATTTTTGCAGTTACCGTCCATAGCGAAATATATATTCCAATTCTTTTGAACAGCCCTGTATTTGATCTGTAGGTTGATATATATACTATATAATGGGAAAATTTAGTTTAGCTAGAAAACGCATAATAGGCTGAAATTTCTCTTTCAGCAATTTATACTAATAGATGGAAACATACTTGAATACTTTTGTACAACCCTTATTACACGTCACTATTTAGCTAAAATTTAATTCAAACTAAAATAATTAAAACTACAGAAATCACATTTCCAGAAATTATCATTTATATACGGCCATGTATCGAACTCTTTGCGTGACCCTGTATATCATTTTATCTATATTCTACAAACATTTCTTAGTAAACTAAATGCCGTTCCGCGTAAAAATGCGTAACGCATTTAAAAACCAGCTTTAAGCAATTTGCGCTCATACCCAGTAACCCTTACTAATTCTTTTGTGTATGAATTATAGTATTTATACACACTACATAATATTCATAAATATAGTGAAACATAAAAGCGCATATCATAATTAAAAATACATTCTTCAAAAATTTATGGGGTAACTGGAATACCGGCCATACATTTGAAACATGAAGCAAATATCCTAAAAATATTAATGTATTTATGCGTCTAATCTTTAAATAAAAAGATTGTTTAATAAAAGTACTTACCGTATTTTAATAAAAAGCCGAGGAAGTTCAACCAAATAGACGTTCTTTTTAAAAAAAGAAACCTAAATTTTCGGCAACCTAACACAGCAAAGGCAGAGTTATTATGAGTTCACACACGTTGTTTTAAGAAGTAGAGATCGGGGTGCAATGTTAACAAAAGCTAAAGCTTAAAAAACATCAACGGTTTTTTATAAAATAGCCTATGCCCCAGTTACCTTGTGCGTCCAGTTACCCCAGCTTACCTTAATACGAATGGGATTCTTATTTTTTAAATTTTTACTACTTTACAAATAATATTTAAAATAATATGTATACCTAAAATTTTGACGAACAATTTAAATCAAATTATCATCAGAAATGCTTCATTCATCAGAATCCGCAATTTACTCAAATATACAGTGGCGGTCAAAAGTTTCCGGCCTGCATAAAATTTTTGGTCAATTTGTAAGTATGCCTATATGAAGAGGAATCTCAAAGTAATACTTATACACTTTATTGACATACCAGTTAAGAACTTATTTATGGAATAAAAAATAAATATTAATAAATTTAAATGACAAAATTAATTGCAAAAGAAAACGCATGTTCTCAAACATTCCCGGCCACCTTGGCAAGTTTGGAAAAAAATGGTGTTATAATAGAAAATAACAGTGATCAACAACATTTACCATTAGTATTTTGTATTCATACTTTTAGCAATAAGTACTGCGGCGCAGCAACGTGGTATCGATTCAATGAATGGTTGTAGATCGTCAATATTAATTTTTTTCCACGGTTCTTGCAATTTTTGTGAAAATACTGCTGAATTGGAATATTTTTAATTTCACACACGTTTTCAAGTTAGTTTAAAAGATTTTCTATTGGATTCAGATCGGGTATTTGGGCTGTCCATTTCAAAATAATATTTTTTTTGTGCGAAAGCCACTGCTTGACGAGCTTGCATGTATGCTTTTGGTCGTTATCATGATGAAACAAATAGTTGCGACCACAATTTTTCCTCCAATAAGGCAGCAAATGATCTTGCAAGATATCCTTATGCATTGCACTATTCATCTTGCCGCGGATTTCAAATAACAGACAGGCACATTTTCGAGAAAATGCTCCTCACAGCATAACGTGTCCTCCGCCATGCTTTATTGTAGGAATAACATATCCCGAATCTTATCTTTTGTTTTTAGGTCGTTGGTTGTAGTGTCTATTATCACTCTCAAAAAGATTGAACGTCGATTCATCGGAAAATAGTATTTTTTTTTCAGTTTTCACTTCACCAGTCTTTGTATTCCTTGGCTAACGCCAGTCGGGCCATCTCATTTTTTTTTTACTTATGGAAGGTTTTTTAACACCGACTGTTCCATAAGGTCGTACGTCACGTAAGCGTTTTGATACGGTAGACCGACTTATTTCAGCAATATTTTAACACAGTAAATCGCGGGGAATTGCAGAGTCAGTTTTATGCGGGTCGTCAACTGCTTTACTCCTGATAATTCTGTGTACAAAAGTAGTCGTTTTCCGGGGTTCCCCGGACCGTGGAAAGGTCCGAAGGGCATGACCATCTTTATATATATTTTTAAATATCGTTCACAGCAAATTTTCCGATCGACAACTTTGCCGCAATCTCAAGAGAGGCTTGTCCCTTTAGCGACAAACAAATCGCTCGTTTAGGAACAATAAATTATTTAACTTTTCATTTTTGAATTTCAAATACATTATTCACGTTGATTAATTAATAAACACGGCAAAAAGAACACTTTACCGATAGCAAAAACTAACGGATGACGAATGGCCGGAAACTTTTGCACACGCGAATTTCGAATTCCTCCACTTTGCGTCAAGTATCTACAGTATATACAATCAAGATGATCGCGTGGTCAGAGGTAATTTGCTTATTCCTAACTTTTGGAGCAATTGTGCCCCTTCTTCCCTGAAACGTTCTGTCAAACAAATCACAGAAACTAACTGGCCAGGAACTTTTGACCGCCACTGTAGATCATACATAGGAAACTCGAAAGCGAATTTTCAAAAACTTCATATGGAAATGCTAATTAAATTTTTCTGGTTTCACAAGTTCTTTTCTGGTTTTAAATCTTGAGCTCGGCAATATCACGGGCGCGAGAAATAGACAACGATACCTCAGCGCGTCATATTGACGGGAGCGAGAATTAAGGAGTTAAGTAACTTTATAGTGTTAATTACAATGATTGCAATTTTCTACCTTCAATTATAGTGAAGCAAATTCTTATATGTGTATACATAATTTTTTTGTAAACAAATATCCTATATTTAACGTTATCATCTTCCTTTATTTTTTAATTCCCTCAATTATATCGTTCATTTCGTGCGATACAACGAGAAGATACTCTATATACGTTGAAAATATAATATTACATATTTAAATCAATTGTTGGCTAATTGAAAAAAAAACTTCTTATAATTCAATAGAAAAAGGGAGAAAGCCCGAATTATAGTCGCGAAAACAATTAATTCATGTGATCTTAAAACTTTCCAACATACTTGAAAAGTGTTTATGAATTCGATTTGTCTGTCTGGCCGTGCTCTAACTAGCGTAAATATATTAGGTTGACATATAATCTTTATAGGTCAAGGAAGTTAACTATAGAATGTTCGCTATTGAAAATGAAGTGTGTAGCATTTGAAATTTGTTTACAGGGACACACAAAAGAATTTCGTTATATTATGATCTGTGGGAAAAGATCGCTTGCGTACATTCTATTAAATTCCTTATTTAAATATCGCATGTCATTGTATGAAAATTAAATGTCTTAATAATATTATCTTAGTGTTGGGAAGTGTTTCATCATCTATTCATGATGCACGGTTTTTTGCTTTTGTTTACAAGTAAATTCGGAATTGTGTATACAGCTCTACAAAGCAAAAAATGAAAAATTTTTGTAATTCCAAGTCCTTGGCTCCATATTAAAATGAATTTAAATTTTATATTATTACGTAGCAATCCCAAACCTAGCACATAAAAAAAACAAGAACGAAAAATTATGCGTTCAGCATAGATTTTGAAACACTTTCCAACACTTCCGGAATGCTTTAAAACCCTTTAGAGGGCGGTGTCCAGAAAAAGGGACACCTAATTTTAATACCAAAACTGACAAACGGCACCAAGAATATTTAATTGAAATTTTCCTTTTATAAAGTACAGGAAAATGAAAGTTTTTATTTTTTAATATCGATTCATTTGTAAATTCTGGTGTCAGTCCATCATTTCATCATTTTACAAACAGACCTACTCCGTGCCGGAAAGGGTTAACAAAACTTTATCTAGGAAAATAAGGTAAATACGATAACAAAGTAAACATTTTAGAAAACGCATAAAACATTTCAAAAACTGATTTTAGCAGTTACCGTCCATAGTGAAATATGTATTCCAATTCTTTTGAACAGCCCTATATTTGATCTGTAGGTTGATATATATACTATATAATGGGAAAATTTAATTTAGTAAGAAAACGCATAATAGGCTGAAATTTCTCTTTCAGCAATTTTTACTAATACATATAAACATACTTAAATACTTTTGTAAAGCCGTATAGTTTACCTTAGTACCTTTATTACACGCCACTATTTAGCTAAAATTTAATTCAAACTAAAACACTCTTAAAACTACCGAAATCCTATTTCCAGAAATTATCATCCATAGACGGCATGCATCCAATTCTTTGCGTGACCCTGTGTATAATTTTATCTATATTCTACAAACATTTCTTAGTAAACTAAATGCAGTTCAGCGTAAAAATGCGTAACGCATTTAAAAACCACCTTTAAGCAATTTGCGCTCATACCCAGTAACCCTTACGAATTCTTTTGTGTAGCCCTGTATATGAACTATAGTATTTATACACACCACATAATATTCTTAAATATAGTGAAACATAAAAGCGCATATCATAATTAAAAATGCATTTCCAGCAATTATCACTAATGTGCAGTACTTCGGATACAATATAGTACCTGAAATCTTTTCTGCGCCCCTGTAAATACTGTGCACTTCATATTATACATGGAAAAAGTTATATTAAACCTCAGTGGCGTATATCAATTTCATTATACATGAAATAATTTAACATAATTAAAATACAGGCAAACAAATTCCCTCCAGACCTATATCATTATGTAACGGAATTCTTTTGTGTGGTAAATGAATAATATAATAGGGTAAATGAATGGTTTGTAAATGAATAATAACTATTCTTTGCACCGCATACTCTACAGAATGCATATTTTAATGCACTTCATAAATGCATATCAGTTTTTTTGTGATTGAAAGGGTGTAGCATCATTACAAATAATGTGAAGCGATTTTTTCCCATTGTCCGTAAATGTAACGGAATACTTTTGATTGTCATTGTAAATGAACTAAACATGCTAGAGGCTTCATTTGAAATAGGGAACGTGCTATGGTAAATGTTAGTAACATCCAAAAATTGCAGTTCAATCCGAGTATATGTACGTGAGTTAGAGCGCGGACAGACTGACAGATAAACCGAAGTCATAAACACTTTTCAACTTTGTTGGAAAGTATTAAAAATCTGCTATCATCATCCGCTTTCAGTTTGCATTTTTACAAAGTTACTGCGATTAGTTTCGGAATCAATAATTATTATAAAATTAATCAATTTCGGGGGTTGTTTTTAAAATGAAATTTGGTGATCAAATATTGAAGATTTCTAAAAATGGCTTAATTTGTTTAATCATATTTTGATACTTGTTGTGGAGATTAGGTTAGCTACTATTTTTAGATGACTTATTGCTGTATTTACTTTACCTCTTACTGGAGATGCTCATCCAATGTTCTACGCTACAAAGCTGTTTTCAAGATTCAATTTATGAAAATATGTTGAAAATACAGTTTATAGAAAATAATAAAGCGTTCTTTAATGCATGGTGTAGCTGATCAGCTAGATACCCGTGCGTAAATCACATGAAGCTTATTTTGCAATGAAAGCATTTTGTATCCATTTGTAGTCATTTATATTTCACCACATATAACTAGAGAATGGTCATACTTCGCAAGACAGGACTTATGTGATCAATTTTTAGAGTAAAAGCATCAATTATAATCTGTATATGTTAAAATAATAATAATAATCAGCGAGTAGGACTCGAACCCTGTGGGTTCCGCACCGTTATGTTATATTACCGTTACAAAAAATTTCGTTATAAGGCATTAATTTGGCATTAGTACCGATGATGGAAATTCATGAGTTTGTCACGTATTAAAAAGTCATAGCATTGTAAATTAAAGATTTTCGTATCTTTTTACTTTACAAGTGCTATAAGACATTCCTTCGTGCCAAATTTCAAACTTCAAGGTTCTAGGTCAAAGAAAAGTATCCTATAGGTTTTGAGAGAACAACCTATAGGGTATTTCTAGTTGACCCAGAACCTTGAAATTTGGCACGAAGGAAGTTCGCATAGCACATGCAAAGAAAGTAACTTTAATTTACAATGCTATGTCGATTTGTTACGTGATTTTTCTAATCGGGATTTCCAAAGTGAGACTATAAGGGTTTCGTTTTTTTTCTTTTGATGTACGGAACCCTAAAAATAGTACATTTAAAGATTATATCAATGGAATATACTAGAAATAAAAGATAGGATAATAATACTTTGAAATAGTCTTAAACACGTTTAACAATAGGATTTTTAAAATAATTTAACTAAAATGTGAAATGGATTAAGTATAAATATGACGTCAAATTTGAAGTTTATAATTTAAAAGCTACGACTTTGTACTAATTTCAGTACGGATGCTATTAAAAGTTTTTAGGGCTCGCAGCGTTCCTAAAGTTTTCCACATTTCCTACCACTACTTCAAATCGATAATATTCGTTGTGGATTCCTTTAACATGTACAAAAGGAGACTACAATAAATATTATCGTTTTAAAATAGTGCTACAAAAGTGGGAAAATTTTAGGAATGCTGCGAGCCCTGGTTTTAAACTCTTAGACAGTGCTAACAGTACGCTACATTTTTTAAAAGTAGCGAACTAGCAACATTGCTATAATATTAAAAAATATATATATATTCAGACATCAAGCTGTTTTGTCTCCCATACATTTTATGTGGATATTCTTTACGTAGGTATATTAGGGGCTATGCATATATAACGTATTTTTTGGCAATTTTGAACTCCCTCCCCCCTTTTACGATATCATATGTTATCATTCCTCGACCCCACACCCCCTCCCCGCCTAATAATATCGTTATCAGTGTCTGTTTTCTTTTTTTTTTTTTTCAAGTTTTTTTCTTTTTCTTTTTATACGTTTGCAATTCTATACAGATATGGTTATACATTTAATATTCGCATACTTTACTGATGTAAATGAAGAGAAAAGTTAATAAAATATCGTTTTCATATATGAAATAACACTTTAAAGAAATACTTACTATTTAAAAGTATTTAACAATAACTATTTGTTACATAATGCATTCAACATTAATATTGTCTTCTTGCACTTGACCCCTGCTCGGGAGTAAACAGAACTTCTTATAAACAAAACAGGCAGACAACATTCGTCCGCATTTTTTACTAGTGAAAACAAAAAGTATCATTTCGAACTTACTTTCTCTAACAACGAATTATATGCGGTTATGGCAGAAGAATAGAAAGGACGAACATTGCGATATTCCGTATTTTCGATTGAAAAGATTTTATAATCATTTAATAGTGTTAATAATAACTTTATATTTTCATAAAAATAGATAACAGAATTAAAAAAAAAATTTAACAGACCAAAAAAAGAAAATTTTGGTTGGATCAAAAATGATAACGATATCAAAAGACAACCCCCCTCCTCCTAGAGATATCTTACGATATCAAGTGCCAGACCCCCTCCCACCTTCCCCTAAAGTGATAACGTTATATATGCACATCCCCTTATTTATACATAATTTTAGATGCTTTAAATGTCACACATTCACTCAATCTAGAAAAGATTAAGGACTATAGCTAGGAGGGGTAATTATGACCACTTTTTACATTTTCAACATTGTTATTTTTTTTTTTTTTTTTGCTTATTTCTATTTGGAAAAGTGGTGTTCTTAGTACATAGGAAGTAACTTTGATCCTTTAAGAACACATTTTAAAAGTTTTAATTCCCATAGCTGTTTTTTTTTTTAAGTTAAAAGAGTGGTTATAATTACCCCACCAAAACTCACAATCACATAAGTTTGGGGTAATTAAGACCACTAGTGGGGACATTATGACCACTATATCTTCTCTTTATACTCGGCAATACACGTTTGTTTGGGGTAATTGTGACCACTTTGAACTCCAAAGTAATAAATCCGTTTATCAAAAATTTTATAGACTTAGTTTCAAATTGCTATTCGGATCTCAAAAAGGCTTCAGACTAGTAATAAAGAATATCTAAGATGAAATATACATTATGAGGTTAATATCCAAGCTTGAAACAAAATTTTACCATACACAGTTTTCTCCAATATGACGGCGGTCATAATTACCCCCTGATCATAATTACCGCACCTGACCCTACTGCCTGTAATTTAAATTTCGACTGTTGAAATCATCAGTTT
This sequence comes from Maratus speciosus, assembly GCA_963932465.1. Lineage (NCBI taxonomy): Eukaryota > Metazoa > Arthropoda > Arachnida > Araneae > Salticidae > Maratus > Maratus speciosus. Next base: position 324,476,118 of record OZ010795.1, on the reverse strand, counting down.
TTTCGGGCCTTTCTTTGAAACTGTGACAGAAAATACTAAAAATAAATCCAATAACACAGACACACATCGTAAATAAATAAACATATCTCTAGAATAAAAGTTATCTTCAATTTTTCTAAAGACAAAATAAGTTTCATATTCAGCAACTGAATTAGATTAGATGCAATGTATGATAGCAAAATATTCTTACAGTTCCTTGCAACTCTTTTTTATGTACTTAGCTATGGTATTCCGTTTATCATTTCTGTACAGAGCAATTTCAGAAAAGGAGTAACGTCTGAATAGATTCTTTTACTTTTAACAGCTGGCAAGAATAATATAATTTATTTGTGCTCTAGGTAGATTTTCTAGCTTTAGAAGTGATTATTGTTTTAATTATTCGTCAATAGTGGCTTTCAGCTAAGCATAAATAACATTTGATTACTTATATTGTTTTCAACAAAAAAGTATACGAAGAATTTGTAAGTTCTACATTTACCCATGAATACTTTATATTTTTTGTAATTTTCAATATATCACACCTATAGATACAAAAAAAAAAAAAAAAAAAAAATGCATATGCTTTTATTTATAACCATTTTACTTAAAGGATGGCTAAAATTAATTTTTTAATGATAATTACTAAAGTAAATATAACACTTTAAAGAAAAAAAAGATGTTAAATAATACATATATTGTAGATTTTTACATGGTTTTTGCAAAAGACCTAAGGACATGCATTTTAAAGTATATATTATCTACTTAACCGCTCACCCAATCGAAAGGCAATTTCAGATATTGTTATTTGAAGTTATCCCCTCGAGATCGTGCTTATTCATAGCATTCTCACGGTTACAGTGAAAATTTTTCGAAATTTTCGAATGGCAACACCCACTTTTTTCTGCTCAGATTCATCAGCGTATTGAAAAATCACAAATGGAGTTGAAACTATACACTTAAGACGAAATCTGCCGGTGTAAAACATTTGCAAAGAATAGCATTGTAAAGGACCAATGACAACACAGAGAGCAAATGCATTCACGCACTTTGCCACAAAGGGATAGGGCAGTAGAAGCACCATAGTATGCACCATAATAAATATACCATGCGCAAAGCATTGCGGGTTGAAAACTCTCTAAATGTTTTGCCCGTATTTTTCCGTTTCCCTAAAACAACTTAAATCGGTTGTAGACAAAAATAATTTTAATATAATTGTATTTTAAGATGTATGTCAAATAAAAGGGCATAAAATGTATATTTGAAACAAGCAGGGAAAGAATATTTAAATTAGCATTAGTTTTATAAGCATTTTTATGAAAATGCAGGGACGCCCTGAAAACGGCCAGAGCTTTAATATGCCAGAGCGAAAAGATTGTTTCTTCAATCAGGTATTCGAACATGTCAACAAAATGGGGGAGGGAAACAACGAGATGAATAGATAAATATGTTTAATCGGAACGGCACAAATGCTACCGAAGCTGTGCGAGTTTATCAACGAAATCATAAGATACGACGAGGCCCATGTTTCGTAAAAACAGTACGTGAGTTGGTAGAAAAATTTGAAGAAACTAGATGCACATGTCCTAGACCGCGATCCGGACGATCATCTGCTCCTGTTGAAGTTGTTTCAAAAGTGCATAATACGTTTACTGCAGGTCCATTGCACACTGCAAAAAGTGTTGTCTGCAATTTGGATAGGCCAAACACCACAGTCTTCAAGATTCTGCGCTCAGTTATGCCGATGTTTCCTTATCGATTCCAGCGCGTCCAGATGTTGCAAGCTGGAGACGAGCAACAGTACTTCAAGTTTGCGAATTATTTCCTCATCAGATATGATGAAGATAGCAGGTGGCCGCTGAGGATATTATGGAATAATAAGACACATTTCTCCTTAACTGGGAACGTAAACTCCAAGAACTGCGTTCACTAGGCTGGCGAAAATCCTCACGATGTAGCACCAACGCATTTACATGAAGCTATTTGGCTGTGTAGTGTGGAATCGTAAGCACATTCGTACTCTGCCCGTACTTCTTCGAATAGGTCACTTCCACAGGTATGAAAACGTGCACCATCACAAGTGCTCGGTACACAACAATGTTGCAGGATTACGTAATGCCAGAATTGTAGCAGCGAAATCTTGTTATTGACACTGTATGGATACAAGATGGTGCTCCTCCATACGTCGCTACATGTGTTCGACAAGAGCTGCTACAGCACCTTGGTGATAGAGTCATCTCCCGTTACTTTGTAGTTTCGTGGCCACCGCGAACCCCTGACGTCACACTCCGATGGATTTCACTTTCTGGGTTTATCTGAAATCGAAGGTGTACACATCAAATCCAAGGGATTTGTCAGAATTGAAAGATGACATAAAACGTAAAGTTATATAGATTACTCCTCTTATTTTACGTTCGTCATTGTTGTTAATAATCTCCCGCATGCAATGCGTTATCGTCTGCGAAAGTGGGCATGCTGAAAACTGCCAATTCCAATAAAAGTTTTTTTTTCTTTTTGCCTCTTGCGATGTAAGTGGTCCTTCACAATGTTCTTCTTTGTAAAAGTTTTATGCCAGCAATTTTCTTCATACGTTTATCGTTCCAACGCCATTTATGGTTTTTCAGTGTGCTGATGTATCTGCGCAGGAAAAAGTGGGGGTTGCCAAAATTTCGGAAGGTTTTCACTGTAACCGTAACTTCTAATGTTTTAAATCATGAGGATCTAGAGCGCATACTTTCAAATAACAATATCTGAAATTCCCTTTCGATTGGTTGAGCGGTTAGGCCACTAAGGATTCATATATCGTGGAAGTTTTTTTTATTACCACCCTGTTTACATATATGCATTTATTCCACATTTAATTCAATAGGGCGGCCAATCAAAAAGGTTTTAGCTTACATCCCTGCCGGTAGAGAAATTTACCTACAAGCCACAATCAAGTGGAAATAAAATCTCTGAAAACTAACGCGCCGTCCCGACCAAAACTTCGCCTGGCTCTGCCAAGGACGAAAACAGTGTGAGATCTCTTTGAACTCTATGAAATTAATTTTGACGAATTAACATTGCAGTGACATTATTTTAGAATGACAATACCTAAATTGAGTACAAAACAGAACAATATACAGGGTGTCCGGTCTCAACGGTGTCCAATGGTTAATTCCTAAACCGTTAGTCATAGACATATAGTTCCAATTACAAAAATGTTTTAAATCAGGTAAAGAAATATTTTAAAAGCGATTTGGGTCAATAAAAACATTACTTTAAAAATTAGGAAATTTAAATTTTTATACGGTACTCCGGTCCTATAAGTTATATTTAGTAATTTTTTCCTATTACACTGACAATTAAGACAAAAAAAAGTCCCGTTATTCTACGATTAAAATTGACTGAGTAATAGCTGTTTAAAGTTGGAGCATATTTTTTGCTGCAAATTGAGGGTCATTCATAAACTTAGACGAAATATAATTTCGTCAGATATTAAAAATGTTTGGGAGTAAAATTAACATGCAATATAAATTTGAAATCTTTAATCATTCTGGCATATTAATGGAAACTATACAATTCGTAATAAACGTTTATGAAGAAAGAAAAAACAGAATTTTTGTTAAATAAAATGATTCTAAATTAACAGCCTCAATTCTTTACAAAATGATACGTATTTTAACATATTATTAGGTTGCACAAGCCTGCAAAAGTTGGGTTATGTCATGTTTTTCAGCTTTTGATAATTGATTCTTATATATTCTGTACCGCTGAATCCGAAATTGACCTTCATTTTTAACTATCATATCAGGATTTTTCGCAAATATCAAATTTCGAAGTTAAGAAGTTCAATGTTAAAATTGAATTTCCTCTCCCATCTTATCGGACCACTCAGCTGTTTAGCTGTAAGAATCCCAGGTTAAGCAAAAATATCGAATAAATTTTTTAATAAAATAAAATAAAATAAAATAAAATAGAATAAAAAATGTTTTACATATGTTTTATAGTATGAGATTTTCGCTATATTTTAACTTACACATTTGCGATTTGCAAAAAAATTCTAACGTGATGGTTAAAAATGAAGGTCATTTTCAGATTCAGTGCTAAACAGTGCCTAAAAAATCAATTATCAAAAGTTAAAAAACACAACCATCTCCTCTACTTTATAGTATTCAATTTTTGTTATTCTTTAAATTTGAAAATTTATGATTTGCGAAATATCCTGACTTGATGGTTAAAAATTAAGGTAATTTTCGGATCCAGTGCTAAAAAATACGTAAAAGTTAAAAAACCCAACAATCGCAGTCTTGTGTAATCTAATCTAATTTTTTTTCTTAAACTTCTTAATAGAAATCTATCCGAATTTTTTTGTGTTATCCTGTAAATTAAGTATAAATGGTAACCACCGAAAGACTTAATAATATTAGATTGTTATCGGATTTGCGCCAGTATGCAAAATGCAATATCGATCGGATATTTAAAAGTGTGTTAAAGTTCGAGTACAAATTTGAACTGGAAAAACATACATGCGATTGTTGAAGTAACATAAAAACTTACAAAAAAACATAATTTTTGTTAAAAGAAATCATAAGAGAAACAGTCTCAAATCCTGACGAAATAAAACATATGTTATTTTAGCCAATTTGAGACTTAATCATAATACTTGTAGGATTTTTTTTCGAAGCGCAGATACACATGAAGTAAGATCTTCGAATACTTTAAACACTTGGTATATGATCCCTCAAAGCCAAGCCGAACTCACTTGTTTTCAGAGTAGAAAAGTGGCATAAGTCATGCATTTTTAAAGTTTCATAACTCGCTCAATTTTAGCGTTATATGAATGGGACTTTTTTTGTCTTACTTGTTAATGTAATAGGAACAAATTACTAAATATAACTTATAGGACCGGGGGACCGTATAAAAATTTAAATTTCGTAATTCTTTAAGAAATGTTTTTATTGACCCAAATCGCTTTTAAAATGTTTCTTTACCTGATTTAAAACATTTTTGTAATTGGAACTATATGTCTATGACTAACAAAAATTGTAAAAAAATCAAACGATAGGTACAAAAAATATACGAGTCCTTTCATTTTTATTGATTTTACTTAAATGAGCAGTAAAATTATTTTTGTTAAAGGAAAAAATTTAAAGTTAACATAATGTTTTAATGGACAAATAATAGATGTTAAATAAAATAGGATATAGTTTGACAAACTATAGGTTGTTTTTCAAAATGCTGGACGATATTAAGCGCACTTGCTTAATAGTAATTTTATTTACATCGCGTAATATGAAGTAATTTATTAATTTTTAATTAGTTGTTTTTTTATGTTTCATTCTTGATATACCAATGATTTCTATACCATTTTAAAAATATTTTTACAGTGATTATTATTTATACACATTATATTTTTATAGAGACATTCAAGTATTATGGAATGGTCGGACAATGTGGAGTACTTCAATATCTGGCGCATACGTATAGAGTTGCAAAAAACCCGTAGGTTTTGAGGAGCGAGAATAAACCAGAAAATTTTGGGAATAAACCCGGAATTTTGGAGAAAATTAGAAATTTTGCAGAAGTTTTGAAGATAAACAGTACCAGCCAGCTTTGAATTTAAAATTTTTATTTTTCAGAATTCCAGGCACTGTTCTGAAAATTTTGAGATAGATATTTCATTATGAATTCACATAACTTATGATTTTGCGTTTAAAGTTTGTTAGCTGACATATTTACTATTCAGGCATACTCTATATTAATTTTCTAGCGAGTTGAATTGTATTTTTCTATTGATTTCTTTTATTTTTTTCAATTCCTACTATTAGCTCACACTCTCCCTATATTTATTTATATATTTATATATTTATCTTGTTCAAATTTTCAAACGTTAATAAAATACTCATTATTCATCCTATCAAGTTGAAATAAATTTTTTTAAACTTGTACTGGATGACAATTGATGTTAATACAGTTTTTTCAAATATTAATTCATTAATTAAATATTAATTAATTAATTTTAGTTTTGCATGGGAAACAAAATGGCGGCCATTGGTTATTGAAGGTCAATGAAAGTAATTTCAATAAGGGGTTACCATAGGGGAGACCCTGTTCTATCGCCCAATACCGCCAAGTTTGTGGCCAACTTGGCGATATATCGCCAAATTTGGCGGCCAAAATGAGTCTCCAAAAGTGACGCCAATTTGGCGATATCTCTAATATTTCGCCAAATTCCCATAGAGCTCCATTGTAAACCTACTTCCTTATAGAAAATCAACAAATTGAGATATTTTAATGCAACAAAAACTAATATTATCTTGAGGGATTATATTAAATTTTTCTTTGATGGCCTAAGTAGGAATTGACTTTAAAAACAAAATTTTTATATTACTTGTTTTTAATTTATCTTATTTAATATTTCTGCAACTTAAGCACGTATTTCATTAGTTTTCATGTAAACTGAAGCTGTTTTTCTGTGATTATGTTGCCTACATTTGTAAAAAACATTTTGTTTACAATGAAAAACAATCGAAATCTTTAAAATTAATAAATTCAAAATTTTCATGCATAAAACATTCCGAAAACGCCTGGGATTTTTAAAACTTCCCTCCTAAAAAACCCGGTTTATTCCACACTTTGCAACTCTATGCATACGGTGTTGCAGCCAAGCGTAAATCTGCCATACGACTTCCTAGTACTCCCATGAAGAATTGTGCTTAGTTCTGTTTGGATACCTGATATTGAAGCGACGCGGCGAAATAAAATCTTATTCTCAATTTTTGCAGTTTTTTGCTGGTAAGTTTTATAAAATTTTTATTAGTTAGAAAATCTCATTGTCAATCATGTTAATCACATTCAGTATAAAGTCGAACAGTTATATTTATTGCCATATTAGTCAATTTTCCTCTATACTAACTTGTTGACGAGTGAAAAAGTTGGGTTTTTTAAAGAATGTTTGTTTCGGGTAATGCGGAATATCAGCTAGAAAACTGTTTCAAGAAGACTCCAAAAATCAAAACAATTTTACAAAGAATCTGATGATAGATCGATGAATTGATAGATGATGCACTACGGTTTACTTATTAAATACTTATGGTTATTCTTTTAAATCGGGGCTTTTCTTGCAATTATAATACTCATTATAGCACTATTCCATATTACCCGACTGGTCACAACTACCCGAAAAGCGTAACTTTTTAATAAAAAGCTAAATATTGATGTGTATTTTGTTCCTTTCACTATAAACGCATTAAAAATGTGTTAAGAAATAGTCAAAGTTTGTTCTTTAGTAGCATTCATGTATTTCAATTTTTTCTGTTGACTTACAAATGAAAATGTAAATGACATTCCATAATACCCGAACTACCCCTACAGCTCCTGCATATTTTCAAAATCCATCCAGAATTACTGACTACTGCTTACAATTTAATTTTGACTATATTAAAATAGCCGGTTTCTTTCTGTATGTTTCTGAAACTGTGTCAGAAAAGAATTCGAAGAAACCCTATATCACAATAATAACAACAACAACAAATAAAAAAAACAGTTGCTTCCGTAAAGAAATAAATGTATCTATATAGAATAAAAGTAATCCCGCATTTTTCTAAAGACAAAATAACTAATATTCCACCGCTGAATTAGATTAGATAAATTTATGACAACAAAATATTCCTAGTTCTTTTCCTGGTATTCTTATTTATGTCTTATTTATCCTTTTTGTAGAGAGCGATTTCAAAAAGAAAGTAAGTGTCTGAACATATCCTTCTGCTTTTAGCATGTGGTAAAAATAATATAATTTATTTATGCCTTTTTCTTCTGAAACTTCATCCAGCTACATAGAAGAGGTTATTGTTATAATTATTCGTCAGTACCCGCTTTCAATAAACGTAAATAATGTTTTATTATTTTTATAGCTTTCTACAAAAAAAAAATAAATAAATAAATAAAATAAAATAAAATAAAATAAAATAAAATAAAATAAATAAATAAAATAAAATAAATAAAAAATAAATAAATAAATAAATAAATAAAAATATTTAGAACTGTCAACTGATATACAGGGTGTTTACTCTTAACGATGTCCAACGGCTAATTCATAAACCATTAGGCATATACATATAGTTCCAGTTTAAAAAATGTGGCAAAATGAGGTAAAGAAGTATTTTAAAAGCTATTAGGTTCAATGAAAAAATTTCTTAAAAAAATGAGAAATTTAAACTTTTATACGGTCTTCCGGTCCTATAAGTTATTTTTATTAAAAATATCCAGTTACACTAAAAAGTGAGATATAATTAGTCCCATTCTTCTACTATTAAAACTGACCGAGTAATAGCTGTTTAAAGTTGGAGCATTCTTTTTGCTGGGAAATAGGGGTCATTCACAAATTTACTAGAAATAAATAATCGTCAAATATAAAGAAAATATCAGTTGACATTAAAATTTACATTACAATATAAATTCGAAATCTGTTTTCATTTTGAAAGATTAAAGAAAAAATATACAACTTGTACTAAAAATATAAGTGAAAAAAATGACAGAATTTTTGTAAAATGAAATGATGAAAAGCAACGTTCCCAATTTTTTTACAAAATGATATATATTTTTAAATGCTGTTAGATTATCTAATCTAAAACTTAATTAATAAAAATTAAAGTTACCTTAAAACTTGCTGGAAGTAACTTCCTTTCGTTTCAATGCAGAAATGTACACACAAAATAAATCCTTCTAATACTTTAAGCACTTTGTGTACCATCCCTCGAAACACGGCCCAACTCATCTGTGTTCAGTTGCAGAAAATTGGTATAAGTCATGCAATTCAAAGTTCCATAACTCGGTCTATTTTAGTGTTAGATGAATGGGACTTTTTTTTTTGTCTTACTTGTTAGTGTAATAGTAAATTTTTACTAAATATCACTTATAGGACCGAGGACCGTATAAAAGTTTGAAATTTCGCAACTTTTTAAGAAGTATTTTTATTGATAAAAACGACTTTTAAATTAATTTTTTAACTTATTTGAAACAGTTTTGTAATTGGAACTACAGTAGAGCACCAATTATCCGGACCGAGGTAGATCCGGTTAATGGGAAATCCGGATAATCGGACAACTTTAAAAAACGCCTGTGGCATCGTTTTTTAGGCAACTTTCTTTCACACTTTTTCCAGGCTTAGGACTGGCAATTGTGGTAGTGCACATTTTAGCATATGACAAATGGCGTGTTTAGAAGTTATTCTTTTAACTTTTTAAAAATTTTATTGTCTATAAAATTGGTACAAAGTTATGCATAGAAATTATTACATGTATATATACCGGGTAAGCCAAAAGTTCGTTAAAACTTTCAAAAACTCATAGAAAAGGAAGAAATTATGATAAAGGAGAGCGGTTTGCAGGAAAGGACTCACAAGGTAGTCGGATTTTTATTTAGCATAAAAAACAATTTTTAGTTTAAAAATCACATATAGAGGGCACTGACGACCCAAAACACAATGATTTAACCAGGACAACAATGCTCCATTCATTTGTTCTTCAAATATCAAATGTTCAACATGACCTCCAGAACATTCTACGACACAACTAGGTTGTGTCGTAGTACCTGTCCATTGTGTTTCGGGTCGTCATCGCCCTCTACATGTGATTTTTTAACTACTTTTTTTTTTGCTGCTAAAAAAAATCCGACTACCTTGTGAGCACTTTTCTGCATACCGCACTCCTTTATCATAATTTCATCCTTTTTTATGAGTTTTTAACTTTTTAACGAACTTTTGGCTCACCCGGTACATACACTGTACAGTACATACATTAAAAAAAATTCATTGTGATAGGTAAAAGAAATTCTTGATAGTCCTTTGCTTCATAGAGGACATTCTTTTTTCTGCGTGGGACTCTCGCGTATTAGAAGTGAAACTTCTTAGGTTCTAAAAACAGCCGATTTTATGCATTGCTGTCTTTGCATTTGTGCGCAATTTTACAATGTCAGGATTAGGAAATGGTTATTTAACGGTTAGCTTGCGTGACATCCAGCCAAATTTACCCTACCGCGCCTAAAGAAGTTTCACTTAAGAAATTTTGGAGAATGTTGAAAAAAAATATGGCCCTTGATCGATCCGGTTAATTGGACAATCTGGTTAATCTGCGCTCTACTTTATATGTCTATGTCTAACGGTTTGGAAATTAGCCACTGGATACCGTTGAAAGTGGACACCCTGTATTTATCCGCATGAGTTTAATATTTTTACATCTTTTATTTAATTTAACTTTGCACATGGGTGTAAAAATATTATAATTGATTGTTTACCCACTTCCTGATACGCTAGAATTTTTTAAATTATACACACAGTTATGTTTTCGATGACAATAAAACATTTTCCAGTGGCAGAAGAGATGCGCAGTAGTGGGCTGATTGTCATCATTAAATTGTAATTGTATTCTTCATCTTATTAAATCTCATAAATTTTGTCATTATATTACGGGAAGGATACTATTAAAATTTGGTGTTGAAAATCGACCAACTGCTGCGTATCTGTTCCAGCACTAAGTTTTAATATTTTAGAACTTAATTAAAAATTAATAAATGAATTTTAAGGTATTTTTAAGTTAGACGAAAGAGATGATACATCACAAAATATTCTTAATGGTTGCAGCTGTGTACGAGTCAGAACAACAATGGAATTAATTATGTGCCCAACTCCGGTTGCTAAAATATGCCAACTGGCTGTGTAACTGCAACAATGGGATATTTTAAGCATTAAAAAAATAGAAAATGAAATAAAAATAGAAATAGAAAGTATAAAGTGTAATATATGTATTTAGAAAAAATACGGTTTATTTATTATTTTTAATGTACTAGAACTATGGGTAAGAAAAACACACAAATCCATCATTTATAATAATTTCACTTAAACGATGTCTGAAATTATTTTTTTAAATGGTAATTTTAAAAGTAAATGTAAGCTTTAATAAGCAAAACATTTTTGTTAAATAATGTATGATACATTATAGGTGTTTTTTTACTAAATACCCGAAGTTTTTCTTTTGAATTATATCTTACAAAATAAGAACACTTATTTTATTGTTGTGTTATTGTTGTGTGATTTATTTGTTGTTTTACCAATATGAAGTACGCTACTAATTTTTATATAAGTAGTTAAATATAGAATTTCACTTTTTTTTCTTTATAGATTAACGTTGTAATTAATGTTTCAAAAATACTTTCCACCATTTCCGGTTTATACCTGATGAGATATGTATGCATTTATTTAGATACTTCGGCTTATGCACATTTCCATGATCCAAACAACCGACTACAACCTACATTTTAATTCAGACTGTATTAAAATCGCCAGTTAGTAACATTTTCGTCAGTTAGTGACATAGTTGAAAAGTGTTCATTAATTAGATTTGTTTTCCGCCTATCTGTCTGTCCACGCTCTAACCTGCGTAAATATGCTCGGACTTCCATGTAATTGCGGTTTACCGTGGCATGACTGGTATTGAAAATGGAGAGTGTAATATTTATAGTTCGCTTACAGGAGCACTCAAAAGAATTAATTCCCTTACATTATGGTCTATGGGGGAAAAACGTTCTCAGCGCATTTTAAGGATGTTATACTACACTGACTTCCAAAAGTTAAGGAACAGGGACTGGATTTTTTCGATTGTACACGGTTTGTCAAATATCTACCAAAATTATTTGTGAATTGTTCTTGAACGTCAGGGAAAGAGCATGTTTGATTTCTTATTTTCCGGTGAAGATTTAGTCGGGAGGACAATTAGGGGGATAATAATAAATTTAATAATAAAATAATATTTGCGATCACTTATGTAACAGAAAATACTGAAATTGGTTTGTGACTATTTGGGTCCTGTTCAACGTTTGTGTGCATTTTTGTAAGTATAGCACTCATATTCGTGAAGATGTTACTGTGTCTGTGAAAAAATGAAAAGTTTTGGGAAATGGTATAGTACAGAATTTTCAACCAAATTTAACACAACTTTCCGAAAACTTGACAAAGAACAGTAGAAATATTATACTGCAATTAAAAGATGAATATATTGAATATCTGATGAGATATGGGCATTTGTATGAAATAATTTTTAACTGCGCATGCGTGAAAGATTCTAAAATGTTTATTTTATAATTTGGTAGTCAGCTATTTAGGGAAACTTATATAAAAAGTCCAATCAAATATCACGAAAATTCACAAAGATGGGGCGGTATAGTGAGCTGCTATCTAAAAATAGCTTTATTATAAGGGATTTTCCACAATTTTTTAACTAGCTCACTATATCTTTCTGAGTTTTCACAATATTTGACTGGACATTTTTTATAAGTTGCCCAAAATAACTGACTACCAAATTATGAAATAAAAATTTTGAAATCTTCTATGCATGAACAGTTAAAAATTATTTCATACATATGCCCATATCCCATCAAATATTCAATATATTCATGTTTTAATAGCGGTATACTGTTGCTACTGTTCTTTGTCAGGTTTTCGGAAAGTTATGTTAAATTTGGTTGAAAACTCTGTATGCAATAAACAAAAAACTGTTGAATTTTTCACAGACACAATAACATCTTACGAATATGAATGCTATGCTTGCACAAATGCACGCAAACGTTGAACAGGACCCAAATAGCCATTTAACACAGTGACAAACCATTTTCAGCATTTTCTCTTACATAGGTGATGGCAAATATTATTTTATTATTAAAATTATTAGCCCTCCTAATCGTCCTCCCGGTTAAATATTTACGAAGAAATATGAAATCAAACATGTTCTTTACATCCCAGACGTTCAACAACAATAATTTTGGTAGATATTCGACAAACCATGTACAATCGAAAGCATCCAGTCTCTGTTCCTTAAGTTTTTGGAGGCCAGTTTATTTGAAACATATTAAAACTGATATACTGATGGGCACAACAATTGCTAACTGTAAACTATGGTATGCATAAAAATTATGACACACAAAAGAATTCGATTACGCATGCTATTTGTAAACAATAATTGCTGGAAGCGCGTTTTCAATTGTGGTACGCGTTTTTAAAACTAACTAGATTTTCACATCTTACTTCGCGCATATAAGTTCTATAGATCATATACAGTGCTGTACAAAAGAATTCAAGAACATATTTGCTTACTGACGGAAATTGCTAAAAGGAAATTTTCAAGTGTGTTATGCTTTTCCTAACTGAAATAATTTTTTGCGTAAAAAGCAGTATACATACAAATCTATGGATCATATACAGGACTGCACAAAAGAATTCAGATATTTTTCCGAGTATAAATGGTAATTTCTGAAATTGGGCTTTCAATTAATTTTTATGTTTTCAAGATGATTTGCTTAAACATCATCTTTCATATTGTTAAATGGTGAAGTTTTGTTACAAAATTTTGAATGTGTCGGAAAATGTTTCATAATCTATTCTTGACGTAAGGTTTTTTTCGTGTTTCGCGTCTGGTTTCGAAACAGTGACAGAAAATAATACCAAGGAATCCAACAACCCAATAAAGAATCTAAACAGGCTTTTGTAAATAAATAAATAAATATATCTCTAGAATGAAAAAATCCTATACTTTTCTAAAAACAAAGTAACTTTCAAATTCCATCACTGAATTATATTAGATGAAATGTATAACAACAAAATATTCTTAAACTGACTTTCCCATCCCTTGTAATTTTAGCGATGGTATTCCGTTTATCCCTTTCGGTAGAGAGCAATTCCAGAAAAGAAGTTAAAGTCTGAAAAGATTCTTATGCTTTTAGCAGCTAGTAAAAGTAATAAAATTTATTTGTGCCTTATTGCTTCTGAAACTTCTTCCAGCTTTTAGAAGTGATTATTGTTTTAATTATTCGTCAGTAGTACATTTCAGTTAAGCTTAAATAATGCTTTGTTCTTTATGTTGCTTTAAGAAAAAAGAGCCATTTAGAATTACCATATTTATTTACGATTGCTTTTTTTTCCCGCCATTTATAATCCTTTTAGTTATGAGAAAACCGAAATAAATTTTAAACTAGTATGTTGCGGACAGCACAAAATTTTCTGCTATATATAATCAAATCGTCTGCTACCAAAATTAAATGACAACCTATTCATTCTTGAGAAAAATCGCAGAAATCGAGAAAAACAGAGCATAGAAGAAGCGAAAGGTACACACAGAAACATAATAAAGATCTATTTCTGTCAAGGTCTAACAGAATATAAAGTTTGGTGAAATTCGGTGCATTAGTTCTCGAGGTATAAATATTAGTGATGAGACGGGCTCAACCTGAGTCCGATTCTGGGCGAGACACGGGCTTGGGGTCAATTTCTATACCAGTCTTCTGGCTTGAGATTATTCTTTCAGAAATTGACAATTTTATTTATTCTTGTATAGAAAAAAATAAAAATAACTTTTTTCCCCATAAAAATTGCTTTTTCTATTTAAAGTCATTTTAATGCTGTTTTGATCAGAATGAAGGAGAAACAGAAATCGTATCTAATTTTTCATATTTTGTAGTATTAGATTGCTATTTCAGAAGAAAATGCGTGATATTTGCAGATTTATGTCTGGTGTTGATGGCAATGACCTGTTGGTAAGGCGCCAATCGGAATATGCCACCATTAGGATATTTTTCAATTGAAACGTTTACTTATTTATTATTTTTTTAGAGATCTAATGAGAAAGGAATATTTTCTTTTGTTTTAGTCAACCAGCATTAGCTTAAGGTTTGCGTTTTTTTAGTCTTCTGTCGTGTGCTCAGGGTTCTCGCTGCCGCTCGCTATTGCGCCAAATTGTGACAAAATGCTTCATTTGGCGAGTCAACGATCAATCAGATTCGCCAAATTGCGAGTTCTCAATTTCTGCTCTTTTTAAGTGTGTGACTGTACAGTCCAGATTCTTATCCGCGTTATTGAACGATTGATGTCACATTTCATGTTCAATCGCACCGTACCATTTACCACGGCCAAACTCGATTCCCCTTAACCAGCCGTAAAAAAAGTCGAAACCCCTTTGTTCTCTGTGAATCAGTGTTTCGTACCGATAAATTGTAGGGGGCGCTTTTACCTACTGTGTCTAATGAAGAATTTGATATGCACGTTTGTGTTTTCTTAGGTATAACTTAACTAAAATTGCGATTTTTGATATTTTTAGTAAAAACCGGGTCATTGCTGTGTTCCATACTGCACTTACGATTCTCTAAAAAAATTCCAGGCAAATTTCTTTTCATGAATTTCCTTCAAATTTGGAATACAAACTGTTGAAAGAAGAAAAAAAAAACTTACTGATGCTTTAAAATAATGAAACCTGAAAAAAAAATTATTTATTTATTATTAGTTTTTTGTTTCCCCGTATTTCATGATCGGCACCTACAATAAAAAAATCGATATGATTTGATTGTCGGGTATTGGCGAAAAGAGTTAGAATATTTAATTTTATATGTAATTTTGTTATTTTTCTACATGCTTGAATACTTCAGATCAACACATATAATGGCCAAATTTATTGAAAATTGTTTGCAGTGTACATCTATACAAATACTACAAAGAAGTAAAAATTGTTTATGTGTTTGCTAGAGGTAATCTCTGGAGCTACCGAACCGATTTAAAAAATAATGGTATCAAAATGATGATGTTAGTCCGACTTAGAACATAGGCTATATTTTATGTCGCTTGCCACTACCCCAAAGGCGATGCAGGAGCAAAAAACGTTCTAAAAATGCGGGTTTCGTGTTACTGAAGGGCCTAGAAATATGAAATTTGGTATATTAGTTATTTATATGATATAAATGATGTATAAGAACATTTTCTAAACAATTCGAAATTTAAAAGGGAAGAAAATGCACAAAAAGCGTTCTAAAAAACGTTCTAAATGGTGGTTTGTACACAATCTCAGGAAATACCAAACCGATTTAAAAAATAATGGCGTCAAAATGATGGTGACAACCCTTGCTCTAACATAGGATATGTTTTATGTCGGTGCTACTACCGCAAAGGGGGGTGCAGGAGCAAAAGACTTTCTAAAAATGCGATTTATGCATTACTGAAGGGCCTAAAAATATTAAATTTGAAATATTAGTTACTTATTAGATATAAAGGATTTTTCTTAAACAATTCGAAATTTAAAAGGGTGAAAATGCACAAAAAGCGTTCTAAAAAACGTTCTAAATCGTGGTTGCTACAGAATCTCAGGAAATACCAAACCGATTTGAAAAATAATGGTGCCAAAATGATGGTGAAAATCCTTGCTCCGAGTTAGGCTATATTTTATGTCGGTGCCACTACCCCAAAGGGGGTGTAGTAGCAAAAAATATTCTAAAAATGCTATTTTTGCGTTACTGAAGGGCCTAAAAATTTCAAATATTTGTTACTTATTAGATATAAAGGATTTCTAAGAACAGTTCTTAAAAAATTCGAAATTTAAAAGGGGTGGTAATGCGCGAAGAGGGTTCTATAAAACATTCTAAATAGCGATTTAACTACATTTTGGGAAGTATCAAATCGATTTCAAAAGTAATGGTTGTAAATTGACGGTGACAAACTTTGCTCTAACATAGGCTCTGTTTTATGTTTGTATCACTACCATCTGGGGGTTGCAGGAAAGAAAAAAAACGTTCTAAATTGAGGTTTTTGTGTTATGGAAGGGCCTAGAATAATGAAATTTGGAATGGTAGTTACTTATAAGATATCAATGATTTCTAAGAACATTTCCTAAAAAAAATTGAAATTTAAAAGGGGTGAAAATGTGTGAAAAGAGTTGTAAAAAACGTTTTAAATTGCGATTTCTATGCAACCGATTTCAAATATAGTGGTGTAAAAATGATGGTGACAGCTCTTGCTCCAAGATAGGCTATATTTTATGTCTGTTTCCACTACCTCAGAGGAGATGCAGGAGCAAAAAACGTTCTAAAAATGAGATTTTTGAATTATGGAAGGACATAGACTCATGAAATTTTGCATGGTATACAGTATGACTTCAAATATCCGGCATTCAGAAATCCGGCATCAAAGCCATCTTTTCCCTTCTCTTTTCTTTTACACTTTCAAGTTACGGGTGAAGAAAAATAGCAATTCTTTATGAATTAAAAATTTCAAGATCGAAAGTAAAAATGCAAAAAAAGAATATGACTTTTTTTTTCTTCCTTTGTCAGAGACAATTATTTTCTGAACAAATTTTCTGAGAGCTGCACTGTTGCTTAGCAACGGGAACTATTTTTGGGACAATTTTGGAAAATGCATGGCACAATATATAGCCGGAACGAATTTTCGGCAACGGCGTCATCCATGATGAGGAAGAATGTTCAGTCTTTCAAATTTGCCGTGAAAAGTCCGCAATTTAAGAGCACATTGAACACGGAAAATTTGAAAATGCATTAAGTGTCGAAAATAGTGATATAGATGATTGGCTAAGTATTGACGAAAATGCATCAACAACGAACAATTTAATCGACAGCGAGATCGCAGACGCTGTGCTAAATAGAACCTGCTAGTAGCAGATCAGAAAGCGAGGATGAACCACCGGCAGAAGAAATGGTGTCACTAGAAAAGTGCATAAATTTGATTGGAGAATTAATATATGCATTACATAAAGAAGGCTGTATTTCCGAAACATACAATCTTCATTTGCATAAAAATACAAAAAAAAAACTTGTTAAAGAACGGCCAAAATAATTGAAGCAAACGATGTTGACATCAATGTTTACGGGATTACAAAAGAATTTTTTTTTTCTGTAACATACAATATATCCAAAGTAATTTTTTTTTAATATTTAATTCTTTTTCTTACATAGTTATCACTTAATAATAAAGCAAATTCATGGGTAAAGGTACCATTAAGAATATAGAACTACTTTCGGTATTCCTAGTTACTAAATTATTTAAAAACAACGTTTAAACACACAATAAAATAAGTTGATTTGATCAGACGTATACGTTTCATGAGTACTAGGACTCACATCCTCAGTGTAAAAAAACTTTAGAAACAATATCACTCCCAACTAAATGAACGGTGAAAACCCAAATGTCAAAACAAAATACCAAAAGACCATCAAGTTCTAACAGCTAATGAAATTAATGCGGAAGTGAAGTGTCGTGACACAACAAATCCACCCAGAGAGTTGAGATGTATGGTGTACTAGATAAATCATTAACCAAGGAGTCTTTAAATTTATGGATATGAAGAGCCTCAAAAAAGTCTAAATCCAGAGGAGTAATGCATTTCTTGATAATGGTAGCTGAGTCAAAATTAAAATTATGTCCCTTCCCCCAGCAATGAGAGGCGATAGAGGATTTCTGTAATTCTTTTTTCTTTACATAGTTTCAGTGTTCATTGACTCTGTAAAGGGAGTTTTCGTTTAATTTGTCCAATGTAGGACAAACCACATTGGCATTGAATGTTGTAAACTCCCCAATAATTATGGGGAGGAATTTGGTCCTTAAGCTGCGAAAAAGTTAATTTATTAACCGGTTTAAAAACCACATTAAAATCATAATGTCTCAAGATATTAGCCATCTTAAAGCTAATGCTATTATAAAATGGTAAAATGATAAGGTTAGAGATAGAAACCGCGGTAACAGGAGAATCAAGATTATTAACACATTTATTAAGACTATGGGTTGGGTTGATTGTTGACGGCCAATTATCTACACGAGGGATATGGGCCCTAGGGGGAGTGCCTTCCGTGGAGGTCTTTCTAAGGGAACCTAATCCGTATTAACGCATGGAAATCCACGGTTCGAAGAAAACCACGAAAACTCCGAACGATTAGGCCGACGGGCGCGATTGGGTTCGAACCCAGCACCTCCCGTCTACCAGCTTCGAGAGCAGAACCTCTCAGCCACTATTAAGACTATGAGAAATTAAATTATTGATATAAGATAAACCAAAACCTCGATCAACAACCACAGATCTAATGTAATTTAATTCTGTAATAAGTGAATTATTATCTGAACAAATTAAGCGAGCTCTATTAATCAAATAAAGAAAAGCCGAAGCTTTTTGGGAAGGGGGGGGTGAAATGAATTGAAATGGAGGGAGGGGGAGTGTGACAGCAACAGTTTTACGGTAAACGCAAGTGTCAAAGGTGTTAAGCTGACGTGTAACCAACACATCCAGAAATGGCAATCTATTATCTATTTCAACTTCATAAGTAAATTGAATGACTGAATCTATTGAGTTTAAAATTGTTAATATATTGTCAACAGAAAATAGAGAAAGGTCTAAGAGTGCAAAAGAATCATCTACATATCTACAGTAAAATGGGAAGTTGATAAGGTTAAACATTTTAGCCTCAAAGTAATGCATATATAAATCTGCTAAAAAAGGACTAAGGGGATTACCCATTGCTAAACCATCTGTCATAGAATAATATTGATTAGAAATTTGAAATGAATTTTGTTTTAAACAAGTACTGAATAACTCAATAATGTGGTTGATTTCATAATCTGTGTAATGAAATTCTTTTAATCTAGCAGTGAGACTTTGTAGTGCACCTTGAACTGGAACATGTGTGAACAGAGAAGTAACATCAAATGAAACCATGCGTAAAGAGGAGGAGGGGGTTAAGTTTTTAATTCGATTTACAAAAGAGCTAGAATTCTTAATAGTATATATATTAGAACTTGAAAGGAATGAAAAACGTTTCACTAAATATTTAGCAAGAAGGTATGAAGCAGAACCGATATTGGATACGATAGGCGGGAGGGGAACACCAATTTTATGAACTTTAGGCAGAGCGTAAAAGTGACTACAGTTAGCAATAGACGGAATTAATGACATTTTAATACTGTCATTAATACAGGGAGAGGTTTTTATAAGTTTTTTGGTATTTATTAGATCACTGTCAGAAGGATCCCGATTTAATTTAATGCATGGGCCGGATTGTAAAAGATTCTGCACTTTATCCAAATAAGCTGTTTTATCCTGTACCACTATTTGACCTCCCTTATCAGCTTTAGAGATAACAATGTCATCCTTAGATTTTACAGAGGATAAAGCTTCTTTAAGATCCTTCGTTATGTTTGGTTTGAAATTCATAGAATTGTGATCAACTGTGTTTTTAATGAGAACTCTAATGGAATCCTTTTGAGAACTAGATAGTTTGCTAAATTTGAAACTTCTTTCAACTGCAGCAATAAGATTAGACAAGTCTGGACGTTTGCTAAAAGAAAAATTATAATTAAGTTTGAGAGCTTTCTCCTGTGTAGGTGACAGTTGTGAAGTTGAAAGGTTTACAATAGCATTATTATTCACTTCTGGAAGCCAAGGAGGGGGGAGAACGTCGTTGGACACGGTAGAGGAAAGACGTGTTTCTGTTGAGCTCCCATAGTGGGAGTGGTTTAATACCGTAGTATTTTCGTATTGGTTGTGGAGAGTGTGACGTATTTCTGACGTTTGACGATCCGATGTGCTACTTTCCTGGGCAGCTAATCCCATCAAGGTTCTCAGAGAAGGGGTCTACTAACTGGTAATATGTTTTGTCTTGTTTCTCGTAAGGGTTACAACGATGTTAGGAGTTTGTCAGCAGATGATCTCGAGGCTGTAGGCTGGAAAGTCCATGCCGATTTCTATTCTGAAAAATGCAGAGAGTCTGCACTTAAAAAAACCATTGCTCAGCTCAAACGTAGCAAAGAGTCGTACGAGGCTGAAGCACAGAAATTGCAAGCTTGCAAAGAACTGCAAAATGTCCTATGGACAGACATCATGACTATTCAGTCCAACACTGGTTTAAACCTGATCGTTTACGAGTATGCCAAAGATAGTGTAGATAAAAAAAATACCCCAAATTCGGAAAATGCCCAGTCCGTTGAGACACCAGTTGACTCAAATTTGGAGAGGGAGGTGGCGCCATCTGCTGTTGCGGATGATAACCTAACTTCTTCTTCGAGTAAGAGAAGGCTGGAGCCATTAACGGACTCTGAAAATTCTGGCCCCCCTGGAGAGGCAAAATTCCAACTTGTTGCATCTAAAAAGAGCAAAAAAAATGTGAACTTAGATAGTTCCAGTAATATGGAGGTTACCGAAACTGAAGTAAAAGTTAAAAAAACCAGATCCCCCCCATCAAAATTGTTCCACCTGACAGGTGGTCTTCTCTTCTGGAAAACTTAAAAAGAATGGCACCCTCAACCCGTTCCAAGGCTAAGGGTAAATACCTTAGTCTCTCTTTCGATAATGTTGAAGACTATAGAACTGTTCAAGCTTGTCTTATCAAAATTAATGTACAATTTCACAGTTACGTACTTGAAGACGTAAAACCACTAAGAGTGGTTCTTCGGGGTTTACCCGTTAACACCTCTGTCCCGGAAATCCAAGAGATCCTGGAGATTGATTTCCCGGGCATCACGGTGACTCAGATGTATAGGGGCACCGTGAGCAACAAAAAATTCATGCCCCTCTTTTATTGTTCGATTCCTCAGCAAGAAGGTGTTGACAGCGTCTTTGAGATCACTGAATTATTAGAAACCGAGGTCAGTTTTGAGAAGTATCGGGGGCGAAAGGGTCCATCACAGTGTCACAACTGTCAGGGCTTTTTTCACTCAAGCCTTGCGTGCAACCTACCTCCAGTGTGCCTTAAGTGCTCCGGAGATCATACTACGAAGGATTGTGTGAAAAGTTTCGATGAACCCTGTCGGTGTTGCCACTGCGGATCAGATCACCCTGCTAATTATCGGAACTACCCCAAGTTTCCAAAAACTACCCCCCCCCCCATGAAAGGCAAAAATCTTAAAAATAAAAGTAGCAACCAACGACAAGTTGTAACTGTGAAATCAGATAGAACCTTTTCTAATAAGAAAGTTGAATCCTCCCAATCTTCCAGGGAAGCTGCTATTGGACGTAAGGTCACCTTACCCCCACCCCCTCTAACCCTCAAAATTCTAAAACTTCGGCCCCAGTTAAGGATGTCTTTTCGGCTGCCGAATTTATTCAAAATCTGATGCAATTCGGAATTAATTACAATGCAGATATTGTCTGCAAGGCTTTTTCGGAATCCCTTCCGGCACTCCGCATGGCATCCACGGAGATTGACCGGATATTTATTTTATACTCTAAAATTGTAACTTTGTCCAAAATTGGTTAGGGTCGCCATCAAAAAGATGTGCGCTTCCCCATTTTTCGATCTTTTCTTTTTTTTCATCATGTTCCCAGCTAATAATAATTTGGACTCTCTCTCCATTGGTATATTTAATGCCAATGGGCTAAAAAGACAGGAAACTGAATTTCAAGCTTGGGTTTACAGTAACAATTTAGACTTCGTTTTGGTCAACGAGACCCATTTTTCCCAGGAATTGTCACCAAGGTTGCCAACTACGAGTTTTTCAATGTAGACAGGGCTCGTAGGGGCATTAATGGCCCCAGTTGGGGCGGCACTGCTATTTATGTTAAAAGTGGATTTAATGTGACTCTCATCCATAATCCCCCTCTAAATTCCATCGAAGCTACTAC
This sequence comes from Maratus speciosus, assembly GCA_963932465.1. Taxonomy (NCBI): domain Eukaryota; kingdom Metazoa; phylum Arthropoda; class Arachnida; order Araneae; family Salticidae; genus Maratus; species Maratus speciosus. Next base: position 324,453,733 of record OZ010795.1, on the reverse strand, counting down.
TGTTGTTTTGGACTTTCCCAATATTCCAAATCTTCTTATAGCAGCCGTTTATGTACCTCCATTATGTGATAGAAACCTGCTGGAGCAAGACTTTTCCAGGCTAACTAACAATATTCCAAATTTTATTCTTGCGGGTGATTTTAATGCTACTCATCCCTCTTGGCACTGTAGATCTACGAATGGGTTTGGTTCCAAACTCAGGAGGTGGGTGGATCAAAATTTTGCGCAAATTATAGCGCCCCCCACACCCACTTTTCCACTATCTAATAATTATCTTGATCTTGCAATCACCCGCAATTTCCCTTATCCTTACAGCATTCAAACACTGAACGACTTAAATTCAGATCATTTGCCAGTAATCCTTCGGTATCGAGTTGACTCGTACAACCTAGATTTAGGTAGGCTTCTTCACACAAGGTGGGAGGATTTCACCTTCCTGCTCGAGCAGCGGGAAACTCCGCCCATCGTCCCAGAGACGAAAGAAGAGGCGGAGGAAGCCATCAGTCAACTCGGTGACGTTCTCAGAGATGTGTACGAACAGTGTTCTCAACCGAGAACCAAGACTGTTGACACTCTCCGTCTACCGTTGGAGATCAGACAATTGATTACTGAACGAAATCGTGCTCGCAGGATGTGGCAGGTCTATCGTTCTCACCCATTTAAATCAACTGCACAGGAGAGTCAAGGCTGCTATCTCCAAGTTTAGAAGTGAACGCTGGAACACTTTTGTTGAATCACTTTCAACAGAAAACAACACAATTTGGAAGGCTGCTTCCCGCATCCGTAGGACACGAACACACATTCCGGCTATTACTAGCCCTACTTGCCCTAATGGCATGGCATATACAAACACGCAAAAGGCTGAAGCTATCGCTGAAAGTCTCAGAAGTCAGTTTACACCCAATTCTGGAATGGACAACCCACGGGTTGCCACTGTGTTGGAGACCACTGTTCAAAATTTTTTAAACACAGACACACCAAACACACTACCCCCGGCCACACCTTCTGAGGTTCGGGAGTATATCTCAGGCTTAAAAAAATAAGTCTCCGGGTGAGGACCGCATCTCTACTAATATGCTAATTAATTTACCCCATAATTTCATTCTTTATATAGTAATTCTAATTAACTGCATGATGAATCTTAAAATTTTTCCCGACTGCTGGAAAAGGGCCATTGTTGTCCCCTTACCCAAAAGTGGGGCGGCCGACATACATGATCCTGCCAGCTTTCGACCTATATCTTTATTATCCTGTCTATCTAAAGTTTATGAGTATGTTCTTGTCAACCGTCTCAAGGAGTTCCTAAATTCTAATGACGTGCTTATACCGGAGCAATTCGGTTTTCGCGCACGTCATTCAACAACTCATCAGTTGTGGAGGGTTTCTGAACTTCTTCACGATGGCATTAGATCTGGCGGCGTGACGGGAGCAATCTTTCTCGATGTGCAGAAGGCCTTTGACAAGGTCTGGCACATCGCCCTTATCTTTAAACTAATTGCGCTCGGAGTACCGGGCCAACTAATTAAAATCTATAACGACTACTTTCAACTTAGATCCTTCGTTGTTAGAGTGGGAAGTTCCTACTCTAACCCTCAACCTATCTCCAGCTCTGTGCCGCAAGGCTCCCTCAGCGGTCCCACCCTCTTCAACATTTATGTCAACGTTATTCCTAAAGAGCCTGATATCGACTTAGCAATATTTGCCGACGATACTGCCATGCTTAAACAACATAAACATGCACAAACAGTGTTCTCTAGACTTCAAAATTATTTGGACACACTTTCGGTCTGGTTAAGGAAATGGAAAATCAAAGTGAACAGTGCCAAAAGTGCCGCCATCTTCTTCACCAATCAACGTTTTACCCCAGATGCTAATCTTAACTTTAAATTAAACAACGAAGATATTCCCTGGAAGACTGAGTATAAATACCTAGGACTTAACCTAGATTCCAAATTAACATGGTGCCAGCACATCACTGAAGTCCTGGGGCGTGCTGACCGCGCCGTGGGCTCCCTTAATCCCCTTTTGGCTTGGAACAGCCCCCTGTCAATCAAATATAAATTGTTACTGTACAAATCAATGATCAGACCAATTTTGACTTATGGTTCTGCAATCTATGGTAGTACTTCAAAGTTTCAGCTCAGTAGAATTCAACTATTTCAAAATAAACTCCTGAGTAGGTTTACCAAGGCGACCCGCTATGTCCGAGATGACGTCATTCATCGTGGCCTCAAAATTAAACCTGTCTTTGCAGAAATCAAGAAACTTACGATGAAGTTTCACAGGTCAGTCACAGCCGTGAGGAATACTGCGTTGGATGCCATCCGTCGTTATGACGCAAGAGTGGGGAGGAACCGGAAACGGCCCCTCGCTATTCTCACTCGGGATGACGACTTCGTCCCATGTTCGAAGACTTCGAGAAGGAACCCTTCTGGTGTCACCTAAACGCAGTATTCCCCGGGAAAATTCTATCTTTCCCTAGATTGAAAGAAACTTTCATCTAGCATTGGCTTTCCCCGTGACGTCATGCAGCACACTGTTTTTTGTTAACAGCCGCGCAATTCAACTTCCCTAACATTAATGTTTGTATTTTTCATCTTTTATATTCTGGACTTCCCCTTTTCTTTACTGTCTATTTAATGGGTGTTACCTGCTATTTCAAAATTTTAAATTGTCTTAGTGCATCTTCAGTACTTCCACAGGGACAAGTCAGGCTCTGCCTACCTTTTTCCCGCCGGCCTTGGGGTGTTAGCTCACGGCACCCCGGCCAATTATACATTTCCCCCCCCCATTTTGGCTCAGTCGACCGGTGGTGCTTAGGCATCCCGATCACGAAATTCATACCCCAGTTTTATAGTTATTTTTGAAGTTGATGTTTAAAACATTTTTTAGCATTTAATTTTAATCGTAACTTGTCCCCATTTTCGATCTCTGTCATTGCCAACATGCAGTTTGCACTAGCAGTGTTCTCTCGATGTCTAGTAACACAAAGGCTGAACGGTTTGTGTGAAAGCCGGGAGACCCGCGACACGTAATGCGCACTAGGCTTGACATCGAAATTAGTGAGCTATGTGGCCCCCTTTTTTTTATAAGTTCTTAGAATTGTTAGATAGGCTTGGCTACCTTATGCTATAGCTTTCTGTGCTCGTTGGTACCCTACTGTCTTTGCATTTTCCGTTTTTTGCCGACGCCAGTTGGTGAAGTGACATCGAAGTATAGGGCAACCAAAAAATTCTTGGATGCCTTATGCGCCCCTTTTTCCTGGAGGTTATATTTAACCTCGTGCTTTTAACCCTAGAATGGCCCTCGGGACTCCACCGGAGCTTCAAAATTATACTTTTAGGCCGTGCATTGTTTCGAAATTCACTCTAGTTCGTACTCACATTTAGTTGGAGGTTACGCGCGGCGGCGTTGCACGCCGCGTTGGCACTCCTTAAGCACCGCGATGTCATGTCAAGGAGGGGGTGTAGCAGCAAGAGGAAGTAAATTGGAAAGCTTTTTTACTAACGAAAGTTTACGAAAAGCAGAGAACTTGACAGACCGGTACCATGATAACCGATCAAATGTGTCAAAATTTGACACTGAGTTTCCAAGAGAAAGATGTAAATGAAAAAGTTCTTTTTCAATAAACTGGCCAAAATTTGCCAAAATTTCCAGGTCGGGGCTCGGCCCGGAATAAAAGCTAAATATTTGGTCCGTTTCAGCCCGTATGATAAGCATTATTGGCCCGACCACGATCCGTGCACTCCTCTAAATTCTTCCTCCCGAGCCCAAGTTGGTCTGCAATCTTACTTATTTGTCATTCGTAAAAATTATATTTGTTTTGTACATTTGTTTAGCGAAATCTTTAGAAATTTAATTTGATTTGATAAGTTACTACAGAGATGCATTTTTTTTAATTTACTTTTTTACTTTGTAGAGCTTTAAAATTATGATTTTCTTTTATCAACCGTTTCTTTCATTCTAAACTGATTATCTTACTGTATTTTTATTTGAATGTAATTGTCTAAGTCATATTTTTACGTAGTGTTTACGTACATAATTGCCTAAATAGTCATCGTTATAGTCATTAATATTGTTGTTTTTCTGTATTCATGAATTTCAAACATAATCTGAAAATAAAATATAAGCATAAGCAAGTGTACTTTATGAATAATTTTAATTGCAAAATGCAGGCAGGGCTGGAGTTGATTTTTTAGCTTTTATACCGGGCGGGGCCAATAATTTTATTTTTTTATGTGGGTTGGACCTGGGCTTGGGCCTGATAATTTCAGCCCAGGTAAACCTCTAACTGACATATCGAAGTTTTTTAAATGCTTAATTTCAGCCATCATCCCATAACTACTGAATATACCGGGTGTCCTAAAATGGACTGACTGATTTTAAAATTCAATAAATTGAAAATGGTGATAGATATTAAAAAAATACTTGCAGGAGGGTAATAGATGTCGGGAACAGGGGTGATTATGTTCCAAATTTTCTGAAAATTTAACCCTCTCGCTGCGCAACCCGCGATTTCCACGGCCAACGTAAAGTGGCAAAATTTGCGTAACCCGCAATTTCCGCAAAAATCTTTTTTTATGATCTAATTCTATTAAAAAAAAAAAAACTTGTTTCACAAAGATTTTGGGACATATTTTACTCTAAAATATGTGCAGATTTGAAATGTGTAGTAAAAAATATACGCATTTTTTAATCTATTTTGATTTAAAAAAAAATAAATAATAATAATAATAATACGCAGCTCCAGGGTTAAGGCATTCGGTTGGAAAAATTTAGAAAATTCACCTATCCGAGAATTCGGACATACAAATAATCGCAAATTTTGATAAATGGTCTCCATAAAAAATCTATTTCGTCAATCGTTCGCAGAAAATAACTTCAATTTCGCCGAAGGATCACAGAAAAAAAGCTAATTTGGTCAGGGAGCCACGGAAAACATGCGAAATTCTTCAAAGGATCACAGAAAATGCGAATTTCTTCAAAAGGCAGCGGAAAAGAACTCGAATTTCGTTAAAGGATCGCGGAGAAAACACAAATTTTGTCAAATAGCAGCGAAAAAAAACCCCGCGAATTTCGTCAAAGGATCGTGGAGAAAACGCGAATTTCTTCATATAATCGTGGAAAAAAACGAAATTAGTCAAAGAATCGCTTTAAAAACGCGAATTTAGTCAAAGGATCGCTGAAAAAATGCGAATTTTGTAGAAGGGTCACGGAAAAAAACGCGAATTTTACCAAAGGTCTGCAAAATTACACTAATTTCGTCAAAGGGTTGCAGAAGAAACGCAAATTTCATAGGGTCGAAGACGAGCGAATTTCATCAAAGAGTCGTGGGAAAAATGCAGTGGTCTCTTTAGAAAACAGCACACTTACATACGTTTATTATTATAGGTATAATTTTTAACTTGAAATAATATACTGAACTAATTTTTGAAAAAAAACAAGTTAACCCAAACCCAACTTGCAGGAATCTACACTCAGCCTGATTTCGATCCGAATCCAAAACAGCTAACCCGACCTGCAACAAAAATAATTAGTGCCAGAAGGGAATTCCCCTATCTGCTGTAACATTTCAGAAAATTTTCTTTGAATTTCAGAATTTATTTTTCTTTTTTACTCTAGCTCTGATAATTTTCTTAACTGCGATTCTTGATTTTAGATTAAAATAGCAACGAAGATGGTGCTGGAAGCAAGAGGCGCTAAATCGGTTCCCGGAGGAGGTAGGCTTAACGACCATTGTTTACAGCGCCATCTATTGCTGCTATTATACAGTAAAATCAAGAATCACAGTAAAAAATCTCATGACATCTTACATAACCCTCCTGCAAGATTTTTTAAAATAGCTGTCACCATTCGAAAAGTACTAAATTTTAAAATCTATTTAAGGACACCCGGTATGTTTTTTAATAAGTTTCAAAGCATTCTTTACTGAATTGCAACTCACCTTAGCTATAAAGAGACAAGCAGTCTTATACCAAATTAGTATTTTTTACATAATTCTGGAGATTAAAAAGTATTCCTAAATAATTATCTGGACGTGTCTGTTATGGAGATTTTACTGCATATAGTTTTTATCTTCAAAAATACTTAGACTTTCTTTAAAAAAAAAACGGGTCAACCCGAACCCTTTTCGCAAGTCGCAGTAGTGAAAACCCAATCCGAAACTGCCCCAAACCGGATATAATGTATATCAATCTTCCCCAAACCCAACGCGCTAGGCGCAGATAAAAAGTAAAAGTCAACCCGACCTGTAGCAGAAAAGTAGAAGTCAATCGGGCCTAAACCCGACCCGCATCGAAAAAGTAGAGGTTAACACGGCCCATAGCAAAAAAGTAGAAGTTAACGAGACCCACAGCAAAAAATAGAAATCAACCAGACCCAAACGTGACCCACAGCAAAAAAGTATAAGTTAATCCAACCAGCAGCAAAAAATAGAAGTCAACCGGACCTAAACCCTACCCACAGCAAAAAGTAGAAGTAACACGACCCGCAGTGAAAATTAGCCCCGACCCGTGCATCAGATTGGAGTTTCCAAATTTCTAAAATCACCCCCCCCCCCCTTTGAGGACTCTCAGATCCGCCCTTGACTGCTAGATTAAAAGAATTTCATTACACAGATTATGATATCAACCACATTATTGAGTTATTCAGTACTTGTCTAAAACAAAATTCATTTTAAATTTCTAATCAATATTATTCTATGACAGATGGTTTAGCAATGGGTAATCCCCTTAGTCCTTTTTAGCAGATTTATATATGCATTACTTTGAGGTTAAAATGTTTAACCTTATCAACTTCCCATTTTACTGTAGATATGTAGATGATTCTTTTGCACGCTTAGACCTTTCTCTATTTTCTGTTGACAATATATTAACAGTTTTAAACTCAATAAATTCAGTCATTCAATTTACTTATGAAGTTGAAATAGATAATAGATTGCCATTTCTGGATGTGTTGGTTACACGTCAGCTTAACACCTTTGACACTTGCGTTTACCGTAAACCTTTTGCTGTCACATTCCCCCTCCCTCCATTTCAATTCATGTCACCCCCCTTCCCAAAAAGCGTCGGCTTTTCTTTATTTGATTAATAGAGCTCGCTTAATTTGTTCAGATAATAATTCACTTATTACAGAATTAAATTACATTAGATCTGTGGTTGTTGATCGAGGTTTTGGTTTATCTTATATCAATAATTTAATTTCTCATAGTCTTAATAAATGTGTTAATAATCTTGATTCTCCTGTTACCGCGGTTCTATCTCTAACCTTATCATTTTACCATTTTATAATAGCATTAGCTTTAAGATGGCTAATATCTTGAGACATTATGATTTTAATGTGGTTTTTAAACCGGTTAATAAATTAACTTTTTCGCAACTTTAGGACCAAATTCCTCCTCATAATTATTGGGGAGTTTACAACATTCAATGCCAATGTGGTTTGTCCTACATTGGACAAACTAAACGAAAACTCCGTTACAGAGTCAATGAACACAGAAACTATGTAAAGAAAAAAGAATTACAGAAATCCTCTATCGCCTCTCATTGCTGGGGGGAGGGACATAATTTTAATTTTGACTCAGCTACCATTATCAAGAAATGCATTACTCCTCTGGATTTAGACTTTTTTGAGGCTCTTCATATCCATAAATTTAAAGACTCCTTGGTTAATGATTTATCTAGTACACCATACATCTCAACTTTCTGGGTGGATTTGTTGTGTCACGACACTTCACTTCCGCATTAATTTCATTGGCTGTTAGAACTTGATGGTCTTTTGGTATTTTGTTTTGACATTTGGATTTTCACCGTTCGTGTAGTTGGGGGGATATTGTTTTTAAAGTTTTTTACACTGAGGATGTGAGTCCTAGTACTCACAAAACGTATATGTCTGATCGAATCAACTTATTTTATTCTATGTTTAAACGTTGTTTTTAAATAATTTATATTTCCACACAAGTTCTGCATTTACTATTCCTAGTTACTACTTTGCATATTCCTTCAAAAATTCGGCATAGTCTCACTCCCGATGATGCCGGTTTTTTGAAGTTATACTGTATATTTATTAGATATAAATTACCTCTAAGAACATTTTTTTAAAAATTTGAAATTTAAAAAGGGGTGAAAATGCGCGAAAAGCGTTCTAAAAACGTTCTAAATTTTGATTTGTGAGCAATCTCAAGAAGAATCAAACTGATTTCAAAAATTAATGGTAAGAAATTGATGCTGACAGCCTCTGCTCTAACATAGACGCTATTTCACGTCGGTATCACTATCACCTGGAAGTTACAGGAGCAAAAAACGTTCTAAACTTCGATTTTTGTGATCGGTAGGGGCTAGCAACTTGAAATTAGGCAAGGTACATATTTATTAGATATAAATGATCTTTAACAACAGCTTTGAAAAAAATGGAAATGTAAAAGGGTTGAAAATGCGCGAAAAGCGTTCTAAAAACGTTCTAAATTGCGATTTCAACTCAATCTCAGGAAATACCAAACCTATTTCAAAAGCAATGGTTACAAATTGATGATGACAGTCCCTGCTGCAACATAGGCTATATTTTATGTTGCTGTCACTACCATCTGGGGCTTGCAAGAGCAAAACATATTCTAATTTGCGTTTTTTGCAAAACTGAGGGGTCTAACATTTTGAAATATGGCATGGTATTTACTTACAAGATGCAACTACTTTCTAAGAACAGTGGAAAGAAAATACGAAATTTAAAACGATGAAGTGAGCGAAAAGCGTTCTAAAAGCGTTTTAAAATACAATTTTTATGCATTCTCACCAAAAACCAAACCGATTTAAAAAATAATGGTGACAAATTATTGGTGATAGAACCTGCTCAATAATAAGCTATATTTTATGCCTGTGCCACTACCACCAGAGGGTTGCAGGAGCAAAAAACTTTCTAAATTACGATTTCTGTGATACTGAAGAGGCTAGAAACTTTAAATATGGCATGGTAGTCACTTATAAAATATAAATGCCTTCTAAGGACTGTCGAAAATAAATTCGAATTAAAAAGGGGTGAATCGAAGAGGAGGCGCGAAAAGCGTTCTAAAAAAGTCCTAAATTACGATTTCTATGCAATTTCAGGGATTATAAACCTATTAAAAAAGTAATAGTTGCGAATCAATGGTAACAGTCTCTGATCCTACACATGCTATATTTTATGCCCATGTTTCTACCACCTGGAGTTCACATGAACAACAAACGATCTAAAAAAGGCCTTTAAAAGCTTTCTAAATTACGTTTCTGTGGAATATTAGGAAATAACAAACCGATTTCAAAATTAATGTTGGCAAATTAATGGTGCAGTTCCTATTTCAACATAGTCCTTTATGTTGAGAGAGGTGGTAGGACTTGGAATTTGACATGATGGTTAATTTTAAGATGTAAGAAGATGCTATCTAAAAAATTCAAAACTTCAAATGAATACTGAAATGAGCGTATTAATTGAGCATAAAAGTTTCAAAATATTTTCTAAATTATCATTTATTTAGTTTTATTTCTTTTTATTAAATTAAGGCTCATTTCTGCCTCATTGAGTGCAATAATGAAGTTTAGTCAAACTGTGTTTTAAATAGTAATTTTTGAATTATTCCTAAAAGTGTAATTTTTTTTAACAAACATTAGACATATAAATATCACTTGGCATATTTCAAATATTACGCGAGCAAAGCCGCAGGGTTTGCTAGTATATCTATTTTTTTTAATTAATTAAGAATCGTGTAAAAGAAATCAATGTTCTGAAAAAAAAAAAATTCGTTATGAGTTGATTGCCGGATACTGGCGAACTTGCCTATTGTCTTAATATTGAGTAAATAATTTTTTATTATATTTTTTATACTATGTCTGCTTATAAAATTCAAATATTTGATTTTATAATTTCCCCTGTTTATTATTATTTTTTTTTTAAATGATAAAATCCTATAATTATTATTATTTTTAGATTTCCTTGTACACTTCATTTTAACTACCTTTAATGTTTACTATTATCCGAAATTGATACTTACATTTTACATTAGAAGTCTGGTGCAAAAAATAATTGAATGGTTTAAAAAGTTATCCTGATTTGAGGATAATTTGGTTTTTTGAAAAGATTTGTTTAATTTTCTTAATATTTTGAAACTAGTAAATAATATTAAAAAAATTTAATTTCCAATTTAATTTAATTTTAATTTTAATTTTTTAAAAAACATATGCAGAAATTTACTTATAATCTTTGTTTTCCGTGTTATAGTAGCGTATTATTTAATATATTTTTAGTTGCTTATGTTTAATGCATTGTATTTGTTTATTTTATCTTTAAATCCTTCAGTTTTCCTGTTCGCAGTATAAAAAACGCCGAGGCAAAATATGCGTATATTATCTATAGGGTCATTCCATGGTAACTTACGTTAGATTTAGAACAATTTACTTCAGTAATTTCAGTAATATAACATCAAATAAATTATTCAAAATGTAAAGTTGTTATAATTTGTTAATTAAACTTATACAAAGCTCAATTTAGGGGAAAATTACCTAATTTTAATGTTATTTCTTGGACTCTGGCAGTTAAATTTATTATGGTAACCGACATTACTGAAAAAGGAACGTAAGTTATCATACAAAATATTATTTTCATTCGCATATTTTGGGTAATTTTCATCCAAATTGACCTTTGGATAGGTTTAGTTAACAAATCATGTGAACTTTACATTTGAATATTTTTTGGAGTTATATTACTAAAATTACTGCAGTAAACTGTTCTAAATGTAACGTAAGTTACCGTGGAATTACCCTATACCTTTTATAACGCATATACAGAGACGTTTTTCGAATTTTTATGTATGAAAGTAACACTTAATAAGCATTATTTACAATAGAGAAAAATACAATTTACTGTAGGTATTCGCGCCATCTGGCGACGACTGTAGCCTTAACGATTTCGAAACTAAGGGATATTGTGAAGGCCGTATAATGCAGGCGATCGAGTTTGGCCGTGCATTTACATTACTCTATTATAGCGATACTGAGTCCACACCATTTCAATCTAGCAACAATCAAAGATACAGAAAGGATTGTGTGTAAGTTGATCATTATCTATGCACCGGCATCGCGCCGGGATAAACACAAACAAAATTAATTGCATCAAGCGCCAAATTGAAAAGTTTTGCAGGAATGCGGCTTAAATTAAAATTAGCCGTTTACCGTACTATTTATTATTTATGTGCAAAGTATCGTTGGCGGGTCAATCTTTCTATCTGTTAGAGTCGAAATCTCATATCAATTTTTAGTGTATATTTTCATAACGGTAAATAAGATCGTTGCTATTTTGAATTTTTATTTAGACTGCTAAAAGAATATCTGAAACATTTACACATTTAATAGACATTTAGAATGTACTTATTTTTAATAGTTTCTGTAGTGGATAGTTGAATTTCTATTTTATAAGCAATTACAAAAAATTAGGTTGTTTTAGAACATATTGAAAAAAAAGAGATACAATAAGGAGTTAAAGATATATTTTTCTGTGTTTCGCGCCGAATCTTTTTTACTAACATTATTTTTCATTTGGCTACTGTTTTTTATTTCTTATTCGCCAAATCGCGAATGCTGGTCATAATCGCTTATTTATATAAAAGTAACGTTAGTGAATGTATCCCTTTTTCAACATGAATGCTGCTCCTGCGGCTCTTCATATTCATGAAGTTACTTTCATTCGTAAGTAGACATTATTGGCATGCATTGTTAGTCCGATAGAAAGCAATCGAACAGTGTTTTCTGTTTTCCTATAAAAGCATCGGATTTTTCATATAACTGTTTCAAAATTTTAATTTAAGCTGATTTTCAAGGAATTATGGAAAATTGTTTTGAGGAAGGAATCGATTATAATTTAAGATATACAAGTTTTATAGGAAATAGAGTAACGTGGTTCGATTTTTCGTCATATAAATAATTTCTGCAAATTTCATTCATTTATTCATAAAAGACACTTCGTTAATATGTCCATCAGATTTGCTTGATGCGGGAGAAAAAATTGTGCTAATCCTTTTAACGACGCATATTTTTATTTGATACTAAAGTTCTCTTTTAATAAGATTGAATGTAAATTTCATAAAAATTAATGATGCGCTGGGGATTAACAGTTATTTCATGAAAGAAGTTGTTAAAAAATGAGATATTACATTTAGAACATTTTTTAAATATTATGCATTTTTTTCCCTTGCATGCTTTCAGTATCGGGCTCGGGTTCTGATAACACAAAATGTTTCGGTCTTCGGATTTAAAATTGTCGGGTTCGGGTGGACCCGGGCTTCGAAAAGTGAGCCCGTACTCATATCTAATAACTATCGCAAAAATCGTGAAAAATGCAGCATAGCAGCGTTGTTGGGCGATTTACCTCAAAACCTAATTAGTGTGTATTTATGTAAAGGTCTAACAGAATATGAAGTTTAATTAAGTTCCGTGCATTAGTTCTTGAGATACAGTTATCACGAAAATCTTTAAAAATGCAGTATAGCAGAGTCACAGAGTATGCGATTTAGACCAAAATTTAATCAGCTGCGATGTATGCCCAGGTCTAACAGGTATGAAGTTTGATGAAATTCTGTGCATGTTTTCTTTAGATATAGCTATCGCCAAAATCGTGAAAAATACATGATAGCCGCGCCACCTGTTAGCGATTTACACCAAAATTACACCAGATGTATTACGCAGGGCTTTCGGTATACGGTAACTAGTGCGATATTAAAACAATCATAAATCAATAATAAAAGCTAAAAAAAAAAATATGCAGGCTGTCCATCTTATTTTGTCATGTTCTATTGTTTCGTGATAAAGTTGGAAAACGTGCGAATTCTCCATTGTTCTATGCGTTTAATTGAACTAACTTTTAGCATATTATGTAACATATGATACATTCAATCTCTCCCTCTGATCTATTCAATCATACACAGGACTGAGCAAAAAAATTCGGATATTTTTCGACTATTGATGGTAATTGCAGATACAGTAGAGCGCCGATTATCCGAACTCCAATTAACCGAACTTCCAATTGTCCGAACAGCCAATTTCTCTCAAAAAATATTTTTTTACCAAGCTTCCAATTATCCAAACAGCCTATTTCCCTCAATTTTTTTATTTTTATTTATTTATTTATTTATTTTTTAACGAACTTAGAATTATCCAAACACCCTATTAGACCTGGATATCACATTTTAAATGATGATGAGATTGTGGTTGATATTCAAGACGAAACAGAAATTGAAAACGAATGCTCTGAAAAAGATCATGGTCCATCATAATCACATCGCCTTTGAATGTTTGGAAACAGCTATGAAATGGCTCGAACGGCATAAGAATGCTGATCCTATTCAAATGACATATTTAAGAAGAATTTGAGATAAGGCAGCGTGAAAAAGAATGTCTTCTTTGAAGCAAGCAACAATCGAAAGCTTTTTCGCTTAAATTATAATCTCTGGCATTCAGAAAATGATAATAAAAAGTAAACAAAAAAAATTAAAAATACTAAAATCAATTTTTAAACATGCCAGCATTAACTAGTGCTGTCAGTTTAATGCTTGGATAAAGTGTGAAGATTTTAGTATAGTCAGGTACATCCGTTAAATTGTCAGTTCATTTATCCGAACTTTTGCTTATCCGAACTAGGGTCGGTCCCGACTTGTTCGGATAATCGGCGCTCTACTGTAATAGGTTTTCAAATGCTGCTATGCATTTTCTAAATTGTTTGCTTACACATCCTTCAACTTAACGAATTGTGAAGCTTTGTTAGAGCATTTTGAATGTGTTAGAAAGTGTTTCGTAATCGATGCTGGACGCATGATTTTTCGTTCTTGTTTATTTATAGTTTTATTTTATACATAACTACTGTCACATAAAACTGAGTCATGTCAATGAACAGAAATTTAACAGCTGCTCTATAGTTTATCAAGAGGGGAGGAGGAATTCTTTTAGCTGCTTTTTGAAAAATTTAATATTTTACAGAGCTATCGATTGCGACTTATTGCAAGTTCCAAGTGATAAAGCCTTAAAATATTCAAATAAAATAAAAATAAGTGTGAAAAAATCATGAACGTAAAAATCACCCCAACAGTTAAGCAGGCAGGATAATAAATATAAAAGAATAAAAAAAAAACCCACTCTTTTACAAGTACTCAATGTTTATCTAGAAAATCACGCCTAACTTCATGATTTCTTTTCAAAAAATATTTGTTACAATGCATTAATTTTGGTTTGGGTACCAAACCCAATTATAGAAAATACGTTTATTTATTTATTTATTTATTTTTTATTTTAACGCTTTGTAGAAAGTGCGAGATACTGCATTTATTAAGAAATAAATATATACCTATTTTCTAAGATATGGTTACAAAAAAAAAAAAAAAAAAAAAAGGCATCATTAAAAGTACCTATTCGGGATTCGTAAATTGTTTCTCAACGTATAATCATAATTTATTTAATATTAAACTGTTAATTGGTAAAAGTGTGTTTTTTAAATAATTACACTCTTCAAAGTTTTTTAATTCTATTTTCTACTTTTTAGTGTTTAAAATATTACATTGTTGCAGTCTTACAGCCAGTTGGCCTTTTTTGGCCTTGTTTTGTGAAATTTTGAATAAAATTTTCCATTCCGCCTCATATTCCATACCACTCTTGAAGTAGAATGGTCTGTTCCGGGCAAAGCTAGAAGACGCAAAGAGACAACAGCTATTAGTTTTTCACTGATGAAGGCCGAGTAAGTTTCGGTTGAAAATATTTTGGTTTTTAAAATGACTTTAATGTGTTTTTAAATGATTTTATTATGTTTGACGCACCTTTAAGTGTATTTACATTTATTTGTATCTTTATGAATTTTAATTATTAATCAAGGTAAATTTTGCACGAAATTTCAACTTTTTAATGAATTTGAGATCGATGCTGGATAGTATGAAGTGTCAAACTACAGAAAAACTTTATAAATATAAGCGTTTTAGGCTTGACCAGGAGTTATATAATTTATATTTCTTAAAGAGATGTAAGCAGTTAAAAGTTATCCCAAGATTCATGGCATGTAAGAATAGATTTGCCAATAGACAATTTCCTGCTCTTAATCATAAAGTTGAAATGGAATGCTTAAAACTTTGTATTAGAGATAAATATAAACTTATTGATGCGATTTCCGTAAGGGTTTACAGTTTATATAATTTATTAGCACAGACTTTATCTAATTCTTATTTTGATCTTAAATTAAAGGATAACAGAGCATATCAGCGTAGGTTAATTTAGTTACCGTAAAGAAGAAAATTACCAGTTTGAAACCTACTAAAACTAACCATACAGAACCGAAGCCAGATACATTTATTAATATTTCAAATAAGCAGTTATAAAAAAAAAAATGAAAAATCAGTCCTCAATCTGGGTCCGAAATACATGTTTGATTTGCCACGGAATAACAAGATGATTATTAGAATACTGGTTGTGAAAAAGCCGTGCAGGCTACTGATCCAATGCAGAGGGATGTAGTTAGGAGTATTTTACATAATAATATGAGATCATTTGTTTACAGACCAAACCCTAAACATGAAGAGTTTAAGATAACAGCATGAAAACTGAGAAGTTTTAAGAACATTGTTATTATCCAGACCGGTAAAACTAACCGCAATGCTAATTTAAACAGACGGGATTATCTCGTGAAGATGAAACTTTGCGTTGATAGTATGGATTGTGTGCCGTTAAATAAAGACCCCAATTTGAAAATAAAAAATAAAGTTAAAGAATTAATCGGAAAAGGAGTTTGGCCAACATTTATGAAAAATAAACTAAGACTTAACAAGATTACTACCACTCTCTCCCTCATAGGTAGACTAAAGGATCATAAAATGGACTTACCAATCCGCCCAATCGTTATAAAATGTTCCTGTTCAATACATTTCTTGGAAAAAACCCACACTCAGCTTTTGAAGCGGTATTTGCCGCTATCTGATTTTGTTATTGAATCAACTTCTAATTTTATTGAGAAAATTAAAAATAAAAAGCTTGAAAATTCCAGTATTATGGCTAGTTTAGACGTGGTATCTTTATACCCGTCTATCGATATAAAAGAAGTTTCTAACACCATAGAGAGTCTGATCGATTCTGATCCTACGTTTACAGAAAATATTAAAATTACAGTCAAATCGGGTTTGAATTTAATTATCAACAACGACGTATTTGTTTTCAATAATCAAATTTACAAACAAGTCAATCGGGCCCCAATGGGTTCTCCCATTTCAGGTTTGCTTGCAGAGTTTAATGTCCTCTTGAAAATATAATCACGGAAACCATAAGACCGGGTCCGGATTGCTGGTTCAGATACTTTGATAATATTTACATTATATGGAATTACGGAAAAGATGAATTATACTCCTTTCTAGAAAAAATCAATAGCCTAAATACAGCAACATAAAATTCACACTAGAAATAGAACAAAATCAAAAGCTTGCTTTTTTGGATGTCCAACTAATCAGAAATATGGCTAAACAGAATCTGGATCTCACAGATTTTAGGAAAGTTAACAGATCTAATTCCACTATCCCATTTAGTTGCAGCTCACCTATAAGTTACAAGTTAGCACCTTTCAATTTTATATAAAAAGAATAGTTGAAGTTTGTTCAAGCCATTTCTTTAATGAATAATTAGATGTAATTAGAAAAATAGCAGCTGAGAACAAAGTTCCATCCGGTTTCATTGAAAAAAATCATAAACATATTTAAAGTGAAAGATGAAGAAAAACGAAGTACATCTCCAATTAAAAGTTTGAAATTTTGTAAAGTTAACTACATTCCAAGGTTTTTTGAGAGTATGAGGCATTCCCCCTTTAAGTTTGGTATTACATTAATCGCAATCCCTCCCACAAAGTTCAAAGTTTTGTTAAATACGAAAATTGACCCAATCCAAGCCATGAATACATCAGGGATATATATTATACCCTTCAAGAAAGATAATAAAGATTTTATGTACATAAGTATGACAGTGAGAAAATTTCGAGACACAATAAAAGAAAATGAAGCAGATTTGAGATTAAATAGACCCCACACTGCGTTAACAACATTAGCACAAACTCAGCCTATAAAAGTACATTTAAATAGATCCAAAATTATCTTCCGTACATGTAATCACCAAGAAACTATCATAAGAGAATCTCTAGAAATAATACCTAATAAAGAAATAGTCTGTAATGATATATTATCATATGATATCCACGCAGTCTGGAAAGAATTAATACATGATTGGTAAACCTTTACTTGTTTTGTGAAATTTTGAATAACATTTTCCATTCCACCTTATATTCCATACCACCCTTGATGTAGAAGGGTCTGTTCCGCGCAAAGCTAGAAGACGCAAAGAGACAACAGCTATTAGTTTTTCACTGATGAAGGCCAAGTAAGTTTCAGTTGAAAACTTTTTGGTTTTTTAAAAGGACTTTAATGTGTTTTTAAATGATTTTATTATATTTGACGCATCTTTAAGCAATGTATTTACATTTATTTGTATCTTCATGAATTTTAATTATTAATAAAGGTGAATTTTGCACTGAAATTTAAAATTTTTAATGTCATTAGTTATTTGTACGGTGAATCTGTTTCGTGTAGCACATGTTTATAATGGCTGTGTCAATTCAGAATCCTGCCAAATGAGAAGTACTTTCCGTCATACGTTTTCTGCATGCAAAAGGTGAGCGTTCAGCGGATATTTACAAATAAATTGTTTCCGTCTATGGGAACATTGTGAATCGGAAAAATGCAACGAAATTGAGCCGTGCTTTCTCTGGAGGTAGGACTAATGTTCGTTCATGCAGAACACAGAACAGGTAGGCCATATGTGATCTCTGATGCCCTTCTTCAAATAACCCAGCGACCACCACTTATTCCTTTACCGGAAGAAACATCTTGCAAGAAAAAACTTCCACGACGATGTTGAGATCGTAGTAGGAGAGCTGTTGAACATTTTTGAGTAGGTATTTGAGGCACCCTGAAAATTTGTGCAACACTTCTTTTGTAATGCCTGAATACAAAATCGAATGTCTGGCTGAAGGATCGTGGCACAGTTTTTGTGCCGACTAAAGTGTCTGTCATTTTCAAAATATTTTTTTCTAAGCATAAATATTATTCTGCCTCAATCTCAGCGTGCCTCAAATACCTTTTTTGGGTAGTCAAAAAATGGCACTTGACACGTGTCTGGCACAGTTTTTGGGCCGGCTAAAGTGTCTGTCATTTTCAAAATATTTTTTTCTAAGTATAAATATTATTCTGTCTCAATCTCAGCGTGCCTCAAATACCTTTTTTTTGGGTAGTCAAAAAATGGCACTTGACACGTGCCTGGCACAGTTTTTGGGCCACGATCCTTCAGCCAGACATTCAATTTTGTATTCAGCCATTACAAAAGAAGTGTTGCACAAATTTTCAGGGTGCCTCAAATACCTTCCCTAAAATGTTTAACAGCTCTTGGACTATCGAAACCAAAGTTGAAATGTGGTTTCGACAGCAGTCAGTAAACTTCTATGACTGTGCCTTACAAAAGCTTATGCCCAGATGTAAAAAATACTTGGACAACGACGGCAACTATGTCGAAAAATAAGGCATATACACCAGTAAGTAATTTGTAATGGACATTTTAATAATTAAACGATTTTTAAATGAGTATGCGGCATTGTATCTTTACTTTTCGATAATTCTTCGAAATTTACGAACAAAAAATTCAAAACTGTGGACATCATTTTCGGGATTACGAACATATGTTTCTATTAAAAGTAAATACAATTTTGATAAAATATTTCTTGTAAGCCGGGGAAATGGTGTAAGATAAGTTCAAAGAATATAAAACCACTTAAAAAAATCTTTAATTTTATAAATAAAGTTTCTGAAAAATTAACACTGAAGGCACACGGTTCTAGTAGAATGACCCATTTAAGGTATCTGCTACATTTAAATGGCCGTTTTCGTGATTTTTTTTTAAATTATTTTATTTGAAAGAGCAACCTTTTACGATTCCAAATCCGCTTTAGTTAATTCTTATGATTATGAGAAGGCGAGTTATGGCCAATTTAATAAACAGGAAGTAATGAGTCAAATACCAGAAGTGGCCGTAGGAAGGTCAAGTGAAATGTAAACAATGTTTCTATGTGTGATTTTCTTACGTTTTTTACATAAAAACACTAATAAATCTTCATTGACACTTCTAGATTAATTTTATTGATAAGAAACAATATAGAGAAGAAATCCTTTAATGCAAATTCTGGAAAATCAGTTTTTTCATTATATCCAAATTCGATAACCTCCATTACATAAAATGTTTTTAAACATATTTCAGTGAAATTTTTTCCAACCCCAATTTTCCCGTTCCAATTGAAACGCAAATAAAATGTTATGAAGATATTGTTGGGATTTTATGTTTTTACATCATTTGTATTACAATTGAACTAAAAACATGTGTATTCATTCAACATTGTACATTTTTTTTAAAGCGCTCCTAACATAGGCAGATACTTTAACTCCAATAACAACTTCATAGAATTCAGATAATTATATAAATAAGTTTTAATCAATGGATGAACTGGGAAACCCACAGCCGGATATTCCATTAAATCATGCTCGTAACTTTGGCAAGAAAAAAAATAAAACCTATATATACTTTTGAAAAGTACCGGGTGAGCCAAAAGTTCGTTAAAACTTTAAAAACGCATAAAAAAGGAAGAAATTATGATAAAGGAGTGCGGTTTGCAAGTTCAGGCTCACAAGGTAGTCGGATTTTTTTTTTTAGCAGAAAACAAAAAAATAGTTAAAAAATCACATGTAGAGGGCGCTGACGATCCTAAACATAATGAACAGGTACTACGACACAACCAGGTTGTGTCGTAGAATGTTCTGGAGGTCATATTGAATATTTGTTATTGGAAGAACAAATGAATGAAGCGTGTTGTTGTCCTGTTCATTGTGTTTCGGGTCGTCAGCGCCCTCTACACGTGGCTTTTTAACTAAAGTTTTTTTTTGCTGCTAAAAAAAAATCCGACTACCTTGTGAGCCCTTTCTTGCAAGCCGCACTCCTTTATCATAATTTCTTCCTTTTTTATGAGTTTTTAAAATTTTAACCACCCGGTATATTAAAATCGGTTATCTCAAAATAATGTACTCTTTGAGAATAACATACTATTTGCTGAAAACTTTATTCAAAACATTAATTATAAAATAATTATTTTGCTTCACATGTCAATTAAAAAACTACACTTTATTTGATCTATATTTTAAATGACGGTTAAAATATTAAATTATTCTGAGAAAGTTATCCCATGCTTTCTGATAGCCATAACGAGGTTCAAATGTTTACGATACTCAAAGTAAATCGGAGAGAAAATCCGTGCTGTAAATTTGCATTCAAAAGGTCAATCTTGTACGAGATATGAAAATTCTCCGGAAGCGGTATTCTTCTCAAAATTTCATGAATTTTAAGTTTATGAAGTTGCAGGTAAGGGGGATGAAATGCTGTGAAAGAAAATTAATTGAATGAACTTCATGATGTTGTAACAAGTTTTCGAGAAATTTTCTGTTTAATGAAACGCGTTTAGTAGGATGTTATCCGCGAAAGAGAATTAACTGTTTTCATTTTGTCTTTTCTTTCTTTTCTTTTTTTTCTTGATAGAGATAAAATTTTAAATCTAGTTTTGTTTTGTATTACAGATTCCATCTCAAAGCCATTTTTTTTAAAATATAGTTTAAGTTATTTTTAGGATTTTTAGATGAAAGAACAAATAAAAATTAAACTTCAAATTATATATAACTTTAAGGTTATACTGTTGTGAAAAATTGTGTAATTTATAATAAATTAGAAAAATTAAACACTCTTAAAAAATGTTTTTAAAACTACTGTACCTTTTTACTTCTAACGCAAAAATATCTAAATGGAAAAATTACATAAAAAATAAAAAGAAAAAGAAAAGTGCCCAGTTAAACTGATGGCATTGAGCTAACAGACTATTCACACTAATTGTATGTTATGTTCTTATTTGAACGAATAATGCGCCTTGAAAAGTAAAGAAATTGACAAAAAAAAAAAAAAACATTTAGCTAAATTAAGGAGGGGGGATTAGCTCCCCATCCCCCTTTTAAACTTAAGCAATGAATCTCCAAATCTAATTAGGGAAGCGCCTTATCAAAATAAACCAGTATGCCAAATTTGAAGCAAATCGGATAATTTTTCATGAAAAATCAATTTATATAAATTAAGGGGGAGTTTAGCCCCTCGTTCCCCCCTTTATACTTAAACAATGAACCTGCAAATCTAATCAGGGAAGCGCCTTATCAGAATAAACCGATATTTGTATCACCTTCTCTAGTGCATGATTTGAGAAATCCCCCCAAAAAGTTTATTTATTTGTTTACTTTATTTTGTTTTATTTTTTAAATATTGAATCAGTAAAATTTGAGAAAAACAAGTTCCCTGTTTTCTGTTTCCGCAAAAATGTCACTTCTTGATACATAGCATTTCAAAGGAAGACGGATCGAGAAGTGAGACCTTTTTGGTAACTCCCAGTTGTAAATGTTACTTCCGCTTTATTTTGTTGTAGACAGTGTTTATTTTTTCTTTAATTCTCTCTTTATATTTCTAATTCATGTAAATCGAAAAAACAAGGGGGGATGGTCGTAGGAAAAAACTAAAGTTTGAATAATGTTGTTCTTACATAATAAAACAAAGTTTCCCCAGGTAGCTGAAAATGAACTTTTTGAGTGAACAAAATCCCCTATCATCTAGCTACTTTTTGAAAGCAGTTGAATATCCCCTTTTAGGTAGATTTCGTATGAAATGCTACCTATTGCAATCTTTCCTATGTTGGAATTTCTGAAATTTTTTTACAGATCAACACCGATCATGACCCCTAGAACCCAAAACCACCGTCAGTAAAAAACTTTATATACACATCTATCTATCTATATCACTTTTTTATGGACACGATAACTTCCATAATTCTGCACAAATCCCTTCCAAACTAATACATAAAATAAAGGGGCATAAAATCTCGGTCAAGTTCGTTAATGGGCAAAATCGGACCAAGAGGACGGAAATAGGGAGAGGTTTTGTGAAAACCAAGACAATTCCATAACTTCTTAATTGTAATACATATCGAATCAGTTGAAAGTTATTTTTACTTCTAAAAAAAAGGGTAAAAAATGTATGTATGACTGATTTTTGATAAAATTGTTGGTGTTTTTTAAGTTTTAGCTTTTGTGAGCAATGCCCCTTTATCTCTACTTCCTAAAACAACGTGTATCAACTCAATCATAACTCTCACTTTGCTGTGATAGATTGTCAAAAATTTACGTTTCTTTTTTTAAAAACAACGTCAATATGGATGAACTTCCTCAGATTTTTATTAAAATACTGTAAGTACTTTTATTAAACAATCTTTTTTTTTTTAAAGATTAGACATATAACTACATTAATATTATTAGGTATCTATACATATAATTATCAAGTAGGAGCTTGGTGCAATATAATAAAAGCGTAAAAAATAACAACGTTAAAAGCACCAAAATTTTAAATTCTAAGCATACCGGTTTCGGTAGCATATAGCATACCTTCCTCAGTGCTAAGGATGGCGGAAATTTGCTCACATATATCGGAGAGATGGGGATTCCAGTTAAAGGTTTATTGACCAATAGGAAAACAGAGGATTACAGCCAACAGCCAATAGGAAAAAAGATGGGAAATGGAACCGAAGTAGTGAGGGGGGTGGAAATTAAGAGAAAGACGTTTTTATGTAATATTTCCAACAGTCTGATAATGGTGAGTAGCGAATTCACAATTAACAATATCTTTTATATTTTTATAAATATGAAATGGTTCAAGGAAGTTAAGTTCGTGTATAGAAGTAGGTTTAGAGATTATTTTAACCGAATTGAAGTCAAAAGTATGATTCATCTCCCAGCAATGTTTTGCAATAGAGGATTTATTGATTTCTTGTTTTTTAATATATTGTTGATGTTCTTTGATACGAAATTTTAAGCAGCGTTTGGTTTGTCCAATATAGGAAAGGCCACACTGACAATTAATATGGTAGATACCCCATGAATTGGATAATTCAATAGGATCTTTGAATTTGGAGAGGGTGAGTTTATTGGTAGGGGCAAAAATTATATTGTAGTCATATTGTCTAAGAATTTTAGCAATGGGAAAGCTTGATTTAGAAAAAAAGGGTAACACAATGCGAATATTGGAAAGAGTAGAAGACTGAGGAGAGTTTGAGGAACGAGGATGCTGAAGTTTAAATAGAGCAGTATCAATTATAGAAGGGTTGTATCCTCTGTCAATCGCAATGGATTTAATGTATTGAATTTCACTATTAAATGACTGAGAATCAGAGCAAACATGTATGGCACGATTTATAAAGGCATAAAAGGCGGACATTTTTTGGCTTCGGGGATGACAAGAACGAGCATGGGGTGGCAAAGAAACAGCGAAGCTTTTGCGATAGACGGAAGTAGTGAAACCGTTTACAGTGCGAGTGACAAGGGTATCCAAAAATGGGAGAGAACTATTATTTTCAGTTTCATAAGTGAATTGAATATTGCTATCAATAGAGTTCATAATGTTAAGGATATTATAAATATTGTGAAGGGTCAATTAAGGTGAATGTGTCATCAACATAACGAATGCAGAAAGGGAAAGAAAATTTATTGAAAAGGGAGCATTCAAAATAATGCATATGGATATCTGCGAGGATGGGTGACAGGGGAGAGCCCATGGCTAGACCGTCAGATTGTTTGTAAAAATTTCCTTGGAATGAAAATGTAGTTTCGTCTAGTACTACACTAATCTTAATACTAGTTAATCTTTCTAATTTCAAGTCCATAGATATAAATTCATGGCATCTTGCTGAAAATCTTTCCAGCAAACACTCGCACAAATTCAATGCTAAATTTCCCCGCCTGCTTGATTCATCAGTTTCCTTGCCACCCGCTGATCTTCCTATTGTCAGTCAGAATGCTGTCATCAACCTTTCTAGTACAGATGTTTCGGAAACACAATATTCAGTTCTTAAGCTTAATTCTAATTTTGCAATTTCTAAAAAAGCTTCTTTCCCTGAGCTAATTGCTGCGGTTGAAAAAGCATTCAAAAATAGTCGTCTAACTGAAATACAAAAAGAAAATTTACGTCATCTCATTATGACCAATGTTAATTTTAATTCCAATATTAAATCTACTCTCACCTCTCTTGAAAAAACTGCCTTGAAAGATCTTGAGTCAAATGAGAATATTGTAATTACGAAAGCTGACAAGAGTGGCCAGATTGTCATTCTTGATAAAAAGCAATATATTGACGGAGTGGAAAATCTTATTAAAAACGGTCCATATAAACTTTTATCTCGGGACCCTTCCTATAAAGAATTATCACAAATTAAATCCATTGTTAAGTCTTGTCCTCTTCTACCTAAGTCTACACATACCTATATTTGCCCTTCAGTCGCGAACTCCGCAAGATTTTATGCTCTTCCGAAAGTTCATAAACCCAATATACCTTTTCGTCCCATAGTTTCAAATATTGGCACGGCCTCTTACCGCCTAGCGAAATATCTAACAACTATATTTTCTCCTCTCCTGTCCGAAAATTTATACACTGTAAAGAATTCCATCACCTTTGCTAAAATGATTCAGAATTTATCCCCGACTAAATTTACTATGATCTCCTTTGACGTCAAATCTCTATTTACGAATGTCCCGATAAGTGGCGCCCTTTCTTGTCTTGAACAGAGACTTCGGGAATTTCATTATTCATATTTTGAAATCCAAGAACTTATACCCTTACTCGCATATGTATTTCTCAAACTACATTTTCATTCCAAGGAAATTTTTACAAACAATCTGACGGTCTAGCCATGGGCTCTCCCCTGTCGCCCATCCTCGCAGATATCTATATGCTATTTTGAATGCTCCCTTTTCAATAAATTTTCTTTCCCTTTCTGGATTCGTTATGTTGATGACACATTCCCCTTAATTGACACCTCCCTTCACAATATTGATAATATCCTTAACATTATGAACTCTATTGATAGCAATATTCAATTCACTTATGAAACTGAAAATAATAGTTCTCTCCCATTTTTGGATACCCTTGTCACTCGCACTGTAAACGGTTTCACTACTTCCGTCTATAGCAAAAGCTTCGCTGTTTCTTTGCCACCCCATGCTGGTTCTTGTCATCCCCCAAGCCAAAAAATGTCCGCCTTTATAAATCGTGCCATATGCCATACATGTTTGCTCTGATTCTCAGTCATTTAATAGTGAAATTCAATACATTAAATCCATTGCGATTGACAGAGGATACAACCCTTCTATAATTGATACTGCTCTATTTAAACTTCAGCATCCTCGTTCCTCTAACTCTCCTCAGTCTTCTACTCTTTCCAATATTAGCATTGTGTTACCCTTTTTTTCTAAATCAAGCTTTCCCATTGCTAAAATTCTTAGACAATATGACTTCAATATAATTTTTGCCCCTACCAATAAACTCACCCTCTCCAAACTCAAAGATCCTATTGAATTATCCAATTCATGGGGTATCTATTGTATTAATTGCCAGTGTGGCTTTTCCTACATTGGACAAACCAAACGCTGCTTAAAATTTCGTATCAAAGAACATCAATAATACATTAAAAAACAAGAAATCAATAAATCCTCTATTGCAAAATATTGCTGGGAGATGAATCATACTTTTGACTTCAATTCGGTTAAAATAATCTCTAAACCTACTTCTATACACGAACTTAACTTCCTTGAAGCATTTCATATTTATAAAAATATAAAAAATATTGTTAATTGTGAATTCGCTATTTCCCCATTATCAGACTGTTGGAAATATTACATAAAAACTCCTTTCTCTTAATTCCCCACCCCCCCCCCTCACTACTTCGGTTCCATTTCCCATCTTTTTTCCTATTGGCTGTTGCCTGCAATCCTCTGTTTCCCTATTGGTCAATAAACCTTTAACTGGAATTCCCATCTCTCCTATATATGTGAGCAAATTTCCGCCATCCTTAGCACAGAGGAAGGTATGCTATATGCTACGAAACCCGTATGCTTAGAATTTAAAATTTTGGTGCTTTTAACGTTGCTCTTTTTTACGCTTTTATCTATACATATTTACTTCATGTTTTAAATGTAAGCCCGGTGTCCCAGTTACCCCATAAATGTTTCAAGAATGGGGTAACTGGGACATGTATCCGGGGTAACTGGGCCATGCTAGATCCAGTTACCCCAATAGTTATAAATAATTTTTTTGTGTTTCTCTTACTACGGGAAGTAAATTTCTCTATTGGTTTTTGCTCACAATAAAGAAAATGATAGAATAACTTATTAAAATAACGTAATGAAATTAAAAAAAAGCATATTGAGTGGTATCAAACCAAATTTCTTGACCCCTTGAGAGGCGGTGATGCCGTTATGGCATCACTTAATTTTAATTCCTAATTGCGACATTGGCACCTGAATTTTATAATTAAAATTTAACCTTTATTAAGTACGCGAAAATATACTTTTACATGTTTTCAGATAGATTCTCTTGTAAATATTGGTGTCATTAAATTATTTCAACATTTTACGAATGCTAGTACCTTGCCCCTGAAAGCCAGATAACCAGACCTTGAAATTGTACTATACACAGGAGTCGCATTCTATAGGCATAGCTGCCAATTTTTACGCTCTCTTGCTACCACTAAAATTTAATAGAGATTTTCGTTTTGTTTAATCATAAGATTTCGACGATTAAATAAGACAACATTTATTATGATATTTTAGTGGTAAGAGGAAAGCGTAAAAGTTGGCAGCTATGCTATAGGGAATCTTTTATCGTCCCTACCACTATTTTGAAAATAATATCTTCATCGCAACTTTCTTTAAGGAACAATAAAATTTCCCCTATATAATGCGACCCCTGGATAAAGATAAAGTACTTAAGTACTTACGTAGCCTTTTGTTCAGAGATTTACCTTGCTATTTTCCCCTTAAAATACCCATGTGACTTTTATACTTATTATCTATTATATATATATAATCCAAACGGAAATTTCGTTCCGAACGCCTAGATTTCGAGTTCTACTGCATGGATTTTTACGGAACCTATACCGTTAGATAGGTATTGTTTCAGGGAAGGTTTTAAGCTATAACACATTATTCTACCTATATTAGTTTTAGAAGTATGACGGAACGTTCTGTTATTTTGGACGATAAGGTTACCATTTTATTTCTTGGCGAAGTTTTTTGTTGTTGAAAAAATTGAAACGGCTATTACACCTAGAAAAATATAAGACAATAAACTGTTACTAATTTTATTTAAAATCTTTAAAAAAGAAAAAAAAAAGAAATCCATTTTAATGAGTGATAATATTAAAAAACGAATATATTTAATTTAAACATGAAAGAGAATGTTCGTAATACTTAAAGAATTACTCAGTTGAAATATTGCAATTGAAATAATATTTGGCGATTTATCTTTTGCATCAGGTTAAGAAAAATGCATCTGAAAATTGATAAAATGATATCAAGGAAGTTCCCCATAAGCGCATGCTCAGCATTATTTGAAAAAAATTATAGAATATTCTTCTCATAAATATATATATATCCATAAAAAAATCGGCAGAACCTCTATTTAGCATTCCTAAAAAAACTAGTCGGATGTACCAATCCCAAAACTTTCTTCTATCTCATACATGTTAATACTTCAAAATTCGCTATCACACTGCCAAAATTAAATGGCAATCTATGCATCTCATGAGGATTCTAACGATATGAAATTCCGTGCATTAGTTCTTGAGATATGCCTATCGCTGAAATCGTCTAAATTCAGCAAAATGCTGCCTAGCAGCGCCACCTATTGGGTGATTTATACCAAATCCTAATCAGCAACAATTTATGTCAACGTCTGACTGAATCTGAAGTTTGGAGAAAATCCGTACATTAGTTTTTGAGATAGAGCAATAGCGAAAATCGTGAAAATTTCTGCATAGCAGCGCCACCTATTGGGTGATTAACACCAAAACCTAATTAACAACAACTTGTGTCAACATACAACTAAATCTGAAGTTAGATGAAAATTGGTCCATTAGTTCTATTGATAGAGCTATTGAGGCAATCGTGGAAAAGGCAGCAGAGAAGCGCCACCTGTTGGGCGATTTACACCAACACCTAATCAGTAGAAAGTCATATCAAGGACTAACTTAATATGAAGTTTGATGAAAATCCGTGCGATAGTTCTTAAGATAGAGCTATTGGGGAAATCGTGTAAATCCTGCAAAATTCATCATAACAGCGCCACCTGTTGGGCGATTTACACCAAAACGTAATCATCATCAATTCATATCAAGGACTAACTAAATCTGAAGTTTGATCAAAATCCGTGCATTAGTTCTTGAGATAGAGCTACTGCGAAAATCGTGAAAAATGCAGCATTGCAGCACCACCTGTAGAGCGATTTACACCAAAACCTAATCAGCATCAATTTGTATTAGGCACTAACTGAATATCAATTTTTATTAAATTCCGTGCATTAGTTCTTGAGATAGAGCGCCCACAAAATTTGTGTCACATAGACACAGACAGACTCACAGAGTCGCAGACAGACATTTTGTAAAAACATGTTTTTTGGAATCTCTGACCCCTAAAACGTGTAAATCCGTCGAAAACCGGAATTCGAAAATTTTCATGAATCCAATACTTTCTTCTTGTAAAGATAGAAGAAAGTAATAATGAAAATTTCATTTTTTGCGATTTAGCGCTGGATGGCGACACGATAAAATTTTGAATAATACTATGGTAAATATTCTTTAAGAAAAACTTTTTCAACTCTCGATACGAAGTTAGTTTAAGTAAGTTTAACTTAAATAAATACATATTTATAACTGCAGTTTTGTCATATACATTTATATATGTAACAATGAAATTTATCGATCGTATTTATGCCGTTTACAATGAAATTTAAATGGATTAAAAGTGTTTCAAACTCAAATTAAGGTCCGATTCTGAGCATTGGCAATTTGATTTCGATATTGTTAGTGTCAGACACAACAAGAGAGTTTTATTGCCATGGAAACAACAATTTAATATCGAAATGTTTAATGATAGCATTCTTAATTAAAATACCCTTAAAACTTATCCAGCCGGTGACACCGTATAAAATTAAATAGCTCAATACAAGTAACACGCAATTTGCATATATTATATAAGCTTACAGCAAAAATAGTAAACTAATCCACAGTTTAAGTTTAAATTCATTGAGCATTAGGCATTTAATTACTTATTTAACAAGGAATTTATAAATGCATTTCAATCTCTTGCATTTGGCGAGGAAACCTATTGGTTCGCAAAGAGCGTCGAGCGTTCGTCTGATCGCGCCAAATACTCGAAAAAATTTTTTTTACAGATTTTCTACTGCGATTCGACCGCTATATTTTTACCGATCTTTTTTACATACATGAGTCATTTTATTAGCATTTCCTTTTTCAAAATATTTTGAGTATGCGTTTTAAGGAGACCTTCCTTGCGAGTAACAATTTTTATTATTATTATTATTATTATGTATCTCTTACGGAAAAAACTAGCAGTATAATTATAAAAATAATGATATTACATTATAAATAATTTAATTTCAGATATTTAAAATATTTTTCGCGTACTTTACTACGGATACATGCTATTTTGTTTTTCCCCAAACTTATGACTTTTATAACCTCGAACTCAGATCAACAAATATTGTCCACTCTCTCTCTCTCTCTCTCTCTCTCTCTCTTTTTTTTTTTTTTTTTTTTTTTTTTTTTTTTTTTTTTTACATATATCGCCAATATTTCTTTTAGAAAAGTCTACTGTTTCAAATGTTAAGTACTAAAGATTATTCTTAAGAAATTTTATGCAATTTTGCGTTATTAATACCACAAAAGAAAATATTTTGCAATAAAAATTGCTTACTGAAATACATTTTCTATTGTCTTTTTAATTCGTCATCCCATTTTCAGTTTTTTTTAAGGTTTTTGATATTGGATTAATCTTTCGTAATCAGGTTACCTGCTAATTAGTGTATTTACTGAACTATTTAGATGTTTCTTTTATATTTGAAAGAGTCAGATCAGTGATCAGACAGTGACTGTCAGACAGTGATCGCGATTGTAGAAGATTACATGAAATTTGTACTTAGCTATTAGTAAATTTATGTTTTTTCATTATGAAGCAAACGGAGAGCAGAAGATTTAGTAATATATATATTTTTATTTGCAGTTATTTTACTGTCACTAAAAAATAAATACTTGGAAAAAAAAGTTGAAATTCCAATGGTGGCTGGTGGAACAATATTTGTTGATTTATCATTTTAGCCTAGATAAGAAAAAAAGTATCTGAAATGCAGATAAAATTGAAAATAGAAATCATTATAAAGCAAGTTCTTCTGACGCACAATCCTATTCGCTAAACTGAGGAAAAAATTAACGATTTTAGGTTTATTTAGGCAGCAGACTGAAGAATATTGTAATTTTGAAAATAAAAAGTGTATTTATTTCTCCGTGTTATTGCACTCTTTAGAGAAATGAAAAAAGGTCTTCGGTGCATCAAAAAGATTATTTCGTTATATTATAACGTGTTGGGTTATTAAGTTTTGTATAACTGACTTTATTTGTCATTTACAAAGAGTATTTTTGGCGAAAGATCTATAATTCAGCCAACAGCAATTTGACTTTATTTAATGGGATGTAGTCTGGCGCATAATTACGTATGTTTTACGTGTGTTAACTCTGGTAAATTTGTAACCATATAGTTTGCAAACACTTCTAATGTTTGCCGTAAAACTTAGCTGTGCACCCGATTATGGACGATTGGGAAGATTTTGATTGGATTAAAACAAAAGGTTTATTTTTCTATCATAATGAGTTATCGAGTTTTTTTTTCAGGTTAACAGTTACATAATTGCAAGTGGTATATATATATATAAAGGAAATGGTAATGAAAATGACATTATTTTAATTTTATTCAAACACTTCATTTTTAAAAATCCACTTTTATGTGATTTACATTTCTTTTAATGAAAGTTAAAGACTTTTTGTGTGCAAACAATTTATTACATTTTTTTTACCGTATTTACTCTGCTGTAATCCGAAGATAGAAATCTGCAGTAGACCTGCTGGAAGACGTGTATTACAAAATATAATGCAACGTAGAGAGAAATTGTATTTAAGCTACCAGAACCACACATAGCACCAAGCCGAGAAGCCCGGAGTTCAAGAACTATCAAACGAAAGTGAATAATCCGAACATAAGTAATGTTCAGTGGTCACTCTCTGCAATCATTGTAATTATCTCTCCTTTTAGTAGTGTGGTGACTAGAGAACATTTTAACATTTCTGATTATCACAACGGCCGTATTTTCTTCCCAACCTCTACTTTAAATATATACTGTAAAAAGAATTTCTTCTGAATAGTCCGAATTTTGCCTAACCCATAAGATATTATAATAGCTAAATAGCGTTCGCATAGTATTCAGCAAATGCGGAAAGATTTTCCCGGTGAAGGTCCATATTAATTTAAAATACAAGGTCGAATTCATAATTTTGTTTGATCAATGATCATTTGGAAAATGGACCAGCGAAGCGGGTGTAGCCTGCTAGTCTATACTAAAGTACATAAGTACTTACTTAAGTTTTATATTTTTGGTATAAATAAATATAATATTTTCACTTTTAGTTCTTTTTTTAGGCACACTGACAGCAAAGGTTTCCCTTACAACACTGTTTATTCACATATAATTTACATGATCTGCCTGGTTTAAATTTTTTTAAGTTGTTTACACTTTTTCAAACAGGACCTGATATCCGATATGAAAAAATATAAACGCGTTGGAACATAGACCCCCTGGTCCAGTTACCTCATTTTTGGGGGCAACTGGACTCATGAGGAAAGAAAGATGAAATATGCATATTTTTATATTTTTAAATATTGAAATGTAATTTTGAGCATTTCTGTCTGATAGAGGGAACCTAACTGAACACATTTACAGAAGTTCAGACTTTAATTGAAATAAATATTAGCTTTTTGAAGCTGAATTGTGAGAAGCTCCAGAGTCACATTGCAAAATCATGTCCCAGTTGCCCCAACTAACCTTAACTATTAAAGTGAGTGATTTTTTTTTGTTTTCTTAAAAAAATCAGATTTGTATTTGTTTTGTTAAAGATTTAATTGTATATCTCAATAAAAATATAACTAAATCTAATATATAAAAGTATGTTATTGTTGTGGTTTTTATCTGCATATTTTATTTACAAAACAATTATCAAAAGTACGCAAATGCGTGACTTTTATACTTATTATCTATACTAAAGTACATAAGTACTTACATAAGTTTTATATTTTTTGTATAAATAAATCTAATATTTTCACTTTTAGTGCTTTTTTTAGGCACACTGACAGCAAAGGTTTTCCTTACAACGCTGTTTATTGACATATAATTTACATGTTCTGCCTGGTTTAAATTTTTTTAAGTTGTTTACGCTTTTTCAAACAGGACCTGATATCCGATATGAAAAAATATAAACGCGTGTGGAACATAGACCCCCCTGGTCCAGTTACCCCATTTTTTGGGGGCAACTGGACTCATGAGGAAAGAAAGATGAAATATGCATATTTTTATATTTTTAAATATTGAAATGTAATTTTGAGCATTTCTGTCTGATAGAGGGAACCTAACTGAACACATTTACAGAAGTTCAGACTTTAATTGATATAAATATTAGCTTTTTGAAGCTGAATTGTCAGAAGCTCCAGAGTCACATTGTAAAATCATGTCCCAGTTGCCCCAACTAACCTTAACTATTAAAGTGAGTGTTTTTTAAATCAGATTTGTATTTGTTTTGTTAAAGATTTAATTGTATATCTCAATAAAAATATAACTAAATCTAATATATAAAAGTATATTATTGTTGTGGTTTTTATCTGCATATTTTATTTACAAAACAATTATCAAAAGTACGCAAATGCGTATCAAACGCGCTAGTATGTTCATAAATGTAATTTTCGAAATTTCTTACGTAAATGCGAATTTATTTTAAAAAGTGGGATTTTGCATACTTTCATTACTGCTGTTTGATCAATGCAGATTTATCCTTTGGTGTAACTCTATTTCTGTTTGTCCAATATAAACTCTATTGTCAAGTAAGACACACAATTATATATACTTTAATGTTATTACATTTTCAAAATGGAATATACATATTCCATTATATGAGGCATTCTCACAATCTTTTGACTTTTATGGCCCTGAATAATAATTTTTATTTTAGTACATGTTCTTGTGTTTTTTTTCTATTTCATATACTGGGGAATATCTCATTGCATGATTGCATAACAATATTAACGAGATAAGTAAGTTTTGGGCAATGTTGGGGGTCCAAATACCAGAAAAACTATTTCAATAAAAATTGTTTCAATAAAAATAATTCGATATAATTTTTTCCCGAAACTGGAGCCATTGTTTTATATAAATATATAGCAAAAAATTAACCTGCACACATTTTTAGGGTTGTTATTATTTTTTTAAACTCTGCCCCTGGGTTTTAGATTCCTTACCGTCCCTCTTCTAAAATTATACAGAAAATCAGATACAGCCACAGAATTTTTTCAAGTTTTTTCTCAAGCAGAAATATGCAAGAGAAAGAATGTCTAAAATTCTTTGACAAGAAATTTACTGCATAATTTAAATCGGCATTTAAATATCAATTTCAAGCATCGTGGCTTTATTGGTAGTCTTACCGTACCCAAGGTTTATTTGTGTACGTTTTGAGGTAAATATTTTTTTATTTATTTATTTAATCCAATGTAAATAACTGTTTCTAAAAATCAATGAACATTGTGGCTACCACTTAGTCTTAAGACGATTTGCCTAAAATAGGTGGTAATTTTCCTCACCGTTCCATCCTTACCGTCCCTTTTTTACCCATTTTGTCCCTTCTTTCCTTTACCCTCCCCCTTTTTTACCTTACCGTCCCTTTTTTAACACCCCTTTAAGACAATGTTATCTTTAAGACAATGTTATACCAAAATATTGTACTAAAAATACTACATTGTTATTATTTCTTATTTGAATGTCCTGTGGGTACTATGCAAATTCATTATAAGTAAAAATGTAGAAGAAAATAAAAAGTTATAGTGGTAAAATGGTAAGGAAAATTAAACTCGCAAGTTTAACTAAACCCTCAGTTAAATAAAACATTTTTCGCTGCTGACCATTTTTTCTTTATTTTGAATCATTAAGGATCTATCAGATTAAATTGTTATTTTAGAAAGTTTAATTTCGCCAGATTTTTATTCCCGAAAGTCAAAAGGTTGTGAGAATGCCCCATATATATTCCAGTATTCCAATATACACTATATTGCCATTAATGACCGGCAACTTTCAATTTTAGACTTTTTGTCGAATATTTAGAAATATACTTGACAGATTCTTCTGAAATTTCAGGATTGAAAAGAACAGGTATGACCTCATATTTAGCAATGTCGATTTGATAAGGGGGGGGGGGCAATTAGGGGGGCCAACAAAAAATCAAAGAAAAAAATAATACTTGGGATCACCCTGTAAAATAAAATGCACGAAATGATCTATCGCTACTGAATATAAATAAACAAACACTGTGCAATATGTGTATTCCTTTGTGTAAGAATAGCATGTATATTAATAGAAATATAGCGATTTATTTAAAAAAATTAAAAAAACTTGCATGTTTTTTGCTTATAACATGCAGGGTTTTCAACCAAATTTAACTCCGGTTTCAGAAAAATTGACAAAATATAGTAGAAACAATATAGTACAATTGGAATATAAATATATTAAATATTTTAGGAAATATGAGCAGTTGTATGAAATAATTTTTATCTGCGCATGCGCCAACGATAACAACGATCATTTTATATAATTTAATAGTCAACTGTATGGAGCAACTTATTAAAAAAAATCTAGTCAAATATCGTAAAAATTCAGAAAGATATCGGCGTTAGAGTGAGCAAATTTTTAGTTGTTCTCTAAAAGCAGCTGAATGATAAGGAATTTTCTACAAATTGTCATTTTTAATTTTTAATTTTTTTTTAATTTTAATTTTTTATTGATGCTTTAGTTCTTTTTGGATAACCACCATAACGAGCCTATACCATGATCAAAAGAAGTATCAAAATCGAAGCATTTTTTCCAAATATACTCGTTGATAGTCACTAAATACTAACGTTTTTCTGAAAGTCAGTTAATAAAAAATGACAATTTGTGTAAAATCCCTTATCATTCTTAAATTTGGATGAAAACCCTGCATGTTATAAGCAAAAAACATGCAAGAATTTTTTAATTTTTTTAAATAAATCGCTATATCTCTATTAATATACGTGCTATTCTTACACAAAAGAATACACATATTGCATAATGTCTGCTTATTTATATTCGGTAGCGGTAGAACATTTTGTGCATTTTATTTTGCAGGGTGATCTCAAGTATTATTTTTTTCTTTGATTTTTTGTTGGCCCCCTAATTGCCCCGCCCCCCCTTATCAAATCGACATTGCTAAATATGAGGTCATACCTGTTGTTTTCAATCCTGAAATTCCAGAAGAATCTGTCAAGTATATTTCTAAATATTCGACAAAATGTCTAAAATTGAAAGTTGACGGTCATTAATGGCAATATAGTGTATATATATTAGCTATTTGGCAGAATGGTACTATGAGCATGGCCCACGACACAAGTTTTGCATAATTTATTTTTTTAATAAAATCCTAAGGCGAAACGCAATATTTCCCCCTTGATTCAAACCTAAAATATGTAATATGAACTTTAAAAATTTCACTGTTTTAAATGCCTTTGTATTCATTATGCATTATATTAGTTTTTTCCAAATGTTTAAAATTTTCTCTTAAGATAATAAAATTTACACATTTTGTTTGGTTGTAATACATAAAATAAAAGTTACAAGCAAATTGCAAAAATATTTGGGAACGTCCATTCGTTACCCTTGTGATAATTAGAGCAGATTTTCATATATAATTCCAATTATTTTATTACAAAATATAAGTAAGATAAAAATTGATATAACCAGCTAAATACCACTGTGTTCCACACACAAACATATATCTAATTTATGCAAAAAAAAAAAAAAAAATTACTTATGTATATATTAAATGACTCTTGTGACACTCTGGTCACAAGAGTAACACAATTTTGATTGATTATATAGACAAGGGAAATGCTTTTTGTTACAAATTAGATATAGATTAAATGAGTGGAGCACAATAGTATTTTACTGGTTATATCACTTTTTATCTTAATTATATTTTATAGTAAAATAATTACAAGTATTTGTAAAAAACCGCACGAATGGTCACAAGAGTAACAGTGGACGTTTCCATTTACTTTATAATGGAAATATTAATAGTAAAATTTCAAAATATTTTTTTGTCAATATTGCACAAATATGTGAAAAATGTAAATTGGCAAAAAATATTTTGCAATTACTCTTTTAATATTTCCAAGATAAAGTAAATATTTTTGCAATATCGGCATTTTGTTGGAGATAGCTACAGTTTAAAGTGTTGACATTTCATTACAAAAATTTCCAATATAAATCCAATATTGTACCGATATTGTTATTACAGTTCAAGTATCAGTTATAACAGCGATCAATGGTTAAAACGGATTTTTGTATCCAAAATACATATCAGAATTTCTTAATACTAATTTTCTCTTTAATTAATGAGAGACTTTAATCGATTAAATAAAATGAATGTGCTGTCTAAAAAGAGTGGTAGATATTTTGAATTCAGAATTCGCTAAATTGGCAACGCTGTTAGCGATTAATGCAAATTTTAGTATAAACTAGCATAACTAAGACTGGTTTCAGGGTAATTGGGTTTTTGGATTTTTTAAATCTCTATTTCCAAATAGTAATCATTGCATTTTTTAATCTCGTAAGTTATAATGCGAATACTACGATTAGAAAGAAAGAGTGGTTATGAGAAATTCAGAAACACAGTTACTCGTGGATTTTCGCATCAGCCTCATTTTTAGCAAGGTTATCATTGCTGTACCTATTATTACTTAAATGCCAAATCAAATTTATTTTCTCTGAAATGCCACAATATTGCTGCATTTGATTGAAAGGTTTTATTTTTATAACTTTTATTTTATGCATTAAAAACAAATAAAACATGTAAATTTTATTAACTTAAGAGAAAATTTAAACATAGGAAAATAGTTTATATAATGGATAATAAATACAAAGAAATTTAGTTATCCGTTTTGATTCTGACTTCAAACAAACATATTCTCACTTTCACATTTATAATATTACTAGTTAAAATACCCGGCGTTGCCCGGAATTTTAAGAATGTTTGTTTTGAAAAACCAATTTCAAAATTTAACATACGACATAAACAAACAAACAACAACAAAAACAAACAAACAAACAAAAAAAAAACAGTCGAAGTGAGTATGAACAATGATCAAATGATCACATGAATCAAATGAAAACCCAGTATAAAAATGTATAAATTGACATGACAGACGCAAAATAATACAGCTATAAATGAACTTTTTTCCATCCCTTTTTAGAGCAATAACGTTAAAATACGCTAATATTTCCATAATCGAGTTTTTATCATGCTTCAATATATTTTTTCACACTTATATGAAGTTATATATTCATCACGTCCTTTATATTTCCAATGTGACGTAATATTTCATTTTTTAATTCGCCAAATTAACTAAATATTCATAATTTTTCACATGGAAATCATAAAACAGAAAAATTATGATGTAACATTCACTTTTGTTGTTGATTCGTCAAACTATCTATTTTATTTTCATTTTTCACGTGGAAATCTTGCAGTAGATATGTTATGATGTAATATTCCCCCTTTTTAACTTCGTCAAACCATTTATTTCATTTTTTTCACGTGGAAACCTTACAACGGAAAAGTAATTGTTGTGGTAAGAATTTTATTGCGGATTTCAAATTGTTGGCAACAGCTATGACAAAAATGTTTGAATTTAATTGGAAATTGCTGTTAAATTTGTGTTTTTTTATTAATTAAAAATTAACTATGAGTTATTCCGATTCCGGATTATTTTAGTTGCCTCGGCCGTGTTTTAATATACATGTACGTAACATTTCACAATTCTGTCTTCCAAACTGTGGATTTGTATAGCATTACAGACAGACAAATTTTCATTTTTATGTATTAGATTAAGATACTTTCAATACTATATGGAGATAACAACAAAACTAAGTGTTTTAAAACATTCGACATTTCATACCAGAAAAGTATGTTGAGAAATACCAGTTTCAAATCTGAAGGTACTGTGAATATGCTTGCGGGCACTCTTTAATTTTGACTGAATGAATGGATTGTGGCCTGAGTTTCCTAGGCAAAAAATATTTATTGTAGAGCGCGCTACCACCTCTAAAAGTGTGTCCATTTTTTTTCTTTTAATCACCCTCTATTTTTATGCAAATACATTAATAAAAACGTTAATTCAAGAAGCAACTCAAAACACATTTAAACTGTTTGTTATTTTTTGATAGTTCTAAGGCGATTTAAATGTTTACTAAACTCAAAGTAAACGGGAGAGAAAATCCGTGCTGTAAATTTGCATACGAAAGGTCAGTCTTGTGTAAGTTATGAAAATTCTTTCCATGTGGCATTCTTCTCAAAGCTTCATAAATTTTAAGTCTATGAAGTTACATGTAAGGAAGATGAAATGCAGTTAAAGAAAATTAATTGAATAAACTTCATAATGGTGTAGCAAGTTTCCAAAACATTTTCTGTTTAATGTAACGCATTAGTATATGATGTTAATTGCAAAAGAGAAGTAGGAGAAAGTAGGGTGAAACAGTGTAGTCTAGTGAAATCCCTATATCTCAGTTTTACTGACTTTGAACAGCCCTCTAGCGGCTAATAGTTGAAATATTTTGCTCAAGGTAAGAAAAAGCAGAGGTCAGTGCGGTATCTACATTCTGGCAATTGCGTAGTTTTTGTGTTAGAAAGTTTATTTTATGCTTTTCATTTTCATGTTTGCTAAGTTAAAAAATTGTTAAATATAAACACATTTAAGATAATTAAATTTTTTTTATGTTATCGTGTATTGCATATTCAATAAGGATATATTTCCCATAATGAATGAAACTGTTTCTAGCATTGAAAGGTGCAATTTTATGACTTGGTTTATAACTATCATTTTTAACACTTTCCAACAAAGTTGAAAAGTGTTTATGCATTCGGTTTTCTGTCCGTCTGTCCGTCTATCCACGTTCTAACTCTCTTAAATATACTTGGATTCTCATGAAATTGATAAACTTTACTTAGGGTCATCATAGCATGTTTGGTACTGTATATGAAGTATGTAGGATTAATAGTTCTTTACAGGGTACTCAAAATTTTCCATTACATTATGGTATAAGAGGGAAAATCGTTTGCAGAGTATTTTAATGAAATTACGCTCTTTCAAATGTATTGAAACTGATACAAATCACTGAATTTCACAGCAAGATGATTACTGTAGAATAGGGTGTTCATAACATTTGTCGTTCATTTGCAGGGACACACAAAAGAAATTGGTTACAGTACTGTCTGTAAGTAACAATTGCTGGAAGTGCGTTTTAAAATTCGGTATGCGCTTTTAAATTTACCTAATTTTTTGTATGTTAATCGTTGTATATGAATTCTATACCTCATATACAAGGCGGCACAAAATAATTCACGTACCATTCTCCTTATTAGCGGAAATTGCTGAAGGGTAATTTTCAACTGAGGTATATGTATTGCTTAACCGAACTAAATTTTTGAATGCATATAGTTAATAGAAAGAAATCTATATATCACATACAGGGCTGCTCAAATAATTAGGATAATTTTCCGATTGTAAATGGGAACAGCTGAAATTGGGTGTTCAAATGTGTTATGCGTTTCCATAGGGTTGAATTAGACACAATATTTTAACTTATTAAATGGTGCAGTTTTGTTACATTAACCTGAATCTGTTGTAATAATCTATGCTTGACTACGGCCTTGGCTTCATACATGATTTTTTCATTCTTGTTTAGGGGTAAAATCGGATATCTTACATAGTACAAAAGAAGATATTGGAAAACAATAATTGAGGAGAGCCTAAACAATGTTTGAAGAAAGGGAAGTCAAAACTTCAGGGACAAGAGTGATTATGATTTTTTTTTTTTTTTTAAAGCTGATAAAGAGGTCAACTTCTTTCCTGGAATTTCTCAAATTGTAATAAATGTTATCCTTTTGTATTTAAATATTTAATCACTAGACTTATAATTGAAATATTATTAGTTCATTTCCTTAATAAAAATTGTAAAATAAAATATATTGTTTCTTTTTTTTTTTTATCTATACCTTTCCATTTTCTGTGATCCATTCTGTCCATCGGTGCACTGCAAATAGAGGCGTCTTAAATTCAGACACATATGTGACTGAAAAAGTAATTCAAACACTTAAGTGTCTGAATGAGAAATTTCAGACATCATAGATGTCTAAATTTAAGACACATAAGTGTCTAACTATGATCATGGTATAAATGAACTCAGAAAAATGTCTGAATAATAGTGACATGTCTGAAATTAAGACATTTAGAAATTCAGACACTTAAGCGTCTGAATGCGATACAATTGTATCATATATGTGATGACTGTACGTACTATTGTATTGCAATATGTATACCAATACCATCAGAAAATATTTCCGAATGGATGAAAGCTGTTTAAAATACTCTTTCATCCACTTAATTTAGTATTACTTTATAAAAGAAGTAATCGTGGGACAATTGTAAAAGTTCGCGTAAGGTTTGCGGCTAAGTTATTTTTGGCGCAATAAATAATTAAATATTTGCTTTTCATAATATAAAGTGTTTCAAAAATTACTTGTTATCATAGGCGTACACAGGAAGGCCCTCTCCCCTAAATGCGAAGAGTTATGAGTTTGGACAGAAAGAAACGTATTAAGGAGCAAGAATTTAGGATAGATATGCCTGGATTCCACTGCCTAGTCCGCTTTTCTAAAATGCAGAATGTAAACACGAAGCTAAACTAAGAATATTTTGTCATAACTCCTCCTCGTGTGAAAAATGTTTAAGGGTGTTCTCAAATCCAAAAGGGCAAATTTCTGACACAAGTTTTAATTTATTGTTGTTCGAAAATGCATTAGCTGGTGTTGTTGTTCAGAAACTATGTAATTGAGCTGTTTTTTCCATTTTTTTGCAAACGCATTAGATCTTTCAGAAAATAGTGTCAAAGTGGGCGTTTTGAGCCAAATTTCCGCGCGAAGGAAGAAAGAGCACTCAAGAGCGTGCGAAAAACGTGTTTGTCATGTGATCAAAATCTCTTATAACTCAGTAGGTAATTGATTGATCAAAAAATGGAAAACACAGTTCCAATTCGAAATCGCTTCCATGGCTAGGCTTTACAATTTTATACCTTTCCGTTAAAAAATGAATTTGTGAATGTGTAAAAAGGTTTTGCACTTGTTGAGCAGAGCAGTTAAGAACAGCCTTAAAGATATCAACATAATAAGAAATTCAAAAATTAAGAAATATTAATCGTTCAATGGAAAACTGGATTTTTTCTCTCCTATTTCTTTTCTTTTTTTTTCTGAATTTCCCTTCTCCATCTAAGATACATTTGAAATATATGAACACCAAAAGGAGAACAGAATTAAAACTGTCTTCTACAAAAAAGTTTATGGTGGTGTGTGTGTGTGTGGGGGGGGGGGGGGGGGGCTCCTCTGAAGAAAAATTCTTAGCAACATTTTCTCTTAGCGTTTAATTAATATATTGCTATTTGGAAGACAAAAAAGTATATTTTTTAAATGATTAGACATAACGAAAATTTAATTAATTAAATTTCAGGGAGGGACAATGTACCTCCACCGCCCTCCTCATCAAAATTCAATATGTTATTTGCTAGTTTTACTACAAAATCTTTATTTAAAGTATGTTTTCTATATGTCTGAAAATAGAAAAACTGCAAAAATCGCACTCAAATAAATGTAGCATGTTAAGAAAAATAACTAAATAGATAAAATAAAACGTTTCTGATTTCTTCTAATTCAATGATCTACTTCTCGCTGATAAAAAATTTTATTACTCATCAAGCCCATTATAACGGTTTGTAAACCGCAGACTGGATAAACCACTGCACAGAAAATTAAAATGATGACTTCGCGTATTTCGTTTTGTTAGAAGTCCATTGGCGATTGGCGCGTTAAAACGGAATTTTCTTTCAGTCAGTTATTTTCTTGTTTAACAAAGGCTCCC
Source organism: Maratus speciosus (assembly GCA_963932465.1). Taxonomy (NCBI): domain Eukaryota; kingdom Metazoa; phylum Arthropoda; class Arachnida; order Araneae; family Salticidae; genus Maratus; species Maratus speciosus. The sequence goes on along the minus strand of OZ010795.1, from coordinate 324,411,390 downwards.
GAGATTTTTTATGTGTAAAATTCCGTAAATGCATATTGTGACTGTGTATTCTACATAGATCTATATACAGCTACGTAGCTATTAAGTAAATTTTTGGAATTTCGACATTTGTTCCTCAGAGATTCTAGTATAAGAAAGTATGTATGAAAAATAAGCTGATACAAAATGGATTGAATTTAACTTATAGAGTAGTAGGTACATATGCCTACGTAGCTGTAAAATGCATTTTTTAGAATTTCGATATTTGTTCTTCAGAGGTGGTAGTATAAGAAAGTACGTGTGAAACAACAAAGTGGATTGAATTCAAGTTGTGGAATATGCGTTTTATGTTGTTATAAAAATAATATATTTTTTAATAGTGTGATTCTATCATCTACATAGATCTATACGCAGCTATAAAGTGCCATTTTTTGGCATTTTAATATTTGTTCTTCAGAGACTGAAGAATAATTGTGAAATATCAGCAAACAGATGTTGAGTAGAATTAATCTGTGCAGTAAATTTAAATTATATTCTTATAAAAATATATGTGGGAATAATGACAAAAAAATTTCTTCTATATGTTTTTCAATTTTCAACATCATTCTGAATATTTAGTAAAATACATAAGAAAGTGTGTTTGTTTTTGTGTTTGTATTAAACGGATTTACTTTATTAGATTTAAGGAAAATAAAAAGGTAAGGATGCTATTATTTACAACAATATATTTTTATTTCGAAACAGAACTTTTTCTTGAACAATATTACTTACGTAATATTAATTATTTAATTTACTTTTTTAAGAATATATGTATTTATCATATTTGTATCTTTTTATATACAATAAATATTTTTCAGTGTTACAGTGTTTTTTATGATTTTTAACAAATTTATATCATTTTCAGGATTAATTAACTAACTTGCTTAATAATTCTTAAAGCTTCCGCTTTATAAAAAAATGTTTTTTTATATCAAATAATCCCATCATTTGTTTAAATAAGCATTAAAAGTTATTGCTTGTGTACATTGACACCCAACTTTTTCAACCTTTTTCGTGTTATATTTTTTGTCCAAAAAAGCAGTTGCTGCACTATATATTTTTCTTGTGAATACAACTTATTAATCAGACTGTAAAAATGTCAGTGAATATTACATAAAAAATCGCTTAGTATAATCTCTCTATAGAAAATAAAGCAAAATCGCAAAATTCTCGAATCTTTTCCTGAAAAAGAAATACTCAGTTTTGGTTGAGAAGCTTTTTTTTTTTCACTTTGGTCTGTTACTAAATTTAATTAATATATAAAATAATTCAATCAATTTAATCAATGGGTTTTATCAATATGTTTAATTCCTTATAATACTTTCTTTCACGGTTAAAACAACATTTTATTTACCTGAATTTTAATTAAATTGTCTTTTTGCTGTGTAGAACATATAATAACTCAATATTTAACCCCTTGAGGGGCAATCGATTGTATTCCTGTAATGTTGAATTCAAACCGGAATCTTTGAAAATTTAGTTTCAAAATATGGAAATGCAAATTTACAACTTTTTCCCATCAAAGTTACAAAAATAAAATTTATTTAAAAGTTTCCGGTGCGAATCTTGATTAAACTTAGGTGGGATAAAATATATCCCACCGCCCCTCAAGGTTAATATTAGATGAAAATTGTAAAATAATCAAACACTTATTTTGATTAATTTTTTGTATTATATAATAAGATATGTACATTTTAGGCGTGGAGGGGGGTTATTAAATTAAAAGTTTGTCAAAATGGATTTATGCGAAACAAATTTTCAAACTGAAATAGCTTATTTAGTAAAACATTTTTTTTCCCTTAATTCGGAAATGCCAACTTAAAAAAAATCTTCATAATATTATTTGTATTGAAAGCAAATTTTAATTATTTTGCGTTGTCCTATTTATGTATTCTAAACAATATACATGTTAGTTAAATCAAACAAATTATTGTAACTTATGATTATTACTAATAAAATTAAAATGTTCCATTTTTTAATAGATAATTTTATTTAAAAAAATTCTAGATAGATAAGGATTTACTATAAAATAAGTAAAAAAATAAATCATGATTTACTTTGTTTAATTGCTTAAAATTGTATTTAAGTTTTGTACAAAAATTTGAAAATCGAAAAATTTATTAATATCGATTTATTGACTGTTAAAAAGTGATTACAGATTTAGAACAGAAATTAGAAAAGATAGTCTTTTTATATTTACTATGTATAACTGCATTTTTCACATAAAATTGCTGGGGATTTTTTTCAAAAGTTTGTGAATTTTTATAAAAAATACAGAAATAAAAATTAGATATGTATTTTTAAGGCAAAATAAGTTTTGAAATTAAAAGTTATTATAAAAGGAATTGCCCACATGGTAAAATGTAATTAAAAAGATCAAGTTATTACATGATATTAATAAATACTTCCATTGTATTACAGATATTATTGGCATGGTTTCGCATATGAATTTTTATTTTTAATGACAGATCATTTAATTCTTTTACACATTACATTTTCGAAGTTAGTGTTTTCATGTAACAAAATTAAATTTATGTATAGGAAATGCTATGAACGTTTTTGCTTCAGATGGTGGACTTAAAACTTGAAAAATAATTATAAGAGCATCAGAATTGAAGTTATCGGGAAATTTTTAATGTTTTATAAACAGTGGTGTAGTCGTAAAAAATGCAGAGGGCCTACGCTCTAAGAAGAGGGTATACCCTACAGTGTATACACTATAGCTTTTTTGAGAAACAGAGGGTATACGGTGTTCCTTAAAAAAATCCAGAAGGTATACGGCTTATACCGCCGCATACCCTCCACTACATCCCTGTTTATAAATGCATTTTAAATTGTTCCTATGTAAAGTAACGCTTTGTTAAAAAGTTCGAAATTTCTACAGTATTTAATTGCACGATGAAAGAATTTTTTTAGACTATGAAAACTTTTTCAAAATATAAAGAACTACATTCATATGTATTTCCTGTATTTCATCTGTATTACATTTTTAAATATTAAGACAGAAAATTTCTGACAACTTTTATTGCCAAAATTTTTCTGATTTTTTGCAGGATTATTTTTTATTATCATCGGAGAATGCATCCATTTTCGCAAAACAATTTATTGTACTGATTATATATCATATTGCATATACTTGTAAAGTAGAATGAAGTAAAAGGAAAAGGATATATTTATCCAAACATATATTTACATGTTCACACACACACATATATATATATATATGTTAAGTCGTCAATGTGTTTAATTTTTTGTGACTGTATATGTAGTAGTATGAAGGGGGGCTAATGAATGTAAGCCGCTGACACTGGAACTTATTAGAATCACATTTCCTATACTGTCAAAAAAAAAAAGAAAAAAAAAAGAAAGATAGAAAAGAAACATTTTCTGACTTTTTTTTAAATATATTTATAACTAGATATATTTAATAAAAACTCTCAATAGAAGACACCCTAGGACCGCAGAATTTTCCCGCTATTTAGAGATTTTATTTTCATATGTAGAAATAAACAGTCCAGAGTATACAAATACACAGTATACAGAGTAAAAAGTACACAAAATCTGCTTCAATCTACAAATGTGCATTGAAAAAAGTGATCGCTATCTGCTATTCGAGAATGTCCGTTATTACAGTAAAACTCCCATAACCGGTCACTCCCGAATAGCGGACAGCTCTATTTAGAAAAATAAAAAGAGGGGTAGTGTTTCTTCTCGAAGCAAGACCTGATTAGAGCATGGAAACTGATCCGCGGTCCCGCCCCCTCCCCTTCCCATTGATTTTTGGGCCCTCAAATTTGGTATGCAATTTTACAAATTCAATGTCTTTATGTTTGGGATTTTCAGTATTGTATCCACATACAAAATTATCACATTAGGATTATAATTTCAGGAGATATTAATAAGAATATGAAAATGAAATTTAACATTAGAAGCTCTAAATTTTGAATGCTTATGATTCAAAAACTTACCATTCAAATGACTAGAAATTTCGTTTTTAGGCATAGTTTGAGACGAAGATTTAAAATATGGTGTCAAAATTCGGTGTTGCCATTGAAAAAAAAGAGTGAATCATTTTATATAAATGGTAATAATTTGTTATCATGCAAAGATGATTGCAGCATGGACAACTGGGCTCTTTCTATGAGCCTTTTGGTTTACAGGGCCCCAAATTTGGTATGAAATTTCAATAAAGCTGATATTTTAAATTCGTTTTGATCTTATATTTATTTTAATAAATATTGTGTGCTTTTAGAACATGATATGGTTAAAGAAAAGGATATATTTATCCAAATATGTATTTGACAACATCGAATAGGGTTAATTTTTTCATTTTATTTATTTATTTATTTATTTTTCTTTTGTAACAGTATATGAAGGCGGTGGGGGGGGGGGGGGGAATGAATACCAGGTCTCTAGCCTAGCATTAATTTGAAGTTGTCATTAAAAGTAATAACATTTTTCATGCCGTAGGACAAAATATGATATCATATCAATACATATTTAGGTGAATATATCTCTATATATATGCGTATATATATATTATCCTATTCTAAAACTACAAAATACTGATTATAATCATCGCAAGGTTAAAACAAATTTAAAATATCAGCTTTATCAAAATTTCATACCCAACTTGGGGGACCCTAGAATCAGGGGGCAGAGAAATATCCCAGTTTTCCACGCTGCAACAGATCTGATTTATAGTAACAAATTATTCCCATTTATAAAAATGATTCAATGTGGTCAAATATGGCTGCATATATGGCTTAGATAGAAAAGTGGTCAAAGATGGCTTCATGTTGGTGAAAAAAAAAGGGTTCAAAGATGGCCGCAATTAAGACATTTGAAATGTCTGAAATTCAGACGCAAGAAGTGTCTCAAAAAATTAAGACATTTCAAAACGTCTGAAAATCGCACACTCTCATTTCAGACACTTAAGTGTCTGAAATTCAGACGCAAGAAGTGTCTGAAAATTTTCAGACATTTTAAAACGTCTGAAAATTGAACACTGCGTTTCAGACACTTAAGTGTCTGAATTTCAGACATTTCTGTTTAGAGTGTGGTGTAAGACAGGATGATTTTACTTTTTATAAATAATAATTCATAAATAATAATAATAAATATGATAATAATAATATTTAATAATAATAAATAATAACAATAATAATAATAAGTAAAATTCTTAGTAAAAATGTGACTATTTAAAATTTCATGTACAGTCGGACCTCTATTTAACGAAGTCGCTAAATCCCGAAAAAAAAGTTCGTTATATGGAAAATTCGTTAAATAGAGAGTCACCTTTTAAAATACTTTAAACTACATAAAACATATTTTAAACCCATAAACACTAAATATAATTTTAAAAGAGTAATTAATCACACTTTTTGTATAAATTATATCTATTTGTTTTATATATTTGAACCTTCAAAAAGAAACTTTCAAGGGAAATAAGAATGAAACAAAACATTGTCTGAAAATTCATTGTATTTTCAGTTAAAAAAATAATTTTACATTAGAATCACGATTTTTTATTATGGTCGATAAGCTGTTTGGAGGAATACCAAATTTTAAAGCAATATTCTTTTTCTTCACGCTTTTATCCACCACATCAAGATTTTTTTTTCTTTTATCCCAAGCACTTTCTCTTTGACATTTTCGAGCTAAAAGAACCGAAATTACCAGCACGACTGAATGATCTAGAAAACGACAGACTCTTCTAGTTAAAGGACACGAGGCAGACACTTATTGGATGAAAAGCAAATAATCACAGCGATTTTACTGCTGTCGGTGAGTTAGGTGCTGGTAAGATCTGTTCATGGTCATTGATCATCATAAAATGTGTTAAAAGAAAAGTTTGAAATGTCCAGTAATATTTTGACAAATAGGGAGAAAAAAAATTTTAGATTCCAAGAAAAAGTTCGTTAAATAGAGAATGCACATCGCTATTTGGAGGTTATTTTACGAAGAAATTCGCGAAATTTTCTTGGTCCCAAGGAAAAGTTCGTAAAATAGAGAAATTCGCAAAATAGAGGTTCGACTGTATTTAAAATGATATTGTGATATAAGAATAAGTGCAGAGTACGCAAAGTTAGTTTAAATTCAGTTGGACATTTTAGCTTTAAGAATCAACTAATACATTCGGTTAATCATACTCACTTCTAATTGCTCTTCTTTCTGCTCTTTTTTTTATTAGAGAGAAAATGTTAGATTTCGCATTTTAGAATTCGACTGAAACATCGAAAGGAAGAAATGTATTGCCAGACAATTCTATGAATTTTATACCACTTTGAAACGAATTCCAAAAAATATTTTTGCAGATATATTTAGACGTGCATTTCTAATTTTATGCAAATATGTTAGTGCAGTTACACCTCGTTTTACGTACGTCCATCTAAAGCAGATTCTTTTTTTTTTTTTTTTTTTTTTTTTACGTACAACTTTCTTCTTATGCGGATAAGGATAAATAATTGAACATTCCACTTATTAAAATTGACACTTACAAGGAAGGTCTCCATACGGGCATATTCAGAAACTTCTGAAAAAATTACAGAGTGTTCTTCTCATGTGTATATATACATTTATAAAAAATTTTTTGGCGGAACCGCGATAGAACGTTCGTAAAAAATAATGAAAATTTCGTTTATTTGGCGATTTATCATCGGTTGGCGATGAAATGAAATTTCGAAAAATACTTTTTTTTATGTCGAATACTCTTTAAGATAAAAATGATTCATGTTGAAGTTGTTTAAATAAATTTAATGTAAATGACTTTAGTTTTGTCAGTTTTAGATTGATTTAACTATAGTTTTGTCATATATATGTATCTTTATAATGAAAGTTAAATATCAAATTTTATGAATTAAAACAAAATTAAAATTGTTTCAATGTCTCACAATTAAGTGCAATTGAGCACTGTAGATTCTGTTGCTATGGAAATGACGAATTCTTTGAAATGAATATCTGGTAAATGAATCTTGCCTTTATTTTGGAATACGCTTAAATATATGAAAGTATAGTATTTTTTATATATGAAATTGTTTTTAAAGTAATAAAATTAAATAACAAGCAACATAAATATATAATACGAAAAAAAATGTATTTATAAAACTCTCTCATTGTTTTTGTTTAAATTCATTAAATACTTTTTACACACATTCTAAAAATCAATTAGCAAACAATTTTCAGGTGCATTAAAAATCGTTTGCTATTGACGAGGAAAAGTATTGCTCGCCAAATAGCGTGACGCTTTCGTCTTTTCGCGCCAAATACTCGAAAGTATTTTATTTTTTTACAGACTTTCTACTGTAATTCCGCCGCTAAATTTGACTGATCCTTTATTACATACATAAGTACTTTAATTAGTATTTTTTTCAAAATATTCTGAGTATGCCCAGTATGGAGAACTTCCTTGTTAGTTAACCGTACAACTCCACACGGTCCATTTTACCGAGGTTTCATTGTATAAGCATCAATCCAAGACATGGAGGAAAGAGATAGATGGAGATGCAGTATGCCGTAAAAATGGTCTGCAATATGATGCGCGTTATCGCTCAAATTTAAATGCTCTCATTCGGCCCCCAAAAAAACAAGCACCTTGAACAGGGACATAATTCTTTGACATCACCCGTGTATTTTCTCTAAATGAAAGTGATCTGCTTTTTTTAAGCATTCTAAAGCAGCATTCCATTGTATTATGAATTAAAAACTGTATTACTAAAAGTTTTCTTCCTTTTTTCGTGAAAGAACGTGCTTGTGTTTGGGCCGACTGTAGCTGATTTTAGAGTTACTTTTTTGGCGTCATCCCCAGCCGCCTTACTGCATCTCCAACTATCTCTTTCCTCCATGAATCCAAGATGTATTTAAAGAATCTTTTCAAGTGGTTTCTGATAGCTCCAACTAGATTGAACTGTTTACGATATTTAAAGTAAACGGGAGAGAAATTCCATGTTGTAAATTTGCATTCAGAAAGTCAATCTTGTGTAAGTTACGAAAATTTTTCCCCGGTGGCGTTCTTCCCGAAGCTTCATAAATGTTATGAAGTTACAGGAAAGAAGGATGAAATGCTGCAAAAGAAAATAGTTTGAATGAAATTTTTATATTGTTGTATCACGTTTTCGAGATATTTTCTTTTTAATGCAAAGAGTTTAGTATGATGTTATTCACACACACACACAAAAAAAGTATTTTCACTTAGTGATTTTTTTTCTTTTTGCAAATTTTAGATCAAGTTTCGTATTATAGAATCCCATCAAAGTGATTGATTTCGTTCAGAACTATATATATTTTTCAATTTACTTTTAATTTATTTTTAGGGGTTTTAGATGAAATATCAAATAAATTTTTTTTTCAAAATATATTAAATTTTAAAGTCACGCTTTTCAAAAAAAGGATTAATTTGAAGAAATTTTTTAAAAATATACACTCTTATATGTATATATATATACTATATATATATATATAATATTATATATATATATATATATATATATATATATATATTATAGCTATACTTTTTTTCTTCAACAATAACTGAAAAATATTGAATCTGCTTAAAAATGTTTATCGCAATAACAATCATCTGTAGAATATTCGGTAAGATTTTTAGAGAATTATCCAGTGTATAATTTAAAAAATCCAAAAAAGGTTTTTTTTTTTTTTTTTTTTTTTTTTTTTTTTTTTTTTTTTTAAATAAAATAAAATTTTGAGTGAAACATGTTTAGGTTTTCTTTTCGTGCAAAAATGTAATTATTTGATATTATAACAGTTCAAAAATCAGAGGGGCAATAGATGACATATTGTGATAAATTAACCTTTGATATACCTGTTGTTAAATTGTTCTTAGTTTTTTGTTCACTTTAGTAAAAGGTAATAAGTGTTTTCTTCTTTTAAGGCCTTCTCTCTCTTTCTAATTGACATAATTGACATAAAATAAAATAATAAAATAGTGTTGAAAGAAGAAAAATTGAATAACAGGCCTCTTACATAAAGTAAAATTTATTCAGATAGTTATCTGTTCGTGTTCGAAAAAAAACTATTGAAGAGTTCAGATGATAAAGATGGTTTGTGATAAAAAAAAAAGAGTTAATCATGTGATTGAAGATAATCAGTGATCCTTAACCATCTGTTAAATTACTATTTGCAAAAACCTAATACTCATACAGATTTTAATTGATAAAGCATTTGAGAATACGCAAATAGATATTTGGAACTTTACAGCTCATTTTCTCAAAATGATAATTGTGTCACTTGCAGTCTTGATCATCTGAGCTCTTGTATTGTTAGACAACTAAGTGAATTTATATATATATTACGCTATCGTATGTGGCACAGAAATCGCGATTATTTGTTAAATGTTTAATGGCAACGCTCGAATGAAACGCATCTCATCAGGGCCGAAACTAGTCTTTTTGGCGCCCGGGGCAAGCATGTATTTTGGCGCCTCCCCCCCCCTCCCTCTCCACTACAAAGTAAATTTACAAAAAGAATTTTGCTAAGTATCTAATAGACAACTTATTTTTAAATTTAAAATATATAAAACCGAACTACGTAATCAGCTTTGTCAAATATTGGTTCATTAAAATCTTGAAACCGGAATAAAAAAGAACCGAATTGCATTTTAATCTTTTTTTTGTGTGTGTGTGTGTGTTGGCTAAATGAGGTCGATATCTATTGCTGTGCATTTGTATTTTTTCATCTTAGCAGGTTTATTGTGTAATAGGTGCGTTACCTGCTATGATAAAAAATGTTTAAAGCGGAATTTTCCCCGATTCTTGTGACTCCCTCTTAGAAACTTTTACTATAACTTAGCCCTCTCCGAAATGATGAGTCTAGATACGCCACTGCAGGGTGGAAAAAGGCCTAGAAATGGCAGAAAGACGAGAAAAAAAAAACCTTTTTGGGCACTAAAGACGGGGGCGGCTTTGCTTTACTAGCCATGACTCCCCGTCCAAAATTTTACTGTACCACTACAAATGCTACAATAAAAAATAAAAGGTTTTACTAAGAATTTTACTTTGTTCATTCCCTCTCTCGTTTGATTTATTGTCCCGGGCGGTCATCGCCCATGGCAAGACGAAAAAAAAAGAAAGAAAGCTCAACGCTTTTCAGTGGAAAATAAACAAACAACTTTCATGGAATTATTTTAACTAATAGAAAAGTCAGACTGGGGTCGCTTCACACTTTGTAGTTATCCGTTGTGGTCAGTGTCCCACAATAGAGATTGACCTTGAAAAATGGTAGGGATTCTCCCTCACAGGAAGTGATTTAAAAGATTAGAAGGCAAAGGTACAGACATGATACTTTTGGAATGGGAGGATAAAAAAAGCCTTATTTCATATTCATTTGCAATTTTGTATCTATTTGTAAAGTTTAATCCATTTGGTTCAATTTTCCTTTAAATTTTTCGGCTGCGAGACATTTTTATACAAATTTCGTGTGTATATATACATTCTTGTACCAAACGTAAAGCAAAATCTTCATTTTGGCGCCCCTTCACCTTCTGTTAAACCGGCGCCCGGGGCACGTGCCCCCTCTGCCCCCCTCCCTAGTTTCGGCCCTGCATCTCATTGGTTATTGAACAGTATTTAATGCATCACCATACCTATAAGGGGCGGGTTACCATAGGGACAACCCTGTTTTGTCGCCAAATACTGCCAAGTTTTTCGCCAACTTGGCGACCAAAATTAGTCGCAAAAGTGACGCCAACTTGGCGATATCTCTAATATTTCGCCAAATTCCCATAGACTTCCATTGTAAACCAATAGGGTTTACTTGCTAACAGAAAATCAACAAATTGAGAAATTATAATGCAACAAAAACTAATTTTAGTTTAAGGGATTGTATTAATTATATTTAAGGGACTCCAAGTAAATTAAATTATGAATAAAAATAACATGATACAACGCTTAGCATGCTTTCTCAAACATAAATTTTAAGGGAGACCAAACTGGTCGCCAACGGCTAGTATTATAAAAAATGTAAAGAAATTACGAAGAATAATTTTGCAGATAAGTCTTTTATGTGCATATATATTTTTATACAAGTATTGATATAAATATTAATTCATGATGCATCTTAAATATTTTAAAATAATCTTATCGTTTCAGATTGTTCTAATCTAATAAGACTTAAAGTTTTACGATATTTAAACAACTATCTGGTTCGACAACTTTCTGATGCTGCGAGCAGTGATAAAGCACTGATAATTCCATCCACGAAAATTAACACTCAGTTAACTCTTACCGGCGCGGAGTAATTCGGTTTGTAAACTGATGAAATAATGGACTGACACCGGAATTTATAAATGAATTTATTAGAAATTACGAACTTGCTTATTTTCACGTACATTATAATAGGAAAATTTTAATGAAATATTCTTGGTGCCGATTGTCAGTTTTGTAATCAAAATTAGGTGTCCTTTTTTAAGGACACCGTCCTCGAAAGGGCTAATCGGACAATTTGTGTGGTCTCACTCTGTCCGTTTACCGAGCTGTCATAGTATAAGAATAAATTCAAAATGATTTTTTTTTTATTGTATACTTTCTGATAACTCTAAAGACATTACTAATATTATACACTGTTAAAAATTTGCAGCATTCTGGCAGGTCATTGGCAAGTCTTTCTAAACCATTTTATCCGAAAACGGTTACACAACCGTAATTTTAACACTATTTTGACCATATTATTGGCCATTTTATGGTCAGAATATCGTTAAATTATGGTTATGAAACCATTTTTTCAAAAAACGGTCGAATGACCTGCCAGAATGCTGCAAAAGTTTTAACAGTGTATATTAATATATAATAACATATATTAATATTTACGATACTCAAAGTAAATCGGAGAGAAAATCCGTGCTGTAAATATGTATTCAAAAGGTCAATCTGGTATAAGTTATGTAAATTCATCCCACGCGACGTTCCTCTCGCAGCTTCATAAATTTTAAGTTTATGAAGTTACAGGTAAGTGGGATGAAACGCTCTGAAAGAAAATTAATTGAATGTACTTTATGTTGTTGTAACAAGTTTTCGGAATATTTTCCGTTTAATGTAACATGTTTAGTAAGATGTTATTCGCGAAAGAGAAGTATGTGTTTTCGCGAACTCATCTTCTTCTCCCCTCCCACTCTTGTCACAAAACGTTAGCCAGCAAATTATATTTTAAATTTTCATTAAGGTTACTAAATACATTAGAAGTCACTTTTCTGAAAAAAGTTGCTTTTTAAAATTTCTTTTTAGAGGTTTTGGGAAAAAATTCTGAAGAAAATCAGAAAGCTTTAGAAACGTTTAATGATTAAAATGATTATTTTTGAAAAATCAAGTGATTTCAGATGATTTTTAAATATTGTACACTCTTAAATATATTTTTTCAAAACTGTGATACTTTTCTTTTACAAAAACGTCTCTAAATGAAAAAACATTGAATCTACATGAAAACCTTAAGGTTATTTTAATAACAACGGCTTTCAGATTCAGTTGAGATTTTTATCAAGTTATTTAGTGTATAACTGAGGAATCCTAAAATAAAATTTTGAGAAAAATATGTTCTAGTTCTTTATTCATGCAAATATGTAATTTCTTCATATATAACCGTTGGAAATTCGCCTGGATGGTAGGTGAGACCTTCAGTGAATTTTTTCGTAACTTCCAACTTGAAATGTTACTCCTACTTAATTTTTATAGCAGCTATCATTTTTATTCTTATATGCTGAAGTTCTTGTTTACAAACTAAGAAATAAAATATCTTTTTTTCATGTTTCGACGATGGAAAAAGACCTTTCTTAAAATGCTGTCGAAGAACAGTCTTTCGAAATGTGTCAATTCGAAAAAGTCTTTCATGCGACAGGAATCGCTTGTAAATCCAGATGTGATACACACCGAAATGTAAAATACGCTATTCAATTTTGAATCACTTTAATATTCATGACTGCATATTTCATGCTTTTAAAGTTAAGTGAATAAGTCAGAAAATTTCGCACAGTTGAGTGGAATTATTCTTTTCTTTTTGAAAACTGCCTTAATAAAGGCTGTATCTCTAATTGACTTTACAAACAAACAAACAAACAAACAAAAAATAAGTTTTGAAAACAGAAAAGTATGACGAATGGGGTTCTAAAATAAATCAAAACTTAAGGTAATTTAAAATCGAATTTTCTGATGTACACGTACTCTAAAAAATAAATGTGTAAATTAGTCACTTTTTTATAAGTATATGTATAAATTTGTAAAATTAAACTTTTATTATAAAATTTACACTCTTGTCTTAAAGATTTACATGTATTTTTGTGTGTTTATCGGCTTAATGGATGTATGTAATTTGTTATTCTTTCAAAAACTCAAACAAGTGTGCAAATGTAGAAAATTGTACCGATTTACCCGAATTGGTATGTTAATGTAAATTTATAAATTTTGCATATTACACAAATGTCTGTGTATTTTGCATATTAAAACGAAATATGTGTAAGAATATTACACAGGTAGGTGCGTAAGAACAGAATGTTACACAGAAATATGCATAAGCATTTTACACAACTATATGTATAAGAAAAAAATATCACACAGGATTCTGTGTAAGAACAAAATGTTACACAAGATTATGTGCAAGAATATTACACAGATATATGTGTAAGAACAGAATATTACGCTGAAATATGTGTACTTGTGTTCATTCGATAAATATCGATACTTGAAAATTTTGCTTGTGTAATAGTAGCTGAATGGCAATGATGCTGCTTTGGAAAGTTGCAGTTCCTTAATGTCGTATCCCGTTTCGGTAAGTATTGCTTGTTTGCTGTAGATTGAATTAAATAGAGAATTTCTCCTCCTGATGTAGATGTATCTTTGAAAGGTTATGACAGAAATTGATGGAAAAAAGTACGGTAATAGTACCGGCGTCATAATTTCCGTAATTTAACAAAATTTTAGCTTACAGTATATTTATTTATATTATACAAGTTCTGTGCATAAATTATACATACGATTTTAGGACGTCAAAACAGCTCTAACAGAGAGATGACATGCGGTATAGTACTCGTATATATAGTTTCAGGCGATCCTGTTTCTTGTAAATTAAATGTACACTAATTTGTGGTCTGGAAACAAATCTGCTGGAAAGAGAACAAACACACCAAGCAGTCAGTTCTTCATGGAAATTTATTTTGCGACCAGAAAATATTTGTTCAAAATTTACATCCCAAACTATACATTTATGCACTATATAGTCAAAATCTATCGTTTTTGTATCTTACACAGGCATAGTATGTGCACTCATTGCAATTTACACGTTAAGATGTGTATTTGAGAGTTATCTGGTAACTTTTTGCCCATTTATGCCGCTTAATGTGTTATCATCAAAATATACAGAACAATGTGTATTTTGAAATTGAGGTGCCAGACGTTACACGCCGCTTTACACATATAGACAAATCATTTTGTATCATCAGTATGCCAGTTTTAATGTGTAAATTTATGCATTTATTTTTCAGAGTGCAGTTACCTAAATGTATCAAAAGAAAGAAAACTATTGTCGATATAACTTTGATTTCAATACAGTAAAAAAAAAATTTTTTTGAAAAGTATTTCTACGGATACACTGCATTTGTATTGTTATACAAATATATTAGTACAAATATTAATTCAAGATGCATCTCAAAATTATCTTAACATGATAATACAGTTCTGATAACACTAAAGTGGTTTAAAAGCTTACGATACTTAAAGTAACTAGGAGAGGAGATCCATACTGTAATTTTTCATTCAAAAGGTCAGTCTTCTATAAGTTATGTAAATTCTTCCGAAGTTTATTCGCGGCGTTCCTCTCTGGGCTTTATAAAGTTTACGTTTATGAAATTACGAGTAAGAAGGGTGAAATGCTGTAAAAGGAAATTAATTGAATGAACTTCATGAGGCTATAACAAGTTTTCTAGATATTCTCTTTTGAATACAACGTGTTTAGTGCGATGTTATAAGAGTTTTTGAGTATTTATTTTTCTCTCTATAAAAAAAGACTGAATTTTAGACCGAACTTTGTATTTTAGAATCCCATTAATATAGCCAAAGAAAGAAAACCACTGTCAGACAACTTGATGAATTTTATACAACGCTAGTAAAGAAGTTCAGTAAACATTTTTACAGATATATGAGGCTTTCGGAAAATAAGTACTATTAGCCAATCTAAAAAGCGTGAAATATAATGGAGCAAAACACTTTATTGTACACTGAAGTATAGGCCTTAAACTATGTTTCAATGAAATTGCAAGATCTGTTGAGACATTCATGTTAAGGAAATATCATAGTTTCTATCTCCGCCCTCGAAGAAAGATGCCATCTTTAATGATATCCATTTACTAACAGATTGTCTGACAGTGTCGTCAACATAAAATCCTCCTCCTTCATGAAACACGGATATCGATATTCACCACAGATGGAGAGACCTTCATTCCTTATGAATCGAGCTGTTCCATAGTTCAATAAACTGTCACATTCATATTCGTACCGTCGAATCACCAACGTTTTATTCAATATACACTTCCCAAATTTAACGCTGAATTTTAGCTTCTGGCACATTCTACATTCAAAAACCTTATGACTAAGCACTCTTTGTTAAAAACCATGTATCCATAAATCAATTTCCACCACTGTTGTAGCTGAATGGTCAAGATTCTGCTTTGGAAAATTTAAGTCCCTCAGTTCGTATCCCGTTTCAGTAAGTATTGCTTGTTTACTGTAGATTGAATTAAATACAGAATTTCTCTTCTTCATATAGATGTAGATTTGAAAAGTTATGACTGAAATTGATAGAAAATAAATAGGGATATAGCACTGGGTCATAATTTCCGTGTTTTAACGAAATTTTATTTTACAGTATATTTATTTAGATTATACAGGTTCTGTGCATAAATTGTACATAAGATTTTAGGACTTCAAAACGACTCTAACAGAGAGATTACATGCAGTAAATATAATTTCAGGCGATCCAGTTTCTTGTAAATTAAAAATACACTATTTTGTGCCCTTAAACCAAACCTGTTTGAAAGAGACCAAACACACCAAGCACTTGAGTTAGTTCTTCATGCATGTGTGTTTTGTGACCAGAAAAATATTTAGTTCAAAATTTACATTCCAAACTATAAAGTTATGTACTATGTACGAGAAATTCATCGTTTTTGTATATTATACAGATATATGTGTACGCATGTGCAATTCACACGTTCAGACAGGGCTTAATTTCTAACAAAAAAAGTACCGGAGCCCTAATATTCTGCTGTACCGGTACAACAACCGTACCGTCCCCCCGTCCCCCTCCCTCATCTCTGTCACTCCAATCTGCATATTTATATTTCGTACATTATTTGAAAAATTTAAAGCATGTTTTTTTCTTCAGCGAAATAAAAATTTTAAATATCTATCAGCATATACAGCTGTCAACTATCCCACTTTTTAGTTATCACTCATTCTGAATAGTAAATCTTTGCGTAATTTTAAAGTTAATCAATTGCAGAAATCTGCAATTAAATATGGTAAGGATTATGATTAGGAAATAGTGTTGACACAGAAAAAAGGATAGTTCGCAGCTATGTATTTTTAAGAAAAAATGAATGAAATTTACAGAAATTAATACAATGCTGAAGAATGTAACAATGTTTTACAATTTCCTATAAAATGTGCATATCTTACACTATAATCGATTCCTTCCGCATAACAATCTTTTGTGGTGAGTCCCTGAAAATCAGATTAAATTAAAAATTTGACATCGTTATTGGAGAGAATCGATGCTTTTATAGAAAAAGGAGAAACACTGCTCGATTGCTTTCTATCAGAATAGCAATACATGGCAATTATATCTACTTCCAAATGAAAGTGACTTCGTAAACGTGCAGAGCAGAGCTTTAGCATCCGTTCATAATACAAAATAAATAGAAAAATCATTAACGTGATTTTTATACTCTTACGCAATAGAAGACAAAAAAAACCTCAAACAAACAAAACCTCAAGCTAATGCTCGTTGGCTAAAACAGAAAATATTCTTTTCAGGTTGGATATCTAAATTTAAAAAAAAAAAAAAAAAACATCCAATAAAAATTATCCTACTATCACAAAAGAAAATGAACTGAAAGCAAATTCATTGTCCATTCTCTTGAGTTGCGTTATATCAACGCGTCATCGCCGACATAAATTTGAAATAGAAAAATACGATTTCTGTTTTCCCTTCATTTTAATCAAAATAGCAATAAAATGATTTGAAATAGAATATAATACGTAATTTTAAATGAAGAAAAGTTTTTTTTTCTATACATAAATAAATAAAATTTTAATTGCAATACAGATTGAGATCGAGTCAGTCCAAGCCCAAAATCTGATATAAAAATTGAGTTTGTTTTAGTTTAGTTTAGTTTGTTTAATCTCCATCATCTACGTGTGCGACACATTACGTCACATATAAGTGTTTTGGATAAAAATAATGCAAAAGTTTGAAAATGGGAAGGAAAGGAAAAGCAATTTAGACTTCGGTTTTTCGGAAGCGCTAATGTGCTCCGGAGACCTGTATTTATGAGCTCCGGTGAATTCCGATCAATATTTAAATATTTACTAAAAACAGAGAAGTACCGGAGCCGGGTTCCGGTGGGCTCCGGAGCAAATTAAGCCCTGGTTCAGATGTTTATTTCAGAGTTATTTGATAACTTTTTACACACTTAAGCCCCTTTACGTATTATTATCAAAATACACACAACAATGTGTATTTTGAAATTGGGTGTATATGTGGCAATTTACACTCCACTTTACACAATCGACAAACCGTTTTTGTATCATCAACATGCCTGTTTTAATCTGTAAATTTACGCATTTATTTTTTAGAGTGTACGAAATTATTCATCTTATTTCAAATGAAAATCAAATTTCACGTTAAATTGCTTAATAGGCGCAAAGGCCAACCTAGTGAAAAAGATTCCATGCCGGGACTCGAACCCGGGCCATCGGTGTAGCGCACTGACATTGTACCGACTAAACCACATGGAACGATACCCAGCCTGAAACCTTTCACTATTACACGTTGTTAAGGCTACAAACTCAGCACAAGATGGAATATTTTTCATGAGCCACCGACATGGGGCAAATACGAAACGTAATTAAATCCAGCATCGATTGAAACTATATCAATACTTGGAAATTTTCCCAGAGAGAAACATTCGCATTGCATACAATATTTCAAATGAAAATCAAGTTTAGTCGGTAGAATGTCATTGCGCTATACTCATGGCCCGGGTTCGAGTCCCGGCATGGAATGTTTTTCGCTAGGTTGGCCTTTGCGCCTATTAAGCTATTCAATTTGGAATTTGATTTTCCTTTGAAATATTGTATGCAAGGCGAATGTTTCTACCTGGGAAAATTTCCAAGTATTAATTATTTATCTTAATAAAATTCAAAACTTTATTTGAAACATACTTCATATTTTTCATAAAAATGCATTTCGGTGCTGTTAAATGGCAATCTAAAAAGTGTATTAAATATAAAAAATCTATCATAGTTTTTAATAATAAAATGGTTTTCACCTATGTTCTATAGAATGGGCAGTATGTTCTATTTTTTGGTATGCTCTGGTTGGTCCTGCTGGTTATTTTAAATGTGTAATAATATAATACAATACTTAAATGTGTGGATTTTCAAGACGTCTTCATCGAAAGACTACCCATTTGGTATTCTAAAGTAAAGCTTGTAGAAAAATTTAAGAAATGAAGACAAAATTAGGTATTCATATTGAAAATATCAGAATTTATTACAATTTTAGAATGGAGAAAGCCCTTAAGCATACCTTTTTGTAACTTAAATTTAAAGAAAACCTAATTTCACTTTGAAAACTACTTTCTCCTTTTTTGGTATACAAGCTTGTAATTAAAATAATCATTATCATTTTTTTTTTATTTATTTTTTTTTTTAAGTGAACTGTAAGTATGAATTTAATTTTTGTAACGATATAAAAAGAAATTCATTTTAATCATGAATGCATAGCTACCAAGCATTGCGATTTTTGTTTACCGGTATTTCCAAATAGAATTATTTGTTTATTTTAATCTCAAATTTACATCATTACAAAAAGAGAATATTTCTGTTTGGAAATAGGAGTAATCAAAAGTTGGAAGTTTTGGCAGATATGTAAATACTATGATGAAAAATGCATCTAAAAAATACAGAGAAAGTTAAATTTTTGAAGCCAAATGTCTTCAAATTCTGAAAGAAACATATGGATTTTAAGTAATTTATTTTATTTTTACAAAAACTTTCATCGCATATATATGATACTTCGCAAGTTCTTTGAATAAAACAACGAAATTTTCTTTCCCTGTTTAGCTTATTTAAAAAAAAAAAAATCACCTGTAATTTTGGCTTGTTTTTGCATATTTTTATAATAGCTTTGAATTTGCTTATTCATATCAAAGAGCAGCTCATCACCTAAATAAAAATCGATTTAGTCATCTTATTTAAAAATAGTTCTAAAAAATTAATAATTTGAGTAAAGAAGATTTGTTTAAAAATATTCGTTACTATGTTGTTTTATTTCTCTTTTAAAATTTTTAATGAACGAATCTAGGTACTTTCAGAGCACTGTAATTAGTACTAATAATAAAAAAGGACTTTTTTAAACCGTTATCGTTAGGAAATTTATCAATTATTGTATGAACTTTGGGATTATGTGGTAATTATATATGCACTAGATAAAACACTAGACGAAAGAAAGAAAAAAAAAATAACACTTTCATATAAAAAAAATATATCCAATGCTAATGAAAACAATGAAATTAGTTATAAGTCTAGTA
The DNA here is from genome assembly GCA_963932465.1 of Maratus speciosus. NCBI lineage: Eukaryota > Metazoa > Arthropoda > Arachnida > Araneae > Salticidae > Maratus > Maratus speciosus. The sequence continues at coordinate 324,391,562 of OZ010795.1, read as the reverse complement.
ACACGTTACTAACAAGGTTTTTTTTTTTAACTCGAAATTCTAATATTTACGCTGGAGTTTGTATTAATTAACGGTTTTATTTTTTAAAAGTGGAGACAAATATTATCATGCTATTTTTATCTCTTTGTTCATAATAATTTATTACCTACTTGTTGAATATATATATAAGATAATGATTATATAGCTGTATCAGGATTACAAGGAAAATACTAAAATTTTATTTTGAATACCGCATTTTCGTAGAGAATTATTTGTCGAATTTTATCGTATAATTCTTATAATTAAGTACGGCGACTACTTCTATGCAAAAATAGTGGTATACAAAATATAATTTTAGTAATTCCCTGTGAACCGTGATACATACAAGTGGATTCCAAACTCGTGGTACAAACCTTAAGGGTTGATAGAGGACACTGTAACAATCATCTATTGTATATGTAATATATGGGCACAAGTGACGCGTTGGTGCACAAAAACAGGAAAAAGACATGATTGGAATGTTTACGGACAACGTCATTGACAAGTTCTGTATTTACAATAAATGTTCAAAATTGCACCAACCAACAGTTGTTGCGGAATGAAAAGAGCCAGAAGACGCCGCTAAGTTCGTCGACTGCAGAACGGTTGACTGCGGGATAGTTGTTGTTTACGTTTCGTTATGTAAATAGAGTGTCTATAATGTTCATCGTTAATGTAAATATGTTTCGTCCTCTCAAATAAATAATTTTATTTAGTTAAAGATGTTCTCCCACTGAATTAGAATCTGCAGAACTGAACCAGGACAAATTAGGTGAGATCCAATTTTTTCTTACCTTTTATTCTGCTTGATTACTAAAGCATTTCTGAACTTTCGAATTCGATTTAACAGTAATAGATACCTGGAAGCGTCGATGGTGCGATTGGCGTAATAATTCAAAGATGCCGGATATTTGCAGTCGACTCTGTTGATGATCTCGTCGCTTGAATATCCGTTGCTGCTGCACGTATGCCTAAAATACCCGGCCTCTTTGAATTTGTACGCCAATCGCTCCATCGCTCGCTGCCAGGCACGTATTACTGTCGGTTGACGCAATTTTGAACACTTATTGTAAATACAGCACTTGTCACAGACGCTGTCCGTAAACATTCATTTCATGTCTTTTTCCTGTGTTTGTGCCCCAACAACTGGAGTCGCACAAAAAAGACTTTTCAGATATCTGCATAAGAAGTAATCGAAGGTCGATAAATCAGTATTGCCTATAGAGTGGACCCAGCACACCAAGAAAAACTCTTCTTACCGTATTTTTCTGGAAGAGGTTTTACTAAGACTACTTTAAGATGTTCCGATTGCCAGTCGTAAGCGACTATGGCTTCAGTATGATCGGTTTGGAATATTTTTGCATCTCCCTTTCGCGGGTCTCTTTCAGTTAGACTGGAGGCGCAAGGGGTCACGTATTCTATTTTAGAATTGATATTAAATATTTGTATTAAATTATAAACAGAAGTTCTCTTATACGTCCATTAAAAATATTTCAAAAATATATATTCTAAAAACACACTCAAAGTATATATTAAACATTTAATTGTTAAAAAGGACGTCAAATTTTAATAAAATACATTAAAATATTTTAATAATTTGACATGTTTTGATTGAATTTTCCATCTTAGTGTTTATTTATTTTTCTGATGATGATTGAGTAAATTCAATCGAAACATGTCAAATTATTAAAATCTTTTAATGTATTTTATTAACAATTGACGTCCTTTTTAGCAATCAAATGTTTAATATATATTTTGAGTGTCTATTTAAAATATATATTTTTGAAATATTAAATATTTGTTTTATAGTTTTTTATAATGTAAATTTGATCGCAGCAAGCAAGCTGTTGTTTTTGTCTTGGTCTTCCAAAATGCAAGAAATATTATTTCCGTTTTTAAGTAAATTGATCTCGAGCATGAAAATATGCTATAATTTTGTCACGGCTCTTAAGAGAAGAAAATTATTGTATTTCTTCTTTAATTGGTCATGAAATCGTGTATGAAGGCTGGCTGGATTTTAATTTCCAGAAATTTAAGATGATTTTTCTAAAAGTTGTATCTATGTACATATGGGCAATTCCACAAAACATGGGAGCTATAGTGTAGACCCTTTAGCGGCCACCTAATTTTAATCAAGATTCGCACCAGAAACATTTAATTAAAATTTACCTTTCTAGCTTTGGTGGAAAAAAATAAGATAATTGTTTTTTCATATTTTGAAACAAAATTTTTCGAATATTCCGGTGTGAGTTCACAAGGATTAATGGCTAAAGAGGGAAATGTAATGTGAGTCACAATACCATGTAACGTGAGTCACACTCAAAATATTGATTGATATAATTAATTACTATTAAAACAATATTATTTTTGTGTATATCATAAGTTGAAAGTGTGTTGTATTCTATGAAATACTTCTTTTTTACTGTGTTGTGATAAATGAGGAGAAATTCTAGGTCTTCATTAATCCATAAAACTTGACTTCCTTTTTTTTTGTAATGTGAGTCACAGTACCAAATTAGGGTCTGCATACCACCTGTTCATTTAAAAATTTATTACATTGTTATTCTTAGTTTCTTATTGTGCCCCAGATATATATGAAGAACTTTTTAAAAAGCAAATGTGATATTTCTTCGATGTATATAGAATTTACTTTTGGAAAAATGTGTCAAATGGTAACGTGAGTCACATGGAATTGCCCTCATGTAAATACTTATTTATCGTACATAAGCAGAAAATTTGTAATTATTGGAGTGATTCTTGAGTTTCTAAAAAACACTTATTTATCGTGATCTTGACATAATGTGATATAAGTTGAATCGTGACATTTTGAGTTTTACTCTCCTTCTATTATTTTTGTGAACTGTGATTTAATTAACTATAAATTGAATCATTTGGATTATTCTTGGATTATGAACGTTCTTCATTAACCGGTTGCCAGCCCATTTCAGCACTGTAGTGCGCTATTACCTAGATGCCACTTTTGGGGCGCGATAAATTGGGGTGTGCATTTATGCGACTCCAGGTGCATCTCGTTACTCCAATCTGACATTTTTGAATCTGTAAGCCATAGTCGCTTCATTGACGCTGCCAGATATACATTAGTGTTGTTTGACGTAATTTTGAACACATGTTATAAACATAGCACTGGCCAATGACACTGTCAATAAAAAATTCCTTTCATGTCTCTTTCCTGTATTTGTGCTTCAAAGCTTCACTTGCTCACATACCTTCCAATATATGACTGTTACAGTGCTCTCTGTCAACCTTTAAAATTTACACCATGAGTTTGGAATCACTCTGTATAGCCAAAAGTCATCGGACACTTTCGAATTTAGTCAAATAGAATTCGATAACAAATTCTATATAGACGTTCTATTCAAATAGACGTTCGAATTTAGATAAATACTTGAAGAATTCTTTTGCAATTTCAGCATTTCAGAAATTAAAGAACATGTTTGCCTCATATGTCTCAGAGAAAGTTTTCTTACGAGAAACACAACAAATTGAGTGAGAAATAGCATTTGCCATCGACCTGAAAAATAAAATACACAACATGAACTGTAGCTTTAGCACATGACTGGATGGTTATTGTAAAATATTTGTGTTCTTTTGTATAAGAATGGCATGTATATTCATGAAGGTTTCTTTAAAAGTTTTTATAAAATATCAAGAAACTTCCGCTTTTTATAATATCAACCTTGTTTTTTGTTTTCAAATAAATTTAACTCCACTTTCAAAAGATTTGAAAATGTACAGTAGAAAAAAACATACTACAATTTAAATACTAGTCGGATGTGCCAATCCCAAAACTTTCTTATATCTCATGCATGTTAATAATTTAAAATTCGCTATCACAATGCCAAAATGAAATGACAATCTATGCCCATCATGAGGATTGTAAAGGTAGGTTCGTTGAATTGGATGCAATTAACAATGAAAATAAGTGTAGCATTGTTTCAAATAAATCATTGAATTTCAGAACATACCTTCTTAGATGTCCGTAACCAAAATTTCCAAACCAAAGAGTATAAAATCAACACCTGTTGTTCAATATATACCCAAGTCTGCAATAAGGATCTATTTACGTGAAAATGTAACAGAATATTATGTTTGATTAAATTGCGTGCATTAGCTTTTGAGATATAGCTTTTGCAAAAAATCGTGAAAAATTCAGCATAGCAACGCCACCTGTTGTGCGATTTACACCAAAACCTAATCAGTAACAGCTTATGTAAACGTGTAACTGAATCTGAAGTTTGATGAAAATCCGTGGATCAGTTCTTGAGATAGAGCTATTGCAGATAGAGTAATTGCTGAAATCATGAAAAATGCAGCATTATAGCGCAACCTGTTGGGCGATATACACCAAAACCTAATAAGAAACAACTTAAGTCAACTTGTAACTGAATCTGAAGTTTGATGAAAATCCGTGTGTTAGTTCTTGTGTTAGAGCTATTGCGAAAATTGAGAAAAATATAGCAGCATCACCTGTTGAGAAAGAGGAACCCGAAAAGAAGTTGCAAATACTCTCCTTCATGGTCAATTATAATCTATATATCTTTTAAGGTATCTGTAAGCCTTTAAAAGATAATTTTTGATCAAAATTCAATTTTTTGTTTTTAACACTATCCAACCTAGTTGAAATGCGTTTATGAATTCGGTTTGTCTGTCCGTCTGTCTGTCCACGCTCTAACTCGCGTAAATGGACTCGGCCTTTCATGCAATTGATATATGTTAATGATGATTACCCTGGCATGTTCGGTATTGAATAGGAAGTGTGTAGCATTAATCGTTCATTTACAAAGGCAATCCAAAGAATTCCAGTACATTAGAGTCAATGGGGAAAAATCGTTTGCGGTATATTTTAATGACGTTACACTATTTCAAATGTATTGAAATTGATAGAAATCACTGAATTTCAATACAAGGTTATTACTCTGTAATAGGACATTCATAGCATTTATCGTTCATTTATAGGGACACCCAAAAGAAATCGGTTACAGTATTGTCTCTGAGCAATAATTGCTGGAAGTGCGTTTTCAATTTCGGTATGCGCTTTTAAATTAAACTATTCTTTTGCATGTTACTCGTTGTGTATAAATTCTATACCTCGCATACAGGGCGGCACAAAATAATTCACGTACCATTCTCCCTATTAGAGGAAATTTCTGAAGGGGAATTTTTAACTGTGGCATGTATTTCCTAATTGAACTAAATTTTTGCCTACATGTAGTTTATAGCTACAAATCTATAAATCATATACAGGACTGATCAAAGAATTTCGTATAATTTTCCGATTGTAGATGGGAATTGCTGAAATTGGGTTTTTAAATGTGTTATGCGTTTCCAAATGATTCAATTAGACATCCTAATTTCAGCTTATTAAACATCGAAGTTTTGTTACATTATTCTGAATGTGTTGGAAAGTTTCATAATCCATGCATATCTTTTTTTTTTATCTCTCATAATCTATTTTTTCTTGCTTGCTTAAATTAATATAATATTTTAATATTTTTCTTTCTATTTTGGAGCTTTTTAAACGTTTATATTTTTTACAAACATTAAAAAACTAAGTTGGAAGTTGTTTCATGATTTTTTTCTCAAGAGTGATTTTTTTGTAAAACTGTGTTGGAAAATGTGACGTAACCTAAATAAATAATAGTTCAATTGCCACAAAATTTTTAAATTACATTTTAAATAGGTTGTTTCTACGATCATGAGACAAACTGTAAGGGAAGGTAAAGTACAGATAGAGAAGCAATTTTGGTATAGCAATGCGGGGTCGAAAATGAAAAGTTATGGCGAAAAATAAGAAATGCGGAAGAAATGAAAACGAGCTTTTTATTGACATAACAGTTAGCCCTTAAATGCGTGATTTTTCATTTTGTTTCGAAAAAATTATATATGATTCTCTGAAAGGTTTATTACACAGGAAAAATAATGAAAAAAATCAGAGATACATTTTTCATATACGTCAATCTTTTTTTATGTTGCAGATCCGCAATACAAGTAAAAACTATTGTCGTGCGGCTGTTTTGCGCTAAAATATTGCAAATTAGTGACTATTTTAATAAGTATGTCTCCAAATACCTTATTTTATATAATTGTTTATTTTATAAAACTTAACGTTTAACCCTTTAATTCCCATGATAGAATGCGTTCTAGAAATTACGTTGTTCAGAGGATCTGACTTTACACCAGAAAGTTTCAATGGTTAATTTCGCTTTATTTAGATACAGAATGTCTGTTATTAATTAAAGCAGATATTTCTATTTTAATTTTCTGGTGCGAATTAGGTATATACGAATAAAAAAACTATTACATTGAAAACACTGTTGTTTGCATATATGCCAAGCTGCGCAATAAAGGGTTAAAGTAATAGCTCAAATCTACCACTGGTAGCGTCTAGAAAGTAATTGGTATACCTTTTCGCAGATTCCAAGTGTCTTACGAACATTTGCAGCAACGACTGACAGTCTTGCAATGAAGTGCTCATCTGGAATCTTTAATAGGGTACACCAATCACTTGCTGAACGCTGCCAGGTATGTATCGATGTTGGTGACGGCACATTTGAGCACATACTGTAATTGTTAATTCAATAAAACACTTGTTTTCATTTACTCCGCATTTCTTGTTTTTCGCAAAAACTTTTCCTATACGACACCACATTATTATACCAAATTGCTTCTTTATGTGTACTTTACCTTCCCTTAAAGTTTATCCCCTGATCATAGAAACACCCTGTATATTCAAAGAAAGTAGATTATTCTTATGCTGATTTATTGAAAAGTTTATGAGCTACACAGTTTTAATTTATAAATTATTAATTTCATTTTCAGTAATTTTTAGAGTTCTTTGTCTTTTTATACTTATAACTCTCAAAATATTCATGTTATTGTCATAAAAATAGTCTAGTTCCTGTATAACATTACTAGCAGAACTGCCTGGCGTCGCCCGTGTCAATTATGAGGGAGCTTCCGGGTAAAATAAATTAAAATGAAATAATACAGCAATAATAACTGAGATTTGTGCATTCCCGTCAACAAATCATTATAAAGACATTCAGTAAACATGACGTTCTTGCATCGCAATCATAGTAAAATCCCCCAGATTTAAATATCAGAATGCATGTTTTCTTGGCTAGTGTAACAGAAAAATATGATTTTCCTGATAATACGAAGAAAAAAAATCAACCAATTGGCGTAGTATTTAGTAAAATTCTCGATGGTATAGCATATATGTACATTATAACGTGAAAATATGTTAGTGCGTAACGCTGACATCATACTAATGGTAGCAACGACCTAACTCATAATTGTGCCTTTAATGTAATTTTTCCTAACTTCTAAACATGCACAATTTCATTTTTTACACTGAATAGAAAAAAGCACTTTCAAATTAAATTTACTTGAAAATTATATCTCAATTTTTCTGATTTTAATACTGATAATTAAAAATCATAAAACTGAGATACAGTTTGCTGAATTTAATGGATTTTAAATTAATTTTCAAGCATGGATCTTTTTAAATTTGCAACCCAAATTTACGAAAGATGAACCCATTTGCTCTGAATGCAATATTATAAAGAAAAGACATGTCCATGAGTAACTCTGTGACGGCCGGTATATGGACCATCTTTAACCACGGATATTCCAGACTGAATTGGCTGATTATTCTTAAACGGAGACTTTCATTCATAAAAAATAAATCTACAGCGAATAATCTAAAGATGGCATCAAATTCCAGAAGCTTTCAGTCCTGATGCCAGTCTTAAAACTTTCTTAAAAAAACTCTTAGAAAACATTTGCTATGTTTAATTTTCCATTTCAAATAAATCGTAGAAAAATAATATTTTATGTAATCGTATTTAATATAAATAGCAGAATGTTATCATTGAATTCAAGGGGCTAACTGGTATAACTAAGCAAAAGCATACCAAAAAAAAAAAAAAAAAAAAAAAAAAAAACAGGTCAATACAAATGTTGTAGATCTTAAAATTCTGAATAAAATAAGTACCATGATTAATATTTTTGTTCAACATTAAGGTCGCAATTCTATTTCAAAATTTTGCCTTAATCGCTAATCAAGAACTTGAAGCCAGGAGAGACCAAGTTAACTTAACAATATCTCAAAACAGCTAACGCTATCAAAAACATTGTCAATACAAAAGTTTTAGTGCCTAAAATTCTGAGTAAAATGAGTACCTACACCAAATGTTTCTGTTCAATATTAAGGCCGCAATTTTGAGATATTGTTAAGTTAACTTGGTCTCTCCTGGCTTCAAGCTCTTGATTTAAAACATTTTGAAATAGGATTGCGACCGTAACGTTGAACAAAAATATTAATGATGGTACTCATTTTATTCAGAATTTTAAGCTCTACAACATTTGTATTGACAATGTTTTTTATAGAGTTAGCTCTTTTGAGATTATGTTAAGGTAATTAAAAAAAAAAAAGTGTTTTTCGAAATTAAATATGTACATATTTTCTAACATTCACTCAAATACGAGGAATAAAACATAGTACGTTCATTTTAGACCTAAACTGAAGGGATTAAAACAATTTCCAGTTTTCTCCTAATTAATTCTGAGTTCAACCACCTGACCACGGGTCTAAAACTTTAAAGTAGAATTGTGACCTTAATGTTCAACAAAAATATTAAGTGTAGGTACTCATTTTACTCAGAATTTTAATCTCTACAATATTTGTACTGACAATGTTTTTGACAGAGTTAGCTGTTTTGAGATACTGTTATGGTATCTGAAAAAACGTGTTTTTTGACTATAAATCTGTACATATTTTCTAACGCTCACCTACTACGAGAGGGAAAAGATAACATATTCATTCTATACCTAAACTAAATGGATTGAAACAATTTCCAGCTTTCCTCTAATTAATTCCGAATTCGACCATTTTTCCCTCCCCTACCACTGGGCTACTAGTATTTATTGAAATTTAATTTCGCGTGGTTTAAAAATAAACCTTTCACTTTATGGATAATAAGGATTAATTTCAGAAGATCAAGAGTCTCTCTGCAGAATAAAACATCATTAAAAAGCGATGTGCAGTTAAACAGAAATTTACGCCACATGTGTCAAACGATTTTTTTAATTATTAACGATTTATTATCTTTTTCCTAAATTGTTTTCTTGAAATTGAAACGCCTGTATTTAAATAGATTTTTTAACTTCAAAAACAGTCAAATGAAGATACTACGTCATTTGAACACATGCTTAGTTAAAGTTTTATTTCATACATGAAAAGTGTGCATTTTCTGATTAGAATGACATCAGTTTCGAAAATACAAAAATGAAGCGATTGAGTCGAAATTTTTATTATCTTATAAAAAGAAAGTTTACGCGTTATAACTTTTTTTAAATTATTGTACCGTTTTTAGGGTATGGCAACAGGAAAGAAATCATTGAATTGGAAAATTTAAAAAGAGATATTTCTAAAATCTTAAATTGCGGAAGGTAGTAGAAAAAAAATGGATAAATATTGGTCTGATGATTTTTTAAAAGTAAACAGCGATCTTTTTCACGTTCTAAAAGTATGTACACCTAGTTTCGTACAAATCGGTCAAAAATTGAAGATTTGTATGAAAGACATACACTCAGAGAACGGTTTATATATATATATAGATTGTATTTATTACGAAATTTATAAAATATATTTGTATTTAATAAATTTAAATCTCAAAGATTTTATGAAAACAGTATTTATTCGTTTAATTTTATGCTATTAAAAAAAAAAAGAAGAAATAAATAAAATTAAATTACTTAATTGTATTTTTATGTCACATTTTTGTGACATTTTTAATAATAATTGAAAATTTTTAATTTTTAATTTACAAGTATTAAAAATGAAATAAAATCCGAAGCGATACAGATAACTCAAGATATAAATGCTTGTACCTTACATTTTATTCATCGAAGATTACCATAAAGGCAAATATACCTATTTCAAATATCTAATGATTCCTCTTAGATCTTCGAAATAAACTAAAATCATTTTCTCTTTGAAGCATTCCAATTAAAATTGATCTGCAGACAGATTCCAGTTGACTCTCGTTCCAGCTTCTAAAGCTTTATCAAGACTTCCTTAATCGAATAGAAATATTTAATAAAATGCATTAATGGATCATTTCAACTGAGAAAATACAGGTAGTGAATATCTGGAGAAATTATCCTCAATTTATATCCATTAATTTAGATTTAGCCTTAAATGAAATTTTATAACCCTCAGCGAGTGGTTGAAAGTAGCACTTTACAAGTATAGCAAAACTACAGGTAGTAGCTACTTTATCCGGTAGTTTGTAGTGTAGTACACTAACTTTTGAAGAACGTAATATAGTGAGTAGGGCGATACAAAAAATCAGTGGTTTGTCGCGAACAGTGACGCTACACTGTAAAAAAAAAAACTGTAAAGTTACTAAAGTTTTTCTAGAAAACTGGGATTCCTAGAATTTTTTATGTAACCGCAACAACAAAAAATTTAGTAACATTATTGTAATTTTAGTAGATTCTTTCATAAAGCTAGAGATTTCTGTAGCTTCACAAAAACTAGTTTTGTAGATTCACATCTTTTTGTGTACAGTGTACAGATAAAATTTTAGTAAGCATACAGATTTCTTTAACTTTACATCTGTAGAATTACAGATTTTTTTTTTTTTTTTTTTTTTTTTTTTTTGTACAGTGCTGAAACGTTTTTGTGTGTTGATTTATAAATTATTAATTTTTTTCAGTGATTTTCAGTGTTGTTTGTCTTTTTATTTTTATAACTTTCAAAATATTCATATTATTGTCATAAAACCCGTCTAGATCCTGTATAACATTATTATATTTATTATGAAATTCATAAAATATATATTTAATAATTTTAAATTTCAAAAGTTTTATGAAAATAGCATTTATTCGATTAATTTTTTTAAAATAAAAGAATTAAAAAAAATTAAATTATTTATATGTTTATGTCACATTTTTATGACATTTTTAATAATAATTAGAAATTTCAAAAACTTTACGAATATTCAAACAATTTGTTCCGGCAAGCAGATACCTTAAAGATAAAAATGTTCGTAGCAGATTACCATAAACGCAAATACACCTATTTAAAATATCTAATGATTCTTCTTAGATCTTCGAAATAAACGAAATGCCTTTTCTCTCTGAAGCATTTCAATTAAAATTGGTCTGCAGATAGATTCCATTTGACTCTTGTTCGAGCTTCTAAAGTTTTATCAAGACTTCCTTAATTGAATAGAAATATTCAATAAAATGCATTAATGGACCATTTCAACTCAGAATATACAAGGAAAGAATATTTGGAGAAATTATCCTACATTTATATCCATTAATTTAGATTTAGCTTTAAATAAAATTTTATAACCTTCGGCGAGTGGTTGAAACTACAAGTATTGCGAAACTACAGTAAGTACACTGTAAAAAAAAAAAAAATCTGTAGTTCTACAGATGTAAAATTACATGCTTACTAAACTTTCATCTGTAACTGTACAAAAAAAGCTGCAAATCTACAAAACTAGTTTCTGTAAAGCTACAGGAATATGTAACTTTGCAAATGGATCTGCTAAAATTACAGTAATCTTACTAAAATTTTATCTGTAACCTTGGTTGTAGTTACATGAAAAGTTCTAGGCATCCCAGTTTCCTAAAACATTCTTAGTAACCTTACAGATTTTTTGATTTTCGGCGGAAAAGTGTGTCTGTTACATGAATTTTTGTTGTTGTCGTTACATAAAAAGTTCTAGAAATCCCAGTTTCCTAGAAAAACTTTAGTAACTTTATAGATTTTTTTTTACAGTGTAGCTACTTTACCCGGTAGTTTGTAGTGTAGTACACTAAATTTTGAAGAATGTAATATAGTGAGTAGAGCGATACAAACAAGTTGGAAATTCTACGTCAAACGTGGCAAACGTACTATAGCTAGTTTTATAAATATTCAGATCTTGGTGAAATAGTTGTTGCACTCTTATGCAAAAATGCATAAATACAAAATTTATTACGATATCTATATTAAATTCAGAATTACGGAAATAATAGGACTCCATCTTAAAAATGACGTAATACCCATGGGAACATAGAATCATTACCTGTCATAAGATATCACTGAATTAATTACGTATGATAGGATTTAATAGAATGAAGAAAACGTATTAATATCTTTTTAAGTTTTGATTCGATTTTCATAAAAGTTGAAATGACAAAATTCTGCAACGATTATACGTATTAAATTTCAAACCATTCGGTTGGGTAGTTTTTGCGCTGTTATACGCGGGCAGACGGACAGACAGATAGACAGACGGACCAGACGGCGACTATAGGTGCTATGTATTTATATAATTACAAACGCATCTAAAAAATAGTAGTTTGTAATGAACAGTGACACTGTTTTTAACGCTACTGCAGGAATTTGTTATTATTTGTTTTGTTTTTTTTTACAATTCTTCAGGACACGTGATACGAACTTGCTTCTTTTGTGCAAAATGCGTTCTGTGAAGCAATTTGTGAATGTCAGCAACTCAGCTGCAGCGTTTAGAAATGCATCATATGCCGACATGGATTTTTCCATTGACACTTCCATATAAATCGTGCCGGAATCCAAATCAAAGAGATTAATTTTCTTTCTGGAAACACTTGTCTACTTACTCATTATTAGATATTCATGTTTTAATATCACTTTTCTTCTTTTGGAATTTACAGATTTGTGATTTTTTGACATTGTGACAGAGAAAATTAATATTGAATCGCTGTGGTCGGCATATAATGAGTAGTATGTGCTTAAAGTAAGATTTTAGAGAATAACACAAAACGTTTTCTTGTACACTGTAAAAAAAAATTTGTGAAGTTACTAAAGTTTTTCTAGGAAACTGGGATTCCTAGAACTTTTCATGTAACGTCAACAACAAAATTTCATGTAACAGACACACTTTTGCGCCGAAAATCAAAAAATCTGTAAGGTTACTAAGAATTTTTTTGGAAACTGGGATTCCGAGAACTTTTCATGTAACTGCAGCCAGGGTTACAAATAAAAGTTTAGTAAGATTACTGAAATTTTAGCAGATTCATTTGTAAAGTTACAGATTTTTGTAGCTTTACAAAAACTAGTTTTGTAGATTTGCAGCTTTTTTCGTACAGTTACAGGTGAAAGTTTAGTAAGCATGTATTTTTACATCTGTAGAACTACAGATTTTTTTTTACAGTGTATGTTGTCTTTCTCATTTTTTTTTAATTCTCCTCGGTTTTATCACGCTTATTTGATTGTATTGCGGTAAACGCGATATAACAATATTATGCTTAATCCGTTTCCTTAATTTAAAATGTAAATTAAATCCTTTGACAAAATCTAAAAGCAAATGACTAAAAAAAAAATAATTTGTAATCGGTATTTACTAAAGCAGGTAGCTGCAGTTCTAGTCAACTATAGGATTTCAATAAAGTACTTGTAGCTGTCCACAAAAATAAAATAGTGTTTTCCGACCACTGCCCTCACACAAGGGCGGCAGCGGTGGCGAAACGTAATCCAGGGAGGGCAAGGCAAACCCTTGATATTCAGACTTGTCCGCAAATTTTAAAGTTAAAAGTATATACACATGAAAAAAAAAAGAAATTTATCAAATTACAACAACCATTTGGAAAATGATTTTTTCGAAGACTAAAATTTAGGACATAAAAAATCGCACGGAGTTGATCATACATTACGTACGCCATGAATTAAACATTAATAGTGTTATTACATGTAAAAATTCCAAGCGACAAAAATCGCCTGCGAATCGTACGTATTATCCACCTGAAACTTATGTATTATCCAAGCATTTCATTGGCTGTTCGGGAAAAGGCTTTTCCATCGTCAGATTTCCAAGAAATCTGACGACTCCTTTTAAAGGAAATTTCATTCTTAAACTTTTAAACATCCCACAATATTACTTTTTACACCGTCATATATAGAAAAAAAATGTACTTTTAAATGCAATTTGTTTGAAAGCTGTATCTCAATTTGTTTCTGAGTTATTATTATTTTTTTTTTGTAATTTTTATTACTTTTTTGTCATAGTGGCAACAAAAGGTACCCATTTCTGTTGAAAGTAAAGGGAATACAGATTACTGTATAGACCTATCAGAAAACGAATAAAATGCGGATTAAACCAATAAAAACCTTCAGATATGCTTTTGATTTCCCATCCTGACGAGAACAATAACCATTTTTCCAAATAGTTAATAAAGCTAAAACAAAAGAAAAACCTCCTTCAATCCCCCACCGTACAAAACAATTTCTAATCATATCAACGTGAAAAGCAAAACAGAAATTTAGAACTAATAAATGTCCATAAATAAGGTCATTCCAGTGTTTTTGAAAAAGGAGAATTAAAAATATGACTTATTTTTTCGTTGATGAAAAATTAGACATATCTGAACTTAAGGTATCTGCCTACATTCGGAGCGCTTAAAAAAAAAAAAAAAATACAATCTGTATATATATATATATTACGCTATCGTACGTGGCACAGAAATCGCGATTATTTGTTAATTGTTTAATGGCAATGCCCGAATGAAACGCATCTCATTGGTTATTGTGTAAAAGTCTTTTGGCAGAATTAAGCCGAGGTAAATCGGGTTTATTTACGTTTCGCTCTTTCGCTGCAATTACGGAGCTTCAAAATATCATTAGAAATCTTGGCGAATACTTGAAAGTGAAGAAGAAGCCGAATTAAGAAGAGAAAATCGAAATAGATTGGATCGAGAATGCCGTCAAACACAGAGCATAGGCGATCGCCAAAATAGTCTTCATAACCGTTTTATAAAATGTATCACATTAGCATTACACAAATCTTAATTTGCAATATATCAGACCTTGAATTTATACCGATATGTCATTTAGGTTCAATGTAAGAACTTCCCTGACCTTTTCATTCTTTAAAATCTTTAAAAATAAGTGTAATAATTTTCCCTGACGGTTTCATTTTTTAAACGTAAGTGTTATACTTTTGAAATTTTAGCTCTTATTTAATTTTTTTACAAGTTTTTAGTAAAAATAAAGGCACAAATATCGTATACGCACCACGTTGGAACGATTTTTTTCTGACGCCAATGTCATACACGCACCGGGGTACTTAACTGGCACAAAGTGTCGTTATTTTGCTTGAAATGGTAATCCGGACGGTGTTTATTTTTTAATATTTTGTTTATTTACTTTTATTTTATTTTTTAAATTATATAAATTGTTTTGTTCTATAGTTATTAATGAAACTTTTTTATATTTATTGTTATTCCCTTTTTTAAAAATATATATGTAACTTGTATTCGAAAACGAGGTTTTCGCCAAATTGGCGTCAGAAAAAATCGTGCCAACGTGGTGCGTATATGATATCTGTGCTGTTTTTTACTTACCCATCATACATAGTATAGGGTAAATCTTGTAATCGTTTTGAAAATCGATTTTTTTTTCTTTTTTGACGGATTTACACGTTTCAGACACTGGAGATTCCGAAAAACATATTTTTAGAAAAAAAAAATTGCCGTCCGTCTGGGTGTGTGTCTGTAAACGCTCTAACTTCCGAACAAACTGAGATAGAGACTTGAAATTCGGTGCGTACATACGAAGTAATAATGGGAAGAAGCCTATTGAATATCTGTAACCTCGATTATCCGGAACTAATTTTTCGGACTCTCGAAATAATCGTTCTGATAAAAAGTATACAAAAATTTTCGAAATTGTTTATTTGAAGAAGTGAATATAAAGACAATAAAAAAACATAAATTTTGCATATCGAATAAAGTCGAACGGATAATTAGTTGCCGAGATATTTGTACTCCTATTTTTCACACTCTTCGATTTTTCATGACCCTGTATTTCATTCAAATTTCAATTCAAAGATATATTTTAATTGGAAATGAGATGCTTAATCCGACGCAGTAAACTGTTAGTTAATATGATTATAATTTTTCGAGTTACAAGGATGTTTCTTTTACGCAATTCGGTACTACTCGATTATCCCGCCGACCAAAAACTATCGCCAAACTACAAGATTAAATGCCAATAATGGCTTATAGTAAATGTCAAGCATTTAATGAATCTTCACACCTATAAGGGGGTTACCATAAGGGGGACCCTGTTCTGTCGCCAAATGCCGCCAAGTTTGTCACCAACTTGGCGATATATCGCCAAAATTGGTGACCAAAATTGTCAAATTGGCGGTATCTCTAATATTTCGCCAAATTCCCATAGACTTCAATTGTAAACGAATAGTGTTTATTTGCTCACAGAAAATCAACAAATTGAGACATTTTAACGCAACAAAAAGAAATATTAGCTTAAGGGATTATATTAATTATATGTAAGGGAGTCCAAGTAAATTAAATTATGAATAAAAGTAATATGATACAATGCTTAGCATATACCACATGTTTTATTTCCATGATGGGTGAGTATTACGGTGGCCCCCAACGAATAGTTTTTTTATGAAGTCCACTCCACTGTTATATTTTTCGGTACTACTTGATTATCCCGTCGACCAAAATACTATCGCCAAAGTATAAGATTAAATGCCAGTAATGGCTGATCGTAAATGTCAGATTCACGTGACATTAAACACGTAACACGTGTTTGTTACGTCATCAAGTGATTTTTTATTTAGACGTTTTATTTGTACTATACTTTTATTTATTACCAATTTTTCCCAGGTATTATTTCAAACAATGGGGTCCAATATACATGTCCGTGTTATATGCTTATCTCTAAAAAATAGTCATAAAAAGTTTTTTATTCATCATTTGTAAATACGTTTACTGTTGTTTTTCAACAAAAAAAATTCTTTCTACAATTTATCTATAAAAACAGTATTCTGCATTGGTATAATAAAATAGCAAAGTTTTACTTTTATTTCTAAAAATACATTCTTTTAAAATCGTTCACGTTCCAATAAAAATTACTAATTGGTTAGTTCTGTAGAAAACTAAAGGTTCATTTAAGAACATAAGTCTTTATAAGTACATAAAATTCCATTAAAATACATATTTACTCTGGTCTAGCAAACTTCATCATTGTTTTTTTTATTGAAAAACAACAGTAAACGTTTTTACAAATGATTAATAAAAAACTTTTTATGACTATTTTTTAGAGATAAGCATATAACACAGACATGTATAATAGGGTGGGCCGAAAAAAACTTTTTTTTTATTTTCGATGATGGGTAGTGCGGAAAAGTGGCCACTAGTGGCACCAAGTTCACACAAAAAATTTGAGATTTTTAGGACAATTCCTATATTTGCCGCTTTTGGCTTGAAGTTTTGCTAAAAGGCTGATTTTTGAACTTTTTTAGCAAAAATTTTAAAAATGTTAAATTAAACTTATTTTAATCGTATTTACTTGAAAAAGCATATTTAATGTTCCAAATGTATAAATAAGCTCTGATAATGTATTATTTAATTGCTATGTGCATTTTAAATTAGACGATTTTTATAGCCTTTTCGCGTTTAAGTGAGCAAAAGTTGCATGTATTGTTTGAATCTTTCAACGGTTTCTCTCTTTTGTCTTGTTTATGTCCCTTGGTTTTCCTTATTTTTTTTCGGTGCTTTAAGGGTCATATATTTGAGTAACGGACAGCAGAATCCCTCAGAAACAGATCTGAAAGGAGAGAAGGGGGTGAGGCGAGAACTTAAGCGAACGCAGTGGCTCATCGCGAGGTTGGGGGAGTGAAAGAGGAAATACAAGAGGGAAGAAAGTGCGATAAGTGATGCTTATTATTTTCAGTGCTCAGTTTCCCTGAGACATGGCGGACGCTGTGTGAGACAGGAATATGCGCTTAGGAGTGTTTGGCTTTGAAAGGCCTGGTTCAAATTCAGATTCAGTCGAACTGCTTTCTTAAAAGCTCCCACTACTTGAATCTTCCAACAATATAACTGTCTTCCATCTGGATCTAACTCCACTCGTTGAAGACTTTGTCGCAGAACCACTATTCCTCGTTGAAATTGTATCCCTTTTCATTTTCCGCGATATTTTCTTTGCAAGAGTTTTGCTTGTTTTTAAATCAATATTTCCGATAAACATTTTTCGAACAGTTCTTTGATCCTTCAAGAAGTTCACCTCCCGATGTGGAACTTTACGTCTGATGTCGCAGCTACAATTGTTCAAGCCTCTACACTTACAAGCTGCAATATCAAAGAGAGAGGTTTCCGCATTTCGTACGAAATCTTCGCAGGAGCTTTGCCTTTAACGCCCGTATGATTACAAGATTTCTCCAAAGATCTACACTCATTGTAATAGTTTTTAATCCTCCCATTAATTGTTCGTTGGGGAACCACTGGCATGGAAGATTTTATTCAGATTTCGGAAACTTTTTCACCTACCATTTTAATAATATAATCCACTGGTTGAAGATAAATATCTCGATTTTCTTCTACATCGCTTCGCAACCAATAGTAGTGGCGCATGATGTCAGCAATAGTTGGCAATTGCCTTTCAATTTGCATGATGCCTCAAAATGGCTATTTTTCACGCTATCACATGTCTTTACATGATCAGGAACTTTCGCACTAGCCATTTCTAAACTCGTCGTAATAAAACGCACAAAACACAGTAAAGGCACGTTAAACGATCCAAAAAGCAATGTATTGCAAGAGAAAAAGGTTTTACTTTTGCACTGAACAAATGTCACAGGGAAACCGAGCACTGAAAAATAATAAGCATCCCTTATCGCACTTTCTCCCCTCTTGTATTTCCTCCTTCACTCCCCCAACATCGCGATGAGCCACTGCGTTCGCTTAAGGTCTCGCCTCACCCCTTCTCTCCGTCCAGATCTGTTTCTGAGGGATTCTGCTGTCCGTCACCCAAATATATGACCTTTGAAGCATCGAAAAAAATAAGGAAGACCTAGGGACATAAACAAGACAAAAGAGAGAAACCGTTGAAAGATTCAAACAATACATGCAACTTTTGCTCACTTGAACGCGAAAAGACTATAAAAATCGTCTAATTTAAAATACACATAGTAATTAAATAATAAATTATCAGAGCTTATTTATACATTTGGAACATTAAATATGCCTTTTCAAGCAAATACGATTAAAATAAGTTTAATTTAACATTTTTAAAATTTTTGCTAAAAAAGTTCAAAAATCAGCCTTTTAGCAAAACTTCAAGCCAAAAGCGGCAAATATAGGAATTGTCCTAAAAATTTCAAATTTTTTGTGTGAACTTGGTGCCACTAGTGGCCACTTTTCCTCACTACCCATCATCGAAAATCAAAAAAAAGTTTTTTTCGGCCCACCCTAATGTATAATGGACCCCATTGTTTGAAATAATACCTGGGAAAAATTGGTAATAAATAAAAGTATAGTACAGTACAGGTATTAAGCAAAATAAAACCTTCAGGTTTTAATTATATTGAGTTTTATTTGTATTTTTATTAAGGTTATAGTAATTTATTTATTCTTTCGTTATTTAAAATAAAAATTACGTCTATTTGTATAATTTTGTGAGTAATTTTGCGATTTATATAATTTGGCGAAATCGGTCGACGATCAATGACAGTCTGCCCGGGCAACGCCGGACCGGTCAGCTAGTATTGAATAAATACACATATTTTTAGTCCAATTATAATAGAGAATGATGAAAAAACATAAAATCCTAACAATATATTTATAACTTTTTTAAAAATCGTGATATTTTTTTTGCTAGCTTTTTAGCGAAATTTCATGCTTACGCCAGACAGCGTACACCCAATTCAACTAGATATTAGCCCCCGGTATGCTATTTCTTTCTCCCACCTATTAATATGTCGTCTCCAAAAAATAACGTTACGTTGAATAAGCCAGCCGTAAAACAAAGCAGATGTATCATTGTACGGAATGATTTCTACTGCAATTTTTCAAACTTCTAAGCATCGCACATTTTCAATTTTTATACCATCGTATTGGGGGAAAAAAGTACTTTTAAATGCAATTTGTTAGAAAACTTCATCTCCGTTTATTTTTTAGATATTAAAATTTTTGTAGTTTTTAGCACCATTTGTTTAATTTTGGCAACTCAAGTACTCCATTCCTGTAGAAAGCAAAGGGAAAATTATATCTTTTTGTTGCCCTTTTCTCATAAAAACTGAAGAAAAAATTGTAATTAAAATATGTGCTATTTTGAAAAAATATAAAGGAATGATTTATGATAAAACATGGAGCTATTATAAACTAAATTTAATTTTAAGTATCTATATTAATATTACAAACAAATGAAGGCATATGAATCATGAGATAGCCGATATTTTTTGTCCAGTTTCTTGAATGACGAAATCTCTTTTTTTGGATTCGTTTATTATTCAGCGATAGTCACGTCCTATGCATATTTTACTGTAGATGATGTTTAAGACTGGATCGTAAATGAGGAATTCTTTAGAGGATGCAGATGACGTCTTTTTATATAAAATAAAAGCGCGTGTTTGGAGTCTTAAAACTGAACTATCTATATTTATATGTATTTTTGGGGGGGAGGGGGGGGGGCGACACTAAATTCTGAAAAAGCAGAATTCCTGTTTTCTAGTAATTAACATTTGCTACAATTAACTCTCGGGATTTTTTTGTATTTAAATTTCATTTGTACAACATGCTATTCTTATACTTACTTGTGCACTGAACTTGAAGTTTTGCAATATCTTCAAAATTAACTGAAATGTTTCAAAATATGTCAAAAAATACACATACTTTTATTAAACATTACCATAGTTTTATATTGGAGTATCTTTAAAATAATTACATTATCACATAGAGCTTAGATTTTAGATAAGAACACAGTGAGTAATATGGAAAGCATTCTGACAAAATTTCACCGAAATTATTAACAATCATTACATAAAACGTTTTAAACATTTTATGTAATGATTATTAATAATTTTATCAAATATGGAAATAACGGAATTATTGATTTTCCAGAAATCGCATTTAAAGGTTTCTTTTTACCCGATTGAAAAGAAGGGATATGTGTTTCACGCGTATCTGTGTATGTGGATTTCTTTATAACCTCGAAACATCCCAACGGCTGGATGGATTTTAATGAATGAGGTCTCTATCAATTCGTCTTAACGGCTCGATGGTTATAGGCTAGTTTTTGTTTTTATAAATTCAAAATGGCGGCCGTAAAATACAAAATAGCGGTAGAGACGAAAAAAAATTTACGCACCCTATTGAGTGGCCTATCATTGGATAGGTCTTTCAAAATGAACACGATGTTTCATTGACTATTTTACAGTCAGAAGCTCCGTTAAAGTACTATACAACTTGGAAATTGTATATGTAGGATCTCTAGCTTTACTGCAACTCTAACCATCATAGATATCTATAGACCTCATCAAAACAGTGTTTATAGATAGGAACTAACAATTAAACATAACTTAAAAGTCATCAATACAAGTAAATAAAAAAAAAATAGGTAAGTAATATAAACAAGTAATATAAAAAAAAATATTTTAAGTCAATTCTTACTTAGGTCAATAAGAGAATTTTTTTTCTCCCATTCTTCTTTTCTCTTGAGTGGCGCTTAAAATACCTCGATCAAGAAGAGGGCTCTCTCGGTCTTAAAATACCTTGATCAAGAAAAAGGCTATCTCGATTATTGATAATTAATTAATTTAATTTAATTAAAGAATTAATATTTGAAAAAAAAACGGATTAATATCAAGTGTCATCCACTACAAGTTTAAAAAAAATTATTTGAGCTTGATTGGACGAATAATAAGTATTTTATTAACGATTGCAAATTTGAACAAGATATATATAGCGAGAGTGTGAGCTAATAGTAGAAATTAAAAAAAAAATAGTTTCTGAGAAATAATTAATTAGCTCGCTTTTTACACAATCGGGTTTTTTTGATTTTTTAAATTTCTTTATATATCTTTTAGATACATACAAAATCAATCTATAAGTGCCAGTTAAGGTTTATTAGTGTTTTTATGTAAATAAAATAAAATAAAATAAAATGGTGCAGAGAAACATTGTTTAAATTTCTTATGGCCTTCCTACGCCCACTTCCGGTATTTAACTCATTTATTCCTGTTTATTAAATTGACCATAATTCTTCTTCTAGCTCTCTTCTAATAGGAATAGAATTAAAACAGATTTGGAATTGTAAAATATTGTACTTTCAAATAAAAAATAAAATATTAGATTTTATTTCACGAAAACAGGCATTTTAATGTAGAAAGACAAAGGACTTAAGAAGAAAACAGAACTGAAAATTGACTTGCACAAACAAGTGGATTCAGGAGGGCAGATAAAAAATTCTTAGTTTCTCTTTTCTTAAGGGGTCTTGTACCTTTTAAACATGACGAAATTTAATGAAAAAAGTCAAAGTTTGAATTAGTCTATCTTCAAAACCTTTTTATGTATAAACATGAAATTTTAGATATTGATTAAACAGATTGTGCTCTGTAATATGCTGTCATTAGAAATTTATTAGCCTTTTACAGAATTTGCGTATTGTTGAAATCAAAATAGCTCTTTTTTTTACTCCATAAGTCATTGCGCGCATGATATCTTGAGAAAGTATGTATGGATTGGTATGAAATTTGGTAAAGATGCTAAACATATATGTGTTTAAAATGAACTACTCTTAAGCCAAAAATTATTTCATTAACTGTAGAAAAAAATAGTTTTGTAAAAAAAAATATATACATATACATATATTTAATGAATAAAAATAGTCATAACTAAAAATATAACCATTGTAAATACTTAAAAGTAGTTCATTTTAAACACACGTATATATTTAGCATCTTTGCCAAATTTCATGACAATCTATACATACTTTCTCAAGATATCATGCGCGCAGTGACTTCTGGAGTAAAAAAAAAGAGGTATTTTGATTTCAACAATACACAAATTTTGTAAAAACGTAATAGATTTCTAATGGTAGCATATTACAAAGCAAAATCTGTTTAATCAATATCCAAAATTCCATGTTTATACATAAAAAGTTTTTGAAAATAGACTAATTCAAACTTTGAAGTTTTTCGTTAATTTTCCACGCGTTTAAAAGGTACAAGACCCCTTAATATTTATATATTTTAACTCACTTGTGACGAATGAAATTTATTTTATTTTTTTCAAAATCACCAGAGAAAAAGAAAAATTTAGTTAATTAAATTACAAAATCCAGGCAGGCTCTCGCCTGTCCCTCCTTAACGACGCCTATTCCATAAGCGCAAATATACTTATTTGAAATATCTAATGCTTCCACTTAGATCTTCGAAATAAACGAAACATATTTTCTCCCTGAAGCATTCTAATTAAAATTGATCTGCAAATAGGTTCGATTTGACTTCTTGTACCCAGCTTCTAAAGCGTTATCAAGATTTTCTTAATTGAATAGAAATATTCGATAAAATATATTAATGGATCATTCCAGCTAAGCAAATGTTGGGAGGAACGTATCGTAAACTTATATCCATTAATTTGGAATTAGTTTTACGTTAAATTTTATAACCCTCAACATTTATCAGAAACATTCTAATAATACTTAATTAATTTATTTATGTCACGTTATCCAATCGTTCATTTTGCTTTTAACTAACGTCTAAAATTTTGTGAAATTAGTGATCTTAAGTTGAAACAAGAAATTTTAAAGCTTGGAATTTTCCTAATTACTGTCAAATAAGCTCTTTGGCATTTTTAATGATCATTATCTTAAATTTTATAAATAATGTAAGGAAAAATTGCTAATCATAAACATTTTTTTAATCTTAATAAAGGAAATCTTGCTATTTTATTAAAGGCAGCATTTGAGTTTCGAAATTTAATAATTCTTAATTATATTGAGTTATATTTCATATTTACGTTAAATGAAAATAAGCAAGTGCTCATAAGCGATTTAAATTTTCCACAATGCTCTTTTTAAGTAATTTCTATTTAAACATTCTGAGAAATATTAATGAGCTTGAAAATTCAGTTCTTCTTCTGTAACTGGAGTGTACCAAGAAATGACAAAATTTTAAAAATGCAATGGCATAAAATTTAAAAATCGAAAAAATATGCATTTAAACATTTTTTTAACAAAGTATAACTGTAATATGTGCTAAATTAGTAAGGGTTTTACAATTATATGCAAGGTACTCAATATATATATGCTAATTAGTTTCTTTACAAAAATCTAGCACACATTTTTTAAAATTATTATTATTACTATTACTAGAAAGATAGCCCGTCAAAAATGACGGAAAAGGAGATATAAAGATATATACAACACATGTGCAAGAATGGGAGTAGTGTTTCTCGTTTGTTCCGCAGTGATAGATAAAACTAACGCATTTTAAAATGTGGAAATATGTTGACAAATTTCCTTCTTCGCCAAGGGAGTTTTCCCTATTTCGCAAACGCAGTTTTCTCTATGTCGCTAAGGCAGTTTTCTCTATTTCGCCAAGGTCCCTATAGTGGAAAAATACCCAGAATTTAATTTCTGTATCCGGCTATATAAATCACGGTAAAATTAGGCAATTAGGAGCTCAGATAGTAAAGTGCCGTTTAATGACGGTTATGTTATTAGTAGCATCGCGATAAGAATTTCGCCAAATTAGCCAGTTATTGGCAAGCTGACTTCATATAGGGCAACTTAATTTTGTCGTCAAATTTGGATGTATTTTGCCAAGTTGGTCAGAATTTGGCTTTATTGTGGCAACCCTGCCATTACTACTTTTTAACAATTACTCACTGTTGAAGCTGATACCGATATCTCCATACGAAGCCTAACATGGCCGCGATCAACCAGAGGCGGTCCAACTGGAATTGTGAGGGACACACAGAGACTTGGATTTTATATAAACGAGTTGGAACCCGTCGAAATTCGACGAACTAAAATGTTAGAAAGGAACTTCAGATCGAATTTATAATAAACCTACAAAAATAATTACAATAAAAAATTCCTCTAACATTGGTTGTCTCACTCTTAAAACAAATAATATTTTCAAAATATTATTTCCACAAACTTCAGCTGCTTAATTTATTGAAAAATTAACCTCTATTAAAATACGTAATCAAGATGAATAATTATGATGAATTTATCGATTGAGGCTCTTATGTTTGTTTTTACGGGATGAAAAATCAGTAAAAAGTATTTCGCTTTGTCACATCATAATATTTCCCCCCATAAAATCTAAACTGTACGTTATTTTCACATTCTCATAATTTACATACGCACCACTCAAATTCACAATTTGAAAGTATTTTAACGCGCAATAGATTATTAATGAATGTATTTCCAAACTTAAAGTCACGTTTGTCCGATAAAACTTTCCATGTGAACTTTAAGTTCTAATCTCAATACCCGCGAAAAAAAAAAAACATTCAGAAATTTGCCTTTAGTTGTCATATTGGCCATTTAGTATCGGTCAAATATTTAGTTTTATCAAAATAAATGATCGTATTGTATGAAATACGACATAATTTTTACACACTGAATCATTTTTCATAGCGTCTCAAACTCAGTATCAGCGTAATGTAAAAATATTGAAATGTAACTGATTTATGAAGAAAAATGCGTGTTCTTTTTTAATGTCTGACATCATTTTCTGTTCAAAAATTATTAAAAAGTTATTTTTATTTGTAATGTGAAAATGGCATCAATAAGGATATAATCAATAAAAATAATAAACCATGACTATTTTCCCTTTACTTTGAATATAAATGGAGTACTTCAGTTGCCACGATTACAAAATTTGTATTAAAAACTACAAAAAAATTAATATCTCAAAAATAAATTGAGATACAGCTTTCAAGCAAAATGCATTTAAAAGAGCATTTTTTTCCTAATACGACGGTGTTAAAATTTAAAATGTGCGATGTTTAGAAGTTTAAAAGTTTGCCGTAGATATAATTGCAAAACCGAAATTTTATTTCAAATTTCAAAGTGTTGCCATTCACAAAATGACGTATGCGTTACGCACAGATATGTTTGTCCTTTATAATATAGATAGATGCCACATCACAGCAGCGTAATTCGAGAAGAATGCTATCATCATCAGATAAATTATTGTTTGAAGAATTTTACTTGCTGAATGACTTCTTACAGAATTTTTCATGAAATGTATTTCGCATAGAGTTTTCGTAACTTTTCAAACAATCCCAACAACTGAGCTACAGTAGAGTCCCTATTATCCGAGTCCCGCTTAACCGAGTTTCCGCTTTAACCGAGTTATTTTTTTCTAATGGACTGATGGCTTCATTATGAAACAGCCATTACAAATGAAGTGTTAGGTAAAGATGAAAGAGCAGTCGTAAAAAGTTAGAACTCTGATTTTTTGGTCAAAATGGGAAAAAAAATGACCATAATTTTTTTCCATCTGAAGAAAATGATCCATTCCAAAGGTATAAGTTCGATTGGAGTTTTAATAGTGTTAAATTAACGGTTGTGTAACCGTCTTCGGAAAAAACGGTCAAATGACCTGCCAGAATGCTGCAAATTTTTAACAGTGTACTGTAGTTACAACCTTGTTGATGGAGGCCTGACAAATGCCTTGGAAACCCTTATGGAATCATGATGGCGGAATAGTCCACAGACCACGAATACAAATCTAGGAAGATTCATGGTCACCTAGAAAGGATACTCGGAATTTGAAATTTTACAATTCATGGTAAGATGAAATAAATGATCATTTATTACTTTACACTGTTAAAATTTTGCAGCATTCTGCCCAGTCATTTGACCGTTTTTATCGAAAACGGTTACACAACCGTAATTTAACACTATTCTGACCCTATTATTGGCCATTTTATGGTCAGAAAATAGTTAAATTACGGTTAAGAAACCGTTTTTTCAAAAAACAGTCGAATGACTGGACAGAATGCTGCAAATTTTTTTAACAGTGTACTTATTAATTATTAAATATTTATTAATTACATATTACAGGGTTCGTATGCATCAAGGGATTCAGAGGATTTTATGTGTTTTAGTACCAGAAATTTCGTAAAGTACTGGTTGTTATATCTCAAGATAGAATTTTTTTTCATTAAATAAGGCAAACATTACTTTACGAGAATTCTGGTAAAAGGTGCTTGAAAATCCTTGAAGCGTACGAACCCTGTATAAAGATTTTTTTATGTAGTTCAAAATTTCATCAATAGATTACGCTACACAAACTCAATCTGTAAGAATACACAAACTAACATGTTTAGCTTCGTTATAAGTCAATGAGTTTCTACTCCTCACTTTCTTTAACTGTTGAAATGCTAAAAGAAAAACAAATGGTACGTGCTTAGAAACATCTACTCTATTAAAATCCGTGCGCGTATCTATGTAACCTCAAAAACTCGGAAACCACAGGGCGCAGGGCTACGAAATTTGGCACACGGGTTGCTGGTAGATGCCCCATGAACGATTGGGGCAAAATATTCGAAAATTTTAAATAGATTTTTTTTTTTAAGTTTTTGACGAATTTTTGCCTTTTTTATGTTCAACCCTTAATCGCGCGAGTTCTAACCAGCTATAAATGCTTACTGCAATGTTAGATATACCTACATATTACGTACGCCACGCTGCAATACTAAGAAGCTGTAGTGAGTATACGATAATTCTTTTACCTTACATGCAAATAATTAGAGATATACATATTACATTCGCCACGTTGCAATATTAAGAAGCTGTAGTGGGTATTACAATAATTCTTTTACCTCAAATGCAAATAATTAGAGATTATTTAATTGCGCTTAATTATTACCTTTTTAAAACTAGTTGTTGGGGGGCACCGTAATACTTACCCATCATGGAGATAGATAATATAAAATATGAAAATAAAACATGTGATTAAACAAGTAAAACATTTGCTAAGCATTGTACCATGTTACTTTTATTCATTATTTGGACTTCCTTAAACATAATTAATATAACCCCTTAAGCTAATATTACTTTTTGTTGCATTAAAATATCTCAATTTGTTGATTTTCTGTAAGCAAGTAAACGCTATTGGTTTACAATGGAAGTCTATGGGAATTTGGCGAAATATTAGAGATACCGCCAATTTGGCGTCATTTTTGGCGACTCATTTTGGCCGCCAAATTTGGCGATATACCGCCAAGTTGGCGACAAACTTTGCGGTGTTTGGCGACAGAACAGGGTCCCTCCTATCGTAACACCCCTTATAGGTATGAAGATGCATTAAATACTTGACATTTACGATAAGCCATTATTGGCATTTAATCTTATAGTTTGGCGATAGTTTTTTGGTCGGCGGGATAATCGAGTAGTACCGAATTGCGTAAAAGAAACATCCTTATAACTCGAAAAATTATAATCCTATTAACTAACAGTTTACTGCGTCGGATTAAGCGTCTCATTTCTAATTAAAATATATCTTTGAATTGAAATTTGAATGAAATACAGGGTCATGAAAATCGAAGAGTGTGAAAAATAGAATTACAAATATCTCGGCAATTAATTATCCGATCGAGTTCATTCATGATGCAAAATTTATGTTTTTTTCATCGTCTTTTATATACACTCCTTCAAATAAACAATTTCGAAAATTTTTGTATACCTTTTATCAGAACGAATATTTCAAGAGTCCGAAAAAAATAGTTCCGCTTAATCGAGGTTACTTATATTCAATAGCTTCTTCCCATTATTACTCCCTAAGTACACACCGAATTTCAAGTCTGTATCTCAATTTGTTCGGGAGATAGAGCGATTACAGACACACAGACATACAGACGGACGGACATTTTTTTTTTTCTAAAAATATGTTTTTCGGCATCTCCAGTGTTTGAAACGTGTAAATCCGTCAAATTTTTTTTTTTTTCGATTTTCATAACGATTACAAGACTTACCCTATACTACGTATTACTGTAAGTAAAATAAAGAAAAACATTTTATCACAAGCATCAACAAAACTTTTTATTCTATTTACTCCCTTATTCCAAAGATATCATTTTATTGTCTGCTGTCATAGCAACATGATAAATTAAATTTCATTTTAAAAAAAAAGCCCAGCAGTAGAAAAAACATTTTTTGAAATCGAATAGTTATTTTTAATTTTGGTTTTAGAATTAAATTCATGAACTCCCGTGCGTAGAACAGGTTAAACAACTACGCTGGTTATCAAAAATTAAGGAAAAGTCACAAAATGCTAATTTTCAAATACGCGAACACTCAAAAGGAAATAATATAATTCAAATAATTACTATCCCTACAGCACAGCTAGTCCATACAGCATCTCATTTATGTCACACATGGTCACAAGTGTCACAGTCACCACGGTGAAGCAAAAAAATAGGAAATTCCATACATCTCATTATGAGTCTCAAATGATCACTATATGTGACTCCACTGAGAAGTCAATGTGACTGCTGCTTTGTGACGAGTCACCAGGTGACTTTACAATGTAATTAAATTATGACTCTCATGTGACTGTCATTTTGAGACTCAATTTCATAGTCATCATGAATGTTGCATTATGATAAGTCACCAAATAATATCATATTATAGTCACATGGAGACTTTTCCCAAAAGAGCACAATGGTGACCTCACAGTAGTCTCTCTGTCACCTGAAAGTCATCATGTGACTTTAGTGTAACGTTATTTGGTAACTTATCACAATGCAGCGTTCACGATGACTTTGAAATTGAGTCTACAAATGACAGTCACATGAGAGTCACAATGTAACTACATTGTAAAGTCACATGGTGACTCGTCCCAAAGCAGCAGTCACAGTGACGTCTCAGTGGAGTCACATATAGTGATCATTTGAGACTCATGATGGATGCATGGAATTTCCTATTTTTTTGCTTCACCGTAGTGACTGTGACATTTGTGACCATGTGTGACAAGAATGAGTTGTTATATGGACTAGCTGTGTTATAGAGATAGTAATTACTTGAATTATATTATTTCCTTTTGAGTGTTCGCGTATTTGAAAATTAGCATTTTGTGACTTTTCCTTAATTTTTGATAACCAGTGTAGTTTAAGTTAATTTGAGAATAATTGCAGATTTGGTCAATCCAGCGCCTGCTATTGACAAATTTTGAACTACTTTTTACATTACTAAATATATATATATATATATATATATATGAACTACCTTATAAACATGTCTCTTGGATCATCTTTATATTTGTTTTTGTTAAGGAATTGCGTATCCTTTTATTCATTAGCGTGCCCAAGTAAACGGCTTGATTAACTCTGTGGTGGACACTGTATTTGTGCAGTGGAGTACAAATTACAGTCACTGCAACAATTAACACTGGCAGTTACATATGCCGGTAAATGATTTAACCGAGTGATGCCTAGCGAAATGGAATTGAAATTTCACTGATTGCAAAGTTTTACAAACTATGATTCGTGTACCAGTTCTAATGCGTGAACTTTCAGTTGCTGGTATGCAAAGGCTATACAAAAAATAATTTTTTTTTAGAAACTTTCTCTATGACATTATTAAAATGGTTTCTTCTTTTATTGACCGGAATATTTGGCAATTATATATAATCGGATATATATAGATCTTAGATTCTGTAGTTTTCACCTAAAAAAAACTGTGTAATTCGTATATAATACAAAAATTATTAAAATAACAATCAGAAAAATTTGTATTAAGCTCATGTTTCATGATTGCATGTCCAAGCGCAGATGAGCTCACTATCAAGCTATTCCATTCGTCACAATTGCAGTTTATTGATATTTCGTTCCAGCGATGTACTAAATACACCAGAAGATATTTGGTACGGGTAGAGGGTAAACGTGAGAGTGCATGTTACAACTTTATTTGTTAACAGATGGTAAACTGAACATATTTTTTAAAAATGACGCATACTACTGTATACCCTTCACTACAGCCATGTTTCGTGTGATCAATTTTATTGTAGCTTTTTTTCTTTTTTAAAAAGTCTTATATTTAATAATTTTAAACGATGATTTACAAGTGAAGGGTGCCAGGCTAGGTGTGTCGTTCCAGATGGCTCAGGTGGAAGAGCGTTGGTGCGCTGAACCAAAAGACCCAGGTTCAAACCCTGGACTGTATAATTTTTCACTCTGTTGGTTTTACGCCTTGTTAGCAATGCGAATAAAACTTCACATAATTAAATTTAAAAAGTCTTGTCCAATATCTATCTGAAAAAAGGAAAAAAGCAGAATAAGAGGGAATAGAATACATTGATCTTGGATGAATTTTAGACCTGAAAACATTGGAGCAATGGGAGACGTTTCTAAGATAGTAGATTTTTGTAACTTAAAATTTCATTTTTAATTTGATGAAATTGGCATCTAACCGTGCATTTTGAATATACATATTCTTCAAGGTTTTTTTTTTCTTTTTTTTTTTAACACTTTCCAGCATAGTTGAAAACTGTCTGTTTGTCTGCCCGTCTGTCCGAGCTGTAACTCTTGAAAATATACCAGGATTGCCCTATTTTTTTTATGTTATTAGTGTTTATTATAGCACAATCGGTATTGAAAATGAAGTGTGTAGAATTTTTACTTCATTTACAGGAACGGTCAAAAGTTTTCCGTTACATTACGGTCTATGGGGAAAAATCGATTCAAGTTCATTTTAATGATGTTAGACAATTTCAAACATAATTAAACTGATAAGCGGTTATGTAGTGTACTGAATCATGCATTCTGAAGAATATGGGGTGCAAAGCATTTACTATTCATTTACGGGGCCGCACAAAATAATTCTGTTACTTAATAATTTACGGGGAAAACTGTTTGCAGCGTATTTTAGTTCTGTTGTACTATTTCAAATATAATGAAATTGGTATGCATAAATGAGGCTTACTATAAGATACTTATTGTATAACATGATATGCATAGCATTTATCGTTCATTTACAGGGATGCCCAAAAGATTCGGATAGAGTACTGTATCAAGTATACTGTCTATTAGCTAATAAGTGCCGAAAATGCAATTTCATTTATGGTATGCGCATTTCCTGTGCTATAGAATGTCTATTATACACGGCTACACAAAAGAATTCGCAAGCATTGCGGTTAATCAGCGTGGGTGACTTAGAGGCAGCTTTCAATTGAGTTATTCCCTTTCAACTTGAATTATATTTACTAAGAAATGTTTGTATCATATAAATAAAATAGTATACAGGGCCACGCAAAGAACGGGATATATTATCTCCTAAGGATGATATTGTTTGGAGGTGGGATTTGAGTAGTTTTAATTATGTTTAAGCCTGAATTAAATTTTAACTGAATATGTGGCGCCAATAAAAAATCTGTTGGTAATATGCAGGGCTATTCAAAAGAATTCAAGTATATTTCCGTATAGTGATAGAAACTGCTGAAGGTGAATTTTCAACTTATTATGCATCGTCTTACTAAACTAATTTTTAGCATATTATGTAGAATATGTACAAATTGTAGATTAAATACAGGGCCTATACAAAATAATTTGACTACTTTTCTGCTATGGGCGGTAATTGCTGAAATCTGGCTTTCAAATGTGTTATGAGTTTTCTAAAATGCTTACTTAGTTTATTATTATTATTATTATTATTAAATAACGAAGTTCTGGTAAATAAATCAGAATGTGTTGGAAAGTGTTTCATAATCTATGATTGAGGCATGGTTT
The DNA here is from genome assembly GCA_963932465.1 of Maratus speciosus. Lineage (NCBI taxonomy): Eukaryota > Metazoa > Arthropoda > Arachnida > Araneae > Salticidae > Maratus > Maratus speciosus. The sequence continues at coordinate 324,358,985 of OZ010795.1, read as the reverse complement.
TTCTTTATTTATTTATTGCTCTGAAATGAAAATGTTAAGGTTGTAAAATCGGGAACTCCTACAAATACCTTTCTGATCTTCCTTCGTTGTTTTGTAATCCTTAGTAGCGGGTAATGAATGGGCCCGCAACATAAAGAATAAATTGCAAATCCTTGACAAAACCTAAAAGAGAGGATGTCATAATAATAATAATTATTATTTTTTGGATTATTCTTCATACTTAGGAAGGAAAACTTTAATTAATGTATTTTAAAAATAATTTATTTGTTATATTATAAAAATATAGTTCAATTAACATTTTACATTGTTTCTAAAATTTAAAACCAAGAAGATGATAAACTTTTTATCCGCATTCTCTTTTTAGTATCTTAGTGGAAGGAGTGAACATTTTCATTCGTTTTCAGAATTAAATGCCTCATTATTGCTAATAAGAACTTTTGAACCACTCTTAATTATTTTCAAAAGTCAGAAAATATTAAAAATGCGATGATACACATAATTTTTTTCTAGAAAACTACAAAGAAAATGGTTAAAATATTCTTTTTCATCATAAACTCTAAAATAATGTTCACATTTCATATGTGAATTACGTCTATTTAAGTATTGCGCGGTAGCGCAATACTTATTTATTTCCAGTGTCACTTCTCAATCTTAATACTTTTTGTCCCTGATGCCACTCATTTTTTTTCTTTACTAATTCTAATAATATTATAAATTTAATGGTGATGACTGAATTATAACCCAGAGAGTAACATGGGCTAATTTTTAGTTACATTTTTAAAATATTTTTCTTAATAATTCCAAATTTCGCTTTTTAGCTCACAGGCTATCAAAGCCTGAGAGCTAATGTGCCCGCCCGTTCTGTATGTATGTATGTATGTATGTATGTATGTATGTATGTATGTATGTACGTACGTACGTATGTACGTAACGCGATAACTCTTGATAGAAACATCCGATTTGCTTCAAAATTTTTTCCTAGGTTCATTGTGATAAGGCGCTTCCCTGATTAGTTTTGGGGGTTCATTGGTTAAGGATAAAGGGGGGAAAACGGGGTTAGTCCACCCCCCCCCCTTAATTCAGAAAAATGGGGTTTTCATGCAGAATCATTCGATTTGCTCCGAATTTGGTATACCGGTTTATTATGTTAAGGAACATCCCTGATTAGTTTTGGGGATTCATTGGTTAAGGATAAAGGGGGAATAGGGGGTTAGTCCCCCCCCCCCTTAATTCAGAAAAATGGGTTTTTCATGCAGATTCATTTAATTTGCTCCGAATTTGGTATACCGGTTTATTATGTTAAGGAACATCCCTGATTAGTTTTGGGAGTTCATTGGTTAAGGATAAAGGGGGAAAAACGGGGTTAGTCCACCCCCCCTTAATTCAGAAAAATGGGTTTTTCATGCAGAATCATTCGATTTGCTCCGAATTTGGTATACCGGTTTATTATGTTAAGGAACATCCCTGATTTGTTTTGGGGGTTCATTGGTTAAGGATAAAGGGGGAAAAACGGGGTTAGTCCACCCCCCCTTAAATCAGAAAAATGGGTTTTTCATGCAGAATCATTCGATTTGCTCCGAATTTGGTATACCGGTTTATTATGTTAAGGAACATCCCTGATTTGTTTTGGGGGTTCATTGGTTAAGGATAAAGGGGGAAAAACGGGGTTAGTCCACCCCCCCTTAATTCAGAAAAATGGGTTTTTCATGCAGAATCTTTCGATTTGCTCCGAATTTGGTATACCTGTTTATTATGTTAAGGAACATCCCTGATTAGTTTTGGGGGTTCATTGGTGAAGGATAAAGGGGTGAAAAGGGGGGTTAGTCCCCCCCCCCCTTAATTCAGAAAAATGGGTTTTTCTTGCAGAATCATTCGATTTGCTCCGCATTAGGTATACCGGTTTATTATGTTAAGGAACATCCCTGATTAGTTTTGGGGGTTCATTGGTTAAGGATAAAGGGGGGAAAAACGGGTTTAGTCCACCCCCCCTTAATTCAGAAAAATGGGTTTTTCATGCAGAATCATTCGATTTGCTCCGAATTTGGTATACAGGTTTATTATGTTAAGGAACATCCCTGATTAGTTTTGGGGGTTCATTTTTTAAGGATACAGGGGGAAAACGGGGTTAGTCCCCCCCTTAATTCAGAAAAATCGGTTTTTCATGCAGAATCATTTAATTTGCTCCGAATTTGGTATACCGGTTTATTATGTTAAGGAACATCCCTGATTAGATTTGGGAGTTCATTGGTTAAGGATAAAGGGGGGAAAACGGGGTTAGTCCACCCCCCCTTAATTCAGAAAAATGGGTTTTTCATGCAGAATCATTCGATTTGCTCCGAATTTGGTTTACCGGTTTATTATGTTAAGGAACATCCCTGATTAGTTTTGGAGGTTCATTAGTTAAGAATAACGGGAGGAAAGGGGGCTAGTGCACCCCTTTTAATCCAGATAAATGGGTATTTTATGCAGAATGATTCGAATTGCTCCGAATTTGGTATACCGGTTTATTATGTTAAGGAACTTCCCTGATTAATTTTGGGGGTTCATTGATTAAGAATAAAGGGGGAAAAGGGGGGCTAGTCCACCTCCTTAATTCAGATAATTGGGTTTTTCATGCAGAATGATTCGATTTGCTCCGAAGTTGGTATACCGGTTTATTATGTTAAGGAACTTCCTTGATTAGTTTTGGGGGTTTATTGGTTAAAGATAAAGGGGAAGGGGGGCTAGGCCACCCCCCTTAATTTATATAAACGGGTTTTTCATGCAGAATTATTCGCTTTGCTCCAAATTTGGTATACCGGTTTATTATGTTAAGGAGCTTCCCTGATTCGTTTTGGCGATTCATTGGTTAAAGATAAAGGGGGGCTAGTGCACCCCCTTAATTTAGATAAATGTTCTTTTTGCAGGATTATTCGATTTGCTCCAAATTTGGTATACCGGTTTATTATGATAAGGGGCTTCCCTGATTAGATTTGGAGGTTCACTGGTTAAGTATAAAGGGGGAAACGGGGGCTAATTCCCCTTCACTTAGTTTTTTGAGGGGCATTATTCTTTAAAATAAGTGTATAATATACAATTAGTGTGAATAGCCTGTGAGCTCAATGCCATCAGTTTAGCTGGGCACTTTTCTTTTTTATTTCATTAAGAATCAACGAACATTTTTCCAATAAAATTTAACATTTTTTTTTAATTGTTGCCAATAATTCTAAAGCGGTAATAATAAAATGTCTATTTTTAGTTGAATGATTTTCACGTAAAAAAATACTGATTTTTTTTTTTTTTTTAAAGAATTAAAAAGAAGTTGAATATGGCGTCATAGTAGAAATAAAAATGATATTTTCAAACAGATTTTTTACGTTCAGATTGGAAGTTTTAGCCCAAAGTACTTGCATTACTGCACTGGTGAAACATTTTGAATTATATATAGGTAAATTGCATCACAAATTGTGATACGATACCGCATGAATCAAAGCCTGATGATAATACCCTCCATTAATTTTGAAATCTGTTCGTCTGAATGCAGTAAATATTAAAGACTTGACATATTAAACAAAAACCTAATTTGTAGAACAGATTAAAAAAACAAAATTTATTCAAAATTTATTTCCTACATTTTTTAAGCCCGAGAAGGGACAAATATTAAGATATTTCATTGAATTCGTTCTACATTTAATGTTAAATTTTTGTAACAAATAAGTTAAACCAATTGAATATCAAAAAATAAAAATAAAATTCATACAACATGATACTTTAAACACACTAAAAACTTAGATTCCGTTCAAATGAAATTGAAATAAATCTTAGACTTTTTTAACGTTTTGTATTTTGCATGTATCTTATCATTTTATGTACAATCATCATAAAAATAATACAAAAATCTGAAAATACAAATATTTACAACCGAAAAATGGAAAACGTCTAAGATATATTTTGATTTCATTCGATCGGAATATAAGTTTTTATGGTGTTTAAAGTATCATGTTGTATGAATTTTATTTTTATTTTTTAATTTTCAATTGGTTTAACTTATTTGTTACAAAAATGTAACACTAAATGTAGAACGAATTGAATGAAATATCTTAATATCTGTCCCTTCTCGGGCTTAAACAACATATATATTTTTTAATTTGTTCTACAAATTAGGTTTTTGTTTAATCATATACATTCAGTCATTTCAAATTTTATGAAAATCTAACGTATAGTTTAATTACAGGGACAGTCAAAATTTTTCCGCTACATTACGACCAATGGGAAAGAAAATATTTCAAGTGCATTTTAATGATGTTACAGCCTTTCGAACAGAACGAAATTGGTATGCACTTATGAAGTGCACTAAAATATACATTCAGTACAATATGCGGTGCAAAAAATATTTGTAATATAAATAATATAGTATGAACGCACCTCATTTGCCACATTTGACGTGCAATTTCCAACTTGTTAGTATCTGTCTTGAAGAAGTGAACATTTCTATTCTTTTTCGGAATTTGATGCCTCGTTATTGCTAATATATACTTTTGAACCACTCTTAATTATTTTCAAAACTTAGAAAATGTTAAAAATGTGATGGTACAAATAATTTTTTCTAGAGAACTACAAAGGAAATGTCTAAAATATTCTTTTTTATCAGAAAAGCAAAATACTGTTTACGTTTTATATATGAATTACGTTCATCATATACATTTACATATATTAATCTTTGAAATATCTCTTATATATTTCCTTCTTCCTAGTTATCCTATTTATTCTATTCATTTTTCTTGTAGATGACTATTTCGAGTAAACAAAGATAGATACAGTCAATAAATTCTTCGGCATTTATTCAGGAAAAAAGAGAACATTTATTTATATGTTGACGTTTCTTTAGCTGTCTTTTGTAGTTCCTGCCGAGAGATAAATGAATTTAGATTTGTCTTAATATTATTTGATTAAAGGTTGATGTTTTGCAAATAAAATTGAATTGCATTTTTACTTGATATTGGAGATGATTTGAACTTCTAAAATGCAGAGGGTGTTTACACATCGCTCACCCCCAAGAAAAGTGAAATATCTTGACAAAAGTAAATTTCACAGGAAAGGCAAAAGAACATCTGCATAATTTTACTATGAGATAAAATTGCAGCACTTAGCTCTGCATGCAGGAATAGAAACTTGCATAAAATCATAAAACCCTTAAGAATGAAGACGTAAGATGAGGTTTTATGGTTGGATCATTTTATCTCCTCACACAACTCACTCCTCTTCTGTAGCCACAAATGGACATATAGCGTAATAAAGTGATTTTCCGTATAACTACACTTATGAAACTGTTTGTGTAGCAAGACACACCTATGACAGACCTATTAGTGGAATAAAACGCAAAATGAATTTTTGCGAGATGTGTCACTTTTCTTGGGGATGAGTGACATATTGGGAACGATTTTGCCAGCAAAAGTAAAATACATATCTTAAAGCAATTATTTTTTAATGCGTTCTATATCTGGTAGCCCTTGTTGTAGACTATCATATTGCAGCAGGATTTCCAAGATAGTAGGGCCTTTTGTAAAACTGGAAGTGGAATTTTGTTCTATTCTTCCGACACATATATCCAGAGTCCACTCAACGATGTTGGTCGGCGTTTCACAAGAGCTTGTTTTAATAGTCCAAAGGCACAGTAATCCATTGGTGAAACATCTGGGGACTTGATTGGAATATGATTAAACGGTATACACATGATTCCAGTTTCTCTTGTCAAATTTTCGAGAAATGTGACTGCTTTTGGATGTATGGCTGCTCGATTTATCCTGGTGGAACTCAACACTTTTAACATCCGTAAGATAAAGTTTTGGAATTTCTTCTTTAAAAATAGGAATCAGAAAATTGTTTTGATAGTAAGTAGAGAAAATGTTGACATTTTTCACAATTTTTCTTATTTTTAATTTTTCGCTGTAGGAAATACCAGAAATCACCATAAATACTTTAGAGAAACTTTCTTTGCAGTGTTCCAACCAAGGTTGTAAGTCTTTTTGGTCTCTTTTCCGGTAATAAATCAATATTTTTTTATTACAGTCATATAGATAAATCCATGCTTCATCAGTTACGACAATATTTTTCAGCCAATCATTATTTTGGCAATTTTTTATCACCTGCTAAATGATTTTCATACATATTTTCATAATAATTCTCTTCGGAAAGAGCAAATATATAAATTTCAAGCCACTCTCTTCTTTTGAGTACCATTTCAGTAGCAGACGATATTTTTTTCATAGCAGCCAATATTTCAATTAGCACGTAATTAAATGTTGCCAGATTTTCCCCCGTGTTATTTCTTATTGTTTTTAACACTTTCCAACAAAGTTTAAAAGTGTTATTGACTTCGATTTGTCTGTCCGTCTGTCAGCAATCTAACTCTCGTAAATATATTGGGACTAAACTGAAATTTTTAGATATTATTGACGTCTACCCTAGCACGAACCATATTTTAAATGAAGTTTGTTGCATGTTTAGTTCATTTACACAAGGACAGTCAAAACTATTCCGTTACATTACGGCCAATGGGAAAAAATCGTTTCAAATGATTTTTAATGCTGTTACACGCTTTCAAACATAATAAAACTGATATACATTTATGAAGTGCACTAAAATATGCATTCTGTAGAACATGCGGTGCAAAGAATAGTTATTTTTCATTTACAGGGCCACACAAAAGAATTCCGTTACATAATGATATAGGCGTGGAGGGATTTTTTGCGGCGTATTTTAATTATGTTAAACTATTTCATCTACTATATATATAAAATCCAAACGGAAATTTCGTTCCGAACATCCATATTTCGAGTTCTACTGCATGGATTTTGACGGAACTTACACTGTTAGATAGATATCGTTTCAGAGAAGGTTTTAAGCTATAACACATCGTTCTACGTAGTTTAGTTATAGAATTATGACGGAAAGTTTTGTTGTTTTGGGCGAAATAGGGTTACCATTATTTTATTGGCGAAATTTATCTTTCTCTCTATTCTAAAAAAAGTAACTACCGCCGCCGCCGCCGCCGCCGCCGCCGCCGCCGCCGGTTTTGAATTTTTTGTGACCGGAGGTCTTTCTTCGTTAATATTAAGCAAAATATTGCATACAAAAATATGAAAATCGGTGGAATTATAGAGAAATGTTTGATAAACACTCTGATGCAGACAAATTAAAAAAATCAAATTAAAAAAATATTTTACACGTGACTATTATAAACTAGAAAATATAAAAAGCAGGAACTCATTGAAAATTATCATAAAAACCATATTACACGTGAATTTTAAAAGTGAAAGAATGTTGTAAAATAATAAATTCATTAACATGCGTTAGAAGTCTTAAATAGGAGAAATTACGTCACATTTACGACACATTACGTAAAATGAACAAAAAATAATATTGCAAAACAGTTTAAATTTAAAAATTGCGCGAGACATTTATGTAATATTTTAAGATGATATTTTCAACTATTTTTATTAAGACAGCGCGAATAACATTTCATTTCTAACAAAATTATTTTCACATGAATAGTAAAAGGAGAAAGAAAAGTTTAGTGAAAATTACGCAAGATTAAAAACGATACATTTAAAGTGTCATTAAAAAAAAAACTTTCTTTTCGCTTTGCTAAAAATTACCGAGAGGCAAAGACTCTGTTTATTTAATTCATTTTATATTAGCTTATTTTGAAATGTCAACTGATTTTATTTAATCAAAGACGGAAACAGCCATTGTATCATTTAACAGCCGCTGATTTGGCTTTAAAATTTCCCAATCAAAGAGAAATGAATAGAAACCCGTTTATAGGGATATCGCCACTGTTTTTAAAGTTATAATTCAATCTTCCGAAAGATTTTTTAAGCCGATCAAATTAGCGTGCTTTTAGAGTCTGCGGTGTCTGAACGGGGGTTGACGAGCGTAGCTCGTAGGGGGCAGCGCCCCCTAGTGATAAAAAAAATTGAAACGGCTATTACACCTCGAAAAATAAAAGGAAAAACTGTTACTAATTTTATTTAAAAGAAAAAAGAAAAAAAAAAGAAAAGAATAAATCAGTTTTGACGAGTGATAATATTAAAAAATTAAAATATTTCATTTAAACATGAAAGGGAATGCTCGTAATGCTTAAAAAATTACGCAGTTGAAATATTGCAATTAAAACAGGATTTGGCAATTTATCTTTCTTTTGCGTCAGGTTAAGAAAAATGCATCTGAAAAATTGATAAGATGATATCAAGGAAGTTCTTCATAAGCGCATACTTAGAAATATTTAAAAAATATATAGAATATTCTTCTCATGAGGATATATATATTTATTTTTAAAAAAATCGGCAAAACATCGATTTAGCTTTCGTAAAAAAGAAAAAAAAATCATTTTTTTTGCGATTTAACGCTGGTTGGCAACGCAATAAAGTTTGAAATAATATTATGATAAATATTCTTTAAGGAAACTTGTTCAAATCTCCATACGAAGTTAGCTTAAGTAAGTTTAACTTAAATAAATACATTTTTATAACTGTAGTTTTGTCATGTACATGTATGTGTATACAATGAAATTTAAAGATAGTAATTATGCTGTTTAGAAGAAAGTTTAAATGGATTAAAATTGTTTCAAACTCAAAATTAGGGTCCGATTCTATCCATTGGCAGTTTGACTTCGACATTGTTAGTGTCAGAGACAACAACAAAAAAAAGTATTGTTGCCATGGAAACAACGACTTAATATCGAAATTTTTAATGATAGCATTCTTAATCAAAATACACTTAAAACTTATCCAGCCGAGGACACTGTATAAAATTAAATAACTACAGCAACACGCAATTTGTATAGATTATATAAGCTTACAGAAAAAATAATAAACTAATTCATCTTTTAAGTTTAAATTCGTTGAGTATTAGGCATTTAAATACTTATTTAACAAGTAATTTATAAATGCATTTCAATCTCTTGCATTTGGCCACGAAATGTTTTGGTTCGCCAAGCAGCGTGCAGCGTTCGTCTTTTCGCGCCAAATACTCGAAAATATTATATTTTTTTACATATTTTCTACTTGGATTCTGCCACTACATTTGACTGATCTTTTTTAGATACATGAGTAATTTTATTAGTATTTCCTTTTTCAAAATATTTTGAGTATGTCCTTTAAGGAGACCTTCCAAATGAGTAACAATTTTGTTTTTCATTTGTTATTTTTTTTTATTATCTAACCCTTGCAGAAAAAACTAGCAGTTTTTACTTTTGTCGCTAAACAATTTGATTTTAGTCGAAAAAGGCGTAAACCTGACATCAGCCCCAGGGATGTTAACATTATAGGTGATTTTTAAAGCGTAAGACAGCATTTTTGAGCAATTTTTTATATTTAAATTTAAACTATATAAATAGCAGTTAAAATTATAAAAGTGGAGTTAATACTTACATTTTAGTTCAAAAGTCTGCACGCCCCCCCCCCCCACACACACACACACACACATACGCACACACATATTGTAAAATATTTTAATTTCAGACATTTAAAATATTTTTCACATACTTTACTACAGAAACATGCGGGTTTGTTTTTTCCAAACTTGTGACTTTTATAACATCGAACGTAGATAAGCGAATATAATCACCTCTTTTTTTTTTTAACACATACGGCCAGTTTTCCTTTTATAAATGTCTACTGCTTCAAATGTTAAGTACTAAAGATAATCCTTAAGAAAATGTATGCAATTATGCGTTTTTAATACCACAAAGAAAACATTTTACAATAAAAATTGCTTAGTGAAATAAATTTTCGATAATCTTTTTAATTCGTCATTCTCTTTTCACTTTTTTTTTTGTATATCTTTTCTTCTTTTTTGAAGGATTTAAAGGAGAGGGATTTTAAAGATATTGGATTAATTTTCCATAATTAGGTTACCCGCAAATTAGCGTATTTACTGTACCGTTGGATGTTTCTTTTTATATTTGAAAGAGACTCTGGACAGTGAACCCTATTGCAGAAATTACCTGAAATTTGTACTTAGCGATTAGTAAATTCATGATTTTTCATTATTACTGAAATTATTGTGTTTCATCATGAAGCAAACGAACAAAAGAGGTTTCGTTATTATTTATTCTTTATCTCAAACTATTTTACCTCGTAAAAAACAATACTTTCAATGGAGGGGAAAAACTTTATTATTCCAATGGTGGCAAATGTAATACTATCTGTCGACTTAACATTTTAGCCTACATAGGAAAAACTTTATTATTCCAATGGTGGCAAATGTAATAATATCTGTCGACTTAACATTTTAGCCTACATAGGATAAAACTACCTCAAATTTCGATCATCATAAAGCATACCCTAGCAGCTAATCGTAGCAATAAATTAAGAGTTATTTTCATAATCTGGGTTATTTACACAATAAACGGAAGAATAATTTACACTTGATAATGTAAATATCAAGCCTATTTATTTCTCCGTGTTAATAGGCTCTTTAGAATAATTCAAAATAAATCTTCAATCCGTATTGACGAAAATGCATATTGCGAAAAATTTTGTATAACTAACTGTATTTATCGTTGTCAATCCTATTTAAGGTATGGAGATTTGTTGGTAAAATATCTACAATTGAGTCAATAAAAAATGCATTATTTATTGGAACGTAATTTGTCGGATAGTTTTGTTTTGCAATTACCTCTGGTGCATGTGTAACAATATTGATGCATCACTTTTAATGTTTGTCCCAACCCTGACAATGAGGTCGATCATGGAGGATTAGAAATATTTTATTAAATGCATGACATTTATTTTTCTAAGTCGTAGAGTTTCTTCCCGGGTTAACGGTTACATGATTTCAACTGGTCTACAAAACGAAAAGGCAATGAAAATGACATTATTTTAATTTTATTCAAACGATTCAGATTTAAAAACAGACATTTTTATGAGTCACGTTTTTGTTAAAAATGAAAGTTAAACACTCTTTTTTGTCTGCAAATCATTTAAAAAAGTACATGCAATCATCTTAATACATTTTTGACGGTATTTACTCTATTGGAATTTCAATGAGGGAAAAAATAGTAATAGAACTGTCAAGAAAGGACATTTATTACGAAGTATAACGTATAATTCAGTGAGATTGTATTTAAGCTACCAAAACCACATATGCTCAAGCTGAGAGACCAGGAGTTCAAGAACAAGCATCCAAAGTTAACTATTATAACATTATTCGTATTCAATGGTCAATCTCTGTAATCATTGTGATGCTATCTAATTTAATAGTGTCAGATTAGAGAATCTTTTAATTCCTGTTGTCATAATGGCCTCATTTCCCTACTAAAATGCACTGTATATAATCAACTGAAAGTATTGCTTCTTAATAGCTCAAAATTTCTGCAATTCAGCAGTAATATAATATCGCAATGACGTTCGCATCGTTTTCAGCATTGTGGAAGGATATCCCAGGTGAAGGTCCACATTGTTTTAAAATACAAAGTCAAATTCACATTTTGTTTGACTCAAGGTTCGTTTGGAAAAATCGACCAGCGTGGTGGGCGTAGCCTGCTAGTATATAATGAAATTGATATATGTCGCTGAGGTTTACTATAACTTATTTCATGTATAATATGAAGTGCATACAATTTATAGGGACACACAAAAGATTTCAGATACTATATTGTATGCGAAGTACTGTACATTAGCGATGATTGCTGGAAAAAGCATTTTTAATTATGATATGAGTTTTACATTTCACTATATTTATACATACTGTATGGTGTGTATAAATGCTTTAGTTCATATGCAGGGCTACACAAAAGAATTCGTAAGGGTTACTGGGTATGAGCGCAAATTGCTTAAAGGTGGTTTTTAAATGAGTTATGCATTTTTACGCTGAACTGCATTTAGTTTACTAAGAAATGTTTAGTTTACAAGATTTGTTTGTAAAATATAGATAAAATGATATATAGGGTCACGCAAAGAATTGAATACATGGCCGGCTATAAATGATTATTTCTGGAAATGTGATTTCTGTAGTTTTAAGAGGGTTTTAGTTCGAATTAAATTTTATCTATATAGTGGCGTGTAATAAGGGTTATACAAAATATTCAAGTATGTTTCCATCTGTTAGTATAAATTGCTAAAAGAGAAATTTCAACCTGTTATGCATTTTCTTGTTAAACTAAATTTTTCCATTATATAGTATATATATCAACCTACAGATCAAATATAGGGCTGTTCAAAAGAATTGGAGTACATATTTGACTATGGACAGTAATCGTGGAAATTAGTTTTTCAAACGCTTTATGCGTTTTCTAAAATGTTTACTTAGTTATCTTATTTACCTTATTTTCCTAAATAACGAAGTTTATTAAAGCATTCAGGAAGCATTGGAAAGTGTTTCATAATCTATGTTTAACACATGATTTTTCTTTCTTGACTAATTTAACATCAAAATCGTTCCTAATATGTGTAAACACATTCTGAACTTAAGTATTTTAAGGTATTATTTTTTCTTTGTACCGGTAAAAAAAAAGTCATAATAAATATCTGTAAAGATGAAACAAGTGAGAAGCTTATAATTGATGCGCCTATCTTTTCAAATATTCAATATATTTATTTTTAATTGTAGTATATAATGTTTTTCATCCATTTTATTAAGTTTTCTGAAACTGGCGTTAAATTTAGTTGAAAATCTATATGATAAACAGAAAAACATGCGATTTTCCTTTTTCAATTTTTCAAAGGCACTTTTACATTTTCATGAATATACGTACAGTTCTTAAATTTACACAAACACTACAAACGGTCTGTATAGCTCCAAAATTTCAAAATTCAAATAGTTTTTCGCGGTTAAATTGTTAAACAGAATGAAAAGTAAATTCTAAGGTATCTTCGATGCAGTTTTAAAAGCTAATATTAGAATTCTTAAACTTTGAAAAATCGCAACGCCATCAGTTAACGAAACATTGAACTATTTATAAAATTACTGTATACAAAAATTTCGGATACAGTCGAAAAAAGAGAGAGAGAAAGACCACGTTTTTAAATTACCAAACTGTCCCAGAAAAAGGCGGAAATGGCTGTTCGAGTAGATATTTCGCCGCCTTCCATTTTATTTTTTAAAAATAGGACGAGGGAGCCGTCTCCATATTAAAATTGTAACAAATTGGAAAATTTTCAACAAGAACAGATAATTTTGGCATCATATTTGAATTATTTGTTAAATTTTATTTTAGGATATTAAGCGAGAAGTTATTCGGTAAAGAAGCTTAGGAAATATGCTTATTTAAAGTTATGAACTCCCAAAGTTTAATTTTAGTACTAATACGTACGGCAAGACGGATATTATAGTTAGTCTTTTAAGGGGTCTCAAGACTCTTCAAAGCTTCAAAATTTTCGAAATTTTAATTTTTTTTAGATGTTAAACTCCTATATTTTCTGAACATTTTGATATAATTGTTTCCTTGAAATTCTCATTAGAACAAAAATTATGGCTTTTAGAATTATACCTGCTCAATAGCTAAAGCTGCATTTCCAAAACTATGAAGTCATTTTTCCCCAAATGACGTTTTTGGGCATAACGCGCTCGATATCTCAAAAACTTTTGAATATTTTTTCAGGAAATTTTTAAAACATATGTTTTATGTTAGTCTGTATAAACTGAACCTAAAATTTCCTTTTCATTGATAAAAAAAATATTTTTTAGGTGATTATACTGTTAAAATTTTCTAAATTTTGTATTAGCTAAATACAACTTTGTATTATAAACATAAAAATGCTTTAAATGCACATTTATTTAGGTTCAGGGTAATCTGAAGTATAAGTAGGCATCAAAATTTTCATTCTAGTTGCACGTCGCAATTTTCAAAGGCACCAAGCAATTTTCTGCACGTCATAATGTCAGACAATTTGAATCCCCCTGTAGATGTTCTGCATCTTGCAGTTTATTTTTAATATATGAAATGAAAGAACATACTTAAATGAAAGAACATACTTATATCTTTCATCCCAATAAAAATTGTGTTTTAAAATCATGTGCATTTTAAAATATTAAATGTTGAAAATGATAATTTTGTTTAATTTTTTTTTTCCAATTTTAAGAGTCCTGTATAATTCAACTGCTTGACGGAATGAGCTGTAATTTTGGATTTGCATATTCGATTTCTGTTAAAACATTTATAGGTTACAATTAATATTACAATTAATAACTCAAAAACTACTGAGCGGAATGTGGTGATACTTTAGATTCGCATATTTAAAGCTTCTAGAAATCGATTTCTGTTAAAAAATTTATAAGTTACAATGCATATTTTTTTTCGGATATTGCTTTCATAATTTATGTGTGTTTGAATTAATATTCGAAAAAAAAATTTCACATTTTTTTTCTGGGACAATCAATTGATTAAAATGGTTTTTCTCTCTCTTTTCTAATCCGGCTGTACTTGATAAACATTTAACTCATCTCATCTTTATATTTATTATAATTAATGAATTATTGAGTTTTAAAGTTAGCGAGTCGTTTATGAAACACCGTGTATGTTGCTTTTAAAACATTCAAAAGCACTTCTTTTCGATAACTCTAAAAACTTAATCTGAAAGTGTAAAACCAAATATTATCGAATATGCTTAGCTTTCCTCGTTTTTCTGTAAATTACTAAAAGTTCAAAACAACGCATTTCTTTTTATGCAAACAGCATCATATTAAACAAATTAGTTGAGAAAGAAAACGCTTTGTACCTGATAAACATTTCACTCGTCTCATCTTTATACTTATTATAATTAATGAATTATTGAGTTTTAAAGTTAGTGGGTTTTTATGAAACATCCTATATTTTACTTTTAAAACATTCAAATGCACTTGTTTTCGATAGCTCTAAAAACTTAATGTGAAAGTGTAAAACCAAATATTATCGAATATGCTTAGCTTTCCTCGTTTTTCAGTAAATTAATAAAAGTTCAAAACAACGCATTTCTTTTTATGCAAACAGCATCATACTAAACAAGTTAGTTGCGAAAGAAAACGCTTTGAAAACTTGCAACTTTATTATGAAGTGCATTCTATTAATTTTCTTCCACGGCATCTTTTCTCCCTCCCTCACCTGTAACTTCGTAAAGTATAAAGAGGAAATTTATGAAGCTTTAAGAAGAAAGCAGGGGATAAACTTCGTAAAATTAACATAACTCATTCAAGTGTGACCTTTGAAAGTAAATTTAGGGCACGAATATTCTCATCTACTTTCTTTCATACATTTAATATTTTAAACTTCTCACATCCTTTACGGAAAATTTATCAATTTATGAAAACGCACAGTATTCTCTGATGGTATATTAAACATTATGTAGTAGAAAAATCAAATTAAAATAACTCCTATACTGTTTTATATGAGATTGAGCATGCATACTTTAAAAAATAATAGAAAAGCAAAAACGTGCATCAAGCATATATTATGAAACCCTTTCAACACTTATAGACTACTGGAACGGAACTTAGCTATTTAAAAAGGTGTAAGAAAATATCTAAATAAACAACTTAGAAAACGCATAATATATTTGAAAACCAGATTTAAGTATTACCGTAGATATCCAGAAAGGTTCTTGAATTCCTCTGTGAATCCTTGTAGATGATTTATAGTTCTCTATGTATAGGGTGTAGAAAAACGAATATCCCACCCTTACAGCGCTATTAAAAGAAGACAAAAAAAGTACAACTTTGTCGCCGAAATATCTATAATAATAGCCTAAGTCATGTGACTGTCATCAACAATTCCGGACTGACCACTTCGCTTTTTATATGACAGGTGCCATTTTAGTATTTGGCGCATGTGATTAATAACCAAACATTGTTCCATCGCCATCATTTCATCTATGTTGTAATAGTTCTCGTCATGTGATTGTCATAAACAATTGCGCTTTTCATATTCACAGCCATTTTCAATCAAAATTATTTTTTTCAAATAAAACTAACATAAAAGTTGCCATGATCGCAAAGAATTCTTGGTACTTTTATGTTAGCCGGTTAAGAATCTCACCAATAGCATTTTTTAACTCGCCAGTTAGCATTTTTTATTTCTCGCGTGGTAAATTAAAACATCGTTTTGATATATTATTTTATTTCTAATTGCTAAAAAGGTGTAAGATTAAAACTTTAAAAACAGTAAAATAGTTGTATTTGACTGTTGACATGTTTCATCTCTTCCCGTAATGCTTTGATGTTTAAATTGAATGTCATGTTTTATGGTATCATTCATTGTTTTTCTTTTCTTTTCTTTCTGTTTTTTAAAGAAATAAGTAAAAGTCATGAATTTTAAATGTTTCAGTTTTAAATTGAAGTTGTGTATTTTACATAAAATGAGTGAAATGATTATATTTTAAAAGAAATTAATAAAATACGAAAAAATGCGACTGGAATAATGTTTGGTGATTTATCCTCTGCGTCCGGTTAACGTAAATATACCGAGTTCTTGGTTTCTCAATCAAAAACTTCCGATTTGGTGAAGGAATAAACAAGTAAATTGAATTATAAGTTAAATTAATATGATACAATGCTCAGCATTACATTTAAGGGAGACCAAACTGATCTCCAAGGGCGGTTAGTCAAAAATAATAGTTGAAAGTTTCAATTCAACGCAGTTATAAGTGTTCAATGTGAGCCCGTCCATAAACACGAACGATATCGAGACGGTACGATAACTCATCCAACACTTTCCTCAGCATGATTTTGTGTGTGTGTGTGTGTGGGGGGGGGGGGTCATCAAAGATCAGGTGTTTGTTCTACTGCTACCAACTGAAGTTGACGAACTTAAGACACGCATGTCTGCAGCCATTCAAAGAGTCACACCGTACATGCTGAGAAAAGTGTGGGATGAGTTATCCTACCGCCTCGATATCGTTCGTGTTTCTGAAGGGGCTCACATTGAACATTATAAAACTGTGTTGAATTTAAACTTTCAATTGTTATTTTTTATTTCCGATGAACAACAAGGTTGCACATTTTTTTGTTTTCCTGTAAATTTACGATATTTTTTACGTACTAAAATTTAGTTCAGTTACAAAACGCATAACGCAGCAAAAATGCATCTTCAGTAATGTCCACCAATAGATGGAATTGCCCTTTGATAATTTTGTACAATCTCGTATATTGTCTACAGATTTTTATACATGCATCATATTAAACTAAAATTTAATTCAGGATAGAAAATGCATAATGCAACTACAAACGTATTTTCAGAAATTACGATCCATATACGACAGCAATGTATCTTGTTCTTTATACGTAGCTCTGTATATGAATTTATTTATATTCTACAAACATCTCTTAATATATACTAAATTTATATCCGTTGGTAAATGCATAACACAATTTAAAAAAAACCTTAAATAATTCCCGCTCATATGCATTAATGCTTACGAATTATTTTGAGTAGCCCTGTATATGATCTATAGAATTCATACACAAAGCGTGGTATGTAAAAATTTACTTAAAAACGCAAACCATAACTGAAAATGCACTTCCAGCACTTATCGCTGACAAGACAGTACTGTAACCGAAATCTTTTGTGTGCGCCTGTAAATGAAAAATAACTGTTATGCACGTTATTTTCTACAGCAAGCTTCTTGTAGTGTACCTCAATAATATAATAAATTCATTATATTCAAAATAGCAACATCCCCCTTAATGAAAAATTCCACGCTGGATAACCCCTCCCCCTTAAATTATCTCCCAGGCATGTAATTCTTCTCCGAATTAATTATTTGTGGCAGAATTCTGCAAAACCATTTCGTCAATCGGTCACGGAAAAGAACCGCGAATTTCGCTAATCGCTTCGGAAAAAATATCACGAATTTCGTCAACCGATCGCAGAAAAAATAGCAAATTTCGTCATTTCGTAACAAAAAAAAAACGCGGAAATCGTCAATCGATTATGGAAAAAAATATCGAATTTCGTCAATCGGTTGCGGAAGAAAATAACGAATTTCGAACGGAAAAAGAAATTGCGAATTTCGTCAAACGGCCAAGAAAATCGTGAATCTTATCAAAAGATTGTGTAAAAAATAAATAAAAAATTTCATCAATCGTTCACGGTTAAAAGTCGGAGGTTTCGACAATCAGTTTTCAGGAAAAAATAAACAATTTTGTCAATTGGTTGCGAAAACAAAATCGCGAATTTCGCCAAAAGGTTGCATAAAAGAAACGCGAATTTCGTCAACTGGCCGCTGGAGGGAATTTCGAGTTTCGTCAAACAATCGCCGAAAAAAAATCATGAAATTCAATTGGCTACGAATCTTTTCAATCGGTCACGAAATTTGCAATTTTTTTGCTCCACATACTTTTTTTGTTAAAATTTTCGTTAACAATTTTCTGCTAGCGAAAATTTTCAATAATGATTTTTGCCTTTCTCTTCACCAATGATCTAAAATCCGCACAATTCAGAAACCTACATAGTCTTTGATTGCAGACACTGTAAATTTATGACAGTGCACTGTATATGATTTAATAAAGAATATAATTTAATAGAAGTGTTGTGATTGCAGTAAATATAATACGACCGTAATCATTAAATAATAATAATAATTAATAACAGAAATTGTAAATCACTCTTAAATTTCAAACATCCTCTCTGTTCAGACTAAAGGGGGTGATTTCCCCTTAAAATTCCATCCCTATTTCAAACTCTCATATTGTTTATTTATATTTTTAGTCTATAGAAAATTCGTTATTATAGTGTGATATTAATTATGAAAAGATTAAGTAGTGGCATGAAGACTTATAACAATCTATCATAAATTAAAAATACGTGAATTAAATGCAACACTCAGAAAATACACATATGCTCTTTTTACAATCGACAGATTAAAAAAACTGTTTTGCTATATAATTTTTTATAAATATATTTAATACAAATATAGTTACTTTATTCGTTATGATGATGAAACTCTTCAAAAATGTGTTTGAAGCCAGAGTTAGATATTTATGCGCATCCAATAAAGGTATGTTCGAAAATGCATGAACCGTGTAGTGGGAATGTAAAGTTATTGGATTTTTTATTATTTCATCCTGTTTCGGATCTTATATACCCACTTTTATAGTTTTTAGAATGATTATAGTAATTTGACAAATGTAGAAAAAATTAGCAGTTTCCCTAAGAACAAAATAAGAATTGACGGATAATCTAAATACATATGTGGAGCAAACATGCAAACCATGCTTTCTCCTTTAGATACAAATTTTCAAAAAACACAAAAAACTGATAAATAAGAAAATAACTTGTATTTCTCATTTTTATTGTGTATTTTTATTACTGTTTATTAGAAAGAATTACAAGCATACCTAAGATATTAAACATAAAACAAATTAATAAAATGCATTTAATATTTGGAGAAATCACGTTTTGACCGAATTCAGAGGAGGAAACATGTTTTGATTGTTTGACAAGTGGATAAAATGCTTTTTGAATGAAATAAGTTCTAACTCACAAATAATATAATAGCATTATTTTATTTGAATAAATACCGAATTTCAGTTGATTATTGTTAAAATAAAATGACAGATTATGGTACCTTGTAGTATTCATTAAATATTTACTACATAAATACTCGTTTGCCAGAAATCCACTTCAAATTTTAAAACCAATATCTTCATCTAGACAGTTATACACATCCCCTCTTCTTTATTGCAGGCTTATCAATCATGGATAATGTGGTTGTATCATTTGAATATATCATCAAGTTTATTTTGCCACTGTTCACTATACATTACCTTCAAAAGTTTTTTAACATCTTTGTTCTTTTCAACTGGTATGGCGTGGCTAAGAGGAAGATATTCTAAAACAACTTTTTGAACAAGGCAACAGTAACTCCCTTTTTAAGAAGATTTACATCATATTCCTCATTTAGATCTTGCAATCTATAATTCTGGAAGCCTTTAACTTTAACAGTTCTCTTATTTTTTTCTAAAACAATCCGTTTCAATTGTGATATGTATGGTAGGTTTCGAAAGTACACATTATGTGACAACTGTGATTGGCAGACTGGAGAAATCACTGCTTGATTGAATACAGGCTTTGGAGGAAACACTCTTTGATTGAAACGTCAAGTTTTAAAATTGATTTATAATCTGAGAAAAATTTTTTTTGTAAAAAATACCATTTATTTCTGTGCAATTTAACACAGAGTTCATAAAAATAACAATAACTCATTTTTTATTTTTTTGTGAGAAAACACGGTTTGAATGTTTGCTCCACATATATTTTTAGGGTTTGTTGTTGTTGTTGCTTTTAAAACTTTTTTTTTTATGTTATTAACTTCCGTACTTTTGTTAGCATTCGATAGAATTAATAAAATTAAGTAACTATGGCCTTAAAACCTTTACTCCATCTCATACCCTTAATGGTCTTTAAAATATAGTTGAAAAATATTCCTGCGATTAAATTTATTCACTGTAACCGTTTAACTACGAGTTCGGACATATACGTCCCAGTGGACTATTTTTCTGTTCTATTTGTATCGCTTTTTGAAAAATGAATTCTTCCATATACTTATATCAATTAGGATATATTCAAGAAAAGAAAGGTGAGTTTTCAGTCAGAAATTATGGATATGGGGTGCTTAACGAAAGAGGAAACAGATGATTGAGTTTGCAGAATGTGAACAGATGTATATCATGAATTCATTTTTCAAGAAAAAGCCACAAGGAAAATGGACATAGTGTTGTGCATTTGGATCAACAAGTGAAATCGACTACATCTTGACAAACAAAAATCATCTTATTCAGGATTGCAGCGTTCTCAATAACTTCAATACAGGAGGAGATCACAGGTTGGTTAGATGCAAACTGCTGTTAAATATTGAAATGGAAAGAAAGAAGCTTTTGCAACACTCAAAGAAATCAATTGGTATTATAAATCTCCAGAAACATAAAGAAGAATTTCACCTGGAACTTAAAAACCGTTTCCAAGTACTTCAGTAAACTTTAGAAGAAGCGTTACAGTAGTGAACAAGAAACTAACTAATATTCTACAAGAAATTGCAAAGAAGATAGCCGGTGATGTAAAAGTAAAGCAGACAAAGAAAATAACAGAAGAAACAAGAAGATTGATGAAGAAACGCAGAGAATTTAAAATGAAGAAAAGTGACTCTAAATCAAAAGTTGAATATACTGAATTGTGTAAAACGGTAAAAAAATGTGTTACAGAAGATATCAGAAAATTCAACTGCCATCTTGTCAAAAAAGTTCTAGAAGATAACAAAAGTTTAAAATCAGCTAAGCGAAAACTATGTGTTGGAAGAAAAGGTATTTTTGCACTAAGGAGGGTAGATGGAATAATCACCAAAATCAATAACGAAATAGTACACATTGTCAAAATATTCGGTAATGATCTATATAAATGTGAAGATCAAAGGGAAATCAACGTACGTGATCCAAGAAAAACTTAACAGAAACTGAAGAGATAATCCCAGTGATGACAGATGAAGTTTTACAAGCCATTAGATTTATGAAAAAAGGAAAATGCCCTGCCGAAGATGGAATTACAATTGACGTTATCAAAGAAGAAATTGCAAAAATACTGTCCTTACTGTTTTCAAAATATCTCGAGAAGTCAGATGTACCAGAAGATTGGAATAACTTGGTACATTGGACACTTTACATTGGACACTTTAATTGCTAGATTAAAGAAATGGCATATCGGGGCTAATAAATATCACATCCACGAAAAAAAGTGTAACTAAGAAAGAAAATAGAGATATTTTTCAAATACACGGGTGATATATTCAGTATTACCACTTACTAGTGCTGACTTACGAATTATAAATATTGAAACAGAAGAGAAAAAAATTCGAACTTCAACATTGAACAATGTTTAATCCTTTATCTACTGACGGTACTTATAAGTACCATTAGAATAACTTGTTATAAAATTCATTTAATACGTCGATTAGTTACAATACAGTTTAGAATGAGTTATAGATACATTGCTTTATCTTGTTCCAAAAGCATTATTGGTTACACAAACCACAAATAATTTTAAAAGGATTATTTCTTTTGCCTTAGCATCATTTCAGATTTCTTGGCGTTGAGAAGGGGGGGAGGGCAGTTTTCAATTCGGAAATATTTCTATATCTCTATTGTAAGAACATTATATTTGTACATTTCCTTATTCTACAAAATACTAAGAAAAATACTTAAAATAAAAGATTTGAATGAGGTTATAAATATTCCGCAAAATCCCTATAAATTCAAATTTAATGAATCCTTCTAAGTCCTCCAATACTTCTAAAAACCTTCTAAAATTTATTAAATGATTATGTAAATCTTCTAATGTAGTTTAAACAAGTCACGAAAAATACTTTAGAAGATAAAATGTTCATGAATTCATAATTCAGAATATAAAGAGTTAATACTAAACAGACTTTTTGAAGAGGTGAAATGAAGGATCAATGTTAACCACTTCACCGGTGAATGGTATGGGGAAACAGTGCTTTTACCCCCGAGTTATCTCGGGGCAGCCGGTGAAGTGGTAATCACGTAATTATTTTAGAATTCGAAACTTTTTTTCACTGAGTGGCGCATTCAGTTCACACCATCCTTGTATTTATGCTTTTATGCGCGATTGTACAGCTACATGCAGAGCTAAATGCTATAATTTTATGTTACTGTAAAATCATGAGACTCTTCGTTTGCCTCTCTTGTGAAATATTGAAATTTGGGGTTGTGTAAACTTTTCTTGTGAGTGAGCGATGCATTTTGAAATGTAAAAATAAATAATTTGCATTACTAATTTAATACATCACATTCATACTTTCATAATACTTATTTACATATATTCTTAATTACACACTTTTATATTTGCAGGGTGAGTAAAAGTCTTTATCTGATTATAAAATTTATCAAGGAAAACTATTATAGTACTGAAATGAAATGAAACCACCCACTCGTGGAGAGCCAGCCGTGAAGCATAGGAAGTTTTCTCTACGATGCGTAATGTTTAATTAAAATTCATATTTAAGTTTTCAGATGTTGACTGTTACATAAGAGATTAAAATAAAAGTTTTTACTATTCAAGTTGAGTATCACAACATTTGTCTAACATAAAGTGGAAAAAATGAAGAGACATTCTGTGCCCATGAAAGCTCTTGAACTATTTACTTAAAACATACTATGCGCCAAGTTAAACTGCGATAACTAAATTTTTAACATTTTATTTGGTTAGAAAAAGTAATAAAATAGCAATTAGAAGTTCGCGAAAAAGTAAACTATGGCATAATTCATCGAGTAAACTTTTGAATAACACTACTAGCAATCTTTTGCCCAAACTGCTTGAATTGCTTAAAGAAATACGTATAATAATTACTAATTGCAGGAATGAATGTAATTTGAGAAGATAAGGCCATTAGAGTACCTAGCTAAAAGATTCAAAGATACTAAATAGCAAACTTTCTAGAAATATTAATATGCCATAAATAGTAAGAGCATTATGAGTAGGGGAGACTAGGGAGGGTTGACCCACTTTTTACAAAATATGTTTTTATTTTTTAAATATTGATCGTAGAATAAAGTTTTATGTATCATTTTATTCGTTATACAATCAGTTATCAAAATAAAATTGCTACATAGGTATAATATCTAAGCAATTTTAAAAAAGTGATTGATTTTATTCATGAGAAAATAATGAGTCAAGGCTCCCCACATACGGGAGGGTTGACCCACTTTGTTTTATGCTGAAATATTTGAGACGAAAAATAAAATCAGTTTAAAAAAAGCAAAATAACTTTATGCTACATGATTTAATTATTAGAAAAAATATTTTTGAAAATATGACGCTTAAACAAACCTGTTTTGACGCAATCGCAAGTCATAGGAGAAAACATTTGTTTTAAACATGATGATTTTGTCAAAGCATGTATAATTGTACAGCCGGCAAAATTAAATTTTAACATTTAAGACAGTATTCCGTTAGAGACAGGTTCTGTTTTCATAGGGTGTCATGTATTATTATGTCCGGATTTTGTCAGAGCATGTATAATTGTACAGCAGAGAAAATTAAATTTTAACATTTAAGACAGTATTCCGTTAGAGACAGGTTCCGTTTTCATAGGATGTCATGTATTATTATGTCCGTATTTAGGAGACACTGTCCCGCCGTTTTCTGTCTCCTTGTCCGACTTTTTATGACACTCGACCTGACAACACTAGTTGTCACATAGTTTGTCTTCATCTAATTGTATTCATCCTGGTGAAATTTGCCTACATGCCTTCCTAAAGTTTTTCGATCAATGCTATTTCCTTTGGCAGTCGCATTGGGCACTTAACTTATTATTAACATCGCTTAGCCCTTTCAGGGGCAAAGTACTTTCGGTACTAAAATGGTGAAATGAATGACTGGCACCTAAATTTATGAAAGAAATTATTTGGAAATAAGAAAAATGCTATATATCACATACATATTAAATGGAAAAGATTTTAAAAAAATTCTGGTGTCCTTGTGGCGTTTGGGAACTAAAATTAACTGATTTCATAGACATGCCACTGCCCCTGAAAGGGTTAAGACTGCTGTTTCCATACTTTCTAGCCTTTTCCATTGTTTCTATTTACCTATTTTAAGTAATATTTAGATGGAGAAAAGTTCGTATCAACTTTCCCATTTATATTTCATTAAGTTTTTTCTTGCAGTGGATACTACAGCAATTTTTCACATCTTTCTTTGAGTAGTTTTAAACATTTTTTTTTTCATCACCCCATTTTACAGTAGCTTTACAGAATAAATTTACATTCTTTTTTATATATAATCTTTTTCATTATGCACAGTGTATAATAAACAGATTTCCAAAACCACTTAATTAAGAGAGCCTTGAGCATCTGGTCAACCCACCCTCACATTGACTGGGTCAACCCTCCCCACATACGACTTTTCTAAAGAATAGCACATTGTTATGTTAAGCCTAACTTACTGTAGAATCTTTATACCTGGAATGAAAGCTCGATGTTTCTGCATTACTTAAAACCTGCTTACTTAAATTTCTATGATATATTTTATCTGAAAAAAGCTTACAAAATATTTCTAAAAAACACAACTTTTAAGTTGAAAACGCCTCACAATTGATTTTTGCCACACGAATTTCGATTATCTGTATAAAACAAAGACTATTGTTTGAGCATTCCAGTAGCTTTGGTTGATATGTATTGATAAAACTCTGAAATTATTTTAAATAGGAAAACTGATGGGTGGGTCAAGCCTCCCGTATGATCAACCCTCCCTAGTCTCCCCTATACGAAGACGTGAACACATTATGAATTATAATATACAATTTTCAAAACAAAATGGACACTATTAAATAATATTTTATAAAAGTAGATAAAATTATCATAGGTTCTTTTTTATAAATGAGAAATTCTTGTTCATAATGTTGTAATTTCTTTTAGCTTATAGTACTTTAAAGGTGTAAGGGTTCAGCTATTGTCTCACTGTTTCATCTTTATTAAAATTGAAATTATGTTAATATGTTTTATTAATTAAGACAGTTTCCATAAATGTAATGTAGAACAGTTCTTGAACTTTTTTGGCATACACATGTTCAGGAAAAGTGTTTTCCTAATTAAGCTTCCATGTCTACTTAAGTAGGCTTAGACTGGGTTTTTGCAAATGAAATTCAAATAAACTTTTCGTACAATATTACCTCGGATTTTTAATGAATAGGACAAATTTTGCTACCAATATGTAACTTTTTTTTTTTTGTCTGAAACATAATTTGACTTTTGAAAACGAAAATAAGAGAGTTAACTTTTCGTTGTATTGGTCGTTTCTTATAGAATCCTTTTTTCAAAGAATCGGCTCGTTCATTAATCTCTGTTTCAACGTACGATTTTATACGTGCAATTTTTATTTGTTTGTTAGGAATTGACAATAAAATGTTACACGTTTTTCATATTATATAATTTAGCGGAAACGCAATTTTAAGGCCATCAAGTGATGAGCGGCTGTCCGTAATGATGAGAATATTATAATATTGCGAAGATGCGAACCAATTTAATTCATGTAAAATTGCATTTAGTTCTACTTGATAAATTGAATTCTGGTTATGTAATATGACTGCATTTTTGCAAATATATGTATTCTGGAAGTTTATTATGAACTTTGATGCAGTACGTTGCTCCATGAAAGAGCCATTTGTACATATTTTTAGGTCATAATTATTTAAGGATTTTAAAGAAATTTTACCTAGAATGTCTACCTTTTTTAATTAATTGTATTTTGAGAAATTGTATGTTTTCTCCTTTAGCATTAAATTGTTTATTTCGTAAATTTGATCATTGCCATTCAAGATTCTTCGTGCATCTTTCACTTGGTAGCAGTCTTAGTAATTTATTAATGTAGGGGAGACTAGGGAGGGTTGACCATAGGGGAGGCTTGACCCACCCCGCAGTTTTCATATTTAAAAGGATTTCAGAGTTTTACCAATAGGTGTCAAAGCTACTGGAATACTCAAACAGTTGTCTTTGTTTTACACAGATAATCGAAATAGGTATGGAAAAATCAATTGTGAGGTGTTTTCTACCAAAAAGTTGTGTTTTTTAGAAATAATTTGTAAGTTTTTTTAAGATAAAATATATCATAGAAATTTAAGTAAGTAGGTTTTAAGTAATGCAGAAATATTGAGCTTTCATTCCAGGCATAAAGTTTGTATAGTAATTTAGGCTTAACATAACAATGTGCTATTCTTTATGAAAAGGGTTGTGTGGGGAGGCTTGACACAGTCAATGTTTGGGAGGGTTGACCAGATGCTCAAGGCTCCCTTAATTAAGTGGTTTTGAAAATCTTTTTATTATACATTGTGCACAATGAAAGGTTAATGGTTATATACAAAAAACAATGTAAATTTATTCCGTAAAGCTACAGTAAAATAGGGTGATGGAAAAAAATGTTTAAAACTGAATAAAGAGATAAAGAGAGATGTGAAAAATTGCTATAGTATCTACTGCAAGAAAACATTTAATAAAATATAAGTGGGAAAGTTAATAGGAACTTTCTTCCATTTAAATAACACCTACAGTAGGTAAATAGAAACAGTGGAAAAGCAGCAGTCTTAAAAGTTACGAAAAGACACGACTGGGACGCCACGCCCACTCACATTAATTTTACTTTAACATTTTATACTCATTTATTATATGTAACTAAATTTTATCCAAGTGTTTATATATGCTTTAATTCGTGTGTTTGATAAAACTGTTCAAGAACTTCAAACAAGTTAGAAGCGTGTAAGTTTTTTAGCTCCCCGAAAAATTGAACTTTTCAGCTAAAAACCACATTAACTCCTAAAGTACTCGAGTGATTTCGATAAAATTTTTTTGGTGGTAGAGTATAAATATGAGATCATATGTAACAGACAGTTTAAAAAAATTAATTAGTTGTATTAATTAGTTAATTAATGAGAAAAAAAAATCTGAAAAATTGCCATTGCTCTAAAATACAAATTTTAAGTCGCTGAAAAAAACTATCTATCATAAGTCTTGAGCATAATCCAGTGAAAATGGATTCCAAATTTCATCAAAATCGGTCGGTAGTTTCCGTGGAAACGGGTCTTAAAGCTCACATATTTCCCATAGGATTGCATCCAAACTTGTCTTCCCTTAAGTGCTTATGCGGCTGCAAAAGAACATAGCATTGATCGAAAAACTTTAGGAAGGTATGTAGACAAATTTCACCAAGATGAATACAGTGAGATGAAGTCAATTTATGTGACAACTAGTCTTGCCAGGTCAAGTGTCATAAAAAGTAGGACGATGAGACAAAAAAAGCGGGAAATTGTCTTCCAATTCTGGACATACTAATACATGAAACCCTATGAAAACGGAACCTGTCGCTAACGGAATACTGTCTTAAATGTTAAAATTTCATTTCCCCTGCTGTACAATTATACCTACTCAGACAAAATCATATTTAAAACGGGATTTTTCTCCTGTGATTTGCGATTTCGTCTAATCAGGTTTCTTTAAGCATCATATATTCAAAAAGTACTTTTTTATAATAATTAAAGCATGTAGCATAAAGTTATCCCGTTTTTTAGGTAGCTTTCATTAGAAAAAGCTACCTATTGCAGCCGTTCGGAGGAAAGCGATTTCAAAAAATTTTGGTATATTTTCATCGATCATGACCCCCAGACCCCGAAACCACCCTCCGTTCAAAATTGATATATATATATGAAATGATAAAAAAGCCCCTTTTTAAAATCCCCTTTTTTGTCCCTTTTTAAAATTTAAATTTAGAAATTAAAATTAAAACTTTTAAAATGCTTTTGTAATTGTGTCTCAGTTGATTGAATGAGGTTGCCCCTGTTAAGTCAGTTTTCCCGCATCGCATTTTATAACTTTTAGAGATCGTTTTGGCACATCTCATAAGAATACTTTTGCTGAATAAGTGCAATTTATAAGTCTTGCTGCATTCGATCGGCCAACTCAAACCACAGCCTGTATCCCGGGCAGTCAATCATTCAGCTAACGACCAATTATAGTTTAAAGACGCCTCCTTTGACTTCAACGGCCCCTAGCTGGAATAATGCGAAATACAGCATATTTATACCGATGCACAGGTCCCCGGACAGGGCTTTTGACCATCAAAAGAATGCCCTAACTCCACGACACTCGGCTCTCTAAGTATCGCTTAGCGGTACACATAATTCCCAAGCCCGATGTCCATAAAGTATATTAGCAGCTCTCAAGCCAAAAGGGGCCTGATTTCTCAAAAGGATGTAACAAAGGAACAATAAATCAGGTCCCCGGAAAAACTGTGTCTTTATTGGAATAACTACTGTCTGAATCTGACTTTGATTTCCCGGATACCACTCGCGGCCTGCGACTACCTAAAGATGATAGAAGTTCCGAGGATTCGCTCAGAAATCGGCACGCACGCGTCCGCGGTTCGCGCCCCTGCCCCCAGCGGCCGGGCCTTGGCCGACGACACGACAGAAGATCCATAACTGGAGTAGCGACGAATTCGTTACATTGAAAAGTCGGCACGACAGTTTATTTGCGCGGTTTGCGCGGCTCAAATCCCAGAGTTCCAGCAATTAATTCCAGCAAGAACAACAACGAGATGTGTAATGAAGTCCTAAAAAATGACGTATCTACTGTTTATTTAACCAGCAATTAATTCCAACAAAACTCAAGAGGTGTGTAACAAGTGACGAAAGAAATCTCTAAAAAGAACAGTTTTCAAATCCTTTTTCTGCCTTCCATGAGTGAAAAAGAAAACGAAAAAAAAAAAAAAAAAAAAAAAAAAAGTGTCGTTCCCTAGCAATTAATTAAAAAGAAAAAAATCTGGTCATTAAAAGGAAAAGACTGGTCAAAAAGAACGGGAAAAACATTCATCTGCCTAGCAATCAAGAAAAAATTATCTGTTACTGAAAATCAATTATTTCTCCAACGAACAAGCCTCTGAAACAGTCTTTGCAAGAAAGAAAAATAAAACTCTCTCCTCCCAGCCCAGCCATGGACGTTATCAGCTGAGAAAGTGGGTCACCAGGTCAAAATGAAGAACCGTGTTGAAAAACGAATTTTCTACCGGCAGATAACTCACTGATTTGTGTTAAGAAGAAAAAGAGAAAATGATTTCTTTTTTTTTTATGCAGGGAGTAAATTTAATCCTGGAAATTTTTATGAAGATCGTTTTTTTTTTTTGTTGTTTTGTTTGTGGATATGTAAGGCTGTCCTTGAATAGATTTGTTGAAGGTAAGACCATTTTAATCTATTCTTGAATTAAAAAAGAGAAAAAGAATACAGTTTTAAAAGGTAGCTTTTTAATTGTTTGTCATTTTAATAGCCAAAATTAGAATAAGACAACGTTTATTTTATTTATTTTTGCTATAAGAGAGTAATTTTCTGAAATTTAGACAGTATTTAAATCTTTGGAATTTTAAAATTTTAGTTCAAAGTTCGTTTTTTTTTTAAATCTCAATTTGAAAAAAAAAAAAAAAAAAAAAAAAGGTATTAAATTTGAATTTTATTTAGATTTAAGCCCATTTTTGTTACAAATATTGTGTTGCAATTTTTTTGAAAAATATTCCATTTTTATTTGTTTTAAATTGTGCCTTATATTTTTGTGTAATCTTGTAATATTTTGTATTTCAAGATGAGTCTCACTCCCCCTCCTGAAAAGAATGACTTAGAAAACAAGTCAGATAAAGAGAAAGATACTCAGAAGTCCGAGATTGCCACACAGACACATAATGTAACAACATTAGGTGAACAGACCCTGTCAGCTCAAGCTGGGTCTGGTCACAACTCAGTAACCGCTAGCCCGAAAATGTCCATAGAACCTGATATTATTTCGTTTTCGCCTAATTCAAATATGAATTGGACCGCTTGGCTGGCCTATTTTGAGAGTGTTTGTGTAGAACAGGAAAAAGATGACTTCTGGAAAATTAGGCACATACAGAAATACTTAAAAGACAGTGCACTTACATTGTACATTAATAATTGTTTAAATGTGCTGCATTGGTCCGAATTTGTCACTTTGTTCAATGAACATTACGAAATTCCCGACACTCTTTCTTTAACTGATTTTTCCCGTATTGGATACAAGATTGGAGAGGACCTGAACGAATACTATCAGAAAAAGACTAAAATAGGGAGAACCTTAGGGTTAGACCAGAAGCTTATCTTGGAAGGATTAACGGAGGGCTTGCCGTTAGAAATGCAAAAGCTAGTTATTGCAAGCAACCCCTCAAATACACATTCATGGCGTGAATTAGTATTCAGAATTTGCAAGCTGCAACTGGACAGAAAAGGAAATGAGAGCAAAATAGATGCAAGCCCACAAAACCCCAATCAGTATCGACAATGGCGACCGTTTCGCCCCCCATATGAGACAGGACAGAATTATAACCGGCAGTGGAACTACAGAGTTCCCTATCAAAACCTCCCGACTCGACCTTTTGCTTCTAATCAAGCACGGAATCCCCAAAATACAGCTAGACCGACGACAAATGGTCAACCGAGACCAAATGTACATCACCAGACCACTTTGCCACCCTCCCCATGCCAAGTTTGTTTTAATATAGGAATACCAAATGCGTATCATTGGGTGGAATACTGCCCTTTTCGACAACAAGTCTTAGCAGTTCCAACCCCTAGTCCCAATATGAATTTTGCGAACCCCAACCCAGATCAGAGAGCTAATGAGTCATCTGAAAATATATCTAGTAATCAATTACGGTTTCTTATGTCCGGACATGTACAAAAAGAAAAAGCTAGCTACAAAAAATCAAATAGAAATTGTCAAAAAATTACTGATGTAAAAAGTGAAGGCTCACTACCTTGTTTGATCGATACAGGGAGTTCTATCAGTGTTATTCCTTATCATTTAGCCCACAAACTTAACCTAAAAATATGTAAAGTTCAGCAGAGTATATCGGTCACACAAACACAAGGTGTTCTAGCTTTGAAAGAAAAATGCCTTGTTAGTTTGAAATTAGGACATATCTCTAAGAATGTTGAACTTTTTATAATTAATAATCACTTACCTTATGCTTTGATTGGGCTACCCCACTGTAAACTGTTTAAATTGAATATTGACTGTGTTAAAATGCAAATCACGCAAGAGAAAAAGAAAGTACCTCTCATGGACAATATTTCAACAAATTCATCCCATCATACCTTACATTTATCAGAAACATATACTAACCAGCCAGAAATGGAAAATACAGTTAAAAATGCAGAGATATTCGAAGAAAATTTTGAGCCGGAGTTGTTCGAGACCACTGAACATGTGCCAAATGTTCAGACTGTCAAGGAACAATTACCTGCTCTTCTAGCCAAATATGTCTGTATTTTTGCTAAAGATAAATATGATGTAGGTTGTGTAAACATTGAACCCCAGAGAATACAGTTAACATCAGACCTCCCCGTTTCTTTAAGAGCATATCGCACTTCCCCTAAGGAAGAAGAAGAAATTAAAGACCAAATTCAGAATTTATTGCGAGCCGGTATCATTAAAGAAAGCTATTCCCCTTATTCATCACCCGTAACTTTGGTGTATAAACGTGAAGAAGGGAAGAAAACCCGGTTATGTATTGACTTTCGAAAATTGAATGCCATTACAAAAACAGATGCAGAACCCTTACCTAGAATAGACACCCTGTTAGATAAATTGGCACATGCTAAAGTTTTTTCCACTCTTGATTTGGCCAGTGGATATTGGCACATCCCTATCCACCCTCGAGATACGGAGAAGCTGGCGTTTGCCACTACCTTTGGATTATATGAGTGGAATCGTTTACCATTCGGATGGAAAAACGCGCCTGCTTGGTTTAACCGTACCCTCAGAAGAATCCTTAATAAATACAAAATTGACTTTGCCTGTAGTTACTTTGATGATGTTATTGTATTCTCCCAAAATGAAGAAGAACATTTGTGTCATTTAGAGACCTTATTTAATATCTGTGTCCAAGAAAACCTTAAACTAAAATTGTCAAAGTGTAATTTTGTTAAATCCAAAATTAATTTCCTAGGATATGAAGTCTCGAATGGTTGTATCACACCTGACAACCCTAATATAGAGACAATTAAGAAATTAACACCACCTACGAATGTAAAAGAATTACAACGTTTTTTGGGATCTATAAACGTTTATCACAAATTTATTCCAAAATATGCTAACATTCGATACCCTCTCAACAATTTGTTGAAGAAAAATGTCCCCTATGTATGGGACCAAAATTGTCAAAATTCTTTCGAAAAGTTAAAAAATGCTTTAATTGAAAAACCTATATTAAAGTTGTTTGATCCCAAAACACCTTGTCATTTGTTTGTAGATGCATCAAGTCATGGAGTGGGATGTGTTGTGAAACAAGTTGATGAAAAAGGAACATTACATCCTATAGCATATCACTCTAGAAATCTTCGCGATTATGAAAAAAATTATGCAATTACTGAGTTAGAATGTTTGGCGATTGTGGATGCTTTAGATAAATTTTATCATTATTTACACGGTCAAAAATTTGTCATACATACAGACCATGCGGCACTTACCTGGCTCAAAAGTGTTAAAAATTTAAGAGGACGTCTTTTCCGCTGGTCCCTAAAACTTAGTATGTTTGACTATGAAATTAAATACCAAAAAGGCTCCACTAATGTTGAAGCTGATATGCTATCTAGACAGCCCGTTTCAGAAAATTTGCCCCATATTATACATCTCCTTGACTTGAATGAAGTAAGAGACAATCAGAGAAAAGAAAATGTAACAGTTGATGGTAAAAAATACACTGAGATAAATGATGTTGTTGTAATTAGAAAGAAAAGTTTGTATAAGATTGTGGTCCCCATGTCTTTACGTCTACCCCTCTTAGAAAAAACCCACACACAATTTGGCCATCCTGGAATTTATAAGATGATAAATTTAATCTCTCTGCAGTATTATTGGCCTAACATTAATCAGGACATTGAAAATTTTGTAAAACACTGTCACACTTGTCAGATAAACAAAAAATGTAGGCAAAAAAGATTTGGCTTATTGCAATTAATGCCCCCAACAGATATACCTTTTGAATGTTTAGCAGTAGACTCTGTTGGCGGATTTAATTATTACAATTCTACAAAAAAATATTTGCATTTAGTCGTTGACCATGCAACTCGCTATGTGTGGGGTTTTCCTTCAAAAAGTGTAACCACCGAAACTTATACAAACATTTTGAAGCAATTATTTCAGATACAAGTACCAAATAGATTGTTAACCGACAGAAATGGAGCATTTACAGCTTCCAGGTTTAAAAGATTTCTTCGTACTTACAATGTAAAACACAGATTAACAAGCAGCCATCACCCAGAAACGAATGGGAAAATTGAACGCCTAAATCAGACTATTGTCACTAGATTAAAATGTAAAGTCAATTCCACAACCAAGAAAATACCCTGGACTAAGCTTTTAGATGAAGTCTTATATGAATATAATAATACTCCCCATTCTGTAACCCAGTTCACCCCTAGTTATTTATTGTTAGGAAAATTACCATATGATCCTCCTTTACCAAATAATAGTTATTATCCCCCTGTGGAGGAAGCTAGAAAATTGGCTAAAGAGAGAACAATTGCTTACCATAAAAAGAATAAAGTCCGTTATGATGCTCGTTTCCTTCCTGTAAAATTTAAAGTTGGTGACATTGTAATGTATGAAGAATTTCATTATCCTAATACCCGTAAACTGACTTCGCCATACTCTGGCCCATACACCATTTTAAAACAACTTTCTGATGTATCCTTTGAAATTGATAAACCCAGTCCACATTTTAAGAGAAATTCTGAAATTGTCCATTCCTCCAAGTTAAGATACTACCACCCACCTAGAAACCTTAAGCTCAACCATGAATAAAACCCAATCTATCTCTTTCATCTTTCAATTTTTTATTTTTGCTTTCCTATCGTCCCCCTTGCTCGTAGCATTTGGACGAGGACCCAGCTGGGCGTGAAACCTAACTCCCCGGTGGCGTAGAATGATGATGACAGTTAAAAGTACTGTTAGAATTTTTGTTTGTTTTATAACTATATTATTATGATAATTTTGTGACCTATGAAGGGGTCCTCCGCTCCGTGGCCACCCATCTTTAGCCGGACTGTTTTCCCAGATTCTCTTTCCAGGTTGAACGGAGAATCTGGCAAAACTGCTTCGCTTCCCCTCTGTAGGTGAATGTCGATTGCCCACCTTCCTTTTTCAGTTGTGCAAAAGGCACATTTTTTGGGAGGATATTCACCTCAGAGTATTAAAATCCGTGTCACACTGACCCTGGGCATGGTGAAAATTATAGCAAACGCATATTTATAATTTTTTAGCTATAGTTTTCCTTTTTTTTAAGACAACTTAGTTTGTTTTTCATAAAAATAACCCTTGGCTGCATCAAAGAAGTAGTAAAGTCCCTACCGAAACAGAAAGGTAGAATAAGAAGGAATGTGTTTGTTGTTGTTAGTATTACAGTGTATTTTACTCTTATGTTAGCTCAGTGTGAAAATTCAGTATTTTTTAGAAATGCAAACTTGCCAAAGTGCATTTTGGTAGACAATATATTTGTGTTGATAGTATTAGTGCATATTTTATATTTTTGAACATTTTATGTTATTGAATATTTTATACTTTTGAACATTTTGTAGTATTGAATATTTTATATTTTTGAATATTGTGTATTATTGAATATTTTATATTTTTGAACATTTTGTATTAATGAATATTTTATAATTTTGAATATTTTGTATTTGTAAATATTTTTTACATTTGAATATGTTATATAGTTTTCAGTAGGTTTATCTTTGAGTATTTTAGTATATGTTATATATTCTGTATATGTTAATATTACAATTTTACACCAAAAAAAGGATGTTTCTCAATGGACAATACCCAGAGACATTTACAAAAAACATCCAAAAGACTTGCTTTAGAGACAGTTTGGTGTAATTAAAGGTCCCATGTCTCGAGACTGTCCCCTTATTATTTTGCTGCAGCACCATTTAAAGAATTCCAATGTTTTAGTGTAACCAATATTTTTATGTGAACAATATTTTTATGTAACTTGATATGAATGTAAAAATAGGTCCAATTGACTTGAGAGCTGGAGCAAAAAAACACCCTGGGTTAAATTTACGAGATAAGACCCACAGGTCTTGCAGGCGAGCCCTGTGGCTCTTGTTTTAGTGGGGGGGGATATGAAATGATAAAAAAGCCCCTTTTTAAAATCCCCTTTTTTGTCCCTTTTTAAAATTTAAATTTAGAAATTAAAATTAAAACTTTTAAAATGCTTTTGTAATTGTGTCTCAGTTGATTGAATGAGGTTGCCCCTGTTAAGTCAGTTTTCCCGCATCGCATTTTATAACTTTTAGAGATCGTTTTGGCACATCTCATAAGAATACTTTTGCTGAATAAGTGCAATTTATAAGTCTTGCTGCATTCGATCGGCCAACTCAAACCACAGCCTGTATCCCGGGCAGTCAATCATTCAGCTAACGACCAATTATAGTTTAAAGACGCCTCCTTTGACTTCAACGGCCCCTAGCTGGAATAATGCGAAATACAGCATATTTATACCGATGCACAGGTCCCCGGACAGGGCTTTTGACCATCAAAAGAATGCCCTAACTCCACGACACTCGGCTCTCTAAGTATCGCTTAGCGGTACACATAATTCCCAAGCCCGATGTCCATAAAGTATATTAGCAGCTCTCAAGCCAAAAGGGGCCTGATTTCTCAAAAGGATGTAACAAAGGAACAATAAATCAGGTCCCCGGAAAAACTGTGTCTTTATTGGAATAACTACTGTCTGAATCTGACTTTGATTTCCCGGATACCACTCGCGGCCTGCGACTACCTAAAGATGATAGAAGTTCCGAGGATTCGCTCAGAAATCGGCACGCACGCGTCCGCGGTTCGCGCCCCTGCCCCCAGCGGCCGGGCCTTGGCCGACGACACGACAGAAGATCCATAACTGGAGTAGCGACGAATTCGTAACATATATATATATATATATATATATATATATATATATATATATATATATATATATATATATATATATATATATATATATATATATGTATATATATCTGACATATGTCATACTGTAACTCTCGTAATTATGACTTGATTTCGATGTAATTCGGTGTGCACATAGTACTTACCAATGTCTCGACCGAGTTCGTTGGCCAGCTTCATCCGTCGTTTTGTTTAAAAATGGCGGCCATTTAAAATTTTTAAAAAAATTTAAAATTTGAAATGGGGTACCAAAAATTAAAAATGGAAAAATATTTTTTTCTTATGTATTTGATCTTTATACAAAGATTCCGGAGCAGTTTTTGTTTCGACTATATCTTAAAAAATGGCTGAGTTATAGCATTTTGAATTTCTAGCGTGGCTGACATTTTGAAACGTCCTGAAATTTGTCACGCGATAAAAGGCGTATTTATGAACCGATTTCGATGTAATTCGGTGTGTACATAGTACATACCAATGTCTCGACCGAGTTCGTTGGCCAGCTTCATCCGCCATTTTGTTTCAAAATGGCGGCCATTTAAAATTTTTTAAAAAATTTAAAATTTGAAATGTGGTAACAAAAAATTCAAAATGGAAAAATATTTTTTTCTAATGTATTTGACCTTTATACAAAGATTTCGGAGCAGTTTTTGTTTCGTCTATATCTTAAAAAATGGCTGAGTTGCAGCATTTTGAATTTCTAGCGTGGCTGACATTTTGAGACGTCCTGAATTTTGTCACGCGATAAAATGCGTATTTATGAACCGATTTGGATGTAACTTCGTTTATACATAGTACATACAAATGTCTCGACCGGGTTCGTTGGCCAGCTTCATCCGCCATCTTCTTTAAAAATGGCGGCCATTTAAATTTTTAAGAAAAAATTAAATTTGAAATGCGGTACCAAAAAATTGAAAATTGAAAAAATATTTTCTTCTTATGTGTTTGACCTTGATAAAAAGATTCGGGAGCAGTTTTTGTTTATTCTATATCTTAAGAAATGGCTGAGTTATAGAATTTTGAATTTCTAGCGTGCTGACATTTTGAAACGTTCTGATTTTTGTCACGCGATAACAGGCGTATTTATGAACCGATTTGGATGTAACTTGGTCTGTACATACCAATTTACTTGGTTTACATACCAATGTCTCGACCGAGTTCGTTGGCCAGCTTCATTCGCCATCTTGTTTCAAAAGGGTTGCTATTTAAAAAAAAAATTAATTTAAAATTTAAAATGAGGTATTAAAAAATTGGAAAATGAAAAAGATTTTTTTTATGTGTTTGGCCTTGATACAAAGATTCCGGAGCAGTTTTTGTTTCTGAAAATTTGTTCTTTTGTTTATATCTTAAAAAATGGTTGAATTATAGCACTTTGAATTTCTAGCATGGCTAACATTTTAAAACGATTTTGTATTTGTCACGCGATAATACACGTATTCGCCTATTTCGATGTAAGAAAGCATGTGGATAGTATACATCAATATCTCGACCAAGTTCGCTGGCCAGATTCATCAGTCATCTTGTTTCAAAATGGCGGCCATTAAATAAAAAAAATATATATATTTAAAGTGAGTTGCAAAAAAATTAGAAATTGAAAAAGGTTTCTTTCTTAAGAATTTGACCTTGATATAAGGATTCAGGAGCATTTTTTGTTTGTCTTTACCTTAAAAAATGGTTCAGATGTTTCAATTTCTATTGTGGGTGACATTTTGAAAAATCTGATTTTTTGCATGCGACAGCACTCGTATATATCAACCGATTTCCGATGTGAGTGAGCATGTGCACAGCAATTACTAAGGTCTCGACCAAGTTCACTGGTTAGCCTCATCCACCATGTTGTCTTAAAATGGCAGGAACTTTAAGAAATCGCCGAATTTGGCAGCCAAATATAAGTTACTTTAAAGAAAAGCAGTTTGGCTAAAGCTGACTAATTTCGCAAAATTCTCATTCATTATATTGATAAAAATTAGTATTGAATCTCCTATATTCGGTTTCCACTAAATTGAGCTTCGTGTGTTTGAATGATATAAGTTGGTTTTTTTAAAATAAGGAATATGAAAGCTACCTCTTCCTCCCGGCACTGGCCGGAAGGACTTTTTAAAACTGATTTTATTTCTCTTTACAAATATTTCAATATAAAACAAAGTGGGTCAAGCCTCCCATACAGTGGGTGAACCCTCCCATATGTGGGAAGCCTTGATCCATTATTTTCTCATGATTAAAATCAATCATTTTTCAAGTTTGTTATATGTTACCCTTATGTAGCAATTTTCTTTTGATAACTGATTGTATAACGAATAAAATGATATAAAAAACTTTATTCTAGGTTCAATATTTAAAAAAAAAATAAAAATCATTTTGTAAAATGTGGGTCAAGCGTCCCTAGTCTTCCCTAATGTTTATTGAAGGAATGCTAATTAGAATTAATAATGTGTCTGTGGAGATACTCCTATATACTTTATTATGTTTAGGAGAGCGTTCTGTATCGATTTCAATATCTATATGTATGTAGTGGCAATTTAAATCAGGAAACCAGACCTCAAAAGTACATGTAATCTGTTTAATACCACCGTTTTATACCATGTTTTTAGAATATGTAGGTAGATTCAGTTATTGAAACATTTAAATCTTTTGAAACCAAGTATGAAGTTTGATATATATTTCAAATAAGTTAAGTGATCTAGCCATTTTAATTTGGAATCTAATATGAATCCTAAATAAGTTAAGTTGTTTTAACAGTTATACTAATATTTTGAATCTGAATATAAATTTCTTGTGAGTCAGAATATTTCTACCGAATAACATTGCTTTCGTTTTTTTAAATTGAGAATTATAAATTTAGAGAATTGCATAGATTAGAAAAGATTGGTATTCTTGAATTTTCTGTTTCTCCAAGTTTTTTAGTTTTTTCTGGGATTCCCTATTGTTATAATGATAAAATCATCATCGTAAATTAATATTAGATGTTGTTTGCTATGATATTGTTTAATGATGTAATGCGGAAGCAGTAGCCAGAGAAAGGGACCTAGACACGACCCCTGTGTATGCTTCAAACCATTGTATCAATTCAAATAGATTAACACCTATAAAGCAGTTAGATATGTTATTTTTTTTCAATAGACATTTTAAGTAGAGTTGTAGGAAGAGCTGTTAATTATTGAAATAATGTGTCAGTCCATGCTATCAAAAGCACCCTTAATGTCGAATGACGCTATGCCACAATATTTTTTAGATAACAGTGATTCCGTCATTTTTTTATTTTACGTAATTTAGGGCATCGACAGTATTTTTTCCTTCTCATAAATTGAATTGAACATTAACTAATAATGTCATTTCTCTTGTGTTTATAAGTCTTTTGAGAAGTTTTTCCAACATTGGAAGTAAAGTTATCGGGCGATAGGATTTTTCAATTTGAGGATCTTTGTTTTGTTTTCCAGATATTTAGTAATGAGTTTTTTTCCATGCATCTGGGAAATGACCCAGCGGAAAATACTTCTTAGTTTAGCATTAGTTCCTGAAATTTTTTTATTAAGTTCTGCAGTACTCCTGTGTCAATAAGATCACAATCTGGTGTTGCTTTATTATTTTGTTTATCAACACAATATTTAAATTTTCTAATTTTTCTGAATTTTCTGAAGATTTGATTTATTGAAGCACATTGTGATGTAAAAACTGATCATTGGTGAATGTATTGATATTACTCGGTATATTTAAAACGTCGTGATCTAGTATGCGGAGTTGTATGTCATGAAAAGTTTCTGGTTGCGTTGAAGTTTTTAGTACCGAATGGATAAAGGGTATATTTTTTAGTTACTTTTGTTTTAAACGTTTAAATGTCGTGTTATATATTCTACTTATTGTTGAGCAAATTGTCTGCCAGTGTGATAATTTGGCCTTCTTGATGTCTTGCTTATATATTCCTCTTGTGGCCGCCCCTCCGGGTGGTCCAAAACCGACCCCTTGAGTGGGGGAGGAGACTCGGAGCCCGGCCGAGCTCGTTGTGTACGGATGCGAGGGTGGCCGGATGGAGACGATTCGCTAACTCCTAGAGAGACTCGCGGTCGACAGGCCTCGAGTCCGGTGGCCACGGGTAACGGACGTCGTGCATAAGTGGAGACGTTTTAGGATGTCAGCGTGCATCTACCTCCGGCACCTGGGTTCTCCGGGCAAGCCGGATAGCGACGGTCCATAGGTCGATCCCAGTGCCGGTCTTAGGGCCAGACGGTGTCGATGAGCAGACTAGCTAAAGCGATAGGACCCTATCTACCAATTGACTAAGAGTGCCTAAGGTGAGAGAGCGGACTCTGTAGAGGAAAGGTCTCGGTGACTCGCTGGACGACGGGGCTCGCGGGATCGCCCTGCAGGATCTCCCGGAGCAACCGAAGGGCGAGGGGTTCGGACAGCGCCTGATGTACTTTTTGCGTCAGGTGGCTAATCCCGCTAAGATCCGCAGCTGGAGCAGACCCTAAGGTGGGTAGGGTTTGCTGGTGCCCTCGTCGACCAAGGAGCGGTCGCAGAGGGAGGCCAGTATGGCTGTGGTTGCCCGATGTCGTGCCGTAAACCCTGGGAGGGGGGGTCTGCCATCGAACACTATCTCCGCAGGGATCCGTACCGGAGGCTCGCCGGCTAACGCGGCGACGCTTCGAACCTTGGGGGAACTCTTGGTCCCACCCAGATCCTGCGTATCTGTGCGCTACTGGAGGTTACCGCGCCCAGTGGTGAGGATTTAGCGGTGTCTCAAACTAATTTTGGAACGCACTAACAGGTAGCGGTCGGTCACTGCACGGGGTCAGGGGCATTCGAGCCTGGGTACCCTCGACGGCTATGAGTTAAGGTAGAGGGAGTCGGACTCTTGCCGGCCTCTCGCGGCTTCTCCACCATCGAGTGGAGTCTAGTTGTGAGGGGCCGACGGGACCCCGGACTCTCCAACCCCCTAGCGAGGCGGGGTCTATCCCGTCTAAGCGGAGCTTTCCGTGCCCGCCTGGGGTCACTAACGGCACCTACTCTGGTCTCTCTGGCTCTCGGTTGGCTCCTATAAATGTCTTTGCCGGAAAATGGTAGTTGGTCTTATGAGCCCTCCGTAAAGCAACTCCGGCTCGGGAAACCTCGTGTAGATTCATGGGCCCGACTCCTTTATAGGTGTTCGGTTCCTGTGGGCTGCCGGGGCGTACCGGGTAACAAAGAGAAGGGACCATTTGGCTCTTCTAGCTGGGTGGTGAGGATTGTCGTATGCGACCAATTCATCTCTTTTTTGGTAATAACCGGCGCGACGTGAGCTGGGCAGTGCGCCGTTCTGACCGGAACTTTCGTGAGGGCTGCCTTGATGGGGCATTCCTGGCGGCGACCTTCGGGATGCGCCGCGGGGTTTGTCTCTCGGTAATTTCGAGCGGGGGAAAATGGGCCTCTGAGGGCCCCTCATGTTATATATTTCTCTTGCTTTATTATATTACATTCTATATATAATGTTGTCCGAATGGTGTCCATTTGTAATTTTACTATATTATGTGATGCATATAAATTCTTAATACCGGGTTCAATAAAAGAATTAATAAGCATTACCGTTTATAGGCACAAACAGCTTAAATTGTGTTTTTAACTATGTTTTGCATTTTTTAGCTTAGCTAAACTTTAATATACAAATAATTTTTAGTAAACTATGAATAAATTATTATATAATGCTGTGCAAAAGAAAGTGTTTAATACACTCTCAGTTACACATTTTGCACATAAATAAAATTTTATGATAGTGTGTCCTGTGTATAAAAATCGATAGATCATACGCTATGACAGTGTGTGGTGTGTGTAAACATCTATAGAACATACGCAAAGGTATAGAAAAGAATTCGAATACATTACAGTCTACGGTCTCAAATTGAGGAAATATAATTTTCAAATGTGTTGTGCATTTTATACCTAATTTTAATTTTATAATATTGCGTATAAAAATCTATAGATGACATACAATCTACTCAAAAGAATTAGAATACCTTACCGGTTATGGGCAGCAAATATTAAATTTAAAAAATGAAGTTGCATTAAAATATTCTGGCAGTACTGAAAAGCGTTTAATAATCTATGCGTGATGCATGTTTTTTTTTAATTATTCAGATAATTAAGTTATTTTAACTGATTGATAAAAACTAAAATTGTGAGAAAATGGGAATGGAAATAAACATGTTTGTCACAACGAAGTCCCTCATCTTCTCTTGTATTCTCTGATCTAGTATACTTATTATCTGCTATGAAACATATGAAAAAAAAAGAATCCTACTTGACTACTAATCAATAGTTAAAATAGTATGTGAAATCAAATTTGAGAGTGGGATGTATCAAAGTATAATAAGCGCATTGTTAAATTCAATACATTGGATCTTTAATTAAAACAGCGTTCCAAAAATCCTCTTTTGTGATATTTGCATTAACATTTAACCAGTCGTGTTTGTTTTCACATACGTATGTGATAAAGGAAGTCTTAAAATAATTCAGACATCATTAACTTGATTAATTAATGGAGTGGAATTAACGGCATATGCGAAATCTTTCGTGAATTCGTTTGAGGACGCTATGAAATAAAGTAAATGAGGAAGTACCTTAAATTAGATTAGACTGTGAGGTATTAGATGCTAATACCTTATATGGTTGTTTTTTGCCTCGTTTTTTATTTTAGATATATTTTTTGCAGGAATTAAATTATTTCGAAATCTTATTCTTCTTCAATTCATTTTTAACCGTTGCAAAACAAGTTGCAATGAAAGTTGACTTTAAAGCATAACTCAAAAGGTACTCGGTTCAATGAGCTGTAATTTTGGATTCGTATGTTTGAAACTTCCAGTAATGCATTTCTGTTTAAAATCTATATTTTGAAATTAATTTTCTGAAAAAAAAATGAATTGTAAAATCAATTTTTTAAAACAGAAATCGATTTTTTAGAAGTTTTAAATAAGAGAATATTGAATTACAGTTTATTTTACCGAGTTTTCTGAGTTATTAAAAAACTACCCACATTGCAATCCTTTTTACAATCAATTTACATATGAATTAAACGTTAGGTGTTCCAGACTTTAAACCTTTATAATTTCTAAATTACTTGACCCAATTACTTCATGTTTTGTATCCCACGATAAAACCTGCCGAAAAATCCAAATGTGATGTCAAAATTAAGTGTTCGTATTGGACATTTTTGGTGATTGTTGCAATTTCTGTATGCAGAAGATCCCTAAACTTTTTTTTATAAAACATAAATGGAAACAAGACTCAGTTTTTAGTCGATGGCTATTTCCCTTTTTTTTTTTTCTTCAGAGACAATTTGGAGATTAATCATTCTTTCTTTCTTTCGTTTTTTGTGGGAGGGAAGGGTATCATATCATTTCCAACAGATTCGCCATTATTAATTATTTCAACTGCTTCTTTTAATAGAGCGTAGTTTATATTCATAAAATTCTCTCGTTTGTTTAACAGTATTAAAATCAATATTTAAAAT
This sequence comes from Maratus speciosus, assembly GCA_963932465.1. Lineage (NCBI taxonomy): Eukaryota > Metazoa > Arthropoda > Arachnida > Araneae > Salticidae > Maratus > Maratus speciosus. The sequence goes on along the minus strand of OZ010795.1, from coordinate 324,315,042 downwards.
AGATTCTGATTCTTTGTTAAGTTTGGTAAGTACTGTACCCGACCTTCTTAGACATAAATCACTATTATATTATTTAATTTTTTCCAAAATTAAAGGAATATTGGAGTTTCCCATGACATCTTCCTGAAGCACAGACTGTCAAATAATTTTGAATAATTTTGTCATCTTGTTTTGCAGTAAAACATATTATCATCAATAGGAAATTTTTTTAAATATAACATAGGTATTCATTGTACTAATTGAACAGAACTACATAGATAACTTACTAACCGAATGAACTCTAAAATTTATCAGATAATTATTTACTGTTACTATGTACTATTTACGGTTTTGTTATGCTGTTTCTATTTCAACATTTCAACAGAATAATGTTATTTCACAAACATCTGAATAACTCTGGTGTAATTTAAGCAAGAAAGAAAAATCATGTGTCAAGTATAGATTGTGAAACCCTTTCCAACACTTTCAGAAAACTTAAAAAAAAAAAAAGTCGCTCTTTAAAACGCTAAATAAGATACCTTTAGAAAATGCATCGCACATTTGAAAACCAGATTGTAGCAATTATCGTCCACAGCTGGAAAAGTTCTTCAACTCTTTTGTGCAGCCCTGTATTTCATCTATAGATTTGTATATATTTTACATAGTAAGCGGAAATTTAGTTATAAACATTATATATTATTATTAGTTATATTATATATTAGTTATATTATATATTATTTAGTTATATAGGTAAAAAAAATCACATTTAGAAATTTCTAACAATAAATGAAAACATACTTGAATACTTTTGTACAACCCTGTATATAACATACATATTTTTGTACACGCCACATAGTAAGATAAAAAATAATTCAAGCTCAAACACGCTTAAAAGTACTGAAATCACATTCCCAGAAATTATCATGCCTAAGTGGCCATGTATCCAGTTTTTTGCGTGGCCCCCTGTATAAGATTACATTTATATTCTAAACGCCTCTCTTAATACACTAAATATAATTCAGCTTGAAATTTCACAATTCACTTAAAAATCACATATAGGCAATTCACGCTCATGCTTATTGCTTAGTAATGCTTAGGAATTCTTTTGTGTAGCACTGTATATGATATATAGCATTTATACACACCATATAGAATGAAAAAAAAAATAGTTAAACTTTAAAACTCATACCGTAACTGAAACATACTTCCAGCAATTATCGATGAAAGATTCCAGATTCCAGAACGATTTCAGATATAGTGGTGTATCCGAAATCTTTTGCGTGTCCTTGTAAATGGACGCTATGCACACCGTATTCTAGAACAAGCGTCTTATAGTAAATCTTAGCAATGTGTATCAATTTCATTGACCTAACATAATTAAAATTCACTGCAAACACTTTCCCCCGTGGACCGTTGTGTAACGGAATTATTTTGTGTGGCCCTGTAAATAAATAATAGATGCTTTGTACTTCTTATTCTACACAGAGCATGTTTTAGTCCATGTCATAAATGCATATCAATTTTAATATGTTTGAAATTATGTAACAGCATTAAAATGCACTTGGAACGATTTTTTCCCATTGACTCTAATGTAACGGATATCTTTTGAATGTCCCTGCCAATGAAATATGAATGCTACACACTTCATTTTCAATAGCGATTGAGCTTCCGTAAACCTCAGTAACATCTAAAAATTGCAGGACAATCCGAGTATATTTACGAGAGTTAGAGCTCGGACAGTCGGAGTAAGGATTCTAGATTACCCACGGTGATTATTCTATTAAAACCTATCATATGCAATTAATTCAATGCCTTTGATAATTACGTTCTATTTAAGATGGAGTCATAGTATTTCCGATTACTGAATTTAATATATATAATCGTAATAAATTTTGTATTTATGCATTTTTGCATACGAGTACGAGAGTTATTGCACCAAGATCTGAATGTTTATAAAGCTAGTTATAGTGCGTTTACATTTGCCAAGTTTGACGTACAATTTCCAACTTGTTCTATATTTAATTTTTTTTTAGGTTGTCTATTAACAACAACAGAAACCATTTTTATATGAAAAATAGAAACGATGTATTTAAAAAAAGTTTTGAAATTTATTGAAAGCGATTTTTTCATATTATCCGCATGTCAGGAGTGAATAACCGAAGAAATCTCGAAAGATTTCGCTACTTACAGCAGCTTCTTTGATTATGATAATTTTAGTGGCTTAAGCGCATAATTCGATAACATGTCTGTTAAGTTTATTTATGTTAGTTCATTAGTTTAGTTATTTATTAATTAAATTTTAATTTCGTTATGAAAAATTAACCGGAAAGAAATGCTGGACAATTTATATTGTTTTAACTCTTTAGCAGGCGGTTTCCACCAAAAAGGACACCTAATTTTAATTCCAAAACTGACAAACGGCACCAAGAATATTTAATTAATAATTTCTTTTATAAAGTACGGGGAAACAAGCAAGTTTTTATTTTCTAATAAATTTGTTTGTAAATTCTGGTGTCAGTCCATCATTTCTTCATTTTAAAAACAGAATTACTCCGCGCAGGAAAGAGTTAAGAGCAATTAGATTAGCAAAATAGATTAATCGTCCGTAATCAAGCTGCACGCGATAGAGGTAGAGTTTTAAAAAATCATGCATGAAAATTATTTCAAAAACCATAAAAAATCAGTAAACTGGGATGCAGTTTTCAAAGAAATTGCATTGCAAAGAATATTCTTATTTTATTCCTTAGTCGGTGGTGTAAAAGTTGAAATTGTGCGTTAGTTTAAAAAATTGCAATAAAATTTGAAATTTTTTGGTCAGGTGGTGCCACTGTCAATATGACGTCAGTATTACTCCCAGACATGTTTTTTTTGCTCTATAATATAAATAGATTAATTTATATAATATATTATGTTATGCTTGAAATTAGGTTAGATTTGTCTGTTTATATTGAGATTTGCAAAACTAAAGTCATCTTATAATTTCTTAACACACTATACAATATTGATAATAACATACATGGAATTTCCAAGCAATTAGACAAACTTTCAAAGCATGAATTGGAATAATGTTTGTAATTAAAAAGGAACATTTTTATCTATCACTGAATAAAAAATATATTTAAAACAATATATAATCACAAAATGAAGATAAGGTTGAAAAGGAACACTATGAAAATAAGTTAGTTGTGAAAGTAACAGCAATAAAGAGTAACGAATGACAGAGAAATAACGAATTCAAATATCTTAGCAACTTTGATATATTTTTCGAAAAAGTACTAGCATATATTGCTAACACGATGCTTATCATTATCTATAATCTATACTAATAAAAGAAAGTTTCGCTCTGTTTGTGTGTCTGTCTGCGATGGCTAGTGAAATCTACCACTCGTACAAAGCTGAAAATTTTTCTGAGTGTAGTCGAAGACCTCTCCTGGTGCACCTGAGTTTCTAAATTTTAAATTTCTAATAATTAGCCGAGTTATTAATTAAAAATTACAAAGAACTCTGATTAAAAACTCATCTCTGTCCTTTCGAGATAGAAAAAGCGCTTGCGTATGTCTTATTCACGTATCGGGAAGAAATGAAGATTGGAAAGGAGGAATTTTAAAGGAGTATTTTGTAATTATTTATTAACTTCCTTCGGCCAATCCTCTCAGTAAAGTAAAAAACGGAAGACATATTCTAAAAGATCGCACTCTAAAGTATCAAATTCCGTAATCAATTCAAAAATGTATTGCATTTAACCCTTTGAAAAAAAATAAAAAAATGTCGTTTTTCCGTAAAACGTTTTTCTCCATATGCCAACGCCTCTACAGGGCGCAATTTTAGAGGTACCGACAAACCAAAAATATGCTGTTAAAGCTGAAACCTTCTTCTAATCGCGGTGCAATCTGGTTTTAACCCATTTATGCCTAGCGTCCCATTTCTGGGACGTTTCGGATTTTAATAATTTTTTATAATTTTCTTCTTTTTTTACAACATGCAAATCGTATGACCCAATTGTCTATAAATGTCTTTCGGTCGCAGACGATATCTATTACCGAGAGATGACAGCATAAGACTAATACTTATTTGCTTAAATGAAGGCCTTTTTTCGGTTTTTATAGATTTTTCATTTTCCAAGATATCAAAATGTAAAAAGTAAGTTTATTTGTATTTTTTGTGAAAAGGATCCAAATAAATAAGTCACAATCTTAGCTTGTAGACTTCTTTGAAATACTCATTTTTTTTAATTGCGAAATTGTATGTCAAGCCTATTTTTTATGCATGTTTGTAACGTACAAAATATAGGGCGCAAGCCGCAAATGGGTACATATTTCTATTAGCCATTTAGGGGCTATTTTTATTATTTATGTAGAGTCCTTTTCAAGATTATTTTGAAATAAATTGTTTTTTAGTCTCAAATGCGATTATTCTTAATTTATTATTAATAATTCTTATAATGTTATTAGTCTCTGTAAAGAAATAAATATATATTTTTTAATAGTTCATAAAAATACAAATTATAGCATATAATATAAAATTTAAAAGGTTATTTTATATAAATTTAGATAAAACATATAATTACGCATTTTTCCACATATGGATATTCCTATATTTAGTACATTTACATTTGATCAAATAAATACAAAAATATTTTAGGGTAATTTTTTTTTAGTATTTTTCCAGTTCATTTTGAAACATTATAAAGTGATTTCACCTACAAATTTGAGAAAACAAAAATTCAGGCATAAATGGGTTAAATTATGAGTTTCAACCTTTTCAAATACATTGGCGAGCGCAGGTTACTTCGCGCCGCTCTGAGACGATATATTTTCTACACTAAATGTAACTGAACGTTGAACACTATCTTTTTGGAGCATCTCAATAGACCAAATTTACATAATGTACAAAAATTTCGAAAAGTTCGGACGGGTAGAAATATTTTTTATAAAATAAAATGTGTGAAAATTTCAACAGAATCAGTAAAACCTGAGTTTTCCGTCGCCGTTTCACTCGCTTTCGATACGCATAGACTTCAAAAATCAAATTACGCAGAAAATAAAATACCTTGCATTTACTTGCATTTACTGCATTACTTTAAAGAAGCATTTACTTTCAATTCAATAATTTTTCGAGAATTTTATCATTTAAAAATATAAATTCTGACAAAATAGAGTTAAAAGATATAACCATACAAATTTGAGCTTTATTTTGGGTTATTATCACGGCCTATGGCAACGCCGGGCGGGTCAGCTAGTATACTATAAAATCAGAAAAACAAATCATTTTTTAACATTTGAAAACAAAAATAAATAGGATACAATACAATGTGAAGAAAATATGAGCATTATGTTCTTTGCTTTCAAATTAAACATCATTCATAAAACCCAGAACTTTTTAGAAAATCTGCTTGCCATTTCCATATACCAAACGCAAAGCTACATTTATTCCTTAAATAGAATCAAATAAACAAAAAGAATGATTTGATGGACTAAGACAGGGTATAACACCACATATTTTTTTTTAACACCTGAAAACACAATAATTAATTTGAAATTATATGGCACTCATGTGCCAGAACTGAAAAATAGAATGAAAAATTGATACTTTATTAAGAGTATTTCATTTTTTTCTTGTTAAAAATATTAAAGACCATTTTCCCCAGTAATGAAAAACATTATACCAACTTGAGTAAAATTATAGCCTAATACGTTCAATGAATAACTACAAGCGTTCTTCAAATGCAACTACTAAAAAAAGTAAAATTATAAACTGGGCTCATAAAAAGTTTCACTTACTTTTTTAGCTAAGCTTATTACATCTGAAAAACAAAATAATGTATAGGGAAATTACGGAAAGCTTTATTATGTTTTTTTCGCCTCCGAAGTAGTATAAGCGAGGCTTTTCTCGAAAGTTCTTATAAAAACTAATTACTTGTAATTTTATTTTTTATTTTTTGTTAAAAAAATGTCTTTTCTAATAACTCTATAAAAAAAATACTCTTAAAGATTTTAATTTTAGTACGAGAAAAGTTTCATACTAAAAACAACAGTTAAAAAATTCAAACGAATAATAGAATAATATCAGTAAAATTATATATTTTTTACTAAGTGAAGTAATAACTTTTGAGCGCATTTATTGCAATAATCATTTTGCCATGGTAAATTATTCCAATAAGCACGATGCTTTTGTCAGCGATGGCACCGGAATAATATCATACTGCTTCCCCTTCATTTTGTACACACACACATATATATAAATAAGAAAAATCTGGCAAGATTTTTCTTTAAGATCTAGAAAAAAAAAATCGCTCCAAAATATACAAAATGCACAAAATATATAAAAATATCAAAAACAGTACTTAAATAACTTACAAAGAGTCAAAACCCGTCGAATTCGACGAATGAAAACTTTTAAAAGAACTGATTGACTGAATTTATATAAAATTAACAAAAATAATTACAATACATAATCAATATTATATTGCCTAGCCTAACTCTTAAAATAAATATTATTTTTAAACAAATATTACATGAAATTATTAATTGAGAGTTTGATCTTTGGTATTACGTAATGAAAAATCAACGAAAATGTGCCACTATGACACAATTATAATTTTTGTTTTCAACAAAATCTAAAAATAACATCTTTTTCACCGTAGCAAAATTTGCGTGCATACTTTTCATATTCATATTCAGTATTTCAAAATATATTAACGTGATATAGATTGATTAACAAATACATTTTCACAAGCTTGATGTCAAGTTTGCCAGCTACAATTTTACATGTAAACATTGGCACTCTTGACTTGAGGTTCTAATCTGAGTTCGGCGAAATCCGAAAATTTACTTTTAGGCGCATTCCTAGTAAAATATGTAGTTTTATCAAAGAAAATACTCATTTCATTTTTACTATGATATCATTTTCCCCCGCTGAAGCCCTCTGAGATTATCGTCATAATCTCAGTATCAACGGAATGAAAAGAAAAAATATTGAAATGAAACATCTTCATGAGTAAAAATGCGTTATTTTAAATCGTGGCATCATTTTCTGTTCAAAAATTTTAAAAAAGTTATTTTTGATTGTAATACGAAAATGACATCCTTAAGGGAGCTGGTCAGTCAGCTTCGGAATTCTCCTCCGTAATGTTAAGTCTATGGACTTTTCATGCATTCGTATATTTAAAATATATTCTCGGGAAATTCATATTTTAAACATCTTTTTTCTGTGTGTACTCTTCTTAAAGGATGTCTCTTTTTCTCTTAATTTTCAAATTATTTCTAAAATGTATGCTGAATTTAATATTTTACGTGTTAAAAGCGGGCAAACTGAGTAAGATTTTAACACTTCATATAAAATTAAGTCTATACTTTATAAATGCTTTGAGAACTAAGAAAAAAAGAGACATCGTTTAGGAAGTGTACACAAAAAATAGAAGTTTAAAATATTAATTTCGCGAGGAGATATTTTAAATATACGAATGCATCAAATGCTCATAGACTTTACATTAGTGAGGGAAAATCCGAAGCTGAGTGACCAGTACCCTTAATTACATATGGTAATTCCCATTGTTTCCCTTCTCTCTTCAACAATGATAGTAACCCGACTGCCATCAAGGTGAACCAATTTTATAAAAGACTTTTAAAATTAAAATAAAAAAATGGGATTATTTAACAAAAATGGCGAGTGCGGGCACATCTACAAATAAAGTGCTTTCATTTAAAGAAATTATTATCAAAATCGGTCCAGTAGAAAGCTCACGCCAGAAAAAAAATAGCTTTGTCTTTTAACACTAAACCTACCGCGAGGGGTCAAATGACCCTTTTGGTTTTTTTTTTTTTTTTTTTTTTTCTTGTCAGAATTTCTTAAACTAAAACATTACGAAATTTCCTTTATATTTCACGACTTTTATTAAAATATATGATAATATTATTTCTTAAAATGCCTCATCTCCGAACTACCTTTTTTTGCCTAGAAAAAAATATTTTAGGCTAAACTACCGCAAGGGGTCATTTGACTCCTGAATAAATTTATGTTAAATCACAAAGGTATAAATGTTTTATTTTATAAGGACGTTAGTAAATTGCGTATTTTCGCTATTACATCATTTGTTCTACTGTATCACATCATATTTATTAATATGTGATCGTATAATTAGAAATTGACTTTATTCCGAGTGAGATTCTAGTTTGAACATTTCAGGTTATATCGAGAGCGAAATAATTTTAAAAATATGTAGTGAACATAAACAAATTTGCACAATATTTGTTTATTAAATTTTCGAATTTCTTGAAATAATTATTTTTTTCTTAATTTTTTTACGTAATTGTATTTTTTTTTTTACTTTAACCCTTTGAGGGACAAGTAATTGTGTTTCAGTAATGTCGAATTCACACCGGAATCTGCACAAACGTTTTTTGCAAAATAGGGAAAAGAAATTTACGACTTTTTCCCACCAAATTTAGAAAAGTAAAATTTAATAAAATTTTTCTGGTGCGAATCTTCATTAATCGAAAGTGGGATAAAATATATCACAACGCCCCTGAATGGGCTAATAAATAAACAATTTGTAATAATTATTTTTTAAAGAAATGTTTCATTCATACATCAAAGTGTATCAACTGGTATATTTTTCGCAAAAAATCGTAAAATATATAACTTTTTATATAGGGGTGATTTGACTCCTTCCCGTAGGAATAGGTATAAAAAAATATTGGTACGTTTAGTGTTAAATAACTTATATTATGAGTATTATCCTGCAAATGTAAGCAATTGACGTAAAAATCATGAATGAGGAATGTATAAAAATTATGGAATTAAATTTAAAAAATCAAAAAACCCGAACTAATTAATTATTTCTCATCAATGTGAAACAATTTTTTTTTCAATTCCTACTATTAGCTCACACTCTCGCTATATATATCTTCTTCAAATTTTCAATCGCTAATAAAATACTTATTATTCATCCAATCAAGCTCAAATAGATTTTTTAAAACTTGTAGTGGATGGACACTTGATGTTAATCCAGTTTTTTTTTTTCAAATATTAATTCATTCATTAAATTAAATTAATTATTTTTCAATAATCGAGAGAGCCCCCTTCTTGATCAAGGTATTTTAAGACCGAGAGAGATCAAGTCTTGATCAAGGCATTTTAAGCGCCATTCAAAAAGAAAGAAGAAAAAAAGGGAAGAAAAAAAATTCCCTTATTGACCTAAGTTGGATTTGACTTAAAATATATTTTTTTTATATTACTTACGTATTTCTTTTATTTACTTGTATTGATGACTTTTAAGTTGTGTTTAACTGTTAGTTCCTATCTATAAACACTGTTTTGATGAGGTCTATAGATGTCTATGATGGTTAGAGTTGCAGTAAAGCTAGAGATCCACAATACATACACAACTTCCAGGTTGTATAATATTTTAACGGAGCTTCTGACTGTAAAATAGTCAATGAAACATCGTCTTCATTTTGAAAGACCTATCCAATGATATACCACTCAATAGGGTGCATAATTTTTTTTCGTCTCTACCGCCATTTTGCATTTTACGGCCGCCATTTTGAATTTATAAAAACAAAACCTAGCCTATAACTATCGGACCATTAAGACGAATTGATAGAGACCTCATTCATTAAAATCCATCCAGCCGTTGGGATGTTTCGAGGGTATAAAGAAATCCACTTACACAGATACGCGTGAATCACGTAACCCTTCTTTTCACTCGGATAAAACGAGAAAGAAAGTACAACCATGGTTACTTAACACCCGAAATATAGTAAAATTAAGCGTAAATATACAACACTAATGCTCCAAAACTGAAAAGTAAAATGAAAATTTTATACTTTATTATTAACAGCCCAATATTTCATTCTTTTTTCTTGTTAAAAAAAAATTAAAGACCATTTTCTTCCGTAGTGGCAATACATTATGCCAACTTGTGCGAAATTATAGCCGTATACGTTCAATGAATAGCAACAAACGCTCTTCAAAAACAACTAACTATAAAAAAAAAAATTATAAACTAAGCGCATAAAAAGTTTCACTTGCTTTGTTAGCTAAGCTTATTATGTCCAAAAAAAACATAATGCATAGGAAAATTACTGAAAGCTTTATTATGTTTTTTCTGCTCGGAAGTAGTGTAAGCGAGGTTTTTTTCCCGGCAATTCCTTAAAAAAAACTAATTACTTATAATTCTAACTTTTTTTCTTCAAAAATTTATTTTTTTTATTAAAACTAAAAAAAAATACTTTTCGTGTTTTTAACTTAGTACAAGAGAAGTTTCGTATTAAGCGCTGGTGAAGAAATTCGAAAGATTATTAGAATGATATAAATAAATTTTTACATTTTTAAGGTTCGTACTTAAAAAGTAAAACCGGAACCATTATAAGTTCACTCGTATGTGTGTCTGTCTGTCACAGCCGTATACTATGGAACGTGAAAAACTGAAATTTGGCAGAAGTCATAAAGGCTGTTGACCCGCATATTTATAACCATTAGCAAATATATTTTGGGAAAATGTAAGGGAGCTAATTAAGTTAATTGAAAATAAAAATCCTTTTATATATATATCGTGAAGGATATCGTGTGAAAGCTGTCGTAACGCCGAACTCAAAAATACATTTGATTCAATTTTAGGTATTATATTTTCAGAGATATCGTCGAAAATGAAATGCAAAAAAATGCCCCCCCCCCCCTCTATTTTGAATCTACTGAAACTAAAATTAAGAAAAAATTAGAAATAATAGAAGTTTAGTTAAACTTGCAGGAAAACTATAGCCCTATTACCCTACTAGCTAAGATCACACAATACCCTAGATCACACAATGTTTGAGAAAATCGCATTTTTTAGTTACACAAATTTCACTTTGCAGGCGCTCAGCAAAGGAGTTGAGGAGCGCACGAGGTACCTATCGTGGCGGAAGTATAAAAGGATTGTTGATAATGATTTTCGAAGACAATTTTCGGTAATTAACCGATATATTAAATTTTAAAGACACGGACAGTTTGGACATACATAAAGACAGGCCGGCGTATTCTATGCGCCATCGACTTTTAAGGCCTAGATAACAACGTTTAATGATATCCCCGTGCAATGAATGTGGCGTTATTCATTCATTTTTTAATCATCCTAAAGAGATTTGGGCATTATTTAAAAATAGTTATACAGAACAGCAAAATTTGATTCAATTTAGGCTTCATATCTATCTCTCTGAATTTTCATGATATATCCATTCATACTTTTCTAGTGTAATATAGCTATATCCAACCCTACGTTGTATAATGTTTTACAAAGTCTTATTATTCTTTTAGCAACGATTTTTTGTAATATTACCGTTACCATTTAATATATTTATTATACGGAACCCTCTATACGCGAGTAATACTCGCACTTGGCTGATATTTATTAATTTAGGTTTATACAGTTTAGCTTGTTTACAGGAATGAATAATCATCTTGGCAAAATAAATTATTACAAAAATGTATAAAACGTTAAAATTACACTAGGTGCAAATTACTTAAAAGGTGACAAAACATTTAAAAAGGTGTTAAATTACTTTAATATTTCTTAGTACTTTCAAACACATACATAACCTTCGTCAGAGTATACAAAAATAATGTTATTAGTCCAGAATGTTATAGAGATCCTATAATAACAGTACATACAGCTAATAACAATATTTTTGTATTATCTGACGAAGGCTTATGTATATAGTTGAAAGTACTAAGAAGTATTAAAGTAATTTAACACCTTTTTACATATTTTGTCATCTTTTAAGTAATTTGCACATAGTGTAATTTTAACTTTTTGAAGATGAATTTAGCATTCTATTTATTTATTTGCTAAAACTAGATTGTTTGAGATTGCTTTTTAAGCAGTAATTAAACCTAGTAAAGCACAAAGTAGCTAAAAAGTTTTTTAGTAATAAAACAGTAGTAAAGTAATTTTTGCTACTTTTAAATTATAAAGTATACATATAAGTGTCAATTGGTCTCACTCTATAAATTTATTCTACACTTGCAGTACATGTAAAGGCAAATTGTAATTCACAATGTCTAAAACGTACACTACATAACCAAAAGATTTCGAAGCACTTTTCATTTTAAACATATTTTTTATTTACAGAGAAATACATAACAAATTGTTCGTCCACTTCAACCTATTAAAGAACAATGTTTGAACTCACTCCAGAGAAAATTCAGTTAGGAGTGCATTTAGTGATGAACAAATGGAAAAATAAAGTACATATTTCGGATTCTAAATATGAGCATTAACCCCATGGGGACGAGCGACCGGTATACATGCCGCGTAGGTTGCTCAGAATCCGTGATTATTCTCACCAGTAAATTTTTATTGTAAATTTTGGCTTATTTAATCCGAGCATTTTCCCGATTCAATTAGATAAAAATTCCTCTTTTGAAAAACCGGTGATAAAATATTAAAAATTCTGTAAAAGACGCTCGTCCCCAAGGGGTTAAAAAAATTTCTACAGGGCTATTTTTATTTATTTATTTATACATTCATTCATAGAGGTGGTAAACTACATCAATCAATTCTAACTTTAATGATAAAATTACATTCGTTGGAAGAATTTTATATATTATTGCAGTTTAAGTTTTCCGGATAGTTTCGTGTTATCTTTACGCCCCCCTCTCCGCCCAAAAAATTAAAATATACACTATATAGCCATTAATCACCGGACGCTTTCCATTTTAGACATTTATTCGAATATTTAAAGATATACTTGTCCGATTCTTTGACCTCATATTTATGAAGGTCGATTTGATAAGGAAGACAATTAGGCGGGCATCAAAAAATCAAAGAAAAAAATCAAAGAAAGAAAAATAATAATATTTTGGATAAACCTGTAAAATAAAATGCACGAAATTCTATCGCTACAGCATACAAATATGTGGATATTGTACAATGTATAACACGTTTACTAATTTGTGTAAGAATAGTACGTATATTCATGGAAATATAGCGATTCTTTTTAAAAGTTCAAAACATTCTTGCATGTTTTCGCTACCCACAGCAGACTTTATTGATTTTGATTCATTCAGGGGCTTAAGCTCGTAGCTGAATTACATGGCTGTTAAATTTATTTTTTATTTATATTATTTTATTCATTTATTTATTAAGGTTTAATTTTGTTATGGAATATTAGCCGGAAATTGACGCTGAACTTTATTAGTAGTTCTGCGTCAAGTTTTTTTTAAGTACAACCCGGTTATCTTAAGTCCCTGTTTTTTTTAATGTGTAAAATGGTTAATCTTTTACAATCGGTCTGCGCGACATAGAGATAGATTTTAAAAACATTTCATGCTTTAAAACTATTTTAAAAACTATTAAAAATATCAGTAGCTTGAGATACACTTTTCAAACAAATTACATTTGAAAAAACATTTTTTTCCCTATTCGGCGACGTAAAAATTGAAATTGTGCCATATTTAGAAGTTTTAAAAAAACGCAGTAAAAGTGAAATTTGTTGGCCAGTTGTTGTCACCATCCGAGGCTAACGAAAAAGACAGATTGTCGCATTAACTTTCGTGTTAGACCACGAGAGTCACGTGATATTCTTTTCGTGTACCTGCATTTGAGCATTTGAGCAGCACATGACTGAAGCGGTCCGAAAAAGAGATATGTGTAACGTAACGCACCGCGGTAGCCTGTCTTCTTTGCTAGCGCTGGTCACCACCAATATGACGTCAATTTTTTTCACGGACATTTACTTTTTGCTTATATATACGTGCACAAAGCTTGTATTTGAGTTTTCAATGCACATACATATATTACAAAAAAAATTTTCGATACTTTATCAAATTATTCTAAATTTCCAGCATATTCACTATTTTCCTGTCTCTTAATAATATCTTATTTATTATTTCTATTTAAATTCCTTTTCTTTTAAAAAGCGTATTTTAATATTTATGTTAATCAAAACTCTAATCTAAAAAGCATTTTCCCTTCATAAAAATCTTTTTTAAAGTTGTTCTGTTTCGCAATGTAAAACCACGAGACTCCAGTTCATTTCGAATATTTTTTATACCATTTTCTTTTTATTTCTTATTTTATTCTAAGGTTTTCGTTTCGCGCCCTTTTAATCGGCACGACGCTTTACTCCAAATGTTATCCGCTTTTAAGTAAAGAGTCTAACGCTCTGATTGAATCCTTAGGTTGGTGCAGGCCAACCTGGTCCATTATTACCATTATTATGATACCATTATTTGTCAGGAACATACGCCAATGCATCGATAACGCTTCGCTTAGACTCTCGTTAAATAAGCTTGCATGATTGCGGAGCGCAGATTTTTTTCGTGTTTTTTGATTATTTAAATACCATGTAGGTGCTTGGAGATTAATGCCAGTGTGCTAGGAATGGAACGACGGAAATTAACCACCTAATGTTTACCATCGCATCTGTCATGACTGATAGCCGTTACTTCGTAAAAATAGAGTTGTGAAAAACGGTCGTGTTTTATGCAATATATGAATAAACAGCTTTTTATCTACAATGACCTCTTCTTTTCGGAAACTTTTAGTGAATTTCTTCATTGTTTTGCTATTCGACTGCAACTGATTTCCTGATTAATGGCCAACTGATGCTTCTTCATAATGCACGTCGTCAACTCCACATAAATCATAACATATATATCGCTCACCCGCAAGAAATCTGACGCTACTCAAAAAATACTATATTTTACAGGAGAACCAAAAGAATAATCGCATGTTTTTTTCTGTAACATAAAATTATATCACGTAGATCAGCTCTGCATGCAACTGTAAAAGCGTGCATAAAATTGCTAAACCCTTAAGAATGAAGACGTAAAATAGGTCTGGAGGATTTAATAGTTTTATCCCCCAGTGCTATTTGCCTAACTTCTATGTGAAAAATGGACATATAGCGTAATCTAGCGATTTTCCACATAATTACACTTATGAAGCATTTGCTGTAGCAAGATGTATTTAAGTCAGACTTATTAGTGCAATAATATTTAAAATGAAACTTTTGGGGTTGTGTCACTTTTCTTGTGAGTGAGGATAAAACATTTACTTTTGAATAACACTATTTGAAAGAACTAATATGTAAATTCTGGGAGATTTCAAATGTTATTACAATGTTCAATCTGGCCTGTAACATGCTTTTAAATGGACATTTTAATCACATGCACTTTTAAAATGATAATTTTATAGTATGTTTATCTGCAAATAGATGTAATATTGCATGGATAATATGCAGTGTTTTTTATGAAGGTATATTTATCCATAATTTTTTTTTTTTTTTTTTACACATCATATCAAATAAAGGAAAAAGGAAGGAAAAGCATGTAACTGTCATGTTTCGTAAGAATCACCTTTCACATAAACTCTTCCTTGTTAAAAATCTCGAACGTATAACTTTATTATTGTGCCTCTTTTTGCCCACATTACTTGATTAAAATTTCTACTCATTGGCGCACTGTTGATTTTAAGTTTTAACACTTGCCAACATTGTTCAAAGTACTTATTAATCCGGTTTGCCTGCCTGTCATCTGTCTGTCCGTGATCTAACTATCGTAAGAATACTGGGATTGCCATGAAATTTTTATACGTTATTGAGATTTACTATAGAGCACCTGTTATTGAAAATGAAGAATGTAGCATTTATAGGTCATTTACAGCGACACACAAAAGAATTCCTTTACATTACGGTCTATGTGTAAAAATTGTTTGCGGTGCATTTTATTGATGTTACGATATTTCAACCATAATGATATTGATATACAACATTCAGATGGACAACAACATACTTTCACAGGGGTATAGAATAAGTAGCATTTATGGTCCGTTTACAGAAGCACAGAAAAAGATTCCATTACATTATGATCTATGGCAAAAATCGTTGGAGGTCAATTTTACACTGAAAAAAAAATGGGTACTCAAAATTGAGTAAAAAGTACTCAATTTTAAATATGTGACATACTCTAAACAGCTCCGATCTAACTGTACTCAAAATTGAGAAACACATGTACTCATATTTGATCGCATGGCTGTGTTCAAATATGAATCGTTATGTACTGCCCCTCTGAGCCTATAAGTTAAAGTAAAGAAATCCCTGCCGGCTCGGGCCTACAGGCGGAGGTAGATTTCGAAGTTAAGTACTAAATTCACCAACAAAATTTAAATCAAGATTAGAGATAAACTAAGTTCCTTCACTAAGAATGAGCTCTAGGGAGCTAAACATTTTGTGAAAATTCTAATATACACGAATGTATATGGAATAGGTTTAAAAATGGCTAAAACAAATTCAGAGAACCTCAAAGTGTTAAAATATGTAAATATTTCCATAGTCGGGTTTTTATCATGTTTTAATGCGTTACTTTTCAAACTCGCATGACGTTACATATTCACCTGCTGAGGTCCATTATATTTCCAATATGACGCAATGTATATTTCTTTTAATTCCTCAAACTATTTATTTCATTTTTAGTTTTCATGCTGAAATCTTACTCTCGAAAACTTATGACGTAATATTCAATTTGTTTTCAATTCTTCAAACTATTTATTTAATTTATTTTTTCACGTGAAAAACTTGCAATAGAAAAGCAATTGTTGTGGTGAAAATTTTATTGTTTTTTTCTTAATTGTTGGCAACTGCTATAACGAAAAATATTTATTTTTTTCCTGTCATTGTTATGTAAGAGCTGGTTTTATCAGAATCTTGTTAAGACGATATTCAAAATTTTGAACCCTCCCCCTTTCCATTCCCTTGGGCCGATTTCGCCCTTCTCAATCCCCGCCGAGATATTAGCCATCTGAAAGTTGTTGGCGATTTTGAAGACGATCCGTGCATCATTGCGACTTTTATCGTGCGGACAAAATTTAGTACATACATACATACATATATATATATATATATAAACTTTTTAGGTGGGGGGTGGTTTTGGGTTCCTGGGGTTATATAATGAAAAGTTATGAAAGAATTTTTCAAAAGTCGCACCATGGTAACGACTGCAATAGGTAGTATTTTTTTACGAAATCTACCTAAATGTGCTAACATTTATTTTTCGTTTTAAATTATTACCAAGAAACGTTTAATTGATTATTTATTAAGAAATATAGCAAAATTATTAGCAAGATACCCAAATCGAAAATTTTTATAACAAGAGCTTTATTTGCAAGCACTTTTAAATTATTTTGAAATACTGAACATAATTTATTATTTGAATCATCGTGAACATATTTTATGCTAC
Source organism: Maratus speciosus (assembly GCA_963932465.1). Taxonomy (NCBI): domain Eukaryota; kingdom Metazoa; phylum Arthropoda; class Arachnida; order Araneae; family Salticidae; genus Maratus; species Maratus speciosus. Next base: position 324,297,846 of record OZ010795.1, on the reverse strand, counting down.
CATAAATGAGATAAACCATTACAGGGTACAAAATTATCGTTTTGTTTGGGTTTGATATCATCTGATGTTTCAAAATTGAGAAAACATATGTTCATTTTTTATCTAAACATACTCAATTCGATATGAGTACATCGATTTACTCAATTTTGGGTACTTCATTCCTTTCAGTGTAAATATGTTTTGCTTGATACATAACGAAATTACTCAAGTGCACGGAATTTTTTCTGTGGATTATAGAGTGCATAACATTTATCCTTCATTTACAGAAACACACGAATAATTCAGTTTAAGGACTGTCTAATCCATATCATAAAGGACAAACGTGTCCGTGCGTAACGCTGACGTCATTTTGACGGTGGCAACAGCAGACGATTAAATTTAACTTTTATTTACTTTTATTGCACTTTTTTAAAACTTCTAAATACCGCACATTTTCAATTTTTACACCGTCGAATAGGGAAAAAGTGTCCTTTCAAAATGAATTTGTTTGAAAACGATATCGCAATTTATTAAGACAAATTTTCGATGAATTCATAATTCAGTACAGAAAGGGTTAATTAAATTGTTCTCAACTTCATATTCTAGCAAAAATAGTGCATTTAATTTTTTGTAGGTATATTTTCAACCCTAAAGTACTGTGGAATCTGCTTTTAAAAATTCTTTTGTTGTATCTAATATCAATATATTTAAAACAGGAAGGGCTTAAGACCGATTTCGGTTTATCCGATCACTCGCAATAAGCATTTTAGAGTGCTTTTTTGTCGCTAGGCGGAGTGGGAAACAAATTTTGAAACGGCTTCATTTTAGGGGCACAGTTAGAGTTGCTTCTTTTTCGGATTTAAAAACAGAATGATCTGGAAAATGTTCTGTTTTATGTATCCATAGCATGACGCTTAACATACCGGTCCGAAGCCGGGATTTCAAGAGCGGTTTTTTTTTTCTTTAAATTATTGCCGAAAAATACTCTGTAAAAAATTCTGTCCTTTTAATGACGTTATAGATCATTATTTGTTGAAATATTTAATTGTTTGCCGTAAAGTTTTGACGGGCCTATCTAGTACCACTTTAAAACACCAATACATTTCCTGATTTTTATTTGATACTAACAATCTACCAGTGGACAGGCAGAGGTGCTCAACAAACTAAACTATAAGTACGGCAGCAGGAGTACGGCAGTAAGGAGAGTTTCTTACCATGAGTATGTTTTTAGTTATTATTTATATTATAGACAAACGTCTCTATGCGTAACACTAACGTCATTTTGACAGTGACAACAGCAGACGATTAAATTTAACTTTTACGGCATTTATTTTATTTTCTAAATATTGCACATTTTAAATTTTTCTATCATCAAATAGGGCAAAAATGTACTTTCAAATACAATTTGTTTGATAACTATATCGGAATTTATTTGACAATTGTATCGCAATTTACTCAGTTTTTATTTTTTTTTTTTATTAATTTTCAAACGTGATTTTTTTTTTCTTCAAATTTATTTCTGTCGCAAGCAGACGATTACGAAAGATAAAACTGTTTGCACTTATATTAATATAAATTAGCTCATCATTTGATTCCAGCTTATATTCCATAACGAATTTAAAACATTCATCAATCAATAAATAAAACAGTAAAATATAAATAAAACACAAATTTGAGACATATCATGAAATTTTGCGCTTAATATACTGAAACGAACATAATCAAAAAGGCTGATTCTAAATAGCGATCTATGGAATTTTTTTCGGCTGTTAACTTCTGACGTGAAGTCAATGTACAAATATCGCTTTTAATAGTTTTCAAAACTTTATTTGAATGCATTATATTATTTTTTGTACAAATATGATCTTTAGCATTGTCAGTGGGCATTCTAAAAAATACATTAGATGTAAAAAAATCTATTAGAATTACCAATCTAAAAAACAAAACAAAAAAAAAAAAAAAAAAAAAAAAAAAACATTAGACCCGTGCGAGGCTTTTTCACCTCAATCTTTAGGTTATTTGCTGATACGTTTTTTCATTAATTTTTTATTAACGGCAATTCTTTTAATCAAACAACTTATTTTAACGATATACAAGTACGCTGTTAAAACTGAAGGTGACTTATCGGTGCCGTTTTGAAGATTGGGGTGAAAAAACGGTATCATTTGGAACCAAGAGGCTTCGAAATGTGGTTGGGGTACCGATTGGTTTCGCAATGGGTGACTGGAGTAATTAAGCTGTTGTGTGGTAGAAATATGACGCCCCACTGGGGTACTGGCACTTAGCGCATGTGCTGTGACGAGTGTTCATCTCTTAGTTGGCAAGTGACATCTACTACTGTGAGACCCAGGTAGCACACAGATATCGGCCAATGTCCCGATCAATATTGGCCCATATCTCGTAAGTCACTTAATGTAAGACATCAAATTAACAATATCTGCCGATATTCACAGATGTAACTTAAAATTAGTTTTTAAAAGAAAGCATCCAAACGATTTTTTTGTATTATAACATTATAATACGTAAATAGTATTCTAAACAATAAAATTTAACAATTTTGCCATTTTTAGAACATTTGATTTTTTAATTCCCTATTTTTAATAGTTTATTCACATTGGTCGATGTAGTAAAAATGACATTAGTATTCCAACATTCAGAGATATCTATCGACATTGGTGAAAACAATATCATTTTTCAGACATTTCAAGATATTTCTCGACATTTAGCATATCTGACAAAGTTTGTAATCTTGACCAAAGTGAATGGAAAGTTCTGAAGGACCGCCCATTTCTATTAGGTAGCTTTCATTACAAAAAGCTACCTATTGCAGCCTTTCGGAGGAAAGCGATTTAAAAAAAAAATTGGTATACTTTCATCGATCATGACCCCCAGACCCCATCCGCCTTCTTGTTTCAAAATGGCGGCCATTTTTTAAATTTAAAATTTGAAATGTGGCACCAAAAAATTGAAAAGTAAAAAATATTTTTTACTTATATGTTTGACCTTGATACAAAGATTCCGGAGCAGTTTTTGTTTCGTTTATATCTTAAAAAATGGCTGAGTTATAACACTTTGAATTTCTGGCGAGGCTGACATTTTGAAATGACCTGATTTTTGTCACGTGATAACAGGCATATTTATGAACCGATTTGGATGTACCTTGGTGTATACATAGTACATACCAATATCTCGACCGAGTTCGTTCGCCAGCTTCATCCGCCATCTTGTTTCAAAATGGCGGCCATTAAAAAAATTTTTTAATTTTAAATGAGGTACAAAGAAATTTTAAAATGAAAAAGATTTTTTTTTTTTTTTTTGTATGTGTTTGACCTTAATACAAAGATTCCGAAACAGTTTTTGTTTCGTCTATATCTAAAAAAAATGGCTGAGTTATAGCATTTTGAATTTCTATTGTGGCTGACATTTTGAAACGACCTGATTTTTGTCACGCAATAACAGGCGCATTTATGAACCCATTTGGATGTAACTTGGTTTGTACATAGTACATACCAATGTCTCGACCGAGTTCGTTGGCCAGCTTCATTCGCCATCTTGTTTCAAAAGGGCTGCCATTTAAAAAAAAAATTAATTTTAATTTAAAATGAGGTATCAAAAAAATTGGAAAATGAAAAAAATTTTTTTTATGTGTTTGACCTTGATACAAAGATTCCGAAGCAGTTTTTGTTTCGTGTATATCTTAAAAAATGGTTGAATTATAGCACTTTGAATTTCTAGCATAGCTGACATTTTGAAACGACCTGATATTTGTCACGCGATAACACGCTTATTTATTAACCTATTTCGATGTAAGAAGGCATGTGGATAGTATATAGCAATGTCTTGCCCAAGTTCGCTGGCCAGCTTTATCAGCCATCTTGTTTCACAATGGCGGCCGGTAAAATATATATTTATTTAAAGTAAGGTGCAAAAAAATTAGAAATTGACAAAGGTTTCTTTCTTAAGTATTTGACCTTGATATAAGGATTCCGGAGCATTTTTTGTTTTGTCTTTATCTTAAAAAATGGCTCAGATATAGCAGTTTGAATTTCTAATGTGGGTGACATTTTGAAAAATCTGATCTTTTGCCTGCGACAGTACTTGTATATATCAACCGATTCCGATGTGAGTGAGCATGTGCACAGGAATTACTAAGGTCTAGACCAAGTTCACTGGTTAGCCTCATCCACCATGTTGTCTGAAAATGGCAGGCACTTCAAGATGTCGCCGAATTTGACAACCAAATATAAGTTACTTTAAATAAAAGCAACTTGGATAAAGCTGACTAATTTCGCGAAATTCTCATTCATAATGATTTAGTATTAATAAAAATTACTATTGAATCTCCTATAATCGGTTTCCACTAAACTGAGCTTTGTGTGTTTGAATAATATAAGCTGGCTTATAAAAAATAAGGAATATGAAAGCTACCTCTTCCTCCCGGCATTGGCCGGAAGGACTTTCGTTTTCATCGAAGAGTATTTGATGGAGACGCTTGCCAGGAAATCTGCATTATAAAAAAAATTTCTTTAGGAATCTTTAGTTATTTATATGTATGTATATATATTAGAAAATAAACGGTCAGGTGCGAGTATTACTCGCGCTCAGAAGGTTCCGTACAATAAATATATGAATTATTAACTGTATTATTAAAAAAAATCGTTGCTAAAGGAATATTAAGACTTTAGAAAAAACTATACAACGCAGGGTTGCGTAATAGCTGTATACACTAAAAAAGTAGGAATGGGTATATCATAAAAGTTCAAAGAGATAGGAAGCCTACATAATATCAAATATTGCTATTCTGTATAATTCTTTTTTTAATCTTACCCTAATATGTTTATGAACTTAATTCGGTACTGACAATAAAAGAAGTGCCCATTTAAACTTCATTTGTCATTTCATAAAACTAAATTTAGCGTGATTTTTTTTGTACAGTGCAGCTGAGACAAAACCCTTATTCAAAGTTTAAAATTAGCATTGTGCTAAGCGCGCTTCGAAAGGAGGTCGCAAAGTTGCAACGCCGCCTTGGTTTTACCGCATTTTTCCAGATAGGTTTTTAGTTAACTTTTAAAGACGCGGGTGGCGTATTGAGAGATCCACTCAATGCAAACTAGTCGCGAATTCCATAATATTTATGTGAATAATTCTAATTAAATTAGCCTGTTTTTAACAATTTGATGTTTATTGCTTTTATACTGCTACTACATTACACAAATACGTAATTAAAAGTTGTTACCTATGCTTTAAAAGACGATGGTAAATAGAGTATGCCGCCCCTCTCATTATGTATGTCCAAACCGTCCGTGTTTCAAAGGGTTAATTTCTCTGCTAATAACCGAGGATTTTTTTCGAAAATCATTGTCAACATTGCTTTTATACTTCTGGTGCGATAGGTACATCTAGCGCTCCTCAACACTTTTTCTGAATGTCCGAAAATCGAAATTTGCGCGTAATGGGAAAATGCGATTTTCTCAAAAACTATGTGACCTGGGGTAATCGCTATAATTTTCCTGCAAGATTTATATTAATGTCTACTACCCCTAATTTTTTCATTATTTTAGTTGCAATAGATTCGGAAATAGAATGGGGGGCATATTTTTGCACTACATTTTCGACGATATCTCTAAAAATATAATACGTAAAATTAAAAGAAATGTATTTGAGTTCAGCGTTACGAATGCTTTCACACGATACCCCATACGATATATAAAGAAAATATTTTATTTTTTCAAGTAACTTAATTAGCCCCTCTACATTTTTCCGAAATATAATTGTGAATGTTTAATAATCTGTAAATATGTGGGTCAATATTCTTTATTACATCCCCAATCTGAACTTTCCACGTTTAATAGCTTACGAGTAAATCGGCTATGGCAGACGGACAGACAGACACAAGAGTGATCTTATAATGGTTTCGTTTTTACTTTTTAAGTACGGAACCCTAAAAGTTACATAGAAATCTATTGAGATTGGTATGGAAAATATTCTGTTGTACAATCTATATAGAAATTTATTGAGATTGCAATAGAAAACTTTCTCAAGAAAAACCTTTCATATTAAAATCTATTGATAGTTATATATAAAACCTTAATGTTTATCTTTTTAAAATGGTCTCGAATTTCAGATTTTTAAAATAATTTTATTTTTTATTATTGAAAGAATACAAGTTTAATTTCAAAAGTAGGTCATTAGTTTTCAACATAATTTCTTTTTAAATTTCTAACAACCTTAAAAATAAAAAGTGATATTTAAATAAATCTTTGTTAAAAGAATGTAAAAAAAAAGAAGTCGAGATTGTGATTGAAAGAGTAAGAGATAATTAAATTATAATTTTGTCAGACATTTTTTTCGTCACTAATAGAAAGTTTCTTATTGCTACATTTTCCCTGGGTAACTTTCGTTGTTCTTTAATACAGCCAGTTTTTTCGGCCTTATTATTGAATAAGACTAGAAATCTCTTGAGCATAAACTTTTCCTGTCTCAGTGAGAAGTTTACGTTCACCACATTTGCAAATCCCAGTTGTTGGGGTTCAGAAAAGAAAATAATATCTAAAAAGTAATAATTTAATATTTAAAAATGTTATTCTGGAATATTAGAAATATTGGCCAACATTGTAGGGGCGCCATTATTCTCCCTTGGGGTACCATCCTTTCACCCTCTGGGACACCTTGATTTTAGGATGCCACCCTTTCACCCTCGAAAAGGGTGCAATTCTCGCTCCCCTAGGGGGGCGCTGGCGAGAAAAGCGTTTCACCCTTATAGGAGGTATCATAAGCGACCTGTAGTTTTAACAGTGTATACTATGTCAAAAACTGTTTGGAGAACCTTTCGAAAAATACCTCATTCATCGCCGTGCCTTTAGTATGTGATCAGAAAAAATGATTTTAACATCAGAAATAAAATATATGATGATTTTCACTAATATTCTGTGACCCGGGAAACCTGGTCTTATCCCCTCGTATCCATAATTTCTGGAAGTGCGTTTTCCTCTGTGTTATGCATTTTTAAACTGATCTAATTTTGAGTGTATTAATTATTTGAGTGTGTATAAATTCTATAGATCGCATACAGAACTACACAAAAGACTTCGCACACATTATTCGGTATGAACAGCAACTCGTGAAAATGTATTTATACTGAGTTGTGTGTTTTTTACGCTGCTTATTTAGATATCCCATTTCATTCTAGGAAAAAATTAAATTCTTTATAATAAAAAAAAATTAAATGTAGGAAAATCAAAATTATGATTTATCTTAGTAAAAAGGTGCTAAAATACATAATATAGGTTTTTAAAACAAAAACCATCGAAGAGGTTAAAAATCGACACCCCGGCGCTTTCGACTGATTCAAACAACTATCATCAGGGGAAATTTTTTTAAGATGTGATTGTTCATGAAGGACTGTTCGTTAAATACCTGGAGACGAGTACCCCTCATGATGACTGTTTGAATCAGTCGAAAGCGCTTGAGTGTCCATTTTTAACATCTTCCACGGTTTTTATGTTTTAAAAACTTATTTTGTGTATTTTTAACACCTGTTTAGTAAGATAAATCATTATTTTGATTTTTGTATATTTAAATGTTTTTTATTTAATCTCAAAGTGAACATGACGTTTTGAAAATTATAGTTGAATTATATTTTTAAATTTTCCTTATAATATTCTGTTAGTGTTGGGAATTGTTTGATAATCTATGTTTGATGCATGATTTTTCATTCTTGTTTCTTTTCATTTTAAGTTATTAGCAGAACAAAATTCTTCAGAGATTATGATGCTGAAAAATATTTTTACTTAGATTGGAGAATGCATTTTATCTTATTATTTTTCGCTCTTTAAGATCATTCTTCATTTATTGCCTTTTATATGGATAAAAAATGCATTTATTTTGGATTAAAAGCGCCATAAATACTTTATTACTTTACAAATTATTCAAAAAATAAAAATTTCTCTCGTGGAAAAAAAAAACCAACAACAACGAGAAAAGCAATTAATTTATGCAAACTTTCGCTGCTGGAGAAATACATTTTTCCACCTATAGCGAGGATAAGAAAAAAGGAGCATTTAATATAGTTACAGATTAATTTTAAGTCATAATAAGCTTTGCTAACAAAATAAGCGACAGTTTTTATGTGTCAGTATTTTTGAAAATTTATTATTTATTGTTTTTCCTTCGGTCATAAAACACTTTAATTCAAACATTTTTAAGTATGCATCAAGTACTAATTTTTGTGCAATTTTAAACGATATGCTTCTTATAATGAACAGGTATTCAGTTTAGAAAAAAATACTAATTAGTATTAGAAAGTTATTACTTTAAAATCTTGAATTTTCGAGAAATAAGAATTATGCTGGTATATTTAATATTTTGTGTTGCTTTAGGGTTTTTAATGAAAGTGATTGTGTCAATTAAGTAAATTATTCTAATATTATTTTCACTTTCAACTTTTCGTAAAATGTTATAAAAAAGAGTAAATCAATATTCAGATTTTATAATTCATTTTGATGCTTGAGATATTTTGAACAAAAGAATAAAATTTTTAATTATTGTATCATAAAAGTTATAATTTGCATAGTGAAACTTTATATTGCTACTTTTAAAAAGTTCATGGCAGAAAAAATATTTAGCTTTAATTTAAAAATTCTTTCGTATTTTGAGACCGTTAGCATATTAGTATAGTGAAGTTCTATAGTTAGAAAGTTGTAAATTCTTTTTATAAGATCAGAAAGTGCTTGTGTCAGTAAATTAAATTAATATTTTTTTTATAATTTCAACTTTCTCATGAAATTATATAAAAAGTGGATTAATATTCAGAATTTGTTCTGTGTATATTGGTGCTTTATGTATTTCTTCAAAATATAATGGCATTTTTATTTTGTATACTTTAATGTCATAATTTATAGAACGAGACTTTTATAATTTTAGTTTTGAAATTACAGAAAAGGTGGATTAATATTCAGAATTTCTTCGGTGTATATTGATGCTTTATGTATTTCTCAAAAAAAAAAAAAAAAATGGTATTTTTATTTTGTATATTGTAATGTCATAATTTCTAGAGTGAGACTCTTATAATTTTACTTTTGAAATTACTACAGAAAAAGTGGATTAACATTCAGAATTTGTTCTGTGTATATAGGTGTGATGGTTGAATGATAAAAGGTTAAGAATAATATCATAAAGTAATTTTTAAACATTGAAAATTTTATTAATAATCCAAAAATCATTTCTCGTGATCAATATGTAGGGTAAGGTTAGTTGGGTAACTGGACCCACGAGGTAACTGGGCCATAGGCTATTTTATAAAAAACTGTTGATATTTTTTAAGTTTTAGCTTTTGTGAACAATGCACCTTAATCTCTACTTCCTAAAACAACGTGTATCAACTCAATCATAACTCTCACTTTGCTGTGATAAGTAGTCAAAAATTTACGTTTCTTTTTTTTAAAACAACGTCAATATGGTTGAACTTCCTCGGCTTTTTATTAAAATACCGTAAGTACTTTTATTAAACAAACTTTTTTTTTAAAGATTAGGCATATAACTACATTAATATTATTAGGTATCTATACATATTTACTTCATGTTTCAAATGTAAGCCCGGTGTCCCAGTTACCCCAGAAATTTTTCACGAATGGGGTAACTGGGACATGTATCCGGGGTAACTGGACCATGCTGGATCCAATTACACCAGTAGTTATAATTTTTGGGGGGGAATGGGGGTTCTGTTACTACGGGAAATAAATTTCTTCATTGTTTTTTGCTTACAATAAAGAAAATTATAGAATACCTTATTAAAATTACATAATAAAATTTTAAAAAAAGCATATTGGCTGGTATCAAACCAAATTTCTTGACCCCTTGAGAGGCGGTGATGCCGTTATGGTATCATATAATTTTAATCCCTAATTGCCACATTGGCACCGGGATTTTATAATGAAAATTTCACCTTTATTAAGTACGCGAAAATATACTTTTACTTGTTTACAAATAGATTCTCTTGTAAATACTGGTGTCATTAAATTATTTCAACATTTTACGAATGCAAGTGCCTTGCTCCTGAAAGCGAGATAGCCAAACCTTGAAATTGTACGATACACAGGAGTCGAATTCTATAGGGAAACTATTATTGTTCCTATCACTATTTTGAAAATAATATCTTCATCGCACCTTTCTTTAGAATATGTTAAATAAAATTATCATGAAGGTAACTCCTTAAGGGTTCTGGTAGGATCAATAATTTTTTCCCTATATAATGCGACTCCTGGATACGGATAAAGTACTTAATTACTTACGTAGCTGTTAGTTCATAGATTTACCTTGCTATTTTCGTCCTTAAAATACCCATGTGACTTTTATACTTACTACCTATACTAAAGTACATAAGTACTTAATTTTTATGTTTTTCATATAAATAAATCTAATATTTTCACTTTTAGTGCTTTTTTTAGACACATTGACAGAAAATATTTCCCTTACAATGCTCTTTAGTTGATATATAATTTCCATGATCTGTCTAGTTTAAATTTTTTTACGTTGTTTACACTTTTTCGAACAGGGCCTGATATCCTATATGAAAAAAAATAAACGCGTGTGGAACATAGACTCTCCTGGTCCACTTACCCCATTTTTATGGGGCAACTGGACCCATGAGGAAAGAAGCATGAAATATGCATATTTTTATATTTTTAAACATTAAAATGTAATTTTGAGCATTTCAGTCTGATAGAGGGAACCTAACTGAACACATTTACAGAAGTTCAGGCTTTAATTCAAGTGAACATTAGCTTTTTGAATCTGAATTGTCAGAATCTTCAGAGTCACATTGTAAAATCATGGCCCAGTTGCCCCAACTAACCTTATAGTGTTCGTTATATTGTGCTGTGGCCACAAAAGACTATTCTGACATAACAGACATTAATTAAAATAATTCTGTATTTAATTCTCATATATTTGATACTCAAGAACATAAAATAAAAGGAAAAGTATTAACTGTATTGACCTGAAAAACAGAAATGATGGACGCATTAGAGTAAAGAAATACTCTAACGAAAAATCATCGTCGAAGAATCTTTATTTATAAAGAAAATTCTCTTGAAAAAAAAAGCGTTGTCGTAGAGTACACCTCTTATTTTTAGATGTACTTTTTTTATGATGAAACATATACAATCGACGTTTATTATACGCTCTTATTACAGAAAATATAATATTTTTTTTTCTCTAGGGGAGTGTGGAGGCACATATCTAAAAAAACATGGTATTTAGATGATTTTTTAGCACCTAATTCAACAACTTCTAACACAAGCACCAATTGAATAAAAAATAGTAGTAATACCTGCTATACAGCAATCAGTAGCTTTTTACCCACTTAATATTATTCTGAAGACTTGTCGTAGCATCACGGTTAGAGGAACCGTTGTCAAATCTCGGCGCAAACAGAAGGAAAATATACAGCCGATCACTCCTTCTTAAAAAATATTCTTTCATTTTACTGCTTTCGCTGCACATACAAGATTATTCGCAGAAGGGGAAAAGGTAGCCACCATTCTGCAGTGAACACCGATCCAGACTGACTGCGCAAAACGTACTGCGATGAAAAAGGAGAAAGGGTAGCCGTAAAAAATGAAAGACGCCAATTTGGCAGGGTTGCCATAACTTGTAATTCAAAGGGAATATATAAACTGTTTTATATAGAGGAAAATTTATAGATTTCATTAAGATAAGATGGCAAATAGTAGTAAAGTGTTATAAATTTTGAAATTAAGTATTAAACTGATTTAAACTTTATTGGCTAAGGGGCAGAGCTACAAAAGGAAATTATATCAGAAATAGAAGGTTATGGAATGTTCCAGAAAAATCTTTTACCGGAAGTACAGATTTCAAAACTATGTTTATGATTTTAAAATGAAACAAAATGCTACGAAGGAAAGAAAAGCTTACAGGGGAAGTTTGAAAAAAGGAAGGAATTAAAATAGTTTTAGAATGCGAATATTGGAATTAAATGAATAATAGATTAATAAAAATATTTTCTAAATCAAATTAAATAAAAATAAGACAGTGGTTGTAAGTAACCACAGCATATTACTCCAGCCTCCCCAAAAGAATATATTGGTGAGATGGAGAAATTTAATAATTTTGACATCGAGTCAATATTTTCTAATCTATATACAATATAGATGTAACATCAAATAATGAGAAACAAAATAAAAATAATAATGAGTTACATTCATCTGATTAAAGTACACAAAGTCTTTCAAAATAAAGTTGCTAAAAGTTCTTGAACTTATATGTGAAATAGCAAGTACAACACTATAAAGTAAGTTCAGTATATATTAAAAGGGAGAAAAAAAATTGTAATAATGTACACATAAACAAATAATATTATATGATACAAATTGACAATCATATTAATAATGATTTTCCATCATTCAATATAGTACAATATTAGTAATAAAACATTTCTACTTTTGAAAAAAAAAAAACAATAATGCAAAGTAACACCTTTAAATTACAACTGTATTTCTAGTCACAGTCGATGAACTACATTTCAATTTTTATATTAATTCTTCAGTAAATTACTCATTTGAGAATTTTCCATAACAAAATTCAAAACGTAAGAAAATAGTCAAAGAATAATATCGTAAAGTAATTTTTAAACATTGAAAATTCTATTACTAATCCAAAAATCATTTATCGTGATCAATATGTGGGGTATAGTGATCGTTACATTGTGCTGTGGCCACAAAAGACCACTCTGACATAACAGACATTAATTAAAATAATTCTGTATTTAATTCTCATATATTTGATAATCAAGAACATAAAATAAAAGGAAAAGCATTAACTGTATTGACTTGAAAAACAAAAATGATGGATGCATTAGAGTAAAGAAATACTCTGACGAAAAATCATTGTCGAAGAATCTTTATTTATAAAGAAAATTCTCTTAAAAAAAAAAAAAAAAAAAAAAAAAAAAAAAAAAAAAAAAAAGCATTGTCGTTGAGTACACCTGTTATTTTTAGATGTACTTTTTTATGATGAAACATATACAATCGACGTTTACTTATTATATAATATTTTTTTTCTCTTGGGGAGTGTGGAGGCACATGTCTAAAAAAACAAGGCGTTTAGATGATTTTTTAGCGTCGAATTCAACAACTTCTAACACAAGCACCAGTTGAATGAAAAATAGTAGAAACTCATGATGTACAACAATCAGTAGGTTTTTACCCACTTAATACTATTATTCTGAAGACTTGTCGTAGCATCACGGTTAGAGGAACCGTTGTCAGATCTCGGCGCAAACAGAAGAAAAATATACAGCCGATCACTCCTTCTTAAAAAATATTCTTTCATTTTACTGCTTTCGCTGCACACACAAAATTATTCGCAGAAATGAAAAAGACAGCCACCATTCTGCATTGAACACCGAACCAGACTGACTGCGCAAAATGTACTGCGATGAAAAAGGAGAAAGTATTGCCGTAATAAATGAAAGACGCCAATTTGGCATGGTTTGGTTGGCATAACTTGTGATGCAAAGGGAATAAAAAAAATTGTTTTATTTAGAGGAAAATTTATAGATTTCATTAAGATAAGATTCCAAATAGTAGCAAAGTGTTATAAATTTTGAAATTACGTATTAGACTGACGTAAATTTTATTGGCTAAGGGGCGGAGCTACAAAAGGAAATGATATCAGAAATAGAAGGTTATGGAATGTTCCAGAGAAATCTTTTATCGGAAGTACAGAATTCAAAACTATGTTTTTGATTTTAAAATGAAACAAAATGCAAAGAAAGAGAGAAAAACTTACAGCGAAGTTTGAAAAAAGGAAGGAATTAAAATATTTTAGAATGTGAATATTGAAATTAAATGAATAATAGATTAATAAAAATATTTTCTAAATCAAATTAAATAAAAATATGGCAGTGGTTGTAAGTAACCACAACAATAGGTTCTTTATGTATTTCTGTATAATATAATTGTATTTTTATTTTGTGTACTGCAATGTCATAATTTATAGAACGAGATTTTTATAATTTTACTTTTGAAATTACAGAAAAAGTGGATTAATATTTGGAATTTGTTCTGTGTATATTGGTTCTTTATGTATTTCTGTAAAATGGAATGGTATTTTTATTTTGTGTACAATAATGTCATAATTCTAGAACGAGACTTTTATAATTTTACTTTTGAAAAGTTCATACGAGATAAAATACTCTTAATTGGCTTAAAATATTTTTTTGTTTCTTTGAGACATGTTGCTAAGTGAAAATCTATATTATAAAGCAGAATCATGTTCATGAGTAACGCTGACGTCATATTGACAGTGACAATACCTGACGAATAAAATTTTCTTTTACTACAATTTTTTTAACTCCAAACATCGCACATTTTCACTTTTTACACCGTTGAACAAAAAAAGAAAATGTACCTTCAAATCCAATTTGTTTGAAAACTTGATCTCAAATTTCTTATTTTCTTATTGTGTTAAAAATAACTTTGAAGCTTGATTTTTAAATAATCTACATGCAACCCAATTACTGACGATTAATCCCTTTACACTTAAAACGGTGTAAATAATTCAACATTTGTTATTTTCCGTGTAATATTCCATGTACAAATTACCGAAATGAATTAAAACTTCACAAATAAATAAAGAAAACACGAAATTAATGGATATGTAATCAAACTACCAGCTTAAGTACTGAAATAATCATGATCACAACGATTGTTATAAATAATGAAATGTTTTGAGAATGACCACTGTCATGCGGCTAATACGAAAGTACCAAAAATGCTTTTAGTGTATTTAGTGGACAATCCTTATAAAAATATAAATGCGAATGTGTGTCCGAAAGTTTGAAGTCTGCGTCTAGATGGATGAATTAATTCTTTTGTATCTTTGGATATAGATGGATTACAATCCAGAAATGACATAGGTTTTTTTAATTTGTTTTATTCAAATATTTTGCTTAATAATCCAAAATTTCCTTATTTTTCATACAGAATGAGTTGACAGTTTTCCTGTAACATTTAATCATATTTCTTCAACAAACCCGGAATAATACTTTCTCCTCGACAGTTAATTTTCTGATCAATTTCCACGCGAAAAATTTAAATACAAAGTATTCAAAAGAAAATAAATATCACGTCATATTTGAAAAAAAAAGAAAAAAAAGAATATTTTTTATTATACTTGAAGCATGAATATATTTTACTTTAGTAAGAAGTTTTCTGTCAAAAATGGCGTAATAATTAGAAAAAATAATAATTACAAAGATTTATATTATTTAGAAAATATGTCGCTTGAAAAAAAATGACGTCATATTTGAAATAAAACAGGCATTTTCAAGTATTCGTTAAAAATACAAGAGGCATGAATATCAGTAACTAACGAAAATAGATAAATAATGACGTCATATTTAAAATAAACAACAGAAATACTTTTTACTAATACTGATTAAAAAATGTGAATACACAAATGAGAGTTTTCATTCAAAATTCACTTTATGATTATCAGGAGAAGACATTTTTTGTGGAAAAGGGGGGAAATGAAATGAATTAATATATTTTTTAAGCTATTTTCTCTCTAAAATTGAAAAAGGAAGTAAATTTTCTAAAAGATAAAACATATTTTACACATTGAAGCTTCATCAATGAATTTATTCCACAGAGACAAAAGTGGAAATCGTCTGTCAATATACTGACATTTACAACCAAGGATATAAATAAAATATAACTTCCGTGCATAGAAATGGATATTTATTATCCCCTATTCATAATAATTGAATTTTAAAAAGTATATACCATTTTAATTAATTATTTTTAAATGTTTGCAGATTAAACGTTTCACAAAGTTGTTTTTAGTGAAAAGTTTTATCTGGTAAAAATAATGTAATATTTTTTTCATCTAAAGCATTCATTTTAATCAGAAAATATTAATATATGTTTATTTTAATTTCGTCAAAATGGTGTCATTTTCATTTCACCAGCTTCGAAATCTTAAAATAACCATATACTTTTCAGAAATAACGTTTTGCATCAAAAGGCGCATAATTTCAAAATGCAATTTTAGCTTATATTTTAAATACAACATCTTACTTGAAATATAGTATTTAATAAGATTAATGCTTCAATGTTTATCTAAATGTACAATAATATTAGATTTCATTAAAACCCTTAACCGGAAACGTACCGTCTGTGAGATGGTTGCATCTACATATCCGCCCTTAATATTTTTTTTGTCCGACATTCAAAACTTATTTTTATGCTGTTATATTAAAAAATTGGTACTGTTAATGCATTACTATTAAAGATTAAATGTTTAAGTTCACTATTTGGTAAATTATTAAGTGTTCTGTTTGTGCATGGGATTTTCACGTTTCCGGTTAAGGGTTAAGCGATTTCATGTTTTAAATGAATTAAAATACATAGGTTTACATGATTCATGAAGTGCATTATTTCCTTTTTTCATCTCGACAAGTATTATTCCGTAGGAAAAACTAACCTGGTGAAACCGTCGTCATATTTTAAATCATTAACCTGTTTTCTTTCAGAAAATATTACCTTTTATAGTAATTGTACATAGTGAATGATTTCAACAGGCTTTATCATTCGCAAATGCACAAGTTTAACTTTCTTTTACCGTACAATCTCCTATAATGCTGCTTTCAATAAAATTTAATAAATAGTATATGAAAGTCGATGTACAGAAAATATTACCTTTTATAGTAATTGTACAAAGTGAATGATTTCAACAGGCTTTATCATTCGCAAATGCACAAGTTTAACTTTCTTTTACCGTACAATCTCCTATAATGCTGCTTTCAATAAAATTTAATAAATAGTATATGAAAGTCGATGTAAAGAAGTTAGCAAGCAATTTTAATTGGAGATTAGGCTTTACATGTGATATAGTATCGTGTAAAGAAGTGCCGATACCACTAATTAATCAATAAATTTGTTTTTCCCCTCATATCCACCTTTAATTTTTAAAGGCACCATGATTATTGACAGCACAAGAGAAATGGCAGTAAAAAATCCCGGTAATAATCAGTTATTATTTTCTGAAAATTTCTTTCGATTTTAAAATATCTAAATCTACAGTTAAAAATGTCTCTGAAAGATAATCGTTGTCCCCCATTGGAGCATAGTCCTGCAAATTTCGAAGCTTCCATAATCCTAAATTACAACACAACAATCAATATGAAAATGTTTATCTATAATTGAGGTGCTTTTTTCCATAAATAGATTTTTTCTGCGATTGAAAGCAATAAGCAAGTCTATTCCTTCAGTAATTAGCATTTCGGCTTCGAGAGTCTTTGGAGCATGATAAACATTTTGCTTTGATCTACAGGTGTTAAAAGTGTGGCACTGTGAAATAAAAATGTAATAAATATTTGAAATGGTTTTTTTTTTCGTACTTTTATTATCTATTTTTGAACTTTTATGGTTCACCACATTTGATATTTTTTAATACCGTTTATCTTTTTTTTTCCCCCAAGATTTGATTTTTTGGAATAAAAACTTAATGTTGTATGTTGATTTTTTGATTATTCTAATCAAATCAAATTCATGTCTGAAGACCTGTTAATAACCATTTTCCTTTAAAAATATTTACTAATATACCTCTTTAAATAACAACGAAAACATAAATTAAATCAATATCCATGAATGGAATAAATATCTACAAAAGACTCTATCTACAAAAGCTGTTTTTTTAGTCACCTCGGCACCTCGCCTCAGCTTTCTACTGAACCGAATTTGAAAATTATTTTTTTTAAATAAAAGCAGTTTATTTTTATATGTTCCCGCACTTTATATTTTCAAAAATAATTAGTTTTTTATATTTTAATTTTAATTTTAATCTTAATTTTAAAAGTCTTTTAGGAAATTTCTTCACAGTGTTGGCAACTGGATTACTTCCATCGTTACAGAGTAAAAGGAAACAATCGGAATTGCTATATCATTACGGAAGCCATTTTCTCATTGCAATTAAAAATAACTCTTTTTTATAGAAAAAGGCTTCAGGTTTTTAAAAAACAACTTTTTTTATTCATAAAGCTATTATATTTCGATATCTTTTACATTATGATGATACTGAGATTCAGACATGAATCTCAAAGGTCTTCAGTGTGCTAAAATGACTTCATAGTAAAAAAGAAATGAATATTTTATTTGATAAAACTAAATATTTTACTACGAAGGAGTCGAAAAGAATCAATTTCTGGATTTCACTGGGACTGGGGTTAGAACATCAAGTCAAGAGTGCAAACGTCCGCATGCAAAATTGTAACTGGAAAAAGTGACGTAATTTTTGATAATATATTTCTTAATAATCTATTGCATGTGAAAATGTTTTTTAAAATGGTGAATATGAATATGAAACGTACGCATGTAAATTTTGCGACGGTGAAAATGACGTCATTTTTAGATTTCGTTATAAATATGATTGTATCATAGTGGCGCAATTTTTGTCGATTTTTCATTTCGTAATACCAAATATCTAAGCCTAAATTGATAACTTCATAATTTATTATTATTTACTTCATAATTTATTTATTAACTTCATAACCGAATATCACGTTACTGGTTACATATGCTAGTAATAAAAGTTAATTTTTTAATAATTTGAATATTTAAAGTTAAACTTTAGTTATAAATAACATTTGTTCATTCATTCGTTAGGCCAGCTAACTCATAATATTGATTATTTATTGTAAATATTTTTGTAGGTTGTTTTATAACTTCAATCTAACAGTTCTTTTAAACATCTTTATTCTCTGAATTCGACGGATTCTGGCTCGTAAAATATAATAAATATAAATTATAAAATAGAATAACAGGCATGTAAATATATTTCTCATTTAATCTTAGAAAAGGAGTATGAAATTTCGAGCTCACGAAAGAATCTAAATGATCCTATATAGATAAACAAAAATATTCAAATTGGGACCATTGGAAGATTTTCTACTATAAAATGTGATAAATGGTTAATTGTATAGGCTTTTAATTATCGAAATTTTTTGCTTAACTGATGCATTTATTCTTCTTTAAGTGTTACGTGATCGAAGTCACGGGTAACAGTTAGTTTAATGAAATATAGTAAACGCAAAACTTCTATTGGAGTTTTCGACTAAAAATCATTTACGTTCTTCTTTGCATTTTTAGCCGGGTAAACCGGGTTAAATTACGGGGTAAATAGCAAAATGAACACAAGTAAAATTAAATTTACTTCAGACTCAAGCAAGTGACTGAAAGTCCCAAATATGAAAGTAAAATAAATTAGTCGGATATGTGGCAATCCCAAAACTTCCTTCTATCTCATACATGTTAATATTTCCTGAAAAATAAAGCATATCAGTGCCACCGGTTGGGTGATTTACATCAAAATCTAATCAGCAACAACTTATGTCAAGTTGTAGCTGAATCTGAAGTTTTAGAAAAATCCGTGCATTAGTTTTTGAGGTAAAACTATCGCGGAAATCGCAAAAAATCTAAATAGCAGCGCCACCTGTAGGTCGATTTACTGCAAAAACTAATCAGGACAAATTTATATCAGGAACTAATCAGGAACTAACTGAATCTTAAGTTTGATAAAAATTCAATCATTAGTCCTTGAGCAACAATTATTGCGGAAATCGTGAAGCCTAGCCTAGTAGCGCCACCTGTTGGGCGATTTAGACTAAAAACTAAACAGCACTAATTTATATCAGGGACTAACTGAATCTGAAGTTTGGTGAAAATTCGTGCGTTATTTCTAGAGATAGAGCTATTGCGATAATCATGAATAATACCGTATAGCAGCGCCACCTGTTGGGCGATTTACACTAGAAAATAATCAGCACAGAACTATATCAAGGACTAACGGAATATGAAGTTTTATAAAAACACGTGCATTAGTTCTGAGATACTGCAGAAATCGTGAACACTGCAACATAACAGCGCCACCTGTTAGACGATGTGCACCAAAAAGTAATCACCACCAGTTTATATCAGGGACTAACTGAATCTGAAGCATTTGTTCATTAATTGTTGAGATAGAGCGTCCACAAAATTTGTATAACAGACAGACATTTCGTAAAAGCATATTTTTCGGGTTCTTTGACCCCTAAAATGTGTAAATCCGTTGAAAACCCGAATTCGAAAATTTTCATGAATCCAATACGTTTTTCTTGTAAACACAGAAGAAAGTAAAAGGGGTTTTTAAATTAGATTAGCAATTTTTCTGTTACTTAATTTAAGAAATTAATGAATTCAGTCTCAGTTGAGGATCAACCGAAACAGGTTTTTAAACCGAAACCATAAACTGAATTTCGGTAATCTCCCTATTTTTGGCCGAAAATGAAAACGAAAATGTTAAAAAAAAATTTTTACGTGTAATTAATACATACATAAATATACATAATTATTATTTAATTACATGTGTTTATTAAATATGCATAATTATTAATTAGTTATACAAGTAGCCCAAGTTGGTTCTCTGTGGCTTGACCAAAACTTTTCATTTTCACATAAAATAACATGTGATTAATTCATCAACGACACAGAAGGATTTTCGAGTTATACGAATTTCATCTAATTAAAAAATGTGATAGGTATACATATCTCGATTTATCTTTTATAATGATCTTTGTAAATGATCATGTTTTATACCAGAACTTTCTGAAAGAGTATTCGAAACAGTATTCTGCGGTTTCAAACGAAAAATTTTCTATTACTGTTATATCTGCAACTTTTAATGAGCATGGAAAAAGCGTCTTCAAAGTTTAATCTTATAGGCATTACTTGCTTTGTAATTTGCACTCACGTATTGAGGCAGTCATGACTGATTTTTATAAACAGTGAAGTTCATAGCAATAAATAAAGAGTGTCTCATGCCAGCCAATACAGTTCAAAACAATGAGTAATGTTGAAAATTTCCGAAAGAAGAAACGAGATTTTTAGAATACAGATAATTTCGGTCGAGTTTCATTCCGACCAAATTTTTGGCAGCATTTTCGCCGAAACTCTGATTTTGGGCCGAAAACGAAACCTAATTTTCTGCCAATTTCTAGTCCCAGTGCACTATTTTTTTATTCTATTCGTACCACTTTTTGAAAAATAATCGCTGTCATTTACTTTTACTAACGTAAGTATATGGCAGAAAATTTTTCGTAAACTGTGGAGCGGTTGTATGGTTTAAATGCTGTTTAGGTATCGTAAAGGAGGGTAATTTCCTATTAGCAGCATGTCAATGGCGAACTTTGGAGAACTAACAAGAAGTACTTTTGTTTCGGGCGGAATTTTTTTTTTTTATTTATCTTTAGGTGGGCATTAAACATATAATGAAAATAATAATCGATACAATAATGTATACCTACATACATACATACATACACTGTAAAAAAAAAATCTCTCAAATTGACAGAAAAAAATTGCCTATCAATTTTGGCGCCAGTGGAAAACCGTTTAATTTACAGAAACTGTTTTTTACAGTTTACTGTTTTTCTATAAAACAGTTTTTTTCCGTAAAAATTTCAATATTTTTCTGTAAAAATTACAGATTTTTTTACAGTGTACATGCATACATATCTAATGATTGTATGTATGCATTTAATGTACGAATTGCATGGATATATACACACATATATATAATAATTTTTTATTTCTGTAATTTTTCATTAAAACAGATTTTTACTGTCAAAAATATAGATTTTTCAGTAAAAATTATGAAACCCATTCTTTTTTACAGAAAAAAACTGTTTTTCTTTAAAACAGTTTTTTTCTGTAAAAAATTCAATATTTTTCTGTAAAAATTGCAGATTTTTTTACAGTGTACATACATATCTAATGATTGTATGTATGCATTTAATGTATGCATTGCATGGATATATACATACATATATATAATGCATGAATGCATAAATATATGGATATATACACACTCAGAAATGAATACTCAGATTTCACGAAATTTTCTTTGTTTTTGACGAAACCGTTTCCTGGGAAATGCTCCGAGCGAATAGTTCCTGAAATTGATGAAATTACTTTCTTCACTTCCTTGACGATATAAATTTCGTCAAAAGAGGGTTGGTGGTGCCATCTATCGAACAGTTTGGAAGCTCCTGTATTTATTGACAAGGGGAAGAAAAAATTCACTTTTCGTTTTCCTCGAATGATTCGAACCCGCGACCTTTGGCGTGGGAGACAGTTGCTCTTCAAACCTCGCTCTTGGGGACTTGTATAGATGTGCTTTTAGATTGATGTAATGATTTCTGCTGCGTATTTATATTTTCATAAGGTAGATTGTAATAATTTTATCGGTGCTGCTATAATTTCTGAAAGTTTTAAGTAAGGCTAATTTATTATTATGGTTTCGTCATAGTCAATGAATAATTATAATATGGCTTGATTAAATAAGTTATTAGTGAAATTTTCTACACCGAGGACTGCATATCCAAGACAGCAAAATCCTTGGACAGGAAGCAACAAAATAAACTACACATAATTGTACAAACTTCTAAATAAATAATAAATAGATAAAAAAAAAACTATTTACGAGAAATACACAACTCTATACATTATATACAAAATAAGAAAATACTATGATCTAACTTAATTAATCTACATCATAATATTGAACTAGTTTATCATATTGTACTACCTTCAGTTTCAAAGAAGGTGACATCCTAATTCGAACCACGACTTCATTGAGTCTTTTTGGTATTGCGTATTTACTGTTTCAATTTGACTCGGGACAGAGTCCTTTACGTTGAACGGGGTTCCATATACAAACCTTGTCACATTCGATAAATTTGTCATTCATTAATTTCGAGTTATACCTTGTGTTCATCCTCTTTATCGCCATGTGGATCCTCTTCCGAAAAAAGTTTAAAATATCTTAAAACTGTGCCAGGAGATTCTGCATGTAGTACTATGAAAGCGCATCAGGTGAGCGACTGAACCGAAAATCAGAGGGAAGACGAAGCACACGACCGAAAAGCATCTGTTATAGAATAAAGCTGGTAATTTCATGGCCAGCATTACTGTATGCAGGCAGGAACTGGGTGTTTCTGGTCCCGATTCTGTTGGTTTCTTGGCACGATATGTTATTTAAAATGGCTCGATTACACCTATTCACAATGATGTTCGATTGTGAATATAAAGGCGTTGTTTGGAGTTTGTTGAAAAGTTGGCATAAGCATTTGAATAAATCAGAGATAAAATTCGTTTCTTAATCAGAGTGAATCTGATGTTCCAAATTCCGACATTCACTCTTGCACTAACACCTCCTCTATTGTAGAAATCTCTTGATCGGGGATAGCATAAGCTTTGGGCCTCTTGATGAAATAGTTTATGACTATGAGGATGTATTCGTTGTCTCTGGACGTCTTTGGAAAAGGACGTGAGACGTCGAGGGGAACCCACTTGAATCCTACACTGTTAAAAATTTGCAGCATTCTGTCCAGTCATTCAAACGTTTTTTGAGAAAACGGTTTTATTAAATTAATTTTTTGAGAAAACGGTTTCATAACCGTAATTTAACTATATTCTGACCATAAAATGCCCAATAATATGGTCAGAATAGTGTTAAATTACGGTTGTGTAACCGTTTTCGCAAAAAACGGTCAAATGACCGGACAGAATGCTGCAAATTTTTAACAGTGTACATTATACCGACGAAATAGCCCGCGCGCCTTCTACTGAACTTTCTCTAGGGTTATTAAATGCACACATATATTAAGACAGACTTTAAATACAATTAAATACAATAAACCCAACTGGAGTGAAAAATTAGCCGGGGCCAGGAATCAAATCTGGGTCGACAGCATAACGTACTGTTGCTCTACCGTTAAGCTACCCTGGCCGATGCCCTAGCCTGGCAATTTCTCACTAATAAACCAAGTTGGGGAACGTCACCGTCCACCTATTAGATAGCACAGGATGACGTGACAACGATGAATAAATTTCTTTTTTTTCCATCGATCCGCAATATATATTAAAGCACATAAATTAACGTCTGAATTCCATTTTTAATTATTAAAGGCACACATATATTAAGACAGACTTTAAATACAATTAAATACAATGAACCCAACTGGAGTGAAAAATTAGCCGGGGCCAGGAATCGAACCTGGGTCGACAGCATAATGTGCTGTTGCTCTACCGTTAAGCTACCCTGGCCGATGTCCTAGCCTAGCAATTTCTCACTAATAAACCAAGTTGAGGAACGTCACCGTCCATCTATCAGATAGCACAGGATGACGTGACAACGATGAATAAATTTCTTTTTTTCCATCGATCCGCAATATACCGGGTGTCCTAAAAAGGACTGACTGATTTTAAAATTCAATAATTTGCAAATGGTGACAGATATTTAAAAATTTCTTGCAGGAGGTTTATGCATAAGGTCAAAAGTTTTATTACAGTGATTTTCGATTTTAGTTCGAATTACAAACAATAGATGGCGCTGTAAGCAATAGTCGCTAAATACAGGCTCGATTTTTGGTCCTTTCTCTTGTTCCATGCTGAAAAAGGAGATGGAAATGTATTATCTGGGCCACAAAGTACCAAAAATCGAGCTTGAATTTAGCGTCTATTGATCGCAGCGCCATCTATTGTTTGTAATTCGAACTAAAATTGAAAATCACTGTAAAAAAACTTTTGACCTTATGCATAACCCTCCTGCAAAAATTTTTTAAATATCTGTCACCGTTTGCAAGTTATTGAATTTTAAAATTAGTCAGTCCTTTTTGGGACACCCGGTATATTAAAGCACATAAATTAACGTCTGAATTCCATTTTTAATTATTAAAGGCACACATATATTAAGACAGACTTTAAATACAATTAAATACAATAAACCCAACTGGAGTGAAAAATTAGCCGGGGCCAGGAATCGAACCTGGGTCGACAGCATAACGTGCTGTTGCTCTACCGTTAAGCTACCCTGGCCGATGTCCTAGCCTGGCAATTTCTCACTAATAAACCAAGTTGTGGAACTGGTTTTAATTTCACAGAACTGGGTTTTCTTAATCTCATGGTTGTTCTCATAGTGCAGCGCCGTTTTTCAGTACAGGCTTTCAAGACAAAGTGTCTCCATTTCAATGCAAAGTTCCTTTTTGATTGCTTATTTCAATGTCATATTCTTGTAGTTGTTGTATCCAACTGACTATCTGACCCCTTAGCTTTTTTTAATTTAAAAGCCAGGTTTAAAAAGTATGATAACTTCGGAACAGGAATTTTCTGCCGTAGAGATAATGAAGGAAATATTCTAGGGCCTTAGCGATTGCGAGTAATTCTGTTCGGGTGGTAAAATAATTTTGCTGTTCCATAAAACCACAATCAACCAACCAACCAATTATATTTACTTTATCAATAATATTTTCAATCATTATTTTTTAAAAAAATATATTAATTTTGTAAATTTAGACGATAATATTGATTTAGTTTATTATTATTATTATTATTGTTACTATGTTACTGTTATTATTAGGATTTCGTAAGAACACCCATTCTATTATTAAAGCTATTTTTCAGAAACTACTTTTCAAGAAAGTATTAAAAAGGTAAAAGAACAATATCGATTTCACTTGTTTGTATTTTTTTTTGTTTGTTTTTATTTCGTATCATTATTAAATTCTTATTTCGTAAGAAAGACATTCATTATATCTTTGAAAAGGTACTTTTAAACAAGATTTTGGAAAAAAGTTTAATGATATAAATTTAGAGACAGGATATCAATTTCGTTTATTATTATTATTATTATCATTATCATCCTTTCTTTGCAATTATATTTTTTCTATAAATGATTCATTTTCAAACATTATTTTGAAAAAAAAAATAATAATATTAATTTAGAGAAAAAATACCGGATTCTATTATTATTATAACTATTATTATTACTATTATTTCGTTAGGACATTCATTCTTTCATTAAAACAATTTTTAATCATTATTTTTGAAGAGAATATTAATTTGTAACTTTAGAAGATAATGTTTATTTCGTTTATTATTATGATTATGATTATTATTATTATTATTATTATTATTACTACTACATTACTATTATTATTCGGATTTTATAAGGACACTCATTCTATTGTTAAAAAATATTTTTAAACACTACTTTATTACTATATTACATTCATACTCAAGAAAGTATTAAAAATGTAAAGAAACAATATCGATTTCATTTATTTGTATTTTAATGTTTTTATTTCGTATCGTTATTAACTTCTTTTTTCTTAAAAAAAGACATTCGTTTTGCCTTCAAAAAGGCCCTTTTAAATACGATTTTGAAGGAAAAGTTTAATTATATAAATTGAGAGACAGGATATTAATTCCATTTATTATTATTATCCTTATAACCCTTTCTTTGCAATTATATTTTTTCTATCAATAATCTATTTTCAAACACTAGGGGGATCTGCCTCCTACGAGCTACGCTCGCCAATCCCCGTTCAGACACCCCAGTTTCTAAAATAACGCTAATTTGATAGACTTAAAAAAGATTGAATTATAATTTTAAAAAACAGCAGTGACCTCTCTGTAAACGGGTTTCCATTCGTTTTCTTTTGATTGGGGATTTTTAAGACCTGCTGTTAAGAGATACAATGGCTGTTTTCGTCTTTGATTTAAAAAAAAAAATAGTTAAAACTTTAAAAATAAGCTAATGTAAAATGAATAAAGTAAACAGTCATTGTCTCCCGGTATTTTTTAACAACGCTATAAGAAAGTTCGGTGCTACTTGATTATCTCGTCGACCAATTTCGCCAAACCATACACATCGCCAAATCTATTCGCCAAATTATACAAACTGACATACTTTTTATTATAAATAAACGACAAAAGAAGGAATAAATTGGTAAAACAATTATAAAAATACAAATTATTAGTCATAATTAAAAGTGACATGAAATAAAAGCCTCGAATTAAAAGCCACATGATGACGTACAAACACGTGTAACGTGTTTAATGTCAAGTGAATGTGAATGTGACATCCATTATTGGCATTTAATCTTATAGTTCGGCGACAATTTTTTGGTCGACGAGATTATCAAGTAGTACCGAAAGATTTTTTAAATAAGCCATTTTAAATGTATCGTTTTAAATCTGACGTAATTTTCACGAAAGTTTTCTTTCGCTTATTAATATTCAGGTTGAAATACTTTTGTTGTTAGAAAGGAAATATTATTTGCTCTGTCTTAAAATTCACGATAATAGTTGAAAAGATTATCTCTAAATATGAAATAAATGTCCGGCGCAAAATGTTATTTTTAAATTTAAACTGTTTTGCCGACTGTTAATTTTTTGGCCTTTTTACATATGACGTAATTTCCTCCATTTAAGACTTTTAACGCATAATAATAAATTTTTTATTTTAAAATTTTCTTTCTTTTTTAAAATTTAAGAGTAAATATAGTTCTTATGTCGTAATTTTCAATATTTTCCTGCTTTTCACAAGTAATCATTTAATTCTAATTCGAAATTTTTTTTTCTGTTTATAATAGCAACGTGTAAATAATTTTTTAATGAAGGAACTGTTATTCTTTGGACTGTTTTAAAAATTGGCAACAATTTAAAATAATACCCTTTTCTAAAATATGTAAAAAACATCTCTCGAAGTGCTGAAAATTTGAATTTAAAATGGAAATAACTCCTCAAAAAATGCATCAAATAAAAAAACTAAATGCAGTCTGCACACCGGGAACTTCTAATTTATAAAATGATCTAAAAATGATTATATTCCTATGTATAGTTTTTTCTCCTATAAAACTTTTTTAATGGAGCGATTTTGTCTAACTTTAAGATTAAATATCTCTTAAAATAATTATTAGATTTGAAAACTGTGTGTATCAGCGTGTTTATCAAACATTTCTCTTTAACACCACCGATTTTCATATTTTTGTATGCAACAGTTTTTTTAATATTAACGAAGAAAGACCATGATTAAGCATTCAAAATGGATGCCGACCTAGGGAAGATCTACGCAGATTTTCATTGGTCCATTTCCAAATCGTTACTTTTTTTATATATAGAAGGATTATTTTGAAATACATATATATATATATATATATAACCATTAATTAAACATTACCGGCCATCATCAAAAACCGCATTATTGTGAATGAATTGACAATAAAAATGGATGCCACAAACCTATAATATAGAACTGTATGTATAAAATAAAGTACCTTATACTTAATTACAAGAATTAATAAGGAAGAATAAAAAAAGAAGAATATGGATTCCAAAAAAATTGAAAAACTTATATATTGAATTACGTTTTCAAGAGCACAGAATTCAATGATATAAGCATATCGGTTGTTTTCTGTGAGAAAAAAGCTAAAAGCAGAAATTTTTTTTCTCCTGTATCCGAACAACCAATAGAACCAAAAGAATAGTCTCAAGATGAAAACAGAACATTATCAAATGGCATGAAATGGAAAAAAAACACTACAACCCATTAAATATTTAATTTATAGCAATAGAAATCTTACATAACTTACCGAATAAATTCCCAGTAGATTTTCAAAATAGATTCCCGCACATGGAATCCATAAGCATGATAAGATTAAGGTGAATAAAACAGTTAAGTTAACACAGAAATTAAAACCTATGGATTCAGTTAATTCATTTTAAAATACCGTGTTAAATACAATTAATATAATATAAATAGAAAATAATTACATTATTTAAAATACCTAAAAACAATTTTAAATTGTTTAATATCAATTTTACAATATTGCCAATAACCAGCGTTAAATACCACCTGGTGTAAAAAATTAATATTATTACTTTAATAGAAACTTTAAAAAGACAAAATTTTTTGGTGCTGCCATCTATTATTTTATTTTAAAACTATTATTATTATTCAAATGTCACAAAAAGAAGAATCTAATAAAAGCTAAAGAAATAAAAGCATATCAACTGCATTACTTCACAAATCCTAATATAAAAATACCATACTATATATCATTATTCAAAGAAATTTAAATAAATTAAATGTTAATAAAATGTGTTCAATATATTCTGTTACCAAACCCATTTAATCTACACTGAGAAATTAAAAAAAAATATATCATTGATAATATATAGAATATAGCTATATGCTATAAAATAAAATTAATTATGTATAATAATAATAAAAAAAACCTTAATAATTACCATTACATATAAAAAATGAACAGGAAAGAAAATAAATAAATAAATAAATAAATAATGGATGTTTATAGAAGATTGCCAGATTCTAAAATTCCCAATATCCTAAAGATCACAAATATAGTGTGTGAATTATCTTCATATTAGCCATAAAAAAGCTAAAAAAAATAAGATTGTGACAATCAAACAAATTAAACCGATAATTAATCATGGAATACAAAGATAAAACAATATTAAAAAGTATAGAGGAATAATAATCAAAACTATTTACCAAATTTTAATACATACATTAGTTATATCAAATAAACTTATATGCATAATAAACACTAAAAAGATGATATACTATTATTAATTAATATGATATTGTCCTGAGTAGACTAAATTTTAAAAACAAGTTAATATTGAATTTGATTAAATAAGTTAAATATAATATGAATTGAAATAAAAAGAAAAGTCACTAATTACATATAAAACATCAAATCAACATCGATATAAAATACGTATTAGAAATGTAGTTATAATACTAAAGCCCCAATATTTTTTTAATTAACCATTGCGTATTATCCAGACAACACCACCCTCCTCCGTACTCTAACATCTACCCACCCAACCATCCTATAGAAATTTTTCATTATTATTTTACAATTTTTAATTATATATATATATATTAATTTAAGAAAAACTATCGGCTTCGATTATTATTAGCCCCCGGTTTGCTATTTCTTTCTCCCAGTTTATTTTGTGTCGTCTCCAAAAAATAACGTTACGTTGTATAAGCCAGCCGTAAAACAAAGCAGATCTATTATTGTACGATTAAATACTCTATAGCATTTTTTAAAAACTTTTAAGCATCGCACATTTTCAATTTTTATACCGTCATATTAGAAAAAAAATTACCTTTAAATGCAATTTGTTTGAAAACTGTATCTCCATTTATTTTTGAAATATTATTTTTTTAGTAGTTTTAGAGCCATTTGCTTAATATTGGCAACTGAAGTACTCCATTTCTGTAGAAAGTAAAGGAAAAATAGTTCTAAAATAATGATTATATATTTTTGTTGCCATTTTTTCATAACAACCGAAAGAAAACGTTTATTTAAAATTAAAATACGTGCTATTTTGAAAAAAAAAAATGTAAATGAATGATATCTGTTAAAACATGGAACTATTATAAACTAAATTTAATTTTGAGTATCTATATTAATGTTACAAACAAATGAAGGTCTATGAATCATTAGACAGCCTCTTTTTTTTTCGAGTTTCTTTAATGACGGCATTTTTTTGCTTCATTTGTGTATTTTTTGCGATAGTGACGTCCTATGCATGCTTTACTGTAGGTGTTTAAGAGTGGATCGTAAATGTGGAATTCTTAAGCGGATGCGAATGACGTCATTTTACATAAAATAAAAGCGTGTACTGTAAGTCTTAAAAGTGAAATATGTTTTGTACCATTTATATATAGATATATATAATTTTTTTTTTTCATCGGGGGCAACACTAAATTCTGAAAAAGCAGAATTCCTGTTTTCTAGTTATTATTTCGTTAGCGCATTCATTCTTTAATTAAAACAGTTTTTCAATCTTTATTTTTGAAGAAAATATTAATTTTGAAAATTTAGAAGATAATATTGATTTCGTTTATTATTATTATTATTATTATTATTATTATTATTATTATTATTATTATTATTTCACAAAGACATTCATTCTATTATTGAAAAAGTTTTTTCAGACAATATTTTGAAGAAAATTTTAATTATATAAATTTGGAGGAGCGATATCAATTTCGTTTATTATTATTATTATTGATGTTGTTGTGGTGGTTGTTATTATTATTATTGGTATTATTATTATTATTATTATCCATAAATAACTCTACGGAGGATGTATACAGAGAATACACTGAAATCGAAAGGGGTTAATAACATAAATTTAAGAGAACAATATCGGTTTCGTTTTAACCATAGCATTTTAAAAATTCTGAAATCAAAGAGGGAAGGATAGTCGATTAAATAGTAACAAACACTTTCCTCCATAATTTGCCTAGTCTAACGTACGATTAACTAGAATCTTTTCTTACCCGAGAACAGTAAACATTTTAACCCTAGATGAAGTTCTCCCAAACTTTCCCCCACACACATTACAAAGTTTAAAAGTTCATTTATAAATCGAGTAAGCACTTAACTGAGTGTCATAAAGCTTACATCTATTTAATTTACCTTAGATATTTTAAACGCCTTGTGTTTAGTTAGAATTTAGTATTTCCGTAGTACTGAAGCTAATTATTATTATTATTTTATTGGTTTTAACGTTTATTATAATTGTTAGTATCATTATAGTAATAATGTCATTAAAACGCACTTCAAGCGATTACTGATTATATACGGATGCTACTACTACTACTACTACTACTAATTATTATTATTATTATTGTTCTTGTTGTTATTATTATTTCGTAAGAACTCCCTATTATTAGATAAGCTTTTTTTTTACAAGTTTAATGATATTTCAGCAGTATAAATTTTGAAAAATAATATAGATTCCATTTTATTTTTTAAAGAACCAATGTAACAGAGGAAAATGGCTTTTTACTCCCAATGCCACATAGAGAGTACGCGGGCCTTGAGAATATTATTGGGAAATAAAATTTTTGTATAATTACTTTTTTAAATGTAATATGTATTTTTGAAATTTCAAACATTACTGAATTAATAAAATATTTAAAGAACTTAGCCTCTGTGATGAAAAGCCTTATATATCAGTCTTGACGATAAATCGGTGTAGTTCAACGTAAAAGAAGTTTAAATTTTTCCTAATCTTAAACGATAAATAAAAAAATGTTTAGAAAAAAAAGTTTGAATAAACGTTTAAAAAAAAAACTTAAAAAAGCATTCAAAATATGCTCCGAGTTGTTTATTACATGTACATGCCAAATCACTTGTGAGAGGGTCACTACTTTTAAATCCTTTATCAATAGAAAACAAAACTCAATAGTCATGATTTTTATAATATTATTTATAAAACGTGCATTAAATTAATTAGTTTAAATAATAATTATGTTTTAAAATTAAAGTAAAAACGAAGTGGAAAAAAAAGCAAGTTTCCATTTTATGATCCACAAAAGCGCATAAAAATACCCTCTTGTTTAATATTAATTTTTTTATTTAATTTTTAATTTTTTGCTGTTTAATTTTTTTTCTTAAGTAAAGAGGAAAAAAATGACACGGGTTGGAGCTTTGAAGAGAATCAGGCCCCTATAACTTGTACAGACTTCATACCTCTCTCTACTGTACGTTTTGCTCTACCATAACAACCGACGACTAGAAGTTTTTTCTTCCGCTAGAACAGTTGGCATTCTAAAACCCTAGCAACTGAAGTTTTCCCCCAAAACTTCCCTGCTCTTGCACGAAGCGAGACCAAACAATTAGCCTGCGCCTCTATCCCTGAGCGCATTTCGTTTTCTCTATGCCTGCACTCCCAACATGCACGCGTCTATGAAACACCTGCCTCTGTATCTCTACATAAGTGGGTCCCGTATGGCTAACAGTTGTTCGGATATTGAACTGGGTTGTAATTTGCGAACGTGTCTCTATTTATCACGTATGGAAAATTTCTACTTTAAAAAAAAAAAAAAAAAAAAAAGAAAAGAAAGAAAAGAAATGTTCAGCTTATTTTAAGTATGAGGAAATATATATGGTTTTCAAGATAGGGATATTATGAGTAAAATCCTGATATGTATCTTATGATAAAGAAATAAAACAATAAAGGTAAAAGAGTTTTAAAACCCTCTTTTATAAGCATTCTATATTTATCTTAAAAGTACGTCTAAATTCATGAATGTAATTCAGGTAGTTCATTAGGCATAGACCCCGATTATTAAAAATGCACCGCTTTAATGTACGCGTGGTAGAAATCGCGACCTAGTAAATTTATTATCAAATTATAATTTTTGTTCTGTTTCTTTTTCAAGATATGCACTGTTTAAGGGGTCTTGTATCTTTTAAAGGCGTCGAAAATTAACGAAAAACTTCAAAGTTTGAATTAGTCTATCTTCAAAACCTTTTTATGTATAAACAAGAAATTTTGGATATTGATTAAACAGATCGTGCTTTGTAATATGCTACCATTAGAAATTTATTAACCCTTTACAGAATTTGTGTATTGTTGAAATCAAAATAGCTCTTTTTTTTTACCCCATAAGTCATTGCGCGAATGATATCTTGAGAAAGTATGTATGGATTGGCATGAAATTCGGTAAAGATACTAAACAAATATGTGTGTTTAAAATTATCTACTTTTAAGTATTTACAATGGTAATATTTTTATATTTATGACTATTTTTATTCATTAAAAATACAAAATTTTTATTTTTTTGTTACGAAAATATTTTTTTTATATAGTTAATGAAATAATTTTAGCCTAAGAGTAGATCATTTTAATCAGACATATATGTTTAGTATCTTTACCAAATTTCATGCCATTCCATACATACTTTCTCAATATATCATGCGCGCAATGACTTATGGGGTAAAAAAAGAGCTATTTTGATTTCAACAATGCACAAATTCTGTAAAGGGTTAATAAATTTCTAATGGTGGCATATTACAAAGCACAATCTTTTTAATCAATATCCAAAATTTCATGTTTGTACATAAAAAGGCTTTGAAGATAGACTAATTCAAACTTTGAAGTTTGTCGTTAATTTTCGACGCGTTTAAAAGGTACAAGACCCCTTAAAATATTCCTGTAAAATTAGGGGCAGAGGCTGGAAGCAGAAATTCCAGTCATACCCCGTAAAAAATAAAAAAAAAAATTCATACCCATCATTTTGTGCAGCCCGTACTTTTACTGGACAAATTAATACAATTCCTTAAAACAGGATATAATGCACTTTAAAACACAACAACACTTTACTTACTGTTTCATAGTACGCAGCAAGTTAGATAATCATCACAGAATCGCTTTTTTGACGGGTTAAAAATTTTCGAAACACGACTAAATCGAGGGTTACACCCTAGCGGAGGAAAATGTATTGGGTCGTACCGTATTTTTGCTAACAGACAGGCGAGAACTGTAAGAATATGTGGATTTTCCTTAATTTTCTAAGAATCGAAGAGATGAGGCCGCTTATTTAGTGGATCACACCGTTTTACATCAAATAAGGCTGTTGCCCGTGAAAATTAAAGGGCAAACGCTCATAAATTTACAGTTTTTTCTGAGAGTGTGGTAACAGTTAAGAAGAAAAATAAAGCATTATTTAAATTATCTATTCAGGATTTCTAAAATCTTTTTTTCAACGTATAATCATAATTTAATTAATATTAAACTATTTAATGATAAAAGTGTATATTTAAAATATATGTATTTGCACTCTTTATTTTTTAATTATATTTTCTCCTTTTTAGTATTTAAAATATTTCGTTGTTGCAGTTTTACGACCCTTTGTCCCATTTTGACGAGAGTGGTTTGGTGCTTAATTAATTCTGTTGTTTTTGTAACTCATAAACAGTTGTAACTTATGAAGAATATTTGGCGATTTATCAGCTGCAGCCGAGTAACAGAGGAATACCTTAAAATTAATTATTAATTTATAATTAAGTTCTAAAAATATTGAAATGCCGTATTGTAATCGATATCACTTATGTACGCAAATTTTATAATTCTAGCGTATTAGGAAGTAAGTAAAAAATGGATCACAAAATTCACCTTTACATGCAAAAACTAAGTTAAGTTCAATAAAAAGTGAAAAAATAAACTGCTTTATTGGCATATTTTATGTTTTGGCCAGAATTGTTAACCCTTTAAGACCTAACCCGCACAATTGTGCGGGTGATACTAAAGTAAAAGAAAATGTCTATTTCCTGTTTTTGTGAGATTTAAAACCAAATCTGCACATTTATATCAGTTAATTGACTTCAGATGTTTTGGTAAGACCAGGGCTGCGGAGTGGGAGTTGGAGTTGGGCCCATTTTTGAGCGAAAGAGTCGGAGTCGGATCTGTTAAAATTCCCGCAGTCGGAGTCGTCCCTTTTACAAGCAGGTCTGCGTTGTCGGAGTCGAAGTCGACCCATTTTTGAGCGAAAGAGTCGGAGTCGGATCTGTTAAAATTCCCGCAGTCGGAGTCGTCCCTTTTACAAGCAGGTCTGCGTTGTCGGAGTCGAAATCGACCCATTTTTGAGCGAAAGAGTCGGAGGCGGATCTGTTAAAATTCCCGCAGTCGGAGTCGTCCCTTTTACAAGCAGGTCTGCGTTGTCGGAGTCGAAGTCGACCCATTTTTGAGCGAAAGAGTCGGAGTCGGATCTGTTAAAATTCCCGCAGTCGGAGTCGTCCCTTTTACAAGCAGGTCTGCGTTGTCGGAGTCGAAGTCGACCCATTTTTGAGCGAAAGAGTCGCAGTCGGATCTGTTAAAATTCCCGCAGTCGGAGTCGTCCCTTTTACAAGCAGGTCTGCGTTGTCGGAGTCGAAATCGACCCATTTTTGAGCGAAAGAGTCGGAGTCGGATCTGTTAAAATTCCCGCAGTCGGAGTCGTCCATTTTTCCCACTGACTCCGCAGCCCTATAAGACACAACTAGGGGGCACCAACTACAATACAGAGTTAGATTTTCTGCTTTTAAAGAGACTATATCATCTGACAGCAATAGACAAAAAGTATGTACTGTCGTAATTTCTTTTAAATATGGTTTTTAGTGTTTGCTTAGATTTAATTTTTCTTTTCATATACTTTATTCATGATTTTAATTGATTTTGTCTTTGATAAATTTGATTAGACTTTACAAAAGTTGAAAAACAAATGACCCACACAAATGTACGGGTCCGGCATTTACCATATTCAAAATAGATATAATTTCTAATATATAAAATTTTTATTTTTAAGCGATTTTTTTTTTAGTTATGTTTTTAGCAATTTATTTTTTATTACTTACATTTTTAAAGCGTATTAATTTTAAATTAATAGGTTTGTACAATTCATGATTTCTATTTAAAATGGATAGTATTAGATATATAATATGCACATGTAACGAACTGTATGTTTCTGATGTTATAGCTGTCATATATGATTTATAAATTTTATTTGAGTTATATGCATACCACGATGTCGATTTTTAGTTTGATAAATTCATTCCATTTTGTTGATACAGCAAGTAAATCACCAGTAATAAATAATAAATTATGGAAAGTTCAGCAAATGCTCGACAGATTCCGTAGTGTCTGCTTGAATTTACGTGGAGATCAGGGAAAATTTTCCATAGATGAGCAGACGATTTCTTTTTTAGGACGTGCTTTCAGTAAAGCAGTATATAAAAAACAAACCACACTCTGTTGTAACAGCATCATCTGCCATAGTTTTAAATTTTGTAGTATACCAGCGAGAAAGGATTCAGTTGCGTTAGAGCCAAAATCGTTCAATCATGAGTGTGAGTTTTTAGGAGTAATTAGGAATGAATAATGATATGTACTGAAAAATACGGAAGTGCGAAACACGATAAACCAGACCGTTAAATACTCCATTTTCGGGCGGGCATTTGAGGATTTTCACCCCTCGAAACACAAGTCATCCTCTATCTTGAAGAACTCATTAAGATTTCTGCTTCGGTGCAATGAAAAATAAATTGACATACGTTCCCTGACTATGGTACCATTCCACAGCGCATACCTTTCTTATCTTGTTTTAAAGATTGTTTAGAAAACAGTTGTAGGGATAAATACATGAATCTTTTTCAGTGTATTATCGTGTTGCTACATTAGTTACACAGATGTGTAGGATAATAGTAAGCAATGAAACACGATTATTTTTCTGTAAAATTAATATTTAGTAAACAATGTATTAGCCATTTTAAGATAGATGAAAGAGAATTTCTAAATAGTATTATTTCTCTTATTATTGGAAAGCTGAATCAAAATAATTAAAAGCATAAAAATTGAAACAATACTAAAACAAGTAAACAATATTATAGCCATCTTAAGAAAGAGAATGTCTAAATAAGATTATTTCTCTTATTATTGAAGATCTGAATCAAAATAATTTTTAAAAGTATAAAAATTGCAACAATACTTAAAACAAGTAAACAATATATTAGCCCTCTTAAGATAGATGAAAGAGAATTTCTGAATAGTATTATTTCTCTTATTATTGGGGAGCTGAATCAAAGTAATTTTAAAAAACACAAAAATTACAACAATACTAAAGCAATTTTTTTTTTTTTTTTTTTTTTTGTTAATGATGAGTATGAGTTACGATAAATTTAATTTAGTGTTTCAGCATTTATAGAAGTACTTTTTAAAACTAATTTTTATATCTATTGTACGAAAATCTGCCAGTGTTTCCGAATTTCTACATAGTATATGAAAGGCAACACGGTGAAATTAACATCTGTTATTCAGATGAATCTAGGGATGTCTTAATGAATCCCATAACTTTAAATTTTTAATTAGTGTCCGATATATTAATTTTATTTTGCAGTTGTAATTTTTAACTGAAATTCTGAAAAATACAACTAAAATACCTTAAATTCTACGGAGAAAAAAGGAAAGAAATGTAAATAATACTATCCGAAATTCTGAATAAATATCATTTTAGTTTTGTTTAAATATGTCGATTTTACGGTTTTTAGTTTTACGCTTTCCGAAGAAAATGTAATGCCAGCATGATATGATTTAATTCTACATTTACAAAAAATTTTATCAAAAAGCGGATATATTTTCATATTATTAATCCGTATGAAATAATATTTTCCTAATTTGTTTAAAATGTAAGTAAATGTAGAACTGTAAATATCATGACATGTAAATAACTTGAAATTTTAAGCATGGATTGAACATACGTACAGACAAGTTTTTGAACAGTAGCACCTAGTTTTTAATCAACAGTAGATCAGCCCCCTATAGAACATGACGATACTCGTATGATCGATTTCAAAAAATATTTTTCTTCGCTCAACTATGCGCAATTGTAAAATAAAAGACATCTTCTGGTTCATTTTTAAATATAAAAGCATGTTACTTGCAGGCACAACTATTGAACTTTTTTTGTAATCGAACAGTTTTCTTCTTTTTTCCGATAAGTGACTAAAATCTGGAGTTATAAGCAATTATTCTCTCAGGATGATGATTTTTTCTCCTTTCCTGCACTTTCGTCTCTAGAAATTAGGTTCAAAACGCCAAATTTGACTGTATGTTTGTTTCCAAAAAAAAAAAAAAAAAACAGTTCGATTGCATCGTTTCTGAATAAGGTCATCTGCCAATTTGATATGCTTGCGAACAAAAATGAATTTAAAAATTTGTCAGAAAATAGCCAGTTTGCATTTGAGAAAAGCCTTAAACGAGTTAGGCAAATAAACAAACATTAGTTTGACAATAATGCCAAGCTCTCGAAATTTTTATCGAAAATTATGTAGATCCTGCATGCCTGCATGTATCCATTTTACTATAA
Organism: Maratus speciosus; assembly: GCA_963932465.1. Taxonomy (NCBI): domain Eukaryota; kingdom Metazoa; phylum Arthropoda; class Arachnida; order Araneae; family Salticidae; genus Maratus; species Maratus speciosus. The sequence continues at coordinate 324,259,293 of OZ010795.1, read as the reverse complement.
TTGCTCCAAAATCACGTAACTTGGAATGTGTATTTTTTAGTTAATTTATATTGCAAATTCTAAATATGATTAAATATGATGTTTATAATAAGAATTTAATAAAATTAATATTTTATAGCTTTTCTAAATGTAGAATTGAACTACTTTCCACACATTTAAAAACAAGAAACATGCCATGCAATGAGTCGCTACGCCCGCTAGCATAACTTTGAAACATGTAAAAATATTTATTTTCTTATGTAGTATGAGCAAGTGTTATGTAATGTAAATGCATTTAATTAGTGAACTTTAAATTTACAATGCTTCCAGCTCACACGATAATCAAAACACTACTAAAAATTACATTTTTAGATTAAAAAAAATTATTATTATTATTATTGGTAGTAGTAGTAATATTTACTATTTGATGAGCTGAGCTAACACAATTACACTTCACAACAGAAAGCAAAAAGTTATATTGATTGCAATTTTCATTTGTCAACAACAGACATCAATATCTCACAAATAATATATTTGAATTTTATGATAATCGGAGAAATCTTCTAAATGTTAGGCGATATATAAATCCGGAGAGAAAAATTAAGGGTGTGATAATAATGCATTAGACGAAAAATAGAGAATTGAAAATGGCTTGTTTGTATAACTTATAGATTTGTCTACTGACTTCAAAATCCCGTTTTTCAAAAATCATTTTATTCATTGCCTGGTTTTCTTAACATTACAATTAATTGGAATTATTAATAAATTTTTGAAGTGAAAATTCTATATTAAAAAGAAAAAAAGAAAAAAAAATCACTTGTGTTTTTAGAAATTGCAAATGCAAATACAGTAAACTCTCTGTAAGGCGAATTCTGTGTAAGACGGAAATCTGTCTAACTCGAAAATATTTTCAAGTTCCCGCGAATCCATAGGCATAGAGTAAAAATTGTCTAAGGCGGAATATTGTCTACTACGGAAAATTTTTTCGGTCTCGATCGATCCGCCTTAGACATAATTTATTGTATTTTAAATCAAAAGTTAAAGTTTAGATAAATTTTCAAAAAACAAATGGCAATTTAAGAACTAAATATATAAGAAATTATGACTAAATTCTATACATATTGTCAGGGCCTTCGCTCACCCCCCCAAACGTTTCCGAATGCTGTTACACTTAAAAAATTTACAAACTTAATTGGCAAATTTGTTTAAAACTTTAATAAAAGCTATAATACACATTCAATTCCCGATAGACTTGGCAAAATTTTTAAATATAATTGAGAATATTATTATTTTTTTACATATAAGAACTATATTACAATTTCTAAATGTGGTAACGTGGCAAAATTATAAAACTAGTTGGCAACATCGTGAACTATTTATTTAGGTTACTCTATGAGTTGCAAATACTAGAATTTGACTTGACAATTTAAAGTCCTCCCCCCCCCCCCCCCCGCCCCAATAAAAAGTCTTAGAGGTGGCCCTGCATATTGTGCAACAAAATTCATTAATAATTGCAAAATATCGTTAATATTAAATAGGTTTAATCATATTTTGGTCATATTTAATTTAAAATATCATTTCTTTTATTTTTATCAATTATAGATCAAGTGGGATTTACTTCATTGTAAAATTTTAATAATAAAGATTTACTTTTTACTGTAAAGATATATTTTTACTTTCTTATTTAGATAAATATATTTTCACTTTTCTCTGTTATATAAATATTTCAAATACAATTACGCAATTAGTTTCTGATCTACATTTCTGAATTGTTGAAATATTTTCAAAAGACGACTAAAGAATCGAAAAACATATTTACATTATTGTAAATATTGTGTATGTTGTTTACAGTTGATTGCTAACTGATGATTAGTTTTAGGTTATTTTCAAGCTTCAAAAATCCTCTAAAACATCGAATTTTGTATAAAGTGCTGTATATTTATAGAAAAATGGAAAAAATACTAAAATTTTAGGATCTTGATGAAAAAAATTTCTCTCTCTCTCTCTCTCTCTATATATATATATATATATAAACCAGTTGAACCGTGTGAAGTCTTTTTCTTACTTCTCTGAGATTTTTTGTTGATACATTTTTAATTAACTGCACTTTTTAAGCGAACAACGTGTTTTAACGAGATTTTAATGCACTCTTTAAAGCCTGTTGAGAAATCTTTCTAATAGAACCTTATCCATCTTCTGTATTTTGTAGGTGCATAGAAAAAAAAGTGCATGTTGACATCAGAAATAATATTTATGAGAGTATTCAGTATAGTATTTAAAATTACGAATGCGTCTGAAGTAGCGATTTGAGATGACACTTAAGCCTGTTTTCTAATCTAAATTGGCTAATTTCTGACATATTCCTAAACCCATTTTTAGTTGAAAACACATGAGCCTGGTAAGTACTCTTATTCAGAAGCTATGAAATCGAATGTTTTTTATTTTTCAGTTTTCGATAAAGGCTTGAGATCTTTCAGCAAACACTGTCAAAGCTAGTATTTTGAATGGAATTTCAAGGCGCAACAACCTGATTAATACCATAATTAGATAAAAATCGCATATCACTCTAAATATAATTCATTTATTCAAAAAAGGAAAAACCCTATTTGATTACAGATAACTTCATTTGTCATGCCTACAATGTAATGCTTTTTTTTGTCTAAAAATGCGTCCATAAATGTGTCAAAGTTTCGCAGGGAGATTTTTTTTAAAGTGTAGAAAACTTTTATATTTTACTAAACATTCTAAAACGTTATTAAACATGATGTGGAATCCGACGAAATTCGACGACATAAAAGTTTTTTAAATGTTCTTTTCAATAATCCTTCTTTTCAAATTCATATCATCCGGGTGACAACCTTTATTTTAAGCTACTCAATGTTTATGTAAAAATGTATATATATTTTTAAATGATAATATAAAATTGGCAGATGAGGAACTTTTTTTTAACGTTTTCATTATTTGTGTAGGTTCTTCATTCGTTTTCCATAATCGGGTTGATTGTCCCTTTTTCCACGTTCTGGAATTATTTTCCTCCTATAAAGTGACGTAAATAATCGAGCATATTCCGATGCAACTTATATTTTAACAAATTCAAATTAACTTTATAATAATGTTCAACATAAAATGAAAATCTGCCTTTTCGTGACAAATTTCAGCTTAGCGCCAAAGTGCTATATTTTAAGAGCGGTATGATCTTTTAATTAATCGTCTCTCTTTCTTTCTGTTTCCTTCTTCATTTTTAATTTGGTCTGATTATTATGTGATAACATAGTTCTTAGTTACTTTTCATCATTGAAGAATACCGATGCTCAGTGCTGAGTTAAATTTAAAAAATATATTTTTTATGCTTGAAAATTATTTAAAAATAAATAAATTGAGCTGCAATTTCCAAATAAATTTTATTCAAAAGGACATTTTTTCAACTATTTATTGATATTGAAGTTGAATTGTATAATTATGAAGTGGGATTGTTGCTATTGACATCCTTAATTTAGAAACGACATAAGAGTTAAAAATACAGCTATAGCGCCGCTGGTCGTTACCTCTATCATTATGCATGTCTAACAATAACTGTGTATTTTGGGCCTTGCAAAAGTGCACTACTATTTTTTAGTCTGAACTGAAAATCTCCTAATAAATTCTTCTAATCTTAGTATAGGAGGAATGAAGAGCCGATGCAAATTACGTCATTTGCACATAAATGTTGAAAAATATGCCAGTTTTCAGTTGAATGTCTTTTAAAATTACTCCATTTTCACAGCTGAAGACCGTTGTCTTTCTAAAAACTTGTCGTCTAATTTTGGAGCTGGTGTAGTCAAAAATCTTGAAAAATGACGTAATTTTGATGCAGTTATAGGAAATGTAGCAGTTTCGTGTTTTTTAATGGATGTTTTCTTTGGAAAATTATGTTAATTAATTTTTAGGGACCATGAACCTCTTTGATGGTCTTACACAATATGTTAAAATAGAAACATATTTCCTTTGTAATGAAAAAATGACACTAAAATTTATAAATTGATAAAATACAGTCGTCCCCGTTTAAACGAATATTGACGGTTCCACAAATAATATTCGATTAAGCGGGATATTGGATTAAACGGGGAATCAAAACTGTAATATTTAATGCCTAGTAAAAAGGCAAAATAACCCTCTACGGTATATTTAATTAACTGCACAATAAATCGTTAATAGTATAACATAACATAAACTAACATAACTACACATGCTAATATAATGTAAATATACATATTAATTTAATATGTCAGTATATACAATTATATGGCTTACATCACACTTAATGCAGCTCGTTTGAATTTGGTAAAAACTTTGCTAATTCTCACTTACGTTATTTATACTGCCTTAAAAAATCGTTTAAAGGGGTTTGTTTAAGTGGAATTTTAAAGGAGTAAATATAGAATTATTTTTCGAATGAATGCAAAATATCACAACTACGATCTCGAGTCTCGAAGTGACGGTACATTGCCAAGTTAACAGCAAGAAGTGATGGTGGAAGGGGATCGAGGTGGGGAAATCATTTGACCTGCCCATTATACACCAGCCGGCCGAAATTATTACAGGAAGAAATGAAAATTTGTTTTCAGCGTAAAGGAACCGAAAAGGACAAAAGATGGAAGGAAATTCCAGCTGAAACGTGCTTTCCGCGACTATTTTCAAACATCGGTCACACCGTTATTATTCGATTAAACGGGGACGTTAGTAAAAGGTATTTGGTTTAAGCGGTTAAAAAGTAACATAGAACCAATAGGAATAAATTCGGTTCCGGAGAATTCTATTCGAATAAGCGGGGTATTCGATTATCCGTGACTTGGTTAAGCGGGGAGGACTGTAATTACATTCTGGTGTCGTCATGGTAAATAAAAAATTAATTTTTATTTGCTTATAAAATCCACATCTTTAAATATATTTACAGAAATTTTACAAGTCACGTGTCTGAGTATCTCATTAATAGAAAATTAATTTTTATTGGCTTATAAAGTACACGTCTTTAAATATTTTTACAGAAATTTAAGAAGTCACTTGTCTGACTATCTCATTTCTTTTTTCTCTGCAGAAGTATGGATTGCCACCATTTTGAAGATGTTTTCTTAAAAACACTTAAAAAGTAAAATGTAAAAATTGAAATATTTTCAAAAACATGTAGTGCAGGCTCATCTACAAATGAATAACTTTCACTTAAGACTGTTCTCAAATCCAAAGGGTCAAATTTCTGACATAAGTTTTAATTCATTTTTGTCCGGAAATGCATGAAAGCAGAAGGTTTCGAACTGTTTTTTCCGTTTTCTTTTAAACGCAATAGATCTTTCAGAAAATACTGTCAAAGTTGGCATTTTAAACTGAACTTCCGAACGAAAGAAGAAAATCCAGTCAGTAATGGGAGAAAAATGCCGTGTCACGTGATCAAAATCGCTTATAAGTAGATAGCTAATTTATTGATCAAAAAATGGAAAACACAGTTCGATTCCAAATCGCTTTCATGGTCAGGCTTTCCAATTTTATATCTTTCGGTTAAAAAATCAATTTGAAAATGCATCAAAACGTTTTTCACTTCTTGAGCAGAGCAGTTGAGAACAGCCTTAAGGGGGTCCGGGACACATTTTCAAAAAAATTTTATTTATTGAGTTAAAATTTTGAATTTTTTTGTGATGGTTAACCATATCATTTGTAAACAAAATCAAATGATAAAACTTCTCATAGCTTTTTAAAAAAAAATTTAAATTTAAAATTTATGAAAAAGTTGTATAACTTAAAATCGTTATAACTCGAAATATTATTTGTAGAATTTAAATTGTTTTTCATTTAAATAAACAGAAATATATATATTTTAATTTAGAGCCAGCATTTTAAGAAATATTAATTTTAAAAAAATAAAAATATTGAACGAACAAATTACAAAAAAAGTGATGCAACTTAAAAAAAAAAAAAAAAATCATATTTTCAAAAGTAAATATTTTTTTCAAATATGCTGGCTCAAAAGTAAAGTAAAATAATTGAAAAAGATATGTTCCGAGTTTCAACTCTGTATCTTTAACGGTTTTCGAGTTATAAGAATTTAAATATGAGAAACGGTGAAAAAACCTATCATGAAGAAAAACGCAATTTCACAAGAACTCGTTTCCTTGACAACCATAGCTCGAAAGGAGATTTTGAAAACAAACCAAAACGAAGAAACTAATATTTCCTGTTCTAATTAAGATAGAAATAGGATTTAAACATCATTTTAAGCAGAAAACGGCAGAAAAATTTTTAATCCAATAAAAAAAAAAAAAAAAAAAAAAAAAAAAAAAAAAAAAATTGAAAATTTGAAGATTTTTGTGTCCCGGACCCCCTTAAAGCAATATGAAATTTGATTCAATATAGAAAGCACAGGGAAAATTATTAACACTATTTCTACCGGTATCAAATGACACCTTTTAAAGTTTTTGATTTATGATTATTTTATTTGTAATTTTTAGATTAAAACAATCACAAGTCATTTTTAATACATTGAAGACTTGTTTTAATACTTACTAGCTTTGAAAATCGGAAGCAAAATAAACATAAATCAAAATTTTGAACGGTGTCATTTAAGGGCCTACTTCAGTCACGCGAAACGACCCGTTCGCTAATGCTATTCCTATGGAAGAAATTTATAAAGATATCTCTGTCGCATTTCAATATTTTTAGATGATTTTTTTTGCAGTGGCTAGCTGAGGTCGATCTGTACAAAGGCCGTTTTTTACTTTTTCGATTTTCATTGGGGATTTTTTTCAAGAGGATGCTTTCATTTTAGGAACCGGTTCTTAAAATGAAAGTGTCCTGATTAAAAACACCTGTAAACGAAATTGAAAAAGTAGAAAACGGCCTGCATACAGATCGACCTCAGCTAGCCACTGCAAAAAGAATCATCTAAAAATATTGAAATGCGACCGAGATATCTTTATAAATTTCTTCCATAGGAATAGCATTAGCGAACGTGCCTTTTCGCGTGACTGAAGTAGGGCCTAGCCTTGATTCAATCGTACATAACTTGACCTTTTAAAAACTCACTGTTTTACTTAAAATGCGACTAAAATAATAGATTAAAAAGTGTAATAGATTAAAATATACACATTGTTTAAAACTTCTAAATACTTTCGACCTGTATTTCCCCGAGACCATCATCAGAGAGCATTTTAATAACCATTTGCTGTTCATTTTTACAAATACGTCACTTCGCTTTGAAATGGGAGAGCCAATAAATTTTAGAGTTGAAAGTAGAAGTAGCAGTCCCTTGGACTGAACTTAAGTAGAAATAAAATGTATAGTAACTGCAGTTCCATTTATTTTATTATATCACTTTGTTCTATGCGTAACAGGGCAGAGTTTCAGATTAAGTTTTGCGTGGACAAAAATATTTAACTGCCGTACCATTAACTTTAATCCTTCACTTTGTTCAAGTTTTCAGGATTTATTTTCAGGATATTTAACCTTATATTAAAAGGATATTGTATGATAGGGTGTCGTTACATACTTGATTATTTTTACACATGATTTCTATGGATTCTCTGATAGTGGATGCGTAGTAATTGGATGTTGGGCATATAAACTTTACATGATCAAAATCAATTGTGATATTCTGATTGAAACTTAAATGTGAGAGAATTGTGAATTGGCGACAAAAGTTTATATTTGCTTTATGCTCTTGGATTCTTTCTTTGGGTTTTCTTTTCGTCATTACTACGTATTCCATTATTCTACTGCTATCAATTCTAAAAGAAATCGCATATACACTAGCTAATTCATCTTTCGGTGTTGGATGTTATCTTCGTAAAATTATCTATTTTAATTTTCTTGGTAAACTGGCTATTAAATTTATGTTATGTTTCAGTAGAGAATATCATAACTTCTGGTACAGACCAGGAAAATAGTTAAAACTTTTATATATCATATCTTTATGGGTTACTTTCTTGATATTTTTATGAAAACTGAATTCATAGATAAGTTTATTAATGAGGCTTGTTGAAAAACCGTTTTCTTCAGCGATATCTTGAATAGTATTAAGCTCTTTTTCGAAATACTACATATTTTAAAAGCTCGTCTAATAATAGGATCAGATCAAATAACACGATCCCATAGTTCACAGGGTTGGGTTTTTGACGTCAAAAAGTGGTTTTTGACATGACATGTCGAAACTGGCGAAAAGTGTCAAAAGCTGTCACAAAGTGTCAAAAAACTTATACACATTTTTTAGCAATCATTAGTGAAATTTTATGTTAAATCAAGTTGAAAACTGATTAAGTAATAATTTAAATGTTATATAAATAATTTTTATTTAATTATATACCATAATTAAGTTGTAATAAAATTATAAATCATAATTCAAATTACTTATCAATGTCATGCTAGGAAAAATGGCTAAAAATATTGAAACTACTATTAATTTAATTTTAAAAAGTATTATTTGTATTTTTATTTCTTTTTAGTGTTCAGTTTATGATAAAATAAAAATAATAATAATAAAGAAGAAGAAGAAGAAGCTTGTGTGAAGCTAAGGTGGCCACTATTCAATAACTGATCATAAGTTACTTAGATTTTTAATGATTGTAAACGTTTGTTTTTGTACATTAACATTAGCCATAAACCACAATTGCAACACAAATGTTCCCTATTTTTAATATGAAATCAATATAATTAAACGTTCTTTAAATCAATAGCTTAAAAGAAGGTTTGTTATTTTCAATATTTACATATAAATATTGATACATATAAATACAATAACATATAAATACATATAAATATCTTAGTTTTGTTATATTAGTTTCAGTTTAACTACATAGAACAATTTGTTTATGTTAAATTTTATTTTTATACATTGTAAAATAGTCCTTATTTTTTTTATTTTTTTTTTTTTTTTTTAGCATATTTTAAGTTTGTAAATGATGAACAGAAGGAAGCAGCTCGAACATGACAGCTTGAAATAAGACCAAATTTTCTAACTTTGTCATTGCTTTTGAAACTGACTCTCCACTATGCCCTGAAAGTTTCTTCTCAGCTCAGGATGCTCCAGAAACAGTATGGTGAAATGTTAAAATATATATATATATATATATATATATATATATATATATATATAACCATTAATTAAACATAACCTACCACCGTCAATTATTATGAATTAAAGCTGTAAGTATTAAAAAAAAAAAAAAAAAAAAAAATTATAAGAATTATTGTGGAAGAAAAAGAAAAAAGTGGACACCGACAAAAATTGAAATGCTTATACATTGAATTACGTTATCAAGGGCACAGAATTCAATGATATAAGCAAAATGGTTGTTTTCTGTGGGAAAAATAAGCTAAAGCTAAAAATTATTTTCCCCTGTGCCCAAACAACCATTAAAATCAAGTGAATTGATAAAAATGAAAGCAGAATAGAAACAAATAATATGAAATAAAAAAATCAATAAAACGTATTTAAATATTTATAGGATATAAAATATAAATAATAAACACCATACCGATTAATATTTCAGTATTTTACAAAAATCCACGCGCACATGGCTACCAGAATATCATAAAGATTAAGGTGAATAAAACAGTTAAGAAATCACAGTAAATGATACCAAGGGATGCAGTTAATACATTTTGAAATAAAATTTGAAATACCATGTTAAACACATTTAATCTAATATAAAATAAATAGATAGTAATTACATTATTTAAAATGCACTATTAAATTAATTAATAACTGTTTAACAATATCGTCAAAATTTAGCTAAAAATACCCCCTGGTGTATTAAATTATAACTGAAATGGAGCTAGAAAAATTAAAATTTAGAGCTATCTTAAAGAGACAAATTTGGTGCCGCCATCTAGTATTACTTTTATTAAACAACTGTCGCAAGATAAATATTTGTAAGCATTTGAATGTAAATAACTGTTTAAACAGCAAAACCAAACATATCCTTATATATAGAGAATTATAAACCTAATATAAACCACACAATGTATTTAAAAACTATTGTTAATAAAATTTAAAAGCATACAATATATTCTATTAGCTAACTTATTTAAACTACACTAAGAATTTAAATAATTCTAGAACTTTGATAATATATAGCATATAGCTATATGCTATAAAACAAAATAAATTCAGTAATAATTAATATAAATAATTATTAAAAATAATATAAAAATTATTTTTTAATCAATTATATATAAGATATTTATAAAATGAACAGGAAATAAAAAACATGTGGAAGTATATAGAAGGTTAAATGATACTTAAATTCCCATTACTTAAAAAGCACAAATATAGAGTGTGGATTATTTTCAGACATCCATAAAAATCCAAAAAGTATGAATGTGGGACATTCAAAAATATTAAACCGATAATAAATATTAAAAAGAATAGAGGAATAATAATAAAAATAATTACCCAATTTTAATGCATACAGTATAACTATATTTATATTAAACATACTTATATGTATATTATTCACTATAAGAATGGCATACTATTAGTAATTAATATGATATTGTCCTTAGTAAATTAAAATTTAATAACAAATAATTATATATATATATATATATATATATATATATATATATATATATAACAAGGGAATTCATACAAATTATGATACATTTGCATCCCAGCATCAATTGAGTGGATATTTTCAAATTTTGGATTTATCTACTCCAAACTACGAAACAAACTGTACAAAAGGCATTAAATGTAGTTTTTTGCTACTGCATGCTCCATGGGGGAAAAAAAACCCCTTAGAATTAAGACTAACATTAAAACAATGTCAAAATATGCATATTATTTATAGGTTATTTCATACATCAAGTTGTACACATTCAATTGTACAAGTATTTTCACCATGTGCTTTCATTTTCAAAAATTAAAGTATTTAATAGTTTGATTCGTTTACATTTTCAATGTAGCGATACTTTTAATTATTTTTTATTCTCTATTTATTACTTACAATTATTTTTTGTTTTCTAAGCAACTTGTTGAACCAATATCATGCTTCGAGTTTTGTACAGGGTATGTGGTTTTTAATGTCTAAAATTGTCAAAAAGTTTACTCAAATGTCTAAAACTAAAAATTATAAAAGATTGTAAATTTAATGATATTGTAAAAATAATTTTAAACAGTTTTTGGAGTCAATTTTAAGTTTTTGACAGTCGTCGTCAAAAACTATGTCAAAAAAGGGGTTTTGACATGATGGTTAAAACCGCCACACTGTCAAAAACTTGCCAACCCTGATTGTTCATCACTAATTTTATGTAAAATTGCAGCTTACTTACAGCTTAACCCTTTCAAGGGCAAAAACAATTCCATTGCTAAAGTGTTGAAATTAATGAATGACACCGCAATTTGAAAATAAATTTATTTGTAAATAATAAAAGCTATATTTCGCATATATAATAAACCGAAATTCTGTTTACCAAAATTCTGGTGTCATTGTGGCATTTGGGAATTAAAATTAGGCGGTTTCATAAAAATACCACCACCCCTGAAGGGTAAGTTAACTGCAACTTAAAATTTCACATTAGACAAGCTTTAAAAGTATATTCAGACTTATTTTAAAACATAAATCATGATACTTGCAAGCATAACTGTAGAGTGTTTTGTTTTCTAAAGATTTTTTTTTTCTGTAAAAGAATTACATCTTGAGTTAAACGATTCTTTTCTCATGGATAACAATGTCATGAATAATTTCATGAATGACTGAAATTTTTACGTCAGTATTTCTCAATCTTTTTTTTAATAAAGGACATATTTTAGAGTTTTCTCACGTCGTCGTGACGTACTATCATTTGACACACGAAATATTTTAATCTGTTCCATTAATACATGTATTTAATTTCCTATTGACCATGACCCCTGGAAGCCAAAACCACCCTCAGTTAAAAAATTTATATATATACAGGGTGAATCTAAACTCTTGGGCAAAACTTTAAGGGGTGATAATACACATTAAGACAAACAATATTAAATATGAAACTAAGGGTTCCAAAAGTCTTCCGAAGGAGATGAGCGCGATCAAACTGAACTCTGTTCAGGAGTTTAAATTTAAAATACCCCCCCCCTCCCCCCCCCCCACCTTCTGAACGCAGTTCAGTTTGCGCTACTTAACCACTCCCAATGATTCAGATTTTGAGCTCAAAATTTAAGTCTAAGCTTTTGAAAGCATTTAATGAGATACAAAAAATAACAGTTAAAAATAGTCGTTCGTTACTCCAAAGTCTAAAGCGCCCTCTATCGGCATTTTTTGAACTTTATCTTTAAAATTTATTTTCAAGAAAATACTGACATAAAGAATAGTTTTAGCAAAAACCTCAAACGAATCCACCAATTTTTCCGTTTTTTCTAATCATTTGAAATTTTGGGCCGTAAATTGTAATCGCGCCCATCTCCTTCGGAAGACATTTGGAACCCTTAGTTTTCCATTTAATATTCTTTGTCTTAATGTGTACTATCACCCCTTAAAGTTTTGCCCAAGAGTTTAGATTCACCCTATATATGCATAACTTTTTTATGGACACGATAATTTCCATAATTCTGCATAAGCCTCTTCCAAACTGATACATAAAATCAAGGGGCAGAAAATCTCGGTCAAGTTCGTTAATGGGCAAAATCGGACCAAGGTAGTGGAAATAGGGAGGAGTTTTGTGAAAAACGAAAAACCCCCATAACTTCTTAATTATAATACGTATTGAGTCAGTTTAAAGTTATTAGTACTTTTAAAAACAAAGCCAAAAAAATAGGGGACAAGTTTTTGATAAAATTAAAAATGGGCTCAAGGGGCGAAAAAAATTGTGTTTTGGGAAGAAAAAAATTCATAACATCGTCAATTCTTAAGATATCAAATCCAATTAAATTAATTATAAATCTTCTTAATATTATCTACAACTTTTATACTGACAAGTTTTTGATAGAGCCAATTCTTACAAAAAAAATAAATAAATAAAAAATAAATAAAAATGAAAAAAAATGGGGGGAGTTGAAGAAGAAAAAAATCCATAACTTCGTCAATTCACAAGATATTAAATCGCATGGAATTTATTATATATATTTTTAATACTATCTACAACTTTTATATAGACAAGTTTTTGAGGGGACCCATCCTTACAGCAAAAACAAATTATAAATACATACAGGTTGAAGAAAAAAAATATCGTATTAAGGATGTACTCAAATCCAAACTGCTTATTTTCTGACTCATTTTTGAATTCATTTTTGCTATCAAACGCATCCAGTTGGTAGGTTCTCTTAATCAGAAACTATATAATGTGCCATATAATGGTCGATTTTTTAATAGAGGCAAAATATATTTCAAAAAATGATGTCAAAGTGGGCATTTTGAACCAAATTTCCCGAAGCGATTGGGTTGGAAACGAAAAATATAGTCCTTTTGAGAAAATAATTGTTTATAAATCAAGTTCTGATTAATTGAACAAAAAATAAAAATACAAGCCGCTGATAAATCTCTTTAAAAATCACGTCAGCAAGTGTCATGTTTTTTCTTTTAAAAATGTATCTGGAAATGTGTCAGAAAATTTCGAGTTGTTGAGCATGGAAAAATATTTTTTGAAAACTGCCTTAACATGATTCTGATAAAACTAGCTCTTATATAAAAATGAAATTAAAAACTCGTCAAAAGCGGCAAGATAAAATTTTTAAAGAGGATTTATCTCTAATCATGATGAGTTTTTGTTGGTGAAATTAGTAACTTCGAAATCTACCTGCGCCTGTAGGCCGAGCCGGCAGGGATTTTTTGTTATTTTTGTTCATTTTTGTTTTTAACACTTTATCTACTGACGATGCATGTAAGTATCATTAAAATAACTTGTCATAAAATTCATTTAATACATCGATTAGTTGTAATACAGTTTGGAATAAGTTAGGTATAGATACATTATTTTATCTTGTTCTAAAAGTATTATGGGTTACACAAAACAAATATATTTTTAAAAGGATGATTTGTTTTGCCTTTTCATCTTTTCAGCTTTCTTCGCTGTGCGGGGAGGGGGGGGGGGTGTCAATTCGGAAAAATTTCTATTGTAAAAACATATTTGTATATTTCCTGACCCTATATAATACTAAGAAAAATATTTAAAATAAAAATTTGCATCTTTTCAGCTTTCTTGGCGTTGGGGTGGGGGTGGGGGTGGGGGGGGGGCGTGATTTTTCAATCCGGACATATTTCTATTGTAAGAACGTTATATTTGTACATTTCCTAATTCTAAAAAATACTAAGAAAAAGATTTAAAATAACAGAATTGAGTGGGGTTATAAATATTGCAAAAAATCCTTATAAATTCAAGTTTAATTAATTCTTCTAAATCCTCCAATCCGTCTAAAATCCTTCTAAAATTTACTAAATGATTATATCAATCTTCTAATGCAGTTTAAACAATTCACGAAAAATGCTTTAGAAGATAAAATTTTCATGATTTCATAATTCACGTTAACTGATAAAATGCGCAATATATAAATACTGCATTTCCTGTTTTAAACTGCGAGTGAAATTTTCTCTTACAAAGTCCTTGGAAAAATATGACTGGATAGTAAAAATAAAGAATATTCTTTATGTTTTAATTGAAATAACATACCATTCCGAGTTACAGGAAATCGACTTGATCTATCTGAGTATATTATATAAAAGTATAAAATATAAATTCTTAAAATTTTCTATAAAAGTTATTTTTTTAAATAAAAAACAGATTTTTTATAAGGTATTTAAAAAAAAAAAAAAAAAAAAAAAAAAAAAAAAAAAAAAAAACCTTTATTAATTCCTGTATTGAAACCTATATTATCTGTAAATATTAATACTAATTGAAGCCAAAATTAATTTTTTTTTTTATGTCTGAACTTCCTTTCTGTAAAACAAATTTGGTCAAAATGAAACAATTCTACAGCAGAGTGATGGGATTTTGTTCACATGCTAGTGCGAGCTAGTAGTTCCTTACATTTTTTGAAAAATGCTATTAAAATACGTTTATATATATATTTTTAATGCTATTCAATACTAAAGAGCTCAAATACTATTACGAACAATGTCTACAAATTTCATGCACATATAAAATTGGCTTTGTTAATGTGGGAAGAAGTTTCACACTATTCAGCAGTATTATTATTATTATTATTTTCAAAAACAGCCTTAAATAATTTTGATTCAAAATATTGCAGAATAATAATTCAGTATATGAAATAGTTTCCTACCACTGTTTCATTTTTAAATTCTATATAAAAATCCTTTTTAGTTTTAGTTTGAAATAACTGCAAATAATTACGCTATATAATTTAAAGTATTTTTCTTTCTGTACTGTTGTATGACGTATTTAAAGAAACATTGTAACGTTAATTGATAAAATGCGCAATATATATGCTGCATTTCATGTTTTAAACTGCGAGTGAAATTTTTACTTACAAAGTCCTTGGGAAAATATGACTGGATAGTAAAAATAAAGAATATTCTTTATGTTTTAATTGAAATATCATACCATTCCGAGTTACAGGAAATCGATTTGATCTATCTGAGTACATTATATAAAAGTATAAAACGTCAATTCTTAAAATTTTCTATAAAAGTTATTTTTTTAAAAAAATAAAAAACAGAATTTTTATATGGTTTTATAATGATGTAATATTACTATAATGAGTTCCTATTTTAGCTAAAATATGTATAAATTATATCTGTTTAAAGATAAAATTATGCTATTTGTAAGTTTTGATTTATTAATTAGCATCGAAGTGTTTCAAATATTACAAACAGCTGTTAAATCTTAAACTCAAAAACCAGAAAGTTTCGCTTTATTGTAGAAATATTTGTTTCAGAACCGCTTGTTTTTCCTAAAACATTCTAAAACTAAGTAAGTACACAAAAGTACAGAGGTGATTAAGCATTTGGTTTCTTGAAACCACATGTTCCCAAGGCAGTCTTTCTTAAGGGGTTGGTCATTTAATAAATAAAAACGAAGGCGGTATTGCGTGCTTTCCAAAGAAGTAATCGGTTATCCTGAAACGACGCATTTCCGCTGATAAACAGAAAACGAAACAAAATGGCGTTGATTTTGCTTTTATCAAAAACGGAAGAAGAGGAGTTTCCTTTCAGTCTCAACTGCAGAAGAGGCGTTTCGTGGCTGTCTCATTTATATTGATATTAATGATGTTTGGCTCTAGCGGGAAGACAGGGTGAGAAAGTACAGACCTGGTCCACAAGGACCTAGGTTTAGGACCTGCTGTAGCCCTTACTCTGGTTCAGACATAATTTTATGTACTTCGATCGGTATTTCAACAAAATACCCTGCTGGAAAACTAAAAAAAGGAATTTGAAGGATCAGGCACACTCCTAACGGAGTGAAGGGAAGATACCATTTGTCAACGGCTCTTAAGAGGGGTGCGAGCATTGAGCACGTCTCAGAAAATGAAATTGTAGTGGTCTGTCCAAAAACAAAAATTGTTTCAAACATTTTCATTGTGGCTGATGAAAATTATCTCAATAAACAACAACTTTTTTTGCTTAAACTTTTATTTTTAGATATTTGTACATATAATCCCAAACTACACAATTGTGTAGATTTAGCCCAAAAATGGCTGCATTGAGGCTGAACCCACACAATTGTGTGGGTCCTCCTTTGGGATAACCTGACATCGGGTATTTTTTTTTCAGTCAAGTACGATCCTATCGATAAGGGGAAACCACCCAAACTTTCAATTTCTACCAAAAACAGGGCCGGCCCAAGGGGTGTGCGAAGTGTGCCACCGCACGGGGCGCCTAGTCGCGGGGGGCGCCAACCGGCGGTAGGAGTAAAGAGCGGCGATAATTTTTTTTTAATTCTACGGTTTTTTAACATTTTCGATAACCAGGTGTGAATCATTTGTTCTGTCTATGTAGATCTGCTGAGCAGGGGACCTTCTTTGTTCTTTAAGGCGATAAACTTTCACATGCAGTGACTTCTGTATTCGTTATTTGAGTAAAATACAAAGAACTTGTGATGAACATATCAGAGGAACGTAGGATGTTAGGAAGCGCTCTTTAAAGAAATCCCTTTAAGCTAAAGGCTTAGATTACCTTCCTTAAAACTGGAAAAGGACCGCCACCTATTCAATTCTTCCGCTTCCTTATGGAGTGCTAAATTCTTTTCACTATTTAATTGCGCCGTTGCTGAGGGGCGCGAAATTTAGGAAAGCTTTAAACCGAAATTACCTCAAATTTTTTGACGATAAACAAAAATTAAACATTCTCCCCCTCCCCTTGTGTATGTCTGAATACATTCTTTTGTAAAATATTTTATTACGACCGAAAAATGAAGAAAGAAAAAATTCTCTAAATGTTTCTATAGGTAGCTCAAACCCATTTTGTACCTTACATGATTACGTACCTGACAGAATCCTCAAAATGATTAAATGGAGGAGAGGGCACGCCATATTTAGGGAGGCTTTAAATCAAAATTATCTCACCTATTTTAACAATAAACAAGAACTGAAGACCTTTTTTCCCCCTTGTGTGTGGTATGTGACATTGTTAATGGTATTATGTGCTTTAAAATATTCATAACCAATAGTTATTATGTAAATATTTTCTGTTAGAGGTAATGTTGTAAAAATTCATATGGATGTGTGGAATGTGCAATTTTCTAATAACTAGCGTTTCATTTTTTTTTTTTTTTCTTAGTTCTTATATAATTCATACTTCGTATCGTATAGTAGCACGCTCAGACAACTGGGTTGCAATCTGAAATTAATATTGTGATATCTTTTTCAAATCTTTCAATAAACGGAAGTTTTAGTAAACATAGTTAGCCAGGCAGGGCTTGTTGTGCTCAAACCATTTGGTAGGCCTCCCTGCCTGGTCAGAACTTGAACTTGAACTTGTGTGGTATGTGAATGCATTCTTTAGTAAAATATTTTATTATATCCGAAAAATGAAGAAAGAAAAAGTTGCTCTAAACCCATTTTCTTCTTTACGTGATTACGTACCTGAAAGGAGAATCCAAATGATTAAATGTAGGTGAGGGGGGCGCATATTTAAGGAGGCTTTAAATCGGAATTATCTCACATATTTTGAAGATAAACAAAAATTGTAGACTTTTTTTTCCCTTGTGTGTGGTGTGTGAATGCATTCTCTAGTAAAATATTTTATTATATCCGAAAAATGAAGAAATGAAAAGTTTCTCTAAATCTATTTTTTTCTTTACATGATTACGCCATGTTTTCAGAAGCTTTAAATCGAAATTATCTCGCATATTTTGAAGATAAACAACAATTGTATAGACTTTTTTTCCCTTTTTGTGTGTGTGTGTAATCACTACTTGACCGGAATGTATGCTATATACTGTGCTTCAGAATCCGTGTTCATATCTTATTTATTTTAAAGACAAGACTTGTTTTCTTTTTTTCAAATGAATTTTTCGAGAGATTAATGACTTTTCTAATTTATCAAAAATTCTTATTATGATAAGGGAATCCTTTTCAGAAATCAACATTTTAGTGTAGTGATCGCGATCAGTTTTAAACGTTAAAAAAATCGATTTTCTTATTTTCGATATATTTTTAAATTTTTGATCTTATAAAAAGAGATTGCGTGAAAATATTCAAATTAGAACCAAGTCAATTTGAAATTAATTGATAACGCATAATTTAACACAGATTCAAATTGAATTTCAACTTTGCGTGAAAACCCATGGGTTTTTACTTGTACACATTGTAAAAAAAAATTTTTGAAAGATAAATAATTTATTTTCAACATATATGAATAAAATGATTATCGTAAAATTTCTACCCACTTTTTTGACTACTTAAAAGGCGTAAAATGTATTTGTTGCAATTAGAACGTGTTTTCTGTATGTGATACACATTTAAAAAGCACATTCTACCCCCCCTCCCCCCTCAAAAAAAAAAAAAAAAAAAAACGCGTCATTTAACTGACACAAACATTGTTAGAGTATGTAGGTATAGTCATTTTATAAACACCTATATTCAAAAGAAATTATCTATCTGCAAAGAAAACTATTATTATTATTTTCAATGTATATAAGTAGCAAAAACACAGTTTTGTGGAAAGCATACCCATATCAATCGGAGTCTGTGTTAAAGTACTCATTTTTAATTTCAAATTGATCCGTTTGTAATTCGAATATTCTTATGAGGTTTTTGTTTTGCTTGATCCAGAATCATGTAATATTTTAAAGAGTATAAAAGACAATAAATCATTTCTTTTAAAGATTTTAAAACTCACGACTCACCAAATATAAAATTAATATGTGCTTCCTTGAAAGTAAATACCAAGACAGGGTTACAGATTTCATCTGTTGAGTATATTCCAAATAATAAACATAACTATTCTTATAAATTTTTTTCTTTCAATAAATTAATTATTGTTATTTTTGTCATATATCATGGCATAATGAATGGTGTTTAATTTTTGGACCACAATGTTACATATTGAGATTGATATTTATTATAAAATTCAAATCTCAAAGATAGGGTTAAATATGGATACGTTTATATATTTTATAATCTTTTTAAATAATATCTTAAATAATTAAGAATAGCATGTGTAAAAGTTTATGAACGAAAAATTTACGAATATTTTAAAGATTGTGTGAAAAAAAGGCCAAATATTTTAAACAGGTATGATGTGTGTGTGTGGGGGGGGGGGGGGGGGGCGCCCAAGAGAATGCTCGCACGAGCGCCAAAATTGTCTTGGGCCGGCCCTGACCAAAAAATCTCCCGGTTTTAAAGGGTTATGATAAATAAACACTTTTTACTGTTCAATTACTTTTATTTTATATATTCTTCAAAATCTTCCCTTTTCAGATACCTAAGTTATGGGAATACCGATCCTCCAAATTCAAAGATTTTAGAACCAGTAAACCAAAATAAAAACAACAACAAAAAAATAACGATTAATTTTTAATCCGTATCCAAATTCAAAAATTTCAAAGCCAAGTCTGCAAGCTTCCATTTATTCAAGCATCAGTCCAAACCCGTTCTTTTTAAAAGACTTTAGGGCCAGTACATCATATACAATATACCGGAAGCATGCTACAATAAAATAGCCATCCCGCCAAACCACAGTGTTATTTATTTTTCAAAACAGTCTTCAACCCCTTAATTCTCGCTCCCGTCAATAATCACGGGCTGAGGTGTCGTTCGTTATTTCTGGTGCCCTTCATATTTCCGGGCTGGAGATTTATTGCTGGAAAAAACTTCTGAAACCAGAAAAATTTAACTGGCATTTCTGTGTAAAGTCTTTGAATATTAGCGTTTGGATTTGGTTTTTGGTGCTGATTGTGATGTTGGACTTTGTATTGCATGTTTCGAAATATATCACACTCAAAAAAAAAAATTATTAATAATCGAAATTTAATGTATATTATATTATTTCAAATATTATTTGTAAAAATTTGTTTGATTATGATAAATAAAGATCTAAGATGTGAAAAATAAAGGTCTTATTCACATTAATTTGTATGGTGTAAAATAAACATTAAAACACAGTATTCTCGCATGATGGCTTTTCCACAAATGTGAAGTTGTTCTATAACATCTTTTTTTTTTCGCTTAAAAAAGCTAATTGCATACTTCATTTTTTTTATACAGAAACCTTATAATTATTCAATTTAAAAAAATAGGTACTTTTTTATGATTTTTCCAAATATTAAGCGACCGTGAAGGGGTTAAATAATATTAAAAAAATTTTTATCCTTTCCTAAAACGAAGTAGAGGCAGACGATATTGTATTTATGCTTTATTTATTTAGATCCTTTTTTTTATCGTACTTGTATCGTTCGTCTTTAACTAAAAAATAATAATTAAAGTAATAACATAAAAGAAAAACCCTAGAAAATTCTGTTAATAACGTAAATATGTAAGTTTATGAGATTAAATTGTAAAAAATCAAATTCAGGTATTGTGTTAGTTTATTCATATCGAATAAAACTTTATTGAGTGTCATGTCAGTACCTCTATTTAATTTTAACTGTTAGATTTATATAATTCTAAAAATGTGCCGAAATGAATTTTTTCCCATCTGTAATTTTATTATTATTTCTTATATGTTAATATTATAAATATTATTGAATTGATTGTACGTTATTTACATTAAAAACATTATTTTTATTTTATCTGTAAGAAAGTGAAAATGCGTAAATTATAAAAGATTATTATAACGATTGTTTAATACGTTAAACTTCATAAATTAATAAAACATCGGCTATAAAAATTTTGCTACCGAATGAGAATATTTATGAAATTTTCTGGGATTCGTAGAGTGCAATACTTCGTATATTTTTGTATTACACCATTACTTTATGAAGCTTTAAATCCAATTATATCATATTTACTTCATGTATAGCATTCAAGACGAAATTTTTACCCTGCTTTTCGTTGCACTTATATCGTTCACTCATCATGTAATATATATATATATATATATATATATATCCGTGCATGAACATAGAATAGATATTAGATATATAAAATAGAATATCTATTCTATGTTCATGTATCAGTGTAAGATTCTATTGAAAACGTAAGCATGAAACATTAAAAAGAGAAAGATTACAATAAGGAAGATGCTCAATGATAAAAATTTTACAAGGGTGGGAGTTTCTTCCCCATGGTCACTAAAGGCGCTACGATCGCAATCGCATTACCATTACGCTCTATGGGAGTGTCCTATCTTGGATGTTAATCTATGGCTCTAGCATGCGTTGTCACCAATCGCTAGAGTATCTTTAAGGCGGAGTTACGATTCAAGAATGAAATAGATAGGACTTAGTTACAGCGTCTAGAATACCTAGTGCGGAAATATGCTATCCAAACAGTGCTAAAAAATTTTATTCCCTAAATGTGCGACGATACTGCTAAAATGCCAAGTGTCGATCGCAACGACATCTGCGGGATTTTCGTATTACTAGTATTATATTGTATAGGCTAGCAATACCTTGCAGTTGTAGAAAATATCCTGCAGATTTTGCTGCGATCTGTTTATTGCAGCAGCATCGTTGCATATTTAAGGGATACAATATTTTAGCGCTTTTTTAAGTATTACAGAGATAGCCGATTTCCACACTATGTATTCTAGTCGCTATAACTTAGTGGTGTAAATTACTTCCGACAATTATGCTTTATTTATAATACATATTTGTTTAAGTTTGGTTTATTTACCTTTTCAATTCTTAAATTTTATATCTAAAATGACAATAATTCAGTTTTTTCTGTTGTTTTGAATGCAGGATCGACGTGTGCTTAGAAACCTGCAAGTTTTTAACAGTGGGGGTGGAGTTAGGTCTGTCTGTACGTCTACACCCACTGAGGAAGAACAGACAGTCTTTTACCTGTGTTTTTTACCCGTGTAGTTTAAATTAGACAATTTTGGGGGTTTTATAGTTAAAAGTTATAAATATTGTTGATATACACCTTATTTCCAAATTTATATTGTAATTCCATTTTTTATTTATTGATGAAATACATTTTGTTGCATTTAAAATGAGCTGCTTTTGCGTCAATTATGCAATAATTTTCCTTAATTATAATTGAAAATATATATATATATATATATAATAATCTCTTCCAAACTGATACATAAAAATACATAAGATTCTAGGGCAGAAACTCTTCATGAACTTCGTTGATGGACAAAATCGGACCAAGGGGGTAGGAATGGGGAGGGGTTTTGTGAAAACAGAAAAAACCCATAACTTCTTAATTATGATACATATCGAATCAGTTTAAAGTTATTATTACTTCTAGGAAAAGGGCCAAAAATTTATGTATGACAGATTTTTGATATCTTTAAAAATTACCTCAAGAGGCGAAAAAAATAGGGTTTTAAGAAAAAAAAATGCATTACTTCGTCAGTTCACAAGATATCAAATCCACTTAATTTTCTATAAATATTCCTAATATTATCTACAACTTTTATATTGACAAGTTTTTGATAGAACCGGCTCTTACAACAACAACAAAAAATAAATAAATAAATAAATAAAAATAAAAAAATAAAAATGAGGTGGGGTAAAGAAGAAAAAAGTGCATAACTTCGTCATTCACAAGATATCCAATCCGCTTAAATTTATTATAAATCTACTTAATATTATCTACAGATTTTGTACTGGCAAGTTTTTGATAGGACCAACTCTTACAGAAAAAAAAAAAAAAAGGTTTGGGGGAGGTTGTAGAACAAAAGAACTTCGAAATCTACCTGTGCCTGTAAGCCGAGCCGACAGAGATTTTTTAAACGTTAAATGTTATAAATATTGTTGATATACACCTTATTTCCAAATTTATAGTGTAATTGCATTTTTTATTTATTGATGAAATACATTTTGTTGCATTTATTATGAGCTGCTTTTGCGTCAATTATGCAATAATTTTCTTTAATTATATTTGAAATATATACAGTGTGACTTCAAAAATCCGGCAACTTAAAAAATGTAGCATCAAAACCACCTTTTCCCATCTTTTTTCGTTTACACTTTCAAGTTATGGGAGAAGAAAAATAGAAATTCTTTATGAATTAAAAACTTCAAGATCGAAAGTAAAAATGCAAAAACAAACGGGAACAACTTTGGGGACAACTTTAGCGAATGCATGGCACAGTATATGGCCGGAATGAATTTTCGGCAGTGGCGACATTAAAGATGAGGGAGAATTTTCAGGCTTTCACATTTCCCGTGAAAAGGCCGCAATTTATGAGCTCATTGAACACGCAAAATCTGAAAATGCATTAACCCTCTCGCTGCATAATTGTTTTATCCAAATAGCTTCAAAAATTGCGTATTTAAATCCTTCGCGACGAGCGTCTCTTAAGGATTTTTATTCTTTTGTCACCGGTTTTTCAAAACAAGAATTTTTGTCTAATTTAATCGGGAAAATGCTCCGATTAAATAAGGCAAAATTTACAATAAAAAAATAACTGATGGGAATAATCAAGAAGGGTTAATTGGACCAGAAAATGCATGACCGAGAAAATCTCGGGTTGCATAAATTTTTCTACTTTTACGTTGCCCGATGAAATCTAGGGCTGCTCAGCGAGAGGATTAAGTGTCTAAAAATAAAATATAGATGATTGGTTAAGCATTGACGAAAATGCATCAACAACGAACAATTTAACGGGCAGCGAGATCGTTGATGCTGAGCTAAACAGAACTGCCGATAATGCTATTAGCAACTCAGAAGTCGAGGATGAACAACCGCAGAAGAAAAGGTGTCAGTAGGAAAATGCATAAATTTGACTGGTGAATTAATATATGCTTTAGAGAAACAAGAATATATTTCCGAAATAAACATTCTTCATTTGTATACAATGCAAAAAAAAAAAAAAAAAAAAAAAAATTAGAGAACGGGCAAAAAAATTAAGAAAACAAAGTTGGTATCGATGTTTCCAAAATTACAAGAGGAGAAATAATGTCACTCCTTATTAGATTTTTTTTTTCAGCAACATAGAAAATATCAGTTAAAGTAATTTTTTTATATCTAATTTTCTCTTTTTCTTACATAATTATCACTTAATAATGAATTTAATTATTGCTAAAGGCACCATTAAGAATATAGTACTACTTTTGATATTCCTAGTTGCTATTCTTGATATTCCTTCAAAAATCCAGAATTTTCAAAAATCCGGCATAGTCTCAGTCCCGATGATGCCGGATTTTTGAAGTTATACTGTATATATATATATATATATATGTGTGTGTGTGTGTGTGTGTGTGTGTGATTCTAGGGCAGAAACTCTTCGCGAAGTTTGTTAATGGGCAAAATCGGACCAAGGGGGTAGAAATGAGGAGGGTTTTGTGAGAACAGAAAAAAACCCATAACTTCTTAATTATGATACATGTCGAATCGGTTTAAAGTTATTATTACTTCTAGGATAAGGGCCAAAAGTTTATGTATGACAGATTTTTGATATCTTTAAAAATGACCTCAAGGGGCGAAAAAAATGGGGTTTTAAGAAAAAAAAAACCACAACTTCACAAGATGTAAAATCCACTCAATTTCTTATAAATCTTCCTAATGTTACCTATAACTTTTATATTGACAAATTTTTGATAGAACAGACTCTTACAACAACAACAGCGAAAAAAAAATAATAAAAAAAAACAATAAAAAGGGGGTTGAGTGAAGAAGAAAAAATGCATAACTTCGTCAATTCAAAAGACATTCAATCCTCTTAAATTTATTATAAATCTTCTTAATATCATCGACAACTTTTGTACTGGCAAGTTTTTGATAGGACCAACTCTTACAGAAAAAAAAGTAAATAAATAAAGGTTGGGGGGAGGGGGAGGTTGTAGAAGAAAAAACTTCGAAATCTATTTGTGCCTGTAAGCCGAGCCGGCAGGGATTTTTTCCATATAAGACATTATTCTATTATACACAAGTTCTATTTTCAGAGATTTTACTGTATCGGCTTTTTGCTTTAAAATATAAATATTTATTCTTTCAGTATACATAGTGTTTCTACATACCATACATTTCAACGTATAAGGTTAACGGCAGATAAGTCATTGTGCAAACATTCGTAAATAATTTGTGGTTTTAGCACAAGCGTTCTATAAGTCTATATCATAACTCCCAAATCAACAGTTACCTGTGATTGAAGTTAGAGTTTTGTAGGTCATACCGATTTATGATGTTTATTTTTATTTTTATTATTCTCTTGCTGTGTATTCCCAATCTAGCTAGTTACATAAAATATACCCTCATTTTTTATTAATAGTACCTATGATTAAAATAAAATTGTATTAAAATTTTGTTAAGCACAATATTTCATACATATATGTAGAGATAATATTGCACTTCGAACAGTTTAGCCTAGAGAATTCATGGATGAGGCTCCTGAAGGGAAAACCCAATGGTCGAAACAAGATCATATCCTACATATACAGTGTGTCCACGTATAACCTGACCGACCTTTATTTTCGCAACCCTTGGTTCTAGATGCATACTTCTAATTACAAAATTGGTTTTAATAATGTAAAGAATTATTTTTAAAGCGATTTGGGTCAAGAAAAACATTTATTAAAAAATTACGAATTATAAATTTTTATACGGTCCCCCCGGTCCTATAAATGATATTTAGTAAAAATTTACTGTGACACTAACAAGCAAAACAAAAAAATGTCCCATTCTTCTAACATTAAAATTGACCGAGTTATGAAACTTTGAAATGCATGACTTATACCACTTTTTTGCATCTCAAAACAGATGATTTCGGTCATGTTTTCAGGAGTCGTATATAAAGTACTTAAACTTATTTCAAAGTATCTGCGCTTTGAAAGAAATCGTACAACTATTGCGATTGAGTTAACTTTTATTAGTTAAGTTTCAGATTAGTTAAAATAATTGTACTTTAACGTATGTTTTATTTTGTAAGGATTTAAGGCTATGATATCTTTTAACAAAAATTATGTTATTTTCATAAGGTTTTATTTAACTTGCAACGATCGTCTTTCCAGTTTAAAATTTGTACTCGAACTTTAACTCACTTTCAAATGTCCGATCGACGTTAAATTTTAAATACTGACTTAAATCCGATGACAATGTAATACCATTATGATTTTCGACGCTTACCATTTTATACATACTTATATTAGAGGATAACACAAAAAAATTCGGATAGATTACCGCCAACAAGTTTAAGAAAGAGTTTTAGATTAGATAACATAAACCTGCGATGGTTGTGTTTTTTAACTTTTGTAATTACGTTTTATGTATTTTTTAACGCTGAATAAAAAAATTACCTTCACGTTTAACCATCATGTCAGGATTTTTCGAAAATCGTAAATTTCAAGGTTAAAAAATGGCGAAAAATCTGATACTATAAAATAGATGTAAGACTTTTTTTATTCAGTTCAATTTTATTTAATTCAATAATTTATTCAATTTTTTGGCTTATACTGGGTTTCTTACAGCTAAACAGCTCAGGAGTCCGATGAGGTTGGCAGGGGAGGGGGATCAATTTTAACTTTGGGTTTTTTAACTTTGAAATTTGCGATTTGAAAAAAACCCTGACGTGATGTTTTAAAATGAAGGTCATTTTCGGATTCAGCACTAAAAAATAAATAAGAATCAATTTTCAAAAGCTAAAAACACAACCATCACACTTATTTTATAGTATCAAATTTTCGCTAGTTTTTCTTCTTTTTTTAAATTTATGGTTTCCAAAAAATCTTTACGTGATGGTAAAAAATAAAGGTCAATTTCGGATTCAGTGGTACAGAATACATAACAATCGATTATCAAAATATAAAAAAAACATGACATAACCCAACTTTAGCAGGCTAATGTAATCTAATAGCATATTAAAATATGTATCATTTTGTAAAGAATTGAGGCTGCTAATTTTCATCATTTTATTTAACAAAAATTCTGCTATTTTTTTTCTTTCTTCCTTCTGATATGTTTATTACAAATTGTATATTTTGCATTAATATGTCAGAATTATTAAAGGTTTCAAATTTATATTGCAATGTTAATTTTACTATGAACCATTTTTTTTCAATATATCTGACGAAATTATATTTCTACTAAATTTGTGAATGAGCCCTAATTTGCAGCAAAAAATATGCTCCAACTTTAAACAACTATTACTCGGTCAATTTTAATCGTAGAATAACTGGATTTTTTTTTTTGTCTTACTTGTCAGTGTAACAGGAAAATTTTACTTAATATAACTTATAGGACTAGGGGACCGTATAAAAATTTAAATTTCGTAATTTTTTTAAGAAATATTTTACTTGCCCCAAATCGCTTTAAAAATAATTTTCTACCTTATTTAAACCATTTTTGTAGCTGGAAGTATGGATCTAGTACCAACGGTTGCGAAAATAAAGGTCGGTCAGGTTATACGTGGACACCCTGTATATGTGTGTGAATGCAACATGTAAGTAATTTATAAAAAAGGCAGAATGGATACGCTTAAAGCAGCAAAAAGAAATCTGTCAAAATAGTAAATATAATAATGTGAAGAAATAATGGTAATGTTACATGCAAAACTATACCAATCACATCACAATAACATTAAAAGTTAACAGTAACAAGCAATACAAATGTGTTAAAAGTTTGAAATAAGACGTCACGAAGTCACATCACTGGCGGATTTTGACAAAATTAGTAAGGTAGCAAGCAACAACGGCTTCCCTCTGAATTCCAATGCTTGGATAAAAGGTTATAAACTTCAAAATAATTTAAATTTGGAAAGATAACGAATATGTAATATGCAACAGAAGAAAAATTGTCAACGTCGGAATTCCACCCAACATCGGAATTCAAATGTTTGGAGATCCTGCAGATTCCTACACTGGAATCGTTCCATGTACATCCTTTCAGCAACCGCCCCATTTCCTTGTGCAACCTCATACATTAAATGCATGTCGGCAAACTCCGCATTGGTGTAACAGCGGAAGTTGCTCAAAATTCGAGCGGAGAATAACGATTCAAGTCAGCGAAGCACTTTCATCCGCCTAACTCAACAGCGCCCTCTACTGCCTCAACACTGCATTTCCGCGTCTACATTCCTCAAAATGATATTAAAATATATTACCATGTAAGATGAGCGTTTAATATAGAGGGTGGCTCAGAACTATATGTCAAAAATGTAAAGGCAAGTAGAGGGGACCTAAATAAGCAGACTTCGCATAGGAATGTGGATGCGGAAATGTAGCGCTGAGACAGTAGAGGGCGCTCTTGAATTAGGCAGATGAAAGCGCTTCGCTGACTTGAATAGTCATTTCCCGTACAGATTTCGAGCAACATGCATCGTTACACCAACGCGGAGCTTGCTGACATGCATTTCATGTATGCGGCTGCGCAAGGAAATGGCTCATACCCAACGCTCGCCCAACAGCTCTCCTCGAGCTTGTCGAAGAACTATCCTCTGTTGTGCGTAATACTGCTTCTTCCACTGCATGAATATGCGACATCTTTGAGTGCCCGTATCACACCTCGAAGCATAAAATGATCCACTCGCGCACAGTTCCCGTTGAAGACGCTCAAATGTTTGGAGATCCTGCAGATTCCTACACTGGAATCGTTCCATATACATCCTTTAAGCAACCGCCCCATTTCCTTGTGCAGCCTCATACATGAAATGCATGTCGGCAAGCTCCGTATTAGTGTAACAGCGCAAGATGCTCAAAATCCGAGCGGAGAATAACGATTCAAGTCAGCGAAGCACTTTCATCCGCCTAATTCAATAGCGCCCTCTACTGTCTCAACACTGCATTTCCGCGTCCACATTCCTATAAAAATCTACTTTTTTAGGTCCCCACTACCTGCCTTTACATTTTTGACACATAATTCTAAACCACCCTGCCAACCATCAACCAACAACCAACCATCAAAGCAGCGTTAAGTATTAAATACGAGAATCAAACTAGAACAAATCATTAACATATCCTTAAATAAAGCCCGGTACATTTCCAGGTCTAAAATGATGATTGGTGGAATTTATTGTTTAGTGATTCTGCAATTAGAAGATTGCCTGGAGGCGTACGTTTCTCCAAGATTTTAGACCGCGACATGTAGCTGGGATTTGTAATACAGAACGAATTCTCCTAGTACTTGTTCCTTACATTTTTTCTTTTTTTTATGTATGTCGCCAGCTCATCTTGCATGCTATTATATTATATTATATTATATTTATTATTTTTTTGCGATGGGGTTTGCTGAGGTATGGGTGTGGAATTTCAATGTTGACAATTTTTCTTCTGTTTGATATGATAACCTCGCTATCTTCCCAAACATATAATTATTTTGAAACTTATTACCTTTTATCCTAGGATTGAGATTCAATAGGAAACTCTCGGTGCTTGAAATTTTGCTAATTTTCTCACCAATCCCAACTCGCGAGTTTATATATATATATACAGGGTGCAATATGTTATCTATCGCAGATCTTTAATTTCTCAACCGTTTGTCGTAAACATATAGTTTCAATTACAAAAACGTTTCAAATGAGGTAAATATTCATGTTGTGGCATTATTTAAAGTAAAAAAAATCAATTTTATAAAAATTACGAAATCTAATTTTTTATGCGATCCTCCAATCCCTATAGTTATATTTAGTAAAAGCTTACACATATCATAACAGATATAACACAGAAAGTTTGACTTTCTTACTACAAAAATCGACACAGTTATTAAATTTCAAAGTTTGAGATTTTTGCACATGATTTTGTCTTTCATTGAGGGATCAGTTAAAAAATGAATTAAAGTAATTCGAGATCGAAATCAGGGTGCAATGTCCTTTTTACGGCGAAAGCAGCTTTAGCCGGTATCGCCAAATCGAGGTAACATCAAAGAGGGTTATTTCATCTAAAAATTTGAGTTGACTTTTAGGGATCGTGTACAAAGAGAAGAAGGAAATATTGAAATTAAACAAAAAAATAAATATCAATTTATTATCATATCAGAAAACGGTCTACTATGAAAAATGAATACGTCAAACGCTGGAATCTACTAGAGATACTGCTCAAAGTTTTCTCCTTTGGTGGCAATGCACAACTGAATACGTGACAGTACTGAGTTCTGGACACTTTAGACGGTGTAACTCTGCGACAAGCAAGGATGATGCTCTACTTCAGATCTACCAGAGAAGTAGGTTCAGTCAGATAGATCTGTGCCTGGATGTAACCTCAGAGGTAGAAGTCCGTGGGAGTCAAGTCCGGAGACCGCGATGGCCACTCTACCGAACCACCATATCCAATGACCTGTTAGCCGAATTCGTTGGCCAGATATGCGGGGACGTTTGATGCTTTATTTAGGGAGCCCATCATGTTGAAACTACATCCGGCATGCATGTCGGAGAGGCAGCTCTTCATGCCAGCCATGTACCGTGTTTTGTACCAGGTGCAGGAACAATCGCCCGTTAAGGGCCCATCGTGGAAGATGGGTCCAACAATCTGGGTTCCCCATATGCATATACCGCACCACACGTTCGTTGACCAGCGTACCTGGTGTACTATGTAGGCGATCTGGCAGTTTTCAAAAGACCAGTAATGCACACTGTGCACGTTCACTATGCCACCCCGTGTAAATGCTGACTCATCTGTCCACAGAATGTCACAAAGGAACGACGGATATTCATCTAAGGTATTGAGCATGAAATTGCAGTAATCAAATCGTCGTGCGTGGTCACCCAGGATCAATTATTGCACCAGTATCGGATGGTATGAATGCGCACCATGTGCATGTAACAAATACCAGACATGTTGACGCGTGTATCCACATGCCTCGCTTATTTCCGCCATGCCCAATTGTGGATTTAAAAGGACGAATGCAGCACCTCCTCCGGTGTAACTAGAACATTACACCTTACCCGTCTACTTGCTCTGGGTCGTGGTGCAACAGAGCCGGTCTCTCTATGACGGCGCAATGCATCAGTTATAGTTTCATGCGTTGGATGTCGATCCCTAGGGAAACGTTCTGAATAAACCCTCGCAGCCGCTCTGGCATTCCTTTGACATTCAACATAAATAAGTATCATTTCGGCATATTACGTATATGTGTAGCCTGCCATCACGATCTCAGCGCTGACTAGTATGTCCACTGTTAGATGGCTCGTGTTTTATGCAGAACGAGTGGCGCTGCGATACTATTGTAATTTCCATAATCCCTGTTTTCATATTCGTTATAGATCGGCTGGTCCTTTGCATTCCGCTACCATTTATCTAGTTCTTAGTGAGTATATTTTATTTTCCGGGTGTCGATTCTTCCTACTTTGACTTTTGAATGTTGTTTGACCCCTAAAAGTTAACTCAAATTTTTAGATGAAATAACCCTCTTTGGTGATAACCTGATTTGGCGATACCGGTTAAAGCTGGTTTAGGCGTAAAAAGGACATTGCACCCTGATTCGATCTCGAATTACTTTAATTCATTTTTTAACTGATCCCTCAATGAAAAACAAAATTATGTGGCGAAATCTCAAATTTTGAAATTTAATAGCCGTGTCAATTTTTGTAGTACAGACGTCAAACTTTTTGTGTTATATCTGTTATGATATGTGTTAACTTTTACTAAATATAACTATAGGGATTGGGGGACCGTGTAAAAAGTTACATTTCTTATTTTTTATAAAATTGATTTTTTACTTTAAACAATGCCACAACATAAATATTTACCTCATTTGAAACGTTTTTGTAATTGGAATTATATTTTTACAACCAACGGTTGGTAAATTAAAGTTCGGCGATAGATAATATGTTGCACCCGGTATATCTGAAAGTGTTGCTTAAAAGTTTTAACATGTGCTTTTTTCAGTTTTTCTTTAATTACAAATCCCACTTACATGTTATAACACAGAAAAATGTAATATACGTAGAATAGTTTCATATATTTTCTTTTAAACATATATTTAGGTAAAGTTGTTCATACTTTTATTTTACTATATAACATAGCAAACAAGTGTAAAATAATAAGTATTTTTTCAATTGCCGTAAACTTTAACTGTTTTTTTTTTTCATTATTCAGCACGGAATGTTTTTAATACATTTTTAGTTTTGTTTTCAAAAACAATGTTAATTTAGGTTTATTTTCTCTATCTTTATTGCGCAATACATTATTTATTGCCTAATACAAAAAGCAAAACTTACGCTTCATTTAACCTGAAAGTTAAAATAAATATTAGTGATGTAATTTTTTAGATAAAGAGTTTTTTAATTATGATACATTTTCATACAATTATTTTTAAGGTTACACTAGAAACGTTCCTTCAAAAATATTTTATCGGTTTAAAATTCACCAAAAAAAAAAAAAAAAAAAGAAAAAAGAAAAGAAATAAAGAAATGAAATACATTTTCAAAATAATTTATAGCAGTTTTATTGCATCATTACTATTACTGATAATAATACAAATATTTCACAGAAATAATCGTTCATTTCCTAGAAAGAAAAAAAAAAGAATTACCTTATTTTGTTTGTTTTTTTTTCTTCTCAAACTTTCTATATCATGAAATAAATATTCTCGGAGGTGAAAGAAATGTGAATACAGCAAAGGAAATTGAACATGGCGTTTCGAAATTTATATTTCAGTGCTGTCTAGGATGTTTCTAACAGTTTTAATCTATAATAATCGATTGCAATATAATCAATTTACTTATTCAAAGTGTGAATTGATTACGTAAATATGTAAGCGGGTGGTAATTATATATATATATATACTGGAGGGATGACCAGATTTGGATGTCTAGCTTCTGGAACATTCCTTATGATTATGTCTGCTCTAAAGTCTTGCATAAGAACGAGTTGCCATGAATGTTTGAATCAAAAGAAGTTGCTGGATTTGGCTTTTCAAGATTGTGATTTAACAATACGGAATGAATTTCATCTTTTTTTGTTACTACCAAGTGAAGGACTTTTGCTAAAGTGATATGGAAGGTATTTTTATTTATTTCATTTCTTTTCTTATAAGTATGGGTGGAGGCGTAGCTATCTTGCATTCAGTTTTATTTAAAAAAAACTGATTAATTTGGTCACAGTTGCTATTAAATTTTAAAATACTGTTTGAAGTTTTATTTGGTTTTTGGTTTTCAAATTATTTTAAGATACAGAATTTATATATAAATTGAAGACTTTATATTATGTTTTTGAATGTAAAGATAGCTCGCGTTTTAAAACTTACAAGATTTCATAGCGGGGATAGAGTTATTTCTGCATGTCCAAGTCCATCACACTGAAGGGAAATAGGCAGTCTATTTTTACATATGCTGTTTAATATTTAACTGTTAATAATTTGAATGTTTATTAACAGTTATATGTTATTTAATGTTTATTAAGTGTTTTATAGTTAATTTTTGAATTCTTGTTATATACACCTTCAAACTGCCTTTTTTTCTTCTGAATATTGCAAATCATGTAAAAAAGAAAACGTATTCACAAATCACAACACTGTTTCACCGTCTGTCTATCCGTTCTATAACTCACGTAAATATACTTGGATTGGCATGCCATTGATATGTTATTGAGGTTTAATATAGCATGTGCACTCTTTAAAATTAGCACTTATAATTCATTTACAGGAGCTTTCAAAAAGTATTCCGTTACATTATGGTCTGTGGCAAAAAATCAGTTGAGGTATATTTTAATAGGGTTACACAATTTCGAACATAATGAAACTTATATATTATTGAGGTGCATTATTACAAGATGGTTAACGTATAATATTCTGTGTTCAACACTTACAGTTCGTTTACAGGGGCACTCAAAAAAATTCCGTTATTATGGTCTATAGGGCTAAATCGTTTGCTGTGTATTTTAGTTATGTTAAAGCAAAATGTAATTGATACGGATTTCAGAAGTGCACTAAACATGCTTTCTGTAGAATGTAGAGTGCAGGCTCGAAATGTACCGGTACAAACCCTAAAGATATTCCGGTTCGTGAAATTACGGCAAATATTATTCCGGTTCGAGAAATTACGGCAAATATTATTCCGGATCGTGAAATTATGGTAAATATTTTTCCTGTTTGTGCAATTATTAAAACTTATTGTTAAAGTTGTATATATATATATATAATATAGCTTATTGTAATCTCTGTAACTTTCTTTTCTATTTAAAATCTTGAATGGATTTTTAAAAATATTTTTGTATGGTTGTAGATATAAATGTGTCGATACTTTCAAAGAAAATTTTTAGTCAGTTGAAATAGCGTTCCGGTTCGTGGATTTTTTCATTTCGAGTCCTAAGTGCAAAGCATTTGCAGGGTTCCACAAAATAATTTGATTGCATAATGGTCTATCTGGAAAATAGTTCGCGTACTTTAATTATATTTCAAACATGATGAAACTGATATACATACTGAGGTTTACATACAAATTCTTTTACATAGAGAGTTATCGCTCATTTACAGGGACACATAAAGGATTTCGAATACAGTACTGTTGCTGTACAGTAAAGTCCCGATTGTCCGATTCCCTCTTAACCGAGTTTCCGCTTTAACCGAGTTATTTTCTTCTGATGGACTGATGGTTTCAATTATTATGAAACAGCCATTATAAATGAAGTGTTAGGTGAAGATGAAAGAGCAGTCGTAAAAAGTTAGAACTCTGATTTTCTGGTCAGAATGGGAAAAAAAATGACCATATTTTTTTTTTCCAAAATATTTTGGCCATTTTTTTCCCATTTTGGAAAAAAAAAACTGCAACAAAATTGACATTTAACAAACAAAAAACTATCAAGGGCTTTTTCAAATAAACAATTTCATTCCACGTTTTGGTTATAAAAGTAACGGAAATGCACATCAAAGAAATATTGCTAATTGTGCCATAAAAATTAATAAATAAAGTGAAATTTTATATTCCATCTTCTTAGTTGGTGACGAATTGTGTAAATCCGGTTTAACCGAGTCTTTTGCTTATCCGAGGTGAGTTTGGTTCATATGAACTCGGATAATCGGGACTCTACTTTATTGTCTTTTAGGGATAATTCCTGGAAGTGTGTTTTCAGTTATGGTATGCTTTTTAACTAATTTTTTGCATACCGCTTGAAGTGTATGAATTCTGTAGGTCACACATTTGACTACACAAAAGAATTACTGAGGATGAGCATGAATTGCTTAAATGTTTTTCAATTTTAGTTATTTTCGAGCTCAACTATATTTACATTATTAACAGATGATTTTAGAATATAAATAAAACAAGTAGACCAATGCGAGGTTTTTGAACAGCAACCTTTGAGTTTATTTTCTGATAATGTTTCATTAATTTTTAATCAACTGGCATTTTTTTAAATAAGCAACTTGCTTTAACGATATCGAAGAGTACCATGTCAAAAGCCTTTCGTATACTACCCCATTCATCGTTGTGCATTTTGTATGTGCATAGAAAAAGATATGTTGACATCAGAAATAATATGTATGAGCACTGTAAGGAAAAAAAAAAAATCTCTCAAACTGACAAAAATTGGCGCCAGTGGAATACCGCTTAATTTACAGGAATTTCCTGTAATTTTTCATTAAAACAGTTTTTTTCAGTAAAAAATACAGATTTTTTCTTTAAAAATTACAAAATCCACTTTGTTTTACAGAAAAAACTGTTTTTCTTTAAAACAGCTTTTTTCTGTGCAAAATACAATTTTTTTTCTGTAAAAATTACAGACTTTTTTTACAGTGTGGATACTAAACTTAGAAGTATAACGAAAATTCAATATACGTGTCAGGTGTGAGGGAAAAAAAATCTTATCCAACGATATCTCAACAACAGAAATATACATATGTTCATATAAGGGCTATATGAAAAGAACTGTATACATGGTCACATATGAATAGTAATTCCTGGAGGCGTGATTTCAGTAGAGTTAAGAGTGTTTTTTTTTTTTTCTGAATTAAATTTTAGCTTAATATGGAGCGTGTCTAAAAATCTGTTAGTAACATACAAAGCTATACAAAAGAATCAAGTACGTTTTTGTCTATTGAAAGAAATTGCTAAAGATGAAATCTCAACGTGTTATACGTTATACGTTTTCGTACTAAACTTTAGCATACCATCTAGAATAAATACAAATCTATAGATCATATATTGGGCAGCACAAAAGAATTGGGATGCCTTTCCGGCTATGGGCGGTAATTTCTGAAATCTTGTTTTAAAATGTGTTATGCGTTTTCTAAAATGTTCACTTAGGTATCTTTTTTACCTTATTAAAGGCGAAGTTTTGTTAAAATATTTTGGATGTATTGGAAAGTGTTTCCTAATCTATACTTCACGCATGATTTTTAAAAGATTATTAAACATTTTTTTAAATGTGTCAGGTTCTGATGAACATATACTATTTAGAACTATTGTTATATATTACTTTCTTGCTTATGTATTGTCTGTGTACTGGGAGTTTTAAAATAACATTTTTTACTTATCTGGAATTTAATTTGAGTAGTTTGAGTGACATGGCTTAGTTGAAGGAATGTAGCGAATCAGTAGAGTGGGGCTTTTTTCAAATTGCATACCATGTATTGCATGCATTGTAAGTCGGATAAAAGAGTTTATAGCGAGATAGTGGACGTCACGGGAATGAGACAGTTGAGGTTCACTGAAGGGTAGTGGACCTTGGTATCAGAAAGGAAATCCCGCGTATGTTTTTCGGAGAGATGAGGGAGATAACCGAGAGAGAGCATGAGATCAGTCTATGCGTGGAGCTCGAAGCGCGTGGACACATTTTGGTCCTGAATAGAGTCTTCGGACAGTGTACGTATTGAGATATACGAGCGAAAGCGCAGGCTCTTGGCGTATACAGCGAGTGTAACTGGAGATCAAGAATTATCTCCGATAAATCTGTTTTAACGAACGCAATGTGAGAGGGATATAGAATATTTTAATAAGCGAGCCAGTACGCAGAAAATATTTACTTTATTTAATTTAATGTACACTGTAAAAAATAGTGGGAACGTTTACTATTCTAACAGGAATATTTCTGATAGTACCAGATATGTGAGAGCTATTTCTATTTTCCGAAACAACCGGGAATGTTCCTGGGTGTTTCAATTTACTTTCCCTCGTACTTTCCGTGTAACAGAGAAAGCGCCTGTACGCATGCGCTCAAAGTATTTCACCACTATTTCTCCTTATGCTGAAACGGACGGGAAGCAATCGCCTAAAGTGAAAGTCAGCTCGTGTGTATGAGATGGCGGCGTAGGACCACGTGCATTTGAATTCGCTTTTATTTTGAAAAAAAAAACCAATATTATAACATTTTTGTTATATTTTGTGGGTATTTTTTATTGCGTATTAAAATTATGCAAGAAATGTATCTTGGATATTATCAAAGGACTTTTTCAGAGCTTTGGAAATTCAGCAATTTTGAACGCGGAACGATCGTAATTCTGGGTAAGTGTTTTCTTTTTTTTTAACCATCTACAGTATTACTTTTACTTACTATTATTTATTATTACTTCTTTATTAGTTTTCTTTGTTGCAGTACACGAAAAGAAATTAATAACCTATTTATTTTTTAATATATCAGACTTTGTTTTGTCTGTTTTTATTTTATTATAATATATATACATGTGTGCATGAAAATAAGATAATATAGTTAAACTTGATGTTCATACTGATTGCGGTATCGTATTCTCCTTTTTACAGCGTGTTCTTAACAAATTATTAAATGCGTTATAACTTAAAAGAAAATTTATGTATTATATTTTAATCAAACAAGCTGAAGGTTCATTGTCATTTTACTTCTTTATTGTTGATTGCTTTTACGTAAAAAATGCGGCATTGTGAATAAAAATAAACAGTAAACTATTCTTACAATTATAGAATTTATTTTTATAAATCATTATAGTAAATAAAATTGATTCATTTGTTTTGCTGTTTCCTAAAAAGATTTCAAAAATTTCATTTTTTATATTCACCTTTTTTCTTCTCCAATTTTGAAAGAAAAATAAAAAGAATCGTTTTAAGATCATTAACTTGTTTAGTACTCAGGTTTAGATATGTAAATTCCCCCACCCACCCACCACAAACACACACTTTTTTTTTTTTAATGCTTCGAAAAAAATTAACCATTGCATTTTTTGCGATTTGAATTTTACTTGTTCATCTAAATGTTCTTGCTTGAAAGAAAAATGTTTTCTTCTGATTTTGCAAGACTGAATTGTAAAAAAAAAAAAAAAAAAAAAAAAAAAAAAAAAAAAAAAAAAAAATGCTATTGTTATTTAACTTATGCACTTTACAGTAAACAAAATTGAAAAATTCTAGGTCATTAACCATCAGCTTATTTTATGAAAATATAGTACAGAAAATTTCTTGCTTTAAGTTATAAAGCATTTTAATTTATTAATATTGTGCTGTGAAAAGCATAATACGATATTGAATCAACAATAACATAAATTGCCATCATATCTTATTTACATGCACTAATAATAATAAAATGTTATGTATTAAAATGTCTGTGCAACAAAGAAACGCTAATAAAGAACTAAAATAATAAGTAAAAATAATGTTATAAATGATTAAAAAAAAATAAGTAAAACGCTTTTCGAAAGAATTTATCATTCCATTTTCAATAATAATACAGTTCAGGAACTTTAATGTTACTTGTTAATCCGCATGGTTAAAAAAATATCACTGCAAGATGCTAAAACGCAATAAAATTTTATCTAAATTATGAAAAAGTTATAATAATATTGATTTTTTTTTTAGAGTAAATCCAAGCAGATATATATATATATATATAAACTCAGAAAAAAGATCATTCAGAAATGAACTTCCATATAAGACTCTTTCATAAAAATTCATTTAATAAAACTGGCTTCTTCACAAAATCCATTTTACTAAACTAAGCCCCTTTCACAAAATAATCTTCAATAATTGAATGTTCAAATAGTAGTGCTAAATTCAACTTGAGTAAATAATTAAAATTTATGTAAAAAAGCTCAAATAAATGTACTAAAACTACTTGCAGGTGCATTACACATAATATAAAATTATTTAAAATATATTAGAAATATCTTAAAAATTTTAATGTATTTTTGAGATATTTCTAATGTATTTTAAATGATTTTACATTATATGTATGCACCTGCAAGTAATTTTAGTACAGTTATTTGTGCTTATTTATGTAAATTTTAAAATAATCCTCGTCTTCAGAAAGGTTCCACATATATTCAGAAACCTTTCCAATTCGTAATAAAAGGTTTCCTATACATTCAAAAACATTTCTTAGTCTTCAGAAAGATTTCATATGTATTCAGAAACCTTTCCGATCCTTAATGAAAGGTTTCCGATATATTCAGAAACATTTCATTGCGAATCGGAAATGTTCCGTATTATAACCGAAACAGTTTTCTGCTCGAATCTGAAACCTTTCCGTTAGTATGGTGCAGCACAGGTCTCCGTTACATTCGGAAACGTTTCGGAAAATTTTTTACAGTGTAGGACCGGATCACCTATATCCGATTTCTTAATTGTAAATATCGTCTTGTTATCTGTAAATAATGTGTAAATAAATTGTTAGTTAAGTTTAATTGAAAGGGTTGGTATTCAGTTCAACAATCCTCTCATAGCGTGACCGATATCACGTAATCATATCGGTGGTGGCAGCATATAAAAAGTAAAGGAACATTTTTCAAAGTTGTGTGGACTTTGAGGAAATCCGATAATGGTGGCAGCGACGGGATCGAATCGCCTGATACCAGTGACCAGCGAGCCGTATCGTCGAGCGGAATTTTATTGGGCTAACAACCGAATTCCGAGTGGATGTACAATGCGTGTGTGCCCTATCGTCGTTTACAGTGAATCGAATTACAGTGTGCGTACCCGAGGATCGAACACTATAACTGTGTTAAAAGTGAACTGTTATGTGTATTTCATCAAAGTGACTCTAAAGTGTGGAATATTAAGCTCATCGTGAAGCTACTTGTGAGCAGCGGAGTACTCCAGCGGATAAAGTATAAGGTAAGGTGTTTTGACCATTATATTCTGCTGACATTCTCGAACCCACTGAGTTTTTTTTTTTTTTTTTTTTTTTGCAATTGATGGTAATTTAAGATGCATTATGTGCAGGGATGTAGTGGAGGGTATACGGGGGTATACGCCCTATGCCCTCTGGATTTTTTAAAAGAACACCGTATACCCTTTGTTTCTCAAGAAAGCTATATATACACTAGGGTATACCCTATGCCTTGAGCGTATACCCTCTGCTTAGAACGTATACCCTCTGTTTTTTTTTTACGACTACACCACTGATTATGTGTAAATTTTGATAATCTATGTGCAATCAAATAATTGTGTTGAGTTAGGTATGAGACAATTGTATGAGACAAGAAAAGGTTATATATATATTTTTTTTTTGCTAGCATTAATTTCCTAATTTTTTTTTTTTTTTAACTGTTAATGGTAGTGAATAAAATTAATGCATTGTGTTAATAGTTGGAAGGAATAATTTAATTTATTTAAATTTAAATTATTATTAAAGTAATATTTAAATTAAGCAATACTGTTTTAAGTTTGAAGGGTTGATAACAAACAAGCAATGCACATTCCTTAAAATTTTAATAAGCTGGAAATAATTTTCGAAAAAAAAAAGAGGCCGACAGGAAAAAAATAAATAAATAAAAGGAGAGTTGTGATATTATTTGTTTTAAGTGTGAAAACCTATTGGATTTGGAAATATTTTATGGGGATAATTTTAGGAATTTATATGTGTATTTTATGCAATTTTTCTTATGTGGATATCTCTATTTAGTGATTGGCATCAGTACTTTTATTCTATTTACAACATATCAGTATTATTATGTAAATTGTATAAATTTGAATCTGTATTGCATAGTAATCAAATTGAAATTATTTTACTTTTTTATTGGAAGTAAATTTTGTGATATCAATGTTTATGGAAAATATGTTATACAGTATGTTAAACATAACATATCGATTATTTCAAATGTATTAATCAGTATAATAAGTGGAGGTAGCTGTACCAAAGTAGAAATTTAGGAAGTATTAACTTAATAAGTTTAAGTATTATTGTAGAGTGGTAATAGTAATCGGTAGAAGGTATGGCTTTCTTACTGAAATTAAAAAGGGTGGATCTTCAGATGATATCTGAAGAATTGGGGGTTGAATTCACGGAAGATGATACCAGAATTCAGCTTAGGAAAAAAATAATGGAGAGCAATGACTATGAAGAGGGGCTTATTATGGAATTATCTAACACTATTGTTATGGAAAGAAAAAAATTGGACAAACAGGAAATGACAGAAGCCGGAAAGTTAGAAAGAGAAGAAAGGCGCGAAAAATTAGAAAGAGAAGAAAGGGCTGAAAAGTTAAGAATGGAACATGAATTAGAAATGGAAAGGCTAAAAATTAAAGGTTCGACAAATAACTCTAATGGGGCTAGGTAACCTAATAATGAAAATAGCATAGAAAAAATGATCAAAAGTATTAAAACTCTGTCTATCAAAGTACGGGAAGGGACTGAGGGATGGAATTTGTTTTTTAACAGTTTAGAAAGGGCATTCAAAGCTAAAAATGTACCGGAAAACCAGCAGGCTGAAATTCTATTAAATATGTTAGGAGATAAGGCGGATCATTTGTTAATTTATACCACTAGGGAAAAAAACTGAGAGTTATGAGGAATTAAAGGAATTAGTTCTAAGGGAACACGAGCCAACACGGAAGGCGCGTTTGGAAAATTTTAAGAAAGCTAGAAGCAACCAAAATGAAACTCATGTGTTATTTGTATCGCGTTTAATAGCAACGTGGGGAAATTACTGTAAGATTAGGGGTGCGGACTCACATGAAAATGTTATTCAGTTAATAATTACTGATAAGTTGCTAAATACGTTAGATGAGGAAACCGCGTCATATATTGGGTTAACTAAGCAGAGTAATTGGTTAAAAGCTTCTAAAATTGCTAAAGAATGGGACAATTATTTTGACACTAAGCACAAATCTTTTGCGGTTGCGTATAAAAGTTTTAAGGGTAAAGAGATATGTGTAGACAGTGAAAAAGGGATACCTAATGAGAGTAAGAAATTTAGTGGTAATTGGAGGCAAAACGAGAGTAGTGAGGTTAATTCTTTTTCGGATAGAAAAACTGAGTTTGAGAGATATATTCCCAGATGCGTCAAATGTGGCGCAAGAGGTCATTACCATTGTTTTTGTAATAAAGTGAGTAATGAGGGAAATAACAATACTAGTAAAGGGCGAGGACAGAAAACGGGTGTAAATACGATTGTAGTGAAAGGAAACAAAGAGTTACACAAGGAGCTATTGTGGGGAGGATATCGGCAAAGGCTGAACAGAGAACTAATGTTATTGGTGAGAAATTAAATAAACTAGGGAAAATTGAAGTTAGTGTAAATGGGAAGAAAGCGAAAGGGTTGGTAGATTCTGGATGTGAAATAAGTGTCGTTGATAAAGATTTGGTACCGGAAGAAAAATTAAAAGGAGCTGGTAATATTTATTTACAAGGACTATTTGGTGAAGCAGTTAAATCACCGTTGGTTAAATTACCATTAGCTATTCCGCAATTCGGACAAACTAATGTATCATCAGGAAGTACTTTGCGCGGTAACCGATAATATTAATGAGCAAGCAATTTTACAAGTGATTAATGAGTTGTCGGAGGTCAATCGTGAGGAGTCATTACAAGAATCCCGAGAATTAGAAAGTAAGTAAATTAGTATTGATAATTTGAGTGAAAAGGAAGGTATGAGTAACGATAATTGTAATGTTTACGCAATAGAAACGATATCGGAAATTTACAAAGTCAGGTCAAAGAAAAGACGGAAGTAGAGGAAAATGAGAATAGTAAAGTTACAATTAGTAATTCAGATATGTTTAAGAAATCACAATTGGAATGTAAAGATTTAGAGAGAGTTTGGGAATTAGTTAAAATGGAAAAAGGATATTTTTAAATTGTAAATGGTTTATTCTATCATAAGGGGAAATTGTTAGGTGAAACTATAGCGAAATTAGTAGGTACCCAAGGTAAGGAGGGAAGAAATTCAAAAATTAGCGCATACTTCGGTATTTGAAGGGCATCATGCAGCCAAGAAGACAGAATCAGGTATTCTTACAAAGAATCAGGTATTCATTTTATTGGGAAGGGTTGGCGAAATAAACTAAACAATTTTGTGAGTTATGCTTAGAGTGCCAATTAACTAGAGAGATTAAAGTGAATGACAGAGCCCCTATTTACCCAGTATCGCGTCCAGAACTTCCATTTCAGGTAGTCAATATTGTTTTAATTGGGCCTATTAATCCTAAAAGTTCACAAGGACATCAATATATACTAACCTTAATTGGTCAGCATACCAGGTGGGCGGAAGCGATACCTCTAAAAAGTTTAACTGCTAAAACAACGTGTGATGCATTACTTCAAATATTTACAAGGACAGGAATTCCAAATATAATCGCGTGTGATAATGGAAGCAATTTCACTGCCGACTTAACGAAAGAATTTGAGAAAAGGTTAGGTGCTAGTCCACGATTTTCGACTTCACCGTATCCACAGTTTAACGGTCTTCTGGAACGCTTTAATCAGACGCTTAAACGTATGTTACATCATACGATTAGAGAAGAAGGGGAAAGATGGCATGAGCAAATACCATTTATATTATGGGCGTATAGGAAAGATCTAAAATCTATAACAGGAACCGCACTTTTTCAGCTATTATATGGTAGAGCACCGGAGGGTCCTTTATCAGCTCTGAAATAATCCTGGGCAGGAGAAAATAAGGGACATAATTAGATACTATGCCGATTCATGAGTATTTAAATAAACTTAGGAGACGCTTAGAAAGAGCCGCAAATGAGGCAAAATTATCGTCCGAGGTGCAACAAGGCAGAGTGGCATAACATTATAACTTACGATTGAAAGAAAAAATGTTTAGGTAGGTGATAAAGTAATACTGTTAATCCCCGATTCAACTAATAAGTTATACTCTAGGTAGAAAGGTCCGGCGACTATTGTCGAAAAACGAAACCAGCATTCGTTTGTAGTTGAGTTAGCCGACGGAAGTAGAAGGCATGTGCACCAAAATAAAATAAGAGTTATCATACGAATTGAATATTTCCAACTGAGCGAAAAAATGCCCAGGCTGGCAATCGAACCCAGATCCTTGGCTTACAAGGCCAATGCTTTTCCATTTAAGCTAACTGGGCCGACAACCAGCCAGCATATTTCGCTCAGAAAACCTTATTGGTAATAACATCTGGTCTGTCATGTAGACAGCTCAACAGAATAAACCGCAGGTAAAGGAACTCCATATAAACGATGGATACGTAGATGAACTATTAATCATCTACGTATAATACGTAGATGAACTATAGTTCATCTACGTATCCATCGTTTATATGGAGTTCCTTTACCTGCGGTTTATTCTGTTGAGCTGTCTACATGACAGACCAGATGTTATTACCAATAAGGTTTTCTGAGCGAAATATACTGGCTGGTTGTCGGCCCAGTTAGCTTAAATGGAAAAGCATTGGCCTTGTAAGCCAAGGATC
This sequence comes from Maratus speciosus, assembly GCA_963932465.1. Lineage (NCBI taxonomy): Eukaryota > Metazoa > Arthropoda > Arachnida > Araneae > Salticidae > Maratus > Maratus speciosus. Next base: position 324,214,366 of record OZ010795.1, on the reverse strand, counting down.
TGGGTTCGATTCCCAGCCTGGGCATTTTTTCGCTCAGTTGGAAATATTCAATTCGTATGATAACTTTACCAATCAGTTTGATTGTGTTAAAAAATAATAGTTTAAAATAAGAGTATTTATCGCTAGGAGCAATGTAGTCAATATTGTTTTTGAAAGTGATGAGGATGAGGATATGGAGAAGTTGGGGAAATTCCTATTTTAAACCGGGAACAAGGGGTAGAGCGAGACATAGAAAGATTTGAAATAAAAGGGTTACCTAATAGTCAGGTAGGGATATAAAGTCCATTTTGAGGGAACATAAAGAGGTATTTATGGATACTGTGCGACCAGCGGAAGTGGGTAAATACCGCATTGATTTGAAACCGGGTTTAGTAAGGAAAAAGCCAAAATTATATAGTGTACCTTTGGCTTATAAAAAGGAAGCAAATAGACAGGTCCAAGAGTTATTAGAATTAAACCCAATAAAAGTATCAAATGCAGAAATTAGTCATCCAATTGTTTGCGTGGCGAAAAAAGACGCAACTGTTAGATTTTGTACAGATTATAGGACTTTAAATCCAGTAACGCAGGTTCCAAACTTTCCTATGAAAGATTCGCAGGAAATCATGCATACTGCGGGGTCAGCTAAATATTTGTCTTCGATCGATTTATTGAGGGGTTATTGGCAGATTAAAATGGCTGAGGAATGTAAATATTTGACAGCATTTATAAATCATAATGGAACTTATCAGTAGCGAACTGTGCCTTTTGGTTTATCAAGGGCGGCTGCTACTTTCCAAAAGGATATAGATGAACTTCTTCAAGCTCATCGACGGTATGCAGAAGCATATATTGATGTCATCAGTTTTTCAGATAGTTGGGAAGAGCATTGTGATCATGTTAGAGCAGTGATCGAGGAACTTAAAAATCGAAATTTTACGATTAGACAGGATAACTGTAAATTTGGAGAAAGGTTAACTAAGTTTTTGGGTCATGTATTTGGGGATGGAACACATGCACCGGATGAGTTGAAAATAGGAGCAATAAGGGATTTAAAGAGACCGAACACTAAAAAGGAAGTTAGATCTGTTTTGGGATTAATGGGATTTTACCGATCTTATATTCGAAATTATGTTGAAATTGCCATACCTTTAACTGAATTAACTAAAGGAAAGATTAAAAATACTGTACCATAAAATGAAAAGGCAGAAAAAGCATTTAATACCCTTAAAGATGATTTATGTAATGTGACGCATTTGGCTATACCTACCGTAGGCCTGGAATATCAGCTTCACGCCGATGCTTCAGATCTGGCAGTAGGATGTTGTGTTACTCAAAAAGATGAAAAGGATCAGTTTAAGCCAATAGCTTTTGCCATTCAGAAATTATCAGGGCTCAGCATGCTTGGCCGAGTACAGAGAAAGAGGCTTGGAGCGTTCTCTTCGGCTTGCGAAAGTTTAAAAAATGGACATATGGATCTAAAATTGAGATCATCACTGATCATAACCCATTAAAATTTCTCACTGAAACAACCCCCTCCCCGTCCCTCAAACTCACTAGATGGGCTCTTGCCTTGCAACGCTGGAACCTAAGTATTTCTCATCGTCCAGGAGCACAACATTTGAATGCTGACGCAATTTTTAGACTACATAGGAAGAGCTGGGAAGAGCAGCCAGTTGCTAGTCCATGTGCATCAATGACTAAATAATTGACAAACATTAAATGTGTAATCATCACGTTTTAATTTTTTTTTTGTGTGTGTGTGTGTATGTGTAACTGTATTTGAATTTTGTGTTTATAAAAGTGTATTAGCATGTGTAATTTTCTTTAATAATCATATTAGTATACGGTTCATTAGAGATGCCAGTAGGTAATGTTCAGACACCTTGAAATATGTATGTAATAATAATAACGAAAAAACCTGCAAAGGAACTGTTGAAATCTTCTCAGATATTATCATATGTTCGGGGAAAATTAGCCCTAAAATGGTATATTTTCCGCTAAGGTGGGGGGGGGCGTCAGGTTTTGATGAACATATAATATTTAGAACTATTGTTATATATTATTTTCTTGCTTATGTATTGTCAGTGTACTGGGAGTTTTAAAATAACATTTTTTACTTATCTGGAATTTAATCGGAGTAGTTTGAGTGGCATAGCTTTAGTTGAAGGAATGTAGCGAATCAATAGAATGGGACTTTCCCTGTCATTCAAAGTGAAAACCTGAGTAAGTCGGACAAAAGAGTTTATAGCGAGATAGAGGACTTCACGGAAATGTGACAGTTGAGGTTCCCTGAAGGGGAGTGGACCCTGGTGTCAGATGGGAAATCCCGTATATGTTTTTCGGAAAGACGCGGGAGATAGCCGAGAGGGAGCATGAGGTCAGTCTATGCGTGAAGTTCGAAGTGTGTGGACACATTTTGGTCCTAAATAGAGCCTTCGGACGGTGTACATATTGAGATATACGGGCGAGAGCGCAGGCTCTTGGCGTATTACAGCGAGTGTAACTGGAGATCAAGAATTATCTTCGATAAATCTGTTTTAACGAACGCAATGTGAGAGGGATATAGAATATTTTAATAAGCGGACCAGTACGCAGAAAATATTTACTTTATTTAATTTAATGTAGGACCGGATCACCTATATCCGAGTTCTTAATTGTAAATATTGTCTTGTTATATGTAAATAATGTGTAAATAAATTGTTAGTTAAGGTTAATTGAAAGAGTTGGTATTCTGTTCAACAATCCTCTCATAGCGTGACCGATATCACGTAATAATATCGGTGGCGACAGCATGTAAAAAGTAAAACATTCTTCAAAGTTGTGTGGACTTAGAGGAAATCCGACAAATGAAGATTAAATAATAGTTGTTATCAAAAGATGAATAAGACCTAAGTAACTAGTACATCAGTTAACAATCTTTGGACATGATGCATGTACTCAATGTTTTCTTACGTAAGATGAGAAATATGCGCCACTAATGTTAGAGCTAACTGAGATGCTTAAATTCCTGCAACTACAAAATACACAATATGAACTTTTAAAAGCTCACCGTTTTACTTAAGAGACGACAAAGATGATAGTAATAATATAGATGTTACAAGTTAAAAATATACTTTCTTTTTAAATGTCCTAGTACTTTCGGCCTGCAATCCCGCGGCCATCGTCAGTGAATAATTTTATTAATTGCTGTTCCATTCATTCAATATTCGTTCACTTGCGTAGAAGAAAATATTTAACTGCCGTATCATTCGCTTTAATACGTCACTTCGTTTTTGAATGGAAACTAATAATTATAGACTATCCCATCTCAAATCGAGGGTAACGAAAAAGACAGGTTACCGCGGTGCATCCCACGTGTTTCTTTTTACAGACCGCTAGAATGACGTGATCTTCTTTTCGCACACCTTCCTTGGTGCATGCGAGCATCACGTGATTCCAGCGGTCTGTAAAAAAAGATACGTGGAATGCACAGCGGTAGCCTGTCTTTCTCGTTAGCCTCGTTTGAAACGAAGTGACATATCAGAATGAATGGAACAGCAATTAATAAAAATATTGGCAGCCGGATTGCAAGCCGAAAGTACTAGGAAATTTAAATAAAATGTAAATTTTTAACTTGTAGCATCTATAGTATTTTTATTATTATCCTTGACGCCTTATAAGTACTAAATTAGTGTGCTTTCAAAGTTCATACTGCGTATTTTGTGATTGAATCAAAGTGGAATATTACATTTCGTCTTATGATTTTATTCCTGCAACTATTTTCACATTGTTATAAGGACCGAAGCACAAGAAAACAAACCAAAATTACAAAACACTTTTTCTCATATTCAAAAAGTGCCTGCTATAAAAGCCTACTGTGTACTATCGATGTATTAAACTTTATTAGCATAAATACAGAATTAACATTAAGTTGTAACTTCTCTTGTTACATCTTATAACTAAGCTACTTTGAAAAATGATATGACACATTCAAAATCCACAAATGTAAAAGATTCATAAGGCGGTTAAAACTTTTTAAATTATTTAAATAAAAATTCATAATGAGAAATTTGTATTATGTTATTAAACTAAAAATATATTGCATTCAAATGCAAAATCCTGGAACGCAAAATGATATTAAATGTTATGTGAACCATAGTTGAAATAACATCTATGTGTGCAACTTAAATATATCTTTAAATATTTGCACACAATTTTAATATTTATAATATTTATTCGTTGCTTTTTCAGAGTTTTAAGTGGTGTAATGTAAGTTTCAACAAAATTTGATTTTCATAAATGCTCCAAATAGTGCAAAAAGAAAAAAAAATTGCTTGAAGGAATCTTGCATGAATATTTATTATACTATATTTTCTGTCAAATGTTAAACTTTACAGATAAAAATTTTAATTTAAGATGAGAGTATTTTTATTTCATTATTAAAAATATAATCTTAAGTTCAAATATAAAAATTTGATTCACCAAGTGATATTTAATATATTCAAAATATACTTGAAGTAATTTACAAGTATTTCATTTAAATTTATCTTCACATTTTTGGAGACATGAAATAAAATTAAATGTTCTACTATTTACTTCAGCACACAATATTTTTTTATGTGTGGCATTTTAAGTATTAATATAGAAAGTTTTAACAATATTTAGTTTCCGTAAAATGTACCAAATAGCTCAAAAGGATTAAAAAATAGCCTAGAAAAATTTCACGACTATTTCTTTGTAATATATTTTCCAGATGAAGATGTTAAATCTTTCATTCTTTAAATTTTCTCAAAAGAATAAATAAATATAAAGGTGAACTGCAATCCTTTAGAAAAAATAAAATCACTGCTTAGAAATATGATTTTTAAAATCGTGTAAACTGCAAAGATGAATTTATTTTTAAGTGCTACGAAATATCCGAGTAGAAAACGAAACATCAGATTTCAATCTTTTATAAAAATACATCAAATGTACGGTATTATCTATAAAAGAATTTTTCTCTTTAGAAAAATCTTTTTTTAATGGAAGTTTCCTTGAGCCTTTTGTCAGAAATAACAACCACTTTCTCTAGAAAACAAAGTACATTTTATTTCCTATGATATTTCTTATCTAACGGTTGTGCTAGGCGTAATTAAAAATACTCAAATATAAATGAGAGACGTAAAGTGCAGAAATAAAAAAAGATCTTTTTAAAATATGGAGAGAATGTTAATTGAGAGAAGACTCAAAATTTATTTTTCACTTTTGAAATAAAGGAAAAGTGCAGTTAAAACCATTTCATTGCAGAAAATTTAAAGAAACAAAATAACTATTCTGCAGCCAACTGTTTAATTTAATAGTATGAGAATGTTGTGAGTAAGAGTAATTCCGTTGTAGTAGCAGTTTAGTCAGTAAAAGTAAATCATCCGCTATTTCATTTAGTAAAGTAATAAATAAGAAAATTTCACTTCCTATTCTGTAAAAATCTTTTTAAGTTGTAGTATAATTTAAATATAGTACAATTTATATATTTTATTTAGTAGAGATTATTGCTATCTGAAGAAAAGTAAGACTTTAACAGTGATTGTAATAAGTAAGACTATAAGTTCAGATATACTGTTTAGTTCTTTAAAATAAATCGTTTATTGTTTCATTACGTGAAATATCAAATACCAAAATTATCTTTCAACATTTGTTAATGAACAAATGTTTTAAACATTTTAAACAGGTATATTAATGAATATGATTTCAATAATTATGCCTTTTGTTTAGTATAATCATTCGCGACTTAAAATGATATTAAATTTAAAAATCAAAACCCGACTGCGTAAAAAGCGAACTAATTAATTATTTCTCATCAATGTCAAACTATTTTTTATATTACTTACCTATTTTTTTTATTTACTTGTATTAATGACTTTTAAGTTGTGTTTAATTGTTCGTTCCTATCTATAAACGCTGTTTTGAAGAGGCCTATAGATGTCTATGAAGATTAGAGTTGCAGTAAAGCTAGAGATCCTACCTACACAACTTCAAGGTTGTGTAATATTTAAACGGAGCTTCTGACTGCAAAATAGTCAATGAAAAATCGTCGCCATTTTGAAAGACTTATCCAATGATATGCCACTCAATAGGGTACGTAAAAATTTTATTTCGTCTCTACCGCCATTTTGAATTTATAAAAAGAAAATCTAGCCTATAGCCATCGGATGGTTCAGACGAATCGATAGAGACCTCATTCATTAAAATCCATCCAGCCATTGGGATGTTTCGAGGGTATAAAGAAATCCACATACCCAGATACGCATGAAACACATAACCCTTCTTGGCAGACGGGTAAAAAAATAATCCAAACGTAACATAATAGTCAGTAAAAGTAAATCATTCATTTATTTTTCATTTGTTAAAGCAATAAATATTAAAAACCAGCCTTCTAAAATTTTGATGCATTTTTATCTTGTATATTAAAATGCACAATTTTAATTAACTATTTCCTTGTTTTGTTTTTAGCAAAATCTGGAATGAAACAATAATAGTATCAAGAACGAAACAATAAAACTTTAACAAATAAACAAGAATTAAAAAATCATTAATTTTGTCTGTTAAAGTTGATCCTTTATTATTTCCGTCATTTTATGAAATAAGTACTAAATGCTATTTTCTAATTTTCATTCTTAATTGATAGATAAGTAAAAGTAATTCAGTTACTTACTTTAGTCGGTTAAAGTAAATTACATATTATTTCCTTCACTGTATAAAATAATAAGCACTAGACGTTTCACTTCGAATTATTTGAAGTTTTTTAGTCCCCGGTATGCTATTTCTTTCTCCCAGCAAATAAAATGTCGTCTCCAAAAAGTAACGTTCCGTTGTATAAGCCAGCCGTAAAATAAAGCAGGTGTATCATTGTACGGAATAATCTTTACTGCAATTTTTTTAACTTCTAAGCATCGCACATTTTCGATTTTTATACCGTCGTCTGTTTGGAAACTGCATCTCAATTTATTTCTGAGATATTAATTTTTTTGCAGGTTTTAGCATCGTTTGTTTAATTTTTGGTAACTCAAGTACTCCATTTCTGTAGAGAGTAAAGAAAAAATAGTTTGAAAATAGCAGTTATATCTTTTTGTTACCATTTTCCCATAAAAACTGAAAAAAATGTACAGTCGTGGGAAAAAAAAAAGTAAACACTCCCTACTAACTTCTCAACAAATTATCGTAAACGAAAGTTACTGGTACCGAACGATTGGAAATAAAGTCTACTTTTAAATGATGTATATAAAATTTGCTTAGAGGGCCATCTACATATTAAAACGAATCCTAACATCATTTTTTTTCAATGGTAATACCCAATTTTAACGAGATATTTCAAAACTTCGGTTAAAACTATGCCTAAACACCAAATTTCAAGTCATTTGAATAATAAGTTTTTGAATTATAAACATTCAAAATTTAGTGCTTCTAATGTTAAATTACATTTTCATATTTTTATTTATATCTCCTGAAATTATGCTCCTAATGTGCTAATATTTTGTGTAGCAATAATACTAATATACCCAAACATAAATATGCTGAATTTGCAATTTTTATAATTTTATGATACGAATTATGAATTATGAAATTAATATTTGAAAAAATTATGAATTGCAACCTACCATTTTTTTGATGGATTTAGATTTATTAAGTCCTGCTTTATGGAAATCCATTTTTCTTCCAAGTAGTTTTCAAATTATGCTAAAAAAACGGAAAAATAATGGTTTAAGGGACCGTCTATGATAGAAGTGACTAGATATTTAGAAATTTCCTCTATTCTCCTGTAATCTAGGAGGCTTCATTTACTGCATGAGTGGCACTTAAGGTGCCTTGATCAAGAAGGGAGCTCTCTCGGTCAACAATCCAATACCGAATTTCAATTTGGATACAGTCCTTAAAATATGCTCGTTTTAAAATAATTAATTTCTCGGAAACTTATGGTACGAATTGCATAAAAAATTGTTTTGGGGCTCAAAGGGTGTAGAGTTCATTTGTGCTGTCAAAATTGGGTATTGCCATTGAAAAAAAATGAAGTCTGGGTATGTTTTAATGTGAATTTCAACACACAATTTTTTGATGGATTCAGATTTATTAAGTCCTGCTTTATGTAAATCCAAAATTTCACATTTTTCTTTCAAGTAGTTTTCAAATTATGCTTAAAAATCGGCAAAATGATGGTTTAAGGGGCCGTCTATGATGGAAGTGACTAAATATTTTGAATTTTCTTATGCTATCCTGTAATCTAACAGGTTTAATTGACTGCTTAAGGTGCCTTGATCAAGAAGGGAACTCTCTCGGTTAACAATCGAGTACCGAACTTCAATTTGGATACAACCCTTAAAATACGCTCGTTTTAAAATAATTAATTTCTCGGAAACTTATGGTACGAATTGTATAAAAATTTGTTTTTAGACTAATTGAAGGGTGTAGAGTTCATTTCTGCTGTCAGAATTGTGTACTGCTATTGAAAAAAACAAAGTTATGGTTCGTTTTAATATGTAGATGACCCCCTAAGCAAATTCTATATACATCATTTAAAAGTAGACTTTATTTCCAATCATTCGGTGCCAGTAACTTTCTTCTACTATAATTTGTTGAGGAGTTAGTAGGTGGTGTTTACTTTGTTTTTTTCCACGACTGTACTTAAAATACGTGCTATTTTGAAAAATATAAATGAATTGATTTCTGGTAAAACATGGAGCTATTATAAACTATATTTAATTTTAAGTATCTACATTAATATTAGAAGTAAATGAAGGCATACAAACCATTAGATAATCGATTTTTTTTTGTCGAGTTTATTGAATGACGATATCTCTTTTTTTTAGGATTTGTGTATTATTTAGCGATAGTAACGTCCTATGCATACTTTACTGTAGATGTTGTTTAAGATTCGATCGTAAAGGAGGAATTATTCCTCTGGGTGTGAATGACGTCATTTTATATAAAATAAAAGCGCGTGTTTTAAGTCTTACAGCTGAAAAATGTTTTGTACTTACTTCTGATGAACTGATGGCTTCCATTATTATGAAACAGCTATTTTAAATTAAGGTCATAAATGAAGGCCATAAGAAAAAAATGGCCATTGTTTTTTTTTTGTTTTTTTATGGCCTTTTTGTTTTATTTTTGTGACCAGAAAATCTGAGTTCTAACTTTTCACGACTGCTCTTTCATCTTCACTTAACACTTCATCTAAAATAGCTGTTTCATAATAATGGAAGCCATCAGTCCATCAGAAGAAAATGATCCATTCCAAAGATATAAGTTCGATTGAAAAAAAAACTATGAACTAATTAATGAATTAAGGGAAAATTTATATTTCATCTCCTTAGTTGGTGACGATTTGTGTAAATCCGGTTTATCCGAGTTTTTTGCTTATCCGAGGGTGAGCTTGGTCCATATTAACTCGAATAATCGAGACTCTACTGTATGTATATTTATATATTAGGGGCTCTGCCCCCTGCAAGCTACTCTCGCCAACCCCCGTTCAGACACCGTAGAATCTAAAAGCACACTAATCTGATCGGGTTTTAAAAGATAACAGAAGATTGAATTATAATGAAAAAACCTGTAGCGACCTCCATGTAAACGGGTTCCCATTCAATTCTCTTTTTTTTGCGAAAATTTAAGGCCGAATCAGTTGCTGTTACGACATCCAATGGTTCATTTCGTGTTTGATTTAAGAAGATCAGTTAAACGTTTGAAAAGAAGTTAAAATAAAATGAATTAAAAGAGCCTTTGCCTCCCGGTATTTCTTAACAGCGTTATAAAACGATTGACATAATACAATTTACTACAATTACTACAGTTTACTGCTTTAACCACTTCAAGGGCGGTAGTTCACTTTTGGACCACTTAATTTTAATTCTTAAATGCCACATTGGCACCAGAATATTGGAATGAAAATTTTCCTTCTATTAAGTAAGTCAACAAAAGCATTTTCGTACTTCGAAATAAATTTGTTTGTAAATTCTGGTGCAATTCACTGATCTCACCATTTTCCGAATAGAAGTACCTTGCCCTTGAATGGGTTAAACGCATATTAATATATTTATTATTTTAAAGTTTCCTTTCTCTTTTAATATTCACGTGTAAATGCAATTTTCAAGACGTAATTTTCAATATTTTCCTACTTTTAACACGTACTCATTTAATAGTAATTTTAAAGGGTTTTTTTCGTTTTTAATAGCCACGTGTAAAAATTTCTTAATAATAAGGAAATATTATTATTTGCGCTGTTTTTAGAATTGAACACAATCTCTATAATAAAAGTCTAATTTATGTGACTATCATCAACAGTTCCGGACGGATCCCTTCGTTTTTTATATTCCAGGCGGCCATTTTGCTACTTTAAGGTTAGCCAGCCATAGGTGATAAGTCGCCAAATATTATTCTATCGCCACCATTTCATTATATTATAATAGCCCACGTCATGTAACTGCACTGTCATAAACAATTACGGCCCTTCGCTTTTCTTATGAAAGGTTTCCATTTTGATTAAAGAATCAAAATTATTTTTTCGAATAAAACTACATAAAAGTTGCTATGATTGCAAAGAATTCTTGGTACTTTTATGTTAGCCGGGTGCAAATCTTGCCAATAGCTTTTTTTTAACTCGCCAGTTAGCCTTTTTTTTTTATTTTTCGAGTGGCAAATTAAAACGGTACTACTTTTACCCCGTCGAGCAAAAATCTATCGCCAAACTATAAAATTAAATGCCTATAATGGTTGATCGTAAATGTCACATTCACTTGACTTTAAGGAAGTTACACGTGTTTACGCCATTAAGTGATTTCTCTTTCGACGTTTTATTTGTATTTTTATTAATGTTATACTAATTTATTTGTTCTTTCGTTATTTAAAATAAGAATTATGTCAATTTGTATAACTTGGCGAGTATTTGGCGATTTATATAATTTGACGAAATTGGTCGACGGGATAACTAAGTAGTACCATTAAAGCATTGCTTTTAAGTTGAAATTAAATGTCATGATTTGTTGCATTATTTAATATTCGTTTGGCGAAAACCTCGTTTTCGCATACCAGTTACATATGTATTTTTAAATTATTTTCTATTATTTTTAAAATGAAATAACAAAAAATAAAAATGTTTAATTAATAACTATAGAAGAAAACAATTTATAACATTTTTTTAAATAAAAAGAAAATAAAGGTAAATAAACGTTTATTAATAAATAAGCAACAATAGCCAGATTACCATGTCTGGCGCAAAATAACGCCATTTTGGCGCCAATTAGGTACCCCGGTGCGTATATGACATCTGCGCCTAACATTTTTCTTTTCGTTTCGTTTAAAAAAAAAAAAAAAAAAAGAAAAGAAAGAAGTGAAAGCCATTAATTTTAAATGTTTCAGTTTTTAAATGGAAGTTTTGTATTAAATAAAATGATAACGACATACCAAAAAAAAAAAGAAAGAAAGAAAGAAAAAAAAAAGCATTGTCCTTAGCATAGATTTAAGGGAGGCCAAACTGGTCGCCAAATTAGTTTAAAATAATAACCTTTACTAAAATATGAAAAAAAAAATATCTGTTCTGATTAAAATTTGAGTTGCCATCATTAGAAAAAAGTATTTAAAATTAGAAAAAAAATTAATATTTCGAAACTAATTCGAATTTAAAATTCTAATACCAGTTTTAAGATCTGCGGATCAATACGGATTTTTGGTGTTAATTTCATCGCAAAGAATTCCATATTTTAGTTGAAATCGTCGTGAAATATAATCAGTTGTTTAATTAGTCGTTTCAAAGAATCGTTTCATAAATTCGTTTCATTAGGATTTTATATACAAGGTGGCCATAATAAAACTGACGGTACTCAGAGTGTTCTGTAGCGCGATCTAATTGCGAGAATGGCGCCAAATTTTGTAGGAAGATTAAACAAGACGGGGTACGAAGGATTCCGCGAAAAAAAAAAAATAATTATAAAAATCACCGCCAGGGGAATATGTAGCGCTGTGTATTCGAAAAAGAGAGTTTCAAAAAATGAAGAATCAATACTGAAATAAAATTACCGTTTATTAACGAATTTAGCGATTTAATCCAAGCTCAAAATGGTAAAAGTTTATAAAAAGCTAAAAATTTATATAAACACTGCTAAAGTTTCTTTTTCTGTAATTTCACTTACAGAGCCCCAAAGAAAGCAACAGCAGAAGAAGAAATTCTTTATTCAAATTTCACGTTACATCTTTTGGCCCAGTGTCAGCTTGTTCGGCTTTAAAAGGTAATGTGCTACTGTTAGAAGCAATTTCATTGAAAGTTATCTTTCATAATATCTCCTTCTTTAGTCGAGCGAGCTCTACTAGTCAAATTCTTTTATCTCAACCAGTGCAATGCGTCAGCCGCTCTTCGTGCTTTTAGAAAACACACACCAAAAAAAAATGCGTAAAGGTAACGGTCCTCTGTCAGTTCATGGTTTAAAAGCAATGGTTGAGAAGTTTGAGAAAGCAGGTTCGCTAAATATTCAATCAGGCAGTGGGCGAAAACCCGTATCACAGGATACAATCGAAGAAGTGGCAACGGCGATTATCTACAGAACACCAGACAATATTGCTACCACTCCCAGCGCTCGTGGGATAGCTCGGAATCTGGATATGCCTTATTGTACGGTATGGAAAATCCTACGAAAGATTATCCACTTCTATCCGTACAAGATCAGCCGCGTACAAGAGTTACGTCACACCGACCATGATAAGCGATTGACTTTTGCTCTCACTTTTCTTGCCAGAATGGAGTTGGATGATGCTTGGCCCTGGAAAATCTTATGGGGAGACGAGGCCCACGTTTGCCTGAATGGAACTGTAAATACCCAGAACTGCCGAATTTGGGATAACAAGTCGCCAAGAGCATTCAAAGAAATTCCTTTGCATTCACCAAAGATAACTGTTTGGTGTGGTTTCACAGCAGATATGATCATAAGTCCATTCTTCTATGACAACATTACTCCAACAGGACCTGTAACTTGTTCTATTACCGGAGACAAATATCGCCAAATGCTAAACAACCTTGTTATTCTGGCACTTAAGCAAAGACAGTGCCTGGAGAAGGTCATTTTCATGCAAGATGGAGCCCCTCCACATATTGCTTTGCGCGTACAGCAGCTGTTACGACAGAAAATCACAACAGAAAGAGTCGTTAGCCGCTGTTTTCCAACTGCATGATCACCTCGGTGCCCTGATCTTACAACCTGCGACTTTTGGCTATGGGGTTACCTAAAGTCCAAGGTCTATCACGGAGGTGTCCTGGACCTGGCTACGTTAACGGATAACATATCGCGAACTGTACGGGAGATTCCTGCAGACATGTTATTCTCTGCTGTTGTAAATGTGTTGCACAGAATGCAATATGTGGTCCACAAAAACTGCGGCCACATCGAACCTGAGTTGGATGTGCTAAATAAACGGTAATTTTATTTCAGTATTGATTCTTCTTTTTTGAAACTCTCTTTTTCCAATTGCAATTACAACTTTGGTGTTAGCATCGAAGCATACTACATAAGCAAACTTAATGACAGCGCACAGTACTACTATTTTCATAAAAATAGGATTCTTCTTGTATAATCACACTCAAAATGTTTTGAAAATAGAAATTTAACACTTCCACAGATTTAGCACTTTCCAACAAAGTTGAAAAGTGTTTCTGAATTCAGTTTGCCTGTCCGTCTGTCCACCCTCTAACTCACGTAATATACTCGGATTTTCAAGTAATTGATATACGTTAATGATGTTTACCATGGCATGTTCGGTATTGAACGTGAAGTGTGTAGCATTACTAGTTCATTTACAGGGCCACTCAAAAGAATTCAGTTACATTAAGGAGGTTCAATGGGAAAAAAATCGCTTTCAGTGCATTTTAATGACATTATTCTGTTTCATATGTATTAAAATTGATATAAATTACTGAATTTCACTACAAGAGGATTACTATAGAATAGGGCAGTCATGGTTATGTCGTTTATTTACAGGGACACAAAAAAGAAATCGGTTACGGCACTGTCTTTGAGCAATAATTGCTGGAAGTGCGTTTTAAATTTCGGTATGCACTTTTAAATTTAACAAATCTTTTAAATGTTACTTGTTATGTATAAATTTTATATCTCATATACAGGACTGCACAAAAGAATTCACGTATCATTCTCCTTATTAGCGGAAATTACTGAAGGGGTGTTTTCAATTGAGGAATGTATTTCCTAACTGAACTCAATTTTTGCATGCATGTAGCTAACTTTTCGACTGTAGATGGGAATTGCTGAAATTGGGTTTTGAAATGTGTTATGCGTTTCGATATGGTTGAATGACGTAATATTATAATTTTTTAAACGGTGAAGTTTTGTTGACATTATTCTTAATGTGCTTGAAAGTGTTTCATTATCTATGCTTGACGCATGCTTTTTTTTTTTTTTTTTTTTTTTTTTTTTTTTTTTTTTTTTTTTTTGTGTGTGTGTGTGTGTGTGTGTGGTTGTGAAACGAAGATTACAAAAATGCAATTCCTGAAGATGTGAAGAAAATTTTATATATTTTGTAAATTAGAGTTTCTTAAACAATTTAACTAAATTTTCGTCATTATAAACATTTCCGAACAAAATTATGCTTATTTATATATTTGTTATTATTATTTTTTTTACTATTTTTTTATTTTGTTCCCTATAGTACTTTCTGATATATGCACGAAATCACTTTCATCGGAATTTTTGTTATTTTTTCGTAAAAATTCGAAAGTTTTACTTTAAAAAATATGGAATTTTATTTATAGTACACAATAAAGGTCTTCTTCTCAAATCAAGTTTTATTTTGAAAGTTAACTTGCATTTTGTAAAAGAAAAAGTAATTTTAAAATTTGTTTTTATGTTTTCTTCAAACTTTTTTTTTCCCTATCACTAGCCTTTATGCAAAACATAATACAGATAAAAGTAAAGCATGAAATATTTCGAAAGCTTTGTGAATGTTCAAAACAGAATATTATTGAATGAGCAACAAGATACTGTTTATGATTCTAAATGAACTAATTTATGAGTTGATGTTGACATTTATAAATTTTAGCAAAATTTTGATGGGTTTTCGCTTAGGGTAATTCTAGGATAGATGGCCATAGAGGAGAGATGGCCAGTCTAAATATTTCAAAAACTATACCATAGGTTGCAGCATAAACTTTTGTTCGTAAGAAATAGTTCAACGTGTTCATTCATTGCGACGTGCAGCTGTGTTTTTCAGTTATAAAAAGAAAGTGTAATTTTAATGTTTATGTAATTTAGTGGTTAGATATTTTTGTTGAGTTAGGTATCTGAATGTTTTGCAGCACCTATGTTACATATTTTTTTAGTATAAGGACGTTTAAGGCACATATATAATCCAATCTTTGCTTTTAAGGCTAAAACAAAGACGTACAATGGCGGAGTGACACTTTAAATGGGGTGGAAATCTGTACATCAATTTTAGGAGAGATGTCACATCAAATCTAGGAGAGATGGCCACCTATAAACAATATTTTAAAATTATACGGAGTAAGAATTTTAACTAAATATAAATATTTTGTAAATAATTATATAATTTTTATGTTTATAATTATATTAATTGATATAATTATTTAAATTTTAGCTAAGATAAATATTTCAATACATAAAAGGGGGAGAGGATTGAACTTTGTGTCAATATATTAAAAAGAGAGAAACAACGTTTAAAGAACACAAATGTAAGTAATTTTAAAAGCATATAGCTATTTCGAAGCCTTTAAGGCCCCATCACGCACTGATATAACCACTGATGATGGGGCCTTAGAGACTTCGAAATAGCTATATGCTTTTAAAATTACTTATATTTGTGTTCTTTAAACGTTGTTTCTTTCTTTTTAAAATATTTCTATAGCAAAAATATAATAGGGCCTAACGATCTATTTTTGTTTCAGAAAATATTGAAAAACTTCGGAAACGTTCATTCCAAAAACAGATAAAGTTGATAAATAAACTTAAAACCATGAAAAATCTAAAATAAACGAGAGAAAAAAAACGAAAACAGGACATTTCCAGTAGCGAAGCAGGTGAAATATATTTGAAATTATTAGATTCTACAGATTCCGAGGGAATAAAATTGGATGAGGATCACTGTGTTTGTTGTGGAGAATATAAGACCACAACCAGAATTACTGCATACAATGCATAAGGTGCCAGAAGTGGTTCGATGAAACGTGTGCAAACCATCAAGATCTTTGCCGAAAATGTGGTAAAATTTTACGAAATGAGAAGGATTGAAATTATACTTAAAATTTTGTTTATTCAAATTTTATTCACTGATTTTCCGTGGTATAATTGCATCTTCATAAATTTCTATGTGTTTTTCATGATTAACTACATGAAATGTGTTATTTTTTGCTATTTTAACTTCATTTTTTCTTTCTTGTATTAGATGGCCATCTCTCCTCGGCTTGAAGGAGAGATGGCCATTTTAATTTCAATTTTGTTTCCCACTTTTTGTTCACGATATTTAATTATTTTTTGTCCAAAATATGATGAGTATATGTATAAGAATTTCAAATATGCATAAATATGTCTTGTATTTGCATTCTAAGAATTTTTATTTCAATCTTTAAAAACTATGGCCATCTATCCTAGAGTTATCCTGTATGCTGTAGCTAGCAAACCGCTTTAAAAACGATTAGAACAGTTGTTATAGTCTATATAGCTTATTTTCTTGATAAAACTATTAATTTTGATTATAATGTTCTTAAAATATCAAAATATTTACTTGTTTTTGAATTTTTAAGTTTTGCACAATTCTATTATTTTTCTACCTTAACATTACTATTACTTTCTTTTTTATTGCTTCAGAAATAGAGTTTTATTGCTTTATACGTGTTTCGAAGTTTTTTATACCTATTTCATAGTCACCATCATAATGTAAATTTTTATGTTATTATCTTATAGCGTATTAATTCATATTACTGCATACTACTGGCTGTATTATTTTCATGTTAATTGGCCTTTATAGTCTGAAGACATCCTTTATCAGTATCTTTCAATTCTTAATCTTTAACAAAACTGTAATTTCTAAAAATTTAGAAATAAACTCAAATATTTATTTGACTACTGATGTGCTATTGTGTTTTTTACAAAAACGTTTGTGTAATTGTTGCTTTTCTTAAATATTCGGAAATCGACCAGATTTATTTAAAAATAATTTGAATCTTTCAGTTCATAAAGTTTCATTTCCTCATATTTTATTTCTCATATGAATGTGCAGAAAATTTAATTTGTGAAATATTTAGAAAAGAATAAATATATGTTCAAAGATAAATTGTAATAAATATAAAATTCCATAAATATTCCTTAGAAATATGACACTGAAAATCGAATAAAATTACTAAGAGAGATTGACATTTAACAGCTATGAAAACCATTTTTGAAGAAAATGAAACATCAGATTTCCTGTAAAAATGCTTCAAACGTTTCATATTATGTTTAAAGAAATTTTCTCTTATAAAGAAGCTTTTTTATCTGAAAGAATTCTTAAGCTTTTCGTCAGAAATAGCAGCTAAATCTTCAGGAAAATAAATTAATTTTGTATTGTAGTACATTTTTTTAACTAACGTTTTACTGGGAAATTAAAAATACTCAAAAATAAATGAACGGTGAAAAGAGCTGAAATAAGAGTTTGTTTGAAATATAGAACAAAGCAGGATTTTTTTTCTGTTTATTAAAAAAATAAAAATTTGAGTCATTTTATTGGCAGAAAATTACAAAACAAAAACAACTATTTTGTAGATAGCTGCTTAATTAAAGGGGTAAGTTTGTCAATTCATAAAAGTAATATGTTAATCAAGTAGAGTTCTTTTTTTTAAGAAAAAATAATATCTGCTTTTTGAAACTGATTTTTTATTACATTAAATTATGTATTTCAATTTAAAAATATATTCACATGTTTATATTTAAGACATTTTATTCGGTAGTACAGCTGCCAACTTTTGAGCTTCTTTCTTACCATTAAAATTTAATAGTAAAGTTTGACATAAAATTACCAAAATCTCAGATTAAATAAGGCAAACAGTTATATTAAATTTTAGTGATAGCAAAAAAGTATTACAGTTGACATCTGTGAGTTAGTATAAGAACTGGAGACATATTCTGTAATATACCGCTGTTATAAATTACTGTCTATAAATACAGTGTATTTCACAAAAAACTTATTAATTTTAAAATTAGGTAATTTGTCAACTGTAGTGAATATAAATATGAAATAAGTGACATGTCTATGAAGTAACTCATAAATTTTGCATAGAATAATTAAATATATATATAGTTTACATTTTGTAAATAAATGGCACTGCGCTGTCTCAAGCTGTAAAAGAAAAAAAATGATTTCAAAATTGCACAATACAGCCCTTCATTTTGTGTTTAAATACACTAGTTTCCAAAAATTAAGGAAAATCAACAAAAGTAGTGATTACTCAAAATGTTACAAGTACATTTTAATAAAACTGAGACACAATTTACAACACATAGTAAGGTATAAAATAACATTAAAAGAAATTTCAAGACGATCGTGGTGTTTCAAAAATTGATACAATTATAAAATAAACAAAATAAATGTCTCAGTTTGGTATAGGAAAAGTACCTTTAATATGGAGTATGATTACCCATAGAAGCAATACAGCACGTGCAGCGAAATGTGATACTGCCAATTATGCGATCGATAAGTTTGCTGGGAAGTGCGAGCCATTTCTCTTGTAAAGCAGTTGTAAGCATTGCAAGGGTCTGAGGAGGGGGATTGAGAGCAGAGACACATCTTCCTAAAGCATCCCAAAGATGCTTAATGGGATTCAAGTTCAGTGATTGCTCTGGCCATTCCATGCGCTGAATTGTTTGGTGCTGAAGATAATCTTCTACGATGTGAACCCTGTGCGGTCTAGCGTTATCGTCCTGTAACAGGAAATCTTTACCTATTGCGCCGGCGTAAGGGTGCACATAAGCATCAAGAATGTCATCTCTATAGACGTGAGCATTCACAGTTCCACGTGGAAAGACATGGGGGTCTGTACGTCCGCCCAAAGAGATACTATCCCAAACAAGACACTGCCTCCTCGATACGAATCTCTTTTACGAATGTTTGATGGATGATAGCGTGTTCCCTGTTCTCTCCAAATCAAACAATTTATATTATCGCTTTGGAGGCTAAACTGGAACTCATTTGTGACGAGAACACGGCTCCATTGATCAGCCGTCCGGTGGACATGTTGACGTGCCCACTTAAACGTTCCCTCCGGAAACATTAGGTGAGCGGCACATCTGTTCGCATCACGTAAAGGCCACCCAGTGACTGCAGCAAGGATGGATTTAAGATGAGAGCCTGTTGCTATTCTATTCCTTCGTACACATAACCGCAAATATAGGTCATCGGTGCTTGTCGTAGCTCTTGCTCGTCCTTCGCTGAACCTTCTGGAGGCCGAACCAGTAGTTTGAAACTATTACCAAAGCCTATGAGTAACAGAAGGACTCACATTTACCCATCTGGGCCCCCCTGTCTGACTTTGGCCTACATCCAAACTTCCAATAGCTCTATATCGCAATTATGCGGACAAATGATACCTCGAAGTCATACTAATGAATTGGCTATCTCGGTTTTCTTATCTCATAATCACAGCGACACCAGCAGCCGTACACTCTATCATGCATTTTTTTTGCTCCGCACAGATGACGCAATCCGATTGCAGCGCAACTAATTTGCATTTTGTAATTTTAATCAGCATCTTTTAGTTAACAACATATCCAAATTTCAGACGGATAGGTTGATTTTTGAACGAGTTATCGCTCTTTTTGTGATTTTTCCTTAATTTTTGGAAACCAGTGTAGTTATGTAGATTAGAAAGTAAACACTTGTCTTTGTTGTAATTTTACACGTTACTTTGAGCATTCATACACTTTAAAAAATCACAGCACCGTCTATTGACGAAATTTTGAGATATTTTTTAAATTCCTGGCTACAAAACTTATGAGCTATCTGATAAATATTTCACTTATTTCCTCTTCGTATTCATAAAAGTTAAGGAATTGTTGAATTTTAAAATTAAGGAGTTGTTTACGAAATGCCCTGTATAAGTAAGCCAAAAAGACCGCAGCATTTGTAAACAAGATTGAAAATGAATAATAAAAAAAATGTATAAACGAATAAATAAAAATCATTAGAAAATAAGCAGAGAGGAAAAAATAATATAAAACTATTAAATACAGATGTGTCAGAAATATAACATTAAAGTTATTTTTCTATTTTTAAAAATAACATAGGTGGTTCATAAAAATACAATCTTTCTGATAATTTTGCCTGAATTCAATTAACACTGATTGTTTAAATTTAAATGACTACAATGTAAAAAATTCCGTTTAAAGTTGAACCATTTCATGGTGCAAAAAAGCAGGAGCACCAAAGAGTGCTCAACTTGATTTTTTTAAACTCCCGATTATGCTGAAACTTTATGGATGGCTCATCTTTTCATCATCTTATGGCAATATGTAACGTCAATCAAAACAAACAGTTCTATACACTCGCAATATGATGCTTCATACATACCTGCCAATTCTTCTTCTTATTTGTACCATAAAAATTTAATAGAAATTTTTGCCTTATTTAATCGGCAGATGACATAAAGGCAAAATTTACAATAAAATTTGTGTGGTACAAAAAGACGTAAAAGTTGGCAGCTATGTTTATAGCACAGGACCATCTGCTTGTTTGTCTAATGATTAGATAAGTCTAAAGGTGCAATGTCAGAATTACGGAATTTAAATTTAAACAGGAGCCTGATTTGATTAGTCTGATTAGTCTTTCTTTACAAAAGATGGTTATAGCTATTTTATGGTTACATTTTTTTCCAGTTTATAGTTCAATATTTTACTAGGGGGTGGTAAAATATTTTCGAATTCGTGGTTCAATCTACATAAGCTTATGGTGCACCAAATGTTGGAACAATATTTCATCATCTTTGGCAAAATATGATATCTTTGATAAAATTAAAGGCAAAATTTACAATAAAATTTGTGTGGTACAAAAAGACGTAAAAGTTGGCAGCTATGTTTATAGCACAGGACCATCTGCTTGTTTGTCTAATGATTAGATAAGTCTAAAGGTGCAATGTCAGAATTACGGTCAGATAAATATGATATCTTTGATAAAATTAAAGGCAAAATTTACAATAAAATTTGTGTGGTACAAAAAGACGTAAAAGTTGGCAGCTATGTTTATAGCACAAGACCATCTGCTTGTTTGTCTAATGATTAGATAAGTCTAAAGGTGCAATGTCAGAATTACGGAATTTAAATTTAAACAGGAGCCCGATTTGATTAGTCTGATTAGTCTTTCTTTACAAAAGATAGTTATAGCTATTTTATGGTTACATTTTTTTCCAGTTTATAGTTCAATATTTTACTAGGGGGTGGTAAAATATTTTCGAATTCATGGTTCAATCTACATAAGCTTATGGTGCACCAAATGTTGGAACAATATTTCATCATCTTTGGTGAAAACTTTTTCGGGACTATGTTTTGATGAAATATTGAACTGTATTTTTAACAGTGTAAAAAATGGTATGAAATATTAAAGAGTTGTATAGATAATGATGTTTCAAGGTTTTGTTTCATGTTATTCTTTGAAATTTCCCTAAACTGATAAAACTCTTATTCATAGTAAAATATTTTAAATTATCATATAGAAGCTGAGGTATTTCTTTATCTAGCCTGAAGAATAAGAATTACATTTCAAATGTATTAGTAAAGATTTTTTTGGGATTAGCACGCACACACATTTTATTGTAAAACTTGTTCCGTATAACGCTTTATTTGTTTTAAAATACAGAGTGTCCACAAATTCTCTTTACAATTTGAAGCTTTTTATTAAAACGAAAAGGAACAGATACGTGCATGGAAAGGAGTACAACATTAAGAGTATTTACTGAAGTGGGTTTTTTTATCAATTAATAAACATCATGTGTCATTGGTTGCACGAAGTACGTCAAGGCAATAATCGCCAGCGTTTTCTTCTGAAACTCTTTTTCATTCACCCCTTGCTTTATGCAATACTATGACGGTTTCTATGAAATTCTTCTAGGTCCATAAATTCGTAAATGGTACAAGATATTCCTGGAGACTGGCTCAGTAGGTGATAAATTAAAGAGCGGACGAAAAAGAGTATAGAAACTCCTATGCTGAGTTTTATCTGTTTAAAGAGAAGCCCAGTGAGATATCTCACAATGCATGACTTTTCTTCTGACTATGTCCATCAATTCGTGAATGGCACAAGATATTCTTGGTGACTGTCTCAGTATGAGATAAAGTCACTGTAAACAATTGTTGCCATAGTTTAGTATTCTAACAGGAACTTTTCAGATACCATCAGATACTTAAGAGCTATTTTTACTTTCTGAAGCCATCAGAAAACTTGCCGAATTCTCGGATTCAGTTTCCGCAGTGGAGTGAAACCGAAACATTTTTACGTTCAAATCAAAAACCTTTCCGTTAGTATCGTGCAGCAGATGTCTCGATACTTTCAGAAACGTTTCCGAAAATTTCTTACAGTGATAAGGGTGGACGAAAAAGAGTATGGAATCTCCTATGCTGAGTTTTATCTGTTTAGTGAGAAATCTTGTGAGATATCTCACAATGCATGATTTTTCTTCACACTATGTCCATTAATTCGCGAATGGCACAAGACATTCATAGTAACTGCCTCAGTATGAGATAAATTAAGGAGTGGCGAAACAGAGTATGGAAATTTCTATGCTGAGTTTTATCTGTTTAGTGAGAAGTCTAGTGAGACATCTCAAAATACATGATTTTCCTTTCGCTTTTGTTTAAAATTATGATCAATAAAATGGTACTGCTGTGTAAAGGAACAAAAAAAAAATGCTTTAAAAATGAAAGAAAAAAAAAGATCGGCTCAAACGTGTATTTTGCAACAATAATACAGTGCTAGAAAAAAGTTTAGGACCAGTAACAAAAACAATACACCTCTTATTAAAAAAACTAAAGTTTAAAAATGCACAAATAATACATAAAAAGCAGCAAACAGCTGTTTCGAATCTACTAGCGAGTTTCTTCTTCCGTGCAAGATAGAGCAACGCACAGCGTGCTAGAAAAAGCAAAACTGGGTCAACTAGCACTCTGTGCCTTGCTCTATCTTGCACTGAAGAAGAATCTCTCTTATAGATTCGAAACAGCTGTTTACTGTTTTTTATGTATTATTTGTGCATTTTTAAACATTGGTTTTCTGTTTTTTAATATTTTTGCACAAAGGCTTTATTTGCTATTTTTAAATAAACCTCTTACTTTAATAAAAATTAATATCATTACAAAATTATACACATAAAGTTCCCCAAATTTTATTTTTTGTTTTAAATTACGATAACATTTTTTTTTTAAACTAAGCAAAAATTTATTTCTACATAATACTACTTGATGGCAAACAGTTTAGGACCAGTATGTTTAATATTTAAATTGCAGATATAATAAGTTTCAGTGCCTTGTTTGCTTTTCCGTAACACAGATGTTTTTCAAAAGACGCTTTCGGAAGGATCTGGCCAGGTTTTTGGATATAAAAATGAGTATTTGATTCCATATTTCCGATATGGCTGCTTTCAATTTAACAATCGAATCAATCTAATATCCGTTGGCATAAACTTAATGAACGAAGATTCCCCAAAAGTTTTCTAGGGGATTTAGGTCAAGAAGTTTAGGTGGAAAGTCCAAAATTTTAATGTTGATTGCATATAACCAATGTGAAGCAAGGCCGTAGCCAGAAAAATATTTCGTATGGGGATTTGATCATGATTTGATCATTATCTCATTTTGAATTTTTTATTTTTAACTAAGTTATTTTCTTCTGATGGGCTGATGACTTCTATTATTATTATGAAACAGCCATTATAAATTAACTGTTAGGTGAAGATGAAAGAGCAGTCGTAAAAAGTTAGAACTCTGATTTTTCTGGACAGAATGTAAAAAAAAATATGACCATATATATATATATATATATATATATATATATTTTTTTTTTTTTTTTTTTTTTTTTTTTTATCCATTCTAAAAGTTCAAGTTCGGTTGAAAAAACAATTTAATACTTTGAGCAGAAAGAAGAGGCTACCCCTGCAATTTTCAATTTTTATGACTCTAATAGAGTCACATAGCTGCCAATTTGTACGATTTTGTTACCTCTATAATTCAACACAAATTTTTGCCATATTTAATCGTTGACAAGTCTTGGATTTCGGTGATTGAATTAGGCAATATTTACTGGTAAGTTTTGGTGGAAAGAAAAAATCTTAGAAAGTGGTAGCTATGCAGTAACGCAATACTGCAGAAAAAAAACTACAGCAAAATTGACATTCAACAAACAAAAAACTAACAAGTGCTTTTTCAAATAAATTATGTCATCCCCGTTTTTCTTAAAAGTAACAGAAATTCGATCAAAGAAATGTTATTAGGACCATAAAAATGAATGAATGAAGTGAAAATTTATATTTCATCTCCTTAGTTGGTGACAAGTTGTGTAAATCCGGTTTATCCGAGTTTTTTGCTTATCCGTGGTGGACTTGGTCCATATTAACTCCTATAACCGGGGCTCTACTGTAGTTGATTTTCAAATCTTGACTATGTTGACTGATAGCTAATGGCATATTTATAGTCATTTTGACAGAAATTTCGGAGAGAGATCAAACCCTAGTGATCCCCCCATTGGCTACGGCCTTGATGTGAAGTTGACACAGACTTGTGAATAAAAGCATGCTCTTGAAGCAACATCAATTTCTGGTCCATAAATTCATCTTTAAATGGAACAAAATTAATACCAAGAATATTTTGATAGTCAAAGGAGTTCATCTTTATCTTGGGGAAAACCAAACTTGCTTTTCCTTTTGCATTAAAGCCTGCAAAAATCAATACTGAGCACACGTGTTGCAAGTTGGTATGGCCTACTTCGTAAATCATATCAGTAATATCTTAAACCGTCTGGTCCATCAAGATTGAATTATTTTTCATCAGTAAACATGATTTTTGACACAGGTTGAATTTTAACACATTGGATGTTGTGAATTTTAGCCTTGTATCAATGTGATGATTTTGTCGTTTTGACTTGGCTTTGAATTTAGCGTATTTCAAGCATTTTGGCACATTTTAACACATTTTTAACCGTTCCAGATGTTACTCAGAGTTCTAGAGCAGATTTTATAGTAGAAGAATAGGCATATAAATTTAAAAAGCAACGTTAAAAACGCCAGAATAAGCAAAAATTTCGCAGACTAGTTTCGGTAGCGTTTAGCGTACCGTCCTCAGTAAAAAAAAAAAAAAAGACGCTACACGCTACCGAAACTAGCATGCGGAATTTTTGCTTATTCTGGTGTTTTTAACGTTGCTTTTTTAATTTATATCATTCTGCGCCAAGTAGCATTTTAATGATTAAGAATAGGCATAATCTTGAACCGCCATTCTGATAACATTCCATTTACATCGGGCTAAACGTTTTGATGGCCGTCTGCTTCTTTTATTTCTTCCATAATTCATTTGACCAGAAAGAAAATTGTGCACAACAGTTTTAGATTTATTTATTTTTAGGGCTATTTGCCTATCACTCAACCCATAATAAAAAACAAGTGGGTAAGTGGGATGACAGATCGCACAGGAGGTTTCGTTTAATATTCCTTTCAAAACTCTTTATCCTTTTGCAAAATATGTTAGTTCCACATTTAGCAACCAGGTTGCGCACTCTATTCTAAACAAAGCTCTATCCGAACGAAACTCCGTTTTACAACCTATCCGTAGATATATTAGTCGAGGGGATCGGGCCCATAGCACCCGATATAGTTATGCGTCCCTGACGGTAAAAAGTGGAACTAAAATATGTAAGGTTATGGTGCATAATATAAAAGAGTGGTCAAAGGGGGTGCCGGCAAAAGTTAGAAAAGTGCCCATCGGGTGGAAAGGGTGGAGGTTAGAAAAATTGCTTAAA
Source organism: Maratus speciosus (assembly GCA_963932465.1). NCBI lineage: Eukaryota > Metazoa > Arthropoda > Arachnida > Araneae > Salticidae > Maratus > Maratus speciosus. The sequence continues at coordinate 324,188,401 of OZ010795.1, read as the reverse complement.
ATACATAAGTTAGAGACCGGAAGGGTAAATATAAGACTTTTTGAATTTTTACGATTTTTCGTGTGATCGCAAGTGTTCAGCTATAAGTATTCAAAATTTCAAGTCTGCAACTTAATTAGGGGCTCAGTTAGAAAAAAAAAAGCTTAAAATACACAAGTTAGAGCCCAGACGAGTAGATATAAGACATTTTTTACTTTCTTCTATCTTCAATAGAAGAAAGTATTGTAATCGAAATTTTTTTCGACTTCCGGTTTTCGACGGATTTGCATGTTTTAGGGGTCAGAGATTCCAAAAAACATGTTTATAGAAAATGTCTGTCTGTCTGTGTGTCCGTCTGTCCGTCTGTCCGTCCGTCCGTCCGTCCGTCTGTCCGTCTGTCCGTCTGTCTGTCGCCATTGTACCATCAAAAAGTGTATGAAGTTATGTATAGAATTAAACCAAAATTTTATTATAAGTTTTTGGCTATGGCAAGCAGGTCCTCCCGGAATTTGGAAAAAATTCGCCGGTAGGGGGCGCTGATATAACAATTTTTGTGCGATTTTGAATATTGTACCATCCAAAAGTGTATGGAGTTATACATAGAATTGAACCAAATTTTTAGTTTAAGTTTTTGGATATGGCAAGCAGGTCCTCCCTGAATTTGGAAAACATTCGCCGGTAGGGGGCGCTGTAATAGCGTTTTTTGTGCGATTTTGAATATTGTACCATCGAAAAGTGTATGAAGTTGTGCATAGAATCGAACCAAATTTTTAGTTTAAGTTTTTGGCTATAGCAAGCAGGTCCTCCCTGAATTTGGAAAAAATTCGCCGGTAGGGAGCGCTGTAATAGCGATTTTTGTGCGATTTTGAATATTGTACCGTCCAAAAGTGTATGAAGTTATGCATAGAATTAAACCAAATTTTTATTTTAAGTTTTTCGATATGGCAAGCAGGTCCTCCATGAATTTGCAAAAATTTCGCCGTTAGGGTGCGCTGTAATAGCGATTTTTGTGCGATTTTGAATATTGCACCATCGAAAAGTGTATGAAGTTATGCATAGAATTGAACCAAAAAAAATTTTAAGTTCTTGGCTATGGCAAGGAGGTCCTCCCTTAATTTGTAAAAAAAATCGCTCGTAGAGAGCGCTGTAATAGCGATTTTTGTACAATTTTTGTGCCATTTTGAATATTGTACCGCCGAAAAGTATATGAAGTTATGCATAGAATTGAACCAAATCTTATGTGTTTATTTTTGGTCATGTCACGAAGGTCCTCCCTGAATTTGGAAAAATTCTGCCGGAAGGGGGCACTATAATTGCGATGTCTGTACCATTTTCATTATTGTACCATCGAAAAGTGTATGAAGTTATCCATATAATTGAACCAAAATTTTTGTGTATGTTTCTGGCTATGGCAAACAAGTCCTCTCTGAACTTGAAAAAATTCCGAAAGAAGGGGGCGCTATAATTCCGATCTCTGGGCCATTTTCATTATTGTACCATCGAACAGCGTATAAAATTATGCATACAATTGAACCAAAATGTTTGTGCTTGTTTTTGGCTTTGGCCAACAGGTTCTCCTTGAATTTGGAAACATTGCGCGGTAAAGGGGCTCCGTGCTAGCGATTTTTGTATACTTTTCTTGATTTTTCGTAGTTCTATTGTGCATCGGCGGCTCATGCAGCGGCGGGAACTCGCTTCCTACTATGCCGGCTATTCGCAAACAGCTGATAACGACAGAATAAGGAAAAATTAATAATTTTAACAAATATCATGATATAGATTAACTCGTTTTTAGTCCGTTTAATTGACTTGAGCAGAAATTTAAGATGAAAATCAAAGTTGGCATAGTATTGAACTAATAATATTGAAGTATTAAGATGTGTAACTAGGTTTTGAAATATTGAGATGTATAAGATAGAAGAAAGTTTTGGGATTGGCACATCCAACTAGTTTAATTTTATGATTTGTCACTTGATGTGCGGTGTTCAGCTACAAGTATCCAAAATTTCAAGTCTCCAACATATATAGTTTCTGAGAACGGGCTCTGTGACGACAGATAGAGGGGGTGATACGTTTCGTCAGATGAACGAAACCCTAAACAAGTGGGTAAGTGTGATCACAGATCGCACAGAGGGTTTCGTTTAATATACCTTTCAAAACACTTTATCCTTTTGAAAAATCTGTTAGTTCCACATTTCGCTACCAGGGGCGCACTCTATTCTAAACAAACCTCTATCCGAACGAAACTACGTTTTACATACTATCCGTAGATATATTAGTCGAGGGGATTGGGTCCATAGCACCCGAGATAAGTAGGCGCCCCTGGCGGTAAAAAGTGGAACTAAAATATGTAAGGCTAAGGTGCATAATATGAAAGAATGGTCAAAGGAGTGTCGGCAAAAGTTAGCAAAGTGCTCCCCGGGTAAAAAGGGCGGAGGTTAGAAAAATTGCTTAAAATACACAAGTAAGAGCCCGGAGGAGTAAATAATATAAGACTTCTTGAAAAGTTTATGATTTGTCCTGCGGTCTGAGGTATTCAGCTATACGTATGCAAAAATTCATGCCTCCAACTTAATTAGGGGCTCTCCTAGAAAGAATTGCTTAAAATACATATGTGGTAGCTCAAAGGGTTAAACGTAAGACTTTTTCAAGACTTTATGATTTGTCGCCTGGCCTCAGGTGTTCTGCTATAAGTATGCAAAATCTCAAATCTCCAATTTAATAAGGGGCTCAGTTAGAAAGAATTGCTTAAAATACGCATGTGGGAGCCCAAAGGGTTAAGTGTACGACTTTTTCAAAATTTTATGATTTGTCGCATGATGGTGTTCAGCTATAAGTATGCAAAATTTCACGCCTCCAACCTAATTAGGGACTCACTTAGAAAGAATTGTTTAAAATACAGATGTGGGAGCCCAAAGGGTTAAATGTACGACTTTTTCAAAATTTTATGGTTTGTAATTTGATGTGAGGTGTTCAACTATAAGTATGCAAAATTTCACGCCTCCAACCTAAATAAGGGGTCACTTAGAAAGAATTGTTTAAAATACACATGTGGGAGCCCAAAGGGTTAAATGTACGACTTTTTGAAAAATTTATGATTTGTAGTTTGATGTGAGGTGTTCAGCTATAAGTATGCAAAATTTCACTCCTCCAACTTAATTAGGGGCTCACTTAGAAAGAATTGTTTAAAATACACATGTGTGAGCCCAAATGGCTAAATGTACGACTTTTTCAAAATTTTATAGTTTGTTGTTTGATGTGAGGTGTTCAGCAATAAGTGTGCAAAGTTTCACGCCTCCAACCTAATTAGAGCCTCACATAGGAAGAATTGTTTAAAATACACATGTGAGAGCCCAAAGGGTTAAATGTACAACTTTTTCAAAATTTTATGATTTGTTGTTTGATCTGAGGTGTCCAGCTATTAGTATGCAAAATTTCAAGTCTCCAACCTAATTAGAGCCTCACATAAGAAGAATTGTTTAAAATACACATGTGAGAGCTCAAAGGGTTAAATGTACAACTTTTTCAAAATTTTATGATTTGTCGTTTGATCTGAGGTGTCCAGCTATTAGTATGCAAAATTTCAAGTCTCCAACATGTATAGTTTCTGAGAACGGGCTCTGTGACAGACAGACAGACGGGCGGACAGGCAGAGGAGCGAGACGAATAGGGTTTCGTCAGATGAACGAAACCCTAAAAAGGCCGTGACTTTACGTTTTTCTTCTTCAATCAATCATTTCCCAGGACCCATATTCAAAGCAGCTGTTGTTGCATATCGTAAAATTTCCAATCTATCTACTACAGTCTAACAAGCGTCATCACAGATGAGTTCCGCGTAAAATACTACAGCGATGACGGGATCTCATTATGCTAGATTTAAAAGAAGATACTGGTTATAAAATTATTTCGATTTGTTAATATTACAAGATTTTAACACTTGTAGAGAAAAATACTTTTTTACATTTACAATTGAATTAATTCTGCATATTATATCAATTATTTGTCGAAATTCAAGATATATAATTTTTTCGGAATTTTATTCTAAACAGCAAAATTTGCATGTGGTCTTAAACTTTTTTCCAGTACTTTATATTGCTTAAAAAAAAAAAAAAAAAAAAAAAAAAAAAAAATCTACTTGAAAATAAGGAGCTGAGCGGCTAAGAATTATTTCAATCAAAAACATTCTTGACATGCTTTGATAGAAGTAATCGTACGTAATAATAATAATAACCTTTTCTATAAATATTATATAATCTGCTACTAATCTATTTTGTCCAAATAGTTTGAAAAAAAATTGCGGAGATATGTAACACATAATTATGCCCAAATTCATTTTAAGGGTGTAAATTTTACCACGGAATATTTTTCGACTTAACAATAACTCATTAATGTGATATAGAAAAGACATATAAAAGAAAATTTCAGTTAGAAATTGCTTCTTTTTATTAGTTTTAGTAGTTAAAAGTACAAATTGTCAATAGCATTTGACATATAACTTATTTTATATTGTTCGTATTCATATATTTTTGATTGATGCTATATTATAAATCATTATACCGTTCATTGCCCGTTATATAATTGTCATAGTAAAACTTTTGAAAATGGGACCTGTCTATGTTCTAATCTTGCTATAAACCGAAAATCCTTAAGGCCCAAAGTATACAATACTGTTATAAAGGAAAGTGTACCTGCCAAGACGAAAAACTATCTAAAACGAAATGTTTCTCCGGTCTTTTGCAATTTTATTTTAGCAGATTTTACTTTATAACACACGGCATTATCGAATTTTTTAACACATAAGAATTAAATTTAAATAAAAAAATCGAATTTTCACTAATAACAAACTATGAACTGCCAGGTAGTCTAAAAAATGTATATTATAATTTTTGAAATAATAATTTCATAATTTTTTTATGTTATTAACAATTTATATTCTGTTAGTTTTCGATAAAATAAAAAACAATTTTTAACTTAAAACTTTTTCTACATTTCTAACCATGAATGAGTACTAATAATAACATAAGACTGGAAAATATTCCGAGATACAACGTAGCCGCTTAAAGTGAATTTTGGAAGCAGAAAATAATTGCATATTGCATGTCACCATGAGCCCTATATATTCCCAAAGTTTGATACATATTTTTTTAGTTTGCGTATTGGGCATTCCCTTGTTAGTAATATGGGTTTTATTACTATATTATATAGACAAACAGTATCTAATTAAAATATCCTGCTATCCAACAAAAATTGAATAATAAAATACTAACATTTTATGAAAGTCGGAAAATCAGAAGCATTTAAAAATATATAAATAATTGTTAAAAAAAAAAAACTTTGTTAAAATCGCCATAAAATACAAAATAACACACAAGACACGCTTCGGAATGGAAATTTGAACAGCCCGTAATCAGCCAAAGTAAACACGTGTCCGAAATCATACAACGTCACAAATGAACAGAAAGGTTAGAGAGGAGAACTTACAAAGAATGCGACAGGTGGCGATAGCTGAAAGGAAAACACCAACCACAGAGGAGCACATGCGGAACAGGAAATTGTTGCCAAAATGAAAAGAAAAATTAACCGCCAGAAAAGAGCTAAGAAAAGGTAAGAAAAAAATAATAATGGATATAATAAATAAATATAAATAAATAAATGTAAATAAATAAATGAATGAAAACTAAAAAGAGAAAATACCAGAAAAACAAAAGAAGTAAAAGGATTTTCTTTATATATAGTAAAACTGGAAAGACACAAGAAAAGAGGGGGAAAGAGTTACAAAAGTAATTTCCAAGCTGAAGAGAGAAAAGGAGATGATGAGAGATCATTGACAAGTTTATCGGAATTTTTAAAGATAAAAACTGCTTCGTGAAAAATCCAAGTGACTGGGGAGACAGGAGAAGATATAATTCTAGCCATCATTGGCAAGTTTATCAGAATTATTTCTTCTTCTGTCTCTTCCAGTCACTTGGATTTTTACGAAGCAGTTTTTATCTTCAAAAATTCCGATAAACTTGTCAATGATCTCTCATCATCTCCTTTTCTCTCTTCAGCTTGGAAATTACTTTTGTAATTCTTTCCCCTCTTTTCTTGTGTCTTTCCAGTTTTAATATATATATATATATATATATATATATATACATACATACATCCTTTTATTTCTTTTGTTTTTCCTGTGTTTATCTTTTTAGTTTTTATTTGTTTGTTTATTTGTATTTATTTACTTTATTTTATTTTCATTTTGTTTTATTCTATTTATTTATTTATTTTATTTCCGTTACTCTTTTCTTCTCTGTTCATTTTTTCTTTTATTTTGGCAACACTTTCCTTTTCTGCATATGCTTCACTGTGATTGGTGTTTCCTTATCAGCTACCTCCACCTGTCGCATTCTTTGTAAATTCTCCTCTCTGTCCTGTCTGTTTTCGGACACGTGTTCACTTTGACTGATGACGGGCTGTTAAAATTTACATTCCAAAATGCGACCTGTGTGTTATTTGGTATTTTATGGTGATTTTAACAAAGTTTTATCTTTAAACTTGTAATTTATCGCCAATTTTTCAGTGCTGTTTCATCTATAAATATCTGTATTTTAAGAAATGTTAACTGAATAATAGGCCTTTTGATATGCATTTATTTTCTTTGTTGTGTGATGAGGTTTAAAGGAAATCCGGCTAACCACTTTTCCGAAATTATGAACACAAGCTGAAAAAAGAAACAGAATACTGAAATTAATAAAAATTATTTTAAAAACAGGCATTTCCTATGCTATATTCGGTGATAGCTGAAACACTTTTTGAAGAATCTTTACTTTAAAGCAAATTTTGAATGCGGTTTTCTTGAAAATGTAAGAATAATTAAAACAAACCCATTTTTTGGCTGATTAAAAAGTATTTCGTGGTTCTGGCAAACAAAATGTAGTACGATAAAAAAGAAGAAAAAAAGACATCGTATTTTTCAAGACTGAAATCGGTTTAAAACGAAATATTTACCTGATCCCTTGCCGTTTCGTCTTAGAATGTTTACAGCATATAATTTTAGAAGATTTTTTAATACTGGGTGAGCCAACAGTTCGTTAAAACTTTAAAAACTCATAAAAAAGGAAGAAATTTTGATAAAGGAGTGCGGTTTGTAAGAAAGGGCTCAGAAGGTATCAGGAATTTTTTTAGCAGAAAAAAAAAAAAAAAATTAAAAAAAATCACATGAGGGCGCTGATGACCCGAAATACAACGAACAGGACAACAGTTGCGCCGTAGAATGTTTGGAGGTCATGTTGAACATTTGTTATTGGAAGAACAAATGAATGGGGCTTATTATTGTACTGTTCATTGTGTTTCGGGTCGTCAGCGCCCTCTACATGTAATTTTTTAACTTTTTTTTTTTTTTGCTGCTAAAAACTACCGTCTATCTTGTGATCCCTTTCTTGCAAACCGCACTCCCTTGTTACAATTTCTTCCTTTTTATGAGTTTTTAAAGTTCTAACGAACTTTTGGCTCAGCCGGTATTTATAAATAGTTGTATGTTAATCGGAATAATATGCTTTAAAATCAAAATTATGCTTAATAATATTTTATGTTAATAAGAATAAGAATAAGAATTCTTTTGGAGCTACTAATTTTTTTTAAAGTTGGCAAATTTATAGGTTTTTTATCTTATTTTTTTTTCCATTCTTTCTTTTTAAGAGCCATTAATGATAAATTTTTTCGCTATTTATTAATGGTAAAAGGAAATTTTTATTTTCTTGTGTGTAAAATTTAAGTTTTGAAGCTTCGGACTCTTAAATATTTCATAAGAAAGGATAAAAAGTATAATTTATGTTGAAATAAAATTTAATCTTTACGGTCTTTATTTATTTATTTAAAAGCTAACTTATTTTTATAATACAAATAAATAAACAAAGTAGAATATATAAATTCTTTAATTTCCTTTAAATGTGTTATTAATATTAAATATCCTTCTCAATAGATATTTCATTCTTTCTAAACACTAAAGTTTAATACATAAAAAGGGGAAACTTTTTTCCAGAAAAAGCCCATTGAAAGGAAAGATTAATTTATTTGATAATACATTTTATAAATGCTTCTGTAATTTACGTTGAAATAAAATTTCATATTTTTTTCAAATTAATGAAATTAAGATCAAACTTTTTATTTTTTTCCCTTGTACTGAAAACAACAATCACTCGAAAAAATCAGATGGTACAAAATAGTTTAATTATTTTTAATGAGTCTTTTTAATATTAAATATTCATCTCCAGAAATATTTATGCCTTTTCAAAAATTAAAGTTTAATACATGAAAACGTGAAAAGTTTTTGGGGAAATGATTATTGAGTGAAAAGATTAATTAATCCGAGAATACATTTTGTAATAGTTTCTGTAAGGATTTATATTAAAATAAAATTGGAATAAGATTTTATAATTAATTGAACTAAAAGCAAATTTATTTTTCGCACAAAAATGAATATGGAAAAAATAAAGAACATAGATTTCTTTTTTAATGAATTTAATATTAAGTATTTGCCTTCATAGATATATGTCTTTCTAAGCAGCAAAGTTTGACGAATAAAAAGATAAATTTTTCCCGAAAAATACATTATTATGTGGAACGATTATATTATCTGTTAATAAATTCTGTAATAGTGTATACTTGTAAAATTATAAATATACACTATTTATAAGTTGTTTTAAAATAAAATGCGGCACGACAATTTTTTCAAAGAAATATAATTAAAAGCAAGCTTAATTTTATACAATAATTTAATATTGAAAAAAAAAGACAAATTACTGAATGATAAAAAATACGTTAAAAGTTTTTAATGATATGGTTTAATATTAAATATTCGCCTTCATAGATGTTTAAGTCTTTTAGTTTTGGTACATGAAAAAAAAAATTTCCGAGTAAAAATTATTAGGTGAAAAGATTAATTTATCAGATAATAAATTTTGTAACAGTTTCTTTTATGAATTGCATTATAACAAATTGAGACATTTTCATTGAAATTATTTAAATAAAGAGAAATTATTTTTTTATGCCAAAACTGCATTTTTTTAAAAAATAGACGATATAAAATGCTTAAATAATTTTTAAATGGTTTACTTTAAAATTAAATATTTGCCTTCATGGCTATCTAAGCACTAAAATTTAATACATTAAAACCTCTTTAAAAAATGGTCATATTTTTTTTTTTTTTCAAAATAAATTATGGCCATTTTTTCCGTTATTCTGACCAGAAAATCCGAGTTCTAACTTTTTACGACTGCACATTCATCTTCACCTAATACTTCATTTATGATGGCTGTTTCAATAATAGAAGCCATCAGTCCATCAGAAGAAAATGATCCATTCCAAATGTATAAGTTCAATTTGAAAAAAAAAAAAAAAACTATTTAATACTTTGAGCAGAAAGACGAGGTTACACCTGCAATTTTCATGACATTAATAGAATCACATAGCTGCCAATTTGTACGGTTTTGTTACCTCTAAAATTTAATACAAATTTTTGCCATATTTAATCGTTGACAACTGTTAGATTTCGGCGATTGAATTAGGCAAAATTTACTAGCAAGTTTTAGTGGTAAGGAAAAATCTTAGAAATTAATAGCTACGCAGTAGCGTAATATTGCAGGTGGAAAAAAAGCAGCAAAATTGACATTCAACAAACAAAAAACTATCAAGGGCTTTTTCAAATAAACAATTTCATTCCTCGTTTTCCTTAAAAGTAACGGAAATGTACATAAAAGAAATATTGCTAGTACCATAAAAATGAATGAATGAAGTGAAAATTTATATTTCATCTCCTTAGTTGGTGACGATTAGTGCAAATCTGGATTATCCGAGTTTTTTGCTTATCCGAGGTGAGCTTGATCCATATTAACTCGTATAATCGGGACTCTACTGTAGTTGATTTTCGAATCTTGACTGTGTTAAGTGATAGTTAATGGCATATTTATAGTCATCTTGGCAGAAATTTTGGAGGGGGATCAAACCCTGGTGATCTCCCCATTGACTACGGCCTTGATCGTTACATTTAAGATTTCAAAAATAGCTTAGATAAAAATTTAGAATCAGAGGATTTGAAAAACATAATACGCGCAGATCGACGTCCAGCCAATAAGCATACAGCGCGATACGTTGCTCATATAGCTAATGAAGTAGCGGTATTTTTGGTTAACGCATATAAAGGTATGAGAGATGTGGCGTTGCATTGTCGTGCCGGACTGTTAAAACGTGTTTTAGAATTGCATAGATCTTGTGACTCTTTAAAGTACCCATTGATTTTAAATAGAGTTGAAGATGGGTACTGCCTAAATATGGCAGAAATAATTGCAGAAATATAAGATTAAATTGTCAAAATCAAACAAATTTAAGAATATGTTCACTTGTGATATTCAGTTAATCGAGACCGAAATATTAATTCTCAGGATATTGGGCAATACGTCACATTACCTTGACCGTTTACAGGGTCACCAAAATGCATGCACCAGAAAACGCAAGGCGCGATGACGTATGTTAGAAATTTTGGCAGACCAGATTTATTTATTACCTTTACATGTAACCCTGAATGGCCTAAAATAAAAGCTGAATTATTTCCATGCCAAAGATCATCCGATAGACATGATATTACTGCACGTGTCTTTAATTTGAAAGTGAAGAGTCTCATGAAACTTCTGATGAAAAAAGCCAAAGCTTTCGTATTTAGCGTTGAATTGAAAAAAAACCGTTACCTTATATACATATTCTGCTTGCTGTAGTTACAAACAAAAATACAGCCTGGTGAGATAGATTCTTTGATATCAGCTGAACAACCAGATCATAAACATGATCCTATTTTACAGGCATGGTGGTAAAAAATATGATTCATGGTCACTGTAAGGAATATAACGTGTCCGCATCATGTATGAGAAATGGTATTTGCACCGAAAAATACCCACGTAATTTGATCACTGAATCACAAGCAGGAGAAGATGACTGCTCCTCAATCCATCAAGCCTCTCATCTCACTGTCTCAAAATAAAAATTGGTATTCCTATCATTTTAATGCGTAACCTTAATCCTCCCAGTCTGTGCAATGGGACGAGATTGCAAGTTATAGCACTCAGAAACAATATAACTGAGACCGTCATCCTTACAGGACAAGCAGCTGGGAAAATGTCACACATTCCCCACATTCCCATGATCCCTATCGACTTACTACGCCCTTATAAAAGACTGCAATTCCCTGTTAAACTTTCACTTGCGATCATCATCAACAAATCTCAAGTTCAAATACACAAATATGTTGACATTGATCTGCGACAAGAACGCTTTTCTCATGGGCAACTGCATATTGGCGTACCAAAATCAGGGAATGCAAACAATCAATACATATTGAATAACTCAAGAAATGGTACAAAAAAGTGGTATATTCAGAAATATTAAAATGAAGTTATTAGTTTCAATATGTACATAAACAGAAATATTTATTTATCACATTTTTATAACCTTTTATGTAAAGTTCAAAATTTGTATGTACTCCAATGTTTTTTTTAAGTACCTACCCATCCCCACCTTACATTATAGTTGGCAGATTATTGCCCACTCGCGCGAAGCCAGGGCGGGCTGCTAGTATGACATATTGGGATTATTGCCTGCTATCCAAACTGGTGAACGTACAGTTTATTTTTGTTTTGTTTGTACAAATCAATTTAATAACTTTTTGTTTATCGTCTCTTTAAAAAGTATGTAGTAAAGTATGATCATGTGACTTATTTCCACATTTACCTAATGATTAACAAAATGTTGAAAAACTGAAATGTTTTGAAACATTTGAAATATCATTTTCCGAATTTGAAAATAATGTAGATGGATAGCTTCTGATAGAACATAGAGCTGTTGTAAATTATTTAGCTTTCAGTGCCGGTACTACAGTGTCTTGAAGAAATACGCCTACATACGCCGGCGAGTGCCCCGATTATGGCTGATTTCTGGAAAGGTACCACTACAACAAAGTAAAAGTTAATACATATATATAGGGTAAAGTGGGGACAGACGCCGCGGTGGAACAGATGTTGCAGAGATTGTGCGGACGACAATAGCGCTCCCTAGAACAATTTAAGCCGTCCGTAGTGTTCCTCTATGCTGTGTGCTGTGTTTCATGCGTTTTCACCGCTTAATTGTCAGTATTTACATATTTATGGCAATTTTTGTGCTTCCGATTATGGCTGATTTCCGGAAAGGTACCACTAAAACAAAGTAAAAGTTAATGCATATATATAGGGTAAAGTGGGGACAGACGCCGCGGTGGAACAGATGTCGCAGAGATTGTGCGGACGACAATATCGCTCCCTAGACCAATTTAAGCAGTCAGTAGTGTTCCTCTGTGCTGTGTGCTGTGTTTCATGCGTTTTCACCGCTTAATTGTCAGTATTTACATATTTATGGCAGTTTTGTGCTTCGTAAGTTGCTAAAATTATTCTAATAAAGTTTTATTAAATATTTTAAGCCAAATAAGCAGCGATTTCATCCCAAAATCGATTGCAACTGTAGAGTAGATCCTCGTAGAATACAGACATGTGCTTGCCTTTCTCTTGCGTCGCTCACATGACACAATATGGCGGCACGGCAACTTACCCGCCACAATGGGACACATGCCGCACCGAGGTCGAGGGACAGATGCTGCAAAATATATTTTCGTTTTTCGGTTCAATAAATTCATCACTGCGATTTAAGTAGAACTTAGGTTTAAATGAACGTATATTAGCGCATTCTGCTACTTATCAAAATATTCTAATCAATGATATTGGTTCACCATGTGTGAATAAGGAAAATGTAGGCCTTTTACAATTCTCACCATCTAAACTGATAAACAAAATATCTCCTATTCCAGTGGTCAAAAGACCTATACAGCCAAATAAGAGAAAGCAAAAGGATGCAAATATTACAAGCACAGAGTTTATAAACAAGAAAAAAGGAGAAGGAAATAAAAAGCAAAAGAAACTAGAAAGCGTCAAAGAACGACAGTTTGGCGGAAGTAAAATGTGTAAAAAATGGAAGGGAAACGTCAACTTGAAAACACCTTACAGTGTATCAAATTCAGTCGGTGGCTTCATGAAAAAATGCTCACTTTATTTTTTCAACGGGAGGCGTGGTGTTATTGTGGGCGAATGGTAATACAAAATCAAAGAAAGAGAAGAAAGGCCAGAAATAAAAGACAAGGGCCTAAATAGAATAGAATTGATACCTACATTAAGAGAAAGCTACAATGTTCGCCTTGATGTAAACCAGTGATTTATATCTTTTTTGTAATTACGCTGTGTATTGTTTCCAGTTATTATGCTATCCACTGATGTAAATTCAAATGTTTTTCTTTTTATTTTCATTTTTTTTCTTAAGTTATATTTTTTGTGCTTACACTTTTGCATTTTCGTTAAACTTTTCACAATTTAGTGATATATATAATTTTTGTAAGTTTACTGTTATTTATCTTCATTTTAAGTAATTTGCGAAAATAAAAATGTGATTTGATTGAAAAAAAAATAAACAGCCTACCTTTTTTCCATGCGGCATCTGTCCCACATCCCATGCGGCATCTGACCCAGCACATAAAAAATTATGTTAAAAATGACGTTTGGAAAAATAATTATGCCTACTTTATTAAAAGGGTTAAAACTTGTTTAACATAGAGATTAGTTTCTAAAGAGTTTGATTAATGATTTCTGGTACTTAGTTTGTTGTTTTTTGCTTTATTGTACATTTTACAAGACGAAAAGTAAAACTGCAGCATCTGTCCCCGCTTTACCTTAATACATTTTATCATTAAAATAGAGTAAGCAGTGAGCAGGGATGAACGTGGCGTTTAATCTTTATTATCGAAACGAAGTATTTTCGATCCCACTTGTTGCTTTCGACGCTATTTTCTGGACGCTATACCGGTGCTAATGATGCAAATAAATGAAAGTACATAAAATCATTAGTTGTCCTACTGATATGCTGAGTTTCTTGAATGAAGATACCGCTTTGCGCTGGTTTGTGGACCCATTGCGCTGTCAAATGCCATTTGTATACTACCTATGGATGTTTTTAAATATTGTTTCCAGGATCCCAAAACTGGAATGCTTTGTTGAATGGAAATTACTACATCATATTTAATATGAATCATGTATTTAAATTCATAAAACTGAAGTAGTTTTGTATGCGTAAAATTCATGTCATATTCATACTACCAGTTTCGAAAATTTTCAAAGAACGAAATGTTTTGACAAACGTTATCACAGTTGAAAATAACATCTTTTAAATCTCACACTGAGAACCGTTTTACTATAATTTACAATACCATTATAAGAGATAAATGACATAGGCATATAGCGCAGATCTCAGATCGGAAGACATAATATCAAGTCTCCAAAGTTTTATTTAAAAAAATCTTTGATGTTTAACATTTACTCAGTGGACAGCAGGTAAGTTTAAGTTTCTCTAGCTACCTCTAGGTTTCAGTAAATAAATGTACTTTGAAAAAATATAGGTAAGGAAAATTTTACACTTACCTTTTTCTATTCAGCAAGCGATGAACACATCGGAGGTGAGAATAATCCACATAGTCTGATCCAATGATTTTATCCATGGGCAAGTACCACACATTATTCATTTCAAAATTAAAATTGCTTATTTGCACCACTTTTTTGAAAAAAAAATATTCACCTTTATTTAATGACAGGTAATAGGATACCATAATTAAAGCCAGTTACACTATTTTATTTAACTGTTGGGAATCAAACAATCTGAAAAAAAGACACAGCCCGTGAATATAAAGGGAGCGAGAATTAAGGGGTTAAGATGATGTGTTTTCGGTTTTTCATATTTGATGCTGCTTTTTATGTTAGAAGAGAAAAAACTTTTAATATCTAGAATACATATATAAGGAGCATAAAAATGGAGCTCCACTCATTACGAGATTACATGTTACAGGTAAAGATAAAATGCGTAGAACGTATCATGATTTATAATCAATAGTGTATTGCATTTTATGCTGAAATAAGGTCATTAAGACATACGAGTACTTATTACTTTCAATTTTAGAGTTCCATACTACAGTTTTTTAACAGTCTTATTAAAATGTTAATACTTATTATTGGGAATAACACTGTGAAATCACTTCATTTGATAGATAAATAATCTTTAAGTGTTGAACAACTTGGCTGAAACATAACACCAGTTCATATACTTTTTTTTATGATGACGGTAGATGAGAATTTATGACTGTAATTAATTTCAAACTTCATTTGGTGATTACGTTATTGCATATCTTTTAATATTTCCCTTTAAGCCCCTAATGAATATCGTCTTGCCATTGTAATTTTAATTTCTGTCTATTTTTCTGAAAGTCAGGTTTGGTTTCTGGTTTCGTCAATATATCAGCGATCATCAATTTGCTTGTACAATATTGCAATTTAATGGTTCCGGTTTTCTTTGGGTGTTTAAGTGCTTGATATTTAATATCAATGTGTTTAGTGCTATTTGAGTATTTGTCATATTCGATCATTTTTATACTAGATATATTATCCTCATACACTGTTATGGGTAATTTTTGAGGTAGGTTAAAACCTTCTAATAACTTTAATAATTTCCTCGGTTGCACTTGCCGCTGCTACATATTCTGCCTCTGCGGACGATTAAGCAATGCAAGACTGGCGTTTGGGGTTCTACTGTATTGGATTCTTTCCTAAGAATAAGTTTCCGTTATTGATCTCCCTGCTTTCGTCTCGCCGGCCTAGTCTGCATCGGTGTAGGTTTGCAAAATAGGTGGTTGTTCGGTGCTAATTGCTAAGTTTAAGCCTTTTGTAGAATTTAGATACGTAATTAATCTTTTCACACGTTTTTAATCTTTTTCGGAGGGTGATTCATTTATCCTGCTTAAAAT
This sequence comes from Maratus speciosus, assembly GCA_963932465.1. Classification (NCBI taxonomy): domain Eukaryota; kingdom Metazoa; phylum Arthropoda; class Arachnida; order Araneae; family Salticidae; genus Maratus; species Maratus speciosus. The sequence continues at coordinate 324,172,530 of OZ010795.1, read as the reverse complement.
GTTAACCGGCACTAATATCTCTGCATTTGTTATTGTTGTTACATATAATAATGCACCTATTATTTGACGGTATTATAGGTCCATATTATTTGGCATTGGTGTAGCTTCGCTATCTGATAGCAGAAATCCTGTCTCCATGGGTGTACTATAGGGCTTTGAATCTTATAAGTTGAAATTTTTAGCGATTTCTTCTATTTTTGCCTTCTGGTTAAGAGTAAATCCGTTGTGAGGTTTGTTTTTTTTTAATACCAAGATAGCTATTTATTTAACCTAGATCTTGTAATGTACATTGTAATTTTAAGTACTTGATAACATCTTTAATTTGTTCGTCAGTTCCGGCTATTAGCTTATCATCTACGTACGCAATGATGTAAGTTGTATTTTTCCCCTGCCTTTGCATAAATGTTAGACAAGTGTCTGCAGTGCTCCACGAGTGAATTTCAACAACTTTAAGTGATTTACTAATTTCCGTGTGACAAGTTCGTGCCGCTTGTTTTAGGCCTTATATGGCCTTTTTTAGTTTACAAACTTTATTTTGTTCGTTTACATTAATGTATCCCTCAGGCTGTGTCAAGTAGACCTCTTCTTCGAATTTGCCATGTAGAAACGCAGTTTTTATGTCTATGTGGTTCACGTTAAGTTTATGACAGGCCGCTGCAGTTAAAAAGGATCTTAGTGTGCGGTATGTGATACTACCGGAGCATATGTCTCATCATAGTCTATGTCATATTTTTGTAAGAGCCCTTGAACTACAAGTCTAGCTTTGTATCTTTTTACTTTGCCAAATTCGTTGTATTTTACTTTAAATGTCCATTCTGACCCTATTACTTTTGGCCCTTGAGATGGATTTACGAGTGTCCATGTATCATTTTATCTCGGGGAATTTATTTCTTCTTGTGTCGCATTGATCCAATTCAGTTTTTCCTGTAAGTTTTCTATGTTTGTCATTTCTTTTCAACTTTTTGGTTCGTACACTGGATCATATCTAACTGCATGGGCGAATCTATCTGGTGGTATGCTTTTATTTGTCCTCTCTGATCTTCTAGATTATGGATGTGGTTGTTGAGACGCGGGTGGTGGAACTCGATTCATTATGTGTTTGTGTCAGATCTATTTCTATTTAATTTATGTCGTTTAGTTGTGTTTCTTTGTTTCGTCTGACTTTAATTAATGTACGCTCGGATTTTCTTTAACATCTCAGTTTCCGTTCACCGTTCTGGCTAATACGACTCTTCCATCATTTGTGTAGATTCTATACGCCTTTGAACGGTTATCATATCTGACAAAAATGCCTTTCTCCTGTCTGATTAGGAAATCTTCTTCAAAGCATAGAGAAGTGAGTGGTTTTTATTTTTGCAATACTTATTATATTGCGCGAAAGTGTTGTTTTTTTATTCCTTTTTGGAATCAACCTTCTTTATTTGAATGATTCTTCATTCAGCCGTGTGAGCAGTATTTATTCTCTTTTTTGTGATTTGTGTTCCCGGATTTTCTTTCGCTTTATAAACTTTGTTATTTTCCAAGTTTTCGTAATTTTAAAATCTGAGAATGTACTTGTCCGTTAGTTTACTTTTAATGAAGGTAGTTGTTAGCTCAGCTTCGGGGCTTGTCTCTAGAGATGTAATTAATGTATCATACGACGGAGGTAATGAGAACAAGAAAGTGCTGAAATGTGCTAATTTGTAATATTTCCCCCTATAGCTGAAACCTTGTCTACGATTTCTAAAATCTTGGTAATGTGCGCAACCATGTTACCACTCTCATTTAATTTCGTGCTATATAGCTCCCTTAGTAGGTATAATTTATTTGAAAGGTTAGAACTTTCATGAATTTTTTTAGAATATCCCACGTATCTAAATACCCTAGCAGTATTTAAATGCTTTACATACACAATTTGATTATTTTCAATGTTCAAATTAATTAGCGAACGCGGCTTTTTATCTTTTTTTGTCCAGTCAGTGTTTGGAGTCGCAGGATAATCAGTTACGACCTCAAATAAATCATCCTTAATTAGCATCATTTCGATTTTTAACTTCCAATTTCAGAAGTTATGAGAATTTAATTTCTCTATGACTTGTTTTTCTTTATATGATACCATATTGTGAAAAGTTTTCGGATAGTTTATTTTTGTTTTTGTAAGAGTTTTTATTTGCTGGATTTTGTTTTATTTCTATTTTTGGATTACCCACTTTATTTATTTTTTTCGAAACCTAAGAGACTGGGGCTGTCAGTCTCACAATCAATCTTGTAAAAAAAAAATATTTATTATTTAAGATTTACTCAGTAGACAGTATAGGTATCTCTAGATTTCATTAAATAAATATACTTTGAAAAAATATAGGTAAAGAAAGTTTTCCCTTACCTTTATCCATTCTGCAAACTATGAACACATCGGAGTTGAAAATATTATCCAGATAGTCTAATCCAGCAATTTTATCCACGGGAAAGCATCACACATAATCCTTTAACCCTTTCAGGGACAAGTAATTGTCTTTCTGTAATGCCGAATTCACACCGGAATCTTCCGAAAACTGTATTGCAAAATAAGGAAAAGCAATTTTACGACTTTCTTCCACCGAAGTAAAATTTAATAAAAATTTTTTGGTGCAAATCTTTATTAATCGTAGGTGGGATATAATATATCCCACCGCCCCTTAAGGGGTTAAGATGATGTGGTTTTGGTTATTCGGTACTACTTTTTATGTAAAAAGAGAAAAAAAACTTTTAACACCTAGAATACATATATGAGGAGCATAAAAATACAGCTCCTCTCATTACGAGATTACTTGTTACAAGTAAAGATAAAATGCGTGGAACATATCATGATTTATAATCAAAAGAGTATTACATTTTATGCTGAAATAACGTCATTAAGACACATTAATAACTTTCAATTTTAGACGTCTATAATAGAGTTTTTTGACAGTTTTATTAAAAAGTTAATGTTTATTATTGGGAATTACACTTCATTTGATAGATAAATAATCTTTAAGTGTTCCACAACTTGACTGAAACATAGCATGAGTTCATATGCTTTTTTATGACGACGGCAGATGAGAATTTATGACTATAATTAACTTCAATCTTCATTTGGTGATTATGTTATTGCATATCTTGTAATTGTTTTTACCCAAAATCTGTACGACCAATCAAAAAAAAAATTTTTTTTTAAAGATACACAATACCTTACTTATAATAAGAAATCTAAAAAATAATATTATAAGTATTGTTTTCATTCAAAAGAAAATTAGGTTTAAAATTGAAAGTTGTCATATTATGCAAATCAACCCATCGGGTTGCTATTCAGATAGTCTGATAATAAATAACTAATATTTTTTGTATCCAAAATTATTTAAACGAAATACGGATAAATGAGCTTCAATACAAATAGTAAAAAAATAAAGAGCAAGAAAAACTAATTATTTAAAATCCGCAATGTTAACATCAAATAATGTGTCCCGGGATATTTAACTGTTTCTTTGGAATAAAGTTTCATAAATTTGAAAGAGAAACCTTTCCTGAGAAAAAAATTAAATGTTGACAATAATTTATCAGGTAGTAACTAGTAATAATTTCTGCCGCCAAGTTTATTTTAACGAAATGTAGATCAGTGAATTTCAGTACAAAATAGTAAAAAAATAAAGTGTAGGAAAAAATACTCGTTTAAAATCAGTAATGTTAACATCAAGTAATGTCTCTGAGTTTATTTCATTATTTCTTTGGAATAAACTTTAATAAATGTAACGCAGAAACCTTTCTCGAGAAAAAATAAATAATGAGATTAACTTGCCTGATAATAACTGGTAAAAATCTTTATTACGAGTAGTAAATTTTCCAACTGAGTGAAAAAGTGTCCAGGCCGAGATTTGGACCAGGACCTTTGGCAGCTACAAATTAGAATAAGTATGTTAAATTCATTAAGGGGGGGGGGGATATTTATTGCCAAGTTTATTTTAAAGAAATATAGATCAGTGAACTTGAGTACAAAGTAGTAAAAAAATAAAGTTTAAGAAAAAATGTTCTTTTAAAATCAGAAATGTTAACCCTCTCGCTGCACACAACCCGAGATTTTCTCGGGGATGCATTTTTTCGTCTAATTAACCCTTTTTGATTATTCCAACCAGTTATTTTTTATTGTAAATTTTGCCTTATTTAATCGGAGCATTTTCCCATTTAAATTATACAAAAATCTTTGTTTTGAAAACCGGTGAGTGATGAACAAGCTTTCATATTAGACAAAAAATGTCATAAATTTCAACTTACCCTTTCTGTCAGATAAGTTTCCCGCTTGTTTCTTCTGGAGTTCGGACTGCCGGATTTGATTAAACTTAATTCTATTCAATAACTCACTCGACTAAAATAATACATCATTCGGTTAATCTTAAATACTTATTTACAAATATATTACAAAATATTTACAGGATTATATTACTTAACATTTAAGAGTTTAACTTCAATCGAATCATAACGGAGGCGCAACTCTGTTCACAAAAACAAAAACATTATTCTAAAGTTTTTCAGTTCTGTTCAGTTCACTTAGACGTAAAAGTTTTTTTTTTTTTTTTAAATCCATGTGTCACAGTCACTGCAATGGGATACAGAGGGAGCTGTCCGCGACATACTCCCCCCGTTGAGTTTTGCCAGGTCAAACTCAACCACAGTCGTGGACAAGTTCAGGAGGTCTAAACGTTCTGGTGTTCGTATCACCCGTCCAAATTTAGACATTCTAGAATTCCTTTTTAACAGAATCAGGAGAATCTTTAAGGTGAGCAGACTCGATGGTTTTCGGAGAAAAGTCATTTTCCTGGAAATTCGCTTCCATCGGATACAACCTTTGTACTGGTAGAAGCAACTCACCAAACTTAGTTCGTAACTTTGCCAATCGTACTATGCCGTCTTTACCTGGAAACAACTGGATGACTTTTCCTAGAGGCCAATTCATTCTTTTTTCTTTTGTATTAATTATAACAATATCTCCAACTGAGAGCTCGGGATACCTGTTTGACTTTTTACAATAATTTTTCAGCTGTCCCAAATATTCTAGTCGGAAACGTTTTCTCAAATCTTCACGAATTTTCATCCGATATTCATATCTTCTTTGAAGATAACTTGCATCAGTATTGTCCAGATCAGGAACACCACCTTCTTTAATTTCACGAAGAAACATGGCAGGGGTTAAGGGACTTAATTCAAGATCTTCAGATATGTATGTTAACGGTCTGGAGTTTACAACATTTTCACAATCGCAAAGAATAGTATTAATTTCTTCATATTTCAATGATGCATTTCCTAACACCTTTCTGAGAATATACTTCAGCAATCCTATCATACGTTCCCAGAATCCTCCCCACCAAGGAGATGCAGGCGAAATAAATTTCCAAGTAATTCGTTCTACAGTATGTTCCTTAATCAATCTTTCCCAATCTATTTTCTTTAATAAACAATTTGAACCAACGAAATTACTTCCATTGTCTGCATAGACAATCTGAGGTCTTCCACGTCGTAATATGAATCGTCGAAATGCAAGCTGGAAACTGTCAGTGGATAATGAAGTGACAAGTTCGAGGTGAATAGCTCGATATACGGCGCACGTGAATAAGACAATCCAAGTTTTTGACTCATTATTCAAAAACAAAGGTCCAGCCAGATCGACACCTATGACTTGAAATACAGAACAGTCTTTAATCCTATCTTCCGGCAATGGTGGCATTTCAACATCGTGGGGTTTGGCATCAAACTTCTTACATCTTACACAATTCTTCAGAGCTTTCCGGATCGTTTTACGACTTTTTAAGACCCAATATTTCTCTCTTAAGACTGCCATTAATGTTTGAACTCCACAATGTAGTGATTGATTATGTTTCTCAGTTATTAGTTTCGTAACAACTGGGTAGTCAGATGGCAAAAGTATAGCTAGTCTGAAATCCTCCGAGTCTTCTCTCATAATTATTCTGGATTTAAGTCTTATGAGTCCGTATGGATCAACGAAGGGTTTTAAATGACGTAAGCGTTCATCCTTCTCTGATTTGAAGCAACCTTTTTTGCACAATTTTCCATACAATGACTTCAGCTCTTTTAATTTCTTCAATTTTTAAATTCCCAAATGTTCGTTCTTTTTTGTTAGTTTTACAGTTGTCAATAAATCTCTTCCTCCAAGCAGTGATTCTAATTATCTTCTTGAACTGTGAAACTCGAGAAAAATATGGAAATTCTTCATCTAGAGACATCAAAGAAGATATGACTGTCTTCTTCTTTTCTTTATCAACCTAAGAAACCCTTATCTTTCAAATTTTTTACTGTATTTTTTAATCTTCCCTCAGCGACCTCTAGATTATTAGGGAGTGGGGGATGACCCTCTATCCAAGGTAAACAGACTTCAAATCTGCCTTCGTTATCCCTTTTAACCGTTAAAAGAAAATGTTGCAGTGTTTGTTCTTGCAACTCTGTTTTAGTTTCATTTTCGGATGGATCTAAAATTCCGAGAGTATCAAGATTCCACAATTCAGCAATTTTGTAATCTGATACGTGCGTCGAAAATGTAAATGAGTTGTCAGTTTTATTTTCTATTTCCAAAGGAACTCTCCCCATAACTGTCCAACCTAAGTAAGTTTCGACACATACTAAACCACATTTTAATTTTCTTATCTTACCGGTAAGTAATTTTCCTGCAATATCCGCTCCAATATGAATATGAATTTCAGTTGGGGATGATTCAAATAACAATTTTTCCTTCATGTGGCTAGTGTCATTCAAATATATTCTATGTTCTTTAAGCTCATGTAATAGGGGTTTTATTTCTATTTGTGGTATCGGAACAAATTGTAGTTCGATCAAAGGTCTTAAAATTACATTTATAATCACCCTTTGCATTACTAAGATTCACAATAAATTGTTTCTGGATTTCAGAAACCCCCGTTCCACCAAAAATATGAATTTCAGTTGGGGATGATTCAAACAACAATTTTTCCTTCATGTGGCTAGTGTCATTCAAATATATTCTATGTTCTTTAAGCTCATGTAATAGGGGTTTTATTTCTATTTGTGGTACATCGGAACAAATTGTAGTTTGATCAAAGGTCTTAAAATTACATTTATAATCACCCTTTACATTACTAAGATTCACAATAAATTGTTTATGGATTTCAGAAACATCCGTTCCACCAAATAGACTATGAACAATGTTACTCTCACTTATACTTTTGTATTGCATCCTTTCAGCAACAAACTTCGAAACGTATGACTTTTGCGACCCAGTATCAACTAAGCACCTGACAAACTTATCTTCACTATTTCCGCAGATTTTTACAATTAAAGTTTGTAACAAAACATTCTGTGTGTATGTTTTATTTGTTAAAGTGACATTTCTATCGTCAATTTGTTTTTTCTCATCTACTTTATTACTCTTTTCACAAATTAAAGAATTATGTTTTCCACTGCAATGATCGCATCTTATTTTTGAAAAGCAATCTTTTGCTAAATGATTTCCTTTTTTCATACAGAGATAACACATTCCGTTTTTTCTCAAACATGCTTGTCTTTCTGCTACGGACTTAGAACAAGCTGCAGAATTGTGCTTAACTGATTCAGCGGAATCTCCGCAAAAAATACAATGATTTATCGAAACCTTCAATGAAGCAGCAGTAGGAACTGTAAACTTATTTATTTTTCTTTCCCCCTGCACTTGCGGTGGATTTTGAACGATAACCCTATCTTGTATTTGAATCGCAGTTTCTCTGCATTCTATTTCTGCCCGTAGAAATTCAAGCAGTTCGTTGACTTCAAAAAGATTATCCCGAGTTTTCCGTTTACGTTGAAATTCCAAATTTAACTCATTGGGAATTAATTTGAGCAAAATTGGCGTTAGTAACGTACCATATGTTCCGGAAGTTACTTCAAGTGAATTTAAACTTCTTATTTGAGTCTCAATATTATCATACAGCTTTCGCAATGCAAAAGTATTATTTATATTTTTAACTCTTTCTAAATTCAATAATTTTCCCATATGAGCATTTATAATCAGGTCTTTACAACCAAAATTCTTTTTGAGTAGTTCAATCGCTGCTATATAATTTTCACTCGATAGGGAAAGCCCACTAATTGCACCAGACGCAGCTCCAGTCAGGAAGGAATGCAAATAATTAAATTTCTCATGTCCGTTAAGCTATCATTTTGATGTATCGCATTGTCATATTGGTTCCAAAAAGATAACCAATAAGCAGGATCTCCATCAAATTTATTAATACTCAATTTCGGTAATTTAATTTTAGAATGAGAGCAAGAAGTCAAATTCTCTGTTGAAATACTTTCATTAACCGAATTTGTTTTCTTAATAGAACGTTCAGGTTCAACTTTTATTTTTAAAGCATACGTTAGTTTCAGTTTCATGGAAATTATTTTTCAGAATAACCTTCGGCAGTTTCAAATTCAGTTTCTAATTCGCCGTCATCATCCATTAAGTTTTGGATCTGCTCATCTAAAGTTGTTAAATTATTATACTTTGAGTTTAACTGATCAATATGTTCCGTAAGAACAGGAACTTCCTGTACTGATTCTGCAAGGTACTGGTTACAAGTATTAATTAATTTCGTAGTCGCCGTTCTAGAAACAGCACGTTTCTTCTTTAGTTTTTCAATATCAGACATATTTAATCCGTAATTTTAAATATAATTAATTTTATAACAACTTAATATAACAACAATAATATAACTTTCAAAATATATTCAATAACTTTCAAAATAATCCTGTTCTCAAAATATGTTCTCAATCAACATTATTAATAATATTATCTTCAACAGAATTAAGCATTCAAGACTTTTATTTATTTTTATACTCAGTTCTTTATTATATCCAAGATCAAAACAAACCATCAACAATATTCTGTTCAATAGAACTAAATATTCAAAACTTTCGTCTATAAATAACTTTTCATTCAATTAAGATCAAATCAAACCGGCGTCGCTGTTCGGGCGCCTTAAAAATATGATGAACAAACTTTCATATTAGACAAAAAATGTCATAAATTTCAACTTACCCTTTCTGTCGGATAAGTTTCCCGCTTGTTTCTTCTGGAGTTCGAACTGCCGGATTTGATTAAACTTAATTCTATTCAGTAACTCACTCGACTAAAATAAAACATCACTCGGTTAATCTTCTATACTTATTTACAAATATATTACAAAATATTTACAGGATTATATTACTTAACATTTAAGTGTTTTAACTTTAATCGATTCATAACGAAGTCGCAACTCCGTTCACAAAAACAAAAACATTATTCTAAAGTTTTTCAGTTCTGTTCAGTTCACTTAGACGTAAAAGTTTTTTTTTTAAATTCAGGTGTCACTGTCACTGCAAAGGGATACAGAGAGAGCTGTCCGCGACAGTGACAAAAGAATAAAAATTCTTAATGTTGGCAAAAAAAGCCACCTCTATTTTGCGCAGTATGACACGCGCGCTAATATTTAGATATCAAAACTGGGTTTTCTTAATAAATCAATCAAATATAATAATATAGGTTAATTTCTTACCTTTATGTTTCTTGCACAGCAATCCCTTGCATCACAGTTTGGCCGAGTAATCCGAGTCTGGTGTCCTTCGACGAAATCTTTACTTTGGGTTTACACTATAGTGTAATAATTTTAAAAAATGTGGTGTTTATTATATATTTTCTCCACAAATAAAGCAAATCCATTACTGAGACTATTTTTCTTTCTTTATGTTAATCTTATATTTAATGGTTAGCTTTACAGTATTAAACTAACTATTTTTACTTCTATATTACGCTGCGTTGTACAGCAGCAATTTTATATTTTACATATTACTAGGAGGAAATCTAACAACACAATAATCTAATAATAAAAATGTTTATAAGTCATTTTCGGTTCTTGTTCGGTAGTGACGTCAAACTGTTGCATCATGCGTGGGATGGAATAAACAGTTTTTATTTATGGCTGTAACTGTTCGTTTTTGATGAACATAATTTAGGTAATTTAAAAGGTTTGATGATTGCACAATGATTAATTGGAGTCTAATTTATTTTGATATGTATTAGAACCTTATTGTCTTTGAAAATTATTGTTTCTATTTCCTGTATTCGTTGTTTATTGCTTTATCTGACTATGGTTATATTTCCATCACTCTTCCTTAACCATCTCAGATGCATCATGTAGTAGTTGCATGGATTCTCTGTGTTTCACAAACTGAGGTTTTGGCAGTGGTTTGGTCAAGCAATCAGCTATCATATCTTGAGTCGGACAGTAACGAAGATCTAATATAGCATCTTCTTTCATCTGTTTCATTGCGTGATAACGCACGATGTGCTTCTTCTTTTTGAGAATTTTTCGTTCTCCACCATCTTAATACAACTTTGATTGTCGTCGTATAGGATTACTGGTAATTTTTGCTTTAGGTCTAAGTCGGACAGAAGTTTAATTAACCAGGCAATTTCCTGCCCTGCACTAGCTGCTGAAACAAATTCAGCTTCCACCGATGAGTAGACAATGCAATTTTGCCATTTGGTCCACTGTATGGGACTATTTCCAAGCATGAATAAATTCCCACTTGTCGATTTTCTCGTTTTTGTGTCCCCTGCTCAGTCAGCGTCAGCAAATCCGATAAATTTTGGTTCGTGATCTGTGTTTAATGTGAGATTAAGAGTTTTTGTATAGTTCGGGTAACTTATAACGCGTTTCACCGCGTTCCAGTCCTTGCTACGAGGAGTTTCGCGCCTTCTACTTAGAATGTTCACAGCGGTTGATATATCTAGGCGTGTAGTAGTTGTTATGTATCACAGTGATCCTATCTCTTGTCGAAATTTGGTGTTATTAGGCAGTAAATTTTCTTCGTCCTCTAATTTGTAAAACCCGGGATCCATGGGAGTGCTTACTGGTTTCGCGTTTTCTAAATTAAATTTTCTTGCAAGTTCTTCTATTTTTAATCTCTGATTCAATTTGTACCCGTTTCGTGTTTTTCTTATTTCCATGCCTAAATAGTGGGGTACTTCGCCAAGATCTTTTAACTCATATTTTTGCTTTAAAGCTTTTATTATTCCTTCAATTGTTTCATTTTCACCGCCTATCAAAATATCATCAACGTACACTATTATATAAGTGGAAGTATTGTTTTCTTTTTGTGTGTATAGACACGAATCCACGGTGCTTTGTTGGAAATTTAGGTTTTTCAAAGATTGTTCAATTCTTTTATTCCAAGTTCTGTCTGCCTGTTTGAGTCCGTAGATTGATTTGTTTAGTTTGCAGACTTTATTTTCTGAAATTTTCTCAATGTAGCCCTCCGGCTGTTTCATATATACTTCATCTTCTAGCTCGCCATAGAGAAATGCTGTATCAATGTCAGTGTGTCTAATGTTTAATTTCTTATGTACGGCTGCTGCCAAAAAAGTTCTGACGGTTGATTGTGACACTACGGGGGTGAAAGTCTCGTCATAGTTTTCGCCATATTCTTGACTATAGTCTTTTCCTACCAAACATGTTTTGTACTTTTGAATGTTCCCGTAACTGTCTAATTTCCTTTTGAATGTCCATTTGCAACCTATAACCTTTTTGTTAGGTGGAGGATCCACTAACTCCCATGTGTTGTGTTTTCTCAGCGAATTGGTTTCCGCTTGTGTGGCCTTAAGCCAATTTTCTTTTTCTGTGGGATTACTTATTTCCAGTATACCATACCAAATAATAGGTTCTATCATATCATTATTTTTTACATAACATACATATCTGTCTGGTGGTACCCCCCTATTCGATCTTTCAGATCTTCTTGGCTCATTGGTCGGTTGTTTGGACGCGGTTGGTTCTTCGGTTGTGTTGTTTATCTCTATTTCAATGTAATTTTTGTCGTCATGTGAGTTTTCTGTCTCTTTACTTTCTTTTAGGTTAATTTTGCTATTTTCTATGAATTTCACTGTTCTGCCAATTACAATTTTGTTTTCTTTAGTGTATATGCGATATCCTTTTGCGTTTTTGTCGTATCCTACAAAAATCCCTTCCTGAGCCCTGTCGTCCAGTTATCCTCGATGTTGTTTATTCACGTATACGTAAGTTTTGCACCCGAATGTTTGCAAATAGTGAAAATTCGGTTTGCGATTAAACCATAGCTCAAATGGGATTTTATTTGTTGATCGTGTTGGTAAGCGATTTTGTAAATGGTTCGCGTTGTTAATTCCTTCTCCCCAAAATCTTTGTGGTAGATCCGCTTCTCTGAGTAGGCTTCTAGTCATGTCTAATAGTGACCTATTTTTCTTTCCGCAATACCATTTTGGCTCGGACAATACGGCACGGTTAACTGATGTTGAATGCCCCTTTTTCTTAGATAATTCTCTATCCATCTATTTATGTTCTCTCCCCCGTTATCAGATCTTATTGCTTTCGGATATTTCCCGAGCTGGTTTCGAACCATAGCTATGTAATCGATTAGTTTATCCTGTACTTCATATTTATGTTTTAATAAGTATATTACAGTAAATCTAGAGTAGTCATCAAGGAAAGTTACAAACATTGTTTTACCACCTGTTGTGGGGGTTCCTATCGCTGTGCATACGTCCGTGTGCACTAGATCGAGTACTCTACCTGTTTTGTTTTTATACGATGTTTTGGGATAAGGAGCATCACTTGTTTTTGTTTCTATGCACGTTTCGCATGTTGTTCCATGATTGCAACTATTTAGTTTTATGCCATAGGCTAAATCGTCTTTAACCATTTCCTTTATGGAATTATAATTTTCTATGCTCCAGGCGTTTGTGCCAAAGTTCCAGGCAATCTTTATTTTTGCATTCGTGCGCCATGTTTACTATATTCCTTTCTGTATTTTCTAATAATTCAACTTCGTATAGATTATTTTTTATTTTTGCCTCCAAATAGATTTTACCATTTCGGGACAGCATGCATTTATCTTTATCAAATAATAATTTATACCCATTCTTTGTTGCTTAACTGACTGAAATTAAATTAGATTGTAGCTCAGGTACATATAACACTTCTTTCAACGTAATTTCATTTATGCCTCCATCGGATTTTTTTGTCGTGAATGTAGTTTCTCTGGTACCTTGTGAGATTAGAGTTTTTGCGTTGGCAATTATGACGGTTGTTTTTTCTGTATTATTTAATTTAGTAAACTCATCTTTATTGTTTAGGATATGTGAAGATGAACCAGAATCAATGATCTAGGTTTGCTTTCCTGCTTTGTCTATTAGAAAGGCTGTGTCGCTGCTTTGATCTGGTTTTGTTTCCGTTCTATAATCTCTCTTGTCTACTGATTCGCGGTCAGTGTTTCCTATCTGGTTATCCGATTGTTGATAACACAATTTGTATGTTTGTTGTTGTTTTTGTGTATTTGGGTGAGTATTTCGATTTTTCAGATGCCAACATTGTCTGTACGTGTGATTCCTCATTTTACAGTACGTGCATAGTTTTTCTTTTTTTAAATTATCATTTGGAAATCTTTTCTGCGTTTTAAACGCTTTTGTGGAATTTTCACCCTGGTCTGCGTTTTCAACCCTTCTGTTGTACTCATCTGTTAATTTACTTTTAATAAATTGTGGTGTAAGCTCGTCCTCATTACGCGATTCAAGAGCGGTGATTAAAGTATTATAACTAGGGGGTAACGAACACAGTAATAAAGCCGAAAGATGGGAGTCGCTAACAGTCGTTTCCCCGATTGCTGACAATTTATCGATTAATTCTAGAATGTATGTTATGTGTTTGATTAAGTTACCGTTTGCTGGCAGCTTGGCTCCATAAAGTTTTCTTAACAAAAATAATTTACTTGATAAATTAGATCTTTCGTGTATCATTTTAAGCGCGTTCCAAGTGTTTCTGGCTGTATTAAGACTCTTAACATGTACTATATGAGAATGGTCGATTGATAAATTGATAATTGCTCTGGCCTTCCTGTCTTTCCTCTGCCAATCAGTTGTGATCGGCGTGGGCATATCTTCGGTAATTACATCGAACAAGTCTTCTTTAATTAATAACATTTCTGTTTTTAATTTCCATGTACTGTAGTTGCTAGTATTAAGCTTTTCTACCAAATGGATTTAACGTGATGCGGCCATTTTTTACTAGCAATTTAAGTTATTGTTTAGAAGAGGAATTGCTGTTTTTTTTCTTTTATCTCATATAAAAACTTATGTATATTTAGTTTTCATTCAATTCTTAACATTTCATGTGTACCATCAAAAATACACAATATTTATTTCATCCCAATATATCAAAGAACTAACGTACTATATCTTCAACAATTTTCATTTTATTGTACGCACTTTTACGGCCAGTAGTTTTTTTCTACTAATACTATGATACTAAATACGGAGACTTTCTCAGTCTCCGTAATCAAAATATGTTGGCAAAAAAAGCCACCTATGTTTTGCGCAGTATGACACGTGCGCTAATATTTAGATATCAAAACTGGGTTTTCTTAATAAATCTTTCAAATATAATAATATAGGTAAATTTCTTACCTTTATGTTTCTTGCACAGCAATCCCTCGCATCACAGTTTGGCCGAGTAATCCGAGTCTGGTGTCCTTCGACGAAATCCTTACTTTCGGTTTACACTATAGTGTAATAATAAAAAAGATGTGGTGTTTATTATATATTTTCTCCACAAATGAAGCAAATCCATTACTCAGACTATTTTTCTTAAATTATGATAATCTTATATTTAATAGTTAGCTTTACAGTATTAAATTAACTATTTTTAGATCTATATTACGCTGCGTTGTACAGCAGCAATTTTATTATTTACATATTACTAGAATGAAATCTAACAACTCAATAATCTAATAATAAAAATGTTTATAAGTCATTTTCAGTTCTTGTTCGGTAGTGACGTCAAACTCTTGCATCATGCGTGGGATGGAATAAACAGTTTTTATTTATGGCTGTAACTGTTCGTTTTTGATGAACATAATTTAGGTAATTTTAAAGGTTTGATGATTGCACAATGATGAATTAGAGTCTAATTTATTTTGATAAGTATTAAAACTGTATTGTCCGTGATAATTATTGTTTCTATTTCTTGTATTCGTTGTTTATTGCTTTATACGATTATAGTTATATTTTCATCACTTAAAAGACGCTCGTCGCGAAGCCATTTTGATAAAACAATTACGCAGCGAAAGGGTTAACATCAAATAATGTCTCCGAGTTTATTTCATTGTTTCTTTAGAATAAACTTTAACAAATGTAAAGAAGAAACTTATCTCAGGAAAAAATTAATGTTGAGAATAATTTATCAGATAATATCTAGTAAAACTTTCTGTCGCCAAGTTCATTTTAACGAAATATATATCAGTGAACTTGAGTACATAGTAAAAAAAATTAAAGTGTAAGAAAAAATACTTGTGTGTAAGAAAAAATCAGTAATGTTAACATCAAATAATGTCTCCCGGGATATTTCATTATTTCTGTGGGATAAAATTTCACAAATTTGAAGGAGAAACCTTTCTCAGGAAAAAAAATTAAACGTTGAGAATATTTTATTAGATAATAACTAGTAATGATTTCTGTCGCCAAGTTTATTTCGAAAAAATAAAGTGTAAGAAAAAATACTTGTGTAAAATCAGTTATGTTAACCCGTTATGTACTGAATTATGAATTCATGAAAATTTTATCTTCTAAAGCATTTTTCATGAAATTTTGAAACTACATTAGAAGATTTACATAATGATTTAATAAATTTTAGGTGGATTTTAGAAGGATGGAAGGATTTAGAAGGATTAATTAAATTTGAATTTATAGGGATTTTGTGCAATATTTATAACCCCACTCAAATCTTTTATTTTAAATATTTTTCTTAGTATTTTGTAGAGTTAGGAAATGTACAAATATAATGCTCTTAGACTAGAAATATAGAAATATTTCCGAATTGAGCCCCGCATTAATGGTACAGTCGTGGAAAAAAAAGTAAACACCCCTTACTAACTGTGCAAAAAATTATCGTAGAAGAAAGTGACTGGTACCACACGATTAGTAATAAAGTCTACTTTTAAATGATGTATATAAAATTTGCTTAAGGGAACATATACATATTGAAACGAACCATAACTTTGTTTTTTTTTTCAATAGCAGTACACAATTGTAACAGCATAAATGAACTCAACACCCTTCAATTAGCCTAAAAACAAATTTTTATGCAATTCGTACTATAAGTTTTTATTTTAAAACGAGCGTATTTCAGGGGCTGTATCCAAATTGAAGTTCGGTACTCGATTGTTGAACGAGAGAGTCCTCTTTTTGATCAAGGCATCTTAAACGCCACTCAAGCAGTCATTGAAGGTTGCTAGATTACAGGATAGCATAAGAAATTTCAAAATATCTAGTCACTTCTATCATAGGCGGCCCCTTAATCTATCATTTTGCCGTTTTTTAAGAATAATTTAAAAACTACTTGGAAGAAAAATGTGAAATTTTGCATTTCCATAAAGCAGGACTTAATAAATCTAAATCCATCAAAATAAATTGTAGGTTGCAATTCATAATTTTTTCGAATATTAATTTCGTAATTCATTATTCATATCAGAAAATTATAAAAATTGCAAATTCAATGTATTTATGTTTGGGTATTTTAGTATTATTGCTACATAAAAAATTAGCACATTAGGAGTATAATTTCACGAGATAGTATTAAAAATATGAAAGTGTAATTTAACATTAGAAGCACTAAATTTTGAATGTTTATAATTCATAAAATTATCATTCAAATGCCTTGAAATTTGGTGTCTAGGCATAGTCTTTATCCGGTGGGAGTCTCATCCCTCCATTATCGTGTGCTTGCTTTGCATTTCGGCCCAAAAATTTCATTTGGTGATACTTGTCTTTCAGCGGCACCTATTGTTTTCTTTGCCCTTCCTCTAAATTGGTTCATTAACCACTTTTCACGACAGGTACCCACCATCGATTATGCATATAAAATCCAGATTTCCCTACTCCCCAAGCTGAATATGTGTGTGTAATGTGCAGGAGCCAAATCAACAAAGTCAATTAGTTAACCAAGCGGTACAACAGAGAAACCAGTAAATTACAGGCTCTGCAATTAGGTCGGCCTGGGCATTGGTCTACTGGATGGCCGCCATGCGACGATTAAGCGGACAACCGCCCCGGTGCCAGACAGGTATACCCGTTCGGCTAGGGAAATCTGGCACTTAGGGGTCTGGTCATCGGTTTGGAGTCATCTGATGTCCGCCATGTACGCTAATGTCGCCTGGTGTATGTAAAATCCGTCGTGGGTGCAAAGTCCTCCAAGTTACCTGTGAATTATACCTCTGGAGGTGCCTTTCCAGTTGAAGGTCTCGTCACCTGATCAAGGATCTAAATAACGAGGCCAACTTGAGTAACAAAGCGCAGGTACAAAAATATAAGCAGTAGACATAGCCAATAGGATGAAGATGTAGTCTTTCGTCAGGTTTATTGCCGCTACGCGGCGATTAGGCGGTCACCGGCCCGATACCAGGTATCAAACCCATTCAGCTGGGACGACCCGGCAGGTAGGGGCCTGGTCATCGGTTAGAAAGAAAGGAAAAGAGTTACTATTAATTAGTGTCTCACGGGATATTTCATTATTTCTTTGGGATAAAGTTTCATAAATTTGAAGGATAAACCTTTCTCTGGAAAAAGAATTAAATGTTGAGAATAGTTTATTAGATAATAACTAGTAATAATTTCTGTCGTCAAGTTTATTTTGACGAAATATAGATCAGTGAACTTGAGTACAAAGTAGTAAAAAAACAAAGTGTAAGAAAAAATACTCGTGTAAAACCAGTAATGTTAACATTAAATAATGCCTCCGAGTTTATTTCATTATTTCTATAGAATAAACTTTAATAAAAGTAAAGAATAAACCCTTCTCATGGAAAAACTGGTAAAAATCTTTATTACGAGTTGTAAGTTTCCAACTGAGTGAAAAAGTGCCCAGGACAGGATTTGGACTAGGGACCTTTGGCCAGAGTTGCCAGATTGGGGACTTTTTTTGCCCCCAGATTGTTGATTGTTACCGTTTTTTTATTTTTTATTTATTTTTTTTAATAGAAATATTCGGCCTATTTAAAAATAGATTAAAAATTCTGAAAAGTAAGGCGAATTATACTATTTTAAAAAAGTGGTGACAATCAAATAATCTGAATTTAAAAAAGTCCCCAATCTGGCAAGACTTCCTTTAGCAGCTGCCAATTAGAATAATTGAGTGAAATTAATGATGTGGAAAAATCTTTATTGCCAAATTTATTTTAACGAAATATAGATCAGTGAACTTGAGTACAAAGCAATAAAAAGACAAAGTGTAAGAAAAAATACTCGTGTAAAACCAGTAATGTTAACATTAAATAATGTGTCCGAGTTTATTTCATTATTTCTATAGAATAAACTTTAATAAAAGTAAAGAAGAAACCCTTCTCATGAAAAAACTGGTAAAAATCTTTATCACGAGTTGTAATTTTCTAACTGAATGAAAAAGTATCCAGGCCAGGATTTGGACTAGGGACCTTTGGTGACAGCTGCCAGTTAAAATAATTGTGTTAAATTAATAATGTGGAAAAATCTTTATTGCCAAGTTTATTTTAACGAAATATAGATCAACGAATTAGATTACATAGAATTAAAAACATTTATGTACAGGGTGCCCAATTAAGCGACCCTACTTTAAAGTTCTCTACAAACGAAACTATTGTTCATAAAGTTGCGAAATTTTGTGAAAGACATTATAAAAAGATGGAAATTTGTTTAAGCAGAAAAAAGAAAAAAAATAGTTCAAAATTTCGCCACTAGAAGCCCTTTTTTTTTTTTAAGGATTACATATTAGCATAGATTTACGATATTTTAGAAATTTTATTTATTAATTTTACTTGATCTTAAAGACAACATTTCAGGGCATGTTCTTGGCATTTCCCTGCACACACTGCGGTCAACTGTGGAATATGCTCTCTTACGATTCCAGATGGTAGGGTAGACCGAGGCACGTTTACGCGGGTTTTTTTTCAATGAATTTTTTAATTTTTATGTTTTAACATGGGGAATTTTAGACATTGTGGTTTTATAAAGCAGTTAATAAAGTGAAAATTTGTGTATTCAGTTGTTGCCCTATTTGTGTTTTTAACCGTATTTTTTTTTTCTTAGGTCCAAGTCTTTTGCGTAAACTTGCCTCGTTCCCGGGGCAAGTTTACGCATCAAGTGGAGCACGTTACGCATATTATAAGTGATACCAAGGAGTAAGTGAAATAAATATTTAATCAAATTGAAATGTTTTATTTATAACTTAAACCACTGTTTAAAATAAAAAAAATGAAGAGAATTAATTAAAGAACATTTTATAAGCTAAACTGAAAACATAGGACTTATTGCTAATTAAAACAGAAACTGTTTAGTCATCTTCATCATCACTTACAGTTTTTACAAACAAAAAATAAAGTATTTCCTTTTGCACACTTGTCATGGGACCACCTTTTGCATCTAAAACATTAAACCCAGTCTTGTCCTTGGCACGTTTACGCAGTAGGAACGTGCGGAATGGTGCTCCAAAGTCAATGCGTAAACGTGCCCCGTCGCCATGTTTGGATTTATTTTTAACGTGCAACGAAAATTAATAACATTTCTGCTCATACAAATACAGTTCTCAAAAAAGGATAAAATTCTGCTAATGTTCATATATTTGTTTATCCTTAACTAAGTATTATTAGTTTCAAGAAGTTTGAATAAGTTCAACTCAAAATTTACTCACCTTGACAGAAAACAGGTTATCCTTTCCGCATGCTGGACCGAAGCTCAACTGATGCTCAAAAACGTGTGAGAATACCCGCTAGGGAGCAGTATCAAACTGTCATGACTGGTGGCGCGCCAGTTATAACTCGTTTCGGAAAAGGTGCACTGCGTAAACGTGCCCATGCGTAAACGTGCCCCGATCTACCCTATCTGAAAATGATGACCGTAATGTGGAACATGTTTGGTTGTAATAAATTTGTAAAGTATTGTAAATGTATGCTAAATGTTCAATTAAACGCTAAAAAAGCTCTTTGGCGGCGAAATTTTAAACTAATTTTTTTTCGCTCAAACGAATTCCAAAACCTTTATTATCTTTATTACCTTTATTACTCTTCACAAAATTTCACAACATTCTGAACAATAGTTTCGCCTGTAGACAAAGTCTAAATAGGATCGTTTAATTATGGACACCCTGTATATGAAAAACTTTTAGTTATTTTCAAACAGTAATGCTAACATTAAATAATAATTGAACATTATCATTACTTTTTAAGTAATTTCTAATAAACGTGAAGGAGGAAACATTCTCGGGAAGGAAAATATTTCATGATGACAGATGTTTGAAAATAGCTAGTAATAATTCTGTATCTCTATTATTTAAAAAGACATGGATGAAGAGATTTCACATTTTTATTTTTTATTTTACTTTTTCAGTTATCAGGAGTAATCAATATATTTTAAATGAATAAAATTTAAAAAATGTTTCTTTCTTAAAATAGGAACGCAGAAGTAAAATTTTAAAGTTTAAGAACAACTTTTAATTGTTTTAGTTAAGTTATTTTAATAATAAATATATGTCTCCAATGATATAGTACATTATATCTCTATCTAACTCTGGCGAAAAGTTTAATAAATGGGCAGGAAAACTTTCCCTTAGAAAAAATATTGAATTATGAGATTAAAATATATCTTTATAAAAATAATCTGTAACTTTATTTTAACACAAATAATATTAAATATACTCTTAAAAATTAAGAATAATCCTTTATTTTAACTATTTTATAGTGAAGTAACGTTTATTGTATAAATTTCTAATAGCTCTTTCCTCTCTAAATTTTAATTTCAAATTGAACACTATCATGAAAATTTTATGAGAATAATCACAGTAACAATTTGTAATTTCTTTTTAAAAAGATTTTTTAAACTTAATAAAGTTAAAAATTATATTTTTATGTTTCTATCTTTATAAAACGAATACATCTATAAAGAAAATAAAATACTTTGGCTTACTTTATGTGAATAACGTTGAATCTTAATCTCAATCCTTTTTCTTTAATTGTTTACAAATAAACTAAAATTCTGAAACACTTCCAATACTTCTTTCAATCCAAAGTTTTAAAATCTGAAAATTGAACTTGAATGTGGAATTTTCTAAAAAGAAGACAGAGCAAACATTTAAATGTTTAAAAATTATTTTAAAAATAATAAAATAATAAAACACTATTCTATTGCCGTCATAAGAAATTAATAACAATAAAAAATTAAATATAATACCATTTTGGCTATTTTACGAAACTAATGTTATTGGATAAATATTTTCTAGCATTTCTTTAATTGTTTAATAGTGAAGTAACTTTTTAAATTCTAATTGCAAGTTTTAAAATTGAGAAATTGAAATTAAACCTAAAAATTTAATAAGAAAGATCTGTGTTATCATTTGTATTTAAATCAAAAAAGATGATTTTTCAAACTTAAACAAATTGAAAATAAATGACATTTCTTTTTATCACAAGCATTATATACAGGAAAACATTTAAAAAAATGTATATATAATACTTTTCTTTATTTGCATGCGCAATATTATTATTGAATCATAGTCTCAGAACACATTGTTTGTATGGGATAAGGGCTTAAAATTTTAAATACTTCCTTTACCGGAAATAAAATAACAATTTATGAGATTAATTTAACAGGTAAAATATTGTAACAGTTTATGTCCTCTAATTTTCTTGAACAAAGTAATGTCACAAAATGTATATACAAAATATATACTATTAGAATGTCATATTCACCTTGGATCAAACCAAAATGAAAATTAAATAAACTCGCTAAAAGGGTGCATTTAATACGTTAAAAATGTCACAAAATATAAAAGATGTTATTACATATCCTTTTAAAGCTGTGTTTTTATATATAATAACATCTTTTATATTTTTTTACATCTTTAGCGTATTAAATGCACCTTTTAGCAAGTTTATATATTTTTTGTTTTGATCAAAATAATGTTTTAACTACAAACGATATAACTTACCTATGTAACAAAGGCTTCTTTTCCTTTTATTTATTTTTATTATTATTATTTTTTTTTTTTTTTTAACGAATAATGAAGTTTCTGTTAACTGCTTGATGATAAAGTATACATTTTAAATCTGTTTAATAAAGTTTAAATTTTGAAATCTTAAAGTTTTAAATAGTTTTACTAAGACAAATGTTTAATGGATGAAATTTGAAGGCCCCCCCCCCCCCTATCTCTTTCCCTCTACCTCTAGCATCCCCCTCTATATTTTTTGTTATTTATTTATTTATTTTTCCTTTTATTTTTATTTGAGAAAAAATATGAATTCATCAAAATACAATTAATGCATTAGATTATTTATGGTCGTTTTTTAAGTCACAAATAATTTATGTTAATAAATTAATATAATTGTTAACATTAATTTTATAAATACATCAAACAACCTTTTTAGTTTTAAATTTAGTATTCAAACAGAACTTAAGATTAAATAACCGCATTAATCATTTGCATTAAAATAAAATTTGACGTTTAATAATAGAAATTATTGAAAAGTTTTTATTATTTTGACACAAGACATGATCTAAAAAAAAAAATAAATAAATTATTTAATATTTTTATTACTCTTTATCGAAACTTTTTCTTACAAAACATTACTAAAAGTAAGAAAAATAAATAGTGCTAATAGATTTGTTTTTCATAGAATAAACTTTCAATATATTTTATATTTCAATTTAATTTAACATGATATTGTTTTGACATTATACGATTGACAATTTAAGAATTTATTTTTAGTTAATATTTAAAAAAATAATATGGTTGTAGAAAACTCGTCAAATATGTTTTAAATTTCTAAATTTTAATTTGAAGCGAAACGAGAAAAGTTTGCGAGAAAGACAAGAATAGCCACTTTAGTCGAGTTGCAATTTGCTGTTTCTTTGAAGTTTATGATGATGAAAACAAGTTTATTTTAATTTTAGCAGAAAGAAGATTTTTAAAAAAACGCGGTTTTAAAATTGCTTTACTTTGAATGAATAATTTTATTATTAAATACTCATCGTTTTAGATTGTTTACTGTTCCTCTGAATTAAACTAATATTAAGTAAAAAAATAATATGGTTGCAGAAAACTCTTATAATATGTTTTTCAACCTTCAAATTGTAATTTGATGTAAAACGGAAATGTTTCTGAGAAAGACAAGAACACACACTTTAGTTGAGTTTAAATTTGCTGCTTCTTTGAAGTTTATGATAAAGAAAACAAGTTTATTTTAATTTTAACTAAAAGCAGATTTTTAAAAAGAACGTGTATTTAAAATTGCTTTCAATTACTTTGAATGAATAATTTTATTATTAAGTACTAGTCTTTTTAGATTTTTTACTGCTCCTCTAAATTAAACTAATATTTATTAAACAAATAATATGGTTGCAGAAAACTCTTATGTTTGTCAAAATTCACATTTTAATTTGAAGCGAAACGGGAAATTTTCGCGAGAAAGACTAGAATAGCCACTTTAGTTGAGTTGCAATTTGCTGTTTTTTTTTTAAGTTTATGATAATGAAAACAAGTTTATTTTAATTTTAACCAAAAGAAGATAAAAAAAAAACGCGGAAATAAAATTGCTTTCAATTACTTTGAAGGAATAATTTTATTATTAAATACTAGCCTTTATAGATAGTTTACCGTTCCCCTAAATTAAACTAATATTAATAAAAAAAAAATAATACGGTTTCAGAAAACTCTTCTAATATGTTTTCAGTTTTTAAATTTTAATTTGATGCGAAACGGGGAAAGTTTGCTAGAAAGACAATAATAGTAACTTTAGTCGAGTTGCAATTTGCTGTTTCTTTGAAGTTTATAATAATGAAAACAAGTTTATTTTAATTTTAACCAAAAGAAAATTTTAAAAACGCGGATTTAAATTTGCTTTTAATTGCTTTGAATGAATAATTTTATTATCAAATAGTCTGTTTATATAGTTTACTGTTTCCCTAAATTAAACTAATATTAATTAAAAAATAATATGGTTGAAGAAAACTCTTCTAATATGTTTTTCGATGTTCAAATTTTAATTTGAAGCGAAACTGGAAATGTTTGCGAGAAAGACAAGAACAGCTACTTTAGTCGAGTTGCAATTTGCTATTTCTTTGAAGTTTATGTTAATGAAAACAGGCTTATTTTAATTTTAACCAAAAGAAAATGTAAAAAAATAAAACGCGGTTTTAAAATTGCTTTCTTTTACTTTGAATGAATAATTTTGTTATTAAATACTAGTCTATTTAGATAGTTTACTGTTCCTCTAAATTTAACTTTAATATGTGAAAATGGAAAACTTTCCCGGGAAAGCCAATGCTGAATGAAAAGGCTAATTTGTCTGGCAATAGAAGGAACAAATTAACCAATTTCTATCTTTCAACTTATTTTAACAAAAAGTAAAATAATAGGCTTAATGTTATAAAACTTTCATGGCCTGTTAATAAATAAATAGTTAAACATTTTTTAATACATGTTATCCCTTAATTTGCAAATGAAGCAATTTATAGTTTGTTTTAATCATTTATTTTATTGAGATTCAAAAGTTCAGATATTTTATAGCATACATATTAACGTATACATGTGTAACTCTAATTATTATTTTTAAAAAAACTTTTGGCTCAATTATCAAATGCTCACAATAACGTTTAAATGTTGTCATCGATATAAAGTATTTACTTATAGATTTTGTAACGTTTTGTGACTGATTTTTAGGAAATACTGAATTACAGAGGGTAGTATAGTAGAACCTCGGTTATCCGAAGTAATTGGGACCGACCATCTTTCGGAAAAATCGAAATTTTCGGATTATCGAGAATGCTTCAATTTTAAGATTAAGGACAAATATGTGCACTACTTACTATCATGGTAACAAGTGCTTAATAAAAAATAAAGCAATAGCAAAATAGAAACAAGAATAAATTACAAATTACCTGAATTTTAAATTTGTAATTAAGTACATTTTACATATTTCACAAGAGTTTGAAACAAAGTTTTGTTTCTCGCAGTTTCAATTGCTTTTGCTTTGCAGCTCAATCACGAAGTTTTTTTAATACTGCTAGTTCATCAGCATCACAGTCTACCTTTTGTTCTAGCCATGCCAAAGTTTTTTAACACTTTCCAACAAAGTTGAAAAGTGTTTAGGACTTCGGATTGTCTGTCCGTCTGTCTGCGCTGTAACTCTCGTAAATGTACTCGGATTGCTCTGAAATTTTTGGATGTTAGTGACCTCTACCATAGCACGCTCCCTATTTCAAATGAAGTTTGTAACATGTTTAGTTCATTTACAGGGGCAGTCAAAAGTATTCTGCTACATTACGGCCAATGGGAAAAAATCGTTTCAAATGATTTTTAATGGTATTACACTCTTTCAAACATAGTAAAATTGATATGCATTTATGAAGTCCACTAAAATATGCATTCTGTAGAATATGTGGAACAAAGAATAGTTATTATTCATTTACAGGGCCACACAAAAAAATTCATAACGGTATAGAAAACATAAAACAAAATAGTGTAACGACATCGTATATTGTTTGCAGCGTATTTGAATTATGTTAAATTAATTCATATATAATGAAATTGATATGCGTCGCTGAGCTTTAGTATAAGTTATTTCATGTATAATACGAAGTGCATAGCATTTACAGGGACACACAAAAGATATCAGATACTATATTGTATCCGAATTACTGTATATTACTAATGATTGCTCGAGATACATTTTTAATTATGATATGCGCTTTTAAGTTTCACTATATTTATGCATAGTATATGGTGTATATAAATGCTATAGTTCATATACAGGGCTGCAAAGAAGAATTCGTGAGAGTTACTGAGTATAAGCGTAAACTGCTTAAAGGAAAATTTTAAATGAGTAATGCATTTTTACGCTGAACTAAATTTAGTTTACAAAGAAATTTTTGTTGACATTCCCGGCGTCACCCTGTCCGCCAAAAAAACGCACAAAAAAAAACGCAAAAAATCAAAGATCGCAAAAAAATTAAAAAATCGCAGCACGAATTCTAAAACTTAAAGAGAATAAAATTTACTATTTTAGTCTAGAAAATATTATAAAACAGGTTCCTTTTACTAATGTGGAAAAATTGTAGCGAAACTCGAAAAAACTCTAAAAATAGCTAAAAAGTCAATAATCGCAGAGGACGCAAAAATTTATTATTATGAACTAAAAGATTAAAACAGGATTCCTTTTACGAATGTAGAAAAATCGCAGCGGAATTAGAAAAATCTCTAAACAATGCATAAAAAATTCGCAAAAAATCAAAATCGCTGTACGAATTCCGAATAAACTTTATTGAAAATATTACAAAATTTATTACATTGGGCTAAAATGTGGAAGCCCAATTCACTTTATAAATGTCAAAAAAACAGCAGAAGAACGCTAAAAATTGCATTAAAAATCGATAAAAAATCAAAAATCGCAGAGGAAAAAAATTACCATAGTGTGTTATAAGTTTGAAACCAATTTCTTTTATAAATGTAAAAAAAAAGGGCACGGAACGAGTAAAAACGCTAAAAATCACGTTGAAAATCGTTAAATTTTTTTCAGAATTTGCGAGGGAGAAAATTTGCTATATTAAGCTCGAAGTTTGAAACAGAAATCTTATTATGAATGTCAAAAACTCTCTACGGAACGCATTAAAACACAATAAAAATTCAAATATCGCTATGAACAAAATTCACTATAGTATTCTAACCGGAATACTTTCACGAATGTCGAAAACCCTCCACGGAACACGAAACACCTGCTAAAAGTTCAAAACTTACGGAGGACAAAATTTACTATAGTCAGCAAAAGTTTAAAACAAATTTCTTTTACCAATAAAAAAAAAAAAAAAATGCTGCAGAATGCGAAAAACTGCTGAAAATTGCATTAAAAATCTTTAAAAATTTAAAAGCCGCAAAAGGTAAAATATTACTATAGGGTTCTAAAATATTTTAAGCGGAATTTTTTCACGAATGTCAAAAACAGAGAGAAAAATCTCAAAAGCTGGCATTAAAAATTAAAAAATTTCGGAGGACAAAATTTACTGTGTAAAAGTTTGAAACCGATAATTCATTTTCCTTTTTAGTGCTGGTAAAATACACCAAAAATTGAGTAAAATGCAACAGCTGAGGGCCATTCACGAAAATTTGGGGGAAAATCTTGTTTAGGAATTAGAGATAAAGATTCGATGAGCCCCCAAAATATAAATCTGTTTTACCCTGTTTATTTTGGGGGGGGGGGCGAAAGCGGCGACATTTTACCTCAGGAAGGGGGGGAAATCAAAATTTTTAAGTAGGTCAAGTGTGGTATCGTTTATTATGTATTTTTAAATTCTGAAGCGAATGACACCATCAATAAGTCGATACAATATTTTTTTATAAAGTTACGACAGGTTTTATGAATACAAAGCCAACACTAATACTTTATGCAGGTAAAATAGGTTTTTACAGTAACAACTGACGGCCATTCATAAAAATTTGGGACGAACATTTTTTTGGCTCTAGAAATGCCGATACGATGAGTTCCCAAAAAATAAAGTTGTTTTAACGGTGTTTTTTTTTCTTTCGTGGAGGGGGGGGGGGGGGGGCAAAATAGGGACATTTTAATACATGATAAAATTCAACATCTTTTAAATAAAGTCAAGTGGGGCATTGTTTATTATGTATTTTTTTAATTCTGAATCGAATTACACCATCCGTAAGTCGATACGGTCATTCGATACAAAGTTAAGCAGGTTTTATGAATACAAAGTCATGAATGGTTTTATAAATACAAATTTATGAATATGCGAGTTTTGATAACTTTAATGACCTCGGAAAAGGTTCAGATTATCCTGATTTTGCTTATTGCTATTTTTATTTATTTGCTATATTTATAAGACATTTAATAAATTTGAGATTATTTGATATGATATATATATATATATATATATATATATATATGATATAATTTACTGGCACTTTTTGTGACATTCCGACGACTCTCGATATATCGAAGATAATGCAGTTTAGTAATTAATACCAGTAGCTTTGCCAACCCTCCGTTATCATATGACAACCGGAGTGCAGTCGTGGTGGCCTAATTGAAGACAGGTTCAAGAAAACATTGGAGAAATTTCCCCTTCAAGAATAATAGAGGCATCATGAGTTGAACGTGGTTTATTTGATAGGAATATATCATAAACAATTCCAGTAACATATTCATCAGCTCTCGACGACATCGTTGATCCACTTCATAATAAATTTAAGATGTTAAAATAGTAGTTTCTCCACATTACAAGTCTAACCACCAAGTGACGGGGATTATTTAGACAAACGAAAAAGCGTACAAATTATGAGCTCCTAGTCTTTGCAACGCTATAAATACCCAGAAAAACAGGACGCGAATGAATACATTAACAGTGGAGAACCACTCCAGTAGAGAGGTGGGGAGGAATGGGACAGGAGACAAGCCACGATTCGATGGAAAAGGGTGACGAACGCGTGACGTCGAATGATCTCTTTCGAACCGACGTCAGAAAAACTGCGTAAACAACTGCTGGCGGGAAACTGATGGAACAAATAGAATAATAGTGCAAACGATATTTTAAAACATTCGAAGAAAAAGAATTTAGTATCAGAAATAAACTGAAAAAGTATTTTAATGGATTTTGACGAATAGATTTAAGGTTTTTAGAATAATAAAAGAATACGCATTTAAAGCATGGGAAAAAATAAGAGATATTTAAGATAGTATTAAAGCAAGTAAAAAAGGTAGCTATTAAGAATTTGGAATAATTTTACTAAGAATAAAGGGTGAAAATTTTTATTATTACATATATATATATATATATTTAACGTAAAATAAATGTGACAAATGTGTGCTCTATAATAAAATATAATTTTCGACATTGTATTCATAAAACCTATACCATAACTTTGGAATGAATTATCGTATCAACCTGCGGAGGGTGTCATTTGATTCAGAATTAAAAAATACATAACAAACGTTACACCACTAGACCTACTTTAAAAAAATTTTTTGAACTTCCACCGCCCCAACCCCTGCGTTAAACACGGTAAAACAACTTTATTTTTTGGGGACTGATCGAACCTTCATTTCTAGTGCCAAAAAGATGTTCATCCTAAATTTTCGTGAACAGTCATCAGTTGTTATTGTAAAAAGCGATTTTATTTGCATAAAGTATAATTTTCGACTTTTGTATTCCAAAAACCTGCCGTAACTTTGAAAAAAAGTATCGACTTGCGGATGGTATCATTCGATTGAGAATTTAAAAATACATAAGAAACTTTACCCCACTTGTACTACTTAAACATTTTTGAATTTCCCCCCTGCCTGAGTTAAATTTTCTCCCCATTTTACCTCCAAAAGATAGTAAAAGAACTTTTTTTTTGGGGGGGGGGGGGGAGGGACTCATCAGATCTTCATTTCTAGTGTCAAAACGAAGCTCTTCCCAAATTTTTGGTGCATCTGCGCACTCTGTAAAATTTCATGAAAAATATGCGTATTTAGTAGAGTAAACATAAGCCGAAGCTAAGCGAAAACGAGACGAAACATCCCGCTTTTTAGCTTTTCGTTGAAATTTTCTCAGATTTTGTTTAAAAAATATTTCTACTCATCCGAACATTTCGAAAATTAGTAATAGATGTAAAATCCGGTCTGTCGAAATGCTCTAAAAATATTGTGTCAAAATAAGTATGTTTAGTTACTTTTAGCGTAGAAAAAAATATGCTGGGAGGAGTGAAGTGACCTGCGGTCGATAATTTTTTTCAAGAAGTAAAATTAGTCTTTTTGAAAACCGATTGCATCGTCGAAGAGAAGGTCTTAGCTTTAAATGCGGATGTTTGTGAATCTGTATTTCTAAATCTAAGCGCTTGGTAAACGTTGCGAAAAGGAGAAAAAGTAGGAATGAGATATCCCTTTTGAAAAACTTTTGAAAGGGTTAGTAACCATATTTTTTCGAACGGATTGCAGTGTTTGAGACGTAAAAGTACAAACTTTAAGAAAACGTCGTCCGTTTAAACAGATCGGTTGTTGGGGATTAAAAAAAAAAAAAAAAAAAAAAAAAAAAAAACGATATTTAGTTTTTCCTTCTTTTCCGTGTGAAAAAGCAGGTTCTGCCGAAGCTAAGCGAAAACGAGACGAAACACCCCGCTTTTTAGCTTTTCGTTGAAATTTTCATCATCATGCAACAAGCGCGCCTCCGTCGATTTGCAGAAAGAGATAGCTTTATGATGAGTTTTTTTTTATTAATATCTCGGCTAATTATATTTTAAAATATCTGTGTATTAGGGGCATTAAGACCTGCCTTAAACTATTCTCATACAAATTTTCAGGCCTCTGCACGCAGAAGATTTTAATAGTCCATCGGCAGTAGACACACACAGACACCGATCTAGTCTTTTATTAGATATTAGCAAAACCCACGGCTTTGCTCGGGTAATAGTTCAAATATGCCATGTGATATTTGTGTGTCTAATTTTTATTAGAAAAAATTATACTTTTAGGAATAATTCAAAAATTACTAATTAAGTCACAGTTTGACTAAACTTCATTATTACACAGCATTAGGAGGCATAAATGAGACTTAAATAAGACGAACTAAAACTAATTCTAAATAAATGATAATTTTGAAAGTATTTTGAAGCTTTTATGCTCATTTCATACGCTCATTTTAGTATTAATTTGAAGTTTTGAATTTTTTAGGAACCGTTCTTGGTATGCATTTACATTTAAAATTAACCATCATGTCAAATCCAAGTTTCTTGTCTAACGGTCTACCACCTCTCTGGTGGTAGACCACAGAGGCTGTCAACAGAGGCAGGTGAACAGAGACTGTCACTGTTAATTTGCAAACATTAATTTTGAAATCGGTTTGATATTTCCTAATATTCCATAGAAAACGTAATTTAGGAAGTTTTTGAAGGCTTTTCTAGAACGTTTGTTGATCCTGCAAAACCCAGGTGGTGGAGGCACTGACATAAAATATTGCTTATGTTTGAGCAGGTTCTATTACCACTAATTTGCAACTATTATTTTTTAAATCGTTTTGGTATTTCATAAGATTGCATAAAAATCGTAATTTAGAACGCTTTTAGAACGCTTTTAAAACGCTTTTACCTCACTTCATCCTTTTAAATTTGGAATTTTCTTTCGACGGTTCTTAGAAACCATTTGCGTCTTCTAAGTAATTATCATGCCTAATTTCAAGTTGCTAGCCCCTGCAGTATCACAAAAGTTGCGTTTTGGAACGTTTTTAAATCCTGCAATCCTTAGGTGGTGGTGAAATCGACATGAAATAGAGCCTATGTTAGAGCAAGGGCTGTCGCCATCAATTTCCAACCATTACTTTTAAAATCGGTTCGGTACTTCCTCAGATTGCGTAGAAATCACCATTTAGAGCGCTTTTTAGAACGCTTTTTGCGCATTTTCACAACTTTTAAATTTCGATATTTTTAAGAAATGTTCTTAGAGATCATTTATATCTTATAACTACCATGCCAAATTTCATGTTTCTGGGCCCTTCAGTAACACAAAAATCGCAATTTAGAACGTTTTTTGCTCCTGCACCCCCCAGGTAGTAGTGACACCTCTGAGAGTAACACCGACTTAAAATGGAGCCTATGTTAGAGCAAGGATTGTCACCATCCATTTCCAACCATTATTTTTAAAATCGGTTTGGTACTTCCTGAGATTGCGTAGAAATCACCATTTAGAGCGCTTTTTAGAACGCTTTTCGCGCATTATCACTCCTTTTAAATTTCGAATTTTTTAAGAAATGTTCGTAGAGATTATTTATATCTAATAAGCAACTACCATGCCAAATTTCATGTTTTTAGGCTCTTTAGTAACACAAAAATCGCACTTTTAGAACGTTTATTACTCTTGCACCACCCTTTGGGATAGTGGCACCGACATAAAATATAGCCTATGTTGGAGCAAGGGCTGTCACCATCATTTTGACACTATTATTTATTAAATCGGTTTAGTAGTTCCTGAGATTGTGTAGAAATCGCCATTTAGAACATTTTTTGGAACGCTTTTTGCGCATTTTCACCCCTTTCAAATTTCGAATTTTTTTAAAAATGCCCTTAGAATTAATTTATATCATATAAGTAACTGCCATTCCAAATTTCATGTTTCTAGGCCCTTCGGTAACACAAAAATTACATTTCTAGAATGTTTTTTGCTTCAGCACCCCCTTTGAGATAGTCGCATGGACGTAAGATGTAGCCTTTATTGGGACAGGGATTTTGATACTATTACGTTTGAAATCGGTTCGGTAGTTCCAGAGATTACCTCCTACAAATAAACAAACAAACAAACTTTACAGATAATATATATAAATATTTATGTTATATGTTGAGTAAAACTTCTCAAAACGGAACCTCTCTATAATAGAATCCTGTCTTAAACAGAAACTTTTGATGCTCCAGAAGGAAAGACTGCCATATAATTTTACTTTATTAGCCTGAAACCTGTATAAAACGGAATACTGTTTTGATCGCTTGCTATTGCTTTTACAAATATTTTACTGTAAGGATAAGATTAGCCTGTGTAAACGGAACATGTCTGTAACGAAATCTTGTCTTATGGCAAATATTTTATGATCCCAACAAAAGGAACACTTTGAACTTTTTACCTGCTAAGGTAGGTGAAAATCTGTATAAAACGGAAATTTTCACCGGTTATTTGCAATTTCGTCTTACCAGTTTTTTACTGTTTTTGTATTCGTGATTCAGTAAATTAATTCCTTGTTCTGAGGGGACAGACCTCCCACCCCCATCCCCCTTGGCTAAGACACTGCTTGAGCCCCTCCAATAATTTTGAAAACTCTACGCCTGTGGGCACAAAGCTTATTTTAAATGTTAAATAATCAACAAAAATATTTAATGATAAAATTTCTATTTAATTAAAATGCTTTTAATAAATCATTCAGAGAATAACCATAGATATTAGATACTTCTTATGATTTTAACATATGTACGTTGTAAAAAATAATTATTGATTTTACAGTATAATCCTGGCAGCTGGCTTGCCAGTATTATACTGTAAAATTAACAGTAATAAACGGTAAATAAAAAGTAGTATACCGTTTTATAATGAAAATGCAGAAATTATTATCATATATTGCTGCTTAGCGGTATATTACTGTTTATTTTATGGTTTATTATTGTTATTTAACGGTATAATTGTTGATTTTATAGTATTATACTGAAACCGCCAGTATAATACTGTAAAATCAACAATTTATTTTTTGCAGTGTAGGATTTAATGAATATCATAGAAAATCCTAAGTAACCCATAATTATCAAACAAGAATAAATATTATCATGCATAAATCTACATATTTAAAATATTTAACATATTTTATTGTAGCTGCATGAATATATTTAATTTTAAGATGTTTCCATTCAAAAAATACTTAAAATGCTTGAAAATTAAAATTTTGTTACAGGTCCTTGAAACCCAGTGGAGCAGTGGTCATCACGTCTGACTTCTACTGTACAGGTCAAGAGTTCGACCTCATGCTGGACAAGGTTCTTTCAACATTTCATCCCTTCGGAATCGATAAAATGAGTACCAAGCTATCTTGGGGAACTAAACACCGAGGGTCTCGCGTTAGTTTGGCCACCTAACCAAGATATATGCTGTATAGCATCTCGGGGTCCAGGGTCAAATAAACAAGTTTGGGCAATGTAGGCCCTGATCTTTCATAGATCGTATAGCCACAGGTTTAGTTGGATCAATCCATTTCAAGTGGTCCAGAAAATCAGATAATCGTTGCTTGAGCTTTTTTTAAAAATCTGAAATTTTTTGTACAACAACCCTAAAATGATAGAAGTTCAAAATGACTATTATTGTAATTTTATTAATTTTTGTTTGTGCATGGCGGCCATCTTTCTTTCATCGTCTGCATCAATTTTCTCAAAAGAAGGGTTTACGGAATTGTAAATAATTCATCGTTTATTTATCCAATTCAAGTGCGGATTAAAATAATTTGTACAGAATACATTGGACTAAAAATTTGGTAATAGAGTAGTTTCCGAAAATAAATCCTTATTGGGGAAATTTAAGCATAAAGTTTCTTTTTTTTTTCCAAAATTTGTCCGTTTACAAAAGGAAATTTTTCTAGCAATGAAAACTGTGAACATGACATAATTTTTTTTACAAATAGGCCGAAAGTACTTGTACTCACACGCAAATTTCCAGATCTGAGACTTGCTTTCTCTTCGCTAAAAAAAAAAAATCACAAATTCTTCAAAAATGTCAAAAATCGCGCTTCTGAGGCTTTGATATATCTGTTGGGGCACGAGATAGAAATTTGAAGTTCTGGTTTCTGACAGTATTGTATGGTAGTGTTATGCACAAGAAATTTCAAGATGGAGATTTGACTACAAGCTGAGATATGGCAAGAGAAACATGTCAAAACAATACTGCCAAACTATTGTTTTATTGTAGTCACAGCTAAGAATTTATCTCAGAGTGTCACTTAAATTTATGTTTTTGATTATCTTTAAATAATAGCAACAGAAAATAAAGCCCTTGGCAAAGCTTAGCAATTAATTAAAAAAATAATTATGCCTAAGGCCATACATTTTGTTTGGTTTCAGTAATTTTTGTAAGTAAATTTAGTAACTAAAAGAAACCTGTAGCTGCTTTTTACTTTGTGCTGCCTCAGCACTTTTATGTAATGAGAAAAAAATATTTTTATACAAGACCTGAGACAGAAATAAAGAGAAGAGAAAAGCTGTTAATGTTGTCATACTTGTTAAGACATGATCAAACGTGTCAAAACACATTGTTGCTTGTTGGTTTAAAAATTTTGATCTTTCTCAAAATTTTTATTTTGTAGGAACCTAGTCTTGTCATCTCTTGATAACTTGATTGAAGATCTTGGCCCTGCTGGCTCATAGAAATAAACTTTGAAATCACTATGTGCAAGTCTTACTTCATTAATAATTCCTAGCTTACTTCTTATGCAAAAATGTCATTTTTCTGCAGTATAAATTTTGAAAGAGATTTGGATATCTTTACTTTCTGAAAATTACTTGAGGCTGATGCATGGTAACATCGTATAATGTTTCATTTATAGGAACATACTTATGGCAGGAACAAGTTTCAGGGACTGGCAAGCAGCATTAAAATTGTGGTTTTAAAACCAACAACCAGGAATGTGTTTTGACACGTTTGATCATTTCTCAACAATTATGCCAACATAACAGCTTTTCTCTTTCCCTATTCTATTTTCGTGTCAGGTCTTGTATAAAAATATTTTTTTTTTCTTTATGCAAAAGTGCTGAGGTTTCTTTTAGTTACTAAAATTACAACAAAATTACTGAAACCATACAAAATGTAGGCCTTAGCATAATTTTTTTTTAAATTAATTTCTAAGCTTTGCAAAAGGCTTTATTTTCTGTTACTATTATTTAAAGATAATAAAAAAAAAGAAAATTAAATGACACTCTGAGATAAATACTTATCTGTGACTACAACAAAACAATAGTTTGGCAGTATTGTTTTGACATGTTGCCCTATCTCAGCTTCTAGTCAAATCTCCATCCTGAACTTTCTTGTGCATAACACTACCACACAATACTCTCAGAAACCAGAACTTCAGATTTTTATCTCGTGCCCCACCAGAGATATCAAAGCCTAAAAAGTGCGATTTTTGACATTTTTGAAAAGTTTGGGATTTTTTTTAGCGAAGAGAAAGCAAATCCCAGATCTAGAACTTGGCGTGTGAGTACAAGTACTTTCGGCCTATTTGTAAAAAAAAAAAAATATGTCATGTTGACAGTTTTCCTTGCTAGAAAAATTTCCTCTTGTAAGCGGAGAAATTTTGGAAAAAAACTGAAACTTTTTGCTTAAATTTCACAAATAAGCAGTTAGTTTCAGAAACTACTCTATTATCAAATTTTTAGCCCAATGTTTTCTGTACAAATTGCTTCAATCCGTACTCGAATGGGAGAAATAAACGATGAATTATTTACAATTCCGTTAACCCTTCTTGAGAGAAAATGCTGCAGACGATGAAACAAAGATGGCCGCCATGCATAAACAAAAATTAATAAAATTAAAATAATAGTCATTTTGAACTTCCATTATGTAAGGGTTGTTGTACAAAAAATTTAAGATTTTTTAAAAATGGTCGAGCAACCAGTGCTGGACCACTTGAAATGGACTGACCCAGTTTAGTTTTTATAGATTTTAGAAATATCATTTTAATTTTAATTATCATCTTTTGAAACTTTCTTAATCAAAATAAGTTTGCGAAAACAAACTCTAGAGTTTTTACAGACATTTTTATGTCTGTAAAGCATGTAAAAATTATAATAAATTTATACGAATTGAATATTTCCAACTGAGTGAAAAAAATGCCCAGGCCGGGAATCGAACCTAGATACTTGGCTTACAAGGCCAATGCTTTACCGTTTAAGCTAAATGGGCCGGCAACCAGCCAGCTTATTTCTGGAGTTCGATTCCTAACCTGGGCATTTTTTCGCTCATTTGGAAATATTCAATTCGTATAACTTTACCAATCAGTTTGATTGTGTTAAAATAATAGTTTATAATAAATTTATTTTATCTTTTTATTTGCGCGAAATTTGACAACCTGCAGGAATTTGGTTTTTAAGATTAGTAAAAATTTTAATCTTTAGTCATTAAAATCTTATTTCGTTCAAATGTCAATCTCCAAACACTTGTATTAGGTTTTTTTTTTCTTTTTTTGTTACAACTAATACATTTTTAAAAAAATACGAATAAATCAGTTATTATTATATTTCAAAAAAACAACTCAGATATGTACACTTTTGGACACCCAAACTTCCCTTATTTAAATACACTACATTTCTCCCTTTTTAAAAAGGTTATTTTTAATAATATATCAGACTGGTGTCACTTGTTTCTTTTTGAGGTAAAAAAAATCAATAACAAATTATATTACTAAAATTTAAAAAACCTTTCTGATAATTCTTTTTTATCATAAATTTATACTCAACAAGATATAAGTTTTTCTCTTTTATATCACTTTCCAACATAGTTGAAAAGTGTTTATGAATTGGGTTTTTCTGTTCGTGTGTCTTTCCCGTACTCTAACTCGCGTAAGTATACTCGGATTTCCATGTTATTGATGTATGTTACTGATGTTCACCGTGACATGTTCGGTAATGAAAATGAAGTGTGCATCATTCATAGTTCTTCTACAGGGGCACTCAAAAGTATTCCGTTACATTATAATCTATGGGGGGGGGGGGGGATCATTTGCGGTGTACTTTAATAGTGTTACAATATACTAAACATAATGAAATTTATATACATTATTGAGGTGGATTACAAGACGGTTACTATAGAATATGTTATGTGTAGCACTTCCAGTACGCGTACAGGATAACTCAAAAGTTTTCCATTATATTATAGTCTATGAGGAGAAATCGTTTGCGACATATTTTAATGACGTGATTCTGTTACAAACATAATGAAATTGATATGAATTTCTGAGGTGAACTAATACATGCTTTCCGTAGAATATGGGATGCAGGCATTCATCATATATTCACGGGGTCATGCAAAAGTGTTAGGTTATATAATTGTTTACGGGAAAAAACTGTTCCTTGCGTATGTTCATTATGTTACACTATTTCAAACAGAATGAAATTGATATACAGGTTGGTTATAATTAAAGTTCCACTTTGAAAGGGTCATAAAAAGAAAACTACTGGACCAAATGTTATAAAACTTGGTAATAGTTTAAGAGAGGTTATGGAAATTTATTCCCCGCCCCAAAATAGAAGTTCAAATACTCACCATCAGGGGGGAATCGGCGTTGTATGAAATATTATTAAACGAAATAAGGGTCAGAATCTAACTTAACCTTTTGTTACACGGGTTTGAAGCCATCTTTTGTACCCATAAGAAACATTGACCTAAACAAAATTACCATTTAAAGGCGTTAAAGGCGACAAAAGTCGAGTGCGCCATCCGTATAAAAATCCGTTCGTGTTCCTAAAAGTTCAAACCACAAATTAGCAATCACAAAATTTGAGATCGCAAATCACTCGCAAATGTGTGCGCAATGTGTGTGAAGCCTGAATTCGGTCTTAAGACACGAAGATATTGGTTTAGAATGTTTTTAAACGTTTCTAAAACAAAACGGTTTGTGGAGTTATGCAAAACCGTAATAGCTTATAATTGGGTTACGGCAGGAAGAAGAAAATTAGATTTATGCAAATGCACTTTACACGTCATTTGATTTGTCAGATAAAAGTGAGCCTGATTGTCAGAGTTCTCATTGTTACGAATCGACAATGTGTCTAACCATGCACTACCGTGCTTTTTCTCGTTAAATGTTATTATTAATGCGACAGCAAAGAACGGCGTGCTTTGCAAAGGTATCGTTCAGTAAGAGGAATACTCCGAGAGCCGATGACATCGCAGGGTTTGAGGAAAATGATGGCAAAGTTTGAAGCCATGGGTTTGTTATCTGTTGCACCTGGGAGGGGAAGAAAGCCTACTTCTGTGGAAACCGAGGAGGTTGTTGCATTAGCAGTGGAAGAAGCAACAATGGAAAGTACACCACGGTATCTGCTCAGTAGGTACGGTCGCACTTCGAATGGACGTACCATCGAGTACGGTGTGCAAAATTGTCCGTAAAGTGCTGCAGTTCTACCCATACAAAATGAAACATGTTCAAAAACTTCAACATAACGATCCTGCTGCAAGAGGATCTTTCGATATGGAATTCCTTGCACGGATGGAAATGGACGAACATTGGCCATGGAACATTTTGTGGACAGATGAGGCCCATTTTTACCTAAATGGCGCTGTCAACACTCATAACTGCAGGATTTGGGCCAAACAAATTCCTCATGTTATGTACCCAGTTCCATTGCATTCTCCTAAAGTCACCTTTTGGTGTGGTACGACAGCAAGTTTCATAATTGGACCATTTTTCTTTGAAGAGCAGTCGACAGCTGGACCTGTTATATGCACTGTGACTGCAGCTCACTTAATGTCAATGTTAAGACGTTTCGTCATACCTGAACTCCAGTAACGTGGCATTTTAGACTCCGCGATTTTTATGCAGGACGGGGCTCCTCCGCCCATTGGTACATGTGCCATACAGTTACTTAAGCAAGATTTCATAAATGAACGGATTATAGGCCGGAATTTCCTCACTTCTTTCCCCCCTCCAGTCACCAGACCTCAACCCCTGTGACTTTTGGCTATGGGGTTATCTCAAAAGCACTGTTTATGGTGATAATCTAAACAATTTGGCGAAATTGAAAGATGCGATACACCGACATGTCCGTAACATTCTTCCTGATATGCTAAGAGCTACTGTTGAGAATGCAGTAAATGATTTCATTTGCTTTCGGAAAATGGTGGACGCCACAGTGAATATTTTTTGTAACATGTTTCAGAAACGATTAAACACATTTTAAACCGATGTCTTAAGTTAGAAGATTAGGAGGTCAAGTTAGATTCCGACCTTTATTTGGTTTAACAATATTGCATACAACGCCATTTCCCCCTCCCCCTGGTGGTGAGTATTTGAACTTTTTTTGGCTGGAAATAAATTCCCATGACCTCCTTTAAACTGTTACCAAGTTTGATAACATTTGGTCCAGTAGTTTTCCTTTTATGACCATTTCAAAGGGGAACTTTAATTATAACCAAGTACATCAATCAGGTTTATTACAAGATGCTTGCAATATAATATGATGTGCATCACATTTATCGTTCTATTACAGGGACACATAAAATATTTCGGAAACAATACTGTGTCGGAAATATTGTCTATTAGTGATGATTGTTGAAAATACGTTTTCAGTTTATCATATGCGTTTTTAACTTTAACTAAATTTTTGCGTACTACGTGGTGTACATAAGTTCTATAGGTCATATGCAGAGCTACACAAAAGAAAATCGTAAGCATTACTGAAAATGAACGTGAATTGCTTAAAGATTTTTTCATTATTATCATTTCAGTTATTCATTTTCAAGCTCAACTACATTTAATATACTGCTAAGAGGTGTTTGTAAGATATAAATGAAGGATATACAAGGCTATGCAAAGAACTGGATAGATGGCTGCCAATGGATAGTAATTCCTGGAAATGTGATTTCAGTAATTTTAAGCATATTTTTACTTGAATTAAATTTCAACATAATATGTGGCGTGAATAAAAATATGTATGTAATAAACAGGGCTGTACAAAAGATATTAAGTACAGCAAATCTATTGGTAGAAATTGCTTAAATCTAGTTTTCAAGTATGCTATACGTTTTCTTACTAAACTAAATGTTAGCATACTATGTAGAATCTGTACAAATCTATAGATGATATGCAGACCTACACAAAAGAATTGGAATACCTTTGCGGCTAAGGGCGGTCATTGTTGACATCCGGTTTTCAAATGTGCTATGCGTTTTCTAAGTTTACTTAACGTTACTAAAAGGTTTACTTACTTAATTCTTAACCTTATTAAACGGCGAAGTTTTGTTAAGGGGTCTCAGGACTGTTAAAGCTTCAAAATTTACGAAATTAAAATTTTTTTAGATGTTAAACTCTTCTCTTTTCGGACATTTTAATACAATTGTTTCTTTGAAATTCTCATTAGAACAGAAGTTATGACTTTTAGAATTATACCCGCTCAATAGCTGAAGCGGCGTACCCGAAACTTTGAGGTCCTTTTTCTCCGAATGACGTTTTTGGGCATAACGCGCATTATATCTCAAAAATTTCTGAATGTTTTTTCATAAAATTTTCAAAACATACATTTCATGTTAATCTGTATAAACTGAATCTAAAATTTCCTTTTTATTGTTCCAAAAAAAAAAAAAAAATCAGCTGATTATGTTGTTGAAATTTTCAAAATTTTGTATTAGCTAAATACAATTTTGTATTAAAAATATAAAAATGCTTTAAATACAAATTTATTTAGGTTCAGGGTAATTATTATAATCTTTAGTATAAGTAGGCACAAAAATTTTCATTCTAATTGCAAAATTTATTTTGTAATCCTGCACGTAAGCTGTCATACTAATTTTCTGCTCGACAAATGTCTGATAATTTGAAGCCTCCTACGTAATAGTAATTCTACATCTTGTAATTTTTTAAATACATGAAAGGAAAGAACGTACTTACATCTTTCATCTCAATAAAAATTGTGTTTTAAAATCATATACATTTTAAGATATTAAATGTTGAAAATGGTCTCTTTTTTTTTTTCATTTTTTCCAATTTTAAGAGTCTTGAGACACCTTAAAGCTTTCTGGAAGAGTTGGGAAGTTTTTCATACTTGGTTTTTTGTTCCTAACTCAATGATTTGCGTATTAATTAAAAAAAAAAGTAAGATATGATGATGTAAATATAAAGTCTAGGAGATAAATGTTAGAAAAATGTAATTCTAAAATAATTAAATGAATCTTGGAAACAACGTTTTCAGGCAAGCACTTGAATTATGTCTCTTTTATATATTTAATTTACAAACTTTGTTATTAAAAAAGAATTTATAATAACACATTGTGTTCTAGAATTCTATATAATTCAGGTTCTTTATAACATTCAGATAATCCTCTTGCATCAAAAAGTTATATTTAATTAGATATGAATTCTTCTTTTGCTTTCTTAAGCTTAGTTAGTTATACATTCAAAAAGAAAAACATGTAAAATATAACGGAAGTAATTGTATATACTATGAATTTAACTTTAAAATATTTAATTATAAAGTAATTTAATTAAATTTGGAAAAATAGCTTTAAAGCAGGTACCTGAATTACAACACATTTATACATTTTCTTTACACATTTTGCTATTAAAAGATAATTTTTAACAAAAAGTTATGTTCTATAACACTATATTACTAACATTTATAATAGCATTCAGATTTTTTTCTGCATTATTAGTTATATTGAACGAAATATAAAATCATCTTCAATCTTTCTTACCTTTATAATTCACAAATTAAAAAAGGAAAAAGGTAAAAATATAAGGAGTTAACCGTAAAGACCAGAAGATAAAATCTAAAAAGTCCTTCCGGCCAGTGCCGGGAGGAAGAGGTAGCTTTCATATTACTTATTTTAAAAAAGCCAACTTATATCATTCAAACACACGAAGCTCAATTTAGTGGAAACCGAATATAGGAGATTCAATACTAATTTTTATCAATATAATGAATGAGATTTTCGCGAAATTAGTCAGCTTTATCCAAGCTGCTTTTCTTTAAAGTAACTTATATTTGGCTGCCAAATTCGGCGATTTCTTAAAGTGCCTGCCATTTTAAGACAACATGGTAGATGAGGCTAACCAGTGAACTTGGTCGAGACCTTAGTAATTGCTGTGCACATGCTCACTCACATCGGAATCGGTTGATATATACGAGTGCTGTCGCATGCAAAAAATCAGATTTTTCAAAATGTCACCCACAATAGAAATTGAAACTGCTATATCTGAGCCATTTTTTTAAGGTAAAGACAAACAAAAAATGCTCCTCAATCCTTATATCAAGGTCAAATGCTTAAGAAAGAAACCTTTTTCAATTTCTAATTTTTTTGCACCTCACTTTAAATATATATATATTTTTTAATTTAATGGCCGACATTTTCAAACAAGATGGCTGATGAATCTGGCCAGCGAACTTGGTCGAGGTATTGATGTATACTATCCACATGCTTTCTTAAATCAAAATAAGCGAATACGTGTGTTATCGAGTGACAAATACAAGATCGTTACAAAATGTTAGCCATGCTAGAAATTCAAAGAGTTATAATTCAACCATTTTTTAAGATATAAACAAAAGAACAAATTTTCAGAAACAAAAACTGCTCCGGAATCTTTGTATCAAGGCCAAACACATAAAAAAAAAATCTTTTTCATTTTCCAATTTTTTAACACCTCATTTTAAATTTTAAGTTTAATTTTTTTTTTTAAATGGCAACCCTTTTGAAACAAGATGGCGAATGAAGCTGGCCAACGAACTCGGTCGAGACATTGGTATGTACTATGTACAGACCAAGTTACATCCAAATCAGTTCATAAATACGCCTGTTATCGCGTGACAAAAATCAGGTCGTTTTAAAATGTCAGCCAGAATAGAAATTCAAAATGCTATTACTCAGCCATTTTTTTTAGACATAGACGAAACGAAAACTGTTCCGGAATCTTTGTATTAAGGTCAAACACATACGAAAAAAATCTTTTTCATTTTCCAATTTTTTGGTATCTCATTTTAATTTTTTTATTTAAAAATTTTTTTTAAATCGCCGCCATTTGAAACAAGATGGCGGATGAAGCTGGCCAACGAACTCGGTCGAGATATTTGTATGTACTATGTACACACCAAGGTACATCCAAATCGGTTCA
This sequence comes from Maratus speciosus, assembly GCA_963932465.1. Classification (NCBI taxonomy): domain Eukaryota; kingdom Metazoa; phylum Arthropoda; class Arachnida; order Araneae; family Salticidae; genus Maratus; species Maratus speciosus. Next base: position 324,129,128 of record OZ010795.1, on the reverse strand, counting down.
TAAATACGCCTGTTGTTACGTGACAAAAATCAGGACGTTTCAAAATGTCAGCCACGCTAGAAATTCAAAATGCTATAACTCAGCCATTTCTTAAGATATAGACGAAACAAAAACTGCTCCCGAATCTTTTTATCAAGGTCAAACACATAAGAAAAAAATATTTTTTCAATTTTCAATTTTTTGGTACCACATTTCAAATTTAACTTTTTCTTAAAAATTTAAATGGCCGCCATTTTTAAACAAGATGGCGTATGAAGCTGGCCATCGAACCTGGTCGAGACATTGGTATGTACTATGTATAAACGAAATTGCATCCAAATCGGTTCATAAATACGCCTTTTATCGCGTGACAAATTTCAGGACGTTTCAAAATGTCAGCCACGCTAGAAATTCAAAATGCTGCAACTCAGCCATTTTTTAAGATATAGACGAAACAAAAACTGCTCCGAAATCTTTGTATAAAGGTCAAATACATAAGAAAAAAATATTTTTCCATTTTCAATTTTTTGGTACCACATTTCAATTTTTAAATATTTAAAAAAATTTTAAATGACCGCCATTTTGAAATAAAATGGCGGATGAAGCTGGCCAACGAACTCGGTCGAGACATTGGTATGTACTATGTAAACACCGAATTACATCGAATTCGGTTCATAAATACGCCTTTTATCGCGTGACAAAATTCAGGACGTTTCAAAATGTCAGCCATGCTAGAAATTCAAAATGCTGTAACTCAGCCATTTTTTAAGATATAGACGAAACAAAAACTTCTCCAAAATCTTTGTATAAAGGTCAAATACATAAGAAAAAAATATTTTTCCATTTTAAATTTTTTCGTACCACATTTCAAATTTTAAATTTTTTTAAAAATTTTAAATGGCCGCCATTTTGAAACAAAACGGCGGATGAAGCTGGCCAACGAACTCGGCGGAGACATTGGTATGTACTATGTACACAGCGAATTACATCAAAAAATCGGTTCATAATTACGAGAGTTACAGTGTGACATAGGTCAGATATATATATATATGTAATTAATTTCTATATATTTTATATTAGATTAAATTTGTTTTACAAGGTATTTCAAATATTATTTCAAAATGTATTAACTGCATCCTTTGGTATCATTTACTGTGATTTCTTAACTGTTTTATTCACCTTAATCTTTTTGATATATTGGAAGACATGTGCACATGGATTTTTGTAAAATACTGAAATATTAATCGGTATGGTGTTTATTATTTCTATTTTATATCCTATAAATATTTAAATACGTTTTATTGATTCTTCCATTTCATATTATTTGTTTCTATTCTGCTTTCATTTTTAATCAATTCACTTGATTTTAGTGGTTGTTCAGGGGAAAATTAATTTTAGCTTTAGCTTATTTCTCCCACAGAAAACAACCATTTTGCTTATATCATTGAATTCTGTGCCCTCGATAACGTAATTCAATGTATAAGCTTTTCAATTTTTGTCGGTGTCCACTTTTTTTTTTTTTCTTCCATAATAATTCTTATAATATTTTTTTTTAATACTTACAGCTTTAATTCATAATAATTGACGGTGGCAGGTTATGTTTAATTAATGGTAATATATATATATATATATATATATATATATATAATTACTTTTTCAAATCACATATTTAATAAAATTAATATCAATTCTATAATTAATGATAAAAATTGTTTTTTTCCTATCAATAATCTTCATATATCAAAAACCTTTAAATATCCGAATACAATTGGGAGAAAGATTTTTAACTACAATACATTTTCAAAAAATACATCTGCTGCTAGTAATTTTCCGTGTAACTGCAAAGACCCCACTCTAAAAAAATACATAAACAATGATCATGGACATATTATCACTGGAAATCTTGATATTGTTCAAGATTTTAAATTGAAACAACTAATGGGTTATGGTACTAAATATAGACTTCCATCTAAATTTAATGTTAAATCTATTATCAAACAGTTTACATATGATATTGATATTTTTATTTATAAAATTTCTATCTCTATTATTATCTATTTCTATCTTTATTATTCTATCTCTATCTAATTTCTATTAAAATATTCAATAAGCCTATTGAATATTTTAATCAATGGAAGATATTAGTAATTGAAAAATTAACTATGGCTTTAAAAAATAATATTGCTGATTTGGTTTCTATTAATACAAAGCATTATTTCCAACAAATTACTAAATTACAAAAAAACTACGTTATTACACATGTAGACAAATCTCCTAACAATTATGCTATTATATGTAAATCATATTATCACCAACTTCTTACAAATTCTATTTCTTCTAATAAGTCATTTCAAAAAACTAATGAAACTGTAATTGTAAATAATCGTAAAATTCGAAGTTATTATAAACTATTAAATATTTTATCCACTAATTTTAATTATCCATATTTAGTTCTTATTCCCAAATTTCATAAAACTCCTATTAAATTTAGGACTGTTACTATTGGTTGTAATACATATAATAATAAAGCCAATACACTTCTCTTAAACATTCTTAATCAATTATATGTACTTACTACAAATAATGATAATACACATTGTATAAAAAATAGCTATCAACTTGTTAATATTTTAAAAAATCTTCATTGTGTTTATAATATAACGACATATGACTTCAAAGATCTTTTTAATAATATAGACCTATTAGATTTACATAAAATTATAAATGCATTATTTAAAAAATATTATAAAAAACTGGAATTACCATCTAATATAGATATTGCATATTTTAAATCTTTAACTAACTTCATTATCTATAATAATTATATATTGCAAGATAATACTTTATATTTAGCGTATGTCGGTATACCACAAGGCGGTTGTACTTCCAGTTTACTCTCAGACTTATACTTATATCACTATGAACGTAATTTTACTAATAATAATCTACATTTATATCGTTATATTGATGACATCATTTTAATTGATACTGATCAATCTGCAATTACTCGATTTCCAGTTGATTATCCCACTAATTTGGAATTATCGGAAAACCTTTTATCTAGCAATACAATTAACTTCTTAGATCTTAATTACAATAAAAGACAATAAAACAATCACAGATTTATATGACAAACGTAAAGAATTTAAATTCAAAGTTAATACATTTACAAATTTTAAATCTTGTCTACATCATTCTGTATTTCGGAATATAATACTTAATCATTTATATAGAATAAAATGTTTATGTTCTTCTCCTCTAATTAACAATAATATTAAAAACTAATTTATGATGCATTAAATCATGGTTTTCCAAAAAAATTCATATATTCATTAATATACAATTAGTACTTTTCTTACATGATCTATTAAAACAAATTAACACATGCGTAAACAAAATTACAAAAAAATTATAAAATTAAAAAAAATATCTATAAAAAATTAAAAATTGTAAAATAATATAAAAAAAATATTATAGGTTGGTTGGGTGGGTAGATGTTAGAGTACGGAGGAGGGTGGTGTTGTCTGGATAATACGCAATGGTTAATTAAAAAAAAAATGGGGGCTCTTGTATTATTACTATATTTTTGTTACGTATTTTATATGGATGTTGATTTGATATTTTATATGTAATTGGAGAATTTCACTAATATTATAATTAGCCTCATTATTGATTAATCTAATTTACAATTATTTGTTATTAAATTTTAATTTTACTAAGGACAATATCATATTAATTACTAATAGTATGCCATTCTTATAGTGAATAATATACATATAAGTATGTTTAATATAAATATAGTTATACTGTATGCATTAAAATTGTGTAATTATTTTTATTATTATTACTCTATTCTTTTTAATATTTATTATCGGTTTAATGTTTTTGAATGTCCCACATTCATACTTTATGGTTTTTTATGGATGTCTGAACATAATCCACACTCTATATTTGTGCTTTTTAAGTAATGGGTATTTAAGTATCTTTTAACCTTCTATTTACTTCGACATGTTTTTTATTTCCTGTTCATTTTATAAATATCTGATATATAATTCATTAAAAAATAATTTTTATATTCAATAATTATTTATATTAATTATTACTGAATTTATTTTGTTTTATAGCATATAGCTATATGCTATACATTATCAATGTTCTAGAATTATTTAAATTCTTAGTTTAGTTTAAATAAGTTAGCTAATAGAATATATTGTATGCTTTTAAATTTTATTTACAATAGTTTTTAAATACATTGTGTGGTTTATATTCGGTTTATAATTCTCTATATATAAGGATATGTTTGGTTTTGCTGTTTATACAGTTATTTACATTCAAATGCTTACAATTATTTATACAGTTATTTACATTCAAATGCTTAAATATTTACCTTGCGTTAGTTGTTTAATAGAAGTAATACTAGATGGCAGCACTAAATATGTCTCTTTAAGATGGCTCCTATTTTTAATTTTTCTAGCTCCATTTCAGTTATAATTTAATACACCAGGGGGTATTTTTAGCTAAATTTTGACGATATTGTTAAACTGTTATTAATTAATTTAATAGTGCATTTTAAATAATGTAATTAATATCTATTTATTTTATATTAGATTAAATGTGTTTAACAAGGTATTTCAAATTTTATTTCAAATTGTATTAACTGCATCCTTTGGTATCATTTACTGTGATTTCTTAACTGTTTTATTCACCTTAATCTTTTTGTTATACTGGCAGCCATGTGCGCGTGGGTTTTTTGTAAAATACTGAAATATTAATCGGTATGGTGTTTATTATTTATATTTTATATCCTATAAATATTTAAATACGTTTTATTGATTCTTCCATTTCATATTATTTGTTTCTATTCTGCTTTCATTTTTAATCAATTCACTTGATTTTATGGTTGTTTGGGCACAGGGGAAAATAACTTTTAGCTTTAGCTTATTTTTCCCACAGAAAACAACCATTTTGCTTATATCATTGAATTCTGTGCCCTTGATAGCGTAATTCAATGTATAAGCTTTTCAATTTTTGTCGGTTTCCACTTTTTTCTTTTTCTTCCATAATAATTCTTATATTATTTTTTTTTTAATACTTACAGCTTTAATTCATAATAATTGTCGGTGGATGGTTATGTTTAATTAATGGTTATATATATATATATATATATATATATATATCAATTTTGAACGGAGGGTGGTTTCGGGGTCTGGGGGTAATGATCGATGAAAATATACGAAATTTTTTTGAAATTGATTTCCTCCGAACGGCTGCAATAGGTAGCTTTTTGTAATGAAAGCTACCTAAAACATTTAATGCTAAAACAATTAAACTAAATGTGTTAACATCTCTTTAAGACAAGTTATAAATTATATCACATTTACATATTTCCTTTGCAAACTTTCTCTGCAAAACTCTATTTAATTAGTTATATATACATTTTCAGACGCTATTATTATTATTATTATTATTATTGTTGTTGTTATTATTTCTTTTTTTTTTTTTTTTTTTTTTTTTTTTACAAAAAATGCATCATTTTTAGCAATAAATAATGTTTAGTTTTCACGTCTATTTCTAAACATTATTTTCTACGCTAAAATGCATTTAACTGATTTTAAAAATACGTACGTCAAACCAACAGCAAAATCAATAATTCTTATATTTAAAAATAACTGGATATATAAGGGATTAGACGACAAAATATGTCTTATACACTATTTTTTAGAAATATTCATTGTTATATATAAAACAAAATCACTGTTTTGATACATCTGTGAAGATTCTTAAATAATACATTAGATTCTGTAATAATACAGAGGTTCTTAATACATTCAGATAATTCTTTTTCGAAATAAAGTTATATTTAATTAGATAATAATTTTTTTTTCTTTCCTACCTTTATTATTAATATGCTAAAAATAAATCTTTAAATTATGAGGAATTAAATGTAAATGCTAAGCATTAAATTTTAGAAATATTTAATTCTAAAATAATGATATTAAATTTTGAAACATCGCTTCAGTCAAGTGCTTAAATTTCATCTCATTTACATATTTCTTTGCCATACTTTCTCTACAAAATCTTTTATCAAAAATAATTAATACGAAATCTAAACTTCTGTTGAAATCTTTTATAATGAAACTTCTTGAAAATTTAAAGGAAAAAAACTTTTTTATGTATATAAAATTACTAAAAAATATATTATTTTTAATTAATAATATTTCTTTTTAATGTCTGTTCTCAAAATACCTCCCCCCACCCCAACCCCTAAACTGCAACTAACTGATTTTAAGAACTTAAGAATAGGTAAAACTCACAGTATAAATCAACAATCATTATATTTTAAAAAAAACAGTAAAATTTTGATTAGTGTAATTATTGAAAGATGGTTAACATAATTTAACGTTGCATTTAGCATTATTCTGCATCATGAATTTACATTTCACTAGCTATAAGTTTTATTTATCCTTTCCCTACCTTCGAATTTTCCCTGTGAATCAAATATTAAATAAGAAAATTGTAAAGTAAAAAAGTAACTGTAGGAACGAGGAATGGGGGACGTTAGAAACATTTAATTCTAAAATAATTTAATTTAATTTAAACCATCGCTTTGAGGCAAATACTTGAATTGTATGTAATACTTGAATGTCATTTTTACATATTTGTTTTACAAACACCTTCATTACAATAGAATTTTAATAAATGATTAAATTCTAGAACGATTTATTGCGAAAAAATTATTAATATTTATATTTTCTTTTCATTATATTTAATTAGATATATGTTCTCATTTTTCCTTCTTATGTTTATTGTTCGGATATATAATAAAATAATGTAAATATAAGTAAATGATTGTGAAGAAAAGGAGATGAACTTTAGAAAAATTTAATTGTAAATTAAGTAAATCAAATTTGGAAACATATATTTCAGGCAAGTTGAATTATATCTCATTTACATATTTCTTTTTGGAAACTTTCTCTGTAAAATCTATCATAATAACAATTAATAAAACGCATTAACTTATCTTAGAAAATCGTACAATGTAACTTTTTTAAACTCCCTTTTTTAACGTATTTACGAAAATTTGATACATTTTTAGAAAATATTTCTGTAAATTAGCAAAAGAAATGTAATTCATAAATTTCATTTCAAAGACTAAACATTTTTTTTATCTTTTTTCTAAAATGCGACTAACTGATTCTTTAAAAAATATTACTTTTTTCTACCTGAAAAAAATTCAATAACAAATTACATTTTTAGAAAGTTGTATTATAAGGTTCTTAAAAATATTCATATAATTCCTATGCATCAAGAACTTATATATGTAATTACATATACAAGTTCATCTGTTTCCTTTCCTATCTTCAAAATTCGCATATTAAAAAGAAAAATGCAAAATATTATCAAGAACTAACTATAGATTAAGTAGATAAATTTTAGAAATATATAATTAAAAAAAAAGTAAATTTGGAAACACCGCTTTCAGGCAAGTACTCCAATTACGTCACTTTTATAAATTTCTTTTGCAAACTTTGTTATTATGTAAGAATTTTTAATAACAAATGATATTATGGAACGCATTATTAATAAGATTCTTAATATCATTCAAATAGTTTATTTGTTCATTTTTTATTTCGTTTTTCATCGCAAAGTTATGTTTAATTAAGTATCAAACTTTGTTTTGGTTTCATAACTTTATAGTTTGAACATTAAAAATATATTATATAAGGAATTAATCGTAAGTATTGGAAAATAAATATTTAATTCTAAAAATTAAAAAAAATTAAATTATATAGTAGGGGAGAAGGTGGGGGGGGGGGCACATTTGAACATGAGGCAGATGTGAACAGTACATGTTTCACTGGATTAATCTGAAATTAAAAAATTCAAAAAATGACCAATAAATAGCAGTACTGGTACCATGTTTTGGCTGAATTTTCAGAACAATGAGCCATTTTGATTTCTGGTTGTTGTAATTTGTTTGTTTTAGAAGGTGTTAAGTAAAAAAGTCTTCCAAAGTTATTGAAGTAAAAATTCATTCATGACATTTTTTGAAGTTGAATATCAGCATTGCATTCTATAGTGGCACTAATTAGTAAGTCTACAAAAAATTTTGTTTCCTTATTTCAATTAAAAAATCTTTTTTTTTTATAAGTTAGTCTTAAGTTGGTAGATGGGGCACTTGTGAACAGAAGATATGGGGCAGATGTAAACAGTTCACAAGTGCCCAATTTTTCAATTTTAGATTATAAATGTATTTTTTAAGTCTGTGAATGCAGTATTTTTTTAGTTTAAAATTTAATTACCCTTGTCAGACATTGAGCTATAAATTAATGTTAGAAACATTCAATCATTGAAACATTGATTGCTTCACAGTTTTAATTTACTGGAAGTTAGATAACAATTAAAAGTGGTGCCTTTCTATAAAAACTAATATGTTTATTTGTTATCCTTTAATGATTTCCAGTTTTAAACGTATTTATTTTTTCTTAGTCAATTTAAAGTATTTCTCAGATATTTTATTTTATGAAAGCAAGTAGTACTGTGATAATCACCAATTTTTTATATCACAATTTTACCAATTTTTAAAACCACGATGCACAATTTTGTTATACACATTGCATAACACTTAGAAAAAAAGTAAAAATACAATAACAGAATTATTCAATAACTTATTTTAAAGTAAAACAGTTTTGCTATGCTTGACTCAAAAGGAGTAAGTATATTAGTGTATAATTTTATGAATAATTTCTTGTATCTATGTTGAAACATTTATTGATTTATTCACACAACTAGAAAGAGGGTATCTAATTAGTTTTTAACACAGCTTTTATTCACCAAAAATTATTTTTGTCTTACTTATACATGTGTTCACATGTGCCCCAAGTATGTTCACATGTTCACAACTACCTCTCCACCGGAGCACATGTGAGCAAATTTAGTAAATTTTTAGAATTTCTTGATGAATGCATCCAAAAGTTTCACCAAAAGAACAAACAAAGTGTAAATAATCATATAAATCAATTTTTTGTTCAACAGCTCATAACAATTTTGAGAAATAGTAAAAAATGTCAAAATTGTTCACATGTGTCCCCCTCTCCCCTATCACTTTTACATTTTTTAGAACAATTTTTCTGCAAAAACTTTTATTCAAAATAATTAACGAGAAGTATAAAATTCTCTTGGAGAGTCGAATAATGAAATGTTTGATAATAAATAGAAAATATGAAATAAAACTTAATTTAAACAAATTAAATACATTTTCTAAAAAATTTGTTTTTATGAAACTATTTTTAAAAATATCATTTTTAATTAATAATATATAACGTCTGTCCCTAAACATCTCTCCCATTAAAATGCAACTAGCGGATTTCAAGAATACGGAATCTAATTAATCAGAATGGATAAATCTCGCAGTAAATATCAAGAATTATCATATTTTAAGGAATACAAGTGGGATATCTAACCGTTTGAATGACAAAATTGTTCTTATTTAAAAACATTATTAGTATTATTTTAATATAATAATAATTTACAGATTTACATAAAGAAACAAACTGTTTTGCTTGCTTTTTAAAGATTTTTAATAACAAATCATATTCTAGATCTTAGTTAGGTTCTTGCTATTAATTATGTTCTTAATAACATTCGGATAATTATTTTGCATCATGAATTTGCATTAAATTAGATTTGTTTTATTTCCCCTTTTCTTATCTTTATAATTTGTATATTAAAAAAGAAAAATGTAAAATATAAGGAAGTAGCGACTAGGTATGGAGAACTTTGGAAGTATTTAATTTTAAAATGCGTCTTTTCTTTTCCTAAGCTTAATGATTTCTATGTTAAATAATAAAAAAAAAATTAAATCTCAGGAAAGTAGTCGTAAAGACCGGAAAATAAACTTTAGTAATATTTAATTCTAAAATAATCAAATCAAGTTTGGAAACATTGCATTCAGGAAACTTCTAGAAATATATCTCATTTACATATTTCTTTTGCAAACTTTCTCTGCAAAAACTTTTCTTGAAAATAATTAAATAGAAGTATAAAGTTTTCTAGGAGAGTTATATAATTAATCTTTCTGGTAAGTTATAAATAAAATTGCATTTGGACAAATTTGATACATTTTCAGAAATTATTTTTCTAAAATTGATAAAAGAAATATTTCATAATATTTCCTTTCAATAAAGAAACATTTTTAGGTGCGTTCTTAATTATATAAATACATAGTGTTTATAGTCCTCGACTGGTCTGTCCTTTTGTCCCCATATAACAGCGCAGAAACTACCCAACCGAATGTTTTGGAATTTAATTTATATAATTGTTGCAGAATTTTTACGTGTCATTTAAAATTTTATGACAATCGAATGAAAACTTAAAAAGATATTAATAAAATGTTTCTTCATTCGATTAAATACTATCATACGTAATTAACTTAATGATATCCCATGATAGCTAATGATTCCAGGTTGCCATGATGATTACGTCCTATTTAAAATGGAGTCATATTACTTCCGTATTACTGAATTTAATATATATAATCGTAATAAATTTTGCATCCATGCATTTTTGCATAATAGTGCAACAGCTATTGCACCAAGATCTGGATATTTATAAAGCTAGTTATAGTACGAACGTACCTCATTTGTCATGTTTGACGTACAATTTCTGACTTGATTTTTACTAATATGCAGCTAGTTGATTTTAAGAAAACATTTTTATTTTCTGCCTGAAAAAAATTTTTAATAACAAATTGCATTGTTAAAATATTCTACTACTAAATTTCTACAAAATATTTTAATAACTCATATAAATTGAAGAACTTATATTTAAATATGTATACAATTTCTTTTCTTCTATCTTCATAACTCATATATTAAAAAGAAAAAGTAAAATATTGGGAAGTAACTTAAAGATTATGAAATTAACTTAAAAAAGGTTTCCTTCTAAATTAATTAAATTAAATTTAGAAACATCGTTTACAGGTAAGTACTTGAATTATACATCATTTACATTTTTCTTTTGCAAACTTTCGCTGCAAAAACTTTTCTTCAAAATAATTAACGAAAAGTATGAACTTCTCTTGGAGATTCGTATAATGAAGCCTTTCAACAACTTTTCCAACCTTCACATAGTTCTAGAGATTTCAGCACGCATTGCATCTGAATCTTTCCCCAGACTCCTCTTACACTGAAGCCCCCGCCAGCTCCAAAAGTTTACTTTCCCATAAAAACTGTAACTACTACGACGAAGCTGTCTGTTTACTTTTCAAAATAATAATAATATTAATATTAATCTGGATATTTACTGACTTGGGTGACGAATTTGTTATTTTATATAAGTTCACATGACGGATATATAAGTACACTATACTTATTTATTTATATTTTTCTATAATATATAAAAGAAAATAACTAGTTTATTTTCTCTTTGAAAAATTTTTAATAACATATTATATTATGTTATATCATATGCAACCTTCTTTAAAATATTCAAATAATTCTTTTGCAGCCTAAAGTTATATTTAATTAGATTTTTTTACTTCTCTAATATTATAATTCATATATTAAGAGAGCAAAATATACAATATGAGAAAGTAAATATAAAATTTAAGGCATAAACTTTAGAAATATGAATACTAAAATGATTAAATGGATTTCAGAAACCTCTTTTTTAGGCAAGTTCTGGAAAGTTTGTTATTAATAAAGAATTTTTAATGCTAAATTATACTCTAAAACGATATATTACTAAGGTTCGTAATAATATTCAGATAATTTATATTTGTATCATGTAGTTATATTTAATTAGATATAAATACTTTCTTTCCTTTCCTAAGCTTAATGATTCCTATTTTAAAAAAGAAAAGAAAATGTAAAATGTAAGAAAATTAGTCGTAAAGACTGGGAAATAAACTTCAGAAATGTTAAAGTAGAAAATAATTAAATTAAATTTTGAAACATCGCGTACAGGCAAGTTCTTGAATTATATCTCATTTACATAGTACTTTTTCAAACTTTTTCCCTGCAAAAACTTTTCTTCGAAATAATTAACAAAAAGTATGAACTTCTCTTGGAGATTCGTATAATGAAGCTTTTTGATAACTTTTCCAACCCTCACATAGTTCCAGGGATTTCAGCACGCATGGCATCAGAATCTTCCCCCGCACCCCCTTCACCCTGAAGCCCACGCCAGCTCCAAAAGTTTACTTTTCCACAAAAGCTGCAACTACTACTACGATTCCACCCGCGTTGCACAGTTGACTCTTCCTTCATCCCTGTGCGACCCTCGCAAATCGATAACTCTCTCCGTCATTAAAGCGCGTGCATAACCAGGCGCATGCGTCGAAGCCCCCGAATAGTTGTCTCTGGTTCTCCTAGTATTCTACAAAGTTCACCAAGACTCACAGATCGGGAAGGATTTTTTGGCTTCCATTGCTCATACCCCCTCAAATTTTGGCTTCAATTACTCCTAAGAAGTTAAGAATTTGTATAAGTTAGTAAACTAAAGCTGCAATCTGTGATCTGATGACAAAAGATTGTTCCAAAGGAGATCAACTGATTCTTGCCAACAGAACGATGCTCTCCGCAGCCGTTGCCATTTCTTCACTCTGAAACTCTGACGTTCTTTTCCCCCATTGTTCACAGGTAGGTGAAGTAGAACACTTCGCTAAACTATTGCAAAGTGGGTGATTAACATAGGGAAAGTTTGTTCCAGTGGATGATTCATAGATATTTCAGTATTTCAAACTTTGAATTTTTTAATTTTTTGAAAATAATTCGTTGAGCTAATTAAACATGAACAAACTTCATTATTTATTTGTTACGTAAGTGTTTTGAAGTAAGAGGTATTCGTCATTCTGTAGATTGATAGACATTTTTCTTCAATCACTCAAAGTTAATAACTTTTCGTTTCATTTTTTAATTTAATATTATTTACATATAAAATTACTTCAATTTTTACATTTAAAAAGTTTTAAATGATTGTATTTTTTTTATATTATTATTATATTGATTATTATTTTAATAACAATAATTATTTTTTATATTCTATAATAGTAATAATATTTATTACAGTTGTTAACTTACTGGTATTTTTATCTAATTTATTAGATATTTTTTAAAATATTTAAACTGAACAAAATTAAGTACAACAAATCAAAATATTAACATAATGTATAGTTTAATATTGAAATAATAATAACACCGTCAAAACTATTAAAGAAAATACATAATATTAAAAGTACATTTTCACCATTAAAAAATTAACAAAAGCGACAACAATTATAATAATAATAATAATACTTAAAATCATACTAAATGAAATTATCCATTTAAATGTGAAAAAAATTCCCATTCCGAACATTTAAAAAATTATTCAGATTTAAAACTTTGTAAGTTATGTTAAATAATCAAAATAAGTCATTATAATAACATTTAAAATCTTTGAACTGAAAGTTAAAATTCATCTTTTTAAAATACCTGCTGTATCTTATTTGCATTTTTAAAATTAATTTTAATACATTTTGAGCCTACTGAATTAAAATAAATGCAAAATGAAGCCCTGAATACTACCTATAAATATTTTAACTTCTCTGTTTACAATTGAAAATTAAAAAAAAAAAAATGTTTATTTAAAGCTTTTTGTTTATATTTTTTATTATTATTATTTTCTCCGAGGAGAACGGAGTTCACAAATAAACAGGAGAAAACTGTTTTCACCACCATTGTACAGCTGATGCAGGGAAGATTGTTTGACAGGGAAGATAAGCCTTACGCGTTCCGAACCTAACTTTTTTCCCTCGCCAAACTTTCTTCTTCCATCTTGTATGTAACGAAATTAGTTGTTATGAAAATACTTGAACAGAAAATTATTAGTTTTTAAATATATTTATTTAGCTTTAGCCAAATTGCTGAAGGTTTCAAGATCATATAATTGAATATAGTTCCATATATATATATTAAAAAAAGAAAGAAGTTAAACTTTTTCATTCTTTTAATCTTTCACTTATTGAAGATGGCTGTGCTGTCATGAACAGCAACTTATTAGTTTTGAAATTTGATTAGCTTTCATAATACATAAAAAATTAAATAATTAAAATTCATTGCATTATTAATACCATCATCAATTTATTATTTTGCATTATTATGAAAACTTCTGTAAATTAAAGCGTACTAGTTTTGATGTCACTTCTTTAATAATAATGATGTTAACAAAAACACTTAAATGAAAATTTACTCATTTTAAAAATTAGTTACTTTTTATTAAATTAGGGAATTTTTATAAATTAAATAATAAAATATTTGTAATTAAAATTAGCAAACTTTCTTCGTCTGTCTTACATTCAAAGAAAGTGTTTGTTATGAAAACACTTGAACACCAAATTATTTGTTTTGGCTTAGTCAGTTTGAAGAAAGATTCGAAATTAATTCTAATTATATCTAATTCCTAAAAAAATTTCCCCCATCTTATGTTTATTGAAAATTGTTGTCATAATAATACTTGAACAACAAATTATTAGTTTACAAATTTAATTAGCAGTCATTAAAGTTTAAAAATTAAATATTAAAATTCATTTGACCTTTTTTTAAATATATATTGTTTTAAAAATTATTAAATAAAAAATAATAGATAATAATAATTAGATAGTTATATTTATATCATAAGACTTAAACTTTTATTATTATTATTATTATTATTATTATTATTATTATTATTTGTCTTTTTAGACTTATTGAAAGGGTTATCATAAATAATAATACTCGAAATAAAATTATTAGTTTTCAAAATTAGTTTTCATTACTATTTTAAGATTAAAAATTCATTTGACCTGTTTAAAATGTGTACTATTAAGAATAATTATTAACATAGTTATAAGCATATGTTTTGAAAACACTTGAAATGAATTAATTTGATAAAAATTTACTAATATTAAAAGTAAGTAATTTTGATTAATTTAAATAAAGCTTAAAAATTAAATAAAAATTAGTACATTAAAATTAGAAAAAAAAAATACAGTCTTCATTCGTGAAAAGTAGTTGTTATCAAAATACTTGAACGCCAAATTAGTAATTTCAAATTAGTATTTGACATATTGGAGAAACATTTATAATTAACTAGTTTCATAATTATGATCTGTTTATATCATATTTGTTGAAATTTTGAATTCTGATTTTATTTTGCACTTATTGAAAGTGGTCGTCATGAAAATACTTGGGCAAAAAGTTTTAAAAGTTAATAAATGTTGATTATTGAAAAAAAGTAAAAAAAATAAAGAATCAAAATTGATTCTATTATTCCATTATTATTTTATATTACTGTGCATTAATAATATTTATAATTTAATTAAATATTATATTAATTAGTGAAGAATACTTAAATACAAATTTATTAATTAAAAAAGTAATTAGTTTTGTTTAGTGTAGAAGGAATTTTAAATGTAAATAAATAAATTTATTTTATTATTCATTGCTCATTTTTTCTTATTATTCATTTTTAGAACAATTATTTGAATAAATAATATATTTATTAAGGATACGATAAATTTAACTGAACAAAAACATACTAGTTTTAAAAGTAAATAAATTTTGATTCACTTATTAAAATTTTTCCTTGATTCACTTATTATAAATTTCCCTATTCAATATTAAAGTATATATTTATTTATATATTAAAATTAGTAAACTTTTTTTCTTTATTTTTTTACTTGTCAAAAGAAGTCTCAGAAAAGATTTAAAAAAGAAATTATTAGATTTCATTTGCTTAAAAGAAAACTTTAAATCTGAAAAAAAAAATATTTAATAACTTAAAGATTGTATTAAAATATATATAATCATATTAAAAAGAATTGCTCAGCCTTGCTTTTTCTAGCACGCTGTTCCTTTTTCCATATCTTGCACTGAAGAAGAATCTCGCTAGTAGATTCGAAACAGCTATTTACTGCTTTTCATGTATTATTTGTGCATTTTTAAACGTCGGTTTTTCTGCTTTTTAATATTGTTGCACAAAGACTTTATTTGCTATTTTTATGTATAATCATAGTTCATCCTTAATTTTAAATTTGGTCTGTTCAAAATTAATAAATCCTACTAGTTAAATCTATTTACATAACATTTATTAATTTTCTTCTTCCATTTTCTTTTATTGTACCTCTTGAACAGCAAGTTATTTTTGTTAAAAAAAAAAAGGAAGTTTTGATTTTTTTAGGGAATGCTTAAAAATTAAATGATTAAAATCTTTTATTTTTATTTCACTTTATTTTGTAATGCATCACTTAAAAAAATTATTTAAATAAATAACATAATTATTTACGTACATCATGCAAGTATTTAACATAAATTAACATAATAGAAAATATGATTGAAATAAAAATGTACTTTAATCAAAATTAATGAATCATAATCAACTTAATAAATATTTAAAATATCTAATATTTGTTATTAAATTTAATGATTTTTTTTTTAGTTCCTCTTATTTTCCTCGAAAGTGGTTTCCATGTAAATACAATTAGGCCAACTTATTTAGCGCATCCGAAATTTTAAAATCCCCCCCCCCCCCTCTCCTCTCCTTCCACACACACACAAAAATTCCACATATACGCAAAATAATAATAAAAAAAAAAGAAAAGTAAAGAAAATCAGTAATATCTATATTTAAATTCTGCAAGATTCTAGAGTTAGAATAAGAAAACAAAATAATAATTATTGTAATTTGAACTTTATAAAATTGGTGATTAAAATTAGTGAGTATTTTTAAAAAACAATACTTTGGTATAGTCTTTAACATTTTAATAAACAATAGATTCTTTTTATTTGGATAAATATTTGTTAAAAAAGCAGAAAATTTACACATTTTTTAATACATAATCACAAGGTTTGTGATTTTCCTCTTATCAAATAAATATTACGGATTATGTGTGATTATAGGTTCATGTAAAGATTATAGAACTGACAATTGTAGAATGTAGGCACAAATTTATAGTTTCGTATATTGTATAATTTGTTTTTATTGAAAATATATTGTAGTATAATATGATTTAACTCTTTTGTTCCGGACTACTAAAAATTACTTTTATTGATTTAATTTAATATGAATAAAAGTTCTAAGTGAAGAAATTATTTTTAAATTTTATTGTGTGTGTTATTTGTGAATTCTACAAAATTAAAAATTTGGAAAATTTACACAAACAAATATCATATAACAATAAGAAGAAAAAGAAACGCTTAGAAAGAAAAAATACATTAATTATTTCTATAATAAATGGAATAATGTGTATTTAAAGTAATTTGAAATGTATAGAAAAATATACTGATTGTTAAAAAAAATGAACAAAATAATAAAATGTAGAATTGAGAATATTGTCAAAGGATTCATTTTTATTACTTTAAATATGCTAATTTTTAAAAATTAATTATTAAATGTTTTAACAATTAATATGGTAAGAAAAATATTTTACAACGTTTAAAGTTAAGTTTTCGTTTCTTTTATAGTTAAATACTAGTACTGAGATCAACAAGTGAGTCACACTGAAATATTTAGAGATGTATTGATCGATAAATTGTTTTCAAAAATTGTGTTGCGTGCTTCTTTTTTTTTTCGATTAGTAAGCTATATTATTTTCTCTAATATGTTTTGCTCTTTTCATGAGTATATTGAAAATGAGTCTTAATAACCAAGTTGTTTCCAGCAAAAGAAGACTAATTAGAACAACTCATTTTAATAAATAATTTCTGATATGTTAAAGAAGAACATCTATATAAGAAATAATTTTTAATGAGATGTGCCATTTTAAATTTATATTAACAGCTCTTATTTATAGACATATAACTTTAAAATAATATCACAATTGTATTGCTGTGAGGCTAATTCTATGCCAAATTACTTTTTATAAATACTTGTAGAAAAAAGAATAGAAATTTTGTTTAACAAAAACGTTTTCATTTCCAAAAAGTTACAATGTATTAAAA
Organism: Maratus speciosus; assembly: GCA_963932465.1. Classification (NCBI taxonomy): domain Eukaryota; kingdom Metazoa; phylum Arthropoda; class Arachnida; order Araneae; family Salticidae; genus Maratus; species Maratus speciosus. Next base: position 324,111,189 of record OZ010795.1, on the reverse strand, counting down.
TCGAAAAAAGTATTTATCATCAAAATGGCAAAACTTTGAAAACAGTGATATCCGAAACTGGTTTTCAATGAAATTCAATGAAGAATTATTTAATTTTTTTTTACATAAAAAGCTATTTATTATTTAAAGGTACGCATAGAATTATATTCCAGATAAATTTTTTATGAGAAAAAATGCTTAAATTTTTTATTTATATTAAATTAAATCAATAAAAATAATTTCAAATAGTCCGAAAAAAAGAGTTAAATCATATCATGATACAATATTACGGGATACAATAGCATATTTTAAATAAAAAGAAATTTTGTACAATCAGTAAAAGATAGATACAATATACGAAACTGTAAATTTGTGTCTACGTTATAAAAAGTGTACTTAAAAAATAGAGTATATAGAATTCACTAATTTGTTTTAAAACAGATTTTTTTTTAATTTAAATAGAAGTATGAATTCAGTTTACAGTAATAATAAAGTTGCAATTCTAAACATTATATATTGATTTTATTTTCCATTTAATTTGTGAAAAGAAAATTTTCATTCTGTTTGTAATTTTACGTATTTAAAAGAAAATTAAGTGCGTTTTAGGGAATATCCTGCTAAAGTTACAAATAAAAGCTTAGGTTTAAGCATACGTGAAACTTATCCAAAGTTTTAATATGTATGCGATTACCTTTTTTCATAAAAAAGACAACATTTGCTCATTTTTATATTATATTATATTATTTGATATATATTTCATTGTTACGGATATTTTTAATTTAATTTACTTTTTTCTTACATTAAATGCAATATTAAATTAAACTCTATCAGAAAAGTAAACTTCGGCAATAAATATATACAGCAATTTTCTATAGTTGTTTAGTTGCTTTTTTTTAAAACTATAATGAAACAAAATAAGATATTATTATCATTACTATTTACAAAATAAATATATAGTTATGTGTATATGTGTGTTAGGGTGCATTTTTTTTTATCTTATTTTATTTTAAAATATGACTCCAAAATGAAATAAAACTCTTTCTAGACATATATTTATAAAAAGTATAATAGTATAGAGTATAATAATACTAGCAAAAATAATAGTAACAATAATAATAATAATAATAATAGTAATAGTAATAATAATACGCGCACTAGTAAGTAGAAAAGAAAGAAAATGTAAATATATTTTATAAAGGTTTAAATTTCAAAGCAACCATTTTATATAATTTTAAAAGGTATAGAAAATATTAAAATGCAAAACTTTGTTCAATATTTTAAGCATTTCAAAATGTTTGACAAATTCCTTGATAGTGAGAAATATTTAAGCATAATTAAATAACGTCAAATGTTTAAATATGAACACAAAAACTCTTATATAGAATGTATTTAAGTCATAAGCTATATATAATGTTTTCTAAATTTATATGTAGTAAGGTAAAACAAAGCACTGTAATTTTATATATTGTGGTAAACATAATTAAAATTTGTTAAGAATTAATTACTCTTAAGAAAAATATTATTTATTTTTTTTCTTGTGTTATAGTTACTTTTTTCAAACTTAATCCTACTTTCAGATAATGCTTACGTTTAAGAAATATTCTAATTTAAATCGAAATATATATTAGTTTCTCTTTTAAATAAAAGTTCTATAATACTAAGCAACAAAATTTTCGAATTGCATTTAAAATATTATCTTTATAATTTCTCTTAAGGATAGTCTGGTTAAATCATTATAGTAATAGAGTAGAGAAGGGAGAGTGTTATTGAACATATATCTGTAAGACGAATGTCTGGAAGAAAAACTTTTGAAGGAAAAAGTGACCTCAGTTGTCGTTTTCATAGAAGCAAAACCTTCAAAAGCTTACCCAACTACCCTATGGAGGCCACGTGAAATTGTTTTGTCAATTGTAGGTTTGAATTTGAGCATCTAGAGGTTTTTAACTGCATACTGGACTCAGATTTTCAAGTTTTAATAAGAAAAAATTGTATAGTTTATAAATATTTCAAATTCAAAACTCCTATTTGATAAATCATTTTACCAAATTTTAAATTATCTATGAAAATATTTAAATTTAAAACTTTATTTTATATTTTACAAATATCTTAAATTACATCTAACAGAAAAATTCTCAAATATATATTAAAATTAAAATTAATAGGTTTCATTTTATAATTTAAGTTCCCACCCCCTTCCCCATTACTTTATATATATATTTTTTTATATAATCCTTACGAGAAGAATGCGTGGGATTCATAAACAAATTTCGACTTCCGATTTTCAACGGATTTATACGTTTTAGAAAGTTCTGACCGCGATTTGATTGTTTTTAGAAAATGTCTGCCCCTGAGTCTGTGTGTCTGTCTGTATGTGGCAGAAAATTTGTGGGCGCTCTATCTCAAGGGCTAATTTAATAAGAATTTAATCAAACTACAGATTCTGTTACACCTTGACATAATTTGGTGCTGATTAGATTTTGGTGTGAATCGCCCAACAAATGGCGCTGCTGTGTTCCATTTTTCACGATTTCCGCAATAGCTATATCTCAAAAACTAATGTACAGAATTTCACCAAACTTTCTATTCTGTTAGATATTGGCCTAGGTAGGTCCTTATTAGGTTTGGGTGTATACCATCCAACAGGTGTCACTGCTATGCTCTATTTTTAACGATTTCTACTATATCCATTTATCAAGGAAGAATAAACTGTCTCTTAATTTTGGTTTCAGCCAATTTAATTTATATAGAAGAATGTTTTATGATAACCACACCATATTAGTTATCTTTTACAAATCAGACACTTGAAGAATTTTCCTAATAAGCTTGCTTTGAACTAAGATCTTTTACAGAATCTGCTGCATATTCAAATTAATTGTGCGAATAAAACTATTCAAAATTGCACAAAGCCAGAATAGAAGATGAAATAAGTGATGAAATAATTTATAAGTCAGAAGTAATTTATAGAGATCGAAAAATATGTTCCTTAAAGCTGAAAGTTTCTTTAGCTCTTCGAATTGAATAAGGAATTTACAAAAAGGTGGAAGGATTGTACTTTGTTTATAATCGTTTGACCACTGACGACAAGCTATGAGGTGCGCCTGTTTGGCTCGCTACGTTTTAATCTTTATTTATTTTAATTTTGCACTGATGATGGAGCTTTAGAAGCCCCGAAACAGCTGTATGCACTTTCATAGGCTTACATTTGTACTTTTTAAACATTGCTTCATTCTTTCTTAACAATAAGGAATTGTTTAGAATAGAATACAGGAGTTCATAAAGAATTCTGACAGATTTTTAAGAAAATATTTTAAAAAGATATAAAATTTAACAAATTCATTCATTTGGTAAAAGACCGTGGAAAGAGTATACATAAAACAACATCAAAATGGGAAACCTATAATATCATACAAAAATAATTAAACTACCTCTCGAGTGTACTAACTGTATTATTGCATAGCTGAAGCAATATAATTTTAATTATTCAGTAGTTTGAACTTTCATTTTAGGCTTTGCATTAATTTTTCGCTGCTTTACAAAATTTTTATTTAAAAAAGAAGAAGAAGGAGAAAGAAAAGAAAAGGAAGGAGGAGGAGGAAGATAAAGAGAAAGAAAAGAAAAAAGAAAAAGGAGGAAGTGGAGGAGAAAGAAGATAAAAGGGAGAAAAATAAGAAAAGGACGTAGCAGAAAACCAGCATTTTAATAAAGTTCAAAAAGTTTGGGAATCACTCATTTACTCCTAAAGTACAACGTCTTAGCATGCAACGTCTGTAGTACAACGTCTATGCAACTTTGATGGTATTGACAATTAGCTTCTTCTTCTTTTTTTTTTTTCTTTTTTTTTTTTTTTTTTTTTTTTTTTTTTTTTTTTTTTCAAAACAATGATAAGTATATGATGTATCATACAGAATAGATTTTCCGTATTAAGCTAAAAGTAACAGGCGGAAAACTTTCTTCATTGAATCAGTCTAACAGTATAAAAATAAAATTTTATATCCCGTATTAATACCCGATTAAACCTTAATGGATCCATCCGAAATAAGCTTAGAGAAAGTAAAGCGCATGAAATATTCACGACTCTTTTAAGGAAGTTTATCTATTCTTTCTATTCGAAGAGAAAGTTAAAAAGCAATGGAGTAAAATAAGGATCCTTTTGAAGCAGGGAATTCTATTATAGATTTTTTTTAAAGCTGCTGAAGTTTTACCCTTCTCTTAACGAACATGATTAAATTTGTGCTGTTTTGTTAAATGCTCGAGTTCAAAAAGTACTTCTTAATGGTTATAAAAGAACTATTTTGTTAAAAGTCTTCATTTCTTTGTGCTCTAAAGCTTTTAAAATTGTTAGTTTAAGCCACTTTTTTTATCAGTGTATTTTTATTTAAAGCAATAATTTTTATTGCCTTCCTGTAATTTTTATCGTACATCTAAATATTTTTCTTTTTAATTTTTCATTTTTTTTTTCGAGGTGGAGGAAGGGGGATTTAGTATGCATTATTATAAACAAGTCTGTTTTATTTATAACTAATAAAATTTGTTTCTAATTCTCTTTTAATAATTTAAAACCATCCCTATTTTATTCATTAAGTGCAAGTAATCTTTATGCAAAATTTTTGAAAGAAATAATAAAATGGATTGTAGAAACGTTTAAAATGTTTTATTTTAAATTAAAGATAAAAATGTTTCTAGATTATTAAAACTGAAATTTTAGTATATTAAGTACCTAATGTCATGTATTTTTTTTATTAATTTGAAATAAGGGAATCCTCCCCGACCCCCTTCACGAATTTATTTGAAAATAAATAAAAAAAATTCTTTATTTACTTAATAAAAGGAAAATATTCATTGCAAAATTCTGGTGCCAATGTGGCATTTAGGGATTAAAATTAAGTTGTTTAAAAATGAACTACCGCTCTTCAATGGTTTAAAGTATCATTTTTACTGCTTTTATATTTTAATTCTTTTCTTGCACGAGGCATAGTTTTTTTCGGTAAGAATTAAACGTACCTGAAGAAGTGAGACCATTTTCATGATTTCCTCGCATACTCTTATAAAGAATACAAACACATTCAACATTTTTCACATTCTTCATTCAACATTTTTCATTCTTCAAAATTTTCCGCATCTAAACAAATACCATCTTACGTAAAATGGAAAAATGTCTGAAATAATTCCTTTAAAAATTTATATATAGATAGATTATAAACTATATTAGGATACAGGATGCTTATTCTATTAAAACATGTAGTTTTTAATAATTTTAAAAGAATGTTATTTGAATACAGAATTGCATATTACACATATTGCTTTCACATTAAAATGCATTTTATGTAGTTAATGAGCAATGTATATCTACTACAGTTTATAATTAAAAACTATTTTTACTTACCTATATACTAGGCAGTATGTTCTGTAACCACCTGACTTGCGTCTAATACGAAAGCAATAAAAACGGTTTCTGGCGTCCTGGATTGGCATTCTAAGAAAATATACTAAATGTAAAAAATCTATCAGAGTTTTCCATTAAAAATGATTTTCCACTACGTTCTGTATTCGGTATCTTTATCCTGAGTGATAATAAATTATCTTTTTTCAGTTCTGGTAGAGAGTTTAAAATAAAATATAGCCCTTTCATAATGCTTGTCCTTTTTTTTCACTGTTGTGGTTGTTGTTGCTTTTGTTGTTTATCATTATATTTTTAGTGTGCCGCGAAAGTTCCACCATGAGCTTAACCCATTTGTGCCTGAATTTTTGTTTTCTCAAATTTTTTGGTAAAATCACTTTAAAATGTTGCAAAATGAACTGGAAAAATACTAAAAAAAATTAAGCTTAAATTATTTTGTATTTATTTGATAAAATGTAAAAGAACTAAATATGAGTATTTCTAGTAGAATAATATGCATAATTATATATTTTGCTTATATTTATATTTAAAATGTTTTTAAATTGTATATTATGTACTATAATTAGTATTTTTATTAACTAAAAAATATATATATTTATTTCTTTGCAGAGACTAATAACGTTAAAACAATTATTAATAATAAAATAAGAATAATCGTATTGCAGACTTAAAAACAATTTATTTCATAAATATCTTCGAAAGTAGATTACATAAATAACTGTCTCCTAAATTTCTAACAAAAATATATGCCCATTTGTGCCTAGAACCGTATATTTTGGACATTACAAAAATGCATAAAAAATAGGCTTGAACGTTTAATTTCGCAATTTAAAAAAATACGTATTTCAAAAACGTGTCTACAAGCTAAGATTATAACTTGCGATTTTGCATCCTTGATAGAAAAAATATAAATAAACTTACTTTTTACATTCTGCCATCTTGAAAAATTAAAAATCTATAAACACCGAAAAAACCTGAATTTAAGCAAATAAATATCCACCTTATGCTGTCATCTCTCGGTTACAGATAAAGAGATTTATAAATTATGATTTCATGCAATTTTCATGTTATAAAGAAGAAGAAAATTATACAAATTCATCCAAATTTGAAACGTCCCAAAAATGGGACGCTAGGCATAAATGGGTTAAATGTAAAGTGAGGTAAAGAAAGTTGAGAAACAATTGTTCTAAACTAATGTGCGTATTTTGCATGGCATTCATGCATGAATTATTTTTAAATGGACAAAAAAAATTACTTTTTATTCTTAAAATACACCTGAAATGGGTTATTGGGAACAAATAATGTTGAATTTCTAAAAATTCTAATTTATTACAAAATTAGCTTACGAAAAATATTATTAAGAGTTATTAAATATTTTTTCTGATAATTTAAATTTTGGTTATAATAACACAAAGTAAAATTAAAAATTGAAAAACAATTTGGTCATGTTTCTATCTAGATCCAAGAGTAAAAACTTATTCAGAAAATCTTTACTCATCCAGAACAAAGACAAATTTGTAAAAGGCGGTATTTTCAACTGAATATTTGAGAAATAAAAAGCTTGTTCCATTTATTGAACTTCGTATAGTGTTAACATGCAATAAAGAGTTAAAAAAAGTTATACAAAGTTCTATGGAGTCTGTTTTTAAATTTTACCACATACTGGTTATCGTACGTAAGAGGGTTAAACAACAACTATGAAAAAAGCAGAATTGGAATAATATAAACATCATGGCACAGTAACCAAGAAATTAAAAATCATGAATGAATACAAAAGAAAACTTTCAGTTATTCTACTTCGTGACAACACTATACATCATCTTGTTGAAAAAAAGAGCAGCTAACCTAATAATTATTCTAAACTGTTAGAGAAATGCACGCAATAAAGTCGCATGTTCAGCATAATTTTCAGTAAATGCATTTATGGCCTTTGAAATTAGGTGATTTTAACTTTTTCTACAGTAATCTGCACATTTTGTATTAATAAAGTTTTTAGTTTTGTAAGAATAAATTCTGAAAGACACTATTTGTCGAAATTTTTTTAATACCAAATTTATATTTGTTATAAAGAGATATAAAATATTTTTGGAGTTTTTGAGCGTCAGTGGATTTTGTAAAGTTGTGATAATAATAATATTTAAAAAAGCGCGTCGTATTCTAATACATTTTTGACATGAAATCATTTTGTATTTTCCGTAATGCTATATTTTTAAGAGTAAAAAATCCTAAATACAAATTCTGAAAATATATTTTTAATTATTTCAGACTCAAAATCTAAAGTTGAAGAGCCGTATTTTCTGCTTATTTACTTTGAGAATTGTTAATATAAATTTCAAAAAACGGTAAAGTTAATGAAATCACAAGACGAAACGCAATATTTCACCTTCATTCAAACATAAAATATGCAATGTGAACTTTAAGAAGTTCACTGTTTTACTTAAAAGGCGACTAAAATAATAAAAGGGATGTTGTTAAAAATATACAGTTTAATTAAAAACTTCTTTCAGGCTTTTCTAAGCCCTTCATCAGAGAATATTATAATAACTAATTGTTGTTTATTTATACAAATACGTCACTTCGTTTTGAATATGAGAGAGACAATAATTATTAGAGTTGAAAGTAGAAGTAGCAGTTTCCTGGAGTGAGCTTAATTAGAGAAAATATATATTATTATTAACCGCAGCTCAATTTATTTTATTACATCACTCTGTTCTCATATGTCACTTTCATTTTAAATGTGTAGCTGGGTGATGTAATAAAATAAATAGAACTGAAGTTAATAATAATATATATTTTCTTTAACTAAGTTCAATCCAAGAAACTGCTACTTCTATTTTCAACTCTAATAATTGTTGGCTCTCTCATTTTCAAAACGAAGTGACGTATTTGTATAAATAAACAGCAATTAGTTATTATAATATTTTCTGATGAAGGGCTTAGGAAAGCCCGAAAGTACTAAGAAGCTTTTGAATAAACTGTATATTTTTAACTTTTAACATCTCTTTTATTATTTATTCGCCTTTTGAGTAAAAAAGTTAACTTTTTATAGTTAATATTACTCTAAAGTTATTTGGAAAGATAAAACTTCTATTCAAAAAGTACATAATAAAACAAGTATAAAATAAAAAGTAACATTTTTTATATAAAAAATTATATAATATATATTTTGGATGTAATAACACAAAGTAAAAAGAAAAAGAACAAAATATTTTTGGTCATGTTCCTATCTAGATCCAAGAGCAAAAACTTATTCAGAAAATCTTTTCTCATCTAGAACAAAAACAAATGTGTCAAAGGTGTTTGTTTTCAACTGAATATTTGAGAAATAAAAAGGTTCTTCCATTTATTGGACTTCATATGAAGTTTATATGCAATAAAGGAATAAAAATAAATTATACGAAGTTCTCTGGGTGGCTGTTTTGAAAATTAGCCCTTTGCAACAAAGTTGAAAAGTGTTTATGGATTCGATTTGTCTGTCTGTCTTTCTGTCTGTCTGTCCGTCTATCCGACTGTGCTCTAACTTGCGTAAATAAAGTCCAATTGCCATGAAAACGGTAGATGTTATTGGGTATCACTATGGCATGTTCGGTATTGAAGATGAAGTGTATAGCATTTACGGTTCATTTACAGAGACACTCAAAAGGATTCCATTCCATTACACTCTATGGGGAAAAATCGTTTGCGGTGTATTTTAATATTACACAATTTTAAACATGCTGAAATTTATATCTATCATTGAGGTGAACTACATGGCACTTACTGCATAATAAGGTGTGCACAGAATTAGTTGTTCATTTACAGGGACACACAAAAGAATTTGGCCACAGAAGAAATTGAAGCCAATAATTTAAGACAATAATTGCTAGAAGTGCGTTCTCAGTTGTGGTACGCGTTTTTAAATTGAACTACTTTTTCATAAATGTTAATTGGTGTGGGTAAATTCCACAGATCTTATACAGGGCTGCAAAAAATCGTTTATCATTTTCGTTTATTCACGGAAATTGCTGAATAGAAAATTTTAACTGTGCTATTTGTTTCAATAAACTAACTTTTAGCCTACTATGTAGTATACATACAAATCCAGAAATTATATACGGGGCTGCACAAAATAAGGGGGAGGCTTTTTTCAACTATTGGTTATAATAGCAGAAATTGGGTTTTAAAATGCGTTATGAGTTTTTCAAATTGCTCATTTAGTCAACTCTTTCACCTTACTAAACTGTGAAGTTTTGTTACAATATTCTGAATGTGTTGGAAAGTGTTACATAATCTATGCAGGACACAAGATTTTTCGCTCTTGCTTAACCTTATATAATGGTTATCGGACGTAAGAGGGTTAAACAATGACTGTGAAATATGCAGAATTGGAATAATATAAACATCGTGGCACACTAACCAAGAAAGTAGAAATCATGAATGAATAATTAAAAAAAAAAACATTCAGTTATTTTACTTCGTGACAACACTATACATCATCTTGTTAAAAAAAAGAGCAGTTAACCTAATAATTATTCTAAACTGTTAGAGAAATGCACGCAATAAAATAGCATGTTCAGCATAATTTTCAGTAAACGCATTTATGGCCTTTGAAATTAGGTGATTTTAACTTTTTCTACAGTAATCTGCATATTTTGTATCAGTAAAGTTTTTAGTTTTGCAAGAATAAACTCTGAAGACACGATTTGTTGAAAATATTTTAACACCAAAATTATATTTATTTTGAAGATATATAAAATATTTTTGGAGTTTGTTTCCATCAGTGAATTTTATAAAGTTATGATAATAATAATAATTTTTTTTAAAAATGCGTCGTATTCTAATACATTTTTGACCTGAAAAATGTTTGAATTTTCAGTAATTCTATGTTTTTAACAGTAAAAAATCTTAAATACAAATTCTGAAAATATATTTTAAATTATTTCAGGTTCGAACGCTAAAGTTTAAGAGTCGTATTTTCTGCTTATTTACTTTGAGAATTGTTAATATAAATTTCAAAAAACGCTAAAGTTATTTGGGAATATTAAACAGAAGTAAAAAAGTTTTAATTTACGTCCTCTATTAACTATACCATAAAATATATAGTCCAAAAAGACCTTCAGAATATATATTAAAACACATTTTCTTGCTTAACACGTTGACTACCACGCTACGAGTATACTCGTAGCTTTAATATTCGTGGCTTTAATTTATTACTTTCTCACCATTATTTTAAAATAAAATAAATTGCCTTATTTATTGGCACAAATTTCGCTGTACAAGTAAAGCGAAAGTTGCCTTTCAGAATTTGTGGTGGCAAACGACTTTCAAGAAGAAATTTGAAAATTCTTACTTTTTGCGGCAGTGAATGTGTTAGAAGACGTCGAATTCAATAAAAACATGAAAATATATTAAAAATGAGATGTTTCGATTCATTCATTCAATCATCCTGAGAATATACAAAAACACAAATGCAAAAGTACAAATACAATGCACAAGTGCATTGTGTTTGTACTTTTGTATATTCTGAAGATGATTCCATGAATCAATCGCAACATCTCATTTTTAATATATTTTTAATGTTTTATTGAAATCGACGTCTTTTAAGCGAGTAAATGTATTTTAATATATATTTTGAAGGGGTTTTGGAATATATATTTTATGGTATAGTTATGTGGAAGATAAAACTTCTATTTAAAAAGTACATAAGGAAATAAATATAAAATAAAAACTAATATATTTTTATATAAAATAATTGTTTTTAAAAACAGTGGCGCTACATTTTTTTTTCACTGTACAGTAAAAAAGACAAATTTTTCTTAATCTGCAGAAATACAATCGCACGAAATCGCGCGAAAATATATATAGTAACCACTTCCGAGTTATGCACGATTCCGAAAATAGTTCTTTAGCTTTAGAAGCCTCAGAAACCAATATATCTTCTAAATTTAAAGAAGTATTTACAAAAACAAAGTTTCTTTTGGTGCCACTGATTTTCAGAAATGTGTCCGATTACTTTTTGTAGTGCATTAATTAATTTTCTCAACCCGGAATACAAGTTTTGAACGTGCTTTCAATTTTCAATTAAAAATTTTCTGCTGTTTAATTGTATTTACACATGCAAGAGTAACAGAATAATATCTGCACCTGAGAGCCAAACTATCGTAAGTTGCATTTCACTTATTTTTCAGGAGACGTAAAAGAAGCATTATCCTGCAAGACAACGCTATTTTCACAAATTGATATCATATTTATCTTATAATGCAAATATACAATACAAGTATAGCGATAGTTCGGCTCGAAAGAGAACAATTTCTTTAGTATAAAAAGCATAAAATCTGTCATTTTTGGATTTTGATAGTTTGGTTATGAGATACAGATATCCGCTTTAATCTTAATGGCAATGCTGTTGATTTATCATCTTTGTCTTTAACATGTCTTTAACATTCATGTTTTTTTAACATGAAAACATTTACTTGAGAATTGATAGCCTCTGAAAAACCTATATTCTATTCAAGAAACTGATTAATTCACTATAAAAACTGCTCGAAAACGTTTCCAAAAATCAATGGCAGCAAAAGAAATTCTGTTTTTATAAATGCTTCTATAAATATCTAAAATATATTGGTTTTTGAAGATGATAAAGAGCCCTTTTCGGAATCGGTGTAACTCGGAGGAGGTTATTGTATATTTTCATTCGTGGTTATATTTTAATTTCCCAGACTAAAAAACATTTTTTAAAACAATGTGAGAAAGCTCAAATATTATTCAGTAACTTAGCCTTATTCATATTTTTAAAAATCAAAACAGCCTTATGTACTAAATCACGAAATAAATAATAAATTTTTTACATGCAATTTTAAACTTGGAAATTGATTAAATCTAAGTAAAAAAAATTAATCGCCTTAATCTTTCATTTAATTAAAAATACATATAAAAAATTTACGATGTAGAATAATGTATTAATATAGATTATCATAATGAAAGTAACGAAATTAGTAAATACACAAATGCTAATGTCCTTAAAATAGCTACATACAGCGCATAAAATATTCATGGATCTATGAATAAAATATCTAGTAAAGAATTTCGCGTGAGAGGATGAAATTTTTCATTTTGAAAAATAAAAATAAATAAGTTATTTTATCTTTAAATTATTTTTATTATTATTATTATTTATAAAATCTGGATTTACTACATAAATCAGATTCATTAACTGTTATTTAATTTTAAAAAATTGGAAAGAATAATATATAAGAAATAAAAAGAGAGTTAATATTTCTATCCTAATAAAGTATTAAATTATTATAATTATATATTTATTTTCTTTTTTATGTATGTGTTTTTAAAAAGACCACAGTTATAGTTTCTAGTCAGAACTGATTAAGTAAAGGGATAATTTCAAACTTTTTATAGAAAAAGAAATAAAGAAATAAAATAAGAAATTAATTTACATGCTTGTAATGTGAAAATATTTTCATAGTATTTTCTAATCAAATTTAAAAAAGCCTTTCAGACAGTATGATAAACTCTTCTCATATCTTACTATGTAAAACTGTTTCATTAAATGTTTTGGAATTTAAAAATTTTGGAGGCAAGAAAGTAAACTTGCTCTCTATTGACGAAGTTGTAAATTTAAAAAAAAATTATACCTCTCTCCGTTTGTAAGCATGTGTGTTTAAAAAATATCTACAAGAGGAATTTCAATTCAAACTTAGTTAAATAAAATCATAATTTCATTCTTTTTTATGCAAAAAAAGGAAAGAAAAGAAAAAGAAAAAAAATCGCTTCTGCAGTGAGAACATTTTAACAATATTCCCTAAAAAGGGAATATATTGAGAAAATCTAAGTATGCAGACAAAAAAAAAAATTAGAATACTTTTACATTTGATTTATTTGCCTGAAAAAATTATAATTTTGAAACATATATATATATATATGGTGGTCGATAATGTTTTTACAAGTTTTAAAAAATTATTATCCTTTTATATAATATTTTCTTTGAAAATGTATTTATGAAAAAAAAATGGGAATTTTACAATATTTTAATTTATTTTTTCCTTTTTAAATTGATCAGTGATTTTACATGTATCATGAATATGCACTTAATTACCTTGAAATAAAAAAAAACAGTTCTTTAATATATTTCATGTTATTCTTAAAGAAGTTTAATTCAAGTTTTTAAAAGCTCGTGTCCCAATTGTTATTTTAATAATTTAAGAAATGTTATGAAAATATTCATACGTACTCGCACGATACACATATTTTCTACATCGTTAGAAAAATTTATCATTAAACGGTAAGTGAAAGAACCTGGTCTTGATTATAATAAATTAATAAAAAGCTCAGAGTAATTATAGCGATCTCAGTTTGTCTTGTCTAGTCTCAGATTAATTGTATATTCAAAATGAATTACACGAATAAGCACAGGAAATAAAAAACGCATTATATTTTAAATGGATATATATATAAAAAAATATCCCGAAGAAAAATGTAAAACATCTAAAACTTGAAGTTTCCTAGCCTCGACCGTGGCTTAATACTTTATGAATAACGGACTATTCCGTTCCAGAAGAACTAACTGCCTTTCTTTATAAAGTATATACACTAAGTATAACATATATGAAGTTATTCTATTTCAATAAAGTTTTAATTTAAAACTATATATGCATCTCTGTCGTATGTTAGAATTTCTAGCTAAAATAAATTTATTAAATTAAAAGTATCTCGCCATTTATACTTTTTTTTTAAAAAATTGCTCACATATCTGCTCAGCAAAAGCATTTTCGTGATGTCCTCAAATAAGAGTGTTTGGAGAAATGTCTCCGTGAACAAATCAAGCAAAATATTTTTGTATAATATATGATATTTGATAGCTACTTTATTCGCAACTAATGTAATTAATATATATATATATATATATATATATATATATATATTTCACAGTTTTTCAGGATTTATTAGCTGCGTACTTAAAACTTTCTATAAAAGTACATTTGTGAAAAAATAATCATTTACAATAATTAAAAAACTTTTATCTTATGCAATTTATCTATATATTTCTCTGAATTCCGAATATACATTTATCTACTTGGAAATAAATGAAAATGAGAAGTTACAAAATCATAACATAACCAGTGGATTTTGTACTTCTTTATCTTTTTACCCGACTGCCAAGAAGGGTTATGTGTTTCACGCGTATCTGGGTATGTGGATTTCTTTATACCCTCGAAACATCCCAACGGCTGGATGGATTTTAATGAATGAGGTCTCTATCGATTTGTCCTAACCGTCCGATGGTTATAGGCTAGATTTTGTTTTTTATAAATTCAAAGTGGTGGCCGTAAAGTACAAAATGGCGGTAGAGACGAAAAAACAATTTACGCACCCTATTGAGTGGCCTATCATTGGATAGGTCTTTCAAAATGAAGACGATGTTTCATTGACTATTTTACAGTCAGAAGTTCCGTTTAAATATTACACAACCTGGAAGTTGTGTAGGTAGGATCTCTAGCTTTCCTGCAACTCTAACCTTCATAGACATCTATAGGCCTCATCAAAATAGTGTTTATAGATAGGAACCAACAATTAAACACAACTTAAAAGTCATGAATACAAGTAAATAAAAAAATAGGTAAGTAATATAAAAAATAGTTCCACATTGATGAGAAATAATTAATTAGTTCGCAGTCGGGCTTTTTGGATTTTTTAAATTTAATTTTTACTTGTTTTAAACAATTTTGCAGATTTTAAATGGTAAGCTCATGTCATACTTATTACTTTATTCATTTTTAAATTACTATGAAAATATCATCTTGCATTCTATACATATTTTCTACATAATTATAGAATTATATAATTTGTGATGATAATAAATTAATAAAGAATTCACAGAGTTTTTATAGACACAAAATGAATGAAGTAAATGAGCATTGGAGAAACCATTGAATGAGCATAGAAGAGAGAAATAAACTAGAAAACAGGAATTCTGCTTTTTCAGAATTTAGTGTCGCCCCCGATGAAAAGAAAATATATATGTATAAAAATATAGATAATACAAAACATATTTCAGTTTTAAGACTTAAAACATGCGCTTTTATTTTATGTAAAATGACGTCATTCGCATCCACTTAAGAATTCCACATTGACGATCCACTCTTAAACACCTACAGTTAAGTATGCATATTACGTCACTATTGCAAAATAATACACAAATGCAACAAGAAGATGCCGTCATTAAAGAAACTCCACAAAAAAAGGCTATCTAATGATTCATAGGCCTTCATTTGTTTGTAACATTAATATAGATACTTAAAATTAAATATAGTTTATAATAGCTCCATATTTTAACAGAAATCAATCGTTTATATATTTTTTTTCAAAATAGCCCTTATTTTAATTACCTTTTTTTTTCAGTTGTTATAGGAAAATGGCAACAAAAAAGATATAATTACTATTTTCCAGCTATTTTTCCTTTACTTTCTACAGAAATGGAGTACTTCAGTTGCCAACTTTAAACAAATGGCTCTAAAAACTACAAAAAAAAAATTAATGTCTCAAAAAGAAATGGAAATACAGTTTTCAAACAAATTGCATTTAAAAGTACTTTTTTCCCAATACGACGGTATAAAAATTGAAAATGTGCAATGCTTGGAAATTTTAAAAATTGCAGTAGAGATAATCCGTATTTAACCGTACAATGATACATCTGCTTTAGTTTACGGCTGGCTTATATAACGTAATGTTGTTTTTTAGAGACGACACTTTAATTGTTGGCGGAAAGAAATAGCATATCGGGGGCTAACAAACAAACAAAACATACCTGAGATTTTGTCGGGCTATTAAAAAAATATATCCCTAAAAATAAAATAAAATAATTAAAATTTGAAACTGTCTAGTTTCATCAATGACCTATAAGTTCCCGAATATTTTACCAGTAACGGGCTTGTATCTTTACAAAACTACTAAAATTAAATCACCCAGCAATAAATAAAATTATATTTAGAAGGGCAGGCCGTAATTAATATTTCGATCAATTAAAAATTATTATGAAAATATTCATATACACTCACACGATAAATATTTTTTCTACATCATTAGAAAATTACATCTTTCAACAATAAAAGAAAGAACTTTGTCTTGATTACAATAAATGAATAAAAAGCTCAGAGAATGATTGTAGATTCAAAATGAATACCCAAATGAGCATTGAATAAAAAATGCGTTAAATTTTGAAGAGATGTTAAAAAAAAACTTACCCCTGAAGAAAAATGTAAAATATTTAAAATTTGAAACTTAATAGTCTCAACCGTAGCTTACAAGTTCCCGAATACTTTATGAGGAATGGGCCAGTACTTTTCCAAAAGTAATTACTGCCTTCCGAATATTCCACAAGTGTCTCCCAAAAGAGAATATCGGGACGGAGTGGAGAGTGGGGAATTTTTCCTCTCCTACCCGCTCAAGACAAAGAGCCGTAGTGGGAGAGGGGGGAGAAACAGTAACGGCAAAGTTCCGTAATCTCATTATGTATGAGTTTCTAGTTTTGTTCGAGAAACTTTTTTTTGGATAATTTTAATTTAAAAATGTATTTCTGAATGTTAAAAAAAAAAAAGAAAAAGAAAACTTTAATTTCGAGATATCTGTGAAATTACTTCGTGATAGATTCTTAGATAGACAGAAAAATTGTTTTCAAAAACGCAGTAAAATTATAATTTCAAGTATGCGATCAGAAACAGTTACATCTGCAGAGGGGTTAACGAAATAAATAAATTAATGAACCTTTCTCTTTTGCGACGTAATTATTTCGATATTTATTTAAATTTTAGTAAGTCATCGTATAAGACTTTTGAAAATTGTCAAAATTGTCTTTTATTTTCGAAAAATAATAATAATAATAATAATTTTTTTCATATTTTTTAAAGAAGTCATGCATTTTTAATACTAATTATATATTAGAAGTCGTGCCTAGAAAAAAATTAATTAATTAGCCTTTTTGTTTTATAATCATTTACATATTTGTTGATTTTTATTTATTTATTTTTTTTTAATCGCTATTTTTTTTGCCCTGTAATATGAAACTCTTTTTTTTTTTTTTTTTTTTTTTTTTTTTTTTTAGCAAGGACGTATCTAGAAGAAGGAAGGTTGAGCGGCAGTCATCCCCCTCCCCCCTCCCCAAACAGTCGGAATAAGTGATTATAATCTAATCATGGTCACAATTTATCCCATTTCGATAAGGTGATCCCTGTTCAACACCCCCCTCCCCTTCCCCTTTCTTTTTCAGGAAGGCATGTTATATATATATATATATATACAGTGAAATACGTTTAACACAAAAACGCTTAACATGAAAAATCGGTTAGCACGAAATGAAATATCGGTCCGGACAGTATACTATGCAATTTAATGCATTTTTTTTTCTTTTAGCACGAAAAAAATTCGCTTTCGATCTAGTTAGTTTGGGTTGAAATTGTTGAATTTTGTGTTAAAAATACTGAATTTCGGGTGAAAATCAGTGAATTTCGTGTTTTTTGTAAATTAGCTTATGTTTTATGAGAACAATGGCTGAGAAATCAGCGCGAAAACAAATTGCTGTTGCGCTTTAAATGAAGATGAGGCTGCTTAATGCAGTTGATGAAAAAGAAGGACGAAAACAGAAATCTGCAAAGAGTTTGGCATTGCCAATTCTACTTTATCAACAATAATAAAAAACAGGGATCCCATTACGTTAATGTTTGAGCGCAGTATGTTTAAGCCAAAGAGAAAACGCATGAGAACTGCTAAGCAAGAAGATATAGAGACCGCTTTGCTTATTTGGTTCAAAGAAGCTAGATCTCAGAATGCTGAAAAAGACACTTAAAAAAAAGATATCTGATCCCCCCCCCCCCACACACACACACACAAATATATATATATTTATTTATTTATTTATTTATACTATTAAGTATATACTATTGTAGTATTTATAAGTCGCGACTAAATAAGTTTTAAATGATTCAGGAAGTTCTGCTTGCCCTTCTATCCATAGATGTTTCATTAAAAGCACTGGATTTAATATCCTGATGATTTTCGAAACAAAAAATAGCAGAGGCCCACCTTTTAACGCTCGCTATACAAATACTAAAAGCAAATTAAACAAATTTCACTTATACGAAGTTATAGATAACATTAATAAATTTGTATAAAGAATGACTCCTTTAAAAATAAAATAAAAATAAGACTATGGGTTAAAATGTTTATAAAAGTGAACATTTTTATAACATATATCTAATGAAAACTAATTTTATGATTACGGACAATTTTTAAATACTTTAATAGCTGCAGCAGTCAACAAGATACTTTTCTACTTCTTTTGGCTTTAAAATTTAGAACTTTTTTTTTTTTAATTCTGTTTTAAACATATATATACATCCTAGCGTTTAAATGTATAATTCGTATAATGCATTCTTGCAGTTTTATAAAAGGAAAACAGTTTCATACATTTTTAAACATTTGCTTTTTCTTTAGATAGGTACAGCAACCATTCTCTCAAATCTGATGAAGCAACTAATAAGCATTTGCAGCAATTCTCCAGATAAATTTCTATTTCTCTGGGCTTTAAGTTTTTAAACACTTCTGCGCATTTTTCTGTTAGAAAAATTAACATCACAACTTTTAGAAAAATGCACATCACAACTTTTACATTCATAATTCACATTACGCATTCCTGCACATTATTATAAAAAAATATTACTTTCATCTTCATCTGCTTATAAACATTCGTTTCTTCTCTAGATCGCTAGAGCAGCTATTCTTTAAATTCTGATGAATCAACAAACAGGAAACTTTAATTTGCAAACTGCAGTCGTTAACCACATAACTTTCTGTTTCCCTTGCCTTTAAGTTTTTAAACTTTTCTCTATTTTTTTTCTGTTATAAAAGTATAAATCAGTGTTTATTTTCATAATTTATATTGTACATTATTTCACTCTTATTAAAAAATTGCTTTTATCTGTTTTAAAACATTTTTTCCTTCTCTCCATCCCTACAGAAACTATTCTCTCAACTCTGATAAATCAACTAATGGACAATTGTAATCAGTTCACTGAAATTTTTTTCTCTCTTGGCATTAAGTTTCTAAAGCCTTCTCTGCATTTTTATGTTGTAAAAAATGTGCATCTTAACCAGTGTTCTCTATTACGCACGTAGATGAGTATTTTACTTATTTAGAATTGTTTTTACTTATCCAGAATATGCTGATAATTGAATTAATTTATAATTTATGCATCGTTAAGACCAGAACCAAACGATTATATAAAACACTTTAAGGGATTCAAATTAAGGAATTATTACTTATGAAAATTTGTCAATAATAGTCTTTTGAAAATTTGTATCTGAAAGTAAATATGTTGAGATTATTTCATCATTCATGTTTCCAAAATACAGAAATCCTAGCATCGGATTGATATTGCCTTTCTCTATTAAGGCATTTTAAACTCAAATGACTAGTATTAAAGGCTAATTTCAGTACGTCCACGTGGTCATCACTAATGTTGCCAAGCGTCCCGCGTAAATTGGGTCTCCAACCGCTCTGGACACTACTATTTTAAAGTAGTTTTCTTCGTCTTATTTAACGATAGAATTATCTGCGATTAAAGATAGCGAAAGAAACTGTAAGAAATTAGTGGTTTCCAGAGCATTTGGAGCCCAGATTTGCGCGGGACACTTGGCAACACTAGTCATTACCAAAACAAACTTTAGTAAATGAAACTTGTGTGGAAATATAAATCACCAAAAACAACGTTTAAACACACAATAAAATACATAAGGTAATGTAAACAGACGTATACGTTTCGTAAGTTCCAGGACTCACATCATCAGTGTATAAAATCTATAAAAACAATATCCCCCAAACTACACACATGGTGAAAACTCAAATGTCAGAAAACACAGTACCAAAAGACCGTCAAGTTCCAAACAGCCAATGAAGTCAAAGCGTAAGTGAAGTGTCATGACACAACAAATCCACCCAGAAAGTTGAGATGTAAGGTACACTAGACAAATCATTAACCAAGGTCAGCTACCATTATCAAGAAATGCATTACTCCTCTAGATGTAGACTTTTTTTGAAGCTGTTCATATCCATAGATTTTAAAACTCCTTGGTTTATTGTGTGTTTAAACGATATTTTTGGTGAAAACAAACTTTCTTTTTAAATTTCCTTCTAAAAAAAATTTTTTTTATAGTATGTCTTGTTGATGACCATGTGGAAGTACTAGAACTAATCCTTATTGTAGAGGATTTTGTTTTCATAGTCTAAGAAGTAACGTAAATTGTGATATGTCCATAAAATTATGGAACAAAAATTGAAAACAAATTAATTTTGCACTTAAATTTTATCTTCAAAAGTAATTAAAATATTTTCTAGTATTACAGGTAAAATTAAAAAATAAGTAAATAAAATTTTTGAAAGGAAGTGAAATTTTTCGCTAAAATAATTGTTTTGGCTAATGCTGATCAGAACATTTACATACATAATTCACATTCTATATTCCTGCACTGTTAAAAAAAAAAATGCTTTCATCTTCATCTGTTTTCAAACATTTGTTTCTTCTCTAGATCACTACAGCAACCATTCACTCAACTCAGATGAACCAATAAACATTCACCAACTAGAAGACAACTTTACCCTCTCTTTCTTTATCCCGAAAAAAAAACCTCGCTGCCGCTTTTGAAGGTTATAAAGGGGGATAAATGCAAAAGATTGAAGCAGCGCAAAAGAAATGTTTCGGGGAGGGAAGTTAAATAATCGATCAGCGGGGGGAGCTTCTCAAATTGCCGTTTGGATTTCAATAATCTGCTTCTGAAAGTTACTGCGCGAAAAATTCGGCGGAGATGCAGAGCATTTCTCGATTAAAGTAACAAAATTACAACAGATGGCACACGTGAAAGGTACTCAAAATAATTTTTTTAAGTACCCAATTATTTTGTGACCCCCCTCTCTCTTTATTTGTGTGTGCGTGTTTATGTAAAAATAGTTTAAAAAATTATTCATTATGATATTAGTGATTCTTAAGGTATCCGCTTACGTTTGGAGCGCTTTAAAAAAAAATTGTACAATATTGAATAAATGCACATATTTTTAGTTCAATTGTAATACCGAATTATGAAAAAACATAAAATCCTAGCAGTATTTTCATAATCTTTTTAAAAATTAGCGTTTTATGCCATTTTTTTAGAAAATTTCATGCTCACGCCAGACAGCGTATATTCAATTCAACTAAATATATTTCAATTTCCCTTTGTACTACATACTACTATTACACTTACCCGTGCACTGAACTGGGAGTTTTACAAAATCTTCAAAATTAACTGAAATATTTCAAAATATGTCAACAAATACTTATTTTTTATTAAAAAATACCATTTTTAGGTGCGTTCGTAATTATATAAATACGTAGCATCTATAGTCGTCATTCGGTCCGTCTGTCTGTCTGTCCGTCCGCATATAACAGACAAAAAACTACCCAACCGAATGGTATGAAATTTTAAATACATAATTGTTACAATATTTTGTCGAGTCATTTCAAATTTTATGAAAATCGGATGTATAGTTTAATTACAGGGACAGTCAAAAATTTTCCGTTATATTACGGCCATATTGGTAAAATATTGGGATTTATATTGGGAAAAAATTATTGCAAGTGCATTTTAATGATGTTACAGCCTATGCACTTATAAAGTGCACTAAAATATACATTCAGTACAATATGTGGTGCAAAAAATACTTATAAAACTAGTTACATTACGAACGCACACCACATTTGCCACGTTTGGCGAGCAATTTCCAACTTGCTTTATCAGGCTTATTCAGGTTCCTATAAAATTACTACATTATCACATAAAGCTTAGATTCTAGTTCAGAACATAGTGAGTAATATGGAAAGCCTTCAGACAAATTTTCACTGAAATGTCTTTAAAAAAATTTATGTAATCAAATTTATCATACACGGAAGGATGAAAAAATGAGTTTCCAGAAATCACATTTAAAAATTTCTTATCTACATTATTGCTTACCTATAAATTAATCTAGAAGTGCCAGTTATGGTTTATTAATGTTTTTATGTAAAAAAGTAAGAAACTCATGTATAGAAACATTGTTTACATTTTTCCTGGCCTTCCTAACGCCAACTTCCGGTATTTGACTCATTACTTCCTGCTTATTAAATTGGCCATAACTCCTCTTCTAATAAACATAGAAATAAAATTAAAACAGATTTGGAATCGCAAACGATTACTCTTTCAAATAAAACAATTAAAAAAAAATTCGAAAAATTTCACGAAAACGGCCATACCTTAATAGATACCTTAAGCGGTCTTTTTACCAGAACCGTACGCCTTCGGTGTTAATTTTTGAGAAATTTTATTTATCAAATTAAAGATTTTTTTATATTGTCCATTGACAACACTAAAAAGTTTTTTAAATGAAAAGTATCAATCATGTATTTACATAAAATTTTAAAATTTATTAAAAGAAATGCATTTATTTTAGCTGCATGCCGGGAGTTAGTAGCCGAAGAAATCTACAAAGATTACGCTACTTACAGCCTTTTTTATTTTCATAATTTCAGTGGTTTTTAGCGCGTAGTTCAACTAAATATCTGTTAAACTTGTATTTCATTTATGTTATTTTATTATTTTTGTTATTTATTGATGGAAATTCTAATTTTGTTGTTGATTGTTATCAGGTAACAAATGCTGAATTATTCCTATTGTTTTAAGTGCAAACAGGTTCATCTTTTATAGTGAGGATGCACACGATATAGATAGATTTCTAAAAAAAATTGCGCTTGAAAATTATTATCATTAAAAAATCGGTACATTTAGGTACGGTTTTCAAGCAGACGGTGCATACAGTTTCCAAGCAAAAAAACATTTCTTCCCCTATTCGATGGTGTAAATAGTTAAATTGTGCAACGTCTGAAAGTTAAAAATTTGCAGTAAAAGCGAAAATTGTTGATCAATGGGTTGCCATCGTCAAAATGACGTCATCTTCACTGACAGACATGTTTTTGCTTTATAATATAGATTTGAGGGCGAAACAGATTACGGAGTGTCGTCCACGTTGCAGTTTCTATTCTTTATTACTTCTCCAGACGCAATTAATTCCTACAGAGAAGGAACTATTAACGTAACCAAATTTCCATAAAAATTCATTTACCCAAAGTAAATTTTCAAAATACGTTACTCTATACAATAACATCAGCTCTTTATTTATTTATGTTATTTATTATTATTATTATTATTATTATTATTATTATTATTATTATTTGAGCAGTGAGATTGTTTGGGACTAAAAGGTCAGCTTTAGCAAAACTATTCTATAATGTTTATTGTGTACATTATACCCAAGGGTCGAAAATACTACTTATTTACTGTACAGAACTACAACTACAACTACTTGTTTTAAAAAGTAGAGACTACAAACTACTTTTCAAAAATAGTTACTACTTTGCTATTTTCAGATTTTGCCAAAGGATTCAATTTACACTCGGAACCGAAGACATGAGTTAAATAATACATAGTAACCCCTCTTTATATCGCGTCTGGAGGGATACAATTGAATAACAGCGGAGCATTTAAAAAAAATTAAATATAATACATAAAAAACTAGGGGGCTCAGCCCCCTGCTCTCTAACGCTCACCAACCCCCACGAACCCCAACCGCTCACCACCCCTACGCAATTCATATTGGGATCGCTACGCGATCCCAGCTCGCTTCGCTCGCTCGCCACTATTTATGTCAACTCTAGCCAGAATGAGTGCTATCATAAGTCATTACAACGTATTAAATTTACAAATATTTTTAATGTATAAGAAAGTAATGCAAAACTGTTGAAAATATAAATAAAAACGTACCTTGGAAACAGAATTAATTAAAAAACTTAGTGAAAACAAAATAAAAAATATTTTTAGTTGGGCCGCTATGAGATCCGAGCAAGCAACATATGAAATTTAAAAATATTTTAATTCATAAAAAAGTAATTTAAAATTTTGTTGAAAATATAAATAAAAATGCATTTATAAAAAGTTTGGCGCTATGACTTGTTGATCATCATGGAGAAAGCTAAGCGAACAAGAAATGGACGCCGTTTAAATTTAAATGGCATGTTAGTGCCAGATGGGGTCCTTCTCCTTTCATTTTGCCAATAGTATTGTAAACCACGGCTTAAATTAATTTAAAACTATAATAAGACGCTATAAAACATGCTACATATCACGCTATCGAAATGTAAACAAAACGTTTTCGCCTGTGTCTAAATACAACCTTGGATAAAAAAGCTAAGTCACCGTAAAACGGACCAATGTCAATTGTCATTCATGTATTGCACAAACGGTTTGCGTTAAAAGAGAGATCCTGTCTGGATTTTGATTTGCTGAGTGCTTTGGGACATGTGACCGTAACTACCAACTACCACTGAGAAACGTCGCTTTGGCTGTTGCCAAATAGCAAGCTACAAATACAGCCTTTTTTAGCGCTACGTAAGAGAAATATATAAATAGATGTTTTGTGCTTGTCCCCGAAATGTTAGTATATATAGATACTACAAATTTCTTAGCGAAATTAAGAGAGATTTTTTTTTCTGAAGTAAAGATGAAAGTAGCGTCGGTTCTCACCACAAACTACTGATTTTATGTATCGCTCTACTCGCTAAACTGCATTGTTCAAAATGTAGCGCACTACACTACAAACTACTGTAAAAAATAGCGACCACTGTAGTTTATCTACGTGTAGCGTGCCACTTGCGACTCCTGATTATACCACACACAACTAAAATCAGATTAGGTGCCAAAAACTTAAGGTATTTATAGTTTTAACAGATTCGGTAGTTATCTGAACAAAAATAAATAAATAACTCTTATTTTCATGAATGAAACGAACAATAAAATTTCTCTGACATTTAATCATTTTAATAACGACGTATAAAATAAAAATAATTGAAAATCCTACGTAATAAAGAATAACTTTAACATTGTCATCACAGAAACGCTTTGGAACCAGGAAAAAATGACGTATAGTTACCTACCAAAAATACACCTGAACGATGATCATTACTCTGCCACAAATCGTCGTATCAAAATAGGATGTCGAAGGTGTTAGTATTGAAATAGTAATAACGTCTGCCAATTAATGTTATACTTAAATTTTACTTAGAGGTCATGTACATATAGAAATTGTACCACACTTTAAAATTTTCGGTACTAGCACCTTTGATATCGTATTTTGATTCTGTGAAAAAATTTTACCTTAGGATGCCGAACGTTAAGTCATTCGGTTTAGGAATTATGGAGGTTTAAAGTTTGGAACTCCTATTGTTAAATTTCTTTTTAATAATTCCAAAACCGATTACAATGCGGATAGTTTTTAAGCAAAACTTAAAAGCTACTTATCGGAAATTATTATAATTTGGATTCGCATATTTGAAGCTTCTAGAAATCGATTTCTGTTAAAAGACTCATAGATTACAATTCACATTTTTTTTTTCGAAAAATAATTTAAAAAATATATCATTTCAAAACTAATTTTCGAAAAAAATATGAATTGTAAACTATGCCGCTTTTTAACAGAAATCGATTTCCAGAAGCTTCAAATTTGAAAATGCAAAGTTATAACTCATTCCGATAAGTAGTTTTTGAATTATGCTTTAAAAACTATCCACATTGCAACCTGTTGTGAAATGATCAAAAATGAATTTATCGTCTAAAAATAGTAATCCATGTACAATCCATGCATCCATAGTAAAATTCATTACGATGAGTAGTTTTTGAGTTGTGCTTAAAAAACTATCCATATTGCAATCTGTTTTGAAATTATTAAAAATGAATTTGTCGTCCAAAATTGGTGTCATAAATGTGTGCTAGTATTAAAAATTTTCGGTATAATTTCTATATGTATCCTATATTTAAGAAGAGTTATTTTAATATCGCCATATGCAGTACAAGGAATTTTCATTTCTTAAGGTATTTTACTCAAAACCTTTATTTTGCAGTATGGCGCGTGGGATTTCGTGAATGTGAATAGTTAGATTTTCAAGAAATGTGAATATTTTTTATAATAAATAATTTTATGTGAAATGATCTGAAATTTTGACTCTCAATTACTCTTCTGAAAATATTTTTGCTTTATGCTGTCAATTTTTTTTTAGATTTCCGACTTTTACAAAAGGAAATATATGTCTATATTTATGACTTATTATGATTCATATTTATTTTTAATTAATAACAATTAAATATATTTAATTCGCTGCAAAGCAAAATTTAAAATAGAAGGATAAATAGAAGGGTTTAAATAGTTTCAAGTTTTTTACAAGAGAACCTAATAACTTTTAAGATAACCAGCTTTAAAACTTAAGCTAACTTTAGGCATTTTAAAGGTGCCTGACCTTGATCTTATGGGTTTCAAAGACTTATTTTAATGATTATTTCAAATTTTTGGTGTCAAATTATGTTGGCAAACTTGCCAATTTTGTCGCCTTTATCGGTCTTTATTCCAGGCAATGCGAGATTAACATGCCTTTAAAACCACTTTTACATCAGCGATAGTCTGTGTGCAGGAAAGCCATTTTGAAAATTTTGCATCAAAAATAAAATTTCTTTCCTTAAAAAAAAAAAAAAAAAAAAAAAAATGCTCAACATCACTGAAAATCATTTCAAGCAATAACTGCTCATAAATAATATTGTATTTGAAATTACTTTTCTGTAGATAAGAAACATATGTTATTAAAATACATTATTAAACTAAAACTTATTCCAACTGGCATAGTAAATTTGTAAGTGCACTTCTAAAATTGTTGCTGATAGAAAGATATATATATTTCCGCGTTACACTAGTATAAGTATAAATGTTTCAATAATTATTTTCTATGAAGAACATGTTATAATTATTTCCATACCATTTTCTTTTAAATTGAATAAAATCGTTAAAACTCACTTCAACAAAAACATAAAATAAAAACAGTAGTAAGTATGTAAAAGTCGATTAATGATGCACAAATAGAGCTTAATTTTTATTTTTTTTAAAATTTAGTGTCATTTAAAATTTTATTACATACAATACAAAGGTAAAAAACGTTTTTAACAAAACAAAATTAAATTATGTTACGTTATTTTCTTGAGGAGTTATAGAGGTTTAATATAGTAGCAGTGCATGAACGCACTGTTACTATGGCGGGTGGATGGAAGGATTGAAGTCCCTAGACTAAAATAATTCATTAAACTATCCACACTTGGGGCGTATGTCAGAAAATCGGAATTGTTGAATAATTGGGAAGATATTATCCGATGCATTTTCTAATTGTTCAAACTTTAAACTATATAAAAACATGGAAACATTTAAAATGCTTCATTTAAAACACATTACTACATAGGTGTGATAAAATATATACAAATGTTTTTTAAAATTAAAAACACTAGATGTTAAAATGATAAAAAGCTACTCCGAGCGCTTTCGGCTAACCTTAAGCCATTGTCAAGGAGAAGAGGATTGACTGATAAAAACACTCGACGCTCGATGTTTACTGCTACAGATTGACCGGAAACTCACTTCAGGAAGCCCGCAGGTGGTCGTATCCATTAAACTGAAGGAGGGGGAAGGTAGAGAAAGCTCAATCCTCCGAGAGACCGAACTTTCCAGTAATATTAAGTAAATTAAACCAGATACGCGGAATTTGGTATGATAGTACGTCATTACAACAATTTTCTGCTTGGGTTAAAATTTCCAAAGACTCTAAAATAGCACAACTATTAAAATCAGAAGCCTGGATAATGACTTTTGCTCGATTGAAAAGGATGTCATTATCTTTAGTTTGAAACAACCTTGAGAGGGCGGTAGCCGGTCTATTTTTATTAATATCCTGCATATGCTCTTTAACTCTTGTTTGGAATTTTCTTGTGGTCATACCAATGTAATTGAATATCTTATTTGTTTCTTTACTTCTGTATGGGATGATATAAACTCCTGACTTACTTTCCATACTAATAGGATCAACTCTTTTTTGCACAAGATTAATTAATTTGGTGTTATCTCTAGCTATTAACGTTATACTATATTTCCTTAGGATGTATTTTAATTTTTCCATCAAATAAATTGAATTCCATCTTAAATTCCGCGTATCTGGTTTAATTTACTTAATATTACTGGAAAGTTCGGTCTCTCGGAGGATTGAGCTTTCTCTACCTTCCCCCTCCTTCAGTTTAATGGATACGACCACCTGCGGGCTTCCTGAAGTGAGTTTCCGGTCAATCTGTAGCAGTAAACATCGAGCGTCGAGTGTTTTTATCAGTCAATCCTCTTCTCCTTGACAATGGCTTAAGGTTAGCCGAAAGCGCTCGGAGTAGCTTTTTATCATTTTAACATCTAGTGTTTTTAATTTTAAAAAACATTTGTATATATTTTATCACACCTATGTAGTAATGTGTTTTAAATGAAGCATTTTAAATGTTTCCATGTTTTTATATAATAAACAAAGGTGAATCTGGCGTTCAAGATTGGACTATTTTATTAAGTCAATTTATTAACTTTAAACTATAATTAAAAATACTATAAATAAAATAAATAGCTCCTATCTTAAAATAAAAAAACTGTTATCATAAAAGACATGTATTAAGAATAAAAATAAGGAAAATTTTGGGGGAAAAAATTCTTAACTACATATTTTTATTTATTGTGACAAGTAAAATTAAGACAATTTCAGAAGAAAAAAAATCTGGGGCAAATTTTACAAGCGATGAAGAAAAACGAAGAAGTCATTTTTTGTGGAATATGCGAATGTATTGCGTTAATAGGAATTTATCTTGGTTCCCGAAAAATTTCGGTGTCTATAAATTTTTTGACCAAATTTGTATTTTTTAGCAATATTTACAGCATATTGAAAAAATATAACAGTATTTAATCATTTGTTAGCATTTTCATCATGTATAAAGCTTGGTATAATTGATTATAAATTAAAAAAAAAAACAATAGTTTTCTTCCGGAATTTCGGAATACAGCCACAAACATCTTTAAGTACGTCCGCGCAAGTCGGATGGTGAAATGTATGAGGGGTGTCGGTTAACGGAGTGTATGATATAATCTAGCGTCGGATACTTAGGTGTCTACGGAACAAATCTCCAAATTTTAGTTCGATCAAAATTACAGTGCGAAATAAGCAACCAATTTGGGGACTAGCAACAAACTTCCTCTCCTTATGGAAGAAAACATATATCTGATACGAATTGTTTTCTTGTTGTTATTATTTATTATTAAAACATAAAAGTATCATTAAAATTTCTAAGTTTATTCTTGTTTTTAATTGTTAATAATTGTACGACTACTAATTACTAAACTTTCTTAGAAGAAAAATTAATTCCTAAATGTTTGCTAATTAAAAAATGTTAATTATTTTATCGAAAATATTTTAGCAATATCAATTCAGATTACAAAATATAATTTTACGTTTTACTTTACTGAACTTTAAAACAATATATTAAATGAACAAATTCTTCGTAAAAAGAGAAACTTTTAAATCATGCTAATAACTTTACGAATGAAAATTTTAAAACTTTAAGTATTCAAAACAAAAAGTTCGTTCTTCGTAATAAGTTTTGTTTGTTACTTTCAAGTAATTATAGCAGCAGCATCATTTAATACTAACTTTTTTATTCTCCAAGCATTTAAGTGAATAACCTATGGAATTATTTACTTTTCTTAAAAGATTTGGTGTTTGTTTCAGATAATTATGCATTTATTATCTAGAAGTTTTTTTACGTGAAAGTTTGTTAATGTGAAAGTTTATCAATTTCACATCTCAATTTTCTAATTAATTGACTTCATTGATGTGAAAACTTCCATACTTTTACGAAAACCGTTTAAATTTTGTTTCATGAAATTATTAACTTCAAAATAAATATATTTCATGAAAAAAAATTTATAATAAATGGTAAATCTTTTTGTAAGTATTATGATAGAGTAATTAAGTATATTTGAACCTTAGGAATCACTTGTTATCATAGTAAATAAACATTAAAATTTGCATATTAGTGTATCTCTTTTTTTTTCACATATAAAAGAATGTTCTACAAAAGAACTTTTTTCATCCTTTTTATTTTGTGGACGATCTTTTTATTATTATTTTCTAGTGTTGAAAGTTTTAAGAAGTTTTGATAGGTTATTTTGCTGAGGATTTATGAAGATTTAAAACAATAGCGTATGAGCTAATCAACGTACTAACTGATTGGCGAATTAAGGCTCATATATCGAGAAAGTTTGTGTATTACGGAATGCAATTTTATTTTTATTTGTAAGTCAACATAAAAAAAATTTATATTCATTAAAAATTAGTAAAGAAAAAACTTTGACTGTTTCTTAAAACATTTTTAAAGTGTTTAAAGCGGAAAAAAATACATACCAATATTTATCTTTAAAAAAAAAATACACTTTTCGGATAATGGTAAGCGATCGGAAAATATACCGTAATAAAGAATGTTAAAATTGCAAGAAAAACTACAATTGAAATGAATAGCCAAAATTATTTGATGCGTAACCTTAGTACATCCTCTATAAATCATCAGAGCCCTTGAAAAATTGTTTTTATTGCTTATTATAAAACTTAACAGTATCATTAAACGTTCTAAGTTTATTCTTGTTTTTAATTGTTAACAATTGTTCTATTACTAGTTACTAAACTTTCTTCGAACAAAACTTAATTCCTAAATGTTTGCTGTTTAAAAAATGTTAATTATTTTATCGAAAATATTTTAGCAATATCACTTAAGATTACAAAACATAATTTTACGTTTTATTTTACTGAACTTTAAAACACTATATTAAATGAACTAATTCTTCGTAAGAAGAGAAACTTTTAAATCATGCTAATAACTTTAATAATGAAAATTTTAAAACTTTAAGTATTGGAAACAAAAAGTTTGTTCTTCGTAATAAGTTTTGTTGGCTACTTTCAAGTAATTATAGCAGCAGCATCATTTAATACTAACTTTTTTATTATCCGAGTATTTAATTGAATAACCTATGGAATTATTTATTTTTCTTAAAAGATTTGATATTTGTTTCAGATAATTATACATTTATTATCTAGAAGTTTTTTTACGTGAAGGTTTGTTAATCTGGAAGTTTATTAATTTCACATCTCAATTTCCTAATTAATTGACTTCATTGATGTGAAAACTTCCATACTTTTGTGAAAACCATTTAAATTTTGTTTCATGAAAACTTGTATTATTAACTTCAAAATAAATATATTTCACGAAAAAAAAAAATTGCCAAATATATTTTTAAGCATTATGATTGTGTAATTAAGTACATGGGAAACTTAAAGATCACTTGTTCTCGTAGTAATAAAATATGCATATCGGTGTATCTTATTTTGTTCTTTAATCACATATAAAAGAATTTTCTACAAAAAGAAACTTTTTCATCTATTTCATTTTGTGGACGATCATTTTTTTATCATTGAAAATTTTAAGAAGTTCTAATTGGTTATTTCGTTGAGGATTTATCAAGGTTTAACCCTTAAATGCGCGATTTTTTATTTTGTTTCGAAAAAATTATATCTGATTCTCTGAAAGGTTTATTACACAGGAAAAATAATGAAAAAAAATCAGAGGTACATTTTTCATATAATACCTCAATCTTTTCTTCTGTTGCACATCTGCAATATAAGTAAAAACTACTGTCGTGTGGTTGTTTTACGCTAAAATATTGCAAATTAGTAAATATTTTAATAAGTATGACTCCAAATACCTTATTTTGTATAATTATTTATTTTATAAAACTTAACATTTAACCCTTTAATTCCCATGATAGAATACGTTCTAGAAATTACGTAGTCCAGAGAATATGACATTACACCAGAAATTTTGAATGGTTAATCTCGCTTTATTTAAATACGGAATGCCTGTTATTAATTAAAGCAAATATTGCTATTTTAATTTTCTGGTGTGAATTTTGTATATACGAATAGAAAAATCGGTTAAATTCAAAACACTGTTGTTTGCATATATGCAAAGCTGCGCACTAAAGGGTTAAAACAATAGTGTATGAGCTCATTAGCATACTAACAGATTGGCGAATTAAGGCTCATATATATAAATATATATATATATACCGGGTGTCCCAAAAAGGACTGACTGATTTTAAAATTCAATAACTTGCAAACGGTGACAGATATTTAAAAAATTCTTGCAGGAGGGTTATGCATAAGGTCAAAAGTTTTATCACAGTGATTTTCAATTTTAGTTCGAATTACAAACAATAGATGGCGCTGCGATCAATAGACGCTGAATTCAGGCTCGATTTTTGGTACTTCGTGGCCCGGATAATACATTTCCATCTCCTTTTTCAGCATGGAACAAGAGAAAGGACCAGAAATTGAGCCTGTATTTAGCGACTATTGCTTACAGCGCCATCTATTGTTTGTAATTCGAACTAAAATCGAAAATCACTGTAAAAAAACTTTTGACCTTATGCATAACCCACCTGCAAGAATTTTTTAAATATCTGTCACCGTTTGCAAGTTATTGAATTTTAAAATCAGTCAGTCCTTTTTGGGACACCCGGTATATATATATATATATATATATATATATATATATACACAGGGAGTCGTCGGATTCAACCGACAAATTCAGAGGGGTGGTAGTAGACATCAAGAGGATGAAAAATTAGATCATAGGGTCTCAAACAACTTATTTAGTCACAAATACAGGGTGTTTTACTTCATAGATTAATATACAAGATGGTACACATCCAAAGAGCGTAATGGTAATGCGATTGCGATCGTAGCACCTGTAGTGACAATAAGGAAGAAACTCCCCATCCTTGTAATATTTTTATTATTGAGTGTCTACCTTATTGTGGTGACCTTTCTTTTTTTATGGTTGCATGTTTACGTTTTCAATAGAATCTTACACCGATACATGAACATAGAACATATATTCTATTTTATATATCTAATATCTATTCTATGTTCATGCACGGATATATGCATATATATATATATATATATTTTTTTTTTTTGTACATGATGAGTGAACAATTTAAGTACACCGAAAAACAAGGTAAAAATTTCGTCTTGAATGCTATATATCAAAAGCAATGGTGTAATATAAAAAGTATACGAAATATTGCACTTTACAAGTGCCAGAAAATTCCATAAATATTCCAATTTGGTAGGAAATTTTGTATAGTCGATGTTTTATTAATTTATTAACTTTAACGTATTAAACAATCGTTACAAAAATCTTTTAAAAAATGCGCATTTTCACTTTCTTACAGCTAAAAATAAAATATTGTTTTTAAGGTAAATAACGTACAACCAGTTCAATAATATTTATACTATTAACATATAAGAAATAATAATAACTTTAAAGATGGGGAAAAATTCCTTTTGACAAATTTTTAGAATTATATAAATCTAAAAGTTAAAAATAAATAGGGGTATTGCCATTACAGATTTTGCCGTAAATGTTCCATCTTGTATGTTAATCTATGTTTCACCCTAACTGAACTCGCATTGACGGTAATAATTTTAAGAAAAATAAAAATACTGCAATGAACATGTAACATATGTACCTCGTTTGGTAGAAATAAGATAACATCAGGAAAAGTTCTGGAAAAACAGGATGCTCTGGCTCTCTCAATCGATGATACCATATGAACTGGTAATCGCAGTCCAAAATGTGAAGCGTCAAGCGCGTACATAATGGAAACTTCTACCACCTTTTTCTATGTTATTACATATATAACAAAAGTGAGCATGTCTATTAAAAGTTTCATTATAATATACTTCAGTTTTCTGAAAGTTATTTCAAGCAACCCAAGTTGAGTTAAAGTAAAACATCGTGTATTTGTGATCAGGGCCGAAACTAAGGGTGGGGACAAAGGGGGCATATGCCCTGAGCGCCAGAACGAAGGAGCGCCAAATGAAGGATTATACCTTTGGAATGGCTCAGTTTCTCTGATGGACTGATGATTTCCATTATTATTAAACACCCATTATAAATGAAGTGTTATGAGAAGATGAAAGAGCAGCCGTAAAAACTTAGAACTCTGGTTTTCTGGTCAGAATGGGAAGAATTGTGGTCATTTTTTTCCCCATTCTGACCAGAAAATCAGAGTTCTAACTTTTTACGGCTGCTCTTTCATCTTTTCATAACACTTCATTTATAATGACTGTTTCATAATAATGGAAGCCATCGGTCCATCAAAAGAAAATAACTTGGTTAAAGCGGAACGTACGTAGTTCAGTATTACATATTTTAAATTTCAAAAATAAGTCGGCTAATAGAAAATTAGTAAAATTCTCTTTGTAAATGTACTTTGCGAAAGAGGGGGGGGGGGACCAAAATCCATGTTTGCCCCGGGTGCAAAAAAGGCTAGTTTCGGCCCTGTTTGTGATTAAAAAGGT
This sequence comes from Maratus speciosus, assembly GCA_963932465.1. Lineage (NCBI taxonomy): Eukaryota > Metazoa > Arthropoda > Arachnida > Araneae > Salticidae > Maratus > Maratus speciosus. The sequence goes on along the minus strand of OZ010795.1, from coordinate 324,076,398 downwards.
GGTTTGCGACACCATGCTCCATTGCAATTTGTGTTCGTCTTGATGCATACTATCACCCCCCTGAATTTGTCGGTTGAATTTGGCAACACCCAGTATGTATAGCAGTTATAATTAACCAAAGTGATGAGTAGGAGGAAAATTCCGCCACAAATTAGTTAAGTTCGATATAAAATCTCCTTTGTAGCAGAATAAAAGTCGGGTTTTGAGATTATCAAAATCATCCTTTTTTTTTTATTTAGAATGCAACATATTTCTTATAGAGATTGCTTTTTTGTTGTTCCCATTGTAACTTAAACATATGATTAAAATTGTTAAATAACTTATTCATATTTTTAATTATTAATTGTTAAACAAATAAGTACTAAACCTCCTTTGTAAATGTATTTCTTAACCACTTCAGAGGCGAAGTGGACTCTTTCTAAAAAGTTAAAATGGCTGATTGCCACCAGAAATTACAAACAAATTGATTTGGAAATAAATAAATTATTTTCGTCACGTACAAGCAAAATTTTATTTTAAAATTCTGGTGTAGTTTTGACAATTAGGATTAAAAGTAAATGATCTATATCATACTCCACCACCGTTCAAAGCGTTAAGAGTTTTCTAATTAAAAATACTAATGACTTCATGGAGAATATTTTAATACTATAACATAAGAATAAAACAAAAATTATGCTTTATTGTACTAAACATTTAAACAACTTGTAAAATGTACAAATTCAGAAGAAAAATTTTAGCTAATAGCCTTACGAATCATATTTTTAAACTCCAAGTATTTGAAACATGAATGTTATTCTTCATAATCAAAAAAAAAATTTGCAGTTGTTTTAAAATAATTACAAAAACGACAGATTCTTTTTTCCTTCAAATATTTAATTGAATAAGCTACAGAATTATTTATTTTTCTTAAAAGGTTAGACATTTACATTATCTTACCAAAATATTAGGCCCAATGAAGAAAATCCCAATTTCATTTATTTAAAGAGAAAACTTTATGAAGTAAATATTTCAAAACATTGTTTCCGTTTTCTGGAGCAATTATTGAATATTTTCACATAAAATGAAACACACAACATTATTATTAATTTGCTTTTGGATAAATAAATAAAAAAAAAAAAAATTGTTAAAGAAAATCAGACAAAATATCTTAATATTTTGTGTTGCTTCCTTTGGCTGTAATGATGGCTTTAATGCAATCAGACATACTTCTAATACATGAGCAGTTTGTTTAAAGTGCCGATTATTTTTCCCTTTATATGGTATTTTCCCATTAATTCCTTTTGTAGTGGAGACGGCTGTTTTCCTATTTCTAGTTTCAGGAGTTTCCAAGCGTTTGCAACCGAGTTCGTATCTGGCGAGCTCCCGGCCTGTCTAATACATTGATATTTGCTGTTTTCGAAAACCCGTAATACTTTTAGTCTTCCGCAATGTGTTCCATCGTGGCTAAATATTCCATTCTATCTATCTGTTAAGGAAGCCTTCTTTCATCTGTGATGAAAGTCTGGTCTCTCAGATTTTCTTTTATAGGTCCTAATGTAATATTTTTTCAACTATATAAAATCTTCCAATGCCTTTCCCTGCTATAATAGACCACAACGTAACTACGTTTTGTACTGTTCGCATGATCCTCTAATCGGAAATTTAGTTTTATCCAACAAAACCTAGAAAACAGATTCATCTGAAAAACATACCTATGGAATGAAAAAAACTAAAGAAATGGAATTCTGCTTTTTCAGAATTTAGTGTCGCCCCCGATGAAATATATATATATATAGATAGATAGATAGATACAGTAGAGTCCAGAACTTATACCTTTGGAATGGATCATTTTCTTCTGATGGATTGATGGCTTCTATTATTATGAAACAGCCATTATAAAGGAAGTGTTAGGTGAAGATGAAAGAGCAGCCATAAAAAGTTAGAAGACTGATTTTCTGGTCAGAATGGGGAGGGGGGAATGACCATAATCTTTTTTTGAAAAAAAAATTGTAGCCATTTTTTTTTTTTACACTTCCTTACATACTTTCTGGATACACCTCTTATTTTAGAAAATTGATGCTGTGATATGCATTTCGCCTTTTTAAAAGGCTCTGTATTTCTATTATTTTCTTCTATGATTGATTATTCTCAGCTTTTCCTCATCTTAGGGCAAAATGTTGTAGACAATTTGAACAAATAATTTTATATCCTCTCAGTATGCTGCTTTAGAGCACAAAGGCTTCAGTTTGCTTGTCTATTGGTTGGAACGTTGACTACAAGTGTCGGATTCGAATCCTGATTACGCTGGATGTTCGTAATTTCTTTCTTCAGATTTCACTTTAAACATGTGTGATTCACCAATCATAGTTAACATTTTACCAGGACGTGGCTCAATATTTTATCAGTTCCTAGTTAAACCTACAAAAGTTTATGGTTCAAACAGCGCACAAAATGATGGAGCACAGTTTCACTATCTTATGGCGGAAACTTTATGGTGCTGTTTTGGCGAAATTTTGAACCAAATTTTACAAATTGTGTACAAATTAAGGCTCACAGAGACAGTGCTCGGTTTTTCCTACTATAATTCAAATTTTACCAGATCTTCATACAAGATTTCACCAAGTCATAGCTTAACATTTTACCAGGCCGTAGTTCAATATTTTACTAGTTTTTATTTAACGCCTTTTAACAATTAATGAGGTAGAGAGACTGCTTTGTTCTTTTTGGCATTGTAACTTAAATGTAGGGATTAACATTTCTAAAAGTTATTCATATTTTTTTTATCTATTAATAATAATTAAGAATCGAAGGAAACAGGTTTTTAAGACCGAAACCGAATTTCGGTAATCTTCCTATTTTCGGCCGAAAATGAAAATGCTAAGAATTTTTTTAAGTAATTAATATATACACAAATATAAAAAATTATTAATTAATTATTCGTGTAATTATACGTGTGACCTAACTTGGCTCTCTGCACCTCTGACCAAAACTTTTCATTTTCCTATAAAATAAAAGATAATCACCAACAACACAGAATGAATTATACAAGTTTTATCTAAATTAAAAATGTTTTAGGTACACATACCTCGATTTATCTTTTATAATGATTTTTGTAAATGATCATCTGTTATACTAGAGCTTTCTCAAAGAGTATTCGAAACACTTCTGTTGTTTCAAACTGAAAATTTTCTGGTACTGTTAAGTCTTCAGCTTTTAATGAGCACGAGAAAAGCGTCTTCAAAATTTAGTCATATACGCATTTTTCCTTTATAATTTGCTCTCACGTCTTGGGTAAGTCATAACTGATAATTATACACAGTGAAGTTCATAGCAATAAATAAAGAGTGTCTCATTTGAGCTGATACAGCTCAAATCAATGAGTAATGTTGAAAATTTTCCAAGGAAGAAACGAGATTTTTGGAATACAGGTAGTTTCGGTGGAGTTTTGGTTCGGCCGAATTTTTGGCATCATTTTCGCCGAAAATTCGTTTTCGGCAAAACTTAGATTTTTGGGCCGAAAACGAAAACGAAACTGAATTTTCGGTCGATCTCTAATAATAATTACAATTATTAATTACTGAACTTTCTTTAAAAAATTATTTCGTAAGCTTTCGCTGATTAAAAAAATACTTAATACTTTATTGACAATATTTTAGCAATACCACACAAAATACAAAGCATATTTTAACACTTTATTGCATTGAACTTTAAAACAACATATTAAATGAAATAGATTCTTCGCAAGACGACAAATTTTTAAATCATGCTAATATCCTTACGAATCCAATTTTTAAAATTTTAAGTACTTGGAACATAAAGTTTGTTCTTGATAATCAAGAAGTTTTGTAGTTAACTTCAAATAATTACAGCAACGGCATCGTTTAATATTATTTCTTTTTTACCTTCAGGTATTTAATTGAATAACCTATAGAATTATTTATTTTTCTTAAAAGATTTGCTGTAGATAATTATGTTCTTATTATCCAGAAGTTGTTTTTTTACATTAAAAGTTTGTTAATTTTACATCTCAATTTTCTGATTAATTGACTTCGTTGATATGAAAACCAATATACTTTCACGAAAGTCATTTAAATTTTGTTTACGTGATCATCCGTTGTATGTATGTATGAACTTCAAAATAAATTTCTTTCATGAAAAAGAGAAAAAAATATATTACAAAGTTCTTTGTAAACATTAAGCTTTATGTAACATGCGAAACTTAACGATCGCTAGTCATGATATCAAATTAACGCCAAAATTGCATCTGAGGATATCATATTTAAAAATACTGAAGGTTAATTGAAAAAGAATTTCTTTTACAAAATAGAAGCTTGTTCTCATGAGTTTTATTTATGGACAATGTTTTCGTGTAATTATTGTAGCTTCGAAAGTTTAAACACACGAAAATTCAAGGATACTACCACAACTTCCTACTTTCTTTATTTTCAATATTGTCAATTATTATTATAAAAAGGGTTTTTTTCCAATATTCTGTGAAATAATGCCAAATTTCGTGCAAAACATAATCTATATTTGTTGTAACTGGCAAATTGGGCAAAAATTTTCACATAGATATTTGAATGTTGGTTTGATTTGACATAGAAGCGAAAAATTGTATTTTATGCCTAATCGTACTTTAAAACTGAGAAACAAATTGAAAGATTTGGTATATTACGTATTTTATAAATGTTATTAATTTATAAATTTATGGAAGCAAAAATTGTATTTTATACCTAATCCTACTTTTAAATGGGAAAACAAATTGAAAGATTTGGTATATTACGTTTTTTATTAATTTTATTAATTTATTAATTTATTTCACATGGAAGTAAAAATTGTATATTATACCTAATACTACATTAGAATGAAAAAAAAAAAAATCCCTGCCGGAACGGCCTACAGGCGGAGGTAGATTTCGAAGTGAAGTATACTAATTTCAGAAACAAAAACCAAATCATGATTAGAGATAAACCCACTTTAACAATTTTATCTGGCCGCTTTTGACGAGTTTTTATTTCATTTTTACATAATAACTGGTTTTATCAGAATCATGTTAGGGCGGTATTCAAAAAATACTTTTCCATGCTCAACAACTCGAAATTTTCTGGCATAACTCCAGATTCATTTTTAATAGGAAAAACATGAAACTTGTTGACGTGATTTTTGAAGAGATTTATAAGCGACCTGTGTTTTTAATTTTCGTTCAATTAATTAAAACTTGATATATAAACAATTATTTTCTCAGTAAGACAATATTTTTCGTTTCTAACACAATCGCTTCGGGAAATTCCGTTCAAAATGCCCACTTTGACATCATTTTTTGAAATATATTCTGCCTCTGTCAAAAAATCGATCATTACGGTACATTATATAGTTTCTGAATAAGCGAATCTACCAATTGGATGCGTTTGAGAGCAAAAATGAATTTAAAAATGAGTCAGAAAATGAGCAGTTTGGATTTGAATACTCCCTTAATACGATGATTTTTCCAACACAATCCGCTTCGGGAAATTCGGTTCAAAAGGCCCACTTTGACAGCATGTTTTAAAATATATTCTGCCTCTATCAAAACATTGACCATTACGGTACATTATATAGTTTCTGAGTAAGAAAAGGTACCAATTGGAAGCCTTTGAGAGTAAAAATGAATTGTGAAATGAGTCAGAAAATAAGCAGTTTGTATTTGAATACACCTTTACTAAGATGATTTTTTTCTTCAACCGCTATGTATTTTTAATTTGATTTTGCTGTAAGAATTGGTCCTATCCAAAACTTGTCTATATAGATGTTGTAGACAATATTAAGAAGATATATGATAAATTCATGGGGATTTTATATCTTTTGAATTGACGGAGTTATGGATTTTTTACTTCTTCAAACACCCTTTTTGTTTTCGTTTTTAATTTTTTTTTTTTTTTTTTTTTTTGCGGTACGAATTGGTCCTATCAAAAACTTGTGAATATAAAAGTTGTAGATAATATTAAGGAAATTTATAATAAAATTAATTGGATTTGATATCTTGAAAATTGAGGAAGTCATGAATTTTTTTCTCCCAAAAACCCTATTTTTTGCGCCCCTTGAGCCCATTTTTAATTTTATCAAAAATCTGTGATACATAAATTTTTGGCCCTATTTTTAGAAGTAATAAAAACTTTAAACTGATTTGATATATATATAAAAATTAAGAAGTTATGGCGGGTTTTCTGTTTTCGCAAAACCCCTCCCTATTTCCATCCCCTTGGTCCGATTTTGCCCATTAACGAACTTGACCAAGATTTTATGCCCATTGATTTTATATATCAGTTTGGAAGAGATTGGTGCAGAATTACGAAAGTTATCGTGTCCAGAAGAAAGTGATATATATATATACACTGCTCAAAACAATTAAAGGATATTTGAAGTTTTATATAAAATAAAGATATAAACGAAATTTTTTTTGCCGAAAATAGAAGAAGAGAATCACAAATGCAAATTTTTCTGGTTTTCAAACTGTGGAGTATGCAAATTTTGAGTTCGACGCCAAAAAAGTCGTTTCAGCGGCAGCGAATGAAATTTGACTTTCAACTGGATAAAAGAGAATGAAGACAAGGATGATCGGCATTCAGTGATTGCTTTGTTTCGATGAGTACGATGTCTCAGCGAAGTCATTTGACAGATTCAGAAGCTTTGAGAATTGTTGGTAGGTTAGAAGGGGGCCAAACTCAAGCCGAAGTAGCGCAAGCCATTGGAGTGTCACAAAGTGTCATTTCCAGGATCTGGAACCGTTTTTTGGAGAGTGGATGTGCAGGCCGAAGATCAGGGCAAGGTCGTAGACGGGCAACAACGCCCAATGAAGATCGGTATTTAGCGTTAACAGCTCGGAGACACCGAACCATGAACGCTACTCTTCTCCAACAACACCTTCGCTCGGCTACAGGCGCCACGATTTCAACTCAGACTGTCCGAAACCGGCTCCATGCTGTAGGTCTGTATGCTCGCCGACCGATGGTATGTGTTAGATTAACATCAAGGCATCGTCGCGACCGCAGGGAGTGGGCAACCGAGCATGTCAACTGGAGGAGAAATGAATGGAGCAATATTCTGTTTTCTGACGAGTCCCGTTTTTCTGTGCATCCGGATAATAGGCGTATTTTCATCTGGAGGGACCGTGGCAGTAGGAATAATCCTGCGTTCGTGCACGAAAGTGTCAGATTTGGCGGTGGAGGAGTGTTGGTGTATGGTGGCATCTCCATTGACGGGCGCACTGACCTCTACATCATTCGAGATGGAGCTCTGACTGGTCGCCGATATAGGGATGAGATCCTCAGACCTATTGTAGTCCCTTACGCTGCAGCAATCGGAGATAACTTCGTTTTAACGGACGATAACTGCAGGCCACATCGTGCAAACCTGGTGGAGGATTTCCTTTTCGAGGAAGGAATCGTTCGAATGGAATGGCCAGCGTGTTCTCCAGACATGAATCCAATCGAGCACGTTTGGGACGCTCTAGGAAGACGAGTTTCTGGCCGCCAACAACCCCCACAAACTCTCCAAGAACTGGAAAGAGCTCTTCTGGAAGAGTGGGGCAGAATACCCCAACTCGTCATTAATAGCCTCATTGAGTCCATGCCTCAAAGGTGTTCAACGTTGCTGGCCGCCCGTGGAAACCATACCCCCTACTGAAAATGATTTTCTTTGAAGAAAACACCTTTTCTTATTCTTTTTTTCTCATATGCACAAATTGTGCTTTTTTTCCTTTAGTACACAAATGCGCAATAAAATGCATTTTTTTCTGCCAAACATGTGTAATTTATTCTCATATAACCTACTATGTCTGTCGACCATGTATCAATCAGCTAAACAGTTTACCAGATACAAAATCCACCTAAAACTGCACTATCCTTTAATTGTTTAGAGCAGTGTATATATATATATAGATAGATAGATAGATAAATAGATAGATAGATAAAGTTTTTTACTGAGGGTGATTTTGGGTTCTAGGGGTCATGATCGGTGTAGATCTGCAAATATTTTTCAGAAATTCCAACATAGGAACAATCCCAATAGGTAGTATTTCATACGAAATCTACCTAAAAATGAATGATTTGATGTATTATGCTTTTTATTAGTTTTATTAATTTATTTATTTTTGCACGTAACCTCAAAATTTGAATAAATATCAATGGCCATTCAGTGATTTATGAGTGAGAGAGCTATATCACATTTCTATTAATATTAACATAATTTCATGTTTTATAATAGAATGATGCATATGACAAAAATATAATAAAAGAGAGTTTTTTTTTACCATAGTATTTCACTTGTTAGATGAAATATTCTGAAAATCGTGTTTATAGATTCTTAAAAAACTTCACAAAATTTGATGAAAAAATAAATATAAAATAAAAATAACTCCGACTGTTTGTTAAACGTTAAACAAAGACTTTAAAAGTATAATTAACATAATTATAAATTCATATTCCGCAAAGCCTTAGTGCTTGAAATCCGGAAAATTTTGTTAAACATTAATTTTCAGAAAATTGTATGTGAAGTTTATAATAAAAAACAACAGAAAGTATAAAAGGGAAAATTAGAAAATGTTCGATTAAGTTTTGTTTGAAATGGCCTCTGATTCTGAAATTTTGTATTAATTATGTGTGATGTTATTTTCTTCAGAAAGAAAAAATCGATAAATTTTTTATCAATGAATTTTGAATACAGGTTTCTTTTAATTAAAATAAAATTAATCATCAATATGCATACAATGACTGTCTTTTCATAAATATGCTTAAAAAAAATTATAAATCAGAAAATAATAGACAAAAAAAAAATATTGTGTAAATAGAATCATCTGTCAATTACTTACTTAAATAGTCAAGACATAAAGAATTTTCAGAAAACTGCTTTATACTCTTTATTACTTGAAAGGCTAGAAGATATTTATCAATACTTTACTTAAAAGAATCAGACAATAGTTGTAACAATACAATCATTATATCTGATTTCTTGCAATTCTGCTTCGACATATGAAAAGTCTTGAATGTTTTTCGTTTGAGGGGGAAAATGAGAGGGGTTTTGTAAAAACTGCAAAATGGCGCTCGTGTAAAGAAACAATTGAAAATTTAAAAAGCCATTTTCAACTTTAAACATCGTAGTTTACAGAAAGAATAACTAAGTTGTTAAATTTTAAGTAAGAATGATAAATGGTGTATAACACATTAATATTGGCATCCCAGCTTACTGGATATACCACATTAAGTTACAGTCATTTTAATTTCAGTAATATACCTCGATAACATTAAAATTCTATTCATGTTATACAAGATGATGGTATTATGTAAAAGCAATTTTGAAATAGTGCAATGATAACAGATCAATAATGATAGCAGAATTAAGTAATAAAATAAATTATGCATTATGCATATCAACAAACGTTTCAACTTTATTATATCGGGTGGTCCATCTGTTGGAGCTTTTTTTTATTATGAAAGAAAACGCATTTTTTATGAGTGAAAATCGAAATTCTTTATTGAAATTGGAAGGTGGGTTTAAGTCATTTATGTATGGAATACAGTATCGCACATGTGGCCACCGCGGCCATCATCCGAACATCAAAATTTTCGATGACTTTTCCTATAATGAGCGTATCCATGGCCAAAATTTCAGCCCGGATGTTACGTTTGAGGTCTTGGATTATGCGGAGGGCATTTGCGTACACTTTACTTTTCAGAAACCCCCCAAAGAAAATAATCCATTGGGGTTAAATCGCACGATCTGGCGGCCAACTCACATCAGAATTTCTTGAAATTATGCGATCTGGAAATTTCTCGTTCAATAAGTTGATGGTTTGGCGATCAGTGAGTGCCATTGCACCGTCTTGTCGTGCAAATGGCATGCATAATTACAAATGGCATACATTTTACAGTTCATGCATGCATGACATATGACAGCTGACACAAATAACCTGTGAAATATTGATAGTTAGAAAAAAAAAACAGATGGACCACCTTATACATACTTTGAGTTGGGTTGGGTTGATTTTTGACGGCCAATTATCTACACGAGGGATATAGGCCCGGGGGGAGTGCCCTCCGTGGGGGTCTTTCTAAGGGAACCTAATCCGTATTAACGCATGGAAGATCCACGGCTCGAAGAAAACCACGAAAACTCCGAACGATTAGGCCAACGGGCGCGATTGGGATCGAACCCAGCACCTCCCGTCTACCAGCTTCGAGAGCAGAACCTCTTGGCCACTGGTGGGGCCTATACATACTTTGAATGTCTCTGATTTAACGTGCTCTATACGGAATTATACCTTAACCTGTAGACCAACAAGCATTTCAAATTCTCAAATGTAGGTATAACCCGCGCATTCTAAGATGAGGGTAGGAACATTTTCAAATGAAGTATTACTTTGACTTTGATTTGATTTCATTAATTAATTAAAGAAATAATTTAGTTGAAATTTAAATCAACTAAACACTGACAATAACCTTAACTAATTCATTAAAAACACAGAGAGAAAATATTTATGCACCTCTTATATTTACATCTAAAATGACCAATTTCATTCGAATTCATATCAAATGCTTAAATAAAAATGTTATTAAGGAAAGTTAATAAAACATAGACAAAATAAAGAAAGCATTCGGAAATTCTTCTCTCACAAAATATTTGTATTTTTCTGGCGTAAAACAGTTTTTTTAGGTAGCTTTCATTACAAAAAGCTACCTATTGCAGCCGTTCGGAGGAAAGCGATTTCAAAAAATTTTGGTATATTTTCATCGATCATGACCCCCAGACCCCGAAATCACCCTCCGTTCAAAATTGATATATATATATATATAATTGACGGTGGATGGTTATGTTTAATTAATGGTTATATATATATATATATATATACATATATATATGTATATATATATATATGACCTATGTCACACTGTAACTCTCGTAATTATACACCGATTTCGATGTAATTCAATGTGTACATAGTTCATACCAATGTCTCGACCGAGTTCGTTGGCCAGCTTCATTCACCGTTTTGTTTCAAAATGGCGGCCATTTAAAATTTTTAAAAAAATTTAAAATTTGAAATGTGGTACCAAAAATTAAAAATGGAAAAATATTTTTTTCTTATGTATTTGATCTTTATACAAAGATTCCGGAGCAGTTTTTGTTTCGTCTATATCTTAAAAAATGGCTGAGTTATAGCATTTTGAATTTCTAGCGTGGCTGACATTTTGAAACGTCCTGAATTTTGTCACGCGATAAAAGGCGTATTTATGAACCGATTTCGATGTAATTTGGGTGTATATAGTACATACCAATGTCTCGACCGAGTTCGTTGGCCAGTTTCATCCGCCATTTTGTTTCAAAATGGCGGTCATTTAAAAATTTTTAAAAAATTTAAAATTTGAAATGTGGTACCAAAAAATTTAAAATGGAAAAATATTTTTTTCTTACGTATTTGACCTTTATACAAAGATTTCGGAGCAGTTTTTTTTTTTGTCTATATCTTAAAAAATGGCTGAGTTATAGCATTTTGAATTTCTAGCGTGGCTGACATTTTGAAACGTCCTGATTTTTCTCACGTAATAACAGGCGTATTTATGAACCGATTTGGATGTACCTTGGTGTGTACATAGTACATACAAATATCTCGACCGAGTTCGTCGGCCAGCTTCATCCGCCATCTTGTTTCAAAATGGCGGAGATTTAAAAAAATTAAAAAATAAAAAAATTTAAATGAGATATCAAAAAATTGGAAAATGAAAAAGATTTTTTTCGTATGTGTTTGACCTTAATACAAAGATTCCGGAACAATTTTTGTTTCGTCTATATCTAAAAAAATGGCTGAGTAATAGCATTTTGAATTTCTATTGTGGCTGACATTTTAAAACGATCTGATTTTTGTCACGCGATAACAGACGTATTTATGAACAGATTTTGATATAACTTGGTCTGAACATAGTACATACCAATGTCTCGACCGAGTTCGTTGGCCAGCTTCATTCGCCATCTTGTTTCAAAAGGGTTGCCATTTAAAAGAATTTAATTTAAAATTTAAAATTTAAAATGAGGTATTAAAAAATTGGAAAATGAAAAAGGTTTTTTTTTATGTGTTTGGCCTTGATACAAAGATTCCGGAGCAGTTTTTGTTTCTGAAAATTTGTTCTTTTGTTTATATCTTAAAAAATGGTTGATTTATAGCACTTTGAATTTCTAGCATGGCTAACATTTTGAAACGATCTTGTATTTGTCCCGCGATAACACACGTATTCGCCTATTTCGATGTAAGAAGGCATGTGGATAATATACATCGACACCTTGACCAAGTTCGCTGGCCAGATTCCTCAGCCATCTTGTTTCAAAATGGCGGCCTTTAAATTAAAAAAATATATATATATTTAAAGTGAGGTGCAAAAAAATTAGAAATTGAAAAAGGTTTCTTTCTTAAGTATTTGACCTTGATATAAGGATTCAGGAGCATTTTTTGTTTGTCTTTACCTTAAAAAATGGCTCAGATATTGCAGTTTCAATTTCTATTGTGGGTGACATTTTGAAAAATCTGATTTTTTGCATGTGACAGCACTCGTATATATCAACCGATTCCGATGTGAGTGAGCATGTGCACAGCAATTACTAAGGTCTCGACCAAGTTCACTGCTTAGCCTCATCCACCATGTTGTCTTAAAATGGCAGGCACTTTAAGAAATTGCCGAATTTGGCAGCCAAATATAAGTTACTGTAAAGAAAAGCAGCTTGGATAAAGCTGACTAATTTCGCGAAATTCTCATTCATTATATTGATAAAAATTAGTATTGAATCTCTTATATTCGGTTTCCACTAAATTGAGCTTCGTGTGTTTGAATGATGTAAGTTGGCTTTTTTAAAATAAGGAATATGAAAGCTACCTCTTCCTCCCGGCACTGGCCGGGAGGACTTTTTAAATTTTGAATATCTGTGCAATATGATCACTTCATACATTTCATATATTGTCTTAATTATTGTTTGAGTGAAACTTTAAAAATAATAACGATAACTTTATAAATAATAAAGAATGATATGATAACAAAATGTTTTCTTTGGCAATCTTAAAATACAAGTAGCATTTAAGTTTTAAAATATATATACAGCGTAAAAGGAAATCGAAAGCTTTTATAAAAATATGAATTGAAAGCTGTTGAATTACCTGCATCGTTTAAATTAGATCGTATTTTATAATGAAAATGTCTGTCCACCAAACTTTTCAGTAATAAATTTAATTTAAAATATTAACTTAAGAGGACTTGGTACTTTTAAAAGCCTTTTTTATTCTAAAATTTAAAATTTTATTTTGGGGTATCATTAAATGAATGCTAAAACATAATTAATTTAAAACAAAAATTTAAGCTTTGAATTACTTTAGAAATAAAATCAAAAATTTAAATTTTACTACTAATTTTAAATTTTTATTCCAATATCAGTAATTAAGTGCTTCGATTGAATGTTATAGGGGAGAGTAGCCATATTTGGATCGCCGCTTTAAATGGACCGCTGCACTTCTGACGTTTATTATAGAAAGAGACGCAATCTGCAGCTGAAAGCCTACTCATCAGAATGACGTCATTCATGATTAGAAAAAGCACCCGCCCCGCACATGCTGTTTTCAGACAATTTTTAAAAACCTAAATTTAGCTGCTTCGAGCTAATTTTTTCCTAATAAACGTAAGCGAATACCTTAAAACTAACATAAGCTGTTATGTTCTCATATACACATCTAAATCCATGTGTTTATTGCGCATACTTTGTATGCGGATTTGTTTGCTTTCGTTTTTGTTCATAATCTCGAGTTTATCTGTTTTAAAAAATGGAGCAGTTGCCTTAATTCGAACAATATGAGTTGCTCAAATTGGATCATAAATTTGAAAAGTAAGTAATTAATTTTCAAAATCTCCCTTGTCAAAATCAGTTAAGTCAAAGTACAGAAGGAGACAGAAAACAGCTGTGTTAACATCTTCGCTATATAAAGTAAACCTTGAAATCAAAAAACAAAAAAACGACAAAAAGGAAGCTCTCTAAACACAACAGCAATTGGAACATAAAGTTTTTAAAAATAGGCGTAATTCAATTGGAAAGAAAATGATGGAAGGGAAAAACTAGAGACATAAGCTAAAGAAAACTTCTGTTGCGAAAAAATGTCTAATGATTTAGAATGTAAAAAGAAAAATCAAGACAGTGGTGGTTGGTTTTGCATAATTTGTAAGAAAAATAAAATAGCAGAAATTATTCTGTGTTCAGATTGCCAAATATGGTCCCATATTATGTGTGCTAGAATAAAAAAAAAATGAAGAAAAGAAATACCTGTGTAGTCCTTGCATCACTCCTTGCATGATATTCAACTAACTGGAAATTAGTTCCTTAATTTCTATTCTTAGTTACTTATAAATTTGATTTATATTTGGAATACATTTTGATTTTAAACAATTACTCTGACTTTTGTGCATTGGATTTCATTATGTTCCATATGTACCATTGCTGTTGTTTTGTTTGATTGTTTCATTAATCGCAAACTTTGCTTTTAATAAAATTAGTTACATTCCCTACTCATTAAAACAGCCTAATATTGTTTGGTCCAATTTAGGCGACCAGTTGCTGAATTTGGAATACTTTTGACAATTTTTTAAAATTAAAATAAAACTTAAGCTTTAAAAAGAAATTGTTCTAAAGATTTATTTATTTAGTAGATGAATAGATTGACCAAGTGTAGTGATATTTTGTAGATATTCCAAAAATGAACTGAGTTACACCTGAAAGTATGTGAAGTGGTCCAAATTCGACTACTTTTCCCCTACGTTGTCAGTAATATTATAGTCAACAAATTCAAGAATTGTACGAGTGTTTTGTCTCTAATGGTTTAAGTTCTGAATTCGGTATATACAATTTTAAACTGCAAAAAAGGGTAGAAAAAATCCTACGTAATCACATATTTAAATTTTTATAGGAGAAATCGTAAGATATTTGAAATCTAGTAGTTAAATAGTTTTAGGCGTCATATAATTTTCGATAAATACAAATACCAACAAATTTATTAACATTTGACAGCGCCTTAGCATTGCAGGTTTTTGAAACACAAACTGGGAATTTCGATAATTATTTTAAACAACTGACAAGTATTTGTTTTAAAAAAAAACTGTAACACACGTTCTAATAAAAATTAAATTTTTAAATTTTACTAGGATGTATTTAGGATTAATTTGCGATAAAACTTCAGTAAACTTTACTTTACTAAAAATTCCACATGTTGCTTGATTTTTGCATTTTAAAACAAAATATTTTCAGTTTGAAACATGTTACCTAACTTGAATTTGATTTTCTAAGTATGTACGTAGACATGTAAAAGGACAAAAACAGATTCGTTTGATTTTGTTCTAATTTTGCATATTGAACTTAAAAATTAAAAGCTTTCAAATTACTTTTTATTCCAGAATTAATTTGTTATAAACTTGTATTAATTATATTATTGGTTTTTGAAAGGTGAAGCAGATTCAAAAATTGAACGTTCTGAGAAAAAATCATTGTATATTGTATTTATTTAAAGGTTATGACATATAACTTTTATTATTTACAAATTTATCCATTGGCAGTTTAAATACGAGACAAAAGGAGCTTTAAAAAAGAAGCCTTAATTTAAATGTTAGCTTTGCGGTATCTCAAAAACGATGATTTTTGGCTTATATCACTCTTCTATAAATCCTATAATGTCCTAGAAGATATCCTCTTGTCCAATATTTGTATACTAAAATTAAAAATTGTAAAGTTTGAATTTCTTTTTCAATCATTAGATCTCAGATAGACTTAGAGTAAACTTTAAAAAACTTTTACAAATGTTGATTTGGGACCGACCCACATAATTTTAGAGCGTGCGATTATTATTTTCTTTTTCTCTTTAATTTTATGAATAACGGTTTCTGTAACAGGGATCGAAGTGCCCATTTTTTCTTTCTTTTACTTCATTTGTTTATTAATATATTTCTTGTGTTGAGAATCTTGTCAAAAGCACTTACGCATCCTCCGCGTTTTTCATTTCCGAGACGAAGGGTAAAAAAAAGAAGGATCGGAAAAAAGGGGGTGACGCCGATTTCAAAATCTGTCATTTTTTAACTCCGATTTTATTTTCTGACGCAGATATCGATTGTGTTTCTTGCGCTGGCTTTTTTCGGATACATTTAGGGCTTTTGAATGAATAAGACCTGATTTAAGAGCGGACATTTTGTTTCTAAGCATATATCTTTCTTTGTAATGGAACCGACTCACTTAATACACACTGTTAAACATTTTATTTCGTTCAAAGTTAAATGGTTGTATACGTTGATATAAACAAAAGGACTACGTCTGAATTCATTCATAATTATAAAAACTTTTCAAAATAACAGACATTACATTACATTAAAGGATAAAAACACTAAAAACAATTTAAAAGGACGTTTCGGATTCATTCTGAATCCCTCATCAGCTAATTCTTAACGTAAAAGTCATACTAGGTTTTAAAGTTCAACAAGTAGAAAAACATTACATTATGTTGCCAAAAAATTATAGTTAAAACAAAACTGAATATTCTATTGGTAGAGGCTGCATCTCTACCAATAGAATATTCAGCTAATTCTTAACACTCTACCAATAGAACATTCAGTTTTGTTTTAACTATAATTTTTTGGCAACTTGATGTAATGTTTTTCTACTTGTTGAACTTTAAAACCTAGTATGACTTTTACGTTAAGAATTAGCTGATGAGGGATTCAGAATGAGTCCGAAACGTCCTTTTAAATTGTTTTTAGTGTTTTTATTCTCTAATGTAATGTAATGTCTGTTATTTTGAAAAGTTTTTATAATTATGTTTGTATACGTTGTGTACGAAAACCATAATGTCGCTCTTAAAATTCAAGATATCTTCGTTAGTAAATTTTGAAAAGACATTTTATCGAAAAATGGAATTATTCAGTAGTTAATCAGAACACTCAATAAACTAAGTGAGTTTAATTTCCTAAATCCTATGTTTTTCTACTGTTTTTATTTTTTTATTTTTTATTTTTTATTTTTTTTTATTCTTAGGTTTGATTGTTTGTTTTTGTTGTTGTTGTTGATAATGATTAAAAAAATTAAAGGAACAATGTATGTACATTATGTTATTATGATATATTATGATCTATATGTGGATATTATGTTAAGTTTCTATTTCAATCAATAATCATTAATTTAATCGAAAGAAAACCTTACGACACCGTAAAAGCACAAGAAAAGCTTTCCCTTCAAAGATACTTTTTTTTTCTTCCGAACAAACCATCATGCAAAGTAATTAAAAAATACACCAAGAATCAGGCTTCAATTAATTACGTATTAATAATTTTGTTTTGTAAGGTGATATAATACAAGGTGTGCAGGCGGAAGGGGAGATGACAGAATTTGTAGAAAAAAAATATTTCTCTTTAATGTGTTTTACTTTTGGACTAGTTTTTATATTGCCTTTGTTCTCATTAATTAGTTTATGTTAATTATTTCTCGAAAGAATGAAAGGTGTTATACCCACGCATAGTCCATATGCTAGAAAAGAAAAAGTGGAGAAATTTAAGCCACATATAAGGAAAACTATGTAATTATATAAGAAAAAAAGAAACATATCAAGATGATTTTTTTCGTGTGAATAGGAGTCAAATATATTTATATTTGTTTTATGAGAATTATAAAAGCTTATGTACGCTTCCTAATTATAAAAAATGCTTTAAATCTGATTTAATAAATAATTTAAATTTTATTTTGTTTTAAAATAATCTAAAATATAAAAACGAAAATTTGTTTGTCTATCTGTCTGTAATTCCATACAAATCCACAGTTTGGAAGGCCAGAATTGTGAAACATAAACGTACATGTATATTAACAAAAGGCCGAGGTAACTAAAGTAATCCGGAATCGAAATAATTTATAGTTAATTTTTAATTAATAAAAAACCACCAATTTAACAGCAATTTCCTATCAAATTTAAACATTTTTCGTTATAGCAGTTGCCAACAATTAAAAATCCGCAATAAAATTCTTACCACAACCATTACCTTTCTATTGCAAGATTTCCACGTGATAAATGAAAATGAAGTAAATAGTTTGAAAATTTTAAAAATAGTGAATATTACGTCATAACTTTTCTATTGCAAGATTTCCACGTGAAAAATGAAAATGAAATAAATGGTTTGAGGAATTAAAAAAAAAGTTAATATTACGTCATATTGGAAATATAATGGATGTCAGCAGGTGAATATATAATATCATATGAGTTTTAAAAAAAGCAATGAAACATGATAAAAACCCAATTATGGAAATATTGGCATGTTTTAACATTTTGTTCTTTCCTCAATTAGTTTTCGCCATTTTTAAATATATGCTATATGTATACTTGTGTATGTGTATATATTAGAATCTCCACAAAGGTTTAGGTCCCTAGAGCTCATTCTTAGTAAGGAACGGAAATAAAGATTTCAGATTTTTTTTAAATAAAATTCATGGAATTTTTGTACTTGTCATTTTTCTTTAATCATTAAAAATTTATTTAAATAACAAAATACTCGGAAACAACTTTTCGTCAAAAGGTTTTAATCTCGGTCCAGATCACAGATTATGTTTACTAAGTAGGTAATCTGTCGTCCGTATTAAATGAAAAAAAAGAGAGTGAAAATTACGTAAATTAACACGCAATCGTTGATTTTTCAAAATGGATTTTTTGAACCAAACATTTTTTAAATTCCGGGCAACGCCGGGTATTTTAGCTAGTATTAAATATTTGTGTTTCAATGAATGTTTCAAAATTATTCACTGTCTAGATTCAAGTGCTGTAAAAGCGGCATTTTTAAGTTACCTTCTTATCCAGAAAGACACGTGAGAAAAATGTTAAAAAATCAGACCAGAAGTTTTCATGATCGATTTCGGTAGAAAACGTTTCATAGTTCATTTCTGAAGCATAACTTAAATTTATCTCCAAATAAAAAAAAAGAAAAAAATCTTAAAAATAAAGCAAACAGACAGGTATCCAAACAAAAAATCATAAAAAAGAAAAGAAATTCTGTATCGAAAACAGCTCAAAATAAAGTAAAATCATTTTTTAAGTTACTTCTGTGCCACAGAAAACGGACGAAAGTATCAAAACTTCTGTCTATAAATAATACTGTGACCCATTTTAGTAAGGAATATCTCATAATTCACCTTTAAAACATTCTCAAACTTTGTTTAAAAGACAAACAGATTAATATTCAAATTTGAAATGTTAAACAATTTTCTCTATATTAAAAAAGTTTTTAAAAAATTATTTTAAAGTTACACCTTAGTTCAGAAAGTTGAGGGACAAAAACATTAAATATTCTACCCATAAAAAAAAATTACAACTCTATTTACCTATTTCAGTGGAGAACATTTCATAGTTCATCTCTAAAACATAACTAAACTTCATACCAATCCAAATATTCTTTCATAAAAACAAAAGAAATAGATAGTCAAATCCGAAATCATATCCCCTTCTCCCTCTCTTGAACAGAAAGAGTTTAAGAAAAGACAAAAACTAAAAATTATTTTTAAGTTGCTTCTTCATCCGGTAATTTAAGTAACAGAAATATTAAAACCTCCAGCCAAAAACGTTTCAACTCTTTTAATTTATTTCAGCGAAGAACATTTCATGTCCCTAAAACAAAATTAAACTTTATTTCCAAATACCCCCCCCCCCCCCATTCAAAATAAGACAAACATATGGACATTCAAGCCCCAAATAATAATATTTTTTATCTCTATTAGAAAAGTTTAAAAAACAAAACTTTCTCTAAAGTTGCAGAAAGTTGAGTTTCTTTGGAAGAACTTTCGATTTCAGTAATCTAATTTTTTTGTCCTGCATTGTTCGTGCACGGTTTCAAAAGAAATTTTATCAAAAAGAATTCGTTTAAAATCATTTTATCCTTCTTTTCGTATAGAGCAGTTATATTTCATTTCATTAGTTGCGTACAACATACAATTTCGACACACAAATATTAAAACCTCTAGCCAGAAATATTACAGTTCTAGTGACCTATTTCATTATAGAACATTTCCCAGTTCATCTTTAAATCAAAATTAAACTTTATCTGGAATCAAATATATTTCATTGAAAGCAAAACAAATACACTGGTAAACAAACCGAAATTGTACTTCTCCTCTTCCCTCTTGAGTAGAAAGTGTTTAAAAAACCAGAAACTAAAAAATATTCTTTAATTGCTCTTTCTTCGGGTAATTTAAGTAGCAAAACTATTAAAATTTCTAGCAAGAAATGTTTCTACCCTTCTGACCTATTTCAGTGAAGAACATTGCATGGTTCATTCCTAAAACAAAATTAAAATTTATTTCGAAATAAACCAAAAAAAATCTTGAAAATAAGGCAAACATACGGATATTCAAACACAAAATAATAATTTTTTTTTGTCTGTATTACAAAAAGTTTAAAAAACATAACTTTCTTTAAAGTTGCAGAAAGTTGAGTTTCTTCGAAAGAACTTTTGGCCTCGGTAATAGAATTTCATTGTTCTGCATTTTCCGTGCACAGGTTAAAAAGAAATTTTATCAAAAAGAATTATTTTAGAATCATCTTATCCAGTTCTAGTGATCCATTTCATAGTTCATCTCTAAATCATAATTAAACTTATTTCTGAACTCAAACATATTTTCTTAAAACAAAAGAAATAGACAGATAAACAAAACCGAAATTGTACTTCCCCTACCCCCGCTTGAATAAAAAGAGTTTAAAAAAATTAATTGCTGCTCCCTCGGTAATTTAAATAGCAAAACTGTTAAAACTTCTAGCAAGAAATGTTTCTACTCTCCTGACCTTTTCAGCAAAGAACATTGCATGGTTCATTCCTAAAACAAAATTAAACTTTATTTCAAAATAAACCAAAAAAAAATTTTTTTTTTCTTGAAAATAAGACAAACATACGGATATTCAAACACAAAATAATAATTTTTTTTGTCTGTATTAGAAAAAGTTTAAAAAACATAACTTTCTTTAAAGTTGCAGAAAGTTGAGTTTCTTCGAAAGAACTTTTGACCTGGGTAATCGAATTTTATTGTCCTGCATTGTTCGTGCACGGGTTAAAAAGAAATTTTATCAAAAAGAATTCTTTTAGAATCATTTTATCGTACTTAGCAAATAGAGAAGAGATCTTTAATTTGATTGGTTGCGTACAACATACAATTTTGACAGAAAATATATTAAAACCTCTAGCCAGAAATATTACAGTTCTAGTGACCTATTTCATTAGAGAACATTTCCCAATTCATCTTTAAATCAAAATTAAACTTTATCTGGACTCAAATATATTTCCTCGAAAGCAAAACAAATAGACTGATAAACAAAACCGAAATTGTATTTTCCCTCTTCCTTCTTGAGTAGAAAGAGTTTAAAAAACCGAAAACTAAAAAATATTCTTTAATTGTTCTTTCTCCAGGTAATTTAAGTAGCAAAACTATTAAAACTTTTAGAAAGAAATGTTTTTACTCTTCTGACATATTTCTGCGAAAAACATTGCATAGTTCATTCCTAAAATAAAGTTAAACTTTATTTCAAAATAAACCAAAGAATTTTTTTTCTTTAAAATAAGACAAACTTACGGATATTCAAACACAAAATAATAATTTTTGTTTGTCAGTTTTAGTAAAAATTTAAAAAACAAAACTTTCTTTAAAGTTGTAGAAAGTTGAGTTTCTTTGGACGAACTTTTGACCACGGTAATCGAATGTTAGTGTCCTGCATTGTTCGAGTGCAAGTTAATAAGAATTTTTTATCAAAAAGAATTCTTTTAAAATCATTTTATCTTACTTAGCAAATGGAGAATATATATTTAATTTGATTGTTTGCGTACAACATACAATTTCGACACAAAAATATGAAAACTCCTAGTCAGAAATATTGCAATTCTGCTGACCTATTTCATTAGAGAACATTTCATAATTCCTCCCTAAATCATAATTAAACTTTAGCTGAACTGAAATATTTTTCCTTGAAAACTAATGAAACAGACAGATAAACAAAACAGAAATTGTACTTCTCCTCCTCCCTCTTGAGTAGAAAGAGTTTAAAAAACCAAAAACTATTTTTTATTTGCTCTTTTTCCCCCTGTAATTTAAGGGAAAAAACTATTAAAAGTTCTAGCCAGAAATATTTCAACTCGTGTGACCTATTTCAGTCAAGAATATTTCATAGTTATACCTAAAATAAAATCAAACTTTATTTCCAAATAAACCCCAAAAAGAAAAGCTTACTTAAATATAAGATAACCAGGGGGATATTGAAAGCCGCAATCATAAAAGAAAATTTCTATATTAAAAAAAGTTTAAAAAACAAAACTTTCTGTAAAGTTGCAGAAAGTTGAGTTTCTTTGGAAGAACTTTTGATCTCAATAATCCATTTTTTTTTTTTTTTTTTTTTTTTTTGGTGCTGCATTGTTCGCATACTGGTTAAAAAGAAATTTTATCAAAAAGAATTAGTTTAGAATCATTTTATCCTTCTTTTCGTATAGAGCAGTGATATTTCATTTCATTGGTTGCGTACAACATACAATTTCGACACAAAAATATTAAAACCTCTACCCAGAAATATTACATTTCTAGTGACCTATTTCTTTAGAGAACATTTCCCAGTTCATATTTAAATAAAAATTAAAATTTATCTGGACTCAAATGTATTATTTCCTTGAAAGCAAAACAAATAGACGAATAATAAAAAAAAAAAACTAAATTGTATTTCCCCTTCTCCTTCTTGAGTAGAAAGAGTTTAAAAAAACCAAAAACTTAAAAATATTTTTTAATTGTTCTTTCTTCGGGTAATTTAAGTAGCAAAACTATTAAAACTTCTAACAAGAAATATTTCTACTCTTCTGACCTATTTCAGTGAAGAACATTGCATGGTTCATTCCTAAAACAAAATTAAACTTTATTTCGAAATAAACCAAAAAAAAAAAAAAAAAAAATCTTAAAAATAAGACAAACATACGGATATTCAAACACATTTTTTTTTTTTTTTTTTTTTTTTTTTGTCTGCATTAGAAAAAGTTTAAAAAACAAAACTTTCTTTAAAGTTGAAGAAAGTTGAGTTTCTTCGAAAGAACTTTTGGCCTCGATAATAGAATTTCATGGTTCTGCATTTTCCGTGCACGGGTTAAAAAGAAATTTTATCAAAAAGAATTATTTTAGAATCATTTTATCCAGTTGTAGAGACCCATTTCATAGTTCACCTCTAAATCATAACTAAACTTTTTCTGAAAACAAAAGAAATAGACAGATAAACAAAACCAAAAATGTACTTACCCTCCCACCGCTTGAATAGAAATAATTAAAAAAAAATTAGTTGCTCCTCCCTCGGTAATTTAAATAGCAAAACTATTAAAATGTCTAGCAAGAAATGTTAAATTCTCTGACCTATTTCAATGACGAAAATTTCATAATTGCCCCCCCCCCCCAAAAAAAAAAATAAATAAATAAATAAAAATAAAAATAAAATAAAAAATAAACATTATTTGCAAATGAGCCAAAAAAGAAATATTTACTTAAAAATAAGACAAGCAAGGGGATATTCAAAGGCGAAAAATTTAAAAAACAAAACCTGATTTGGAGTTGCAGAAAGTTGAGTTTCTTCGAAGGAAATTTTGACTTCGGTAATCGAATTTTATTGTCCTGCACGTTCCTCCTACGGTTCACAAAGAAATTTTATCAAAAAGAAATATTTTAGAATCATTTTATTCTTCTTAGCATATGGAGGGGGATGGGGATTATTTAATTTCAATGGTTGCATTCAACATACAATTTCGACACCAAAAAATATTAAAACCTCCAACCAGAAATATTACACTTCGTGACCATTTTCAGTAAAGAGCTTTCATAGTTCATCCCTAAATCATAATTAAACTTCATACCCATCCAATTTTTTGTCATAAAAGCAAAATAAACAGGTAGATAGACAAACTCAATGTCGCAAATAAATTTTCTCTATTAGGAAAAGTTAAAAAGAAAAAAAAAACTTTATTTTATAGTTACTTCTTCCCCCAAAAAATTCAAGTGGCAAAAATATTAAAACATGAAAAGTGTTGTGACCTATTTCAGTAAAGATCAGTTTAGATATCATCTATAAAACCAGAATGAAAAATCATACATCAGGTATAGATTATGAAACACTTTCCAACACTAACAGAATAATATTAAGAAATTTCCTTTTTTCGTACAATGGAATGAGATATCTAAAAAGGCAATTTAAATAAATGCTACTCATTCTATACTCCTGAGAAAGGAGGCTGTAGTTCACCCCAGTGATGCATATCAATCTCATTGTGTTGAAATATCATAACATCAATAAAATGTACTTCAAACGTTTTCCCCTATTGACCATAGCGTAACGGAATTCTTTTGTGTGTCCCTATAAACGAACTATAAATGCCACACACTTCATTTCCAATACCAACGTACGATCCTAATCATCAATAACTTATAAACATTACAGGTTAATCCGAGTATATTTACGAGAATTAAAGCACGGACAGACAAACCGAATTCATAAACACTTACCAACATTGTTGATAATGTTATGAAGATTAAGTTTGATCCCAATCCAAATATTACTTTCTTAAAAATAAAAAATAAAAAAGCAGACGGATATTCAAATTGAAAAACGTAAAACTTTTTTTCTCGATCGAAAAAACTTGAAAAGGAAAGAATTATTTTTAAATTACTCTTTTAATCTAGAAAGTTAAGTGACAAATAGATCGAAGACTCTCTCCATAAATGTTACAGCACTCGTGACCGATTTCAGTAAAAGACATTTTATAGTTGATTTCTATAGTTAAAGTTACCGCTTTTTTTCGGAAAGATAAGTTGAAGAAATAATAAAACCTTTAGCCAGAAATGTTTCAACTCTAATGACCTATTTAATTAAGTAACATACCATTGTTAATCTATGAAACATAATTAAAAGTTATTTCAATCCAAATATTCTTGAGAGAATTAAGACACAAACATATTAACATTCAAACCTAAAATCGTAAAACTTTTTCTCTATTGGAAAAACTTCAAAACGAAAGAATTATTTTAAAATCACTCTCTTTATCTATAAAATTAAGCGACAAATAGATCGAAGCCTCTGGCCATAAATGTTCCAATACTTCTTGAATGCTTTAAAAATTCTTCGTTAGTTAGGGAAATAAGGTAAATAAGATAACTAAGTAAACATTTTAGAAAATGCATAACACATTTGAAAAACTGATTTCAGCAGTTACCGTTCATAGCCAAATATGTATTCCAATTCTTTTGAACAGCCCTGTATTTGATCTTTAGGTTGATATATATGCTATATAATGAGAAAATTTAGTTTAGAAAGAAAACGCATAACAGGTTGAAATTTCTCTTTCAGCAATTTATACTAATAGATGGAAACATACTTGAATACTTTTGTACAGCCCTGTAATCTATCTAGTACTTTTATTACACGCCACTACTTAGATAAAATTTAATTCAAACTAAAACACTCTTAAAACTACTGAAATCACATTTCCAGATATTATCATCCATAGACAGTTATGTATCCAATTCTTTGCATGGCCCTGTATATCCTTTTATCTATATTCTACAAACATTTCTTAGTAAACTAAATGCAGTTTGTCGTAAAAATGCATAACTCATTTAAAAGGCACCTTTAAGCAATTTACGCTCATACTCACTAACTCTTACGAATTCTTTTATGTAGCCCTGTATATGAACTATAGCATTTATACACACCATATAGTATGCGAAACTTAAAAGCGCATAATTAAAAATGTATTTCCAGCAATCATTGCTAATATACAGTAGTTCGAATACAATATAGTATCTGAAATCTTTTGTGTGTCCCTGTAAATGCTATGCATATCGTATTATACATGAAATAACTTATAATAATATATTATGAAATAGTTTAACGTAATTGAAAAACGCTGCAAACAATTCTCCCCCCCCCCCCCATACAATTATGTAACGGAATTTTTTTTGTGTGGCCCTGTAAATGAATAACTATTATTTGCACCGCATATTCTACAGAATGCATATTTCAGTGCACTTCATAAATGCATATCAATTTTATTATGTTTGAAATGGTGTAGCACCATTAAAAATCCTTTAAAACGATAGTTTCCCATAGGCCATAATGTAACGGAATACTTTTGACTGCCCTGTAAATGAACTAAACATGCAACAAACTTCATTTGAAATAGTGATCGTGCTATAGTAGAGGTCAATAACATCCAAAAATTTCACAACAATCCGAGTATATTTACGAGAGTTAGAGCGTGGACAGATGAACAGACAAACCGAAGTCATAAACACTTTTCAACTTTGTTGAAAAATTTTAAAAGCATGTTATAATTGATCTCTAAAACATGATTAAACTTTAGCCTAATCCAGGTATATTTTTTTTTCTTAAAAGTAAGTCAAATAGATGGATATTCAAACTCGAAATAATAAAACATTTTTCTCTCTATTAGAGAGTGTAAAAGAAAAAAAAAAGTTACCGCTTTTTCTCGGAAAGATAAGTATGGCAGAACTCTTAAAACCTTAAGCCAGAAATGTTTCAACTCTGATAACCGATTTAATTAAAGAACATGCCAATGTTTATCTATTAAACATAATTAAACTTTAGCCTTATCCAAGTTTTTTTTCTTCAAAAAATAAGTCAAATATGAGGAATATTCGAACTCTAAATAATAAAACAAATTTCGCTCTATTAGAGAGTATAAAAGAAAAAAAAAATAAAGTTACCGCTTTTTCTCGGAAAGATAAGTGGCAGAAATATTAAAACTTTTAGCCAGAAATGTTTCAACTCAAATGACCTATTTAATTAAAGAACGTACTATTGTTGCCCTATGAAACATAATTAAACGTTATTTCAATCCAAATATTCTTTCAAGAATTAAGACACAAACAGATGAACATTCAAACCCGAAATCGTAAAACTTTTTCTCTATCGGAAAAACTTTAAAACAAAGAATTATTTTTAAATTACTCCCTCTCTCTAGAAAGTTAAGTAACAAATAGA
Organism: Maratus speciosus; assembly: GCA_963932465.1. Taxonomy (NCBI): domain Eukaryota; kingdom Metazoa; phylum Arthropoda; class Arachnida; order Araneae; family Salticidae; genus Maratus; species Maratus speciosus. The sequence continues at coordinate 324,049,343 of OZ010795.1, read as the reverse complement.
TCGAAGTCTCTGGCCGTAAATGTTATAGCACTCTTGACCGATTTCAGTAAAAAAAAAAAAAAAAAAAAAAACTTTTATATCTGATCTCTAAAGCGTGATTAAACTTTATCTTAATCCAAGTACCTTTTTTTTCCTTAAAAATAAGTCAAATAGATGGATATTCATACTCGAAATAATAAAACATATTTCTCTCTGTTAGAGAGTGTAAAAATAAATAAATTTACCGCTTTTTCTCAAAACGGTAAGTGGCAGAAGTATTAAAACTTTTAGCCATAAATGTTTCAACTCTGATGACGTTATTTAATTAAAAAACATACCATTGTTAATCTATGAAACATAATTAAATGTTATTCCAATCCAAATATTCTTCAAAGAATTAAGACACAAATAGATGAATATTCAAATCCGAAATCGTAAAACTTTTTCTTACTATTCGAAAGAGTTTAAAAAACAAAACTTACTTTAAAGTTACAGAAAGTTAAGTTTCCCTGAAAGAACTTTTGACCATCGGTAATCGAATTCTATTGTCATGAATTTCGTGCACGGGTTAAAAAAGAATTTTTATGTAAAAGATCTTTTTTTTTATGGATTCGTTTTATTCTTTATCGTTGCAGAGAGGAGATATTTAATTTCAATGGCTGGATACTTTGTTTACTAAAATACATCCAATTTGAATAAGCCGAGTATTTAATAAAGTGTCTTTTTCAAAAGACTTCTCTTTTAATAAGCACTTCTATCGAAAAGATTGTAATATATTACGCTGATTTGGAGGTTATTCGTAGTGTATTTCAATTGTACTGAAAACTATTTTATGCTATTCATTAATGTTTCAGGATCTCATTGTTGTGCTTAATATTAATCTTAACACTTAAGCAAAATAGAAAGAGTCGCACAATGATATAAATAAATGAAGTGGAAAATAAACTTTAACTTTAAATTTTGATAACTTTAATTTTCTTTTCTTATTATTGTTATTGACAATATAACAAAGTGAAAAATCACCTTTTTCTCTAAAATAGCAGATTTTTCTATATTTATAAATTAGTCAACATTTACAGAGTTTGTTGCGTTCAAAGATAAGGTAAAATAAAACTCTTACCAACTGTAACAAGTTTCACCCCATGCTTTGCAATGGAATATATTTATATATATATATACTTACTCATTAGCAATATAATTTTCAACAAATGATTATTAAAAATATTTGTTATCAAAATTTCGGGGGAAAACCTCTAAATTTTTCTTTAATTTTTCTTTAAAATTTTAGATTCTAATTTTTACAGATATTAAATAAATGGCTTTCAGGATTTAAGTATTAAACCTTTACAATCCTTTAGCTAAGTAAAGTTTAAAGATAAAAAAAAAGAAAGAAAGAAAATCTCCTTTTGAACGCAAACATGGATTGATAAAAACTTTTAAAAATTATACATTTTACTTTAGTCAAAAATGTTAAAACATCTATTTCATTACAAAACGGAATTATATTTTGTCCACCAAATCATAGTTATAATTAAATTCATTGTATATGTGTAAAATCAAGGGTACAAAAAAAAGTTATATTAATGCATATAACTTGAGATTAGTTTATATTTTATAAATGCTTATTACTAAAAAATAATTGGTTAATATTGCCAGAATAATGCTCTAATAATGAAACAAAATTTTATGGAATCCATTCATTGCGTGTAAAAAGGCAGTAAAGAAATCAGAAAATCAGTATCGTAACCGTTTGTAGTTGTCACATATCATTAAAGCTTTGTTTTAATTTGTTTATTGCTTGATTTGTGTTTTTCGTTCAAAAATATTGTTGAATTCATTCGTAATTTAACGGTACGTATTGAATAAAGTATTTAAAATTTAAAATGCTGAACTTTTTTCCTGCATTGATTTTATTCTTTCGTAAAAAGTAAATTGTATTTTGTGTTTTCCCATGCTATCCAATATTAGGGAAATTTCCTTAAGTTGGTTAAAAAAAATGTTTTCATTTTAAGTTAATTTCATCAGGGTTTTCATGAAATTCTTATTTTTTAAAAAAACATTAAATGATTTTCAAAATATTCTATTCAATTTGAAATAGGATTTTTATAAAATATTTTATAATTTAATTCAATCAAATGTAGTGATTACTACTTTATTAACCACTACATTTTTAACTTTTAAACTCGTTTTTAATGCAAAATCAGATCCTCAAAAAGTGAAAATTTATTTACGTCATTAATTGATATTTAAAAAATATATATTTTAAATATTTTTTTCCATTTTTATAAAAATAATCCCTGAATATTCGTAGAACTTTCTTGTTATTTATGAGTATAACAGTGAACATTCCATATCTTATGAATTAGTCTTATCCTAATAAATAAATAAGTAATTAAACAAACCGCTAATGTAATCTATTGCATTAGTCATCTTTTTGTTATAAATCTTGAAATTTGTGTATATTTTTAGTCTCCAAATAAAAAACAGTTTTATTTTCTTTTTAGCATCTTCGGGTAACTTTCATGCAATAATCTGTTAAAGCTTAGAAAAATAATGGCTCTCAAAGAATATTCTATATATTTTCAAAATGTTTCGATCAAAAATCTTTTCCGCTCCAATGGTATTAGAAGGATTATCAATATACAATGATACTATTTCTTTTTAATATTTTTCTACGCAAATCCTTTCAAAACGAACCTTCTTATACCAGTTTTTTTTTTTTTGTTATTTTTTTGCTAATAATGTTTTTATACTAATTAATTTCGCATTAACATTATATACAAAACAATAACAAATGAAAATTATTCATTAACTTTATTTAGCGCAGTCACTAATTTTATCAAAAGAGAAGAAAAAAGAATACTGATAATCTTTTTCTTTTTTTACTAGTATTCGTCGAATCTTTTTTAATACTATTCATCGAATCTTTTTTTATATTTTCTCTTTTATCTTATAAATAATAATGGCTCTTTTCTTTTTAGTAGTTTTCTAAAAATGTATATAAGAATGTTGAAATATTTCTCTTCGCAGACAATATTATAGAAGTTTTTCTGAACCTTCTGGTTACGTTGAATTGTTCATGAAACTTGAAAGTAGTAATAATATAAAGGTCTAACTGTATAATTTCATTGATTTTTTAGATTTTATAATTAGGTGCTTAACAAAATCTTTCAAATAATCACATATTTTAACTTTTTTGTTTTTGTTAAACTTTCCGGGGGGGTTGTTTGGTTTATTCTCGTGTGTTTATCTTACTTGCTCTACCAGCTATTTCAGACCTCTTTCCTAAACAACCGAGGTTTCAAAAAGACAGGGTTATCTATAAAAAAAAAAACACAACCCGGTTGGCGTTTTTGGAGTTTATTCGGGTTTTATTGAGTTTTTGGGAGGTTTTTTAAGAGGTGCGGGCAGGGGAAGTACATTATTTTTAAAAAATATGTATTAAATTAAGAAATCTTATTATATTTTTATTAATTAACTTAATATAAAAATTGTTTGAATTTAAACGCAAATAAATCTGTGTAAGTGGCTGTAAAAATAGATTTTACTTTTGATATCGTATGATATGTATTAAACACATATCACATATTTAAAAGTTACTTTAATAGATTACTTTTTAGCTCACAGGCTTATGTGCCCGCCGGTTCTGTATGTAGGGGAGACTGGGGATGAAAGGGACACTCAAAATTTCAGGAAGAAAATAAAATGTACAAAGTTTCAATTTTGCCTCAATCGATGACAGTACTTGTTCTGTCTTAATAATCCTTATAACTAACATCAGCAATTGCAGGGCTGTAGGTGATGAAAGCAAAACCTGTTTTTGATATAAAAAAGTAAATTTTGATGTTGCTTTTCTTTTTTTCTCTAACAAAGTAATATTGTGTTTAGCATTATAATATTTATATTATTTAGCACTGTAAAGTATGCACTTTATGTGAATATCAGTATATTTTGTTAGCTAAAATACTCTCGTGCATGAATACATTTTTCATTTCGATAGGTGGGTATGGGGTTGAAAGGGACAGAAACTGAGGGATTGAAAGGGACATGTCCCTTTCAACCCCTCAGTTTGACCCTCAGGCTGTTCCTATCAAGCTTCCTTTAGTGAAGCTCAATAGAAAGAGTTAGCTTAATATTTGTTCCAAGCATCTAATATCAACAATGGTTTGACAACTCTGCATATGAGTAGTCAATTCTTTTGAACTCTCCAAATACGTCTCTATAAAGCAAACAAAGAAGCAAGCTGGAATTTTTTGGTTCCAAGGTTTTATTCAACGAAATTCATTACTTTCTCTTAAGAAACCTATAACCATTACTTTAACAAGAAGTACAAGTTTCAACAAAGCTAATGTTGATATATTTTTTAAACCTTCAGTTAGTTATGGATCGCTATAAATTTACACAGAACATAATATATAACTGTGGTAAAACAGGCTTAATGACAGAGCACAAACCACCTAATAGAGTAGCAAAACGTTGTGAAAAACTATTTTCTCACGTAACATCAGCAGTACGTGGCAAACTTGTCACACTTTTGTATTTTGTTTCTACATCAGGTAACTCTGTTCAACAGTATTCGTTTTCCCAAGAAAGAATTTGAAGGAATTCAAGGTCGGAGGTGACCCATCCCAAAAAACTTGGACTTGCTCATCACAGTTGGTCAATGACCGCAGAAGTTTTTTAAAGCAATTGTGAATTAACTAAATATTCTAGTTGTTCCAAAACTCATAATGCGTGTCTCTTATTCAATAATTATGATAGCAATATGAATATTAAGACAATAAATATTGCAAAAGGTAATGGAATAATTATGGTGATATTCCTGTCGCTCTGTAGCCACAAACTCCAGAAAAACGCTCGTAATGAATTCAAAGTACATTTTTTCAGAAAAAAAACAGAATAAAACCATTTTTTATTTACTGATACTATTGACATGAATGGCGTGAATATTAATGATATTGTGGTGAAGTTAAATAACCCGTAACTGATGGTGAGACAGCTAGAGCTAAATCTTTCTCAGTCAAGTAGGCCTAAACATGTTATTTTTCTTGTTTATATTTTATCATATGTTGCAATATATTTTATTTTTATTTGCGTATAATTATCTTTTATTTTTCAATAATGTAATTGCAAATAAAAAGGAAAAATGTTCATAAAAGTGTTTTAATTATGTGTGTCACCTTCAACCCCGCACAGTGTCCCTTTCATCCCCTACAATGGGATTAAAAGGGACATTTCCCCCAATTTATAAAAATGCGTATATATTTTAAATTACTATACTTGAGGATAAGAGGTTTTAGTAGTATGAAAGCAAAGGTTTTAGCCGAGAATTAGGCGCAAAGTTGAAATTGATATCTTTTAGTGTCATTATTTTATAAACTTATAAAGACAAAATGTCCCTTCCATCCCCACTCTCCCCTACATATGTATGTACTTTACGTAACGCGATAACTCTTGATAAAAATATCCGATTTGCTTCAATTTTTTTTCTAGGTTCATTCTGATAAGGCACTTCCCTGATTAGTTTTGGAGGTTCATTGTTTAAGTATAAAGGGGGGAAAGGGGGGCTAATCCCTTGCCCCTTAATTTAGATAAATGGGTTTTTCATGCAGAAATATTTGATTTGCTCTAAATTTGGTATACAGGTTTATTATGTTAAGGTGTTTCTCTGATTAGATTTGGAAGTTCATTACTTAAGTATAAGGGGGAAAGGAAGGCTACCCCCTTAATTTAGATAAATGGGTTTTTCATGTAGAATTATTCGATTTGCTTCGAATTCGGTATACCGGTTTACTATGTTAAGGAGCTTCCCTGATTAGATTTGGAGGCTCATTAGTTAAGTATAAAGGAAGGAAAGGGGGGGGTACACCCCCACCTTTAATTTAGATAAATGGGTTTTTCATGCAGAGTTATTCGATTGCTCCAAATTTGGTATACCGGTTTATTATGTTAAGGAACTGCCTTGATTAGATTTGGAGGTTTATTGGTTAAGTATAAAGGGGGGGGACGGGGGCTAGTCCTCCCCTTAATTTAGATAAATGAGTTTTTCATACAGAATTGTTAGATTTGCTTCCAATTTGATATACCAGTTTATTCCGATATGGCGCTTCCTTCATTTTATTTGGAGGTTCATTGGTTAAGTATAAAAGGAGGGGAAAGGGGGCAAGTCCCCTCCCCTTAATTTAGATAAATGGGTTTTCTTGCAGAATTATCCAATTTAATTTCTTTTTCTAGGTTCATTCTGATAAGGAGCTTTTCTGATTAGATTTGAAGATTCATTGGTTCAGCATAAAGGGAGAAATAGGGGAGCTAATACCCCCCTTAATTTAGCGAAATGGTTTTTTCATGCAGAATTATCTGATTTGCTTCAAATTTGGTATACCAATTTATTATGTTAAGGAGCTTCCCTGATTAGATTTGGCGGTTTATTGGTTAAGTATAAAGGGGGAAAATGGAGGCTAATCCCCCATCATTTATTTTTTGAGGGGTATTATTCTTTGAAATAAGAGTATAATATACAGTTAGTGTGAATAGCCTGTGAGCTCAATGCCATTAGTTTAAATGGGCACTTTTCTTTTTACTATCTGTATTCCCGCTAAGAACGTATTTTTGAAACAAATTTTTTTCTCCATAATAAGCTAGCTAACCAAAGGCACTTACTACACTTTAGTACATGTATATTGATTTTGGCTCTTTTTCATAATATTAGCAGGTTTCTAAAAGAACATTATATAGTACATGTATATTGTAACATTATTCCATTTTAACAATTTTAACTTGGTCACATTTGGCAGTACACTCATAATATGTTTTAACAGGATAGTGTAACCCTTCAAACACAAAAATTAAAAAAACTAATATAAAAGTTACTGAATATTAAATAATAATATCATGGATTATGCAAAACCCAATAAAACAATCTTTGATGTGGGTTTTATCGGATTTTTTAGAGTGTGTGTTACCTAAAGAGACCCAAGTGGATTTTATAGGGGTAAGTGGGGGTTTTTTGTAACCCTGTAAATAACATATAATGAGACCTATAACAAACAAGCCTATAACTTAAATGCAAATTGATAATTATTCTGCATTTCATGTTCATGTCCGGATGTTACTTTATATAATAAGAACGTAACATTTTACTTTTAAAAAATTTTTAAAAAAGAGAGAGAGAGAGAGAGAGAAATAAATATATTTTACCACAATATTTATATTTAAAACAAATACAAAAACTACTAGTAGTAAATGCAGAAAAATATAACGAAATACCAGAGACATTGTAAAAGTAAAATGAAACACATGTATTCTTTGGTTAAAGGGACACGGGACCTTTAAACTTTTAACTGATCAATTTTCGTGCTTGAGTTACTATATATTTTTAGATATTGAGTATAATTCAAGGTAAGTGGATATCCAAAATCTAAGATGCGTTTTCTAATATTAGTAAATTTCGATTTTGCGCACACTATTGCTTTTAAGCTATTGTATTTAAGCTATAGTTTTGAAATTTTAACCACATGTGCGTTTCTTCATAGTATAGAATATAGATGCTAAAATCAAAGAAATTTACATATTTTGTTTTTGTTATTTTTCCACTTGAAGAATTTGATTTTTTTCTTTAAGTGTTCATTATTTTGGTCAAAAATTGTTTTCTATATGCGCAATTTACTATTTTATCAAGTGCACAGTACTTAACAATTTTCATTCACGTATTTATGATATGAATTTTTAAAACTAAAATTTAAAATATGATTTTGTACACGCAACATTTACTTTTATGTGTTAATATACTTAAGAATATATAATTTAGGCAGAAAGAAAAGAAATATCAATGTCATATTATTCGAGTTTTGATACATTTAAAATGTATTGAAAATGAAACTTTTCAATACATTTCGACAAACTCAAAGATCGTGTTTCACCTTAAGAGTTAAAAATTCCTATGTTCTTTATAGATACAAAATTCACGAAAGACTGTCTTAAAACACTAGGAGATTGTGCCCGACTTTATTTTAAAGGTTCTTTACTTCTTTCTTTAATAATTTAATTAATTTACTCCTAATAATAATCAGCTGCGAAATGGTGGTTATATTTGGAATTTAATCCTCATATGCAGTGCCTGATTGTCGCCTAGATCCTTCCTTGGAACCCAAAAATTGGAGGCCCCATATTCGACTTACATGTTACGAATACCCAAATTTACATACATACTGTAATGTATAGCAAACTAATAAATGTGAGTGGGTGCCCAAAATTCATTTGTGTACCATGGGCAACAAATTGTGTGAGTCGCGCTCTGCTCATACAAACCATCTTAATCTAAACTGATATTATTTTTTTAATTAAAATTACCACAAATACAGAATATTTACTTGATATAAGATAAGAAAGTGGGTTATTTTGCATAATGCTGAAATCATATTTGTAGATTTTTTGTTTATTTTTTAGTGAATTTCATGAATTTATTATGATGTCATTGTAGGTTAAATATCTTTTTTAATTTCACTATTTAAAAAAAAAAAAAGAAGAAGAAAAATATTTTATAATTACTCAGCTAACTTGGGGCCCCTTTATTGACTTGGGCCCAGGATTACACCCTCGATGGTTTGCCTTTTAGGGCAGTAATAAATGTAAGGCGTCAAAGTTCACAGTCGCATGCCCCATAAATTCACAGTCGCATTTTCTTCTGAATATTAATAAACGCCGATTTTCTAAAATGTTCTCCATAGAAAAACATTTCCATTTTGTGCAAGTTCCTAGATTTGTTCGAAGCTTCAAAGAAACTATAATAAAGGATATTTTTAAATACAATCTGAAACTTTTGATATAAAAAGCGAAAAAGAGTTTGGAATTTTAATATTTTGATATTTGCCTTCTTTCCTGGAAATAAAAATGAAGCAGTTTATTATTAATATAAATGAAATGTTTGTAAGAATAAAATTCGATAAATTATAATGAAAAGATGATTGACGGTCATCCAATTAATCAATATTAAACAATACAATTATAAATGCACTTTTAACCAGACTTTCAAATTTTGATGTAAAATTGAAAAAAAAATATTTCGATTTTAATATTTGTTTCTCTCGGCATCAAGCTTCATAATTAATAAATAATAATTTTATTAATAAATAAAACAAATTATATCAAGTAAACTTAACAAGTGTTTGATTTCCGCATGAAGACGAATAAATTGTAATGAAATGGTGATTAAGGATCATCATTTAATCAATATGTAGTAAGAAACAATAAGACATTTTAAACAAATCTAAACAATTAAATCTCAGTTTTCTTGTATGTTTTCTTCCGGCAGCACCTTTCATAATCAACATTAATAAAATTAATGAAACTAAAATGATAAATAAAACAAATTATACCATGTCACATTTCTTAAACAGATGATTGACTACAGCGTGAAGACTGAATAAGTAGTAATATAAGGATGATTAAGGATCATCCAATTAATCAATATTAAGAAACAATAAGCCCTTTTAGACAAATCCGAACAATTAAGTCTCTAACTAAGTAGCGGAAATCTCTTTATCTGGGATCATTAAATCGATGCTATGTTGCTTATTTGTCGAAAGGCAGTGAAATGGAGGGAAAATCTATATTTTCCGACCCTATACAGGGTGTCCATAAGTTATTGTCGGGGTTTCTTTACCACATAACTTTTGATTTAAGAACATAATGAAAAATATTATTACATATTCGTAAAGTACAACTCTTATATATATATATATAACACAAAGTTAGAAATGCCCAAAATTGCAACTGAAAACGTTATTAATCAAATGACGATTATAATTAAATAACTAGGAATTCTGTTTTTTCAGAATTTAGAGTCGCCCCGATGCAAAATACATATATACATATATATATATATATATATGGATACGGTAGAATCCCGAACTTTTATACCTTTGGAATGGATCATTTTCTTCTGATGGACTGATGGCTTCCATTATTATGAAACAGCCGTTATAAATGAAGTGTTAGGTGAAGATGAAAGAGAAGCCGTAAAATGTTAGAACTCTGATTTTCTGGTCAGAATGGGGGAAAAAAATGACCATAATTTTTTTGGGGAAAAAAATATTATACAATATATTACACCAACTTTCATTTTCATCTTAAGTCCCTGCTTTATTTTACTAATCGGAGTAAAAACAAGTTAATTTCGTCATAATACTTAATAAAATCAATATATTTCGTTATTCTGTTGTACATTAGCTTCTTGAGAATCGCCCGGTTAGCTGGATGTGAATTGCCCGTCGCTGCATGAACAGCCGATGTACAAGAGAACTTTTAAAAATCGCTATTGCAGCGCCTCCTTCCGGCGGATTGTAACAAAATTCAAGGAGGACTTGCTGGCAATAGCCGAAAACATACGCAAAAAAAATTGCCTCAATTCTATGTATAACTTTATATATTTTGCGATGGTACAATAAGGAAAATGGCACAAAAATCGCTATTACAGCGCTCTTTCCGACAGAATACTTCCAAATTCAAGGAGGACTTGCTGGCCATAGCCAAAAACATACACAAAAAAATTGGTACAATTCTATGCATAACTTCATAAACTTTTGATGGTACAATAATGAAAATGGCACAAAAATCGCTATTACAGCGCCCCTTCCGGCGGAATATTTCCACATGCAATGAGGACGTGCTAGCCATAGCTTAAATCATAAACAAAAAAGTTGGTTCAATTTTATGCATACCTTCATGCACTTTTCTATGAAACAAAGAGGGCATACGGACAGGCGGATGGACAGACAGACATTTTGTATAAACATTTTTCAGGATCTCTGACTCTAAAACATCAAAATCCGTCGAAAACCGGAAGTAAAAAAAAAATTATTATAATGCGTTTTCTTTAGAAAGAAGAAAGTAATAATATTTAAACAAAGCTTTAAAAAATATGATACTAATTCAGCGTTGCTCATTTTTTATGCTTTTATAATATTCCATTGAATAATTCAAAAAAGAACTTCGAAAATGTGGCCTAACGTGCGAAATATACGTTGCTCAGAGCTATGTCAAAAATACAAGTGATTCATTCCAATCCAAACCTGGATTTTTATACATATTTTTAACAATAATAAAGATATTTTAACAACATTTTCAAAAGCCTTACTTTGTTCTGTGTAAAACCTTAACACATTTTTAAACAAAATGCTGGAAGAACATGGTATTTCGACCAATGACACCGTATATAATGTGAACTACATTCTGAAATATGCCGCATGCAGTTTAGAGCTGTTTAGATGCAGAATGGGGAAATTTTCACACTTTTCGGAATATCGTTACATTTTATACAGATGTAAGAAGTTTCGTTAAAATATCTACATTATTTTTAAGTTATGAACAAACATCGGATTCGAGAGAGTATTTTTAACTAAGTAAATGGATTGAGAACCCAGTTTCATTTTGAAAGTTTTATTTTGTAGTGTGTTCTATGTTCTATCTCCATCTTTGAGTTTAAAAGGGGATAAATCCCAGCTTCCAGGGTTACGGAATATAGGTGAAAACCATCATATATATTATTTCTGATGTTAACATCCTTTTTTCTCTGCACATACTAGAGTCAAAGTGATGGCGGTTTTTCACATAATAATATACTTATATATCGTTAAAACACGTTGTCTGATTTTAAAACTAGTCGGATATACTAATCCCAAAACTTTCTTCTATCTCATACATGTTAATACTTGAAAATTTGCTATCACACTACCAAAATTAAACGGCAGTCTATGCCCATCAAGAGGATTCTATAGATATGAAATTCCGTGCATTAGTTCTTGAGATATGGCTAACTCCGAAATCGTGTAAATCCAGCAAAATTCAGCCTAGAAGCGCCACCTATTGGGTACTTTACACCAAAACGTATGTTGAACTAAACTACCAAGCAACCACTTACGTCAAAGTCTAACTGAATCTGAAGTTTGGGAAAAATCCGTGCATTAGTTTTTGAGATAGAGCAATTGCGAAAATCATGAAAATGTCAGCATCGCAGTGCCACCTATTGGACGATTATCACCAAAACCTAATCAGCAACAACTTGTGTTAACATCTAACTAAATCTGAAGTTAGATGAAAATTCGTGCATTAGTTTTTGAGATAGAGCTATTGCGGAAATCGTGCAAAATGCAGAACAGCAGTGCCACCTGTTGAGCGATTTACACCAACACGTAATCCGCATCAAGTCATATCAAGGACAAACTAAATCTGAAGTTTGATGAAAATCCGTGCATTAGTTCTTGAGATAGAGCCATTGCGGAAATCGTAAAAAATGCAGCATAGCAGCGCCACCTGTTGAGCGATTTGCACCAACATGTAATCAGCATCAAGTCATATCAAGGACTAACTGAATCTGAAGTTTCATGAAAATCCGTGCATTAGTTCTTGAGATAGAGCCATTGCGGAAATCATAAAAAATGCAGCATAGCAGCGCCACCTGTTCAGTTATTTACACCAACACGTAATCAGCATCAAGTTATATCAAGGACTAACTGAATCTGAAGTTTCATGAACATCCGTGTATTAGTTCTTGAGATAGAGCCATTTCGGAAATCATAAAAAATGCAGCATAGCAGCGCCACCTGTTGAACGATTTGCACCAAAAACTAATCAGCATCAATTTGTATCAGGGACTAACTGAATATGAATTTCTATTAAATTCCGTGCATTAGTTCTTGAGATAGAGCGCCCACAAAATTTGTGTCACACACAGACACACAGACAGACGGACAGAGAGACATTTTGTAAAAGCATGTTTTTCGGGTTCTCTGACCTCTAAAAAGTGTAAATCCGTCGAAAACCGGAATTCGAAAATTTTCATGAATCCAATACTTTCTTCTTGTAAAAATAGAAGAAAGTAAAAATTAATGGAAAAACGCATCAGCAAATAAACTCAGATTGCGGCGAGAAAGCCTAGCACGGGTCTACTGGTTTGCTTTTTATTGTTTTATTTATTGGTTGATGAATGTTTTAATTTCGTTATGAAACGTAAGCTGAAAGCAAATTATGACTATTTATATCAATTTAAGTGCAAACGGATTTATCTTTCGTAATCGTCTTGCACGCAATAGAAATAGATTTGGAAAAAAATCATGCTTGAAAATTTATTTTAAAATCATGAAAATTGAGTAAATTGCGATATAGTTTTCAAACAAATTGCATTTGAAAGTTTTGAAAATACATGTTTTCCTTTATTCGACGGTGTGAAAATTGAAAACGTGTGGTATTTAGAAGTTTAAAAAACTGCAAAAAAAGTTAAATTTAATCGTCTGGTGTTACCAACCCCAAAATGACGTCAGCGTTACGCACGGGCACGTTTGTACTTGAAAAAATATATAGATATATTAGAATTCTGGGATACTCTGCATAAAGATTCGTTCCACTGTCAGATAGTGGCTTTCTTAGAAAGAAAATGGCGTAAACAACTAACCAGTTTTTCATCTGGTTACTTATATGAAAGGCGACAAATCGCACCGAATCAGACGAATGCAAGAGAAGACTAGCATTGCATCCGAAATCGTATTTTGGTAGCTAAAATATTAGTTTGAAATTTCTTCCGTAATGTATGTAGATTCGATATGGAATAAATGCCATGACAAGAATGGAATGCTCTTTACGCAAATTTGTTTCCTCTGATCGTTTTTGAAAAGCAAAATCACCAAAGATGAAAATATCCTTTTTATCTGTAAACAACAGCATTGGTAATATCGGATTTTATTTTTTTTTTTTTTTTCAATAATCTATATTAGTATGATTTGTTTTTCAAGTTTTGTAAAAGAAAAAAAAAAGATTCAATTTAGAAAATATGTTTGTTATTTTTATTTCCGTGTTTAAATTTAAGTAGACGCTGCTGAAACTTTAATATAATAAAGGAATGTCTTTGTGATCCAGATTCAGTTTGTATTACGTTCATAGATTTATGCATTTGCGAGTGTGTGACACTCGCGTGCTACGCTGTGCTACACTGGTTGTGATTTGTGTAATTAATATATTTCATCGTGAGATGAACAAACTTAGATATTTGCCTGCATTATATTAAGGAAAATTTCCTCCAATAATTCCTTCGTTGCTTTTTTATTATCATTCTCCTGGTAATTAAAATTTACTTTTATAGCATTAGTGGAAAAAAGTTGTAAAATTGATTTTCCTTATTTTGAAATAAAGTTTTTCGAAAACTCATCATCATCATTACAGAAACGCAATTACTTGCCCCAGAAAGGGTTAACCATCATATCTATCATATACACTGACTTTTTTAGCAGCTATTTAAATTATTTTATTATCATTATTATTATTATTATTATTATTATTCGCGCACATTAAAATTTACTCTTTAAATACGTTGATTTTAAAATTTATGAGATAAAGTTAGTCCAATAAATTTGTCTCATATTCTTAATTGAATTAAGAAATTAATTATTTTTGAATCCACAAAAATTAGCAAAATTTTCAAAGCTAGTTAACTTAGAAACTATTAGTCCCACTTATAGAAAACATTTTAACAATATTTAAACAACTCACCTTTTTAATTTCTTGCTTTTTATTAAATTAAATTTGTTTAATTTTCATAATTATTTTTAAGTCATAAATAGATGTATATTTTCTCAAAAAATTGATTCATTGCGCGTAGAATGACGCAGGCATAATTCAGCTATATGATTTTTTTTTCCTTTAGTCGTTAGACAATGTCTAATTATAATGACTTACTACTGAAACAAAACTTATAGTCTAAATATACTGAGAAGGAAATTTTTCATAAAGGTCGCAAAAAAGGAAAACTTTTTAAGAAAATAAACACATTTTTGTTTAAGTATATTCACTGAAAAATTAAAATGTTAAATCTTTTCATGTATAGTCATTTATATATGCTTTACTAAATTCATATAGAATTACTCGCGAGTTCTTGAACAGCAGTTGAGGTTGATTTAATAAAAGAAATAATACTATCAAGAAATCAAAGAATTGTATAGAAAACACGTTCTAAAGTAAGCTTCATGACTATGGTTTATTAATCATTTTGAGAAAAAGTACTGGACTTTCCAAAAAGACTATGCACTAGCCCATAAATTTAAGACTACCCAACATGATGAAGAGCCACTCATAAGTGTTAAATTCACTCACGAAAACAGTACCCTAGTTCCCACAATTTCAATTTTTTAAATTGTTCATTTTAGAGCATATTAGAAAGAAAGCTTGCTATAATTTTCACACAACAATGTAGAATACTGAAAGAAAAATATTGGGAGCAAATAAGTATTATGTCAATGGTTTATGTCAAATCTGTAAGCAAATAATTATACCAAATGATTAACATTATAACGAATTATTTACGCCAAACCTGCGAAAAATGTCCTGAACACTTGAAGGCTGCGGTCAAAATAAAAGGCAACCTCATTAAAAATTAACTTATGTTTATATAGATATACAGTGAGACCTTCCTGTGCAACCACCTTCCTGAACGACCATTTTTTCATGGAACGAAATTTATTCCCATAGGTTCAATACTAATTTTACCTCCATTCAGAGACCATCCCAGATAAACTCCTTCTATGAGCGACCAATTTCTTTGAAGAAAATTCCGTTTTTACCTGATCGCTTGAAGAAGGTTTTATTAGAAAAATATTTCCGGAGAGCGCATTATTCATCAAACTTCTAAACTAAGTTTACATTTTTTTTATCCCGGTAACTTTTAAGTGTTTAAACCTCTTTGTGCCTTTTTAGACAATGAATTTAACTGTGATGACAAATTAAGAATAACGGTCAATAAACTCCCCTGCCTTACTCTGTCGGAGAACTCTCAAAGAAATAGATAAATTAATGAAATCGTCATTATTTGTTCCCGTCCAAAAAAATTGCATTTATTTAGTGAACTTCGAAAGGACTGGGAAATAAAAGTTATAAAAGATAAAACCGTAAAATCAAAGCAAACGTCAATGTATTCAACTTTTAAACCCTGCTGTAATTAACTTTTGTTTTGATATTTATATTTTTTCATAATGTGAAAAATAAATTTTAGTAATTAAAATCTAGATTTAAACATGACCTTAGAGACCACCACTCGGAGCGATCAATTTTTATTGAAACGGAACGTGGTCGCTTTAGGGAGGTTTTACTGTACTTATTATAAATGCATTTAAACACAGTAATTATCAGTTTTCACTCTCTGGAGTTTCGTTGTAAGTTCATTGTTAGTTCAAAGAAATTTGTCTCACCCTGTATACAGGGTGCCCACTCTCAACGGTGTCCAATGACTAATTTCTAAACCGTTAGACATAGACATATACTTCCAATTACAAAAGTGGATTAAAAATTATTTTAAAAGTCGTTTTGATTTATAAAAACATTTCTTTAAAACTTACCAAATTTAAATTTTTATACGGTCCCCCGGTCCTATAAGTGATATTTGGTAGAAATTTCCTATTATACTTACAAGTAAGGCAAAAAAATTTCATTCATCTAACACTAAAATTGACCGAGTTATGAAACTTTGAATTGCATGACTTGTACCAATTTTCTGCATCTGAACACAGATGAGTTGCTTCGAGAAATCGTACACAAAGTACTTAAAGTATTAAAAGGATTATTTCCTGTGTACATTTCCGCATTGTAACCGAAGAAAATCATTTCAAGCAAGTTTTAAGATAACTTTAATTTTTATTAATTAAGTTTTAAGATTAGATAATCTAATATCCTTTTAAAATATGTATCATTTTGTAAAAAATTGCGACTGTTGCTTTTCATCATTTCATTTAATAAAGATTTTTTAACTTATATTTTTAGTAAAAGTTGTATATTTTCTATGGCAGAATAAAAATAGATTTAAAATTCATATTGTAATGTTTATTTTACTCTCAACTATTATCTTTTTATATATATTTATAATTCTAATAAATTTGTGAATGACATGTATTTCGCAGTAAAAAAGATGCTTCAGCTTTAAACAGCTATTACTTGATCAGCTTAAATCGTAGAAGAATGGGACTTTTTCTTGTCTTACATCTTAATGCAATAGAATATTTTTACTAAATATAGCTTATAGGGCCGGGGGACAGTATAAAAATGCAAATTTTGTAATTTTCTAAGAAATGTTTTTATTGACCCAAATCGCTTTTAAAATACATCTTTAAAACATTTAAAACATGTTTGCAATTGGAACATATATACCCCTTTAAAACCGGGAGATTTTTTGGTAGAAATTTAAAGTTTGGGTGGTTTCCCCTTACCGATAGGACCGTAATTGATTGAAAAAAAATATTTTAAAAAATACCCCATGCCAGGTTATGCCAAGGGAAAACCCACACAATTGTGTGGGTACGGGCTTAATGCAGCCGTTTATGGGCTGTATCTACACAATTGTGTAGTTTGGGATTACGTGTGCAAATATCTAAAAATAAAAGTTTAAGCAAAAACAGTTGTTGTTTATTGAGATAATTTTCATCAGCCACAATGAAAATGTTTGAAACAATTTTTGTTTTTGGACAGACCACTACAATTTCATTTTCTGAGATGGGCTCAATGCTCGCACACCTCTTAAGAGCCGTTGACAAATGGTATGCCCTTCACTCCGTTTGGATTGTGCCTGATCCTTCAAATTTTCTTTTTTAGTTTTTCCAGCAGCGGTATTTTGTTGAAATACCGATCGAAGTACGTAAAACTAGGTCTGAACCAGAGTAAGGACTATACAGCAGGTCCTAAGCCCAGATCCTTGTGGTCTAGGTCTGTACTTTCCCACTGGTAAACTACAAAATTTAAAACTATCCCAGGTGATACTGTTACAACAGAGTGTGGTTTGTTTTTTATATACTGCTTTACTGAAGCACGTCCTAAAAAAAGAAATCATCTGCTCATCTATGGAAAATTTTCCCTGATCTCCTGGTAAATTCAAGCAGACACTACGAATCTGTCGAGCATTTGCTGAACTTTCCATAATTTATTATTTATTCCTTGTGGCTTACTTGCTGTGTCGACAAAATGTAATGAATTTATCAAACTTAAAAATCTATCTCGTGATATGCATATAACTCATATAAAACTTATGAATCATATATGATATCTATAACTCTGAGCAAAAACATACCGTTCGTTACATGTTAATATTATATATCTAATACTATCAATTTTAAATAGAGATCATGAATATTTTAAATAGAAATCATGAATAGTACAAACCTATTTAAAATTAATCCGGTTTAAAAATGTAATTAATAAAAAATAAATTGCTAAAAACCTAAGTTTTAAAAAAATCACTTACAAATTTTATATATTAGAAATTATATCTATTTTGGATATGGTAAATGCCGGACCCGTACATTTGTGTGGGTCATATGTTTTTCAACTTTTGTAAAGTCTAATCAAATTTATCAAAGACAAAATCAATTAAAATCATGAATAAAGTATATGAAAAGAAAAATTAAATCCAAGCAAACACTAAAAACCATATTTAAAAGAAATTACGACAGTACATACTTTTTGTCTATTGCTGTCAGATGATATAGTCTTTTTAAAAGCAGAAAATCTAACCCTGTATTTTAGTTAGCGCCCCCTAGTGGTGTCTTATCAAAACATCTGAAGCCAATTAACTCATATAAATGTGCAGATTTGGTTTTAAATCTCACAAAAACAGGAAATAGTCATTCTCTTTTACTTTAGTAGCACTCTCACAATTGTGTGGGTCAGGGCTTAAAGGGGTATATGCCTAACGGTTTAGGAATTAGCCATTTCACACCGCGATGAGAGTAAACACCCTGCATATAGTGCACTACGCAAAATGTTGAAATTTTACGAAAGTCTTGCTAACCCTTTCGTAAAATCGTGCGCTCAAGCTACAGAATAACCATATTATTTTTAAAATTAACGCTTCCTATGCCGTACATGGCAATGGCTAAAATTAATTTTTCTACTTTTATCTAACGGAAAATCTTGAACGAGGTTTTGTTTAAAATAACTCATATTAACTGAATTTTAATATTGATTAATTAAAAAAACGCAATATTGATTTATTTAAAGATAATTAACTACTTTAAACTTATTCCCGATTGGCTATGAGAATTATACTTATAACAATTTAATCCTGTAATAATTATCTACTTCATATGAAAAAAAAAATCGATGATAATATATAATTTATCTATATAGTTTTATAAAACATTTCCCTTCTTTCAGTCGGTTTTATGTGAAATTCATCAACTTTAATTTAGTACAATAATGAAAAATCAGAAAGTAATCCGTAATACCCACTATGAATGCGCTAAAGATACTGACCAATAAATCTTATCAAAATGTGCTAAAACGTTTGAAATACTTGTATTTGGAGGTTTAAAGCCACATCATGACGTCACCAAATTATCTGTCACATACTTAGAATTCTATTGCAAAGGTTTAAAGGGAATGTTTCCTTCGTGAGAATAAACCTGTTGAATAAAATATACTTTGATATTACGTTAAGATTTTCGAATTTATGGTTGAAAATTAGTGTCATATATCTGTCTCATATTTAACCAGATTAAGACATATTTATCATCGCTGTCATGCGAATAATACTAATAAAAATTCACCCTGTTGTGATTTTACCTTATATAAAACATTTTATGCTAATTTATAATTGTGCTATTAAAAAAACGCCTTCTTACAGTTATTTTGATGCAAAGTTAATAACTTTTAAGTTTCTGGTTAAGCCATATCAAATAAGAAATTAATCCGTAACACCCAAATGAATGAATTAAACGTTCTATCCAATTAAATCTTATCAAAAAATGAAAAAAAAGCAATTAAAATATTGTATAACAGAAAAAAAAATAAAAAATAAGCATATAAAATAATGTATTTGAAAAACTGTTATATATATATATCAAAAATATGTTCTAATCAAAATCTATTTTATCTTATTTTCTAAATTGAATGAAATCCAATAAAAAAAAGCATGGTTATGAGAATTATGCTCATGGAAATCCTTATATAAAATATTTTATGCTAATTTATAATTGTACTATTAAAAAAACCTCCCTCTTGCAGTTATTTTGATGCAAAGTTAATAAATTTTAAGTTGCTGATTCAGCCATATCAAATAAGAAATTAATCCGTACCACCCATAATGCATGAATTAAACGTGCTATCCAATTAAATCTTATCAGAAAATGCAAAAACATTTAAAAATTACATAACAAAAAAAAAATAAACATTTGATTTCAAAAACTATATGTATATCAAAAATATTTTTCGAATCAAAATCTATTTTCTCTTCATTTCTAAATTGGATGAAATCCAATAAAAGCAACGAATGCGAATGATAAAGAATAATTGAAACCTGACGAAATACAAAACCGAACTAAATATTTAAATGCAATATTATCTTATTTAAAGTCTTAAAGGATATCAAAAATAAACATTGTCAGTTTAGATTAGGACTCTAAAAGTTAATCTTAAACACAGAACTGACACACTATTGTCTATCTAACACAAAAACATCGCAATTTTAAAACATTTTTATTGACAATATAAATTTTAAACGTGTTCTTTGTAATAAATATAATTCAAAAATGCGTTTATTAAGAATTCTTTCATCCTTTTCAAATGTTTAAAGTAACAATAACTCGCTTTGTCACAAATTTATTAATATTATTTGATCCGAAAATGTGCTATCCAATATTCATATCCTGAGAGAACAAAGAGTTCAAATTGGGACACTTTTCGCATTCAATTTCAGGCAAATTTTATTTATTGCTCCACAAAAGCACTTTTTATTATTATTATTAATTTCGTTTTGTGGATATACAAAAATTATACATTATTAAAAGATTTTTAAACACTTCGTAAAAATTATTTAACTATTTCAATGTTGAAATTAATGAGACAGTTTTTATGATAGGAAATACTTTTAAAAAAAACATGTTTATTGTATTTTTTCCCCGGTACATTTCGAATCTTCCAGTAATTGCATTTATTTTATAATGAATAAAACGGATTTTAATTCCGAGCAAAATTTTGACAGGCAGTGAAAAAAAAAAAAAAAAAAAAAAAAGCTGAAACGGCTGCAATTGTTAGGTTTTCATGAAAGTTTTAAGCTTATTAATTTTGCAAGTTATGAACACAAGCAATTATTCTTTTCAAAATGGCTCTTCGTATGCCATGCATTTTCAAAGGCTTTATTGTATTTCATATAGATATGTATACACAAATGCTAAAGGTTTGTCTTTGTATTAAAAAAAGAAATAAAAATCTGACGAGTAAAAATTAAATATATAAAAACGGTGTATTTTGAGACATTTTCATTTGAATTTGTAATTTATAATTTATAATTTGGTTAAATTATTTTAATTTTTGCTTATGTTTGCCATAAATTTTCACAAAAATTTCAACAACTTATTGTGGAGTGTTTCCTGTTTTGTCTTTAATAAATTTTTTCTCGATTCTAAAACATGGGAGTAAGTGGGGGAGTATGGTGGGAGATTTCTTTTCAAATTAAACTTAGTTAAGAATTTTCAATCTAACTGTTTCTATTATTCTTTAAAATTTTACATTGTTTTCTAAAATTTGAGGGAGAAAAATGTTTTTGATGGTAGATTTCTTTGAAGCTCTATAAATGTAAATTAATGGTTCCTTTGGCTTGTTTTAAAGAAAAAATATACGATTTCTTTTAAAATCGCAGAAAAAAAAATTAATAAATACATCCAAATGGCATAGCATTGATAGATAATGGATGTTAATTTTAGACGAATAAAAAGCCTTCACGAATTACATGGAAATGACATTTTTTCCCGCAGTTAGTAAAGATCTTAATTTGTATATGCATTAAAGTTTTTTTAACGACACTGACGTGATATTTAGTACATTCCTTCTTTTTTTTTCTCGAAACTGAAATAGATAATACTTCATTTTTAGGCACTTACAGTTTTAAAATTTATATCCAAAAAATGTGCATTATCTGCTCAGAATGAAATAAGTTTCGGATACAAAACAGGAAAAATGAGTGGGTCGGAATTTTTATTGTTTTGTGGCAACAGGAAAGAAATAAAAATGCATTAGAAAATGGAGAAAGGAAAAATATCTGTGTAGACATGAATTATGGCAGGTGGTTGAAAAAAGCAGCAAAGAGTAGCCTGTGAAAATTGCAAAGTACCTAATAATTTACGCCTTGTTCTGAAACATATGTATAGTAAGTTCCGTGCAAATCGGTCAAAAATTGTAGATTTTTATAAAAAAACATGTACACAAACTTTGAATTTTATATATGTAGAAGATAGAAGAGGATTATATTTAGGAGGATCTAAAGTAATAGACATTTGCCAGATACAGTACGTCCTAAAAAGAATGCCCAATTATAAATGTTAATAGCACCAAATGTAAGCGTTGTAGAGTGTTGGTTCAAGGTCACAAATAAAGAGTGACTCAAACAGTTTTAGATAAGAGCGTACGCGAATACTGCTTTATTATTCACTCGCTTGTAGTGCCACATACGCAAAATGGCGACTCCTGAACGTAAAGCGTTATTGATGGGCAGAAGATTTAAAAACTGTTAGAGCCGATTCAAGGCTGGAGTAGCACTGTTGAAGTTTATTCCAACAGAGCGCAAAATGTCGAGACCAGGAATCGAACCTGGATACTGGCTTGCCGTGCCAATGTTTTACCTGTTCAGCTATCCGGACGATACCTGGCTGTCATAATTCACTCTTATTTGTTGGACATGGCTTCGAACTGCAGCGCTATTCGTCATCTTCATTATGACTATTAGAGACATGCAATGTTTTCCTATGGAGATTTATAAAAAGATCGTGTCTATTTTTCGCCGCTACCTAATGATTTGACAGAGTTGAAATACAGAATTGAAAAGGCTATTGCTTCCATTACTCCGGACTTGTTAATCGAAGTACGGGAAGAATTAGACTTTAGGCTGGATGCGTGCTGTATAACTAAAGGTACACATATTGAACATTTGTAGGAAAAACTAGGTTAGTTTACCCTCAATTTATTTTGTGATTTGTTGTAAATAGTCTAAATTAAACTGTTATAATATACCATTGAAACTGGGACACACTTTTATGAACACCCTATAGACTAAAGCCCTGCCAAAAAAAAAAAAAAAAAAAGCAATAGAGAGAGAGGGGAGGAGAGGGTACCACTTTAAAATACCCTTAGTTATTCTATAAATAATACTTTTACAAATTTAGACAAAAAAAAAGTTAACATAGTGCATTTAAAGATATTTACTTTTCAAAAAAACAGTGACAACTTTTACAGTTATGCATTGGATGCAAAAGATATACATAAAGCTGGTTTTATATTCATATTTTACTTTTCTATAAGTTACTTGTATCAGTAGTAGAGTATTTGATATGGGAAAGCACAGTTTTAAGCTTATTAATTTCATACGTTGTGAAACAAGCAATTATTCTTTTCAAAATAGGGTTTCGTATGAGACACATTTTCAGGGACTTTATTACATTTCATATTGTTATTTATACATGAATGCAAAAGGCTTAGATGTTGTAAGAAATTAAGTAAAATGCGATGTAAAGTTAAATGCGTAAAGCTGATGAATTTAAGGGTATGTATTACATGTATTTTTATTTAAATGTATAAATCAATCTTTTAAATTTGTTAAATTATTTTAATTCCTGCCTGTACATTCATTAAAGATCCTAAACAGTTTTCGAAAACGCATAATATTACAGATGTAGCAACCTATTGTGGGATATTTAGTGTATCTTCTATAATTTTTAATTTTATTATCAAACTTTTTGTGCGTGCCTAAAAATAGAGGCGGGGAATGGAGGGAAATAACCAATAAGTTATTTCTTTTTAGATGTAATTTACTTATGCTATGTTCAAACCATCAAAATATTTTAATATTCTTTTTAAATTTTCATCATAATGTAAAATGTAAGGAAAAATTTGATATTGGCGGAAGATGTCTTTTGAAATTAAAATTTGTTATGCCGTGTATACGCAATTCAGCAGAATTTTTTAATCTTCAAACGACTATAAGCTAATTCTGATTGGCAAAGTTTAAAAACTTCGTTATTAACCGGATCAATTAAGCTTTTGTACGGGTCCGATCGGACTCGGGCCGAACTTTTAGCTTTTATAATAGGCCAGGCTCAGGCCGAGAATTTTGTTTTCATACCGGGCTAAAACATTTTCTACTTGTCAGACCAGGCCCAGGCCTGAAAATTTCGCCGGTACAGATCTCTAGTGTCAGTGATTAGAATACTGTGCATTCTCATCTCATTCACTGCTTTATGTGTTGTCATCGTAGGGGAGACTGGGGAGTGTTAACCATAGGGGAGACTTTACCCACTCTGCAGTTTTCATATTTAAGGGGGTCCGGGACACAAAAATCTTCAATTTTTCAATTTTTCCTTTGTTGGATTAAAAATTTCTCTGCCGTTTTCTGCTTAAAATGATGTTTAAATCATGTTTCTATCTTAATTAGAACAGGAAATATTAATTTTTTCGTTTTGGTTCGTTTTCAAAATCTGCCTTTCAAGCTATGGTTGTCAAGGTAACATTTTGTAAGATTTTCTCAGATAAAATATATAATAGAAATTTAAGTAAGTAGGTTTTAAGTAATGCAGAAATATTGAGCTTCCATTCCAGGTATAAAGATTATACAGTAAATTAGGCTAACTATGTGCTATACTTTAAAAAGAGGCTACGTGGGGAGGCTTCACCCAATCAATGTGAGGGAGGGTTGACCAAATGGTCAAAGCTTCCTTAATTAAGTGTTTTTGGAGATATTTTTATTATACACTGTACATAATGAAGGGTTAATGGTTATATTTCTAATATAATGTAAATTTATTCTGTAAAGCTAGAGTAAAATGGGGTGATAGAAAGGAAAATATTTAAAATTTATGAAAGGAAGATCTGAAAATTGGCTATAGAAGCAAGAAAAAATTTAATGAAATATAAATTGGAAAGTTGACAGGAACTTTTATTTCATTTAAATAGTACCCATAGTAGGTAAATAGAAAGAATGGAATAGACTGGAAAGGATGAAAGCAGCAACCTTAAGAAATATTAAGTGTTCCTGTTCATGCCTCTGCAGAAGAACGTAAAATTGATCAAAACACTTTAGGAAGGTATGTAGACAAATTTCACCAAGATGAACAGAATGAGATGAAGCCAAACTATGTGTTGCTATGTGTGTAACTAGTGTTGCCAGGTCGAGTGTCACAAAAAGTGGGTGTTTAAAACGGAATTTTTCTCCTGTGCCTTGAATTCCGTCTAAACAGGTTTGATTAAACAACACATTTTCCCGAATAATGTTTAATAATAACTAAACCATGTAGCATACAGTTATCTCCCTTTTTTTAAAGTGATTTTATTTCCCTTAACAAATATTTCAATATAAAGTAAAGTGGGTCAAGCCTCCCATATGTGGGGAACCTTGACCTATTATTTTCTCATGATTAAAATCAATCATTTTTCAAGTTTCTTATACATTACACTCATGTCGCAATTTTATTTTGATAGCTGATTGTACAACGAATAAAATGATATATGAAACTTTATCCTAGGTTCAAAATTTAAAAAATAAAAATCATTTTGTAAAAAATGGGTCAAACCTCTCCAGTCTCCCCTACGTCTTTTGAAAATTTCGTGAAAATATCAATTGATTGGAATACTTTTTTGTGGTAAAAAAGTTGTTTGCTGCAGTGAGCTTTTCCACCTCCCGTATTTTTAATACCTAATAGAAATTAAAACAAAAGCCAAAAATATAAAATAATCAATTTTAAATTTTAAAATGAGTGTATTTTTACAGAAAACGTTAGGATCTTTTTATCCACACTGTTAAAAATTTGCAGCATTCTGGCAGGTCATTTGACCGTTTTTTCCGAAAACGGTTACACAACCGGTAATTTAACACTATTCTGACCATATTATTGGCTATTTTATGGTAAGAATATAGTTAAATTATGGTTATTAAACCGTTTTTTCAGAAAACGGTCGAATGACCTGCCAGAATGCTGCAAAATTTTTAACAGTGCAGAAGAAGAAAAGTTATAAATTCCATAAAGTCGCTTTAAGAAGATTTCTTTATGGATTCTCCTTGCTAGAGCAAACTAATGCCCCTGCATTCATTTTTTTTTCCTTACTTTTTCTGGTCTGAAATTGCTTATTTTTTGTACAAAAATATTCGCAAGTTCATTAAAGAATATTTTCTGTTAAAAGACAAAAGATAACGGACAGGTCAGGAAATGTTCTTTTTTATATCTAAGGTAAAACATATGATTTAACCAAAAAATAAAATAAAATAAGACATACATGTAAAATAAAGATGGCTTCCGGAAGCGCATTTATCTACATTCGCAATAAACAAATATGCAAATAGAAAAAAAATTATGTATATGGAGGCTGTTCTATTAAAAACTTTTAGTTTTATGAAGATTTAAAACTTCCGAAGCTTCTTTTAAACGTGAATTATGGTGAAGTAGACCATTGAATAGAGACTTTTTATAAGGGCGCATCGGGGCCATTTCCATGAAGAATTCGATTAAAGTTTCCGATAAATCATCCCTAAAATATTGGGATATTAACAGTTCTCTGATTCTGAGGTTAAATCACTTGCGCCAGAACATCTTAACCCTCCGCCATGAGTGTTACTACTCCAAGAAGGAAATAAAAATAGTTTTGTAAATTTGAAACAATGTTAAAAATTGATAATAATCCACACTTTTATAGAGAATATTAACGTCTTTTTTCTAGCAAAAGATTACTAATAGGAACTATAAAGCTGCTTTTGAAAATCTTTCCTTTTATTATTGATTCTCCTTGCTATAGCAACATCATTAAATAATGCACCTGCTTACATTTTTCTTTCTTTTCCTGGTCTGAAATGACTTACCTTTTATACAAAAGTTCATCAAAGAAGTTTTTTGTTGTTGTTGTTAAAAGCCGACTGATGACGGACAAGTCCGGAACTGTTTCTTGAATGTCTAATAAATCAAAACATGTGTGATTTAACACAAAACAGGTGGAAAAGTATGATGACTTCCTGAAAAGTTTTTATTTAGCTTTCTATCTACAGTAAACAAATAAGAAATTAGACTAAAAAGTAATTCTTATGTATATGGAGATGCTCTATTAAAAACTTAATAAAAGTTTTAAGAAGTTTTGTGATTTTCAAAAATTAAAGTTTTATAAAAAGTCTGCAAAAGAAATTATTTCTGTTCGATTTAACCTTGAAAATTTTCATCGCTCTAATATGAAAATCGTGTTTATAAAACCGATGCAGAGATAATTCAAAAGTATTTCTTTAACTTCCGGTCTTCCACTACGTCTGACGCCGATTCTTTTTTTTTTTTTTTTTTTTTTTTTTTTTTAATAACGCAAAAAATGAGTACAATGGGCATATGAGTAAAGAAAGTCTAATTATAAAGATAATGTTTTAAAAATGAAGATAAATTCAACAATAATTTAATAAAGGTGAAAGTAATTTAAAAATAAAAAGTATTAATTTAACTTATTAATTAAATTAAATGCATTTAGTTTATAAAAGCATTTAATTTATCCACCATGAAAGCAATTTAAAAGTTTATTCAATTTAAGGTATCCTACTACATCTGATGTCGATTTTTTTCAAATAACGCAAAAAAAAAAGTATAATACTAATTGTTTCAGATAAATTAGTATATAAAAAGACAGCTTCAATCGTCATATTTTGTTGCAATTTCCTCTTATTTTCAAAATTTTAATTGAAAACATACAATATTTGATAATTTCCAAAAATGTCCTCTCGACAAAAATAATGATAATCTACTAAGTTTTTATTTTTATTTATTTTTTTTTATATATAAACATAAAGTTTAAAGAAATTATAAGATATTAAAACCAATAGTTCATTATACTTACACCATCATATAAATGGTAGACGATGCTTTTATATAAATATAACAATAGTTTTTGGAGCCAGGGTGTTTTTCGTAACTGTTTGTTCATAAAAATCATGTTTTTCAGAAAACGCATTTAAATTGTTTAGTTCTGAAAATTTATTAGAAATATTTACCTCAAGATCTTAAAACGATCCAATTTTATATGCTGTACTTTCCTTAATCTCATAGAAGTTAGTTTTTGTTTCTTGGTGTCCTTTAAAAGTAACTTCCGATTACTTAAGTACACACTTCCTGTTTGACAACGGAAGCAAAAAAAAACAACCATAACTCCACTTCTATTGGTTGCATAAAAAATTTGAAAAAAAAGAACTTTTAGATAGCTATTTGTGCCGTCTTTCAAATAAATGAATAAAAACATTGTGATAGTTGCCCAAAATTTGCTATGTAAGCATATTGCATACATTATGTACATATACCATACTCTGGTGCGTAAAAAAAATTTGCCAGTAAGGTCTTTTTTTCTCTATTTATACATTTATTTAGATATTTATTTTATTTTGCATATAACCAAACAAAGTACATACCACTTCTGATGCGTAAACAAAATTTTCCAATAAGGTCCTTTTTCTGTATTTATACATTTATTTAGATATTTATTTTATTTTATTTTGCATATAACCAAACAAAGTACATAACACTTGACTAAAAATCTTACACTGTAAAAAAATTCCGTTGATTGAAAGTACAATTTCCCTATTTTTACGATTATTTTTCTCTAAAACTGTGGGGTTTACTTTTATTTGAAAAAAATCCGTAAATATACAGAAATTCTTTTTAGAGTGTAAAAATATCTTATGTACACTTCTATTGATTATATGAAAAAAAAAAGAAGTTTCTCATAGGTAATTGTGCAGTCTTTCAAATAAATCAATATAAACATTGTGATGTTTGCCCAAAATTGGCTATATTGCCTACGATACTCTGATGCGCACTGTAAAAAAAATAATGCCAATTTTCGGGTAGGAATCGGAAAAATAGTTGCCCTTATCGTACCGGAATAGTTTCTAACCCAGCTCGGAATAAAATCCGTAACATCGGAATAAAATCCGTAAAATACCGTTTTACTGAATATTTCCTTATTTTTGCGGATTTTATTCCGAGCTGGATCGAAAATTATTCCGGTACGATAAGGGCAGCTATTTTTTCGATTCCTACCGGAAAACTGACAGCATTTTTTTTACAGTGCGGCAGTGACTCAGAGCCGAAAAGTTTTTGATGCTCCTTCTCCATCTCCGCTCCCAGATAAAATACTGTGGCTACGGCTCCGGCAACTGCTCCAACTCGACTCCAACTTCACACTTTTGAGTTGCAGATTTTAATTTACACAGTTAATTTTCTGCTCACAAATTCTTCCTTTACAGAATGAATTACAGAATCCTTTAATGAAGGTTTCATTAAAGAATCTGACAAAATGCATTTTTCTTCACATCAAACTTGAAATGCTTGTTCAGAAAATCTGATACCTTTTAGCTTTTACTTTTAAAAGAGAAAGTTTGGTGCTATTATAAATACAAAAATCTTAAATTTCTTTTATACTTTTCCAGCAACCAAAAATGCACAACTGCACATGTAAACAACAGGTGGCCATATTTGTTTTCAAATAGTATTGCCACTCAGCTCAAGTAGAAAGTAGAAGAGAAGTAGTGTTACCATGTTTTTGGGAGAAGTTTTCCATCTCTAATTTTTTCTTAAAAAATCCTAAAAAAGGATATTATTAAAATACTGAATAATGATGTAATTAAAATATTTTAAGCCTGAAAATTTAAAAGACTAAAAAAAAAAAAGATTTAAAAGAATATGAAAAAAGTCCTTCCGGCCAGTACCGGGAGGAAGAGGTAGCTTTCATATTCCTTATTTTAAAAAAGCTAACTTATATTATTCAAACACACGAAGCTCAATTTAGTGGAAACCGAATATAGGAGATTCAATACTAATTTTTATCAATACTAAATCATTATGAATGAGAATTTCGCGAAATTAGTCAGTTTTATCCAAGTTGCTTTTATTTAAAGTAACATATATTTGGCTGCCAAATTCGGCGATTTCTTAAAGTGCCTGCCATTTTAAGACAACATAGTGGATGAGGCTACGAGTGAAATTGGTCGAGACCTTAGTAATTGCTGTGCACATCCTCACTCACATCGGAATCGATTGATATATATGAGTGCTGTCGCAGGCAAAAAATCAGATTTTTCAAAATGTCACCCACATCAGATATTGAAATTGCTATATCTGAGCCATTTTTTAAGATAAAGACAAACAAAAAATGCTTCTGAATCCTTATATCAAGATCAAATACTTAAGAAAGAAACCTTTTTCAATTTCTAATTTTTTTGGACCTCACTTTAAGTATATATATTTTTTTTTAATTTAATGGCCGCCATTTTGAAACAAGATGGCTGATGAAGCTGGCCAGCGAACTTGGTCGAGATATTGATGTATACTATCCACATGCCTTCTTACATCGAAATAGGTGAATACTTGCGTTATCGCGTGATAAATACAAGATCGTTTCAAAGTGTTAGCCATGCTTGAAATTCAAAGTACTATAATTCAACCATTTTTTAAGATATAAGCAAAAGAACAAATTTTCAGAAACAAAAACTCCTCCAGAATCTTTGTATCAAGGCCAAACACACAAAAAAAGTCTTTTTCATTTTCCAATTTTTTAATACCTCATTTTAAATTTTAAATTTAATTTTTTTTTAATGGCAACCCTTTTGAAACAAGATGGCGAATGAAGCTGGCCAACGAAATCGGTCGAGACATTCGTATGTACTATCTACAGACCAAGTTACATCCAAATCGGTTCATAAATACGCCAGTTATCGCGTGACAAAAATCAGGTCGTTTTAAAATGTCAGCCACAATAGAAATTCAAAATGCTATAACTCAGCCATTTTTTTAGATATAGACAAAACAAAAACTGTTCCGGAATGTTTGTATTAAGGTAAAACACATACGAAAAAAATCTTTTTCATTTTCCAAATTTTTGGTACCCCATTTTAAATTTTAAATTTTTAAAAATATTTTAAATGGCCGCCATTTTGAAACAAGATGGCGGATGAAGCTGGATAACGAACTCGGTCGAGATATTTGTATGTACTATGTACACACCAAGGTACATCCAAATCGGTTCATAAATACGCCCGTTATCACGTGACAAATATCAGGACGTTTCAAAATTTCAGCCACGCTACAAATTCAAAATGCTATAACTCAGCCATTTTTTAAGATATAGACGAAACAAAAACTGCTCCCGAATCTTTTTATCAAGGTCAAACACATAAGAAAAAAATATTTTTCAATTTTCAATGTTTTGGTACCACATTCCAAATTTAAATTTTTCTTAAAAATTTAAATGGCCGCCATTTTTAAACAAGATGGCGGATGAAGCTGGCCAACGAACTCGGTCGAGACATTAGTATGTACTATGTATAAACGAAGTTACTCATAAATACGCCTTTTATCGCGTGACAAATTTCAGGACGTTTCAAAATGTCAGCCACGCTAGAAATTCAAAATGCTATAACTCAGGCATTTTTTAAGATATAGACGAAACAAAAACTGCTCCGGAATCTTTGTATAAAGGTTAAATACGTAAGAAAAAAATATTTTTCCATTTTCAATTTTTTGGTACCACATTTCAAATTTTAATTTTTTTTTAATTTTTAAATGGCCGCCATTTTGAAACAAAATGGCGGATGAAGCTGGCCAACGAACTCGGTCGAGAAATTGGTATGTACTATGTACACACCGAATTACATCCAAATCGGTTCATAAATACGAGAGTTACAGTGTGACAAAGGTCAGATATATATATATATATATATATATATATATATATATATATATATATATATTGATATATATATATATATGTCAATTTTGAACGGAGGGTGGTTTCGGGGTCTGGGGGTCATGATCGATGAAAATATACCAAAATTTTTTGAAATCGCTTTCCTCCGAACGGCTGCAATAGGTAGCTTTTTGTAATGAAAGCTACCTAAAACTAAAGGAATCCTGGAGTAGGGGAAAATTTAGAGCTCCAGCTCCGGCTCTAGTTCCAGGGTAAACACAGCTCCGAAGCACTCCGAAGCGCTCCGGCTCCGGATTCCAACTCCAGCTCCAGCTCCGGGTCTTTGCGGTGCGTAAACAAAATTTGCCAATAAGGTCTTTTTTTCTCTATTTATATATTCATTTCCTTTTATTTTATTTTGCACATAACCAAACAAAGTACATAACACTTGACTGAAAATCCCGCACTGTGAAAAAAATTCCACTGATTGAAAGCACAATCTCCGTATTTTTACGATTCATTTTCTCTAAAACTGTGAGATTTACTTTTATTATTACACTGCAAAAAAAAAAAAAAAAAAAAAAAAAAAAAAAAAAAAAAAAAAAAACCGTAAATATACAGAAATTGTACTGCCAAAATACGGAAATTCTTTTTAGAGTGCGAAAATAAAAAAAAGTAAGGTCCTTCCAGCCAGTGCCGGGAGGAAGAGGTAGCTTTCATATTCTTTATTTTTAAAAAGCCAGCTTTTCTATTAATACTAAATCATTATGAATGAGAATTTCGCGAAATTACTCAGCTTTATCCAAGCTGTTTTTACTCGTATTTAAAGTAACTTATATTTGGTTGCCAAATTCGGCGATATCTTGAAGTGCCTGCCATTTTAAGACAACATGGTGGATGAGGCTAACCAGTGAACTTGGTCGAGACCTTAGTAATTCCAGTGCACATGCTCACTCACATCGGAATCGGTTGATATATACGAGTGCTGTCGCAGGCAAAAATCAGATTTTTCAAAATGTCACCCAAAAAAGAAACCTTTTTCAATTTCTAATTTTTTTGTACCTTTCTTTAAATATATTTTTTTTTATTTACTGGCCGCCATTTTGAAACAAAATGGCTGATAAAGCTGGCCAGCGAACTTGGGCAAGACATTGCTATATACTATCCACATGCCTTCTTACATCGAAATAGGTTAATAACTACACGTGTTATAGCGTGACAAATATCAGATCGTTTCAAAATGTCAGCCATGCTAGAAATTCAAAGTGCTATAATTCAACCATTTTTTAAGATATAGACGAAACAAAAACTGCTCCAGAATCTTTGTATCAAGGTCAAACACATAAAAAAAATCTTTTTCATTTTCCAATTTTTTTATACCTCATTTTAAATTTTAAATTTTAATTTTTTTTTTAAATGGCAGCCCTTTTGAAACAAGATGGCGAATGAAGCTAGCCAACGAACTCGGTCTAGACATTGGTATGTACTATGTACACACCAAGTTACATCCAAATCGGTTCATAAATACGCCTGTTATTGCGTGAGAAAAATCAGGTCGTTTCAAAATGTCTGCCACAATAGAAATTCAAAATGCTATAACTTAGCCATTTTTTTAGATATAGACGAAACAAAAACTGTTCCGGAATCTTTGTATTAAGGTCAAACACATACAAAAAAAAAAATCTTTTCATTTTCCAATTTCTTGGTACCTTATTTTAAATTTTAAATTTTTTAAATTTTTTTAAATGGCCACCATTTTGAAACTAGATGGCGGATGAAGCTGGGGAACGAACTCGGTTGAGACATTGGTATGTACTATGTATACACCAAGGTACATCCAAATCGGTTCATAAATACGCCTGTTATCGCGTGACAAAAATCAGGTCATTTCAAAATGTCAGCCACGCTAGAAATTCAAAGTGCTATAACTCAGCCATTTTTTAAGATATAAACGAAACAAAAACTGCTCCGTAATCTTTGTATCAAGGTCAAACATATAAGAAAAAAATATTTTTTATTTTTCAATTTTTTGGTACCACATTTCAAATTTTAAATGTTTTTAAAAAATTTAAATGGCCGCCATTTTTAAACAAGATGGCGGATGAAGCTGGCCAACGAAGTCGGTCGAGACATTGGTATGTGCTATGTATACACTAAGGTACATCCAAATCGGTTCATAAATACGCCTGTTATCGCGTGACAAAAATCAGGTCGTTTCAAAATGTCAGCCACGCTAGAAATTCAAAGGTCAAACACATAAAAAAAATATTTTTTAATTTTCAATTTTTTGGTACCACATTTCAAATTTTAAATTTTTTCAAAAATTTAAATGGCCGCCATTTTGAAACAAGATGGCAGATGAAGCTGGCCAACGAAGTCGGTCGAGACATTGGTATGTACTATGTATACACGAAGTTTCATCCAAATCGGTTCATAAATACGAGAGTTACAGTGTGACAAAGATCAGATATATATATATATATATATATATATATATATATATATATGCCAAAACGACAAGTTCACTTATCTTTTATCGCAATTATCCGTCAAGGATATTCTTAAATCCATATTCGTTCATTTCTAATACATTCACGAAATCGTTTCATCGAAGGAAAAAAAAATTCAGTAGAAATATAAACAAGAAAGAAAAATCATGCGTCAAACTTAGAATATGAAACACTTTCGAACACTTCTAAAATACTTCAACAAAACTTCATCGTTTAATAAGGTGAGAGATGAACGCTAACATATTTGAAAGCCTAATTTCAGGAATTACCATCAATAGCCGGGAAAATATCCGAATAATTTTGTGCAGCTCTGTATGTGATTTATAAATGTGCATTACATAGTTTGCTGAAATTTAGATCATTTAGGAAAAGTATAGCAAGTTGGAAATTCCCCTTCAGCATTGTTAACGGAAATGTACTCGAGATCTTTTGTGCTGCTCTGTATATCATCTATAAAATTTATACACACAAAGTAACAGGTAAAAAATTAAATTAATTTAAAAACGCGTTCTACAACTTAAAACACACTTCCAGCAATTACTGTTCTTAGAAAGTACGGTAACCAAATTATTTGGTGTGTCACTGTAAATGTACGATGAATGCTATGCGCACTATATTCTATTGTAAGCCTTTTGTGGTGCACCTTAGGGATATATATCAATTTAAATATGTTTGAAAGAGTGTAACATCATTAAAATACACCGCAAACTACTTCCCCCGTTAGACCGTAATGGATAGGAATTCTTTTGAGTGCTCCTGTAAATGAGCTATAAACATTAAATACTTTGTTTTCAATACTGTACATTCTATAATAAATCTCAATAACATATATCAATTGCATGGCAATCCGAGTATATTTATGCGAGTTAGAGCAAGGACAGACGACACACAAACAAACCCAATTCGTTAAACGCTTTTCGACTATATGTTTGAAAGTGTTAAAAATGCACTCGCAATCGTTTTTTTTTTTTTTTTTTTTTACAGTGTATTGTAGACGAATGGTATAAGGCTTGTAAAAAACGTGTTTTGTTACTCAGAAAATAATGAATAGAGTTATGAAACATTCGCTACATCAAATTGTTTGGAAATGGATGGCAATTACAGAATTTTTTATGTTTATATAAATATTTTATACAAGCAAAATAATGGAATACCTTTTTTTTTTATTAGTTATTTCTTATTAAAACGAAGCTATAGCACCTTTAAGAAAAAAAAATATGTTATCAAAACTGATTCATTGGCTAAATAGCATATTGAAGTAAAACTTAAATGAAATCAATAAATAGATATAAGAAAAGTTTCATGAGTAATAGAAAAATTGTAATAAATTATTTCATTTGTTGCTCTTCGATGACTGCATTGCAAAACACACTTTATTCTGTTAGAATAATTTCGGCTTATTTACAACGAAATTCATATTTAAACATTTTTGTCGTATACTTCTACTATGTTAATGTAAATGCAGTATCTACCTACATTTTCAAGTGATAGCTCTTTTAAAAGCTTGAGAACACTATTTCTTAACATTAGTGTTTAGTTACTTTTATAACTTTTTCCAACATTGTTCAAAAGTATGTATGATTTTCAGTTTGTCTGTTCGTTTGCCCGTCTGTCCTCACTTTAACTTTCGTAACTATGCTTGGATTGCCACGAAATTGCTATATATTATTGAGGTTTACTGTATCATGTACTCTACTGAAAATGAAGTGTGTTGTATTTATAGTTTGTTTACATCGGTATTCAAAAAATTTGAATTATAGTCTACGGGCGTTATGTATTTTAAGTACATTTTAGTGATGTCGCACTACTTCAAACAATACTAAACTGATGTATTACTGATGTATACAACATGAAGTTTCCTATAGAAAATGGTGTGCGTAGCATTTATTGTTTATTTACTGGGAAACGCAAGAGAACTTGTTTTCCTTATTCTCTATAGACAGTAATTATTTCAAGAGTGTTTTACGAAACTTATAATGCATTATTGAAATACATGTTTTTTGATATTATGAATTGTGTGTGAAAGTGTTCGTAATCTATGCGTGATGCATGATTCTTCTTTCTTGTTAGTTACATAGCCATGAAGATAAGAGAAAGTTTTTTTTTTTTAAATATTCGAATACGTTCAAATAACAAAATGGCTTAAGTACTCCTATACACTCTGGAGTATTTCAAACAACCGTAAAAAGGAAATTCTTGTCTTTTGTGAAAATAAAAGATGACTAGATTAGAAGAATGTGGTTTATTAGCATACTTTATTTTCATACCACAGTGGTTAAAATTGATATATAAATAATTTTAAAATTACCTTCATGCTTAATACTCTTTACCTAATAGTACTTTATCTCCTTATTGATACATATCATTTTGGTTTATATGTTTGAATGACATATAGCGCCAATGAGCGCCAATATATGGCGCTTATACGCTTCATTTCTGGACACACATTCTATGACAAAAAATACTTATTTTGGTCCCCTCTACCACCCTTTAAAATTTGGCCAGTTATTTTCCAATCACCCTGTATGCTTACAACCATCTGATAAATAAACATATGTATAAAATTTTTTAATCAAATCTTTCCAATAAATGAAACTAGGTGACTAATGAAGAATTTTCCAAAATCCTAATCCTCAACATAAAAATCGCTGTAAAAGTAGTTTTTGTCCATATTCCGAACACAAGATTTTTTTTCCCCATACGAATGAAAACAGCAAGCGACCTTGTAGCTCACAATTGCAATAAGTTGATAAAGTAAGTAGTAAAAATAAAATAAGTAATTATTGGTAGTTAAATGTGAAAAGTAAAATTCGTTCTCTGTAGCTAAAAAAGTTTACAAATAGATTGACATCATTCCATTGAAAATGTTATCGTATAAACATGTTTTTAACAGTTTTTCATAGATCATTTCTCCATATCTTTTTCAATAGGCTTTTAGTTTTTTTTTTTTTTTTTTTTTTTAATACACTTAGGAATTAATTTCATATTTGGGCATGCGAATTTTAAAATATTGAAAAGCTTGAAGCTTGATTAAATAGATTAACGATTTTTTAAAAATCCTCCGACAGTAAAAATGTTTTCTAAAAACTGTGTATGTTACACATTCGATGAATAACTCCTTGTCATTCATTCAGAACACATAACGTTTCATTATTGGCTTTTTCGTTTTCACCAAACATTCATTTTTTATTCTATACTACGTGTTTCCGCAGAAATCGATAAAGAAAAAAAAGAGACCAAACCAGAAAAAAAATATCGTCTTTTATTGCAATTACGTTCACTTATATTCTTTTAGAATCAATATCGCTTGATAACTACGGTAGATTGTAGAAAATCTTTTAGTTGGTGTCAGATGCTATTGAAAACTTTCTTTTTTCCAAAGTTTTAACAAAATAAATCTCCACAGTAAAGTGTTTTTAACCTTTTTCTTTCTTGCATTCCGTTTTACTTTATGATGTTTATTTATAAAACTCCTCAAGAATTAATTTGCCACTGTTAGATGGCAACATACGACTGATTACACTTCAGTGTATTAGTGTATTTGGAAATACATGGTAATTGATATAAATGATAGTATTAATTTGTTCACATTAAAAAATTTTATTCATTTAAAAATTTTAAACATTTATTCGTACACTTTAAAATAGATATTTATATTTTGTTTTACGAACTTATCTTTCATTTGCCTATAATATTTACGGCAGTAGAACTTTAATCTTGTTTAGCTATATTAATGAATTTTGCAAAAGCCCTTAACAGTAAAAAATTATTTTGAAGTTTTCTAAAAACTGTATATGTTACACATTTAATAAATAACTTATTGACGTTCATCCATAGCACATAATATTACTTTATTGGGTTTTTTCGTTTTCATCAAACATTCTTTTTTTTATTATTGTTGCTTGTTTTCTTAGAAATCAATGATTAAAAAAAAGAGGCCAAACCAGGAAAAAATAACGTCTTTTATTGCAATTATGGTTTGCTTTTTGTTCAGTTACCTTCTTTTATCTTCTTCAATCCGAATCGATATCGCTTGATAACTTCGGTAGATTTTAGAAAATATTTTAGTTCCTGTCAAATACTATTGAATGCATTCCTTTTTTTTCCAAGCTTTAACCAAACAATACTATAATGTTACACTCAACTTTACTATAAATTTCACTTCAACTTTACTATAAAGTTAGTCTTTTCTTATGTTATTAAAAAGTGGAAATCATGAAGCCTTTTTTCAATTTAAATCAACCAGAAGTGCAATTTTCTTTATGATAGTTTACTGACATTCAGTTTTAAATACTACCGCACTATAAAGTATATATTAGGCCAATTATAATTAAGAAGGCATTTATATTACTTTTTTTTAATTGTTGATCATAATCATAGTGTTTTATTTGCATTCTTCAAACTTTAAGGAGATAATGTTGAAAACACGTACTGTTACCATAAGAATTTCCTTTTTATACATTTTGTTTACCTAACATATTTTCTTTCTATTTTTAGAGAAAGTATGTTCTCTCTAAATAAAATTTAAATTTAACATAACACTCAAAAATATTTCTCTTTCTTGCATTGAGTTGTCATTTATAAAATCTCTTATTAAAATTCTCAAAAGTTCATTTGGCAATGTTGGCTAATTATACACCTGGCAGTGTTGGTTAATTATATGCCTGGCAATGCCTTTGTATAGCCTCAACCTTTAATGAAGTTGAAAAAACACAATAAATGATAATTAATAGTTTTAATTTGTTCTTATTAAATAGTTTTATTCGTTTATTTATTTTTTATTTCTATTATTTGTTTCTATCTTTTCAATTCGCATTTATGCTTTTTCCTACGAACATACCATTTACTTACACATATTACAGTAAACTCTGTCTAAGGCGGAATCTATCGGGACGAAGAAATTTTCCGCAGTAGACAATATTCCGCCTTAGACAATTTTTACTCTATGTCTATGGATTCGCAGGGACTTGAAAATCTTTCCGAGTTAGACAGATTTCCGTCTTACACAGAGTCCGCCTTACAGAGAGTTTACTGTATTTAAAATATGTTCCAACTTGTTTGAGTAGATTAATGAGTTTTTTTAAATCCCTTGTCAGTAAGAAGTTTTCTAAAAACTGAATATAATACCCATTCATTGAATAACTCCTTGACATTCATTCTGAACACATAATGTTTCATTATTGGCTTTTTCGCTTTTACCAAGCATTAACTTTTTTATACTGCTTGTTTTCTCAAAAATCAATAAAAGTAAAAAAAAAAAAAAAAAAAAAAAAAAAAAAAAAGAGGGGAAAAAATATCGTCTTTTATTTCAATTACGTTTGCGTTTTTGTTCAGTTACATTCTTTTAGAATCAATATAGCTTGATAACTACGGCATATTATAGAAAATCTTTTAGTTACTGTCAGACACTATTGAAAATTTTCTTCTTTTGTTAGCTTTAACTAAATAAAAACTTTACAATAAAGTTTAACTTTTTTGTATTATGAGAAAGTGGAATTCTCCAAAAAAATATTAAATTTAGATTGTCTGGAAACACAGTTTTTTTTTTTTTTTTTTTTTTTTTTTTTTTTTTTTTTTTTCTTTGCATTAAGTTTTAGATGTTATCGCACCATACAAAAGTAAAATGAGACAATAATATTTAAGCAATGTTTTTATATTAATACTCTATAACTTTTAATCGTAACCAAAAGTGCCTTCGTTTAGATTCTGCCTATTTTAAAGTAATAATGGTGAAACAATTTACGGCATTTTTTTCTGTCTGCTTTTAGAGAGATCCTGTTCTTAAACTAACTTTTAATTTAATGTTTATGTAAAAAAAAAAAAAAAAAAAAAAAAAAAAAAAATGTTTTATAAATTTTCTTTAAGTTAAAAATCAGCTCTGACTCCTGCATTCTACGCTCGTCAACCCCCGTTCAGACACCACAGACTCTAAATACACGCTAATTTGATTGACTTTAAAATATTACTGAAATTCCGTTATAATTAAAGAACCAGTGGCGATCTCCCTGTAAACGAGTTTCCTTTCATCTCCCTTTGATTGGAGAATTTTAAGGCCGAATCATTTGCTGTTACTATATAGTTGGTAGTTGCTTGATGTAGTTGTTTTTAATAATCACGTGTAAATAAATTTTTAATTGAAAGGAAATATTATTATTTGCGCCCTTTTTACAATTAGCAACAATTTAAAATAAAAACCTTTTCTAAAATATGTAAAAATATCTCTTGAAATGATTTGATTAAAAAATTGAGAAAAAAACTCAAAAAATTAGTCAACAAAATAAATACAATATACTTACATTTAACGCCTGAATTTGAAACTTTTAAAAAACAAAATAAAATAAAACATACTTGATTACAGTTTAAAATAAAATTTATAAAAAGTTAAAGATACTAAACACATTAAAAATACAATTAGTAGACGTTTCGCCAAGCAATCTGCAAGGCCTCATCAGTACAATTTAACCACTGCAAAACAAACAACAAAACAAATCATGTACAGTTAAAGATTTTTTGTTTTTGTTTTTTTTTTTGTTTTGTTTTTTTTGTTTTTAAGAAATAAACTATATTTACCAGGGATGGAACAAGCGTCATTCATTATCGGCGATCACAATTGATTACACCAGCCCTCAAGGAACAATCTGTTACTATGATAACTGTTACAACCTGATTTCAAAATACAAGCGTTCTCAAAAGAGCGGTATGTGATCCGTTTGAAGAGATTGCTAGACTATTTTAGAACTTAGATTTCCTCTTTTGAAAGCACCAATATGTTCTTTCAGACGAATTTCCAACAATCTGCCCGTTTTACCAATGCAAACGCTATGGAAATATTTACAGGGAATGGCATAAACAACACCAGTTAATTTTGACAACATATATATATATATATATATATATATATTTTTTAATATAAACAAAAGGACTATGTCTGAATTCATTCATATTTATAAAAACTTTTCAAAATAACAGACATTACATTACATTACAAGATAAAAACACTAAAAACAATATAAAAGGACGTTTCGGAATTATATTAGCTACGTTAGGAATTAGCTGATGAGGGATTCAGAATGAATCCGAAACGTTCTTTTGTATTGTTTTTAGTGTTTTTATCTTGTAATGTAATGTTATGGCTGTTAATTTGAAAAGTTTTTATAAATATTTAAATTTATGCTTATTGAAAAAGAATCTCACTCTATTAATTGGTTTAAAAGAAAATCCAACATTGAATGATCTTACAATACCAAAAATTTAATCAGAAATGTTATTATAATAACGGATACAGATAAAAGAATTTGGTTTACTACGTTGAAAAAAAGAGGGAATAGAATTATCAAAGTTTAAAGTAGTTTTAAAAATTTTCTTAACAAGACCTATAGGATAGCTATTATCAACTAAATCTTGATAAATTTTACATTATTCTTTTTCAAAGTCATCTCTGGAACTGCAATATCTAACAGCCCTGAAGGCTAAATTCGTGATAACAGCTATTTTATGGCTGAAAGGACAAAATGAATTGAAATTGGTATATTGACCTGTAGGTGTAGATGTAGGTTTTCTGTAAACAGTAGTTGTGATAGATTGGGAGATATTAGTTGTCTGTCTGCGGATTAAAATATCGAGAAATGGTAATTCAGCATTATTTTTTATCTCAACTGTAAACTTAATAGGGTTACCAATAGAATTAGAAATCACGAGAATATCGTTTAAATCTGCTTCTTTCGCTATGAAAAAAATATCATCGACATAACGTGTCCGAAAAATAATACTAGGACCCAGTTCAGAATTAATCGCATTTTCAATATGCTGCGTAACAAGTTCAGCAATCACAACAGAGAGGGGAATTTCATAGCAGTACCAGATTTTGGCTATAAAAGCAATCCTTAAATACAAAACAATTTGTATTTTTAACTTTTTATAAATTTCATGTTAAACTGTAATCAAGTCTGTCTTATTTTATTTATTTTGTTTTGTTTTGTTTTTCTTTTTAAATAAATGCAGTCTGCACACCACAAGTTCGTAATGTAGATCCTTAGAAAAAATTATTAAATTCCTATGTACAGTTTTTGCTTTTAGAAAACTTTTTTAATAAAACGATTTTGACCAACTTCAACGTTAAAACCTCTTTAAATAATTCTTCGATTTAAAAACTGTCTGCTACAGCGTGTTTATCAAACGTTTCTCTATAATACTACCAATTTTCGTATTTTTGTATGCAGTCGTTTTCTTAATATAACGCGAAGAAAGACCTCAGGTCACAAAAAATTCATTTACATCAACGGTGACAGTGTTAGTAACTTTTTTTTAAAATAGAGAGAAAAAAATAATCAGTTGAAATTGTTGGCTAATTATACGGATGACAATTGCTTAGTATATAAATGTACAGGGTAGTTATAATTAAACTTTCCCTATAAACAGCATCCTACAGCGCAAACGAGTGAACGGAATGCAATGAAATTTGGTATATAGACTATACACGAGATGCGCTCACAGAATTTCGAAAAAAGAAATTAGTTCTGAAATGTCCACCAGATGGCGCTTTTTCCGAAAAAAAACATTAAATTTAACACAATAAACGGCCAAAACAGCCAGTTTTACATTTTATTACTCATAATTCTTGTTCTGGATTGTTAATATTGTTTTTGTATTCCGTTTTGGTCGTTTATTGTGTTAAGTTTAATGTTTTTTCCGGAAAAAGCGCCATCTGGTGGACATTTTGGAACTAATTTTTTTTTTCGAAATTCCGTCAGCGCATCTCGTGTATAGTCCATATACCAAATTTCATTGCATTCCGCTCACCCGTTTACACTGTAGAATGCTGTTTATAGGAGAAGTTTAATTATAACCACCCTGTAGTTTAAAATATATAATAATTAATAAACAATATCGCTAATTTATTTATTTTAAATTGTTTTATTCCTTTTTGTATTTGTAATCATTTATTTATATATTTTCAATTTACGTTTATACTTTTCCCCTACGAACTTATCATCTATTTACATACAATAAAAAAGAAATTGGAGCTCGTCACTTCTTTAGATAGATTAGCGAGATTTGCAAAATCCCTTGACAGTCAAAGAGTTTCTAAAAGCTGTATATGTTACACATTCAATTAATAACTCTTTGTAATTCAGATAGAACACATAATGCTTCATTATTGGCTTTTCGTTTTTACCAAACATTCACTCTTTTTTCATACCACTTTTTCCTGAGAAATCAATAAAGAAAAACTAGAAGCCAAACATAAAAAAAAAAATCGTTTTTTATTGCAATTGCGTTATCTTTTTGTTGAGTTACTTTCTTTTAGAATCAATATCGCTTGATAACTACGGTAGATTAAAGAAAATCTTTTAGTTGAAGTCGAATACTATTGAAATGTTTCATTTTTCTTAACCCCCCCCCCCCCCCAAAAAAAAAAATAAATAAATAAATAAATAAATAATAAAAATAAAATAAAAAAAATTTATTACGGAAAAGTGGAAAGAATTTTTTTCTATTAGATCATCAAAAAGCACAGTAAGTTTTTCAATATTCGGTATTAAATGTTATAATACTACGCAAGCACAAAATGGAAGAAGAATATTTAAGCAGGGCACTTACTTACTTTTCTAAAACAGCTGACCATAACCTAAAGTGTTTTTCCACTTTCTGCAATTTTTAAGGTGATAACGGATTTGTTTAATAGATAAAGCATGTTCTTTCAAAACAAAACTTCAATTTGACATTCACATTCAAAACTTTTGTGCACTTGTTTCAGTTATATTTTATAAAGTCTCTTTACAAAAATGCTCCAGACTAGGCTAAATTGGCACTGTTACATATTTACACAACAGATAAGGATTTAATGCGTCAATGTAACAATTAAAAATACACAGGTTGTTGGTAAACAGTTTTGACTAAATAACAAAGATTATAGTAATTATCAAAATGAACAAAAAAGAATTTAAGAATGTGCCTATCCAAAACTTTTATGTTACAAAGAAAATATCCTAAATGTTGTTGTTGTTGTTGTTTATAATAAAACTTGGATATCTATATTATAAAACAAAAAATGTCCGTGATTGATGGTAGCAACACCTGGCCAATAAACTTCGCTTTTACTGCAGTTTTGATCAATTTACAGAAATCGCACAAATTCGATTTTTACGCTGTAGAATTTTTATTTATTTATTTTTTTTTTTAATATAATTTGTTTTAAAACTCTATCTCAATCTACTGAATTTTTGTGGTTTTAAAATAATTGTCAAGTCGTGAAAATTTTAGAATTCCAGTTTTCGACGGATTTACACGTTTTAGGGGTCAGAGATCCGAAAAACATGTTTTTACAAAATGTTTGTCTGTGAGTCTGCCTGTCTATGTGTCTGTATGTGACACAAATTTTGTGGGCGCTCTATCTCAAGAACTAATGCACAGAATTTAATAAAAATTTATATTCAGTTAGTCCCTGATATAAATTGATTCGGATTACTTTTTGGTGCAAATCGCACAACAGGTGGCGCTGCTATGCTGCATTTTTTACGATTTGCGCAATCGCATCAGAAAAACCTATATTCCCAGTTGAGAAAAGTGATTAATTCATTGTAAAAACTACTCGGAAATTTTTACGAAAATCAGTGTCATCAGTCAAAAGAAACTTTGTCTTTATAAATGTTTCATTTAAATCTCGAAAATATATTAGTTTCTGGGGTTTCTTAACATAAACAACGCTGTTCGGAATCGTGGGTAA
This sequence comes from Maratus speciosus, assembly GCA_963932465.1. Taxonomy (NCBI): domain Eukaryota; kingdom Metazoa; phylum Arthropoda; class Arachnida; order Araneae; family Salticidae; genus Maratus; species Maratus speciosus. The sequence goes on along the minus strand of OZ010795.1, from coordinate 324,004,421 downwards.
CTCGAAAGACGTTATTGTGCATTTCCGTTTGGGGTTATATTTTCCTAAATTAAGGAACGTTTTATCTTTTTTATAGTGTACTTGTTTTCTCATAAAAAGATGGAGAAGGGAGATTTCAAACATATTGCAAAATGTCATCTTTCGTTGTTTGTTTTAATGGACACATACATCAGACTTGTGTGCTTGACAACAAGGCCCGCTTATAAGTCATCGTCGATATACAGGGACGAGATAGCACAATAAAATTTACAACACAGAGAATTTTTACATCCGGGAGCTCCACAAAGAGTGTGCAATGGAGCCAGCGGGAGTCGAACCCGACAAGCCTCCTACGCTCTAAAGCGATTCGCAGCGTGATGTCTTAACCACTCGGTCACAGAGGCCCCATCTTTCGTTGATATTACGTTTAGTTTTGGGTACAGTTACATTCTTTTTTAATGAATATTCTTTGATAACTGGGGTAGAGATATAAAATATTTCATTTACTTTATTGAAAGATTTCAGTAAAGATTGAAATACTGGAGATTTTCAATATAAGACGTTGATTTGGCATCCAGTTGTAAAGGATATAGGACATAAAGTATGAAAATAGAACAATAATAATGCAACCAAGATATATCTGTTAGTTTTCGAAAATGATTGTTATCAACATAACGTGAACTAAATTGTGTTTTTTTTTTTTTTCTGCTGCTATATCTTACTTTTTAAAAAGTGTGTTTGTTTCGGGGGAATGAGGCGTGTCAGCGAACTTTTTTTTAACACAGCGTGTTTTTCAGTGTAACTTATTTTCAGTTTTCCCATTCGGTTATACACTTTAGAATCTCTTCGCAAAACTATCAAGAGTTTTAAATTAAAAGTCAATAATTGCTACCCTAATAGTAGTGCCAGGCAGTTTTACCAGTTGTATTGGGCTTAAACTATTTTTAAAACGTCATTTTCAGCTTATGGGACTATTTTAAACGAAATCCACAATCCTACATCCATAATCTTATCATGTCAATTCTAAAATCTAATGAAGTGATTCCTATTATGTTGTGTTGATTCACATTAGATTGCTAAGTCCACCGTGGTTAATTTGTTTATTCAAAATTATAAAAATGTGGCAAACAGAACAGATTATTACAAGTATCATGCAGAAAATGCTTATATTAGCAGCAGTAACTTGTGTCGTTGAATAGTTATCCATAATTAAAGTTGAATACATATTCATCATAAAGTTGTAATATTAGTCAAGAAAATATGCATTTACATTACAGAACCAATTAATATATTACAAATATTTGACATAATTTTATTTATTTGTACGCAATTACTTTATTTATAATATGTGACAATCTTGAATGATGTCCTCTATCCAGGGCTGTAGTTGGGTGGGAACGCGTGGGAATGCCGTTCCCAGAAATATTTGATTTGTCATTGAAAGAAAAAAAAAATATCGCGTATGAGCACAATTTTCGAGCGATACGATAATTTATAATAGTTTTAAGAAAATCCGTTTCATTTTTATTCATAAGCTGTGTAGGACCTTCCTTTAAAAATTTTTGTCCTGAACCATATGTGAAATCTTGGTAGTGAACAGGAAGGAAATTAGCAGACGAAAAAGCTTGTCGTAAATCAGAAGGAACTGAAAACACCTCTCATTATTGTTCGTTTGGAAATTTCTGGGATAGATGTGCCAATAAGTAATCTATGGATTTATTTCTGTTATTTCAATTCATTTTGATTCATAATGGAAAATGTTGCTATGAGATTCATTAAATATTGCTTTTGGGTGGATGCTATACAAATACAGTGCTATAAAAACTAATATATAATAATTATAACTGTTAATTGAAAAAAGTTGGCTTTTTGGCTAAATGTTTTAACTTGGATTTTGTCTTAGCAAAAATCTGGTAGCATCAACATCTACTCTATGAAAAGGTGAGTTCCCTCAAATATATTTTTTTTCAACTTCAGCAATGCCTCTATCAGATATTATATCACTGCCTGCAATTTTAAAATAAAAAATTCCACTTAAATATTTATTCCCATAAACTTACGAGCAATACAAACATTTCTATTGTAAATTTAATTATTTAATTTTTTTACTATTAAACTGTAATAAATAAGTAGTTCATACCATATTTATTGCAAAGATGGTAAAAGCATGGACCCATCTCAAAATGAAAGCGTTTTCCTGGAACATGTTTAAAAAGAAAAACATTTCTTCAATATACTTTGGTCCCCGTGTCATTGACTTTCGGCACTAAGTATTCAATCTTGTTTAATGTGCTAATTTTCATTTGCAGATAATTTCTTAATAGTAAAAAAATTACGAGAATGAAACTAACGATGCGAAAAAATAAATTGCAAAGGACATTTTCGACGTGTGAGATAAAACAAAGAATACTACCAATCGAAAAACCTGCAAAACATTTTAATTTTATTCACTAGATATGAATTCTCCTTCAACCATAAAGTAAACATAGCATAAACATTCTTAAAATAACAATCAAAATGAGTTTGTTTATGCTACATTTATTTTAAAAGCTCTGATTAGAGACACGAAACACCTCCTCTTTTAAATATCTCTCCACTAATAAACAATAATTAAGAATTTGCAAATGGCGCATAAAGAATTAACGATCACTGTTCAGTCTTTTGTGACAGCCCTGGCTTTTTTCAGATCTTTTCAATTACCTAAGTTTAAGACTTTGAGTTTCGAAAATCGATAAAATTCTCGGGAAAATAAGATATTTTTCTTCAGTAGCTTCTTTTTCGTTGGAAGTAGTTTGCATTTGAAGATAAATTGGAAACAAACGGCCATTTTGAAAGTTGGTGGAAGTTTCAACTGCTGAAAACAGGATTAAAAGTTCTTCAAAATTTGTAGAGAGATGATTTATAAGAGCCATGTGTTAAGAAGTTGTATTGTTTTCGAAGATCTTTTAAAGTTTACAATCGATTTTAAGATGAAAGTTTTTTATTGCCTTGGGAATCTTTATTTATTTATTCTTATTCAAGCACTTTTTATAGTCTTAATTAATATGTAAGTTAGTTAAATTTCCTAGAAATTTTTATTGGTAGCTTAAGATTTTCCACAGTACCTAAAACTACCTGTCACGATAGTTTATTTATAATTACTACTAATAATATAAATCCTATTATTTAAAATTTACTGGATGGTATCACTACATTTTTGTTTTCATATCTTTAGCTAGTGTTCGACAAATTATTTCTCGCACAGGAAACCTTCATCTCTGAGTTTTTTAGCCATTTAACCGTCATATTTTTCCTGAAGACGACTGTAGAAACAGCTCGAAACGTATAATTTAACTTTTAGCTTATTAAAGTTCGTGTTTTGTGTACCATTAAGCAAGATCGTGTCTTTATTTATCCTATTATTTAATTAACATTCCCAATTGTTCAATACAAATATTTGTCCAACTTTAAACACAGTTAAAAGTATCATAGGAATGTTTATATATGGCTTTATATTTACGTTGCATGTTGATAAATATCTAAAATGATGTGTTAAATTATTATTGCTAATAATAATATAAATTTTACAATTGATATTAACATTAGAAACGGAACATTACAGATATTTTTCGAGTTTTAAACTAATTCAGTATCATAAAAATATTTATAGGTGAACATAACGTAAAACTTCCTAGATTGATTGTTAAATTCGTATTAGAGCTAATAATATAAATTCTATAATTCATATTAATATTAGCAATTGATCATTACAGATATTTTTTTAGCTTCAAATTAGTTAAATATCGTACGAATGTTTATATGTATTTTTATATTTCCGTTGCATGTTAACTATTTAGAACAGTTGCTTAATTATTATTGTTGACAATATTATAAAATGTGTAATTTACATTAACGTTACAACATGTCGTTTCAAGCATTATCACTAGCAGTAACAATAACAAAAACAGAAAGCGTGTAAATAAAAGTGGTATTAACAATAGAAGTCGGAATGAAAAGAGTTTTAGTAATTGTTAATTATTACAGTTGCCCTAAGTTATATTGTGCATATCAGGAAATAAACAAAAAGGGCGATATATCCGAATGTGCGATGCAACCAAAGGCATTAAAAATTAAGAAAATAATGCTTGTTTCATGTCAATGATTGTGATAAATGTTAGAGAATTGTTTTATATAAATATTGTAATCAACTTACATGTAAAATATAAAAGCAAAAATACTGTTAAGGTAAAAAGAATCATTTGTTTTCTCAGAAGACAGAAAAAAAGAACGATATATTCGTATGAGTTATGTAAGGAGATGCGATATAACGACAACCTACTATATTTTAGAATTTCATGTACTTTTCTTATAGTTTGTTTCGAAATGTTTTTGTTTTCTTTCAGTGTCTTTTTAGAGAATCAGTTTCTTCCAAAATCATGCTTCACTATTTAAACTTCATAATATTAATTTATTTAAACATTGCTGATCATTATATTAATTTATGTTATTGTTTATTATTATCATTAATTTTTCTTCCTTTATTATTTACATGTATTTAAACTTTTTTCGATATCAAATAAAGGAATATATTTATTTACAAAAAAAATGTTGAAAAAACATCTATTAATTAGTACTAGTAAAATAGGCTTTTTCAGAGAAAACTCATGGCCATTCACCAAAATTTGGGAAAAACCTAATTTTGGCACTAGAAATGAAGATCCGATGAGTCCCTAAAAAATAAAGTTGTTTTACCATGGCTTGCTGAGCAAAAGGTGGGGGACTTTTAATTCAGAGATTGGGGAAATTAAAAAAATTTAAGTAGGTCAACTGGGGTATAATTTATTATGCATTTTTTCATTTTTAATCGAATGACGCCATCCGAAAGTCCATATGATCATTTGTTACAAAGTTACGGCAGGTTTTATGAATACAAAGTCGAAAGTTATCTACTTTCAGTGTAGGTAAAATAGGTTTTTACAGGAACAACTGGTGATCATTCACGAAAATTTTGGAAGAACTTCATTTTGGCATTAGAAATGAAGATTCAATGCGAGTAAAAAAAAATACACAAATAAATAATTGAAGTAAAATTAAAATTTTCTCACCAAAGGCTTTCTGTATAGGGTGCAATTTTGGCCTACGGCTGGGTATGCACCAACACCAACAAAATATTTGTAGAAAATTTATCAATTCACAGATACATCAATATATGGTCCACCTAGGCATAAATTTCAGGATTCTTGGCTGAAAAAGGAATCGAAGAAAAAATTAAGTATGGTATAATTACTAGATGTTATGCTCAGAAACAATAAAATTAGTAATATTATATTGTAAAAAGCAGCATTTTGAGTTTTCTTTAGGAAAATTTTTGATTTTTAGGTTTTACACATTTATGGAGTGTCTAGCTCAGTGTATAGTTCCTAGATTTAATAAAAAAATAATAAATAAAAATATAAGTTCGTGTTGTTTTCAAAATAAATAACAAAAGGTATAGCAATTAGCATTTACAGTTAAAATTTATGGAATTTTCAGCAAAATTAACATTAGACAAACATAGTTTATATTATATTTAACTTGATAAGCTAATTTACTTTTATTAACGGTATTCAATTAGAATTAAAGTAGGCTTAAATTCAAGTTAAATTAATTAATAACATTGTTGTAGTGTAAAATTTTATGTAAGACTATTATATTTTTATTGTATATATAAAAATATGCAAATTTAACAATTAATAAAATGCATTAGCAAAATTATTTAATATAAATATTAAATGACATCTTGCTGAAATCAGCTAGAAATTAGATTTTTTTTTTTTTAAATAAAATATTTTATAAATTTATGTTAGTTTAGAATTTAAGCATTTTTTTTTTCTCTTTACTTTCCCTTAGAATTAAATGCAATTCTAAATTTAACACATATAAATATACATAGTATTGATAAATTTGAGTGTGTGAGTTCATAATTTTTTTTTTATATATATAATTTGGCCAATTTAACATAAGAAAACAAAATAAATAAATAAATATATTTATATATATTGGCCTTAATTTTATTAAAATAGGTAGTATGGCTTAATAAATTTATTTACTTAATTTTTTATAGTACATACAGTAATTATTTTTAAAAAACTTAATCTGTAACAATTGGGTGTAGATATTTATGAGTATACAAAGATTCTTTTCTGCTGGCAGAAATTCTTTGGTTCGGCCGAGTACTCATGGGTTACTACATACGATTTTACGTAGTAATTATCATTTGCTTTTGTTTTTTTTAAAACTATACAAGTGTATTAATAACATTTTTTTTTATAATTAAATAATAATTATTAATGTTGGATTAATAATAATAATCTAGTATCTTTTACTTTTTAAACATATCATTAAAGTTTAGACAGTAGAATTCACATACGGAATGTTAATGATAAATAAAATTTTGAATAAATAAATTTTTATTTCATTCAGTAAAAAAATAAATAAATATGAAAATTTAACAATCTTTTAAGATAGAATTGTTGGCTAAATAAATAATAATTTAAGACAAAAAAATTGTTCTCTTCTTCGTCAATGGCATTTTCTGACAACACTATTTAATAGTATTAAATGAAGGTGAATTTTTAAGGTCAGCGTAATGCATATTTTGCATTTTGGAGAGGCCGTAGAAGTCATTTTTCCGTGTTGTTTACATTTTAATAGTAAACAATATCATGAATCAAAATTTGTGTTTGTTAAAAAGGTCTAAAAATATACAATGTAATCAGTTAAAGAAAATTATATGCATTTTTTTTTAATCCTGAAAGGCAATTTGGTTTAGATTTAAACCTGTATGCATAAAAAGCCACCCTCGCTTCAGTTCCAGTATGAGGCAGGAGAATGCAGATGCCAGAATCGCCATTTTTCCCCTGCAAAATAATAAAAAAAAAGCAGAAGGTTTACATTAGATACGATACAAATACATACACTGTTTATGCATAGATTATGTTTAAAATTACATACAGGCATGCACAGTGAGTTAAGAAGAAAGTATATCAAGAAATTATACTAATTAATACGGTAATTACAAGCATGCAATGGTTTTAAATACTTACTTTTTGAAGTCGTAAAATTTTGTCACAGCACAATTCACCTCACAGAAAGCGATTAGTAGCTTGACCAACCCCTCGTTTCGAAAGAATCGGGGACGTTCAAAACTGGTTTTATTCAATCCTCCTTCTTCTTTTTTTTTTTTTTTTTCTCTCTTTCTCGTATTGGGTAAAGTTGGAAAGCATTGCGTAATGATATATTAAAGGAGATGAATTAGCTTGTACATTTTGACGGATCATACATGTTTGAAGTAACAAATAAATAAAATAATGTAACAAGTTTGTATACAATATTTTTTCTGATTATAATTTGAATACATCAGATTAATTATGTGAAAATATAACATGTCATATTACAAGCATTGTATTTACTTTTATTCAGTATAAAATGTGTTTTAGATAAAACACTGTGTCATAAGGTTGTATGTGATGAAATAATATGTCAAATGCGTATGCCATTATTTTTCTTATAATGAGGTTTATTTCGGCATATTAATTTCAGACAAAATTATAGCTTTGAATGTATTTTGGGCACTTAAACTGTAAAGTTACAAAATTAGTAAACATGTGTGTGGTAAAGAAAAAAGGCTTCGAGAAAGACGTCTGATTGTCAGTACAGAGGTCTTCTATAAATGTGAATGTCAACAGACAACTATGCTATCATGTGTTGAACTTTCTGTTATGAAACAATAGAAGAACTTCTTATAAAATATACCAGAACCATTCATAATTGAACTTTACAGTCTTCGCTCAAAAACTGTGTAGATACACAGTCATATGGACACGTACATTCCTTCAAGCTTTACAAAAAAAATAAAACCAGCAATCAGTTTTTATTTTTTTTTTCTTCCGATACCGGGAGAGATGCTGGGCAACATATAACTATGATATGTTCCCGCACCATGTTGGTTAAATCAAAGTAAAATTGCGTAATTTGTTATTTCTGTTTGTATAAATATTTTTTTATAAAATATAATTATGAGTGTAAAATTATAATGTTTATATATTTAAGTAAAATAAGAGTGTAAGTTCATACAAAAATTATTAAGTTGATTTTAAATAGTAAATATATATTTTTAAAAAATTGTTGTATTGTAAAATGAATGTATAATATTGAATTGAGTTCGGATCTCAGACAACAACAATACGCAGACGCCATGGTGTCGTTTTATGACAAGCCAATGGAAAGTGGTGTATAATTAGAAGTCGTAAAATCATAAAAACGTTGGAATCAATTTATGGCCTCAATAAAAGTGTTGGGATAAATTTATGACTTTTCAGACCACCCAAACTTTAAGGCAGATAATAATATTAAAGTATATGTAAGGGGCCATTTGCAGACTGCTAGCTAATAGGCCTATCGAAGTATAATAAAAAATCTTCTCACATCCAATAACAGTGGACTAGACAAAAATAGTTCCTCCCACTGCAGGAGCTGGTGTGCAAGAAGAATAAGTTTTGAAAATAGAGTCTGAAAAAAGATGTAGAGGATGCAAGAGCTCTCCTGAAAAGCCCGTGCTATGAGTCCCGTAAGCCCTAGTAAAGCCCAGGCGAGATGGACATGTTGGAGCGAGCCTAATCCAGCCTAATCAAGCCTAATTGAGGATGTCTTCCTGAGGTACCTATCGGAGTGAGCCTAATCAAGCCAAATTGAGGATGTCTTCCTGATGTACATATCGGAGTGATCCTAATCAAGCCAAATTGAGGATGCGTTCCTGATGACACTTTGCCATGATCCTAAGCAACGCATCAACTCGGAATTTGATGAATAAAGGCCACCATCCCGTATATTAAAAGAAGGTACTATTTTAAACATTTTCTTTTACCACGTAAGATCATATGAAAAATCTAAAAAAATACTTTTCTGATATTTATGGTAGAGAGTTATCTGAGATCCGACCAAACCAATAATTAAATAAGATTAAGGTAATTTTAAAAATGAAAGAGAGTATTTCTTTTAGCAAAAAGAAACAATTATAATAATTAGAGTACGTGAAAATATTGTCTTTTTTTTTTAAAAGATTAAACATACTTAAAATAATGAGAAGCAAACAAAAGTGTTGCTTTCTATTTTTTGAATTAATATTATGTTTTTCTGTAAATAGATATGTTCAATGTAAATAAAATATTTAATCAAGTTTTAAAAAGTTTCTGTAATTATTTAATTAATAATATTTAAAGTGTGTCAATTCTTTTTTTTACAGCTTAAATTTTAGTTTAATTCATAAGTGGAAGAGTTCGTCTAAATAATTCACAACGCAAACTCTTAATTTTATTCGTAATTATTCAAATTTAATAATTACTTTTTGACGCGAATTATAATTTAATTTTATTAATGCTTCGCGTTGCTCTTCTACTAGAATGTAGGTAAATACGATCACTTATATTATTTAAATTTATCTAAGGTATATAAAACTATATACCAATTTGCTATGAGGTTGCTTGGATGATTTGGACCAATTAACAATTTTGAATATATTTAATAAAAAATAAACAGGTGTAATTATCTGTCCAGCATTTCTCCCAGCTTATTTTGTCTCCAATAAATAACGTTACCTTGTATACGTCAGACGTAAAACAAAAGCCGATGTTTCATTGTGCGATTAAATACCCTACAGCATTTTTTAAAACTTCTAAGCATCGCACATTTTCAATGTTTATACCGTCATAGTGGTAAAAAAAAAAGTACTTTTTAATGCAATTTGTTTGAAAACTGCATCTCCATTTGTTTGTGAAATGTTAATTTTTTTGTAGTTTTAGCGACATTTGTTTCATTTTGGTAACTCAAGTACTCCATTTATGTAGAAAGTAAAGAAAAAATTGGTGAAAAATAACAATTATATCTTTTTGTTGCCATTTTCTCATAAAAATTAAAAAAATAATTTAATTAAAATACGTGCTATTTTGAGAAAAATATAAATGAATGATATATGATAAAACATGGAGCTATTATAAACTATATTTAATTTTGAGAATCTATATTAATGCAAATGACGTCATTTTACGTAAAATAAAAGCGTGTGCTTTAAGTCTTAAAACTGAAATATGTTTTGCACTACAGTAGAGTCCCGATTATCCGACTTATTTTCTTCTGATGGATTGGTGGCTTCTATTATTATGAAACAGCCATTATAAATGAAGCGTTAGGTGAAGATGAAAGAGCAGCCGCAAAAGTTAGAACTCTGATTTTCTGATCAGAATGGGGGGGGGGGGGGTGTTGAGGCCTTTTTTTTTTTTTTTTTCAAAACAAATTATGGCCATTTTTTTTCTCTATTCTGACCAGAAAATCAGAGTTCTAACTTTTTACGACAGCTATTTCAACTTCACCTAACGCTTCATTTATAATGGCAGTTTCATAATAATAGAAACCACCAGTCCACCAGAAGAAAATGAAGTAATGGAAATGTCGGGGCGACACTAAATTCTGAAAAAGCAGAATTCCTGTTCTCTAGTTAAAAATAGATCAAGTGGAGTATCGTTTATTATATGTATTTTTTCTGTTCTGAATCGTATGACACCATCTGAAAGTCGATATGGTTATTCGTTACAAAGTTACGGTAGCGTTTATGAATACATGGATAATACATAGATATATATAATACATAGACATACATATATAATACATGGATTTCAACAATTTTGATGACCTTGGAGAAAACTCATATGACCCTGATTTTGACTATTGCTATTCTAAGAACATTGAATAAGTTTGAAATTATTTAATATGATATAAAGAACATATTTTGAACGTAAAATAAATGTAAGAAAGCTGTGCTCAATAATAAAGTATAATTCTCTACTTTGTATTCATAAAACCTGCGGTAATAACTTTGTAGAAAATTAAGCGTATTGACTTTCGGAGAGTGGCATTTGATTCAGAATTAAAAAATACGTTATAAACAATACCCTACATGACATATTTTTAAAAATTGAGTTTCCCCACCCCACCCTGAGATAAAATATCCCGTTTTTGCCCCCCCCCCCCCAAAAAAAAAAAATGTGGTAGAACAACTTTAATTTGTGGCAACTCATCGGATCTTCATTTCCAGTGCCAAAACAAAGTTCCCAAATTTTTGTGAATGGCCATCAGTTGATGCTGTAAAAACCTATTTTACCAACACCGAAGTACAACTTTCGACTTTGTATTCGTAAAACCTGCCGTATCTTTGTAACAAGTGATTGTATCGACTTACGTAGGGTGTAATTAGATTCAGAAATAAGAAATACATAATAAACGATACCCCACTTGACCTACTTAAAAATTTTTGATTTTCCCCCTCCCTCAGTTAAATCCCCCCCACCCCCAAAAGAACATGGCAAAACAATTTTATTTTTTGAGGATTCATCGGATCTTCATTTCTAGGACAAAATGAATTCCTTCCCAAATTTTTGAGAACGGCAATCAATTGTAGTATTTTACACATTTTTTGGACTATTTTTCCTGTACTAAAGTATGACCTTCTGCATAAAATGCTTATTATGTTTTAAGAAAAGTATTACGTTTTATGCAATTAAAGTGTTAACGGTTGGTTTAAAAGTATAAAAAACAAAAACTGGCAAAAAAGAGCTATTTTCTTTTTCATTTAACTTTACCTATTGTTACAATAAAAATTAAGCGTTTTAAAAGTGCTGTGAACGTTTGATTTATTATGCAAGCAAACAAGGTATTTAAAATTATACTAATGAATAAATTCGTTGATTTTTAAGGGATTGAGTTTTACAAGAATTTGAGCAAGTAATTGAGCAAAAAACACTGAATTATGACCTTTATTTGTATTATTTTGCATGCGTATAAAGAATTATCAATTTCAAAAGGTTATATTAGGAGCAATTTTAAAGTATTCCTTTCGTAACCGTTTTTTGACCATTGATTTTATGCAAACGTTTCTTCCGTATCAATAAATGGTTCAATAATTCTTTACAGTTTGGAAAATATACCTCAGTCACGCATTTTAACAAATAGTGTAAAGTTTAAAAGTAAACGACAAAAGTACTTATATCCGTAAAATATATATATGTAAACACAGTCGATAAATCATCGGATAAATCATTTTCTTTTCAAAATAAATAAATCAAAAGTCCACTTTTATCCGAACTGTGATGATCCGTACTTCCAAATTAAATTAACACAAGTTTTGAAATGTCGATACAAATGTTCTCAGAATTACTTGCGTTTGACAAACAACAGGGTAACTCAATCGATAAATTTCCCCCATTCCTTGCAAAGGCAGTGAATCTCTTACATGCTTACATGAACCAGATTACACCCATAAACTTCTGCTAATACCCGTTCATGGCACACCTGGAACAACATCTATCTTAAAGCAAAACAAACTTATACTAAAAAGCTAAGGTATATATATTGTGTTGAGCGGCATTAGAAATGTGTGTTAGTGTATTATCCACAGTTCCCTTGGCAGTTTCAGTAATTGTACGCACAGAAATCTGATTAAAAATATAAGTATTTAACGAAGTACTAACAGTATAATAAAGCTATTAATAAAATTCGTTGTATAATACGCATTTTAATTTACAAAAAAAATATTTTAATTCATAAGTCTGTACACTGAAAAAAAACCCTAAAATTACCTTAATGTAAATTAATTGGAGAAAATAAGTTAAAACTGGTGTGAATGACTAAGAACAAACAATCTTCTTGAAACACCATCAAAAATTTGTAAATGCGCTAGGCCTTTCGGAAGATCTGAGTCTTTCTTCGTCAGGCGCAAAAAAGACGTCCTTCTACTATGTCTTGCCTCTGCTTTCATAGTAGAAGGACGTCTTTTTTGCGCCTGACGAAGAAAGACTCAGATCTTTCGAAAGGCCTAGCGCATTTACAAATTTTTGATGGTGTTTCAAGAAGATTGTTTGTTCTTAGTAAATTAATTGGTTACTAAAACTCATTGTAATTTTCATAGTTACCCTATTCTGGAAAAATTCCTCTTATCTTTAAAGACTTTTTTTAAGAGGACCAATCCATAAACCTCGAAAAAGAACAAGTTTCCGAAGTTTATGGAATTTTTTTAAAGATGTAGATATTAATATGTAGTTATGAAAATTTTTTAAAGATGTAGATGTTTTAAAGTTATAGTTATCTATGATAAGGGTCGGAGATACTGGTAAAAGGTTTATAAAGATAAAGGACTTCGCTGCCCGTAGATTTCGGAAACAACCTATTCTTTAAATTTCGGGATCCCATTGGTTTCTGATTGGTTCTTTTCCTAAATGCTTTTGAGAATAAGAAGAAAGCTTCCAGAAAAGTAGATAACTACGAAGTTACATTGAATTTTCGTAAATCTTTCTTAAACATCAAGAAATTACTCGGTATTTTTTTTTATATATACAATATTGTGAAATTTAACGCAGCAACGCATTTTAACATACAGCTTAACCCCTTAATCCTCACTCCCATGATATTCACGGGCTCTGTTTTTTATTCAGATTGTTTGATTCCCACCAGTTTTTTAAAATAGTGTAATTAGCTTTATTAGCTTTATTCTCGTATCATTTTACCTGCCATTAAATAAGGTGAATATTTCTTTTTCAAAAAAGTGGTGGCAATTAGCACGGAATTTTTAAAACGTAATTTAATGCGAGCGTTAAGGGGTCAAAGTTTAAAAGTTTATCAAAAAGTGCCTATTTCCTGAAAATGCAATCGATAAGTCATCAAATAAATGTTTTCGTTGAACATAAATAAATCAAAAATCCATTTTTATCCGAACTGTGATCCGTACTTCTAAATGAATCAGTAAAAGTTTTGAAATGTCGATATAAGCATTCCATGAATTACTTCCTACATTGGTAAAACAAAAGGTAACCCAATCGATAGTTTTCTGATTCAGTGTAAAGGGCAATAAATCACTTGTTTATTTGTTTTAACTTGTTTATCCATGATTCAAAGAAATAAATAGTATATGAAATCAGTGATCAGAGGATCCTGTTAGAAAAAAAATTATATTTCCAAAAGCACACTATTATAATGTCAAAAATAATATAGAGTCAGCCAAAAGCACCCCCTCCCCTACCTCTATCCATCTCGAAAACTCGTCGGAATTTTGAAAGGCTGTAAAACGCACGTTCAATCAATTTGAAAAGGACCTCCGTTTGTTTTTTAAAAAATAATAAATGGGGCAGGGGAGCATAAGGGCCCAGTGAAGTCCAATCTTGAAATTTTCAATTTCTAGCACCTAATTAGATTCTTAGTACAATTTATCTTAGATTAGCAAACGGAAAGTCGTTCTGCTGTATGTTGCTGGCCACTTTTACGTACGTATATGTGCAAATATTTAAAATGATACTTTTGCTATAAAATTTAAACTCTTGTCGTAAACATTTACTTGTATTTATGTGTGTTTATTGTCTTAATGGAAGTGCGTAATTTGTTATCCCTGCAAAAATTCAAACAAGTGTGTAGATGTAGAAAATTGTACGGATTTACCCGGATTGGTGTGTTAATGTAAACTTACAAATTTTGTTTATTAGACAAATATCTGTGCATTTTGCATATGACACTGAAATATGTATAATGATATTACACAGATACATGCGTAAGAACAGAATATTACACAGGATTATATGTAAGAATATTACACAGAAATATGTGTAAAAACCAAATATTACACAGAAATATGTGTACTTACGTGCACTCAATAAATATCGATACTTGAAAACTTCTGCGTTTTAAAGAAATTTTATTTTACAGTGTATTTGTTTAGATTATACAGGTTCTGTTCATAATATATTGTGCATACGATTTCAGGGCTTCAAAACAACTCTAACAGAGAGATGGCATGTAGTAAATATAATTTCAGACGATCCTGTTTCTTGTAAATTAAAGGTACGCTATTTTGTGGTCTTAAAACAAATCTGCTGGAAAGAGATAAAACACATCATGCACATGAATTTGTTCTTCATGCAAATGTGTTTTGCGACCATAAAAATATTCAGCTCAAAATTTAGATACCAAACTATAAGGTTCTGTACTGTGTACACAAAATCCATCGTGTTTGTGTCCATTTATCTACTCGTGTGCAATTTACACGTTAAGCTCTGCCTTTCAGAATCATCTGATAACTTTTTACACACATAAGCCGCTTAATGTGTTATCGTCAAAGTACACAGAACAGTGTATTTTGAAATTGTCACAGCAGGAGTGTATTTGGCAATTTACATATGAGGGGCTTACAACCATAGTGGACCAAGTCCATTTTGAAAAAAAAAATGAGATAGTCCATTTAGAAAGTCCATAAAATCTGATTTATTCACTCCTACAGTGAAACAACTCTGTAAACAGATGTCATACATGATAAAGTATGGGAAAACAAATTCGTTCACCGTGGAAGTAGATAAAACAGATTTTATGCACTTTCTAAATGGACTATCTCATTTTATTTCAAAATGGACTTGGTCTACTATGCTTGTGAGCCCCTCATATATAAACGAATCAATTTTGTACCATCAAAATACCTATTTTAAATTGTAAATTTACGCATTTGTTTTTCAGAGTGTAAGTAGTTTGGGAATTTTGCAGGCTTAAAGTTGGGAACTTCAAATTCTAAATTCATTTCTAACCTAATCATTGTTGTCGGTGCGATCATATGTTATCTGTCTTTTAGGAAAAGCCAGTCTTGCATATCCGAAAAATTTGCATAATGTTACGTTTAGCAATCTTTAATACAGTAAAAATGCTGTGTGTGCAAATATTTTTTTACATTAAAAAAATTATTTTATTTTTCAAAATGTGTAATATTATATTTTAGGGGTAAGTATGCATTAGGGTGGTCACAAGCAACATGGGAAAAATTTTTTTAACGTTTTCTTCGGGGGGACCCTCCTAAAAGTTGCCAATTAGTTAGAAAATGAGATTGGCAAAGTTTCAACTGAAATGAATAACATTAACCCGTGCCTCATCGAGGTTGAAGCCTTGAAAATTTGCAGTTTTTGGCAAAAAATTGTCGTTTTTCTTTCTTTACGTGAAAACTATTTGTCTTAGAAACCTGATTCTTGTTTTATTTCATAGAAACAGTTGTTGCCTTAAACTTTTACTCTCATCAAAACTTATATTTAATGAATATTAGTATTTTTCAGGTCAGCTCGTGAACTATACCCTCAAACTCTGCATTTTTGAAACATAACTGAAAAATGACAAATTAATAATTTTATTACTTTTGATAATTTTTTTTTGCATTATTTTCATTAATAGGTAAAAATAAATGAGCAATTTTTGCAACTTTAAAAATATTTCACGAATTATAATTGATTATTAGTTATCTAGTTCTGTGTCTAGTAAGAAAGAACTTCTCGATTTGTGTTGCAGTTGAACCTCTGAATTTCTCTTTTTATTACAAGGCTGTTTTTGTTACCTGTTATCGTTATCTATTTTTAGAATTGACGAAACTTTCCGTAAAGCCCCCCCCCCCTTTTGATATGATGGCAGAAATGTAAGATTTTTTTAATTGGCCACTTGTCTCATCAAATCATCGACGTAAGCTACCAAGTAATCGTCAAGTTTTATGTATTTTATTTTATGATATTCGCAAAATGAAACTGAACGCCAGAGAAGCTGCTAGATTTAGAGTACATCCACCAATTAACCACAGACTTTAATTTGTAAGTAGAAGTGCAATTGACTCCCTAAATAACTATTTCGTAAACAAAGAACTGAGATCATCAAAAACAGATTTAAAAATTCCGGTTTAGAGAGAACTGTTATTCACTGGGATGGAAAACTGCTTCACCATTTTTTGAATAAAGAAAATGTAGAGAGGATAGAAGTTTTAATTAGTTATGGGGATGAAGAACAGTTTCTACGAGTTCCACAGCTTGAAAATAGTATCGGAATAATTCAGACGAAAGCTGTATTTTCAGCAGTTGAAGAGTGGAGCAAGTTGGTAAAATCCAGGCAATATGTTTTGATACAACTGCAGTAAACAACGGTCACCTCAGAGGAACCTGCATTCTTCTATAGCAATTCTTAAAGCAAAAGTCTTCTGTATTTACCATGTCGCCACCCTAATCTAGAAATTTTCCTAAAAGCTGGTTTTGATTGTAAAGTGGGAATAATCACTTCTCCTCAGCCAGATATTTAAAAAAACAATTCTGATTGGGTGGTTTAAATTAAACCAGAGTAAATATAAAAATGCTATTGAAGATGAAATAGTAGATATAAATAGTTAATTCAGAAGAAATTTCAAGTTTTCTTACAGGACCTTTTAAAAATTAACAGCTCAGGGATGATTATAAAGAGTTTATGCAACTTTGTTTAATTTTTATAGGACTCCTTCCTACAAAAGACTTTTTTCAGAGCACCTGGTGCTTTTAATCATGTCAGATGCACAAGCAATTTATTCTCTCAAAATATATTGTCATAGATAATCTCTCAATAACAATTTTAGAAAAAGAAGGTATTAAAGACCTTTGCTTATTTCTAATCAATATTTATGTAAAATCATGCTTCAATATTCCCACTCCCACTTTGGACCCCAATCCAAGACCTGCAAATAATAAAATCACTTGTTCACTACAGAAGAATTGATAAATAGGTTGCAGACAAAGCACTCGTTAAAATGATAAACCATCTTTGGTATCTTAACTCGGATCAAGTTGCATTTTCATTTTTAGATGATACTTTGAAAAAAAAAAAGTCAACATAAGCATGGCTGTAAAATTAATGTCATTTAAAGAAGAAATGATGATGATGATAAGAATTTAAAAGCAACAAAAGTTTTCAACGAAGTGGATTATTTATTGAACAAAGAAGTCAATGTTTTTGTTTCATCTCAAACTATAAAAATTTTTAAGAGGTTTTATATTAATAAGCATTTTTTAAATACTGATCCCAATCTATGGTGTGAAAATAAACCTTATTTGAAAGCAAGAAATCAGTGAATGGTTTTAAAGTTGTCAATGACACAGCTGAAAGGGGAAGAAAATTAACCAGAGATTTCAATTCCTGTTTAACAAAAAACGAAAAATAAAAACAGTATATGCTAAAAGTTGTATGTGAATGTAGAAAAACTTTTCCAGATTCTTCAAAAGCCACCTTATCTAAGCCATTTACCACCTTAATCCTTTCTGGCGCAGTGGTCCCATGGCGAGACTACCTAATTTTAATTCCAAACTTACTTGTTTGTAAATTTATGTGTAGTCAATCATTTTATTATTTTACGAACAGAACTTTTCTGTACTGGAAAGGGTTAATGTGACAATTGTAAGGGATAATAATTAATTTTCTTTATTATGCTTCCTTTCTTGTAACACAACTTTAATAATAAAATGCATTTGAGCATATTTGCTCTAATGTTTATACTTTCTTTGCACCTCCCCCCCCCTTTTTTTAAATTTTTTCAGTTTAAAATTCGATTTTTTTTTCATTTTCTTTGGAATTTTTTTAAAATTAGTACTTTATCATGTACAAAATGAAAAACAAAAGGGGGAAAGCAGATGAAATGGAATGTTACAATGTTTTTTTCACATTTTCATAAAAATCAATTTTTAAGATTTGGGTGAAGTCTGGTCCTGAAAAATGCACATATGTCTAAATTTATAGATTTTTAGAAATTAAATGGTTTGTGGTTCTTCAAAACGAAGCTTTTTTATATAAAATGAGACCTGAATTATGTTTCTAGGTTTAATTGTATTTATTTTATGAAGGAAAAACAGCATTTTTTTGTGAAAAATCACGTTTTTTTCAAACTTTAACCTCAATGAGGCACGGGTTAATATTATCCAAATGAGCTAAAACTTTGCCATTCTCATTTTCTAGTCTATTGGCAACTTTTTGGGGGGTCCCCCGGAAAAAATTCAAAAATTGATTTCTTGTGACCACCCTAGTATGCATATTATATGTTTATTAAGTAAATTGACTAACAGTTACAACACTTTGGTTGCAACTGTTTTCGGTGTCTATGCAAAAAATTCATGTGTGCAAATACTTTTTTGTCCACTGTATATTGCGGTGTGGAACGCTAGAATTATGTGTAGTGGTAAGGCTCGTTTTCCTAATAATTTCAATAAGTGTTCGAATAAAGATATTAACAATATTTTAAATATTTCTGCGCGCATGTATGTGTTTGCGTGTAAAACTACATACAAACATACATATATATATATACATATATCAATGAAACTTTCGTAAAAAAAAAATACACTTATAAATAAAAAATATTATCTAAAAAGTTTTAAACTTAATTATTTTGTAGAGAATATGATTTGGTCACACTTTTTAAAAGTTTGAGACTTTTATCAAAACAGTACCCATATCCTTAAAAGCGTTTTCAATCGATAAATAATCAGGTAAATGTTTTCTTTTGAAAAGAAATAAATCAAAAGTCCACTTTTATCTGACCTGAGATCCACATTTTCAAACGAAACTAACAAAACTTTTGATATTTCGATATAAACATTCTGTGAAATACGTTTGAGAAACAACAGGTAATCCAATCAATAATTTCCCCCCATTCCTTGTGAAAGGCAGTGAATTACTTCCAAGGAAATAAAAAAATATAGAATCGATGAGCAGATTCTGTTGAAGAAATCATATTTTTCTAAAAATGCATTAATAAAATTTCAAAAATAAAATTATTGGATTTAATGAAGAACTTTTTACTGTTTATTTGCCCTAAACCAAATTTTTAAGAAAACTTACACTATAATGAAGAGGAATTATACTGTGATGTGCGAAGCTAGGACTATGTGTGTTACTGTTAGCAACTTCCCTAACAGTTTCAGAAAATTTTACATAAAGATCAAAACGAAATTTTCACTATTTAACAAAGTACTAAAAAACAATTCTCTTTTTAATTAAACTTTTGTAAAATATGTCTTTAATAAAATACACATATATATATACATGCACATATATAATTGAAGTCCTGGGGATAAGATTTTGTGTAACAAAATTTAAATTGCGAAAAAATTCAGCTCTTTGTGGTACATTTTATTGATTTATTTTCTTCTTGCCAAAATATGTTTAAAATGTTACCACGTGTATTAAATTCTCTCATAAAAAAAACTGATTAGCATCAGGCACTGATTACAGCACAGGCCAATTAGGCCAAGACTTTGGGGCCACTCCTGACGGGGGCCTCAAAATCAATAAAGTGATTTTTTTAGAAAATTCTTTAAAATAAAGTTTTTTTAATGATTTTCTCAAGAATAAAAAATGATTTCGATTAACTGGCAACGGCATCGTAATATCTGCTGATAAAAAATCATAGGTAATATGAAAGAATGTGAACAGTCTCACTTTCTGTCTATTGGTCAATTTTCCTTTTAGAATTGCACCCCTTTTCCAAAACTTTTTAGCTGCTACTCTGGTTTGAAGAGGGGCCCCCGAAACAGGCGGTGGGCTTTGTGCTCCAGGCAACCTCAATCGAGCTCTGATTAATATTTAGTATTTAAGGGGACAGTGGATGTTAAAAAATTTTCTTTTTAATTTTCATCATAGAGTTATGCAATTTTGTGCAAATATACATTTCACCACAAGTTTATAGAACACCTTAAAAGAAATTTCCATTCTTATTATAAGTTTAAGATTCTTTTTTTAATCAAAATTTTAAAACGCTCCATGCGTCTTAATTTTTGATATATTTCTTTTATTTTACATTTTAATCATTTAAAACTCTATTACAAACAAATCTGTGCATCGATATTTTAATCCCTTGAATAGTTAATTTTTTAGAGATTTTTTTTTCTGAATTCCATATTGATTTTCATCAAAATTTTGCCTTTTAATAAGTTAAAAATTAAATTTAATTATCTTAATAAAGTCGAATTTTAAAATGCATACACAGTTTCTTTGTAGGTAATATCAGGATTATTTCTTATCAGTTTCATGAATTTTGATTAAAAATTAAGACGCATGGAGCATTTCAAAAATCTAAAAACGTTAAAAAATCAGTTTTGAGAAAAACAGACTTAAGGTACATTAAAGATCCAAAAATTAGTTTGTGTACAAAAATAAAACACTTGTAACTTTTTAAAAAATTATCGCATCTGCATGCGGTTTTTCACAAATGACTCAATACAAATTGGAAAATGATAATACACACAAAAAGAAATTTCGATTTTGGGGTCGATTTTAGCTCAGATAAAGGTCCACGGTGCACTTAAATATCAAACATTATTAATAGTATTTAAATTATTAAATTAAAAATATAAAATATTAAGATATACTGCCCATATCTTCAAAACTAATTAAAAGCATAGTAATTTTAGCAGTGTTTAAACTATGCCATATAATACATTTTCTTATAACACTTTCATCTATAAAATAAAACAATTTTTGAGGTAAATGTGACGTAACATCTTCTTTCATCAAGTTCTTCAATTATGCAGTGAATGTCACTTAGTCACACATTTGAACACATTTTAAAAATTTGAAAGTTTATCAAAAGTACCTTTCTCCTTAAAAGTAAGTTCATCCGATAAATCATATAAATGTTTTCCGTTGAAAATAAGTAAATCGAAAATCCACTTTTATCCGAACAGAGATCCATATTTCCAAAAGAAGCTAATAAAAGTTTTGAAATTCCGATACAAAATGTTCTGAGAATTACTTCGACGTTTGAGAAACAACAGGTAACCCAATCGATAAACTTCCCCATTCCTTGTAAAGGTCAATGAATCACTTCCAAACACATAAAAAAAAATTGATGAATACAGAATTCTGTTGAAGACGATATTTTTTTATAATAATACAGTAATATAATTTCAAAAACACAATTAAAGAATTTAATAGAGATTTTTTTGGGGGTTGTTGTTCATTTGCTTTTGAACATTTATATATGGAGGAATGTCGGATACTATGGAATGATCGAATATCCTCTAAAAGAATTACAGTTATCTGAAGAGGTGAGCCCTTTTTCATGATTTTACCGCATACTCCTATAAATAATATGAAAAAAAAAAAAGATGAAGAAATAAACAAACTTCCAACTATCGAAACTTTCACGTAAATCGTATAAGATGAAATGTTGGCTATTACCGTATCGATACTTTTGTTAATTCTTAAAATCTTTATACACCTTGACTTAAAATTTTCGCGGCACACCTGAGGTCCTCTCACAGCACACCACTTTGCTCGGCACAAACTGGTTGAGAACCATTGAGATAATCGGATTAGTCTTGTAGATAGAGACATTTCATTTAAATATTTAGTATTTTTTTACTTAACAATTTAAAAAGTATTAAAATTGGTTAATGTTTTAAAATTAAATAGATAATTTTTAATTACCCGGGCTCATCCAATAAATCGCCAAATATTGTTCCCAATTCGTATTGCGTTTATTTAATTTAAAATATAAACCTTTTACTCATTTCATTTAAAATACATATATAACATAAATTTAAAATGCATGCATTTCATTTATTTCATTTACAATAAAATATAAGAAGAAATAACACCATAAATCAAAACATTTTACTTTAAAATCAAAGCATTGTTTCTAATTTACACACGCGAAAAATAGAAGTTTCTATTGGCGAGGGGAAAATACTATTGGCAAAATTGGCGTCCGACTAACATAAAAGCACCATTAAATGTTAATGAGTTTTCCTGTGAGAGTTTATTATCACCCGTTAACAACTTAAGCATATGCTACCAATAAGAAAATAAAATAACTATAATAAAATATTTGTAACAAAAAGCTATAAAATCTTCTATTTCTCAAAAAACATTTTCTTTTTTACGATCTTCCATTCAGATGTACAATTATGTAATAAATATAAACTGAGTCAGACACACATTTCAACACATTTTAGAAATTTATCAAAAAAGTACTTCACCTTTAAAGTAATTTCAATCAATAAATCGTCTGATAAATGTCTTCTTTTGGAAATAAATAAATCAAAAGTCCCCTTTTCTTCGAACTACGATCCGTAGTTTCAAATGAAACAAAAGTTTTGAGATTTCGATATAAACATTTTATGAATTAGTTCCTACGTTTGAGAAAAAGAACAGGTAACACAATCGATAAATTTCCTCCCATTCCTTGTAGACCATGAGGCGTCAGCACAGACAATCATCTCATCGAGTTCGCGGCTGAAATTCCAGCATTAGTTAAAATTCGATTCGCATATTAAAACGCAATCGGTCTGCCAAGTCATAGCTTAGTGGAAAACAGCTAAAAACCCGATTTTCGCAGTTGGCTCGTAGGTTTACCATTGTGTTTTCCTTCACCCAAAGGTATGAAAACATGGAGGACTGGGTGCAGGAAAACGCAATTGTAAACCTACGAATCAACCGCTAAAATCGGGTTTTCATGTGTTTTCCACCACGATATGACTTGGCAGACCGATTGCGTTTTAATATGCGAATCGATTTTTAACTAATTCTGGAATTTCAACCGTGAATTCGATGAGGTGTGTTTATCTGTGCTGCTGCCTCTCGGTTTATTGTAAAGGTCGGTGAATCACTTCGAATGAAATAAAACATTTGAAACCAATGAGAAAAATAATCGGTTGCAGAAAATATAAACTTTTTTCTGGAAATAAATTAATATCATTTCAACAATAACCTTAAGGGATTAAACGAAGAGTTTTTGTAACTTTTTGTTGCCCATTTTACTTAAGGCAAAATTTAATGAAAACTTATGCTAAGGTGATGAGAAATGTATATTGTGATGTCCGATATTAGTAATGTGTGTGATGCAAAAAACGATTTCTCTAACAGTTTCAATAATGCTTTGGGGGTAAAAGCTTCAGTAGTCAACCAGTTTAAATCAAATTTCAAAGTAATTGCTTAAAAGGCGCAAAGGCCAACATAGTGAAAAAGATTCCAAGTCGGGACTCGAACCCGGGCCATCAGTATAGCGCACTGACGTTCTACTGACTAAACCTCTTGGAACGATACCTAGCTCGGAAAATTTCTCACTATTATATGTTGGCAAGGCTACAAACGCAGCACAAGATGGAATATTTATCGTGAGTCACCGACCTGGGACAAACACGAAACATAATTAAATCCAGCATCGATAGAAATTATATTAATACATGGAAATTATTCCAGAGAGAAACATTCGCCTTGCATTTTCATTTGAAATATTGAATGCAAGGCGAATGTTTCTCTCTGGAATAATTTCCATGTATTAATATAATTTCTATCGATGCTGGATTTAATTATGTTTCGTGTTTGTCCCAGGTCGGTGACTCACGAAAAATATTCCATCTTGTGCTGCGTTTGTAGCCTTGCCAACATATAATAGTGAGAAATTTTCCGAGCTAGGTATCGTTCCAAGAGGTTTAGTCAGTAGAACGTCAGTGCGCTATACTGATGGCCCGGGTTCGAGTCCCGACTTGGAATCTTTTTCACTATGTTGGCCTTTGCGCCTTTTAAGCAATTACTTTGAAATTTGAAATTTGATTTTCATTTGAAATATTGTATGCAAGGCGAATGTTTCTCTTTGGAATAATTTCCATGTATTAATACAGTTTAAATCATGTAGTTAGTTTTAGCTGTCTGCACGGACCGAAATTTTCGGGCATAACCCGATCCGTGCAAAAGTTTTATTGACCCGGCCCAGAATAAATGCTGAAAGTTCAACCCGGCCAGTTATAAAATCAAAAATTTCGACCCGTACATAAAAGTTGAAAGTTTGGCCTGAACCCGGCCCGTCTCGTTATGTAATTTGAAAATTCACCATGGGCCTTGCCCGATCAAGCGGAATTTCTGCAATACGTGCCAATATTCCTGAAGATACATTATCCTACAGTTAAAATTCTTCAAAAATCACACTTGCTCATGCGCAGATTTTATCTTCAGATTATATATCCGCAATTCGTGGAATACAGAATAACTATAGTACCTATTAATGGTCGTTCACACTCTAACGTACTCGTAAAAAAAAAAAAAAAAAAAAAAAAAAAGACTTGCATAATAAATAAATAAAATACCACTCCGGAGAGAATGAAGTCTTGGCTCCACTCTGCCCGAAAAATAAATACTTACTTATTTTCACATACGTTATAAAAGGAAATTTTTAATTAAATATTCTGGGTGCCAGTTAACTTAAAATTAGGTGGTCACTTTTGTAACCACCACCCGCGAAAGGGTTAAAAGTAAGTTCAATCTACAAATAATTCATATGAGTATTATATATCTATATATATATATGTAAATCCAAAGTCTACTTTTATCCCGAGCTCTTATCCATACTTCCGAATGAAACTAACAAAAGTTTTGAGATTTCGATATAAAACAAACCATGAATTACTTCCTACGTTTGAGAAACAACAGGTAATCCAATCGATACACTTTCCCCTTTTCCTTGCAAAGGGCAATGAATCACTTTCAAGGAAATAAAAAATATGAAATCGACGACCAGAGAGGATTCTGTTGAAGAAAATATATTTTTCTAAAAGTACATCAATATAATTTCAAAAATAAAACTAAGGGATTTAATGAATAACTTTTTACGGTAACTTGTAGAGGAAATGCAACTTAATCAGCAGTTTTTGGTTAGGAAATAATTCAAAGTGTTGATGTTTTTCTTTGGAAAAATCAGTTTTTGACACAATTTCTCTAAAAATACTTTTGCTCATTTCAATATTTATCTTAAGAAATAATTTATTTTTTCAGACATATTTGTTTTTATTAAAAATGCAGTACTTAAAGGCAACATGTGTTGAATCAGCAGTTTTTCAATTGGTTAACAAGTTTTCATTTATTTTACATTTAAGTATCTACACGATTTCCAACCGTCTTTAACACGTTTTATTAATAAAAAATGTAAATGTTATGATTTCATATTAAATTTTGGAAAAATGTTTTTATTTGCAATTTAAGCGCTTTAATATGCTCTTTTTATAAGCGCTAACTTAATTTATTTTTAATAGAAAGTGCAATTTTCATAAATAAATATTTATGGGAATAAGAGTTGGTTCTGAAAAACTTTGCAAACTTCTTGGAATATTATAATCATTCAAAAAATGTAAATGTATTTTGTAAATGGATTATTTATCTTATGAATTCATGTTTGAAATACTTAGTAATTTGTCTCATTTAAGAAGTTTCTTTTTTATATTTTTCTTAAATAAGTACAGAAAAATATTAATAACATATTTTGCAAACCTTCAGTAATTATGTGATTTCTTTCAGACGTGAAATATTTTTACATTAATTTGAAATCAAACATCATTTGCCTCTTTTTATTAATTTAAACTGGTGTATAAGGATATTAATAAATAGTTCAAATAAGTCAATAAAATGTCCTCTATATTTGTAAAAGGTTCATAA
Organism: Maratus speciosus; assembly: GCA_963932465.1. NCBI lineage: Eukaryota > Metazoa > Arthropoda > Arachnida > Araneae > Salticidae > Maratus > Maratus speciosus. The sequence continues at coordinate 323,978,150 of OZ010795.1, read as the reverse complement.
AATAGCACAATATACAGTAAAAAGAAAGGAAAATATGCTCAGCAAAATTTAGCACTTATTATTATTTTAAGAAACAGTTTCTGTATAATGACTTCTGATTAAAAGTGTTATATTACTTCCTATCAAGTTTTTGAAGCTTTTAATGATATAAGAAAAATGAAAACACAACCTAAGGTTTTTTTTTCATTCCATAATCATAGTAAATAATATCTTACAAATGTTTTTAATAATAAATATTAATATGAATTCTTAAAAGGTTTTTACTTAACCTCAAACCTATATTGTTGATATTCATAATCGAATTTCTGAATATACTTATTTCGTTACTGATAAAACATGACTCATTACAAATAGATCCCATAAACAGGTTTTGCAAATTTTTCAAATTTAATCAGTTTAAAAAAAATTAATTTTTTTCTTTAATTTCCAAAAGTTTTAGAAATTGTGTGAAAAGAAGGTTTCAGAAAAACTGATATTTCATTGAAAAGTGTATTTGATAAAATATTCAAAAGCAACTTTCATAAAAAGTAAATATTTTAATTTTTTATTCAAAAAAGAAAATATGAAATTGTAAAACCATAATGCAAAGATTATGCAATTCTATAGAAAGTCCAGTAACCAGTGTATTTAACCTCTTTTTCTAGAAGATAGATATAGAATGCTATATTTGTTGCCGAACAGAGATATGAAAATTTTATAAGACATTGCTTCAAGCACAGGTAAAATATCGAGCTTTCCACGGAAGATTCGTAGTCTTCAATTTTTTCCAATAATATGGAGATGGAGGTTTTACTCCGTAAATAATCATCGAAAAAAAAGCTTTATTTTCTACGTCTTTTTTTTTTCTTTGCGTTTTTTTTTTATCTGTAACATAACTGTACATGAAAACAAACTAAGGTGCAATTTTGAATTTATTACCGAAATAAGTTAAGAGTTCTACCTTTTACAGTATTTATCATTATTTCCAAATGGGGACATAATTGATAACAATAATTGAAAAATCAATTAAAAAGTATACAATTTATTCATATTGACTTGAAAAAACAGCCATAGTTTTTTTTTAACTAAATACAATTAGAAAAGTTAAAGGTAGTTACTTGCAGCACTATGATGCAAAAATGCTGAAAATTTTATAAAACTTAGAAAATATTTTTTGTTTCTTACCTTTATATTCAAACATAAAAAATTCTATGCACTGTTTCATTTGTATATAAAAGCCAAACTGGCATAAAAAATATTGGGGATTTTAATTGGTATGGAATGCGCATGGGGCATTTTGAAAAGCTCTTCATAACGCATAAAATATTCGGGAAAATTTCTTATTTTTATCCAATTTTAGGTAGATTTCGTATGAAATACTACCTATTACATTCTCCCCTATGTTGGAATTTTGGAAAAAATTTTGCAGATCTACGCCGATCGTGACCCCTAGAATCCAAAACCACCCTCAGTAAAAAACTTTATATATATATATATATATATATATATATATATATATATATACATATATATAACTTTTTTATGGACACGATATCTTCCGTAATTCTGCACCAATCTCTTCCAAACTGATACATAAAATCAAGGGGCATAAAATCTCGGTCAAGTTCGTTAATGGGCAAAATCGGACCATGGGGATGGAAATAGGGAGGGGGGTTGTGAAAACCAAAAAAACCTCATAACTTCGTAATTTTTGCACATATAAAATCAGTTTAAAGTTTTTATTACTTCTAAAAATAGGGCCAAAAATTTATGTATCACAGATTTTTGATAAAATTAAAAATGAGCTCAATGGGCGCAAAAAAACAACGTTTTAGGGAGAAAAAAAATCATAACTTCGTCAATTCTCAAGATATCAAATCCAATTAAATTTATTATAAATCTTCTTCATATTCTCCTCAACTTTTATATTGAAAAATTTTTGACAGAACCAACTCGTACCGCAAAAAAAAATAAATAAATAAAAAAAAAAAAAATAAAATAAAAAAATAAAAATAAAAACGAAAACGAAATTAAAAAGGGGGGGGGGGGGGTTGAAGAAGAAAAAAATCCATAACTTCGTCAATTCACAAGATATAAAGTCCGCATGAATTTATTGTATATCTTCTTAATATTATCTACAATATTTATAGTGACAAGTTTTTGATAGGACCAATTCTTACAGCGAAAACAAATTAAAAATACATAGCGGTTGAAGAAAAAAATCATCGTATTTAAAGGATGTATTACTGCATCTGCAAACAACAAATCTGTACAAACTGCTTATTTTCTGACTCATTTTTAAATTCATTTTTGCTCCCAAGCGTATCTAATTAGTATATTCTATTATTCAGAAACTATATAATGTACCGTAATGATCGATTTTTTGATAGAGGCAGAATATATTTTTAAAAAATAATGTCTAAGTGGGCATTTTGAACCGAATTTCTCGAAGCAATGGTGTTGGAAACGTAAAATATTGTCCTACTGAGAAAATAATTGTTTATAAATCAAGTTTTAATTAATTGATCGAAAAATAAAAACACAGATCGCTTGTAAATCTCTTTAAAAATCACGTCAGCAAATTCCATATTTTTTCTTTTAAAAATGAATCTGAAAACATGCCAGAAATTTCGAGTTGTTGAGCATGGGAAAGTATTTTTTGAATACCGCCTTAACATGATTATGATAAAACCAGCTCTTATAGAAAAATGAAACAAAAACTTGTCAAAAGTCGTCAAATAAAATTGTTAAAGTGGGTTTATCTCTAATCATGATTTAGTTTTTGTTGTTGAAATTAGCACTTAACTTCGAAATGTACCTGCACCTGTAGGCCGAGCCGGCAGGGATTTTTTTTCTTGTGTGATAAATATATGCCATATTGCATACAGTGTGCCCTGGGATTATTTAAAGTGAAATTTGAAAAAAATAAAAAAATGAGTTTGAAGGTCCCTTGTCCCCTTAAAATGGTTCATTATTATCAAAACAACATAGGATACAATGAGATTAATTTTTTTAAAAAGTGCAATTGCTGCAATTAATTAAACTTGTATGTTTCGGAGAGAGAAGATAAGGGGTTTCAAAATAAGGGAGAGTGAGGCACCTTGTGACAAGTAAGTTTCAAGAATTTTGGTGCAAATAAACAACATTACTGGTAAATAGTGACAGATGACGAATCATTTTACTTTTGAATGCCATTTGAAATTCAGCAAACAGATTAGACTGTCGCTTTCTTCGTTTTAATAATGTTACAGTAACTTTACTTTGTTGATTTATAATTTTTTAGTATAGTTTAAATAAAAAGAAAAGAAATTCAAACTTTAAAATGCACACATTTATCATGCTATTACGTGTTTAAAATCGCATTGTAGTCCCAAGTTTAATAAGCAGAAAATTGTTAATCCAGAAGGCAGGAAGTAAAATAGGTTGGGGCACATAGTAATGAGGCAATTTATACACAGATTAAGATGCTAATATAAGAAAAACTGTGGTTTTAGTACCTGAAAAACTATTAATATTCAATTGTTAACAAATATTATGACAAAAAGTGGCAATTTATTAGTAAAAGAAATCTTAAATTACCACAATTACAATGCCTTCTTAAATATTCGAAATAATCAATTTCTTCTTTAAACATTCTTATTTTTTATTTAATGATTGGTGAGTTTTATTATCACTTATCACTAGATCAAATCCCAGATTACTGAATAAAGTATCTCAACAAAGTAAATAATGTGCAAAATAGTGTGTCCAAACTTGCCCCATCTGGCGGTTCAGGTTGGGACAGTTGAACGGATGTACATATCTTTTAATTAAATTTTTTCTAAGGCACCAATTTCAATAACTTAGTACACTGTAAAAAAACCACTGTAAATTTGCCAGAACAAACTCGATCACAGTGAATGTGCTGTATCTTTCTTTGGTTTCCTGACTATATTAACATGGAAAATACAGTAGTTGCGTAAAATTAACAGCACAATGTGCTGACAATTTGGACGCATTTTTTTACAGCACAAACTGCTGGCGTCCAAATTGCCAGTACATTGTGCTGTTAATTTTACGCAACGACTGTATTTTCCATGTTAATATAGTCAGGGAACCAAAGAAAGATACAGCACATTCACTGTGATCGAGTTTGTGCGCGAGATGAACAGTACTTTGTACTGTAAAAATGTCGTTTTTTTTTACAGTGTATTAGGGTGACCGGGCCAGTAGTTGATTCCAGTAGATGATCAAATTTTTGAAATATTGCGCCATTTCAGGCGGAAATGAGTTTTACACGTGGCACTAGACATAATGTTTTTTGTTTGAATGTTGGAGCACCTGTTGTCACCTACCTGCTGTAAGAAAAGCAATTTTATGATTTTTTTTTAATTAGAAAATGTAAAAATTTAGTTTTTGATTACTTGGAGACAATTACGGTAAGTTAAAGTAATCCCCTTCCACCCTGCTTATGTCAAATAATAGTTTTATATGAAGTATTGTTAATCACACCTTAAGTATGATATTTTAAAGATTAATTTTTGAATTTTCGACTGATTTCTTCGACTGATCAACTACTGGGAAAATGGCAATTAAAGAAACTATTTACGTATAATTTTTCTGCTATTTAATTTCAGCAGATTTCATTTTTGCCCATTATTGGGCATTCATTAAGAGTTGTAGTAATTATATTAGTTTACTTCTAAAACTTAAAAGGAAGAAAATATAATAAAACAAAAACCGTAGCACCGACCTTATTTGATCAACTACTGACTCAGTCACCCTATTTTGTTTTTACTAAGCCGGTAGGATCAAGTAATTCGTCGCATTCTTTATCTAAAAATTAACCAAAATATAAAATGAACAACATTCAATTCATTAATCAAAAAGTGTCCCAAGATACCTAAACCTCCAATTAATAATAAAAACCCTACATAAAACAGATTTTATCTTATTTAAACTATTGTTGTTGGTGGTGGTGTTTTTAAAAATGCATCAGAAGGAGAAATACGAAAAAATATTTAAAATAATGTTGGCTCTGATTTTGGTGTGTAATAAGTTAATAAATTAGATTACTGAGAAATGAAATAATACGTAACTATGCTATGAAAAAATAAATGCAAGTGGATTTCAAGTTTTCGAGAGAAAACATTTTGTTTCGATGCATTCAGTCTAATTTGATTGAATTCTAGCCTGAAGGAAAGAAAATTTTGTTACTAAGACAACATCTACTTTTTTAAGCTTCATGTGTCATGGAAGCTGGTATTTTTTACTTGGAAAATAACATAGATAGCTTCATCATCCAGTCTTTGATCCTGTTCTCTCCTTCTCACTTACTCAATAGTGAGAGATAAAATATTTATAGACGAGTAATGGACTCTGCTGTTCTTATGATGATGCAAAACTATATTTATGTTTGAATTGATTTTTCTTATTAATTTCTTTAATACTTAAAATTCAGATAAAAAGCACAAATAAATGCATTAATTGTATTTACTGATTGCTTGGACAGGATAAATTTTCGTATTTAACAGATCTTTTAACTTTGGGGGATGATGCAAAATTAATCGCAGCGCCTCCCCCAAAGTTAAGATATGTTAAACACGAAAATTGATCCTGTCCAAGCAATCAATAGACTAGAAGTATGCATTATATCTTTCAAAAAAAATAGTAAATATGTAGGTATGATAATGAGAAAATTTCGTTATAGAATTAAAGAACATGAAGCAGATTTTAGATTAAATAGACCCCATACTGCATTATCAAGATTAGCTCAACATATAAAAGTAGATTTTAATAAATCCAAGATTATCTTTCCTACAAATAATTACCAGGAGGCCATTATAAGAGAATCTATTGAAATAATTGCTAATAAAGACAGTTACAATGCCTTCTTAAAGAGCTTGTAACGATGCATTATCATAGGATATCCATGCATTTTGGAAAGAATTGCTGCATAACAGATGAAAGCTTGTTTTGTTAGGAATTTGAATACCTTTATCTAGCATCTTATCTGTCGTACAACCCTTAAATTACAATGATCACTTCTAGACGATTCTCGAATAAGCGCAAAGAAAAATAACAACATTTAAATAACCATTGACTACGGCCGTGTGATGGCTGAAAACGTTTTGGATTTTTAATGGTTTTTAATGTATTTTTAAGATATAACTAATATAATTTGAATGATTTTATATTATATGTATGCACCTGCAAGTAATTTTAGTACATTTATCTGAATTTTAATTATTTACTCAAGGTGAATTTAGCCTTAGGATTTTAACTTTCATTTATTCATTAATACTGTACAAATAAACACATTTTCTCAGATTTATAATATTATTTTTAAATAGCTTACTCTGCCTTTTACACTTTTTAAAAAGCAAATCCAATATAAACTGCAAAAACGGACCTGCGTGAAACGGAATCTTTCCTAAAACGCAAATTTTTTACTGTTTCGTCGAAAATATTGCAAGACATTTATACATAAACGGAGTACTTGATAAGATGAAATCGTGTCTAAGAAAGAATTTTTTCTGGTTCATTGCAATTTCTTATTTTACTTAATAAAGAAAATTTTACCTGCTACGACGGAAGCCAGTCTAAAAAAAAAAAAAAATTACGATTCCTTAAAATACGGAATTAGCAGAATGTATTGTACTACAAAAAATCAAATTATCAGACAATTTTTAATTCGTTATTAAAATATTATAAGTTTTTAATAAATACGACTCCACAATGAAAATGTTTAAAAGAACTGGTTGATTGAATTTATGAAAAATTAACAAAAATAATTATAACAATTAATCAATATTACATTGGCTTGCTAACTCTTAAAACAAATATTATTTTTAACTAAAGTTTAATTTCAACTTTTCAAAGTAATGAAAAATTAAACTTTATTCCTATACGTAATCAGCAGCATTCAATTAAAATAAGAAAATTATGAAGTTATCAATTGAGAATTTTTATCTTTGGTATTACATAATGAAAAATCAATGAAAATTGCGCCATTATGACACAGTTATAATTTTTGTTTTCAACGAAATCTAAAAATAACATCTTTTTCCCCATCACAAAATTTACATACATACTTTTCCTATTCATATTCACGATTTTAAAAATATTTTAACATGCTATAGATTATTAATAAATATATTCCCAAACTTGATGTCACGTTAGCCAGTTACAATTTTGCATGTAAACATTCGCAATATTTATTTGAGGTTCTAATTTGAGAGCTAGGGAAATCCAGAAATTTACTTTTAGACGCATTCCTAATAAAATATTTAGTTTTATCAAAGAAAATACTCATTTCATTTTTACTTTGACATCATTTTCACCCATTGAAGCCCTTTGAGATAAGCGTCTCAATATCAGTATCAGCGGAATAAAAAAATATTGAAATGTAACAGTTTTATGAGTAAAATTGCGTTATTTTGAATCGTGACGTCATTTTCTGTTCAAAAGTTTTTAAAAAGTTATTTTTAATTGTAATACGAAAATGGCATCCGTAATGATATGGTAATTCGCATTGTTTCCTTTCTCTCTTCAACAATGGAAGTAACCCGATTGCCATCAATGTGAAGAAATTTCATAAAATACTTTTAAAATTAAAATTAAAATTAAAATTAAAATTAAAATTAAAATTAAAATTAAAATATAAAAATGGGATTATTTTAAAAAAATAGCTAGTGCGGGCACATCTACAAATAAAGCGATTACATTAAAATATATATATATATATCACAATCGGTAGAAAGCTCAGGCCAGATGACTAAAAAAACAGCCTTGTTATGGTCACAGAGAAATACAATAATGTATAACCATCCGCGGGAGAGAAAAAAAAAAGCAAGTACAGTGGATTTCAAGTTAGCAGAAAACATTTTGTTTCTCTGTATTCAGTCTTATTTGATTGGATTCTAATCAAACGGAAAGAGAATTTTGTTATTATTAAGGCGACACATACTTTGTTAAGCTTCATGTGTCATGAAAGCTGATAATTTCGTTTACTTGGTAAATAACACACAGCGGCATCATCCTGTCTTTGATAGGGATGCTGGAGGAAAAAAGTTCTTTCTGATTTATTCAATAGTCAGAGATGAAATATTTATAAAAGAGTAATGAACTCTTTTACTCTTATGATAGTGCGAAACAATATTTATATTTTAATTAATTTGTAAATAAACACTTTCAAACAAATTTATTTTCTCAGATTTATAATACAGTAAAACATGTAGAAACTGAACTTGTCTATGATGAAATGCTGCTTAAGAAAAAAATCGTCATACACTGTAAAAAAAAATCTGTAAATTTCCTACAGTTTTTCTAGGAAACTGGGATTCCTAGAACTTTTTATGTAACGGCAACAACAAAAATTCATGTAACAGACACACTTTTGTGCCGAAAATCAAAAAATCTGTAAGGTTACTAAGAATTTTTTAGGAAACTGGGATGCCTAGAACTTTTCATGTAACTACAACAAGGTTAACAGATAAAATTTTAGTAAGATTACTGTAATTTTAACAGATTCATTTGTAAAGTTACAGATTTCTGTAGCTTTACAAAAACTAGTTTTGTAGATTTGCATCTTTTTTTGTACAGTTACAGATGAAAGTTTAGTAAGCATGTAACTTTACATCTGTAGAGCTACAGAATTTTTTTTACAGTGTAGAAAATGTTTAGTTTGAAACCGCAGAAGTGTTTCGAATGCTCGTTGAGAAAGTTCTAGTATAACAGAGGATTATTTACAAAAATCATTATAAAGGATAAATCGAGATATGTATACTAAAACATTTTTTAATTAGATGAAATTCATAAAATTAGATGAAAAAATTAGAAAATCATTCTGTGTGAAAATCATTCTAGATGAATTAATTACATTTTATTTTACATGAAAATGAAAAGTTTTGGTCAGAGGCACACACAGCCAATTTGGGCCACACGTATAATTGATTAATAATTATGTACGTTTAACAAACATGTATAATTATTTAATAATTATGTATATTTATGCATTTATTAATTACTTTTAAAAAAATTCTCGTTTTCGTTTTCGTTTTAGATCAAAAATAGAAAGATTACCGAAATTCATTTTCGGTTTCGGTCTTAAAAACCGGTTTCGTTCGATCCTTAAATACGATACAAATATAACTGCTAATACAGAAACCTGTCTAAAAGGAACCTATTCTTTCTTTTTGACCGATTTTTTTGCGCCTCTATTTTATCAGGTTTTACTGTATTATCTTTGCATAGCTTATTGCACTTTTGTCTCTTTTCTCAATATAATATGCTTTACAATGATTCTGAAAACATAACTTCAATATAACGGAATACGGAATCTTGTCTTAAGCGGAGAGTTTTCATGGTGGTGGTGAAAAATAATACAGCGTAATTATAACAAACGGAGTTTTTTGATAAGACGAAATTTTGTTTAAAGCAGAGTGGTACAGATCTCTTGTGATTTTGTCTCTTAGTGTATAGAGAAAGTTATATCTTCTACTATGGAAACTAGTCTAAAACATAATTTTTTCCGACCCTTAAAATTCTAAAACAGCGGGTTTTACTGTATTGCATAAAAGTCAAACTAAGAAGCAATTTTGGATCCGTTACCAAAATATTCTAAGAGTTTAAAAAATTAGATTACAGCGAGAGAAATGCAATAATATGTAACAACCCGAGGAAAAAAAAATGCAAGTGGATTTGAAGTTTGCGAAAGAAAACATTTTGTTTCACACACTGTATTCTGTCTTATTTGATTGGATTCTAGCCTAGCGGAAAGAGAATTTTGTTGTTACTAAGGCAACATCCACTTTGTTAAGCTTCATGTGTCATGGAAGCTGGTATTTTTGTTTACTTGGGAAATAACACACGCAGCCGCATCATTCTGTCTTTGATTCGGATGCTGAAGGAAAAAGTTCTTTCTAACTTATTCAATAGTGGGAGATAAAATATTTATAGAGGAGTAATGCACTCTGCTCCTGTTATGATGGTGCGAAACTATGTTTATTCTTAAATTGACTTGTCTCATTAATTTCAGAAACGTTCACCAGACAAATGATAGATTTCATAGATCCTTAATTTTATCCTATAGTGGATTATAGGATAAATCTTATGCACTTTTTTTTCTAAATTACTTTTTTAAAAGGAACTGTGAACTTAAAAAATTACTTTACGATGTTTATGCTATTTTAACAAGACATTCTTAAAAAATGGGTTCTCTATCATTAATGCAACAAATACTTGAAAAAAATGCAATTTGTCGGGGGGGGGGAGTGTAATTAAAGGAGTGTAATTAATTTTATTCATTTTTTAATGCTCCATACTTTTCAATTTTCAAAATATTTCATCCCTTTTTTTTTTCATTTTAATACCTAAAAGGACTTTATTTAAAACAAGTCGGAAATTGTACGTCAAACGTGGCAAATGTTCGTTTTATAACTAGTTTTATAAATATTCAGATTTTGGTCCAATAGCTGTGCACTCTTATGAAAAAGGGCGTAAATACAAAATTTATTACGATCATAGATATTAAATTCAGTAATACGGAAATAATAGGACTCCATCTTAAATAGGACACCATCATCATGGAAACCTGGAATCATTACCTATCATGGGATAGAATTGAATTAATCACGTATGATAGGATTTAATAGAATGAAGAAAACTTTTATTAATATCTTTTTTAACCATTTGGAAAAATGGTTATTGTTCTCTTTAGGATGGGAAATGAAAAGCATATCTGAATGTTTTCATTGGTTTAATCCGCAATTTATTCGTTTTCTGATTGGTCTATACAGTAATCTGTATTTTTCTTTAATTTCAACAACGATGGATACTTTCTGTTGCCACTATGACAAAAAAGTAATAAAAACTACAAAAAAAATTAATAACTCAGAAACAAATTGAGATACAGCTTTCAAACAAATTGCGTTTAAAAGTACATTTGTTTCTCTATCCGACGGTGTAAAAAGTAATAGTGTCGGATGTTTAGAAGTTTAAGAATGAAGTTTCATTTAAAATTGGCCGTCAGATTTCTTGGAAATCTGATGATGGAAAAGCCTTTTCCCGAACAGCCAATGAAATGCTTGGATATTTACGTAAGTTTCAGGTGGATAATACTTATGTTTCACGAAATCTGACGGGTCGCAGGCGATATTTTTGGCTTGCAATTTTTACGTGTAATAACACTATTAATGTTTAATTCATGGCGTACGTAATGTAGGACCAACTCCGTGCGACTTTTTATGTCTTAAATTTTAGTCTTAAAAAAATCGTTTTCCAAATGGTCGTTGTAATTTGATAAATTGCTTTTTTTATTTATTATTTAAGTTTGATTCGATTTTCATAAAATTTGAAATGACTCGACAAAAGTCTGCAACAACTATATATATTAAATTTCAAACCATTCGGTTTTGGTAGTTTTTGCGCTGTTGTATGTGGACAGACGGACAGACAGACGGTAGGCCCGGTCGACGACTATAAGTGATACGTACTTATATAATTACGAATGCAACTAAAAATGTGCATTCAGTTTTTAATCCGACTAGCAGTTATTTAAATAATTATATATTAAAAAAAAACTGATACGAAGCTCAGAATTCAGTTTAAGTCATTTCAAATTTTATGAAAATCGGATGTATGGTTTAATTATAGGAACAGTCAAAAGTTTTCCATTACATTACGGCCAATGGGAAAAATTATTTCAAGTGCATGGGAAAAATTATTTCAAGTGCATGGGAAAAATTATTTCAGCCTTTCGAACAGAATGAAAGTGATATGCACTTATGAGGTGCGCTAAAATATGCATTCAGTACAATTATTTATAAAACTAGTTATAATACGAACGCACCTCATTTGCCACGTTTGACGTGCAATTTACAACTTGTTTTAATAGATCATCAAATAATGTTTGGAACGATTTTGATTCAACGATATGTGTTCCCTTTGATGCTTTTCGTAAAAACAGAATATGAATAAAACCAATGGTTGTGATTATTTTTCCTTATTGGTGCAACAATTAATTGAGACAAAAATTTATTTGCTGAAATTTAAAAACTGTTTGAATATTTATTGTGAGAGGGTGCTCGCGGAAAAAGAATTTTGGGGGCTTTTAGGTTAGCCGGCGCAAATCTCGCCAATAGCATTTTTTTCTCGTTACTAGCAGCTTTATTTTTCGTGCGTGTAAATTAGAAACAAGGGAAACTATTATTTTCACTCAATCAAACTGATTGGTAAAGTTATCATACGAATTAAATATTTCCAACTGAGCTAAAAGATGCCCAGGCCTAGAATCGAACCCAGATCCTTGGCTTACAAGGCCAATGCTTTACCGTTTAAGCTAACTGGACCGACAACCAGTGAACATTTTACCTGCGGTTTATTCTGTTGAGCTGTTTACATGACAGACCAGATGTTATTACCAATAAGTTTATCTGAACGAAAATATGTTCACTGGTTGTCGGCCAAGTTAGCTTAAACGATAAAGCATTGCTCCCGTAAGCCAAAAATCTGAGTTCGATTCTCGGCCTAGGCATTTTTTCGCTCAATTGGAAATATTAAATTCGTGTAGAAACAAGGGATTGGTGTTAGAATAAGATTTCTTGGCTTATAGTATTTTTTTCGCTATTTTTTTTCTTTATTTCACATAAAATGGGTGAAAGGCTGTATTTTAAATGCATGTAATATATGTATTTTAAATTAATTTATATGTTTTAAATTACATGAGTGAAAGGTTAGTCTTTTAACTGAAATTAATTAAATACGAATAATGGTGATGAGAACAATACTTGACTTATCACATGCGTCAGGCTAACATAAAGGTACCGAATTTTGTTGTTACTAAAGCAATATTCACTTTGTTAAAATCCATCTCTCATGGAAGTTTTTTGAAAGTTGAAAAGCATGGAGCATTAAAAAAAATAGAATTAATAGCTTAAAGAAATTTTATATTTTCACCAAATTGAAACTTTTTAAATTATTTATTAAATCAATGGTAAAGAAAACTTCTTTGAGGAATATCTTGTTGGAGTAACATAAATAATGAAAATTAATCACAAACATCAAAGTAAGTTACTAAAGTTTCACTATTATAAATAGACTTTATTATTAATTTGAGGACTTTCATAAACAAACTTTCTAAAAGAGGTGTATTTTGATGCATATATTACAGTATGCATCAATGACTTTATTATTAATTTGAGGACCTTAATAAACAAACTTTCTAAAAGGGATGCATTTTGATGCATATATTACAGTATGCATCAATAGACTTTATTATTAATTTGAGGACCTTAATAAACAAACTTTCTAAAAGGGACGTATTTTGATGTACATATTACAGTATGCATCAATAGACTTTATTATTAATTTGAGGACATTAATAAACAAACTTTCTAAAAGGGAAGTATTTTGATGCACATATTACAGTATGCATCAATAGACTTTATTATTAATTTGAGGACCTTAATAAACAAACTTTCTAAAAGGGATGTATTTTGATGCACATATTACAGTATGCATCAATAGACTTTATTATTAATTTGAGGACCTTAATAAACAAACTTTCTAAAAGGAATGTATTTTGATGCATATATTACAGTATGCATCAATAGACTTTATTATTAATTTGAGGAGCTTAATAAACAAACTTTCTAAAAGGGACGTATTTTGATGCACATATTACAGTATGCATCAATAGACTTTATTATCAATTTAAGGACCTTAATAAACAAATTTTCTAAAAATGAAGGTATGTATTTTGATGCACATATTACAGAATGCAACAAATAATAAAGTTTCACTATTATAAATAGACTTTATTATTAATTTGAGGACTTTCATAAACAAACTTTTTAAAAGAGGTGTATTTTGATGCATATATTACAGTATACATCAATGACTTTATTATTAATTTGAGGACCTTAATAAACAAACTTTCTAAAAGGGATGCATTTTGATGCATATATTACAGCATTGATGCACATATTATATTATGCATCAAAATTGTCCCTTATTGCAAATTTTGAACAAACATTTAAATGCCTGGAACTATGGAAAATTTGTTTTGAGCAAAATGCATTTGCGATAAATTATTATTATATTATTTTCATTAGTTACCTTTATGAAGTATAAAATCACACTTTCTGAAGAGTATATACGAATATATTGATATTTTGAATTTAAGATTAAAGTTTAACACAAAAAAAATTCTTATTTTTAGATGATTTGTGGTTTTTAACACTTTCCAACAAAGTTGAAAAGTGTTTATGCATTCGGTTTGTCTGTCCGTCTGGCCGCCTGTCCACGCTCTAACTCCCGTAAATATACTCTGGTTTTCATGCAGTTGATAAAGGTTATTTAGGGTTCTTAAAAAATTTTCTTAAAAAATTACAAAATAGAATATCCTAAAGTTTCTATCAATAACAATTTGTTTTGTCTTAATTACTTCAATTAATTTCTTTTTTAATTATGCAACATGTATATTTTTATCTGAAAGAGAGTCTTGTTCTTGAAACAGGCATTTTTAATATTCCTTTTCCTGGGATAAAATTGTAGATTACATTTTCTAATTCATTTTTATAAATATTTGTCCAATAAGCTTTATTCTACAAAAATAAATTTTGTGAAATCGAAAACGTAACTATTGAAGAAAAAAAGGATTGAAATCGTAGTCTTTCACAGAAAAAAACTGCGAGATAACAGGCTTAGCTATTCGAAAAAGAAACAGCTAAATCACGTTTCAATATTTTCTCTCCAATGCGCAATTCAAATCGAATGATAAAATTAAAAATTATTTTGCGTGTTTTGTAAATTATGTATGTATAGCAAGAATATAAAAATACTATTTTTTTTTCTTGATACAGTTTATGCGGTTTGAAATGAAACACGAAAATATTTAGTTTAAATATTTCTTGTCCGCTTGAAAAGTCTGTACCTTGAATTTGAAAAGTTTGTAGTATCTTGATTCCCTAAACAATTTGACTGTATCTCTTGAACCCCATTGTACCCTTCGTTACCCCATTTGTATCTGAAGGCTCGGGTGAACTTGGAAATTTTAAAACTTTCAAATTTAAGTCATATACCTGGAGGCGGTTGCATCACCTCATCGAGTTGATATCTGAAATTTCAGGATTAGACATAACTCGATAACATATTAAAATTCAACTGATCTGCTAAGTCATATCTTGGTGGAAACCACCTGCAGACCCGATTTTAGTGGTGGATCGGTAGGTTTATCATTGTGTTTTTATGCACCCAAAGGTATGAAAACATGGATGACTGGGAGCAGGAAAACACAATGGTAAAGCTACCAGTCAACCACTAACATCAGATTTGCAGGGGTTTTCTACCAAGATATGACTTGGCATATCAGTTGCATTTTAATTCGCGAATCGAGTTTTAACTAATCCTGGAATTTCAGCCGTCGACTCGACGAGGTGATGGTTTGTGAAGCCGTCTTCTGGTCTATCATACTGGACAAAATTTCAATTAAAAATATTATTGAAACTACTGTAGTGACATCATTAAATACAGATAAATGTTATATGTTTGGTGTATGTGTGTAATGTGTTTGGTATTTAAATAATACATACACAATGGTACTACAATCCATGTAAGATTTTGACCTCCCTCAGTATACCTCGCCAGACCTTCAGATCTCTGGCCTTTAATTTATAATTTGTAATATGGATTTGTGTTACATCTTTCTCTACCTCTTCTATCCATCTCTTCCTGAGCCTACCAATACTTCTTTTCCCTATTAATTTACCATTACATATCTTCTTTGTGCTTCTTTCATCCCTGATTCTGATTAGGTGGCCCAACCATTGCATTCATCTTATTCGGTATTTAAATATCAAACTTAAAAATTCTTCAA
This sequence comes from Maratus speciosus, assembly GCA_963932465.1. Taxonomy (NCBI): domain Eukaryota; kingdom Metazoa; phylum Arthropoda; class Arachnida; order Araneae; family Salticidae; genus Maratus; species Maratus speciosus. The sequence continues at coordinate 323,962,315 of OZ010795.1, read as the reverse complement.
ACATGATTAAATTTATGGAAAAAAAATCCACATTTTTCTCCTCCACTTCAACGAAACACTGACATTAAAATTTATTTTAAAATGCTGCATAAAAATAAAAATAAACACAGAATTTGTGAGAAAATTTGTGGCATCATACGGCGAACATTGGAAACGTGAAATTCCTTTACAGCAAAAGACTATGAGATAAAATGCTTAATTACTCAGAAATCTTATGAAAATTTTACTGGACAAAGGTCAGATTCTATAAAATTTCAAATATTATTACAAAATTTGCTTTTTATCTGCTCCGCGCACAGTAGTATTTTAACGTTATCGGCTTAAAACTACTGCAGTGACGTCATTAGAGACAGATAAACGCAAAACCCAGGAACATTTTATAAAATACATTTAAATATCAAACTTAAAAATTCTTCAAAAATTATTTAAATTATGAAAAATATTTCCACATTTTGCTCCTCCGACTCAGGCAATAATACCTCAATGCATCATTGACGCTAAAATTCGTTCAGAAGTGCTCGATATAAATAAAAATAAACATCACAGAATTTGTGAGAAAATCGTTGGTATCATACGGCGAGCATCGGAAACGTGGAATTCTTTTACAGCAAAAGACTGCGAGATAAAATGCTTAGCTATTCGAAAAAGCAACAACTAAACCACGCTTCAATATTTGCTCTCCAATCCGCGAGCCAAATCGAATAATAAAAGCAAAAATTGTTCGAAAAGGGGGAGGGACATGTATATGGAGAGAAGAGAGGACGAATGAAGAAATTGGGGATGCGGATGAGAATCGAATGAAGAGAAGTGGAAGTAAATGCTGACTTTTCGAATCGATACTTTTATGTAATCACTGCCGCCGTTTATAATAAGGGACTTTCCTTTGGAGTGGAAGTAGAAGTTTTCTTTTATCACTCCTTTCTTTTGAGAAGAAAGTTCTTCGAAGAACGATAAACCTGAATCAACAGGCAATTAAAAGATCTGATACTTTATGTCAAAGGAAGGGAATAAAGCAAGTATATAACTCTTAATGGAAGTTGGAACTATTTCTTGCAAAACTTGAAGATGTGTTTGTTAATTTTATATTAGACAGAGAATGATATTGCGCTTTAAATAAAAAGTATTTCGAATTGTTTGGAGAAGCTAATTATTTGAAGAACGTGGAAGTATGGTTAGAGTATTCAAAGAAATGAGTAAATAGTTTTTAATGTACGCAATTAAAAATGATGTGTGTAGGTTTACTGTAAGCCTATTAAAAATGATGTCTTCTAAAGAAGGTTCTCTAGAAGTAATTAAATAAATTGGTTATTAATTCATTTTATAAAATATTTTTTTAGTTAATTCCATTAAATTTAGAAGGAAAATAGATGCTTGAAATGTAATGTTTGATGGAGAATTAATAGTAGATAGTGTAAAATAAAAGATGACAATATAAATTGTGTTTTTATTTTATTATTACTTTTTTAGCCTTTAAATAATCATTCAATATCACCTTAAATCAAGACTCGAGCAAGCGAAAGGAGGACCTAGGACGTGATATGAAGACCCCTTCCTGTGCAATCGCAAACATTTTAAATATTTTCGTTCCCTTAAAATATATGTATTTCAACACAAAAACACATATTTAAATAAATGCGTTAAATAACATATTTAAATAGCTGGTTGAAGTCGTGTTTGTAAGTTTTATGTTAGACAGAAAATGATTTTGCACTTTTTTTCTAAAAAAGTATTATTAGATGTTTACTTTTCGTCTAATTTTTATTTAAAAGATCATTTGAAGCAATTATTAATTTTATTCTAAAAAAACTAATTAATGTATTTTCGTGATGCTTTATTTTTTAAAGAAACTGGGCAATAATAAATATATTTGATAACAGCATATTATTTTACAACAATAATTATATTATTTTTATATGCTAAGTCGCACCATGTTCAACCGGATCACGTACATTTGCATTTATGAATCATAAACTCTTAAAGCTTTCGCTGGTTAAAATGTCGTCATATTTTAGGGAAATTGTCCAGAAGATTTTATTACGATTGCATAAAATCCACAATTTTTTTCATTCATAGTTCATTTTACCAGATTTTTTCTTTTTTCCGGAGCAATGTTATTTTATTAAATTAAAAGTGTTTTTAATACTTTTTAATTTATCTTAAAATGACTCTCGAGTTTCTACATTTGAGGGGGTTTTTTCTTCCTTCCTTTCTTTCTTTCTTTCTTTGTAAAACCGAGCAAATTAGAGGGTCCTGGATGAAGAATTGGCGAACGTAGCTCATAGCACGCGTAGCCCCCTAGTTCTTGATAAAATTGTTATGCAAAAATTATCTAATGATATTTTTATGCCTATAAACACTATGTGTTTAAATGATAAGTTATGTGCACTATCTCAATTTTTTATAATTAATTCGTTTAAGGTATTTTATATCACCATCTTGTTGCAATTTAAAAACAATTCACTCAAGCTAAAGGAATTAAATCAAATCAAAAATACCAAGAGAAGGTTTGTTTTAAAAAATGATCAGCAACATAATTAAACTGTCTAATGCAAAATGTATTTAAATCTATTTATAGGTAATTAATTTCCATAGCGGTATTGCACTAAATTCATTGTTTTCGAAAATACAGCAAAAGTTAAAATAGGAATTTCAATTATCCTAATTCTATTTTCATCGCTTCCCGGAAAACTAATTACGATATTTAATTCATTTAATTCTTGTGAAGATTGGAATGCAGTCGAGTTGAGATGCCTTTACCTTCTCTCTCTTGATACTTATTTTTTTTTTCTCGTGGAAAGCTTTTGAAAATCTTCATTATCAAGATATTTTTAACAGTAACCACTTACGACTTAAATATCATCTTAAAATGTATAAATTCGAAGAAAATATTTTATGATTTGAAAATGAATTTAAGTAACAACAAACGTAGTTTTGAAAATTTTGATTCCCTGTGTTAATTAATTATTAGTACTTTAAAAGTTCTCAGAAATTATTCTCAGAATTCCTCCAAACTTTAAGGGGAATTGTTAATGAATATTTCTCTTTTGCTGAACTAATGATTAAAAACAATTATTAGATGATTTTTAGAAAATATATCTTGAAAGGATCATAAGCGATTTTGAGCTACCCTTGTGGCCCTCAATTTGTCTATTCAGAGTTTTAAGTGGTTTTCTTCCGATGTATTAATGATTAAGATTAGTTGGATGCGAAACACCCACTAGCACCATTCAGAAACTCAATATATTAAAAAAGAAATTAGTTCATTCCTATTGAAATATTTACTAAATGAAAAGAGACAGAAGTTTTGACTATAAATTTTAAATCATTGCACGATTTTACTTCAAATTTTAATAATGTATGTATTGTGATAGTGTGAGGGAGTTACTTAGAAGGTTGTGAATGCGTCGATTTTTGTTTTAAGTTTTTCTAGCAAATGTTTAGTTATACTTACAATGTTCATTAAATAAATAACTAAAACAAGTTGCATATAAAAGTTTAAATTATATTATTATTAATAAATTATCATAACGTTTTATATACGATTTTTCATGCAATTGTTTATTTTTAAATTTTTTATACAACTTTTCTAATTATTTTTTGAACGAGCTTTGTATTGTATCCTGCAGTTCATTTTACTTTCTAGAATGACATAATATATTGATTGGAGCGTTTTGTATTTGACTAGTAGTGAATTCTATATAAATATGGATCGATTGTCTCTCTGTGTAATAATTCGTAAGATTCGTTAAACATACTAAAGGCATTTTGCGTAGGATGGTGCGCTTGTAATAATTAGCTCTAGCCAATTTATTACGAAATAATTTTAGAAGTGTTAAAAAGACACTTTAGCAATCATAGTAAACTTCACTCTCGCCCAGTGACATAATTTCTCTCAAGCAAAAGTTTCAAAAGGCAATTTTTGGAAGCAAAGTAAACTTCATTTTCGTCCAATGCCACTATTCCGTTGAAACAAAAAGTGTTGGCAACTTTTGCAAGCAAAGTAAACTTTTTTCTAGTCCAGTGCCACTGTATCCTCAAGCGTTCGAAAAGTTATCATTATGTAAAAAGATGTATGAAAGGTCCATTGAATACACCAATCCACGCAAATTTTAAGATGTATTTTTTTATTTATGCCGTTTTCAACTATAAAATAAATATTTGTCTAGAATTTATGTAAAAATGTGCATAATACAAATATGTACTCTACTAGAGTTGTATAAAACAACAATTACATTTTCACTTTTTCCGTATGACTTAATTTCTTTATAGCACGATTGTAGTAAAGAATACTACAACACAGAAGTTATGCAGAAGACAGTACTAGCGGTATAATAGAGTATAGTTATTAAATTAATTTGGTTAATATATCGTAAATAGTTAAATTAATCCCCTTCAAAGTGCATTTTTTCTATATATGACTCCACTGAGACGTCAATGTGACTGCTGCTTTGTGACACGCCACCAGGTGACTTTACAATGTAGTTACAGTGTGACTCTCATGTGACTGTCATTTTTAGACTCAATTTCAAAGTCATCATAAACGTTGCATTATGATAAGTCACCAAATAATATCACATTATAGTCACATTTTGACTTTTCACAAAAGAGCACAATGGTGATTTCACAGTAGTCTCTCTGTCACCTGAAAATCATCATGTAACTTTAATGTGACATTATTTGGTAACTTATCACAATGCAGCGTTCACAATGACTTTGAAATTGAGTCTACAGATGACAGTCACATAAGAGTCACAGTGCAACTACATTATAAAGTCACATGGTAATTCGTCACAAAGCAGCAGTCACAGCGACGTCTGACTGGAGTCACATATAGTGATCATTTGAGACTCATAATGAGATGCATGGAATTTCCTATTTTTTGCTTTAACGTAGTGACTGTGACACGTGTGACCATGTGTGACATGAATGAGATGCTATATGGACTAGCTGTGCTGTAGAGATAGTAATTATTCGAATTATATTATTTCCTTTTGAGTATTCGCGTACTTGAAAATTATCATTTTGTGATTGGTCCTTAATTTTGGACACCAGTGTACATAGATACATAGCTTAAAACTTTTCCACGTTAACCCCTTTATAAGGCGTTGGGAAGTATACGTCTCACTTAATTTTAATTACCAAATGCCACAATGGCACCAGAATTTTTAAAGAAAATTTTACATTTGTAATGTACGCGAAGAAGAAGCTTTTACTTATTTTGAAAGAAATTTGTTCGTAAAACCTGGTGTCATTCAATCATTTCGCTTTTTTTTATGTATAATATTGAATGAATAAACAAATTTTTAGTTCGATTGTAATACAGAATGATGAAAAAACACAAAATAGAAATAATATCTTCAGAACATCATATCACATTCAGAATCAGAACAGAGAAGGAGGACTTTTTTTTTAAGCAAAATTTCATGTTTATGCCAGACAGCGTACACTCAATTCAACTAAATGTAGTTCAGTTTCCTCTGTGGTACATACTACTATTACACTTAGGGGTGGTCCATAAATGATGTCACACCTTTTTTTTCAATATTTTTGACCCCCTCCCCCCCCTTTGTCACAAAGTGTCGCACTTCACCATACACCCCCCCCCCCCTTGTCACATGTCACGCTATATTACATAAACATATACTTGCAGTTCAGAAACAAAGCACTACGTTATAGATAATATTTCAAATTTTATTTTTAAACTTTAACTATGTGTTTTAACGGCATTTGTGAGCATAACAATAATAAAAAAGAAAAGTGCCCAGCTAAACTGATGGCATTGAGCTCACAGGCTATTCACACTAATTGTATATTATACACTTATTTTAAAGAATAATGCCCCTCAAAAAACTAAGTGAAGGGGAATTAGCCCCCCTTTCCCCCCTCCAAATCTAATCAGGGAAGCCCCTTATCATAATAAACCGGTATACCAAATTTTGAGCAAATCGAATAATCCTGCAAAAAGAACATTTATCTAAATTAAGGGGGTGGACTAGCCCCCCTTTATCTTTAACCAATGAATCGCCAAAACGAAACAGGGAAGCTCCTTAACATAATAAACCGGTATACCAAATTTGGAGCAAAGCGAATAATTCTGCATGAAAAACCCGTTTATGTAAATTAAGGGGGGTGGCCTAGCCCCCCTTCCCCCTTTATCTTTAACCAATAAACCCCCAAAACTAATCAAGGAAGTTCCTTAACATAATAAACCGGTATACCAACTTCTTAGCAAATCGAATCATTCTGCATGAAAAACCCAATTATCTGAATTAAGGAGGTGGACTAGCCCCCCTTTTCCCCCTTTATTCTTAACCAATGAACCCCCAAAATTAATCAGGGAAGATCCTTAACATAATAAACCGGTATACCAAATTCGGAGCAATTCGAATCATTCTGCATGAAATACCCATTTATCTGGATTAAAAGGGGTGCACTAGCCCCCTTTCCCCCTTTATTCTTAACTAATGAACCTCCAAAACTAATCAGGGATGTTCCTTAACATAATAAATCGGTATACCAAATTCGGAGCAAATCGAATGATTCTGCATGAAAAACCCAATTTTCTGAATAAAGGGGGGGGGGGTGGACTAACCCCGTTTTTCCCCCTTTATCCTTAACCAATGAACTCCCAAAACTAATCAGGGATGTTCCTTAACATAATAAACCGGTATACCAAATTCGGAGCAAATTAAATGATTCTGCATGAAAAACCCATTTTTCTGAATTAAGGGGGGAACTAACCCCCCTTTTCCCCCTTTATCCTTAACCAATGAACCCCCAAAACTAATCAGGGATGTCCCTTAACATAATAAACCTGTATACCAAATTCGGAGCAAATCGAATGATTCTGCATGAAAAACCCATTTTTCTGAATTAAGGTGGGGTGGACTAACCCCGTTTTTCCCCCTTTATCCTTAACCAATGAACCCCCAAAACTAATCAGGGATGTTCCTTAACATAATAAACCGGTATACCAAATTCGGAGCAAATCGAATGATTCTGCATGAAAAACCCATTTTTCTGAATTAAGGGGGGGGGGGGTGGACTAACCCCGTTTTTCCCCCTTTATCCTTAACCAATGAACCCCCAAAACTAATCAGGGATGTTCCTTAACATAATAAACCGGTATACAAAATTCGGAGCAAATCGAATGATTCTGCATGAAAAACCCATTTTTCTGAATTAAGGGGGGCGGTGGACTAACCCCGTTTTCCCCCCTTTATCCTTAACCAATGAACTCCCAAAACTAATCAGGGATGTTCCTTAACATAATAAACCGGTATACCAAATTCGGAGCAAATTAAATGAATCTGCATGAAAAACCCATTTTTCTGAATTAAGGGGGGGGGGACTAACCCCCCTTTCCCCCCTTTATCCTTAACCAATGAATCCCCAAAACTAATCAGGGATGTTCCTTAACATAATAAACCGGTATACCAAATTCGGAGCAAATCGAATGATTCTGCATGAAAAACCCATTTTTCTGAATTAAGGGGGGGGGGGGGGGTGGACTAACCCCGTTTTTCCTCCTTTATCCTTAACCAATGAACCCCCAAAACTAATCAGGGATGTTCCTTAACATAATAAACCGGTATACCAAATTCGGAGCAAATGGAATGATTCTGCATGAAAAACTCATTTTTCTGAATTAAGGGGGGGGGGGACTAACCCCGTTTTTCCCCTTTTATCCTTAACCAATGAACCTCCAAAACTAATCAGGGATGTACCTTAACATAATAAACCGGTATACCTAATTCGGAGCAAATCGAATGATTATGCATGAAAAATCCATTTTTCTGAATTAAGGGGGGGGGGGTGGACTAACCCCGTTTTTCCCCCTTTATCCTTAACCAATGAACTCCCTAAACTAATCAGGGAAGCGCCTTATCACAATGAACCTAATAAAAAATTTTGAAGCAAATCGGATGTTTCTATCAAGAGTTATCGCGTTACGTACATACGTACGTACGTACATACATACATACATACATACATACATACATACATACAGAACGGGCGGGCACATTAGCTCTCAGGCTTTGATAGCCTGTGAGCTATCCTTAACCAATGAACCCCCAAAACTAATCAGGGATGTACCTTAACATAATAAACCGGTATACCTAATTCGGAGCAAATCGAATGATTATGCATGAAAAATCCATTTTTCTGAATTAAGGGGGGGGGTGGACTAACCCCGTTTTTCCCCCTTTATCCTTAACCAATGAACTCCCAAAACTAATCAGGGAAGCGCCTTATCACAATGAACCTAATAAAAAATTTTGAAGCAAATCGGATGTTTCTATCAAGAGTTATCGCGTTACGTACATACGTACGTACGTACATACATACATACATACATACATACATACATACATACATACAGAACGGGCGGGCACATTAGCTCTCAGGCTTTGATAGCCTGTGAGCTAAAAATTATTCATGTACTTATTTTATATGAAATAAGATTAAGGTTTATAACAAAAACATATTTAATAGACAATAGTAATAAAATATTAATACGAAAGAACAGTTGAAAACAGTCGTATTTTGGAATTTGAAATGGAATTTAATATATTTGGCTTTAAATCTACTTTATAAACACAAAATACTGTAATTTCAAAATAACTTCAAAATTTAATCTGCTGATTTTTAATGCTTTTATTTTAACCAAAATATGTGATGTCACATTTCTTCTTACCCCCTTCCACCCCCTTGTCACAAACTGTCACAATCTAAAGAACCTCCCTCCCCCCCTACAAGTGTGACATCATTTGTGGAAGGCCCCTTACCTGTGAACTGAATAAGGATTTTTACAATATTTTCAAAATGAAATGAAATATTTCAAAAAAAGTTTAAAAAAATACATATTTTTAATAAAAAAATACCATTTTTTTTATATTTGAGTACCTATAAAATAACTACGTATATTATCACATAGAACTTAGAGTTTGGTTCAGAACATAGTGAGTAATATGGAAAAGCATTCTGACAAAATTTATCTGAAATATGTTTAAAACATATTATGTAATAGAGTTTATCGAACATGGAAATAACGGAAAAATTATTTTCCAGAAATCGCATTTAAAAGTGTCTTATCTGTATTGCTAATATTAAACCTATGGGAGCGTTCTTGACAAATATCTCGCTCGCATTTTGTTACTTTTAAATATATTTTTTTTTTCATGGGATACCTGAGATAAATATCTAATGTTGTACTTTTGTACTTTTTCGGGTTTGGTTGGGGTTTTTTTTTTTTTTCATTTTTCGGACACTTTTACTTTTGGAAAACTGTTTAAACCCGTTCTGAAATGTAAAGTATTCGGTTTGAGCTTTAAAGCATTTAATATATAATCTTAAAGTTTTATATATTTTTGCATGCTAAAATGATATAACCTCGTGTTATATTTACTGATATAAGTGGAGAAAAAAAATTGACAATATTTTTTAAAACTAATCTTTTAAATATTTCATGAAACTAGTAATCTCAAATGTTTTACTGACAAAATTTTTTAATTTTACAAGAGATAAATGCATAACATTAATTAGTGAAATAATCTATTGTTATTTTTATTGTAGCTATTTTATAAGGCAAAAGTATTTCTTACATAAAAGATATTTATTTTTTTGAGTCTTATCTTTTATATGGAACTACAATGCAATGTTTGGGATCTTTAAAACATATGTTATCAATAACAGGTAAATAAAATATACCATTGTAGTGTGGAATAAAATATGTTTTTCACAAATTTTCATACCTATCCCATTGATACCTGGAAAAATATGTATGCATTATAAAAATTATTAAAATTATAACAATTATTAAAATTAAGAATTCTTTTTTAATTGAAATTATAGTGCCAATAAGTTACTAAATATTGAAGTATTCTTTTAAACAATGTTTCGAAGTTAACATTGTATACACTTAAAGTTATCGTCTAAATATGAAAATTGTCTCATTCATCTACACTCTGCCCTACTTTTAAAAATATATAAATTTATTGAATATAAAATGTCGGTTGAGATGAAAATAAAAAGGTGAGTGTGCAAATAATAGATAATTTACTGCTACAAATTTTAAGAAGTCGACATACACGATTAAATCCGTGGGGACGGGAAACATTTGAATGGGCAAAAGTACGTTTTTCACGATTTTTAAGAAAATTAAAAAATTTGTCCTATTTTTTAAATGGCGTACTGCGCTTGTTATTGAATGTATAAAAAATTTTAAGTATGAAAGTTGTAGAGAATTTTATCCTCTTTAATATTGTAACTGACAAATAATATGCTACGGCAACAAGTCTCGAAATATTTCAAAAAAATCAAAAAAGGTCCCAAAATTTTGTTGTTTTTTGGCCACAGAAAATTTAGCCTTAAGAAATTTTCTTAGAAAACTTGGTTTTTCCATGTTGGCATCATTATAAACAATTTAGAAAAAAAATCTTCTACCCGACCTTTTGCAAGGTAAAATGTACATTTCCCTTGGACTATACAACTACCGTAAAATGAAATCTGTATATACGGAATCCGGTCTTTAAAGAAAAAAATTATCTATCTTCAAGAGAAAGAATAAAACAATTATACCTGCTAAGATGGAAACCTGTTTAAAGCGGAATATCTTTCGGTTCAGTTTTCAAGGTTTTAATGAATCAATATTTGGCAAAGCTGATTACGTAGTTCAGTATTACGTATTTAATGATTACACACATAAAATTTTCAAAATCCGGCTATTAGAGATTTATTAAAATTCTCATGGTAAATTTTCTTTTTTAAAAGAGGGGGGGGGGCGTCAAAATCCATGTTTGCCACGGATGCAAGAAAGGCTAGTTTTGGCCCTGAAACACATAATTTATTGCTACCAATATATAGAAGTTGACATTACACGATTAACCCTTTCAGGGGCAAAGCACTTTCAATGCTGAAGTGTTGAAATAAATGAATGGCACCGGTCTTTACCATTGGGAAGTAAAATTAAGTGGTTTCGTAAACATTCCACCGCCCCTGAAAGGATTAAATCCGTGGGAAACATTTGAATAACTACGTTTTTCACGGTTTTTAAGAAAATTGAAAAAATTGTATTGTTTTTGAAATGGCGTACTGCACTTGCTATTGAGTTTATAAAAAAGTTGTAAATATGAAAGTTGTAGAGATGTTATTCACTTTAATATTGTAACTGACAAATAATATGCTACGGCAACGGGTCTCGAGATATTTCAAAAAAATCAAAACGGTCCCAAAAGGTCCCTTGTTGTTTTTTGGCCACAGAAAATTTAGCCTTAAGAAATTTTGCTAGAAAACTTGGTTTTTCCATGTTGGCATCATTGTAAACAATTCAGAACAAAAAAATCTTCTACCCGACCTTTCGCAAGGTAACCCCCTTTTTTTTGGTACATTTCCCCTGGACTATGTTTCTTATCTATAAAATTAATCTAGAAATGTAGATTAATGTTTATTGATGTTTTTTATCAAAAAATCTTAAGAAAATCATGCATAGAAACATTGTTTACATTTCATCTGGCCTTCCTACGTCCACTTCTGGTATTTGACTCATTACCTCCTGTTTATTAAATTGGCCATAACGCCTCTTCTCGTAACCGTAGGAATAAAATTAAAACACATCTGTAATCATAAAAGATTGCTCTTTCAAATAAAAAATATATATATAAATTTCTATCAAAACGGCCATTTTATTGTAGACAGATACCTTAATGTATAGTTCTCTTAATACACTGGTGTCCAAAATTAAGGACCAATCACAAAATGCTTATTTTCAAGTACGCGAATATTCAAAAGGAAATAATATAATTCGAATAATTACTATATCTACAGCAAAGCTAGTCCATATAACATCTCATTCATGTCACACATGGTCACAAGTGACTACATGGTTACAGTCACTACGGTGAAGCAAAAAAATAGGGAATTCCATACATCTCATTTTGAGTCTCAGATGATCACTATATATGACTCCACTGAGACGTCACTGTGACTGATGCTTTGTGACGAGTCACCATGTGACTTTGCAATCTAGTTACATTGTGACTCTCATGTGACTGTCATCTGCAGACTCAATTTCAAAGTCATAGTGAACGCTGCATTGTGATAAGTTACCTAATAATTTCACATTAAAGTCACAGGATTACTTTTAAGTGACAGAGAGACTATTAAGAAGCCACCAATTTGTTCTTTTGTGAAAAGTCACCATGTGACTATAATGTGATGTTATTTGGTGACTTATCATAATGCAAAGTTCATGATGACTTTGAAATTGAGTCTAAAAATGACAGTCACATGAGAGTCACAATGTAGCTACATTGTAAATCACCTGGTGACTTGTCACAAAGCAGCAGTCACATTGACGTCTCAGTGGAGTGACATATAGTGATCATTTGAGACTCATAATGAGACATGTGGAATTTCCTATTTTTTGTTTCACCGTAGTGACTATGACATTTGTGACCATGTGTGACATGAATGAGATGCTGTATGAACTAACTGTGCTGTAGGGATAGTAATTATTTGAATTATATTATTTCCTTTTGAGTATTCGCTTACTTAAAAATTAGCATTTTGTGACTGGTCCTTAACTTTGGACACCGGTGTATGGCACCTAATACAAAGTTCTGAACTCGTGAAATTACTAAAATTAATCTTTTTTTCAAGGTGGTCCGGGGCTAAAAATTCTCAAAAAAATGCAATTTAAAGAATATCTAAAGTCCCTTGCAAGATATATGCTATGGAATTTTTAACAGAGATTTTATGCTATATTTCTAACAAATTGTCTTCAGGATTTTTAATTTTGAGTGATAATTGTGAAAATATGCTAATTAATGCAAAAATCACTCATAAAAAAAACTTCCTTTTTTTAATTATTTTTTTTTTATAAAGTCCCTAATCAATATTTAAGAAATCCTGAAGACAGATTAAAATGACACATTTTCTGTACACAAAAGTGTAAAAATTTTGGAAACCGAGTAAGTACTTCCAGAGTTATATCAAAAATTAAATATGGTTAAAATTTTACAATTTAATTTTTTTTTATATTTAAATTTCTTCAGATAATTTTGCATGCAATATTCTTATTATATTAAAAGATATTTCAGAAAAAAATTCATAACAAAATCTCTATAAATAAAAAAAATAGAATTTTGAGCCACGGGCCCCCTTAAGAGGGTCCGGGACACATTTTCAATTTTTTTTTATTTATTGAGTTAAAATTTTGAAATTTTTTGTGATGGTTAATCATATCATTTGTAAACAAAATCGCATGATAAAACTTCTCATAATTTTTTTTTTAAAAAAAATTTTAATTTAAATTTTGTTAAAAAAGTTGGGTAGTTTAAAATCGTTATAACTCGAAATGTTATTTATAGAATTTCAATTCTTTTATCATTTAAATAAACAGAAATATATAAGTTTTAATTTAGATTCAGCATTTTAAAAAATATTAATTAAAAAAAATTAAAAATATTTAAAGTAAAAATTAGAAAAAAAAATGACGTAACTTTTTTTTTAAAAATCATATTTTCAAAAGTAATTTTTTTTTTTTTAATTTGCTGAATCTAAATTAAAGTAAAGCTAATGAAAAAGATATGTTCCAAGTTTGAACCTTTTATCTGTAACGGCTCTTGATTTATAACAATTTAAATATGAGTAATGATGAAAAAACCCATCAGGAATAAAAACGCAATTTCACAAGACGTCCTTTTCCTGACAACCATAGCTTGAAAGATAGATTTTGAAAACAAAAACAAAACGAAAAAATTAATATTTTCTGTTCTAATTAAGATAGAAACATGATTTAAACGTCATTTTAAGCAGAAAACGGCACAAAAAATTTTAATCCAATAAAAAAATATTTGAAGATTTTTATGTCCCGGACCCCCTTAAATCATGGTAAATTTGAATCATGATAACATTTTTCATAAATTCCTAAAAAACCTCAAAATCTTCGACGTGTTGGAAATGCTATGTAGGTATTAGAAGGCTAACATTAAAAAAAAGTGCTAATCTTTTAAATGGCTGTCACACCTATGCTTATGTTTCTGATTTATTTATATGAATAAAATTGGTATGTACTGTTGAATTTGAGCCTTTTTCATTACATAAATAAAATGTTATAATTTTTAAATCTTTTTAGGTAGTTGTACCTTAGACACTACAAATTTTCTTTTGTTCGTTTCTTTTTGACTTACTTGAAGTCTATTGTGTAAATAGTATAGTCAATGTATTCAATATAATATTTATTTGAAAAAAGAAATTTTCAGTGGAATATGATTTTAGAATGCTTACCTCATTAACATTTAGTGTGAATTAATTAAACATCACATTTTATTTATTTTTGGCTAATACAATTCGCTGTGTATCTTTAAGGCAAAACTAAAAGCTTTGAAATATTATTTGATAACGGAAGATTCATATAATATTTCATAAAAAGGATTATGAATTTCAATTAGGGTTGAATGTTACAATATTAGATTAGTGCTATTGTTTCATTAATGAATTCTGGTATGAATAGTTTTGTAGCTCTGCAGCTACACCTAGTAATAAGAGACTGGCATTATCCTTAAGAACATAAAAAGGATTTTCTTTGTAAAATCTAAAAGTCATTTTACAGAATGTAATACATGTTTTCTTCGTTGTTTCTGTTATCAAATGTACTATTGTTTGAAATATTTAAAATAAAATTCTGTACTTTAGATCTTTTGTTACTCCTTAATAATAAAGCTTTCTAGTCAGTTCTTTTAGATAAAATAAACACTTCTTGTTCAACGCAATATTTTTCACATTAATTAATATTTATCCACTTCTGCTATGTCTAAAACATATTTTATCAAATTAAATATCTCTCTTTTATAAAAAGAATGCCATTTCATCTAATAACACGTTTTAATTCATTTAATAACAAGTTTGCCGACAAATGTTTAAACCATCGCACATCTTAATCTGACTTTTAAGACGCAAACTTGAATTTTGCGTAACAGATAACAGCTTATTTTATCAGTGATTTCAAAAGTCAGGCAATTTTATTGTGTAAAAATAAATCCACATGTGGATATGTACAACTCAACAGCGGTGCAATTCAGCTTAATAATTCACCCCTTTAATCTGTTCACATCGCACCATACTTAAAAGTATACTTAGAGAAATAAAGGGAGAGGGGTGGTATTATATTAACCTTAACATTTTCCGGCTTCTTTAAACAACCATTCAAGAAGTAGAAGAGCAGCGATCTACGGCGATAAGGAGAGAAATTTGTGAATGCAGATCTTTTCTCAGAAATGGAGGAGAACACAGTCGCCATGGAAACCACCTTCTCAGATTAACGAGATGAAGCGACAAAAGCTTTTATTGAATCACTTCGCTGTAACCACGCCAAACATTTACACTACGGTTGGAAACAATCTCGACCGCCATGTTGCTCGCAAAATTATTCTCATCTCTTTGTTCTTCTTTTCCGCAATCGCAATTATGTCTGGAATATTTGACTCCATTATGTTCATATTCCCCGTGGATATTTGAGATAAAAGTTTATATGTGTTAATGTTCCTTTATCCGCCATATTTTTTTATGCCATTGTTTGGAGAGCTTTACATACATATCATCTGCGATGATTAATTATCCCAGGAATTAGTTTATTGGTACATCAACATGTTCTGAGCCCGATTATGAGCTGTAAAAAATACAAAATTAAACTTTTCTTTTAGTGTCGTAATTATTACTTTTCTATATTTTTTTCCTTTTTCAAAAAGAAAAATGCAATTGTTGTGAAACAAAATATTTATCTTATAATTTAAGAAAATTTGCGAATGTTAGGATTTCTTTAATAAATTAATAAATTTAAGATAAAAATATCAAGCGGAAATTAAATATATCATAATTTAAACACTTTATCGTAACAATAATTATTAAAATTTTCATTAGAAGATTTTTTTTCTCTTCATAATAATGTAACAAGTTTTATAATTAAAAACAAAACTTAATATTAAAGTAATACAAAACATTTTAAAATATCAAGAACAACTTTTTCGTCTATAAATTTTTTCATATATTTTTCTTAAAATTATTCCAGCTATTAATTTAAGAAACGAAAAATTAAAATTTAATATCGTAAACTATTAATTGTTAGGAAAATTTCACTTTAGATAAAATTAAAAGAAAAACATACTTATTTATCTTATAAAACACAGTTATCTATTTTTTCTCTAAAATATGAACTTTCGTAGTTAATTTCAGAAAAAAATTTATTGAAAGTCACCAATACGTTTTCGATAAGTTATTAAATAAATATATATATATATCGATTTTAATTAGTTCGTAACATCAATAAATTGGTAATTTATTATGCATTACTTTTAAATTAATTATTATCTTTAATTAATTTAACTTTAAGTTTTAACAAATTTCAAAATTTTGAAATGCTTTTCTTTTTCATATGTATACATACGTCCTAAGATCTAAAACTTTCGGAATTCACACATAACTAGTTGGATGTGCCAATCCCAAAACTTTCTTCTATCTTATACATCTTAATATTTCAAAACCTAGTTACACATGTTAATACTTCAATATTATTAGTTCAATACTATACCAACTTTGACTTTCATCTTAAATTTCTGCTGAAGTCAATTAAACGGACTAAAAACGAGTTAATCTATATCATGATATTTGTTAAAATTATTAATTTTTCCTTATTCTGTTGTTATCAGCTGTTTGCGTATAGCCGGCATAGCAGGAAGCGAGTTCTCGCCGCTGCATGAGTCGCCGATGCACAATAGAACTACGAAAAATCAAGAAAAGTATACAAAAATCGCTAGCACGGAGCTCCTTTACCGCGCAATTTCCAAATTCAAGGAGAACCTGTTGGCCAAAGCCAAAAACGAGCACAAATATTTTGGTTCAATTGTATGGATAATTTTATACGCTGTTCGATGGTACAATAATGAAAATGGCACAGAGATCGGAATTATAGTGCCCCCTTCTTTCGGAATTTTTTCAAGTTCAGGGAGGACTTGTTTGCCATAGCCAGAAACATGCACAAAAGATTTGGTTCAATTATATGGATAACTTCATACACTTTTCGATGGTACAATAATGAAAATGGTACAGACATCGCAATTATAGTGCCTCCTTCCGGCAGAACTTTTCCAAATTCAGGGAGGATCTTCGTGACATGACCAAAAATAAACACATAAAATTTGGTTCAATTCTATGCATAACTTCATACACTTTTCGGCGGTACAATATTCAAAATGGCACAAAAATTGTACAAAAATCGCTATTACAGTGCCCTCTACGAGCGATTTTTTTACAAATTAAGGGAGGACCTCCTTGCCATAGCCAAGAACTTAAAAATTTTTTTTGGTTCAATTCTATGCATAACTTCATACACTTTTCGATGGTGCAATATTCAAAATCGCACAAAAATCGCTATTACAGCGCCCCCTAACGGCGAATTTTTTGCAAATTCATGGAGCACCTGCTTGCCATATCCAAAAACTTAAAATAAAAATTTGGTTTAATTCTATGCATAACTTCATACACTTTTGGACGGTACAATATTCAAAATCGCACAAAAATCGCTATTACAGCGCCCCCTACCGGCGAATTTTTTCCAAATTCAGGGAGGACCTGCTTGCCATAGCCAAAAACTTAAACTAAAAATTTTGTTCAATTCTATGCATAACTTCATACACTTTTCGATGGTACAATATTCAAAATCGCACAAAAAACGCATTTACAGCGCCCCCTACCGGCGAATTTTTTCCAAATTCAGGGAGGACTTGCTTGTCATATCCAAAAACCTAAACTAAAAATTTGGTTCAATTCTATGCATAACTCCATACACTTTTGGATGGTACAATATTCAAAATCGCACAAAAATTGTTATATCAGCGCCCCCTACCGGCGAATTTTTTCCAAATTCCGGGAGGATCTGCTTGCCATAGCCAAAAACTTATAATAAAATTTTGGTTTAATTCTATACATAACTTCATACACTTTTTGATGGTACAATGGCGACAGACAGACGGACAGACGGACAGACGGACAGACGGACAGACGGACGGACGGACAGACGGACACACAGACAGACAGACATTTTCTATAAACATGTTTTTTGGAATCTCTGACCCCTAAAACATGCAAATCCGTCGAAAACCGGAAGTCGAAAAAAATTTCGATTACAATACTTTCTTCTATTGAAGATAGAAGAAAGTAAAAAATCGCTTGGTAATAAATTCTATGTAAAGACACGTAATGATAACATTAAGTTAATACATTTGAAAGTTTCTTTGGTGAAATCATTTTAATTAAATATATGGTTAAAGACGATCTTAACAAAAAATAAACAAGACAATGCTTGGATCATGTTTTTGAGCTTTGTCTTTTACCCACGCTACAGTAAAAATGCCGGGCAAAAATTTTTTGCATAGGCTGAGAAGATGATCTTCTTCAAGATCGACTATTGGAGGTATTGACATAGGAAATAATGCTCGTGTTCAGAAGGAAATATTGACTTTGAAAAGACTCAAATGCAAGGAAATGGAAACAAGATTGGGTCTATCGCAGGCATCTGTTTCAAACTTTTTGTTAGACGATCCACTTTAACCCTTAAATGCCTGATTTTTCAAAAATAATTTTAATAATGTTCTTTGGCTTTAATTTTTTAAATAAATCATGGGAAAAATACTTTAAAAAATCATATTTTGTTTTAAGTATGGTTTACGGCTAAAAAACTGTTTGTTACTAATCGGCAATACTGGTCTTTAATTGAAAAAATAATTTTCCTCCATAAAATTCTACAATATGAAAGACACAAGAATTTAGGAACTATGATAAGAAATAAATTTTACTTGCCTACAGCAGAAGAAAATAGGGTATTTCGCAAGCTTCCAATCAAAACAAAAAGAACATGTAGCAACAATTGAAAAAATAAATCTATCTTTATTCTTAAACAGCACAAGTGTTGCCATCTACATGTTGAAAATCGATTTAATAATATTTTCAGAATGTATTTTATTGGCAACATTAGACATTATAGCTTCAAAATAATTCTAATACTATTTTAGAAGCCTAAATTGGGTATGTTGCCGAAAAGCAACACCGGGCATTTAAGGGTTAAAGTTTCAAAATTTTTCGTGGCCCTCCTAATATATAGATATACATAGTATTTTGTGTAATCTATCTTAACACGTTGAGTGCCACGGTGGCTGACACTGAAGCTGAAAATTTTACAATATTTTAAGTAATATTTAAGAAAGTATAATCCTGTAATAAATAAAAGGTAAGTAAATTTTAAATAAATTTTCAGTAATTACTTAAAAAAAATACATGTGTTTTTAGTTTTATGTCATATTTTAGACCGTCAGTGCTCGGTGAATGACGCATTCTAAACGGAAAGTTCAGCGTCAGTCACCGGTGACTGACATGGCGCTTAACGTGTTAAGGACAAGGTAAACTTTTGCGCAAAACATACCCACGAGCACAGCAATAAGTAATAAAAATGTGAAAGTTTGAATTATCAAAACCTTTCACTACCCAAAAAGTTTGTTTATTAATTAATGTATTAGGGGAAAAATACAATTTAAAAATCAACGCTATTTTTGGTACTGTTTTGCACTAACGACGGAGTCTGTATCGGAACTGAAACTTTTTTAATTTTATCCTCAATACACTCTGTTCACAAACTTTAATAAAACAATGTATTTTCACGAAATAAGTTATCTATATCTTTTTACCATATTTCACTTTAAACTTTTTTGTTTTTATTACATTACTAGCTAAAGTACCCGGCGTTGCCCGGAAATTTAAGAATGTTTGTTTTGAAAAATCAATTTTAAAATTAAACATACAGTACGAAACAGATAATAATTTAAAAAAAAAAAGAAATCGTAGTGTTATACACATGAATCAAATGAAAACCCAATATTTTTTCATGATTAAAGAAAAATGGCAAGTACAAAATTTCTATGAATTTTACTTTTAAAAAAATCTAAAATCTTTATTTCAGTTCTTCACTAAGAATGGGCGAGCTCTTAGGGGATTCAATCTTTGTGGAAATTCTAATATACATACATACACACACATATATATGTGAAATAGATTTAAAAAGGGCGAAAACAAATTCAGAGAACTTCAAAATGTTAAAATATGCCAATATTTCTATAATCGGGTTTTTATTATATTTCTATAAATTTGTTCAAACTCATATGACGTTATATATTCACCTGCTGACGTCCATTATATTTCCGATATGACTTTTTTTCGATTATCCGATATTCGCTTTTTTTTAAAAAAAATTCGTCTATGTAACTATCTATTTCATTTGCATTTTTCATGTGGAAATCTTGCAATAGAAAAGTTATGACGTAATAGTCACTTTTTTTTTATTCGTCAAACTATTTATTTTATTTTCATTTTTCTCGTAGAAATTTTGCAACAGAAAAGTAATTGTTGTGGTAAGAATTTTATTGTGAATTTTTAATTGTTGGCAACTGCTATTACGAAAAATATTTAAATTTGATAGGAAATTACTGTTAAATTAGTGGTTTTTTATTAATTAAAAATTAACTATAAATTATTTCGATTCCTGGTTACTTTCGTTGCCTCTGCCCTGTTTTAATACACATGTAAGTAACATTTCACAATTTTGACTTCCAAACAGTGGATTTGTATAGAATTACAGACAGACAAATTGTCACTTTTATATATTAGATTATAGCAGATAAAACTAATTATACATTTTGAAGATCGTTTCACGACCCAGAATTTAGAAACCGCTGATCTAAAGCAACTATTTTGCGCATCCTACACAAATACTTACACAAAGAACAAACCCTGTGCAAAATGGGTACACTCTCAGAAAAAGCTGTAAATTTACGGCCGTTTTTTATTCAATTTTCACGAGCAACAGCCTTATTTGATGAAAAACGGTCTGATCCACTAAAAAAATACGGTACGACCCCATACATTTTCCTCCGCTAGGGTGTAATCCTTCATCTTAGTCGTGTTTCGAAAAATAATTTCACTTAACCGCGACCGTAATATATTTTTTAAACTGCCAAAAAAGCGATTCTGTGATGATTATCTAACGTGCTACGTGCTACGGAACAGTAATTAAAGTGTTATTGTGTTTTGAAGTGCATTATATCTTTGCCCCGTAAAATTACGGGCTACACAAAATGATGGGCATGGATTTTTTTAGGGTGTATGACTGGAATCTCTGTTGCCGGCCTATGCCCGTAATTTTATAGGGATATTTTTAGATACTTAGAAAATTAAGGGCAATCCACATATTTTTGCAGTCTAGCCCATCTGTTAGCAAAAACACGATACGACCCCATGCATTTTCCTCCGTCAGGGTGTGCATGTTGACACAAAATGATGGACATGGGTATATATATATATATATATATATATATATATATATATATATATATTATTTTTTTATTATTATTTTTTTTTACGGGGTATGACTGGAATCTCTGCTGTCGGCCTCTGCCCGTAATTTTTCAGGGATATTTTTAACAGTGTAGCATGGCTTCCTTCAATCATTTAGAAAACAGCAACGTTTGCTGAGAGCAGATGATGCAACTTTACATTACAAATCAAAAAATGTTTTTACATTTAATCATAATTATAAATATAACAATGATTTGTATTATTTTTATTATCCTTTATTATTGAAAAGGATATTAACGAGTTGGAGAAAATCGTGTAAAGTACAGTACCATCAAGAAAACCAAATGTTTAGCAATTAACGAGAAAGATAATGACTACTATTTTTGAGACTTTCAAGCGGTCCTCCTAATGCACTTTAAAGAAAGGAGCACAACTATTCATTGGAATTATTATGCAAGCTTCTTTTCATACATTGCACAATGAAAGGCCAGGGGTCGATCCAAGCAAAATTTGGGGCCTATTTTGGGGAGTCTTCACAAAAATGAATTTAATAAAACAGGCTCCTTCACAAAATTTCTTTTAATAAAATAGGCCCCTTCACAAAATTCCTTTCCATAAAAACTTACTATTATTTATTATTTTCATTTTGTTAGATTTTAAAATGTGTGATTTGTAAATAAAACCAGTTCACCAGAAACAAAAACTTTAGCGAAAGTATTTAAAATGTTTTTGTCAGTAAATGCTTATTTCGAATTTGAATAACTGGATTTCAACTTCATTACAAAATTTTATTTTTCACAAAAATACAATAAAATTCATAAAAACAACTTTCGCTTTTCACAAAATGGGCCCCAAGAAAAAAAAATCGTGCATTGACCCCTGAAGGCGTAGAATACTGAACCACGGCGTTTATAATTCTTCATGATAATACCCCTGCACATTCAGCAATCGGTATTAAAGAAGCAGTAAAAAATTTGGAGATTTGAGATCTTGAACACTTCCCTCTCTCTTACAATTCATATTTTGCTTAAAATCGAAAAGGAAATTAATGAGATAAAAATTATAATTATTGTATGGTACTTTAAAATGTCATGTTCGGAAAAAAGTATAAAATTTAATTTTTATCCTTTCAAAATATTAATCACACTGGAGTCACTGATGTCAATATCAACAACACTGCAAAATTCGATCAAAATGTACTGTAAATTAGTAAAACTAAAATCGAATAACTGAGAAAGAAAGGAAGAAAGCAATAAATAACTTGACAACTAGGTATTAATAATTAAGTACATTAATATTCTGGGAAAATGTATAGATATATATACTGAAAGAGAGAGATGCATTTTATCACTGTTTGAGATAAAATTTTATTTCATACATAATAAAATAACAGCTGCTTGCTTTTCCTTCTGAAAAGTAAAACATTATTTTAAAAGCATTTTCTATTATGAATATGAATAGTTTTCACTTTAAAAAAATCTTCCTCGAAAACGATAATTAGAGATAAGAAAAAGATGTATTTTAATCATTTATTTGTCATTTTAATCCCTCATTTGCCCAAAAATAAAAATAAAATTAGATTGTTAGAAATGCATTCGTCAAAGGCATAGATAACGACAGAGAAATATTTTGATAAGAAACATCTAGAAAATTTTCTTTTCATACAATACAAAAGTTTTTCGGGCATTGAGTAAGCCACCAAACCATACTTTCTTGGCAGAGAACCAAATACTTCTTTCAGAATAATTTCTTGAAGTATAGGAAGTAGAAAACGGTTTCTTTATGAGATAACATTAGAACATACTTTAATAAGTATTCTTATTTTTTGCAAAGAAGATATTTTTATTAATCTCTATTTAAGGAGGTAATAAAATATAAAGGCTAAATAAATAAAAAGTTTTTGAGCTGCAATTAAATAATTAAGTACCTATTTTGGATAATTAAAAAATAGGTATTATTGGGTGATTCCAAAAGTTCGTCTCCCGTTTGGCAGAAACTTGCAATTTTGACTGTGCTGATGTTTTCTATTATAACCATATAACTGACAATTATCTACATGTAGCATGAGTGAACATAACGTTAAAAAAAATGAAATTAATTTGTGTGCAAGGTTAATATTCAAAATGGAAAATGAAAAGTTACATTTTCGTCATGTTACATGAGTTTAAAAAAGGAGTGAGTTTGGGCCCGACTACAAACAGGGCCAGGTTCTACAATTCTACAAAAAAATGTTCAATACATTTATTTGGATCATGCTCCCGCTCTTAGGATAGTTAAAAAGTGGTTTTGTCTATTTCGAGATAGTTATTTCAATCTAAACGATAAAATTCTCTCTGGGCGACCTTCTGGCATTAATAATGACTTAATCCCTGATTTAATGAATAACAATCCACGGATTACTACTGAAGAGGTTGCTGAGAGTCTAAATGTTGACAATTCGACTGCATTTCGCTATTTAAAACAACTTGGGTACACTTCGGAACTCGATGCATCGGAATATTTAAAGATTCCTGTAATTAACAGCTGTGTATAAGAAATTATTTCGGATCCAAATATATGAAAGTCAAGTCAACATCTTTCAATACCAGGGTTCGTAAATATCATGATATTTTCGAAAATATCAAAAATATCCGATATTTTGATATATATCCGATATTTTCGATATATATCCGCTATTTTCGATATATATACAATATTTTCGATATATATCCGATATTTTCGATATATATCCAATATTTTCAAAACAGTCAACTCACTGCTGACAATAAATATTTTCAAGCATAATATAAATTAGAAACTAAAACATATTGCACTTAACATGAAAACTTAATCAAACAATATTCTAATAACTACAAAATAGTTTTTTCTTATTGAAGAATTTTTAACATAAATGTAAGCTTGTTTTATTTTTTATTCCCTAACATGTTGTACAGTTAGACTCAACTAAACCAAATGAAAAAAGATTATTTTCTAAGGAAGCTGTATATAACTGATTACCTAAATTGCACAGTTTATCTTTAAATGGCTGTTTTAAATTAATTGTCTCACATAAAATTATGTTAGATATTTAATTCAAAGACAATATTTCAGAGACAATCTAAGACAATATTTTTATTAGTTCCACATTTAAAAATAAAAGCTTCAAACATAAAGCTTGGAAAATACATTTTTTTTCTTATTTGGCTACAAAAGTCACTGGCTGTGACAAAAGTTATTTATCTACAGAACAACACAGCCAATAGCAGTTGAAAATTTCATTTACACTTGTTTTGACTGAAAATATCAAAATTATCTTGCACAGTGATATTTTGAAAATGAATAATCAAATATACAAAATATCAAACATCTTGATATTTTGAAAATAAATATCAAGTATATGAAAATATCGAAAATATCAAAAGTCTTGATGTTTTAAAAATAAATATCGGATATATATCAGGATATATCCATTGATATACATATACAAACCCTGTTCAATACTAATTAAAACACCGATTAAAAGTAAAACCAATATCCAAATTATTCGCAACAACAAATAAGTTCATCTCAAGTCATAAAAAAGTCTTGAAAAGGTTACAAATCGAAATTCTCTCATCGATGGTATTAAATTGCGTTTTGAATGTGTTTAATGCGATTTTACTGTAAATTATTTTTATTTGGTGATTTAAAAAAAAAAAAATCTTTTTAAACCAAAAATTAAGAAGACTTCATCACTTATAAAAAAGAAATTTTTAAATAAAATATCAAACTCGTTTAACCGTATTTTCTACACTTAAATGCAAAATGGACTCCTATATGATACAATGAAAATTGAAAACTGGCAGTTTAAAACTTACAGCATATATTTTTTTTAATTTTGATGAAAATCTTAATAACTCGGGATAAATAAATTTTGTTGCTTTATTCTAATACAAAAAATTAATTCTTTTCTGTTAGAAAACAAAATGTATAACAAGTACGCATTAAATAATAATATTTTAAAAACTTAGTGACATATTAAGCCATAAAAATATTTATGTATCAACAGATTTATGTGTCAGTGAAAGAAATTTTATTCTTTTATTGGGCGCATAATTTTTCACATTATTTGTATAATGAAATTTAATACAAATCGAAAAATATCTTCAGTGTCTCTAAGGTAAACTTTATTTTATCAACTGTTACTTCAAAATGTTTCATTTTCTTAAAATGAACAACATGACTTTTTTTTCTGAGAACTGACAACAATATCGACCTATGGGAGTACTTCAACAAGATTTCTTCAGCAATCGAATAAAATGAGACTTTATCAACGAATGTTTTAATCTACTAAACAACTTTTAATAGCGAATCTTCATTAAATATAAAAATAAGTCAAGTAGAAAATACATGCGAGTGCTTTATTGTTAATACATATTTAATAATGATTCGCTTTTTTTTTGTCTCGTTGCGTATTCGGTTTATTGTAAGATGTCGTTATTAAAGTAAAAGATAATAAATCAAACTTTGCTCTCTAATAACACACACTTGA
Source organism: Maratus speciosus (assembly GCA_963932465.1). Lineage (NCBI taxonomy): Eukaryota > Metazoa > Arthropoda > Arachnida > Araneae > Salticidae > Maratus > Maratus speciosus. The sequence continues at coordinate 323,936,406 of OZ010795.1, read as the reverse complement.
AACATTAAATTTACAAAGCCATCATAATTAATACTTCCGATGAAAATGTTTCTGAAAATATATTTGTACTTACGTTACTTTATTGTTGTTATTTTAGCGGAACATTATTTTTCTGGTTAAAACGGCTTCTTTCAATAATTTATTTATACGAAAACACTTGTTTAAATTATTATTAATCAGATAAACTAGTTTTCTCTTGGGCTTTTATTCTTTATTCGGAGAGATATAATAGAGTAACATCTTTCTCTGTTTGGTCTTTTTTTTCTGTTATTTATTTATTTAAGAATCATTGATGTTCTCGAGCCGTTTTCAGGAAGGCAGTCTTGTTGAAAACACTTGTTACAATGAATTATTGTAATGTCGTTTTGATATGAGATAAATGAAAATAGGAGAAACTGAATTTTTTATAATTTTTTGAATATGAGTTTTTCAAGAATAAATTACAATTAGTGATTCAGAACATGGATTGTCAAATTAAAAATGTATATATTCATTACGATAGTTACTATTAAGTATTGTAAAAAATTATCATACACCTAATGTCTTTGTTAAATTGGCATACTTTATAACAGAAATATCTGTTTAAACAAAAACTGATTTATTATTTTTTTAAGAATAAATCTTCGAATCAAAAATGTATATTGCTATAATATTTATTTCAACTTTATTGCTCTTAACTTACGTAAGCTTTCGAACAGGCAGCGAATAAATTGAGTTAATAAACTCAGCGAATTTATTTGTAATATGTTTAAATAATAGTATATTAAATATATTTATATAACATTCCATGTTACAATAAAAAGAGGGGTTCGAGGGGTTTTTACAGAGAGAGGGGTATATTTCGTGATCTTACTAATACAGAGTTTTGTCATAATTTGCTGCTTCTTTTCATTTTTTCAAAACTTTGTATCAAAATTCTGAGAGAAAAATAGATTAATTACATATAATAGTTTACGTGTTGTATATTTATCAGGTTAATCTTTTATTTAAAAGACAAATGCTTCACGAGCTAAGGAGATCTGGCTTTTGGTTATTCGTTATTAGATATTGTTGCAGCAATAATATTTGTATCATTAGGTATTATTATACCTAAGATTAATTTCCTTTAGCTTAACATTTTTCTAAAAAAATATAATTGGTTCAACAGATGCTTTTGAAAGTTCAGTAAACATTAAATTTTGAATTTTAAAACACAATGCAATCATTAAATTAGAAAAACAAAATCGACTGTTATTATCTAGAGAGGTAGTACAATTTAAGATTACTGGTGTTCTTAAGTCACTTTAACGAAGACAATCTTGCTACAAATACTTGTTACAATGAAATATTGCTATGTTGATTTGATGTAAATAAATGAAAATATGAGAAATTGAAATTGAAATTCCTCTTATAAATTTACTACTTCTATTTCATGCATTTGGTCTTTATTATAATTTTTAAGGAAAAAAATATTGATAATGATTTAGAGCTCATGCCGTTGAATTAAAAGTGCGTATATTTATTACCATCTCAATTCAATGCTTAGCAATGGTATGAAAACTGATTATTAAGTTAGTTCCATTGTTAATTTTATTGTCTTATAAAACATATCTCTACATCAAAGGATACTTTTTCTAAATTCCCCAAATCTGAAATGTACAGTTCGATATTAATTTCGATCTTTAAATCCAATACATAGAATCTTATTCATGTTTAATATCTTGCTTAACTTATGTATACAGTGTGTTTAACTATAACATAATAGTCCGTTGTATAGTACTTTTTTTAGATGGGGAGGAATGTGTAGGTTAAAAGGGTATAGTAGCTTTTTTAGTTTTATTAAACAGTGTTTTGGCGTAAATTGCCTTCGTGTTATTTGTAAATTTTGCATTTAAATACCGAAGAGAAAATAAATTAATTACATATAATATTGTTTTATTACATGTTATTCACTTACCCCTTAAATCTTTTAGTTGAAGGTAAGGGGTTTCAAAAGAGGAGAAAGATTGGATTATTATAATTCATTACCTGCGAACAATTCGCTACAGTTTTGTCCAATTCTTAAAAACATATAATCGATACAGTTGATGCATGCAAAAGATCAGTAATCATTGAATTCGACTCTTAAAAATTTTACAATTTTATAATTAGAAAAACAAAATCATCTATTACTGTACTTAAAAAGGATACAATTTAAAGTCAGTGTAATTGATTTTGTTTTCCTTTTTTAATGTTCATACTGACGTCTTTAAAACCATACCAATGTGTTAATTATATTAGAGTTATGTTATAAATAGAATATTATTAGCTTATAAACAAAAAGTCAACAACATAAAAAATAGATTTTAGAGTTTTTATAATAACATGAAGAATAGTTGTTTTAGCTAATTACTTGGAAATAAAAATAAGAGTATTTAACAGTAAAATGTATTAGCAATTCAGAAATTTTATAAGAGTATCTAACATTTCAAAACTAAATGAAACAGTTATTTGCACCTGTTCACAGAACAATTTAAATGTATATTAAACTAAGAATATATATTAAAAATAAATATGTACTACATTAATAATATTGCATATATTTAATGTGTACATAAAAATTAAATAAAATTTCCTATTTAGCCTCTAATATCTCTGTATTTTATTTTCAGGATTCACTCAAGATAAATGAGCAAGGTATGTTCAAACCTAGTTTCTTTTTTTTAAGTGTTTTTGAATTTTAAATTGAATTTTTAATTTGAATTTTAATTAATAATTTGCATTCAACGATGACAAGGGATGTAAGAAAATTCTAAACATATAAAATATATATATATGCTTGAGGATTGTAAAAATAAATAAATAAATAAATACTAAAAGCATTTTTTCTGTTTTTATTTCATATTAACAAATTTTAAGCTTTAAATTTGTTTCTATTCACAAATTAAGTTTTTTTTTATTTATTTATTCTGAAGAATACTATCAAAGTATTTCTAAAGAAGACCAATCCATATAGAATCAAATTATCATATTATATCATAAAAGGATCAATCTAAATGCTTTTTTGCACCTAAAAAATGATATTTAAAGTCAAACTACAAGTTTAAATGCTATTTTTTTACTTATAAACAATATTTGAGTTGTAATTTAAAGATATTAAATGAAGCTCTTGTAAACATTTTAATAAGTAAATATAGAACATTCTTTCTATCTACCTTAAAAATTTAATATATATAAGAAGCTTTAAGATTAATCAAGGAATTTAACTCATTTCATTTCAACTTATTTCATTAAATCTACAAAAATATTAAGACGTTAAAGTAGGAAACGCAATAAAAATAATTTTCACTACTTTATTTAATCAGTAACTTTCGAAATGTACGGTTTTTTATTGTTTTCTTTATACACATAAAGAATATAAATATGTTAGTAAAATAACATTTTTCCTGTTACTATTAGAAATGAGAACCTTGTTATCCACTGGTTAATATCATGTCAGCAATTTAATAATTTCCAAATAGTATATTGAATGCTGAAAATTCTATATTTTATTAAACAAAAATTCCCAACATTTTATTAGCTAAAAACGATAGCAAGTGTTCAATTTGTCTTGTTCAATTTGTGAAAAAGAATAATTTAAGATGGTATTGGCTTGTTATAAGATGTCCGCTAATTTTCATCGCCAAATTTGAGCTGTAAAATCGAAATTTAGAATACTTAGATATATATAACCTCATTATAGTTGCCCCCAAAATTATCTCAAGTATTTTAATATTCCCGTGAATGAGAATAAAACTGAATCTGTTTAATTTACAGCAAACTAAATGTATTTTAAATAATCATAAAAGTCAATTGTGTGCTATTTAATTTAATATACAGAGTGGTCAAAAAGTCCTTGACACATTTTAAACTCCTGACTCGTAATCGGCGTACCAGAGTTTGGTTTGAACAAAATGCTCTTCATGATAGAAAGTTTAGTTTAAGCAAACTAAAAACTTTAAAGCTAAAAATTAACCATAGATCGCGCTAAAAAATGCCTGCAAAATAAACGTCAAAAACTCAAGATAAGCAGACCGTTTATTTTATATAATCTCGTAGCTTGCGTTTCAACGTTAAAATGTAGAAGTAGTTCACATACGTTGAAATGTAGAAGTAAATTGTGCAAAATAAAAAGTATGTGGATATTTATCTCAAGTTTTTTATGCTTTTTTGTGCAAATTTAAAGGTATAGCGGAATCTATGGACAAATTTAAAAAATATTTTTTTTAATTTGTTAAACAAAACTTGCAATGGACACGGTTAAGCCGCTATTTTGAAGGTCATTCATAACTCTGATTTAAAATTAAAACACATTTATTTAAATTAATCGGACAGGGTTGTGGCAGAGTCATTTCACTAATTTGTCATACATTGCACGTCGTCTAAGAAGGACCACTCACTAACTCAATAACTAATAGAATATGAAAATGTTAAAGAGCCATCTTACATAAAGTTCTTCGATAGTCCAAATCGACAGCAATCTTCCCCAAGCCAATGTGTTACTTTGAGCAAAATAAATATTACTCAAATATTATGTGCAATCAAATTAAAAACCCGTGGTTGTCAGCAAGCTTTTATTTATTGTCTCGTCTTACCAACTGACAACCGCTTATAGCACAACTTCTGAATTCGCTGACAACCGCAAACTTCTTCTTCTATTTTCCAAACAGGCCTTGTTTTCCACTGAGGCAAGAGTCAACCCAAATCCGATGACATAACATTTTGTTTCATCTTTTACACTCTGCAGATTGAGCGACGCAGCCTAATTTGCATAAAATTACAGCGAAAACCCAAGACCGTAGATTCCGAGAAAGTATAGATGTCTCTGTTGCGCACACATGTTAAATGTTTGACGTCACCTTCACATTCAAGACAATAGAGATTATTTATAAGTGAGTTGCTAGTTCACTACAAACTTTCGATCATCAGAAGTATTTTCGTCCAAACCGCATTCTCGCATGCCGAAAATTTAAAAATGTGTCAAGTACTTTTGAATCTCCTTATATTTCCCATTATTTTACTATGTATGCTAAAATATTTTCTTTAGATTTTTTAACATTTTTATAGCGTCTTGGCGATGTTGGCGAATTATGAAAATTAGAATAATCCATACGGTACGTAAATAACAAAAAAATAATTGATTTGGGTCGTTTTTTTGTTGCTGTAGGTTGACGACTCTCGTCCGAATACAAGATCAAGAGGTCCTCCAGGTATTATAAAAATTATCTTTAGTATATAACCAATACAACTAGTAAACGTCTTTCATTATTTCATCATTAATTTTCATTAATAGTTTGTAAATCTCTGTTCCAATTTTTCAGGTTCATCTCAAGAAACTATTTGGTAAGTCGATATCTTCTATTGTTAAAATAACTAACTGAAATTTCACAAATCTAAATTGAGTAAAAAATAAATAAAATAAAAATAAAATAAAATAAAGTAAATGAGCACAAAAATCCTGTATTACGATGAATAAGTGAGATGCAAATACCGGCATAAAGTAAAAAGGTAAAAAATATTAATTGGCATATAGCTTTTTTAACATTGTAAAAAAAATGCTGAAATTTTTCACAAAATAAAGGAAAGGTTTACAAAAATACATTGTAATTTGATAGCTATGTACCATTCGTGAAAAGTTTTCCTTACCTTTAGAAACATTTATAAGAAGAATCAATTACATACATGAAAATTCAATATGTTTCCACAATTTTAAATGTTCCACCTTTGCTGGCTGCAATTACAGAAACAAAACTTACTTCCAGCAAAGAAACCCCTATTATTTTGTAAACCTCGGTTTTGTAAACCTCGAAAAACATTTTGTTCTAAGGTTTCTGAAGATAACGGGAAGTTTTCCGGGATTCTGAGAAACGACGAGATTATACTGAATTTCCCTAAATATTTTTGAGCCCCACCAGTGGCCGAGAGGTTCTGCTCTCGAAGCTGGTAAACGGGAGGTGCTGGGTTCGATCCCAATCGCGCCCGTCGGCCTAATCGTTCGGAGTTTTCGTGGTTTTCTTCGAGCCGTGGATCTTCCATGCGTTAATACGGATTAGGTTCCCTTAGAAAGACCCCCACGGAGGGCACTCCCCCCGGCCTATATCCCTCGTGTAGATAATTGGCCGTCAAAAATCAACCCAACCCAATCCCAACCCAACCCTAAATATTTTTGAAGGGCATATTTGTTACAATTCTTTACAGTAAAATCTTCATAAGTTACTCAGCCTCGTCGTCAGTACAAAATGAAAGAAAGGGGCGAGCGAAAATAGTATCATATCCTCATTGCAGAGACTAGGGTCATAACTAAACAGTTAATCAGAAGGGGGCGGGGACTGTAAAATTGTTTAGTGTGGCTCATTCACATACCTTTTTCTTCCTACTATTATAGTTAGAATTCGAGCGCAAGTATTCCTGCCTATCAACGGATTTGATATAAAAATTATAAATTGAAAGTAATTAAAATTTTCGAAATTTTAAAAACATTATTGCATGAACAATGCTATTTACATGTTATGAAAATAAAGGCATATTCTTTCAAGGTCTGTCGATCCTAGCAAATAACATCTAATTAAAATATTATAATTTAGAAATCTTTCATCTCGTATTGGAAAATGTGGTTAATTTTTACCTCAGTGCTAAATACATTTTGAGGTTAGAAAAAGACACTTTATATTCTGGTTGCTTGACGATTTAAATACCTTTATCATAAAAAATAATAAATTACCATACCTTAAATTTTTCTATTTTAGTTTTCTGAAATTGTTTTGCGTTTCTATATTATGACAATTTAAAGTGGGTTTACAATAAAAAGTTTTAAAATCTTTTAAGTAATAGATATGCTATTATTATTAAAAGATTATGGAAGCTAGAGAGGACTGAAGAGAAGGCTGGGAAGGGGGGGAGATGAGAATCCCCCCATTTGGTTCAGAGACTGTTCTATAACCTACAGTAAATGAATGTCATCTGATTTTTTTTTTATTATTATTATTATTAAATGTCCAAAAGTCGTCTGTTTTATTTTATTCTCGGTAATATATAGAGCCTTTTGAAATCCATACAAGACTTCAAAAAATTCTTTTAAATAATCTGACAAAACATGTTTTCACATTTTTTTTTTCAAACGCTTGATGGAGAAAATTCAAAACAAATTTAAAGACGTGTTATAGAGTTAAACTTTGTATAAAGACTTAATAGCATTTATCATCGAGAAATGCTTTTCATCTTACTTTTAATCTCAAGAATCTTTTAAAGTGTTTATTCCGAACATTTCAAAACTTTCATTCAAAACAAATTAATTATAACGTTCTCTAAACATTTTATTCCAAAAAATATCAATTATTATTATTATTTAAAAAATAAAGTTTTATCTTTAAAATTTAAGTAACACGTTAAATTTATTACATTGTTTTGGAAAATACAATTTTTATTTATTTATTTATTTTTCAAAGAGACATTAATTTGAAAATGTGCATTAAAAGCAGTGAAAGATTTGTTTTGCACTCCGAAACAAATACTCTGTCACATTTTATTTATTGATAATATTTATTATTTAATAAGTCTTCTGCTGTCTTGCTTTTTAAGAATAATTTTAACCTTGTCTTTTATGAATAACAGTAATATGTGCATTATAGTTATAGTATAATTATAATGCATGTAAAATTACATACTTCATAATTATAATACTTTTTCATAGAAGTTCAGGCTTTCTTTTAAAACTTGTCTAGTTTCTGGAGGAGCAATTTCATAAGTCTTCTCATGAAATGAAGCATATGTAATCATAACTTCTAAGGTTCAAAATAAATAAATAAATAAATGTTCTACATTCTACCTTTAACATCTACCATTTTTCACCTTTACGCCTCTCGCTTCACCAATTGAGCTATTATTTAAAGTGAAGGGGAGGATTGTTTATTAAATATTACTTCTTGTTCTTGCCTTCTTAATACATTTTAAGTCACTGCTTTTTAATTAAATAATTTATGCCTTTTAACTAATAAATATAAAATTTTGCGCTACTTTTACATTGAAATTATATTCACTGTAGTACTTTAAACTGGCAATGTTTAGCTTCCGATTAAAGTGAAACAATAAAATCTGGAAGACAACTGAATGAATGGTTTCAAAAATTACATAAGTCCATCGTTTTAATGTTCGAATTGCTTTTTTTGTTGTTGCCGTTGCAAACATATCCTTGAAGGTAGGCCCACATGTGTAGAAAAAAATTACATACATTTTTTTTTACCCGTTGCCACTGAAAACATTCGTTTATAGAAAAGCAACTTTAGTCAAATGACAGTACCAAAATATTTTCCATAATGGCCAACAGCAAAACAAGAAGAAAATTTGATCGAAGACAATGATGAATATGACTACGTACGTTAAAGAATAGGTTTCAAGGATTACAGATTTTAAATATCACTTATTTTTTAATAGTAATCTTTGATTTATTTAATCACAGAATTCTGCAACTTAATAAGGTGAATATTAGTATTTAGAAATTCTGGCATTAAAAATCCGTAATACTTTTACCTATGCACTTAATGTCAATCCTTAACTCTCAATTGCTCGTACTGGTGTATTTTGTACCCCATTAGATGATACAAATGTAAAATTTAAATGTTAAATCATGATGTAAAACAATGCATTCAACTTTCTTTAATCGCATGCTTTTCAAATTTGATAAAGTAGCTGCTTTATTTAACAAATTAACTCATAAATCTCGTTCAAACATACGTAAACACAGCGTAATAAATAAGGGTAAATACAGCTTAATAAATAAGTTAGGAATCGAATTTAGAATAAGTGTAAAAATATTTAAGTAAAATTTCTATAAAAATTAATTGTTCGATTTTATCTAAGTTTAAACGCTTCTGGCACGTTAGAATGTTGGTACATAATAATTTTGAAATTTTTGGCACGCATATTCAAAAAGGTTCACCATCCTGATCTATAGCATAATTTGCTATCACTTTCTTTGGTTGTTCCTCTAATCATAATATAGTAGTAGCACAGCGTCAAATTGCCGGAAACTGTGGGTTTTGTCAAGAATTTGTTTCTAAAGTTTTGTATATAGTTTAAAACTTTCTTTCGGGGTTTTCTTCATATCTGTATGCAGACTAGGTTTTCGCTTAAAGCCTTGTATCCAAACATATTTTGGCTTAAAAATGCTTGCTGAAACTAATTTCTACAACGTTTTTAAGATACTTGTGACATCTAGAACGTTGTTTGCATACTGATTTTTTATAGAATATATTGAAAATGATTGCGAGAAATAACCTCCAAAATCTTGTGTATTTGTAAACTGTTTTTCTTTTTTTTCTTTTTTTTTTTTTTTTTTCCTTAAGAAAAGCGCGATTTTGAGTTGCCTGGATAATAGGCTATCATTAGCTACTCAACCAATAAAGTTTTTCCTGATATGGCTAACTTCGGTTTACCGAAGTTTGTTTGTTTTTTTCCTTCTTTTTTTCTTTTATCGTTATTCTATATCTCTGATTTTCTTACAATGTTTTTACAATTTTCTGACAATAGGCGTTATGTATGCGACATTTAAGATAGAAAAAGTTTCTTTCTTAATGCCACCACTTTTGTAATACTTTGATTTTTTTTTTTTTTTATGTCTACTCTAAATTGTAATAACTTAGCATAATTTCTGAATTTTTGCATGTCATTCTTTGGTGTACCAAGATTTACAGGGGCAAGTTGTCAGCATGGCGTATTTTTAAGAGCCCCAGCTACTACCAAGCAACGATATGTCAATATTTTTTCCTGAAAAAAAATTACAAATGAGTTTAACTATATCTTAACAACGAACACTTGCCTAATATATTTTTCTTTTGATTTATTTGTAAGATTAATAACACAATATCGAAGATTCGTGTAATCAATTGAAATTCAAATTGTTCAAGAATTTTATTTTGTATGTACTTCAAATGCATTTAATGAATACTTTTCTTTAATTGATAATAATAACTCATTCTTAATTCCATTACAGCTGCCCTACAAGAGGTTGTGATGGGTCTGGTCACGTCAATGGGAAGTTTACCAAACACCGAACGTAAGTTTCTACATCTTTTCTTCTCTTTTGCTCTTTTCTTATAATTCTATGAAAAAGCAACAGTTTTTTTCTTTGTCGTGTTAACACATTTCATCTCTTGATCTGCATTTGTGGATCTATTAATTTCTAAAATTGGTAATACCCACTACCCAACTTATTTATTTTAGTTGTCTGTGAAGTTAAACGTGTTTAAGACAGTCAGTTAGATGTACTTTTAAATAATTCAGTGTAGATAATTTTTTGTTATTATTATTATTATTATTATTGTGAGATATTGAAGAGAGTATAAAAATAAAAAGCCCATTCAATAGATAGCCGAAAAGTTGTAGAACATTCTAAATTGAGCAATAATCAGAAAAGTTACATAGAAAACTTTTATATGTTAAAGTCTAAAGTTAGATGAACGATTTTTTCAGACAGTTTTTTCGGCATTTGGGCTTTTGAAAAGGAACTTTTAAAAAATTCCATAAGCATTTTCAAGTAGGATTATAATACATAGTATTTTTCAAAAAAAAATTATATATAGATATAGATATTTTTAACACTGTTAAAAATTTGCAATAAAAGATCCAGTCAGTCAACTGTTTTTGTAGAAAACGGTTACACAGCCGTAATTTAACTTTATTCTTACAATAATATGGTGAAATATACGCTTAACAACAGGGTTCTTGCTGCCGCTCGCCATTGCGCCAAATCACGACAGAATGTTTCATTTGGAGAGTAAACGGATGACTAGACTCGCCAAATTGCGAATGCTAAAATTTTGCTCATTTTTTAATTATGTGTATGCGTATGTGTGTGTGTATTAGTACAGGTGACACTCTAATTTACATTACTGAACGATTGATGTCACTTATCATGTTCAATCGTGCCGTACCATTTACAATATTTTTTTGAAATTCTAACCCAACACTAATTCAATTTAGCATGAGACAAAGCCACAGCAAGCAAAAATGCCATTTCAATATTGGTTAATGTGCCCAATAGGCAATAGTACTATTTTGAAATTGCCTTTGAAATATGGGATTCAATGAAAAGTCGAAGAATTCTAGAAAAATAAAGTTTTGACACATTTTGTTGTTTATATTTTGAATTTTTCAGAATTCATTGAATGCAATATCTTAAAATTCTGAGTTAACTGGGATTAGAAGCTTTATTTCATAACATTTTATTGAGTTAAATCAGATTTTAAAAAAAATTTCTTGATTACACAAGAGATTTAGAATACACTTTTTTTTAAAATTTTTGTAGCATATAATTAAATTTTGATGAACAACGATCTATAAGCAGTTACAAAAATTCAAATTTTAGAACCTATCGATAAAAGGGGGGGGGGATACATTAAGGGGTTAAAGATCGAATTTTCAATGATTCACAATGAATTTATTTTGCTATTTTTTTTGTTTGTTTTTTTTTCATTTCGCGAATGTTTTTTATTTCGGATTAGCCAAATTGCTAATGCTCGTAAAAAGTCAGCGAGAACCCTGCTTAATAATATGTAACCATTAACCTTAAGTAACCGTTATCTTTAAAAACCGTCGAAGGGCTGGACAGTTTGCCGCAGATTTTTGAAAGTGAATGTAATTACAATATTACGTTTGGAAATTTGCATACACACAAAAAAAATCCAGTTATATGTTGCAGTATATTAGTCTGTAAAAATTTAAATAAAAATTTTCCATTTTATTTTTCCCCTTTACCTTGTAACTTCCCCGGCCACTACTTGGAAGATCGTAATAACTCAAATGTAAAGTTAAAACACCTTTATTTAAACTAACCATCGGGCAGGGGGGTTGCAGAGTTACTTCACTAATTTGGCCTAGATTACTCGGAAACTAAGCAGGATCACCCACTAACTCAATAAATAATAGAATATGAAAATGTTAAAGATTCAACTTACATAAAGTTCTTCGATAGTCCAAATCGATAGCAATCTTTCCCAACCAATGTGTTACTTTGAGCTGCAAAATAAAAAGTTTCTCAAACCTTCAGTGCAATCTAATTAAGAAACTGTGGTTGACAACAAGCATTTATTTTCTCAATCTATAATTCAAAATGTCTTACCAACCGGCAATTGCTTATAGCACAAGTTCTGAATTTGCTTCCACGTGCCGTAAATCTTAGCTTCTATCCTGCAACGCTTGTCTTATACTCTACTGAGATAGGACTCGACCCAAATCCGACGACACAACCTTTCGCTTCACCTTTATACTCTGCTAATTGAGAGACGCAGCCTAATTTGCATAAAATTACAGCGAAAACCCAAAACCGTATATTCCAAGACATCCAAACACAAATCGGAAAATTAGAGTAAAAGAAAGTACGAATATAGATGTCTCTGTTTCTCACATAGGCTAAATGTTTGACGACACGTTCACATTCAAAACAAACTCTTTATAAGTAAGTTGCTAGCCCACGACAACCTGATTGGGTTAGCCTAAAATCTTCTGCGTTTGAGCAATCTTCTAAAAAATAATATCATTCAATTTTTGATTGCGTAACATTCTTTAAAATTCTCTATTTTGTCTTCTACTTGGCCTTTTTTTCTCTCACAAATAAACATTTCATGTGTCCGATAAATCCGGCTTAAACTAAGCTTATTGAATATAAATTCATTCCCTTAACTTTCTAAGAAACATCTTATTAAGAAAGTAACATGGGGGAAATTTACAGATTAAAAATAATCTAAATAAGAAACAAATTTCATTTTAAAATAAAGTAAAGGAAAGTAAAACAAAGTACTATGGCACATTACCTTCGTGAAAATGGTTTCAGCTGATTAAATACGGAAACTTCCATAAGCTATAACGAGTCCTAATGATTTTTTTAACTGAAGATCTGAGTCTTTGAATAAACATTACTTCATTAAATTTACTTTTATCGATTTAAACAATTTGTAAATTTATGCGCCCAAATTATCAGATTCACAACAAAATATGCCTTAAATATTTTTATTTTTGTAATTTAACAGCAAAAAATACTGAAACCATAATAATTTTACTGCCAAAACAACTGTAATTATGTTACATTTTACAGCAAAAAACTACTGGCAATTTGTGTGCATAAAATTACAGAACCATTTCGCTGTAAGTTTGACGTTTCTTTTAGAGTGAATGTGTTGATTCATATCAAAATTAAAGGAATCTATCTCTTAAGCTATGTCTTTATTTTTGAAAGGTTTAAAATAGAAAATATTTTCTCATATTTGATGATTTATTTAATGTTTTGACTTTGTCTAAAACCTTCTATTGAACAATATTCTAAAAAGAAATCTCATTCAATTTCTGACTGAATAACGTTCTTTAAGAATCTCGATGTATTTTATCTTCTATTTATATACCTTAGCAATCAAACTAAGCTTATTCAAAATAAATTCATTCTTCTAACTTTCCAAGAAACATCTTATTAAAAAAAGAGAAATGGATAAATTTGCAAATTAAAAATAATCTAAATAAGAACCGAATTTTATTTGTAAACAAAATAAAACAAAACAACAACAAAAAATATGGCAAATTAGTTTCGTGAAAATATTTTCAGCTGATTAAATATTGAAACTTTCATAAACTATAATGAGTCCTTAAGGATTTTTTTAAAAAATACTGAAGAGTTGAATCTTTTGAATAAAACATTAATTCATTCTTAAGTATACTTTTATCGATTACATTGTTTCAATCAAATTTTGAATTAAAAGGAGAATTTTCATTATTAATTATTATTTCTTTTTTGTGAAGACTTAATATATCGGCGCTTGTCAAGCCTGATTTAAAGTTTTTAAATATGTCCTCTTATTCAAAAAGTAACATTAATTTGTGAAAAAAGCGTGACTCGATGAATAGAAAATATTAAAGTATCTACTTTTGGAAGTTTACATCAAACTTTTTGGAGTGGTTTCTACAATATAATAAGAATGCTTGAGTTTAAAGTCTCGGGGAATAAAAGATATTTGGTTTGACTATGGTCTTAAAAGAAAGCCATGAAATGGTCTTCATGTGTAATTTTAGTTTTGGAGATAATAAAACAGATGTTAAGAAATATTTTATTTAACATGCATTTTCAAAAAGAAATTTTATGTATTAAAAGCATTCAATAATAATAATTTGAAGTAGATATTTTATGATGTTTTATAGAAAAACTTAATGAGATCGAATCAAGTGTCCTGCAGTTAATTCGGGGAATGTGCATTTATTAAAAACTTATTGATAATATTCCATTATTTAAAAATTTATATTTCATTAGTTACAAAAATGCAGAGATGAAACTTTACTTTTATGCATTATTATTTATTATTATCTTATTATTTATTAATTCATTATTTCTTTTCCGTTTGGTTTACTTATTTTTTACTTTATTTACAATCTTAAATAAAATAGCTTTGCTATATTCCCTCCACGTAACATTTCCAGCTTTATTTTGTAAGGTGAAATTACGTCACATTAACCCAATTTCGTGGAAAATTTTGTTCTTTTCTTTTTAATAAAAGATTGTAGTGTGAAAATAAAAATGCAAATTTAAAAAAATGAAATAGAAAAGTTTGTTTTTTTTAATTTATTTATTTTATATAAATATGAAATTGTGTGTATTATTTTACTAGACGTTAACTGTTATTAGAATTATCTAATTTTTTTCTGCAAATGGGTCAATGTTTTACCTATCTCTGCAATATTACAGCATTTGAGAGTTTGGAATGTTTTCATAGTTTCGAAATGAATATTCGGGTTGACTGCTACTATTCTCTAAAAAATATATAAAAGGTTCTCTGAAAATTTATTAATATAGAGTGCATTTGAATCATTGGTTATGGATGAAATTTTCTAACCTAGAGAAAGAATTAGGGATTTGAAGTTAAGCAGAATGCTTTTCGGTTTCAGAATAGTTTAAAATATATCAGGTACATTTATTAAAAGAAAATGTAAACCAAAAAATTATTTTTAAAGTCATTTTCGTTTTCATTTATTAATTTGGTTGAATTTTCTTTTTTTTCAATTTCTCCTTTAAATAAAATATATATTAACTTTTTTCAGATCTGCATTGGTTCTTGGAACTTGGTTTTTCTATCAAACGAAAAACCAACAAGTTTTTCCGTTTCATAGATACAAATCTTCAATTTTAGAATGAATTTACCAGTTTAGATGCATGTCCTTTTATTTGAAGTTTTTATTATTATTATTATTATTATTATTATTATTATTATTATTATTATTATTATTATTATATTATTTGGCGAACCAAAGTAAAATTCATTGAGTTTCAGTGGTAACTAGTCTGTTTGTCTGTATACGTGTATGTTGTGTGTTCATTATATTTTCACCTATCTACACTGTCAAACCTAAAAATATTCCAACGGATACGAAATTTGAATCTATTTCTAAACGAAAAAATTTTCTATTTGAAAATGATCTTGAGCTTTCAAAAGTTTTTATACATACCAGTCATTTCCCTAGGATGCTACGAATATTTGGACACATTATCATTGGGGTTGAGCATTTGTAGCAAAAAAATAGGCTAAAAATTCGCGGCAATTTCACGGTAAAACTTTTTCTTTATACGAAAAAGGTAACGGTTTAACAACCCACAATTTTGCTTATTGTAAGCTTGTATATAATATAAACTTCACCTTAAATTAATAAATCTGTAATATCTCTAATAATTCTCTTTATTTCACATTTTTACAAAAAATATATTTAAGAGAGTAGAATATGTGTTACCAATAACTGTCGTATTTTAAATTTTCATACAACTTTTCTGCCTATTTATTGTATGAGCCGCGTATTTTCTCCTATGCATTCTGTAATATTTCACTTAAAAAACCTATAGACATAAAACTACTCATGAGCATACTATCTTGAGCACGTTTTATCTCAACAATATGTGAAATGTATAATTTGGGTAATATGTACCTAGAGAAATCCATAAATTCCCAAATGGGGATCACATAAGAAAATGGGTTAAGGTATCTGTTTGCCTACGTTGAAGTCAACACTTTCGCGAAAATTATCGATTTTGTTTTTATTATTTCATTTGAAAGTATAACTTTTTATAATCCTAAAACAGCTTTTTTTTTTTTTGTTCCTACTAACAGAAGCCAATCCTTTATTTATAGTAAAAATATACTTATTTAACGTTTAACCTTTTGTGCTCTGACGGAACTTTTAAGTTCCATTCAAGAAAGTGCAATATAAAATTTATTTAATTCGTCTACTAATAAAAGTATAGGGTACTTTTCATACAAAATATTTTGCTGGATCACATTCAATAAGCACAGCGAAACAGTCAAAGCTCAATATTTTTTTAATGTGGCTATTTTGTCAACCCTAAGCACAGAGAAACAGTCGAAGCTCAATATTTTTTAAAGTAAAGGGTTGACAAAATAGCCACATTAAAAAAATATTGAGCTTCGACTGTTTCGCTGTGCTTATTGAATGTGATCCAGCAAAATATATTGCATGAAAAGTGCCATATACTTACATGGATTTGGTTTTTCTCCTATTAAAAAATGTTTTACGAAAAATTTGCAACTACAAAACACTTCTCAGTTACAGATAAGATCGCAATACATTTTTTCAATTGTTCTTGTAAGAATTAGGAGGTTTCCATAACAGTATTTTTTGTTAATGAATCTAATTATTCTTGTAAATATTTTACAAAAAAAAAAACTCTTAACTACCGATTTATTAAATCAGTTTTATTTAAAAATCGATCCAAAAATCAAATTGTTATGATATAAGTTGTTTTGGATATCTTCAAACATACGAAGATAGAGGAGTAAATTTCTGATTTATAATTCGGGACATAAAGGGTTAAATGCATTTTTCTCAAAATTGATTTCTATTCAAAAAGTTCACTTCAAAAATTATAACTAAAAATATTATTATCATTCTTCCATAAAACTTTGTGAACATTGTCTATTTATTGTTGTATGGTGCATCTGCTAAAAGAATTTTAATGCCATGAATATTTTCAAAAGTATGGCCTGTTATTTGAACAAAAACATGATAAAACTGTTGAAAATCTTATAATTGACTCTTCAATCATCTCTAAAACTTTTATTTACTGAAATATCATTTAACTTGTAGTAGGTGCACTAGATAAAAGTTTGTAGTTTACTTTAGTAGCAATTTTTTTTTCGAATAAGCTTATTTGTTTTTCATGCAGCATTTTTCACGTTTTTGGAAAATTTCTTCAAATTCCCATACATATTTACATTTTTGTAAATTTGTACAGATATGATTTTAAAGATAAATTATTAATTTTTATTAAAACTAAATCAAAACATGTAAATGCAATGTTTCTTTGCAAAGTTTTTTAAAAGAAGTACTTCGAACATGAGCCTTAAGATTCAAACCTGAAAGTGCGAAGTTTTTATAATTTGAATTTTGAATGGTTCGAACATTGTATGTACTATCCCCCATTGAGTACAAAAGAAGAATGATCCACTGTAACTGCTTATTCTGTATTATTTTTATACTGTTTTATATAACTTAACTTGGTGTTTTGTATGCAAATATGAAATTTTGTAATCAGTTTTTCACTTACTTCCTGATATGCTAGACTTATAAAAAATTATGTACGCTGATGTGTTTTGGATGACAATACAACATTTTAGTATTTTCAATAAATTAATAAATTCATTTTTTATGTATTTTTCGGTTAGACGGCCGTAGGTGATAAGTCGCCAAATAATCTTTATTGTTACAAATCTTTACGAGTTATAAAAGCAATGGAATTAATTATGTTTTAAACCACGTTCACCAAAATAGGCCAACTGGCTGTGAAACTGTAACAATCAAATATTTTAAATATTAAAACGTTGAAAATATAATACAAAAAAGTGCAATATTTTTTTTAATTACTCTTATCATTTAATATTTTAATATTAATTAAATATTTTTTCTTTTGTATAGGGTGTCTCGTTAGAAAGAACACCAGAAAATTTTAGTTTTAGAAAAAAGTGTAGAAGAAAATAAAACATTTACATGTCATGCCTGACAAATGACCTTGTCACATAAGATTCTAGAAATATCCTGTCTGACCTTCCAAACATGCTGTAATACATATTCCTGAAGTTTTTCTAAAACTAACATTTTACGGGTCTATATTCTAATCTAGAGTTTTTCAGCCCTTTTTGTCTAACGGCATATTTCAACCCACGGTTTAATTTTTTCGGCACACATGAAACGATAATTAAAGTTTTGTGGCCCACTTGAACCAATAATTAAACTTTCGCGGCACACTGGAACCCATGACTAAACTTTCACGGCACACTTAAATTACAGTAATGAAACCATTTCAGATAACTTTTTCTCTCATGTAATATTTAATTCCGTGGCGTACATGCACACACACCTAAAGGCATTTCTCATCTAATTGGAGAAAGTTGTGAGCAAATATAGTCTTCAAAATTTTCACCCAATAAATCCAAGGTTTGTAAAATTTGTTTAATCATAGTTTTAATTTTCATTAGTTCAAATACCTCGCCTCCATTTTCTTTCTTAACTTTTATAACAAATTTTCTTCTCTGACTGCATTAATTTTATGTATATGAGGGAGAGCATTTTCATAATCCCCCCCCCCCCATATCTTTATCAAAAGTATCAAACACAAAAATAAACCTGTGAGAAATGCAATTTTATTACAGAGCATCATGTTTAATTTCTTTCAACCATGTAATTTAAACATTTTTTTTTTCAATGTACTTCTCTTACTAAGTAAAACCTTGACAGACCTTTACAAAATTTTCACCGCGCATCTGACATTCTCTCACGGCACCTTGCTTGAAAACTCTTGTTCTAATGGGTAGGGTAGGCGCCCACCCTGGGGACCAGCTTTGGAGTTAATGTCAGGATAACCCCTAAGCCCAGGAAGGGAGGGAGATTTCTAGCGAGAAACACCTTGTATAATGTAATATTTTGAAAATATACATGTTTACATTCTTGCTTCTTTTGCATAGGGTGGCCGGCTGTCCGCTGGCGGCCAAGAAACGAAAATTGCTGGACAGTTCGGGTCACGAATCAACAGTGGCAAAGACAAGACGGTCCGAACAAAAGCGGTCCTCCTCCGATAGTTCCAAAGTCTGTTCTACGGAAACGGAGAAAAAGTCAAACACAAATTCCGCCAATAGCAACAGCAACAGCAACTCCAACAACAACAACGTCCAGTCAGGAACAAGCGACAACAAGCGCTCAGAAAAATTAGCAGGCAAGAAAGATTCCCCTGTGCAGTCTAGCAAGTCTAATACAATGGTAAACGGTATTGCTGCTGGTAAGAGTGCGGGGAAAGATACGGCAGATACGAAAGAGAGAAACCACAGAAAAACTACCGATGGTGCTTCTAAAAGTAAGAACATTTGCTTCATTTTTATAACAAAAAAATAAATTAGAGCAACTATACTTATAGTGATTTTTATATATTTTGAAATGAGTTTTAATTGTTTTAAAAAAAAGGAAGGTTGAAATTTCAGTAAAGTGGTTTAATGTGTTATTTGGCAGCACTTTTCAATCATTGGGCTTTATTTTTTAATTAATCTACTTGCCATTTGTAGCAAAGACTCTTAAGAAAAACATACAAAAATTCTCCCATAGAATAAAAAACTAATGGAGAAGAACTGACTAATCAATTTTATTTTGTGAAAAATATACATGCAACTTTTTAACAATCACGCTGACCTAAACCCTATATAATGATCCAACTCAAATGATTAAAAAGAGTGTCAAATCTATTTTCTACAAAATTTATTTTCAATGACATCTCTAAAACAGTTAGGCCTCATATATGGCATAAATCATTTTTTATTACACATTAGTATTGTAATTATGCCAATCCAAATTATTTTTATCAAAATTGGAGAGATACAGAGGAAATTTCTTTTCAAGTGTCATAAAGTAATTTTATCATTAAGTTAATTAATGTATTTGATCACGTTTCCAAAATATAAAAGACAGTACTGAATCATAATATTTAATAAATTAACATTTATATTGACGCCTATTCAGTTTCAAAAGCAGTTGCTATATTGTTTTTAAAAAATAATTTAATAGCTTATTATATTACAATATACTTCGCAACTGTTTTATGGAAGAAATGCCAATTTGAATTCCATAGCAATAAAAATATAATTTGAAAAATTTATATTCATACATATATCCCATGATTTTATAATCAGTTTCATTTAATCAAAATTATATTTATATTTTATAATACTATGATTGCATATTTGGCAGTCTCTTGTGTATGTGTATGTTTAATTATATTCAAGTTGCTTTGAATAAAATCCAATATGTTACTCTTCTGTAACGTTTCATTACATTTACCTAAGCCTAGATTTGTAAAATTTATTAATAATTAATATATTGAAAAATAAAATAAAAATATATGCTTTATTTTTTTGGATTTATAATTCATAAAAATTTCACAATTATAACATTTAACATTTTTATTTATAGAATTTTATGCATTTCCTTTTTTTTTTTTTTTCCTTCTTCTTTTTTTTTAAGATTCAATCAACACGGCCTTGAAAGAAAATGGAGAAAAGCGCCTGAAGAAATGCCAAGATTCCTCATCAAAAGACTCATCTCGATCTACAAATTCACTCCTTGTAGGTTCTAAAAAAATTCAGAACTGTTCTAAAGAAGAAGAAAAGTGTTCGCCTAAAGCAAAAGAGAACTCCAAGTCCTCTCCTTCCCCACAAAACAGACTAAAAGAAACTGAATCAAAAGCTCCCGAAAGACTCGCTAGGAAGCCGGGAACTACTAACACATTAAGTGAGAAACGTGCAAAATGTGGTGCTAACAATTCGTGCAATAACAGTCCAGTTTCAAGAGGTGTGAAGTACGATTTTGATGATGAGGATACCGATTCAGAGGAGAGTCCTAAATCTAAATCCAGTCCAAAAAGCAGTGATACTGAATATAACGTAGATGTTGTATCAAATAAATCCAATAATAACAATAATTTTCAAAACGCACAGCTGAAAAATAAAACAAAACAAGACACAGACACTCAGCCTAAAGCCAAAATGGGGAGATTCGACAGTGACACCGATGAAGAAAGGCTTGAGGACATCATTAATGAAACTAAATCTCCAAAATTGACTAAAAACGATTCTGTAATGCAAAACACTTCGAAGAAGAAAGAAACTACAAAGAAAGATGTTAAGCAATGCGAGAAAAAAGGCAATTTTTGTGATAAAAACAAAGTTAATAAAATACTATCAAAAGCTATTATTACTTCAGATTCAAGTTCTGATAGCAATATATCTTCTAGTCAACAGGTTGCAAGTGCAGCTAATAAAATAAACTCATCAGATGAGCATAAATGTTTCACTGGAAATCAGATAAATGGTTTTTCAAACATGCACAAACTAAGCGATAATATTAATAAAAATATTAAATCTAGTCAACAAGAGACTGTAAATAAGCAAAAAAATCAAATTCCATTCCAAAATAAAACTTCTAGTCAAACTACAAATCGCCCACTGAATAACTCGATATTGAGCATTCAAAATAACAATATGTGTAACAAATTTAACAATCAAACTAAGTGTCAGAATAAAATAACTAACAATCAAAAATACCTTTCGAGTACTTTATGCCAGCAAATGGGCAAAAATAACATTAATTCTTCAGTTCCTCAAACCTACAATAAAGTCGATATTCAACATGCTCAGATGATAAATTGCTATAATGAACAATTAATTGGTCAGCAAAGCAAAATTAAATGTGAAACAGAAAGCTCGATAAGTAAAAACGTTTTACGTGACGAAGAGGAAAAACGTGTACAGGAAGCACAAGAGGTACTTAAAAGTCTGGCTAATAATTGTGTTAGTACCGCAAAAAGTTCTGAAGAGAAGCCATTGGCAGAAAATCTTTGCGATAAAAAAATATCAGAATGTGTGAATGTGTCTCAGAATTCATGGAGAGAAGTTGTTAACCTAAGTTCAATATCTGTACACTCTAGTTTCAAAGAAGAGGAAAAGTCTTTTTCTGGTGTGAAAAGGGAAATGGTTAATTACCAAGGAAACTTGAAAACAATTTTGGCTGAAAATCAGCCATATTTCAAGAATGAAGTAAAGGAGGAAAAGGGTAAGTTTAAATATTTTACTACAAATTAAAATGTATAGTTTTGTATCTCAGTATTTAGCACTTGGTTTTCATTGGGTTTTTTACTTGTTCAACTCGCGATAAGTTCTGTTCAAAAGGCAAAACGGAAAGAAAAACACACATTTTGATTTGATACAGCTTAAATCAGTATAATTTACAATTGTTTTACTTTTTTGGTAAAAGAAAAAAGTCTATACTTAGTTTTTTTAAGGAAATTTCGGGTTTTTTTATTGATTTTTCTTATTATTCTCAACGATTACAAAAGCTTGAATGAATGCACAAATAAAAAATTGATCTCAATATCTCAATTATCAACTCAACCCTATTCTTAATGATTCCTTTCAAATGAGCATATTTGAACCAGACATTTTATTTAATCAATAAATTCAACTAGGTTTCAAATGTTTCCCTTGTAGAAGCAACACACATTTAATTAAATGAATTTTTTTCTATCTCAAACTATGAGTTGTTTTTTTTTATCATTATAAAAATCTGGATGTTTGGGAATATTTATGGAGATATTCATTGGTAAAATAAGAGTTAACCACACTTTTTTAATGAAAATAATTTGTATTCAGCTCAAATAAATTTTAATTTTTTGTTTGTGTTTCTTTGGTATACTGCCGATATCCCCCTCCCCTTTTTTAAAAATATTTTCTTCAACTAACATTAAACCATTTTTTTCTAATTTGCTCTTAGATTCTGCTGATTTTGATTATGTGCACATGCTCCTCACATGATGTGAAAAATTCTTATTATAATTAGACAGATAGAGAAATATTAAGTTTCCATAGTTGAGGAAAGTATTATAACGGCTGTAAGACCATATTTTTTACTTCCCTCAGAAACCAAGGTTCTGTTTTCCAATTAACGATAAAATTTACACAAGGCCTTTTTACCTTCAATTTTTTTCTTCTTTCATTTTCTCAGGTTGTTTCTAAAAAACATGGTTTCAATTGAAAGTGCGTGTTTTTTCTCTTAATCGCTCGCTAACACTTCCACTTTTTCCAGGCCCAGTGGTTAGCATACTAGCAACAAAAGGAGGAGTTTCAGCAAAAGTTCGCAAGTTCGATACCAGCACGGTCTAGAATACCATCTTTAGTACAGGCTTTAGTAACCATTAAACAGTAACCATCATTTATACCAACTGTTTAATGCGTTCATTGTTTTCCTTGTCCGAAAGTGATAATTTGTGCCACCTTCCCTTGGAAAGACCTCTTTAAAAACATCCTTATTATTGCTATTTGACCAATTCTAACTAATGCTTGACCCTCTCACTTTTCAATTCTACAAATCCCTTCGATGCATCTTGAATTGTTTGTGATATTAAATATTTCTCTTTTGTTCTATCTATTAATTGATGACGATCCATAAACGAATCTTCAAAATTTATTACACACATCGGAATGTATGTGTACGACTAAAAAAAAATCTTCAACCCGTTTAGCAGCGCGAACCTTTCCTGTTCGAGGGCGCACCAGCCTATCAACAGCCTCGGGCCGATGGGCCAGCGTGCCATTCGAAGCTTGTTGTAAGAAAATGTTATTAGGAAATGGACAAATATATATTTAAAAAATGTTTATTAATATTTGAGGAAAATGTAACTAAAAAAGTTATTATTTTTTATAACAAAGTTTAATAGATTTAAAATTGGAATCTTGTGGGGGTGTTTTCAGCAGTTCAGTAGTAATTTAGCTCTAAAATTTTGATGATCAAGGTATTGATTTTTTTATCAACTCAGTTTAATACTATATTACCTATAGTTGAAATTAAACAGTAACCATCATTTTAAATTAATATCCATCATTTAGACAGAGTTTCAAACATTTTATATGAGTTGAAATATATTTATATCCAAATCCAAATTATTGCTCAGTTTCCCCTGCGTAAAGTTTCTAATGAAACTGTCTTGACATTTTCTTATAAGATTAAGAAATTAGTAAATACACTGTAAAAAAAAATCTGTAAAGTTACTAAAATTTTTCTAGGAAACTGGGATTCCTAGAACTTTTTATGTAACGACAACAACAAAAATTCATGTAACAGACACACTTTTGAGCCGAAAATCAAAAAATCTGTAAGGTTACTAAGAATTTTTTAGGAAACTGGGATGCCTAGAACTTTTCATGTAACTGCAACCAGAGTTACAGATAAAATTTTACTAAGATTACTGTAATTTTAGCAGATCCATTTCCAAAGTAACAGATTTCTGTAGCTTTACAGAAACTAGTTTTGTAGATTTGCAGCTTTTTTTGTACGGTTACAGATGAAAGTTTAGTAAGCATGTAATTTTACATCTGTAGAACTACAGATTTTTTTTACAGTGTACATTAGCTTTATTTTTTACTAGCTGACCTGCCCGGGTTTGTTTGTTTGTTTGTTTGTTTTTTCAAATAAATTAAAGATTTTTATTTAAAATATCATCATTCATGCATCATTTATGTTCATTTATATATCAAGAAATAGTATACACACTTCCTTAAACCATGTTTCGTTTCATTGTCTCCCAGCTTCAATTAAAACAGAAGATTCTAAATCTAAAAAGGAATATGACATGGAAAATTTGATGAAAATTGAAGCAGAATGTGCCAATATTTTAGCCGCATCATTTGGAACCCAACCGTTGCCCCAAGAGATGATCATTTACCGAAGGCCGGTAAATATTCATTTTTATATATTTTAGAGAAATAAGTAGTCTCACAAGAATATTCTACTTTTTTTTTAATCATAATTATTATCTACTGTATTTAAGTAATCTTTATTAATAATAATTATTTGTATGATGATTAAGTATATATTTAAAAAAAAACATTTGCCTTTAAAATCTGAAATATCTCGAAATTAAGATTTTTACATAGTCATTCTTATAAATATTAGAATTTTTTAATATTTAGCATTAATTTAGTTTTCAAAAATATCAATTTTAAAGAACAAATTGTAAAAATGGAATGGAATATGCCAACTATGCATTGATCTTTAACCCTTTATTGCCGAAATTAAAACAAATATTTCTCCAAAACATTGTTATATTACCTTATAAGAGAAATTTAGAAGATTTATACAATAGTAATGTAAATTTTAAAAAAAACAGTTCATTAATTAAAGCTAATAAATTAAAGCCGTACTTTTTACCTTCAGGGTCAATATAGCTGAAAATATTACACAGATTTGAACAAACGAAAGTTCATTGAACTTTTTATAGCATTTACTACTATTTTAAAAAGCGATGTATCCATTTTTTAATGAAAATCACGAAAACAAATATTCTTTTCCTTTAAACATAAAAACGCATTGAAAATCAATAAATATCTATAAATATTAAATAGGCAACAACTGAATTTAAAAATACAGAGCTTTCTTCCTCTTTAAAGAGAGATTTTTTGACAAAGTTAGGAAGACTATCCTGTAAAATAATACAAAAGATGTGAAGATGCAGAATAGAAAAAAAAAATGTGGAAAAACGCTTTAAAATAATTTTTATCTTACATTTTATTAATATGTAATAGTTTCCAAAAATTTAAACATCATTGTAATATATTTTCTTCGTCTCGAAAAAAGATTCCCACATCCCACACCTTCATTTATGTCTTGAGTGCTGCTTGCGGCTGTTTTCTATGCAGCAATCAGTATTAGTCTGAATTACGTTTATTAGTGGCTTTATGTCAAAATATGCAACTTATCGTTCGTAAACTGATTAAATTTATAATTTACCACCTAGACGGAAAATCTCAATTTGTGTGGAAACTGCACGTGATAAAAAATTTTGAAAGTTTTTCCAGAAATGAGTATAAAAAAACATATAAGAAACACTCTTCATTTTGAAGGTGGGGGGGGGGGGATGCATTTCAGACCTGTGTCGTTCTTAAACTAAAAGCAAAAAATTCTTTGCAATACCGACAATACTTAAAAGTACTACGTTTAAAAACACTATTTTTTATTTAAGTAGTAATATTCTTTCTTAGAAATTAAAAAATAAGAAAAAAAAAATCATACAATCGACTTATCTATAAACGTTGAGACGTTTCACAGCAAAAATTATGGGTTGAATAGTACATGTAATATTTAATGTTTGTTTATAGGGCCGCACAAAAGCTTCTGATATTCAATCCTCTAAGAGCAATCATTACAAGAAGTGCGTTTTCAGTTTTGTTATGAGTTTTAAATCTTAATCAAATCCTAGTAATTAATGTTTAAAAATTATATTACGTCTGTTCATAATTAATTAAAAACAAATACAAAAACACAGACAATTTAATTAAATAGTTAAAAAGCACATAAAAATCTTTTTAAAATAACATAGAACTTTTCGAACTTGCTTAAAGTTCCTCTTCAGTAAAGTAAATAAACACAAATTCGCGAGAGATAACACCATTCAACTTGTAGTTGAGAGCATGTGCCACAAACAATTAAGGGGGAGATAAGGTTGAGCAACCGGAAAATGACAATAATTTGACCCTTACTAAAAAGCTTTGTTGTTTCAAAACCAATTAATGGAATACAACAATTTTTTCTCTATACTTTCATAAAATACTAATAGTTTAAAAAAACATTCAAATATATATATTTAGCAGTATTAATTAGTTAAATTTTAATGACAAAATTGACGTTTTAAAAGTATGAATTTTCAAATATTCATTTTGCGCGCAAGATTTAAAAAATTCTACTGCAGATATATATTCAATATTGCATTTATATTTACTTATACTACTATATTTTACACTGAACCTCAATTTAGCCTGAGTTTTATCATAGAAAATATTTTATTGAATAAATAGACGTAATTTTTTTTTACTAAATTTAATAAATATGATTTTTAAAGCCATTAATTATGCAAATGAATTTGAATATACTTTTAAATTTAGGTTCAGTGTAAAATATAGTAGTGTAAGTAAATATAAATGCAATATTAAATATATATCTGCAGTAGAATTTTTAAACTCTTGCGCGCAAAATGCATATTTGAAAATTCATATTTTTAAAACGTCAATTTTTTCATTAATATTGCTATATATATATATATATATATTTGAATGTTTTTTTTTTTTAAACCATTATAATTTTATGAAAGTCTAGAAAAAAATTTGTTGTATTTCATTAATTGGTTTTGAAACTACAGAGCTTTTAGTAATGGTCAAATTATTGTTATTTTCCGGCTGATCAACCTGATCTCTTCACTTAAACATTATCCACTTCCACCTGAATATACCATTTTAACCTGACTCAAATACCCACCTCCGTGTTTAAACATTTGTCGCACATACTCTCAACTACAAGTTGAATTGAATTATGTTATCTCTCGTGAATTTGTGTTTTTTTACATTACTGAAGAGGAACTTTAAGCAAGTTCGAAACGTTTAATGTTATTTTTAAATCATATTTATGCGCTTTTTAACTGTTTAAATTATCTATATTTTTGTATTTGTTTTTAAATCTTAGTATGTTGTATGATGTGTATAAATTCAATAGAACATATACAGGTTCGAATTAATTATCTTAAACGGATGGGATTTGCTGAAAATGCGTTTTCAAGTGTGTTAGTCGTTTTTCAATTGAACTAAATATTACTATACTATGCGATATAAGTATAACAATAATTCATATACATGACTACACAAACGGATATAGATACATTGCCGTCTATGAATGGTAATTGACAACAAAACTTTTTTTTCAGATGAATTAAATTTTAGTTTCACTATGTGATATGCATAAAAATCTACAGAGCATATACTGAACTGCACAACAGCGTTCACATACATTACTGTCTACGGACAATAGTTGTTAAAAATGTGTTTTTAATTGTGTGATGCGTTTTCTAAGTTGTTTATTTAGATATCTCCTTTCAATTTATGAAAATATAAAATTTTGTTTCAATATCTCGATAGAGTTGGGAAGTGCTTCATAATCTATGCATGATTTTTTATTCGTATTTTTCTCTCTTTCTTTTGCTTGTTAAAATCCTAATTTCGTTGCATCCAAGCTCACTGCAAAAGAAAACTGTATTTAAATCAGTTCAAGTAATCTTAGAAATACTTTGCTCTTCCAAAGAAAATTTCTATGAAGTCCACCTAGAAATATATATGAACATGAAAGAAAAACCTTAATGATTACCAACATAGCTCTCAGCGCAAGAAAGTGATTAAAATTATTGTTCTTTATTATTGTTTAAAACTATGTACCGATACAATCAAAACTGCTTTCAGATAATTTCTCCTCACTTCAATAAAAATTTAAAAATGCACTATTGAAGAAAAAATGCGTGCATTGTAAAAAGTACTCTTTATAAAAAAAAAAAAATTTTTAATTAGGCAAAAATTACATCCTAGAAATAAAAACATTCTTCCCCACAGATAATTCCGAAAGATTGTGAAGAGAATTTATCTCTGATTGTTCTTAATTTACAAATTAATGGAAGTTCCACAAAAATAGTCAAAAAAGCACACTTAGGAAATAATAATAATAGAATAATAATAATAATAATATTTTAGTGATATAAATAATAGTAATAATAATAATAATTTAGTGATATAAAGCTTTTGCTCATTTTATTGAAATTTCCCTCGTTACAATCGGATTTTTCGTCAAATATTCAACTGACCATTTTTTATTTAGTTTTTTTTTTGTTGTTGTTGTTGTTGTTTTGTTGTTGTTGTTGTTGTTTATTAAAACCAGGTTCTCGCTATGCTGTGCATAAGTTCAAATATGTTTCAAGCAGTTCAAGTAATCTTCCAAATATCTTACTTTTTTAAAAAGAAATATGCATAAATTTTATGTTGAAGTATGTATGAACAAAAAAATCTTAATGAATATAAACCTAGTCCTCGAGTGATGAAAGTAATTGAAGCTCTCTAATTTATTATTATTTAAAGCTTCGTACCGATTTAATAATAACTACTTTCAGAAACCTACATATTTTCTCTCTCTTCAATAAAAATTTAAAAATCTAATCTTCTATTACAAAATAGCAGTTATATATATATGTGTGTGTGTGTATATATATATATATATATATACATACGTATATCGTAAAAAAAAGCTCTTTATAAAAATTTAGCGAAACGTTATACCCTACAAATGGAAGCATTTTTCCCTGCAGATAACTCCGGAAGGCTATGACGTCAAGTAACATCTCTGCTTATTCTTAATTTATAGTTTTAAAAAAATTCTACAAAAAATAATCGAAGAACACATACTTAGGAGAACTAAAGGAAAACCAGTAAATGTTTCAATGAGTGTAAAATTTTACTCATTACATTCGAGTCTTCCTAGTTACAACTGTATTTTCCGTCGTCCATTTTTAAATGTGACCAGTCATTTCTTTCCTTTTTCATCGTTATATCGGAGTTTTCTATAAACAATTTCAACTGTATTCCAAACATTTCACAAAATCTTACAAAGGTCTTACTTTTTCCAAAAGAAATTTGTATGAAGTCCATGTATGAACGCAAAAAATTTTAATGAATGCCAGCCTAGTCCCTAGGGCACGAAAGTAACTAAAGCTCTCTAATTTATTATTACTTAAAACTTTGTACCGATTCAATCAAAACTACTTTCAGAAATCCACATACTTTCTCTCTCTTCAATAAAAATTTAAAAATCTTCTGCCGTAAAAAAATAATAAAAAATAAATATAATACATGTATCGTAAAAAACTCTTTATAAAAAATTAGGCAAAAGTTACGCCCTATAAATGAAAACATTTTTCCCCGCAGATAACTCCGGAAGACTATGACGACAAGTATATCTCTGCCGAGTCTTCTCCCTCCCCCGCTTCCTCTCCCTCCCGTTCCGCGGGCTCCCGCTCCCCTACTCCTCTTTCCTCTCCAACATCTTCTCCTGCTCCCGCCAACGGCGAAGATGAGGAAGAGGAGCAAGAGCGAAGATTCGGCTCATCTCCTCCACTTGCCGTCGATGTAGCAGTCGGAGATTCCTGCCCGCAGCAGGAAGACGGAGAAGAGCTCCTATTGGCTGATGGGTGCGGAATGAGGGAAGTTTCGACAACTTCCACCAATACGGACTTCACGTCGTCAGAGAGCACACAGGTGTCTGCAGGTACGCCTGCCTCGCCGACGACCGTTTCGGGTAAGGGAGTTTTTCTCTTTTTGTGACAGTTTAAAGTGTGATCGGGATGAAACAGTTATTTTATTATGCAGTTCTGTGAAATATGTATAATTGCGATGAACTGTCTACTTATTAATAATTGTTTTATTTACATTTCATCTGGTTGTTTCTAGTAAGTTTATTTAAATGTTTTTATTATTGTTTTCTCATAATAATTTTTTTTCTTGAGAATTTTTCTCCATATTTGAAGACTTTTGAAGATTTTATTTTTTCAAATGATGTATTAGTAAATTGCAGTTTTTTTTTCTCATAGCCTGTCTAATTTCTTTCTTTTTTATAATTATAATTAATTGAATACTTCAAAAAAATCTTACATAATACTTCAAAATTTTTAAAAAAATTCAACATTTGCTCTTAAAGAGGGTTTTCTCTTTACGTATTAGTTTAAAATGCGATCTAGCTGAAACATTTATTTTACTGTGCAGTTCTGTAATACATATATATGCAATGAACTTTCTACTTATTAATAACAACTTTCTTTACATTTCAGCTATTTGGTACTAGTTAAGTTTATTTAAATGTTTTTATTTTTGGGTTTTCCTGCAGGAATTTTATTTCGGATTTATTTCTCTATGTTAGAAGAGTGCAAAGAAATTTATTTTTTTAAGTAATGAGTTAGCAACATTGTAATGACTATTTTCTATATGTCTACCCGTTTTGCTTTTTATTTTTATTTATTTATTTATTTATTTTTTTATTTTTTTACTAATATAATTATAAAATTATTGGAAAACTTCAAAAAAGAATTTTTCTATAATTCAACTCCATTTTCTTTTTTTCCTTTGAGTAAACGTTGATCTTCGAAGGTGAATTAACAATGTTGCAGTTGTGTTATGACCTCTTTATTGTTATATTTTTTAAATAATTATAATTATTTGATCATTTCAAAAAGGAAATACTTGAAAATTCAGAAAATTCAACTGCTAAACTCCTCTCACAAAAACTTAGTTTTCTCTTTTTGTGACAGTTTAAAGAGTGATCGTGTTGAAATATTTATTTTATTATAGGGCTCTATTACATATATGTATATATATGACTGCTTATTAATAACAGTCTTCTTTACATTTCATCTGGTTTTCACTAGTTAATATTATTTAAATATTTTTATTACTGTGCTTTCCAATAAGACTATTTTCTTGGGATTTTTTTTTTCTCTTTATATAAAATTTGATCTTTTCACCAGATAAATTAATGAAATTTCATTGTGCATTCATTGTTTGTGCCTCTTCGGTTTTATTTTCTTATTTTAATAATTATAATTATTTAAAATTTCAAAATATTTCAAAAATTCGGAAAATTCAACAAAAAAAAGAATTTATTCTTTTTGTGATG
Source organism: Maratus speciosus (assembly GCA_963932465.1). Classification (NCBI taxonomy): domain Eukaryota; kingdom Metazoa; phylum Arthropoda; class Arachnida; order Araneae; family Salticidae; genus Maratus; species Maratus speciosus. The sequence goes on along the minus strand of OZ010795.1, from coordinate 323,904,810 downwards.
GTTCAAAATGCGTTCATAATAAGACATTTGTTATATTTGCGATTTACTGCGTACTCGATAATAATACACTTTACATTTCATCTACTTGTTACTAGTTAAGTTTATTTAAATGTTTTTATTATTTTTTTCCCATTATAAATATTTCTTAAAGCATTTTTTTATATAAACTTTAATAAATGTATATCATGAATTAATGAGATTGAAATTTTTCTGTGATTTCCTAATCTTCTATCAGTTTTTGAATAATTATAATTAGTTTAAAACTTAAAAAAAAAAAATCTTTCAAAATACTTGAAAATTTAAAAAAATTCAACAATTGAAGTCGGTATCCCAAAAAAGAGCTTTTTCTTTTTGTAATTATTTAAAACATGATCGTGTTGAAGTATTCATTTTATTATGAATTTCTATGAATATATATATTTGCGTCCGACTGTCTAATTATAAATAGCAGTTTACTTTTCTTTTCATTTTTTTGTTATAAGATAAGTTTACTTAATGGTTTTGCTGTTATATTTTCTCATACGAATTTAAAACGTTTTGTGATTTCTTAATTTTCTATCACTTTTTTAATAATTAAAGTTAGTTTAAAACTTTAAAAAAGAATCTTTCAAAATACTTCAAAATTCAAAACAATTCAGCTATTGAACTCGATCTCTCAAAAAAGAGCTTTCTCTTTTTGTAACTAATTAAAACATGATCGTGTTGAAATATTCATTTTATTATGCATTTCTATGAATGCATTTGCGTTGGACTATCAAATTATTAATAACAGTTTACTTTTCTTTTCATTTGGTTGCTATAAGATAATTTTACTTAATGATTTTACTATTCTATTTTCTCATACGAATTGAAATTGTTCTGTGATTTCTTAATCTTCCATCAGTTTTTTAATAATTATAATTAGTTTAAAACTTTAAAAAAGAATCTTTCAAAATACTTGAACATACAAAAAATTCAACAATTGAAGTCGATCTGTCAAAAAAAGAGCTTTCTCTTTTTGCAACTATTTAAAACGTGATCGTGTTGAAATATTCATTTTATTATGAATTTCTATGAATTTCTATTTGCGTTGGATTGTCGAATTATTAATAATAGTTTACTCCTTTTTTTATTTAAGTTTACTTAATGATTTTATTATTCTATTTTTTCGTATGAATTTTTTATTGGAATTTTTTTTTTCTGCTTATTTGAAGGGTTAAAAATATTTGCTTTTTTAAAATGATAAATGAGTGACATTGTAATTTTAGTATGACCTCTATATTTTCTTTTTCTTTCTTTCTTTTTATGATTATTTGCAAAATTGAAAAGTATTTCAAAATTCAGAAAATTTTAAAAGTCAAATCCTATCTCCATAACAAGAACGGTTTCTGTTTATATATTACTTTCAATTTTATAACTTTAACATGCAATCGAACTGAAACATATTTATTTTATTATGCAGCACGAAGAAATATATATTTGTGCAAATATATATATATATACTTGCAGTGGTCTGTTTACCCATTAATAATAGTTTTCGTACATTTAATCTTGTTGTTACTGGTTCATTTCATTAAAATATTTTTACTATTGTTTTTCGTTAGAAATTTATTATTATTATTATTATTTATTTATTTATTTATATAAACTTTGTTCTCTACACATGATAAATTAATATATTGCGATTACTTCATTGCCTCTGTATTTTCTATTAATTTTTTTTAATTATAATTAATTTAAAACTTTAAAAAAGAATCTTTCAAAATATTTGAAAATTCAGAAAATTCAACAGTTGAACTCCCTAGTTTAAAATGCGATCGTGCTGAAGCTGAAACATTTGTTTTGTTACACACTTTTGTGAAATAATATATATTTGCAATGGACAGCTTACTTATTAATAAAGGTTTTCTTTACATTTCATCTAATTCTTATTAGTTATTTAAATGCTTTTATTATTATTTTCCAATTAGACATATTTATTGAGTTTTTTTTTCTTTTCCTTTATATAAACTTTTCATAAATTGTTCATATTGCAATTGTTTTATGGCCTTTCGATTTCCTGTCAATCGTTTTAATAATCATAATTATATGAAATTTCTAAATAGAAAATACTTTCTTTTAAAATACCTCTAAAAGTCGGAAAATCTAAATTTGAACTTCACCTCGCAAAGAAAAAAAGTCTTATTTTTGTGATAGTTTAAAATGCAATCTTGCAGAAATATTTAAATTATTATGCAGTTCTATGAAATATAAGTACTTGCTATGGACTGCCAGTTAACAAAAAAAATCTTTGCATTTCATCTATTTGTTGCAAGCTAAGTTTAATGAAGTGTTTTTATTAATGTGTTTTACATAAGAATTTTCATTGGGCTTTATTTTCTTTTATATAAAGTTTGATCTTTTTACATGATGTTCGCACATGATTCACATGACTGCAGTTGTTTCACAGCCTCTATTTTTTACATTTTTTTAATATTTGTAATTATTTGAAAACTTTAGTAAAAAATCTATCAAAACATTTAAACGTTAAACAATTGAATTTCATACCACAAAAAGAGGGATTTCCATTTTCACGATACAGAAGTCATTATACAAGAAAACTGATTTTTATTTTATTTTATTTTAAAAACGTATAGTTTATACTCTTTTTCTTAAATCTTCATAGAGTTATTAAATAAAATGTCTTAAAGCAGAGGTTCCCAAATTTTTAAACTAGTGTACCGCTAAACTGAAATTTATACTTTTATTTATTTATTTTTGTTTGTTTGTTTTTTGTTTTTTCAAAAATCATAACCTACGTATCCATTGCTCATTGGAGCTCCTTTCGGTTGTGTTTTATTCTTTTGTGTTGTCTTTTACGACAGAGCAAACATTATTTCAGTAAGGTAGGCTGAATAATTTATTTCCGCCAGAGTTGTCCAGGTAGCTCAATTGGCAGAACGTTCGCGCGGTATGCGAACGATGCTGGGTTCCACTCCTGGCTTCGAAACTTATTCATCCAGTTATGAAATTATCGACTCGTATCTTTCTTGTTAATATATAAAATTGTGTATGTTTATATTTCTAAATTGGTGCTTAAATTATCTTCTTTTATTGAAATTTGTACAAGGTGTAGAATCATTATTACATATTAATATTATGCAAAAGATCATAAAACTGTTTGGGGAGGCAGCTATAAAACCATTTAGCCCACCCGCGAGAAAAATGGCGCAACTCAAAAGTACGACATTTTACAGGTGAGGCAAAAGAAGATTGACAAAGTTTTCTCCTGTAACATACAACTATAGAACTTAACTCTGCATATTGCTGTAAAAGCGTAGATAAAATGGTTAAACAATTATGAATCAATACGTAGAAGAGATAGGTTGATTGTGTAAATTTATGCCCCATCCTACTTTTTGTCCTCCTTCGTGGTGGCAAACTGACACATAGCGTAATCTAGAGGTCTGCCGGATAGCTACACTTATAATAGTTTTCCTGTGGCAAGATGCACCTTAGTCAGACCTATTAGGGGAATAATATACAAAATGAATTTTTTGAAGTTATGTCACTTTTCTTGCGGGTGAGAGGTATGACTTAGTTCCATACAATACTTAGTGGCTTTATATACAGGGTGCAATATGTTATCTATCGCCGACCTTTAATTTCTCAACCGTTGGTCGTAGACATATAGTTCCAATTACAAAAACGTTTCAAATGAGGTAAATATTCATGTTGTGGCATTATTTAAAGTAAAAAATCAATTTTACAAAAATTACGAAATTTAACTTTTTATACGGTTCCCCAGTCCCTATAGTTATATTTAGTAAAAGTTTACACATATCATAACAGATATAACACGAAAAATTTGACATCTGTACTTAAAAAATTGACGCAGTTACTAAATTTCAAAGTTTGAGATTTTTGCACATGATTTTGTCTTTCATTGAGGGATCAGTTAAAATTTGAATTAAAGTAATTCGAGATCAAAATCGGGGTGCAATTCCGCTGTCATTTATCTAGTCCTTAGTGAGTATGTTTTATTTTCCGGTTGTCGATTCTACCTACTTCGACGTTTGAAAGTTGTTCGACCCATAAAAGTTAGCTCACATTTTTAGATGAAATAACCCTTTTTGGTGATTCCCCTATTTAGCGATACCAGCTAAAGGTGGTTTCGCCGTCAAGATGACATTGCACCCTGATTTTGATCTTGAATTACTTTAATTCATCTTTTAACTGATCCCTCAATGAAAGACAAAATCATGTGCAAAAATCTCAAACTTTGAAATTTAATAACTGTGTCAATTTTAGTAGTACAGATGTCAAACTTTTTGTGTTATATATGTTATGATATGTGTAAACTTTTACTAAATATAACTATAGGGACGGGGGGACCATATAAAAAGTTAGATTTTGTAATTTTTACAAAATTGATTTTTTACTTTAAATAATGCCACAACATGAATATTTACCTCATTTGAAACGTTTTTGTAACTGGAACTGTATGTCTACGGCCAACGGTTGAGCAATTAAAGGTCGGCGATAGATAACATATTGCACCCTGTATATATATATATATATATATATATATATATACTATCATACCTGACTTGTATCGCCGTTCTGAAAAGCCATTCCTGCTTAATAAAGCGCAGTTTCCTCAAGCCCGTTCATCATTTATTTTAGCTGTGTTTTGGCAGGTACAGTTATAGGCTACTGTCGCAAGAACTGTATAGAATATCAAGCAAATCGGCCAATGTAGAGGTGAAACTAGAAGTGCGGAGACATAGAGTGCTTTCTTCCACCACGAAATTAGTACATTCTTGTCTAATATTAATATATAACAAATTCTCACCATTCCCATAGCATCACGTATTAAAATCGTCCCTCCTTATTCTTCCCCTCAACCGAAATGATATCCTGGCTACACTACTGGACCAATGGGTTTGGTATCTAAACTACTTTCAAACCATTTTGTGATCAATCCCAGAAGTAATCACATTTCTATAGACAAAGTCACCAAGGAAATAGTATCGAGGACAACCGATAAATATTTTCTTTTATTGGCACACGAAGGCTACTTTTAGGATTCAAATGCTGCTACGTATTTTAACACTAGAACGCCCGGAAGGAGTCGAATCGACTCCGACCAAATGAGAAAATGTCAATTGGAGCCAGAAAATTTTTTCATAAAATAAGTTACATTTAAACACGCAGAAATACGTTAAATAAATCAGTTAAATAATTTTAAATAAAAATTCTGGTGTGGAATATTTTTATGAAGGTTGGGCAAAATTTCCGGGCGTTCTAGTGTTAAGAAATGGGAATTTTAAACGGGTGAAGAACACCTTCTAAAAACACTTCTAAACAGTTCTTAATTTGCGCCAGAACTCAGCTCCTGTATTTTTACTTTTTTTTAACGAGTATTTAAATATTAGCCGCATCCCACCGTTTATTAAATACTGCAACCGAAGCTCTATTTCATTTATACTCCACAGGCTGTAACTAGTTGAAACTGGTTAAACTACTTGATAATACCGTTTCGCCTTTCATGTTTCGACTATTGTTTTTCAGGTAGCTGCATCAGTAATGGAATTAGCACAAGTAGCGGTCCTAGAAGATTTGGCATTTTGGAAGGGCGTCCGATGACTTACGAAGACCATCTGTTACCGATACCTGATGACGACAATCCTCTAGTCATAGACGAGGGTGAAAATGAAGTAACAAAGGATTCTGAATCTCATCATGGGTAAGAAGCTACATAAATTATATTTTAGAAAGCATATAATTACACCCTAAGAACTATAAATTCTATATGATACTGTTAAAAAATTTCTTGCTTTTATTTGATTTGATAGCCTAAGAAGGACTCCTCAGACGAGGAAACCAAGTCCGTAGAGCACAATGTCCCTCCCGAATTCCTTTATTAAAGACTTAAAAAAATAAAAATACATTGATTCGCAAGTCATTTTAAAATGATATCTCGCCAAAAACGCGACAAGGGGCGTGCATAAAAAAGGCTCCAGCCTGCCTGAAGAAACCCAAACCCGACAAGGGGCGAGGCGGGTAAGAAAAGTAAATGGAAAAAATGCACAAATCGTTTCCTCACTACCGGAAAACAGATTTCTTCCGCGACACTGGGCAGTCAGGTCATAACGGTGCCGCCTGAGCAAGCTCAAATTGCGAAACTGGGCAGCACCACACTATATAGGAACAGGGCATAGCCCAGGCGACTAATTAGTTAAGTTAGAAAGTTCACGGAAAAAGTTGTGAATGTTTTTGAGCTTTGATAGTAGTGTTGGGTGTTTGCTTACACTTCAAGGATTTAAAAAAAAAACTGGGAAAATATTTTCAAAATTTTTCGATGTCATAAAATACACTTAAAATTTGCGCGGGAACTTTTTAAAAATGCAGTACATAGGCATTGTACATCTACTTTTTGATGACAAAAACTAAATTTTAATAATTATAATAAGATAATGATAAGTCCTATATTTAAATTTACCACCATACTTTAAGATGTGATTTCGAAATCTCTGAATGGCAAAAATCGTAAAATAAAAGTTACTCTCTTTCGACATATAAATATATATACAGTTTCTGAGAAGATGGATAAGTTATCCTTCTTGCGTACATTATAGTTTATTTTTGTTCTTGCTTTCGTGATGTTGAATATTCAACAAACTAACAATCTTCAATGTCTAAAATATTTAAACTCTAAAAAGTGTTTTTAGTTTTTGTGCGTGATTTATGATGGGATGTGTCTTAGAAAGGATGTATCAGTTTGTTTGTTTGTTTGCTTATGTATCAGTTTGTTTGTTTGTTTGCTTATGTATCAGTTTGTTTGTTTGTTTGCTTTTACTATAGATATATATACAACTTACAAGAAAATCTAACGCAGAAGGAGTAATTTCATATATCGAAGGAATAATTTGAAATTCAACCATATCCTGTAGAAATAATGAATACGAGAAAACATTTTCAATATTAGTTTTGTAACACAATTGCTTTTCTTGGAATTTTTAAAAGTAATTTTATATAAATGCGTGAAACTGCTTTAATTTTTCACTGAAGTTCTTAATATTCCACTTGGAATGCTGCATAAGGTATAAGAGCTATCATTCCATGTGAGCAACTTTTCCATGGGTTCTGCATTTTGTAAAATATTGTTCACCAACTAGTTAGTAAAGCAATTATAAATTCTAAAGATTAGCTTATTTTCTAAAAAGACTCAAAAATAAACAGAAAAAAGGTTTGAGTTTTGGAGTAAAAAAAATCGCTATTGTGCGATACGTCGAACGCAATAATTATAAGTCACATTATCAAGATAATTGAAAAAATAATTCCGTGGGATTGAACGTAATTTTAAATGTGTGGAAGCCAAGTACATATTAACATACACTAAATAAAAAACTTTTATAAGTCCTAGTAAAATAACTGGCGTTTTCTTCAAGTTTTCATTTCTTTAAAGTATCATATTATGTCAGAACTTTAAAAAAGATCAAGGGTTTTTTTTCATTGCAGTTTTTGATAATACTTCAAGAATTATCCCTGAAAATCTGAAAATTATTCGATAAAAATTAAAGGTTTATGGTAAATTTAGAGAGCTAAAAATCTTACATATACAGCGGTGGGCAAAAAAACTGCATTGTTTAGAAAAATAAGTCTTTTGTAATATTAACGCACTATTTTGTTTGCCTAAAATTAAATTAGTTGCTTCAAAGCAAAGTTTGACATCATTGCACTTCATTATTGCGGAATATAGCTGCTGCAAAGTATTGCGTCCTCCAGTTTCCCTAAATAGAGCACCAAAATCGGAGAACGGTCAATTGCAATTTTTTATGCTGAGAAAGCCTATCTCTGTACGTCCAATCGACACCGCGGAGAAAAAGTGTGGTGCAATGTTAATTATTGACACGCGTGATCACAAAAAAAAAATAGGATACCATCAGTCTACAATCACGGAAATGATTAAATTGAAGCGTGAAACTGGTGATGTCGACAGAAGTGTTGGATCAGACTTAAAGAGGGGTAAGCACACCGTCTGAAGATGGATATCTGAAACGAATGTGTCTCCATAATTGTCATGCTAGTGTTCCTAATTTAAAAGTTGAATCTGAGAACGCCTATGGTGTTAATATAAGTTCACGAATAGTACAACGACTGGTTGCGGGTGAGGTTTACTGCCTATTGCCCCAAGAAAAAGGCTTTAATAACAAAAGAAATTATGCAGAAGTGATTTGCTTGGGACAAATAACTCATAATGGGCTCAGAGAGACTCAGTAATTTTTACGGATGAATTTAAATTCAAACTCCGTGGATAGGACGGTAAGCTGTATATTAGTTAACGAAAAGGATGAGCATATTATCCAGACTGCACATCGCCCACTGGAAAATTTCCAATAAGCAAAATGGTTTGGGAAAGCATATCCATCAAATGGGTTGGGACTGAAAATTATAACTATGAATGCGTCAGTTTACACCGACATCTGGAGGAGTGTTTGAAGCCATTAATTCGGGATAATTTTAAAGTTGTAGAAAAATGCATTTTTCAACAAGACTCAGCACTCTTCCACATTGCAAAATCGATAAATATAACCTAAATTATTCATAAATTATTTTGTTGTGCTGTTTGCAGGTTGTTGTCCTTTCAACATAAGAGATATTACAAAAGTTTTTTCCCCTATTTCCCCACTTTATGTGCAGGCCTGTCTTTAAAAATCTGGCATTAATGTTTTGGACTGGCCTGGGAACAATTTTAATTGTTGAAAATTGTTTTCATATAATGAGTGCTAAAATTGCTGTAAAGAAGCCAGCTGCAAAGATTAAACTGCAAGAAAGCATTATTATGGTTTGGTATCATGAAATCGACAACCATTACATTCAGAAGTTGATTTTTCCATGCCGGACCGCTGAAAGACTGTTTTCTCGCCTCATGGAAGATCTGCAAAGTGTTAAAGTGATTTTTTTGCTTGTTCGCATCAACGGACATCGTAACATGACTGCAATTATGTAAAATTTATTATTAATTACTGCATTTGTGTGTCAATTACGTTGTTCCATGCTTGATTAAACATTGCATGTTTCACTTTCAGAACTTCATGAGTGTAATTATGTGTTTCATTAAATATTTTTCACGGCAAATTTTCCCTATACATGTTTATTTTATTGTAATATCATTCAGGCATAAAACAAAATGGCTGTAATAATAAAAACTGATGTTGTCATTCACTCATATGAATAGTAAAACATTAGTAAAAATAAGATCAGTGGTTATAAGGTACATGGTGGCGCTAGTTATAAAGGTCTATCCTACTTGATAACCAGTTAGTCATCGTTATTTCCTTGTACTTTTAATAATATGTTAAATTGTTTTTCTTTTTTGTTTTTGTTTTTTTTAAAAAAAAGCTCTTAAAGCTTTTTTATCATACTTTACTCTCTTATTTAAAATATACGAAATGTTGTAGTAAAGATAAATAAACTGTGAAATGAGTTACAATTTTATGAATAGGTGATTTGTTTCATTATTAGAATTTAATATAGAAATTCATAATAGAAATTCCTTAGAATGAATATCTAAGAATTCTAATGAATACTTAGAAAAATTAAATCAATATTGAATAATTATTAATTGGATCTGCATCTGAACTTTAGAACTCATTGTTGTCTTTAGGGTTTATTCAGAATTTTGTTTTCAATGAAGTTAACATTAGAGTTTTTTTATATAAAATATTTAAAGCAATCTGGAGTTACATATTGGAATAGAAGCAAATGTAAATATTACAGCTTAATTATAAGCGCGTAATACTAAAAAAGTATCATATATAATACATGCACGAAATGTATTTTTTCTTTATTGTTTTGAAATGAAACAAGTAGGCATAACTTTCTTATATGGGTCAATCAACTATTCTTTCCCCCTACTGGCATCCTTTATCAAAAATTTTTATAAATCTGTTTTAAATCTATTAATTATAATTTTATTCATCCGAAGAATAACTAGGCCATTAAGAGGCTACTTCACTCACGCGAAAACACCCGCTCACTAATGTTAAAACTATAGGAGAAATTTTTAAAGATTGCATTTTAATACATATATATATATAGTTTGCATTTTAATATATATTTATATATATATATACAGGGTGTCCCAGAAGTAATGGGACAAACTTTAAGGGGAGGTAGGGGACATCACAAGGATTCAGATTTGCACAGCAACCCAGGGTCGGAAACGCTTTCCTGTCGCGGTAGTGACGACACAAAACACAAGAAAGAAAGGACACGAACAAGAGAAAACATGTTTATTATTCTTAGTACTGCAAAAATGCCGGGACAATGCTGGAAAGTGTTAAGGAACTTGTTGCACGCATCGTGGCAGCTGCTGGGGGAAGTCCGGAGCACTCCCAGTATTTTCGAGAACATTAGACCTTCCATACGCCGGAGATGCGCTTCCATGCATCTCGGCCGGGGATCGTAGTTTCGAACACCTACTTTGATGACGATCGTTGTCCCTTTAATTCTTCCCTTTCTTCTTAGTTTTTTGATTTACTAAGGATAATAAACATGTTTTCTCCTCTTATTCGTATCCTGTCTTTCTTGTGTTTTGTGTCGTCACTACCGCGCCAGGAAAGCGTTTCTGATTCCGGGTTGCTATGCAAATCTGAATCCTTGTGATGTCCCCTACCTCCCCTTAAAGTTTGTCCAATTACTTCTGGGACACCCTGTATATTTTAATTGGATAGCTGAGGTCGATGTCTACAAAGGTCCTTTTTATTTTTTCGATTTTATTTACAAGGTTTTTTTATTTAGATACTTTTAATTTCGGAACCGGTTTCGAAAGTGAAAGTATCATTTAAAAAAAAAAAAAAAAAAAAAGCTGTAAACAAAATCAAAAAAGTAAAATACCGCCTTTGAAGAGATTGACTTTAGCTATCCAATACAAAAAAAAATCATTTAAACTTATTGAAATTTAAATGAGGTATCTTAAAAAATTTCTCCCATAACATTAACATTAGCGAGCGGGTGTTTTAGCGTGAGTGAAGCAGCCCCTTGCAAAATTTTGTGATCGTTGTTAATATATTTATTTTTACATGATAACGTAGAAGACAAAAACGAAAATGTTTCTGAAGACGGTAACATAAAAGACGAACATAAACTTTAATATAAATGAAGAACTCAAAAAATGGTCTTAGAAGCAAAAAAAAACGGGGCGGGGGAATATTGCAGATAGCGTATGTAAAACTTCATATATTAATCTATAAAACATGCCAAATGAAATTTTTTAATTAGTTATTTTATATATTTTCAAAAGAAAGCATCTAAAAGCTCGTTTTTGGTAACAAGAGATAATTTATCGAGCCATATCTTAGTACACTGTAAAAAAAAAGAGAGAAATGTTTCAGTATTTAGCATGCTTTTACGAAAATATAATTTCTTCCGAATTATCCACAATTACGGAAAAGCTTTCCTTTATCTTTAGGAACTTTGGAAACAGAGATTTAAAATAGGTTTTCTGAAACAAAGTTTATTTGCTGTTCGTTTCAAAAAAAAAGAAAAAGAAAAGAAAAACCCGAAAGGTTTCGTGTAGTTTTTACAATGCATTAATCAGTTTTCTCAATATGAAATATCAGTTTTTCAGATGATATCAATTCACAAACAAACATTTTCATATTCAATAAACATGTTCAAAATACAAACATATTAAATTAATCATTATTAACATTAACATTTATAATAATATTATTTTTCTGCTCTTACACGATAAATTTTACTACGTAAACGAAAATGTTTTTTTGAGTTCATAACATCCGAAAAACCTATATTTCGTGTTGAGAAAACTAATTGATATGCTCTAAAAAGTACTCCGAAATGTTTCGTTTTCATTTTTTTTAGGTGCGTTCGTAATTATATAAATACGCAGCACCTATAATCATCGTCTGGTCCGTCCGTCTGTCTGCTTGTCCGCCTTACCGCCTATAACAGCGCAAAAACTACCAACCGAATGGTTTGAAATTTAATATATATAATCGTTGCAGAATTTTGTCGCGTTATTTCAAATTTTATGAACATCGAATCAAAACTTAAAAAGATATTAATAAAAGTTTTCTTCATTCTATTAAATCCTATCATATGTAATTAATTCAATGACATCCCATGATAGGTAATGATTCTAGGTTGCCATGTTGATTACGTCCCATTTAAGATGGAGTCCTATTCTTTCCGTATTACTGAATTTAATATAGATAATCGAAATAAATTTTGTATTCGTGTATTTTTACATAAGAGTGCAACAGCTACTGCACCATGATCTGAATATTTATAAAACTAGTTATATTACGAACACACCTCATTTGCCACGTTTGACGTACAATTTTCGGCTTGTTTTTTTTTCTTTCTTTCTTCCTTTTTTTCCTTTAACGACAAGAAAATAAACTTTTGTTTCTGAAATGCTTCTTTAAATCTCGGAAATCTGAAGATAAAGGGAACGCTTTTTCAAAATAGTGGATATCTCGTAAGAGGTTATGTTATATTTTCGTAAAGTTTTTTTGCTAGGTCCAGAACCATTTGTCTTTTGTTTACGGTTAGAGCTGCAAAAAAACGCAGATTTTGGGAGACGGGAATAAAACCGGGAACATTGGGAAATAAAACCAGATTTATGGGAATATTGGAATTTTGAAGGAATTTTGAAAATAAACAAAACCTAGTGTTTTTCAATTTCAAGCTTTTATTTCTTAAGAAAATGTTAAACAGTGTTCTGAAAAGTTTGAGGCAATTTTGTTATTATGAATTCGCAAATCTTATGATTTGGTGCTCTAAGCATTTATAATTTATCAAAACTCATTAGTTTTACAACAAGAGCGACTGTAAATTAGTGATGATTTGAATGTTTCTTTAGAAATTGAAATTGTTCAATTTCTGTTAGCTGGCATATCTACTATTCAGACATACTCTATATTAATTTTCTAGCGCGAATTGCACTGTATTTTTTTGATTGACTTCTTTTAGTTTTATTCATTTTTTGTTGTTGTTTACATTGGCTGATTCAGCGAACAGGGTGATGTTTATATTCATGTTAGGGAATAGGAATCTGTCATCTGCCTCGCTGGCATTTTACTTATCGACGATTAAAATTTAAAATTACTCATGATACTTTAATTTCTCGTATTTAATATTTCTGCAACTTAAGAATGATGTATTACGTTAGTTTTCCAGCAAACTGTGCTATTTTCCTACGTTTATGATATTGGTATTGTTTTTGTAAAAAAATTTTGTTTACACTGACAAAAATTGAAATCATTAAAAAAATTACAAATAATAAATAAAAAATTTCCATGCCTAGAACCTTCTGAAAACTCCCGGGATTTTTTTTTTATTTTCTTCGCAAAAAAAACCGGTTTATTCCCGGGAATAAATCTGGTTTTTTTTTTGTTTGTTTGTTTTTTTTCACCCTTTGTAACTCTGTTTACAGTGTACTGTTGGAGATTGCACGGTAATCAGTGGTTAAAGTATACTTTTACTCCCTTTATTACTTGTCCGTCATACGTAGTATAGGGTATGTCTTGTAATCGTTTTAAAAATCGAAAAAAAAATTGACAGATTTACACGTTTCAGACACTGGAGATTCCGAAAAACATATTTTTGGAAGAAAAAATTGCCATCCGTCTGTGTGTGTGTGTGTCTGTAAACGCTCTATCTCCTGAACAAATTGAGATAGACACTTGAAATTTGATGTGTACTTAGTATGTAATGATGAAAAGAAGCCTATTGTATATCAGTAACTTCGATTATCCAGAACTATTTTTTTTTCGGACTCTCGAAATATTCGTTCTGATAAAAGGTATAGAAATTTTTTCTAAATTGTTTATTATAAGGAGTGAATATAAAAGACAGTAAAAAACATAAATTTTGCATAAAAAATGAAGTCAATCGGATAATGAGTTGCCGAAATATTTGTAATCCTATTTTCCACACTCTTCGATTTTTCATGACCCTGTATTTCATTCAAATTTCAATTCAAAGATATATTTTAATTGGAAATGCGACGCTTAATCCGACGCAATAAACTGTTAGTTAATATTATTATTTATTTTTGAGTTCTAGGGATTTTCATTTTACGTAATTCGGTACTACTTGATTATCCCGTACACCAAAAAACTATCGCCAAACTATAAGATTAAATGTCAATAATGACTTATCGTAAATGTCACATTCACGTGACATTAAACACGTTACACGTGTTTGTTACGTCATCAAGTGATTTTTAATTCAACGTTTTATTTGTATTTTTATTAATCTTTTAATAATTTATTTGTTTTTTGGTTATTTAAAATAAAAATTTGCAACTTGTATAATTTTGCGAGTAGTTTGGCGATTTATATAATTTGTCGAAATGGGTCGACGGGATAATCAAGTAGTACCCGCAATTTAGTAATAGAGCTTTACTACGTGCTAAAAATATTTAAATATATGTTTACATTTTATTTTGGAATTGCAATGCATTTTATAAATAGTTTACACATGTTTTATTTTCATATTTTATATTATGCATGTCCATGATGGGTAAGTGTTACGGTGGCACCCAACGACTAGTTTTTCGTCCTATTTCTCATACGTTCTGTTTTCAGACCTCAAAGTACTCAAGAAGAGACAACGTCGTGTTCATCGTCAATGCTAATGAACACTACCTGTTTAGACGCACTGGCTGATGACATTTCCATGGGCAGCCACTCCGACGGATCATTAAAAGGTGCAGAAAACATTTTTTTTTCTTTTTTAAAAGGATTAATAAGAATTTTAGTTTTAATTTATATCCCAGTTAATTGTAAGATTATTCAAAATTCCTGGTTGTTTAAAAATATAAAAATGAACAAAATTCGTATAAAGCACGAATAAAATGTACTAAAATTGCTTTTAAGTGCAAGAATATAATATAGAATTATTTAAAATACATTAAAATGGCTTAAAAATACATTAAAAATCAAATTAAAATCGCAAAACGTTTCCTGCCAAATTCACACGGCCATCGCCAGTGGTTATTTTAAATGATGTTATTTCTCTTTGCGCTTATTCGTCAAGGAGAGACCATTGTAATTGAAGGGTGGTATGGAAGGTAAGTTGAGAATAAAAGGTAACCAAATTTTTAACAAAACAAGCTTTCATCTGCTATGTAGCAATTCTTTCCAGGCTCCGTGGATGTCATATGACAATGCATCGTTGCATACTATATCTTTAGTGAATATTATTTCAAGGGATTCTCTTACAATGGCTTCCTGGTAATTACTTGTACGAAAGATAATTTTGGATTTATTGAAATCGACATTTATAGGTTGAATTTGAGAATCTTGCTAACGCTTGAATTTTAACATTCCTTTATAAAAATGATGTCAATGTGTGATGTATGTTAATGTTAGTATGTACAGGGCCTGATTATCCAAAAGCATAGGCCCCGTAAAGCATGAGCTTCCCCTCTAAAATTTAAGAGGAGCCCAAAATGATTTGCAAATAGCGCCTCTAATTTCCTTTTTGTGTTTTTTTACAATGCTTTTTTAAAAAATTTCGAAGGGAAAGTTTTCCCAATGCAAGAAAAGATCTACTCTACTTCAGGAAACTTCTCTAGCCTGGTAATTTGAATGTGGCTGTTAAATAACCATATGTCCTGACGTACTGGATAGAAATCCCCTGGGTAATTCAAGATACAACAACTATGTATATACCACAGATATACGTTATCTACATTATATACAGGAACATAAAAAGCTGTCTGATGAAATATCTGAACTCAGATAAGCTCTTCAGGGGAATTATATTTGTTGTAATTGAAAAGTTTTCATGAATGTAGAATTTAAAAAAATTTCCCGGGCGGAAGGGAGGGGGGAAATGATACTGTGCTTCCCTATAGATTCAGAGGCTAATCAGCCCTGAGTTAATTAATGTTAATATGATGCATAGTATAAGGCGAAAAATAAAGTAAAACATATATGAAAACAACTATGGTGTTCTGAGCGCTTCATATTGAAAAAAAAAGTCAAACTAATATATTTTAAATACTTGGGAATTTGCAAAAAAAAAAAAAAAAACTATGTTTCTGATTTTGTATACCACACTTGTACAATCGACAAACAAAAATTAACCGGAGAGAAGTAAATATAAATCTTAAATCACATTAAACAATAAAAATATCTTATAAAAAAAGAAAGAAAAAATTTACCCTATCGGGGTCGCCAACAATCATTGCTTATCTACACAACACCTTACATTTTTAAATATGATAACATTTTCTGCAACATATTTGTTTAATTCCGTGTATGTACATATGACAATAATTCTTTTTAGTTACCATTATTAGTATCGGTATTTGAATACAGCGCAATCCGAATAAATGATATTTCTTACAGCCTAGAACAGGGATGGTGAACTTATGACACTCGTAACCGAGATGGCATGTACGACAACTCCTCTGACGCACAAAAAATTTAAGTTTCATAATTAATATATTGATAAAATTATTTTTTCTGTCTCTTATAATAAATATTTTTTAATATTTACATACTAACACAAGTAACATAATTATTTTTGTATGAATTAACGTATTCTAAAATTTTCTTTTTCTGTGATGGTATAGTGCTTTTTTGTCAAGTAACTACTTTGCTTTTT
The DNA here is from genome assembly GCA_963932465.1 of Maratus speciosus. Lineage (NCBI taxonomy): Eukaryota > Metazoa > Arthropoda > Arachnida > Araneae > Salticidae > Maratus > Maratus speciosus. Next base: position 323,888,199 of record OZ010795.1, on the reverse strand, counting down.
TTGTATGAATTTAAAAGGTTTTATTCCTTCAAATGAACTCACTAATATATATTCCGCAAAATAAATTTCTTCAATTAGACAGTCACTGCAAAAATGATGTGGGTCCAATTTAACTATATACATTACTAATATAACAAAATTTGAACAAGGTGTAAATCACTTTCTGTCAAACGTACAACAGCAAAAATCTTATTAATGAATTATAATTTTGATGCAATTTAGTCTATTATAAAATAAATGTTACACTAATGTTAAGTTAAAAATTACTGAAATAAAAATTCATAAATTTTATGGCTGATTACAACATACAAAAAAAATTGTATTTTGATTTTTTTTTCTTAATTATTTGATACATGAAAAAAGACTGTTTCTATTTAACCAGTGTTTCGTACAAGTAGCATATTTTGCATTTTGTTTTTATGTTATTCTTTATCACTTTACAATGTTGATAGATTTTTTTTTAATTTTCGGCTCACGCACGGAATAAGGTTCGCAACATATGGAACTATAATCAAAATATTAACTAGAATCAAGTAATTAGAGTTTAAAGCTCAAAACTAATTAAAATTCAGAGTATATTTATAAAGCAAATTAATGACTAAAAATATTGAAGGTACTGCCATCTTCTTCACGAACCATTAAATAGCTTGCTTTATATTGTCATTCCAAATTGAAAAATATCATGTTTTCCGATAAATTTTAGTAAAAGAATTTATCAAATTTTAAAGATCTGTGTTTGATTATTTGGTTATTACATAGGTCATCTGGAAAATGAATAACTCAATAAAAACAATTACTATCCAAACAAAAACTTTATTTAAAATAATAGTGGATATAACTCTTCTTTCCGACAGTTGTTATTCAAGACTTTATAATAAGAAACACTAGTTTCTCAATGCCGTTGAGGTACAAGGACTGTAGCCATGAAATTACATCTTCTTTACTATCCCTCTAAAACTTCTTGAATTTTTTATGAAAGATTTTTCGTAAAAGATTAAAGTCAATTTTGCTCGACTTTTATTTTAGGTCAACTGTAACCATTGATGGCCAGCCGCTCCGATTTTCCTCATGAACGTTTGCTCTTCCTTTATTAAACATGGCGCACCATTTTCTCACAGAAGGTTCATTCATTGCATTTTTACAATAAACTTGTTTGGTTTCCGTATAAATTTCAAAAAGCCAAATATTTTATACATTCAGAAAAAAAATACCGATTTCATATTTTCTATTGTGGATAATATTTTCAAAACACTGCTGGCAATACTCACGTGACAATACAACAGCAGTCCTCGGTTCAATTCACAGTGAGGCAGAGAGTGAAATTTGCTCAGAAGTTTCCACGTGATATTTCAGGAGAATTGCGTGCGGTGTCATCATCTTCATCATCAACAACCGTTTTCAATCCACTGCTGGATAATGTGCAATTTTTACTTTCAAAATGACCTACGTAAAAAATGTTTTTAAAAAAATTGTAAAATCAAATAAGAAAATTAATTTTCTTTTTGTTTCTTTGTAGATAGCAAATGTCCTACTCCTGGTTGCAATGGAACTGGTCACTCAACCGGTCTTTACTCGCATCACAGGAGGTGAGTAATTTAAAAAATTCTTTCTAAAAAAAATGCTTTCTACTAAATCAGTTAAAACTTTTTTTTTTCTTTTGAGATTGTGTTTTCTTTTTTCTTAAGGGGAGTTAGTACCTTTCAAGACCAAATTTTGCTCATAATAACACACTTTTTTCGATTCAACTTAAATAAATAAGTTTGGAGTGAAAATGTTACAGTTTCAAGAATAGTACCGTAGCTCTAAAAAATTGTCCCAACATTTGCAATTTAAATAATACTAGATAGTGCCCGTCAAGATTTGACGGTAAATAACTTGAATGTTTCATTAGAAAAATTCTTGAATTTTTAATTAGTTGCTTTTAAATTAATTATTGAATGACGAATTATGTGATGAATTTCTATATTGATAAGTGACTCCTATTTCTTTAAGGCGATAGCTGGTGCTGTCAGTCTAACCTATTCAGTGAAGTGAAAGAATTTTAAGTTTATAATTTACAACCAATTATGTTTGTTTTTTATCAGAAATTTACCTTAAAATACCGGGAAGAGAATTTATTTTTACTTACTACGGACTCTTCTTTTTTTCTTCTTAATAACGATATTTATTTTCATTTATTTATTTATTTATTAAAACTACACGACCATTAAAAGTTGCCATGAATTTTATTTTTATCTGTCTCATTCTCTAAAAACATAAATCTAAAACTTCATGCAGCTAACGATTTATAATATATATTTTTTTTTTACTTGAATTTAAATATTAAACCTGAATATCAAAGTAATTTCTTTTATAGCTTTTATACGAATATTTTTCTTTCTTTCCGTTTTATTTTTTGCGCATATGAATGACAAACTTTTCTTTCTGACACACACCCATATATATTCTTGATAATGGTCAGAAAATATAACGAAAATTGTAGATCAGTTCAGTTTATTTAATTGATAATTATATGCAAAATATTTTAAATATAAAATCATCAGTTATTTTCAAAATATTATTGAGAGTTAAATTTTATTTAATTATAAAGCATTCAAATAATAATAAAATAAAAATCCTATAATTTCTCTTCCTAATAAAATATGTCATTATTGAAATGAATTATCGACAAAATTAGTACACATTTTGCCTGGCTTGGATTCGAACCTGCATCCTCTGTAAAAATTCGAAGCCTTAAACTGCTGCCTTAACCGACTACGCTATCAAGAACTTGTTTTTCTGTCTTCTAAATTTAAGAGGTTCGAAACACAGTTGACGCATACGCAATTGCCTCGAATTTGAGTTTTGATCTTACAAAAATAGTTTTGCGTTTTAATATATATGTTACCTTATTTTTTTAAAAGAAGAAACTACAACTTAACATGCTAGTTTCCCAATCTTCCTGTGTAACTATTAGCAATTCACCAGCCATAACTTTTAGTTTCAAATCACTGTGTTTATCTTCAGCGTGTAATATGACCAAAACAATGTGACACCCCTGAAATGAGTCTTATCTTGCTCTTAATATCGACACAATAAATTTTTGAATAGTTAATCAATACAAAAACCCTTAACGGGTTATAAGTTTGTGACGCAGCACTTTATTTTATGCTCTAAGAATTTTAAATATGGAACTTAAAAATAATGATATCAAATTTTGAGTGACGCTATGCAATTAATTTTAATCTCTATATGTATTATTTATTTCATCATTTTTTTATTTTTTTTTTTTATAATCGCATATGCAAAAATTATGTTCAATTTAAAAAAATGTATCAAAGTTTATTCATTGATGCTTTAACATTTACACCTCTCATAAATTCCAAGTATGAGTTTTAAAAGGTATGATATCAAAATTTTAGTGACGCTTTGATGTGGCTTTAAACGATTTGTTTTAAAATTAAATTTAAATTATTTTTGTTTTGGCTAAGATATATTCACACATCTAAATAATAGTTTTAATTTTCCAATATACTTTAAATATGTCACTTTCACTGAATTTATATAATGCATTTAAATGTATTTATTTGAATAAATTGATTTATCCTTTGTCCAATGCTATTAAAAATTTAAAATAAGATTTACGCAAATAATTTTTTTGCCTCATAGTATCCATTTGAATACATTTCACTTAGTTTGGATACAATGACGCAAAAAAATTATTTGCGTAAATCTTATTTTAAATTAATCTAAACCGCGCAAAACCGATGTGCAACGTTCTGTCTGCTATCCCATAGAATAACATGCAATCCGCGATCCTAAGAAGTCCAATTTTTGATGCGGATTATATAAAAATTAAGAGTTTTCCTAGATACTAGGTTAGTCTTATCCAGTTCATCAAAAACAAATTCATTTTATAAATTAATGTTTTTAAAAAAATCTAGACCGTTTCGGAGAAAAAAAAAAGACAAACTTACACCATCGAAATTGCTTTCAAAATGGGTTTACAGATCTGAAAATATACTGCACGTAGAATTGTAAAAAATTCAGAATAGGATTAGACTGCAGATATAAGACTGTTTTAAAAAAATCAGAACAATAGGACCTATATTTGCTGAGTTATTAGCAGGCGGCTTTTCGCATTTTCTTTGATGTCGAGTTAGCTGCATATATGAGTTCCGCCATCTACGAATTCTACGATACGATACGATACGATTTTAGGCTTAAGGCTGCGTCACTCGGAATACTACCGTCTTCCATGATAATGCTGAAAGAGTCAAATATTAAGTTTGTGAAAGAAAGAAAAGCTTGTTTACAGTAAGATCGAATAGCAGACGAACTTAAAACAACTTCTACCTGTGATATGATATTTCAACTGAGCGAGAATCTTTGCGCATGTGCAGCGCGTCACTCCAAAGGCAGACTTCTACTTATATACTACGCATGCGCAACTGTAGAATTTTAATTTAAAATTACGCCTAATTAATAAAGTATTTGAACAAACGAATGTATGATAACAAATCTGTGGCAAAATATTTTTCGTTTAAAAAAATATTGGTGTAATTTGATGCAGTGGTTTTTTCTCACGGACTGTCGAAAGAATACGCTTAGCGTTTTAAATATATAGATATATTTTTTTAACAATACATAATGTATACACAACAGTAAAAGAGAAATTATGTACTTACCTCTCTTTCTTACAATATAACTTTTGAAAAATACATAAGAGAAACTAAATTTTTAGATCAAATTGAAGCTAAATATCACCTTTATTCTGTAAACCTAAAACATTGAAAACATTGAAGTTATCAAATGTTTTATAATTTTTTTTATTAAAAATTTAAAAAAAATAATATTTTTTTTAAGCATTTATCATGCTAAATTTTTAATTGAAAAATTATAAAGCATTTGGTAAGTTCAATGTTTTAGGTTTACAGAATAAAGGTGATATTTAGCTTCAATTTGATATAAAAATTTAATTTCTCTTATGTATTTTTCAAAAGTTATATTGTAAGGAAGAGCGCTAAGTATATAATTTTTCTTTTACTTTTGTGTTTTCATTATATATTGTTAAAAATATATGTATTCTTTAAATTGAAAATGTTGTGGATATTTTTTGGAGCTAGGGTCAAGAATACTTGAAACTGTAGCAATTTCACTCCAAAATATGGAAAACTTATTTATTTATGTTGAATCGAAAAAAATGTGTGTCATTATGAGAAAAACTGGGTCCCGAAAGGCACTAACTCCCCAAGCATTTTATTTTAATTAATATTTTTAAAATGTTTTTTCTAACTTTCAGCTTGTCTGGCTGTCCAAGGAAAGATAAAATTACTCCAGAAAGTAAGAATTACTTTATAGCTTAGGGATCTTTTCTTAATAATTTCTTAAGTGAATTTTTCATTGTAATTTTTTATTTAAATGCGTATGTCTTGGACTAAATGTGGGGTTCACAACCGTAGTAGACCAAGTCTATTTTGAAAAAAAATCAGATAGTCCATTTAGAAGGGGCATAAAATCTGTTCTATCTACTCCCACAGTGAACAAAGTCTATTTTCATATATTTTCTCATATATAACATCTGTTTATAAACTTGGTTCACCGTGGGAGTGAATAAAACAGATTTCATGCCACTTCTAAATGGACTATACCATTTTATTTCAAAATGGACTTGGTATTCTATGGTTATGAGCCCCTCAAATATAAAAATATGTTATTTAGCTTTTAAAAAATATATTGTTGTTCTATTTCCTTTAGAATTACCAAACTTTTAAAGTTACTTTATTAAATAAAAGCACTTTTTTTAAAAATATATATTTTACCCATTTTTTAAATCTTGGATGAAGATACAGCAACCATAGATAATACAACATAAACCGCTATCTCTTTTGATCAAATTATCTTACACTGTAAAAAAAAAAAAAAAAAAAAAAAGACTGCAAAAAATATCTTAATCTCGGCAAATATAATATAACTAAGAACGAAAATATGTAATAACCTCTTCCGAGTTTAGATGTTTAAAGAAATATTTGTAAAAACAAAATTTATTTTTCTGCCACAGATTTTTGGGAACGTTTCCGAGTAGTTTTTATAGTTAACAGTTTTCTCAACCCAGAATATGTTTTTTGAATTCTATCAATTTTCAAGTAAATATTTTCATCTTCAACAAACATGTTTTACAGAAAACCATGTTAAATTAACAGCATTAACATTAACATTAAAATTAATATTATTTTGTTACTCTTGCATGAATAAATTCAATTACATTGCCGAAAATGTTTAATTGAGGATTTCCTAAAAACCGAAACTCCGATGTTGTTATTAAATTCTTTAGTATCCCAATTTTTTAACTTTGGAAAATAATGATTTTTAGGTTTTTTTTTTAATTAAAAGTAGCTATATAATTTACAAATCTAAGATTTATTGAAATTTTTAACGAATATGCCATTTATTGAATCTAAAGAATTTAGTTACTTTGTTCAGTATTTAGGCTAAGGGAAATATTTTAAAGACGCTTGGGAGATGTTTTATTACAACAGGATTAAATGTACATAACAAATTACACAGGTCGCACACTGTAACACACTGTCGCACAGTAGTTTTGATGATCTAGGTCAGGGACGGCGAACCTATCGCACGCGTGCCAAAAGTGGCACGCGAAAGAATAATTTTGGCACGGTGTTGCTTGTGGCTCTAAATAAGTATACGGTGATATTGCACAAAGGACACGAACTTATGATGAAAATATGATTACTAAAGAAGATCTGATCTTGTCTAAATTCGATTAATCGGAAATTAAAGAATTTTAATTGCGGCTTTTTAAAATACCGTAAATTACCGCATTAGTAAAAATACCGATGGTAAAATTGTAGCTACTTGGAAATTAATTTCAAAGCTATTTAAAGAAAGTGGCGTTTGTCATTATTTTCGCAAATCAATTATACGAAAAATCAAATAAAAAGCGTCTGTCAGATAAGTCCAGTTTAGTTTGCATTCTGGTGAAATTAACTCAGTATAAACCTGATATTAATTATTTTTCCTCCAAGATGCAATAACAAAATTAATCACATATTTTTTTTTTAATAATTTCTAATATATAATTGTTTTTACGATTACACTGTAATACCTACATGTATGCTGCAAATGTTTTAAAAATCTTAATGTGTAACTTTTATTCATGATTTTTCAATCCACTAAACCTTTTCCCTAGTTGGCACGTCAAGGTCATATAAAATACTTTTGGGGGGGGGGAAATGGCACGCGGCTATAAAAAGATTCGCCAACCCTGATCTAGGTGGACAAAATCCATTTTTCCGATTATCTCGGAATTTGACAGAACCGCTGTACTGGTAGCTGAATGTCTGTATTTTCGAGATCCTTTAATAGTTTTGGCATAAAAAATCAGAGGTGTCGCTTAATTATGACCGTAAAGTAGCCATTTACGCAGTTGGTTTGGGGGAGTTTCAAAAGTTGCACTAGTTTCCTCTAAGTTTGAAAGCACTTCCTGAATATTCTGTTTTATTTGATAGTACGAGTTTGCTTATCTAATGTCACAGTTTTTTCAAGGTCAGATTTAACCCATTTTTGTTTGAAAATAAGCGATATTAAACCCGCTTTACCGCTTTTTTCAAAGGCTGAAATTTTGGATTATCCTTGATGTGGTTTACAAATTCCATCTTGACTTTTAACAAATTATTCAGCATTATTCAGCAATAAGCATTTTTTAAAATCAAAGTTCCATTCCTAAAAATTAAACAAACTCTTGCAGATAGCTGCAGATCAGTAGGTTTTAATTTATAAACAAGCATCATATTAACTTCCAGTGCATGTATGTATGTTTAGTTCAAATCTTGCAAGTCAAATTTAAATCCCTTTTATTTATCCTATTGAACCTTAACAATGAATACATGTGTAATTTGAATGACAATACAATATTATTATGATTTAAAGAACGTAAAAGTTTGTTTAGAATACTGTTTCTACATGGCTTCACAAAAACTTAGATTAAAACTTGCAAATTAATTTTAAACCGATTTTAATAATCTGATTGAGCTGAAACTTTGCTCAGGATATGTAATTCTGAGGAGAATGCAATATTATTATAATTTATGGAATGTAGCAGTTACGCTTTTTTTTACAGGGCTACATAAAAGATTAGTCGAAATCTTGCAAGACAATTTTAAACCACTTTCAATTATCTGACTGAGCTGAAACTTTGCCTACATATATTTTTCCGATCAAAATTCTATTAAATTATAATTTGACGAACGTAGAAATTATGCATTTTTCACAGGGCCACACAAAAAATCGCGGAAAAATTGTTGCTAAAAAGCAGAAATTTTAATTAAATTTCTACAAAATTACTATATGTTATTGAGATACACAATAGCATTTTTAAATTGAAGACAAAGTGCGTAGCAGTTGTATTTCTTTTACAGGGACACATAAAAAATTCGAATACATTACCGTCTATATGCAGAAATTTTATTTCAAATTGAATAAAATTTATATATGTTATTTATTCCCACAACAGCATTTTTTCAACTGAAAATAATTTTAGTAGCATTTATATGTTTTCAGGGTACCACAAAACATTAAAGTTTTTTTAATATGATTTTATTTTAAATTTTTTATTTTTCAGGATGACTACACAAATTTCTCGAGAAATTCTGAGTAGACAAAGATACAAAAAAGAAATGAATGTTAACTGACATGTGTGCATTAAATTGGTTTTTTACTTAATTGTAAAATAAGTATGTTTAACGCATTTTTGCAATGCATTATACAGGGTGCCCACTAAAGCCCTTCCAACGCTCTTAATTGCCGAATGGTTTCAGCTATACTCATAAAAATGGTGACTAGATATAGTAAAGTGGCTATGCTCTACCAGATGACACCTCTTCCAGTGTCACCTGTTGCAAAACAGCTGAGTTAGTATTCCTATCTCGAAAACGAGATTATGCTCAGAACGAGATTCATTTAGCATTCATGTTCAGATGGTGTCCTTTCGAACTAAATCGATGATGCTCTACAAATTTGTCATTTACTTTTATCCCATATTTCGACCCCTTTTCGCGATAGGAACGCTAATGCCACCTTTTGCACTAGGTGGCGCTGTAAACGGTCTCATCTAGTTGCACATAGCCTCTTTACTACACCTAGACACCACGTTTATGAATATAGATGCAGTCGTTCGGCAGTAAGAGGCTACTTCAGTCAAATGAAAAGACCCGTTCGCTAATGCTAATCCTATGGAAGAAATTTATAACGATATCTCGGTCACATTTCAATATTTTTAAATGATTTTTTTTTTTTTTTTTTTTTTTTTTTTTTGCATTGGATAGCTGAGATCGATCTGTATGCAGGCCGTTTTTTACTTTTTTGATTTTTATTACAGATTTTTTTAATGATCATGCTTTCAGTTTCGAAACCGGTTCCGAAAATGAAAGTGTCCTCATTAAAAATATCTGTAAACAAAACCGAAAAATTAAAAAACGGCCTTTGTATAGATCGATCTCAGCTATCCAATGCAAAAAAAATCATTTAAAAATATTGAAATGCAATCGAGATATCGCTATAAATTTCTTCCATAGGATTAGCATTAGCGAACGGGTCTTTTCACTTGACTGAAGTAGCCTCTTAAGAGGGTGAGAATGGACTTTAGTAGGCACCCTGTATTTTTATTTTAAGACATTGTTGTTAAATAACCAAATAGTTATCACTGTTTGAATATTTTATTAGTGATACATTCAAAAAAAAAAAAAAAACTAATTAAACTTCAACGAAATAATTTTGTCCACCTAGATCGTAAAAACGTCCCACTGTGGGTCGGCCTGAAAATCCTCCCTAAAATACTCGTAAACATTTCCGAAAAAAAGTGGCAACAAAACAATCTTTGTTTTTATTAATAATACTTTAAATCTCGAATATTATTGGATGCTCACATTTCTAAATATAAAGAACGCTTTTCGAAATCGTATAGATAAATCGGAAAAAATTATTGTTTTTTCGTAGATTAAGAGAAACTTTTTTTTTTTTTTTTTTTACAGAGTAGGTATTTACAAGAGGTTTGCTCCCTTTTATTCTAAAAAAAAAATTTAACCCTAAAAAGATTTTTTTTTTTTTTTTTTTTTTGTGTGTGTGTGTGTGTGTGTGTCCCAGATCGCCTTAATCATGAAATAAAAATCTAACACCTACATAATTATGAATTTGGAAAATGCAATAAAATGAATAAACTTACGAAAATACTATAATTAAAATTATTTTTTATACACAATTTAGAACGAACATTCTGAGGGTACAAATAAAGACTCGTATAGTCAATGCTTCAAACAAACATTAAGTAAATAAATTAATAATGGTGATACCGTTTGTGACAATTTAATTTATGTAATGATCGAGAGCTTGTTTTAAGAAAAAACTTTTTAATCTATTCTCAATTAATAAATAGTTTCGCATTTCTAAAAGCTTTCAAACTAATTGACAAAAAAATAAAGCAAAGCTTATTAATCGAAAAATTAAATACATAATTTTGTGATTTTTTTAAAGGTATTCAGTTAACACAAAATATCTTTTACTAACTATATGTAACAGCTTATAAACCTTTTAACAAATTAACATCCTTTTCTATTTCCAGTTCTTGCAATGCATGAGACGATATTAAAGTAAGTAAACAGTGATAATTCGTGTAATACAAAACGAAATCTTATTGTTATAATTCTATAGTTATGTTACTAATGATATAACTTTTCCACATATTTTAAAAGATTTGGACTTAAATGTATGATTTTGGAAAAGTGGAAAATCTGAAAACGCCTTTTTTCCCTTTTCTTTTTTGTTTTTCGAATAACCTATTAAAGAAAATATTAATAACAACAAGTTACTTGATGCGCATATTACAATTTTAGTAATCAATTAACAAATTAAAATTACCTTTATTTATTCTTATTTGCATATTATTCATAACAACTTACGCATATTACAATTTTCTTAATCAATTAATAATTTAAGATTACCTTTATTTATTCTTATTTGCATATTATTCATAACAACTTACTTAATGCGCATATTACGATTTCTTAAATAACAATTTGGAATTACGTTTATTTATTCTTATTTGCATGTGCTGTTATTAAAGTGCTTTTTCTTCTCGGCGGAAAACATGATAATCTATCCGAATAAACGATAAAACGACTGTATTTATTTTTTCCTTTATAAATTATCAAAATATCTATAAATTTGTAACCCACTGTGTGACATTACATTGTTTATTTGAATCCAGCAATCTGTTAGACATGTTAATTTTAAAATTACTATGATTTATATTTATATTATCATGATATGTTTTTATCTTGTTTTTCCCTTTAAATCTAATGTTTTTTTTTGTTGTTGTTGTTGTTATTGTGATAGATGCATTAAATACATTTTATAACACATTTTATGTATTGGAACTTTAAAGTCCCGTAAGGACATAAAGGCATAAAAGTATTTTAATAAAAACATTTATCTGTCACTGTACAATATATTATTGTAGAAATGTGTATTTTTAATGCGTCATGTACTTATGTCTATTCAAACTTAAGTGCTTTTTTTTTTTTTTTTTTTCTAATCATTTTGAGACTGCCTTTCAGGTGTCCAACTCCTGGTTGCAATGGTAAAGGTCATGTGAACAGTAACCGGAATTCTCATAGAAGGTACTTGCTGTATATTCTATTATATTTATAAGATATAACTTTTCTTTACATAGTTAGCAATTAGGGTGAAACCCCCAGTAACTGACACCTTAAGGATTTTTTCATCTTCAAATCACTATTACAAAAATTTAAATCCATTTTATACTTATTTTTCTATTTGAAAAGATAGTAGAGATACATTAAAAAACTACTGTTGACACAATTCTCAAATATTATTCGTCGTATTATTCAAAATTATTTTTTTTTAATAAATAGAGTCAAAAACTCCATTAACTGACACCAGCCCTATTTTGAAAACCAATAACTGACACAAAGTGAACCAGTGTCTGACACTTTACTTGCAAAGATTTTTTTTGTTTAAGTTATTTTATGTTATAGGAATTCATGCTTTAAAAATACTTTAATCTTCATTATAAAAACAAAATACTTAAACCTTATTTATGTACGATATCATACTACAGATGCATGTGTCCCCTTTTTCGTGTTTTAAATTATTAGTAATGCAGATGTCCAATAACTGACGTTTATGAACCAATAACTGACAAAAGATGTCAGCCCCTGGTATAATAACTTAAATTTTAATTGTGCTGACTACAAGATAAATTTAATTTATTTTTATGATCTTTTAACCCGGGAGAACTCGCTGCATGAGATTTTCTCTCACCGTCGTACTTTTTTTAAGACTCTTATTTAAACCATTTTTCATTTTAATTAAAATTTAAAAATGTTACTTCAATTATTTTACCTATTTGTGAGTAAAAGTACTAAGCCAAGCAAAAAAAATTATATTAAGCGAATGTAAAGTAAAAGAAAAGCAATTGGGCACCGTGAGAGAAATTCTCACTAGCGAGTTCTCCCGGGTTAAACTGTTCAAATAATAGATTTCAACGTTCTTTAATATTACCAATAACTAACACCTCTGTCGGAAACTGGGGAAATGAAATTGATGGAAACCATAACTGGCACCTCCCATTAAGCTAAATTAAATAACTATAGATTAGAAATCATGGTCCTAATGTATTAACTAATTTCTACAAGTATGACTTTAAGAAAAAGTTTAGGATGGCTTCATTAGAAATGGACTTTAAAAAACACTATCTTAATTTTAGAAATAAGATGGATGATTTAAAATGGTACTTTTTGTGTTCTCAAAAGTTTTTCCTCGTTGAATATATTCTTGGTTTACTAGTGGAGAATAAATTGACTCCAAAATAAAAGTAAGTGTCTAAGTTACACATAGATATTACTTTGTAGAATTTTAAAAGAAAATGCTTAGTTGAGTTAGACTTTGGCTGAGCTAATCAGTTACAAGTTAGGTGTCAATAACTGGGTGTTTCACCCTAGATATCACTTCTCAAAAATTTTCGCGAGAGCAATATGTATTACCAAAACTGATCTAGAGCTATATTAAAGGAGATGGGTAGATAAAAGTCAATTCTTAGTTCATTGCTCAACCATTTTTTTTTCTTTTTATCTAATTTCTATATACTTAAGGGAAAAGTATTGTAATTTTGAGAATTTACGATTTCCGTTTTTTGATGTATTTACACATTTTGGGATGCCCTGAACAAGATTCGACTATTTTGGGAAATTATCTGTGTGTGTGTTAGTCTTGCGTGACACTTTTTTGTAGCCGCTTAATTAAATCGCAGAATTTAATAAAACTTCATATTCCGTTAGACCTACCTAGCCATAAATTAGTACTGATTGGGTTTGAATGTGATGCATTATTCATGATTTCCGTGGTAGCTATACATCTCAAAATCTAATGCACGGAATCTCATCAAACTGCATATTCTATTAGACCGGGGCATAAATATGTACTGATTAGATTTTTGTGTATAACTATTACCGTAACATAACTGCCAACTTCCCGGGGGGGGGGGGGGGTTCTCCAATTCAAATAGTCATATTTGAACCAGATTTTTTTTTAAATGAATGAAATAAAATTTAAATCAAGTGAGTACCACATAGATACAAAATAAATTGTATGAAATAGGTATTCTGGTTTAAAAATACGTTTATTAGATTTTCAAAAAACCGGAATGCCTGCAGGTATGCTGTGAAAGGTATATCTCAAGAACTAATGCTCGGAATTTTATCAAACTTCATATTCAGTTAGAACTTAGCATAAAGTAGTACCGGTGACATATTGGTGCATATCACCCTACAGATGGCTCTTCTATGCTTTGTTTTTCAGGATTTCCGTGATATTTATATCTCGATATCTATTGGGTGGAATTACACAGAATTTTATATGCGAAATTATTTTCCGAAAACCAGTACTGATTCAATTTTGGTTTTAATCATTCAGCAAGGGTTCTATTATCCTATGCCAGGGACGGCGAGCCCATGGCACGCGTGCCACTTTTGGCACGCGAAAGAATAATTTTGGCACGGCATTGCTTGTGGCTCTAAATCAAAATAAAGTGAAATTTCACAAAATCGCAACAGATTTTTTCTAAATTCGATTAAATGGAAATTGAAAATTTTTAATTGCGGCATATTATATTCCAATCTAATTAATTATGGTCTCAAAAAATTTCCAAACAAAGATGATATTTGAAAACTATCGGCAAGAATTAGAATTAGAATCGGCAAGAATATTAGACATAACTAAGTTCCGAAGTTATGGCAACTTTGAATTTATTTCAGAGCTATTCAAAGAAACTGACGTTTGACATTTTAACTGTTTTTTTTCATGTTTGTTTGTTTTTTTGCCTAGGGGCTATGCAAATATAACGTTATCATTTTAGGGGGGAGGGGGGGTCTGGCACATGATATCGTAAGATATCTCTAGGGGGAGGGGGGGATATGTCTTTTGATATCGTTATCATCTTTTACTCAAACAAAATTTTCTCTTTTTATTTGTAACTTGGTCTTTACACCAAAAGAGTGTGTTATCTTTTTTTAGTCTGTTATCTATTTTTATGAAAAGAGAAAGTTATTATTAAAATCATAAAAATGATTATAAAAGTATTTAATTGCAAAATAGGGAATACTCCAACTTTTGGCATTCCTATTCTTCTGTCATACGTGTATGCATATATAATCCGCTGTTCGACAGACCATATGCGAAGTATGTTTGAATTGATACTTGTGTTTACTAGTAAATAAAAGAGAAAGAATGTTGTTCACCTGCTTGTAGTATATATAAGAAGTTCTTTCTGCCACGCCCCGTGCGGGGCAAGTGCAAGAAGACATTATTACTGTTGAATGAATTATGTAACATAAAGCTATTACTAAATACTTTTAAACAGTAACTATTTCTTTTAAGGGTTACTTTATTTTAAATTATTTTATATATAAAGTGATAGTTTATTGACTTATCTTCATTTGAATCAATAAAGTATGCGGAAAAAAAAGTAAACATATATGCATATAAAGTCAAACAAAAGAAAAAAATTTCGAAAAAAAAAATCAGACATTGATAACGATATCATAACCGGGGGGGGGGGGGGGGGGGGGGTTCCACTGATGATAACGTATGATATCGTAAGGGGGAGAGGGGGTCCAAAATTATCAAAATGTTGATAACGTTATATATGTACAGCCCCCTATCTATGCTTTCGAGTTTCTGTTTTCATAAATGAATAATATCAAAACTCAAACTGAAAGCATTTGTCAGATAAATCCGGATCAGTTTGCTTTAAACTTAAATTGATATTAAGATGCAACAACAGAAATCAAATTACATCGCATTCATTTTTTTAATTAATTTGTTAATTTGTAAATAATAATATATTTGTTTCCACAATTATTATAGTGCAGCACCTACATGTATGTTTCTACTATTTTTTTAAATCTGAATAGAAAATTGTGAATAATTTTAATCCATTATTTTTCCATCTACTAAATTTGTTTTTTAGTTGGCACGTCATGGTCACGTAAAATATTTTTTGACCAAATTTGGCACGCGACAACGAAAAGGTTCGCCAACCCTGTCCTATGTCTTTTGAAACATTCCTAATCGGATCCACAATCAATAGATGCAATTTGTCGACCGTGGTTTGCCTCATTATTATCGGCCTTCTTGTAACTTTCCTTCACTTTTAAGCACATTATCACCAGAATCGCTCATTTTTTACGTCAACATTGGTTGTGGACCCGGATTAAGGCTCCTATAATCAGGGTTGTAGTGGGTAGCTGCCCGGGTACCCGCCCAGCTGCCCGCCCGGGCTGGGTTTTTTATAAAAAACCCAGGTAAAAAGCCCGGGTTTTTTAAAATATATTTCTGGAAAAGAACAGATGATGTATTTGTTAACAGTTTATCGTTATTTTGTTTTATTTATTCACTTGTTTGAATCTTAGAAAATATATTTGTACTAATTTACTTGCACTTTTAGATTGGAAACAATTGGAAAACACACAATTTTGATAGCTGTGCAATTTAAAATTTGTTTGTTATTTAAATTAAAGGGATCATATCTATAGATGTATTTTAAGAACAGAAAAAAATAGTGACATCATTATTAAGACTATGAAGTCATTCCCATCTATTAGACTATGAAGTGTTCACAAAGATTGTATTTGAGATCAGGATTTCCACTTATTTCAGCAATCAATTTCCTTGCGCTTTCCTGAGCAAAAAATTAAATTTTCCCAGAGTAATTCCTCTGAGAAATTTCAAAATTTACACGGATAAATTTTGCAAAGAACCAAAGTTTAGTAAAAGTCCTTGTTTTTAATACTCATTTTTAAATTCCGTCAGATTTTCTAGTTTTCCATATACAGTGGCAACTATGAACGTTATTATTTGTGAGGAAGGGGGAATCATCATCCACATTTTGGCATTTTAATTTACCCGGGGAAAATTGCCCATTTAACCCGGGTTTTTTAATAAAACCCGCCCGGGCTGGGCTTTTTCTAAAAAACCCGGGTTTTTTACAACCCTGCCTATAATACGGGCTGACTCACGCCGCCATTTAATTGCCGGTAGGAGAAGAACGATTGGCCACGCCGCATGTGCAACAATCGCTCATTGGTCAAAGTGGGAAACAAAATGCTTGACGATTCAGCCTGTATTATAGGCACTGAGCTCTACAATAATACGGAGGGCCAATTGACCGATCCACTTTCTTCCGCGACCGCATCACACTTTCAATGCGCGCAAGTAATGAGTGCTGCACTTTTCTTAATATTACAAGCATTTTTTAAAACTTTTTCGCATATTTTTTATCAATTTTGGTGTTGTTTTGATATTTTTATGAGTAATACTTAATTTGTTCTTCAATTCTTTTCGTTGAGCTTACCTAAAACTTCATTTTTAACTAATATCAAATTAAAAAATTGCGATTAATTTAAATAAAATCTATTGTTTTTTCAATAAAAAATATATATCAGTGAAAATTGTAGCAACTTCGTCAAAATTTTAAAAGAAAATCCAATTTGAAAATATCTACCCAATACTACTCTATGGGAAGAAATCTACGTTTTGCCAAAGATTTTCATCGGAAAATCTTTGGCATTGTATTCATGGGCGGACCGCTGGATTCAATGTATCAGAATGGGGAGTTAGCCCTCCGTTCTATTGTCGAGCTCAGTGATTATAGGAGCCCTAACCCGGATTACGGAATGTTAGCCTTATGTTTTGCCATGACCATTACATCTGTATCTTATTTTCTATTATGTAGAAATGCACCAAATTTTATATTTAAGATTAATCATTAAAAATGTATATACAGCCAAAGTTATCTAATTTTGAGTTTTAATATGAGTGTTGTTGTTCTTTATACAAAATGTAATAAAACTAGATTATTAATTCTAACATATTTTGGTTGTTTTGATAAATTTAGGATCGTAATTTACAAGTTCTATGATGTATTTTTATTTGAAGATTGGCTGAATGTGTTATATAAGATATATCAAACAAATATTAATTTCAACATTCTTTTAATCAATTTGATTTTTTTTTCCTTTTTAGAAGAGTTTTCAACACCATCCTAATTTTTTTATATATGTTTTACTTTTCTTATTTGCATATTAACATGTGTACAGATTACGTTGCAGTTATATGACTTTTTATCGTAAAAGTCATATTTACTGAAATAAACGGTCAAGTGCAAGTATTACTCGCGCACAGAGGGTTCCGTACAATAAATATATGAATTAGTAATTGTA
This sequence comes from Maratus speciosus, assembly GCA_963932465.1. Classification (NCBI taxonomy): domain Eukaryota; kingdom Metazoa; phylum Arthropoda; class Arachnida; order Araneae; family Salticidae; genus Maratus; species Maratus speciosus. The sequence goes on along the minus strand of OZ010795.1, from coordinate 323,870,407 downwards.
TTATTAAAAAAAACCGTTGCTAAAAGAATACTAACACTTTGTAAAAAATTATGCAAAATAGGGTTGGGTATAACAGTATATACTAGAAAAATGTAAATGTACACTGTTAAAAATCTGCAGCATTTGCTGCATAGTGACTCCGCCACTATTATAGAATATCTCTGTTCTGACCAACGAGAATGCTCCATAATATAGTCAAGTAACCGTTTTCTATAAAAGCGGTGGAGTGACTATGCAGAAAATGCTGCAGATTTTTAACAGTGTATATACCATGAAAGTTCAAAGACATATGGAATTTAAAAAATATCAAATGCAGCTATTCTGTATAACTCATTTTTACTTTTTTCTATCTTTACAAGAAGAAAGTATTAGATTCGTGAAAATTTTCGAATTCCGGTTTCGACGGATGTATAATTTTTAGGGTACAGAGGGAATGAAAAACATGTTTTTACAAAATGTCTGCCTGTGAGTCTGTCTATGTGTGTGTGACACAAATATTGTGGACGCTCTGTCTTAAGAACTATTAAATGGAATTTAATAAAACTTTAGACTGATTTAGTCCCTGATATAAATTGGTGCTGATTACTTTTTGGTGTAAATCGCCCAACAGGTAGCGCTACTATGCTGCAATATTCCCGATTTCCGCAATAGCTGTATCTCAAGAACTAATGCATGAATTTTCATCAAACTTTAGATTCCCTTAGTCCCTGATATGAACTGATCCTGATAAGTTTTTGGTGTAAATTGCCCAAGAGGTGCCACTGTAACTCAGAACTTTTCACGATTTCCGTAATAGATCTATCTCAAAAACTAATGCACGAATTTTCACCAAACTTCAAATTCAATTAGAAGTCCACAAAAGTTGTCCCTGATTAGATTTTGATATAAATCGCCTAACTGGTGACGCTGCTGTGCTGCATTTATAAGGAATTGACACATCCGACTAGTTTAATATTATTTTAATCTCTTTACAATGAACTTAATTCGGTACTGACAATAAAAGAAATGCATATTTAAACTTCATTTGTCATTTCGTAAAACTTAATTCATCATAGTAATAACCTTTCTTTCTAACGTGCAGCTAAAACAAAACATTCGTTCAAAGTTCACATTTGACACTGTGCTAAGCGCGCTTCGAAAGGAGGTCACAAATTTGCAACGCCGTCTTGGTCCTTGCCGCTTTTTCCAGATAGGTTTCTAATTAACTTTTAAAGCCACTCGAGAGGTATTAAAAAACCCATTCAATGCAAATTGTAGCGAATCCCATAGTATTTATGTAATTCATTCTAATTCAGGCGTCTCAGGGATCTCAAAAATTGGAAAAAATGAAAAAAAGAAACCATATTCAACATTTAATATCGTAAAATGTATATGATTTTAAAACACAATTTTTATTGAGATGAAAGATATAAGTACGTTCTTTCATTTTATGTATTTAAAAATTTGCAAGATAAAGAATTAGCATTTACGGGGTGCTCCAAACTGTCAGACATTTGATAAGCAGAATATTGGTATAACAGCTTACGCGCACGATTAGAAAATAAATATCGTAACTAGAATAAAAATTTTGGCGCCTACTTATACTTCAGATTATAATAATTACCCTGAACCTAAATAAATTTGTATTTAAAGCATTTTTATATTTTTAATACAAAGTTGTATTTAGCTAATAGAAAATTTTGAAAATTTGAACAATATAATTACTTAAAAAATATATATATATATTTTTTTTTTAACAATAAAAAGGAAATTTTAGGTTCAGTTTATACAGATTAATATAAAACGTATGTTTTGAAAATTTCATGAAAAAATATTCAAAAGTTTTTGAGCTATCGTGCACGTTATGCCAAAAAAAGTCAATTGGAGAAAAATGACTTAAAGTTTCGAAAAGGCCGCTTAAGCTATTGAGCGGGTATAGTTCTAAAAGCCATAAATTCTGTTCTAATGGGAATTTGAAGGAAACAATTATATTAAAATGTTCAGAAAAGATGGAATATTAACATCTAAAAAAATTAAAATCAAAAAAATTTTGAAGCTTTAAGAGTCCTGAGACCCCTTGAATTAGTCTGTTTTTAACAATTTGACGTTTATTGCTTTTATACTGTTACTGGCCATTGCATTACACACATATATCATTAAAAATTGTTATCTAGGCTTTAAAAGCCAATGGTACGGTACATAGAGTACGTCGCCCCTGTCATTATGTGTGTCCAAACCTTCCATATCTTTAAGGGTTTATATCTCGGCTAATTACTGACGATTTGTTTCGAAAATCATGATCAACAATGCTTTTATACTTCTGCTACGGTAGGTACCTCCAGCTCTGCTGAACAGTTTTGCTCAATGCCCGTAAATCGAAATTTGTGTGTAACGGAAAAATGCGATTTTCTCAAAAACTATGCAATCTAGGGTAATCGCTATAATTTTCCTGCAAGGTTTAAATTAACGTCTACTCCCTCTAATTTTTTTCATAATTTTAGCTTCAGTAGATTCGGAATTAGATGGGGGGGGGCATATTTTTGCTCTACATTTTCGACTATATCTTTGAAAATGTAATAACTAAAATTAAAAGAAATTTATTTTTGAATTCAGCGTTACGAGAGCTTTCACACGATACCCCACACGATATACAAAGAAAATATTTATTTTTCAAGCAACAGAATTTGCCGCTATACATTTTTACTAAATATATTTAGAAATTTTAATAATCTGAAAATATGTGGGTCAACAGTCTTTATTACTTCCCCGAATTTGAACTTTCCACGTTCCATAGTTTACGAGTAAAATGGCTGTGACAGACAGACAGACGGACGGAAAGACACAAGAGTGATCTTGTAATGGTTCCGTTTTTACTTTTCAAGTACGAAACCCTAAAAATGTCGAGATGTATTAATATTTGCTAAATAGCCCATGATTTTAATCCTCTATTTAAAGAAGACGCTAAATTTAGCAAATAAGTTAATTATATAGAAAATTCGTTTAGAGATTCATCTTTTAAATACTTTAAACTATATAAAGGCAAATTTTAAATTCATGCACACTAAATATATAAAAAACTAATTAATTACACTTTATCGAAAATTATATACATTTTTTAGTTATTTTATTTGTCAAAAAAAAAAAAAAAAAAAAAAAAAAAAAACATTTGTAGAAAAAAACAAGAATGAAATAACATTACTGTTCGGAAATACACTGTATTTTTAGTTTGAGAAAATGATTTTATATTTAAAATTATTGAGGATTTTTTTTTTTTTTAACGGTATTACCAGATATTTTATTCCAGTGTAGTTTTATACACGCAATAAATACCACGTACGTCCTTCAAGTTAATTACTGAAAAAGTTTGTTAATTTTGTCTGAGTGTTTCGTTTTGAAAAAGTTCTCTCTCATAATATGTCTCTTCTGTTCAATGCTTCAAAAACCTCTTCAAACGTCTATTATTCAAACTGTAATCCACGCCGCTTTGTTTCAAATGATTTTAGCATTTCATCATGCCTCAGTTTGTTGATTTCAACATCATGATCGTTTGAATCTTCGTCATAGTTCCTTAATGTATTGTTCTTATTTTTCACACTGTTCAAAATACCCGATTCAACTGGTGTTTCCGATTAATACACTGTAAAAACTACTCGGAAACGTTTTCGAAAATTGTGAGTAGCAAAATAAGTTTTCGTTTCAGAAATGCTTCTTTAAATCTCAGAAATCTATTGTTTTTGAAGACAAATGAACGCTTCTCGGAATTGTTATTAGCCTCGGAAATCTGTTCGTTTCTGAGATTTCGAAAGATAAAGGAACGCTTTTCAGAATCTTTGGTAACTCGGAAAAGGTAATTTTATGTTTTCGCAAACCTTAAGAAAGATAAAAGCTAGATTAAGAAACATTTGTTTTTGTTTTTTACAGTGTTAGGCATGGGTTGATTTCAGTGGCGTAGCTAGACATTCAGCGCCCTGGAGCAAATAAAGTTTGTGCGCCCTCTTGTTATTGTTACTGGAAAAAGTTCAGCGCAGTTTTCTTTTGAAGTTTAAAATTTATATTCTATTCTTAATTCGATTTAAAACCTTACTTTTATTTGAAAGTCAAAGTGTTTTAATGTATTAAATATAAATAATAAGAAATGAATAATGAAATATAATTCTTTAAGTACAGAGCATCTACCTACCAATATTTTCTGTGACTTGAACTTGATTTTCATTGTAAATGCGCCAATGGGCCAGTACAATCTGCCGCCCTTACTATCTGTTTTTCTTTTCAAGGGTTTCGAAGCATTGTAGATTACTAATGAAAAAACACTATTGTTAAGATTTTTTTTAAACTTTTCGCATAAGGAGGAAACACATTTTTCTGTTTTTAGTGCCAGAAAATACTAAAATTCCATAAAATTCAAAGTATCATAACTCGGCACGTTTTGATCGTAAAGAAATTTTCATTTTTCTAAATATAACGTATAGAACCCAGGGAACGTTTAAAAAATAACTTATTTGACAGAAATTACTTTTAAGAGGATGAAGAATAACATAGAAACATGTTTACTATTGGAATTACTTCTAAAGCTAATGGTTTAAAAAATTAGCCAGTGGGCAAATATAAAAGTTGACACCGAGTTTCTCACCTGCTAATCTGAGCAAATGACTAATCTGAGCAATTTGGCTAATCGCTAAAGAAAATCTAGTCAAATTCAAAGAATGGTTTCAATAGATTCGTCGTGAAACACTAAGAATATAAAAGCACAAGTAATGAGTTACACAGAAAAGGTTTAATCGCACAATAACATCATTGAGAGTGTTGCCGAAGGAAAAATAAACATATCTTGTAATTTGGCGATTTCATTCCTTAGTTTTCTCGCCAAGTGTAACATTTTGGCGCAGTGGCGATCAGCAGCAAGAAACCTGTTTAACACCTTTATATATTATTTAAAATTCCTGTTTTTACTTTCCAAGCACATACAATGTAAGGAAGTAAATAGAAAAGCATTGTAATCACAATAAAAATAAATGAAAGTAATGGAAATAATATATTTTAACAATTTCGAATACTCTGACTCCGTTCTCACAATTTTTACAATGATTCAATATGTATGTGTGTATGTATGCGTGTATGTTAAAATTTCCTCACGTTTTCAGATTCCCATAGAACGATTTGGTATGTTTTTAATGATGTTGGCAGGTATGTTATTAAATCTGTCACAAGAATTGCATTAATTTTCGAAGAAATTGACCGACGGGTTTGGTATCTAAACTATTCTTTGATGATAACTGATGAACATTTTCTCTTACATATAAATTATTTTTATTGTTCAAGTTCATCTTATATCTATACAACAATGTTTCACCATGCAGACAGTGGCAGATCGACAAAGAGCTCACAATCACTTTACTACCAGTAATTTCATAAAATAATTTATCCTTGTTTAATCGTAGAAAATCCCACGATTAAAACAGATCAAATTTGATATACTAATATTCTGGTAGAAAAGTTATTGTGAACCTCTGAAGAGCTGCTATTGCTACTACTGCATGCAGGGGCGGTCGGATTCTGTCGTTGTCAAACACGCAGACCTCGGATTTTTGGAGAGCGCAACATTTTAGAAACTCATTATTTTACCACCTTGGTAGTAGAAACCAATAATATCCTTTACCATTTCCAGTTTTTCTTTCTGGGGATGTTTTCAATTTCGGAACTGGAATGAAAATTTGTGGAAAATTATGTCATTAAAAAAATATTTAAACTTTATCAATGAAAGTGCACGTTTTCATTAAAACACTAGTGGAAATACAGAAGTGAAAATATTTCACCTTTGTATAAAATTTAGGATCTAAGTTTTTATTCATTGCTATCAGGGCTTAATTTCTAACAAAAAAATTTCCGGAGCCCTAATATTCTGCGGTACCAGTTCCCCCTCCTCCCCCCTGCCACTCAGATCTGCATACTTATATTTTGTACATTATTCGCAAAATTTAAAGCATTTTTTTTCTTTAGCAAAATAAAATTTTTAATTATATCTATCAGCATATATTTAGCTGTCAACTATTCCACTTTTTAGTTATCACTCCTTCCGAATAGTAATCTTTGCCTAATTATAATGTTTATTGCATTTTTTTGTTAATTCTACGATTAAATGTAAGGATTATGATTCGGAAATAGTGTTAACACAAAAAAAACGGATAGTTCGCAGCTATGCATTTTTATGAAAAAATGAATGAAATTTACAGAAATTAATATTTATATGCTAAAGAATGGAACAATGTTTTTCAATTTCCTATAAAAGGTGCATGTCTTAAACTACACTCATTGCCATAAAAATTTGCGCACCAAGAAATAATTGTGGGATCGTAACGAAACTTGGCATGAAGGTACATATCAGGCAGATATGCAAATGATTAGAAATGCAGTGTGATTGCGCATTGCATAATGCCACTAGAGGGCATTGAACTTCGTCCTCCTTGGAGTATAAAACTGGCAATCAGAACTTGTCTGAGTGTACCTTTTCTTTTGCAAAGGAAACGCTGAGGTAGACATGCCGTTACACAGCCATCGAAGACAATATGAGCAGCTGTCAGAGTTCGAGAGGATAAGAATCATCGGGATGGTGGAAGCTGGGTGGTCAGCTCGGCGAGTAGCTCGTCAAGTCGGCCGTACTGATTTTACTGTGAGGAGGTGTTGGGACCAGTGGACTGAAGAGACGTCATTTACACGGCGACCAGGCTCGGGACGCCCTCGACAGACCAGTCGTCAAGAAGACCGTCACATCATACGAAACGCATGCGTAGAGCCAATTGCCTCATTGGCCGCTATCCAGACACAGGCAGCACCTTCACTACGGACCCCTGTGTCTTCCCGAACCATCGCAAGGCGCCGGCTGAAGGATATCTGGTATCGCGGCGCCCATTACGTGTGCCGCCAATGACACCCACCCAACGACGCCTCCGTTTGGAGTGGTGTCGCGCACAACGGGATTGGACTGCAACGGAATGGAACCAGGTCGTCTTCAGCGATGAGTCTAGATTCAATTTGAGCAACGATGACAATCGTGTTCGTGTGTAGGGGACCCGTGTTGAATGCCTCAATCCTGCCTTCGCTTTATAGCGACACACCGCTCCCACAGCTGGTGTGATGGTATGGAGTGCCATTGCTTACAATACACAGTCACCCCTAATATTGATCCGCGGCACAATGACAGCCGAGCGGTACGTCCAGGACATCCTTCAGCCACATGTGTTGTCACTCGTGGCAGGGCTCTCAGGAGCCATTTTTCAACAAGACAATGCTCGGCCACACACAGCAAGGATGTCACAAGCCTGCCTCCGCCATATTACCACCCTTCCCTGGCCTGCTCGATCCCCAGATTTGTCACCAATCGAGCATATCTGGGATCATTTGGGACGGCAAGTTGGACACCCTACGAGTTTGGTTGAACTGGAGGTGCGTTTACAGCAACTGTGGAACGAGATGTCTCAGGACATATACGGAACTTGCATGCCTCAATGCCCGCTCAAAATCGCATTGTGCGTTCGCGCTAGAGGGGATCCAACAGAGTACTAAAATTTCCGTTCTTTTGTACTTTTTTCTGCAATAAATGATCCTTTTTCTTTGGTTTTCTACTCACTTACTTATATCACAGTAGTACTTACGCGTGTAAAATTTCGTTTCATTTGGACGTCTTTTTCTTGGTGCGCAAATTTTTATGGCAATGAGTGTATAATCGATTACTTCCGCATAACAATCTTTTGTGATGAGTCCCTGAAAATCAGATTAAATTAAAAATTTGACACCATTATCAGAAAGATTCGATGCTTTGATAGAAAAAACGGAAACACTGCTCGATTGCTTTCTATCAGAATAATAATACATGGCAATTATATCTACTTACAAATGAAAGTGACTTCGTAAATATGTAGAACAGAGCCTTAGCATGACCAGCGTTCATGGTACAAAATAAATAGAAAAATCTCTAAAGTGATTTTTATACTCGTACGCAATAGAAGACAAAAAACCTCAAACAAACAAAACCTCAAGCTGAGGCTAGTTGGCTAAAAACAGAAAATATTCCTTTCAGGTTAGATATCTAAATAATAAATAAAAAATCAACCAATTAAAAATTATCCTACTGTCACAAAAGAAAATCGTACTAAAAGCAAATTTATTGTTCAGTCTCTTGATTGGCGCCGTATCAATGCGTCGCCGACATAAATTTGCTACTATCACTAGACTAGAAAAACACGATTTCTGTTTTCCCTTCATTCTGATCAAAATAGCATTAAAATGATTTGAAATGTAATATAATACGTAATTTTGAAGGAGGAAGTTTTTCTTTCATACATGAATATATAAAATTTTGAATATAAGACAGATTGAGCATGAATCAGTCCAACCCAAAAGCTGATATAAAAATTGAGTCCGTTTTATCTCCATCTTCTATGTGTGCGGCACATTATGTCCCACATAAATGTTTTGATAAAAAAGAATGCAAAAACTTGGAGGTGGGAAGGAAAGGAAAGGGTAATTTAGGCTTCAGTTTTTCGGAAGCGCTATTGCACTGGACTCCGGAGCCCTGTATTTATGAGCTCCGGTGAATTCCGACCAATATTTAAATATTTACTAAAAATAGAGGAGTACCGGAGCTGGGCTCCAGTGCAATTTAACCCTAATTGTTGTACAGTACTGAACACAACACACATTTTTTTTTTTTTTTTTTTTTTTTTTTTTGTAAACTGAAACTGGAGTGGAGTAACTAGAGATTGATATATATATTTTTTTTTTGTATAATTCAAAAATTCATTGATTATTAACATGTGATATCGGGTGGTTTTGGTGGTGGTGTGTATGTGTGTGGGGGGGGGGGAGCCTGATTACGGCCTAAGCTGACTCACATTACTATTTTCGAAAAATATGTTTTGCTTTATTTAATCCTAAAATTGTGCGACTAAATAAGGTTTAATGGGGGAAAATACTTATTGAAAAAAGTGGTGCAAATTTGAATAGGCGATAATCAGTTCCTAAGGAACACTAAATTTGATATTTAACTTTTTCTATCTTTTTGAAGGAAAATGCTTATCGATTCTGTATTTGAGACTTGCCATGTTCTCAAAATTTCAAAAATGATACGGACAAAATTTAATCCCCTCGCCCCTCCTCTCCTGCCTCTAATTTTTGTCGCCATGGATTGATGTGGAATATGCTTAAATCCGACTCTTCTTATTGTTTTGCAATCTATATTGATACATGTTTAGTTTCCATAAAACCCAAAAACTTTCGTTCTCTAGGTTTTTTGCTTGTAAAATTGTCATTTTTTTTTCAATTTATCAGACTATTCTTTTAATAGAAGAATAACTAAATAGCTAAGGAAGGTATTTCTGTTACATAGTAAATATAGGTTTCTCAGCGGTGACTTCTTTGGCTACCATTATTTTCGTACAGTAATCATCATGATATATTTTTGTCATTTTCAACAAAACGTACCAAGAAGATTATTGTTTGGAAATAGTAGTAGCCAATAAAGTGACCCACGAGAAGCCTGCAAATAGTTTTGATATTTTCAACTGTCCTTTACAGAAAAAAAATTTGTCACGCTGAAACGGTGTTGGAGAAGTTACTTGAGGCTGCAGTATGCTACGAATTAAAATTAAAACTTCGCGAATAGAATTAATTTTTTTAACTGTTTATAAAAATATGTTTAAAATCTAAATGTTGAGGTACACAAGGTAAAATGACATAAAAATATGTTGATTGTAACAAGATTCATCTATAATACCTGATTAATAATGAAAAAAATAGGCAAATACTTAAAAAAAATTTTATTTCGCTCTTTCTAATTTTGCGCCCTTCGGCTTCGTGCGCCTGGAGCAGTTTGCTCCAACTGCTCCACGGTAGCTACGCCCCTGCTTCTATGTAAAACATAAAAATTGTATTAGAGTTACAATTTGTAGATTATTTTTCATAGTGGCATTAAAACGTGATTTACTTTCTTTACATTGCGGGTTCGGGTCTAGTTGCGGATTGAAATATTGCGGGTTCGGGTCGGGTTGCGGGTTGAAATATTGTGGACTCGGGTCGGGTTGCTGGTTGAAATATTGCGGATTCGGGTCGGGTGTGGGTTGAAATCTCGTGTTCGGGTCGAGTTGCGGGTTGCTGGAAGTTATTTTTGCGGGTTCGGGTCGGGTTGCGAGTTGCCAAAAATTATATTTGCGGGTTCGGGTCGGGTTGCGAGTTGACTTAAAATGGAATTTGCGGGTTCGGGTCGGGTACAACCCGACCCTCGCAGGACTCTAATCAGTGGCGTAGCTACATATTCAGCGCCCTGGAGCAAGCAAAGTTTGTGCGCCCTCTTGTCTCTCAAAAAAGTTCTGAGTAATTTTATTGGAAGTTACACACACACACACACACACACACATATATATATATATATATGTGTGTGTGTGTGTAACTAGCTGACCCGCCCGGCGTTGCCCGGGCCCGTTATAATAACGTAAACAAAAATCAAGTTTGTATGATTTTATGTATTCATAAGTAATTCAAATGAACATGGTTTTAGGGGTGGCCACTGCCTTCAGTAGCGTCTAGTGTGTTCCCGACAAACCTCTTTCAGAACGAAACTGTGGCCTGGGTCCCCGCTACCAAAGACAGTGTATGCCAGGAGTATTCCGTACGCGACGGAGACAATCGAAAATTGAATGAGTAAACCCTGTAGTAATCGAACCTATAGAACCCGAGATAAGAATGCGAATCCTGGCGGTGGAACTATAATCTTTAAAACAATCGTAAGCAAAGTTGAATGGACCAATTTCCGTTGAATTAGAGCCCATAACAGCCGAGAAAAGAATGCGCCGTTAATGTTCGAAAATGGTGGTAACAGAAGTCTAAGATAAACTTTCACAATGCAGAAAGTAGCTGAAAAGTAAGCTAAGCTTAATTATCCATTTATCGTTGAAATCGGACATACTGAACCCGAGTAAAGAATGCACCATTAATGTTCGAAAATGTTAGTAAATGAAGTCTAAGACAAATTTTCATAATACGGAGCTGAATCGTAATCTAGGTTGAATTAACCAATTCCCGTTGAAATCGGCTCCTAGAATTCGAGGAAAGAATGCACCCCGAAGCAGTGGAAGGTGCTTGTTGCCCCCACCCCCTGTAAATTTAACGAATTATCTTTAACATTAACGTGATATTTAATTTACGCAGGAAATCCCATCCCTCTAAAGTGAACAAGTTACCTTTAACAGTAGCGCGAATTTTAATTCACGGCTGTAGTAAGTAAACGTAAGTTGACGCCGTAAAAGAAGATTAATATTCGAAAAAAGTGGTAGCTGGAGTAAAAGAAATTTTTTAGTGGTTTCCAAAGTAGCCAGAGGACCCTAGAACTATGCTAAAGAAAATTGCAATACTATCAGATAATTTTTAATGAAACTGCACCAAGGACCCTAAGAAGGCGATTAATATTCAAAATTGGTGGTAGCTGAAGTGTGAGTAATTTTTTTGTTATTCATGTAGTAGCTGGGGCACATAAGAAATAGTTAGGGAAAAAATCCTAGTGAATCGGACCATTTTTATAGGGGACCAAAAGGAGCTTATTGATAATTGAGAGCAAGGGCTAAGATGAAAACTCGATAAAAGGTCCTAGTACTTAGCGCTTTAGATTTTCAATTAGTCGAAATTAAGTATAGGGTATAAGTATTAATCATTAGAAAAAAATTTCAAAGAAATGCTTTGAAAAAGAGCTCTAGAATCCCAATAAAAATATGAAGGTGTTGGCTCGGGGAGAGAAGGCCAAGACTCAATTTTGAAGTTATGCAATGAGAATGTAACAGAATTAGTGGGTGAAAAATGCATGGCGCACAAAAAGTCACCCTAGGGGGCTAGTGTCTGAACTGAAATGTAGAAACGAAAAAAAAAGCCAAATGGAAAAAGAGCCCCAAAAACGAAGGACGGATTAAAAGGGCGATTTATTAACAATTTAGGGCACAAAAACTTAAAGTGGCCTTGTACCAAGCCCCAGGGGCCCAGGGTTTCAACTGGAATGTAGCTGGACAAGGGCCCCCAAGAAGGCGATTAATTTTAAAATTTGGTGGTAGCTGAAGTCTGAAAAATTTTTATGTTGTTCGCGTAGTAGCTGGATTTCCTATCATGTTGTTACAAAAAAAAGTTAGCGAATCAGACCATTTTTAAGGGAGATATAATAAGAGGTCCAAAAGGGGCCAACTGTTAGTTGAGAGCAGGGCTCTAAGATGGAAACATGTTAAAAGGTTCTAGTACTTAGCGCTTTAGATCTCAATAAGTCGAAATTAAGCATAGGGTATTTATTATTCATTCGAATAAAATCTTAAAGAAGCGCGAAAAAAAATGGGGGAAATTCTTAAAAAAGGGCACTAAGTGCCCAATAAAAATATGAGGGTGCTGGCCCAGGGAGAGGAGTCCAAGTCCCAATTTTAAAGTTATGCATTGATTGGTTGACAATATTAGGGTGTGGAAAATGCATGGCGCAGAAAAATTTCAAGGGGTCCAGTGTCTTAACTGGAATGTAGAAACGGAGAATAATTAAATGGGAAAGGGGCCCCCAAAACGAAGAAGATCGGATAAAAAGGGGCAAGTTCTGAGCAATTCAGGGCATACAAACTGAAAGGTGCTAAGGGGGCACCGGTCATAAAAAATTAAAAATCTGAGCTCCAGGTGTATCAGGACCTGTCTTTGGACTACCCTCATCCAAATTTTCAGACTTCTACGTGTAATATATTTCACTAGCCACAACACACAGAGCGAAACTTCCTTGTATTAGTATAGACTAGCTGACCTACCCGGTGTTGCCCGGGCCCGTGATATTATTCTTAAATGAACCTGAAATTTTTATGATTTTATTTCTTAAGGCTGTTCTTAAATCCAAAGAGGCAATTTTATGACATGCATTTTAATTAATTTTTGCTCGAGAACTGGCATGTCTTGTTATTCAGAAACTTTGTAATCGAAAGACGTTTTCCGGATTTTTTGTAAACACAATAGATCTTACTGAAAACATTGTCAAAGATGGCGTTTTCAACGGAATTTCCCGACAAAAGTAGAAAAAACAGTCAACGAAGGGGGAAAAAAAAAGTCCTGTCATATATCTTTAACACGATTTTGTCTGAAATACGAGCTCGATGACTGCCTGAAAAATCGATTTAAAAATTTAAAAAAAAAAAAAAGAAAAAAAAGTCCTGTTCTAACGTATATACAAAATAGCTGACCGCCGTTCTGATTATCACTTTTATAGACAATATTGAAACAGTCCCGTTTTCATATTAAAATGTAATTTTTAATAAGAAAGAATGAATTACATTTTCTTCGCCGAAAATATTCTTGATAAATACTTTTGCACATCAAGCGCAAAAATCAATATAATACATATATATATACAGGGGAAATTACAATCACAGCAGTGTACGAATACACGAAGCCTACACATTTCAAACAAATACTTGATAAATGATTTTACAAAAAATTAAATAAAATAAAATACGTATATATATATTTAAAGAGAGGCCGCGCTGTTTGGTACCAGACAGGCTGAGAATTCTTGGGGCAGACCATGTCGCTTTTGGTCACAAAGAAAATTACAGAACATATACATTAGGTTTTAAAATATTTAAATGGTCCTCTGAAGCAAAGAAACTTTCAAGAAAAAAAATAAATTCTTCTGCCTTGCAAAGAGAAATAAAAATCATTAATAAAAAATGATTAAAAAAAGTGATTAAAAAAAATTATTAAATGATTTAAGACTTTTCATATGTAATGCGTATAGCAAATTTTAAAACTATTAGCTTCACCTAAGGAAGGGAGCAGCTTTACCTTGTTTAGGGCGCACAGACCTGCAGGTCGGTTGCCCGGCGGGCCAGTCAGCCTTATTTAATCCTAAAATTATGCAATTAAATAAGGTTTAATGCGGAAAAATACTGTTACCAGAAAGTGGTGTAATTTTGCATAGGCTATAATCAGGCCCAAAGGAACACTGAATTGGGTACTTAACTTTTTCTATCTTTTTTAAGCTTATCGATTCTGCAACATTTGCAATATTTTCAAAATCTCAAAAACAATACTCACAAAATTTAAGTTGCTGCTTCCCCTTACCCGCATCCCCCCCCCCTCCCGTCTAAATTTTGTCGCCGTGAGCTGATGTGGAATATGTTTAAATCCAGCTCTTATTATTGTTTTGTAATCTGTATTAATGCATGTTTAGTTTCCACAAAACAAACAACAAAAAAAAAAACTTCAAAATTTTCGTTTTCTTGGATTTCGTCTGTAAAATGGTCAATAATTTTCTTCAAATTGTTAGGCTATTTTTTTCCAAATCGTAAAATAATTATCGTAAATTACTACTGTTACATCGTACATATAGGTTTCTCAGCGGTGAATTCTTTGGCACCATTATTTCCGCACAGTAATCATCATGATAAATTTCTAAAACATTTTTAATAGAAATGTACCAGAAAGATTATTTTTTGGAAATAATAGTAGCCAGTAAAGTGACCGATGGGAGCCCTGCTAAATAAGTTTTGATTACTTTAAAATCCGAAAATCATCAATGCAATATGGTGGTATGAATTAAAATTAAAACTTCCTGAATAGAAGTCATTTCTTTCAACTGTGTATGAAAACATATTTTAAATCGAAATAGTTGAGATTAAACACAAGGTAAAATAATATCGGAATACGCTGATTGTAACAAGATTCATCTATAATGTCTGATTAATAATAATAATAAAAAAAAATACAAATATTTTAAGACATCTTTATTTCGCTTTTTCTAATTTTGCGCCCTTAGGATTCGTGCGCCTGGAGCAGTCTGCTCCAACTGCTCCACGGTAGCTACGCCTCTGGTTGATTTATCTCAAACGCAGTGAAAACTTTTCGCATTATTCTCTTGCGATATACGGTACTTTGAAACTTTTGATCACTCCTTGATCTGCAGTTTTGAGGTAGCACTAGGTTTCAGTAAAAAACGTTTACGATTTTTAGTTTTGGATTAATTTTCTTGGGATAGGCGAGGCAGTTGTCAAAAATAAGAGCAATTTTAAGTTTCAATCATATGTTTGTCCAACTTTCGAGTGCATTTTTTTCAAATTCCGGAGGCCGTCCATGGTTTTTGGCTAAAGTCATAATCGGCCTTCAAAGTTCGCGTACGTTTGAAAGATTTTTGGTTTTTAGTTCTTTCCATAATTAATAGTTTCAATTTCTGATGTCCAGCATCATAAATTGTGTAGTAAGAAGGAGTAAGTTTGAAATGTCCAGAAATATTTCGATAAATAGGGAGAAAAAGATTAGGTTAGGTTACAAGAAAAAAAAAATCGTTAAATAGAGAACGCATTTCGCTATTTGAAGATTATTTTAAAAGGAAATTCATGAAATGTTCTTGGTTACAAGGAAAATCATTAATACACTAGAATTCTCAAAATAGATGTTCGTTAAAGAGATCTCCGACTCTTTTTAAATATTCTTTCTGGAGAGAAAAATGAATCATACAACCGGTAAATTTAGACACTAAATTTTATCAAAACATCATATAAAAATAAAGAAAAATTTGGTCTTGTCACGGGCCGAATTGGGCCTTATCCACCCATTTCCTTTTTCATGTGGTATTCGCTCATTTCATATTAATGCAAAGTATTTTCTGTCTTGTAAACACACTTTCTTTTAAATTCATTATTTTTTTTTTATTAAGGGGTTACGGTGCCTTTGAAAACGTCGAAAAAGCAAAAAATATCATTATGTTCCAAGCTTCAAAACTTGTGTAATAAGTCAAAAATAAAAATCAAACTTCATTTAAATATAAAGCTCATATTTAAATTTACATTTAAATATATATATATATATACTTGTAAATTCATAAATAAATATTGAAATAAAAGGTTAAAAATATATATGATAATAAGAGAAAAAAATACATAATACGTCTTGCGCGCATGATAAAATCTGAAAATATGCATATAAAGAGGAAATTTTGGTGAAAATAAATACATAATAGTGTTACCTTTATACTAAAACCAGAATATTTGTAAAAAATATTGATTAAATTAAAAAATTAACTTAATAATTTAAAAAATTAAAAAATTTCAATTTTTTAAAAATATTTTCAAAAAACAAAAAAATAAATAAATAAATAAAAATAAAATCTTACCTTTTTCTGGTTTTAAATTGCAGATAATACAGAAATAAATATGCGGTGAAAATTTCTTTTGATTGCCATGCATAGTTTTTTTAGTAACACTGCGCGCAGCATCAAAATTCATCGTTTTGAATAAACGCGACAAAAAAAATGCCGTAATTAGTAAACTAATAGAAATTTTTTAATACGTTTTTTTTTGCATAGTGTTCAGAAATGATTACGAAATCAAATTACGTATTAAAAGTTTTCGAAAATTTTGAAGGTTTAAAGGTATCCTACCCCTCTAAAGACTCAAAAATATTAACTTTTTTTTTTTATATTACAAACTTATATTATAAGCATCTACTTTTTTCAGTCTTTCAGGATGCCCAATTGCTGCTATGGAGAAAATGGTGAACAAAGAACATAAAATGACGCAATCTAAAACAACTTCGACGACAACAAACACTCAAGGCCAAGGTAAATTTTGATTAAACTCGTTCGTTCTCCAAGTTAAATAAGCATGTTTTTGAAAGAAATAGCCCATTGAAAAATAAACAGCATAAACTAAACTGCATTCATTATTTTACTTATTTTTACTTGATTATATAAAATATAAGCGATTTGAAATAAATATAATAATGATGCATCAGTCTTTAAAAATCTTCTCTCATTGTATCTTTGGGGGGGGGGGGGGGGGTAATAACAAAAAAAACGTGAACTTGTCAAAAGGAAAAAGAATTAAATCTCAAATTTTCATTAATAATTAATTAAATAATTAATAATTTATTGCAAATTGCTAAAAGATTGTATAGTTTTGAAACTAAATCATTTTGCCAATCATTTACTTATATTTTTAGCTCTCTCATTCAAACTCTTTCATCTTAAACCTTAAATGCACGGTGTAACTGGGGGGGTTGCATGATCTTTTTTTGCCATTTTGCGCTTTCTATTGATCTTTCGCTGAACTAATATGTCTTACTTATGTGGGATAACATGCATTTAAGGTCGCGAAATCTTTTTTTGTTCTCATTTGTTATTACGGGGTTGTTATAACATCTTTTGTTCATACTGCTTGCAATGTGCTCGACTGGCGTTTTTGCTCTATCTTTATAAGGTAGTCATTATTAATTCTGAAAACTATTAAAATATTATAAAAAAATTATTATATCGTTGAATAGTTGTTATTATGCAGTGTAAACACTTCAACCCTCGCAGTACTAAGATGGGGTAAATTTTACCCCATCTGAACATTTTGCCGGGTTTTTTTTTATTTAGAATACGTATGCTAAAATTATTTTCTAGGAATTCTCCTATAAAAATCTCTTTCATAATTTTGTTTACTTAGTAAGTTTCGCAGTTGCCAGTATTAAATTGATATTTTATCTTTTGATCAGTTTTCCGGCCAAAACATTATAACTAGTTGTGGGGTCAAAATGAATCTTAGGCATTTAAGTAACATTTTGATCTTACAAGGGAACCACTTTTGGTGCTGCTCACACCTAGCATCGAGACCTGGTGCATTTTGTAGACCTATACATAAAAATTAGAGAACTGATAAAATTTCTCTGTTAAAATAATATTTTATATATTTTCTTATACTTTTAATTTTTTAATGTTGGATTTTTATTTGTTTAATTCACGCCAAAAGTGAGTTAAGTCGCTATATATAGCGCTACAATTTTTCGCCTGCTTTATCCCTCTGGTGTTTAGTATATGTACGACATACACATTAGAATTAAATCAGATTGCGATTTGTCTGATAATAGCATCAGAACCAAGAATTAGTATTTTTACTTTCTTCTATCTTTACAAGAAGAAAGTATTGGATTCATGAAAATTTTCGAATTCCGGTTTTTGACGGATTTGCACGTTTTAGGGGTCAGAGAACCCGAAAAAGATGTTTTTACAAAATGTCTGTCTGTGAGTCTGTCTGCCTGTCTGTCTGTATGTCCGTCTGTCTGCCTGTCTGTCTGTCTGTGTGTGTGTCTGTGTGTGACACAAATTTTGTGGGCGCTCTATCTCAAGAACTAATGCACGGAATTTAATAAAAATTCATATTCAGTTAGTCCCTGATACAAATTGATGCTGATTAGTTTTTGGTGCAAATCGCTCAACAGGTGGCGCTGCTATGCTGCCTTTTTTACGATTTCCGCAATGGCTCTATCTCAAGAACTAATGCACGGATTTTCATGAAACTTCAGATTCAGTTAGTCCTTGACATGAATAGACAATTTATAGATTTTGGTGCAAATCGCTCAACAGGTGGCGCTGCTATGCTGCCTTTTTTACGATTTCCGAAATGGCTCTATCTCAAGAACTAATGCACGGATTTTCATGAAACTTCAGAGTCAGTTAGTCCTTGATATGACTTGATGCTGATTACGTGTTGGTGTAAATCGCTCAACAGGTGGCGCTGCTATGCTGGATTTTTTACGATTTCCGCAATGGCTCTATCTCAAGAACTAATGCACGGATTTTCATGAAACTTCAGATTCAGTTAGTCCTTCACATGAATAGACATTTTGTAGATTTTGGTGTAAATCGCTCAACAGGTGTCGCTGCTATTGGGCATTTTTCGCAATTTCCGCAATAGCTCTATCTCAAGAACTAATGCTTGGATTTTCAACGAACTTCAGATTCAGGTATACCATGATATGAATTAGTGCTGTTTATGTTTTGGTGCAAGTCGCTCAACAGGTGGCGCTGCTATGCTGCATTTTTCAGAATTTCCGCTATAGCTCTATACAAGAACTAATGCATGAATTTTCACCAAACTTCAAATTCAGATATATTGTGATATAAATTGATACTATTTAAACGATTTAATTGACATGATTTATATAGAAGAAAGTTTTGTGATGGCCACAACATACTAGTTTTCTATGTGGGCGATAAATGTATAAATAATAAATTTATATATGTTAAAAGCTTTCAAGATCACTGAAAACTATTCGTTTATTGAAATACAAAATAATCAAACTATTTTCTTTTGATAATAAAACATTCATACTACAATATATATTAAAACACACATACACACATTAATAACGCCTGCATTCATCAGTTAAAGGTATATATAAATATTATACAGACATACAAACAATAAATAACGGAGTAGCTCAGTGGTTAGAGCAGCAGTCTTGTATACTGTGATCCCGGGTTTGATTCCTGCTCTGGCTAATTTTTCACTCCAGTTGGGTTTATTGTATTTATTGTTTGTATGTCTGTATAATATTTATATATACCTTTAACTGATGAATGCAGGCGTTATTTATGTGTGTATGTGTGTTTTAATATATATTGTAGTATGAGTGTTTTATTATAATTATCGTAGATCGATGTAATAGTAAAATCTATTCATCGTTGTCCGGTCATCCAAGGCTGTCGTATAGATGGCTGGTGACTTCCCCAACATGGTTTATTAGTGAGAAATTGCAGACTCAGGCATCGGCCGGAGCAGCTCAGTGGTTAGAGCAGCAGTCTTGTATACTGTGGTCCCGGGTTCGATTCCTCGCTCTGGCTAATTTTTCACTCCAGTTGGGTTTATTGTATTTATTGTTTGTATGTCTGTACAATATTTATATATACCTTTATTTTCTTTTGAAGTCAGATAGAATAAATTTTCGAATGTTTAAAATGAAACGTTGTTGTATTAAATGCTTTGTCTTTTGGTAAAAGTAATCATAAAGTAAATTAATATTTTTATACAATTTAGAAACTTTACTGCGCCTAATTAGGTCGGACATTACAATTTCTAGCGAAGTCCAAACCACTGCTCCCTCACACACGACAAGCAGCTATGACATTTCAGTAAGGTTGCCGGAAAGCTCTACTTTTAAAAAAAACGCGAACTTTTTTCCAGACAAAAATGTGAATATAATGTTGTAATTTTTCAAAATCAATTTCGTAGGTTCTTGAAAGAATTTTTAAACTTTTTTCAATATTTTATACTAATTATTGACTAATTTGTGTTTTTAAATGCTTTTCTTTAAAAAAAAATTCTATGTTTAATACTCCGATAAGTGGTTTCGAAAATTGCATTTTCAGAAAGTTATGCTGCTATAAAATCAAAAAATATGATTTTAACAAAAAACTTTTATCGATTCTCAAACTTCCTAATATAGGGCTTTAAAATGCACCAGGTCTCAATGATAGGTGCGAGCAGCACCAAAAATGGTTCCCTTGTTAGTACTGCAAGGTTTAAAGTAAGTATATAATTTAAAATGATCATTTTTTTGCGCAATTTTTGTTATGCAAACTCAGGAATGACATTATGTCTAAAAGAAACATAAACAATTTTTTTCACTATTTTTCTAGTGGATAATTATCAAAACAGACTCAAATATAATGTTTTCCAAACAAAATAATAAATTGTGTATTAAAGGGTTAAACACGGTGTACCATGATAATTATATTCTATATGGGAATCATATATTCCAACACTTGATACACTGGTCTTATAATACATGGTACACTGGTCTTATAATAAGCATTTAAGTAATTTACTTATTTAAAAAGAAAAAAACTGAAGTAATGTTTACTTGTAGATGAATGAGATATTTTGGGAGAAAGTACCTTAAAAAGCATCCTATTTAGAATCTAGACATTCAGAATTAAAATTTTAAAGAAAAATGGTGGATTCAATCCGGGCTTCCAGTTTAAGAACATAGGTGAATAGCATTTTTTTTCTTTAAATTGAAAACTCTAATAGATTTCTTATATTTAATATATTATTTTAGATTGCACACTAATAATCTAATAATACCAAAAAGCATTTTTATATGAAAAATTCTAGTTATGTGTTCAAATAAAGTTTTGAATTTTATTAAAACCGATACTTTTGTATTTTCGGCATACTAGGAGTTAATAGCCGAAGAAATCACCAAAGATCGCTATTTACAGTAGCCTTTTTTATTCTGATAATTTCAGTGGTTTAAGCGCATAGTTCGATTACGTGTCTCTTGTGTTCCTGTTTAATTTATATTATTTATTATTTTATTTATTAATAATATAGATTATAATAATATTACGATAGATAATAATACCGATATTAATAATATAGTGATGATGTTTTAATACCGTTATAGAATAGTAATCTGTGATAAATGCTAAACTATTTGTATTGTTTTAATTTCGAACGGGTTAATCTTTCGTAACTGGGATGTAAGCGATAGAGATAGATTTAAAAACAATTCATGCTTGAAAATTATTTTATAAACCAGAAAAAATCGATAAATTAAGATTCAGTTTTCAAACAAATTGCACTTGAAAGAACTTTTCTTTTTCTATTCGACGATGTAAAAATTGAAATTGTGCTATCTTTTGAAGCTAATAAATTTGAAAAAAAAGGGGGAGGGGGGTATTTATTACACAGGTCGTTGCCATTGTCAATATGATGTCAGCGTTACTCACTTGTGTAGCAGGGTGTCCCATTTGCAGGGGCTCCAGAACCTGTCACGCGAAACCACTGCGTGAGTTTAAACTCTGTGCCGAAAGTCCCAATTTTGCATGATGCACAAATAGTTTTCGTCCCATGCTATTCCTTAGTCTGCATTTAACGGAACTTAATACAGTAAAACCTTTGGAGGCAAAACCTGCCTATAACGAACAATTTTATAGTCAATTCGAAAGGAATGTATTACAAATCTACAAGTCTGGACGGAAACCTGTCTAAAAGGGATTTTTTGCGGTTCGTAATGATTCTGTTATAACAGGTTCTACTGTACTTTTTTTTTTAGGAAACACTGCGAAAACGGACCTGTTTATAACAGAATTCTGTCTTAAAAGTAAAGATTTCATTTTTACAGTGATTCCGCTTTCACAGGCTTTACTGTGTAAGATTGTTGTGTTTATTTAGTAGTAGCAGGCTTCGCCCGCTACGCTGGTAGTTTTCTCCAGACGAACCTTGAATCAAACGAAATATATCGATGGATTTGACGTTCTGTTTTAAAGCAATGTGGACCTTTATCTGGAATATCCTTCTGCAATGCTGAAACGATGCGTATTACCATTGCGCTATTATATTTTTTAATTTCTAATGTGTCATATAAAATACTGGCTGTTAAGAACAAACTTTTATTTGATCATTTACAGTAGTATTTGGTAAATAACGACAGAGCGACATGAAATATACTAAAACCATCCTTGTAAAATTATCTAACTAACAATACAAGTCTCTTCAAAATCCGTCCAGTAGAATTTTTTAAAAAGGCAAATCTTTCATAATCGGGTTCACCTGATTAATAGAACTTTTTACCATAATTCTATAAGTAACGTAAAACGATATGTAATATACTAAAAACCTTCCTAAAAAATTATATAGCTAACAGTGCAAGTCCCATCGAAATCCATTCAGCGGTATAACTCAAGTTGTAAAGCAGCCAGAACGAAATTCCCATTTGCATTTTATACATGTTGTAGATAGTAAAACCTGCTAAGAAGAAATCGCAAGGGACCAGAAAAAATTCCGTTCTAAAAATATTTCTGTCTTTGAAATGTTAAAGTAGTAAAGTTTCTGAAATGCTAAAGTATCGACACTCGTGTTAATTCTTAAATATTTTATGCAACTTGACTGAAATCTTCGCAGCTCAAATGAGACTCTCGTACAATGAACCACTGTTCCGCTGCACGCGGGTTTAGAACCACTGTGGTAGATGTTCATTCTTTTCTTTCTCTTTATGTAGATTTCTTTTAATACTCCCTTTTCCATTGATTTCCATGCTCATTCATGCTCTGTTCTTTTTTTTAATACGGCTAGATTCTTTATCAGTGAATATTCATATTCTATGGAAATAGTTTACATTATTTTTCCGTGAACACCTATTCCTGAAAGAGATTATCCGCTCTTAATTAGTCAGTTCTACCCTTTTGAAAGCATGTAGAAAATTATAAAAATATGTTTTTTATGCCTTCAATTTGAAATATTTGAAATTTTCGTTGTTTCATAGCCACTCTAACTACAGAAAGAGTGCTGAGGCCTATGTGTTTCGTCAAGCAGCTCGAGCTCCAGGAGTATAAATTTCCTGGATATGTGAGCACGCCGACGCCTAGAACTAATCTATCCAAAGAACTAGAAAAATATAGTAAGCCTCCTCCAGATTTTACTTTTGACGTGTACAGACCTATTGCACCAAAGCCAAAAGCACCCGCGCCACCACCTGCAAGTTCAGAACCTGAAGCTGATGTTGCTCCACCAACAATTCCACAAAGACCAACACCGATAGTCGTGAAGCCTAAACCTCAACAAAGGACTGCCTTCAAGTAAGTGTCGATCATTTAAAAACTAAGTAAGATAAATCTTGAAACGTATTTTATTAAAATTAAAAAGGGAACAAATATCTGAGTTTTGAAATTTTAAAATTTGAAATTTCTAAAATTATCAAAACAAATCCAAGTGTTTCCAAATTGGAGAATATTTTTATTCAAAATCTCTAAAACATTTTTCGACGATTAATATTCCCTTTATTTAATAACTGAATGTCTGTCATTAAATAAAGTGACGATTACTATTGTAAAATAGCGTGGTAGGTATTGTGAATAAAAAAATTATCTGGCAATACTGATAAAAATGTAAAACACTCATTAAGAAAATCTTAAAAATTTTATTAAAAACACGTGAGAGAATTCTATTTTTTATAATTAGGAAACGCCTCCGTACTCTAACATCTACCCACCCATCAGTCCTATTATTGTTTTTTATTTTTATTTTGCATTTTTATTTTTTTATTATTATTTTATGTTTTTTTATACATTTTTTACGCAATGTGTTAATTGGGTTTTAAGATCATTTAAGTACTAATTGTATATTAAAGAATATAAGAATTTTTTAGGAAAACCATGATTTAATGCATCATAAAATATATACGTATATATATCACTTTTCATGGTTCGTACGCCTCCTTGAATTTTTCAGACCAGAAATTTTTCGGCACCGGTAGCTTCTTATAGAAAATCTCTTTTTCAAGAAGGCGAAATTTTGCTGGAAAAATAACGGTATCCGTAAGATTCATGCTTTTTTATGGACACGATAGCTTCCATAATGCTGCACAAATCTCTTCCAAACTGATACATAAAATCACAGGGGTAGAAAATCTCGGTCAAGTTCGTTAATGGGCCAAATCGGACCAAGTGGGTGGAAATAGGGAGGGGTTTTGTGAAAAGCGAAAAAACACCACAATTTCTTAATTGTAATACATATCAAATCAGTTTAAAGTTATTACTTCTAGGAAAAAGGGCAAAAATTTATGTATCACAGATTTTTGATAAAATTAAAAAATTACTAAAGGGGCGAAAAAAATAGGGTTTTAAGGAGAAAAAAATTCATAACTTGGTCAATTCTTAAGATATCGAATTCACTTGACCTTATTATAAATCTTCTTAATATTATCTACAACTTTTATATTGACAAGTTTTTGATACTCTTACCGCAAAAAAAATTAAAAACGAAAAAATGGGGCGGTTGAAGAAGAAAAAAAATTTCATAACTTCGTCAATTCACAGGATATCCAATCCGCTTAAATTCACTACACATCTTCTCAATATCATTTACAACTTTCATATCGACAAGTTTTTGTTAGGACCAACTCTTAATTCAAAATAATAATAATAATAATAATAATAATAATAATAATAAACAAAAATAGGGGTTGTCGAAAAAATTATCGTATTAAGGGTGCGTACTCAAATCCAAACGGCTTATTTTCTGACTTATTTTTAAATTCATTTTTGCTCTCAAACGCATCCAATCTTTTATTCAGAAACTATATAATGTGCTGTATTAGTCGATTTTTTGATAAAGGCAGAATATATTTCAAAAAATGCTGTCAAAGTGGGCATTTTGAACAGAATTTCTCGAAGCAATTGTGTTGGAAACGAAAAACATGATCCTACTGAGAAAATAATTGTTTTTAAATCAAGTTCTAATTAATTGAACGAAAATAAAAACACAGGTTACTTATAAATCTCTTAAAAAAATCACGTCAGTAAGTTTCATGTTTTTACTTTTAAAAATGAATCTGAAAATGTGTCAAAAAATTTCGAGTTGTTGAGCGTGAAAAAATATCTTTTTGAATAACGTCTTAATATGATTCCGATAAGCTCTTACAGAAAAATAAAATTAAAAATTCATCAAAAGCGGCCAGATAAAATTGTTAAATTGGGTTTATCTCTAACCTTCATTTAGTTTTTGTTGATTAAATTAGTACTTAACTTCGAAATCTACCTCCGTCTATAGGCCGAGGCGGCAGGGATTTTTTTTATTTTTAGTGCACTGCCTAACACTACTATATAATACAGGGTATCCCAAAAAAGATTGAAACGCGCTTTAATTTTCGTACCTGTTGGCGATAAGTAAGCAATGTAAATTGTAAAAGTGTTCAAAATAAAGTAGGAAATAAGATTATGTTAATGAAACAGTCTTCCTATTCTTTTTCAAAAAGTTACACTTCTTAAATTTGTATACGATCCCCCTTCACTAGACAAAATTGGTCAATTTGAAAATTATCCCCTTTGCTGCAACAAAATCATTGACAAAAACTGCATATATGTATCTTTAAAACGTAATGAGTTGTATTTAATTGAAAACTGACCATTGTGCAAAATAACCGTACATCAAAATAAAAATGTAAACATGCAAGATATTGTAAGAAAGAGAAAACATGGACGGCAATACACATGCAGTTGATCTTAAACAAAATATAATCGATGCATGCAACTATTTTAGAGAATATTTACAGAAGCATTATTAGAACTCATTTGTGTACATAGAAATCAGAAAAAACTCATGAAAAATGTTTTAATCATAATGTCTCAGGGTAACTTTATGGATAAGTCCATAACTTTCCTTGAAAATTTCAAAAAGTTCGCTTAGCTGAAAAAAGAATTATTTGTCTATTTTTAAAGATAACAGTAGTAAGCAATCTCTGTTATTTGGCCTGTTACATCTTTATTATTGATCAGGAAAAATTATTTATTCGGTAAAATAACTCAATGAAAACTCAAAGAATTTCTTTTTTAAAAATGAGTTTGAACCTTCTAATTATTTGCTTTCTTAAAGAATCCGACAAAAATTATTTCTTTGGAGGATAATTTTCATATTGAATGTATGAATTTGGTTGTTTATTTTGGAGGACTGTGAAAATGCAACAGCTTTGAGAAGTTGTATTCACATCATTAAACATAAGCTCACACAAAAGCTTCCCTAAATTTAGATATCATTTTCAACATTTTCGTTACGAAAAATGGCATCATTCCATTGCAATAATTTTTATTTAATTTTATCTTTCATATTTTCTGTAAATTTCTTAGATTTTCTTGCAATCTCTTTTTACATAACTTTTTCATAATATGTCATTCTTTGATTTTTGAAGACAGTGTTGAACCAAATAGATTTCTGTGCAGCTTAAAATATACAGGGTGATTATAATTAAAGTTTCACTTTCAAAAGCCTGTAAAAAAAGGGACCACTGATCAGAATGACCTGATATTGCATGTGAATATACGTGAAGCAATGGGAATTTCTTTTGCGAAGGGAAAAAAAGGTGCAAAAGTTGGCCGGTAGATGACGCTGTACTCGTCATAAGATGCTAACTAAAA
The DNA here is from genome assembly GCA_963932465.1 of Maratus speciosus. Lineage (NCBI taxonomy): Eukaryota > Metazoa > Arthropoda > Arachnida > Araneae > Salticidae > Maratus > Maratus speciosus. Next base: position 323,843,703 of record OZ010795.1, on the reverse strand, counting down.
GACGTGACATACTGTTGTGGCACTCTTTGTTCAAAGCATATCCACCCCCGACCACATCAAGTTGGTGCCACAGCCGATAGGAAAAAATCGGTTTTTAATTGTCCCTAGGCCAAAAACCGTGGAAATAGCAAAAACGAAAATGAATCCGTCTCTTCGAATTTTTCAATCAACTTTTTCAGACAGCCATCGGGCCAGAGCCACTTCTTAAACCCTTTAATGTTCGGAAATTCTTAAATCCAGTTGCCGCCGCACAGTCATCGTTCTTGTAAAAAAAGGTTCACAAGCAGAGGCCGATCCTTCAATGACAGAGTCATGACTACCTTCTTTTAGACGCAGAATAAACGGAAGTACATGTTCCCCACCTTTTTATCATAAGTGTAATGTGCAAGGATTTTACTCACGAATGGCAACAGCTACGCCTCTGCGGGGGAAAACCCTCCGAAAAAGATTGTTTTTTGGACGAAGGGGGAGCAGCCTATTGGTGTTTTTCTTCTGTTTACCTGCTGTTGACGTCACATGGATAAAGTCCCACAGCGCTATCCAACGGTCAACTTTTGTACTTTTTTTCTTTCGTAAAACAAATTCCCATTGCTTCACGTATACTCACATGAAATATCAGATCATTCTAACCAGTGGTTCTTTCGAACTCTTCATATTTTCATGGCAAATATTCCAAGATTGATTTCATATTTTGAATTGCCAAAAGTTTTTTCGAATGGAAATTTTACTAATTTCTTAAGAAAATTTTTCTAAGATTATTGGTCTGTTTTTCTTACTTAAAATGTGTTTTTTATTTCGTTCATCATCTTGAAACCATTCACAACAATGTATTTTTTGTACCTACATTGTTAGTAAGTGATATGTAGATACCTATTATAAATCTTTTTTTCTTATTTTTAATGAAATACTGTTATACAATAGCAGTAATATTAATTTTTTATGTTAAATTCACATTTTTTAGCAACTGGATCTTTGATTTAAAATCGAAAATAACAAAGAACCTGAACGATAAATTATATCGTCTAAGTATTATTAGGTATTCTGCCGGTTTATTTTACATTTATTACTGTTAATAAATATTTTGGATATCGATAACATTTTCAACAATTCATAAGTCATTATGCATACATATTTATATCCCTATCTGTCATTATAGTCACAAAAATATATTATAATTCCTCGGAAGTGAAATCATTTTCTTTGCATTTATTTATTTTATATATATGTATGTATATATATATACCTATTTTTTTTTTTCTTTTCTCAGACAATTTTCATTAGAATCGCCATCAGCCATTAATCTTTCTACAAAATCCAATGCGGATAACGTCATGGATTTATCTTCATCTAGTTCACGCACCATTCACACTCTCGATCTCAGTGCCAATACTAGATGTCCCACAGGGATATGCACAAGGTAATATATTAATTCTTATGTTGAAATTCGCATTTTTGTCTATATCTTTTCAGAATTTGTAATATTTATTAACACAGTCGAATATTTTTTATGCATGCCTCACTTATGCACCTTCTTTCTTTTTTTTTTTTTTCCTTTCGTTTATTATTGGATTCGTGAAAAAATTCGACTTCCGGTTTTCGACGCATTTATACGTTTTAGAATGTCCTGATCACGATCCGAGTTAGTTCTCAAGAACTAATGCATGGAATTTAATACAACTTTATATTCAGCTATATCTTGTTATAAATTGATGCTGATTAGTTTTCGGTGTAAATCGCCCGACAGATGGCGCTGCTATGCTGCGTTTTTCACGATTTCCGCAATAGCTCTATCTCAAGAACACTGATTTTCGTCAAACTTCAGATTCAGTTATACCTTGACATAAGTTGTTGCTGATTAGGTTTTGAGGTTAATCGCCCAATAGGTGGCGCTGCTATGCCGCATTTTTCTCGATTTTCTCGTAGCTCTATCTCAAGAGATAATGCGTGGATTTTCATAAAACTTCAGATCCAGTTAGATGGTTGATATAAGTTGTTGCTGGTTAGGTTTTGGTGTTAATCGCTCGATAGGTGGCGCTGCTATGCTGAATTTTCCACGATTTTCGGAATAGTTCTATCTCAAGAAATAATGCACGGATTTTCATAAAATTTCAGATTCAGTTAGACGTTGACATAAGTTGTTGCTGATTAGGTTTTGGTGTAAATCCCCCAACAAGCGGTACTGCCATGCTGCATTTTTCATAATTTACACGTTTTGAGCGATAGTTATATGTCAAGAACTAATGCACGGAATTTCTTCAAACTTCATATTCTGTTAGACCTTCACATAAGTTGGTGCTGATTGGGTGTTCGTGTAAATCATGTAACAAGTGGCACCGCTATGCTACATTTTTCACGATTTTCACGATAGCTGTATCTCAAAAACTAATGCACGGAATTTCATCAAACTTCATATTCTGTTACGCTTTCACATAAATAGATTCTTATTCGATTTGGTCTGCCCAACAGCTTTTATGCTCTTTGGGTTGGGAATTTCGTTACAGACATCTAAGAGGCTGTCGAAATTTAATGATTTTTTTGAAAGATACTATGCTTATATCTCCTTTTTAAATGCAGACAATTCAATGAACCTATATCTTCAGAATCCTCATGATGGGCATAGATTGTCATTTAACTTTGGCCCTGTGATAGCGAATTTCGAAGTACTAACATGTATGAGATCGAAGAAAGTTTTGAGATTGGCACATCCGACTAATATGTTATTGGATTCCGATTTCTTGCTATATTTTGTAATCAGTACTACTTATGTTGGGCTTGAGGGCTAAAATAGCTCTATAAACGTAAAAGATGAATGAAGATGCTGCAAAAATGGATGTGACGAAAATGTGTTAAACTCTCTGTAAGTCATTTTTTCGTAACTGTTTCTAACGATTAAGAATTCAAAAATTGCAGCTAAATTATTAACAAAATTTAGTTGTTAAATAACTGAATAACTGCTATTATCATTAAGTAAACTTTTGAAATTGCTAATTTGTTTGTTGTTCTTGTATTTTTTTATTTTTTTCGATGTGGATAGGTTTGCTGTGTATATGAAATTCTCCCATTATTAAAACAGTGCCTGCTTTGCTTGATTTTGGCTTATCATTTTATTAAAGGGATACTATATGGATTTGATATAATTTTATGTAAATTTATATAACTAACTTAATCTAATCTAATCTTATTTAACCTGCTTTCAATTAAGGGGGTCCGGGGCTAAAAATTCTCCAAAAAATGGATTTTTTTTTTTATTACTCAAGGGTGCATTATATACATTATGGAATGCATTTATCACAAAAAAAAAAAAATTGAGAAAAAAAAGGAATTCTTAGAAATTTTTAAAATGCCCCCTGCATTTTCCATATCAATGAAAATCCCCAATATTTTTTATAAAAGTTGGGTTTATATATATAAATAAAACCGTGCATCGAATTTTATATATTTGAATATAAAAGTTTTAAAAAAAAATGAAAAATTTTGAATTGTTTTCGAAAAAATTTTGAAATTTTTTAATTTTTTTTATATCTTTTTTATTCAAATATATAAAATTCTATGCAACAGTTTTATTTATGTATATAAACGAAACTTTTATAAATATATATATATATATATATATATATATATTGGGGATTTTCGTTGATATGGAAAGCACAGGCGGCATTTTGAAAATTTCTAAGATAACGCGTAAAATTCCTTTTTTTTTTTTCTGAAAAATATTTTTTTTTTTTTTTTTTTTTTTTTTTTTTTTGTGATAAATGCATGCTATAATGCATATAATGTACCTTTGAATAATATTTAAAGTGAAATTTACAAAAAGTAAAAAATTGATTTTTAATGTCCCTCGTCCCCGACTTTAACTTAATTTATCTCAGAATGAATTTTTTCACGATTTGTCAACTTTAAAAGTATATATCTAAAGTTCCTTGCAAGATATATGTATGAAATTTTCAAAAGAGCTTTTATGCTATGTTTCCAACAAATTGTCTTCAGGATTTTTAATTTTGAGGGATAATTGTGAAAATATGCTAATTAATGCAAAACTCACTCATAAAAAAACTTCATTTTCTTACGTAAAATTTAAAAAAAAAAAATTCCTGATTAATATTTTGAGAAATCAACTTTAAAAGTATCAACTTTAAAAGTATATATCTAAAGTTCCTTGCAAGATATATGTATGAAATTTTCAAAAGAGCTTTTATGCTATGTTTCCAACAAATTGTCTTCAGGATTTTTAATTTTGAGGGATAATTGTGAAAATATGCTAATTAATGCAAAACTCACTCATAAAAAAACTTCATTTTCTTACGTAAAATTTAAAAAAAAAAATTCATGATTAATATTTTGAGAAATCAACTTTAAAAGTATCAACTTTAAAAGTATATATCTAAAGTTCCTTGCAAGATATATGTATGAAATTTTCAAAAGAGCTTTTATGCTATGTTTCCAACAAATTGTCTTCAGGATTTTTAATTTTGAGGGATAATTGTGAAAATATGCTAATTAATGCAAAACTCACTCATAAAAAAACTTCATTTTCTTACGTAAAATTTAAAAAAAAAATTTCATGATTAATATTTTGAGAAATCAACTTTAAAAGTATCAACTTTAAAAGTATATATCTAAAGTTCCTTGCAAGATATATGTATGAAATTTTCAAAAGAGCTTTTATGCTATGTTTCCAACAAATTGTCTTCAGGATTTTTAATTTTGAGTGATAATTGTGAAAATATGCTAATTAATGCAAAACTCACTCATAAAAAAACTTCATTTTCTTACGTAAAATTTAAAAAAAAAATTCATGATTAATATTTTGAGAAATCCTGAAGGCAAATTAAAATGGCACATTTTCTGTGCACAAAAGTGTAAAAATTTTGAAAATCGAGTAAGTACTTCCAGAGTTATATCAAAAATTAAATATGTTTAAAATTTTAAAATTTAAATAAAAAAAAATATTTAAAATTTTTCAGATTTTTTTACATTTAATATTCTTATTATATTAAAATATATTTCAGAAGAAAATTTCATAACAAAATCTCTATAAATTAAAAAAAATAGAATTTTGAACCCCGGACCCCCTTAATATCGTTGGTTACAGTTAGTCTAATAGATGATAATGTCTAAAAGATATGCATTTTTTAAAATGATTGATGTGTGCAGTATATCAAATATAGCTTAATTTTCTACTTTCATTCGCGAGTTTTTTGATGCTAATGTTTTTATTGATCACTGCTGCCACTTAATATTACTAGAACCAGTTTATGCGTCTTTAATATCAATAACATTTTTTTTTTCATGCAGCGCGCTGTCTGGGAACGCGACCATCCTCCATCCAACTCCTCAACGGCCTACGGTTCTTGTAACACCCAAACCTATCTTCGGGGCAGCTATCGAGCAAACCGAGCCCGTAGACTTCTCCACTGGTACGTCGGCAGCCACTAGGGTCGGAGTGATTGCAAGTCCTCTGGCTCCTGTGACTGTCCAGCCTCTCCTAGCACCTGCAGATTCTCTGCCACTCTCACCACCACCTGCCATCGTCCCTCAAGTCTCACAAGCGCCTTATCCTTCACCTATTCGATCGCCATTCTCCCAGATTCAGAGTCCTATTACTTTACAAGCGGCAGTGCCATCGCCTCATCCCACTTCTTTACCAGCTTCTTTACCTTCAGCCATGTCGGCATCTTTACCGCCCACTTCTTGCCATCCAGTAACAGTGTCTATCGCGACTCCTCAGCCCCAGTATTCTCAGCAACAATGCCCTTCGAGATTACTGGGAGCGACAGCAAGTCCTGCACAAACCACACCGTCGACAATTCAGGTAAGTCTACAAATTTACATTATCGTTGTGTTTAAACTACTATATGTAAATGAGTATCCACATTGCCGTAATTGCACAAAATACACCATTGTACAGCCATGGGGGAAAAAAGTAAACACCTCCTACTAACTCTGCAACAAATTATCGTAGAAGAAAGTTACTGGTACCAAATGATTGGAAATAAAAACTACTTTTAAATATTATATGTAAAATTTGCTTAGAGGCCATCTACCCAGCAAAGAAAGGAAAAATGGGCCAGCAGCTGGAAAAAAGGACCTCTTTTCCAGCCAACCCTGCCATCAGCGGTAAAGTGCAATGGTGCAGTTACTTAAACCAGTACAAAAGTGTCCGTGCGGAATGCAGCTGACCCATCAGTGATGGCCAATAGCAGGCCACATTACTTTAATCCGGCACTTTTCCTGCAGTGCTAGCACCTATCCTACTACTATTCCTTTGCTAGGCCAGTACTTTAATCCAGCACCATCATTTATCCTGCAGTGTATCCTACAGTGGTAAACCATCAGATAACTTTTTTTTTTTTGGATGAGCAGACATTCACCCAGCAGTGTTTATAAAGCGGTAGGCCATCATCCAGTGTATGTGCTGCTGGATTGCGATGAATTCTGAAATACTCAATGTCTTCTATATTCGCAACGCCACCTAGCGTAAGGGTTCCCAGCAAAAATATTGCAAAAGTTCGTGCACTTCCATGGAATGGTGGTCCAGAGCATGAGATAAAACGGAGGCCGATCAGAGTTTTATCTGATGATTTCCAACAGCAAAGTTGGCTGAAGCTGTCCAGCAGTGGTCATGCAGTGGTAGGCCATTAGCCAGCAAGCCGGAGCCCGCAGTCTTTTTAAAACAAACCTATGTCATGACAAAAACACCAATAAAACAGATTCTGATTTAAAATTAACGAAATTATTAATTTATGGTAAGAAACGGGGGCGACAAAAGTATTGGAAAGAAAAGATTTAAATCTATTAGAGAATTTAAAAATTAGGCAATATCTTATAAACAAATCCGAAAGAATACATTTAAAAACTTTTATTTTTATTTGCTCTACGATCGGCAATTAGACACGCCTCCAAAAGGTCGACATCCACTCAATGCTTACGTCGCGAGAGACGGCGCACCGTGCACAATAAGGAAAGGGCAGCTGACGTCACTGTTAGTTGAATTACTGTTGGTCAGCAAGAAAAACCTGTTCATTCATTATGACTCCTACCTGTACACATGAGCTAGGGAAATTTGATTTTGTCTACGTGTAACAGGTCTCTGATATGATTGGCCTACATCGCCAAGACTATTCCTGCAATGATCGTTATGACAAAAATGTAGTTGGTAGATTGGTTGACGGAAGTGTTTGTTTGTAAACATGCCCTTTCCTTATACGTACAGACCGGAAAGGAGAAGGATCTCAGTTCAGAGCGCGATGAAACGGCGGAAATTTGCCGATGTACGGCTGATGCAAAAACGTTCGCGCAAAAATAAATATGGATTTAAGTTTAAAGAACATCGATGTGTAAGGCCAAAAGAAATAAAAAAGTAACATGATTTAAACACTGTGAGATTTCATCTCACAACATCCATATCCATATTTCTTTAACTGAACAAACCACGCGTTTAGAATTAAAGTATGGTAAGACGTACTTTGTGACACATTTTGAAGTTTTTCTCACTCCTGATTGTCTGTTTTTTAAGTAATCCAAAACTGACTATTGATAAATATTAATATATCTGTTTGCTACATAACGATGTATTGCACCAATATTAATCTTTAATATCAACTGAGAAATTTAGGTTTAAAGTCGTCGCAAAGTTACCCTATCGGGTGAGGTTACTTTGTGACAGGTATGTTTTTGCCTTGAAATACAAGAGAAAAAAATTCGTGAATGATATCGACTCTGAAAATTATGCTCTAAACAATTCAAACCGTAAAAAAGATATTTATATATCATAGATTTGTCCCACAGATCTACCCACATTCCCTGTAAAGAGTCGAATAGCGTTTTGCAGTTTCCTTTAAATGCATCACATATTTAATTATAATGACGTTTTCATAATAATTCATACACATATTTTCGCTTAAAATAAAGCATATCCTCTTTAATTCGATATTTTGAATTTTACAATTAAAATATAGTATCTTAGAATTTTTTTGGAAGTCATACAAAACAAAAGAACAGCACAATATAATTGCTATTAACTAATAAAAAAATAAAGATTACAAGATAGACGATGAAATTATATAAAATGAGGAAACATTTAACAAGAAATACAGTTATATTTTACCTTTTCGTAAAAAAAGTAGAAATACTATTTTTGTTTTTCAATTGACTCAAAATAGATAAAGATCCAAAACAGGTTTCTCCAAAATCTCTAATCCGCTATCCATCACTAATTTTGACAGACACCAGTACACTGGAATAGGAATTAAAGGTTTTGTTATAAACTCTCTATCACCAATCGATGAGAAAATATTCTGAGAATGTGCTGTGTGCCAGACTTCGCCTCTTTGCTTCCTCGAGACGTCAAAGCCGCGTAGCTTCCTCTAGACATCCTAACCATGTCGCTTCCTCTGACTTTTTGGACATCAGTAGCACTAATGCTTCAGCCCGGTGGAACATACAACTTTTTGCGTCTCTAGTGACTCGACCTTTTGTTATTTCTTCCCTCTTTTTGTTCAACTCTTTCAAGAGCCCTTTTCCCACGTGTTCCGTCATCGATATTAAGCTTTCTTCGAGGATTGTTTTTGGAAATCGTTCCAAAACTTTGTTTCTGTTTAGTGGATGGATTCCGCCCGTCAAAATCCCAGCTTGAGATTTTTCTTCACATGAACTCTTTCAGAAGACGCAGAAATTCGTCCTTTGATACGTTTGCACATCTACTACCAGAGATTTTTTTTTCAACTTCACAACACTCTTTTCTAGTAAATTTTAAAAAACAGAAAAATGCCACATCCAGAAGCTGCAGGAATTGAGACGAATTTGGAGGGAGTGCGAGATGAACTTAATGTTATTCTTTTAACAAAGCGCTTCTAGACCTATATGAGAAATTAACTTGTCTCTGATTATGCTTTTGGACCATCTTGCCTTCTAATGATGTTTTAGTTCTGTCTTGATACTGAAAATACAAAATATATCTTTGTGGGGTTACTGTGTGAGAAAATCGTTGTGTCACAAAGTCGCCCCATTAACTGCCCATATTTTTATTATGCTATTATATCTCACAGAAATATTACTTGTCAAAGGTTATATTACTCCACTGTCTAAATGACACTATTAAAACAAAGAATATTAACTTTTGTTAGGTGGTTCTCATATACTTTAGGCTTTAGTACACAAAGTATCCAGTTTTCGAGACAATAACGCAGGAGCAAGTTGCAACCTTCCACCGGCCGGAGAGATCAATACAGATGTTGGTACTTCAAGCAGTAGTCGTTGGGTGACGTGGCATACCGTACTAGGAGGCGACGCTGCCATTTGCTTTCCTGCCATCGCGGTCTGGGCGGGAGATTCGAAATACGAAAACTAGACCATGTGTCGCAAAGTTACCCCTACAGTCACAAAGTAGTCTTACGGTAATTGTACAAATTTATATATATCAGGTAAATTATAAGAACGTGGAAGTCCCCATTGCTTTAACTACACAAAGCACACAATTCTTGCAATTCTGTAAATTTGCACGTATCACTGTGTTTAAACTACAAACATATGAATATTCATATCGCTTTAACTGCACAAGTCATACCGTTTACAACTCAGATAATTCTGCAAATTTACACACAACAATGTATTTAATTTATCAGTACATAAATATGCATAATGCTTTAATTTTACAAACCACATCGACTGTAATTCAGATAATTCAGCTTTACATATATGAATATGTTATATGTAAGCACGTGGATATCCATATGGCTTTAGCTGCAAAAATCACACTTTTTACAATTCAGGTAATTCTGAAAATTTACTATTCTTAATCCACTGTAGTAGAATATTATTTTACGAATCTGCATTCACAAGTACAATATACTCTTGGTACTCACTCTATATGTATTTCTTTATAATGTTTAAAACAATGTCACTGATTTTTCCCACTTTAGGTGATACCTTCAACGTCAGCTGTCAGTCTCCCTCTTACGTCCGTCAGTTTGCATCCTTCTTCATCGTCTTCTTTCACCATCACATCGCTACCTAATTCTCACGTACCTTCCATACTGGCATCGTTGGCGACACCGACGTTGGTCGTCACTGCTTCATCTCATCCTCAACCACCTCAACAAGCGTCACCTGCACCCATTCTCAGGTGAGAGAAACTTCTTTCTTTCAGGCAATATTTGAAATAAAAATTATTTAGCTTACTAAGTTCAACACACCAATATGCTGATATTGGTGTATTTTCAAATAATTTTTTATGGAAAGAGCACATTGATATCTATACGAAAATTTGTCCACTAAATATTTGAGAAATTCGAAAGGGATTGTGTAAAAAGTAATTCGCATGGGAATGGACACCTAAATCATTGATTACAGATAGTCTTTCAAAATTTCCTGAAACTAGAGTCAAATTTGATCTTATGTAAATTTCAATTTCTGATTTAAGGTGAATCCATGTAATTTATCAATAATAATAAAGATAATAATAATAATAATCAAGCATTTTTTATGTAACTTATTCTCAAATTCCAATCCGCTACATGATTGAATTGAGATACATGGGTGCATATATGCACCTTTAAAATGTGCATACAGAATTTGTTTTTGGTACCAGTAAAAAAGAAAAGTAATATTTACTTTTTTTTTAATTAGAGCCTTTTCACGATTATTTAATTAAAGAAAACTTAAAAAAAAAAGTGGTACCAACCATACGCCGCCAACGGTAAGAGCCACCAGTCCCGAAGGGATTAAAGGTAGTCATAATTCAAAAAACAGGAAATTTGTTGATAAAGCCTTTTAGAAGTCCTTGATTTGTAGGTTGCTTCTATTTTTAGGTGAATACACTGGACATTTGAATTAGTGTTAGAGTTTGAAATAAAATGCTTTAAAATTTAAGTTCAGTGTTGTTTATAAAGAATTATTTAACTTCAGGTCACCACCGTGTAGCTCAGCTCCTAACAACCCTGTGCCAACTAATAATGCATGCCTCACACTATCAGTAACAACAGTCTTTACACCAACTTCAAATTCCAGTAATCAAAGCATAACAACCAGCGGAGGTTCAAGACAAGTTACGCTGGTTACGCCTTCGCAGGATTACAGTAACGATAAAGGAAGGTAAGTGTTTTTAAATGTTTTGAAATAATACAGAGTCTATTGAGACATTTTTAAAGACTTTGGTGAATGATGTATTAATATTTTCAAAAAAGTTTCGAAGGATATTGCTTTGATACCAGTTAGTTGTTCTATTTGTAACTAAGATATTTATAGTTGATTTAGATGTCTAACTGTTTGTTTTCCTTAAAACAAATGTACGAATTTATTGCATTGTTAGTACAATGTGATATTATTTCTTTTTTTTTTTTAATATTGAAGATAAAATGAAATCTTAATTGTATGCCGGTTGGTTTTCATATTCCTGCCTGCTCTCTTTATTTTTAAGTTTTTATTATATCAGAAACCAGCAACAATTACCAAATCCTACAGATAATGTTTTGTTAGATTCTTTGCACCAGGCTCGTAGAAAAAAAAAAAGTCGTCTCTTTTTTTTATAATATATTTTTCTTCGTATGTCGAAATAGCTTAAACAGTATATCCATTCATTTGTATTTAGACATTTTCCTATTTTTACCCAGCTAAATGCTTTTTATGCAGAATTCTACTACAAGTTCTAAGTGCGGTAAAAATGTCGTAAAGATAAACGCTAAACACTTTACTGTTGGTCTTTTTAAATTTTAATTAGGAAGAAGTAGGGTAAAACCGCACACCTTATTATCAGTTGCTTCTTAAAGCAAGAATTTCCAGCAAAATTTAATGTAACTCTGCATTTATCTATCAATGGGATTTCCTCCTTCCTCGAACACTGCAGTGCTCTATTAATCTGACTTTCTCCAGAAGCTTTACATCACTTTTCTAAAGGTTGTCCACGAGGATCGTGCCTGGTTCCTTTTCTATGGCGACTGGCTGTTTCAGAATCTCTTTTAAGAATATATATACGTATATATAGGGGTAGTTTCACTTCGGTAGCCTATAAGAACGATACTCTTCTGATAGTATGGCGTTTGTCAAGAGCCGTCCTTAAAAGAAATGATAGGGAAGCCTTATACATCATAAAACAATAAGCTCAGGAAAACCAACTAGCATTTCAATTGATAAATCTTCGATGCTAACTTATTGCAATCTAAAAATTATTTATCGGATACCAATTTTTAATATCTTTGAAAAAAAATCTGAAAAGTGAAAAAAAAATCATTTATTTTGGCCGTAACTCTGGACATACACTGATCTTTTATTCCCCATTTAAAACAAAAAAGATTCGAAATACCGAATATCATACAAAGTCATTAGAAGTTCACATCCATTTCAAGAAGATTATCACCGAGCTTTTTCATTACATCATATAAGTTCATCCTCCAAAGAAAGTTGTCGTACGCATGCTCAATTAGGTTTCTTATTATGTTGCCTTCCCATGGTTTGAGAAATCTCTTAACTTCATAACTTTTTCTACTTCTTTTTATTAAAAGAGCTTATAAAAGAACTTCCACAGCAGCACTCCAAATATTGGCAATCCTAATATCATCTCCAAATAGCCCAAGAAGCAGAATACTCACTTGTAACAAGATTCCTCGACATCAAATAATTTCGCTTCAGTATATATGTCTAACAATTCAAGACATTTTTCGGATCCTTCTTGGGAAGGAATTCTTTTAATATCTATCCAAGAATTTCATGACGATGCCCTTATTTTCACAGATTATTCTAAGAGCGACACCGGTACCGGTTCAGCCTTCTGTATATATAAAACAATATACATATTTACTCCTGGAACACTATACTGGCATATGAAAACGCGGTTTTCAGGCAGAACTTTTTTAGAAGTTTTATGGACATTTTCCTCTACTGGAAAAATATTTTTAACATCATCGACAGCCTATCCCGTCTTTTTGCATTGTCCAATGTGGATTCTAGAGATCATATGATCTCGGAAATCGTAACTTTATTATCTAATACAAACAAATTAATTTGTTTCAAATGAGTCAGAGGCCAGACAGCAGCATAGATTAACATAAAAGATCGGACATTCCCATAGAGCGTAATGGTAATGCGATTGCGATCGTAGTGCCTTTAGTGACAATGGTGAAGAAACTTTCCATCCTTGTAATATTTTTATTATTGAGTATCTACCCTATTGTGATCTTTCTTTTTTTTTTTTTATGTTGCATGTTTACGTTTTCAATAGAATCTTACACCGATATATGAACATAGAATAGATATTCTATTTTATATATCTATTCTATGTTCCTGCACGGATATATGCTTTTTTTTGTTATTGTTGTTAAATGATGAGTGAACGATTTAAATGCAATGAAAAACAAGGCAAAAATTTCGTCTTGAATGCTATATATCAAAAGCAATGGTGTAATATAAAATATACGAAATATTGTACTTTAAAAATTCCAGAAATTTTCATAAATATTCCCATTTGGTAGAAAAATTTTTGTAGCCGACGCTTTATTAATTTATGAAGTTTAACGTATTAAACAATTGTTACGATAATCTTTTAAAATTTACGTATTTTCGCTTTCTTACAGATAAAATAAAAATATTGTTTTTAATGTAAATAACGTACAATCAATTCAATAATATTTGTAATATTAACATATAAGAGATACTAATAAAATTATAGATGGGGAAAAATTTCTTTCGACAAATTTTTAGAATAATATAAATCTAAAAGTTAAAAATAAATAGATGTACTGACATTACACTCAATAAAATTTTATTCGATACGAATAAACTAGTAAATCTGCAGATCAAGAGCCTCAACGTCATCTCTGCAACTTATTGTTTTTAGCAAACTTTGAGTAATATTAATCTTTCTACAAAAACAAAATTTAAATTTTTTAAATTACACAAACATTTATAAAAGGAAAAAAAATATTTCGATGGTTTCAGACATTAGAAGAGTTAAATTAAACACGTTGTTATGTAATGATATTCTGAAATTCTCACGAGCTACTTATTCTAGTAATTTTTATATAATAAAGCAAATTTCTTCAGGGGGGCGCCCCCCTGAAACCCCCGTTGTGTAATTTATTTTGCATTTGTAATTTTCTATTGATTGAGTTAATGATTATCCTATATCTTCGATTCCTTTTTACACTGCGATTTATAAGGATAAGCAACAATTTGGTCAAGCCTTTTACGTTATCCTAATATCCATACAGCATTATTTACTTGCCTGCTAACCACAAACACCTGTATCTAATGGATAAAGAACTTTTGGAAATGTAAACTGAGACATCTAATTTAGAAATCTAATACCTTTATAATTTTTGTTTCCAAAAAATAATTTTGATTACCATTCTGCAATATTTATATCTAAGATCTAATCTAAATATCTAAAAATGTACTCGATAGCATTAACTTACTAAAATCACCCTAAAGTAAGGGGACTTCTAAACCTAACGGTTAATAATTCATCATCGTGTCCACTTCCAATTGACTAAATAGATAAACGTGATTTGGCGCCGTTAAGTATTTTTTGTGATAGCCTTTTAATAGTATCCACATTTAATTTAAAATCGTGATGTTACAAACACCGTTGAAATTTGACGCACACCTGTGTTCAGGTCAAATTACGAAAGGTTAACTAACCTTTTATTTCCCTTAGCCGGGCATTTTGTTTCATTTTTCGTAATAGGGATTATTTTAATAATTTAATTTATTTTACACTCTACAAGCTGTTACACGGGACGTTGTTCACGTAGCATTAAAATAGAGATAAATGCATTAAATAAAACATTTCACTCCCCACCAGACATGTCAAATCTCAGGCTTTTTGCACAACACTATTATCTTACAGAAAATGTTGTTCTTTTAAATCGCGCAAATGTTCAATTAAATAAAGTAACATTTTTTGTATTAAAATACTGGTATCCAGAACGCCGGAGGCTTGGCAGCTCTGCTCCTCTTAATAGAAACATATATAGTTAACCAACACTTTATCACATTTTATAGGAGACAATACGGAATTTCTTATTTATATGGCCTTACATATACCTCAGTCATAAAAATGTAAACTTTTGTGCCAATTAATATACACAATTGCGAAAATGAAATCGCAACCAATGAGAAAAGGAAGGCCAAGTAAAATCGTGTAAATCGAGGAATCTTTCTTCGTAGTGTTGGGAAAATACCACTACAAAAATTATTTTAGGTGGTATTTGGTGTGAAATGTTTATATGTATTCATTCCTGTCCTATTTATCTTTTTTATTATTTGTAATTTGCTTATTCCATTTTCCTTTTGCACGTGAAAATCTTACAAATTAAAATTAACTCTTTGGGAGAAATTGTTATTCCTTTTTTTTTTTTTTTTTTTTTTTTTGGCGACAATAAAGTTTATAAAGTTTAATAGAATAATGTCAGTTTATTCTGTATGAAAATAACGAACTTTTCATTTATAATCAAAATAGTTGAATACATAAATAAAAATATTATTCTATATAGTATATAAATACTATTTTCATTTCTGCGTTTAAATCAATCTATATGCAAATATCATATACAAAGGCATTCATTAATTCATTCCTTTTAACTTTGATTTGACTTTAAAACCATACATACTTTCACATTTATGATGTTTTTAGATGAGATATAGTTGCTACGCAACGGTTAAAAGAAAAAAAATGAAATATAAGTAAATTCATAAAATAAAATGTTTTATATTATTCGAACACATGTATAAAATTCCATCATAAGTTATTCACCTAATTTAAAAGCTCTGACAAATGTTTTGACAAAATTGCAAGCTAAAAGGAATAATTTAATACTCTTATTTAAAAATTTCAGCATCCAAAATTTACCATTTAAATCTATTATTCATATGAGCGATTTCTTTCAACAAATGAAAATTTGAAAATCGTCTGACTTCCCATAGAAAAGCATTATGTCACAAAATAAAATGTTCTATATATTCCGAACGAATAAACCAAATTTAACCCAAAACTAAACAGCTAAATCCGGGGAGCTCACCAATATACATCCTTAATTTCAAGCTAATCGGATGCTTTTTACGGCAGTTATCGCGGGACAGACAGACTAACTAACTAACTAACAAACAGATGGAAACCAAAAAATTTCGGGTCTCCACAGTAAGTTTCACTGACGTTTCGGCAATTAACACAATACCTGAATTTAGTTTTTTACAATTTAACCTCATAAACTTACATATTTACGTTCTTAACAGAATTTTCTAAGGCTTTTCGTTTATATTATTACTCATCATTTTGTAAGTTAAAGTTGAACAATACAAGTACCATAAAAAAAAAGCAGCTAAATAACTAAATAAATAAAGCATAAATAGAATATCGTCTGCCTTTTCTTCATTTCAGGAAAGAATAGACACTCAAAACATAAAGCGTAAACAAATTTCTTCAGCATAGGTAAATTTCGGAGACTTGTTAATTCTTCCCTTTTGTCGGTAGTGACGCTAGTACTCATGCCATTACAGATTTTGCCGTAAATATCCTATCTTGTATGTTAATCTATGGACAGCAGTAGCTGGAAACGAATTAGCAGATGCGCTAGCCAAAATAGCCGATCAAAATGAAAACTTCTAATCATCCTTGGTTCCTTTCTCAGTATCTTACTTAAAAGCAGATAAAACAAAATTCAATTTCAAAATGACAAATTAACGTGGAATATAGCAGATGTGGGTCGTTTCCTCGCTAAACTTATAAATTTGTTAAAATAGTTTCAATAAATTTCCAGTTCAACTATAGGTTTCTAATTTTATTCCTCATAAATCATGGCCCATTCCATACATACTCGAACAAAATTGGGGAAAGAATTTTACCATATTTTGTAGGCGGCTTACTCTCTACTTCACTACATTATGTGCAACAATGCACTTTGACCTCTGGTTACCATGTTAAAAAGCATGACCAGATACGATTTTCTCCACGACTGGTTGACCTACATCTCAGATCGCCCGGTCTTATCCAATCGTGTTATCAATGTATGCATCCAACTGGAAATAATGAATTTCTTTTCCAGAACCATAATCCCCATTTTCACGAACAGCGAAAACTTTGATTCCGATGAAGACTTTGTATGTTGTTGTCAACTTTTCATTTTGGCTTTATTATTTTCATATTGTTTTTTTTTCCCTTTGGCAGGGATTTTCACGTGGTAGTTACACCCAACCAAGATGTTGATCTCATAATGATTAATTGTACTTGAGTATCTTAGCTCGGGAAGCCCCCTGTTCCTGTACCATAATATAATTTTAAATATGCGATTAATTCGTCACATTTTTAATAGTAAAAGATTACTTATAAAAAGTCAAATTAACCGGTCTTAACCCGCTGGTGCACTAAAACTGAATAAATATATTATTCTTACAGAAAACGAAAAATTTTAGACTTTCTTTTAAAAAGAACAATATGTTTTATTTTACAACTAAAGGGACTATTATTTCAATAATTTCAATTATGTCTAATAATTTAGTATTTAAGACAAAGGCGTAATTATACCTTCATTACAATTTAAGAAATTGCAGAAAAGAACTTAGCCTCTTTGTCTGCTTTATAAAAATTACAATAATCTCTTATCCTCATAATTTTAATTGCATTTCTTTCAAGCATTAAAATTTCTTTAAAAACTAGCAACAGTTTCATTGTGGGAAATAAACTCTTACTAAATATTCTATATCTAATTATATAAAAAGTAGTTATATAAACCTAACTTCAAATGCTTTCGTATTTAAGAATTTTGAAAAATAATAAGAAAAATTACAACAAAAAAATGATAAAATAAATCTTTAAACACAGAAAATATATAAATGCCGCAGGAGTTCCTTCTGCCCTAAAACCAAGTATTTCAATCATTACTCTCTAAAGATCTCTCAAATTGAGACAAAACTGAGATATCCGGCTTCCCTCGATTACATGGTTTTACCCTACTTTCCCCTAAAAGATAAATATTTTATTTATAGTTGAAATTGAACATTTAATGGCTTTTCAACAGTCTTTTAATTTGGCAAGTTCACTTTTAAAATGAAATTTTATTTTAAAAATATAAAAATATTTACAAAAGTCTTTTTCTTCTTCAAATCCATATTTGGAAACATTTTTCACTTGTAGTCAAATTTACTTACAAATACGCTTACTTTTATAACATATCAAAATTGTTCTAGAAATATTTAAACAGCCTCTGTAATTTTCTCTTGCATAGCGTTTGTAAGTACGTTCCATTCAGACTAGGGAAGTTAAGAGCCTACACTAGTCATGCGAAGATACTCGCAAGCTATGGGACCTGTGGGAGCGTTCCTTTCAAATTTCTTGCTTCCAATTTAAGACTTTTGAAAGATTTTTTTTTCTTGCATAGGATATCTGAGACCGATGCCCAATATTGCACGTTCTTTTTTTTTTTTTTTTTTTTTACTTGCACTTTCGGAACCGGTTCTGAAATTCCAAGTAACTTTATAAAAAAAAAATCTGCAACCAAAATCGAAAAAATAAAAACGTTCTCTGTTTAGAGTTACCTTAGAGTTACTACCTTAACTATCCTAAACAAAAGAAATCATTTAGCAATATTAAATCGCACGCAAGCAAGAAATTTGAAAAGAATGCTCTCACAGGTTTAACATTAGCTTGCGATATAATTATATAAGAAAAATCACTTATTATCATTAAAATAAAATTATACATTTTAAAAGTGGTAACAATACATTTAAAGGCTTATAAATATCTTTAATAAACAGATCAATTAGTTCCGTACACACAATTGGCGACATTCTCATTGATCAGTACTGATAGAATAAACTATTTTTGCAAACATTTTTGAAAACTGAACTTGACAAACAAAATCCACGAGATCACAAGGATAATGAAAACAGGTGCTTTAATAAAAATGGTATGTGAATTATTTTATTATAAAGCATCCCACGCCAAATTCATAGGTAACTCAAAGGAGGCTAATTCATCGCATATGTTCTCGCAGCGTATATAGATTTCTATTGGTTCATAGATATTTTATTCATCAAGATTTTATTCCCCATCCATTATCCGCGAATCCATAGAAATCTAGCGCTAACATATGCAATGAATCGGCATCATTTAAGTTACCTAAGAATTTGACGCGAGGTGCTTTATAATAATTATTTGCTTTTTTATAAATTAAAAAACAATTCACGTTCACAGATGATCATTTTTATTAAAGCACCTGCTTTCATTATATCTGTGATATCGTGGTTTTTGTTTATCAAGCTCAATTTTTAAAAATATTTGCGAAAATAGTTTATTCTATCAGTACTGATCAATGAGAATGTCGCCAATTGTGTGTACGGAACTGGTTGATATGTTTATTAAAAAGTATTTATAAGCCTTTAAGTGTATTGTTATCACTTTCAACATATATAATTTTATTTTATAGCTTGCTAGTTTCTTTGGAAGACATGTGTAGGCTCTTAAGTTATTTAAATTTATTTTAAGGAGATAGCGCAGTGTCAGTGTTTGTACGGTTTTTTTCCCGTATTTTATCGCAGAATCCTGCGATTAAATAGAGCGTAAAATACTTTTCGGAAATATTGATATTAAAAAAAATCACCCGTAAGGACCATGAGTGTGATGTGTGCTCCAACTAAAGATAACATCTCGAAACGTACTCAAATACATGGAAACGTCCAGCCTAATTCAGAACCTCCCACTTCAATTACTTGATTCTTAAATCTCTTAGCCTGAACAAGGTTATTATCATTGTGATTTCTTTCTCCTTTAGAGCACCCTCTCCAAAGCTCTTAAAAAATGCCCTGACGGCAGCTACGGTAGCTAAAATTCGTGATAATCGAGAACCTGTTCACTGTCCTACACCAGGGTGTGATGGAATGGGCCACGTATCCGGGAACTATGCCACACACCGAAGGTAAACATGGCTAATAATTTAAATTGTTTGATATTCCATGGGCGTTAGCGAGGGAGGACTATTGATCCTCCCTACATTTTGAAAATTAATTAATGAAACTTTCTTAATATTTCATAATTTAGAAAAAAAAATAGTAAAATTTATCCTCTCCAAGTGACCTTAAACAGTTAAACGCTATGAGAAAAAGAAACACATGTGCCTGTGGTCTATAGCCTAGGCGTAGCAATTGTTTTGAATACGCGTTTCTGAAATTGATCATCAAGTTGAAAAGACCATAGACTGGGAGGAGACAGCATAGACAATTACCTCATCGAGTTGGAGGATGAAATTCCCGAATTCGTTAAAATTCGATTCGCATATTAAAATGCAACTGGTCTGCCAAGTCATGTCTTGTTGGAAGACACCTGCAAACCCGATTTTAGTGGTTGACTCATAGGTTTACCATTGTGTTTTCCTTCTCCCAGTTCTTCATGTTTTAATACCTTTGGGTGCAGGAAAACACAATGATAAACGTACGAGTCAAAATCGGGTTTGCAAGTATTTTCCACCAAAATACTTGGCAGACCAGTTGCATTTTAATACGTTAATCAAGTTCTGTTTAATTCTGGAATTTCAGCCTCCAACTCGATGAGGTGATTGTCTGTGCTTCTGCCTCCTGGTCTACCAGGGAATTTTCTGAAATACAATCCTTTTCAAAATCCTCTTAAACCTGTGCTTTAAAGAATGTTAGACATAAAATAGGCTAAACTAAGAATTTTTCATCATGCACGGCTCTTGCCCTTAACACTCCGTATAGGACAATTTATAATTATCAGAGAGGATACAAAGGCCCCCTGACAAACAAAAATAAGAAAATAACTGCTTGAGTTGATAGATTCCTATTTCTGAATTTTTTATCTTTCTTATTTGCTACATTTCTGTATTCTGCAGCTCTGCATGTTGGCATGCTTAAAACTTTCTTAAATTAGAGAGAGGGGGCTCTCTGAAAACTAACGGGAAACGCCGTTTTGGTAAGAATTCTAAAAAATCGCCAAGCCACAGGCATATCTGTTCCAAAATCTTCCCCCTCCCCGAATTTCGTTCTGGCGGCACGCGCCCATGTTATATCCCGTTATTTACGCACACACTGTTTTTACTCCTTTATTAGTTTGACAATGAATATGACGCTACACTATTTCAGTTTATCTGGTTGTCCACATGCTGATCGGTGCAGCCTTCAAGCTCAACATCAAGATTTAAAGTAAGTAATACTATTACAATTTTGCATTACTGCTTTCATTTTAAATGAAAACTCAACATAAAATGATTAAATTAACGCAATTATTTTGTATGATTTCTATGCTATGCAATCGATAGCACGGGAACAACATGTGGGGAAAAAATTATATTTTTATTTATTTGTGAGCGTGAAATGAAAATTTAAAGTAGGCGCGAAAGTATTTAATGGGTCTATTTTAATTTAGACAACTAAAATGATTCTTCATTCATGAACGTCCATTAAGGAAGTGCAGCGGGTGCATTGACTCGGACTCCACGCGTATAGAGTACACCAACAAGGCTAATTAGCCATTTTAGAAACATTTAAATTTTAAAAGAAAGAAAAAAAATTGGCCTCAAAAAGTTATGCACCTGGACCCACATCTGACACTTCATTTAAAGCAGCGCTCAGTAAGTCTAAAAAGACTTATTTCTTTGAAAAAATTTAGGGAAAAAATTATTTCACCCAGAAACTATAAAGAAAAGGACGGCTCTGTCTTCAAGGGATTGTGTATACTTAGAAATCTGAAAATTTCAGTACAAAACCCTATCTATATTTAGTTACAATTTTTAAAGAATGCTTAAATTAATCGCAAAAGATCTAAATTGTATTGAAGTCTACTTGACGATCTTCAGAAGAATTCTATCTGCAGAAACATCTGAACTTCTACAATAACTCTTCAAATTGAATTTCAGTCATTTTCCAAAACTGAAAAGTGAGCTTTCATTGTTTTTTTTTTGTTGTTGTTGTTTTTTTATCATAAAAGTTGCGTTTTCATAAAAGCTGTGTACCGTAAGAGCTGACGACAAAACTTATAACTAATTTTACATTTACCCAATCGTATTTTTAGAAAATAATCTTTGCGTTTCCGAAATTGTAGTATTTTACTCCTATTGTTGCCTGCTGATTGGGGTCGAATATCTTTTTATTATTTTACTGTTTATCGATTTTGATCCTGAAAAGTAAATATTATTTCCGTTTAGCTTTGAGGAAACATATGACATCTTCACAGCGTGAACAAGTTAAATTCATAATTATGTAATTTTTCCATAAATAGGTATGCAAATTATTTTTTTCTCATTTAAAATAGATATATTTTGGTTTATGTATAAGGAAAAGGCATGTGTACAAACACACACTTCCGTCAACCAATCCACCACTACATTTTTGTCGTGGCGATCGGTGCAGAAGTCGTCTTGGCGACGTAGGCCAATCATATCAGAGACCTGATAAACGTAGACCAATCGAATTGTCCGAACTCATGAGCACAGTAGGAGTCATAAGGAACGGACAGGTGTTGCTTGCTGACCCACAGTAATTTGACCAACAGTGACGTCAGCTGCCCTTTCCTTATAACACAAAACGTACACCATACTTACGCAATGTTATGTTTTGGGAGCGTATAGTTTTTACTTATCTCTAACCAAATGTTTATGATTATAGATCAGTTTAGTACACTTTTCAAAAAAAGTATTACTTCTTCAAACATGGATAATTTCTTCAAAGTTTACATAAATATTAAATTACATTATTTAATAATAATATAATTAATATAAGCATTTATAATTTTAATCAAAAAGTAATTACTTTAAAAAATAGTTACTGAAACATTCAGAAAATCATATAAAAATATTCCTGTATATTCTCTGTAATATTATAGGTACATTCATCGTTTTAGATATTTTTAAAAAATACACCAGATATACAAAAAGGGAAAAATTTCCAACTTAATTAATTCCAACTTTAATTCCTCAATGCCACATTGGCACCAGAATTTTTGAATGAAAATTTTTCATTTATTAAGTACGTAAAGAAAAGCTTTTACTTATTTTCAAATAAGTTTGTTCATTTATCCTGGTGTCATTCAACTATTTCAACATTTTATGAGTAGAAGTATTTTGCTCCTGAAAGGCTTAATAGATTTTATAAAAAGTTCACCTAAACATGTAAAAAATGCATTCTTAGAAAAACTTGGCATTTTATGTCTTATCTGTTGCACTTATAAAGATTAAAATTGCAGAATGTGTATTTATAATTTTTCCCAATTTTAAATGCCGTACTTTGTGTTGTTTAGATGTCCAACTCCTGGCTGTGACGGATCCGGTCATATAACTGGCAACTATTCTTCACACCGTAGTCGATCTGGTTGTCCAAGGGCAAATAAATCCAAAAAGTTTCTTCCTATTGACAAAATGGAAGCTGAACCACTTCGGTAAGGAAACGAGTCACTATTGTATTAATGTAGATTGCATGGAATGATTGATGAATTTAAATATCTGCAAAAATTAGTGTCTAGGTTCTCAGTTGCCTTGATCATCAACTACATCTTATTCTATCATAATTATTCGGTTATCCCTAAAACTATTTATATTCTATTGAGAGCTGCAACAGGCTTTCAAATAAATAATCAAATGAATAAAAATCATTACGCACGATTATCGTATTTACCTAAAAGATTGGTGCCAGAGCCTCGAGAGAAGTTTGCTTTCTCAAAGATATCCCAATAATTTTCATCTTTATCGAAAAAGAGAAGGGAATTTTTTGGCTCAGTACCTCTCTCAACATAATAGCCTTTCAGCGAGAGAACACTCCAAAGCCACTAGTTTTACGTGCAGATTTTGGGCAGTTACAAGGGCAGCAGTGTTTTCTTTTGTGCTTTATTTGAGCAGCCTATTCAAATTCTGTAGCATTTTAACCATTTTACGACCACGGTAGATGATAATATACTGAAATTATTTATGTGTTCTTGTAAAAAATCCATACAATTTATCATAGCTTCAAAGAATTATAAATTACCTTCAAAACACTCCAGAGTTTCCAGGAGATCTCTGTTTCGAGTACAGTACTGATCTCGCCCTATGCTGTAGAACTTCGGTGTTCTGATGAGAACAAATGCTATACAACATCACTGGCCTCAACAGAGACGTGCACTGAAATTGCGAGGGCCGGTACAAATATCGAATGGACGTCCCACAAATTACATTTATTACATTTACAAATTACATTTATGGATCTCTTTAAACTTTGTACATACATATACACTGGTTTCCAAAAGTGAAGCAACAAACACAAATTGCTAATTTTCGATAAATAAAGCTAATTTTGAGCTCCAAAAAAAGTGATATAAACTTCAGTTGTAACAAAGAAGTACTATCCCAGCACAGCCAGTCGATATGTGACATTACATATGATCACAAGTGTCATAGCCACTATGGGGAACCAAAGTGTGATATCTTTCATTCGTCTAATTATTACTCTCAAATGATCATCATTTGATGACTTTATTGAGGAGTTCCTGTGAATGTCGCTTCGTGATAAATCACCAGGTGCCATTACAATGAAATCACCTTGTACAGTAGAGGATGTAGGGGAGGTTTGATACATAGGGAGGGTTGATACATTGACAATTTTTCTCAACAAATGGCATTAACAGCCATTGTAACAGATGTAAAGTCTTCTTTTATTAGCAGAGGTCATCTCTAGCTGGACTTAGCAGTGAAGAACTGACAACGTTTTTTTTCTTTTAATTTTGAAGACTTTTGGAATGTCAATGTAAATTTTTTTTAAATATTGATTTTCTTTCCTAACTCTTATTATTGTGAATAATAATATCTTGTAATTTTTTTTATTTGTAACGCACATTGTTAGGGTGCATTTTACCAGAAAGCAGATTGGCATTTTGCAACTGCCTTTATACAAAGTTATTGAAAATCCAATAAGGCATGATAGGGAGGAATGATACATTAGTGCTGGGGAGAAATGATACACTTGTGTATTTGAAATTTAATAGTTTTTTTTAAGTTGTAAACTAATACAGGACTGTAATATTCATTATTGTTTTACAGCAAGAGCTACTGAAATTGGCAAGGAAGAACAAAGAGACTATTCATAGACATTATGTAGGTTACATAGAAAAGCAGTGCGATGATAGATGGTTAGTTCGTTTTGCTCGTCATGTAGAAGGAAAGAAGTTTAAATGGCCTGAAAAAGAAGAAGTTTCTATAATTGACGAAGGGCAAATTAAAAAAAAACCTTAAATCCACCCGATTTTACTTACCAAAATGATAGAGTTATTAGTTTTTCTTTTAACCATTTCAGGGGTGGTGGTATGTTTATGAAACCACTTAATTTTAATTCCCAAACATCACATTAGCACCAGCATTTTGTAAAATATTTTCCATTTAATATGAAAGTGAAATATAGCCCTTTTGTTATTTCCAATTAAATTTGTTGGTAAATTCCGGTGTCATTCATTTATTCAACACTTTAGCATTGAAAATGCTTTGACCTGAAAGGGTTAAAGAAATCTTAAATGTGCTAAATTTATGTTAAATTGTTTGCAAATCAGCAATGTTCACTTCATTTTTTCTTGCAGCAAGATCTCTAGGGGTTTTTTTTTTTTCATTATTTATTTTCTAAAAAGTGTGTTAATAAAATTGTTTAAATAATAGCAATTGTTTAAATATTTTTGTAAAAACCATTTCTGAAACAAAAATATGTCAATGTCATTTCTTATGAAATTTTACTTAAATATTTCAAGATTTATCATAAAAAATTGTATGACACATAAATTGGATTGTCTGCATTTTCTTTTCAATTTACATAACAATCTATCAAACCTCCCTTGCTAGTGTATCAATCCTCCCCAGCAATGGGGAGATTTGATACAGTAGTAACCATTCACAATAATTAGAATATAATTTTTGAATGATTATTTTTTAAATGCACAATATTTTTAATAAAGGAATAAAAGGTCATTTTATAAGAAAACACGAAAAATTTGTTTAAAAATAGGTTTCTAAGGGTTGTAAAAAATTAGTAAAAAAAAGTGTATCATACCTCCCCTACTGAACGGTATTGACGGTTCATAGGACTGGCGGTCTCATATGACCGTAATTTATAAACTCCATTGTGAAGTCATCATGATAGTTGCATTGTGATGATTTATCAAATAAAGTCGCAAAATAATCACAATGTAACTCTCAAAAGATCAACCTTTAGAGGTTATGAAGTCCCTTTATTTCATTTTATTGACACTTGAAGATTATCGCAAAACAACTATATCACGGTGTCTGTACAGTGGCGTCTTCAAATAATGTTCACATGAGAGTCACAATGTGATTTCATTGTAAAGTCACCTGGTGACTTCTCACTGGAGTAACCGAATGCGGTCAATTGAGAGTAATAATGAGACGAAAGAAAAAGTATCACATTTCAGTTTATTATAAGTGACTGTGACACTTGTGATTATTCGCGATGTTACATCGATTGGCAGCATTGTTAGCGTAATAGAAATGTATTCGGGCTCTTTTTTTCAGAGCCCAAGACTTCAAAATTTTATGTCATCAGTACCAGAGCCTAATACCGAAAGTGCGTAGAAGAAAAAATGTTAATAACCTTTAAAACTTGTTTCAAGATTAATTTTCCCATTTAAAAATCTCTTCTTACATAGAAATAAATATTAATCCTAATACTCCATCATAAACGGGTTTCCTGATTTTCATATCCCTGTTTAAAATGGCAAATTTGTTATTTATACCCAAACACTAGCAGAAATCTGCAAAACTCACAATCCTTATTGTTTAAAATATCATTCTATGACTATAGCAGAAAGACATGAGTTCTGTTTTCCAGTAGTTCTGGGGAAAAAACAGAAAGCAAGGCTACAAAGAGTATCATATGGCTTCTTTATGTTACTAGTACTGACTGTGGAAAGTCTTCAGAATCAGATAGAAATTTCTTCTTATTCCCCATCATTAACAATTCAATTTTCTTTCAAATTGATTTTTAAAGGATTGTAAAGCACATGAAGAAACTTATACATACTTGTTTCTCAAATAGCAAGCGTTTAGGGATTTTTCAATTTGTGAATAAATAAAATTTTTACTTTGATCCCGAGCCAGAAGACTGGTATAAAAATCGAACCCGAGTTCGTCTCATCTCTATAGCGTAGTACCTATTTGATACACTTGTCACTGATATAATTTTATTTTTGGTACTCACAATTAACTATTGTTTTCCAACATTAGCATTTTCTTAACTTTTGGATTCTGCGTACTTAATAAGGAGTTGGCCTTGTACGGGGTCTTTTCTTCTCATTGTAGGTCTTGATACAACTTGTCCCCTCCCTTCCATGGGCATTTAAAGTTCTGCACAGGTCGTGTTATACTCGACCCGAACCCGAACATTATATTTTAAGTCAACCCGAACCCCGAAAAAAAAAGTTTCGCTAACCTGAAATCTGAACCAAACCTAACAAAAAATTTTCAATGACCCAAAACTCGACATATTAATTTTTTTTTTTTTTTTTTTTTTTTTACCAAACAAAATATTCTGCACTTTCTTTTCAAAAATCGGTTGAACTTGAATCCGGCCTGAAAATTCGAAAATCCAACCCGAAATCGAAATGAAACAAAAGAAATTAGCGCCAACACGATCCGACCCGAACCACGGGTCGGGAAAGATAAAATAGGAAAAAATACAAAAGGTAGGGAGAAAAAATCAAATTAAATTAATGCTGCTATCGCTGTTCACCGGGTTGTATGTATCATCTCTCTTCTAACCATTATTTTTAGTTCACATCATACTAAATGTTGCACATTTTGTTGACTCGGATTTGCTGTATTGGTTCATATATTGTCTAGCATAGTTATTTACAATTATTGTTTCTCTCCTCAAAGTTTCTGCCTCCACCCTATGTCGATCGGTCTACTGTTCATCACCCCGCCCTCTTTCGCGATTACCTGCGGTTCAGCTCAATAAAGGGGACCGGCAAGGACATTTATGCTCGACAGATTTGGTTTCCTAGTCTGAGGAGGCCATCTCATGCAGTCAGACTGCTAAAATAGGTTGAATTTTGGGCTGCTATTGGAAAGTAAACATATAATATCGAGCAGATAAAACGTAATTGAAGATAATGCGCTTCGAAAAGGAAAATGCAGTGGAACCTCGATAACACGATACTTCACGAGGATTTTTTTTTTTTTATGTCGAATATGGAAGTGGATGGCGAATTAGTAAGATTCTACATAATTTCATACATAAAAAGTTATTTTAAAGGTCGGTTATGTGCTATGATATAAAAATCATAAAATCTGTTTAATAATAGTAAAATTCTATACTATTAAATATACTAGTTGCATGGCAACCCGATTTGTTTCTTTTGAGATCATTCGATTCTTATGGGTAAAATGAAATCTAACTATTTTAGAAGGCAATTGTAGTATTTATTAAATAATTAAATAATAAAACTTAGTAAAAATCATCATATAAATGTTTCATATGGTGATTTATACAAAGTTTTATTATTTAATTTTATTTTATCGCCAGTTTTTCAGTGCTGTTTCATCTAATTATAGTATTAATTTTATTAAACACAATATTTCAAATAATAAATTACATTTACAGTTTAAGTCAAAAAAACTTTCCAAGAGGACTCAAAACTATTAAGGTACCTTCGGAGCATTTTTCTTTTTGAAAAAGATGAAATTTTTATTAAACGCGTGTGTTTTTAGTTAAAACAGGGGATACAACTTTGAATTCAAATAAATTTTTAATGCAATGTTAATTAATTTTTCAAATTTAGGCAATAATTAGCCAAATTTTAGTAAAGAATTGCGTTTATGCCAAACCTTCTATAACGAAATATATTCAATATATGTCAGAGGTTTTTTTTATTATTATCAAACCACTTACCTGTGTTATGAAACAAAAGATTTTATTAATATATTATTATTATTATTAAATTTACTAACATATACCAAATTTTGTATACAAAACATTACTTTTTTATGTGTATTTGTCAATAAAAATAGATCTTAAATTAATATATACATACTTACAAGCTATATTTTGCTTCATAACTTACCAATAGATAAGCAGAACATTATGACAAAATGTTATTTTAATAACTTTTAAAAAAACTCTTTATAAAATGGTGACTTATCTCTGGAATTAATTTTTAACAATAACCTAACTTAAAAAATAATTTTTCAGTGAGTTAAATTTTTTTCAATAGAATCTATAACACTGAAATTTAAACAAAATATGCACTTGAATTTCTGAATATATTTTTATCTTTTATAATTTACATGGAAAAAATTCAAAACTGCGTTTATTTGTTTTCAAATGAAATTGTTCGTAAATTCTGCTGAGTCTTCAACATGACAGCAACATATCTACTTTCTCCTGAAAGGTTTTAAACATTTAAACAATATACTCTCTCGCATAGAGATACCATTCGGGACAAAACAAGTGGCGTAGCAATTGAAAAATTATGGGAGGAGCTCAAATAGTGATTGGGATTATTAGTAACTAATAAACATTAATGGGAATAATTAATCGTTCAAAGTAATTATTACTGTTATTATCATAAAACCAATATTTTAATTATTTTAGATACAAACTTTGATACTGAATCTAGAGAATTCCGATTAACAAATTAATAATAAGACCACGGGGGGGTTCGGGATTTCACAGCATCCCTATGAAAAGTTTTCGGGGAAATTAAATAACCTTGGAGTATCAATGCATGTAATCATTATACATTCCAATTTACAAGAGTTAAATTTCATGCACCTACTTAGTAATAGTGCTAATATGAAAGAAATTAAACTGCTAGTTGAGAGTTTCAAATATTAAATAAAATGAGCTCAAGATAAAAATGTGAGTTATAGAACTGACATTGAGGCCCCTAATCTCCGGATTTAAACATTAAAAATGTAATCAATATTTATACTCTTCTTTATGTACAGAGTTTATTATCAGGGATGAATTAGTAAACATTGAAAGTACAAAATTAAAGTCTTTTAAAAAAGATTGCGTGACTTTAAAAAATCGTCTTAATTTAAATGGAGAAGGAGCTTGAGTCTACGCCCCTGAATAAAAGGCTGGAAAAGAAAATTGTATTTGAAAACTTTTTCAATTTTATAGTCCAGTCTTATTGAAATTTGTTCCACTTGGCTACATTACTGTGACGTATTCCTTTAGCTTTTCTCCTCTGTACTACAGTGTAAAAGGAAAAATGTTACTATCTTTAACTGTGCTTAGTTTTTTACGCTTTTTTTATTTTCTATCCTTTCCTTTCTTCTGTGAATAATATATATATATATTTTTTTTTTTTTTTTAATATTTCTTCTCTTATATCATTTTATAGAAATGTGCTTGCTCAAAATTGTAGGGTAGAAATTGTAAGTAGAAACTGGGTTATGACTTTTGAAATATAAATAATAATCTCTGCTCCCTCTATAAATACTAAAGTATGGTCTAGATAGAGCTAAATAATCAATAAATCAACCTCTATATTTCGCATCTTTCTGATACATTAAAAATTTTTACTCCAATTGCATATCGAGTAGAGGAGTAATTTGTACCGATTATTTATTTATTATTACTGTAAGATAACAAATAGGGCAGATTTTATTATTATTATTATTATTATTATTATTACATGCAGTTTGTGGAAAAGGTGTATATCGATTTTCTAATTTTTTATGGATTTTAAAGTAATTTTCAAGCATGGATATTTTTAAATGTACGTGCAACCCAACTACGAAAGATTAACCCGTTTGCTCTTAAAGCTATATTATGTAGCAAAGACATGTTCGTGAATAACGCTGATATCATATTGACGGTGGCAACACCCTAACCAATAAATGTAGCTTTTACTGCAATTTTTTTTATTATTATTATTCTAAACATCACACATTCAATTTTAACATTTTCCGAATTTTGAAAAAATATAAATGAATAAATGAATGATTCCTGATAAAACATGGAGCTATTAAAAATTATATTTAATTTTCAGTATCCATATTAATATTACAAGCAAATGAAGACTTATGTATCATTAGATATCTGATTTTTTTTTTTTTTTTTTTTTTTTTTTGAGTGTCTTAAATGAGGACATCGCTTTTTGCTGTGTTTGTGTATTATTCGCGATAGTGACGTCATATGCATACTTCTCTATAGATGTTGTTTAAGACTGGATCGTAAATGTGGAATTCTTCAGCATATGCAAATCACGTCATTTTATGTAAAATAAAAGCGTATATTTTATGTCTTTAAACTGAAGTATGTTTTATACTATCGATATTCATATACATATTTTCTTTCATTGGGGGCGACAATATATTCTGAAAAGCAGAATTCCTGTTTTCTAGTTGCTGTATTTTTTTAGTTTGAGATCATTTTAATATTAAATACAAACCAAGAATAACTTATATACACATATAGGTTTGTTTCTGTGCTTAAAGTGTTTAT
The DNA here is from genome assembly GCA_963932465.1 of Maratus speciosus. Taxonomy (NCBI): domain Eukaryota; kingdom Metazoa; phylum Arthropoda; class Arachnida; order Araneae; family Salticidae; genus Maratus; species Maratus speciosus. The sequence continues at coordinate 323,812,284 of OZ010795.1, read as the reverse complement.
CTAATGAGAATGTTTCTACTTTAGTTAAATCTGACAAGTTATTTTTACTTTTGTGCTTCTTTTTTTTAACTGCCTTCCTTAAATAGCGCCCTTCTTGTCTTGCTCCTGACTTTTTAATATTAAATACAAGTCCCCCTCCCCCAGACCATAATAAAGAAAAGAAAAAATATTCATTTGTGGAATATAATAACTTTTATTTCGCGATAGAAAACAAATACTACTGATGGGACTTGAAATCTCAGTTAAATATTATTTTGTTTCACTTCGAAATTGAAAAATATTTAAATTTTAAAAAAAATTAAAAATTTAAATAAAATTTAAAAATTTAAATAAAATTTTATTAACGATACAGTTTGCTAATTAATAGTTTAAAATCATTGATATTAGGATTTGAAATAATCATGGAGGCCTAAACTTTACAATAAAATAAAAAGAAATGTAAATGTGTTTTAAGAATACGCAAGCTTAAACATCCTTTTCTCGTTATATGGAGTACCGGACCACCTGCAACTCCGGTGGCATCGTTTCGCTCGCGTCGGAGAAAGAACTTTTCCCCTTCCTGTGTAATCCAGACTACTCTGATAAATAAGGGTAATTTGTTAAGAGAAATCTTGACGTTTTTCCCTTTGTACTGTAATGTGATGAAACTCAGTGGTTTAACGAAAGGACATCCAGGATCAACGCAACTCATCTCCGCAAAGAAAAAAAATAGTTTTTCGCTCTTCGAGCGCATATTTTTGTTTTCGTCTTTAATTATTTTGAAGTTATTAATAACGTTTATTACTTATAAAATAATAAGAAAGCAATTCATTTCGCTATAACTAACACATTTAATTTCACATTTTGTAAGTTAAATGTGATTATTATATGTTAATGATCTGATTTTGTTGCGCACTGAAATAATAGTATTTTTTGTTGTTGTATTGTTTAAAATGCAAATGTTTATTTTGCACCTTATGAAAAAAGATCTGCTAAATTTTTTCTTTAAAAGCTGAGATATTTACGTTGTGAAAAATCAAGATGTTAGTGCTATGTTCCAATTTTTAATCGTAAATTTGCTTAGTTTTTTATGTCCTAGTAGTTTTTATTTTTTTTTCTTGAGACAGCCCTACTATATACGTCAGACTCAGAACTAATTTTACTTATTAGGCGAAAAGTGACATTTTTTTCTATGCTTTTTTTTTTTCATTGAATGAATATAATTTTAGAACTGAAAATACAGTCGAACCTCGTTATCCCGACACTCTTATGACCAGAAGAAATGTGTCTTCATAAGCGGAGTGTCGCGGTAACGGGAGTAGGATAAAATTGTAAATAATAATATGTTTATAAAAAGCTGTATTTTTAATTAATATAAGACAATGTTAAATTCCTAACTGTTCTTGGAGTTTTAAGCAATAAAACAATATTATTAAACAAAATATACACAAAAACAAAATTGAAAAAAATAAAAATAAGATTTATGATTTTTTTTTTTTTCTCTTGGTTACATGAAATATTGATGAATTAAGATTTGCTTATCCCTAGATGTGATTCCTACAATTCTTTTTTCAATATTACATTATGAATTGTAATCAATGTTCGTTTTTTTTTTTCAGAAATGGATGTTAGATAATTTCAGTGCAATACAATGCTTCGGTTTTAGTCGGATGAAAAACGCCATGTAACCATAAGAACACTTGACCAGAACAAACAGACCGCGAGTAGACTGATACATCGGCTTAGATTATAGGTGAAAACTAGGAAATTGAGTTAGTAGCCAGTGGCCGGTAGACTCAGTTTCATTAGTGGCCACTTTTTAAAGTTAGTGGCCACTTATAATGTTTCAAACTTTGACATCTACATAAACTATAATCATTGTATATATTTATATTTTTCTATAAGTCAGAGTTTTATACCAGCCAACTATCCATGATAAGAATAGGGAAGCAGTCAAAATTAAAGAAAATTACTTTAAAACCACTGAATCTGTTACATTAATTTTTTAGGAAATATTTTTAGATTATTTGTATATGTTCATAAACACTATTATCAATTTAAATTACTATTATTTTCTTGATATTAAAAATAACTAAATCAAAATTCCAACAGTTAGAAGCACAATAAAATGTTAATTGGATTTTATTTAATAAGTAAATGTGTTATTAACATACTACACACATTACATACAGTTGAAATCTAAGCTGATGAGTGTATTCCGCAGGATTCAACGGTATCTCTTGAAAGCTGTATTTCTTGAAAAAATAATCCAACTGAAGAGCAGAAATATTGAAAATACAGCTAAATCATTGTAATCTGCTTGCATCTGGTAAGAAAAAGAATTAACCAGTTTGCTAATTAGATGTAACCAAAGTAGAGATGCATATTTCTATGAAAAAAGCTATATTTCACTTGGGGATCGATAACAGATTCTTTATCGTCACTTGGCGAGTGGCGATCGATGGCCGATTTTTTAATCGCCACTTTTACCAGTTTAATCGCCACGTGGCGAGTGGCGACCGCCAATTTTCACCTATAGCTTAGATGTGTTATTATCCCTCCATCCGCCATCTTGGATTTTTTTCTTGCGTGAAAACTCCTTTTCCGCCAAGTAGTAAATGTCGCCAATGGTTAAATATTGTTGATAGATTAATATATTAAAAAAACTGGAATATAATAATTATAACTATTAATTAAAAAACAGTTTTTAATTCACGTGAAAAAAAATCCAAGATGGCGGATGGAGGGATAATAACACATCTGTTCCAAGATGGGATATGAAAAGTAGACAATTTTCCTAAACTGTCGGCATATCTGGATTTGAAATTAAATTATTCAACGACGTAAAATCCGGAGTTTATAATACATTAAAATCATATACAGAAATTGGTACTTTGCAAAACTGATGTGATAAGCGGAGTGACGTGAAAACTGGGTGTCAGGATAACGAGGTCCGACTGTAAATTGATATAAAACTTTATAATTGGTCGAAAATATCTTATTTTTTCTAATTATAATGCAACCCATTCTGAAATAAGTCATTGTTTATTGTTGTGTCATGGTAAAACTATTAATTCGATTTGTATCAATTTTTGAAAATGTTAATACTTCTTTTTGAGCCCCAAATAAGGACTTTTTTGTTTGTGTGTGTGGGGGGGAGGAGGGGGGGGTACTAGTATATGTTGTATGTACCTATTGATTATTATTTTTTTACAAATAATACAAGGACAATTTTTATTTATTTTATTCCCAATTTAACATAAAAAGGTACTTTTCGGTTAGCTGGGCACCAGTGTTATATATACATATATGTGTAAATATATACATGCCTGTATATATACATATGTATACGCACATATATGTGTGTGTGATTATATACAGTATATGTTTATATATATGTATATATAACACTGGTGCCCGGCTAACCGAAAAGTACCTTTTTTTATGTTAAATTGGGAATAATCAGCCCCGGGTGCCAAGGCCAAGGGGCACCAAATTGAGAGAGGTTTACACCAAAATTATCTCGCATGTTTTGACAATAAACAAAAATTACTGTTTTTTTTGTGTGTATGTGTGTGTGTGAATGTTTTATGTAGTAAGATATTTTGTTATATCTAAATAATGAAGAAAGAAAAGAGTTCTGTATTAGTTTCTAGGGATGGCTCAACACACTTGGTACCTGGCTGTTTCCATGAGCACTTGTAGAGTAAGTCACATGCTATGATTTTTGGCTACCAGTATTTTAGAACAGAAAATGGGACTTATTCAATTAATGAGATATCTCCGATAAAATAAGGGCAAGCAAACTTTTTGGAAATAACGGTGACCAACAAGCATAGCAATTACGCTAGAAAAAACCATGGAACTAGCCACCTAAGATAATCATGTTCCTGAACTGAGGCGTAAAATAAGGAAATAGGGGTGCCAAATTTAGAAGAACTTTAAACCAAAATTATTTCACATATTTTGAAGATAAATAAGAATTGTTAACCTTTTCTTTTGTGTGTCTGTGAATTGTGAATGTTTTGAAGAAATTCGGTGAAGGTGGGAGGAATGGAGAGATCCATAATTGTCAATCGCTGATGGAGGCTTTTAACTGTATAGCCCCCAGTAAATAAATCATAAGGCCTATTGACAACTTGGAGTCACATTTCTGGTATCAAAAGAACATTTTTCATATCTAGCTGACCCGCCCGTCGATTTTTCCAAACGAACAGCGAATGATTAAAACCTCTATTCAAATTTTTAAAAAAAATCTTAAAATGATCCTCTGGGATGGGTATCCACTGTCTTCGGCAGCGAAGACTGGGCGCGCTACGCGCGCATCTCAAACCATTAAAAACTTCCATTCAAATTTATCTCTTTCAAAATGAATCTCCAGAACGGATCCCCGCTATCTACGTCTCTGTATAGAAGGCGTGCTGCGCACGTGAAAGAACATCTGAAAATAATCATAAGATGAGTTGAAAGAAAAAAATTCTGTTGAACTCGGGCCCATAAAACCTCAGATAAAAATGCCCCTGGCAGTGGAAAGTAGAACTAAAAACTATACGACAATAGGTAACCAAGTTGAATGAGAAAAATCCAGTTGAAATTGGATCAATAGAACACGAGATAAGAATGTATGTCCTGCACTGGAAGGTGAAGCTAAAAGCTGCAAGAAAATCGTTGGCAAATGTGAATGAATCAATCGCCGTTGAAATCTGGCCCATAGAATCAGACAAAAAAGGGGCTTAAAAGTTGGATAATGGTGGTAAGAAAAGTGTATATTTTGGAAAACATTTATTTTAAAAAGTAAATAAAGGGAAGAAACCCTTGTGGACGAACTCTTAACTCATTCTGGACTTTTACCACAGAACACACTAATAATCTCCGATTAAATTGATAAAATATAGTAAACACTATCTAAGGCGGAATCGATTGGGACCAAGAAAATTTTCTGAAGTAGACAACATTCCGCCTTAGACAAATTTTACTCTATGTCTATGGATTCGCAGGGACTTGAAAATTTTTCCGAGTTAGACAGATTTCCGTCTTATACAGAGTCTACCTTACAGAGAGTGTATAGCACTTTTAAATTATTTTTAGAATTTGACAACGTTTAATAATTAAATCGATTGTCTACATGTCATATGATCTCTGATCCATCAATTTTCGGAAATTAGTAGAGGGGTCGGCCGGAAAAAGATATATTTTTAGTTCAGTTTTTAATGAATGTTCGTCCCTTTATGGTTCTCTCCGAACTTTTGTACTGTCGCCGTCAGTTTTTGGATTTTTTTTTTTTAAATTACCAACTGATTTTCAAAAATTTGACAAAAATATTTTTTTACATGTGCTCTGAAATTTTCAAATTGTAATCTTAATTAGTATTTTTAATTTTCGCTGATTAGTGAAAATTCTCAATTTCTTTTATTTCGACTATAGAATCAGGTTCAGATGTGCGCACGATTTTTGCCATTTTGTGAAAAAAAATCGCATTTTTGATGAGTTTTTAATTAATATTCTCAGCTAATTATCAAAAAATAAGAATTCTGAGTGCATGAGGACCTGTTTTGTACTACCTTCAGGCTCGGACTGGCCCGCCAGCCCATCGGCCCGGGGGCCGGTGCGCCCTCGCCCAGGGAAAACGTCGCGCCCTCCAATATTTTTTCACTTGTTGTACTCATACATTCTAATTAATGTAGTAAAGTTCGAGAATTCGTTTAGCGATAATCATCAATTAATAGACTTAGACAGCACAAGAGAGGTATTTTTTATTATCACAAAGAAATTAAAGATATATCGTAGCAATTTCAGGATCGGAAACCAAAACGGACATCTTTGCATGCGATTGAAAGAGAAAATATGCACCCAACGAGAGCTTTAGTAGCCATTGCACCCTGAACGAAATTTTTTTCATCGCTTCTTTGAATGATATCTTTGAGATTTTAACCAGTATTTTGCATATTTCAGTCCATTTCTTTGAGTAACTCTGCGCCTCCTTTCCTTATTACCGCCTCTGAATACACATATAATTGTACTTTTTGAAAGCAACTCGAGAGAAAAAAAAAAGAGAGACGTATCAGAAGGCAAAAAACTTTTTGTTTGGATTTTGTTTTTGATTGGAAAACATGATCTTTCTTTTCGGGGAATGCAGAGTTGATGATACTTTTGGATTGCAATTCTGCAAGCTGTTAGGATCTCGCAGACAGCGTTTTCTCAGTCACAAAATCTGTCGTGATTTTCGGATAGTAATCTCGCGCATTGGTTAGGAGTAATCAGTGAAAAAACATAAAAAAATACATATGCGTCGAAATGAGAATCTCCTCCTTTTTTTGAAGTCGGTTTAAAAATACTGGCTATGTATCCTGCATGAATACAATCCCTGGGGCACTACACTCAAGTACGGAAACTTCAATATTTCCCTTGATCTCTAACAATGATAAAAGTTTTGCAAATCATGGGAGGAGTGTGCTGATAATAGTAAATTTACTAAATTGTTTTTACCGATTTTAGACTAACAAAGCAAGTTTTTAGGGTGTACTTATTCTGTAGAAACCTTTTCATAATGTGATATCAATTCAGCTCTTTATGGACGCATAATAGTAATTTTTTAAGGATAAAAAATATCAATTATTTTCACAAGCAAGTATTATTTTCACATTCAAATAGCCCTGTATTTCAGCATTCCAGTACCATATAATACGTGGTACTTTTATAAAAGAACAAAAGAAGCTTGAGGTTTAGTTTTCAAAATTTCTATTTCCAAACGGAAAGTACATTTTTGTTCTAAACATAAATATTTTTTAAACGAAATTTATATACTGAATGTTTCTTGTGTGTGTTGAAGGAGATATTTACAGATACCACATTTAAAAATGCTACATGGCTAATAATCTTAATAATAATAAAACAGTAGATAATAAAAAGTAGTTGCTCTCAGATTGTAACAGAAATTGAATTTATGACATTTTAAACTGGCTTGATAACTAATTCATATTAAATTAAAGAAATATATTTTAAAAAAATAGGTTGAAGCTCTTAGCAGCACCGCAGCAACTCTATTTGGCGCTTGGTGCAAAAAACCGTGTTAGCTTTTCTAAGGATCCTCAGTCCATCAATGGTGATAGTGGGGGGGGGGGGGAAATGGGGTTTACAACTTACAAATTCTGCTAAAAATAATCGTAAAAAAATATGTAGGTACCAATCGGCTGAAAATAATATCTGCTAGTTACTGTTATGCATAAATTATGTCTCCGAAGTCGTATACTTATTAAGAATTGTACCAACTTTTAATTTTCAAGCAATAACACCCATTTTTGACACCTTATTTGAGTTTCTTGGATCGAGACAGCCCGGAAAAAGACAGTTTATATGCATTATCTTAAATCTTGATAGGGTTAGAAGGGTTTAAATTTGAGGATGTTAAAGATAAATCCATTTCAGAAACTTAATTTTTAACTTCATGAAAACTATCTGATTGTTTTTTTATTAATTCATTAGAGATATAATGAATAGACCCAAACTTATTCTAGACTTTTTTCTATTCAAACACTTTTCTTAATTAGAAAATTATTAACAAAGTCATATTAAAAATATATATATATTATTTCTTGTAAGATCTTCAATTTATTTTCCGAAATTTAGGGATAAATCCCTAACACATTTTGTTTTATAACCCTATTAAGATTTAAGAAAAGCATATAAGCTATATCTCTTTCCTGAGTAAGAAACTCAAACAGGGTGTTAAAAGTGGGTGTTACCATTTAAAAAATCAACGTTCGTGTATTTTATAATATGTAGACAGCCTCAAAGCAAAATTTATGAAAAGCATTGATATAGTAAATATTATTCTTAATCAATTGGTCTCCTATGTCTTTTTTATACAGTGATTTTGAGAAAAATTGGTAGGGGCGATCACTTTTTTTTCTGCAAGGTGTCTATCGATAGAACAAAATAAGAAAGCTGTAGTCTTGATATCAGTAATCTGCTACAAGGTAATCTGTGTTCAACTTTCTGGAGCTTTTAGATGTTATAGAGTGTATTTTAAAAAAATGCGTACTATTGTGTAGGATTGATAGAACTTTAAACATGCACGGAAAATATAGCGAAGTCTTTTATGTCTTTTATCTAGAGTTAAAGATGTAATTTAAGCCATTATCTTGGTGGCATGCGAGTGTGTTAAACCTTGTCAATCCAGATACAACACAAGCAAGTAAAACTGATTTGAGTTCGTTAAAATTTTTGCGCCCTCTGAAAATCCAAGGTCTGCGCCCTTTACACTGACCCAGTCCGACCCTGACTACCTTCACCCAAAGTTTCAGACTTGTATCTGTGGTAGATATTTCTAGCCATCTCCATCGCACACAGATACACATAGATTGGTTTTCACGCTGATTTTTGTGTTCTTGGCATTCCATATGAATATTTTCGTGTAATGGGGGCTTCTGTGAACCAATGCAAAAAGGATTTAGCTGTAAGAACAACAAGTAAAGATTATTTCTTCTTTAATGGAAATTCCACTTTTTCCGTCGAATTGGCATTGAGAAAAGCCAAATAATAAAATATGGGCGGTCTACCCAAATTTTCCCTTCTTAAATCGTATAAAAAACAAAGCAGGACTAATCAGCAGGGATCGCATTCGTCCTGTAATTCCTAAAATTTTCTAATAGCCCTAAAATTGTACTAAATTTTTTTTTGTTTCCCTAAAATTTGCTTCCAATAACTATTTCTGTTTACAAATGACTGGTAAACAAGCATATTATGATTATGTCTTTGTCTTTTTCTAAACAATTCAATATTCTTTGTATTTCATTTAACTATGCATTTGAGATGTTAAAAAAAATAATAATAATAATAGCAAGGAATGCATTTAGTCTCAGCCAAATTTAAATAATTTTGAATATTAAAAACGTGAATTATCCCATTGTTAACTAAGCGTAAACCAACAGAGTGTTTTCACCGCTGAAAAGTAGTTAAAAAATTAATTAAAATTAAATAATTTTGTTTTTTATTCGAATATACAAAATTCAAGTATCTGAAAAAAGTTTTTGTGAAAATACCAAACAAGATTGCAAGAAATCATATAAGATTTATTAAAGAAACATCTTATAAAGCTGTTAGATATAGAAAAATTAATGTAACTAAACCATTTCTTTACTTTATTGTTGTTATTGTTATTTGCTCTGTATTTGACATATTTTTAGAACCATTGAATGTTTACTTTGAAATTTTGAACATGACAAAAAATTTTAACCAAGAATTTTCTGAGAATTTATTTGCTGTGTTGAAAAATCACTGGGAATGGTGAACGTAAATTAGCCCTAAAATTTCACTGTCTAATTTATAAAATTCCTCCCTAAAATTTTTTTGAATATTTGTTGCACCCCCTGAATATGTCTTCCTATTATGACCAGTACAAACGGCTGTTTTTGTCTTTTTAAAAGTTAAATTTATTTGATATATACAGGGGTGATTGTGTTCCGGGTGTACCCCGGACTTCCGGGTTTTTCGATTGATCCTTCCCGGTTTATGAGATCGTTACATTTAGTGGAAAATTCGGATATTAAAAAATATCATGAATTTCGACAAATGGTCGTCGAAAAAAATCAATTCCTCAATCATTCGCTCAAAAATATCGACAATTTCGTCATAAGATTGAAAAAAAAAATGCGAATTTCGTCAAAAAATCTCGAAATAAACACATTTCGTCAAAGGATCGCGAAATAAACACAAATTTCGTCAAAGGATCGCAAAAAAACATGGTTTTCATCAAAAGATCATGGAAAAAAACATGAATTTCTTTAAAGAATTGCAGAAAAAACGTGAATTTCGTCAAAGGACCGCAGAAAAAATACATAATTAGAACTGGGAAGGATTTTCCTCATCCTGAATCGCGGAAAAATCGCGATGTTCGTCAAAAGATCGCGGGAAAAACTGATCGTCAGAGAATTGCGGAAAAAGCGCAAATTTCATTAAGCAACGGAAAAAACACAAATTTCACCAAAGGGTCCAGGAAAAAGCTAATTTGGTCAAAGGATCTCGAAATAAAACAAATTTCGTCTAATGATCGCGAAATTAACACAAATTTCGTCAAAGGATCACGAAAAAAACAAGATTTTCATCAAAAGATCGCGTGAAAAAAACCATTTCCGTCCAAAGATAGCGAGAGAAATGCAAATTTCATTAAAAGATCACAAAAAAAAATTCTTTAAAGAGTTGCGAAAAAAACGCTAATTTCATCAAATGACCGCAGAAAAAACACATAATTAAAACTGACAGGGAATACCCCCTCACCTTCTTCGGAATCGCGGGAAAAAACGGATTTTCGTCAAAAGATCGCGGGTGAGAATGCGATTTTCGCCAAAAGATCGCGGTGGAAAACGCGATTTTCACCAAAAGATCGCGGTGGAAAACGCGATTTTCACCAAAAGATCGCGGGGAAAAAAAATGCTATTCTCGTCAAGGGATCGCTGGAAAAACTAAAATATCGTCAAGGATTGCAGAAAAAATGGAAATTTTGTTAAGGGATCACGGGAAAAAACATGAATTTCTTTAAAGAATCGCGAAAAAAACGCAAATTTCTCCGAAAGATTGCGGAAAAAAAAACACGAATTTCGTGAAAAGATCGCAGAAATAACACATAATTAGAACCAGCAGTGATTCTCTCTCCTTCTCTCCCCCCCTCCCCTCTCTGCTGTAACCTTTCAGACCTACTAACTCTTCAACAAATTATCGTACAAGAAAGTTACTGGTACCGAACGATTGGAAATAAAGTCTACTTTTAAATGATGTATATAACATTTACTTAGGGGGGCATCTACATATTAAAACAAATCCAAACTTTGTTTTTTTCAATGGAAGTACACAATTCTGACAGCATAAATGAACTCTACACCCTTCAATTAGCCTAACAACAAATTTTTATGCAATTCGTACCATAAGTTTCCAAGAAATTAATTATTTTAAAACCAGCCTATTTTAAGGGCTGTATCCAAATTGAAGTTCCGTACTCGATTGTTAACCGAGAGAGCCTCTTTCTTGATCAAGGCAGCTTAAGCGCCAATCAAAGAGTCAATGAAGCTTGTTAGATTACAGTACAGCAGAATAAATTTCAAAATGTCTACTCACTTCCATCATAGACGGCCCCTTAAACCATCATATTACCATTTTTAAAGCATAATTTGAAAACTACTCGGAAGAAAAATGTGAAATTTTGGTTTTGCATAAAGCAGGACTTAATAAATCTAAATCAATCAAAAAAATTGTTGGTTGCAATTCATAATTTTTTCGAATATTAATTTCATAATGCATAATTCATATCAAAAAATTATAAAAATTGCAAATTCAGCGTATTTGTTTGGGTATATTAGTATTATTGCTACAAAAAAAATTAGCACATTAGGAGCATAATTTTAGGAGATATAAATAAAAATGTGAAAATGTAATTTAACATTAGAAGCACTAAATTTTGAATGTTTATAATTCAAAAACTTATCATTCAAATGACTTGAAATTTGGTGTCTAGGCATAGTTTGAACCGAAGATTTGAAGTATCTCGTTAAAATTAGGTATTGCCATTGAAAAAAATGAAGTTTGGGTTCGTTTTACTATGTAGATGACCCCTAAGAAAGTTTTATATACATCATTTAAAAGTAGCCTTTATTTCCAATCGTTCGGTACCAGTAACTTTCATCTACAATGATTTGTTGAGGAGTTAGTAGGGGGTGTTTACTTTTTTTTTTTCCACGACTGTACAAATGAAAGTTATTGAATGTTGTCTGATCTGTTTTTTGCTTTTTCACAAGGTGTTTTAAACAAAATACATTTAGCTAAACTTTCAGAGGTAATACCTAATAAATAGATATGAAGAATGACAATTTTTGTCAGGAAACCAGGATCGCAATCCACTTATTCAGTCAAATATATGTGTATCTCACGCTAGGCTAAGCTTGGATTTCTGTTTCTTTCTTTATAACAACTAGCCGCCCTTGGCAACCAGTTTGGTCCCCTTTAAATCTATGCAAAGTATTGTATCATGTTACTTTTATTCATAATTTAATTTACTTGCTCAATCCTTCGCCAAATCGGAAGATTCTGATACAGAAATCATGAACTCGGTATTTTTATGTTAGCCGAGGGCAGGGGATAAATCGGAAACTTGGTAAATTTCAATAGTTAGCAATGTTAATGTTATTTATAATAAATATTAAAGTATTATAAAAAAGAACTTACGAGAATATAATTTAATAAAATTATTTATTAAATTATAATAATTTTATATATTTCTTTTAAAAAAATAATTTAACTTCAAATTATCATCTTTAGTCATTCACTCCACCCCCGCCTCAACTCCACACGCACTAAGGGGAGGGGGGGGATTGCATGCGTTATTTTACTCAAAGATTTTTGAGCCCACCCAGTATTTTTCAAAAATTGACGCTACTGACTTTTTTGTTCATGCTGCCCTCTTTTGGAAATAATTCAAAATATTCATTTATATAGTGGACAGGCTAAAAACAATGGATTTGTAAAAAGTTGGATTCTCACAGCACTGGATCTGACTTCCAAAAAAAGATTCATGTGTAACGTAAAAAAAGAATAAAAAATCAGACCCCGAAAAGAACTAGTGTTTTCTGATTTAATTATTAACACACCTAACATTCTCAAGACTGATGAGGAACCAAAAATAGCATGCCAAAGAGCATCTGAAAATGTATGAAAGCAACCATTTTATTACGTGTATACACAAGCACCTGAATATAATGCTAATTTCACAAAATTAGGTTTTTTTGTTTTGTTTTTTTTTCAAAAGTATGAAAATCTGTTTGCAGTTTCACAAAAACAGTACCTTGTAAGAAGAGTCTTGGCAGACCTCTGATAAAAATAAGGTTACTTTACTACAAACATTGAAAGAAAATGCAGCATACGTTACTTACATTTAAAAATGTTACATGAATGTGTCGAACAAAATTAATTGCTTTGCCATAATAAGAAATTGAATAGATGACAAATAAATTTTCTGGACTTTTTTTTTTTCTTAGAGAAAAACTTATTCATAGCACAATTTTTAACAATATTCAACAACTGGTTTTGCAATTAAAAATCAATGAATATGTATAATAAATACTCTAGTAAATATCCAGTTACAATTCCTAAAAAATGATAAAATACATCAAATTTTCTTAGAATATGAGAGTAAAGAAATGCGTATCTCTGAAATTGATAAACTTAAAATTATTCAAATGATCTTAAAAATTCGAATTAAATGTAAAATTTCAAGGAAATTATTATATTTTTACGAACAGTTTTGTCTAATTTTTTTTTTATTATTATTTTATTTTATTTTATTTTTTTATTTTTTTTTTTTTTTTTTTTTTTTTGTAATATTAATTTGGATAACTGTAGTTCGGATAATTGAAGTTTTACTGTTATTGTAATGTATGTATCCAACAGAGATTATTAAAGAAAATTATCAAATAAAACCGTGTCTGGGAAAGTATTCTAAGAATAAGTTGCAGAAAGTTGAGGTTTAAGGAAATGTTCATTTAGAAATACTAATAGGTATAAATTCTACTTAGCTGCCCTGTACCTGGATGTGATGGTAGTGGACATATAACAAGAAAATTTCAGTCACATCGAAGGTATTTCTACTAAACATTGGCTAATGTTGTTTCCTGTCTTTCCATCTTATTGCATCTTATTTTTCCATTTTTCTCCTGTTTTGCTCGCATGCATGGTGTTACACGGTGTCCATTAAAAGTGTTTCAGACACTGCCAGTTTTGCTTGATATCACTTTATATATTTTTTTCTTTTTTTTATATAAATATTAAAACAATATTTAAAGGAACATGCTATGTTGTCTCCAAATTCCTTACACATTCCCTTTTATATGTAAATTTTATCCTTATCAAGCCCCTTTAATTTTCCAATGTAAAATTCAAATATTGAATAATTTGTTCTATTTGTATTGTCCAAACCTTTTGTTGTTTATCCTTTCCTTCTCTCTGTTATTTATAACTGGAATTTTCTTTTTATCCTATTTTTTATGATAATAAACTTTTTATAATTTTACAAATAACTATTTTGTCAGATTGATATTCATCATAAAGGGGCAAAAGAGTTTTTGTTTGTTTGTTTGTTTTATAGCAGAAAAAGCACAATCTAATAATTATCTCATTACAATAAACATATTAGGCTAATGTGTAGTCTTGTTTCTAAAGCAATTTTGTTCTAATACTTTGAAAACACAGATAAAAAAAGACTGCTTTCATTTACTGCAAAATTAGCTTAATCCAGTTTTTACTAAAAATTCTTATTGAAGTAATTTCTCTATTTCTTATTAGCATCAGTTTTGTGGCACTTATATTTTTGCCTCATATTGGCTATATCTTTTTTCCCTTGCATTTTTTTTTTTTTTTTTTTTTGTATAATGTTACTATTTTTCCTAACTATTTAAAAATTTAAATTAATAAGAAGTATATGTGCCAGTTAGTTCTGTGTGGAACTCAGTGAAGTAAGTTTATTTCTTGATTATTTTAATTAAATACTTATTTTTCATTTCACTTAAAATTGCAAAACCTCCCTTCCTTACAAAATTCTTTCTGTCGTTATCTCACAAATGTTTCTGTATATTTTATTAAAAGAAAACATGCAATGTCTTGATACATATAGTCTTGTTTTATACATTTCACCAGAAGACTGTGGCATCACCTAATTTTGATCTTAGAAAAGTTTCTAATGGGGTAGCATTAAATGCAGGAATATATTTTATATTATCAATGTAATTTAATCTTTCTTAATCACAAGGCTATTTGCACCTTTCTTATTTTTGAATTCAAATGTTGGTTTTTAAAGATTATCAAATTTAGTTTTCTATAGTCTTAAAAGATTTGTTAACTTTTTTACATACCAAGAATTGTTGATATTTTTAAAAAAATTATGTGGTAGAAACTTAACCTAATATAGTTGTTGGAGGAAATCTGTACACCACCATATTATTATTGTATTGCAGTATATTGGGTATAGTTTGTAATATAAAAAAGTTTGCATTGCTTAATATCCCAGTAGCAGAAACAGTGCAGCATGGCAGCGGGCGCTGCAGATTATTTTAAAACTTGCAGATTAATCCACCAGGTTAAAAAGAAATACTAGGCTTAAAAGATAGCTGAAATTTACTTTTAGTCTCTAGATTTATGGTATTTGTTATATCTTTTTATTATATTTTCTTTATAAATGCAAATTTTGCTTATTTTCTAGGTTTCTGTTGTTTTTTATGATAGTAGACTTAGTCTAGCACTGTTAGATCGCAGATAAATTTTCATTTGCTGCAGACTGACGCTGAAAATTCTGCTTCTGGGCTTAATATAGCTAAAACCACAAGTTACTTCCAAATATCAAAAGTAATATTTATCGTTATTAGGGGTAGAAATCTTCGTCATATCTGCAATTTTCTGCTTTTTCTTGGCTTATAGATTTCATGTGTTCTATAATTTTTCTTTAGTTTTTTTTTTTCTTCTATATTTCTCCTTCTACTTTTGTTAGTCAGCCATACATTTTCTGCTTTTTAGCTGTTTTTTCCCCATTATAACAAATATAAAAGACTAGTCATTCCAAATAGTCTTGTCTGCTCAAAATAGGAGAAATCATTTGGAAATTTTGCAATTCTAAATAAATATAATCTTAAAATATCTAACATTTAATTGTGTCATTCTGTTTCACTTGGTATAGATATACATAATATGAGCACAGTGAGGGATTAGATGTATTCTGTGTGTCATATATAAAATGGTTTTAATTAATCTAGGCCTAAGTATAATATATGTCACATATAAAATTTTCTAATGAAAATAAATCTAAAGAATTATTCATTGTTTATGAGAATGTTACAAGGGTTTGAAATTAAAAATATCTTTTTAAATCTCAAATTTTCTGCTGTAATTTATACTGATATAAAGAATTTGTAATTTTCAATTTTATAATCCTAAAGTCCTTTGCAAATTCTGAATTCATAGCATGCTATAGATCAGTTTCGGGAATTCTAATGAAAATATATCAATTTTACATTATTATTTTGATAATTTCAGCGTAGCTTTGATGGAAAACATAAGTGCTCTTTTTAATTTAAGAAAAAATTATATTGATATCGAAAATTCAGATATTGTTGGTTTAGATATTTCATAATTCCTTTTCTGGAAAGTTTTTTTTTTTTTTTTTTTTTTCCATCTTCTGTAATTTTCAAGCAAGATTAAAAAAGTAAAATATATATATATCTACTAAATATGCAATTGTATTGATTCAATATAGAAACATTGTTTCTGAATATACACTGAGTTGAGTAGTTATAATTTTGTAAATAATTACTCAATAATTATAACAACAATAACATAATTGTCTCTTTATAGAAAAGTATCTTGTTACAAGTGTTTCTAATGTGTTTGTCACTTCTGTCTCTCTTTCTTTCTTTTTTTTTTTTTCCTCTCCAATTCTAAAAATATTGACTTAAAGTAACTTTTCATATGGGTAGATATTAATTTTCTTCTTATTCTTTCTCGATAAAATAAAGATGTGTAATCGTTTATGATATATTTCATCTTTATGGTTTCTTTCTAAATTATTTATTTAATATGTGTATTTAAAAATATTTTATTTAGTTGAGATTGAGGGCAAATTCTTATGATTTCATAAATTTTTGCAGTTTTCCAATTTTTTTGTTATTTTTTTTTAAATATATGCTTCTTTATTATATTCCTGCATGATATATGTATATTCCCTTCTATCTATTCAACTCTTTTATATGTCACCTCTCTAAATGAACTTAAATATTTTTATGTTTTCATGCATATTTCTTCCTCTATTATTAAATATCTCAAACAAATATTTTTTGTAACTGTTTTAAACTTATTGAAAACTGGAATGACATTACTTTCCCTTTCCCTTTTAAATGTATTTTCTCTTGTTTGTGTGATTATTGCTACTGACATCTATGTTATTGTTTATCAAGATGTTTTTTAACTCTTAAAAAATGAATTGGTTTTATAATTTTTCCTTCTTCTAAATTATTTTATTGAGTAACTTTCATTCTTACTTCTTTTACCCTTGCATTTATTTTGTTACTTATTCAATCTGCTAATCTGTTTTATATGTTTTCTTTTCTTTAATTTTCTTTTATCATTTTTTATATTAGTTATTTAATTATAATTTCTTTTATAGTGCATCTGGCTGTCCAATAGCAAATAAAGGAAAAGTCAGGTATGAAGTAATGGCGTTTGATGGAAGATCTATTAAGATTGAATCTAATGCGTAAGTCATGATATCTTATTTTATTTACTTTTTCTTTTATGTTATGTAACATTATCATGAATAGCATTTCTATGAGTTCCATTAATCTAGTCATTGGGTAGGCCTACCCTACAAATTTTTAGACTAGTTTTGATGTTTGGATCTTTGTGTTTTTGGAGGTGTTGATGCTGAATACAAATTTCAACTTTGTCACCTCAAATTATCTCTGCATAAGTTGTAGGTATAAAAGAAGGAAAAGAGGAAATGAACTTTTTTTGTTCTTTTCTTTGTAACTCATAAGTAATCCACGTTTTATGAAACATATAACAATATAAAAAAATTAATTGATCATGTTTCACACATTTCCTTAAAATGTGCAATTGCTAAAAACATGAAATCCAAAAAATCTTTTAAAAATAGACACTAAGCTGACACAAGATTAACATTCTTTTACCTCTGAGCTTTGATTTAAGTTAAAACAATTTAGTTTCATTTTACCTATGATATTTCATCCTTTGATTAACTTTCTCACTTCACTACTAATTTTGCCATCATAGCAACAGAGTTTAGCTATAAAAGGTTATTCTAGTAAACTCAATGCTGGAAAATTTAATGTTCTCTTAATTTCCTTTACATTTTTTGACAAATTTAGAAATGTTTTTCTTTTTTCTAACAATTCCCAAGGTTTTTCTGCATATGGGGGGGGGGGGGGGGGAATATAGGGGTAAATGGTAAGGTATCAGGTGATCAAAAACAAAGTTCTCATTTCTGGCAGAATGGAGACTTTTTTAGAACAAATAGTGTAGAAGTCAAAAATCATACTATGAATTCCAAATAAACTACTGAAAATAAAACAAAATTTACTATATTGGGCTAAAAGATTGAATTCATTTTCTTTTTATGAGGTCCTCAAAATTTGGACGAACTTGGAAAAAAGTGGGAAGATGTGAATTTTTCGTTTCAATTAAAAATAACAAAAAGAAAAAGAAAATCTAAGGCTCAGGTGCAATTCATCTACTCAGAAGTAACTTGCAAACCTCTATGTGCAATATATTCCCCTAGCCATCATACACAAACATCTTTCTTTTACTTATAAATATGATTTAAATTTTTTGTAAAGGCAACAAAATAGCAATGATATCAACAAAATTTTTAATATATATCAGTGTTTACCAAAGTGTGGTATGCAGGAAGAGGTTCTTGGGGGGTATGCAATGAGTTTGTATCAACAACAAATATACAACACAGTTAAATAAGTCAATGAAAATTTTTTCATCTCTTTGGCTGACCAAAATGTAACATACTAAGACTAGATGTTAAAAATGACTTATGATTGTATCTCAGCAAATTAACACTGAGAATTCAGCAAGTAGTATGTGTGTAAACAACAGAAACAGTCATATTAAATAAAAAACTTGCTACTTGTAAAACTTGCATAAAATGTAGATAAAAGTAAGTTTATTTGCCTCCATTTGCTTCTATTATAATATTTATCTCTCATAAATAATAATAAAAAAAAAGATGTGTCAGGTATAAGTAATTCTTCAACAGATATGCAAGGCATGAAAGTTTGGGAGGCACTCTCATCTATATTAATAAGACAAAGTTTCTGCCTTGTCTTTTTTGTTTATAGGCAGTGGTTAGGTAAATCTATTGCTCATAAATGTAGAGGTCTTGAAAATTTGGTTCCTATTGGCGAAATCAGGTTCGAATGCACCTTAAACTCAGGTTTTTCATTTTTTCATAATTAGCTGAGATATTAATTAAAAACCCTCATCAAACACTAATGAGCTTAAATTTTCTACAGTTCACCAACATTATGATCAGTGTTCGATTGAGGTAGAGGCCCAAGTGAAATTTCCTTTACAAAAATTGTTTGTCTTAATACCTATCAGCATCCCTAAAAATTTGTTTCATTTTATTTAGAAACATCCTGTTTGGGAAAAAGCAACAAAAGTAGGGTGTAAAAAAATCCTAATTTTTTTTAAAAAATCAAAGAAAATGTATTTAAATCAGATTTTTTTTATTTAAATCGGACTTTTAGGATTTTTTTTCCCAGTATTCAAATACTGAATAGCTACCAAGAGTTATAGGTTTCCAAAACAATTAAAACACTAATTGCTAACACAATCTATGTTTTTACTCTTTAATAAAGAAAATTATAACTATTAGTTAGTAATTACAGAAATTATAAAAACTGCAAATTAGTAGTTTCATTAGTTAGTATCATACAATAATGTTATGAACAGTCATGGGGAAAAAAAAAAAGTAAACACCCCCTACTAACTCCTCAGCAAATTATCGTAGAAGAAAGTTACTGGTACCGAATGATTGGAAATAAAGTCTACTTTTAAATGATGTATATAAAATGGCCATCTACTTATTAAAACGAACTATAACTTTGTTTTTTTCAATAGCAGTACACAATTCTGACAGCATAAATGAACTCTACTCCCTTCAATTAGCCTAAAAACAAATTTTTATGCAATTCGTACCATAAGTTTCCGAGAAATTAATTATTTTAAAACGAGCATACTTTAAGGGCTGTATCCAAATTGAAGTTCCATACTCGATTGTTAACCGAGAGAGCCCCCTTCTTGATTAAGGCACCTTAAGCACCACTCAAGCAGTCAATGAAGCCGGTTAGATTACAGGACAGCAGAAGAAATTTCAAAATATCTACTCACTTCTATCATAGACGGCCCCTTAAACCATCATTTTGCCGTTTTTTAAGCATAATTTGAAAACTACTTGGAAGAAAAATGTGAAATTTTGGATTTCTATAAAGCAGGACTTAATAAATCTAAATCCATCAAAAAATTTATAGGTTGCAATTCATAATTTTTTCTAATAATAATTTCATAATTCATATCATAAAATTATAAAAATTGAAAATTCAGCGTATTTATGTTTGGGTATATTAGTATTATTGCTACACAAAAAATCAGCATAATTTCAGGAGATATAAATAAAAATATGAAAATGTAATTTAACATTAGAAGCACTAAATTTTGAATGTTTATAATTCAAAAACTTATCATTCAAATGACTTGAAATTTGGTGTCTAGGCATAGTTTGAACCGAAGATTTGAAATATCTCGTTAAAATTGGGTATTGCCATTTAAAAAAATGAAGTTTGGATTCATTTTAATATGTAGATGGCCCCCTAAGCAAATTTTATATACATCATTTAAAAATAGACTTTATTTCCAATCGTTCGGTATCAGTAACTTTCTTCTACGATAATTTGTAGAGGAGCTAGTAAGGGTGTTTACTTTTTTTTTTCCATGACTGTACATTAATATTGTAATAATTATGTAAAACTTTATTAAATACTAGTGATACTTAACATTTATTAAAATTATAACTGCATTTAATATTAAATAGTTAACATTACTTCAAATTAGTAATTATCAAACAATTAACTCTCTAATTAGGAACATATTACACATTTTTAAGCTTTAATTATTAAAATGATAATTAATAATGTAGTAATCATTTTAGAAAGAAAAAGGGGCTGGATGCTATTTCCAAAAGAGGGATATGAGGAAATTTATTAGTAATGATAAAGAATAATTTTTAGTATGATAAATAAAATGTCCTTAAATTTTAATAATTTTATGAATCACAAATTGAAAAATACAATTAGATAATATGTTTTAATAATATCCTGTTTTTTCTAAAGTTCTAGTATTTTTTAAAGATCTTGGGCACGTGAATTTAGAAATACTATTGAAGGCAGAAGTTTCTACAAGAAATCTGTGTCTACAACTGCAAGTGAATTTACCTATTTTTTTTTAAGGGCGGAATGCATTTTGTTAATTTTAAAGGGGACAGGGTGCGGCAACCTTTAAAAAAATGGCCCAGAAGAAACAGTAAGTAATTACAGATTTAATAAAAGCTGCAGATATGTAATTTATTAGTTAATAGCACAAATAACGAATACTATTTGCAGCTTGTTTTGCATTTGTACTTAAAAAAAATTACTGTTCATCACCAAAATCTAAACTTACACACATGTATGTGTATGCTAACCAGATCAGGGCCGTGCAAAGTGGGGGAAGAAGGGGGCAGTCGCCTGGGCGCAGAAATTGAGGGGGCGCCAAATTTATACTACAAATCTCTTTTCTTCTTCTTTTTTGCAAAAAAAAAAAAAAAAAAAAATGTATATTGACATATTGGGATTTTTTTTCCTAATGGAAGTACGTACATTTTTCGTTTCAAAGTTATTGCATTGTCCTTTACCCCTCCCCTAGACACACACCGAAATACAGATTTATGAATAAGGACTTCTTTCTTTTCAAAACTTGTTTTGGGTATTTGTCATAATCTCTTTTGTTAACCTTCTGTTTTCTGAGTGTGTGCTTGTGACAAAAACATATACTCTCAAAATAGCATGGGGTTTCTTTCTTGGAATATAAAAGGGTTACAAACTGTTATGCTGTAGAAGCATTTTTTCTACGCCCATTTTCCAGATCCCGTTTGCCAAAATATAAGTGCAATTTTCTCTTATGTTATTTAGTTTTTTAAAATTTATGAATTAAAATTAAACCTAAAGTTTCAAAATAAATGCGAAATATGTATTCAGTAAAAATTTGTTTCTGTTTATGCACTTTTCAATTTTTTTATACCTGTGACAAAGAAAAATTGGGGGGGAAGGTGTCGCCAAATTGAAACTTTGCCCCGTGTGCAGTTTTCTCTTTGCACTCTGCTGAACCAAATAAATTATAAAAATGAGTTAAACCCATTCGTACACACATACAGAATAAATATAAGGATGCCCAGTTATATCTGAAATCCTCAAAATATTTATACTATAACAGCATTATTACCTCTTGCTGTGCTTAGCATTTTTATACTAATTAGTTCTTTTTCTCTTATGCATTCATTTACAATTTACTGTTGAGCAGATGTCACTCCTTCATTCTTCTTTGACTCGAGATTGCTATTAATTTATTATTACAAAAGTAGAAGGAGAAACACACACTTACTATTTATTCTTTTACTGGCTGAAATTTATTACACTTGCTATGTTTATTTTATATAAAATAATGCATAAATTGATTACTAAAGGCCTGACATTGCAAATTGTATTATATTTAGATATCATTTTTAAATGAAACTGTTTTATGTAGGATAAAAACAATGCTTTTTACAAACTCAACTGTTTTTAATTTTTTACAATACTCACGAATTAAGCTTAGAAACAATTATTTAAAACCCTTTTTTTTTTTGTTTATTCATAAGTCAAAATACCTGTAGAAATTTTCAAATTATGTTCATCTTAGAATTTAATACTTTTTTTTTTTTTTTGACATTTTAAACATTTAGAAAATTTTCGATTTTAATCAATGACTTTTTAAAAGAATCGGTTGATTAAAATCACGATTTAATTGCTGATTTAAATCAACTGATTAAAATCGCTGACACCCTAAACAAAAGTGTCACTTTTCAAACAGCAAGTAAATAATGTATTCCCTCCGTCTCAAATTAGTTGTCACATTTGGATTGAAAATTTTGTCCCAAATTAGTTGTCACATTTCAAGTAGGTGGAATCATAAATAACTTTCGATGCAGTTTAGTAGATCAGCACCAGTAAAATTATATTGCAATGAATATAACATGGTAATTAGGTGATGAAAATTGCAATTATGGATAATAATTTAGAAAGTGCCCAAAAGAAGGAAATGAATAATGAAGAGTGTAACGCTATGTTGCAATTTTTATTGCAACATTGGAAAAATGATAAACTGAGCCATGGTTCTGTAAATGCTGCAGCGATGAAATTTAATGTTCATCGTAGAACAATATCCCATTTGTGGAAGCAGGCAAAGACGTCAAAAATAACAGATGATGGAGTTTACAATGTAAAGTCACAAAAAACTGGTAAATGCAGACTAAGAAAAAAAGATTTTTCTCAGCAATTGAGCAAAATCAAAGATATCCCAATAAAATGAAGACAATCACTTCGGAGTTTATCATGTGCTGTTAACATTCCTAAATCAACATTACACAGGATTCTCAAGGAGGAAAAGTTTTGAAGCGTATTTCAACCACCATTAAGCCAAGTCTAACAGAAAAAAATAAGCTGGACAGAATTCGATTTTGCTTACAGCATGTTCAAACTAATGGATGCTTTTCGGAAATGTTGGATTGTATTCATATCGATGAAAAGTGGTTTTATATTATGAAAACCAGTAATTCATTTTACATCACTTTAAATGAAACTGAAGCTTCGAGACATTGCAAAAGCAAAAGGTTTATTACCAAAGTAATGTTTATGCCAGCAGTGGCAAGACCAAGATGGAGCTCGAATACAAACGAAATGTTTGATGGAAAGATTGGAATATGGCCTTTTGTTTATTCAGAAAATGCAAAAAGAAACTCGAAAAATCATGCAAAAGGAACTGCTGTGACAAAAGTTGTAGAAATTGTTAACAAAGAAGAAATCCAAAAAAGGATTATAGAAAAAGTTTTACCGGCTATACGTGAAAAATTTCCAACTAGTGAAAAATCGAGTCCTATAATACATACAACAGGACAATGTGAAACCTCATTTGGCAGTGGATGATCCCAGTATCACAGAAGAATGTTTAAAAGATGGATGGAATTTGCAACTACAATGTCAACCTCCGAACAGTCCGGATTTAAATGTACTTGATCTCGGGTTTTTTAATGCAATACAGTCATTGCAACATCAGACGCCCACAAACAATATTGACAACTTAATTGATGCTGTTGAAACCGCTTTTCAAAATATTGAAGAGAAACTCTTTCTCTGCTCCCCATGGCAACGAAGGACGCGCGATGCGCGCGCATCCTACCTTAGAATGCGACTTCGGTATTATTGTGACTGGAACAATGGAAGAGATGTTTTGATTTCAAAAGCATGATCGCTGTAATTTTTTTACAGTTTGTTGATGAGGCTAAGCCTCCCTTAATCTAAAAATCAGATTAGATTTTGATAATACTTATTGTAAATATGTATAGAATCATGTATCTGTAAATACTCATTAAATATTTTAAGAAAAAAATCCAGAACGCACCTCCTTCATCGATTCTGTGTTCGAATGATTTGAAATTTTCTGCATGGTGCATTACGCCGGGAAAGAAAGAAAAAAAAAAGTATTTATTACCTTTTTAATGTCTTCAAAACACAAATAAGAAAATAGAGGATAATAAGTAATAAGAAGACGGCAAAGGTAAGATAAGTTTTTCATATTTTATTTCGAAATGTCTGATTTAGAAAAGTTGAAAAAGAATCGAACAGTATTGAGAACAGCAGTAACAAAGCTGATTAATAATATAGAAAATGTTATGAAGGATAGTCCAATAGATTTTGATAATATAGAAGAATTATTTATTCAGTTAGATACTAAAGCAGAATTATTGAAGTCAGTTGACGAGAAAATTGAGCCCCTTTTAGGGTTAGATGACTATGAAACTGAAATCAATTCTGTTTATGATTACGCGGATAAAATATCAGTTGCAAAATTCCGGGTGAAGAAAAAATTAACCGAAAACAAAAAAAAATTTAATATTGATTTAAATAACAGTCAAGATTTAAAATCGAATGTGATTAATGATGGAAACTCAGTTGTTAAATTGCCAAAACTCAATATACAAAAATTCTATGGCGACTGTA
The DNA here is from genome assembly GCA_963932465.1 of Maratus speciosus. NCBI lineage: Eukaryota > Metazoa > Arthropoda > Arachnida > Araneae > Salticidae > Maratus > Maratus speciosus. The sequence goes on along the minus strand of OZ010795.1, from coordinate 323,787,400 downwards.
CGCAATTTATTTCATTTTTTAATACCTTCAAAAATACAATTCACGAAAATAAATCGCTTTCGAAAATTGAAAAATTTCATTATTTGAAGTTATTTATCTGGAGCTGTGGCTAATGCTGTAGAAGGTTTTGAAATATCAGAAGCTAATTATGACGCAGCATTGAAAGTTTTAGAAACACGTTATGGTCAAAAAGACGTGATAATTAATCATCACCTGAACAAGCTTTTTAATTTATCCCCTGTTTATAAGGCTAACGAAATTCAAAAATTGAAAAAATTGCACAGTGATATAGAAATAAATGTTCGATGTTTGTCCACATTAGGACTCGAACCAGCAAATTATGCCTCCATGCTTATCGCCATAATTTTAAAATTAATACCGGCAGAATTAGCTTTGGAATATAATTGACAAAATGTAGATAATTTAACACATTCAGATATACATAAATTATTAGATTTTCTGCACACTGAAATAAAAAGCAGAGAACACACATTTTTTTCGAGAATGAAAGCATTTGAAAATAATAAAACAAAAATCAAGAGTCAAACAACAAAACCTGAATTTAAATCTACTTGTGAATTTATGAACATTTCGAATGATAAATCGACTTCAGATAGGCAGCTGGCTCATATCATTTTTTGCAACGATAGTAAACATTCATCTGATTTGTGTGAAGCTGTTGATGTAAACACTAAAAGAAATTTGTTGAAATCTCAAGGAAGATGTTTCCTTTGCTTAGGCAGGAAACACGTTATCAAAAATTGTAACTCTAAAACTAGTTGCAAGAAGTGTTCAGGCAGACATAATCAAACGATATGCCTAAAATCTAAATTAATAAAAGAAGTAAAAAACACCCGAATTAAAAGGTAATGAAAGTGAAACTAATGAAAGAGTAATTTCGGCTATTTCCTCTACAGAAAATAATAAAATTCTTCTACAAACTTGTTGTGTAAAAATAAAATCAAACGGTAAACAATCTCTAATTAGGTTACTTTTAGATTGTGGGAGCATGCGAACCTTTATATCTGAAGAAATAGCAAATAAATTGAATTTACAGGCAATAAGAAAAGAAAAATTGTCGGTTTTTACATTTGGAAATAAGAACCCCATTGAAAAAACCTTTGAAGTAGTTAAACTAACTATTGAAAATAAAAATGTACCTAATTCAAAATTAGATATAGAAGCGCTAGTCACCAATCAAATATCAGCTACTGAAATCCCCCCACCTGAAATCAATGATTTGATGAAAAGTAAACAATTTGAAAATTTAACCCTTGCGGACACATCCAAAGAACCCATTACATTACTTATAGGTGCTGACTATTATTATGATATAGTTACTGGAAATATAAAACATTTGAATAAAAAATTAGTAGCTGTCGACACCATTTTTGGTTGGTATCTACAGGGGAAAAAACTGACAGTTATATGCCCTTAGCATTTAATGTAATAGTAGAAAAAAATTTTATTTCTGAACAGATTGAAAAATTCTGGAATATCGAATCATCTGGCCTTTTTAATACTAAACAGGATTCAGATTTTTCAGAAAACAACGTTGTGAAGCAGTTTGAGTCCGAAATTAAATACAATGATAAGTGATATACAGTTCGATTTCCGTGGAAGCTTGAAAGGGAATGTTTAAATGACAATCGGAAAATTGCAGAATATAGATTTTTTAAACTCAAACAAAGATTGATTAAAAACCCTGAATTATTTTTTGAGTATAAGGAGGTGTTAGCAGATTATTTGAAACAAGGTATTATTGAGTTAGTTAAAGAGTCAGTAAAATTTTTAAATGAAAATATCTATGTTGATGACGTTATAGGAAGTCATGAAAATATTGATCAAGCCCTATCCACGAGTTTACAATGTATTGATATATTTGAAAATGCAAGTATGCATTTACACAAATGGCATACGAACTCTTTACCACTTAGTGAACTATGGAAAGAAAATGGCATAACTTCAGAAGTCAATTCTGAAGCTTTTGGAAAACAAAATCTCCCTTATAAAGTTTTAGGAATCGCTTGGAATAATTCCAAAGATTTACTTTATTTTGATGTTCGAGATTTAGTTGATTTCGTTTCAAAAAGAATAGACACCAAAAGATTTATTCTACAAGTTTTAGGCAGGATTTTTGATCCACTTGGATTCCTAGGACCATTTACATTAAGATTAAAATGTATAATTCAAGAAATTTGGAATTTGGGTCTAGATTGGGATGACGCCTTACCCGAAGATTTACGTATACTTTGGAGTAGCTGGTGTAACGAACTCCCTCATTTGAAAAACTTTTCAGTACCCAGATACTATTTTTCTGACATCACCAATTGGCATGATTATGACCTACAATTGCATATTTTTGCCGATTCGAGCATGAAGGCTTATGGTACGGTTGCTTATTTACGTGTAGCAACAACCACCAAAAATGTTCGAACAGTTTTTGTTGCTTCGAAAAACAGGGTTGCTCCACTGAAAGCGCTTACCTTCCCAAGGCTTGAATTGATGGCCGCATTGTTGTCGGCCAAGTTAAGTAGTAACATTTTGAAAGCTCTAAAATTGAATGTACCGACTTATTACTGGACGGATTCCAAAATATTCCATTTTTGGATAAAAGGATACCCTAAAAAGTTTAAACCCTTTGTCAGAAACAGAATTGAAGAGATCCATAAATTGACTTCACTTGATAACTGGTATCATTGTCCTGGTACTGCCAATCCAGCTGATATAGTTTCTCGAGGATCAAAAATCTCTAGGATAATCAATGATACAACTTGGTTACAGGGACCAGAATGGCTAAGTTTACCTCCTGAGTGTTGGCCAATATCAGAAAACAAAGAAATTGCTTACTCAGATGAATTAGAATACAAAAAAAATCCTAACGATGTTTTTCAGAGCGAGTGCTTAGTCAAAAAACTCGAAAATCCCATAAACATTTCAAAATATAGTAATTTAGAGAAACTTTTGAGACTTACCGTTTGGGTAAAGAAATTCATTATGAAGCTGAAAAAATCAACTGAAGTGCAAGACGTAGTAACAACCGAAGAATTACTCGAAGCTGAAAATTTTTTTATACAATCTGAACAAAACAATTTTATAAGGAAGAAATAGAATCTCTAAAAAATAGTAAATCAGTGGATAAGACGTCATCCTTATCAAATTTCATGCCCTTTATTGACAAAAACGAGTTGATGAGGTTGGGCGGAAGGCTCAAATTTTCTAACCTGTCCGCAGAAGAGAAAAACCCAATAATTCTCCCCAAACATTCTTGGTTAACTACTCTAATAGTTCGTCAAGAACACGAGAAAATTATGCATGGAGGGACAGCCAGTACTTTGGCAAAAATTAGATCTCGTTTTTGGATACCTAAAGGTCGTCAGTTGGTCAAGTGTGTTATCAAGAATTGTATAATATGTAAAAAATATTTCTCCAAACCAGCAGACCAGATCACCGCACCATTACCAAAAGACAGAGCTAGTGAAGCATCGCCATTCGCAATCTGCGGTTTAGACTTCGCCGGTCCGATCTATATCAGAAATTTTAAAGAAATGCAAAAATCTTACATTGTCCTGTTTACTTGCAGTGTGACTAGAGCCATTCACCTGGAACTCGCGTCTGATATGACAACAAATTCCTTTTTGATGGCATTCAGAAGATTCACAGCTAGACGAGGAAATACCAAAATTATTTATTCTGACAACGCAAAAACCTTCAAAAAGGCCAAAGGTGAACTCGAAATTTTATACAACATACTGACAGACAAAGTATTTTTAAATTTTATTGCAAAAAAGAGAATTATATGGAAGAATATTATAGACAGAGCAGCATGGTGGGGAGGCTTCTATGAGCGACTAGTAAAGTCAGTCAAAGACTGTTTGAGAAAAGTAATTGGTAGAGCACTCTTAAGTTATGATGAATTAGCAACTCTGTTGACAGAAGTGGAAGCAGTTTTGAATACGCAACCACTGACTATGTATATAGCGACAGCGATGAACCAGAACCTCTTACTCCAATGCACTTTTTAAATTTTGGAAAAGAACTTTCATTTCCTATTAATTTTTTTGAAATAATTGAAGATTGTTCAAAGAGATCAACACTCCTGAAAAGAAAAAAATATCAATCTTTACTATTGAAACAATTGTGGACCAAATGGAAAAAACAATATTTGATGGATTTGAAAACAGCCCATTCCTTGAAAAATCCTAATGCCCATACGCCACTGAAGGTGGGAGATGTTGTTTTAATTAAAGATGATGCAAAAAATAAGTTTCTTTGGAAACTTGGTAAGATTCAGACTGCCATTCCTGGAAGAGATGGCAATATTCGTTCATACGAAATAAAAACAGCGAGTGGGATCTTAAAAAGATCCATACAGCACTTGTATCCCTTTGAAATACAAAATGACTAACAAATGACTTTTTACAGACTTTTTATAAACATTCATAAACTTTTATAGACATTTATTTAGTTTGTTTATTCTGCATTTAGGACTCTAAATATTTTCTTTCTCTTTTTTAATTTTTAGTCTTATTTATATATAGAATCTTTTTGAATTTTGGTATAAGTAAATATATGATTTAACTGCAAAAAGAAAAAAAAAAAAAAATGTGTGTGTTATTTAACTGTCATTATTTTTACTTTGTTTGAATTTAAAGTGTTTTATTTAGAATTTATTGATATTTTGAATTTGACTAATTAAGTGATTAATTAGATATTGTTTGAATTCTTATATTTAGTATTTTGTATTCGAATTTTAAAAATTGTATTAGATTACTGAACCACTGATACGAAAAATTGAATTTTTATGATTTTATGATGGAATTTTGATTTGTGAACTCTTTAAGAGTTCAGGTGGGGAGTGTGAAGAGAAACTCTTTCTCTGCTCCCCATGGCAACGAAGGACGCGCGATGTGCGCACATCCTACCTTAGAATGCGACTTCGGTATTATTGTGGCTGGAACGATGGAAGAGATGTTTTGATTTCAAAAGCATGATCGCTGTAATTTTTTTACAGTTTGTTGATGAGGCTAAGCCTCCCTTAATCTAAAAATCAGATTAGATTTTGATAATACTTATTGTAAATATGTATAGAATCATGTATCTGTAAATACTCATTAAATATTTTAAGAAAAGAATCCAGAACGCACCTCCTTCATTGATTCTGTGTTCGAATGATTTGAAATTTTCTACAATGTGGAAGTGGAAAAGCTTGAAAATGTATTTTTAACTTTGAAAACATGTATGGAAAACATTACGCTGTGAGGCGGAGACAACTTTTACAAAATAACTCATCTCAAGAAAGAAAAACTTTGTCGTCAAAATCTTCTTCCACGAAACCTGATATGTAAACCTGAAGCAATATTATGTGCAAAAAATTCCTTAAAAATCAGTTAAAATTGTATTATTTGCTATTAAAATAATCACAACTTGGTATTTCCATTGTCATTTTTTTTCCCCACAAATATAGCACTTATTTTGTGACAAATTTTTCAAAGCAAATTTACAGGGTTTGCACGCTCTTAAGCCACGTCCCATTTTGTAAGGATTCTACAACAAATATACCAGACACATATGGTAAGTCAGGCACACGTGGTACTAGACAAACATAGAAAGATATTAAAAATTATGTATTTAAAATAAAATAGACTATTTTTAATGTGTGTACCCTTTAGCAAATAGTGTATTTTAATTTAATTACATAATTTTTAATATATTTCATGATGCAATCATCCAATTTTTAAATTCATAGAAAGATAATTTTCTTGATAAATTCACGATTCATTAACTAGAAGATAGTTTTATGTGAGTCATTACAAAATGGGGCGTGGCTTAAGAGTGTGCAAACCCTGGATTTTTTTTAATTATTTTGTACTGATTTAAGGTGGTGACGAGAGTAAGTAAATGTTGATGATTGATTGCATGGCATCCAGAAATCTCTGAAAAATGTTCAAACAAATTCATAAAATCATCAGTATCAATAATCGGTACAAAAGTATTCAAATGTGACAACTAATTTGGGACGGAGGGAGTAAAAGCAATCTTTTTATTTAACTGACACCTTTTCTTAGTTATTATGGATTTCTTTATTATTGACAGTTTTAAATATGGGGGATTTAAAAAAAAAAAAAAATTAAAGGTTTTTTTTTTTTTTTTTTTTTTTTTTTTTTTTTAATGTTCAGTTTATCTGGTTATTTTGACATTCGGCCAAAGCGAATAGTTTGTTATTTGGCCAAACAGAATAATTTGATAATTGGTCTAACTAAATATTCAATATTGTAGATGAATACCAAATATACTGTGCATCCCTAATATTACATTAAATTTTTAAACTTAACATCATTTTAATATTGAAATTAAGGCCTATAAATAACTAGTGCTTTAATGAGATTCATTAGGTTTTAATGAAAATATAAAAGTATGTATTGCTATTGCTCATCTTATATTCCAAACTTACAAACATCAAAGCATTATATATATATATATATATAGATAGATAGATAGATAGATCTGCTTCTGCATAAGAACAAAATATTTACTTCCATCTAATTATACAATTATCTAATTAGTGCTACATATTCATTTCAATTTATAAGAAAATCTTACCTTAGTTCTTGCTTTTTTCTTATTCCAATACTTCATTCAAATCAAAGTTGATTATTAACCAAAGTTAAGTATTTTAGTCAAATTTATAAGAAACTTCAAAGTAAACAAGCATGTTGTTAAGAATTTTAATATCACAAACGCATGCAAAAAATGGTCAGATCTGGAAAATAGTAATAAAATCTAGGGATGTAACAAATATTCGGCCCTCGCTGAATATTCAGTTGGACAAATACTGTTGGATATTTCACAGAATAAATACAGGATAAAAATTATTTTTTCTTCTTTTTTTCACATGTTTCTCAATTCCAAGCTTGCTACTATCTGACACATTCGTGCAATCATTTTCATGCTTAAATGCACAGGCTTTGCAGGTACTATTCAAACTAACAATATTAAAAAATCAAATTTTACAGCATCTTGGCAGACTAGATTTACTTGTACTACAAAAAATTTTAAACGTTCAGACGAATAGAAATATTGTTAAAAAGTAAAATCTGAGAAAATAAAAGGCTAAAAAGGGGGAGGGGGTCGGGCAGCTTCGCTTGACTTTGGCTCATGTTTTCACTACTAAATATGTATATTTTTTCAAGAAATTTTAAAGAGGGCTTGTATACAGTTAAAACCGATTGAAATTTCAGAGAGTTCAGACAATAAGAACTATTTTTTTTTTTCATGTTATGTTAAATGACCCAGTGCGAAAACAAAAAACAAAAAGTGGGAAGAAAACATATGTATTTTTTTTTTTTTTTTACAACTAGATATCAATATTTTTTCACGAAATTGTCACATGGGTATATATGGGTATATGTATATATAATATTTGTAATCAATAAAAATTTCAAAGAGTTCAGACAAGAACTTTTTTTTTAACTATGAAACAACCTATATAAAAAAATTAATGATTACTTACAGTCTTAGTCATTTCAAAATTCAAACAAGAACTCATTAAAAAAATAATGTAATTTAGAATAAAGGATTAAAAAAATGATAAGTTTTTAAGCTGTATAATGAAAAGTAAATTTGTGAAAATAATTCTCTGTCATTTTAAGGCTTTTCTCAAATCCAAAGGAGCTACATTCTGACACATTTCTGAATTCATTTCTTTTTGGAAAAGTGTAAGATTGGCAGGTATTCTTTTTCAGAAACTATGTAAATGGCTAATTTTTTATTTATTTTTTAATATAAAAGCAATATGTCTTTGACAAAATACTGCCAAAGTGAACGTTTTGAATCAAATTTTTGGAAGCGATAGCACGGGAAAGGATAAAAACATACAGTCACGTGTCAAGAATCTCTTATATCTCTGTAAGTAATTTATCAAAAATGGAAAAGACTATTCGATTCCAAATCCCTTCAATGTCAGGCCTTTCAATTTATGCCTTTACGGTTAAAAGTGAGTCAGAAATTGTGTTGGACAGTTTCGCATTTTTCAGCAGTGAATTTGAGGACCACCCAGGGCTTGAATTTCAGGGCGGGATGGCGGGATTCGTGCCCAAAATTTTGAAATCCCGCCCAAAAGAATGTCATGGGCGGGAGCCTCCCGCCCAAAAAAATTCACCGTTTTCGGGCGAATTTTGCATTTTGAAATTGCGATCAACTTCCACCAATGCCTTGCGGATTTCCTTATATTTTCGCGCGACCGATTGACACATTTTGCGGGGTTTTTTACCGCAAAAGATCGTTGAAATTCATGAATTTTTCATTCGACTGACAGACAAATTTCATTATTTCTTTCTCGAGATAGGTTGACAAGTGTCCGCGACTGATTGGCGAGTTCAGAGGTGATTCTATTACGAATTTTCCGAAAATTTAAGGCATTGGGTTCCGAAAATTATGAAAAATCGGTCATCAGTTCAACAGAAAAATATCGCGAATTTCGGCAAATAGTCGCTGATCACCAAAAAAAATCAATTTCGTAAATCGTTCGAGGAAAAAATCGCCAATTTCGTCGCAAAGGATTGCAAATAAAACGTAAATTTTGTCAAAGGATCGCGGAAAAACTTGAATTTCGTCAAATCGCGAAAAACAAACAAACTCGAAACTCATCAAAGGATCGCGAAAAACGCAAATTACATTAAAGGATAGCAAAAAAAACGTAAATTTCGACAAAGGAACGAGAAAAAACGCGAGTTTTGGCAAAGGATCGCGAAAAAAAGCGAATTTCATCAAAAGATCGGGAATAAACGCGAATTTAGTCAAAAGGCCGCTGAAAAAACACGAATTTCATCAAAGGATGGTGAAGAAACTTGCATTTTTTCAAAGGATCGCGGGAAAATGCGCGTTTTGTCATGGAAAAAATGCGAATTTCAACAAAGGATCGTGAAAAGACGCGCATTTCGTCAAAGGATCGAGAAAAAACGCGAATTTCATCAAAAGATCACGAAAAAAAAACCCGCAATTTTTTTCAAAGAATCCCGAAAAACACGCGAATTTCATCAAATAATCGCGAAAAAGGCGCGAATTTCGTCAAAGGATAGTGAGAAAACGCGAATTTCGCCAAAATATTACGAAAAAACGCGATTTTCGTCAAAAGGGCACGAAAAAAGTCGAATTTCGCAAAAGATTGCGGATAAAACGCAAATTTCGTCAAAGGGCTGCAGAAAAAAGTGGGAATTTCATCAAAGGGTCGCGATAAAAAATGCTACGGCTTCTTTAGAAAACAGCACACACACACACACACAAATATCTATATTCATTATTATAGGTATAGCAGGGGTGATTGATTCTGCTCCGAATTTTCCGAAAAATTAAGGCAGTCATTTCCGAAAATTAAAAAAAATCGGTCATAAATCCGAAAATTCGGACATAAATTGTATCGCAAATTTCGACAAATGTTCGCCGAAAAAAACCGATTTCGTCAGAGAATCGCGAAAAAACGGCAAATTTCGTCAAAGGATTGCGTAAAAACAACAAATTTCGTCAATGGATCGCGAATAAAAGGGCAAATGATCGAGAAAAAACTGCTAATTTCGTCAAAAGATTGCGAAAAATCGGCAAATTTCGTCAAAAGATTGCGAAAAATCGACAAATTTCGTCAAAAGATTGCGAAAAATCGGTAAATTTCGTCAAAAGATTGCGAAAAACTGGCCAATTTCCCCAAAAGATTGCGAAAAAACAGCAAATTTCGTCAAAAGATCTCAAAAAAACCGCTCATTTCGTCAAAAGATTGCGAATAAACCCCAAATTTCGTCAAAGGGACGCGAAAAAAAAAACATATTTGGTGCCAGGTGTGGATTCCCCCACCCTGTTGTAACCTTTCAGAAAATTTGCTGTGAATTTCAGATTTTTATTTTTTTTTATTTTTTTTTTTTTTACTCAGAATCACCACCCCCACCCCCACCGCTGTATTTCCGAAAATGTGATGTGAATTTCCGATATTTTTTTTTTTCACTCAGAATCATCCCTGAGGTATAGTTTTTAATGTGAAATAATATACTGAACTAACTTTTGAAAAATTGGGTTTAACCCAAATCCAATTTACAGGAATCTACACTCAGCCTGAAATCAAACTGAACCAAAAAAAGAGTTTACTCGACCTGCAAAAAAATAATTAGCGTCTGGAGAGGATTTCCCAGTCTCCCCCTTTCAGAAAATTTGCTGTGAATTTCAGATTTTTTTTTATTTTATTCAGAAACACCCGCGAATTTTGCAGTTACTTTTTGCGACAGACTGACGAAATTCACAGTTTTATCCTCCATCTGATCGATGAATTTACATCATGTCGGTTTGTCATGTCAGTATTAATACAGACATGACAAAATAATTAATGTAAATCTTTAAATAGCACGTAAAATATCAGTGGGTTTTACATTTTTTTTTCTCTCTCCCAGAGCTCAACTCCCCTCCATTTATAAATGTTGGTAGGGAGACTCCCCTCCTAGGAAAAATTGAATTTCAAGCCCTGCCACCTTAAGGTACCATGTAACTGTTCCAAAAATACTGTTAACAGAAATTCATTATTGCTCTTAATACTTTTACAAAACATAATGCCCATCATATACATTCTGAGAACGATTAAAACCAGTTTCGTCCCAGGACGACTATGTAGAAAAAAATATTTAAGCCTGCAATCTCAGCCCGGCACGAGTCTGCTGAAAAGATTAAACCCAGGATAATTCACCATGAAACTGTCCGATGCCAATCTCTAAGATAGACATGTTACATTTCTGTACTGATGTTATCAAATTCCCATCAGCTCACGACACATTTATACTTCTTCTCGGGAAAGTCATATTCATTGAAAATCGCTCATATTTTATCGGCTTCGTTTAAATTGTTATATCTTGCCCTTGCAAGTAGGCCCACTAAGTTTTTTTATTCGCCCGGCCTTGCAGACCCGTTTATTTTGTTTCTCGGCCCGGCCTGTTGAAAAAAATGGTCCTAATTCTGCCAGCCCATTTGAAAGTTCACCCTCATTTTGCCGGCCTGGGCAGACCTCTATAATGAACTAGCACATATTAAGTTTGGGTTAAGTATTTAAGATCGTATATAACAAAATAAAACTATGTGTCATGTCATGACTAATTTTTTTTTTAATCACATAAAAGCAAATAAAATATTATTTGTAGAAAATCTGATGCAAGTAAAAGAAGTTATAATACTGCTTTGTCAGTTCTTAAGTCGTTCCTATATTTTGACTTCACCAAGCCAAAAGAAGACATTTCTTCTATAGAGGCTGGTGAAACTATGCATTAAATAACATTTTAATTGTTGATTCCATACTTTGTTTCATATAGTCATTTTCAATATTTGCTTAGTATATGTCTTTCATCATTCTAACTGGGCTAATTTCTGTCATAATATTTGTTTTGCACAAAACTCATTAGACTCTTCAAATTTTGTTTAAAATTTCAATCTGTGCAGCATTGCCAAAGAGACATATTTCTCTTTCATAAACAATAATGCTGATGTTGTATAAGAATTTAAATTTTCTCCTGCATAATGTGGAACCTATTTTTAAAAAATGCTGGACTTGCTTGCTTCTTTCATTAAATCTTTTACATACCCTACATTTAATTTTTTCATTGATTTATTTTCCAAATCTTTCCATAAATGAACTGCATTGGAAATTAAACAATTTATAATTTACATATGAACAATAAGAATTCTTCATAAATATCAATAAAAATACATTTGAAAGGCCTATACTTATTCTAAAGTTTTCCATATCCCTGCAGAAATGTTCCATATTTTTTTTTATTTTAATTTAAAAATCAATCTTCAAAAATACAAAATTCTTTCAGTGTGTTAGAACAAATGATCTCTAAAGAATGGGACCTACAACCTGACATAATACAAAAATTTGGTATAGGATAGCAGTGGAAAATACACTGACATACACTGCTTCAATTTGTAAACATAATCTAAACAAACAGAGTAAAGATAAATTACTGAGTTGTCAATGGCACTTCACACTGGCCATAGTCAAGGCATATAGGCATCTCTGATGACCAGTGTTGTAGTCATAAGAAAACCAGACGGTATATGCTAGAGTCATGAACGTTCATGGTTAGACTATATCCTATAACTTTATTTGAGAAACAGAGAGTATATGGAGCTTCTTAAAAAGATCCAGAAGGTATAAAGTGTGTACCTCCATATACACTCCATTACATCCTTGCTGATGGATGGCCAAGTTGCTTGTCATATGGATTGCCACCGTGTAGCAATTGGGCAAACTTCGCCCCACTGCCAAGATTACAACCCATGCCTAGGCACTCAACCAACAGGTAGGGGCTTGGTCAGTGGTCTCGTGTAATCCTTCCCTTAAGGCTGCTAGTCACTCAGCTTCTGAATTCCCCTCAGTAATGTTAAGTCTATGGACGTTTGATGCATTTTTATATTCATAATATCTCCTCGAGAAATTAATATTTTTAACTTCTTCTTTCAGTGCTCTCTTCTTAAAGGATGTCACTTTTTTTCTCGGTCCTCAAAATATTTCTAAACTCTATGCTTAATTTAATATTTTATGTTTTAAAAACTGACGATCTGGAAGTAAAATTTTAACACTTCATACAAAATTAAGCGTAGAGTTTAGAAATATTTTGAAAACTAAGGAAAAAAGAAGCATCCTTTAAGAAGAATATACAGAAAAAAGAAGTTAAAAATATTAAATTAAAAAATATATATATTGTATACCATTTTGAATATAAAAGTGCATCAAACGCCTATAGACTTAACATTACCGAGGGGAATTCAGACGCTGAGTGACTAACATCCTTAAGCTTCATGGGAGCTAGTATATTCAAATTCATCTCTCATGATTTCATCGCAATAGATTTTACAGTATAATCATACTTGTTTTGTAAAATTGTAAAGAGATAGGCTCATTTTGAAATTTTTTTGTTCAAAAATGGAATATTTTTAGTAATGATCAAAACTGATAGTAAATTATTATTATTATTTATAATTTCTATTTATTAAATGTATCTTTTTATGTTTGTTTCAAATAAATAAATTCATGCATGCTTTGTTTCAAATAAGTAAATCCATGCATGCATATTGTGTACCTGTTATGTGTTTAAATTACAGGAATATGTGTATGTAAATCATATGTTTAGTTATTTTATTCATTTTGTTTTATTCTCAGTTCATCATCTTCTAATGATGGTAGTCCTATAACGAATGGAACATACTTGACATTTCCTGTTGGGTCAAAAGCCACCAAAGTATTTCAGCCAATTAAAAGACCACGATTGTCAACAGATGAAAGTGAAAAAAATGGTATAAAGCTCTTTTTTTTTTAGTGTGATATATTTTCTTTCATTAACTGTTTGATGTATATACACTGGGAAGACATGCAGCACAAATCGTGAGTTGAGAGACAGTGAGTCCTATTTCTTCATTGTTTCCATCCTGTTAACAAAGGAGAAAGAGGTTTGAATTCCAGAATTTGAGTCCATACTCACGTATTGTGCCACATGTCTCCCTGGTGTGTGACGTACCTTACTATATTTAGTACTTTTTCAGGGTTTGAAATTCATTTTTTTTTAGGTGGAGAATATTCTCCTATTAACATTTGTAAGTGGTGGGGAATTTGGTTTTATAATTCCCCCACCATTTGTTTATTCATTTCCACCATTTCCATTCCTTCTGTTTGGAAAGGAATTTGAAATTATATCACATTTATAAACGGAAAAATGTATTGCATAAATATGCATGAAATATTTTTGTTAAAGAACTTTAATTATAAAATAATGTTGATTAGGAATTTTTTTGAGTCAGGTTGAGTTTGACATTGATTTTTGCCAGTGACGGGCTGTACTGAATTTTGAAAAAATACATGGGCCAGGTCCAGCCTGGACCTTTAACTTTTACACTATGTTGGGTTGGACCAAGATAAATTTTGTTCGGGCCAGACCCATGCAGACTTCTATAATGTTCAGTATTTCTCCCTCCACATTTCCATAATTTGAAAGTTACTATTCATCTTTTATTTATTTCATTTAAATAGTAAAACCAAAAGTTAAAAATAATTGGACATAAACTTGCTGATACTTTTATGCATTGAATCAAAATTTTAACTGCTTATAGATGATTGGTTTTCTTTTGAGATTTAATATCATGTGATCTATGTATTTCATTTCTCATGTTAAAGCTGTTAGAAATTTGTGACACAAAAAATTATGGGCTGTGCAACATAAGTAATAGAATATAAACATATAAAAGTAAAAGAATGAAAAAGTGTATTGTCATCTCCATCTGCTAAATATCTTGCATCTTAGCTATTAATTTTTCCCTCTTCCTAAAATAATTATTCACTCCCTCTTACCCGCCTTCTTTTTCTTTTCAAAAAACGTTTTTTTTTTGCTTAAAAAAAGTGATTTTGCTGTTCCAAAAAAACTGTTTTGCTGAACCAAAATGGCCAGTTTTGTTACTTCAAAATGGCCGGTTTTGCTGCAAATTAATATTCATGCTGTTCCATCACTGGTAACTGCTATGATCATTTTTGTTAAGAGCATTCCATTTGTCATTCCTGTGCATTTTTTAGTTTAAAAAGATTTATTACTAAATGAAACCGCCATCTTCTGATAATATTTGAATCTGCGCATGGTAGAATTAGCTAGTGTAATTCATGTCTTGAGTTTCTTAAAGCAAAAATTTAAAAACATACAATGGTGGTTATGTGGTTTTCTTTATTGAAGACTTTTGTAGTTACATAAATATGCCAAGTGTAAATTTTAAACTCTGTAAAGAATGTTACATTCTGAATACAATATTCTAAATATTTTATGTAATTGTACATTTGTTCGTTAAATTACTATAAAATAAAAATTTTCATATTAATTTAATGATTTCTAATTTGTTTTATCGCTTAAAAATAAAATTTACTGTTTATATTTTCTTCGTCTTTGATTTTGAACCAAATTAATTTTAATGTTTGCATAATTTTATAAACTATGGAATTGAAATGAAAAAATGCACTTTTAAAATGAAAAGTTAAAAGTGGCATGATTCAATTAAAATGTGGTGTTGTAACAAGCACAGGCCCACCCAATAAGAAATTAGTAATTTTCATTTTTTAATATATCTATTTGCGTTAACTTTCTGACCGCCGCAAACTGATATATTCATTCACTAAGCTGTAGGTTTCACTACAGTAGAAGCATTATTTAAATCAATATAATTTTACAGATGTAATCCACTTTTAAAAAATTAAGTTATGATTAATACTGTCAAAGTTTATTGATTAATACTGCTAAGGTTTATATGCCTGTACGTATTTAAAAATATTATATCATGAAAAAAAAAAATATTTTTTCGCATTTAAAACATATTGCCGAGAAAACAACATTACAATTTTGTCATTTTACTCGGCAGTCCAGTGGTTAAGTTAAAATTAATACAATCATGCAATTAACTAATGAAATTAGTGCTGAAATATTGCAAAATCTGATCCTATTAGACTATAAGCAGCGTATAAGTTATGATCCTGGCTTTGGAGTTCTTTCATATAGAGGGGGTAGTGTTGAAAATGAAATACAGACTTTACTGACATCAAATATTATCATTAACATTATTTAACAAAACAGTTACTTTAGATTGTAACCTGGTCCCTGAAGCTAAACGCATACTGGTGAAATAATTGTAGTCAGATTCATTCAATTCAGAACACTTTTCAGAATTTTATGCAATTTTAGATAACACAGGAACTGGATTGACATTGAAAATAAATGAATCTAAATAATAAATAATTTAAGAAGTTGAGACTATGATAATGGCTCTAATATTGGTGGCAAAAAAAAACAAGTGGGTAAGTGTGATCACAGATCGCACAGAGGGTTTCGTTTAATATTCCTTTCAAAACACTTTAACCTTTTGAAAAATCTGTTAGTTCCACATTTTGCAACCAGGAGCGTACTCTATTCAAACAAACCTCTATCGGAACGAAACTCCGTTTTACATACTATGCGTATATATATTAGTCGAAGGGATTGGGCCCATAGCACCCAAGATAAGTAGGCACCCCTGGTGGTAAAAAGTAGAACTAAAATATGTAAGGCTATGGTGCATAACATGAAAGAATGGTCAAAGGGGTGTCTTCAAAAGTTGGAAAAGTGCTCCCCGGGTGAAAAGAGCGGAGGTTAGAAAAATTGCTTAAAATATACAAGATAGAGCCCAAAGGAGTAAATAATATAGGACTTTTTGAAAATTTTATGATTTGTCATGTGGTCTGAGGTATTCAGCTATATGTATGCAAAAATTCATGTCTCCAAACTTAATTAAGGGCTGTCTTAGAAAGAATTGCTTAAAATACATATGTGGTAGCTCAAAGGGTTAAGTAAGACTTTTTCAAGATTTTATGATTTATCGCCTGGCCTCAGGTGTTCTGCTATAAGTATGCGAAATTTCAAATCTCCAATTTATAAAGGGGCTCAGTTAAAAAGAATTGCTTAAAATACGCATGTGGGATCCCAAAGGGTTAAATGTATGACTTTTTCAAATTTTTATGATTTGTCGCGTGATGGTGTTCAGGTATAAGTATGTAAAATTTCACGCCTCCAACCTAAATAGGTTGTCACTTAGAAAGAATTGTTTAAAATACACATATAGGAGCCCAAAAGGTTAAATGTATGACTTTTTCAAAATTTTATGATTTGCCGTTTGATGTGAGGTGCTCATCTATAAGTATGAAAAATTTCTCGCCTCCAACCTAATGAGGGGCTCACTTAGAAAGAATTGTTTAAAATACACATATGGGAACCCAAAGGGTTAAATTTACGACTTTTTCAAAATTTTATGGTTTGTCATTTGATGTGAGGTGTTCAGCTATAAGTATGCAAAATTTCATACCTCCAACCTAAATAGGGGCTCACACAGAAAGAATTGTTTAAAATACACATGTGGGAGCTCAAAAGGTTAAATGTACGACTTTTTGAAAATTTTATGATTTGTCGTTTGATGTGGGATATTCGCTATAAGTATGCAAAATTTCACTCCTCCAACCTAACTAGGGGTTCACTTAGAAAAAATTGTTTAAAATATACATGTGGGAGCCCAAAGGGTTAAATGTACGACTTTTTCAAAATTTTATAGTTTGTCGTTTGATGTGAAGTATTCAGCTATAAGTATGTAAAATTTTACGCCTCCAACCTAATTAGAGGCTCATATAGAAAGAATTGTTTAAAATACACATGTGGAAGCCCAAAGGGTTAAATGTACTACTTTTTCAAAATTTTATGATTTGTCGTTGGATGTGAAGTATTCAGCTATAAGTATGTAAAATTTCACTCCAACCTAATTAGGGTTCACTTAGAAAGAATTGTTTAAAATACACATGTGGGAGCCCAAAGGGTTAAATGTATGACTTTTTCAGAATTTTATGGTTTGTCGTATGATGTGTGGTGTTCATCTATAAGTATGCAAAATTTCAAGTCTCCAACATGTATAGTTTCTGAGAACGGGCTCTCAGACAGACAGAGGAGCGAAACGAATAGGGTTTCGTCAGATGAACGAAACCCTAAAAAGATTTACAAAAATGATTTTTATTTAAATCCCTGTACATTTCATGTTTTATATTTAAAGCGTTCTCTAAACCTGCCAGTCATCCTGCTTATCAATAATGAAACTATTGACAAAAAGAAATTACTTGGCATAGTATAATATAAGGAGATAGAAAACAACGTTTATAGAACCAGAACACTCTCAATTTTTGCAAACTAGTTTCGATAGCCATAGCGTACCATCATCAGTGCTACCAAAACTAGTTTGCAGCAATTGAAAGTATTCAAACCTATTGGCTTCTTTACTATTGTGCACCTGATTTAACCTTAAAGATATATTGCCTAAAACTCACAGTAATCAAATAGAATTGATTTGATGTCATAGATAATTATAGACAGTGTTCACCCATTTTTATAATTCAGACTTGCCAAGTCTGCAGGAGACTCCTCATTTTTGCTTAATTTTCCATACTCCTGATTTTTGACATATTTCTCCTGATTTTCTAACACGTTTTTTCTCATTTTTATTTTATGATTAAATATGCTAGTAAATCTTGGATGTTTATTTCTTCTCTATGTTTGATATGATAGAAGTTCAGATTGAATATATAGAATGCCTTTTTAAAGCATTGACTCTTACTATGGGTAAATTTTCAATTTTCTTTCTTAAATGCAAAAGCCTGGTACCATTAATTTTATTTTCTATAATGAATAAATTGTAACTTTACATTGTAAACTGTAAATTTGTCTGTTTTGTTTTTCTTTTTTAGTGGAATCATAATGTATTATATTATTTTTGTTATTTAAAATTTCTTTATTAATTAAGAATTAAGGTTAGTTGGGGTAACTGGGCCATAGGCTATTTTATAAAAAACCGTTGATGTATTTTAAGTTTTAGCTTTTGTGAACAATGCCCCTTAACCTCTACCTCCTAAAGCAACATGTGTCAACTCAATCATAACTCTCTCTTGGCTGTCATAGGTTTTCGAATATTTACATTTCTTTTTTTAAAAACAACGTCAATTTGGTTGAACTTCGTCGGCTTTTTATTAAAATACTGTAAGTACTTTTATTAAGCAATCTTTTTTTTTTTAAAGATTAGGCATATAACTACGTTAATATAATATTAGGTATCTATACATATTTACTTCATGTTTTAAATGTAAGCCCGGTGTCCAAGTTACCCCATAATTTTTTAAGAATGGGGTAACTGGGACATGTATCTGGGGTAACTGGACCATGCTGGATCCAGTTACCCCAATAGTTATAAATAATTTTTTTTAGTTTCTCTTACAACGGGAAGTAAATTTTTCCATTGTTTTTTGCTCACAATAAAGACAATTATAGAATATCTTATTAAAATTACGTAATAAAATTAAAAAAAAGCATATTGGGTGATATCAAACCAAATTTCTTGACCCCTTGAGAGGCGGTGATACCATTATTGCATCAGATAATTTTAATTCCTAATTGCCACATTGGCACCGGAATTTTATATGAAAATTTCACCTTTATTAAGTACGCGAAAATATACTTTTACTTGTTTTCAAATAGATTTTCTTGTAAATACTGGTGTCGTTAATTATTTCAACATTTTACGAATGCAAATACCTTGCCCCTGAAAGCAAGATAGCCAAACCTTGAAATTGTTCGATATATAAAGTACTTAAGTAGCCATTTGTTCATAGATTTACTTTGCTATTTTTTTCCTTAAAATACCCACGTGACTTTTATACTTACTACCTATACTAAAGTACATAAGTACTTACTTAATTTTTATGATTTTGGGATAAATAAATATAATATTTTCACTTTTAGTACTTTTTTTAGACACATTGACAGCAAAGGTTTCCCTTACAACGCTCTTTATTGACATATAATTTACACAATCTGCCTTGTTTAAATTTTTTAAAGTTGTTTACACTTTTTCAAACAGGACCTGATATCCCACATGAAAAAAAAATAAATGCGTGTGGAACATAGACCCTCCTGGCCCCACTTACCCCATTTTTATGGGCAACTGGACCCATGAGGAAAGAAAGATGAAATATGCATATTTTTATATTTTTAAATATTAAAATGTAATTTTGAGCATTTTTGCCTGATAGAGGGAACCTAACTGAACACATTTACAGAAGTTCATACTTTAATTCAAATGAACATTAGCTTTTTGAAGTTGAATTGTCAGAAGCTCCAGGGTCACATTGTAAAATCATGGCCCAGTTGCCTCACCTAACCTTATTGTTCATAACTTTTATAATTGACAAAATTTGTATGAGAAGGCAAAATCAATTCCTGGTTATTTATAATGATGAATTTTAAATAGTTTTAAAAATTTGTCTCATTTGCTTAATTAAAAGCCTTTTGAGGCCCTTAATTAAAAGCATTTTTAATTTATTAAGTATATATATAGCTGCAGTATTATTTCAAATAAATTTATTATTATTATTTTATGTTCACATTTAAAAATGAAAAAAACTTCATTGAAAAGTCTCCTGATTTTTGTCCTCTGGAACTTGGTAACTCTGTTATTTTTGGGGGAAAAAAAAAAAATTATATGAACAAAGATAAGAATTTTATTTTCTAATATGTTCAGTCAAATAGCCCTTTTGTTGATCTATCATATTACCAAGATACCTTGATTTCCAAGATAAAGGGTTTTTCTTAAAAGGTCAAAGTATGGGTTTTTTTTTTCACTTTTCTACCACAATTTTCCAGAGTCCATCCCATATTTTAGGATGCCACTTTTAAAGAGTTTATTTTAAAAATCTAGCTGCACAGTAATCTATAGGAGATGTGTCAAGGGAATGGGTTGGATGCATTTAAATGGAATAGCCTAAATTATAGTTTCATTTCTCATTTTTTCTAAAAACATAACAATAGATTTCTGCGTATGACTAGTAGCTTTATCCTGATGGAAGATTGTTCTGGTAAAGTGATAGAATGTCTTCTATAAAAACAGGTGTTAAAACACATTTCTAATAGTAATCCAAGTTAATTTTGACATTTTTTTTTTTCTACTTTCTCATTTTAAGTTTTCTTCTTTAAGAGAATCTGGCAATAACCATACAACCATTAGTAAAACATTCCTTGTTTTCTCTGAACCAATGTTTTACGTCTTTATCTCCTCTTTTATGGTAGTAAATTGATCTTTTTCTATTGCAGTAAGATAAATATAGCCAAGCCTCATCAATTGTAACTACATATTTCTATTTTTCAGCTGCCAAATAATTTTCATACAAAATCTGCACATAGTCTTATGTTGAGAAACATGTTTTTGTATTAGGCTCTGAACATCATGTTTTTTTTTTTGTTGTTTTTTTTTTTTTGGCTTTGATTAGCTTTAAATGTGATTTTATAATTTTGCTTGCAGTTCCTATAGAGATGTTTAAGGATTTTGTGATAATTCTATTGGGGGTTGGATGTTCTTTTAAAATATGAGATGCATCTTTAGATATAATAAGCAGTGAATGCACCTTTGTTGGGTATGCATTTTTTATATTTTTCCCCAATCAAATGTAAACTTTGATGTTTCTTTCCTTTTTTATTAATTATGATACTTATTTAATGTGTAGAAATATTAAAACCACTCTTTTCACACCTTTTTTTAATTATCGAATAAATATTTATCTTCATACAGTGTAAATACACAGCCTTCGATCGGCATTTTAATGCAAAGAATATTTTTAAGGATGCACAATAATTAACCCCTATCCAAATTGAAGGCATAAAGAGTTTTTTTTTTTTTTCATATAAATTTAAATCATAGAGAAAGTCAAAATCGTTATAAAAATGTAGTTTTATAAGCTGTTTCTCTTCTTTTTTTTTTAGGGGATGGGGGGGGAGAAGTTCTGCACACAAACACCGGGCACTACTGGTGTGCCCCTGAATGAATTATTTATTTTTATGAGCATGAACCTTACAGTAACAATCATCATTCATTTTGTCAAATTTGAAATATGAAAATATACCTGTATTGAATTTAATTTTATAGACTGTGTTTTTATTTCTATTATTTTCATTTAAAATTATGTAATAATTTTTAAGGAGACATAGATAATGATGAAGAAATCCGTGTCCTAGAAGAAGAGATATTAGAATTACAAGAGTACAATGCCAAAGTGGAATCAGAGATGATCAAATTACGCACTGACATAACTCAGATGGAACAGCATATTCGTATGACAGAAAGAGTTAGTAAAAGTTTGCTTTTTATTTATCGTTTTGCAATAATTCAGCTTGCTTAATGGTTTTACTAGTATTTTCCAGTGTGTGATTATGCTTACATAAAGTCAATATATTAAATGATTGGAATGCACACAATGAGCTAATTTTCTAAATTTTGATTCTTAATGCATTACTTCATGGTGCAGATATTACAAATAAGAGTAAAAATTGTTTTTTAACCTGTTACAGATTGATGTTTCTGATTGTAAACGCCCCACCAGTGGCCGAGAGGTTCTGCTCTCGAAGCTGGTAGACGGGAGGTGCTGGGTTCGATCCCAATCGCATCCGTCAGCCTAATCGTTCGGAGTTTTCGTGGTTTTCTTCGAACCTTGGTTCTCCAAGCGTTAATATGGGTTAGGTTCCCTTAGAAAGACCTCCACGGAAGGCACTCCCCCCCCCCCTTAGGGCCTATATCCCACGTGCAGATAATTGGCCGACATAAATACATACATACAACCTGATTGTAACAACATTTAATTAAAAAAACTAATAAAAATAATTAAACAAAAAATAAATAAGTAGTAAACAAAATTGAACAAAAAAGAAACTTAGGAAGAGAGACTTGTCCTGTTTGAATTCAGACCTGGAACCATGATGACAGAAAATGTACATGCTAACTAATATATAACAGCATCTTCTTATTTTCTGTGTAATAATAGTATAAGTAAGCATTCAATTTAATGAAAATTTGTTATACTTATTTTTGAAAGGTACATCCTTTTTATTTAAAGAATATTTTTTATTTTATTAAGACTTTGTAATTTTTAATAACAAAGCAAGCTTTTTATTTAAAAACTTATCAGTTTATTTTCCCTCACTTGTTATTACCAAAATAGTAATATCTATTTAAATGATTATAAAACAAAACAAACCCCTCCAAAACCAAAACATTTCTTTATCACATAGAAAAACCACTGTTGCAGACTTACCAAGTCTCCTTATTTTCAAATGTTTTCCCACACTCCTAATTTTTGACATACTTTTCCAGATTTCTCACATATTTTTCAATATTCTATTATTTTACCCCCAAATGTACTGCAATTTAGCAACTGTAATACAGGTGTACTTTTTCTTTAGTATGATTGTTCAGTAGTATTTTATGAAATAAACTACACCCAGATTCATTATAAATGATGAATCTTTAAAACTTTGTGACTGTTGCTATAGACATGTTTTTAACTATCAAAAATTTGTCTCCATTAAGACTTATTTAAGACCTTCACTGTAGTTTTATATTATTATATGAGGAAACAAAGCTTTCCCTGTAATATGTAATTAATTTAAAATTGTGTTAAAACATCCTAAACATCATATGCCTAAGTCCATTCTACATCTAAGAAGTACCTATATTTTTCTTATTTGAGTAGGAGCGATATACTGGTTTTTAATCTTCAGTGATGACCAAGCACTGTTTGAAACTAAACTTTTACTAAACATATTTACATTTAACAATTAATAAGTTTTCACTAACAAATCTCCTGATTTTTTGGATGTGCATTATAATTTATATTAAAATCTGCGGCTTGGAACTTCCCAAAAAAATTTTATGCTTTTTTTTAAATCAACACATTTCAAGGTAAAATAATTATCTATAAGATTGTACAAATTCCAAACTCATTTTATTTAAATGTAACAAATGGAATGTAACTGAGAGGACATGAAATGTAACAGAGGAAATGTCTTATGAATTTGATACATAGTTACAGTAAAATATCATTGTCAAAGATGACACTTCTGTTGTTTAAAGTTGGAGTTGGTAGTACTGTTATAATATCTGCCTTGTCAACCCATGCTACATAGTTGTAGTTATATTTGGAAGTTTTCAATCCACCAGACCGAGTTAAAAAAACAACCTTCACATTGTGTATTCCTTTTTCGATTTCAGTTACTTGGGCAACAAATTTGACTAGTCTATTTTTTCCTTGCACTATAACAATTGCAAAATCACTAACGGTTGCATCACCTGATGAAAAACTTTGATTTTTAGCAGATTCATTCATTGTATCCTTAAAGTGAAACTGTACACCTTCTTCAGTGGACACAGATGCATAGGAAATAACATAATTTCGTCTAACTCTCACACAATGAATCTGTTGTAAATGTGGTATACTTTTTATGTATAAAACTCGTTCCTCAAAGGCAGCAATGTCCCTCTTAATATCCTCTATGGGACATTACAGTCAAGGATCTATAATCCGCTCACCCATAATCCACAATTTTCTATAATTCGCATTGCTTAATGAATGTAAACAATTAAACAAAATTTACAAATTCTTGATCCAAAAATGATTTTTTTAAAGAAATATCTGAAAATTTTAAATATAAAAGTGAATATAATCAATTTTTTAATACAAGAATTTGAAAAATGCATTTTTTGAGCATATTAAATTAATTATTATATTTCACATTTTTCTTTTCGTGTTACACTGAATATGGAATTAAAATAGTGTCCAGAAAAATTAATTATTATGTTTCATATTTTTCTTTTCATGTTATACTGAATATGGAATTAAAATAATGTCCAGAAATAAGAAAATGACATATAATCCAAAATACTCCATAATCCGCAATATTCCATAATCTGCACAACCCTTGGTCCCAACTTGTGCGGATTAAAGAACTTTGCCTGTATTTTACTCCAATCCCATTGCAAGTGAAATTTGCATTCAGCAAATGATTTAGCATCATTTGGTGAAATGATTTAGCATCATTTGGTGAAATGATTTAGCATCATTTGGTGAAGGGGTCCAGATTTCTGACATTATTCCTCTGTACACAAGCCTCTTTACAGTGCCTCCAACTCCATCAACAGCATGTTTTCCATGGCTTGTGGCAAAGAAATGCCAGTTGACTTTAAGGGATGAAAATGTGATATTGCACAGTGTACTTTTGGTTGAACTGGCTTGATTGCCCATCACTAAATATTTCAATTTCTTCTAATGTAGGACATTCTTTTTTAAGTTTTTGAAATGGAATTTCATTAGAAGTGTAGATGACATGCTTGTCATGCTGCATATAGTCACTTGCTATAACTCATAATTTCTTTTTCTTCCATATATTCCTTTTTTGGGAGCCAAGCGACAGCAGTATACAAAGAGCACTGCTTGTGAGTCCAATATGCTGACTGGATCTCATTTTGTGTGACAAAAGTGAAGTTCTCACTAAAATCTACTTCTAAAACACACTTGATGGGATCCTGTCTAAGCTGCTTAAAATAATCAGAGATCGTGTTGACTTTTCATAGCAGTGCAATATAAATTTTTCTAACTGGTTCTTCAGTTCATCAACAATGTTTGACAGTGTGCCCTCATTTAAAAATCTAACACATTCTTTGCTACCACTATCGTTTTTTCCACTGGTACCACTTAAGGGGTTCTTGTAACTGATCTTGAGGAATTGTTTTCACAAACTGATTAAAAAGGAAATTATTCTTGCATTTATCACATGTGTTTTTCGAACAATCAATTGAGCGATTGTTGCAAGTGGCTATTATATTCAGTAATTCCATGTATTCATTAGGCAAAAAGCTGCGTGCCTTGAAAAGTAAAGTCACGTTTCCATGGCCAGCACAAACCTAAACATTATGTAGTGTTTCACCTATAAATAGAATGTGGGAAGGTCGCAGTTCAGCAAGCAGACTTTGACTTGCCAATTTCTGTATTTGGATGCAGTTGCTTGAAAGCTTGATAAGCTTCCATCAAGGTGCACAACAAGTACTTTTTTGTTTTGTGACTTTCTGTCCATTTTCTCTGACAACCATGCAGCAGCTTTACTAGGAGTCTGGTAAGAAATTTCATCGGATGAGTAGAAATGCAATACAAGTTTGTTTTTTTTCACCAGAAACTTTATTACTGGGGTGTTTCTTCTTTTTTGGTAGCAAATTTACAAATTCACTGAGTTTGCCTAGAACAGCACCACACTTTCTTGGGGATACAGGTAGTGCACACTTAACTTTCTTTGTAGTTTTTCCCAATGTCTGGGGAGTATTGTAAGGTGAATACCCATCCTGATTTTCGACTGTCATTGCCAGTGCCTTTTTATTTTCCCTTTGTCTTCATTTCTTCATTTTATTCTTTTCTCTGTCAATCTTTTTCTTCAAAATACTTCTGTTATCATAGGCTTTATTTTTATAGTCTCTGTCCTCTTTCTTACCTATATCTTTCTTTTCTTGAGACATTCTAGCTCTATATTCCCTCATTCTTTCTGCTGCTGATTTTCCCATACTCGCTCAAAAATTTGCTCATATAAAGTAAACACACATTAATCAAGTGCAAATGGAACAACCTGATATAAGTTTGCTTAAGCAGTAAAAGAACTGGTTGAAACAGGATGCAAGCAGCCAGAAAGAAGAAAGCATGGAAAATAAATACATTCTCAGAATTCCTTCTCAACAGCCAATCAATCAGATTTGTTTATGTAGTTTGTGTAACAGAGAGGACATTCTTTTTTTCTCTCCTCTGTTTCGTCCCCTCTGTTACATGTGTATTTTTTTTTTTTAATTTTTAAATAAATTTCAAAATTTTTTCATAACATGATTTTACTAATAAATTTTATTGTAAACATCAGTTATTAAGTTTAAAGCTTCAGTTTATATTGAATAAAATAAACTTTTTTAAATAATTGTAACAGAAGGGACAAATATCTTATACAGATTACTTTTTTTTTTAATAAGATAAAATTTTTGTATGAAGACAGTCAATGCATCATTACACTTAGGTGATAATGTAATTTACGATATAAATCAAACAATGTATAAAATCATCATATTTTCAATAACTTATTGCTCCATAGAAAAGCCACATTTTTAACATAATAAATCAAAATCATAAATGCTACTTATTCATCATAAATATTAAATATAACCATGCATAACCCTCCAAAATAACTATCCAATCCATAAACTACGATAAATTTCGTTCAAAATGATACCAAGCGTAAGAATATTGCTTGAAGTTGAGAAAACCCTATATTGGTTTCAGTTGGCAAGTTGGCATGGAATTTACCTATAGTGTAAACTCTCTGGGTTTTTTACAACTGCAGCATTGGCACTGACTGCATAAAGAAATGACTATTTTTCTTTTTACTTTGATTTACATTAGAGATTTTGGTCCACCAAATGACTGGCACAAATTTTTATTCATTTTCTACATTGGTAATTTCAAGGCTTTATGTAATATTATGTACATTTTATATGTTATATCCATTACTTGTGTTTGTTTATTTTCTGTCTACATAGAGAGCAATCTGTTTCTTCAAACTTTTGTGATTAAATCAGAGTGTTTTGTGACAAATTTTGTTTTCCTGAAATGGCTGAAGGGAAAGTACACTAGTACTAAAATTTCTTCTTGAAATAGAAACTAAATCCTAAATGCTGCAAAACTGAACTAAAAGATATTCTCTTATGATTGTGTGTGTTTTGTCTTGAGAAAACATATTTTATTTTCTTGAAATAAACATCAGTTAGATGAAGCTTTCGGGAATTTTATTTTGAAATTATCAGACTGCAGTGATTGGGTGCCATTTTATTTTATGTATTGAAACTGTCACTCTTATGAAAAAATTCTACTGTATTTGAATGTAATGATTAAATATATACAGTTGCCTTTCTATGACATACATGTGTACAAACTGATTTTTTTTTTTTTAAACAGTTTTGCTTTCTGTGCTGAAAAAAAAAAAAAAAATGTGCTTTGATTATTTTCTGTAACTTAAAATGCTTAATCATTGATATTTAGTTCAGATTTTTTTTAAATATAACCTATTTAAAATTAGTTACTTTTCAAAGATTACAAATCGACATAAATTGTTTTAAATTTTCCCCTTTTTTATTTATTTATATATTTTAAGTCAGTGTGCAAATATTTAATAGATCAGTAGGTGCTATTTCTTATCAATATAAGACAATCAATCTTCTATTATTCACTAATACTTAGTTTAGATATTTCAGCTAAGTACATAGCGAAATGCATGTTAATCTTTTTTATGGATTGTAAATTAGCCTAGATGAATTTAAATTACTCATTCTTATATTTTTTTAACCACAATATGTAAATAATTAAAATGTATGCAATTTCTTAATTTGCATAATTAATCTTAGGACAATCAAGCTCTTGCTCAAAAAAATCACAATCTAACTGAATATTATGAGAACTTAAGGAACAATTTCATCTCACTATTGGATCATGTGCGACTTCCTAATTTTGATGAGAGACCAACTCGAGAAAATTTTGATACCTATTTAACGAAGCTCCAATCACTTTGTGCTGATAGTTGTCGTGAAGAAAACAGGGCTGTTCTATCATCAGTTAAAAAAGCTCTACAGGATTTCAACCTTCCCTCGTAAGTATGAGGTAAAGATATGTATATCATACACACTAATATCAAGTGTAATGTTTTATTTATTTATTTATTTATTTTTTGGGGAGGGTGGGGGGGAGGGGTGTTTCCATATCAATTACATCTCCTGGTATTTAAAAATAATGTTGTATGTCATTTTATCACTTGATAAAGGTAAATGAATTAAATATGTTTATTTTTAGTTAAAGACTTATATGTCTATTTAAGTATAAACTGATTATAAATTGTTATTAAATCTGCTGTGGATTTCTCTTTCCATTTATAAATAATGCAAATATACATATGTATGCAAATGTACATATATATTAGGGATGCACCGAATAGTGAGTTTGATAGAATATTCGGCTAGACGAATAGCAACTGCTAGGCTGAATACCAAATATTCGGCCTGCCGAATAGTAACTATTCGGTTGAATACCGAATATTCGGCTTGTCGAATACTTTCATATATTTCAAAGTTTAAAGACATTAAAATGTTAAATTTTAAAACAATTTTACATAATATTTAAAACAAGCTTTTATTCTAATAAACAAGAGCTTTTTTCAAGTAAACTTTATGCTGAAAAAAATCTGCTTTCAGTTATTTAAGAAAAGGATAGTTATAAAAAATTTTTAATTAATAAAATTTTAAATTCCATGACTTCTTCTGAGAGTTAAAACAAATGAATAAAATTTTCTTAAAATTCTAAAATAAACATTTTAAAATCAAAGAGAAATTGTGAAGAAATTGGAAGAAAAATTGTACAGCATCATATATTATTTGTTTGTCAGGAAGAGACTAAAGTAAAAGTAAAAAAATAATACAATCGATTCAAATTTTATATGGTGGCAACTTAACAAGAACAACTGTTCTACTTCCTTTGATTAAGAAAGGAAGTTTTTAAATGCATGCTAGATCGGTGTCTGGAGCGGGCAATCATTTTAAGAGATTGTAAATGTTGTTCTTAAAATCTTAGCAAGAAACAGATTATTTATTGGACAGTGTTCAGGTACTTGCATTTGAACATAATTCCTATGAAAATCCTCATGATTGGTTAATTTTCTTAAATAATACTTAACAAACAGCAAATAAATAATGTAAAAACATTCTGTTTTTAATTATTCTGAATATCTTTATAAGTTGACTTAAATGTAGAAGTTGTATAAGGTTTTAAAAAATGTGTTTTAAAAGTTCTTTTTAAGTATTCGGCTTGGCCGAATATTTCGATATTCAGGCAAACCAAATATTCGGTATACTGAATATTTTGATATTCGGCCAAACCGAATATTCGGTAACATGGCCGAATACTGAATAGATACCGAATATTCGGTGCACCCCTAATATATATACATGCAAACTTTGTTAGCATAAATATGCTTAAAGTGCTTTATTTTTAACATGAATTATTCTCACAATCCCTGATAAAATAAATGAAATATTTACTTACTGATAATATAAACTGTTGTTAACATCGTCAAAATTTTAATATCTTTTGAGATTCATGTTAACACGGTTTCACTGTATATACATTCTTTTGTATCATTTTTCTGTTAGTTTACCCTTCGGTTAAGATTTTTTTTAAATTCTATTTTCATTTTTAACAAGAATAAAGAAAATCGTGCATTTGGCATAGGTTATGAAACACTTTCCAACACTATCATAATATAGTTAAGAAATTTCATTTTTCCATACAATAAAATGAAATATCTTAAAAACAATTCAAAAACACGTCATGCAATAAAAATCCATTCTTAGCAGTTGCTGTTTATAGCCATTAATGTGTACCAATTCTTTCATGCAACCCTGTATAGGGTCTTTAAAATTTATGCACACCACGTAATGCACTAAAAATGAGTTGGGTTTGAAACTGCATATCACAGCTGAAAATGCACTTCCAGCAATTATCATTCATAATCAGTCCTGTAATTAATTTCTTTTGTGTGTGTCTGTAAGTGAACAATAAATTGTACACATTCCATAATCTATAAAAAGTATGGTATAGCTCTCAATGATCCATATGCATTTCATTATGTTTGAAGTAATGTAACATCATGGAAATACTCTGCAAAGTACTTTTCCCCGTAGATCATAATGGAATGGAATTGTTTTGCACAGCCCTGTAGGTGAACTATAAATATTATTTATTTTATATTCTGTAGAGAAAGCATTTTGTACTTCACCTCAGTAAAACATATCGATTTCATTACATTTGAAGCATCGTAAAATCATTAAAATGCATCAGAAACAATTTTCCCCCATAAATCATGATGTAATCTTTTGTGTGTCACTGTAAGCAAACTATAAATGCTGCACATTTCTCTTTCAATAGGGAGCATGGTGTAGTAAACTTCAATATCTATCAATTACACTCCAATCTGAATGTATTTACCAGAGTTAGAGCTCGGCCAGACAGCATATAGATGGAACTGAAGTCATAAACACAGTGTTCCCAAATGGTCCCCTGTAGTTCTGTTTTATGAATTTTGATCCGCTTAGTCCCATTCTCTGGCTGAAAAAAAAAAAAAAAATCAAACCATTTCCTAATGTGGAAAAATGGCCATAAAACGCACAAAAACTCTAAAAATTACTAAAAGTTTAAAAATCGCAGAGGACAAAATTGACTATACTGAACCAAAAACATTGTAACCGAAAGTCTTTCATGAACATCGAAAAAATTGCCATGGAATGCAAAAATGCATTAAAAAATACATTGAAAATTGCATTTTAAAGTTACTCAAAATTAAAAAATCACAGAGGACAAGCTTTTACTACATTAAAATCGAAATTTGAAACTAAATGTCAAAAAATCACCGCAAAAATTGTATAATTTTTCAAAATATTGAAAAAGCGCTCTTTGAATTTAGAATAAATTTATCGAAAAGAGGAAAAAATTCATAAAATTGGGCTAAAAGATTGAAACTGGACTTCTTTTACACATGTCAAAAAATTGCATTAAAAAATTCAAAAATTGCTGTAAGAATTCCAAATAAACTAATTGAAAAGAGGACACCATTTACTATATTGGTCTAAAAAATTGAAACCAGATTCATTTTATAAAACATTAGCTGGAATTCTTTCACAAATCTCAAAAAATCGCTGCAGAACACGAAAAAAAAAAAAAAAGCTAAAATTGCTAAAAAAATTTATATCTGAAGGTGCAATTGCAGAAGGACAAAATTTACTACATTAGAGGTAAAAGTTTGAAACCGAGTTCTTTTTACAAATATCAAATAATCACTTCAGAATGGGAAAAAACGTTGAAATTAGCATAAAAAATTACAAAAAAAATTTAATCGCTGTACAAATTCCAAATAAACTTTATTGAAAAAAAGGACAAAATTTACTACATTGAGCTAAAAAATTGAAACTAAATTATTTTTACTAATGTGGAAAAATCTCTGTAAAAAGTGAAAACGCTGAAACTTGCAAAAAAAATCTAATGCAAAAACTGGCTTTGAAGTGCATAATTTTAGATATACAGGTACCCTCCTGCCAAATCTTGTAGTTCTATGCACACAAGGTCTCTTCAACACACAGACAAACTTCTATTCTTTATTCTTATAGATTTAGTTTTGTTTTCATTTTTGATGGGGAAGTATATCCCAACTATTAAATTAAATCTTAATTACAATTTCTTCTTGTTATATATATATATATATATATATACATACAGTAGCCTTCCTCTTAACCGGAACTCCGCTTTAACCGGCCGAGTTTTTTTTCTCAACATCAGGCAAAATTCAGGGATGACAGCCTCGAGAACTCAGCTTATGCTTTGAAGTTGAAGTGCAATGACGAGGGGGAGGAGACAAAATTCAGAAAGGAGAACGTCAGTTCTAAATGGATGTGTGTTGAGCTTCACCAGTGTTGAATTCAGGATGTGGCCCAGGGGGGGACATCCTCCCCAAGAACAATGAGATGTCCACCCGGAAGATTTGAGATTTTGTGTTTTTAATGGTCAAAAGTCCCTCCCCAGAACTCTATAATGTCTGATCTATGTGCAAACTGTTTTGTACAAACATTTAAAAAGCTTGAGGGATAATAGCAGATCACCGTAGAATATGTATAAGAGTTGTTTGAGTCTGATAAAGATTACAAGCATGAAACATTATTTGACAAATATAATTAGGACTGCAACTGATGTTGTTCAATCGAAGACGATCCTGATGATGATCCAGTAAAAGTTGACCTAGCTAAAATTCCTCATACGGAAGGGGCAGAAGCATTAGAGTTGACGCTACACTATGTTGAGCAGTGGTTATCAGCTTCCTCAGTTAAACTTATGATGTTAGAGATGGAAAGATTATGCTGCAAAATGTCGGGCATCTTGCCTTCAACAGACGAAGGTCACTGATTTCTTTATGGTTTATTCACTTAAATATGCATAATGTAGACCAATTTCAACTTTTTATAAAGGTGTGTGATACAATTTCCAACAATTTAATTTGTGTTAAATATTTTTCATTATTTGTTATCAGTGATAATATTTATTTCAATTCAGTTAATTACAACTAGTATTCATTTCACAAAATATAGAAAATATGTATTTTTTTAAAACTATACAAATGGAAAAACTAAATGCACCGTATGGGTTTAATTAATTAAATTATGCAAAAACTTGTTTCTTTTTTTTTTTACTTCTCCGCTTTAACTGGTTTTTCTCTTAACCGGCTAACCCTCGGTCCCGTTTAGGCCGGTTAAGCGGGAGGCTACTGTATATATACTTTCTTTTGTGTATATTTATCAAAAGAAAATATTGTGCTCATGAAAATGATTTCCATTTTTTTTTTTTTTTTTTTTTTTTTTTTTTTTTTTTTTTTTATGGGTTTACATGTTTTAGGTTAACATGAATATGAATTGACATTTTTTTAAATATCTCTCTGTATGTGATACAAACTTTGTAGCCCCTCTGTCTCAAAAACTAAAGCATGAAATTTCATCAAATGGCATATTTAATTAGATCTTAGTATATAGAGATGTTAGTTGGATTTTGGCGTGTACGGTAAGCAAGTGGTGCTGCTATGCTGCATTTTTCACAATTTATGTAATAACTATATCTCAGCAGCTCTGGGAGCAAATTTCTTCAACCTTCACATTCACATAGCCCTTGACATAAATTGATGCTGATTAGATTCTGGTGTATTTTGTTCAACAGGTGGAGCTACTGGGTCATATTTTTAACAATTTCTGTGATAGCCAGAATGTGGCATTTTTGGGATTTAATTTTACTAAATTTAATGTGCAAGATGATTATAACTGACTTTTGATTCAATATTGCTTTTCATCATTCCCTAGGCGGGATTGTCATACTATTCTTTTTTCAATGAACATTATAGCTTATCTCAGCTTCTATTGTGCAAGAAGGAACTAAATGCTATGTTTGAGGTTAATAATTAACAACACATATGTTAATCTAATTTTAAATTTTAATATTCAACAGGGTACACTGTTATGTTGTTCTCTTTTTTTACTGATCACTGTTACTCTGTGTTAAATACTAAGAAATGTACAATATTTGCAATTGTTAGTATGTAACTGATTTTATATCTTCTTAGATACATTAATTTTTAGTGTTAATGTTTGATTTCAAATCTGTTTTTGCTGTTCTAAATATTAATACAGCAATTTTTGAACAATTTGATTTAAAAGTCCAGGCTCCTTTAAGGAGAATTATCAAGGTGAATACTTTTTATCTTCTTGCATTAGGATATTTAACTGTGTGTCAATAAAGCTGTGTACAT
The DNA here is from genome assembly GCA_963932465.1 of Maratus speciosus. Lineage (NCBI taxonomy): Eukaryota > Metazoa > Arthropoda > Arachnida > Araneae > Salticidae > Maratus > Maratus speciosus. Next base: position 323,753,549 of record OZ010795.1, on the reverse strand, counting down.
TGTTTAATGGCCATCTTTATAAAGATAATCAGTTAACATCTTTTTTGTAGTAATTTTTGAAAATTTGCTTGCATATTTTGGAAACCTCAGTGCAATATTTTTAGACATGGTCCCTTTTTAGTCTCCTTTCTTAATGTACATGGTCTCCGACTAAAATGTGTTGGAAGCCCTATAAATACTTTTCAACTAAATTGAAAAGTGTGGGCAGCTCGTTGAGCCCTTTTTTAATGGTTTTTAACGTTATACTTACTGATACATAGAAATACTGTATCTAACTTAAGCGATGGTACATAACTATATGCTATACTATATCTACTAATAAAATGTTTTAAGTATGACATGAACGAAGGGTGTGGTCTTTAAATTATTAAAGACATAACTTTCTAAACTATTGTGTTAAAACATTCATTTGTAAAACTGAAATGAAAAGGAGGGGAGGGATTTTTCATATTTATTCTTGTTTTCAAATCCAACGTGGCTGTGTTCTTTCCCCCAAAGAAAAAAAGATTTTTAAATTATTACTTTAAACTAAATGTAATTGTTTAAAATTCTCATCAGGATTGCATGCATTTTTAAAGTCAAAGCACTGTGTTAGAAAATTACTGTTTTAAGAAAGTACAATGGCTTAATCTTTTTTTTTTTGGGGGGGGGGGGGGGTAGTTCTTATAACTACTATTCTTGAAAAATTATGATACATCTTACTTTGAGGAAAATAATATATGCAAACTGAAAAAAATGGCAGAAATTGCTACATATTAATTAGGAATTCGCAATTTTTTTGGATAGGATACAGTTAAATCAAAATTCATACTTTTGCCACTATATCATCAAATGAGAAAGATGATGCTAACATTTACAATTGTATGATTGTATTACTTAAAATGGCACTTAAATTATTTTCTATTATCAACATTTAAATTAAGAGTAGCCTGAAGTCTAATTTTTAATGTAAATGCAATGCACTAATAAAAATGTGTACCCAGTGAATACCAACTATTTGAAAAATTGTGGAATGCCATGCAGAGAAAGGCCCATATCCTGCACGAAGTGGCTTTTTTTAATACCTATCGGCTTGTCACAGGTTTTTGTGTAACCTTAGCAACTTGGCTAATCAGCAAAAAAAGCTGTAGCCAAATGAAAAAAGTGTTAGGAAAATAATTCATTGTGAAACAAAATCATTCTTTAACCCCCGTTTTAAATCAGCCTTGGTGCTGTGTTTTGGTACGCTGCCTGAGCAACTTGGCTAATCAGCAAGAAAAATTGTAGCCGAATAAAAAAAGTGTTAGAAAAATAGTTTCATTGTGAAACAAAATCATTCTTTAACCTCCATTTTTAATCAGCCTTGGTGCCATGTTTGGGTGCGCTGCCTACACAACTCTCACTGTGGCTTTGACTGATGCTAAAGTGAAGTGGTGTTGAGTAATCCATTTATAAATAGGATGTGAGCAACTAAACTTAAGAGGAAAATTTGTACTTTGCCCTACCTCCCCTTACCTAGTTATTTCCTCTTTTAGGAAGGAGTTAATAGTTCAGCCAAGGGGGGAGGCTAGATGATTGATATTTTATTGTTGCTGCTAAAACACAACAAATAGAAGAAAAGAAAAATAAGTCTTAGGCGATCGACCTCAAGAACCCTTCCCATTAAAATTTTACAAACGAACTGGACTTAAATTTTAATAAATATCATTATCCATATCATTTACAAATTTCTTTACTTATTAAGCAGATTCTTCCTAGTACGACATTTGTGCTATTTCTCTCTCTTATTAAGATGAATATTGCAGGTATTGCCATTTACATAGGGTGCTGCATTTCTTACATAAGTTACAATAATAATTATGTTATGAAATGTTTTATTATAAACAGAAATTAAAATATTTTTTGTTATCTATTTTAATAGGAATACTGCATGTGGTTGGCTTCGATCGTGAAAATATGCCATAAGCAAAGAACATTGTGATATATTGATTGTTTAAAGAGTTTTTTATTGAGTGCTATAAAATTTTGAGCACTTCTTTTTGTTTAAATTTATTCATATATATTTATATCTAAGCTGTAAAAAGTGTGTAAAGAAGTACTTGTGTCTTTTTCTCTCACAATTTATGGTGCCAAATATCATTGTCTCACTTTCCTTTTTTTTATTAGTTACTGTTGAAATATGAATGTGAACAAGCAAATAGTTGATGGGTCTTCTTTTTCATTTATTTTATACAGGATTCTCAGTAACAGTTTTTGTACAGTTAATGTGTATGCATGTATGATAATCATGGATTCATATAAATAACATTATTCTATCTTTAAATGTATTTAAAACAATGTTTTTATCTAAGAAAAATTTTGTGATATAGCACCTAAATCACTTTATTATTATGTTCATAAAATGATGCATAATTAATTGTTATTAAAACTTAAATTATTTTTTAAATGTAATTTCAAGACTGCCATAATATTTCATATTTTGTGTATTTTATTGATTTATAAAAATGACTGTTAAATCACTACATTATTGTTTACTTATTAACTTTTCAAAGAAATATTTTATCTGTGCAGTCAATATCAATGTTTCATTTGTCTCAGTTATTTGTCATGAATTACAAATCTAAAGCTGGTGTTATTAAAAATATGAAGTTATCTTTGAAGTGTATTCATTGCAGTTATTGATCTAAGTTTGTTTGTTTTTTCTGTTCAAAAAAAAAAATATTAAATAATTAACTTAAATGAAAATAAAAAGTGTAGACAACTACTTTCAGTCATTCCAATTGGGAAAAAAATAATTACTTTAATTACATACTTATTTATTTTCATATTAATCCTAAATATAAACCATTGTTTTTTAACCACTTGTTTGAGGGCTGGTGTATGTCAGTATAAAATGTTGTTCAGATCACATGTTAGCTATATAGATAGCAAAAAGACAGGTTATTCATGTAAAAGAAAGCAAAAGAATAATGATGTCCAGACACTTAACTCTCATCTCAAGGTTTATGGGAAAGGGGGAGGGGGATTCACATTGTAACTTTGGAAGAATAAAATATTTATTTTTGTTTAGAACATTACTATAAATGTTATATGTGGTAAAATTTAATTTTCATTTTAAATATAAATACAGTCGGACCTCGTTTTCCTGACACCTGGTTTTCACGTCACTCTGCTTATCACGTCAATTTTTCAAAGTCCCGATTTTCTGCATACGATTTTAATGTAAGTAAACTCCGAATTTTACGTTATTCAATAATTTTCAACTCCGGATATCCCGACAGTTTAGGAAAATTGTCCAATTTTTTTTTTTTTTTTTTTTTTTTTTTTTTTTTTTTTTTTTATCTATCTTATAAGCATGGAAATTAAGCAGTAAGTCTTGATCAAAGTTTTCACAAAAGTGTCTAAATTACCAATTGAGATAAAGGAGAAATTTTAATTCAATCCTTTATCTGAATAAATAAGCCCACACACTATGAATGACCCACTTAAGCTCCAGATAGACGTATCAGTCTACTCGCAGTCTTTTTGTTTTTGGTTTGGCGCTTTCTTGCGGTTACACAGCGTTTTTTATCCAACTAAAACCGAAGCATTGCATTGTATTGAAACGATCAGAAATTATCTAACATCCATTTCTGAAAAAAAAAAAATGGATATTGGTTACAATTCATTGCATAATACTGAAAAAATAATTGTAGGAAGCACATCTAAGAATAAGCAAACCTTAATTAATCAATATTTCATGTAAAATATAAAAAAAAAAAACAGTCGTCATAAATCTGATTTTTATTCTTTTCAATTATGTTTTTGTGTTTAAATTGTTTAATAATGATGCTTTATTCCTTAAAACTGGAAGAACAGTTGTGATTATGAATTTAAAATTGTCTTACATTAATTTTAAATACAGCTTTTTATTAACATATTTTCTCCAACTCTGGTTACCTTGACACTCCGCTTATGACGACACCCTTTTCTGGCTTTTCTGGACATTAGAGCGTTGGGATAATGAGGTTTGACTGTAATTGTTATTATTTCACTCCAAAATGGGTATTTCTCTTTGTATAATAAAGCCATTAATTTGTTACTCATTTATTTCAACTTCCTATTTATATAAAAAGATTTTTACTGTCCATAATAAAATAAAACGGAGAAATAGAATGAGTTGAAAAAAACATTTTGTCTTATCAAAAACAATGCTAAAACACTTATATTAATAAATTTTAAAAATAATAAAATAGATATAATCATAATTGTAGTTTTATAATATTAGTTTCATTGAGTAATATACCTTTTAGATTTACATTGTTTTCTAATTTTATTGTAGCTGTCAGCTGATTTTCAAAATATATCTTTTGAGTGTTTACCAATTTGCATGTCTGAAAGGGTTGAAAAGCACTAATGTAGACAAAACTGAGATTAGTTCCTAGATAAATTTTGCTTATATTTCCAACTATCCTAATACCCTCCTCCTTTCCTTGTTAGTGCATGTTGTCGTAGTACTTTAAGATAATATAAAGGTTACAGCATCTGGATTGTTTTTGAAACTTTACAATTTGAAAAGATTAGTTTTAGATTTTTTGTTTCAAGGATAATTTTAAAAAGATTATAAAGAAGTCAATTTAAAAGTTGTTTTAAATAGCTGTATTAATCTGCTTTAATAGAAGTTAATAGAATAATTAGTGCTCTTGGATTAGAAAAATGGGCAGATAAGGCCATTTTTGGGTCTCTGGCAGAACTGTTTAGTTGTTTTGATTATCATAAGATTTGGTGTCTAAATTTACTGGTTCTATGATTGATTTTTGTCTAAATATTTAAATATGTTATACAAAAACCAAAGCATGTGTTGTTTAACAAAATTTAATGTGTTTTGACTTTCTTGACTATGGGGGAAAAAAAGAGCTTATAACAGCAGCCTTATTTTAGTTTTAATTTGTTATTCAAATATTAACATTTGAGGGTGGATCCAAAAATAAAGATTACAAGGGCAATAAAAAATTATTTATTAACAGCAGAGAGAAAATATGAAACAAGATTAATAGGAAACAAGATAATGCTGATCACTTTTCCACATAATCACCAAATCTATTTAGGTATTTGTCTGAATCCAGACTCAACTTGTTTAACCCATCTTGGTGGAAATTACATCCCTGCCCATTGAGCCAGTTCTTGGCAACTGTTTTTACATCATTGTTTGAAGGAAACCCTGTTCCAGATAAGAGTTTCCTTCAATTTCGGAATCAGAAAAGTAGTCACTGAATGCTAAATCTTGGATTTTTTTTTTTTTTTTTTGGTTGGGGGGTGGATTTTCAGACTTCTCACTTCAACTTGTGCAGCAATTCTTGAGTTTGACAAGCATTAATGGGTCTTGTAATGTCATACAGGAGGATGACACCATCACTTAACATGTCAGGGCATTTGCTTGGATGGTTTCACATAACCTTGTCAAAGTGGCACAAATGAGAGTGCAATTCTAGACTTCTTGCCATTTCAATCACTCTGATGCATCTGCAAATTTATACTACCTACCCCCCCCCCCCCCTAATGGCTGTAGGACAACTAGTGCCATCTGTATCCACTCTGGGAAAAAAAAGTATAAAACTTCACAATAATTACTTTTCAAATGCTGCTGCTTGTAGCTTTTTATTTTTTATCCACCCTCATATATAAAAATTATGATGGTGTTGATGAATTCTTTCTCTTGTTAAAAAAAAAAAAGTAAAATTGATTAAATAAATATATTTTGTAACATATTTATTTATCTCCATTTATTAAAATCAATCATGAAACCAGGAGATTAGAACATAAATTTATCAAAATATCTAATCAGAAAATCTTTTGGTCCTGTCATAGCCAAAAGTTGGCCTTATCCAGACATCTGCTTAAAGAGATAGTATTTTAGGATATTAAAATTTAAAGAAATGTATCTCATATTCTTAATTCTGAATAAAATTGCTCCAAACTGTGAAGAATTAGGCATTTCATTCACAATCAAGCCTAAAATTTCTGTACCAAATTCCATATTTTTACTTTTGTACTGCTGTTAAGATTGTTTCTTGTGAATTTTATATTTTTTCTATGCATATGTAATAAAGCCCACATTATGTTATAGCATTTTAGTGCATTATGATGTTAAAGTATAATCTAGAGAAAAAAGTTTTTCCTCATCAACTACAAATCCTGTGTTAGCCTACGAAAAAATCTAAACTGGTGATTATCCATTATCTAGTACAAATATCAAAATTTGGTTTTCACTATTAGTTGACAGCTGATTCATACTTTCTATGTTTCTTAAAATTGTCTCTTTAAACTTTAAGTATTTTTTAAAGAGCAAAATTTGAGATTTCTAATTAAGTTAAAAATTTAAAATTTATTGCCTTTTTTGAGATGTAGGACATACATGTCAAATTTCTGATGGTGGAAATCAAAGCTTGATATTTGTATTGTAATGAATCGACCTGTTTATATTTTCCAATAGGTTAACATGGTATTTCATGGTTAGTAAATATTACTGATGCATCTTCTTAAGGTCAGTCAGATCTCAAATTCCCTTCTTCAGTTTTAAACCTATAAGTATGGAATACATTCCTATTTTTCAACAAAAATTTTATATTTTTAACATGTGACATGCCATGAGTAAGATTTTTAACTCTTCAAATAAAATTAAGTATACATTATAGAAATATTTTGCCACATAAACCACTATAAAAGACATCCTGTATTGGATACAGAAAAATGAAAGTTACAATATAAACTTCTGATGAAAAATATGAATGCATTCCATGCCCATAGGTTTAACATTGGAGAAGGGAATTTGAGATTTTACTTATCATAAGCCTTAAATAAAACGCATTGCTCAGTCCTTTGCATTTATACTTCATTGATACATAAGTAATTTAAAATTTTTCTATTAATTATATGACTGCTTTCCTTTTCAAAACCAAATTTACACTTGTATTTTCTAACTCTATTTTGAATATCAAATAATCTAATTTTCCTATGCATTTGAAATACATCTTTTGAACCATTTTATTCCTTATTGACAGTAATTCCTCATTCTATTAATAATAACAAAAATATTTAAATCATGAGCTGCAATTATATTTTGTTGCTTATTAATATTTTTTTATTGTCTTATGAATTGGACTTTGAACTCTGAATTAGCTAGCACATCTATTTTTTTTTTTTTTTTTTTTTTTTTTTTTTTTTTTTTTTAATATTGCTTATGAATTGTTTTTACTACCTTCAATTATTGTATGTGTTCATTTACATGTTGAAAATAAATAAAATATTAAAATTAAGCAAATTTAAAATGCATTTATTTAAGCAAATTTTTTATTTACACAAATTTAATTATGTTTGAATAATGTCCATTCAAATTTTAAGTGATGTGACACATTGTCTTGTAACATGTGTAATCATAAAGATTTTATTGCAATCTTTGATTAAATATTCATTAACATGTGAAATTTTTTATTTTATGGTTACTATCTGAATTTCACTATAATTTTAATGTAAAGATACAGTAATATCATTACAATGCTTATAAAACTAAAATAATCTTTTGTAAAGATGTTGTACTTTTTATTTAATTTCAGGACTTTTCTGTTGTATAAATATGCTGTAATATTTAATCACTTGAAAGATTTCAGGCATCATATATATATATATTTTCCCCCCGAAAAATGTCATTTAATTTCTTTTTCTTTTCAATCTCGTTAACTTAAAATACATGTGTCATATAAAAAAACAAGCATTTAAGATTGTGTGCCTTAAATTTCCATTGTTAGACATTTGAGCAATACATTAACATCTTATTGCAATTTTTAATCTATGGTATTTGAATATTAATCTTATAAAAATTAATTCTAAAAATTTAAGTATTACTATAAACCTCTGAAAATTTCAGATTCTGTGCAAGAGAGGATGTTTACACTGGCTGAAATTTTTCTGATAAAGTCCTGTTATCAGAAATTAAAAAGTTTTTAAATATTAGGATCCAGGCTAAACACGTTTAGTTTTAATATATCAAAGTCAAACAACTTTATCTAGTTAAAATTCTTAAATAAATTCTATTCAAATTAACCATTTCTAAGTTGTCAATTTCTGCTTGTTTTTTGAAATTATCTTTCATGAAGTTCATGTGAGAAAGTTCTTTCTCATGTTGCAGAAACCCACTTTACACTTTTCCATAAAATATTTTTTGTGTCAAGAAATTTCATAATGTTCACAATGAATATCTAATTTTGTTAAACTGTTTTGGTCACATATCAGCCAAAAAAAATTATATATTTTTTTTTTAAGTGAAATTAAATATGTAAATAATTCTTTCATGGCTTATTTTTTTTTATTATTATTATTTATTTATTTATTTATTTTCGTTCCTTTAAGTTGCAAACTAACAATTAGGATTTTTCAACGATAATGCAGCAATTACCAAACTTTCAGCTATAAGTTCAACAGTAAGTAATTGCAAAAGCAAGAATGGTAAAATTAATTTCTTCATTTTAAAATTGCCCTTTTTATTATTATTTATTTAGAAAGGCCACATTGCATAGTTAATTATTTTTATTTTATGTTTGTGTAGATTTTGTTTGTGCTATTTTTACCTTTTTGCAATGGAATATTGTTTTGTTCGATATGTGCAATTTACCAATCATCTAGTTCATATATTTATGCATACAACTGGCACTGGCCCCAATATGCATTCATGCATATATTTATTTATTTGGAATGCATGTTGTGTTTAATATACTGAGATTTATACAGTTATTTTGTATTAATGTTGATATATAAAGTTGTAATTACATTTCAAAAAATTTTAAATACCATTTGAAAATATAGTGGCATATTAGGCATGTTCATCAAAATTAATTTTTCTTTTGGTCAAAAGAATGTGTAACTGCAACAAAAGAAGAAGCAAAACTGTTTTGAATTCTTCTTCTACTCTTATAATAATTGCATGTATTTTAATCTTAAAAAAAAGAAGGTTAATTCTCTTTAAAACACTTTGCATTTTCTATATTTGTATGGTGTGCTTAAGAAGTTTTGTAATTTTATTTTTTTTCCTCCTTTATTCCTATTTTTCTGATATTTAGCTGTGTTTAAAGCTAAAATTAATAAAGCAAAATACTAAGGGGGAATATAAAATATCATGTAGATTAATTGGTAGAAACAGTAAAATTCATAGAAGCACAACATTTTTAAGTATGCAGCTTGTGCAAAAGGTGATAGGTGCTTTTTATCATTTCATAAACTACTTAATTTATGACAATAACTTAAAAGGAAGAAAATAAATTGTTTATATTGTTTAGTTAAATTCCAATTCTCTGCATATTGTTTTTCAAACATAAATAGTGAAAAAACTAGAAACAGGATATCTGCTTTTTCAGAATTTAGTGTTGCCCTGATGAAAAAGAAAATGTATGTATATAAATGTAGGTAGCACAAAACATATTTCAGTTTTAAGACTTAAAACACACATTTTTATTTTATATAAAATTATGTCATTCACATCTGCTGAAAAATTCCACATTTACAATTCATTCTTAAACAACATCTGCAGAAAAATATGCATATGACGTCACTATCGCAGAATAATACCCAATTTCAGCAAAAAGCAATGTTGTCATTCAAGAAACTTGACCAAAAAAAATTTGCTATCTAATGATTCATATGCCTTCATTTGTTTGTAACATTAATATAGATACTTAAAATTAAATTTAGTTTATAATAGCTCCATGCTTTATCAGAAATCATTCATTTATATGTTTTCAAAATAGCACATATTTTAATTACCTTTTTTTTTTCAGTTATTATGGAAAAAGGGCAACAAAAAGATATAATAGTCTACTATTTTCCAACTATTTTTCCTTTACTTTTTACAGAGATGGAGTACTTCAGTTGCCAACATTAAAAATTTTTGTTAAAAACTACAAAAAATTATTATCTCAAAATTAAATTGAGATGCAGTTTTCAAACAAAATGCTTTTAAAAGTACTTTTTTTTTCCTATACGACAGTGTAAAAATTGAAAATATGTGATGCTTAGAAGTTAAAAAAAAATGCAGTAGAGATTATCCCATACAATGATACATCTGCTTTGTTTTATGGCTGGCTTATATAGCGTAACATTATTTTTTAGAGACGACACTTTAATTGCTGCCAGCATATCGGGAGGTAATAATAATTGAGTTACTTCATGATTTTTATGGATAAAATTATGAAAATCTTTAAGAGATTGAAGATTTAAGTATGAATTATTCAATTTAATAATTTCTTCTATTTCACTTTAAATTTCCAATCAGACATAAATATAGATAAACATTGTAATAAGGATGTATTTTTTGTATTATAGTATAGCAATCAAGTTTCTTAAATTGATATATTTTTATGTGTCACATATATGAAAATATATATGTAGTTTTACTTTTCTAAAAAAATTTTGAATGTGTACAATTATGTATCCATAAAAAATTTATTCAGACTTGTGTTGACTATTGCTTTATTCATTTAAAACGAATGCATTCTTATCAATACCATTACTGTAATATATTCACAATGAATATAAACATATCAGTGGTAGTTAATTATGTTGGTTTTAGAGAACTGTATATTTCTCTATTTTTTTCACTTGTTAATGAAATAACTTTCCAAATAATTTAATATGTTTAATTTTAGTTTTGTGCTTTGTTATAGATTATATGTATAATCTTTTTATGCATGTTCTCTTAAAAATTACCATCATATGAATGAGATATTTAATTACATCAGGGTTTCTTTTCTCTCTCTCTCTTTTCATTGGGACATCATTCTATGTAGACCAACTATTTAAATTTTGAGCAATTTGGTGATTCCTGCTCTGTAGCTATTTATATAAAATCCTGTGGATGTGTACTTAATCCAAAACTTGACTTTTTTTTTTTTTTTTTTTTTTTTTTTTTTTTTAAGAGGTATTTTTAAAAATGAAATCTTAAAATAATAAATAAGAAAATAACAGTCAAAGAATAATATACTTAAGTGAGTAACTTAAAGTGTAATTTTTTTTTTCCTTTTCATTTTCTATAATTTCGTTATAAGTAAGGTAAGTGTTTCCATAGTCGGCCACCCCCCCCCCCCTCCAATAGCCAGCAACAGTGATGTAAAATGCTTTAATTATTTATACCATATGAATTATTATAATTTCCTAATGCTCAGAATCCTTTTCCCAATCATCAGCCAACAAAAACAACAACAAAAATGTTAGGTTGTTTGTTTTTTAAGGGGAGGTGGAGGGTGGCATTAGAAATTAATATATATATATATTGTTTTATAAGTGGCCGATTACTGGTGCTTTTACACTATATACCAAATCCTAAAATCCTAGTAGTTTATCTTTCCTTTCAATTGCTTTTGCAATTATTGTACCATTATTTGTGATCTGACTGTTGTATGATTTGAACAGATTTTTAAAGATTAAAAATATCTCTCTTGGAATATTTTTATTTTCGTACATTGAGCATATAAATAGGTAATGTGTTATACATGTTGTCTGCATTTACACTGTGGTTGGTTCAGTTTTATTTAAAATCTTGAATTATCAGAATGTTGCTATGGCAACATGACTGATACTGGTTTGTCATTTACCTTCCAATACTAATTCTAAGGAAACTGAAGATTTTAAGGCGATTTGGTATTTTTAAATATAAATATTAAGTATATAGTTATTTTTACTCTATTTTTAGATATGTCATGACATTATATATATTTTTTTGTAGACTAATTAGCTTTTTGGAATTTTCATCCCTATCATAGAATGCACTCATTTTTTTTAAAAATATATATTAAATTTTCAAAAAAATATATTTTTTCCAATTTTACCACAAGAATTGCATTTTATCTTGATTATGTCAAAATAGTTATAAAATTCTTAAATAAAAAATATTATTCAAATGGCATCGATTTCTCCTTAAGACAGAATAAACAAATGGCTTATATATACTTTAAGCATCCTTATGTGCAGATAAGTTCAAATTAACTTTTAAATTAATTTATTTGAAAAATTTTGTCTTTAAGTATTAGTGATATTAACACCATTTGTATATTTTTAATTATTTTATCTTTTTATGTATAAAATATGCGAGCATATTCATACATGTGAGTATCTATTATTATAAATTTAAGGAAACTATACATAGTATTTGTTTATTTATATATAATTTAGTATTGTTTTATAAATGTAATTAGTATTTTGTAGATTGTTTTATAAATTTAATACTCCATACAATATTGTATGCAATGGACCATTTTAAATGCTCCATTTCTTTCCAACATTTCAAACTAATCAATCAATCAAATACTAATTATTAAAATTCTCAATAAGCATTTTTAGATTTGTATGTTTATACTTTTTAAATAATGTGCTTTGCTGATTTTTAATTTAAAAAAATTAAATTTTTTAAATAAAATATTCTAAAAATCGAACTATTTCATTCCTGAATGATAGAGTAGTGTAGAGAATTTAAAGTTTAGATACTCTTTTTCTAATACCCAATTTAAAATATGTATCTTCTGGATTTTCAAATGGTATAATGCCTTTGAAAAATTGATGTTAATTTCCTACATTTTTTTTTTTCCCTTGCACTTATTCCATATTGCTGCTCATAAACTTGTTAGATGTACCTCAAGTATTTGCTTTCAGAATGTAAATATATTTGTAAAAATATATTACTATAACAAACTTAGTACAATCACTTTAATTCAAAAACTATGTACATAATTGATTGCCAAAGAGTGAAAATCAGGAAAAAAAATGTTTATGTTTTCTATCTTCTTATTAGTGTCCTGTCAAAAAAATTTCAATGTAAATAGTTCATTTTTATAAGATTTTTGTTATTTGTACAAGTGGGATGATAAATGTGTTCTTCAAAATGTGTCTTATTGTAATTAAATGTTTTCAGCATTAACTTTGAACAATAAAACTAATAATTTGAATGTAGTTCGCTTGTTTCTCTTTGCATGCTCAGTTTTATATTTTATGATTTTTACTAATGCTTTTGTATTATCTATGCTAGAAAGATACAACATGCCAACAATGGTGCCAATAATATAAATTATGGTCACCCTTTTTTCTTTCTTTCTACATTGTAACTGCATAGTTCATACATCATTATATAATACTGATCTACCATCAGGAGAAAGACTGTGAAAAGGGTTGTTTTTTCAGAAGATACCAACTGGGAGAGGTGGTTTGGAATCGGAGCAGGTTACAGTCTTGACGCGATTACCATTCATTTGAAGCTCTCCATCTCTCTTTGACAACACGAATATATCGAATTGAATAATATTAGGGGGTCGAACCCAGGCTCTCCATGTTACAAAGTACAGGTGAAAACCATTTTTCTTTAAACTAATGAACTTTTTATGTGTAATATATTTTTTAGATTTTCCACTAACACCGAAAAGCAGTTTAATCTAAAAAATATTCATTATGCAATCAAATAAAGTTTTGAAATTTATTGAAAGCTTTCGTATAACTAAGACTTTATTTTGACTAGCACCGAAAAGCATTTTTATCTGAAATATATTAATTATGCAATTAAATTAAGTTTCAAAATTTATCAAAAGCTTTTGTATGAGCTGAAGATTTTGCTACTTACGGTACCCTTTTTGATTCTGATCGTTTCAGTGCTTAAAGCGAGTATTTTATGTCTTTTAAATTAGTATTTACAGTAGAGCGCTGATTATCCAAACTCCAATTAACCGAACTTCCAATTATCCGAACAGCCAATTTCTCTGAAAAAATATTTTTAAAGCGAACTTCCAATTATCTGAACAGCCTATTTCTCTCAAAAATTTTTTTAAACGAACTTTCATTTATCCAAACATCCTATTAGACCTGGATATCAGATTTTAAATGATGATGAGATTGTGGATGATATTCAAGATGAAAATGAAATTGAAAACGAATGCTCTGAAAATGATTAAGGTCTATCACATAATGAAGCCTTTGAATGTTTGGAAACAGCTATGAAATGGCTCGAACGGCAGAAGAATGCTGTTCCTATTCAACTAATGTATTTAAGAAGAGTTCAAAATGTGGTAGCATTAAAAAAAATGTCTTCTTTGAAGCAAGCAACAATCGAAAGCTTTTTTACTTAAATTATAATCTCTGGAGTTCAGAAAATGCTAATAAAAAGTAACAAAAAAAATTAAAAAGACAAAAATCAATTTTTAAACATGCAAGCATTAACTAGTGCTGTCAGTCTAAAGCGTGAATGAAATGTGAAGATTTTAGTATATTCAGGAACATCCATTAAATTGTCTGTCCATTTATCTGAAATTTTGCTTATCTGAACTAGGGTCAGTCCGGACTTGTTCAGATCGGATAATCGGCACTCTGTATATTATTTTATTAATTTTTAAAAAAATATTTATTTATTGACAAAGCTTTAACCCATTTGTGCCTGAATTTTTTTTTTCTCAAATTTTTTGGTAAAATCACTTTAAAATGTTGCAAAATAAACTGGAAAAATACTAAAAAAAATTAAGCTTAATTTTTTTTGTATTTATTTGATAAAATGTATAAGAACTAAATATCAGTATTTCTAGTAGAATAATATGCATAATTATATATTTTGCCTATATTTAAAATGTTTTTAAATTGTATATTATGTACTATAATTAGTATTGTAATGAACTACAAAAAAAATATTTTTATTTCTTTGTAGAGACTAATAACGTTATAACTATTATTAATAATAAAATAAGAATAATCGTATTGCAGACTTAATAACAATTTATTTCATAAATATCTTCGAAAGGAGATTGCATAAATAACTGTCTCCTAAATTTCTAACAAAAATATGTGTCCATTTGTGTCTAGAACCCTATATTTTGTACATTACAAAAATGCATAAAAAATAGGCTTGAATTTCGCAATTTAAAAGAATACATATTTCAAAAAAGTCTACAAGCTATGATTATAACTTGCGATTTTAGGTCCATGATAGAAAAAATACAAATAAACTTACTTTTTACATTTCGCCCTCTTGAAAAATTAAAAATCTATAAACACCGAAAAAAGCCTTAATTTAAGCAAATAAATATCCACCTTGTGCTGTCATCTCTCGGTTATAGATAAAGACATTTATAAATAATGATTTCATGCAATTTTCATGTTATAAAGAAGAAGAAAATTATACAAATGCATTATAATTGGAAACGTCCCAAAAATAGGACACTAGGCATAAATGGGTTAAATGCTGAACAGTTTTTATTGTTTTATGTGCAAATTGTTTATTATTATTTCGTAATAGTCGGCACGCAATGGAAATAAAATTTAAAAATCATGTTTGAAAATTATTTTAAAAACTATAATAAATCAATTAATTAAGATAGAGTTTTCAAACAAAATGCATTTGAAAGTGCATTTCATTCCCTATTCGACGGTGTAAAAATTGAAAATGTGCGATGTTTAGAAGTTTAAATAATTGCAGTAGCGAAAATTGCAAAACCGAAATGTAATCGTCTGCTGTTGTCATTTGCAAAATGACGTCAGCATTACACATCGACACATTAATCCTTTATAATATACTAGTGTATAACACCGTCAGAAATAATGGAATGTTGATCTGCGTTAACAATTAGACAAAACAAATAGCAGTATTTATTGCAACAATAACAATAATTAGCAAAGTGGAATACAATTTTTGAAGATTTCACAAAACATTAAAATTAAGTATTCAATGCATTAAAAGGTTTTTTTTTTTTTAATATATTTTTATAAAAATAAATGAAGCTGAATAATGAATGTCCAACTGCTTTTCTTTATGGGTAGATCAATAGGGGTGTGAAAATTTGTAGTTTTTGTATAGAAAATACACAGGACGCATTGATTTAATTAAAGATAAATTTTTGAAAGCTTCAGCTACATAATTTTAAAATTTCATTTGGTATAAATAAAGTCAAAAGTTATTATTATTTCTTTTGTAAAATTTTAATTTTATCAATTTTTAAGAACTTAGCTTGTATCCACTTGAAATTGACTTGCATTGTAAATGAAATTTATATTTCATATCAAATGTAATTAAAATGTAAGGAATACACAATACCATGTTAAGTACTACATATATTAATTATATCAATGCAGATAAAATTTCGATTTTTAACATAATAACATTTGAACAAACAAAATTCTAATTTAATATGTGAAAAGATAATTTTCAGTCATACTAATGCAAGCATGATGACATCTTATATTTCAGTTACATCTGGGGGAAAGAAAAAAAACAAGTGGGTAAGTGTGATCATAGATCGCACAGAGGGTTTCGTTTCATGTTCCTTTCAAAACACTTTATCCTTTGGCAAAACCTGTTAGTTCCACATTTCGAAAACAGGGGACGCACTTTATTCTACACAAACCTTTATCCAAATGAAACTCAGTTTTACAACTTATCCATAGATATATTAGTCAAGGGGATCGGGCCCATAGCACTCAAGATAACTAGGTGCCCCCTGGCAGTAAAAAGTGGAACTAAAATATATAAGGTTATGTGCATAATATAAAAGAGTGGTCAAAGGTGTGTCGGCAAAAGTTAGAAAAGTACCCACCGGGTGCAATAGGGGGAGGTTAGAAAAATTGCTTAAAATACACAAGTTAGAGCACGGAGGGGTAAATAATATAAGTCTTCTTGAAAATTTTATGATTTTTCGTATGATCATAAGTGTGCTGCTAAAGTATGCAAAATTTCAAGTCTCCAACTTAATTCGGGCTTAATTAGAAGTTAGAACAAAAAGATTAAAATACACTACACTAGTTGGAGCCCAGAGGATTAAATATGACATTTTCAAGATTTTATGATTTATCGTTTGATGTGAGGTGTTCATCTATAAGTATGCAAAATTTCAAATCTTGGACTTAATTAGGGGCTCAGTTAGAACAAAAAAATTAAAATACGCAAGTTAGTGCCTAGAGGGTTAAATATAAGACTTTTTCAAAATTTTATGATTTGTCGTTTGATGTGAGGTGTTCAGCTATAAGTATGCAAAATTTCAAGCCTCCAACATATACAGTTTCTGAGAATGGGCTCTGTGACGGACAGACATAGGAGCGAGATGAATAAAGTTTTGTCAGATGAACGAAACCCTAAAAAAAACATTTATAATGCAAACAAAATTTAAAAAAGCTTAAATGTTAAGCTAAATAAAACTAAATTAAAATTCTATCAAAGTCATCATCATAATAATAATACTATTCATTTTATTTATATTGAATGAAATTTTAAAATTATATAAATGAAGCTTTTAAAAATTGATCTCAAATTACATCATTACGTGTGCATTTTTTTTTTTTTTTCCTTATAAGAAACTATAATTTCAATCGAAAACTCTTTCATTTATATTGATTGCCGAAAGATGGCGCCAAAGCAAAGTTAAAAAATAGACCGGATTTTCTGTAAAGCTTAGGCCGAAGGCGCTAGTGGACCTCCGGTTAATTAACTCCATTTTTCAGAAAATCGCGAGTTGACATGAAAAATTGAAAAACGCATTTCAAAATATTTAAAGGCTTTAATATGCTTTTACAATATTTTAATAACAGAATCAGATGTTAACCTGTAATTATATATATATATATATATATGAAACACTGTAAGAATCATTCATTTGTTTCTAGATTTCGATTTTGTAGTTCTAAATGGCAACAGTCTTCGTTTGTTTATATCTTGCATTCTTGTTATCTGTTATTTTTAATTTAGGATTTAAAACTTTATAATTTGATAGTTTTTTAACGTTTTAGAGAAAACAACGAAGAATAGATGTGATACAAAGCAGATTATGTGTATATTTCCATACGTTGTACAATCGGCAAACTTACGGTCTCTTGAATATTTATGCCTAACATGGCTCCAATAATTGCTTTTCTCGAGGATGGGTTCGCCTCGGATTCGTTACACTGTGTTTTATTATATAGAGATAGCACATTTATTGAAATCATCAATAATACAGTTCCGAATTTCTTATGTTTTTCAGGAATAGACAAAATATTCTCATCACTTTGCTGCAATTTGTTCACTTCACGTTTAATTTTTTTCACAGTCGATAAGAACACTCCTTGCCTCAGCTGCTCTTTTAGTGACTTGGGAAATTTGTATTTTCAAAGATTTTGCAGCAGCCTCCGCTTTAAAGAAATTAGTCACATTGACTATTTCACGTGCTTGGAAATGCAATGCCTTTCTTAAATGTAGATCTCATTTAAACGTGCAATGATTAGGAGAGAAGATAATAACTGTTTGGCAATGGCAAAAACACAAAGCACACTGCGCTTTTCTCCCTTTTTTTTTTTTTCGTAGATAGTACACACAAAAGAAGCCAACAATTCTACAATCACCCGAAAATGAAGTGAACGAGTCCATTTCTATATTGATCACTGGGAGAAATATTTTTCTCATGGTCTTTCAAGTTATGAGTGGGGTAAACTCAGTGGGGTAAACAGTACTCCAGACTTGAAGAAGAAGAAGAGTCATAAACACTTTTCAACTATGTTGGAAAGTGTTTAAAAGGTTGTACCGAGCTTATTCCTTTTACTAATTAAAAAATATCACTTTTTTGCTTTGAATTCCGAACATCTGTGGCAATCAGTCCTTTTGTCGCTTTAGCTGTTTGTCTA
The DNA here is from genome assembly GCA_963932465.1 of Maratus speciosus. Taxonomy (NCBI): domain Eukaryota; kingdom Metazoa; phylum Arthropoda; class Arachnida; order Araneae; family Salticidae; genus Maratus; species Maratus speciosus. Next base: position 323,734,931 of record OZ010795.1, on the reverse strand, counting down.
AAATGAGAGTTGTGGGGGAGGGCGTGAAGGGTGAAGTCAGAGAACTGTGCTTCATTCCCAAATATCACACGGTCAGAAAACGTGATCATTGCATGCGTTATGCCACAGCCCCCTGAATACTACTCAGCACTAACAGAAAAATGGTGGTTATCATAGATGGATTTTTTTAAGCGTTTGTTTGGTCCCCTGAAAATACACACTTTTTCTAAAAGTTTTCTTTGACTTATTTAATGTCAGAAAAATAAGGCCGAAAAACTTTTGCAAATTATTGATATTCAAATTCAAAGGACCATACAAAGGCTGAAATAAATCCAACTATGACAGCCACCATTTTTCTGTCAGTGCTCAGGTCTAGTATTCAGAGGGCAGTGGTTATGCCATGTAACTGCATATTTGTTCTGAGTCATTTTTTCTTCACGAAGGATGTTAGTATGCAGTGCTGTAGTTGGGTGGGAACGCCGTTCCCAGAAATATTTTGTTTGTTACTGTAAAAAAATATATATATATATATATATCACGTACGAGTAAAAATTTTTTTTTTCAAGCGAAACGTTAATTTATGCTAGTTTTAAGTGATGGACTTATAACCAAAGCCGCCTCAAGACTACAAACCAAACACAAGGTTTCGTGACGTCACGACGCGGGGCTTAGATCAGCCGTGGAGTGCACATGCGTTATTTAAAACATTAATTCTTTCCTCCATATTTCAACTTATTATCACAGCATATGGGGAAAAAAATAAAAACTTATAGTTTGAAGACGCTAATTAACTGCTTTTTAATCAATTTCGATCACTCGAAACAATAATAACGATAACACAAAAACAATATTTATGAAATAATATCACTGTGTCAATGAAAATGTGCATCAGAATTAAAGATACATTAAATAAAATTCGTTCGTTAATGAAAAAAAAAAATCCCAAGTATTAAATTTATTTTAGTAGACAGTTTTTATTATTTATTCTACTTTGAAATTTAGAAACAATATCAATTATCTATTTGGTATATATTCAAAAACAAGACATTATACATTATTACATATATATATACACATATATATATAGATATATAAATTTGCAGTTTAAACACATAAATTGAATTGTTTTGCTTTCAATTATTTCAAAATAAATAAATAACAACAAGTGTGCCAATCAAAACCCACATTTAAAAATTAAATTAAAGTGGAAGAAAAGTGAATGTTAAATGAAAACAAATTCAAGTTGTGTTCTATTTTTATTTTTAATTGGGCTTGAAATTATACAGTAAATATTCTATTAAATATTAAGTGATTTGAAACCTGCATATAATAAATAGTAAAATTAAAGTATACATGAAATTAAGTATTCTTATAAATAAATTTTCGCACTGTGAACTTTACTTATCAGAAATGGGTAATTTTCACATAAAATCCATTAAATTAAAAAACATAAAACTGTCATAATACTAAAACAACACAAGTTCATGAAACAGAAAATTATTATTTAGTTTTGTATTAGTTTGATATATTATGCAAGGTACAAGCAATAGATTTTTTAAAAAATGTATTGACATATGAAGAGAAAAATAAAAGAAAGAAAGGAAAGACTTTCATTAATTGGAATTAAAATATTCCTAATTTATGTTCATTTTCCTCGAATGTTTAGCTAATAGCTGATAAAAAAAAACATCGAAAAACACAAAAACCTTCCACGAAAATATTTAATTTCCAAAATAATGTTGTGTGGGTTCTTAAATGTTTGTTCACATCTTTTAAGCTTAAAATAATCAATTTTTATGAGATGAAAAGTATTTCCTGACTAGATCTAAAAGTAAATTTATAATTACAGAATAATAATTTTATTTATTGTTATTTTTAATTAAACATTAAAATGTATATGAAAACACAGGATTTTTGCGAAGAAGGGGTGTGGGGGGGGGGGACTACTGTTTTGCATAAGGGTACTAACAACCCTTCCTCTAGTCTTGTAAATAAATTGTTTACAGTTGTGGCAAAAATAGAGAGATTCAAAAACATTATCCCCATAGCTCTATTTACACAGTACATAAGCATTTATAATTTAACAAAAAATTATAAAAAGAATTTTTATTAAGATAGCAAACGTTTAAGATTAAAAAACAACAATAAATCGATACAAGTATATCGATCGGGGTTTGCTTTAAAAGAAGTAAACAAGATAAAAATGTTATGTATTCACAGCGACTTTTATGAAAATTTCTAGAATATTTAAATTTTTAAGTATGAATATATATATATATATATATACATAAATTTGTTGTCAAATTAAAGTCCAACTAATTCTGCATACAAAATAACCCGAGTTACTATTCACACAACAAGTGTCTTTTAATAAATGGGTGTTAATTAAAGGTCACTCTAATGAGTTAAAGAAAACAGAACAAATTATAAAGAGAGGATGGTGTGACAAGATACAAATTAAATGATATAAGTCTTGACACGATTTAGGGATGTTTGCCATTTTAAATTATTGCTCTATGTGGAAAGAAACAGAACTACAATAATATCGTTTCGTTTTGAGATATGGTATTATTGATAGAATCGTACTAGGATTTGCTAGTTAATTTATTTCAAAGAAATTAAAAATAAAAGATTTTGAACACAAGAAATAAAACTTGTGCTGATAACATATAAATATAATTTGAAAATAAAACTTACCTTGGAAAAAATAGGTTAGGCTAAGTAAAACGCACGTGCACGTAAAATAGGAAGATACAAAATTCAAATGTTCGGGGCTGGCGCGTTGGCAGTTAGCCAGCCCCGGGCTGTGACGTCACATGTGGGCGGATGAAGGGCGTGTCTGGCTTGTAGTCTTGAGGCGGCTTTGCTTATAACCCTCTCAGATAATAATTGATTTCGAAACAGGAAATAAAAGTCGTAATCTTCAAGGACGCAAATACTTTAACACTTAGAAAAATAGATTAAGCAGCACTCAATCATTGTGTAATCATCAAACTTTCTACATTTCCAAAATTATGCTCATCAAAAATGAACAATTACAGACATCAAGAAAATATGTTTGTGTTATCCCATGCATGAAGAAAGAGTTTGACGTCATCATAATGAAAGAACTCAAAAATGACTGAAAAACATTATTATTATTAATTTAATTGTATTGTTAGTTGTTGTACCTAAAACATGTAAGAAAATATAAGAAAAAACTGCCATATGAAGCAGCATAATTGTGTTTGTTAAAAAAATATATATTATAATCCAGTCAAATATAAAATAGGCTCTTTACTTAGTTCACTTCAATATGTTCACATTTAAACTCACATTTTCTTTTCTAAATTTGCACTTTAGTGAAAATTAAAATTGTGAATGTCTACGCGAAAAAAAAATACACAGCTTTGGATAAATGTGGGCCATACTTCATATGAAGGAATTGCTGAGCGACTACATAAACGTAAGAAATTTACCTATATCATTATATTTAGTTGTTTTATTGTGCAAGGCCAGATTTACAGATAATTTATTTATCTAAATATTAGCGCGCGTGTAACTGCGCAAAGCAGAGGTGACTTTTTTTGCCAACATTAAGAAGATCTGTTTCACTTATATTAATAAGCCCTGTACGACCTACCTTAAAATTTTTTTTTCCTGAACCATATGTGAAATCTTGGTAGTGATCAGGAAGAAAATTAACAGACGAAAGAACTTGTCGTAAATCAGAAAACACCTCTCATCATCGTTCTTTTGGAAACTTCTAGGATAGATGTGGCCAGTAAGTAATATATGGATTTATTTCCTTTTATGGATTTAAAAGGTGAGTTCCCACAAATATTTTTTTCCAACAACAGCACTGTTAGTATGTGCATAGCGGAAAATGGCTTCTAATTTTTTTTACTTCAAGAGACTATCTCTGTGGGATAAAATCGAAGTTATTAAATTAAAAGAAAAAATTATGCATCGAATTTAAAATTGCGGTAAAACAAAGGGTTAATAAAGGACTTTGAAAACAGATCATCCCAAAAGAAACAGAAAAAGGACTTTGAATAATGAAGACATTGATGCATTAACTTTTGAAGGAATTTTGAATGATAGAGCGAAAATTTTGCCCATACCTGGTACTCTATTGCGAGAAAAAGGGAAAGGTTAAAATAGGTAAAATTGATTTCAATGCTTCCAGTGGATCGTGAATGAGTTTACTTAATCGACACAACATTGCCATGAAACAAATTTCCGGAGACTGAAAATAGTGGGCAGACGTTTTGAAAATACAGATTTTTAAATTAACAGATTACAGAATTTAAAAAAAAAAAAAAAAAAAAAAATCAAGGATTAATTTCTTTCTAGGCAGAATCCTAGATTGACTGGACTAATGAGGCAGAGGCCGCATTTAAAGATGGTACTTTTCTAAAGAAAAATAAAAAAACTAGAAAACATGAATTCTGCTTTTTCAGAATTTAGTGTCGCCCCCGATGAAAAAAAAAAATGTATATATAAATAGTACAAAACTTATTTCAATTTTAAGACTTAAAGCACACACTTTTATTTTATCTAAAATAACGTCATTCGCATCCGCTTAAGAATTCCACATTTCCCAGACAGCATGAACATTAGCAGCAAGTTTGATTTTTTCTGACATTATCTTGCCGTGACAAATTTGAATTGAGAAATTCGCAGCAAATTACCCGCAAGGTATACCATCCCCCACTTGCATGAGTAGTTTGTTTTGAAACTGATAGGAAGACTGTCTTTAATTCACGAAAGTGACGAAAGCAAAAAAAAAAAAAAAAAAAAAACCCTCTATTGAGAGAATAGACAATCAGCACATACACAGAAATATTATTCATGTGACACCGCTTTTTGTAAACGATATACTTATCAAATACCAAAGCAGGCTCGTATTGAGAAGTACAAATATTACCTTAATTTGTTTATGGTGATGAAAGCGATGCATGCACCTTATGCCGGTGTGTTCGCACCGAAAGACCTGAACAGGTCTATGGATGCCTCCAAAGGTGGTTAAATTTATCGTGTAATAGTTGTAAACAGATAGTGGGGCGTGGAAGTATTACTACTTGTCAGTAAGTTTGCAGTATTTTTCATTACTTGTTTGCCGTTAATTTGCAATAAATTTGATCCAGCATGAATTTAACTTGTACGACAAGTTAGCTGCAAGTTCAAAGTGTGGTGACTTCGGCGTTTGCGTTAGCTTGCTGCAGTCTTGTTATGAACTTTCAGTCTTGTCATGCTGAGCTTGCTGCAACTTTGCAGTTTTTAAAAGCAATACTGCTGCAAACTTTCTGCAAATTAAAAATGCTATCTGGGTTACGATCCACTTTTAAACATCTACAGTAAAGGATGCATGAGGATGTCACTATCGCAAAATAATACACAAATGCAGCAAAACGATGCCGTCATTAAAGAAACTCGGCAAAAAAAAAAACGGCTATCTAATGATTCATAGGCATTCATTTGTTTGTAACATTAATATAGACGATTTCAGTCGTGACGTCAGTCATGACGTTCTGGTTGGAAACTGACTCCAAACAAACGGTTGCTATGTTGTATTTTCTATTTTGTTTGTGTGTTGCAGCTATATCTTATATCTATATCTCACATCTAAGTGTTTTAATACTTGATATGTACTGGTAACATTTTCCACAATTTATATTTAAAAAGAAAAGACGCATAGCAACCGTTTGTTTGGAGTCAGTTTCCAACCAAAACGTCATGACTGAGGTCATACTGAAAGCATCTACAGATACTTAAAATTAAATATAATTTATAATAGCTCCATGTTTTAACGAAATTATTCGTTTATATTTTTCCCAAATAGCACGTATTTTAATTACATTTTCTTTCGGTTGTTATGAGAAAACGGCAACAAAAAGATATAATTGCTATTTTTCAACTATTTTCCTTTTACTTTCTATATAAATGGAGTACTTGAGATGCCAAAATTAAACAAATAGTGCTAAAAACTACAAAAAAAAAAAATTAATATTCAAAAATAAATGGAGATACGGTTTTCAAACCAACTGCATTTAAAAGTACAGTCGAACCCGGTTAAGACGCGTTTCAAGGGAGTGGACAATAGTCGCGTATTAAGCGGGATCGCGTATTAAACGTGATTTGTATAATGGTACAGGAACTGGGCTTATTTACACGTCCAAACGTCTAAATGAACTTTTGAGCTTTTATTTATATGTTTACGGTTGAAAATTGTGCCTTTTTTAAATTTAGGTTAAAATTGAACAGTATTAATTTTTACTCATTGTTTCCTTTTAGAGGATCGACTTCAATAACAACTGAAAATAAATAGGGATTCAAACACGGCGTTATTGTCGATTGATACGTTACAATCAAAAATAAAACAACAAAAATAATTTTCGTGCTGTAGTATTTTTTTTTTAAGATAAAGAAAAAAATATTAAATCTTAGAAGTACATTCCAGTTGTTAAAATCGTATTTAGCACTTGTCATAATGAATATCATTATAATCCGGCCTACTTTTTAATATAAGAAAAACTGTCCTTTTTTATCTTTGTGTATAAAATATTTGTAGCATAGCAAAAAGTAAGGAAAACATAAAAGAATTATAAAACCGCAGTCTTACTTTTTTAATCTTTACGAGTTTCTTTTTTTTTTTTTTTTTTACCAATAATATGCATTATAAAACACATTTGTGATGTTCGTACATTTAAAACTCACTAACAACAAGTATAAACATCGTTAATCATAATAATTTTTATGATGTAACTGAGAATTTTGAATTCGCCTATCTCTCTCTACTACAGTAAAAACATACACGAAGCGAAAGACAAAAGAATGTTATGTCGTAGGATCAAAGACGAATTCCAGTGTTGATAATTTAGAGGATGTTTTTTCTATTCAAACATCTGCCACTATTTTAGATTAAGAATGTTCGCCTTAATTAATCTTTTATTAAATAAAGTGAATAATACTATTCGTAAAAAGTGTTTTTTGCCTGCATGAAAAAAAATCTGCTAATTTCGCAAAACTACTAGATGAGAGAGAAGGAATTCGCATCTTGATTAATGAATTCGCGTCTTAAACGTGATTTTTTCCTCAAAAGAACCTAAAATTCATCGCGTATTAAGCGGGATCGCGTAATAACCGTTCGCGTATTAAACGTGATATTTTTGCATTAGTATTATGGGAGATGTTCAAGGGGCAGGAAAATATCCGCGTATTATGCGGGATCGCGTATTAACCGTGAGCGTCTTAACCGGGTTCCACTGTACTTTTTTTTTCCAAAACGACGGTATAAAAATTTAAAATGTGCGATGCTTAGAAATTTAAAAAATTGATATAGAGCATTTAATCGCACAATGATACATCTGCTTTATTAACCATTTGGGAAAATGATTATTGTTCTCGTCAGGATAGGAAATCAAAAGTATATCTGAAGGTTTTTATTGGTTCAATCCGCATTTTATTCGTTTTCTGATTGGTCTATACAGTAATCTATATCTAACAAAAGCATTACTGTGAAAAAAGTAAACCAAGTTCCGTAAAAAAAAAAAAAAAAAAAAACTGCCAAGAAAAGAAGTGATGTGTAACTGGGTGCCAAGTTCAAATAAAATTCACTCAAACTTATCTACTGAAGTATTATCGCATAGTTTTAATTGTTTAAAAATAAAAATTATTGATAGCATGTAATAATAAATCTTGAACTTGGCAAGTTTTTACCTACGAGTTATTTATTTTTATTAATGGCATTATTATAGCAAAACTTGATATTTCATGTTTGTAGGCCTTAATTTGAATGTATTGAGGATCCTGAAAGGGGTGGAGTTTCTAGACTGATGACCAAGGACAAGCGTAAATGTATCTGTCTCTTTGTCAGGCATTAGTCTGTTTGTAATCAATTTTAAGGGGGATCGCTAGAGTGATAATCAAAGACGAGCGGAAGGAATACCTGTGTATGTATTTGTTTAGCAAATCTTTAACATGACTCATTTGTTTATTATAACAACAGTATTGAAAATTATTATACTGACATTGTTATTAATATTATCATCATCATTTTATTGAGACAATGATAGGCATAACATTTATCAAAAACTTGCCAAGTTCTAGATTTATTATTAATATGCTATCAATAATTTTTATTTTTAAACAATTAAAACTATGCGATAATATTCCAGTAGATAAGTTTGAGTGAATTGTATTTGAACTTGGCACCCACTTACATATTACTTCTTTTCTTGGCAGTTTTTTTTTTTTTTTTAACCATTTGGAAAAATGGTTATTATTCTCGTCAGGGTAGGAAATGAAAAGCATATCTGAAGTTTTTATTGGTTTAATCCGCATTTTATTCGTTTTGTGATTGGTCTATACAGTAATATCTATTTCCCTTTACTTTCAGCAGAGATGGATACCTTCTGTTGCCACTGTGACAAAAAAGTAATAAAAACTACAAAAAAAATTAATAACTCAGAAACAAATTGAGATACAGCTTTCAAACAAATTGCATTTAAAAGTACATATTTTTCTCTATCCGACGGTGTAAAAAGTAATATTGTCGGATGTTTAGAAGTATAAGAATGAAATTTCATTTAAAATTGGTAGTCAGATTTTTTGGAAATCTGACGATGGAAAAGACTTTTCCCGAACAGCCAATGAAATGCTTGGATAATACGTAAGTTTCAGGAAGATAATGACTAATGAAAATGAAAGAAGATGAATGACAATTTCTGCCAAAGAGTTAATTTTAATTTGTAAGATTTTCACGTGCAAAAGAAAAATGGAATAAGCCAATTAAAAATTAAAAAAAAGATAAACAGGACAGGAATGAATACATATAAATATTTCACACCAAATACGAGTTGCAGGCGATTTTTGTCTCTTGGAATTTTTACGTGTAATAAAACTATTAATGTTTAATTCAAAGCGTACGTAATGTAGGATCAACTCAGTACGATTTTTTATGTCTTAAATTTTAGTCTTTGAAAAAATCATTTTCCAAATGGTCGCTGTAATTTGTTAAATTGCATTTACTTTTTTTTTTTTTTTTTACGGAACTTGGCTACTTTTTTTCACAGTAATGTTTTTGTTAGATATCATTACTTTTTGTAAAGTTACAATATACTTAGACACTTTTCTTAATGCTTTTTAATGTGTTTACATGTGACACTTTTATTCACCAAGCAATGTTCAATTTTAATTTAAATTTCCTACAACAAAGTATTTGGCTGTCAGTTTGCGGCAGAAATCTGTATTTTAATAATGCTATATTAAACGCATGTTTTGAAACGGAATGCATTGATTCGAAACTTTTATTGTTTCTGAAACAACAATAATCATATTGACAGTATTTACATAATTCAAAAGAAAACATTTATTTCACAATTTTTTTACATTTTGGACTATCAATAAAGCAATACAGACGTGCACAACCGTGTAGGTCAAGTAGATTTTCATTAGAAAATTGATAAAAACAGCTCAAAATGGTTCGTGAAATATAACACTCGTCTGCTAATATTTTTTTATACTAACAATTCACATATTTTTTTTCGACATTTACGATGTTTCTTTTCATCTTCTTAATTTTCTATGTTTTCTAGTATAGATGAAATGTTTGAGCGCATAACCCATTTGCATTGTCATTTTTTAACAAATCTGGCCGGTATAAACTTCTCAATCTGTTATATTCCACTATCCAGCTTTCCTGAGCAAAAGCAAGCAGGATACCATCTTGATATTGATAAATTTTAATCTTAATCTAATACAAATGAGCGACTGCTTTTAATTCAGAAGCACCTCCAAATGTAGACAATTGAGTCATACTTCCACAATAATCCACTTTCGAATTGAATGTTTCACGTTTTCATTACTCGTCGAGAAAAATTTCGCTAAGATGTTATATATTCCCGTGGCCGCCATCTTTAATTTCTGGGCGATGTTTTGTTGGCGTTTATCTATAAGGCAACCCCGACGAGTGACGTGTTCTGGCAACCCCATTAAGCCTAACATGCGCATAAATCTTCTTGGCGCCATTTACTTGGCGGAAAAGTGGTTTTCACGCCAAAGTAGTAGGAAAAGGACAGTACGGGCTCAGGAGGGTGGGGGATTGGGGGATGATCCACCACCCGCAGCATGACACCATCCCCCACCCGCACCCTCGTCCCGCCCGCGGCCCTCACCCCTGAGGCACCACATTTCGGCCCCCCTCCGGTGCCTCACCCCCTCCGCCACCGCCCCTATCGGGAAAAATGGCGTTTTTAGAGTATTTTTCTTCTATAACATGAGAGTTGAACGTTAGATCGACTAGATTATAATACTATAAGATGAAGATTAAATTTACATATGAATTTTGAACAAACTTTACCTTAATGAGTATTATTAATTAAGCAAAACAGTGGAAAATATCAATGTTTTAGGAAAAAAAGCTGATTTCTGTAGATTTTATTCAACTACAAGATCGGATTATGAACTTAAACGGAGAAAGTGAAACATACATTTGAATTTTGAATGAACAACACCTTAATAAGTATTATTAATTAACCAAAACAATGAAAATATCAATTTTTAATGAAAAAGCAGATTCTTTAGATCCTTTAGATTTTTTTTTCAACTATAAGATAGGGATATCATCTTAAAAGGAAAATTTAAATATAATTTAGTTTTTGATCCACCATTACCTTAATAAATTTTGATAATTAAACAAATAACAAAGAATAATATCGAATTTTTAAAGAAAAAGATTAATTTTATTAATCCAATAATGATTTTTACATCTTTATATAATACTTCGAACCTATCCAACGTTTTTATTAGTTATTGGCTTTAAATTTTATCATTTTCATATAAAATTTCGAGTTTTCAAGCCAATTAACTTAATTTTACTACATTTTAATGTGGATATTTCTAGGTAAATAACCAATTTTATCTTACACTTAGTAATTTTACACCAACCTAATTGATTTTACAGTGTTTTAAACCACTGTAGGATTATGTTTCATCATCACACTTCTTCTAAAAGTAAAAATAACTAGATTTCCCCCCACTTTCATGAATTACATCTACGCTCTCTTCAAACTCATAAGAAAATCCTGTGTTTCTCCCAAAGCCGCCTCAAGACTACAAGCCAGACACGGCCTTCATCCCCCCACGTGTGACGTCACAGCCCGGGGCTGGCTAACTGCCAACGCGCCAGCCCCGAACATTTGAATTTTGTATCTTTCTATTTTACGTGCACGTGTGTTTTACTCAGCCTGATAACACATTCTTTTCAAGGTAAGTTTTATTTTCAAATTATATTTATATGCTATCAGCACAATTTTTATTTCTTGTGTTCAAAATCTTTTATTTTTAATTTCTTTGAAATAAATTAACTAGCAAATCCTAGTACGATTCTATCAGTAATACCATGTCTCAAAACGAAACTATATTATTGTAGTTCTGTTTCGTTCCACATAGACCAATAATTTAAAATGGCAAACATCCCTAAATCGTGTCAAGACTTATATCATTTAATTTGTATTTTGTCACACCATCCTCTCTTTCTAATTTGTTCAGAAATTTTCATAAAAGTCGCTGTGAATACATAGTCTTTTTATGTTGTTTACTTCTTTTAAAGCAAACCCCGATCGATATACATGTATCAATTTATTGTTGTTTTTTAATCTTAAACGTTTGCTATCTTAATAAAAATTCTTTTTATAATTTTTTGTTAAATTACAAATGCTTATGTACTGCGTAAATAGAGCTATGGGGATAATGTTTTTGAATCTCCCTATTTTTGCCATAAATGTAAACAATTTATTTACAAGACTAGAGGAAGGGTTGTTAGTACCCTTATGCAAAACAGTAGTTGCCCCCCCCCCCCCCCCACACACACACACACCTTCTTCGCAAAAATCCTATGTGTTTTCATATACATTTTAATGTTTAATTAAAAGTAACAATAAATAAAATTATTATTCTATAATTATAAATTTACTTTTAGATCTAGTCAGGAAATACTTTTCATCTCATAAAAATTGATTATTTTAAGCTTAAAAGATGTGAACAAACATTTAAGAACCCACACAACCAGGGCTTAATTTGCGCCGGAGCCCACCGGAGCTGAGCTCCGGTACTTCTCTGTTTTCTGTAAATATTTAAATATTGGTCGGAATTCACCAGAGCTCATAAATGCAGGGCTCCGGAGCCCAAAGCAATAGCGCTTTTTTTTTTCATGAACGCTGTCCATTTTAAGGCTCTGCTCTGCACATTTACGAAGTCACTTTCATTTATAAGTAGTTATAATTACCATGCATTGTTATTCTGATCGAAAGCAATCGAGCAGTGTTTCCCCCTTTTTGTATAAACGTATCGAATATTTCCGATAACGGTGTCAAATTTTTAATTTAATCTGATTTTCAGGGACTCACCACAAAAGCGGAAGGCACCGATTATAGTTTCAGATATGCACCTTTTATAGGAAATTGAAAAACGCTGTTCCATTCTTCAACATATAAATATTAATTTCTATAAATTACATTCACTTTATCATGAAAAGGCATAACTGGTTAACTATTCCTTTTTTGCGTTAGCGCTATTTCCGAATCATAATCCTTACCATATTTAATCCCAGAGTTCTACAATTAATTAACATTAAAATTAGGCAAAGATTTCTTTTCGGAAGAAATGATAACTAAAAAGTGGATTAGATGACAGCTAAGTATATTAAATTATTATGCATTATAAGTGTATGCTGATAGATATATTTAAAATAGATATATTTAAAATTTTGCTAAAGAAAAAAATGCTTTGCATTTTGAAAATAATGTGTGAAATATAAATATGAGGATTGGAGTGACGGGGGTGGGGGGTGCACGATAGGGTTGTTAGTACTGCAGAATATTAGGGCTCCGGTACTTTTTTTGTTAGAAATTAAGCCCTGCACACAACATTATTTTGGAAATGAAATATTTATATTTGTGAAAGGTTTTTGTGTTTTTCGATGTTTTTTTTTTTTTTTTTTTTTTTTTTTTTATCAGCTATTACCTAAACATTCGAGGAAAATGAACATAAATTAGGAATATTTTAATTCCAATTGATGAAAGTCTTTTCTTTCTTTCTTTTATTTTTTTCTTCATATGTCAATACACTTTTTAAAAATCTATTGCTTATACCTTACATAATATATCAAACTAATACAAAACTAAATAATAATTTTCTGTTTCATGAACTTGTGTTGTTTTAGTATTATGACAGTTTTGTGGTTTTTAATTTAATGGATTTTATGTGAAAATTACCCATTTCTGATAAGTAAAGTTTACAGTACGAAAATTTATTTATAAGAATACTTAATTTCATGTATACTTTAATTTTACTATTTATTATATGCAGGTTTCAAATCACTTAATATTTAATAGGATATTTACTGTATAATTTCAAGCCCGATTAAAATAAAAATATAACACAACTTGAATTTGTTTTCATTTAACATTCACTTTTCTTCCACTTTAATTTAATTTTTAAATGTGGGTTTTGATTGGCACACTTATTGTTATTTATTTATTTTGAAATAACTGAAAGCAAAATAATTCGATTTATGTGTTTAAACTACAAATTTATATTTACATATATATATATATATGTATGTAATAATGTATAATGCCTTGTTTTTGAATATATACCAAATAGATAATTGATATTGTTTCTAAATTTCAAAGTAGAATAAATAATAGAAACTGTCTACTAAAATAAATTTAATACTTGGGATTTTCTTTTCATTAACGAACGAATTTTCTTTAATGTAACTTTAATTCTGATGCACATTTTCATTGACACAGTGGTATTATTTCATAAATATTGTTTTTGTGTTATCGTTATTATTATTGTTTCGAGTGATCGAAATTGATTAAAAAGCACTTAATTAGCGTCTTTAAACTATAAGTTTTTATTTTTTTCCCTATATGCTGTGATAATAAGTTGAAATATAGAGGAAAGAATTAATATGTTTTAATAACGCATGTGCTCTCTACGGCTGATCTAAGCCCCGCGTCGTGACGTCACGAAACCTTGTGTTTGGCTTGTAGTCTTGAGGCGGCTTTGGTTTCTCCCCACTTGAAGGGAGGAGGATACAATAGCGTTACGTCACTTGTTTACAAAATATCGATATGTTGACGATTTGATCTTTTTTCAAGATGTATAAAAGAAAGTATCAATATTTTTACATTATTACAAGTATAATTTTTCAGTTTAATGAATAATTATTTATTTATTATTGGATTATTTGTTTGAAAGCTGTATCTCAATTTGTTTCTGAGTTATTAATTTTTTTTGTAGTTTTTATTACTTTTTTGTCATAGTGGTAACAGAAGGTATCCATCTCTGTTTAAAGTAAAGGGAAATCTAGACACACGGCAGTGTGTCAGCCAAGTTCGTCTGACATACTAGTGTGTTATATTACACGAACCATTTCGAGCTGTTTTCGCCAAATTTCGACACTCTACCACTGAAAATCTATTTGACCTACATACTTGTAATACGAAGTACGTAGTAAGACCCCCCTAATTACTCAAAATTCAAAATTTTATAAACAATGCATAATTAGTTTTCGAGATAATGACATTTGAAAATGTCTCATAATCGATAATTTTATAACTGACTGACTCACTCATCAAAAAGATGTCATATATCTACTGCACCTACAGGCTTCAATTTTGGTGCGAAGTTCGTTTACACCATAAAACTAAAGAATCGAAAAAAAAATTGCGAAAATCGATTAATTACCCACTTGGGGGTGTCCATTTTTACTTTAACATTACGTCTATTAGGCGAAATTTTAATTTGCCAAAAAAGCGCCAAATGTGTAATCCGGTCTGACCATGCAGCAAAATCATCTGAATATCAGCCATTTTCCGTTAATTTCAGATAATTAATTTTTTGAATATAGGTGCATAAAATTTACCTTTTTATACACCTTGAGAAAAAACAAAAACATCTTAAAAGAAAAAATATGTCGAAATACGCATATATTTCGAGGCATCCGCACTTGAAATTCGTCTAATTCCAGAATTAAAAATGTAAACAAAAGAGAGTCATTCCTATGATTCAAATAAATATTGATCATGGATGTGTGACCACCATGGGTCTAGGCTGTCAAGCTGTGGACACCTGACTTTCGCTTTTCTTTTTACTATTTCTTGCATTTCGTCCAATATCAATTTTTCGCTTAGTCATGATTTAATCATAAAAATTGGTTAACGCAAAAACTAAAATGATAAATTTCAAATAAACTCATCCTTTCAAAATCCCATAAACACTTACTTAAAGAAATGACCAAACTCTTGCAAACTAAAATCAAATGGAATAAACAGAACATGTAAAATTTAATTAAGCAAACACATTTGAAAGCACGTTATTTTTATTAACCATTTGGAAAAATGGTTATTGTTCTCGTCAGGGTAGGAAATCAAAAGCATATCTGAACGTTTTCATTGGTTTAATCCGCAATTTATTCGTTATCTGATTGGTATATACAGTAATCTGTATTTCCCTTTTGTTTCAACTCGGGTTTCAACAACGATGGACAACAGAGTGTTGCTACTATGACAAAAAAGTAATAAAAACTACAAAAAAAATTAATAAATCAGAAACAAATTGAGATACAGCTTTCAAACAAATTGCATTTAAAAGTACATATTTTCTCTATCCGACGGTATAAAAAGTAATATTGTCGGATGTTTAGAAGTTTAAGAATGAAATTTTATTTAAAATTGGTCGTGAGATTTTTTGGAAATCTGATGATAGAAAAGCCTTTTCCCGAACAACCAATGAAATGCTTGGAACCTGGAAGCCAATGAAAGGAAGCCCTTTGCCTGGGAGCCCTTTGCTTGGAAGCCAATGAAACGCAAGTATCAGGAAATCTTGCAATTTTTAAGTGTAATAACACTATTAATGTTTAATTCATGGTGTACGTAATGTATGACCAGCTCCCGTAGAAGTTTAAAAATTTACAGTACCGAAAATTGTAAAACTGAAATTTCTTTTAAAATTTGTTCACGATGGTTCCAGGAATGTTATAGTTTAATCCATGGCGTACGTAATGTAGGATCAACTCCGTGCGATTTTTTATGTCTTAAATTTTAGTCTTTGAAAAAATCATTTTCCAAATGGTCGTTGTAATTTGTTAAATTGCTATTTTTATTTATTTTATTTTATTTTGATTTTGATTTTAGTGGCGACTTTCATGGTAGCACGCCCTGAAATACATCAGCTTTCTTTCTATCGGTGAAAATGACGTCAGTTTAAAAGAAAACTTGAAATATTAAAACAAAATTAGAATGTAGCACTGAAATATTTGAATTTGGAATAATAAATGACGTTTCTGCCTGTGAAAGTGCCGAGTATTGCTTATTAGACTCATGGTAGTCGCACATCCATCATCAATATTTATTTGAATCATAGGGATGATTCTTTTGTTTACATTTTTGAATAATTATTGTCTGTTTACTTTCAAGTTTATATGCTGTGTGTCAAATAAATGTTATAATTAAGCAAAAGGTGCATTAGCATGTTGTATTTAATTACAGTTTGATCCAGTACTTTCTTTCACCAGACTACAAACCTACATTAATAAGGGCTAAAAGTTACTCGGATTTTCTTGTTAGTGCTTGTTTAAGTTTTATATTTGTTTCATATTATTTGGATAGATTCGTCATTTTATTTAAAATATGAATCGGACTGTTGATTTATATGTTAATGAGTCTCTAATGGTAAAACATAAAATTATTGGGTGCTACTTAGTTATCCCGTCGACCAAATTCGCCAAATTATATAAATCGCCAAACCACTCGCAAATTGTACAAATTGACATAATTTTTATTTTAAATAATGAAAGAACAAATAAATTAGTATAACATTAATAAAAATACAAATAAAACGTCGAAATAGAAAACTCTTGATGACCTAAAACACGTGTAACTTGCTTAAAGTCAAGTGAATGTGACATTTACGATCAACCATTATTGTCATTTAATCTTATAGTTTGGCGAAAGATTTTTGGTCGACGGAATAACTAAGTAGTACCTATTATTGTCATGCCAGGCGATGGAATTTGCCTGTTCCGCACTATAGATTTTTCTTTGCACGATTCGCTGGATAACCAAAGATCAAATCAAATTAGATATCAATTACGGATTATGTTTTTTCAAAGTGGAAACATTTTTGGAACCGATATTGGCACACATGTCATATACGGGTACTTAACTGGCGCCAAAGTGTCTTTATTTTGCATGATATGGCAACCCGGATGTTGTTGTTTATGTAGTTGTTTTCGCTAAATTGGCGTCGGAAAAAAATAGCGCCAATCGGGCGTATATGACATCTGTGCCCAGATGTTATATATTCCCGCGGCCGCCCTCTTGGATTTTTTCTTGGCGAGTAGTAGGAAAAGGACAGTACGGACTCAAGAGGGTGGGGGATTGGGGGATGATCCCCCACCCGCAGCATGACACCATCCCCCACCCGCACCCTCGTCCCGCCTGCGGCCCTCACCCCCTGAGGCACCACCTTTCGTCCCCCCTCCGTCACCGCCCCCTAGCGGGAAAAATGGCGTTTTTAGAGTATTTTTCTGCTATAACATGAGAGTTGAACGTTAGATCGACTAGATTATAATACTATAAGATGAAGATTAAATTTACATATGAATTTTGAACAACCTTTACCTTAATGAGTATTATTAATTAAGCAAAACAATTGAAAATAACAATTTTAAAGGAAAGAATCTGATTTCTGTACATTTTCTTTCAACTGCAAGATCAGTATATCAACTTAAATGGAGAAAGTTAACCATATATTTGAATTTTGAACAAGCTTTACCTTAATGAGTATTATTATTTAAGCAAAACAGTGGAAAATATCAATTTCTTAGGAAAAAAGCTGATTTCTGTAGATTTTATTCAACTACAAGATCGGAATATGAACTTAAACGGAGAAAGTGAAACATACATTTGAATTTTGAATGAACAACACCTTAATAAGTATTATTAATTAACCAAACAATGAAAATATCAATTTTTAATGAAAAAGCAGATTCTTTAGATCCTTTAGATTTTTTTTTCAACTATAAGATAGGGATATCATCTTAAAAGGAAAATTTAAATATAATTTAGTTTTTGATCCACCATTACCTTAATAAATTTTGATAATTAAACAAATAACAAAGAATAATATCGAATTTTTAAAGAAAAAGATTAATTTTATTAATCCAATAATGATTTTTACATCTTTATAAAATACTTCGAACCTATCCAAAGTTTTTATTAGTTATTGGCTTTAAATTTTATCATTTTCATATAAAATTTCGAGTTTTCAAGCCAATTAACTTAATTTTACAACATTTTAAATGTGGATATTTCTAGGTAAATAACCAATTTTATCTTACACTTAGTAATTTTACACCAACCTAATTGATTTTACAGTGTTTTAAACCACTGAAGGATTATGTTTCATCATCACACTTCTTCTAAAAGTAAAAATAACCAGATTCCCCCCCCCCCATCCCCCCACTTTCATGAATTACATCTACGCTCTCTTCAAACTCATTAGAAAATCCTGCGTTTCTCCCCCCTTGAAGGGAGGAGGATACAATAGCGTTACGTCACTTGTTTACAAAATATCGATATGTTGACGATTTGATCTTTTTTCAAGATGTATAAAAGAAAGTATCAATATTTTTACATTATTACAAGTATAATTTTTCAGTTTAATGAATAATTATTTATTTATTATTGGATTATTTGTTTGAAAGCTGTATCTCAATTTGTTTCTGAGTTATTAATTTTTTTTTTTTTTTTTTTTTTTTTTTGTAGTTTTTATTACTTTTTTGTCATAGTGGTAACAGAAGGAATCCATCTCTGTTTAAAGTAAAGGGAAATCTAGACACAGGGCAGTGTGTCAGCCAAGTTCGTCTGACATACTAGTGTGTTATATTACACGAACCATTTCGAGCTGTTTTCGCCAAATTTCGACACTCTACCACTGAAAATCTATTTGACCTACATACTTGTAATACGAAGTACGTAGTAAGACCCCCCTAATTACCCAAAATTCAAAATTTTATAAACAATGCATAATTAGTTTTCGAGATAATGACATTTGAAAATGTCTCATAATCGATAATTTTATAACTGACTGACTCACTCATCAAAAAGATGTCATATATCTACTGCACCTACAGGCTTCAATTTTGGTGCGAAGTTCGTTTACACCATAAAACTAAAGAATCGAAAAAAAAAATTGCGAAAATCGATTAATTACCCACTTGGGGGTGTCCATTTTTACTTTAACATTACGTCTATTAGGCGAAATTTTAATTTGCCAAAAAAGCGCCAAATGTGTAATCCGGTCTGACCATGCAGCAAAATCACCTGAATATCAGCCATTTTCCGTTAATTTCAGATAATTAATTTTTTGAATATAGGTGCATAAAATTTACCTTTTTATACACCTTGAGAAAAAACAAAAACATCTTAAAAGAAAAAATATGTCGAAATACGCATATATTTCGAGGCATCCGCACTTGAAATTCGTCTAATTCCAGAATTAAAAATGTAAACAAAAGAGAGTCATTCCTATGATTCAAATAAATATTGATCATGGATGTGTGACCACCATGGGTCTAGGCTGTCAAGCTGTGGACACCTGACTTTCGCTTTTCTTTTTACTATTTCTTGCATTTCGTCCAATATCAATTTTTCGCTTAGTCATGATTTAATCATAAAAATTGGTTAACGCAAAAACTAAAATGATAAATTTCAAATAAACTCATCCTTTCAAAATCCCATAAACACTTACTTAAAGAAATGACCAAACTCTTGCAAACTAAAATCAAATGGAATAAACAGAACATGTAAAATTTAATTAAGCAAACACATTTGAAAGCACGTTATTTTTATTAACCATTTGGAAAAATGGTTATTGTTCTCGTCAGGGTAGGAAATCAAAAGCATATCTGAACGTTTTCATTGGTTTAATCCGCAATTTATTCGTTATCTGATTGGTATATACAGTAATCTGTATTTCCCTTTTGTTTCAACTCGGGTTTCAACAACGATGGACAACAGAGTGTTGCTACTATGACAAAAAAGTAATAAAAACTACAAAAAAAATTAATAAATCAGAAACAAATTGAGATACAGCTTTCAAACAAATTGCATTTAAAAGTACATATTTTCTCTATCCGACGGTATAAAAAGTAATATTGTCGGATGTTTAGAAGTTTAAGAATGAAATTTTATTTAAAATTGGTCGTGAGATTTTTTGGAAATCTGATGATAGAAAAGCCTTTTCCCGAACAACCAATGAAATGCTTGGAACCTGGAAGCCAATGAAAGGAAGCCCTTTGCCTGGGAGCCCTTTGCTTGGAAGCCAATGAAACGCAAGTATCAGGAAATCTTGCAATTTTTAAGTGTAATAACACTATTAATGTTTAATTCATGGTGTACGTAATGTATGACCAGCTCCCGTAGAAGTTTAAAAATTTACAGTACCGAAAATTGTAAAACTGAAATTTCTTTTAAAATTTGTTCACGATGGTTCCAGGAATGTTATAGTTTAATCCATGGCGTACGTAATGTAGGATCAACTCCGTGCGATTTTTTATGTCTTAAATTTTAGTCTTTGAAAAAATCATTTTCCAAATGGTCGTTGTAATTTGTTAAATTGCTATTTTTATTTATTTTATTTTATTTTGATTTTGATTTTAGTGGCGACTTTCATGGTAGCACGCCCTGAAATACATCAGCTTTCTTTCTATCGGTGAAAATGACGTCAGTTTAAAAGAAAACTTGAAATATTAAAACAAAATTAGAATGTAGCACTGAAATATTTGAATTTGGAATAATAAATGACGTTTCTGCCTGTGAAAGTGCCGAGTATTGCTTATTAGACTCATGGTAGTCGCACATCCATCATCAATATTTATTTGAATCATAGGGATGATTCTTTTGTTTACATTTTTGAATAATTATTGTCTGTTTACTTTCAAGTTTATATGCTGTGTGTCAAATAAATGTTATAATTAAGCAAAAGGTGCATTAGCATGTTGTATTTAATTACAGTTTGATCCAGTACTTTCTTTCACCAGACTACAAACCTACATTAATAAGGGCTAAAAGTTACTCGGATTTTCTTGTTAGTGCTTGTTTAAGTTTTATATTTGTTTCATATTATTTGGATAGATTCGTCATTTTATTTAAAATATGAATCGGACTGTTGATTTATATGTTAATGAGTCTCTAATGGTAAAACATAAAATTATTGGGTGCTACTTAGTTATCCCGTCGACCAAATTCGCCAAATTATATAAATCGCCAAACCACTCGCAAATTGTACAAATTGACATAATTTTTATTTTAAATAATGAAAGAACAAATAAATTAGTATAACATTAATAAAAATACAAATAAAACGTCGAAATAGAAAACTCTTGATGACCTAAAACACGTGTAACTTGCTTAAAGTCAAGTGAATGTGACATTTACGATCAACCATTATTGGCATTTAATCTTATAGTTTGGCGAAAGATTTTTGGTCGACGGAATAACTAAGTAGTACCTATTATTGTCATGCCAGGCGATGGAATTTGCCTGTTCCGCACTATAGATTTTTCTTTGCACGATTCGCTGGATAACCAAAGATCAAATCAAATTAGATATCAATTACGGATTATGTTTTTTCAAAGTGGAAACATTTTTGGAACCGATATTGGCACACATGTCATATACGGGTACTTAACTGGCGCCAAAGTGTCTTTATTTTGCATGATATGGCAACCCGGATGTTGTTGTTTATGTAGTTGTTTTCGCTAAATTGGCGTCGGAAAAAAATAGCGCCAATCGGGCGTATATGACATCTGTGCCCAGATGTTATATATTCCCGCGGCCGCCCTCTTGGATTTTTTCTTGGCGAGTAGTAGGAAAAGGACAGTACGGACTCAAGAGGGTGGGGGATTGGGGGATGATCCCCCACCCGCAGCATGACACCATCCCCCACCCGCACCCTCGTCCCGCCTGCGGCCCTCACCCCCTGAGGCACCACCTTTCGTCCCCCCTCCGTCACCGCCCCCTAGCGGGAAAAATGGCGTTTTTAGAGTATTTTTCTGCTATAACATGAGAGTTGAACGTTAGATCGACTAGATTATAATACTATAAGATGAAGATTAAATTTACATATGAATTTTGAACAACCTTTACCTTAATGAGTATTATTAATTAAGCAAAACAATTGAAAATAACAATTTTAAAGGAAAGAATCTGATTTCTGTACATTTTCTTTCAACTGCAAGATCAGTATATCAACTTAAATGGAGAAAGTTAACCATATATTTGAATTTTGAACAAGCTTTACCTTAATGAGTATTATTATTTAAGCAAAACAGTGGAAAATATCAATTTCTTAGGAAAAAAGCTGATTTCTGTAGATTTTATTCAACTACAAGATCGGAATATGAACTTAAACGGAGAAAGTGAAACATACATTTGAATTTTGAATGAACAACACCTTAATAAGTATTATTAATTAACCAAACAATGAAAATATCAATTTTTAATGAAAAAGCAGATTCTTTAGATCCTTTAGATTTTTTTTTCAACTATAAGATAGGGATATCATCTTAAAAGGAAAATTTAAATATAATTTAGTTTTTGATCCACCATTACCTTAATAAATTTTGATAATTAAACAAATAACAAAGAATAATATCGAATTTTTAAAGAAAAAGATTAATTTTATTAATCCAATAATGATTTTTACATCTTTATAAAATACTTCGAACCTATCCAAAGTTTTTATTAGTTATTGGCTTTAAATTTTATCATTTTCATATAAAATTTCGAGTTTTCAAGCCAATTAACTTAATTTTACAACATTTTAAATGTGGATATTTCTAGGTAAATAACCAATTTTATCTTACACTTAGTAATTTTACACCAACCTAATTGATTTTACAGTGTTTTAAACCACTGAAGGATTATGTTTCATCATCACACTTCTTCTAAAAGTAAAAATAACCAGATTCCCCCCCCCCATCCCCCCACTTTCATGAATTACATCTACGCTCTCTTCAAACTCATTAGAAAATCCTGCGTTTCTCCCCCCTTGAAGGGAGGAGGATACAATAGCGTTACGTCACTTGTTTACAAAATATCGATATGTTGACGATTTGATCTTTTTTCAAGATGTATAAAAGAAAGTATCAATATTTTTACATTATTACAAGTATAATTTTTCAGTTTAATGAATAATTATTTATTTATTATTGGATTATTTGTTTGAAAGCTGTATCTCAATTTGTTTCTGAGTTATTAATTTTTTTTTTTTTTTTTTTTTTTTTTTTGTAGTTTTTATTACTTTTTTGTCATAGTGGTAACAGAAGGAATCCATCTCTGTTTAAAGTAAAGGGAAATCTAGACACAGGGCAGTGTGTCAGCCAAGTTCGTCTGACATACTAGTGTGTTATATTACACGAACCATTTCGAGCTGTTTTCGCCAAATTTCGACACTCTACCACTGAAAATCTATTTGACCTACATACTTGTAATACGAAGTACGTAGTAAGACCCCCCTAATTACCCAAAATTCAAAATTTTATAAACAATGCATAATTAGTTTTCGAGATAATGACATTTGAAAATGTCTCATAATCGATAATTTTATAACTGACTGACTCACTCATCAAAAAGATGTCATATATCTACTGCACCTACAGGCTTCAATTTTGGTGCGAAGTTCGTTTACACCATAAAACTAAAGAATCGAAAAAAAAAATTGCGAAAATCGATTAATTACCCACTTGGGGGTGTCCATTTTTACTTTAACATTACGTCTATTAGGCGAAATTTTAATTTGCCAAAAAAGCGCCAAATGTGTAATCCGGTCTGACCATGCAGCAAAATCACCTGAATATCAGCCATTTTCCGTTAATTTCAGATAATTAATTTTTTGAATATAGGTGCATAAAATTTACCTTTTTATACACCTTGAGAAAAAACAAAAACATCTTAAAAGAAAAAATATGTCGAAATACGCATATATTTCGAGGCATCCGCACTTGAAATTCGTCTAATTCCAGAATTAAAAATGTAAACAAAAGAGAGTCATTCCTATGATTCAAATAAATATTGATCATGGATGTGTGACCACCATGGGTCTAGGCTGTCAAGCTGTGGACACCTGACTTTCGCTTTTCTTTTTACTATTTCTTGCATTTCGTCCAATATCAATTTTTCGCTTAGTCATGATTTAATCATAAAAATTGGTTAACGCAAAAACTAAAATGATAAATTTCAAATAAACTCATCCTTTCAAAATCCCATAAACACTTACTTAAAGAAATGACCAAACTCTTGCAAACTAAAATCAAATGGAATAAACAGAACATGTAAAATTTAATTAAGCAAACACATTTGAAAGCACGTTATTTTTATTAACCATTTGGAAAAATGGTTATTGTTCTCGTCAGGGTAGGAAATCAAAAGCATATCTGAACGTTTTCATTGGTTTAATCCTCAATTTATTCGTTATCTGATTGGTATATACAGTAATCTGTATTACCCTTTGGTTTCAACAACGATGGATAACAGAGTGTTGCCACTATGACAAAAAAGTAATAAAAACTACAAAAAAAAAAAAAAAAAATCAGAAACAAATTGAGATACAGCTTTCAAACAATTTGCATTTAAAAGTACATTTTTTTGTCTATCCGACGGTATAAAAAGTAATATTGTCGGATGTTTAGAAGTTTAAGAATGAAATTTTATTTAAAATTGGTCGTGAGATTTTTTGGAAATCTGATGATAGAAAAGCCTTTTCCCGAACAGCCAATGAAATGCTTGGATAATACGCAAGTTTCAGGAAATCTTGCAATTTTTACGTGTAATAACACTATTAATGTTTAATTCATGGCGTACGTAATGTATGACCAGCTCCCGTAGAAGTTTAAAAATTTACAGTACCGAAAATTGTAAAACTGAAATTTCTTTTAAAATTTGTTCGCGATGGTTCCAGGAATGTTATAGTTTAATCCATGGCGTACGTAATGTAGGATCAACTCCGTGCGATTTTTTATGTCTTAAATTTTAGTCTTTATAAAAATCATTTTCCAAATGGTCGTTGTAATTTGTTAAATTGCTATTTTTATTTATTTTATTTTATTTTGATTTTGATTTTAGTGGCGACTTTCATGGTAGCACGCCCTGAAATACATCAGCTGTCTTTCTATCGGTAAAAATGACGTCAGTTAAAAGAAAACTTGAAATATTAAAACAAAATTAGAATGTAGCCCTGAAATATTTGAATTTGGAATAATAAATGACGTTTCTGCCTGTGAAAGTGCCGAGTATTGCTTATTAGACTCATGGTAGTCGCACATCCATCATCAATATTTATTTGAATCATAGGGATGATTCTTTTGTTTACATTTTTGAATAATTATTGTCTGTTTACTTTCAAGTTTATATGCTGTGTGTCAAATAAATGTTATAATTAAGCAAAAGGTGCATTAGCATGTTGTTTTTAATTACAGTTTGAGCCAGTACTTTCTTTCACCAGACTACAAACCTACATTAATAAGGGCTAAAAGTTACTCGGATTTTCTTGTTAGTGCTTGTTTAAGTTTTATATTTGTTTGATATTATTTGGATAGCTTCGTCATTTTATTTAAAATATGAATCGGATTGTTGATTTATATGTTAATGAGTCTCTAATGGTAAAACATAAAATTATTGGGTGCTACTTAGTTATCCCGTCGACCAAATTCGCCAAATTATATAAATCGCCAAACCACTCGCAAATTGTACAAATTGACATAATTTTTATTTTAAATAATGAAAGAACAAATAAATTAGTATAACATTAATAAAAATACAAATAAAACGTCGAAATAAAAAACTCTTGATGACCTAAACACGTGTAACTTGCTTGAAGTCAAGTGAATGTGACATTTACGATCAACCATTATTGTCATTTAATCTTATAGTTTGGCGAAAGATTTTTGGTCGACGGAATAACTAAGTAGTACCTATTATTGTCATGCCAGGCGATGGAATTTGCCTGTTCCGCACTATAGATTTTTCTTTGCACGATTCGCTGGATAACCAAAGATCAAATCAAATTAGATATCAATTACGGATTATGTTTTTTCAAAGTGGAAACATTTTTGGAACCGATATTGGCACACATGTCATATACGGGCACTTAACTGGCGCCGAAGTGTCTTTATTTTGCTTGATATGGCAACCCGGATGTTGTTGTTTATGTAGTTGATGTTTTTGCCAAATTGGCGTCGGAAAAAAATAGCGCCAATATATGACATCGGGCGTATATGACATCTGTGCCCAGATGTTATATATTTCCGCGGCCGCCCTCTTGGATTTTTTCTTGGCGAGTAGTAGGAAAAGGACAGTACGGACTCAAGAGGGTGGGGGATTGGGGGATGATCCCCCACCCGCAGCATGACACCATCCCCCACCCGCACCCTCGTCCCGCCTGCAGCCCTCACCCCCTGAGGCACCACCTTTCGTCCCCCCTCCGTCACCGCCCCCTGGCGGGAAAAATGGCGTTTTTAGAGTATTTTTCTGCTATAACATGAGAGTTGAACGTTAGATCGACTAGATTATAATACTATAAGATGAAGATTAAATTTACATATGAATTTGGAACAACCTTTACCTTAATGAGTATTATTAATTAAGCAAAACAATTGAAAATAACAATTTTAAAGGAAAAAATCTGATTTCTGTACATTTTCTTTAAACTGCAAGATCAGTATATCAACTTAAATGGAGAAAGTTAACCATATATTTGAATTTTGAACAAGCTTTACCTTAATGAGTATTATTATTTAAGCAAAACAGTGGAAAATATCAATTTCTTAGGAAAAAAGCTGATTTCTGTAGATTTTATTCAACTACAAGATCGGAATATGAACTTAAATGGAGAAAGTGAAACATACATATGAATTTTGAATGAACAACACCTTAATAAGTATTATAAATTACCCAAAACAATGAAAATATCAATTTTTAATGAAAAAGCAGATTCTTTAGATCCTTTAAATTTTTTTTTTCAACTATAAGATAGAGATATCATCTTAAAAGGAAAATTTAAATGTAATTTAGTTTTTGATCCACCATTACCTTAATAAATTTTGATAATTAAACAAATAACAAAGAATATTATCGAATTTTTAAAGAAAAAGATTAATTTTATTAATCCAATAATGATTTTTACATACTTTATATAATACTTCGAACCTATCCAACGTTTTTATTAGTTATGGGCTTTAAATTTTATCATTTTCATATAAAATTTCGAGTTTTCAAACCAATTAACTTAATTTTACTACATTTTAAATGTGGATATTTCTAGGTAAATAACCAATTTTATCTTACACTTAATAATTTTACACCAACCTAATTGATTTTACAGTGTTTCAGACCACTCTAGGATTATGTTTCATCATCACACTTCTTCTAAAAGTAAAAATAACCAGATTTCCCCCCTCTCCCCCCACTTTCATGAATTACATCTACGCTCTCTTCAAACTCATAAGAAAATCCTGCGTTTCTCCCCCCTTGAAGGAAGGAGGATACAATAGCGTTACGTCACTTGTTTACAAAATATCGATATGTTGACGATTTGATCCTTTTTCAAGATGTATAAAAGAAAGTATCAATATTTTTACATTATTACAAGTATAATTTTACAGTTTAATGAATAATTATTTATTTGTTATTGGATACCCAATTTTATCAACAGATGAATTAATTATACCTGTGCTGAAACTACATTTCATATACTTAGCCACACTTTAAAAAATTTCACTTCAATATGTAAATATTAAGTGCATTTTTAGCATAACACATGTTTTTCAACACTAGTTCCTATACGAGAATTTTGTTTATTAAATAGTATGTATTCACTTTCAAATTGCTTTTACTTGAAATTATATAAACCCTTTTAACAGAAAATTTGTTTAACCACAGAACGAATTGCATTTAACACGTTCAACCTCAATATGAATAATTAAACAAAACAATGGAAAATATCAATTTTTAAGAAGAAAAATAAAAAGAGATTTCTTTAGATTTTCTTTTTTCAGCTACAAGATAAGAATAATAACTTAAATGAGGAACGTTAAACATATATTTTTGTTTTTGAACAACCATTACCTTAATGAGTTTTAATAATTGAACAAATAACGAAAGGAAAATATGATTTTTAATGAAAAAGACAAATTTAAACGAATTTGATTAACTTTTACAAAAGTTTGAGATTTTATCATCCTTTTAGATGCTATCTATGTAGAATTTTAAGCTTTCAAAGAGACACACTTCAAGAAATACTCATTACTAAACAAAAATAAATTAATTTTAATCTAATCAATGACTGAAAATTTCACATTTGAAAAATATTTTCATGAATGTGCATTAAATATACGAGTTTACAAATTAATATCCTTATTTCTATTACATTTAACTGGGTTTTTCTACATTCGAGCTTAATTTTTATACACAAAGCATTATTTAATCAAATCCAGTACTTTCAGATTTAACGAAATTCAGCGATTTTTCGCTTTTCAAACCAATCGTATGAGTTAAAAAACAACAGCGCCTCCTATAATTTTATAGCTTTGAGTGAAACGAGTGGAATTTTTCATACTGTTCGCTGTCTTCGTTATATGAAGACGTCAGCTTATATTCTCTAGTTTAACTAAAATGAGTAATATGCAAGAAATGTCTTTAACAGAGGAAGATTCAAGTCAATCTTACTTAAAGGATATGAAATCAGCTATACCCAGCCAAGAAGTACATGCTTCGAACATTGAAATAATACCCTCTTCACCAGAACAACTAAAACCACTTTTTACTTGCAATCAATGCGAGAAATCCTATTCCAAAAAGAATACATTAAACAGACATCAAATATCCCATTTGGAGAAAAAGCCCTTTGAATGTGAAATATGCTCAAAGACATTCATTCAAAGCAGTGATTTAAAACGACATAGTGTAACTCATTCCAGGATATCTACTACATATAAATGCGATCAATGCGGGAAAGATTATTTACAAAGGTTTCTGTTAAGAATTCACAAGAGATCTCATAAGAAGTTTTATGATTGTGATAAATGTTCCAACTCTTTTTTAACAAAGTCTGCTTTAACTATACATAAAAAAGTTCATCCCAAGGAATATGAATGTAAACACTGCAACATTAAATTGTATGACGAGGTTGAGTTTTTACATCATAAAAAAGTTCACCCTAAGAAATATAGCTGCACACACTGTAAAATTATCTTTTATCTCCAGAGGTGGTTTATTCATCATCTGATCAACATGCATAAATGAAAAATGCAAACTTTGTTAAGTCATAAACTGGATTTGAATATCTGTATATTTTAAAAATGTATATATCTTCCTATAACTATTGAAAATGATGAATAAATATTGTTTAACTGAAAAAGCTTTTGTCATTTATTTTTGCTATATCAACTTGTGATTTTTCTTGACAAAACGATTTTAGTAAAATTTTAAAAACTATATATATTTTTTTAAGTTTATAATTTTTTTTTTATTTCTATCGAATGAAACATGAGTTAACTATCTTTTATTAATTTCATATTAAAAACCTAGTTTTCCATATAATTTTATTATGTTCCGTCTAAATTTTATATACCCAATTAAATTCTATAAGCCCTTCTTATTAGCAAACATTGCTATTTAACTGGAAATGTCACATTAATGTTTTTTTTTTTTTTTCATGATTGTACATATAAAAATAAGAGGTTTACAAACTAATTTCCATAACTTATCACATTAAAACTTAATTTTTATACTCAAAACATTATTTAATGAAATTTTATGCTTTCTGATTCAGTGAAATTCGATGATTTTTCCAGTTTTTAAACTGACAGCTTTTAAAAATTGCAAGTTTAACTCCTACCTTAAATGTCATTACCACTATCTCTTCGCAGTATATAATAATCTATGGTTTGCTATAACAGAATTTCTTGATAACATTTATTATACTACTGATTTGTACGCATGCGTGAGTTGTCACGTGATCAAAACGTTTCAGAATAATATAAATTATCGAAAAGCAGCGCAGCATTTCTCATTTCAACTGTTAGACTTGAGGGAGAAGGTAACTTTAGTGCACAACTCTGATAAATTTCCAGATTTTTATTCAAGTGGGAAATCGATTTCTTTGTTAGTGAATAAAGTAAGTTTTAGTATTTCATTGCAATATATAATAATAAAAATAAACAATGAATAAATGATTATTTATGTATTAAACCTTTCCTAAGTATATAAATACTATATTTCTTTTATTGTACAGATGTTGCAACAAGATGAATCAAAACAGCAGCAATCCTCTTTATCAGAAATGAATGATCTGAATGATTCGCCCTTAGCACATGAAGAGTTTCAGAATAATAAATATGTGAGTACTTATATATGAAATACTATAATTCATATATGAAACGTAATTAGAGTAAATTTAAAATCAAATATTTTGTTGTTTATACTTTAAGAAGTGTTTTTTTATCTATATCGATGAAAAAAATTCTAATTGTTTACATTTATCTCTCTTACAGATGTGTTCTATTTGCTACAAACAATTTTTAAATAAATGGAATTTAAAAGAACATATACAGATCCATACAGATGAAAAAGCCTATACTTGCGATGATTGCCAAAAACCGTTTTCAAGAAAACATGAATCTGAAATGCCTACTACATCATATACTGTATCACCAGTTATATGTAAACTTTGTGAAGATATTCAACAAATAATCAGACGTTTGAAGAATTTAACAATCAAGGAAGAAATTTAGACTATGTACCAAACCTAATTGCATAAGATTTACTACAATTATCCCAAAATTAAAATTTGGAAGACATAAACACTGCATGTAAAGAAATGTTTGTTATCCATGATTCTTCTAACTAACATGAATGTAGATATTATTCACAATGTATTCCTTACATGGTCATAATAAATATTTTTTTACCTATACATATCAACGTGTTTATTTTTCTGCAGTCCATTTCATTTTTGGAATATATCTCCTAACATTTTAAACGAAAAAACGCTTTCTCATCTTAAAAAATTTCATAAGAAGAGATAAAAATTAACAGATGAATGAAAAATATACAAGTTTACAAAATAATTTCAAAGTTTTCTAGATATATTCACAAAATAAAAAATTTTCAAAAGTAAAAAGAAAAAATTCCCAAATGTCGAAAAAAAAAAATTTCAACATAAGTTTTTTTTTCCAAATGTGATTTTTTAGAAAAGTGAAATAAACAAATTTGCAACTGGATTTTTTTTTTTTTTTCAAAACAAAAAAAATTTTTACAAAAAATTTTTTTTTTCAAAAGTGAAAAAAAAATTTTTACAAATTTTTTTTTTTTTACAAATGTGAAAAAAAATTACAACATAAAAAAGTAATTAAAAAAAATTACAAAAAAATTGCAAAAAATGTGCAAGATGTTAAAAAAAAATGTACAAATAAGTTATGAAAAAGTTTTAAAAAATTGGTATTTTAAATAGCACTATAATGGTTACCAACCATTATTTTAATTATTTTAATTGATTATTAGTATTTTCCTTCTGTGATACTTTTCGTGTATAAGGTTATTTAACATATATATATGTGGCGACAGAGTTTGAACTCTGTACTGCAAAGCCTAGCACATTCTTAAATGAGGCTCGGGATGATCCACCCCAACCTCTGAGTCAACGGAAAAAACTGCTGAACTTACAGAAACTATTGTGAAAAGATAGAGTTGACTGTTGGTTGCTCGTGAGAGCAGACGTGTTGAAACGTCGCTGTTCGACCGAATACCAGATCACGGACCTGCGTAAGGCGGAATATCGCCACCCAGTTATAGTTATCATGTTTAATCTAAATGTAAATACCCCATCTGTAAATACTTCACCCACATAATCAAGAGCATCAAAGTTTCAGATTCCATCAAGAATCGGCCTGGACTTTACTTCTAGACACCGACCACAGTGTACAGTTATTCGTTAAAATAAATGTGCATTAAATTTCTACATATATATATGTATATATATTACATTTTCTTTACTTATTCATATGGTAGTAATATTTCTGAGGAATACATATCTGATAATTATTAGAAAAGCGTGAAGCATAAATCGTTCTGTGATGTTGATAAGCGTTGTAGTAAAAATTCATGTAGTTTGGATTTGAAATAGGTTATTTGAAATATGAAATGTTAAAATTAAAGATTGCATTCATGTATGCTATGCATCGTTAGAACTATAAACGTAGTATTAATATTTTAAGAAACTTGATGGATGAAAATTCGGAAATCTTCGATGCGTAAGATGAAACATATAACAATTTGATTAATAATATGGATAGAATAACTCAGACTAGTTTTAATATGTCAAATGATTGCAGCAATAAGAAATGCCATGTAGGACCAATTCATATAAGGCGAGAATTGAGTATAATCAATTTTTAACTCTATTGCTGTCCTAAGTCTATATCTATCTTAATTGTGTAATGTAAAAATATACAAGAGAAGAATCAAGTCTGATGTAGATAAATATTGTGGTATTGGTTTAAAAACTGAAAAATCATCGAATTTCACTGAATCAGAAAGCATAAAATTTCATTAACTAATGTTTTGAGTATAAATATTAAGTTTGAATGTGATAAATTATGGAAATTAGTTTGTAAACCTCTTATTTTTATATGTACAATCATGAAAAAAAAACATTAATGTGAAATTTCCAGTTAAATAGCAATGTTTGCTAATAAGAAGGGCTTATAGAATTTAATTGGGTATGTAAAATTTAGACGGAACATAATAAAATTATATGGGAAACTTTAGGTTTTTAATATGAAATTAATAAAAGATAGTTAACTCATGTTTCATTCGATAGCAATTAAAAAAATGAAATTATAAACTTAATATATATATATATATATATATTTTAAAATTTTAGTAAAATCGTTTTGTCAAGAAAAATCACAAGTTCATATAGTAAAAATAAATGACAAAAGCTTTTTCAGTTAAACAATATTTATTCATCATTTTCAATAGTTATAGGAAGATATATACATTTTTAAAATATACAGATATTCAAATCCAGTTTATGACTTAAAAAAGTTTGCATTTTTCATTTATGCATGTTGATCAGATGATGAATAAACTCCCTCTGGAGATAAAAGATAATTTTACAGTGTTTACAGCTATATTTCTTAGGGTGAACTTTTTTATGATGTAAAAACTCAACCTCGTCATACAATTTAATGTTGCAGTGTTTACATTCATATTCCTTGGGATGAACTTTTTTATGTATAGTTAAAGCAGACTTTGTTAAAAAAGAGTTGGAACATTTATCACAATCAAAAAACTTCTTATGAGATCTCTTGTGAATTCTTAACAGAAACTTTTGTAAATAATCTTTCCCGCATTGATCGCATTTATATGTACTAGATATCTGGAATGAATTACACTATGTCGTTTTAAATCACTGCTTTGAATGAATGTCTTTGAGCATATTTCACATTCAAAGGGCTTTTTCTCCAAATGGGATATTTGATGTCTGTTTAATGTATTCTTTTTGGAATAGCATTTCTCGCATTGATTGCAAGTAAAAGGTGGTTTTAGTTGTTCTGGTGAAGAGGGTATTATTTCAATGTTCGAAGCATGTACTTCTTGGCTGGGTATAGCTGATTTCATATCCTTTAAGTAAGATTGACTTGAATCTTCCTCTGTTAAAGACATTTCTTGCATATTACTAATTTTAGTTAAACTAGAGAATATAAGCTGACGTCTTCATATAACGAAAACAGCAAACAATATGAAAAATTCCACTCGTTTCACTCAAAGCTATAAAATTATAGTAGGCGCTGTTGTTTTTCAACTCATAGGATTGGTTTGAAAAGCGAAAAATCGCTGAATTTCGTTAAATCTAAAAGTACTGGATTTGATTAAATAATGCTTTGTGTATAAAAATTAAACTCGAATGTAGAAAAATCCAGTTAAATGTAATAGAAATAAGGATATTAATTTGTAAACTCGTATTTTTAATGCACATTCATGAAAATATTTTTCAAATGTGAAATTTTCAGTCATTGATTAGATTAAAATTAATTTATTTTTGTTTAGTAATGAGTATTTCTTGAAGTGTGTCTTGTTGAAAGCTTAAAATTCTACATAGATAGCATCTAAAAGAATGATAAAAGCTCAAACTATTGTAAGAGTTAATCAAATTCGTTTAAATTCGTCTTTTTCATTAAAAATCATATTTTCCTTTCGTTATTTGTTCAATTATTAAAATTCATTAAGGTTATGGTTGTTCAAAAACTAAAATATATGTTTAACGTTCCTCATTTAAGTTATTATTCTTATCTTGTAGCTGAAAAAAGAAAATCTAAAGAAATCTGTTTTTATTTTTCTTCTTAAAAATTGATATTTTCCATTGTTTTGTTTAATTATTCATATTGAGGTTGAACCTGTTAAATACAATTCGTTCTCCGGTTAAACAAATTTTCTGTTAAAAGGGTTTATATAATTTCAAGTAAAAGCAATTTGAAAGTGAATACATACTATTTAATAAACAAAACTCTCGTATAGGAACTAATGTTGAAAAACATGTGTTATGCTAAAAATGCACTTAATATTTACATATTGAAGTGAAATTTTTTAAAGTGTGGCTAAGTATGTGAAATGTAGTTTCAGCACAGGTATAATTAATTCATCTGTTGATAAAATTGGGTATCCAATAATAAATAAATAATTATTCATTAAACTGTAAAATTATACTTGTAATAATGTAAAAATATTGATACTTTCTTTTATACATCTTGAAAAAGGATCAAATCGTCAACATATCGATATTTTGTAAACAAGTGACGTAACGCTATTGTATCCTCCTCCCTTCAAGGGGGAGAAACGCAGGATTTTCTTATGAGTTTGAGGAGAGCGTAGATGTAATTCATGAAAGTGGGGGGAGGGAGGGGGGGAATCTGGTTATTTTTACTTTTAGAAGAAGTGTGATGATGAAACATAATCCTACAGTGGTCTAAACACTGTAAAATCAATTAGGTTTGTGTAAAATTACTAAGTGTAAGATAAAATTGGTTATTTACCTAGAAATATCCACATTTAAAATGTAGTAAAATTAAGTTAATTGGTTTGAAAACTCGAAATTTTATATGAAAATGATAAAATTTAAAGCCAATAACTAATAAAAACGTTGGATAGGTTCGAAGTATTATATAAAGATGTAAAAATCATTATTGGATTAATAAAATTAATCTTTTTCTTTAAAAATTCGGTATTATTCTTTGTTATTTGTTTAATTATCAAAATTTATTAAGGTAATGGTGGATCAAAAACTAAATTATATTTAAATTTTCCTTTTAAGATGATATCCCTATCTTTTAGTTGAAAAAAAAATCTAAAGGATCTAAAGAATCTGCTTTTTCATTAAAAATTGATATTTTCATTGTTTTGGTTAATTAATAATACTTAATAAGGTGTTGTTCAATCAAAATTCATATGTATGTTTCACTTTCTCCATTTAAGTTCATATTCCGATCTTGTAGTTGAATAAAATCTACAGAAATCAGCTTTTGTCCTAAGAAATTGATATTTTGCACTGTTTTCCTTAATTAATAATACTCATTAAGGTAAAGCTTGTCCAAAATTCAAATATATGGTTAACTTTCTCCATTTAAGTTGATATACTGATCTTGCAGTTGAAAGAAAATGTACAGAAATCAGATTTTTTCCTTTAAAATTGTTATTTTCCATTGTTTTGCTTAATTAATAATACTCATTAAGGTAAAGGTTGTTCAAAATTCATATGTAAATTTAATCTTCATCTTATCTTATAGTATTATAATCTAGTCGATCTAACGTTCAACTCACATGTTATAGCAGAAAAATACTCTAAAGACGCCATTTTTCCCGCTAGGGGGCGGTGGCGGAGGGGGTGAGGTACCGGAGGGGGGACGAAAGGTGGTGCCTCAGGGGGTGAGGGCCGCAGGTGGGACGAGGGTGCGGGTGGGGTATCATCCCCCAATCCCCCACCCTCCTGAGCCCGTACTGTCCTTTTCCTACTACTCGCCAAGAAGAAATCCAAGAGGGCGGCCGCGGGAATATATAACATCTGGGCACAGATGTCATATACGCCCGATGTCATATATTTGCGCTATTTTTTTCCGACGCCAATTTGGCGAAAACATCAAAAACATAAACAACAACATCCGGGTTGCCATATCAAGCAAAATAAAGACACTTTGGCTCCAGTTAAGTACCCGTATATGACATGTGTGCCAAGATCTGTTCCAAAAATGTTTCCACTTTGAAAAAACATAATCTAATTGATATCTAATTTGATTTGATCTTTGGTTATCCAGCGAATCGTGCAAAGAAAAATCTATAGTGCGGAACAGGCAAATTCCATCCCTGGCATGACAATAATAGGTACTACTTAGTTATTCCGTCGACCAAAAATCTTTCGCCAAACTATAAGATTAAATGCCAATAATGGTTGATCGTAAATGTCACATTCACTTGACTTTAAGCAAGTTACACGTGTTTTAGGTCATCAAGAGTTTTCTATTTCGACGTTTTATTTGTATTTTTATTAATGTTATACTAATTTATTTGTTCTTTCATTATTTAAAATAAAAATTATGTCAATTTGTACAATTTGCGAGTGGTTTGGCGATTTATATAATTTGGCGAATTTGGTCGACGGGATAACTAAGTAGCACCCAATAATTTTATGTTTTACCATTACAGACTCATTAATATATAAATCAACAGTCCGATTCATATTTACAAATAAAATGACGAAGCTATCCAAATAATATCAAACAAATATAAAACTTAAACAAGCACTAACAAGAAAATCTGAGTAACTTTTAGCCCTTATTAATGTAGGTTTGTAGTCTGGTGAAAGAAAGTATTGGCTCAAACTGTAATTAAAAACAACATGCTAATGCACCTTTTGTTTAATTATAACATTTATTTGACACACAGCATATAAACTTGAAAGTAAACAGACAGTAATTATTCAAAAATGTAAACAAAAGAATCATCCCTATGATTCAAATAAATATTGATGATGGATGTGCGATTACCATGAGTCTAATAAGCAATAGTCGGCACTTTCACAGGCAGAAACGTCATTTGTTATTTCAAATTCAAATATTTCAGTGCTACATTCTAATTTTGTTTTATTATTTCAAGTTTTCTTTTAAACTGACGTCATTTTCACCGATAGAAAGAAAGCTGATGTATTTCAGGGCGTGCTACCATGAAAGCCGCCACTAAAATCAAAATCAAAATAAAATAAAATAAATAAAAATAGCAATTTAACAAATTACAACGACCATTTGGAAAATGATTTTTTCAAAGACTAAAATTTAAGACATAAAAAATCGCACGGAGTTGATCCTACATTACGTACGCCAAGGATTAAACGATAACATTCCTGGAACCATCGTGAACAAATCTCTCTATTCTAAAAAAAAGTAACTACCGCTGTCACCGCCGCCGCCGCCGGTTTTGATTTTTTTGTGACCGGAGGCCTTTCTTCGTTAATATTAACAAAAATAATGCATACAAAAATATGAAAATCGGTGGTTTTATACAGAAATATTTGATAAATACGCTGATGCAGACAGTTTTCAAATCGAAGAATTATTTTAAGAGTTATTTAATGCTAAAGTTGGACAAAATCGTTCCACTAAAAAAGTTTTATAGCAGCAAAAACTAGACATGGCAGTGTAATCATTTTTAGATCATTTTATGCGTTAGAATTTTTTCAGGTTTTATTTCTATTTTAAATTCAAATTTTCAGCATTTCTAGAGATATTTTTTACAGATTTCAGAAAATTGTACTAATTTAAACTGTTGCCAACTGTATAAAAAGCGCAAGCAATAATGTTTGCTTCAAATTAAAAATTTATTAACACGTGACTATTATAAACAGGAAAAAAACTTTCAAATTAGAATTAAATAATTACGTATAAAAAGCAGGAACTTATTAAAAATTACGTCATAAAAAGTATACACGTGAATTTTAGAAGAGAAAGGATATTGTAAAATAATAAATTCATTAACATGCGTTAGAAGTCTTAGGATAAATTACGTCATATTTACGTCACATTATAGTTATTACATAACATGAACACAAAATAATATTGCAAAAAAGTTTAAATTTAGAAATTGCGCTAGATATTTATTTGATATTTTGAGAATTAATTTAAAATGTCTCATTTAAAAGAACTTTCTTTTCGCTTTGTTAAAAAATACCAGGAGACAAAGACTCTCTTTACTTAATTCCTTTTATATTAGCTTATTTTGAAATGTTGTTACACGTGTATACGTCATCAAGTTATTTTTATTTCGACGTTTTATTTGTGTTTTTATTAATGTTGTACGAATTTATTTGTTCTTTCGTTATTTAAAATAAAAATTATATCAATTTGTATAATTTGGCGATTTATATAATTTGGCGAAATTGGTCGACAGGATAATCAAGTAGTGCCGCAGCGGATTTGGCGTTAAAATTCCCCAATCAAAGAGAAATGAATTCGTTTATAGGGAGATCGCCACTGTTTTTTAAATTATAATTCAATCTTTCGAAATCTTTTTAAAGCCGATCAAATTAGCGTGCATTTAGAGTCTGCGGTGTCTGGACGGGGGTTGGCGAGCGTAGCTCGTAGGGGGCCGAGCCCCCTAGTTTTAAAAGAAATTTCAGTTTTACAATTTTCGGTACTGTAAATTTTTAAACTTCTACGGAGCTGGTCATACATTACGTACGCCATGAATTAAACATTAATAGTGTTACTACACGTAAAAATTGCAAGATTTCCTGAAACTTGCGTTTCATTGGCTTCCAAGCAAAGGGCTTCCAGGCAAAGGGCTTCCTTTCATTGGCTTCCAGGTTCCAAGCATTTCATTGGTTGTTCGGGAAAAGGCTTTTCTATCATCAGATTTCCAAAAAATCTCACGACCAATTTTAAATAAAATTTCATTCTTAAACTTCTAAACATCCGACAATATTACTTTTTATACCGTCGGATAGAGAAAATATGTACTTTTAAATGCAATTTGTTTGAAAGCTGTATCTCAATTTGTTTCTGATTTATTAATTTTTTTTGTAGTTTTTATTACTTTTTTGTCATAGTGGCAACACTCTGTTGTCCATCGTTGTTGAAACCAACGGGAAATGCAGATTACTGTATATACCAATCAGATAACGAATAAATTGCGGATTAAACCAATGAAAACGTTCAGATATGCTTTTGATTTCCTACCCTGACGAGAACAATAACCATTTTTCCAAATGGTTAATAAAAATAACGTGCTTTCAAATGTGTTTGCTTAATTAAATTTTACATGTTCTGTTTATTCCATTTGATTTTAGTTTGCAAGAGTTTGGTCATTTCTTTAAGTAAGTGTTTATGGGATTTTGAAAGGATGAGTTTATTTGAAATTTATCATTTTAGTTTTTGTGTTAACCAATTTTTATGATTAAATCATGACTAAGCGAAAAATTGATATTGGACGCAATGCAAGAAATAGTAAAAAGAAAAGCGAAAGTCATGTGTCCACAGCTTGACAGCCTAGACCCATGGTGGTCACACATCTATGATCAATATTTATTTGAATCATAGGAATGACTCTCTTTTGTTTACATTTTTAATTCTGGAATTAGACGAATTTCAAGTGCGGATGCCTCGAAATATATACGTATTTCGACATATTTTTTCTTTTAAGATGTTTTTGTTTTTTCACAAGGTGCACAAAAAGGCAAATTTTATGCTCCATTATTCAAAAAATTAATTATCTGAAATTAACGGAAAATGGCTGATATTCAGGTGATTTTGCTGCATGGTCAGACCGGATTACACATTTGGCGCTTTTTTGGCAAATTAAAATTTCGCCTAACAGTAACAGACGTAATGTTAAAGTAAAAATGGACACCCCCATGTGGGTAATTAATCGATTTTAGCAAAAAAAATTTTCGATTCTTTAGTTTTATGGTGTAAACGAACTTCGCACCAAAATTGAAGCATGTAGGTGCAGTAGATATATGAGATCTTTTTGATGAGTGAGTCAGTCAGTGATAAAATTATCGATTATCAGCCATTTTCAAATGTCATTATCTCGAAAACTAATTATGCATTGTTTATAAAATTTTGAATTTTGGGTAATTAGGGGGGGTCTTACTACGTACTTCGTATTACAAGTATGTAGGTCAAATAGATTTTCAGTGGTAGAGTGTCGAAATTTGGCGAAAACAGCTCAAAATGGTTCGTGTAACATAAGACACTAGTATGTCAGACGAACTTGGCTGACACACTGCCGTGTGTCTAGATTTCCCTTTACTTTAAACAGAGATGGATACCTTCTGTTACCACTATGACAAAAAAGTAATAAAAACTACAAAAAAAATTAATAACTCAGAAACAAATTGAGATACAGCTTTCAAACAAATAATCCAATAATAAATATATAATTATTCATTAAACTGTAAAATTATACTTGTAATAATGTAAAAATATTGATACTTTCTTTTATACATCTTGAAAAAAGATCAAATCGTCAACATATCGATATTTTGTAAACAAGTGACGTAACGCTATTGTATCCTCCTCCCTTCAAGGGGGGAGAAACGCAGGATTTTCTTATGAGTTTGAAGAGAGCGTAGATGTAATTCATGAAAGTGGGGAGAGGGGGGGGGGGATCTGGTTATTTTTACTTTTAGAAGAAGTGTGATGATGAAACATAATCCTATTACAGTGGTCTAAACACTGTAAAATCAATTAGGTTGGTGTAAAATTACTAAGTGTAAGATAAAATTGGTTATTTACCTAGAAATATCCACATTTAAAATGTAGTAAAATTAAGTTAATTGGTTTGAAAACTCGAAATTTTATATGAAAATGATAAAATTTAAAGCCAATAACTAATAAAAACGTTGGATAGGTTCGAAGTATTATATAAAGATGTAAAAATCATTATTGGATTAATAAAATTAATCTTTTTCTTTAAAAATTCGATAATATTCTTTGTTATTTGTTTAATTATCAAAATTTATTAAGGTAATGGTGGATCAAAAACTAAATTACATTTAAATTTTCCTTTTAAGATGATATCCCTATCTTATAGTTGAAAAAAAAAATTTAAAGGATCTAAAGAATCTGCTTTTTCATTAAAAATTGATATTTTCATTGTTTTGGTTAATTAATAATACTTATTAAGGTGTTGTTCATTCAAAATTCAAATGTATGTTTCACTTTCTCCATTTAAGTTCATATTCCGATCTTGTAGTTGAATAAAATCTACAGAAATGAGGTTTTTTCCCTAAGAAATTGATATTTTCCACTGTTTTGCTTAATTAATAATACTCATTAAGGTAAAGCTTGTTCAAAATTCAAATATATGGTTAACTTTCTCCATTTAAGTTGATATACTGATCTTGCAGTTGAAAGAAAATCTACAGAAATCAGATTTTTTTCCTTTAAAATTGTTATTTTCCATTGTTTTGCTTAATTAATAATACTCATTAAGGTAAAGGTTGTTCAAAATTCATATGTAAATTTAGTCTTCATCTTATAGTATTATAATCTAGTCGATCTAACGTTCAACTCTCATGTTATAGCAGAAAAAAAACTCTGAAAACGCCATTTTTCCCGCTAGGGGGCGGTGGCGGAAGTGAGGCTAGGGGGTGAGGGACCGGAGGGGGGACGAAAGGTGGTGCCTCAGGGGGTGAGGGCCACAGGCGGGACGAGGGTGCGGGTGGAATGGTGTCATGCTGCGGGTGGGGGATCATCCCCCAATCCCCCACCCGCCTGAGCCCGTACTGTCCTTTTCCTACTACTTTGGCGTGAAAACCCCTTTTCTGCCAAGTAAATGGCGCCAAGAAGATTTATGCGCATGTTAGGCTTAATGGGGTTGTCAGAACACGTCACTCGTCGGGGTTGCCTTATAGATAAACGCCAACAAAACATCGCCTAGAAATTAAAGATGGCGGCCACGGGATTATATAACATCTTAGCGAAATTTTTCTCGACGAGTAATGAAAACGTGAAACATTCAATTCGAAAGTGGATTATTGTGGAAGTATGACTCAAGTGTCTACATTTGGAGGTGCTTCTGAATTAAAAGCAGTCGCTCATTTGTATTAAATTAAGATTAAAATTTATCAATATCAAGGTGGTTATCCTGCTTGCTTTTGCTCAGGAAAGCTGGATAGTGGAATATAACAGATTGAGAAGTTTATACCGGCCAGATTTGTTAAAAAATGACAATGCAAATGGGTTATGCGCTCAAACATTTCATCTATACTAGAAAACATAGAAAATTAAGAAGATGAAAAGAAATTTCTTAAATGTCGAAAAAAAATATGTGAATTGTTAGTATAAAAAAATATTAGCAGACAAGTGTTATATTTCACGAACCATTTTGAGCTGTTTTCACCAATTTTCTAATGAAAATCTACTTGACCTACACGGTTGTGCACGTCTGTACTGTTTTATTGATAGTCCAAAATGTAAAAAAATTGTGAAATAAATGTTTTCTTTTGAATTATGTAAATACTGTCAATATGATTATTGTTGTTTCAGAAACAATAAAAATTTCGAATCAATGCATTCCGTTTCAAAACATGCATTTAATATAGCAGTATTAAAATATAGATTTCTGCCGCAAATTGACAGCCAAATACTTTGTTGTAGGAAATTTAAATTAAAATTGAACATTGCTTGGTGAATAAAAGTGTCACATGTAAACACATTAAAAAGCATTAAGAAAAGTGTCTAAGTATATTGATACTTTACAAAAAGTAATGATATCTAACAAAAACATTACTGTGAAAAAAGGTAGCCAAGTTCCGTAAAAAAAAAAAAAAAAAGTAAATGCAATTTAACAAATTACAGCGACCATTTGGAAAATGATTTTTTCAAAGACTAAAATTTAAGACATAAAAAATCGCACGGAGTTGATCCTAGATTACGTACGCCTTGAATTAAACATTAATAGTTTTATTACACGTAAAAATTCCAAGCGACAAAAATCGCCTGCAACTCGTATTTGGTGTGAAATATTTATATGTATTCATTCCTGTCCTGTTTATCTTTTTTTTTTTTTTTTAATTGGCTTATTCCATTTTTCTTTTGCACGTGAAAATCTTACAAATTAAAATTAACTCTTTGGCAGAAATTGCTATTCATTTTCTTTCATTTTCATTAGTCATTATCTTCCTGAAACTTACGTATTATCCAAGCATTTCATTGGCTGTTCGGGAAAAGTCTTTTCCATCGTCAGATTTCCAAAAAATCTGACTACCAATTTTAAATGAAATTTCATTCTTAAACTTCCTAACATCCGACAATATTACTTTTTACACCGTCGGATAGAGAAAAAAAATGTACTTTTAAATGCAATTTGTTTGAAAGCTGTATCTCAATTTGTTTCTGAGTTATTAATTTTTTTTTGTAGTTTTTATTACTTTTTTGTCATAGTGGCAACAGGAGGTATCCATCTCTGTTGAAAGTAAAGGGAAATAGATATTACTGTATAGACCAATCACAAAACGAATAAAATGCGGATTAAACCAATAAAAACCTTCAGATATGCTTTTCATTTTCTACCTTGACGAGAACAATAACCATTTTTCCAAATGGTTTAAAAAAAAAAAAAAAAAACTGCCAAGAAAAGAAGTAATATGTAAGTGGGTGCCAAGTTCAAATAAAATTCACTCAAACTTATCTACTGAAGTATTATCGCATAGTTTTAATTGTTTAAAAATAAAAATTATTGATAGCATATTAATAATAAATCTAGAACTTGGCAAGTTTTTGATAAATTTTATGCCTATCATTGTCTCAATAAAATGATGGTGATAATATTAATAACAATGCCATTATAATAATTTTCAATACTGTTGTTATAATAAACAAATGAGTCATGTTAAAGATTTAATAAACAAATACATACACAGATATTCCTTCGCTCGTCTTTGATTATCACTCTAGCGATCCCCCTTAAATCTGATTACAAACAGACTAATGCCTGACAAAGAGACAAATACATTTACGCTTGTCCTTGGTCATCAGTCTAGAAACTCCACCCCTTTCAGGATCCTCAATACATTCAAATTAAGGCCTACAAACATGAAATATCAAGTTTTGCTATAATAATGCCATTAATAAAAATAAATAACTCGTAGGTAAAATCTTGCCAAGTTCAAGATTTATTATTATATGCTATCAATAATTTTTATTTTTAAACAATTAAAACTATGCGATAATACTTCAGTAGATAAGTTTGAATCTGTACATTTAACAACGATGGATACCTTCTGTTGCCACTTTGACAAAAAGGTAATAAAAACTACAAAAAAAATTAATAACTCAGAAACAAATTGAGATACAGCTTTCAAACAAATTGCATTTAAAAGTACATTTTTTTTCTGTATCCGACGGTGTAAAAAGTAATATTGTCGGATGTTCAGAAGTTTAAGAATGAGATTTCATTTAAAATTTGTAATCTGAGGATGAAAAGCCTTTTCCCGAACAGCCAATGAAATGCTTGGATAATACGTAAGTTTCAGGTGGATAATAACTAATGAAAATGAAAAAAAAATTAATAACAATTTCTGCCAAAGAGTTAATTTTAATTTGTAAGATTTTCACGGGCAAAAGAAAAATGGATAAGCCAATTAAAAAAAAAAAA
Organism: Maratus speciosus; assembly: GCA_963932465.1. NCBI lineage: Eukaryota > Metazoa > Arthropoda > Arachnida > Araneae > Salticidae > Maratus > Maratus speciosus. The sequence goes on along the minus strand of OZ010795.1, from coordinate 323,690,190 downwards.
AAAAAAAAAAAAAAAAAAGATAAATAGGACAGGAATGAATACATATAAATATTTCAAACCAAATACGAGTCGCAGGCGATTTTTGTCGCTTGGAATTTTTACGTGTAATAACACTATTAGTGTTTAATTCATGACGTACGTAATGTAGGATCAACTCCGTACGATTTTTTATATATTAAATTTTAGTCTTTGAAAAAATCATTTTCCAAATGGTCGTTGTAATTTATTAAATTGCTTTTTTTTTTATTGCTGCCTTCTGTAAGCTAACGTTATTTTCTGGAGACAAAATAAGCTGGGAGAAAGAAATAACATACCGTCCCGGGGGCTAAAAAGCTGCAGTAAATAAATAGTTTTGCTGACAGATTATAACAGAAATTGCATCTATCACGTTTATAACTGACTTGGTAAACAAATTCATATTAAGTTAAATAAATGTATTTTTTAAAAGGCGGTTGGAGCTTTTAGAACTGATATTCTTGCATCTTAATATAAAAGTAAAATTTATTTGCATAAGAGTTTTGGAAATATTTTTTTAACTACAAACAGTAAATGATGAAACGTTTCTGAAACTAAAGCAAATCAAATTATAAGGAATTTTAATCGGTAATTCTGGAAGCATCAAGAATTTTATTGTAAAAACACAATAAATTAGTTGAAGTTTCTAATTAAAATAAATCATTATTATTGTATTTCATTATTAGCGCAGTTTTGGCAGTAAACATAACTATTGTTCAAACGGCACCTCAGATCTTCAGTTCAACGATGAGTTAACCATTGGATCAGACACGCAATATTAGCAGTTGGTCAACTAACAGACAAATGCTTGGCCAGTGTAAGCAAAACAGATAAATCCAATCGTTGGCCAACAATAACGAAGCTAGAAAACAATGGGCTTGGTATCCCAACAATTCTGTATTCTTTAGCTTGTGCTCTTGCTCGAAAAAAGACTGTATAAAAAAGGGAAGAGTCAGCCAAGTCATATCTTACAAAACGATGACAGTTTAAAACTAGTCGGATGTACTAATCCCAAAACTTTCTTCTATCTCTTACATGTTAATTTCAATTGAAAATTCGCTAACACAGTGCCAAATTCAAATGGCAATCTGTGCCCATTATCAGAATTCTTAAGATATAAAATCCCGTGCATTAGTTCTTGAGATATGACTATCGCTAAAATCCTGTAAGTCATGCAAAATACTACATAGCCTTTTGGGTGATTTACACCAAAGTCTAATCAGCAACAACTTATGTCAACGTCTAACTGAATCTGAAGTTTTGTGAAAATCCGTGCATTAGTTTTTGAGATACATTTATAGCGAAAATTGTGAAAAATCCAGCATAGCAGCGCCACCTATTGGGCGATTGACACGAAAACCTAATAAGCAACAACTTGTGTCAACGTCTAACTGAATCTGAAGTTAGATGAAAGTTCGTGCATTAGTTCTTGAGATAGAGCTATTGCGGAAATCGTGAAAAATGCAGCATAGAAGCACCACCTGTTGAGTGATATACACCAAAAACTAATCAGCACCAGTTTATATCAAGGTCTAACGTCTAACTGAATCTAAAGTTTTGTGAAATTCCGTGCATTAGTTCTTGAGATAGAGCGCCCACAAAATTTTGGTCACAGGCAGAGTGACAGAATCTAAAAACCAGAAATTCGTGTTCAGGACCTTCTAAAACGTATAAATTCATCAAAAACCGGAAGTCGAAATTTTTCACGAATCCAATACTTTCTTCTTGAAAAGACAGAATGAAAGTAAAAATCATAAATATTGCCAGCTTTGTAATAAAGCTTGAAATTACTAACGGAGAAAGTAAAAGTTCTTTTTTTTTTAGGGGTGGTTGGGGGGGGGGGGGGGCGTGAATGGACACAATTATGGATACATCAAATTAGATTAATGTATTAATTTACAATGCTGGACCCGTACTAATTCCGCTAAAAATAAATTAAAAAATATATAGGTATCAATCGACTGGTCTGCCAATTAGTACTATCCATAAATTCTGCTTCGGAAGCCGTATACATATTAAATATATACCAATTTTGAATTTTTAAACAATAACACCCATTTTTGACACCCTATTTCAGTTGCGTGGATCAAGATAGGCCAAAAAAATGTACAGTTTACATACTTTATCTTGATTCTTCATATTGTTAGAAAGAGTAGAACGGAGGCCGATGTTGTGTTTGAAGTGGTAGCGTATGACTTCATGGATCCGCTCTCATTAAAAACAAAGAAATATTTATTATATTAAAAAATATATTAACGCAATAAGAATTCTTCATTAAATGAGATTCACAACGTTTTCTTGGGTTCTGTATAGCTTACAATCGGTATCAATTAAAAGTAAAGCACAACAATCACACTACTGAATTGTGACACGTCAAAGTCAATAAAGTTCTCAATAAAGTTTTTATCGTAAGAGAAAAATAGCTCCTCTTCCGTTTGTCTCCGTAGCAGGCTCATTCACTCCGCGGCGGCGGTGAATTCGCTTTTGCGTTTTAGAGGATGTCAGTTTGCTTTTCTGGCTATGAATCCGGACTGAACAGCGTTCGTCCCCTTCAGTGCCTGGAAGTACGGGCGGGGCTAACTGAGCTTAAGCCAAATGGTAGGCCGGGCCGTCTGGCCGTCTGGCCGTCTGGCCTGAACCTGTCTGTACTTGGAAGTATAAGCCTCGCCGGCTTTCTCTGAACTAAAACCAACCGGGATCCTACGTGATTGCCCGAAGAACAAATCCCCATCTCAGAGATATGACTATGAGTCTGAAACAAAACTGGAATCACAATCCCATTCAAAAGATGCTTAGAATCCTTTTACATTCGCTTATATAACCTCTGAAGCATTCGCAGAGAACAATGGTTGTTTTTTCTCGCCATTTAAATCTCTAGTGATTGATGTCACTAAAAAAGTTCGCTCTCATAGGATGAAAGAGTATTTTATGGTCTCACAGTCGAAAAGTTTCGGTTTCATTTAATGGATTTCACCGGGTGGTCTTCGTTGAGTTGAAAGAAACAGAGAAATTTCTACGCAGCACCCGACTAGTAAGTTTCTGAGTCCAGGGCACTATTTTTCGTGCCTCCTTAGATTGTTTGATTTACCGATACTAGTACACATGTTACATCGTTACATATTTTCTTTACATGTTACACACTTATCCGAAAAGTGCAAAGTTTTCTGGAAAAATGAAAAACGGTTCCAGGAATAAAGATAAAATATTTTTCTATTATTTATTGAAATGTGCTTTTAACCCTATATTGAGATACATTTTTGTCATTTTATCGTATTAATATCTCAATCCCATATTTTCACAATTATGATTTTTTTAAATGGAAATTTAGATGAAATTATGAAAATTTTCATGCCCTCAGAAATTTTTCGTGCCCAGGGTATGGGTCCCGGTTGCCCATGCGATAGTAGGGCCTGTTTCTACATATTGAAGTAGCCTTCGCTAAAACGTCTATCTGGATGACTGGTAATGACTGATCAGGCCTTTTGAAGTTTAGCTAGCGGCAATTTTCTGGACTTAGCGAAAAATCAATTTTCCCCATACTATTTTCTCAGCAGTATACAGGTGTTTGAGTGAGATATTGTAGATGTCTCACAACATCCCCCCCCCCCCTTTAAATCAATTTCCAACTGTCAGGCATAAAATCTGCACGTAAAAGGGTTAGCTCATATATTAGAGTGGCCCAAAACTTCAATTATTTAAACACCTATCAGCAAAAGCTTACTCTTACGTTTTAAACTTAACTTACGAATGCTGTGCACATTTGAGTACAAAATTACACTTTACATTATAAAATTTACACTTAGAATTTATATAATAACTTTTATAGAAAAGAAGCACAAAAAATATGCACATGTAGCTGAGTGGAGTCTATGATAAACTCACTGTACTCTATTCAAACAGCCAACGTGTGGTATGTCTTTACCTGGTCGATGTTGTATAGCACAGTGATATGGTTGCAGGTGCAGGATTAGTCCACCTGAGTAATCGGGTTTGTTTCCTGCATTTTAGGTAGATTTCGTATGAAATACTACCTATTACATTCTCCCCTATTTTGGAATTTCTGAAAATTTTTTGCAGATCTACACCGATCATGACCCCTAGAACCCAAAACCACCCTCAGTAAAAAACTTTATATATACTAGTTGCGTAGCAACCCGTTGTGTTGCTTTTGAATTGCATGGGACAATCGATATTTTTGCGAAAAATGAAATCTTAACTTTATTGTAAATCTAGAAAGCCATTACAATATTAATTTTATTAAACACAATATTTCAAATAATAAGTTATATTTACAATTTAAGTCAAAAGTTTTCGCAATAAAAATGCACATATATTATAACTTTATTTGCCTAGAACTTTTCGCTCTTCCAAGATTTTGCTTCGAATTTAGGAGATGGTAGAAATGATGTCATTTGAGTCATCTTATACAAAAATGAATTTGTTTGGACGAATTTATTCAGAAGCATTTTATATTTATGAATTAAAATAAATATTTAGAGAACTATTTTTTTCTCGCTAAAACATTTCATTTTTAATGTCCGCTTCTGAAATGTTTTATTAGCCATCTTAAGGGAATAGTTGAAAATCTACTTTTCGACTTTAAATTAAATGAAAATAACGTACGATGTTTTTTTTTCTTTTGACGTCAACATAATTTATCTCAATATTCCAGTCGAGAGTCGAATTTGTGTTTCTAAAATAAACGGATTCCCGAAGCTTGAATATGTGTCAGTTTGTATTTCGTGAAATTTTCTTGAAAACTACAATAATGTTTTCACTATTTAGTCAAATAAACGTTAATTTCAATTTAAAAATGATTTCAAACAATGATACCTAATAATCCTTGTCATTTTCCCTTTTCTTTCTTTTATCCACAAAAATGGAGCAATTTTATTTTCCATCATTACAGAAATGTCATTAAAAATAACGTAAAAATTTTGATCTCGAAAACTAATCAAATTTTAAAATTCTACGACCACTTTTCACATCCTCGGACCCATGTGGATACCTGGCCTTAATTTGATCACCCAACATTCCATATTTTAGGAGGAACAGCTGTGGAATACAAACGGATAGTCACTTTTTAATATAATAGATTGATGAAGTTTTAATTTCGCTATAAAAATTAGTCAGGGACAAATGCTGAATTATTTATATTATTTTAACTGCAGATGGCTTATTTCGTAATGGAGCCTGTACGCAATGGATATAGATTAAAACACATTATACTTGAAAATTATTTAAAACGACATAATAAATAAATAAATTAATATAAACTTTTCAAGCAAATTGCATTTGAAAGTAGATTTTTTCCCTATATAATGGGTGTAGAAATTGAAGATGCGCGATGTTTAGAAATTCAAAAAATTGCAGTAGTAAACATTGCAAAACCGACATTTAATCGTCAAGCGTTGCCATTCTCAAAATGACGTCAGCCTTACGCACAGACATATTTTTCCTTTATAATATAGATAGATTTTCAAATGTGAAGTATTCCGTTTGTCAGCTAAAACTTTGCATGTGAAAATGTATTCTTTTGGCTTGAGGTTCTAATTTCACTACCGCGAAGTACAAATTCCAGAAATTGATGTCTTTTAGATGTATTCGTGTAAAAATATATAGTTTTATCAAAGAAAAGGATTGTTTCTTTTAAATATGGCACTTACTGAAGCATTACGCCAAGCGTCTCAAATTCGGTATCAGCCGAATGAAAATATATTGTGACATTAGCTTTATGAGCGAAAATGTTTTTTAAATAGTGACATCATTTTCTGTTCAGACTTAAAATAAAGTTATTTTTAATTGTAATGAGTAAATGGTATCATTAAGGATAAATAAACCCCAATATTTCTTTTTTTTTTGCAACAGTGAAAATAATACGATTGCTACCATTTTGATGAAATTTCAAAAAAAACTTTTCAAATTAAATTAAAAATATAAAAGTGGAAATATTTAGAAAAATAGCTAATGCGAGGACATCTACAAATGAACAGCTTTCATTTTAAAAAAAGAATTATTAGCAAAATTGGTACAGTAGAAAGTTCAGGGAAGATGTCTAAAAAAGCTATCTTGTGTTTTCAATGTATAGTTTATTTTTTCTCTTTTACTTTAACAGTTGCCTAGCAACTCTATTTCATACAAATTATATTTAAAAGCACATATTTTTCCCAATTCGGCTCTAAAAATTTAAATTGTTCGAATACATATACCGGGTGTCCCAAAAAGGACTGACTGATTTTAAAATTCAATAACTTGCAAACGGCGACAGATATTAAAAAAATTCTTGCAGGAGGGTTATGCATAAGGTCAAAAGTTTTTTTACAGTGATTTTCAATTTTAGTTCGATTTACAAACAATAGATGGCGCTGTAAGCAATAGTCGCTAAATACAGGCTCGATTTTGGGTCCTTTATCTTGTTCCATGCAGAAAAAGGAGATGGAAATGTATTATCCGGGCCACGAAGTACCAAAAATCGAGCCTGAATTTAGCGACTATTGCTTACAGCGCCATCTATTGTTTGTAAATCGAACTAAAATTGAAAATCACTGTAAAAAAACTTTTGACCTTATGCATAACCCTCCTGCAAGAATTTTTTTAATATCTGTCGCCGTTTGCAAGTTATTGAATTTTAAAATCAGTCAGTCCTTTTTGGGACACCCGGTATATTAAATACGTGCTTTTTTATTCATTATTCTTTTATTTATTTATTGATGAAGCTTTAATTTCATTGTAGAAAATTAGCGGGAGAGAAATTCTGAACTTTTTTATGTGCAAATTGTTTATTAATATTTCGCAATGGAGCTAGCACGGCAAAATCCTTTAATTGATAAATAAAAGCGAAATAAAGCCAAAACTCACTGGGTTTTATAACAGACGATATTCTTGACATAGCACGTATTTTAATTTCATTTTTTTCGGTTTTTATGAGAAAATGGCAACAAAAAGATACAGCAATCTACTATTTCATTTCCCCCCCCCCCCCTTTAGTTTCAACATGACTTTCAACAGAAATGTAGTACTTCAGCTGCCATGATTACAAAAAAAGTAATAAAAACTACAAAAAAAATAATATCTTAAAATTAAATTGAGATACAGATTTCAAACAAATTGCATTTAAAAGAGCATTTTTTCCCTATACGGCGGTGTAAAAATTTAAAATGTGCGATGTTTAGAAGTATAAAAATTTGCAGTAGAGAAAATTATAAAACCAAAATTTTATTTCAAATTTCAAAGCGTTGCCATTCGCAAAATGACGTATGCGTTACGCACAGATATGTTTGTCCTTTATAATATAGATATATATCAATTTCTTTTATTATTGATTTTTATTATATTATTGTTGGAGCACATCTCCGGCTTCCCTTCAAAAATTACACTTATTGTTAACACGATAGCGTCCAAAATATTTGACGCATCGACACAAAAAATGAGCTGGACGTTGGTAGGGCCAAAATCTCGGTGCGTATTGAAAATCATAAATATTCGTCAATCCTAACAGCCTGAAATGTCGGCTAAAAATTTTCCCATAGAGATAACATTGCGAGTTTAATTCTATTTATTTGAAAGATAAGGCTTTCTTTTTTTAGTCATGTACCTTGAGCTTTTTTTTTTTTTTTTTTTTTTTGCACCAATTTTAATTGTTTCTTTGTAGATTTGCCCGCACTAGCTATTTTTTTTTTTTAAATATTCCCATTTTTAGGTGCGTTCGTAATTATATAAATACGTAGCACCTATAGTCGTCGTTCAGTCCGTCCATCTGTCTGTCCGCATGTAACAGAGCAAAAACTACCCAACCGACTGGTCTGAAATTTCAAACATATGATTGTTGCAAAATTTTGTCGAGCCATTTCAAATTTTACGAAAATCGGATGTATAGTTTAATTACAGGGACAGTCAAAAGTTTTTCTTTACATTACGGCCAATGGGAAAAATTATTGCAAGTGGATTTTAATGATATTAGAGCCTTCCGAATGATCTGAAATTTTAAAGATATAATTGTTGCAAAATTTTCTCGAGCCATTTCAAATTTTAGGAAAATCGGATGTATAGTTTAATTACAGGGACAGTCAAAAGTTTTTCTTTACATTACGGGGAATGGGAAAAAATTATTGGAAGTACATTTTAATGATGTATCAGACTATGCACTTTATGAAGTGCAAAAAATTATACATTTAGTACAATATGGGGTGTAAAAAAAATTATAAAACTAGTTATAGTACGAACGCACCTCATTTGCCACGTTTGACGAGCAATTTCCAACTTGTTATATTTAAATTTAAAATTTTAAAAATTTCTATGAATTTGTTTCAAAATGGTAGCAATCGGATTACTTCCATTGTTGTAAAGAAAGGAGAAATAATAAGGTTTGCTTATCTTTATTGATGCCATTTTCTCATAAAATTCAAAATAAACTTTCTGAAAAAATTGAACAGAAAATGACGTCATGCTTTAATAAAATACTCATGTTTTCCGCAAAAAGCTGTTACAATTCAATTCTTTTTCATTCATTGAGTTTGAGACGCATGGTGAAATGCTTCAATGAGGCAAAATGACATCATATTTAAATGAAAATGATCATTTTCTCTGATAAAAGTAAATATATTTTTTTTTTTCAATCTCGCTTTTGCTAGAGAGTCTCTTACTCGGGACGTGGTTGGGGACCTATGAAACTTGCTTCCGCAAAAGAGTCGGAATAAGTGGAAGAATAAAGGGCTGCGGACGAAGATGAGCCGCTCGCCGCGGCGGTTGCCTCGAACTACGAACTCGAAACTACGAACGCCTCTAAAAGATATAAATTTCTGGAATTTTACTCGCCGATACAGAGATTAGAATAACAAGTCAAAAGTGCGAATGTTCAAATGCAAAGTCGTAGTTGACAAACTTGATTTCAAATTTAGAAATATATGTATTAATCACATATTGCGCATTGTAATATTTTTGAAATAGTGAATGTAAATATAAGAGATGCGTATGCAAATTATGAGACGGTGAAAATAACATAAAGTTTACATTTTACGCGAAAAATAATTCCATGATTAACTTAAGGTGAAATCATTTTTTTTAAATTTTCAATCGCAATTTTAAACGGCACAGATGTCATATACGCACCATATTGGCGCGATTTTTTTCTGACGCCAATGTCATATACGCAACGGGTACTTAACTGGCGCCAAAGTGTTGTTATTTTGCTTGATATGGTAATCCGGATGTTATTGTTTGTGCTGTTGAAGTTTTCCCGAATTGGCGTGGGAAAAAAATCGTGCCAATATGACATCTGTGCCTTTTAAACATAACAGCCTCAATGGGTAATTTCATCAAAATTACATATCTTGATTAGGTATAATAAATAATGCAGTTTAATTTTTTAATATTTTGAACAATCGAAGTGTATGGAATTAGTATTTTGGTAACTTTACGTTAAAAATAATATTTGTTTTAAGAGACTAAGTAGTAAGCTATGCATGAGTTCGTTTTTAAACAATTTCTTTCGTCGAAGTTCGACAAGATTCATCCCATTAATTGAAACATTAGCTCTATTGCTGTAAACTATGCATTTTAACCTCATACGGATTATTATGGAGTCGAATGTTGAAGTCGAAGTTCATACATTGGTGACCTGAGATATATAGATTGCCCCCCCCCCCCCCCCTTTCAGAAGTTTTACGTTCTACGTATGTAGCAACCACTATTTATTTTTCGGACTTTTCATTCTTTGTAAGCTCCCAAATCGATGCAATTCATTTTAAATTTTAAATTAAGACAAACGAAAAGAAAATCGTATACGGAAAATATGATTTTGGGCATTAGTCGAATGGCTACGAGTGATACTCAAAGAAATCGAGAAAAATATAATGTCATGTATGTATTACTCATATGCATGTATTCTTATGTATGTATGTTTGTATTCAGACGAATGTACTTTTCTATTGGGAAATTTTCGTAATCGGGTTTGTAGACAAATTCATAATTTACTGAGCATTATTTGATGCGAAAAATTAACAATTTGGTAGCTGTCCCAATTACTGACGATTACTCATTTTTTTTTAATTCATCGTAGTTGAATATATTTCAACTGAAATGCAAGTGAACATTCTGAAGTAAATGAGATAAACATTTTTTTAACAAGATGTACACTAGAAAACAGAAATATGTAGATTACAAAATGAAAAATACCTGTACGGGTTGGACACGTTAGCTTCCCTATTTCTTGGTTTTAAGATTTTAGCTAATTTTACTGGAGAACACGAAGTTAAAATGCGAAGAACCCGGTTAGAGAAGAATCATCAGTACTGAATTTCAATGGAAATTTCTCCAAATTAGTCAGATACAGCCAAATTGGCTTAATTTGTGACGACATATTTTTGGTCGCCAAATTTGGCTATATTTCGTCCAAATGTCGCGAAGCTTAGCGATAAATGCGATGTTAATGTATAAGACTATGATCACTTATGCTTATGATCGGAGAAATTGATACAACAATGAAAGATAATTCGTCAGAAATCATGTTCACTAAAAGTCATAAATTAATCCCTGATTTTTTTAAATCTGCTGCCTAGATTTAGTGTACATTTTAAGAAATATACATATTTTATATGTGCAACGTTATACACAGAAGTTTCGAAAATGATGGTTAAAAGAAATTACTTAAAATGTATAGAGTTATTCAGCTTAATTCTATGTGGAAAAGTCGCATAAAAAGAACCCAGATGCTTCCTAATATTTTCATAATAACGATATAACAACAACTCAGATGAATAAGGTATCAAGTTTGATAGAGGAATATAGCAGACTATCTATGAGTGTGTGTTACATACGTGTTACAAACCTTTACCTGTTGCCATATTAAATAAGTGTGGGCTGTGCCAGACGAGCAAGTCTTTGAAGGAGCTTTGAAGTTTTCTGCCGCTAATTCGATGGATCATGTTCTCAAAGATCTGAGCTAAATTAAAAAAAATCGAAATCTCTCAAATACATCCAGGGGTAATTCTTTATCTTTACCATAGATTCTCTTATCCAATGGTTTCTCTTTACTTTTAATATTTCTGAATTATTATAAAGAACAACAAATTATGCTGCCTTCAGTTATGCGCTGAACAGCCTTTGTCTTTGCAAACAAAAACAAAGGTTACAAATTTCCCTAAATCAACTTTTATTATTGGAAAAAGAAGAGCTGTAAAATGTACAAAAATCAAAGAAATTAGTAAAACAATCATGGAGCAGTTAGGATCAGAAGCTTTGGCACTAACAGGTATTGCTGAATTTAATGTCAAAGACAAGGTAACTCAGTGCTTAAAGAACCAACGTGTTTTAAATAGTTCGCTAATTTAAAAAGTCAGCAATACATCTACAGCTCAGAATGGATACAGTGTTATTCCTCATTGTTGAGGAATTTTCAGTGATAGGATGTCATCTTACGGCTGACCTTGAACAAAGATATCGCGAAGGTAAAATAGATATCATTGAGCCTTTTAGAGGCTTATTTGTTTAAATCCTTGGACGTATTAGGTAGTTACATCGCGTAAAAGACATCCCTCTATATACAGGGCCTGTTTACGGAATAGGCCCTTGAAGACCGTGCTTACCCACTGAAATACAAAAGGGCCCCCAATTTTACTTTTCAAAACTAATTTTTAGAAAAAAAGAAACTCAATCAGGGTAAAAAATGCATTTTTTTTCTAATGAAACTTTTTTTTTCTTACTATGTGGCAATTTGTATATCACAAAAGATATTTTGAAGTTCAGTATTTTCAACTGTAGTTCCATATTTGTCATTTACAAAATAAATTGGTTATTTAAAATTAAACGTATAATAATATTAAAAGTGTTGCTTACTCTAAATTTTGATGGTAAAATTTTAAATTATTTAAGCATACGAAAAAGGGATTTAGTAAATAAAAAAGCAATTAGTAGAGTAACAGGGGGCCCCCTGTGTGACGTCGGGCTTCCCCTACTTCCAAGTGTTAAGCGGTCCCTGTCTATATAAGAGACATTCTTTAAAAGTCATTTTGATTCTTCGCGGACAAAATATATTTAGAGCTTTTAAAAAATGTTTCACATTAACAAACTCATTGAGACAAAACGACGATCAGCAGACACAATTCCGAAAGACTCTGAACTCACTTTGCGTGAGTCAAGTTTTTGACTACTTCTCACCCTTATGCAACGACGCAAAGATATACTGCTTTCGGCTAACTTGAATGATTTGAAGGTGCCATATGTCTTTTTCTCAAAACCAAGCAAACTAAAAATATAATCAAGAAATACTTCTTAAATAAAAGCGGAGACCAATAAACAAGAATTTTAGCAGATCACAATGATTAAACAGCAAGATAGAGTGAAGATGATCACGCGTTTGGACTTCAGTCTAGACTTTCCTCAGCAGCTGGATGCAGGTTTATGCATTATGCTGCATACCAATATCTGAACGGAGTGAGAAGTGGTAAACGTAAGTACGATAAAAGATATTGTGTATGGCCCACGTTTTCAACCTCGAGGTTTGCCACAGCCCATAATAGTTCATTTTGTTGATTATCATGAGCCATTTCTAACTGTAATTTTTTTTTATCAAACCTATTTGTAAATATTGGAAAGAAGAAAAAGCCTCATTCACACGAAGTTAGTCACCTTTAACTGTTGCATACCTTGCCACCATACATAGATCCTCGAGTATCCCCTTAAATGCCTGATTTTTCAAAAATCATTTTAATGATGCTTATCGGCTTTCATTTTTTAAATAAATCATGGGAAAAATGCTTAAAAAATTCATTTTTTGTTTTAAGTATGGTTTACGGTTAAAAACAGTTGGTTACTAATCGGTAATACTGGTCTTTAATTGAAAAAATAATTTTTCTCCATAAAATTCTATAATATTAAACACACAAGAAATTTAGGAACTATGATAAGAAATAAATTTTACTTGCTCACTGCAGAAAAAAATAGGGTATTTCGCAAGCTTCCAAACAAAATAAAAAGAACATGTAGCAGCAACTGAAAAAATAAATCAATCTTTATTCTTAAACAGCACAAGTGTTGCCATCTACATGTTGAAAATCGATTTAATAATATTTTCAGAATGTATTTTATTGCAACATTATACATTATAGCTTCAAAATTATTCTGATAGTATTTTAGAAGCCTAAATTGGGTATGTTGCCGAAAAGCAACACCCGGCATTTAAGGGTTAACATTGTCAAAAACTGCTGTAGATATCCATCTAAAGGTGTTGTCACATAAAACAACTTATGTCATTTTTACTGTAGTTTGTCATTTAGAGAAAGTTCTAATGGAAGCAATTTTCGCTACCTAAATTAGAAGTATTTGGTAAACACTTGCGGATATATTAGAATTTGTGCATTACCCGAGGCAACTGACGACTGAGTTGGGGTATCGATGATTGTCATTTCAAACTTACTTTTATACTATTAAACAGCAATCTAGAAAATAAAACATTTTTTTAATAATATCTTTTAAGTTTACGCGCCTCCATGGTCCGACATTTCGGCCTGACGGATACTAGTTATATTTTCTTATTTTTTCCAATTAATGCATTTTCCAAAAAAAAAAAAATTATATGGCAGTTCTTAATAAACATCTCGATCCTGGCAAGATACACTTAGCATCTATGCAGTGTAGTGCCCGGTACAGGAACAATATAATGGGGTTGTTCCTGGATCGTCATCCAGTGACCATTTATACTCTCCCCCTCGTCCTTTACTTTTTCGTAAGTGTTTAGATGCTCGGTGCAAGACATGTCCATACGCTTCTCAGACACAAATTATCTCAGATCAAATTTTTGTAAAGCATTTAATGTTATTTATTGCATAAAGTGCAACTTATGTAACGTGAAATATATAGGTGAAACATCAGGTCCAATTCATAAACGTATCAATCAACATCGTTCAGACTCTAATAAAAACAAAGCAAAAAATATACAGCCTACAGCTGAAATTCAACATTTTCATAAACATCAATTTAAAAATACAACGATTGAAATCCTTCAAATTATAAAAAATAAATCAGAACGGCTTTATATGAAGTCGTCATACATGAAATATTACAACACAATTTATCCTTATGGACTTAATAGTGAAATATTTAATAGACCTGCCAAAGTCTTCACATCTATAAATAACACTATTGATTATTCTCCAATTTATCCTTCTCTTAATCATAATTTAACTTGTAAAACAACACGAAACAAACGTGGAAAGGGTTCATCATCAGTTGTAGTTTCCAAAAAACATATCACTAAACAAATTAATGATCTTCAAAGTAAATATTTAAAGCATTATAACTGGTTATTAATTCGAAAATACATATTTGCTATTAAAAAGAAACATATTGCACAACATTTAATTGTATTTCTAAGTAAATCTTTCTCTAAACATTTCTCTGATATTTATTTTGATCTCATTATGACTAGGGTTAATCTTTTAAATATTAATTTACAAAAAAAAAAAAAACAAAAAAAAAAACATAAAATTCAAAACACGAATACTCAAATGATAATAACTTTTTCAAATCATATATTTAATAAAATTAATATAAATTTTATAATTAATGATAAAAACTGTTATTTTCCTATTAATAATCTTCATATATCAAAATCCTTTAAATATCCGAAAACAATTGGCAGAAAGATTTTTAACTACAATACATTTTCAAAAAATACATCTGCTGCAAGTAATTTTCCGTGTAAATGCAATGACCCCAATCTAAAAAAAATATATAAACAATGATCATGGACATATAATCACTGGAAATCTTAATATTGTGAATGATTTTAAATTAAAAAACTACTGTGTTATGGTACTAAATATACTTCCATCTAAATTTACTGTTAAATCTATTATCAAACAGTTTACATATGATATAGATATTTTTATATATAAAATTTCGATCTATTACAATAAACCTATTGAATATTTTAATCAATAGAAAATATTAGTAATTGAAAAATTAACTATGGCTTTAAAAAATAACATTTCTTATTTGGTTTCTATTAACACCAAGCATTTTTTCCAACACATTACTAAATTACAAAAAAACTACGTTATTACATATGTAGACAAATCTCCTAATAATTATGCAATCATATGTAAATCTTATTATTACCAACTTCTTACAACCTGTATTTCTTCTAATAAATCTTTAAAAAAAACTAATGAAAATGTAATTGTAAATAATCGTAAAATTCAAAGTTATTATAAACTATTAAATATTATATCTACTAACTTTAATTATCCTTATTTAGTTCTTATTCCCAAATTTCATAAAACTCCAATTAAATTTAGGACTGTAACTATTGGTTGCAATACATATAATAATAAAGCCAATAAACTTCTATTAAAAATTCTTAATCAATTATACATACTTACTACAAACAATGATAATACACATTGTATAAAAAATAGCTATAAACTTTAAAAAATCTTCATTGTGTATATAATATAACGACATATGACTTGTCAAAGATCTTTTAGGTAGTTTTCATTACAAAAAGCTACCTATTGCAGCCGTTCGGAGGAACGCGATTTCAAAAAATTTTGGTATATTTTCATCGATCATGACCCCCAGACACCGAAACCACCCTCCGTTCGAAATTGATATATATATATATATATATATATACAGTCGAACCCCGTTATAGCGAACCCGGTATATAACGAACTCCCGGATGTAACGAACGAAAATTTTGGTCCCGTCGTTTTCCTATTTTATTTAATGCTAATTTATCCTTTTATAGCGAACCACCGAAATCTTAAGAATCGGCTATAACGAACATTCTTGTCCAGTCGACCATGTTCGTTTTTTTTTTGTTTTTTTTTACTTTTCCAAAGTTGTGAGAACTGAACTTCGACTCCAATTTCATAAGAAAATGTATGCCAGCTAGTGAAACATGGGGCAAATCAGCGATAAGTCTTTTTTTTTTTTTTTTTTTAATGGAGAAACAACTGCATTCTTTCGCTTTTACAAAAGCCACTCTGCAGGTGTGATCGCGCCCACCCGTCAGTCATTTTCCCTTATTCCTGATCACAGCTGTTTTCTCAGTTTGTGATATGCAATTGTTTGAAACATGTGATGATGAAGTTATTACATGTGAAGATCCGACTGATGAAGAGATTGTGGAAGAAGTTAAAATGAATCATTCTGAAATCGAAGATTCTGCATCTGATGGTGATGAAGAGGATCACATTATGACGAAATCCCCACAATCTCAGATGCTACAGCAGCGATGCGTGTAACTAATAAGTTTTGTCTACACAAACACAAACAGTGGAAGAAAGCGTGTTGGAGTCATTTGATGTACTAGACAAAGAAATTCATAATATGTTTTTGAAATCGGCATCACGTCAGTAGAAAATTATCGATTATTTCTGTATCAAAACAGTGAGCAACAATTAAAGGTAAAATTAATTTATTCATGTTTGTCTTCATTGTTAGTTAATTTAATTAGTATTGTGTTAGTTTAATTCTTTAATGGCTATATTTAATAGATTTTACCCTTTTTTGATACATCATTATTGAATATACACATAGCAACTAATGAGTTATACATTTTGAGAACTCTAATATTTTTCTTGACGGTTCGGATATTGCGAACCACCGGATATAGCGAACAAAACCTTCGGTCCCTTGAAGTTCGTTATAACGGGGTTCGACTGTATATATATATATATATATCTGACCTTTGTCATACTGTAACTCTCGTATTTATGAACCGATTTGGATGTAATTCGGTGTGTACATAGTACATACCAATGTTTCGACCGACTTCGTTGGCCAGCTTCATCCGCCATTTTGTTTCAAAATGGCGGCCATTTAAACTTTTTTTAAAAATTTAAAATTTGAAATGTGGTACCAAAATATTGAAAACGGAAAAATATTTTTTCTTATGTATTTGACTTTATACAAAGACTCCGGAGCAGTTTTTGTTTCGTCTATATCTTAAAAAATGGCTGAGTTATAGCATTTTGAATTTCTAGCATGGCTGACATTTTGAAACGTCCTGAATTTTGTCACGCGATAAAAGGCGTATTTATGAACCGATTTGGATGTAACTTCGTTTATACATAGTACATACCAATGTCTCGACCGAGTTCGTTGGCCAGCTTCATCCGCTATCTTGTTTAAAAATGGCGGCCATTTAAATTTTTAAGAAAAATTTAAATTTGAAATGTAATACCAAAAAACTGGAAATTGAAAAAATATTTTTTTCTTATGTATTTTACCTTGATAAAAAGATTCGGGAGCAGTTTTTGTTTCGTCTATATCTTAAAAAATGGCTGAGTTATAGCATTTTGAATTTCTAGCGTGGCTGACATTTTGAAACGTCCTGATTTTTGTCATGTGATAACAGGCGTATTTATGAACCGATTTAGATGTACCTTGGCGTGTACATAGTACATACAAATATCTCGACCGAGTTCGTTGGCCAGCTTCATCCGCCATCTAGTTTCAAAATGGCGGCCATTTAAAATTTTTTAAAAAATTTAAAATTTAAAATGAGATACCAAAAAATTAGAAAATGAAAAAGATTTTTTTTGTATGTGTTTTAACTTAATACAAAGATTCCGGAACATGTTTTGTTTCGTCTATATCTAAAAAAATGGCTGAGTTATAGCATTTTGAATTTCTATTGTGGCTGACATTTTAAAACGACCTGATTTTTGTCACGCGATAACAGGCGTATTTATGAACCGATTTGGATGTAACTTGGTCTGTCTCTGTACATAGTACATACCAATGTCTCGACCGAGTTCGTTGGCCAGCTTCATTCGCCATCTTGTTTCAAAAGGGTTGCCATTTAAAAAAAAAAATAATTTAAGGTATTAAAAAATTGGAAAATGAAAAAGATTTTTTTTTTATGAGTTTGGCCTTGATACAAAGATTCTGGAGCAGTTTTTGTTTCTGAAAATTTGTTCTTTTGTTTATATCTTAAAAAGTCCTTCCGGCCAGTGCCGGGAGGAAGAGGTAGCTTTCATAATCCTTATTTTAAAAAAAACCAAATTATATCATTCAAACACACGAAGCTCAATTTAGTGGAAACCGAATATAAAAGATTCAATACTAATTTTTATCAATATAATGAATGAGAATTTCGCGAAATTAGTCAGCTTTATCCAAGCTGCTTTTCTTTAAAGTAACATTTCTTAAAGTGCCTGTCATTTTAAGACAACATGCTGGATGAGGCTAAGCAGTGAACTTGGTCGAGACCCTAGTAATTGCTGTGCACATGCTCACTCACATCGGAATCGGTTAATATATAGGAGTGCTGTCGCATGCAAAAAATCAGATTTTTCAAAATGTCACCCACAATAGAAATTGAAACTGCTATATCTGAGCCATTTTTTAAGGTAAAGACAAACAAAAAATGCTCCTGAATCCTTATATCAAGGTCAAATACTTAAGAAAGAAACCTTTTTCAATTTCTAATTTTTTTTCACCTCACTTTAAATATATATATATTTTATAATTTAATGGTCGCCATTTTGAAACAAGATGGCTGATGAATCTTGCCAGCGAACTTGGTCGAGGTGTTGATGTATACTATCCACATGCCTTCTTACATCGAAATAGGCGAATACGTGTGTTATCGCGTGACAAATACAAGATCGTTTCAAAATGTTAGCCATGCTAGAAATTCAAAGTGCTATAAATCAACCATTTTTTAAGATATAAACAAAAGAACACATTTTCAGAAACAAAAACTGCTCCGGAATCTTTGTATCAAGGCCAACCACATAAAAAAATCTTTTCCATTTTCCAATTGTTTAATACCTCATTTTGAATTTTAAATTTAATTTTTTTAAATGGCAACCCTTTTGAAACAAGATGGCGAATGAAGCTGGCCAACGAACTCGGTCGAGACATTGGTATGTACTATGTACAGACCAAGTTACATCCAAATAGGTTCATAATTACGCCTGTTATCGCGTGACAAAAATCAGGTCGTTTTAAAATGTCAGCCACAAGAGAAATTCAAAATGCTATTACTCAGCCATTTTTTTTTTAGATATAGACGAAAGAAAAACTGTTCCGGAATCTTTGTATTAAAGTGAAACACATACAAAAAAAATCTTTTTCACTTTCCAATTTTTTGGTATCTCATTTAAATTTTTTTATTTTTTTATTTTTTTAAATGGCCGCCATTTTGAAACAAGATTGCGTATGAAGCCGGCCAACGAACTCGGTCGAGATATTTCTATGTACTATGTACACACCAAGGTGCATCCAAGTCGGTTCAAAAATACGCCTGTTATTACGTGAGAAAAATCAGGACGTTTCAAAATGTCAGCCACGTTAGAAATTCAAAATGCTATAACTCAGCCATTTCTTAAGATATAGACGAAACAACAACTGCTTCCGAATCTTTTTATCAAGGCCAAACACATAAGAAGAAAATATTTTTTCAATTTTTAATTTTTTGGTACCACATTTCAAATTTAAATTTTTCTGAAAATTTTAAATGGCCACCATTTTTAAACAAGATGGCGGATGAAGCTGACCAACGAACTCGGTCGAGACATTGGTATGTACTATGTATAAACGAAGTTACATCCAAATCGGTTCATAAATACGCCTTTTATCGGGTGACAAACTTCAGGACGTTTCAAAATGTCAGCCACGCTAGAAATTCAAAATGCTATAACTCAGCCATTTTTTAAGATATAGACGAAACAAAAACTGCTCCGGAATCTTTGTATAAAGGTCAAATACGTAAGAAAAAAATATTTTTCCATTTTTAATTTTTTGGTACCACAGTTCAAGTTTTAAAATTTTTTTAAAATTTTAAATGGCCGCCATTTTGAAACAAAACGGCGGATGAAGCTGGCCAACGAACTCGGTCGAGAGATTGATATGTACTATGTACACACTGAATTACATCCAAATCGGTTCATAAATACGCCTTTTATCGCGTGACAAATTTCAGGACGTTTCAAAATGTCAGCCACGCTAGAAATTCAAAATGCTATAACTCAGCCATTTTTTAAGATATAGACGAAACAAAAACTGCTCCGGAATCTTTGTATAAAGGTCAAATACATAAGAAAAAAATATTTTTCCATTTTTAATTTTTTGGTACCACATTTCAAGTTTTAAAATTTTTAAAAAATTTTAAACGGCCGCCATTTTGAAACAAAATGGCGGATGAAGCTGGCCAACGAACTCGGTCGAGACATTGGTATGTACTATGTACACACCGAATTACATTGAAATCGGTTCATAATTACGGGAGTTACAGTGTGACATAGGTCATATATATATGTATATATCAATTTTGAACGGAGGGTGGTTTCGGGGTCTGGGGGTCATGATCGATGAAAATATACCAAAATTTTTTGAAATCGCTTTCCTCCGAACGGCTGCAATAGGTAGCTTTTTTGTAAAGAAAGCTACCTAAAAATGGTTCAATTATAGTACTTTGAATTTCTTGTATGGCTAACACTTTGAAACGATCTTGTATTTGTCACGCGATAACACACGTATTCACCTATTTCGATGTAGGAAGGCATGTGGATAGTATACATCAATACCTCGACCAAGTTCGCTGGCCAGCTTCATCAGCCATCTTGTTTCAAAATGGCGGTCATCAAATTAAAAAAATATATATTTAAAGTGAGGTGCAAAAAAATTAGAAATTGAAAAAGGTTTCTTTTTTAAGTATTTGACTTTGATATAAGGATTCAGGGGCATTTTTTGTTTGACTTTATCTTAAAAAATGGTTCCGATATAGCAGTTTCAATTTCTTATGTGGGTGACATTTTGAAAAATCTGATTTTTTGCCTGCGACAGCACTCGTATATATCAACATATTCCGATGTGAGTGAGCATGTGCACGACAATTACTAAGGTCTCGACCAAGTTCACTGGTTAGCCTCATCCACCATGTTGTCTTAAAATGACAGGCACTTTAAGAAATCGCCGAATTTGGCAGCCAAATATAAGTTACTTTAAATAAAAGCAGCTTGGACAAAGTTGACTAATTTCGCGAAATTCTCATTCATAATGATTTAGTATTGATAAAAATTAGTATTGAATCTCCTATATTCGGTTTCCAACAAATTGAGCTTCGTGTGTTTGAATAATATAAGTTGGCTTTTTTAAAATAAGGAATATGAAAGCTACCTCTTCCTCCCGGCACTGGCCGGAAGGACTTTTTAATAATATAGACTTATTAGATTTACATAATATTATAAATGCATTATTTAAAAAGTATTATAAAAAACTGGAATTACCATCTAATATAGATATCGCTTATTTTAAATCATTAACAAACTTCATTATCTATAATAATTATATATTGCAAGATACACATTATATTTACAGCACGTCGGTTTACCACAAGGTGGTTGTACATCCAGTTTATTATCAGACTTATACTTATATCACTATGAACGTACTTTTACTAATAATAATCTCCATTTATATCGTTAAATTGATGACATAATTTTAATTGCCAATGATCAATTTAAAATTTCTCAATTTCCAGTTGATTATCCCACTACTTTGGAATTAACGGAAAACTTCTTATCTAACAATACAATTAACTTCTTAGATATAGAAATTACAATAAAAGACAACAAAACAATAACAGATTTATATGATGAACGTAAATAATTTAAATTCAAAGTTAATACATTTACAAATTTTAAATCTTGTCTTCATCATTCTGTATATCGAAATATAATACTTAATCATTTATATAGAATAAAATGTTTATGTTCTTCTCATCTAATTAACAATAATATTAAAAAACTAATTTATGAAGCATTAAATCGCGGTTTTCCAAAAAAATTCATATATTCATTAATATACAATTAGTACTTACATGATCTTTATTAAAACAAATTAACACATGCGTAAACAAAATTACAAAAAAAATTATAAAATAAAAAAAAATATTTATATAAAAAATAAAAAAATGTAAAATAATAATAAACAATTACTATAGGATGGTTGGGTGGGTAGATGTTAGAGTACGGAGGAGGGTGGAGTTTCCTGGATAATACGCAATGGTTAATTTAAAAAATAAAATAAAATAAAATAAAATAAAATGATGGGGCTTTTGTATTATAACTACATTTCTATTACGCATTTTATATGGATGTTGATTTGATGTTTTATATGTAAATGGTGACATTTCTTTTTTTTTTTAATTTCAATTCATATTAAATTTAGCTTATTTAATCAAATTCAAAATTAACTTGTTTTTAATTTTTAGTCTACTCAGGATAATGCCATATTAATTAATAATAGTATACCATCTTTATAGTAATTGATATGCATATAAGTTTATTTGATATAACTATTGTTGTACTGTATGTGTTAAAATTGGGTAATTGGTTTTTATTATTATTCCTCTATACTTTTTAATATTGTTTTATTTTCAACTTTGTATTCCATGATTAATTATCGGTTTAATGTGTTTGATTGTCACAATCATATTTTTTAGGCTAATATGAAGATAATCCACACACTTTATTTGTAATCTTTAGGCTATTGGGAATTTTAGAATCTGACAATCTTCTGTAAACATCCTTTTTTTTCCCGTTCATTTTATTAATTTATTATTTTTTAAATTTAATAGTAATTCTTAAAGTTTTTATATTTATATTATATATAATTTATTTTATGTTATAGCATATAGCTATATTCTATATATTATCAATGTTATAAAATTATTTACTTTCTCAGTGTAGATTAAATGGGTTTGGTAATAGAATATATTGAAAGCATTTTATTAACATTTAATTTATTTAATTTTTTTTAAATAATGATTTATAGTAGATTATTATTTATATATTAGGATTAGTGTGGTAATGCAGATGACATAGTTTAATTTCATTAGCTTTTATTATTTTCTTCGTGTGACATTTGATTAATAATAATTGTTTTTAAAATAACATAATAGATGGCAGCACTAAAAAAATTTGTCTTTTAAAGCTTCTATTAAAGTAATAATTTTAATTTTTTACACCAGGTGGTATTAAACGCTGAATATTGGTAATATTGTAAAATTGAAATTAAACAATTTAAAAGTGTTTTTTAGGTATTTTAAATTATGTAATTATTTTCTATTTATATTATATTAATTGATTTTATCACGGTATTTCAAAATGAATTAACTGAATCCATACGTTTTAATTTCTGTGTTAACTTAACTGTTTTATTCACCTTAATCTTATCATGCTTGGATGTGGCCGCCCCTCCAGGTGGTTCCGACCCGACCCCTTGAGTGGGAGAGGTGACCGGAAGCTCGGCAGAGTTCGTTGTGTACGAATGCAAGGGGGCCGGATGGGGACGAATCGCCACCTCCTCGAAAGACTTGCGGTCGACAGGCCAAGAGTCCGGTGGCCACGGTTAACGGACGTTGTGCATGGGTGCGTCGACCCTTCGGGGTCCAGAGATGGGGCGCACCCCCGGCAGCCAGGTTCTCTGGCCAAGCCGGACAACGACGCTCCATAGTCCGATCCCAGAGCCGGTCATAGACCGGGTGGTGACTCCGGGCAAAGGATAGCTAAGGCGATAGGACCCCATCCACCAATTGACTAAGAGGGAGCCTGAGGTGAGAGAGAGAGCTATGTAGTGGAAAGTCCTTGGTGACTCGCTAGTGACGACGGGACTCGCGGGAACGCCATGCAGGGACTCCAGGAGCAACCGAAGGGCGAGGGTTACGGGCAGCGCCCAGGTTACTTTTTGACTTGGGTGGCTCATCCCGCCAAGGACCTCAGCTGTAGCAGTTGTGAGCCGACCCCAAGGTGGGTGGGGTTTGGCGGTGCCCCCGTTGACCAAGGAGCGGTCGCGTTGGGAGGCCACTGTTGCTCTGGTTGCTCCATGTCGTGCCGTGACCCTTGGGAGGGGGTCGGGCGGCAGGTCCACCCTCGAACGCTATCCCCGACGGGGAAACGGGCCGGAGGCTCGCCGGTAACGCGGCGGCTCTTCAACCCTCGGAGGAACTCTTGGTCCGATCCAGGTCCTTCGTGTCTATGCGATACTGGAGCTTGCCTCGCCCAGTGATGAGGACCTAGAGGTGTCTCCACCTAATTTTTGAACGCACTAACAAAGGTAGCGGTCGGTCACTGCGCGGGGTCAGGGGCCTTCGGGCCTGGGTACCCTCGACGGCCGTAATGTAAGGTAGTGGCGGGCGGGCTTCTGTCGGCCTCCGCTGGCTTCTCTGTCTTCGGGCGGAGTCGAGTCGGCGGGGGCGGGCGGGACTCCGTTCCGTCCAACCCCCTAGCGAGGCGGAGTCTATTCCGTCTAGGTGGAGCTTTCCGTGCCCGCCTGGGGTCGCTAACGGCACCTAGTCTGGGCCAACTGGTTCCCGGCGTGATCCACGAGGGGTTCCGTCGGTAAAGCCGAGTGGTCCGGGCGAAAAGCCCGGAGCTGGGCCGCTTTACGGCCGGAGGGACTTTCCCCGTCCTCCCGGGGCCCTTCATTAACTTTCCTATCGGCTGGCCCACATATATCCCCAATAGCAAGAGATATCGGCTTAATTTCGGCCTAATACCAGAATTGTCGGGAAATGATCAGTAGTTGAATGGAGAGCTTCACAGAATATCGTCTGAACAAAATCTAGCGATTAATCTAGATAATATCGTCGAAAAACGTCGGCAGGCATTATTATTACAAGTCAATTAATCGGAAAAGTATTCTTATGCATGTGATCGGCCGGCAATCGGAAAGTAATGAAAAATGAATCTTTTTACTGAATTGTTATTGTTTGTTTCCGCTGTATAGATACCCCCTGCAGTGATAATAGGGGGGGGGTGTCACGTGAATAAATCTGTCCAATGTGCTGCAATATCTTATCTGCCTCCCGCTCAAAATACTTTTTCACGTTTCAAGGACATCATTTGTAAATGGACAGTCGAAGGAATAGGGGAAAAATACTTTCCAAGAAATGTTCTTTGGTGAGAATGCATTATTATTTGCAAATCAGTAAACTTAAATCTCTTAAAAACTTACAGATAGCAGGGCAATTACTGTAAAAGTAAACTGACAATTTAAATTCATACTTAAAATTATACTTAATAAAATGTTTAGAGATATTTGCTGTTTTGTTGATTTAGATAAATATATTGAAAATAATAAGATCCGAAATTTAGATTAATTTAGGATAATATCTGAAATTTAGACTATTACAACAACAAACTATTTGTTCTAAATGTATTTTCTTAGTTGTGAATTAAAATTTTTTAATTGAAAATTAATTTATTTAGAAATACTTCAGGCAATGTTATTGTATAAATTATAATGAAGTTGATCATCTTTTCTTTTATTTTCTCTCTAAAGTAATAAATTTGAATTTATACCTTTTAAAAGTTAAAAAAATATCTGAACTTTTTTTTTAAATTAAAATTATTATTAGATAAATAAATTGAAAATAATAAGATCTAAAATTTAGATTATATCAGAAATTTAGACTATTACAACAACGAACTATTTCTTCTAAATGTATTTTCTTAGTTATAAATTAGAAATTACTGATTTAAAAATTAATTTATTTAGAAATAATTCCGATAATGTTATTGTATAAAGTATAAAGAAGTAAATCATCTTTTTGCCCCCAGATAGTGATAAATTTAATTTTATACATTTTAAAAGACTCGTTGACTGAACATTTTTTTAAAAATTAAAATTATTATTAGATGAATAAATTGAAATTTATAATATCTGACATTTAGATTATATCAGGATAATATCTGAAATTTAGACCGTTACACAACAAACAATTAGAAATTTCTGAATAAAAAATTAATTTATTTAAAAATAATTCAGATAATGTATTGCATAAATTATAAATAAGTTTATTATCTTTTTTTTTCCCCAAATAGTGATAAATTTAATTTTATACCTTTTTAAAAGTTAAAAAAATGACTGTATTATTTTTTAAATTAAATTCACTATTGAAAATTTTAAGATCTGAAATTTAGATTGTATCAGGATAATATCTGAAATTTAGACTTTTACAACAACAACAAAATATTTGCTCTAAATGTATTTTCTTAGTTATGAATTATAAATTTCTGATTAAAAAATTAATTTATTTAGAAATAATTAAGATAATGTTATTGTATAAATTATAAAGAATTTGATCCTATATTTTTTTTTTCTCCAGCTAATAATAAATTCCATTTTATAGCTTTTAAAAGTTAAAAAAAAAAGACTGTTATTTTTATTAAAATAATTAGTTAGATATTGAAAAAAGGAAAAAAAAATTTTTTTTCAATAAATAACAAAAATTTAATGAGACGCTTTAAATGATAGAAATTTCACAGCAATGTTAAATGAGAATATTTTACATTGTACCATGCAAAAAATTATCTAATTAAAATGTATCAAAGTTCGTTTTAATTCAAACAATAAATATTGTTAGTTGGGAATATTTTCCATTATAAATACAAAAATTTTCCATATCGAAGGGATGTAACTAATTAAAAGGTAAGAAATCTTTGTTTAATTTAAAGTCTAAATATTGCTGTTAAATAATTTACGGGATGAAAATTACAGTTAATTATTCATTGTAAGATAGCAAATAATTTGTATATAACAGTGTGGTTACTTTAAAGAAAATTTTTAAATTAAATGTAATTTTATTTGTATCTTACAATGGAAAATTAACTGTAATTTTAATTGTAAAATTATTTAACAGCAATATTTTGACTTTAAACAAAACAAGATTTATTACATTTCAATTAGTTACATCCTTGATATGGAAATATTTTTGCATCTTATAATGGAAAATATTCCCAATTAACAATATTTATTTTTTGAATTAAAATGAATTTTTTTACGTTTTAAATGCTATTTTTGCATCGTACAAATTCTTCTATTCGATATGTTTACTAATCGGCAAATGATCATATGATATTGCAAAATACTAGGTAAAAGATTACCAAGTGACCAAATTATCGAAAACTAATACGCAAAGGCTTCATAACCGATTCAGTTGTAGTCGGGAGGGGATGCTCGACAGGTGATCAGCCTTGCGGACAAGAAGTCATATCTGCCGACCCCGGAAAATGAGATCGCCAGGATGAAATATAGTCGAGTTAGGACTTTCGGCGGAAGTTCGGCCAAGGATTATTTGCTGTTTGGGATGTATCTGCCGGAAAATGGTATCTGATCTTGGGGGCCTTCCGTAAATTAAATTCGGGTCGGGAAGCCTCGGTTCAGTTCGTGGGCCCAGCGTCTTTTTAGGTGTCTGGTTCCCGCAGGGCTTGCGGGGTCTACCGGCTCGAGTAACCAAGTTTAGGGACCACTTGGTTTTTCTAGCTGGGTGGTGAGGACTGTCGTAGCGGCCGTTCGTCTCTTCTTGGGAATAGCCGTCGCCGTGTGTGCTGGGCAGCGGCGTCGGCTTGGCCGGAGTGCAGGTGAGGCCCGGGGTCTCAGGGATCGCCTTGATGG
Organism: Maratus speciosus; assembly: GCA_963932465.1. NCBI lineage: Eukaryota > Metazoa > Arthropoda > Arachnida > Araneae > Salticidae > Maratus > Maratus speciosus. Next base: position 323,662,764 of record OZ010795.1, on the reverse strand, counting down.
GGCGTGTCTGGCGGCGACCTTCGGGACGCGTCGCGGGACTTGTCTCTCGGGTGGTCTCAGCCTGGACAAAAGGATCTGCAAGGATCTAGGACCGGAAGACGGTTCCATATTTTTTGGGGCGCCCACCGTCTTATCATGCTTGGATATCATGTGCGGGAGGATATTTTGAAAATCAACTGGTTTTTTAATCGGTATGTAGTGTAATATTTCTATTTTTTATGCTATATATTAAATATTTAAGGGGTTGTATTGTTTTTTCCATTTTATGCAATTTGATAATGTTCTGTTTTCATTTCTCTTGATCATATTGGCTGTTTGTGTACAGGAGAAAAAAAAATTTCGGCCTTTAGCTTTTTTCTCACAGAAAACAACCGATTTGCTTATATCATATTTCTGTACTCTTGAAAACGTAATTCAATATATACGTTTTTCAATTTTTTTCGGTATCCATATTCTTCTTTTTTTCTTTCATATTAATTCTTGTAATTATGTATAAGGTACTTTATTTTATACATATAGTTCTATATTATAGGTTTGTGGTATCCAATTTTATTGTCAATTCAGAATATTGCGGTTTTTGATGATGGTCGGTAATGTTTAATTAATGGTTATATATATATATCTCTATCTATCTATCTATCTATCTATCTATCTTTCTATATATATATATGTGTGTGTGTATATAAAACCATAATACATAACAAATCGTCATCGATTTCCAATAATTGAAATTAAATTTATAATATAGCAAATATTCATAACTCAGACATTTTACAGAATAGAGAAGGAACATGTAACTAGTAATACAGAATTTTATTAAATGCAACTAATTCACTAGCATATTGCTGGCAATAAATCTATATGAAACATATGAAAAAAAAAAAAAAAAAAAAAGACAACGCAATTTTTGATAAAGTCTGATTGAAGACAATAGATAATAAATCCAGCTAAATAATGTTGAACCAGAAAAAGTCGTAATATAAACATACAAAAGATAAAATAGATGCATGAAGCCGGAATATACAGGGTGTTTCACTACCAGACCGACAAACTTTGAGGGGTGATAGTAGACATGAAGACAAACATTATTAAATAGGAAACCATGGGGGCGCAAACGTCTTCTGTAGGAGCTAGGGGCCATTAAAGTTTGAGGTCCTAAACTTCAAACGATGATTAAAAAAAAAAAAAAAAAAAAACGGAAAAAAGGATCGATTCGTTTGCAGTTTTTGCTAAAATCATTCTTTATATCACGATTTTCTTAAAGACTTTTTTTAAAGGTTACGTTCAAAATTTGTCGATAGGGGGCGCTTTAGACTTTAGAGTAACGAACAACTACTTTTAACCGTTGTTTTTTGTATGGGTTTAAAATTATTAGTTTAGAGTTTAACTTAAATTTTAAGCCCAAAATCGAAAATACTGGGATCCGTTAACTAGCAAAAATTGAAGTGTGAACAGAGGGTGAGGATTTTAAGTGCTCATAAACATTGAACATACTAATCGATTTTGTTGCGGTTTGCGCGTAGGTGCGGTTCATTCACTTGGTAATTATTTTATTCAAAATGGCGTACGGCTTTGGTGTCCTTATTTTTTTTTTATATTGGGCGCTTCCGACACATCTCCAAAATTTCAATGTCATTACTCCTAAGTGTTTTTAGGGTTTGCTGCGTAGACTTTTCCACCTATTTCAACATTGCTTGTAAAAATGTACAGGAAGGAAAAACAGAGATGTCTTGTTACCTCACTGTGGTGATGGAGAAACATTTAAAGTCAGTTACATGGATAGTTCTCCTTTGTATTTGTAAGAGGATACGAGTTAGGGCAAGATAATTTATATGGGTGGCAAAAAGACCGACACGCGACTACTGCCGGGTTAATAAAACAAATAATCACAGCTTTTGGCGCTTCTTTAAAAATAATAATTATAAACATGAAAAAAGAAAAGCTATAATAAGTATTTTTGGTCAGAACTCCTCCATACAAAACAATTTTTAACCATATCGATGTAAAAAACTATGTAAAAATTCAGTCAATCCGAGCCGGGTTATGATTTGAACTTTTTCCAGTTAGGGCCGAATTTTTTTCCTATGGGTCGGTTCGGGACCTAGATATTTCGACCCGTGCAGACCTCTAGTGCAGACTACCAGCATATTTTGAAAGCAGGTTTAACGTAAAATCTATACGCTGTTATTTTGTGTCCAAGGAAGAGGCACTGTCTTAAATCGACTTTTAATAACGTACAATTTGTGGATGATCCCTATCTTGCATTCAAAATGAGTCAAAAACTCGTCACTCAGAGGCATGGATGAATGGTGTAAATCACGAATTTTGGATTTTAATATCTCTGCGAATTTTGAAGATATCGAGATGAATTTTTTTGTGTTTTATTCAGGAATGGATAAGGAAATTTTATTCTACGGGGGCCGTATAAAAATTTAGTTTTTGTATTTTCTCAAATAGACTCCCCATGGAGTTGCAACTTATGTCGTTAAATTTTGAACCTTTTTTTTTTTTTTTTATGAAACTTTGCAATTGGAAGTATGTGTCTAGAGGCAATATTTAAGGAAATAGCCTATTGTTTCGATATTTATGAATCACACTGTATATATATTTATTTAAGTGATTATGCACTGCTGTGAAAGAGATTTAGATATATTAATATGCTATAGTATTGTATATTTATTTATATGAAACATTAATTAATGAATCATCCAAATCATCATTTTACTTATTTACTTAATTAAATTTATATATTGGTATGTATATATGTATACATACTTTTAATTCATCAATTTTACTTACTAAATACAATTACTGTTTTATGCTTAATTCACTAATAGTTATTGCTATTATTTATTAAATCATTTACTTATTTATTCTTATATACTGTTACGTATATATTTACATATTTTTAATTATCATTTATAATATCTCTATACAGTTCCATCTTTAAAGCTTAATCTAATATTAGTTATTAATATTTATTAATATATTTATTTTAATTATATATTAGTTTTTATTCCAAATAATGTATTTTCCTAATAATAAATACTTGTGTAATCATTTTAAATGTATCATTTAACGACAGATGGCAGCATTATTATATCTAAATATTTATACTGCCTATACTCTACAATATTACTTCTTGTCCTGCTCATAATTAATTTTAAAAACTTTACTAACATGTGCAAATCATCTCTTATATATATATTTTTTGCTTTATCATTCAAACTCGGATTGGATCTTCAATTAGTAATATACTTTTCTTTTTAATCCAATTCAATCCATATTTTTTAAACTTAAGTTTTTCTGGTATTTTATTTTATGGATATATTGTGTGCGGTAGCCCCAATTTCGCATTCTTTAACTTGCGAATGATGCTTGATGATTTTGAATGATGCTTTTTGAATGATGATTTTTGAATGATTAACTTGCTAATGCGAAGATGAAACCGTACATGTTATTTGTTGTAATCAAGGTAATTGGGGCCTGATGAATCTGCATTGGTTCCACAAATTTCCATTTTTTCAATGTTTACTGTATTTTCAAATCCATGTTGCATTTCTTATGGCTTATGGGGATTTGTTTCATAGGCTTTTATGGTGGTTTATACCCGCCGCTATTAAACCCGCGGCTTTGCTCGCGTAATAGTTGAAATATGCCAAGTGATATTTGTATGTCTAATTTTTATTAGAAGAAATTATACTTTTAGGAATACAGTCAAATCTCGTTAACACGAACACGCTTAACGCGAACTACTTTTAGCAAGAACTGTTTCCGATTGCCTCGTCCAGTTGTATGTAATGTATTTAAGTTCGGATAACACGAACTACTTTTAACACGAATAAAAAAAGATTCCCCCTGAGTGTTCGCGTTAACGAGGCTCGACTGTAATTCAAAAATTACTAATTAAGCCACAGTTTGACTAAACTTCATTATTACACTGCATTTAGCAAAAATGAGACTTGAATTAATAAGAAAAATTAAAACTAAATAAAAAGAAAATGGTAATTTAGAAAATATTTTGAAGCTTTTATGCTCATTTTATACTCTTATTTCAGTATTCATTTGAAGTTTTGAATAAACTGTTCTTAGTAAGCATTTATATCTTAAAATTAACCATCATGTCAAATTCCAAGCTCGTTGTCTATCGATCTACCACCTCTGTAATGGTAGTGGCACTAACATAAAATGCCTATGTTGAAACAGAGACTGTCACCATTAATCTGTCAACATTAATTTTGAAATCGGTTCGGTATATTCTAATATTCCATAAGAATAAGGTAATTTAGAAAGTTTTTAAAGGCTTTTTTTAGAACGTTTATTGTTCCTCCTGCCAACCTGAGGTGTTAGTGGTACTGGCATAAAATATAGCCGGTGTGGAATCAGAGACTGTCACCATTGACTTTTGTAATCGGTTTATTGTTTCCTGAGATTGCATAAAAATCGTAATTTAGGACTTTTTTAGTACACTTTTCGCCCCTTCCCTTCTCTTCACCTCTTTTAAATTTCGAATTTATTTTCGACAGTTCTTAGAGAGCATTTATCTTTTATAAGTAACAACCATGTCATATTTAAAGTTTCTAGCCTCTATTCAGTATCACAGAAATCGCAATTTAGAACGTTTTTTGCTCCTGCAACCCCCAGGTGGTAGTGAAGTGGCACCCCCATGAAATAGTGCCTATGTTGAAGCAAGGACTCTCATCATCAATTTCCAACCATTACTTTTGAAATTGGTTTGGTACTTCATGAGATTGCGTAGAAATCGCAATTTAGAACGTTTTTAGAACGCTTTACGCCCATTTTCACCCCTTTTAAATTTCGATTTTTTTGGAAATGTTCTTAAAGATAATTTATATCTCATAAGTAACTACCATAATGCCTATTTCAAGTTGCTAGTACTTGCAGTAGCTCAAAAATCGCAATTTAGAACGTTTTTTGCTCCTGCAACCCCCAGGTGGTATATGTGACACCGATATGAAACAGAGCATGTGTTAGAGCAGGGACGGCGAACCTATGGCACGCGTGTCATAAGTGGCACGCTGCAGATTATTTTTGGCACGCATAGATGTAAGTTTTACATCAAAATATAGTAGAATTTCACAAAATGCATTAATTAATATAGATGTTGTCTGTGTCACTTGAATCCGATTAGTTCGGTTGGTTGTGATTGTCACACAGATTGAAGTACTAATTGAAATATAACTTAATTTATCCAAATCTAGCTCAATATTGGCTCAGAAAATTTTGAGAATTAGAAGATTATCGCTAAACAAAAATTAAAAGTGTAATAAGCAAAAATGCTGATTGTAAAATTATAACAACTTGGAATTCAATTCCAGACACTAAAAGCTGTAGTTTCTGGCGCTTGCTATTTTGACAATTTTTTCTGCAAGACATTCTTTTCGTAAAAAAAAATAATAATAAAAAAAATTCAACTAAAAATGTCTTGTCAAGTGAGTGCAATTAAACTTGCATTCTATCGAAAATAACTAAGTACGAAGCGGATATAAATTATTTGGCATTTAAGATGAGACAACAGAAATAATATTTTTTAAATAAATTTTTACAGTATAGCATCAACTATTACCTGTATTTTTTAAAGCTAGAAACAAAATTGTAAGTAGTTTTGATTCCTTATTATTTGATCCATTAAATTTTTTTATTGTTGGCACATCATGATCACGCAAAATATATTTTTGGAGAAATTTGGCACGTGGACGTGAAAAGGTTCGCCATCCCTGTGTTAGAGCAAGGTCTGACACCATCAATATCCAATCATTATTTTTGAAATCGGTTTGATACTTCCTGAGATTGTATGATATCGCAATTCAGAACGTTTTTTAGAACGCTTTTCGCGCATTTTCACCCCTTGTAAATTTCGAATGTTTTAAGAAATGTTCTTAGAGATCATTTATATCTTATAAGTAACTACTGTTCCAAATTTCATGTTTCTTAGGCCCTTCAGTAACACAAAAATCGCATTTTTAGACATTCGTTCTGGTTACAATGTTTTAGTCCACTGTAGTAAAATCTATCCGCTGCGATTTTTGAATTTTTAGCGATTTTTTTTTTTTTTTTTTATAATTCGCGGCGATTTTTTCACATTAGTAAAGGAATCTGGTTTTAATCTTTTAACCCAATATAGTAAATTCTGTCTTCTTTTTAATAAAGTTTATGCGGATTTCATAGAGCAATTTTCGAAATTTTTATGTGATTTTTAGAATTCTTTCGCATTTCTCGGAGATTTTTCGACCTTCGTAAAATAAATCCCGTTTTAATCTTTTAGCCAAATAATAATAATTTTTATCCTCTGCGATTTTTGATATTTTAGTGTTTTTCCCCGCTTATAGTTGCGATTTTCCCATATTATTAAAAAGAATCAGGTTTCAATCTTTTAGCCCAACATAGTAATTTTTTTTTCCTCTTTTCAGTCAGCGAAGTTTATTCGGAATTTGTCCAGCGATTATTAAATTTTTCGTTTTTATTTTAATTGTGATTTTTAGAGTTTTTTCGCGTTTCGCAAGCCCGGGCAACGGCGGGCGGGTTAGCTATAATGAAATACTTGTTTTATTAATATAACCAGTCGAAATAATTAGATAGTAAAATGTTATTATTTTTTTAAAAAAAACTATTACAATCTTACACTTAATAAGATTTATTGTGCATCATTTTATTTCTAAAAATGCTCATTTTCTTTCTTTTATATAAATTTACTAGGGCTATAAAGCTATCGCCAACCCCCGTTCAGACACACCAAAATTCAAAAAGGACGCTAATTTGATCGGCTTTAAAAATATTGAATAAAAAAATAAACGGTCAAGTGCGAGCATTACTCGCGCACAGAGGGTCCCGTAGAATAAATATATGAATTTGTAATTGTATTATAAAAAAAAAAAAAAAAAAAAAAAGTTGCTAAAAGAATACTAAGACTTTGTAAAAACTATACAACGTAGGGTTGGGTATAACTGTACATATTAGAAAAGTGTAAATGGGTATACCATGAAAGTTTAAAGAGATATGGAACCTAAACTAGTAAATCTGCAGATCAAGAGTATCAACGTCATCTCTGCAACTTATTGTTTTTAGCAAACTTTGCGTAATATTAATCTTTCTACAAAAACAAAATTTAAACTTTTTTTAAATTAAACAAACATTTATAAAAGGAAAAAAAAATATTTCGATGGTTTCAGACATTAGAAGAGTTAAATTAAACACGTTGTTATGTAATGATATTCTGAAATTCTCACGAGCTACTTATTCTAGTAATTTTTATATAATAAAGCAAATTTCTTCAGGGGGCGCCCCCCTGAACCCCCCGTTGTGTAATTTATTTTGCATTTGTAATTTTCTATTGATTGAGTTAATGATTATCCTATATCTCAGATTCCTTTTTACACTGCGATTTATAAGGATAAGCAACAATTTGGTCAGGCATTTTACGTTATCCTAATATCCATACAGCAGTATTTACTTGCCTGCTAACCACAAACACCTGTATCTAATGGATAAAGAGCTTTTGGAAATGTAAACTGAGACATCTAATTTAGAAATCTAATACCTTTATAATTTTTGTTTCCAAAAAATAATTTTGATTACCATTCTGCAATATTTATATCTAAGATCTAATCTAAATATCTAAAAGTATACTCGATAGCATTAACTTACTAAAATCACCCTAAAGTAAGGGGACTTCTAAACCTAACGGTTAATAATTCATCATCGTGTCCACTTCCAATTGACTAAATAGATAAACGTGATTTGGCGCCGTTAAGTATTTTTTGTGATAGCCTTTTAATAGTATCCACATTTAATTTAAAATCGCGATGTTACGAACACCGTTGAAATTTGACGCACACCTGTGTTCAGGTCAAATTACGAAAGGATAACTAACCTTTTACTTCCCTTAGCCGGGCATTTTGTTTCATTTTTCGTAATAGGGATTATTTTAATAATTTAATTTATTTTACACTCTACAAGCTGTTACACGGGACGTTGTTCACATAGCATTAAAATAGAGATAAATGCGTTAAATAAAACATTTCATTCCCTACCAGACATGGCAAATCTCAGGCTTTTTGCACAACACTATTATCTTACAGAAAATGTTGTTCTTTTAAATCGCGCAAATGTTTCAATTAAATAAAGTAACATTTTTTGTATTAAAATACTGGTATCCAGAACGCCGGAGGCTTGGCAGCTCTGCTCCTGTTAATAGAAACATATATAGTTAACCAACACTTTATCACATTTTATAGGAGACAATACGGAATTTCTTATTTGTATGGCCTTACATATACCTCAGTCATAAAAATGTAAAATTTTGTGCCAATTAATATACACAATTGCGAAAATGAAATCGCAACCAATGAGAAAAGGAAGGCCAAGTAAAATCGTGTAAATCGAGGAATCTTTCTTCGAAGTGTTGGGAAAATACCACTACAAAAATTATTTTAGGTGGTATTTGGTGTGAAATGTTTATATGTATTCATTCCTGTCATATTTATCTTTTTTATTATTTGTAATTTGCTTATTCCATTTTCCTTTTACACGTGAAAATCTTACAAATTAAAATTAACTCTTTAGGAGAAATTGTTATTCCTTTTTTTTTTTTTTTTGTTTTTTTTTTGTTTTTTTTTTGGCGACAATAAAGTTTATAAAGTTTAATAGAATAATGTCAGTTTATTCTGTATGAAAATAACGAACTTTTTTATTTATAATCAAAATAGTTGAATACATAAATAAAAATATTATTCTATATAGTATATAAATACTATTTTCATTTCTGCGTTTAAATCAATCCATATGCAAATATCTATACAAAGGCATTCATTAATTCATTAATTTTAACTTTGATTTGACTTAAAAAACCATACATACTTTCACATTTATGATATTTTTAGATTAGATATAGTTGCTACGCAACGGTTAAAAGAAAAAAAATGAAATATAAGTAAATTCCTAAAATAAAATGTTTTATATTATTCGAACACATGTATAAAATTCCATCATAAGTTATACACCTAATTTAAAAGCTCTGACAATTGTTTTGACAAAATTGCAAACTAAAAGGAATAATTTAATACTCTTATTTAAAAATTTCAGCATCCAAAATTTACCATTTAAATCTATTATTCATATGAGCGATTTCTTTCAACAAATGAAAATTTGAAAATCGTCTGACTTCCCATAGAAAAACATTATGTCACAAAATAAAATGTTCTATATATTCCGAACGAATGAACCAAATTTAACCCAAAACTATACAGCTAAATCTGGGAAGCTCACCAATATACATCCTTAATTTCAAGCCAATCGGATGCTTTTTACGGCAGATATCGCGGGACAGACAGACTAACTAACTAACTAACAAACAAACAAACAGATGGAAACCAAAAAATTTCGGGTCTCCACAGTAAGCCTTCACTGACGTTTCGGCAATAATATCAAATATAGCTATTCCTGGGTTATGTGTTTCACGCGTATCTGTGTATGTGGATTTCTTTATACCCTCGAAACATCCCAACGGATGGATGGATTTTATTGAATGAAGTCTCTATCAATTCTTCTTAATTGCCCGATGGTTATAGGCAAGGTTTTGTTTTTATAAATTCAAAATGGCGGCCGTAAAATACAAAATGGCGGTAATAAAAAAATTTACGCACCCTTTTGAGTGGCATATCATTGGATATGTATTTCAAAATGAAGACGATGTTTCATTGACTATTTTACAGTCAGAAGTTCCATTAAAATATTATACAACCTGGAAGTTGTGTAGGTAGGATCTCTAGCTTTACCGCAACTCTAACCATCATAGACATCTACAAACCTCATCAAAACAGTATTTATAGATATAGGAACTAACAATTAAACACAACTTAAAAGTCATCAATGCAAGTAAATAATAAAAAAAAAAAAAAAAAAAATAGGTGAGTAATATCAGACCTGCCAACTTTTGAAAATGAGAAATCGTAGCACAGAATATTGAAATTAATCTGGAGGTTGGTTAGTTGGTTTTTCGTGTTTCGGAGCCATCTTTTGACATTCGTAAAAGGAATAAGGTTTCAGTCTTTCAACTCAATATAGTAAATTTTTTCCTCTGAAAATTTTTATACGATATTTAAAGTTTCTTCTCGTTTTGCAGCATTTTTTTTTACATTTGTAAAAGAAGCCTGGTTCCAATTTTTTAGCCCAGTGCAGTAAATTTTGACGAAATTCTCGAATTTTTTTCCCGCGACCATTTCAGGATATTCACAATTTTTCCCCCATAATCGTAATTCACATTTTTCTATCACGATTCTTTGTTGAAATCTGCACTTTTTACCATGAACTTTTGACGAATTTTGTGTTTTTTACCACACAAAATTGAAATGTTTAATAATAATTCGTAAACTGAAATGTTTAATAATAAATAGTACAAATCGTGCGATTTTGCACATTATTTCAAATCTTGCCCCTCAAAGATCCCCCCCCCCCCTCCAGAAATTCTTAAAATGGCATCCCTGTTTCTAACGAAGGGAATTCCTGTATAAATATTTACAGAAACACGATTCACTTGTGGTTGATATACATAAAGAGGGTTTTATGTTAAGAAGTTTGTTTTGCAGCCCAGATTTTTTTTTTTTCCCATGAGCATTTTTTAATGTCCGAATTTTCGGATTAATGACAATTTTTTTAAAACTTTCGGAAATGAATACTTTGAAATTTTGGAACAGAATCATTCCTGAAAATTATGCTGCGCGGGATAAAAATCGTAATTAGAAACAAAAAATGCGTTTTTTTGTTTTTTGCAAAAAATCGTAGTTTAAGACCGATTTTCGTAGCATCGTAGTTTATAGGTCCAAATCGTAGCAACTACGATTTTTTCGTAGCAGTTGGCAGGTCTGGTAATATAAACAAGTAATATAAAAAAAAAAATATTTTAAGTCAATTCCTACTTAGGTCAATAAGAGAATTTTCCCCCTATTCTTCTTTCCTCTTTAGTGACGCCTAAAATGCCTTGATCAAGAAAAGGGCTCTCTCGGTCTTAAAATACCTGGATCTGGAAAAGCGCTCTCTCGATTATTAAAAATTAATTAATTTAATTTAATTAATGAATTAATATTTGAAAAAAACTGGATTAACATCAAGTGTCATCCACTACAAGTTTTTAAAAAAAAATATTTGAGCTTCATTGGATGAATAATAAGTATTTTATTAACGATTGAAAATTTGAACAAGATATATAGCGAGAGTGTGAGCTAATAGCAGGAATTGAAAAAAAAAATAGTTTCACATTGATGAGAAATAATTAATTAGTTCCCTTTTTACGCAGTTGGTTTTTTTGATTTTTTAAATTTGTTTATTTTAATATTATCCTAATCTGTTTATGATGAACTTAATTCGGTACTGGCAATAAAAGCAGTGCATAGTTAAACTTCATTTGGCATTTCATGAAACTAAATTCAGCGTAGTAATAATCTTTATTTCTACAGTTTAGCTAAAACAAAACCTTTGTTCAAAGTTTAAATTTGGCATTGTGCTAAGCGCGCTTCGAATTGAGGTCTCAAAGTTGCAACGCCACCTTGGTCAGTGCCGCGTTTTTCCAGATAGGTGTTTAATTAACTTTTAAAGTCACTCGAGGCGTATTGAGAGATACAATCAATCCAAACTATCGCGAATTCCACAGTATTTATGCGATTCATTCTAATTAAATCTTTCGAGGGCGATGCCCTTAAAAAACGGACACCTAATTTTAATTCCAAAACAGACAAACGGCACCAAGAATATTTAATTAAAATTTTCCTTTTATCATGTACGTGAAAATAAGCAAGTTCGCATTTTCTAATAAATTCGTTTATAAATTCTGCATGTCAGTTCATTATTTCATAAGTTTATAAATATAATTACATCGTGCCGGAAAGGATTAAGTGGTCGCAGGACTCTTAAAGCTTCAAAATTTAAGAAATTTTAATTTTTTTAGATGTTAAACTCCTATCTTTTCTGAATATTTTGATATAATTGTTTCCTTGAAATTCCCATTAGAACAGAAGTTTTGGCTTTTAGAATTATACCCGCTCAATAGCTGAAGCGGCGTTTCCGAAACTTTAAAGTCATTATTTTCCAAACGGCGTTTTATGGGCATAACTCGCAGGATACCTCAAAAACTTCTGAATATTTTTTCATGAAATTTTCAAAACTTATATTTCATGTTAGTCTGTATAAACTGAACCTAAAATTTCCTTTTTATTTTTCAAAATAATATTTTTTTAGATGATTTTACTGTTGAAATTTTCAAAATTTTGTATTAGCTAAATGCAACATTGCATTAAAAATATAAAAATGCTTTAAATACCCATTCATTTAAGTTCAGGGAAATTATTACAACCTGAAGTATAAGTAAGCACCAAAATTTTCATTCTAGTTGCAATATTTATTTTGTAATCCTGCGCGTAAACTGTTATTCCAATTTTTTGTTCGACAAACGTCTAACAATTTCGATCCCCCTATAAATAGTAATTTCTGTATCTTGCAATTTTTTAAATACATGAAACGAAAGAACATACTTATATCTTTCATCTCAATTAAAATTGTGTTTTAAAATCATATACATTTTAAGACATTAAATGTTGAAAATGATCTTTTTTTCATTTTTTCCACTTTTTAGAGTCGCGAGACCCCTTAAATTAGTATGTTTTTAACAATTTGACGTTTATTGCTTTTATACTGTTACTGGACATTATATTATACATATAAATCATTAAAAGTTGTTAACTAGGCATAGAGTACGCCGCCCCTGTCCTTGTGTATGTCCAAACTGACCGTACCTTTAAGGGTTAATATCTCGGCTAATTACCGATGATTTTTTTGGAAAATCATTATCAACAATTCTTTTATTCTTCTGCAACGATAGGTATATTCAGCGATGATCAACAATTTTTCTGAATGCCCGTAAATCGAAATTTGTGTATAACAGAAAAATGCTAATTACTCAAAAACTATGTGACTTAGGGTAATCGATATAATTTTCCGGCAAGGTTTATATTAACATCTACTACTTCTAATTTTTTCATAATATTAGTTTCAGTAGATTCGGAATTAGATGGGGGGGGGGGCATACTTTTGCGCTACATTTTCAACATTATCTTTGAAAACATAATACCTAAAATTAAAAGGAACGTATTTTTGAGTTTAGCGTTACGAAAGCTTTCACAAGATACCCCACATGATATACAAAGAAAAGATTTTTTTTTTTCAAGTAGCATAATTAGCCCCTCTACTTTTTTAGTAAATATATTTATGAATGTTTATTAATCTGAAAATATGTGGGTTAATGGTCTTTATTACTTCCCCGAATTTGAACTTTCCACGTTCCATTAGTTTACGAGTAAAATGGCTGTGACAGACAGACAGACGGACAGACACAGGAGTGATCTTATAATGGTTCCGTTTTTACTTTTTAAGTACGGAACCCTAAAAAAAAACAAAAAAAAAACAACAGTAGCGATCTCTCTGTAAACGGGTTTCCATTCGTTTTCTTTGGATTGGCAAATCTGCTGCTGTTAAGAGATACAATGGCTGTTTTCTTACTTAATTAAAAAAAATAGTTAAACATTTGAAAATAAGCTAATGTAAAATGAATTAAGTAAACAGTGTCATTGTCTCCCGGTATTTTTTAAGAGCGCTATAAGATAGTTCTTTTAAATAATTCATTTTAAATGTATAGTTTTAAATCTGACGCAATTTACACCAAAGTTTTATTTCTCTTATTAATATTCACGTGAAAATACTTTTGTTGTTAGAAGGAAATATTATTTGCGCTGTCTTCAAATTCACGATAATAGTGGAAAAGATCATCTCAAAATATCAAATAAATGTCTCCAGCAAATATATTTTTTAATTTAAATTGTTTTGCCATATTTTTTTACCATTTTAAATATGACGTAATTTCCTCCATTTACCAGTTTCAATGCATAATAATGATTTTTTTATTTTAGCATTTTGTTTCTCTTTTAAAATTCAAGTGTAAATATGGTTCTTATGACGTAATTTTCCTGCTTTTAACATGTAATCATTTAATTCTAATTTTAAAGTTCTTTCTTTCTGTTTATAATAGCCACGTGTAAATACATTTTTAATTTGAAGGCAATATTATTCTTTGCACTGTTTTAAAAATTGGCAACAATTTGAAATAATATCCTTTTCTAAAATATGTAAAAAATATCTCTGGAAATGCTGAAAATTTGAATTTAAAATGGAAATAAATCCTCAAAAAATGAATCAAATAAAAAAGATAAATGCAGTCTGCACACCGAGAACTTCTCACGTATAAAAAATGATCTAAGAATGATTAAATTCCCATGTATAGTTTTTGCTCCTATAAAATTTTTTTAATGTAACGACTTTGACCAACTTTAACATTAAATATATCTTAAAATAATTATTCGATTTAAAAACTGTCTGCATCAGCGTGTTTATCAAACATTTCTCTATAATACCACCGATTTTCATATTTTTGTATGCAACAGTTTTTTTTTAAATATTAACGAAGAAAGACCATGCTTAAGCATTCAAATTGGATTCCGATGTACCGGGAATGGAACGCAGATTTTCATTGGTCCATTTCCAAATCATAACTTTTTTTTATATATAGAAGGATATCTTTTTCTCTCTATTCTAAAAAAAAGTAACCGCCGCCGCCACCGGTTTTTAATTTTTTGTAACCGGAGGTCTTTCTCTGTTAATATTAAGAAAAATACTGCATACAAAAATATGAAAATCGGAGGTATTATAGGGAAATGTTTGATAAACACGCTGATGCAGACAGTTTTCAAATCGAAGAATTATTTTAAGAGATATTTAATACTAAAGTTGGACAAAATCGTTCCAATAAAAAAGTTTTATAGTAGCAAAAATTTATACATGGGAATTAATTCATTTTTAGATCATTTTATACGTTAGAATTTCCCGGTGTACAGACTGCATTCACTTTTTTAATTTGACTTATTTTTTGAGGTTTTATTTCTATTTTAAATTCAAATTTTCAGCATTTCGAGAGATATTTTTTACTTATTTTTGGAAATCGTATTAATTTAAACTGTTGCCAACTGTATGAACAGCGCAAATAATAATGTTTGCTTCAAATTAAAAAAAACTATTTACACGTGACTATTATTAACAGAAAAAAAACTTTCAAATTAGAATTAAATAATTACATGTGAAAAGCAGGAACTTATTGAAAATGACTTCATAAAAACTATATTTACATGTGAATTTTATAAGGATATTGTAAAATAATAAATTCATTAACATGCGTTAGAGTCTTAAATAGGAGAAAATACGTCACATTACACTTATTACGTAAAATGAACAAAAAGTAATATTGCAAAACAGTTTAAATTTAGAAATTGCGCCAGACATTAATTTGATATTTTGAGATTATATTAATAAGATTAATATTAATTTTATTGAACGCGTTTAGACTGCTTTCCAGCGATTATTTAGTAATGTAATAAAAATAAAAAAGATTACACGCTGAAAATGAAGTGTCATCAACAAAAAATATGATTTGAAAGAGAAAAATCTGTGAAGCAGAAAATAAAGAAATTGATTAAATGGTTTTGTTAACATTCGTTAACCTTCTGTGTCGTTTCCGTCAAAAGAAGGCATTGGTATTTGTAAAATATATTTGCATTTTGATGCAGATTTGCTTATTATATTAGCTTATTTTGAAATGTTTAACTGATTTTATTTAATCAAAGGCGAAAACAGCCATTGTATCTTTTAACAGCAGCTGATTTTTCCTTAAAATTCTCCAATCGAAGAAAAATGAATAGAAACCCATTTATAGGGAGATCGCCACTGTTTTTTAAATTATAATTCAATCTTTCAAAATCTTTTTAAAGCCAATCAAATTAGCGTGCTTTTAGAGACTGCAGTGTCTGAACGGGGGTTGGCGAGCTTAGATCGTAAGGGGGCCGAGCCCCATAGTCTCTATTCTAAAAAAAAGTAACTTACGCTGTCACCGCCGCCGCCGGTTTTGATTTTTTTGTGACCGGAGGTCTTTCTCCGTTAATATTAAGAAAAATACTGCATACAAAAATATGAAAATCGGCGGTATTATAGAGAAATGTTTGATAAACACGCTGATGCAGACAGTTTTCAAATCGAATAATTATTTTAAGAGATATTTAATGCTAAAATTGGACAAAATCGTTCCATTAAAAAAGTTTTATAGTAGCAAAAACTATACATGGGAATTAATTCATTTTTAGATCATTTTATACGTTAGAATTTCCCGGTGTGCAGACTGCATTCCCTTTTTTAATTTGACTCATTTTTTGAGGTTTTATTTCTATTTTAAATTCAAATTTTCAGCATTTCGAGAGATATTTTTTACTTATTTTAGGAAATGGTATTAATTTAAACTGTTGCCAACTGTATAAACAGCGCAAACAATAATGTTTGCTTCAAATTAAAAATTTATTTGCACGTGACTATTATTAACAGATAAAAAACTTTCAAATTAGAATTAAATAATTACGTGTGAAAAGCAGGAACTTATTGAAAATTTCTTTATAACAAGTAATATAAAAATTTTGTTTTTAAAGTCAATTCCTACTTAGGTCATCAAAGAAAAATTTAATATAATCCCTTAAGATAATATTAGTTTTTGTTGCATTAAAATATCTCAATTTGTTGATTTTCTATAAGCATGTAGGTTTACAATGGAAGTCAATGGAATTTGGCGAAATATTAGAGATACCGCCAAGTTGGCGTCACTTTTGGCGACTCATTTTAGTCACCAAATTTGGCGATATATCGCCAAGTTGGCGACAGAACTGCGTCCCCCCTATGGTAACCCCCTTATAGATATGAAGATATATTAAATGCTTCAATAACCAATGGCCGCCATTTTGTCTCTCATGTAAAACTAAAATTAATTAATTAAAATTTAATTAATGAATTAATATTTGAAAAAACTGTATTAACATCAATTGTCATCCAGTACAAGTTTAAAAAAATTTATTTCAACTTGATAGGATGAATAATAAGTATTTTATTAACGATTGAAAATTTGAACAAGATATATATATATATAAATAAATAAATAAATAAATAAATATAGGGAGAGTGTGAACTAATAGCAGGAATTGAAAGAAACTATATTTACACGTGAATTTTGTAAGGATATTGTAAAATAATAAATTCATTAACATGCGTTAGAAGTCTTAAATACACTGTTAAAAGTTTGCAGCATTCTGACAGGTCATTTGACCATTTTTTTCCGAAAACGGTTACACAACCGTAATTTAAATACTATTCTGACCATATTATTGGCCATATTATGGTCAGAATATATTTAAATTAAGGTTATGAAACCGTTTTTTCAAAAAACGGTCGAATGACGTGCCAGAATGCTGCAAAATTTTTAACAGTGTGGGAGAAATTACGTCACATTGCATTTATTACGTAAAATGGACAAAAAGTAATATTGCAAAACAGTTTAAATTTAGAAATTGCGCGAGACATTAATTTGATATTTTGAGATTATATTAATAAGATTAATATTAATTTTATTGAACGCGTTTAGACTGCTTTCCAGCGATTATTTAGTAATGTAATAAAAATAAAAAAGATTACAAGCTGAAAATGATGTGTCATCAACAAAAAATATGATTTGAAAGAGAAAAATCTGTGAAGCAGAAAATAAAGAAATTGATTAAATGGTTTTGTTAACATTCGTTAACCTTCTGTGTCGTTTCCGTCAAAAGAAGGCATTGGTATTTGTAAAATATATTTGCATTTTGATGCAGATTTGCTTATTATATTAGCTTATTTTGAAATGTTTAACTGATTTTATTTAATCAAAGACGAAAACAGCCATTGTATCTTTTAACAGCAGCTGATTTTCCCTTAAAATTCTCCAATCGAAGAAAAATGAATGGAAACCCATTTATAGGGAGATCGCCACTGATTTTTAAATTATAATTCAATCTTTCAAAATCTTTTTAAAGCCAATCAAATTAGCGTGCTTTTAGAGACTGCAGTGTCTGAACGGGGGTTGGCGAGCTTAGATCGTAAGGGGGCCGAGCCCCATAGTATCTATTCTAAAAAAAAGTAACTTACGCTGTCACCGCCGCCGCCGGTTTTGATTTTTTTGTGACCGGAGGTCTTTCTCCGTTAATATTAAGAAAAATACTGCATACAAAAATATGAAAATCGGCGGTATTATAGAGAAATGTTTGATAAACACGCTGATGCAGACAGTTTTCAAATCGAATAATTATTTCAAGAGATATTTAATGCTAAAATTGGACAAAATCGTTCCATTAAAAAAGTTTTATAGTAGCAAAAACTATACATGGGAATTAATTCATTTTTAGATCATTTTATACGTTAGAATTTCCCGGTGTGCAGACTGCATTCCCTTTTTTAATTTGACTCATTTTTTGAGGTTTTATTTCTATTTTAAATTCAAATTTTCAGCATTTCGAGAGATATTTTTTACTTACTAGGGGGCTCGGCCCCCTACGAGCTACGCTCGCCAACCCTCCGATCAGACACTGCAGTCTCTAAAAGCACGCTAATTTGATCGGCTTTAATTGAATTTTTTTGGAAGATTGAATTATAATTAAAAAAACAAAGGCGATCTCCCTATAAACGGGTTTCTATTCATTTCTCTTTGATTGGGGAATTTTACGGAAAAATCAGCTGCTGTTAAAAGATACAATGGCATTTCAAAATCATCTAATATAAAAGGAATTAAGTAAACAGACTCTTTGTCTCCCGGTATTTTTTAACAAAGCGAAAAGAAAGTCCTTTTAAATAAAACATTTTAAATATATCGTTTTAATCTGACGTAATTTTCACCAAACTTTTCTTTCCCTTTTTAATATTCACGTGAAAATGCTTTTATTAGAAATGAAATATTATTTGCGCTGTCCAAAAAAAAAAAATAGTTGAAAAGTTCATCTCAAAATATCAAGTAAATGTCTTGCGCTATTTTTAAATTTAAACTACTATTTTGCAATATTATTTTTTGTTCATTTTACGTAATAAGTGTAATGTGACGTAAATGTGATGTAATTTCTCCTATTTAAGACTTCTAACGCATGTTAATGAATTTATTACTTTACAATATCCTTTCTCTGTTAAAATTCACGTGTAATTATAGATGAAGTAATTTTCAATAAGTTCCTGCTTTTTATACGTAATTATTTAATTCTAATTTGAAAGTTTTTCTTTTCTGTTTATAATAGTCACGTGTCAATAAATTTTTAATTTGAAGCAAACATTATTGTTTCCGTTGTTTATACAGTTTGGCAACAGGTTAAATTAGTACAATTTTCTGAAATAAGTAAAAAAATATCTCTCGAAATGCTGAAAATTTGAATTTAAAATAGAAATGAAACCTCGAAAAATGAGTCAAATTAAAAAAATAAATTAATTCTGCACACCGGGAAATTATAACGTATAAAATGATCTAAAAAGTATTAAATTCCGATGTATAGTTTTTGCTCCTATAAAACTTTTTTAATGGAACGATTTTGTCCAACTTTAGCATTAAATATATCTTAAAATAATTCTTCGATTTGAAAACTGTCTACATCAGCGTGTTTATCAAACATTTCTGTATAATACTACCAATTTTCATATTTTTGTATGCATTATTTTTCTTAATATTAACGAAGAAAAACCTCCGGTCACAAAAAATTCAAAACCGGCGGCGGCGGCGGTGACAGCGGGAGTTACTTTTTTTTAGAATAGAGAGATTTTAGGAAATGGTATTAATTTAAACTGTTGCCAACTGTATAAACAGCGCAAACAATAATGTTTGCTTCAAATTAAAAATTTATTTACACGTGACTATTATTAACAGATAAAAAACTTTCAAATTAGAATTAAATAATTACGTGTGAAAAGCAGGAACTTATTGAAAATTTCTTTATAACAAGTAATATAAAAATTTTGTTTTTAAAGTCAATTCCTACTTAGGTCATCAAAGAAAAATTTAATATAATCCCTTAAGATAATATTAGTTTTGTTGCATTAAAATATCTCAATTTGTTGATTTTCTATAAGCAAGTAGGTTTACAATGGAAGTCTATGGAATTTGGCGAAATATTAGAGATACCGCCAAGTTGGCGTCACTTTTGGCGACTCATTTTAGCCACCAAATTTGGCGATATATCGCCAAGTTGGCGACAGAACTGGGTCCCCCTATGGTAACCCCCTTATAGATATGAAGATATATTAAATGCTTCAATAACCAATGGCCGCCATTTTGTCTCTCATGTAAAACTAAAATTAATTAATTAAAATTTTATTAATGAATTAATATTTGAAAAAACTGTATTAACATCAATTGTCATCCAGTACAAGTTTTAAAAAATTTATTTCAACTTGATAGGATGAATAATAAGTATTTTATTAACGATTGAAAATTTGAACAAGATATATATATAAATAAATAAATAAATAAATAAATATAGGGAGAGTGTGAACTAATAGCAGGAATTGAAAGAAACTATATTTACACGTGAATTTTGTAAGGATATTCTAAAATAATAAATTCATTAACATGCGTTAGAAGTCTTAAATACACTGTTAAAATTTTGCAGCATTCTCACAGGTCATTTGACCATTTTTTTTTCCGAAAACGGTTACACAACCGTAATTTAAATACTATTCTGACCATATTATTGGCCATATTATGGTCAGAATATATTTAAATTAAGGTTATGAAACCGTTTTTTCAAAAAACGGTCGAATGACGTGCCAGAATGCTGCAAAATTTTTAACAGTGTGGGAGAAATTACGTCACATTGCATTTATTACGTAAAATGGACAAAAAGTAATATTGCAAAACAGTTTAAATTTAGAAATTGCGCGAGACATTAATTTGATATTTTGAGATTATATTAATAAGATTAATATTAATTTTATTGAACGCGTTTAGACTGCTTTCCAGCGATTATTTAGTAATGTAATAAAAATAAAAAAGATTACAAGCTGAAAATGAAGTGTCATCAACAAAAAATATGATTTGAAAGAGAAAAATCTGTGAAGCAGAAAATAAAGAAATTGATTAAATGGTTTTGTTAACATTCGTTAACCTTCTGTGTCGTTTCCGTCAAAAGAAGGCATTGGTATTTGTAAAATATATTTGCATTTTGATGCAGATTTGCTTATTATATTAGCTTATTTTGAAATGTTTAACTGATTTTATTTAATCAAAGACGAAAACAGCCATTGTATCTTTTAACAGCAGCTGATTTTCCCTTAAAATTCTCCAATCGAAGAAAAATGAAAGGAAACCCATTTATAGGGAGATCGCCACTGATTTTTAAATTATAATTCAATCTTTCAAAATCTTTTTAAAGCCAATCAAATTAGCGTGCTTTTAGAGATTGCGGTGTCTGAACGGGGGTTGGCGAGCGTAGCTCGTAGGGGCCGACCCCCCCCCCCCCCAAAAAAAAAACGTTTTTATTAAAAAAAATCAAGTTTTTTATTGTTTTAGGGGAAAAGTATCTAGAAATTCAGAAAGTAGACAAAATTTGCAACAAATTAGATATATGACATTATGACTTAGGATGAAGGGGAAGGGGGATCTGCCTCGGAACATGCGCGCGGTGCTGCGTGAACTAAGTTGCGCAATTCCACTTAACCACTCACACGTTTACATTCATCCTCCCATCTCTCCTCCGAACTTTCTCTATAAGGTTTACTTTAAGTTTTTTGGGTCGCTGAATGCGAATTTTTAACTTACCCCCAAAATTCCCCCCCGAACCCCCCCCCCAAAAATAGTTGTTTTTAACTTAAATTTTATTGTTTTAGGGGAAAAGCATTACGAAATTCAGAAACTAGACAAAATTTGCAAAAAATAGGATATATGACATTATGACGTAGGATAAACGGGGAGAGAGGGTGCTGCCTCGGAACATTCCCCGCAAGCTTTTCTCAAAAATCAAATTTTTTCAAAAAATCATTTTTTTGGGGGGGGGGGGTGCCGGGTGAAATTTTGGTGGGAAGTTACAAATTCGGATTCAGCGACCAAAAAAACATAAAGTGAGTCGAAATCCAGAACTAGTATTAATTTTGCCAGGTAAAATCCTCTATTGCCTGGACTTCATAACTTAGTGCACGTAGCGCCGCAGTGCATGTTCAGAGGCAGCCCTCCCCCTCCCCGTTCATCCTACGTCATAATGTCATATATCCTATTTGTTGCAAATTTTGTCTAGTTTCTGAATTTCGTAATGCTTTTCCCCTAAAACAATAAGAAATTTAAGTTAAAAACAACTATTTGGGGGGGGGGGATTCGGGGGGAAATTTTGGGGGGAAGTTAAAAATTCGGATTCAGCTACCCAAAAAACTTAAAGTAAACCTTATAGAGAAAGTTCGGAGGGGAGATGGGAGGGCGAGTGTAAACGTGTGAATGGTTAAGTGGAATTGCGCAACTTAGTTCACGCAGCACCGCGCGCATGTTCCGAGGCAGATTTCCCCTTCATCCTAAGTCATGATGTCATGTATCTAATTTGTTGCAAATTTTGTCTACTTTCTGAATTCTAGATACTTTTTCCCTAAAACAATAAAAAAATTTTAATAAAAACCTTTTTTTTTGGGGGGGGGGGGGGTTGCCGGGAGAAATTTTGGTTGGAAGTTAAAAATTCGGATTCAGCGACCCCAAAAACATATAGTAAGCCTTTTTCCAGAACTACCATGAATTTTGCTAGGTAGAGCCCCTATACCAGGGTCGGCGAACCTATGGCACGCGTGCCACTTTTGGCACGGGAAAGAATAATTTTGGCACGGCGCGACCATGATTATGTCACAAAATCAGGATACAGTGATTTTAGACAAAATACATGAACTTTGATGATATGATTCGATTCTAAATTCGCTTAATTGGAAATTGAAGAATTTTAATCTTATTCAATATGGTTTAGAAAATCTACCAAAGAAAATATTTGAAAGCTATCAAAAGGAAAGATTATTATATATTAATAAAAATACCGATGTTAAATTATGGCAATTTGGAAATTAATTTCAGAACTATTTAAATAAACTGTCTTTTTTCCATTTTAATAATTTTTCCTACTATTTATACCTGTGAATCATCATTTTCGCAAATGAATTATATCAAAAATCAAATAGAGAACAGTTGCCAGATAAATCCATTTTAATTTGCATTCTGTTAAAATTAACTGAGTATGAACATGATTATTAATTATTTTTCATCCAAGATAGAACACAATTAATCACATTATTTTTTTAATTAATTTCTAAAATATAATTATTTCTATAATCAGTAAAATGTCGTAAAAGATTTAAATTATCAGCTTAACAAAAATTGCGTACCAAAATTGGGAGCACCAAAAAAATCAGGTTGTAGGGGGGGGGGTGGGGTGGGTGGGGGGCAGGACCCCTGCCAAATATTTTTCCAGGATTCAACGTGGTCAAACATGGCTACGTATGATGCTTACAAAAAAAATGGATGCTATTAAGACGTTTGAAGTGTCTGAAAAAATTCAGACATTTTAAAATGTCTGAAAACTGAACACTCCGTTTCAGACACTTAAGTGTTTGAATTTCAGACATTTTAATTTACAGTGAAGAAAGTATTGGAATCGTGAAAACTTTCGACTTTCGTTTTTTGCATTATTTACACGTTTCGGGATGCCTTGAACGCGATTTAATATTTTTGGGACATGTGTGTCTGCCTGTTGGTCTGTGTGTGACACAATTTTGTGGCCACTCTGTCTCAAGAACTAATTATTGAGTTTAAATAATCACCAAACTTCAGATTAAGATAGACCTACACTGTAAAAAAAAAAAAAAAAAAAAAGACCTACACTGTAAAGAAAAAAAAAAAAAGACTAAAAAACGGAGATTCTACTGGCAGTTTAGACGCCAGTACTATTTCCGTTTTTTTACGGAAATTTTTTCCCATAAATTACAGAAAAATTTCCGTTTTTAGTCAGAAAAAGGAAAATTTTCTGTAATTTATGGGGGAAAATTTCCGTAAAAAAAAAACGGAAATAGTACTGGCATCTAGATTGCCAGTAGAATCTCCGTTTTTTTTACAGTGTAGGTATAACTTAGCTTTGAGTTTATATCGCTCAACAGATGGCACTGCTATGCTTAATTATTTTATTCCATGATAGCTTTGTTGTAAGAAAGAACCAATACAGAATTTCATCAAACTGCATATAGACCTTAAGAGGCTACTTCAGTCAAATGAAAAGACGCATTCGCTAATGCTAATCCTATGGAAGAAATTTATAAAGATATCTCGGTCGCATTTCAATATTTTTAAATGATTTCTTTTGCATTGAATAGTTGAGATCGATTTGTATGCAGGCCGTTTTTTACTTTTTCGATTTGATTGCAGATATTTTTTATGAGGATGAGGTTTTACTTTCGAAACCGGTTCCGAAAATGAAAGTGTCCTCATAAGAAATACCTGAAAACAAAATCAAAAAGTAAACAACGGCCTTTGTACAGATCGATCTCAACTATTCAATGCAAAAGAAATCATTTAAAAATATTGAAATGCGACCGAGATATCTTTATAAATTTCGTCCATAGAATTAGCATTGGCGAACGGGTCTTTTCGTTTGACTGAAGTAGCTTCTTAACAGAAATACTTGCTAATTAGTTTTTAGTGTACATCGCTCAACATGTGGCGCTGCTATGCTGTGTTTTTCATGATTTCCGTGATAACTATAGTTAAAAAACTAATGGATAAAATTTAATTTAATTTAATATTATTTTAGATCTACAAATAAATTAATGCTGATAAAATTTGGGATGCATCGCTCAACAGGTGGCGTTGTTATGCTGTGTTTTTATATGATTACCGTAACCATGTATAAGTAAAACTCTTTTTTTCCCCTAGTCAAAATGATCATATTTGTAAATCAAATTGAAATGAAATAGTACCCACGTAGATAAAAGTTACGTGAAAAAAAGAAAAAGTAAACACCCTCTACTAATTCTGCAACAAATGATTGTAGAAGAAAGTTACTGGTACCAAACGAGTGGAAATATAGTCTACTTTTAAAGGATGTATATAAAATTTGCTTAGGGGATCATCTACATATTAAAACGAACCCAAACTTTCTTTTTTCCAATTGCAATACCCAAGTTTGACACTCTAATTAAATTCTACCACCCTTCAGTTAGCTTAAAAATAAATTTTCATGAAATTCGTACGTTTAGTTTCAGAGAAATTGATTATTTTAAAATGAGTATACTTTAGGGGTTGTATCTAAATTGAAATTCGGTTCTTGATTATTGAAATACTACAGAATGACTATGTCACTTCCATTAATATATTATTTCTTGCCAATATATGACCATCTCACTCGCTTAATATGTTTCGACTCTTGCCAGCGCAAATGTTTGAATAAAATGAGT
This sequence comes from Maratus speciosus, assembly GCA_963932465.1. NCBI lineage: Eukaryota > Metazoa > Arthropoda > Arachnida > Araneae > Salticidae > Maratus > Maratus speciosus. Next base: position 323,637,366 of record OZ010795.1, on the reverse strand, counting down.
AAAATATATTTTTTTCAAATTATGTTTTACTGCACATCATAGACGGCTCTTTAAACTATCATTTTGACGCTTTTTAAGCAGAATTTGAAAACAGCTTGGAAGAAAAATTTGAAATTGAGACTTTGCATAAAGCAGAACATAATAAATATAAATCTATCAAAAAAATTGTAGGTTGCAATTCATATTTTTTTCGAATATTAATTCCATAATTCATATTATAAAAATTTTTTAGTTACAAATTCAATGTATTTTTGTTTGGGTTTTTAGTATTATAACGACAGAAAAAAAAAATATCGCATTAGAATTATAATTTCAAGAGATATTAATAAAAATATGAAAATGTAATTTATTATTAAGAAGCTCTAAATTTTGAAAGTTTATAATTCAAAAACATACAAATGACTTGAAATTTCATTTAGGCATAGTTTGAACCGAAGATTTAAAATGTATATTGTCAAAATTGGGTGTTGCCGTTGAAAGAAACAGAAAATTGGTCGCAGAGTTAGTAGGGGGTGTTTACTTCCCCCCACCCCCCCCACGACTGTATCTTTTAAAAATAAATTTTCTGGTTCGTAGTGCATTTCTTTTATTTAAAATAATCTGAAGTTGGCAGGTGTGCGGTCAGTTAGTATGGATGACATTTTGGTGTATATCGTCCTACAGATGATTTTTTTTTCTGTGCTGTGTTTTTTAGGATTTCCGAGATTTTTATATCTCTGCACCTATTGAATAGAATTGCACCAAACTTTTTATGTTTTTTCTGTAAATCAATACTGTCTCAATTTTGGCTTCGAACACTCAAGCGGGCGGTGCTATCCTATGCCTCCTGAAAGAGATTCCTAATTCCTTATCGGATCCACAATCAATTGATGCAGTATTCCTATTCCTAGTGACCTTTAACCCCTTGAGGGGCCGTGGGATGGTTTAGGTGCGCTCCGCACGGGTCATCTTTAACAATAGAACCCCATTCTTAATTTTTCTCCAACTCGGAACCCCGATGGGTTACAGTGTGAGAAGATACAGCGTATGAGTTTATCGCTCTTTTGGCTATGTCTTTCTCTCTCCTGATAAATAGTTCATCTCTAATAACGAAAAATAAACTGAGAAAGAACAAGTTCCAAAGAAGGTTTATTTAAGATAATCTGTAGTTAAAAAATGTTATTGTTTAGATGTAGTAATCTTACTTGGAGTTCTGGATTTAGAATTGTAAGCAACAAGTAAAGTACTTATTGATTAGCATGTTATTAAAACTGAGTACTTACTAGAGTTTTCTGTTTTAAAAATTTAATACATCTCAAATTTATAATATATGTATATATATATATATATATATATATATGTAATAAATTTGAAATCACAAATATATGAAGAAATTGATAAAGTTCTAAACAGGGTTGGGTTTTTGACGTCAAAAACTGGTTTTTGACATGACAAGCGTCAAAAACTGGTTTAAACTGTCATAAACTGGTTTAAACTGTCGAAAACTGGTTTAAACCGTCGAAAACTGCAAAATACATGTAACATGCTAAAACATTTTAACAATAGATAAACATTAAATAAGTCAATGATTTATATGATCTTTTATTGAAATTTAATAATTTAAAAAATATATTATTTGCAATAAAATATTTTTTTTTTTTTTGATTTTTCAACCAGAAGAAAATAATTTTGTACAATTAAATAATCCGGATCAATTTTATCCCGCAGCATGCTGCAGCCCACCACGCGTTTAGCACATTTATTTACACCCAAAAGATTTTTGAGTTTAGAGTGTATGAAGCATTAGAAAATAGCCTGTCTCTTAATTGATGCTGAGCTAGTAGGACTTGATAGCAAAAGCATTGCTAGATGAGCAAGTTTTGAAGCAGGCTCAAAAAGCTGTTGCATTTAGTGATACCTTTCCACCAAACAATGGAGTCCTCCCTATAGCACTGAAATAAGAAGACTGGAAAGGGGATTCTTTAGCTTCATACACAATCAGTATGGGTAAGCATCCATAAACTCTCTCCGTAGCTCAAGCGCGAGCTGAATCAACTGATACAGCAGTTAACCCTTGCCCCTGATGGTTGGGATGTAAAGTATAAGCCAAACAATGGTATGGTTTCATGATTTGATCCCTTCTGTTATGCACTTTTTCAATATGGGATTACAGGAATTTTCTTTTAGACTACCGAGCCAATTTTGTTCAGTTTTAAAATCGAAAACATTTTTATATATTGAAAGAAAGCATGTTTTAAAAAGATTTTGACTTTAAGCTCTTTTTTTTTTTTAATTACTTCTCTTATTTTGTAAATGTTTAAAATTAATAATCCAATTTCAATTTTGAATGGAATGGTTATTGCCTAGACTAGAATAACATTGATGCACATTATCTTGTTACATATACAAAAAAATCTACACTTTTCTAAGCTTTTTTTTTCCCCATAAAAAAAGCTAGCTAATGCTTTAAGCTCTCAAAAGTAAGCGAAATTAAAACGATTTTAAGTAAGAGAAAAAATGTACAGCTCAGGTGAGCTTAATGTCTACTTTGAAAAACACAATTTTACAAAAAAAAAAAAAAAAAAAAAAATTAAAAATTTTACCCTGTTAAAAAGTTGTACTTAACAATAATACTTTACTATGTACTAATTACTGATATACAGTAAGAGTGAATTTAAAATATTACATGTAATGTTGTCATGTGTGACATTTAATTTGAATTTTTACAGATCAATTTAGTATTTGAGGTTTTTGACATGACGGTTTAAACTATGGTTTAAACCGACATAAACTGACGCATGTCAAAAACCTGCCAATCCTGTAATTATTACTAATACTATATACTAATTATACAATTACAGTTATAGTGAATTTTAAATATTACATCTAATGTGTGACATTTAATGTGAAATTTTACAGATCACTGTAAGTATTTGAGGTTTTTGACGAGGTTTTTGACAAGGGGTTTTCGACATGACGGTTTAAACCGCAGTTTAAACTGTCAAAAACTGACATGTGTCAAAAACCTGCCAACCCTGGTTCTAAAGATGATTTAGAAATGAACATATGAAACCAGTATGTAAAATAAGAAACTATGAATGTACCGGGTGTCCCAAAAAGGACTGACTGATTTTAAAATTCAATAACTTGCAAACGGTAACAGATATTTAAAAAATTCTTGCAGGAGGGTTATGCATAAGGTCAAAAGTTTTATTACAGTGATTTTCGATTTTAGTTCGAATTACAAACAATAGATGGCGCTGTAAGCAATAGTCGCTAAATACAGGCTCAATTTCTGGTCCTTTCTCTTGTTCCATGCTGAAAAAGGAGATGGAAATGTATTATCCGGGCCACGAAGTACCAAAAATCGAGCCCGAATTCAGCGTCTATTGATCGCAGCGCCATCTATTGTTTGTAATTCGAACTAAAATTGAAAATCACTGTAAAAAAACTTTTGACCTTATGCATAACCCTCCTGCAAGAATTTTTTAAATATCTGTCACCGTTTGCAAGTTATTGAATTTTAAAATCAGTCAGTCCTTTTTGGGACACCCGGTATATATATATATATCTTATATATATATACAATTGATAAGAGAGTAAAAAGAGACTTAAGTAGTTTAGAAAACGAAATAATTTTTTATAACTTTTGTTTTTGAGAAATTTTTTTTTATTTTTTGTTTTTGATTTTTATAACATATATAACTGTCTTATATATAATTGATAAGAAAATTATATATAAAAGAGATTAATGGGGAGGTGGGTATTAACTGAATGTGTTAAGTTGTTATAAGCTTTAGTAATTTTTTTAGCAATTCTGTTTTTAAAAATTCCATTTAACTCATTTCAATTAATTCCATATAACATACATACAGTATGTTATATGGATCCATTTTTTTCCACATTAAATACGAGAATAAGTAAAAAGTAAATATGATAAATAATTTTGAAATTTTAATAATTTTTTATTTTATTTCAGTGTTGAAATCAGGCATTTTTCTGGAGGAAGAATTTTTAAAGCTCCGGGAAGTATTTACACTTAACAATATTAATAAGCGTTAAATTAAAAATCTTCCAGTGAGGTTACCCCCCTCCCCCCCCCCCCACACACACACATACATGCATACACACACACTCGAACCAAGGCTACCTCCTGAATTTATCATTAAGCACCTTTGTTTTGAAATATTTAAAAAATATGATTTACATTAAAGAGGCAAATAAAATCTTATGCGCTATAATAAAACAGTTATGGGAACCGTTGAAAAGTTAGGGCTTGAGGAGAGGACTTTTATATTTTTAATATGTATTTGACATTAGGGATATTTATTTCGTAGAAATTAGAATTTAAAGCAAGTGCCTCCCTTTTTTTTTAACCTGCAGGCATGTTTCATGCTATTACAAAAATATTGATTAATTAAAAAATATGTGTGTGGGTGGAGGGTGGGGACTGGAAAAAGGTGGTAATAAATTTCACATGTACTCTATCATATCTGTTTGTGCCATGTTATTGATTGTGTAGTATTTCAGTTTATATAAATTTATTCTTTTTATTAGATATACAGGGATATTTTTTATAAGGGCCTTTTGTTAGATTTTGAAATGCAAACGGAGCATAATTTTTATTTCTTTCATCAGATAAAAAGTAACAACCATTTCTGAAATAAAATATTGCAGTTTTAAAAAACTTGTAAACTATTTATAGAAATAATTTTATTGAGGTTGCAAGTAATCTTCAAAAATTCTAAGAAAATGGAAGTTTAAAAGTAATTTTTGAGATATGTTTGTCATGAAAAGGCAGCTTTACTCAATGTTCTGGGCCTTACACTATAAGGCCTTATTCTAGGTATATGTAATACTTCTTTTTCCTAAATGATATGATAAAAATGATTCATGGCTGAATCATAAAAACTTTTGTTCATAAAAAATATACAGAAATTAAATTAATACTTATTTTAATAAAATTGCTTTGAATTGTTTTTCATCATATAAGACATTCACCTTCATTTAAATTCTCTTTGTATTAATTTCAGATTAGTAAGTCAGAAATAATAAACATAAAGAAATTAAGGAAGCAAACAAACAAAAAAGGGAGGATGGAGGAGGTATAAAAAGTTCCAATATCACAGAATACGCGAGTAACTTTTATATAATTAAAAATTAATTTAATTTCAAAATATTATGTTATATAAGCAATGGGCATTAATAATTAAACGAGAATAGTAATTTAGTAACATAAAATAAAGTAATAGACTACTGCTTTAAATATCATTATTTAAATTACGATGCATTATTAACATTTAAATAATAAAAGCTAAGTTACTTTATATATACAATGTATGATAAACGAATATATTATATTGCAAAAAAAAGAACTTTATTTATTTATTTATTTTTTATTTTATTTATTTATTTTTTTTGTACAATAAAGAATCATAAATCTATATTTATAAAATATTATGTAAAAGTTAACAGGAAATTTTCACTTAATATTTCAATTACATCCAGTGGCAAATAATTACATATTGTATTTAATAATTATTGTTTGTAAAGTTTTAATGAAATAAAAATATTATAATAAAAGTTATATTAATTATATCCTACATGCATATTTTCATACCTTTCTGAACAAAAATGAATTGAAACTTGTGTCATAAAGTTGCCCCTTTAGATTTGAGAACAGTCATAACAAAAGTTTCATATTTTCAGTATTGTCAGTATATTCATATGTTCAGTTTCATATTTCCCGACTTATGCAGGGGCATGCGGAGCCGCCGCCCGGGCCCCATGAGAGTAATCAGGATTTTCATTAAAAGGTGTCAAATGATATAAATTAGCCAAAAGTGACCAAAATTCATATATTTCAAACATTTAGGAAGGGAGTGTGGTCCCCCTCCCAACCCCCACACACACAACACCCATGCAAAAAACAAACTACATCATTAGAAAACTAATGATTAAAATTTATTAGTATGTCATTGTTTTCAAAAGAAATTCTACATAAAGGCTGTTCTTAACTGCTCTGCTCAACAAGCGCAAAACGCTTTGACACATTTACAAATTCATTTTTTAACGGAAAGCTTATAAAATTGGAAAGCCTGACCATGGAAGCGATTTGGAATTGAACTGTGTTTTCCATTTTTTTTAATCAATAAATTACCTATTGAGTTACAAGCGATTTTGATCACGTGACAAACACGTTTTTGGCCCGCTCTTGAGCGTTTTTTCTCCTTTCGCGCGGAAATTCGGTTCAAAACGGCCACTTTGACTCTATTTTCTGAAAAATGTATTGCGTTTCCAAAAAAATATGAAAAAAAAACAGCTCGATTACATAGTTTCTGGACAACAGCACCAGCTAGTTTCATGCATTTTCGAACAAAAATAAATTAAAACTTAAGTCAGAAAGTGGCCCTTTCGGATTTGAGAGCATCCTTAACGTTTTCCTCGTAATGTGGCATGTTAAATCATTAATGATGACCAATTTGTTGCATTCTCTTTTAGACATCTTATAACATACAAAGTATAAAAGTTTGCAAAGAAATATTCGTGTCAACCAATTTATCATTTTTTCTACTATTGCCCTACTAGTATTTTTTCTTAAGGCTGTTCTCAAATTCAGAAGGACAATAAAGTGACATAAGTTTTAACTTATTTTTGTTCGGAAATGCATGAATCGAGCGGATGTTGTTGCTCAGAAACTATGTAATCAAGCTGTTTTTTCCGTTTTTTTTTTTTTTTTTTTTTTTTTTTTTTTTTTTTTTTTAACGCAATAGATCTTACAGAAAGTAGTGTCAAAGGGGGCCAGTGGGCGTTTTGAACCGAATTTCCTCGCGAAAGAATCACTCATGAAAGGGTGAAAAGCGTGTTTGTCACGTGATCAAAATCGCTTATAATTCAATAGGTAATTTATTTATCAAGAAATCGAAAACACAGCTCGATTCTAAATCGCTTCCATAGTCAGATCTTCCAATTTTATATCTTTCCGTTAAAAGACGAATCTGTAAATGTGTCAAAACGTTTTTCGCTTGTTGAGCAGAGTAGTTGAGAACAGCCTTAAAGTTGTAACCATATTTTTGTGATACCCTGTATGTAGATGTAAGCAGTACCGGGTACAAAATTTATGCATACATATATGTATGAAGTTTAGTACTAGCCACTTCCACATTATTCACAAGAAAATTCTAAAGATAGATAGAAGCCCCCCCCCCCCCCCCCCCCCAACCACCAACACCAGCAGAATGATGCTTGCCCCGGGGTCTTCTATACTCTTAGTCGGGCCCTGCATATTTTATCGGTTTTGTTTAAATTTTTATGTCGGTCCGGCTCGTTTAAAAAATTGTCCTAATTCTGCTTTTACGGCCTATTGGAAAGTTCAGTGCTTTGGCGAAGCCCCGTTCGCTGACCGCCAAAGAAAAAAAAGGCAGCAAGACGCGAATGAGCCATATCTGTCCCTTCAACTTTCACACCCCACCCCTCTTGACCTTTGGGGAGGAAAACGTAATTAAAGCGTGCTCCTTAAACTTTTACGGGTGGGATATATTTTATCCCACCTAAATTTAATTAAGATTTGTACCAGAAAATTTTAATTAAGTTTTACGTTTATAGCTTTGGAGGGAAAATGTTGAAAAATTGCTTTTCCTTATTTTGAAATAAAAAAATTTCAAATTTCCGGTGGGAATTCAACATTACACAAACGCAATTGCTTGCTCCTCAAGGGTTAAAGGGTAGTTTATTCATTATTATTTATTCTTATAACTTTTATACACTTTTAAACACATTGTTGCTGCAATCTATCAGTTTTGGTTTTATCTTTCATTGAGTTTATATTGATTTTGCTTCTTTATTTGGAAATATATAATTTCTAAAAATTTAATTAGTTTTGCAAACCAGCTCTGCATTTGAATAGTGCAATAATAGTTTTTAATCTACAGCAGAACCTCATTTATCCGAAACTCTCGGTTAACTGAAATCCATTTTTAAAGCTTTTTTTTTCTATCATATTCCCTGAGTGCAAAATCCATGTTGAAAGCTTTTTTATTTATTTTTATTATTAATAATATTTTGAACTATCATATTCCTTGTGTGAAAGCGTTTCTTTCTGAACTGCGGGTGCATAGAAATATTTTCGATCCCTTTCTTAGAGTTCCTTTGAATTTAACTTGATCTCCCATAAGCTGAGGTGTTGAACGAAGAAAACGAACAAATTAGCAATTCTGAAGCTTTTGAATGTTTTGCAAAAGGTTTGGCATGGCTGGAGCAGCGGAAAGACTGTGATACTGGTAAACTAATAATATTAAAACACTCCGTGATAGAGCTTCAAAGCAGGGCCGAAACTAGCCTTTTTTGCGCCCGGAGCAAACAGGAATTTGGCGCCCCCCCCCCGCCCCTTTCTTCCTCAAAGTATATTTACAAAGAGAATTTTACTAATTTTCTAACGGCCGACTTATTTTAAAATTTAAAATATGTAATAATACAATATGCAATATTGAACTACAAAAATTGAATGTGACGTTTGTTGCAATTATAGTTCGTTCACATAAAAAAATTCGCATGTATTACCGGTTATTTACAATGTTTGCTTAGAGTAGAGTTCCGATTATCCGAGTCCCGCTTAACCGAGTTTCCGCTTTAACCGAGTTATTTTCTTCTGATGGACTGATGGCTTTCATTATTATGAAACAGCCATTATAAATGGAGTGTTAGGTGAAGATGAAAGAGTAGCCGTAAAAAGTTTGAACTCTGATTTTCTGGTCAAAATGGGAAAAAAATTATGGCCATTTCCCCCCCCCCCCCCATCTTTCATTTGGCGCCCGGGGCACATGCCCCCTCTTAGTTTCGGCCCTGCTTCAAAAAAAAAAAAAAAAAAAAAAAAAAAGGCAATCGAAACTGCGACAAACAAAACATTTTTCAAACCCTTGTGAGTTATGTAAAAGGAACTTAATTTGAAAATTAAAATTCAGGTAATTTATTCTTCTTTCTATTTTGCTATTGCTTTATTTTTATTAATCACTTGTTACCTGAGTGAAATATTGAATAAGATATTGATAATATTGAATAAGAAATATTGCATATATTTCTCCTTAATCCAGGGCTTAATTTCTAACAAAAAAAGTACCGGAGCCCTAATATTCTGTGGTACCGGTACAACAACCGTACCGTCCCCCCCCCCCCCCCTGTCATTCCAATCTGCATATTTATATTTCGTACATTATTTGCAGAATTTAAAGCAGTTTTTTTTTTCTTTAGCAAAATAAAAATTTTAAATATATTTATCAGCATGTACTTAGCTGTCAACTATATCCCTTTTTAGTTACCACTCCTTCTGAATAGTAATCTTTACCCAATTTTAAAGTTAATTAACTGCAGAATTCTGCGATTACCTATTGTAAGGATTATGATTAGGAAATAGTATTAACACCAAAAAAGGATAGTTCGCAGCTATGCATTTTTAAGAAAAAATGAATGAAATTTACAGAAATTAATATTTATATGCTGAAGAATGGAACAACGTTTTACAATTTGCATATCTTAAACTATAATCGATTCTTCCGCATGAAAATTTTTTGTGGTGAATCCCTGAAAATCAGATTAAATTAAAAATATTTGACACCGTTATCGGAAAGAACCGATGCTTTTACAGAAAAAAGGGAAACGCTGCTCGATTGCTTTCTATCAGAATAACAATAACATGGCAATTACATCAACTTACAAATGAAAGTGACTTTGTAAATGTGCAGAGCAGAGCCTTAGCCTGTGTACCGTTCAGGATACAAAATAAATAGAAAAATGACTAACGTGATTTTTATACTCGTACACAATAGAAGACAAAAAACCACAAAACCTCAAGCTGATGCTCTTTGGCTAAAACAAAAAATATCCTTTTCAGGTTAGATATATATCTACAAAAAAAAAAAAAAAATAAAAAAAAATAAAAAAAATCCTACTGCCACAAAAGAAAATCGAACTGAAAGCAAATTCATTGTTCAGTTTCTTGAGTGGCGCCGTAGCATAACGCCATCTCCAACATAAATTTGAAATGGAAAAACAAGATTTCTGTTTCCCCTTCATTTTGATCAAAATAGCATTAAAATGATTTGAAATAGATTATAATACTAAAGGAGGAAAAGGTTTTTTCTATTTATTTTTCTATACATGAATAAATAAAATTTTAGTTGTTATACAGATTGAGCTCGAGTCAGTCCAAGCCCAAAAACTGATATAAAAATTGAGTCCGTTTTATCTCCATCTTTTATGTGTGCGACACATTACGTCACATATAAGTGTTTTTATAAAAAAGATTGCAAAAGCTTGGAGATGAGAAGGAAAGGAAAAAGTAATTTAGACTTCGGTTTTTCGGAAGCGCTATTGCACTGGGCTCCGGAGCCCTGTATTTATGAGCTCCGGTGAATTCCGACCAATATTTGAATATTTACTAAAAACAGAGAAGTACCGGAGCCGGGCTCCGGTGGGCTCCGGCGCAAATTAAGCCCTGCCTTAATCTTAAAATGGAAGCTTTCTCGATTATCCGAAAATTGCGATTTTCCGAAAGAGGGTCGGCCCCAATTACTTCGGATAATCGAGGTTCTACTATTTCGTATTTTAAATGTATTTTCAAAATACTTTTGAATTTTTGAAATTTGGGAAGTATTTTATATTTTAAGTTGAAATTTTCGATGTATTTTGCCCAACTGTGATTTTTGTTTTGTTTGATTTGATAATTTCGAAGTTCTCACTAAAAAAAAAAGATAATTGAAAATTTAGGTGGCGCAAGACGCAATTATAGTGAAGCTAGCCTTGTAATATAATTTTATAACGTTACCTGGAATATTTTCTATTAAATAAATTCCTGTTAAAATAAAATAGGGAATTGAAAATTTTTATTTTTACCTACAATCTACAATACAACAGAGTAGGTTATATTATCGATTTTCAACACAAGGCGGCGCTGTAATCATCCTCTTTTCAAGTTCCTTTTTTCGCGTTTATTGAGTAGAACGAACGAGAATAGCAGATTTGCCATGTTTGATTTTGTAAATGCTTATGGTGGCCCGTGGTTAACAGTTCTGTTTCTGTTTGTGCTCTTTAACGAAAGACGCTCATAAATTTCAAGTAAGTCATTAATTATTGTTATAGTATATGTTTCAAGTAATTTACTCCACGTTTTCTTAGCATGATTTGTTATTAAGCGGCATTTGTCTGATTAAACGGTCATTGGTTGAATTGGGAGACCCTCGCCATTCGTTGGTCAGAAATATCCAATCCCGTTGGCGTCCATTGCAAGAAAACTTACTTCTGCGTCGTCATTGTAAAATGCGCGTTTCTGATGTGTCTGATTGGCTTTCATGTTGTTTATAGAAGTGATTGCATCAAATGCAACTAATTTCTTATTATTTTTAACTGTGGTAGACTAGTGTTAATGAACAAAGCTCAACATTATGACTAGCTGAGGTCAATGGTGTGTTAGCGAGTAGTATGACTCCCAAGCTACGTGAAAATGGTTGACCAACTTTGAAAGTGTGCTTGTGTCTTTTTTTGTAATATGTGAAATCGAGTTGGTATGATGGTGGTGTAATACCTAATAGTCACCTCTCTTTATTCACTGTCGTGTTATATTAATATTGCTCGTGCCCTTGTGTTACTTGCCATGGATACTCGTATTTCTCTGAGTGAACTAAATCCTTACATTTCGTGCTGCATATGCAAGGGCTACTTAGTTGATGCTACTGCAATTACAGAATGCTTGCATACATTTTGTAAAAGTTGCATTGTGAAACGTCTTGAATTCGAAGATGGAAAGAATTGTCCTACTTGCGATGTTGTTATTCATCGAAGTAACCCATTACAGGGCATTAAACCCGACAGGACAATGCAGGATATTGTGTATAAATTAGTGCCAAACTTACAGCTCCAAGAAGAGCATCGTGAGAAAATATTTTGCCAGTTAAGAGGAATTCCTTTCCCTAAAACAAATGCTCAGAAATCTAAGAATTCAGACGATTATCAGGCAAAGACTGTTGATGCTATCACGGAAGATCGTGTTTGTATTCAGTTAGAAGCCAAAACTAAAGAACTAGAACAGTTGGCACGCAAGTTCATTTGCTGTTCTTCGCGAACTACAATAACTCACGTCAAAAAGTTGGTTGCTAAAAAACTTTTCAGTGATCTAGAAAAATATTGGTCTGTTGACATTCTGTGTAATGATGAAATACTCGGTAAAGATCATACTTTAAAATTTATTTACGTTACTCGGTGGCGTTTCAAAGACCCTCCTTTGATGCTTTATTACCAGCCTCGAGTTGATATAATGACTTTAGATGAAAGCAATTGAATGAGCTTTGCTGAAATCAAAATTTTAACTACTTAAGTAAGGTTTTGCTAAAGCAAATTTATCAAAGTACTACAATGTATATGAAACTGTTGTTGTTAAGAATTTTTAATTCTGATCAAGAGCTTGTTTTGCATGCATAAAATTTTTTAATATTTGTTTTGCATTTTTTAACCAGGGAAAAGGGTTGAAAACCTTTCCATTTACATTGGTGCCAGGCCAAAATGGTAATTCATTTTGGCTGTTTTTATGTATCGAAATGCGTTCGAATCAAGAAGAAAAAATTGTTTAATTCTGAAGTTTGTTTTTGGCTAAGCTCTGCCATAGTTCTTTATTTAGTTTTTATTACATAGATAATTTGACATGTAATATTTTCAAACTCTGCCTTATATAAATTTGAACTTCAGTTTCTTGCTAAGTGGTTAATCATTAATTTTAAATAAGATTGCATGAAATCCTTCATTACTTCTTTATAAACTGAAAGAATGGTAATGTAAAGAAATATATCTAATTTTACATTTTTATATTGGTGCCAAGCTGGTTTTTAATTTAGCATTTTTGATGAATGAAATTGGAGAAAAAGTTTGTGATAAGCCTATATAATGTGCAATAAAAAATTCCTTTCTGAAATTTTTATGAGTGAGCAGTGATACTGATAACAGTCTAAATAAACTGTGCCTTACAATTTTTATTAAAATAATTGTGAAATCTTTCGATACAGTCTATTGTTTTGTGGTACATATAATTAACATTAGATGATAAACTAAAAATATATAAGTGTGAAAGAAAGAGCATTTTTAATTTAAACTTTTAAGTTGTTTATTTTAGCAGTTCTTTGTCTTTATGCACATTTTCAATAATTTGCACCATTGAAATTTTATAGTCCTGTTATTGTAATATAGGGTAGATGTGCCAGTAATGGGCACCCTTCCAGTGATGGACACCCCTTGATGTTTTTGGTTCATAAAAAAATAACTAATAAATATTTAGCTTTAATTATTTTTTTTTTATAATTCCCCCTTGTATGTTTTATAAAACTATGTTATTGTTGACACTTTTAATCAAATCAATCAGGAAGCAGAAAATAATGTTTCAAAGTTTTGCTGTTTTTCTGTGAAAATCTTAATAAAGAGGTTAAGAGCTGGCTTCGTTTAATTAATTTATATATTATTTATTTTTTTGCAAAATTTGAATGTTTTTGTTTGAGTAGCAATAGAAAACTTTGAATTTTATATACTAATGGCTATTTACAAAATTTCATTTCTTTTTAAAGTTTTAAGAGAGTGTGTCCATTACTGGGATGGTTAATTAGTCATTTTCCAGTAATGGACACCCCATGTAGACATTGCTAAAAATGCAGTTTTAGTAATGTTTATAGTGCATAAAATACTTTGGCTTAATTGCAAACCTAAATAATCAAATTTAATTTTTAAATTATAGCAGCTTTTAAGTTATTTTATGTGATTAATAAAATTTCGATATTTTATTTTATTTATTATTATTTTTTTTTATGTAGTGCATATATATACCTCACATAGGGTAGATGCACCAGTTTTGGCCACATTGGATCAATTTGTCCAATATTTAGCCTGTGAATTCATGCTAACAAATAATATGCATTCTTACACTTTAAGCAAACTCTCTTTTATCATTTACAATATCATTTGTTTATTTTTTGCTAAAATGTGACTTGCAAAAAAAATAAATGTGTTAAACTGCAGTGTGTGCTTACATGTATTAAGATTTTTGCTTAGCTGACAACCCAGTGGCAGAAACACGGCGACATAGTCGCGGACACAAAAAATCTTTTGCGGACAGTTATTGTCTGCACTAATGAAGTCAATTTAAAAAATTGTCCGCAACTTTTAGGCAATTTTTCCCGCGCGAATTTCTGCAAAAAAGCGCGTAAAAAGTGTGAATTTTGGCAAAAGATCACGTTAAAAGCATTAATTTCGCCAAAAGATCGCGTAAAAAGTGTGAATTTCAGCAAAAGATCGCGTTAAAAGCTTTAATTTCAACAAAAGATCGGGTAAAAGGCGTGAATTTTGGCAAAAGATCGGGTAAAAAATGTGAATTTTGGCAAAAGATCGCGTAAAAAGCGCGAATTTCGGAAAAAGATCGCATAAAAAGCGCGAATTTCGGAAAAAGATCGCATAAAAAGCGCGAATTTCGACAAAAGATCGCGTAAAAAGAGTGAATTTCGGCAAAAGATCGCGTTAAAAGCGTTAATTTCAGTAAAAGATTGGGTAAAAGCGAGAATTTTGGCAAAAGATCGCATAAAAAGCGTGAATTTCGGCAAAACATCGCATAAAAAGCGTGAATTTCGGCAAAAGATCGCGTAAAAAGAGTGAATTTCGGCAAAAGATCGGGTAAAAAAACGTGATTTTTGGCAAAAAATCACGTAAAAAGGGCGAATTTTGGCAAAAGATTGCGTAAAAAATCGCGAATTTTGGCAAAAGATCGCGTAAAAGCGCGAATTTCGGAAAAGGATCGTGAAACAAACGCGAATTTTGTCAAACGATTGCGGAAAAAACGTAAATTTCATCAAAGGACCGCGAAAAAAACGCAAATTTCGTCAAAGGATTGCGGGCACATTGCAAGTTTCATCAAAAGATCGCGGAAAATTCGAATTACGTCAGAGGATCATGAAAAAACGCAAATTTCATCAAAGGATCGCAGAAAAATACGAATTTCGTCAAAGAATCGCGGAACAAACGCGAATTTCGTCATAGGATTGTGGAAAAAATGCAAATATTGTCAAAAGATCGCAAAAAACACGCAAATTTCGTCCAAAAATTGCAGGAAAAACGCGAAATTCGTCAAAAAGCCATGGAGAAAACGTGAATTTCACCGAAGAATTAGAAAAAAAAATAATTTCCTCAAAAGGACGCAGAAAAGAAAAATTCGAATTTTGTCAAGGGATCACGAAAAAAATGGAAATTTCGTCCAAAAATTGCGGAAAAAACGATAAATTCGTCAAAAAGCCACAGAAAAAAACGTGAATTTCACCAAAGAATTACAAAAAAATAATTTCCTCAAAAGGCCGCAGATTTCATTCAAGGGTTTTAGAAAAAAACTTGGTGCTTTTCGCGCTTGAGGCCTCTGAAGCTTCCGAAGGTTTTTAAAAGCATCGTTATTGCCTATGTGTGGTTCTGCTTATCTTTCACACTTTAGAAATTCTACAAGAAGTTAGATGATGAAATGTTATAAGCTAAATTAATGAGAATTGATCCTGCTTACCATGTTTTAAATAGAATGATAAAAAATTCATAGTTTAATTTATTATTTATTCATTAAAATGACATGCAAAATTTGCAGACAGATTATGAAATTTTAAAAGCTTGTCGCAGACAGCTACAAAACTTTCTGCCACTGGGGCTGACAAGTTTTCAGAATCTTTCAACATTAGGCACTTATAGGGTTCTATTTGTTCTGAAACAAATTTCTATTAGGTTTTATGAGGTAAGCTTTCTCTCTACTGCAATTTTACATTTAAATTACTTATTTTAATTGTTTAATGGGGGGTGGCCAAAACTGGTGCATTAAATTTGCTATATGTACCAGTTATGGCCATGGGGGTGGCCAAAAAGGGTACAACATATGTTCCACTTTTGGCCACATGATTCATTATCATTATAGAGGGAATTTTAGCCATTTAATAAATTTAAGAACATCTGGATAAATCAAAATCAATTTAGTTTTGTTTTATATAGTAATGGCTTCAATTAGGGATTGACCGAATCAGCAATTTTGCCGAATACCGAAGCTTCGGTCAAAGTGTATACCGAAGCTTCGGTATTCGGCCGAATACTTAAAATTTCTTAATACACATTTTTGCATATATTAGCTTTTTTTAATACAGTTTAATTTAAATTAAATTCTTAATAATTTAATTCAGTTACATTTTTATTCTTAAATCTAATTACACAAAAAAATTTAATGACTTATTTCCAATTCCCATTCACAGATTCATTAATCCACCACTTATTCTTTATTATTTTATCACTAGTCAATACCCAAAATAACCTACAGGCCTGTATTAAACTACACAGGCTATTATTAAGGATAAGGATTTGTCAGAAAAACAAAAGATCATTCAAATAGAAAAAAACAATTTTGTCTTTAAGCTGATTTACTGATTGTCTAATTATAAACATATTGAATAGGAATGTTCTTAAATACTAAAGGTATCATAACAATTTGTACATTTAACTATTTTCTATCAAATTATTGATACATATTTTGGTTAATACTTTAACATTGTGGTGATGAAGATAACAAATTTGAGCTATTTTAATTTAATGGTTATAAAAGCTATAGGATAGGCATAGGGGCATACCTATTTGATGTGTGTATTTTCTTTAACATACATCTTAGATATACAGAGATGAACTCTGACATACTTATTTGAAATGTATGTTAAAGAAAATACTCATTAAATAAATTTAAATTAAGAAAACTAATGTAGAAGTAATTAAAATTAAATGATAAGGGTAAGATGCGCATCTTCCTTACAATTTTTTTTTCTCTATCGTAGACAGTTGTTTTCATTTGACCCCTATGTAGACTATTTTAGGAAGGAAAAAGTTTTTATTAAAAATGGCCTTTGACTTGTTTTTTGTAGTGCAGCTGAGCTGAACTCTGAACTCATGCACATAATATTGAAACTCATTGTTTAGCCTATTCTACTTCTAAATAAAAGAGAATTCTCCAGTTTCTAAGAAAATATTTATCTGCAATTATTCGGCCGAATACTTTTAAGTATTCGGCCGAAGCCGAATATTCAGTTTACATGCCGAATCACCGAATACCGAATCAACTATTCGGTATTCGGTCAATCCTTAGCTTCAATAATAATAATAAAAAAAGCAAGGCTAATGACAGTTCTATAAAAGATATTTGTTATTCTCTGTCCAATAGATAATTCACTTTAGAAAGGACATTGTGCTAGTCACTAAAGAAAATATAGTATTGTGTTTATTTTTGATAAAGCAAAAGGGGAGGTGATATGTAATTTTTATGTATGATAAATAAACTAAAACATAAATTTTGAAAGATTTTACAACTTATAAATTAAAACGTTCAATAAAATTATAGCATGATTTAATTGCTTGCATTTTTCCTAAAGAAATGAAGACGTTCCATAATTTTTGCAATATTTCAGGCACACGGATTTAGAAGTACTAAATATTGTGAAAATCTTTACTAGAGAATCTAAATACAACTAAGAATGTATTTCACATTATTTAAAAAGAAGAGGATTCATTTTAACACGTTTAAAAGAGATTCTGTGCTCTTAAAAAATGACCTAGAGAGGAACACTGCTCTAAGATAAAAAGTAAAATTAAGGCCATTCAAAATGTAATGCCAGCACTACAAGCTAGCAAAGTTTTGGAGTAACCCGTTCTTGCCTTACATCAGAAGTTTGTAGGACAGACACCACTTTCCTCTAATAATGTTAAATCTCAAGTAGTAGATCTAGGTACTAGGAATTGGAAGTTAAAAATCAATTAGAAAAGTGGATCTTAGATATTGTCAGAATATACTATTTCCTATAAAAATGGAACAGCTTTTAAGATTCTGTCCAGAAAATTGTAGCCGGTAAGATAGAAACTCCATTTCAAGATGGAAGACCAGGCATGAAATGGTATGATTCGCTTCTGAAATCACACCCTAAAATAACTTGCAAAGAAGCAGGGTACATAAATAAGGCATAAGCTAATATAAATCAAAAGATAATTTCAAGAAGTATAACTTTTTGATGAAAATCAAACCAAAATCAGAAAATGCTTTCAAGAAATATAACATTTTGATGAAGATTCAAGTGTTCTAAACAAGCCACAATCCATGAATAATTATAAAACTGATTAAATAGTTAATCTTTATGTCCTATAGGCACTGTTGTCCCGTTTATTAATCAAATTTAAATATATTTTTTTGTTTTTTAATTGAAACTTTCAGTTAAAATCAAAATAAGTATATTTTACTTGATGTTTTTATCAATTCATAAAGAAATTTGCAAAATTCTCTTAATACAGCAAACAAATATATGTGTGGTAAAATAGATGTTTCATAAAAATGCTTTATTTTTACTTATTATCAATTAAAACGTTTGTTAAACTACATGATATTGGAGTGGCCAAAACTGGTGCATAGAGATGGCCAAAACTGGTGTAGGGGTGGCCAAAACTGGTACAAATTGGAATAAATTACTTGATGAGTTATTACTCACAATCTAAAATATTCTGTAGAAAATCATTATAGCTAACAGAAAGACAATTAAATTTACTAAAGAATGATGTTATTATGATTTAATATGCTTAAATCGGTCAAGAACTGTAAAATTTCTATTTTGAATTTTCTCTAAAAGTGGCCAAAACTGGTGCATCTACCCTATTTTATAATCTGGCAATCAAACCAGTCAGGAAGCAGAAAATACTGTTTAAGAGCACAGTCAAAGAGGGGCTCATAGGGCTTAATCCCTCTCCGTTTAAATAAAAACAATTAAGTTACAGAAGCTATTAAAAATCCATTTTCTGTTTTAAATGTTTCCTTATTAAAAAAAAAAAAAAATGCAATACTATTAATGAAAGTTATAGGTAATATTCATGAAACTAGTAAATCTGCAGATCAGTGGCCTCAAACACCAGTTCTACAGTTTTATTTTGAAATTATTTTTAGTATTTAAAATATTCAACTCACAATATCATTTCTTTCATATTTGTAATATTATTATAAATTAAATACTAGGGTCACCCGGGGTAATTCCTGGTCAAAAAGCATCATCTAATTATTATAAAAACTATTAAAGGCATTGTTCCCAATTTTTTTGTGGAATAAGTCTCCTCTGATGGTTATATTATAAAATGCTTACTTAAATATATATGCACTTATAATTAAAATAATTAACTTTTAAATGACCAAGAATTACCCCGGAAATGGGGTAATTCTTGGTCACTTCTGGGGTAATTATCGGTCAGCATCCTTTATCATGTAAATAATGTAGTACAGTTAATTTTTTTTATGACTGAGTAATAAAATAAGTAGAATAAATCTTCTAAAAATTTTGTTTATCCCATAATTGTGGAATAATAAAGCATAGACTTTGTTTAGGGCATAAATACAAATTTATTCGATGTGCAAAAGACTCTTGTACATTTTACAAAACATTAATTAGCCAAAGAATTTTTATGCATTTTTACAACATTTATAAGCAGTATTTATTATTTCATTAGTATCCATTGTGAATGGATTTATTAATAACTTGCAAATTTATTAGTCCATTTAAAAAAAAAAAAAACGTTTGTTATTAATTTTATTTTGCTTAGGCCAACTGAAATTTTCGGCTACCTTTTCAGGAAATTTTCAATACAGACCTTTAATATAATACACAGCATAATAATTAGGTTCCTCTATCGCATTATGTATATTTTTTATGCACCGCTTTGACATTTTGCATTGAGATAGTATTTCTACTTAAATTGTTCAGTCATAGTGTGTTTTATTCTCTGAGCACTTACGGTTTTCTTCTTTTAAAAGTGTTTAACATAGTAGAGGAAAATTTTATAATCTTTTTGAAAGACTGATATGTCATTAGTTGAAATAAAATAATTAAAACTTCAAGAATGACAATAATTTGTTGTAAAAGTGTAAAAATCAAGGTTGATGTTTTGCAGAAATTTGAGTAGCAATTTTGAATGTAATTTTTTTTAATTATTTAATTTCTACTAAATGGATAATTAAGGCATATATTTCAAAGCAAAGGATTCAAAGTATCTTTGAGATTTTTTACAGTTTCTTAAATTGCTATTTTTATTAAAAAAAAAAAAAAAAAAAAAAGGCGAAAATGATTAAGAATTACCTCAGAAACTCAGTGACCAAGAATTACCATGGGTGACTCTGCTTTATTAAGAACTACAATTAACTAAAATGTGGTGAACAGTGTGGTTGCAGTTAATTCTCAAAGGGTTTGCGGCAATTAAATTAACTAAATATGACAATAAAAAGAAATTAAATGATGATAAAAACATTGACCAGGAATTACCCCAGTGGCCAAGATTTACCCCAGATACATGGGGCAGTATTTGACCAACTTCTGTAAATTATTTAAAATAGGATAAAAAATTTCAAGGCTATTTTTTAATAGCTAAAGTTGTTGGTAATTGAACGAAAAAGAAAAATATTTAAAATTTGAGTTGTGACAAAGATCTTTGTAAAAATGTTTCATAACTAAGGCCAGTGTTATTTTACAGAAATTTAACAAGCCATTTCAAAAAGATTTTTTTTTCAAAATAAATAAACAATAAACTCATAATTAAGTAATAAATTCCAATGAGAATAGTTCAGAGTACCTCTATGATTTTTTTCACTTTGGTGAAGTGTTATTAAAACATAAAAAGGACTGTGACCAGGAATTACCCCAGAAACTTGCTGACCAGGAATTGCCCCGGGTGACCCTATATCAAGTAATCTCTGGAAGATTGTTAAAAATAGTGACACAAAACTAAACATTAATATTCCAAAACTTTTTTTTTAATTACCTTTTAAATCCACCACTGTTTCAATAATTTGATAGCTGTAATTGTCTGATATTTAGTATTTTAAACTATCCATCTAAAATAATTAAAACATCAATCTTCTGATAATTACAATAATTGATGCAAACAGTAAATGATTATCACAGATATTTTATTAATTACTGGTATCCTAATTGTTAAATTTATTTAAAAATAACTATTTTGTTTCATTAGTATGTATTCATTAAATTCTGGTTCTAAATACAGTCATAAAAACAATTATATTTATTACTTTTTATGGGGTGTCCATTACTGGAACAGAGGGTGTCCACTACTGGGCCAGAGGGTGTCCATTACTGGGCTTTTGGGTGTTTTGATATATTTCTGTTATTTAAAATTAAATTTCTATTCATATGGGAAAATGAGGCTATAAGAATGGTTAAATATTGTTGATAGATTAATGTAAATATTGAAAAAACTGGAATATAATAACTATTAATAAAAAAATATTTTTTAAAGAAATTCCTTAAGGGTGTCCATTACTGGCACATCTATCCTACTAAGTTTTCACCTCTATGTGAACTGTAGCATATTTATTTGAACCCCACCTCTGTACACCTGTCTGTTCTCAAGGACTTTTAAAACAGTTTCAGAATGTCATAGCGTAGCAAAAAAATTTTTAATAAAAATTTGCATCATATGGATAGAAGAGTAAGTTATTTAAGTTTGTATAATGAACGCCATTGAATTTGTAAAAAATTGTTTTCATTTCTCAGAAAAAACATTATTAACCCTTAACTGGAAACGTATGCCTGTGAGATGTTTGCGTCTACATATCTGCTCTTAATATTTTCTCTCTGACATTCCAAATTAATTTTTATGCTGTTATATTAAAAAATTGGACCTGTTAATGCATTACTATTAAAGATTAAATGTTTAAGCTCACTATTTGGTAAATTATTTTAAGTGTTCTGTTTGCGCAGGATTTTCACGTTTCCGGTTAAGGGTTAAAGAATAATTGGTACTTTTCGGTTAGCCGGGCGCCAGTGTTATATATACATATTTATATACATACAAATATGTAAATATACATATATATACGTATACACATATTGTATATATACACATATAGATATATGTAAATATATATATGTATATAACACTGGCGCCCGGCTAACCGAAAAGTACCGAATAAATTAAGGCTTAAATGAAATTGATTTTGATATGATTATTTGTTATTCTAATAATTTTTTAATTGTACACTCAAATTATTTAGTTAGAAGGTAAAATTATTGTAATAAAATAAGAATAAAATAGTATTTATCAACTATTTATCACATCCTTTTTAGTACATAAAAATATTTAAATTATGCAAAATACTTTTTGTTGTAACGTTTATAAAAATGAAACTTGTAGTTGAAAATTTAGCTGAAGATTTGTATATTTAAAATTAAGAAAAATACTTTTGTTTTAAGACAGTAATATTTATCGAAATTACTCTTAAATAGGTTTATGTTGTACGATTAAGCTACCAATAACTTGTCCAAAATGTCGACCCCCTTCCCAGTTTTTAAGCAAAATTTTGAAAAACCTTTATTTTCGTGTATAAGTCGAACCACATTTCAAGTAGTATGTTGAAAAATGATTTGTAATCGAGGATAAAGAAAAAAATAATAAATTTTCATTAAATTAGTAAAGTTTTTTATGTTTCTAATCAGAAATTCAACGTTTTAAAACTGTATAACTATGTAAAACAGAAGAAGCTTAAACTATTTTGAAACCTATTCACATCAATTCAATCATACTTAAAAAGAAAAAAAAATTTTGCAAAAATCTATTCAAACCTTGGGGTGTCGATCCTGGCAAAATTTGGGGCTTATTTAGGGTCCCTTCACAAAAATCCATTTAATAAAACAGGCCCCTTCACAAAAATCCATTTAATAAAACAGGCCCCTTCACAAAAATCCATTTAATAAAGCAGGCCCCTTCACAAAAATCCATTTAATAAAACAGGTCCCTTCACAAAAATCCATTTAATAAAACAAGCTCCTTCACAAAATTTCATTCCATAAAAACATACTATTCACTGATTATTTTTATTAAAATGTTTAAGAGCAAGAATCTGAGAGAGTGTTACACCTGTGATTCATGACATCTCAGATTTTCTCCAAAAAATTACCAGTTGTTACTTACCTTGTTAAAAGACAAAATCTAGAATTTTTTTTTTTTCCAAAGTTGAGTTGTTCATTTTTTATGGGCCCCCAAATGTCACCGTGCAGTGCGAAAAATTGAGCGTTTTTTAAAGACATTAAAATTGCTATGACCCACAATTCTTTGCGCAAACAACTTGCCACAAAATTCTTGTTATGTATGGGATGTAGGAGGGTTCAACTTTATATAATAGATGAGAAGTCTGTGGCAACTTGTTGCCGCAAGGTCACTGAAGGTCACAAACTTATGCATTTTCGCTGTTTTTTATCATTTTTAAGGCCCAATAACAGCTTGCGCGTTGAAGTTGCCATGGCAAAAGAAGTGTCATTTGAAAGACATGTATTAGCACTTTTTAAAAATGTACATATAATTGAGGCAAGTTTGATGCGCTTTTAGTAACAGAGCGCCAAAATGTGAAAAATGTCATATTTGACCGATATTCAAACTGTCATAATTTCCTGCGGCAATGACATTTTGAAATAATTCTTTTGCCATTCTTTTATTCTATTATTGCTCTTTATGAAAAAATAAACTCCATTGAGGCATGTACCTTTAAGAAAAAAAAAATGATTTTTTTAAACATACTCTATTCCGGTAGTCAGGACTTTTTTGCTTT
This sequence comes from Maratus speciosus, assembly GCA_963932465.1. Classification (NCBI taxonomy): domain Eukaryota; kingdom Metazoa; phylum Arthropoda; class Arachnida; order Araneae; family Salticidae; genus Maratus; species Maratus speciosus. The sequence goes on along the minus strand of OZ010795.1, from coordinate 323,613,719 downwards.
TCAGAACAACTCGTCTGAATAACATTTTTTTTTAATATTTACTTGGCTGTATGAATGGATATATTTTAATATATTGTGACACATATATGATAGATGTTATTTAATTTGACAATCAAAATTCTTGGCATTTATAATCTATATTGATAATACAAGTATATTCAGCTAACGCTAACACTATCAATAATTAAAAAAAAAACCACAAACATATAATTGTTCCTTGTAAGACTCTTGAATATCTTTTAAGCATAGAACTGTAAAAGGATCAGCCCCAGACAATTGTATAGGACCAGAGAAGATGGTATCGCATGTGGGGTAACATGTTTTAATCCACAATCATATTTTAAAGTTGTTCCATAAGCAACATCTTGTAGAGAATCTGTTGTAAACAAAAAATCTAAAAAATGATCAACCTTACTCATGTCGAGACAGTTTCTACTAATTTTGTGTACAAGAGGCATATTGCCAGCCCCAAATTGTGCCCTCAATTCTCTTGCTCTCCTTACCATTCTCTGTGAGCATTGGAATTTCTCTGTAACTTCTGATTTTGTGTATTTTTGAGGATCCAATAAAGCTAGCTTCATCTTTTGAGATGGAGTGCTTTTAAAGGCTGCTACTATCTCTTTTAGACATTCATCTTCAGCTTCTGTCTTGCTGCAGCTGCTACTGTCTGAAACAACCTTTCGAAATTCATGTTCTTGCTCTGGGGCCAGTTTCTTGGTTAACATTGCTTTAAAATTATTAGTAACTTCAGAGTACAGTACAGGACCCATTATCCGGAATTCCAAAATCCGGGAGGACCCGAAATCCGGAAAAAAAATTGAAAATTTTTACTAAAATTTTGCAATTTCTGAAATTTTTCGAAAATTTTACAGATTCCTATTTTTTTTTTTGGGGGGGGGGGGGGGTCTATTGTGTTGCAATGTGTAACCACTATAAAATGTTACATCAGTGGTGGGGAAACACGGTGTCCTCCCACCCCCCAAAAAATGAGAAAAAAGTTATTTTTCTGTCAAGTTTTAGTTTAAAATTAATTTATATTATGATTTCTTTTTTTAAAAAATCATCAGATATTTCACACCCTCCCTCTCATTTCGACAAAATATTATGGCTACACAATTGTGTTACTTGAATCAGGGGTGATTCTGAGTAAAAAAAAAAAAAAAAAAAAAATCTGAAATTCACAGCAAATTTTTTTTAAGTTTAGAGAAGAGGGGTGGACTCCTCCTCTCAGCACTAATTGTGCGTTTTTTTCGCGATCCTTTAACGAAATTTGCGTTATTACGCGATCTTTTGATGAAATTAAGGGGTTTTTTTGCGATCCTTTGAAGAAATTTTTTTTTCTCTATCTTTTGACGAAATTAGCGTTTTTGCACGATTTTGACGAAATTTGCGTTTTTTCCCGCGATCCTTTTACGAAATTTCGTTTTTTTTGGCGATCTTTTGATGAAATTTGTGTTTTTTTTCGCAATCTTTTGACGAAATTTGCAGGTTTTTTTCGCAATCTTTTGATGAAATTTGTGGATTTTTACGCGATCTTTTGACGAAATTGCGAGGGGCTTTTTCAATCCTTTGAAGATTTTTTTTTTTTTTTTTTTTTTGCTATATTTTGATGCAATTTCCATTTTTTTGTGGTATTTGGAAAAAAATTGTGTTTTTCGCAATTCTTTTACAAAGTTTGCGTTTTTTACGCGATTTCTTTTACGGAATTCGGGAGGACCCGAAATCCGGAAAATTCCAAAATCCGGAAAGCCTTCGGTCCCGAGGATTCCGGATAATAGATCCTGTACTGTATTTTCGTTTCATATAGCGAATGGTACTTGCAGAAAGTTTTAAAACAGGAGATTTCAACTGAAATTTAACAGGGCTTACACCTTCTGTTAATGATTTTATAAATGAATTTGTCTCGGTCTTATCAGTTTCCACTAACAGAGAATTACGAACTTCAAATGTTGGATCGCTGGAAGTGATGTCGGCTATCTCAACTTCATCGTTCATTTGATGTAGATCTTTTGAAAGAAGATAATCTCTATGCTTTGGACAAACAGTTCCTCCAATTGGAAAGTTTACAGAAGAATTATATTTACATATTAATTCATATGTTGCCCAACTTGCAGACCTAACACCTTTTTCTTTTCTTTTCCTGTTTTCCTTGTGATAAGGGTGTAAACATACAGCTGGAACATTCCAATAAGTACCAAAACCAAAACGATGCTTTGCACAAAGTTTAAATCCTTCAGGTAAAACTTTACTACTTCTGCTAGATATTAGTTCTTTTTCAGACACACTTCTATCAGGTGCTTTAACATTTATTCTTTCTAGATAATTTCTCACATCTGCTGCCAAGTCCTGTTCTGAAAACAACTCATCCTTACGACTTTTGCCGTGTCTTCCACAGTTCAATAGCTCATTATAAAAAAAACAATCTGTATAAGGATCCGAATTAAGTTCTTCCATGTTTTGTAAAACAGTTTTTTTAACTAAGAATATATAAACATAAGTATGAAAATATCCAAATTAAAAATTCACAACTTTATTTTTTAAATGGATGAACAAAGGTAATTCTTATTCAACAGAAATATTGTTCTGATATTCCAGAATAGCCAACCATGTGATAACAGTAAGGCAAACAAGGGAAGAGCTGAGCTGGGTTTTTTTTTTCTCTGTGCAATTTTATTTTACTAAAATTATTGTTGCAAATGTAAAATATTTTATCAGTAATACTTTTTTAAAAAAATACCCTTTATAAACAAAAAAGAAAATAATAATTTTATTTTTTAATGGATGAACATAAAGAATTCTGATTGCACAGAAATATTGTTCTCACGGTTCTAGAATATTTTACCAAGTAATACAGTAATACAAAAAAAAGAAGAGTTGAGATATTTTGTTTTTCAGAATTTTGTGTTGCTGAAATAATGTTATTATAAACTTAAAATATTTTATCAATGATTTTTTTAAAAATACTTTACAAAAATTAATCTTATCATCAGATATAGCCTTTTTTTTAAATGAAGGAGCATTATAAATTCATTCATATTCCAGAGAAATATTGTTTTGAAGTTCGGCATTTTTCACTATGTAGTAATAGTAATACAAACAAGGGGAAGGTTGGAATATTTTGCTTTGAATAATTTTATGTTCTGAAATTAATGATTTTAAATTAAAAATACTTCATCAATAATGATTTTAAAATGTACCTTATATTAAAAAAAAAAAATATCTTTATATATGTGCATTTTATTAAGTTATAATTTTGTACAAGTTTCAGGTGATTTTTTAACAAATGTTAAAAATTAAACAAAATATTCCAAAATATGTATAAAAGTATAAAACTTTGTAAACCTTTAGCTTTTAGTCTGTTAAATGTGAAAAATTATAGTAAATTTTTAAACAGTAATGAAAAAATCATATATGCATTTCACAGGTATATACCAAATAGAGAACATGTCGGTGATTTTTTGGATTTTAAAACAAAATGATTGTCCTCAATAAATATAAACACAACAATATATAAAATATATCAATTCATACAGCCAAGTAAATGTTAAAAAAATTATTATTCAGACGAGTTGTTCTGAAAAGCAAAAAAGTCCTGACTACCAGACTAGAGTATGTTTAAAAAAATCATTTTTTTTTCTTAAAGGTACATGCCTCAATGAAATTTATTTTTTCATAAAGAGCAATAATAGAATAAAAGAATAGCAAAATAATTATTTCAAAATGTCATTGCCGCAGGAAATTATGACAGTTTGAATATCGGTCAAATATGACATTTTTCACATTTTGGCGCTCTGTTACTAAAAGCGCATCCAACTTGCCTCAATTATGTGTACATTTTTAAAAAGTGCTAATACATGTCTTTCAAATGACACCTCTTTTGCCATGGCAACTTCAGCGCGCAAGCTGTTATTGGGCCTTAAAAATGCTAAAAAACAGCGAAAATGCATAAGTTTGTGACCTTCAGTGACCTTGCGGCAACAAGTTGCCACAGACTTCTCATCCATTATATAAAGTTGAACCCTCCTACATCCCATATATAAAAAGAATTTTGTGGCAAGTTGTTTGTGCAAAGAATTGTGGGTCATAGCAATTTTAATGTCTAAAAAAAACGCTCAATTTTTCGCACTGCACGGTGACCTTTGGGGGCCCATAAAAAATGAACAACTCAACTTTGGAGAAAAAAACTTCTGGATTTGGCCTTTTAACAAGATAAGTAATAACTGGTAATTTTTTGGAGAAAATCCGAGATGGCATGAATCACCCCATAATGCTAGGTGTGACACTTTCTCAGATTCTTGCTCTTAATAGTTAACAAAATACGCTCACCAGAAAGAAAAACTTTAGCTGACGGATTTAAAGAAGTTATTAATTATTAAATATTTGATTCAAATTTGAAAAACTATCTTTCATGACAAAATGCTATTTTTCAGAAAAAAAATAATAAAATTTCACAGAAATAACTTTTATTTTTCACAAAATGGGGCCCTAGAAAAAAAAAAAACCTGTATCGACCCCTGAACCTTATTTACAAGGGTAAATAAATTCTTAGACTACTAAAATTTAGTACTTTTTTGTATTGTAGGCCTTTTAGAGGATAGATATCTAGAAGCATTCTCAAGTTGAACTCTTTTTAAAAAGATAATTAAAATGTTGAAAGTCCACCTATTGAAGGGAATTCTGTCCCAAGAGAAAATGGGTGCAGAAGAATTACAGGGACATTATTGTTGAGCTTTTTTTTGTCAATCACAGGGAAATGACCATTGTCTGCTTTTCTCTCATGTGACTACTTAAGGCTTGCCGATTGTCGGCAATTTTTTTTTTACTACCTTGTGTTTAAGTTGCCCCCCCCCCCCCCCCCTCCCATTTTGAACTCCCAAATTTTGTCTAAAATGCTTTGACTTATACACGAGTATATACAGTAATTTTTCAAACGTTTTCTGCGTTTGTATAACAAGATTAATTCATTTTCAAGTAGTAATGCTTTATTTATATTCCTAGTTCTTTCTAATGTACTGTAATAGACAGATTTTTTAATGGATCTTCCTTCCCTCAGTGCTGCTAGTTTTTTTGTCATTAGACTGCAAAGATTAAAACTTCCATTCAAGTTTTGTTATTGATTCATGTATCATAATTATAAAGACCAAAAGCTAAGAAATTTCGCCAGCAACCACTTTTTTAAAACTAGTGGCCGCTTATTATTTAAAAGTACTAAACAATAAACCTTTGTTAAAATTTCTATTAGTATTGTTTTCAAATTAAATAGCCTAAATAAATATATTTACGTATTTCAACAGGCAAAATTGGAATCATTGATAAGAATGCGAGAAAACTTTATTCCTATGTAGGAAAGGTGGCTGCTGAAAATTTCATTAGTAGCCATTTTTTATTTTAAAAGCGCTAAACAATAAACTTTTGTTTAAATTTCTATTGGTATTCTCAATTTAAACAGACCAAATAAATATGTTAATAAGTAGCCTCCCTCTTAACCGGCCGACTTTTTTTCCCCCACATGAGACAAAATCCAGGGAGGACGGCCTCAGGAACTGAGCTTGCGCCTTCGAGTTAAATTGTAATCCGCAAGGGAAGGAGGCAAAATTCAGAAAGGAGAACGTCTGTTCAAAATGGAAAAGCATTGAATTTCTCCGGTGTTGAATTCAGGCAAGGAAGAATGAGATGTCCCCCCGGAAGATTTGAAATTTTGTGTTTTTAATGGTCAAAAGTGCAATTGCCCCCCCCCCCCCTAAAAATGTATAATGTCTGATCGATGTGCACACTGTTTTGTACAAACATTTAAAAAGCTTGAGGAATGCAAATAGATCACCGTAGAATATGTATAAGGGTTGTTGGAGTCCGATAAAGATCTCAAGTATTAAACATTATTTGACGAGGATATAATTAGGACTGTAACTGGTGTTGTTCAATACGAAGACTATCCTGCTGATGATCCATTTGAAGTTGACACTGCTAAAATTCCTTATAAGGAAGGGATAAAAGCATTAGAGTTGGCACCACACTATGTTGAGCAGCGGCCAACAACTTCCTCGTTTAAACATATGATGTTAAAGAGAGAGAGAGAGAATATGCTGCAAAATGTCGAACATCTTGCCTTCAAAAGAAGGTCACTGATTTATTTAAGGTTCATTAACTTAAATATACATAATGTAGAACAATTTCAACTTCTTATAAAGGTGTGTGATACGAATTTCAACAATTTAATTTGTGTTAAATATTTTTCATTATTTGTTATCAGTGATAATTTTTCGTTCAATTCAGTTAATTAAAACTAGTATTCATTTCACAAAATATAGAAAATATGTACTTTTTTAAAATTACACAAATTGAAAAACTAAAAGCATCATACGGGTTTAATTAATTAGCTCCTCAATTCTCGCTCCCGTGATATTCAGGGGCTGTGTCTTTTATTCAGATTGTTTGATTCCCACTAGTTTATGGAAAACCTTCGGTCCCAAGGATTCCGGATAATAGGTCCTGTACTGTACTAAGTTCTTAGATTTCATATTGAGATTTATTGTCTTAAGGTTTGATTTGCTTCTAAATGCCTAAAAAGTGTTTTTTTAGCTTTTTAACAGGAATAAAGATTTTAGCTCCAGCTTTTTTCCATGTTATTTACAGGCTCTTATTATTGCATAGGCAAATCGTAACTTTGCCCAGGGGCCCCCAATTTTATATATTAAATTATAAAATATTTACCTTTTTTTTCCCAGTTCCAACTTTTCCATAAATTGAAGTTATTAAATTCATCTTAAAGGAATATAACAAGTTTCTAAAGTTATATAAAAGAGTTTTGTTCTGTATTAAGACAAAAAGTATTTTTATTAAGGAAGGTAATTAATTTAAAAATGACGGAGCTAAGAATTTTCTTCTATTTAAAATCCAAGGTGCAAAAATATTGTTTATAAATAATGTTGCAACGATTCGAATGGGGCCCTCTAATTTATCTTTGCCCAGGGCCCCAGTTAGTCATGATCGGGGCCTGGTTATTTATTATCATTTGAAGAACATTTCAGTCTTTGTAACAAAAAATTAATGATGGGTTCGAGTTGTGTGGGTGTCCTCCTAGCGTGCACTTCCAATCAGGCGAAATCTGGTAGATCACCAGAGATGTTTCCAATAAATTTTTGTTAAAGATTATCAAAATAGATATTGTCTGGACTCTGGAGCTTCAAGCACTTTGAGATCAAAAAGTTAAAAAACTAACGAAGTGGCTGCCATTTGAAAAAAAGGTCTATATTTCTATTTCTGACCCCTTTTTTTGCACTTTGGCGTGCTTCTGAAAGTATTAATTATATTACCTTTAATAATAATAATAAAAAGATTAGCAAGATCGGTTGAGTAGTTTTTGCATTCTGATACTGCTGTTTGAAAAAAGTCATTTTGCATAAAATATGTTTATAGTGCTCCAAAACAGTGCAAGTCTATGGACGCGTTGCGCTAAAGACTAAAGCACTAAATAACTAGGAAAGAACTCAGAATTCGGCCGAACTGTTTCACAGTGATAATCTAGACCTAGACTATAGGGAATAGAAAAATGTAAAAAAAAAAAATTCCATCTGAAAAAAAAAATCCCTCCTTTTAAGTGCTGTTGCATTCATGAGAATTTTTTGGTTAAGGAAAATAACTTTGAATATTTTGACTATTGAAGTGTTGTTGCAAACGATTTTCTTATTTCGTGTAAATGAATTGAACATCACCTTGGTCTTTTCCAAATTTATTTTTAATCCCACATTAATGCTAGCTATATATTATATATATATATATGGATCTAACTCATCTCTCAAAAATCAGTTTTTCTCCTAGTCTTTTTAAAAAATGTACTAATTTGTATGATATTTTTTCTCTAAAAATAACTTTTGAAAAAAAATGTTGCCTGGCTTTTAGTCAGCTCTGAATTCATTTCACATGATTACATTATATCCTTTTATTAGATGCTGTTAGTAATTGCTTATATCTATAGATTAATTTTTATTAACATATTTTGAATCAGTTGTCTTTAAATGTTAACATCTTTTATTTTATTAAATTTCAGAGTTCTACAAAATCCTTACTTTTAAACTTGCTGTGCTTTCAGCTTTTAAATATTAAATGAATAAGTATTTTTTGTGAAAATGCAAATCTTCAGGTTTAAAATTGTCACGTGAAATCTGAAATTGCAAAACAAAATAATCATTATGAGCAAATTAAAAACGCATGTAATGCAATGTGCTAGTGCTTGCATGGGATTCTCCTGGAGCAAGAAATATTTGTAATGAAAGAAAATTCAGTTAACTCAAATTCGAACCAAGCATTTATTAATTGCCTTTCTGGTGAACATGTTTTGTTTGCAAATTACACATTTTAAAACCTTCAAAATAAATATGAGAGCTTTTTTTTTTTTCAACCTCCGTTGGGCTATAAAATACAGACAAGTGTGAATAACAAAATGGTTTTAAAACCAGGAGTTAAAGTTGCTTTTTGACAGTCACAGTGAAGATTGAGACATTTGCCATACCGGTGGCGGTGGGTGAGTTTTCCAAAACCTTCATAGAAGGTTGCCGCCATTATGTTGAGATGGGTCTTCAAAGGTTCTTGAAGATTTTTGTTGGGGGTGGAAGCTCTGTCCTTCCAGACCTGTCTTCACCTCTCGAAAAAGGTTGATGAGAGTCACTCGGAGACAGGCCGAACTGGTGGCCCAACAGGGGGTGATCAAACATTTCCCATCGAAATTGTGAAAGCTGTTGGGTGACAAGTTTGGCAGCATTGAGTGACTGTCACCTTATTTGAGAGCTGAAGACAGGTCTGGAAGGACAGAGCTTCCATCCCAACAAAAATCTTCAAGATGCCTTGGAGACCTTCAGTGATGTCGCTGTACTTGAAAAAACCTGGGTCCCCGGGACCCAGGATTTCCAAAAATCTGGGTCCCTTTTTTACAAAAACGGGTCCCCATCAATAATTCATATTTTAAAGGAATAAATGAAACTTGGTTATTTGGAAAATATAAAATAAATGCATTAATTATTGTTTTAATAATAATTAACTAATGAATTAAAACCAGTATTATTTGCACTCAAATAAGATTTTTTTTTTTTTTTTTTTAAATATTAAGAGAAATTTTCTTTACTTTTTTAAAAGTAAAAATGCAAGATATAATTTTAATTGTAAAATAATGCTTATTTGAGAGTAGAAGATACCAAATTCCACTAACAAGTATCGCTAATGTTCACTTTCTTTTAAAAAAGGGGCAAGATGGGTTTATTGAAAAAGATATTTTTGCTGAAAAAAGAATATTTATGGTTAAGTAAAGGTGTACTTTTTGTTGAATGAATGGGTGCTTTCATTATACTCCCACTGAATTATTTGTCAGCATAGATCTGTGTTGGAATCACATTTTCCTTGGAAGGGAAATTTACATCTAAATCATTAAAATAAGTATCAAATCCTAAATGTTCCGAAGGCGGGAGATATTTCAATGCAGTAAGGAGGGGAGGGGATTTTTTACTGGTCCACCCCCTGAATACATTATCAAAGTACACTGAAATCATGCTGACTTTTTAAGAATCTCATTTAAAAAAAAAAAAATCCCATTTTATGAATTTTCTACCTATAAGTTTAGCTTGCACATTTTTTTTTTTTTGGTGCTTTGACTAAATTCACGTTTTTTTTTTTTTGCGTTTTTTCCGCGATCCTTTTGTCTAAATTCGCTATTTGTTCGCGAGCCTGTGATGAAAATAGTGTTTTTTTTTCGCGATACTTTGACAAAATTCGGCTTTATTCTGCGATTTTTTGACGAAATACGCTATTTTGTCGCCGTCCTTTTACGAAAATCGCGTTTTTCTGTGATATTTTGATGAAATTTGTGCTTTTTTCGCGATCCTTTGACGAAAATCGGTTTTTTTACACGATTTTTTTGACGACATTCGCTATTTTTGGCGATCCTCTGGCGAATTACGCTATTTTTTTGCTATCCTTTGACGGAAACCAGCTTTTTTTTCGCGATATTTTGATGAAATTTGGGCTTTTTTCACGATCTTTAGCAAAAATCGGCTTTTTTCTGCGATTTTTTGACGAAATACGCTAACTTGTTGCGGCCCTTTTACAAAAATCTCATTTTTTCGCGATATTTTGATGAAATTTGCGCTTATTTCCGCTATATTTTGTTGAAATATGTGCTTATTTCCACGAGTTTTTGACTAAATTTGTTTTTCCGCGATACTTTGACAAAATACGCTATTTTTTCGCGGCCCTTTTACGAAAGTCGCGTTTTTTGCGCAATATTTTGATGAGAGTTGCGTCTTTGACGAAAATCAGCTTTTTTTCCACGATATTTTGACGAAATTCGCTATTTTTTCGCGATTTTATGACGAAATACGCTAATTTGTCACGGGCCTTTTGCGAAAATTGCGTTTTTTTGCGATATTTTTATGAAATTTGCACTTATTTCTGCGATATTTTTATGAAATTTGCACTTATTTCTGCGATATTTTGTTGAAATTTGCGCTTATTTCCGCGATTTTTTGATGAAATTTGCTATTTTTTTGCGACACTTTTGCGAAAATCGCGGTTTTTTGCGCGATATTTTGATGAGATTTGTGCTTTTTTTGCGATCCTTTGCGCGTCCCGTGGGACACGTAAGAGTTTTTTTTTGCGTCTCGTCTCCGATTTTTCGCGTAATTTACGTTCTATAGCACAACCGCGGCATCCCTGAGACCTTTCTCACCATGCTGGCGGTAACCTTCTATGAAGAGGGGTTTGAAAAACTCACCCACCGGTGTGGCAGATGTCTCAATCTTCACTGTGACTATGTCGAAAAGCAACTTTGATTGTGCTTGACTTCTTGTTATAAAACAATTTTGTTATTCACACTTGTCATTATTTTACAGCCCATTGGAAGTTTAAAAAAAAAAAAAAATAGTTTCATATAATTTATGAAAAATGTTGTTATTTAATGGGACTTTCTGAAGTGAAGAGGAACTTTGTAATGAGGCCTTTTTTAAAAGTTGATTTTTGTGAAGGCCCCCTAAAATTTTACAGGTTTGACTCCTGTTTCAACAAGTATGTTATTGAATTTATACTATGTACTACTATAGTATATTACAAAAAAAAAAAAAAAAAATAAAAGCCAGTTTTTTTTTATCAAGAACAATTGTATGTGTGCATAAGGTATTATATATCGGGAGATCCAGAGGTCTCAAGACTTTTGAAAACTTAATAATTAGTACACTATGTGCAGTAAAAAGATGCAGTTTTCCGAGAAATGCTTAGAAACATGTAGGATTTTGGTTTATATATAATACAAAAAAGAATTATAATAGTTACATTTTTGGTCCCTTTTGAGGAAATAATTTTTTTGCAGTGGTATAGTACAGTTGATCCTAAAGAAATGTTACAAATTTTCAATGTGTGTATTCTTTCAAGGAGAAAATTATGCATCCTGAAGGACCCATCTCAATTTATTTTTTCCACCCCTTCACCAATTTCTTGCTTAACTGATGCGCAATAGCATATCCCCAACATCACTGAGTACTGTAATGTAACAGTATATCAAGTTTTTTTTCAATGTTCTTTTTCTTTTAATATGGTGAAATCATTATTTAATGACATAATTATTATCAGGGCTTCATTTCTAACAAAAAAAAGTACCGGAGCCCTAATATTCTGCGGTACTGGTAATAACAATTGTATCGTTCCCCCCCTCCGCCTGTCACTCTAATCTGCATATTTATATTTCGTACATTATTTGCAAAATTTAAAGAATTTTTTTTTCTTTAGTAAAATAAAAATTTTAGCACATACCTGGCTGTCAACTATTCCACTTTTTAGTTATCACTACTTCCGAATAGTAATCTTTGCCTAATTTTAATGTTAATTAATTGCCGAATTCTGCGATAAAATATGGTAAGGATTATGATTCGGAAGCAGTGTTAACACAAAAAACGAATAGTTCACAGCTATGCATTTTTATGAAAAAACGAATGAAATTTACAGAAATTAATATTTATTTGCTGAAGAATGGAACAATGTTTTTAGATTTCCTATAAAATGTCCATATAATTGATTTCTTCCACATTAACAATCCTTTGTGGTGAATCCCTGAAAATCAGATTAAATTAAATTTCACACCATTATCGGAAAGATTCGATGCTTTTATAGAAAAAAGAGAAACACTGATTGATTGCTTTCTATCAGAATAGCAATACATGGCAATTATATCTACTTGTAAATGCAAGTGACTTCGTAAATGTGCAGAGCAGGGCCTTAGTATCAGGGTTAGAAAAAACCTAGCCCACTAGTCTAAAACCCAGGGTTTTCTGAAAAAAAAAAACCTTTTTTTCAGGCTTTGAGTTTTTTTGGAGAACACTTTAAACTTCTAATTTTCATATACATAATACCTAAATTCTCCATTTATCAGTGAAACCTGGGCATAATTTTGCATTAATTATGAATTAACAAAAAATGTATAAAAAGAAAAAAAATCAAATTAATTTAAAAGGTACATCTGTATCTCATGGGACTAGTTTGCTGCACTTGGCATACATTAAGTGAACCACAACTGGATTTCTTTATATTATTCTTACCTGAAATTAAACATGCTAAATTTATATAGTTTCTTTCATTTACTTCAAATCAGAAATCAGTTGAAGACTTCTTTTTTTTTTTTTTTTTTTTTTTTTTAAAGAAATGGGATTTGTAAATACTAATATATTTGAAAATTCTAGCAAAATTTGCTACATATTTATTGCAATAGCAGACCTGCCAACCTTTGAAAATGAGAAATCGTAGCACACAAAATTAAAATTAATCTGAGGTTGGTTGGTTGGTTTTTCGTGTTTCGCAGCCATCTTTTGACATTCGTAAAAGGAATGAGGTTTCAGTCTTTGAACTCAATACAGTAAATTTTTTCCTCTCAAAATTTTTATATGATTTTTAGAGTTTCTTCTCGTTTCGAAGCGTTTGACATTTGTAAAAGGAGTCTCGTTCCTGTTTTTTTTTTTAGCCCAGTGCAATAATTTTGACAAAATTCGCAGTTTTTTCCCCCGAGATCATTTCAGGATATTCACAATCCCTCCCCCCCCAAACCCCCCATAATCATAATTCACATTTTTCTATCACGATTCTTTGTTGAAATCCGCACTTTTGACGAAATTCGTATTTTTTTACTGCGATCCTTTGACGAATTTTGCGTTTTTTTACGACGATCCTTTGGCAAAATTAGTGTTTTCTTTCCGCGATCTTTTGGGGAAATTTGCATTTTCTTACTGATCTTTCGATGAAATTTGCATGTTCTTACTGATCTTTTGACGAAATTAGCATTTTCTTTCTGCCATATTTTGGGAAAATTCATGGTTTTACAATGATCCTTTGATGAAATTTATTTTCTTTTGCGACCAATTGACGAAATTAATTTTTTTACACTGTCATTTGTCGAAATTTGCGATAGTTTATCGCGACGCAACCGATCGGCAAAATTTTCAATATCTTTTCGCGACCAAGTAACAAAATTCACTAATCGTTTCCGCGACCTTTTGATGAAATCTGCAATATTTTCCCCCCGATAGTTTATTGAAATTCGTAATTTTTTGCGCAATCATTTGACGAAATTCGCAATTTCTTTCTGAACTCTTAACGAAATTACCAATTTTATTCAGCGACCAATTGAAGATAATCACTATTTGTTTCTGAATTCTTTGACGAAATACCCGATATTTTTACACGACTATTTGAAGAAATTCTCAATTTTTACTGCGATCGATTCACGAATTAATCTGGGGAAATTCCATAAAAGAAAAAAAAATCGCAGATTTCCAAGAAATTTCAAAGTATACGCGCAAAAGAATCATAGGTCTGTGGAAGAATTTGCAGAGGGAAATACTGCACAGCATTTTTCATTAAGCAGGATTGTCCTTTTCCATGTGCAAATCATGAGATATTGCACATTATTTCAAACCTTGCGTCTCAAAGAACCACCTCCCCCCCATCCCCCTCCAGAAATTCTTATAATGGCACGCCCTGTTTCTAAGGAAGGGAATTCCTGGATAAACATTTACAGAAACACGATGTGTTTAATATACATAAAGAGGAGGGTCTTATATTAAGAAGTTTGTTTTGCAGCCCAGATTTTTTTTCCCATGAGCATTTTTTAATAGCCGAATTTTCAGACTAATGACCAATTTTTTAAAACTTTTGGAACAGAATCACTCCTGAAATATATGCTGTGTGGGATAAAAATAGCAACTAGAGACAAAAAAATGCATTTGTGTTTTTTGCAAAAAATCGTAGTTTAAGACCGATTTTCGTAGCATCGTAGTTTATAGGTCCAAATCGTAGAAACTACGATTTTTTCGTAGCAGTTGGCAGGTCTGCAATAGTATTAAATATTAAATTAGATTGTCATGGAAGTAAGGGATATTCGTAAATTTAGATCACAAATGGCAATGCGATACTTATTACCAGCTTTGCTACTTTATCAACTCCAAAATGATTATGTAACTTCCTCCAAACCAGGCCAAATGTTGAAAAGTATTGTTTGACTGAAGCAGAGGTAGCAGGTACTGAATGTAAAGAAAAGAAAAATTGACAAAATCCAGTAGGAAACTTATCTGTTTCACTCTTTTTTTGCCATAATCTGAACCATTTTTGTGTTGAAAACTCATATACAGGGTGTCTCAAAAGGTCGTTTACAAAATTAACATGCTGGTCTGTCATATCATGAGGAACAAGATTTACATAGGAACTTGTGTTTGAAAATGCAAACTGCGACCGCTAGAGGACGATGATCGCAGGTGTGAAGGGGAAGAAAGAAAGGATATCGAAAGAGGTAGTAATATGACTTTTATTAAAGAACATGGTTTTATGACTTTTATTAATGGACATGTGTGTCACGGACACGTGCCGCCGCTTCTCTGATCCTGGCAACGAGATCCATGTCCGATGCTACGGCCGTCTCGTACACCATGGACTTCGTGTGTCCCCACAGATAGAAATCCAGGGGAGTCAGGTCGGGGGATCACGGTGGCCATGCGACTGGTCCGCCTCTGTCAATCCAGCGATTAGGATATGTCCTATCGAGGTATTCTCGCACAGTGTAGCTAAAATGAGCAGGCACTCCATCATGCTGAAACCAGATGTTTTGACGTGTAGCGGAGCGGCTGGAACGTCACCCATCCGGCAAGGCTCTTTCAAAGAAAATGCGATAGGTATTCTCGTCGAGGCGCTGAAGTAGTAGGTAAGGGTCAATTAACATGTCACCGATAATACCAGCCCAAACGTTTACAGTGAAACGTTGTTGACGTGCATGGGGACATGTAGACCTTGGGTTTTCATGCATCCATATGTGCAATACTGTGCAGGTTCAAGATACTGTCCTGTGTAAAACAGGATTCATCCGAAAACAAAATCCACGATGGAAAATCCAGCTGTGCGACCCGTTGTTCAAATACCAGCTTGTGAATGCAATGCGTTGAGGATAATTGTCAACGCACAATGCCTATACTCTTTGTAAGTGGTAGGGGTGTTGCGTGTCCTCATGTAGTATGCACATAATGCTGGAACGATGTACGCCCAGATGTGTTTGCTTGCTCGGAGACTTGTTTGCGGGTTCCTGTCAAATTCCCGTAGCACGGTTTCCTCTATGACAGGCGTGCTTGTAGTGCGTTCTCGATCGATGTGGCTACGTACTTGGAAAGCACCTGCTTCACGCAATCTGCGATGCAATTGTTCAAACAAAACATGACTTGTCTGACATCTGCTTGGAAAGCGCTCGAGGTACATCCGTACCACGGCTCATGCATTTCTATCTGCGGCATCATATACGCATAGCTACCAACTTGTATGGATTGGCCGTACAATGTACGGATTTTGTTCTAATTGTACGGTTGTATGGATGAACAGTACGATTATGCGGTTTTGCGCGCGGGAAAAACAATCGCTGAAAAATGCGAATTTTGTCAAAAATCGCGTGCAAAAACGCTACTTTCGTCAAAGATTGCTTGAAAAAACGCTAATTTCATCAAAGATCTGTTCAAAAACACTACTTTTGTCAAAGAATTGCGAAAAAACGCCAATTTTCTCAAAGAATCTTGAAAAAAGCCCTAATTTTCGAAAAAAACTGCTAATTTCGTCAAAGATCGCGGGAAAAAACACTAATTTCGACAAGGGATTGTGAAAAGTACGCGAATTTCGTCAAAAATCGTGGGGATAAAACGCGAATTTGTTCAAAGGATCGGGAAATGAACGCGAATTTCATAAAAGTTCGTGAGAAAAAGCGCGAATATCGTCAAAGATCGAAAAAAGAATTTTATCAAAGATATTTGAAAAAAACCAAATTTTGTCAAAGAATCGCGAAAAAACGCGTATTTCGTTAAAAATCGCGCAGAAAACACTATTTTTGTCGAAAGATCGCGAAAAAAACGCGCAGAAAAACACTATTTTTGTCGAAAAATCGTGAAAAGAACGCGAATTTTGTCAAAAATCGCAGGAGAAACACTAATTTAGGCAAAGAATCGTGAAAAGAACGCGAATTTCGTCAAAGATCGCGGGGAAAGAACACTAATTTCGTCAAGGGATCGTGAAAAGAACGCGAATTTTGTCAGAAAACGCGTAAAAACGCCAATTTCGATCAAAAATCTTTGAAACAAAGCTAATTTCGTCAAAGATCGCGGGAAATAACGTGAATTTCGTCAAAGATCTCATAAAAAAACGCGAATATTGTCAAGGTTCACGTAAAAAACACGCGAATTTCTCAAAGATCTCGTAAAAAAATGCGAATTTCGTCAAAAGATCGCGAGAAAAATGCGAATTTCGTCAAAAGATTGTGAGAAAAAATGTTTATTTCGTCAAAGATAGCAGAAAAAACGCTTTTATCAAAAAATTGCGAAAAAAACCGCTAATTTTATCAAAAGATCGCGGAAAAAACACAAATTTCGTCAAAAGATCGCGAAAAAACGCAAATTTCGTCAAAAGATCGCGAAAAACGCAAATTTCGTCAAAAGATCGCGAAAATAACACAAATTTCGTCGAAAAAATGGCGAATTTCGTCAAAAGATCACGAAAATAACGCAAATTTCGTTAAAAGATCGCGAAAAAAAAACTAATTTCGTCAAAGGATCGTGAAAAAAACGTGAATTTTTCACAGGATCATGGAAAAAGCGTGAATTTCATCAAAGGGCCTCGAAAAAACTCATAATTAGACCGGAAGGGAATTCCCCTCCTTTCCTCCCCAATCCTTTGGCTGTGTAACCCTTCAAAAAATTTGCTGTGAATTTCAGAATTTTTTTTTTTAGAATTTCCCATGCAAAAAAATTTTCTTTTGATATCTCACGTTTTTATTTTGGAAAAAAAAAAGACTATACGTGAATATAGCATAGAAAATGTTATGAAGTATTACTTTTTTCATTGCATGTGCATATGTTATGCATTTTTAAGCACCCAAGAATACGTCATAAAAATTGTAAGGATTTCAAAATTGACATGTTGGCAGGTATGTATACGTTACTAAACTTTTTCATCCTTCCCCGGCAATGTCCTTGCCTAAAAGAATTATACTTCCCACTTTCCCGTAAACCTAAGGTCATCGCCCTCTAGCGGTCGCAGTTTGCATTTTCGAATATAAGCTCCTATGTAAATCTTGTTTATCATGATATGACAGACCAGCACGTTAAGTTTGTAAACAACCTTTTGAGTTTTGAGACACCCTGTATAACACTTTCATTGAACATTGAAGCTGGATAATAAATGGGATGATTAATCTTAAAAGCTATAACAATGCAAACAATATGGATGGGTTTCAAGTACCATCTGTTAGCATGCACAGACCTGCCAACTGTTACGAAAAAATCGTAGTTGGTACGATTTGGACCTATAAACTACGAGGCTACGAAAATCGGTCTTAAACTACGATTTTTTGCAAAAAACAAAAAAATGCATTTTTTGTTTCTAATTGAGATTTTTATACCGCGCAGCATATTTTTCAGGAATGATTCTGTTCCAAAATTTCAAAGTATTCATTTCCGAAAGTTTTAAAAAATTTGTCATTAATCCGAAAATTCGGACATTAAAAAATGCTCATGGGGGAAAAAAAATCTGGGCTGCAAAACAAACTTCTTAACATAAAACCCTCTTTATGTATATCAACCACAAGTGAATCGTGTTTCTGTAAATATTTATACAGGAATTCCATTTCTTAGAAACAGGGATGCCATTTTAAGAATTTCTGGAGGGAGGGGGGGATCTTTGAGGGGCAAGATTTGAAATAGTGTGCAAAATCTCACAATTTATACTATTTATTGTTAAACATTTCAATTTTGTGTGGTAAAAAACACAAAATTCGTCAAAAGTTCATGATAAAAAGTGCAGATTTCAAAATGTGAAATTACGATTATGGGGAAAAAATTGTGAATATCCTGAAATGGTCTCGGGGAAAAAAATTCGAGAATTTCGTCAAAATTTACTGCACTGGGCTAAAAAATTGGAACCAGACTTCTTTTACAAATGTAAAAAAAATGGTGAAAAACAAGAAGAAACTTTAAATATCGTATAAAAATTTTCAGAGGAAAAAATTTACTATATTAAGTTGAAAGACTGAAACCTTATTCCTTTTACGAATGTCAAAAGATGGCTCCGAAACACGAAAAATCAACCAACCAACCAACCTCCAGATTAATTTCAATATTCTGTGCTACGATTTCTCATTTTCAAAAGTGGGCAGGTCTGAGCATGCATTAAGCAGAGTTCATTCTAGGATCAAGGGCAGGCAGGGTGCACTTTGCCATAAAAGGGCACGTCAGAGAAGAAAAAGGCACATTAATGTAATGATAAATAATCAACTAATAACTCCCCCACCCCCCTAAAAAGTCTTTGCTACTACTCCTTTATCCCATTCATGACACTTTGCAGTGTAGGGGTTGATTCTTTTCCGAAAAAAAAAAAAAAAAAAAAAAAAAAAAAAATCGGTCATAAATCTGAAATATTGGGCATAAACTATATCACAAATTTTAAGAAATGTTCGCCGAAAAAAAAAAACAATTTCGCCAGAGAATCGCGAAAAAACGCCAATTTCGTCAAAGGACCTTTCTGTTTTTTTTTTTTTTTTTTTTTCGGCTGAATTTTCACAGTAGCTGAGAAACGGGGTATAGAGACAGAGAGAAATTTATGACTGCGTCGGTGCTGGAATTTTACTGAAAATAATTGGTGTCTGTATGAGGATGTGGGGGGTGAAAAGGAACAGATTAGGAGCAAAATGGGGCTAGGACATTATATAATGTTTACAAATAGTTTAGAGTTTGCTTGAAATTAACTTAAAGGGTGCTATTTTTCCCTCGGTCGAATTTCCAAGTGATAGGGCTCGCAGGGGTGGGAATTTTGGACAGTGGGGGCATCGGGGCGTCAAATTTTGTAAAGAAGGGTAGGCAGGGCGGCCCGCCCCACGAAAAACACTTAGAATGAACTCTACATTAAGATTTAAAGCATTTGGATACATTTTAGATTACAGGTATGAAAATCTTCCTTCTTTTACAGCTAATTTCTTTTTTGGTCATTTTCTCTGCTTAGAAATTCTTTTAAATCTGGTTCTTTTGAAATATATTTAAATTGGCATTTATCTTTGCATTCTCATATCTTATATTAAATAATGATACACTTGTGAAAGCACAAGAAAATTTGAAAAAACCCACAATGGGTTTTTTCAAGTAGGCCTGCCCGATAAAACCTGGGCTGGGCCCACTTGGGCAAACCCTGCCTAACAGCCACTGACTATTAACCTAATTTTCCAGTTTTCACATATTTTCATACCTTAGATTAAATAATGTTGTGAAAACATGAGAAAATTTGAAAAAAAAAACAAAACATAATGGGTTTTTTCAAGTGGGGCCCACCCGAAAAAACCCGGGCTGACCCTCTTGGGCAAACCCTGCTTAGTATGGGCAGCATTCATGATACATAATAAATAGAAAAATCCCTATCTGTACTCGTATGCAATAGAAAACAAAAAACCTCAAGCTGATGCTCGTTGACTAAAAACAGAAAATATTCTTTTAGGTTAGCTATCTAAAAAAAACCCAGCTAATTAAAAATTATCCTACTGTCACAAAAGAAAATAGAACTGAAAGCAAATTCATCGTTCAATCTCTTGAGTGGCACCATATCAACACGTGTTGCCGACATAAATTTGCAAATATCACTAGAATAGAAAAACTATTTCTGCTTTCCCTTCATTCTGATCAAAATAGCATTAACCCGTAACTGGAGATGGGAGTCAGAATGACTCTGCGTTGTTCTTTGCCTCTGATTATCATGTGTTTTTTTGTCCTTGTATAAAATCCTTCCTCAGTACCAACAAGTAGTTCTTTTATCATTACATGATTTCCAGAATATATTGCGTTTCTAAAAAAAATTCCAATGCTGTTTACAAAAGACAAAAAAGGAAAATAAAATTTATCTCTGAACGCAAGAAAATTCATGTCTCCAGTTACAGGTTAAAATGATTTGATATAGAATATAAAACATCAGTGGCGCCAACTTATGGGCCCGAGCCCACCCAATAATTTGCTTTTAGCCCACACGATTTCCATTATTCTATTTTGTTACTTGTTTATTTTTTAACGAAAAAATAATTCTTCCATTGAAAATCATTTTGTTTGAAAGCACAGTAAGGATAGCAGTAACAGGCACATAGAATCCTAACCCAATCTATTTAACCCAAATAATCCAGTTTAAATATGTTTCTATATTTTAGAGATGGTAATGAATGGCTACAATGTATAGACGTACTTCGCAAAGAAATTCTCTGTGAATACATTGACTTATTCTTTTTATGTGTTATAGTCTAACTTTATAGTCTAAATTAACAAATAAATGAATACAAAAGAATTAATGGTAGGCTGTTTTCAATTAGAGATTGGCTATTTTCTGACACATTTGCGAATTTTTTCATCCTAAATTCACAAAAATCGCAGGTGTTCAAGAAATCTAAATTTAAAAGTTGGTGCCCCTGTAAAACATAATTTTGAAGAATGATTTTTTTTTTAATGAATAAATAAAATTTTGAATGTAAGACAGATTGAGCTTGAGTCGGTCCAAGCCCAAAAACTTATAAAAATTGAGTACGTTTTATTTCCACCTCCTCTACGTATGTGACACATTACGTCACATATAAGTGTTTTGATAAAAAATAATGCAAAAGCTTGAAGAAAGGAAGGAAAGGAAAATATAATTGAAGCTTCGGTTTTTCAGAAGCTCTATTGCCCTGGGCTCCTGAGCCCTGTATTTATGAGCTCCAGTGAATTCCGACCAATATTTAAATATTTACTAAAAACAGAAGTACCAGAGCTGGTCTTTGGTGCAAATTAAGCATTGATTATTATTTTAATTAGCAAGAGCGAATAAATCGTTAAAAACGTCATTCATGTTACAGATAAATGTTGAATTAAGAATCACTTTTGATTTAACAAACACGCCATAGCAAAAAAATTGTTTGGTGTTTCTAACAATAGAAGAGCTGGCTGGCTATTTACAATTTAGCAAGATGTCATCAAATGGTGGAGTAAAATAACTAACAGTCATTTGATACTATACTAGTTGTATGTACTCTTAATCCTTAACTTTTTTCATCCAGATTCTTGTTAAATTGTTTTGACTTTTGACAACTTATGACAACAATCGATTCCTTAAGTTTGGTATTTTGTAATATTCTGAGTCTCTTATCTGTTGATGTTATTTCTTAAGACTTTCTTTCAATTTTTTTTTAAAAACCATTATTACAATAAATATTTCTACAATCATGTTTATTTTTTAAATCGGAATATTATGTTTTGTACTTTTATTGCTAGTGAGATTGTGGTTAAGTTTAAAAGTTATATGAATGCTTTTATTTTCTATAATTGTTCATTTTTATTTTCGTATTTCACAATATAACCTAAGAATTGTTTCTGTTTTATTACAAAGAGTTTACATGGAAAAGTCAAATGTGATAGCGTTAAGATGATTTAAATAAAAATTTATGCAAAATCCACAAAATTGTAAAGCTGAAGAATGAATGGTGAAATGTTGAAATTTGTTTTATAAATTCTTAATTTGTGTAATATGTAATTTATCTTCTGTGTGAATAAATGTAACTGTATAATAAATGATTATGCACACAGCTTTGTCTTGTGTATTTCTAATTCTGTGATATTTTTTCTTGTGTGTCTTAATTGTCTAATTTGTACAGGGTTGTTTAATTTAAATCAATTTTTTTTTTTTTATCTTTTATTTAAATTAGTTTTTTTAAACATTGATATTTACAGGCTAAATAAGAATCAAATTCATCATTTATGTTATAAGGAAAGTCATCATTCATTTCAGATTAAAAAATACCTTTTAATAACATTAATTAAAATTTTATAAGTTCAAAATACTATTGTTTTATGAAAGTAAATGCAATTGCATTAAAAATATCAATCCATAGTGCACTCCCCAAAAATACTGATACATGCTCTCTCATTTTTAAATTGTTTTCTTTTTTAAATGATCACTTCATTTTTGGAAGTTAAATGCTTAAAGCTATAATTAAATCTATTTAAAATAATGTACTTAATAATACCATAGTACTTTCAGTGCAGAGTTACTTTCTCTGAAGCAGATTACACACAATTCACGAGGTTGTTTTATGCTTAGTTGCTTAGACCCGCAAATTATTGTATCCTATATGTTGGTGATTCATATATTTATCAAATAACAGGATCAATACTTGGACTATAACATAATAAATATTTCGACTATGTCTAACACAGAATTATAGAATTACAATTTCATCTTTCTTCTATAACTGCAAATACTTTAATAACTGAAAACTTTAAATTTTAAGAACTTTAAATGAATTTAATTTTAAGAACTAATGAAACTTTAAATTTTAAGTGAATCTTTTAAATTTGTGTGTAACAATTTTTAATTTTTACTTAAAATGTCTTGAATTCTTATCTAGAAAATGTAATGAAATTAATAGAAATGTGTAAATCTATACAGAAAAAAAAAAAAAAAATGCATGCATGTGCATAAATAAGTACACAAATAATATTAGGGATGCACCGAATATTTGGTAACTAGGCCGAATACCAAATAGAAACCGAATATTCAGTTTGGCCGAATATCAAACTATTCGGTATGCCCAATATTCCGCTTGGCCGAATAGCAAACCATTCGGCCTGCCGAATATTGAAATATTCGGTCAAATCGAATAGTACTTAAAGACTTTATACATACACAATTTTTAATACAGACACGTCTTTTAAACATATTTTTTAAAACCTTATACAACTTCTACGTTTAACAGTCAACTTATAAAGATATTCAGAATAATTAGAAACAGAATCATATTTAAATAAAAGAGAATATTTTTACATTATTTATTTGCTGTTAAGTATTATTTAAGAAAATTAACCAATCACGAGGATTTTAATATGAATTAATTATGTACAAATACAAGTTCCTGAACATTGTCCAGTAAGTAATCTGTTTCTTGCTTTTTCACAAGAAAGGGTGTTTCTATACAAAATAAAATCTTTCAGCTTTGATAATAGATATCAAGACAGACAATTTTTGTCCAGGAAACCATAATCACAATCCACTTATTCAGTCATAAATAGAGTGTATCTCATCTCACTTGAGGTCAAACTTGTATTTTCGTTTGTCACTTTAACAATAATGAAGATATCATAACTATATTTTCAACAGACTTGTTTTAATTTCTGTGAAATATGATACGATGAGAAGTGCTGGAAATTGCCATCATATATATCTAAACAACTATGAACTAGACATTCCTTTATTGTGAATGCTATTGACAGTATTTATACTGTATCACTGACCAAAATTCAGCCATTTTCAATGATATCACATTTAATACAAGAAAAATTAATATTAACTAAATGTCGCTAAAATATCTGCATCATTGATAAAGTTGTGAAAGACAATTCAGTTTCGCCTTGTGTAGTGTTTTTGATTTGAATATTTTGATGAAATAAATGAATTGAGATGTTTTCTTGTTTTGTTTGTCTTCAGTCTTGATCATATTATAACTGTTGAAAGTTTGTTGCAAGATTTTAAGAATGTTTACAATCTCTGAAAATGATCGCCCACTCCAGACACCGATCTAGGATGCATTTAACCCGGGAGAACTCACTAGACAAAATGCCCCCAATTGCTTTTCTTTTACTTTACGTTCATATAATATCAACTTTTTTTGGTTGGCTTAGTACTTTTATTCACAAAATAGGTAAAATAATTGAAAAACATTTTGAAATTTTAATTAAAATGAAAAATGATTTAAATAAGAGTCTTAAAAAAGTACGACTGTGAGAGAAAATCTCATGCAGTGAGTTCTCCCGGGTTAAAAACTTCCTTGCTTAATCAAAGGGAGTAGAACAGTTATTCTTGCTGAGTTGCCACCATATAAAATTTTAATATAGATTGTATTATTTGTTTACTTTTACTTTAGTCTCTTCCTGACAAACAAATAATATATGATCCTGTACAATTTTTTCACAATTTCTCTTTGATTTTAAAATGTTTGTTTTATAATTTAAGAAAATTTTATTCATTTGTTTTAATTCACAGAAGAAACCATGAAAAAAGCTCTTGTTTATCAAAATGAATGTTTGTTTTAAATATTATGTAAAATTGTTTTAAATTTTAACATTTTAATGCCTTTAAACTTTGAAATATAAAAGTATTTGACAAGCCAAATATTCGGTATTCGGCCTAACAGTTACTATTCGGCTAGCCGAATATCCGGTATTCAGCCAAAATCACTATTCAGTGCATCCCTAAATAATATTAATCAAATAAATCTGATTTTTTTATATATTTTTTTAAAAAAATCATGATTTTTAACAACCCTGAATCTGTATAAGGATAATCTAATCTCCATAACTCAGTACTATTAGGTATTCGGACATTAAGGACAAAAGTACTTCAATAATTAAAATTTTTAATTTTACGAGGCTACTTCAGTCAGGTGAAAATACTCAGTCGCTAATGTTGTCGGAACCAGTTTAGAAAGTAAAAAGCATCCTCAGGCCAAAAAAAAAAAAAAAACAACAACCTGCAAACAAAATAAAAGTGCAAAATGGCCTTTGTGCAGATCTACCTCGACTGTCCAATGCAAAAAAACAGTATTTAAAATGCTATAGATATCTTTTAAAAAAATTCTCCCATTTTATTAACATTAGCAAACAGGTGTTTTTGCCTGACTGAAATAGCCCTTTAAAGCAGTTGTAACATTTTAAGAACGCATGCAAACCCTGCTATAGCGAAAGTTTTACAGATTGAATTATGAATTATTGGTTCATTGCATCTAGATGTTTGTATGTGCAGGGAACAGGAAAGGACAAAAGTTGTATTTGTTACATATTGAGGAAGAGTGGATCTAGAGCAGCTATACTCAACCTGAGGCCCGTGGGTTGTATGTGGCCTGGAGACCTTAGAAAATTGAGTTTTATATATTTTCATGGGAAGGCAAAATTTTCCCTGTTATTTATAATTAATTTAAAATTATGTTAATACATCTTAAATGTCGTTTTTTCAGACGAAAAGTTTTTTATAAGTAGGGTTGGCAGGTTTTTGACGGTTTAAACCGTCATGTCAAAAGCCCCTCGTCAAAAACCTCAAATACTTACAGTGATCTGTAAAATTTCACATTAAATGTCACACATTAGATGTAATATTTAAAATTCACTATTACTGTAATTGTACAAAGTGTACTAGGAAAGTTTTGCAATACGGATTTATTTATCAAACTTTTTCAAAGTAATTTCGGTTACAAGCAATACAGTTCTCCAAACTCCGAAACCAGTCTTTAAACCAGCTCTGCCAAGTTTCACTTGGGAGTAAGGAACACTCATTCTCCCAAGCCCTCAGAAGTGCCTCATCACTGGAAAAACGAATCCCTTTCTGCTTCAGTTTCACATGCGGGAACAGTACGAAGTCGCAGGGGGCAAGATCTGGAACTGTAAGGAGGGCAATCAAGAAGTTTCAGTCCTGTAGTGGCCAAATATTCACTGCAGGCTTTGGCCCGGTGATCTGGAGTTTTGTCATGATGGAGGAATCATTTGTTCATTCTTGACTTTGGTCACAGGTTCTTCTTAGATTCTATGACTTTAAGTAGGCAGTGTTCATTGTACTACTTAGCAGTGGTTGTCTTCTGTGTGTCCAAAACGATACAGGCAACAATTCCACTCGATTTTTAAAATACAGCTATCATTTTCTTTTTGACATATCGGGAATTTCTAACAGCTACCGGTGTGTCCTCATCATTGAAGACACAAACTTTGTTTTGAGGCTTTGTCGGCACATTTTAATAGTATAGCCAGGTTTTTGTCACCTGTCACGACGTTGTTCACATACTGAGATTGTCCCTTACCAAACATTTTTAGCACCTCCCAGCACCAAGTCACACGTAGTGTCATCTGCTCCTCAGTCAGTTTATGTGGTACTCAGAGACAACAGAGTTTCTTCATGTGCAAATGATTAGGCAGAATTGAATGAATTGCAGGTGCATTTAGGCCTAAGGTATCCTCTATATGCTTGTGAGTTATTCGTCTGTCTTCGTCAAGCATTTTCCTCACAGCAGTAATGTTTTCCTCCGTAATTGACGTTCAGGGCCTTCCTCCTCTTCCAGCGTTCTCTAGGGAGAAATTTCCCCTTTGGAATTCTCTGTACCATCAATGTATAGTTCTATGATGTGGATAATCATCACCATGTGCAAGAGTCATTTCTTCTAAGCATTGGTCTATGTCTAAACCAAGCGCGAAGTTATACTGCAAAATTGCCCTTATCTCACTTCGTAAACAGGACGCCACTGGAAGAACTTCACACGATCACAGCTACAGACTTGTGGTTACGTGCAGGTGCATAAGCATTAACCTATGTCAACACGCTGCCACAAGCAGCCACCTGCGACTTTTTGTTTCATCATATTGCAAAACTTTCCTAGTACCCTTTGTATAATTAGTATATAGTATTAGTAACAATTACAGGGTTGGCAGGTTTTTGACATGTGTCAGTTTATGTCGGGTTTAAACCGTCATGTCAAAAACCTCAAATACTAAATTGATCAGTAAAAATTCAAATAAAATGTCGCACATGACAACATTACATGTACCGTATTTTTCGGCCTATAATCCGCGGATTATCTGTTAAAAAACCTCAAAAATTTTAAGTGCGGATTATCTACCGGTGCGGATTATCAGCTGACATTTTTTTAAGCAGAAGTTCATGCCAGATATCCTGTTTCTACCAGCAGTCTAAACAGCTATCACGCGATTGTTTACTATCGACCGTTTGTGGAGTTGCTCGTGATTCGTTCACATATGACGTGTACATGCTAGTGGGAGTGGCTTCCGATTTTTATGTTATAATTTTTAACTTTTTGGCAACATGTTTTTATGAAGAACAAAGCGTTTCTCAACTCATCTCTTTCAAAAATTGCAATGCAATATAATAAATAATGTCTAACAGAAAACGTGTTATTTAACACTACGGAATTTAAACTGAACATTATTATAAAAGTGGAAAATGATTTAAAAACAGCAATTATTATAGAATTATCTGTATTCACAATACAGTCTACATTTTAGATATAAGATTCAATGAAAAGAAAGTATTTGTATTTTTAACTTGTGATTATTTTATAATTATATTTTTTCAATTATTTTATTACAATTATCATTTAAATAGAGCAACTAAATAAATAGGGAGGTGGTTTATTAGTAATACTTTGGAATGTTGAAAACAATGAGTAATCCTCGTATAGTCCATCGTATTATCCGCGGATTATAGGCTGATGCGGATTATCTGGTGAAATTTTTTTATAAGCACCAAATATTGCGGCTGCGGATTATACGCTGCCGCGGATTATAGGCCGAAAAATACGGTAATATTTTAAATTCACTCTTACTGTATATCAGTAATTAGTACATAGTAAAGTATTATTGTTATGTACAACTTTTTAACAAGGTAAAATTTTTAATTTTTTTTTATTTTTTTTTTTTTTGTAAAATTGTTTTCTAAAAAGTAGACATTAAGCTCACCTGAGCTGTACATTTTTTCTCTTACTTAAAATCGTTTTAATTTCGCTTACTTTTGAGAGCTTAAAGCTAGCTAGCTTTTTTTATGGGGAAAAAAAAAAACTTAGAAAAGTGCAGATTTTTTTGTATATATAACAAGATAATGTGCATCAATGTTATTCTAGTCTAGGCAATAACCATTCCATTCAAAATTGAAATTGGATTATTAATTTTAAACATTTACAAAATAAGAGAAGTAATTAAAAAAAAAAAAAAGCTTAAAGTCAAAATCTTTTTAAAACATGCTTTCTTTCAATATATAAAAATGTTTTCGATTTTAAAACTGAACAAAATTGGCTCGGTCATCTAAAAGAAAATTCCTGTAAGCCCATATTGAAAAAGTGCATAATAGAAGGGATCAAATCATGAAACCATACCATTGTTTGGCTTATACTTTGCCTCCCAACCATCAGGGGCAAGGGTTGACTGCTGTATCAGTTGATTCAGCTCGCGCTTGAGCTACGGAGAGAGTTTATGGATGCTTACTCATACTGATTGTGTATGAAGCTAAAGAAATCCCCTTTCCAGTCTTCTTATTTCAGTGCTATAGGGAGGACTCCATTGCTTGGTGGAAAGGTATCATTAAATGCAACAGCTTTTTGAGCCTGCTTCAAAACTTGCTCAATTGAAAATTGCTCCATTATCAATGCTTTTGCTATCAAGTCCTACTAGCTCAGCATCAATTAAGAGAGACTATTTTCTAACGCTTCATACACTCTAAACTCAGAAATCTTTTGGGTGTAAATAAATGTGCTAAACACGTGGTGTGCTGCAGCATACTGCGGGGTAAATTGATCCGGATTATTTAATTGTACAAAATTATTTTCTTCTGGTTGAAAAATCCAAAAGAAAAAAATATTTTATTGCAAATAATATATTTTTTAAATTATTAAATTTCAATAAAAGATCACATAAATCATTGACTTATTTAACGTTTATCTATTGTTAAAATGTTTTAGCGTGTTGCATGTATTTGGCAGTTTTCGACAGTTTAAACCAGTTTTTGACACTTGTCATGTCAAAAACCCAACCCTGTTTATAAGTAGTCCTATTTGTGCTACAGTGGTATATAGATTTCTTAATTTTCAACACTAATCAAACATTAATCCAAATTAATAAAATATGCACTATCTATTTCTACCATTAATAATAAGTTTTTGCATTGAGCAAAAGATTGATTTAATAAAAAAAGTCACCCTTTTTAAATTTAGAAATTCAATTCTGTATTCTTATATTATTACGTTTTGTATTTATTATATAGCTAATACAGCTACTTGGATTTGAACGTTTGTCACAACAAAAAAAATATTGGCACCAAACTTTTTTTACTCCACAATTTTCAAACAACAAACTTAGCTGCATATGTCTGCATTATTTGCGATAGAAATGTACCACGAAGTTTGTTTGGAAATAGCGGTGTTAAAATTTTTTAGTAACGTTTATTTGGCGACAAACTTTCAACCTTATTAATAACGAATAATAATTCTTATATCTATTTTTTATACTACTTATTAGAGATCGGCCAAAAATCAGAGTTTCTTCGAAAATTCAGAGGCACAGAGAGCCAACTTGGGCCACACATATAATTAATTAATAATTATATATATTTAATAAAGATGAATAATCATTTAATAATTATGTATACTTATGTATGTATTAATTACTTAAAATTTTTTTTTTTATATTTTCATTTTTGTTTTCGTCCGAACATCGGAAGATTACCGAAATTAGGTTTCAGTTTGTCTTAAAAACCTGTTTCGGTTAATCCTTGCTACTTCTGTCATCTTAGTATTTTTATTCATCTTTTTTTTCTGGCTGAAGTGTGTTGCAGCCCACCTAACGTCACAAACATATGTTTGCGAACTAGAGTATTCAATGGAGAGGAGGAAGGAAAGGATATAAGAAGTTTTGAGGTTGCAAGGAATGTTTTTGATTGGAGGCTGTGTTAACTTCTACTTTTTTGCTGTGGGCTGGGTTGATTTTTACTTATTTGTGATGGGTTGAATTCTACTTTTTTACTACAGGTCAGGTTGATTTTTTTTCTTTTTTCCCTGCAGTTCAGGTCAGTGGCGCAGCCAGAATTCGGCTCTAGGGGGGGGGGGTTGAGTTTCGGATAAAGTGTTCGACGGTTATTTGAATCACCTGTTAATATAATCAGTATTTTTCATGAATTAAACTGTAATGCTTTTTTTCGAAGTTACTTTGTTATGTTTCATTTAAACAGCGTTTACAATATTAGGCGCGCCACACACCAAGGAGACATGCGACTCTGGCGCACGTCGCATGTCTCATGAAACATCGAGCCACCACAGGAGGCAAGTTGCATTTCTACTTTTTTCATCCACACACCAAAGTGACAACAGACATATTCACGGCGTATGCGCGTAGCTTGCTTTTAATTCTTTGACAGAACAGAATAGTAGAATCATGGCGTCTGCAAACGAAGCGATTGTAAATATGGATATTTCATTCGAAGATGATGATTTATTTTTATTCACTCTACTAAAAAATAAAAGGAATCTTGAATCCCACCATCTTGAAACAAATAAACGAAAATTGTAGCAATATATAACGTAACTGCAGCACGAGACGAAAGCGGGAAACGAAGCATAATACTATGTTCACACTGGATACCTTAAGATATTTTAGGCCGCCGAACTCTCTGAGAGAGTTCAACAAACTCTCTCAGTGAGTTTAGACTTACTTCGGCTAGATACAGGAACGACCACTCACCCTCGTTGGCTATGAAGCTTTGCTTTTACTGATTGGCTGTTGCGGCCGTTTTTATTTTAAGCGCATGCGCATACTTTACTTTTCTTCCGATCACAGACACAGTGACGCTACTGAGATATCTTAAAGTAAGTTTTTCGATGTGAACAGGCATCCAATTCCGGGAGTGTACCACTTCAAAACTGGCGATCTAAGATATCTTAAGTTTCTAGTGTGAACAGTGTATAAGACACGTGCAACATAGGTACTTCATCGCATGAGTCTTCAGTGTGTGGGCACAGTGAAGAAACAGGTATGCTACAACCGTAAATTTGTCGCACGAGTCAAGTGAGATGTCTCGTGTCTCCTTGGTGTGTGGCGCGCCTTAGAGTTAGAAAACGTAAAATACACCAATGAAATAACACAAAACTAGAGATTTATAAAAAGAGTTTTAAAATGATGACAGAAACTTTAAGAGATGCAAGAGCACAGTCCAGCAAATAATTTTTGCATAGAAAATAATAGAGTTCCAATCTATTTATTCAATCAAAAATTCACGGGCTTCATTCCAAGACAATCCCGAATTCTTGAAGCCATTTTAACAAAATTTTCAATAGACTTGCTTTTTGTCAAATGTAACAACATCACGAGAATTGGTGGAATTTATCATCATCCATGTCCATTTAGTGCTCGATTAGGTAATCCATATTTTGGAATGTAGTTTATATTAAACTTGGCATTGTTGACTTAATTACGGTGCATTTTACACGACATCGAATTTTGCATTAAGTAATGTAAATCTGTTAAAAATCTCTATGATTGTTAAAGTTCTCTAACAATATATGGGATTAAACTGAAGTCGTATCTGTACTAATATTATAAAGAAGTAACTTTTTTTTGTAGGAGTTAATTCTGGAATTACCGAACGGATTTAAAAAGGTAATCGGTCGTGTGTGAATTTTACTTGCATACAAAGGGTTCCATGCAAAATATCAGATCTGTTCAAAGACAATATACTCGCGTACGTATAACAATACTACATGCCAATTTGATTCTATTGGAATGAAAACCGATGAATATTTCCCACTCTAAAACACTCTAAGACCTTGTAGAAAGTTTAAACCTGGCAGAGAACCAACCACGCTTCGGAAAGATGTCGCAGAGATTCTTACGAAAAGTCACTTTTCAATCATATTCCACGTAATAGTAAACAATTTTAAAGCAATTTTTAAAGAAGTACGTTTAACAACGTGAAACTTTCCGATTCATTTTTAAAAATTAAAGCATATGCAGGCATGATTATTCAAGTGATTTCTTATCGAAGAGTTTTTTCGTTAAAAATGAATTACTTACTGAATTATAAGTGATTGTTGTCTCAAAATTACTGACTGTTAATATCTTGGAATTATTATATGAAATATTTTTTTTTAATATTTACCTTCAATAACTTAATTGGAATTAAAAATGTTGCTTATCAATATGATTCGCATTACGTAAAATAAATATCTTGTACAAAGTTTAAACTTGACAAGAACGTCTCGATAAAGGAAGTCGCAAAGTAGCAATGCTGTTTTGATCCGTGCCATTGTTTTCTAGATGGGTTTTTCATTGATATCTCGGCTAATTACAGACACATTTTATCGAAAATCCTTACCAGCAATACTTGAATGATTCTACGTTGATAGGTATATGGAGACTTCTCAACTTCCCCGCTGAGCGAATAATTGTGACAAAATGCTGGTGACCATCTCCGCTCCAACATAGGGTATATTTTACATCTGTACAAATATATGGGTATATTTTACATCTGTGCAGGGACAAAAAACAATCTAAAAATGCGGTTTCTACGAAATTATTGGTTCAAATTTGAAATTTGGTCTAGTGGTTACTTTTAAGATGTAAATGGTAACTAAGAATGGTTTCTAAAAAGTTCGAAATTTAAAAAGGGAGAAAGGAACAGGAAACTTTCTAAATTACGTTTTATTTGGTGCAGTTAGGGCTAGAAACAGGAAATTTGGCATGGTTGTTAATTTAGAGACTTAAAAGACATTTTTTAAAAAATTCGAAATTTAAAATGCTGCTAGAGCAAAAAACGTTTTAAAACTGTGATTTGTGTGATACAGTTGGAAGGTTAGAATCTGGCACTTTTGGGATGCTTTGGGCACTTTTGGTAACTTTTGGGATGCATAAACGCTCAAGAACGGTTTCTAAAAATTTTTTCAATTTAAAAGGATGAAATGAGCGGAAAACGATCTAAATTATGATTTATTAGGGCTAGATATGTGAAATTTGACCTGACTGTTACTCTAGAAACGTAAATGATCACCAAGAACAGTTTTCCAAAAATTCGAAATTTAAAAGGATGCAAGAGCAAAAAAGTTCCAAAATTGCGATTTATGCGATACAGTTGATATAAAAGCTTGGTTTTTGGCACGGTGGTTACTTTTAAGGTATAAATACTCGCTCAAAACTGTTTTTATAAAATTCGAAATTTAAAAGAGTGAAATGAACGGAAAACTTTCTGAAAAATGTTCTAAATCATAATATACTTAGAACGGCTAGCTTAAGAAACTTGAAATTTTACATGAATGTTGCTTAAGAGACATAAAGGCTTCCCCCCTCCCCCCCCCCAATTTTTTTTAAATTCGAAATTTAAAAGAATACAAGAGCAAGAAACGTTCTAAAATTGCGATTTATGTGATACAGTTTGTATAAAGCTTGGAATTTGGCACGGTGATTACTTTTATGTAGTAAATGCTCCCTTAAAACGTTTTTTAAAAAAATTCGAAATTTAAAAGGATGAAATGAGCGGGAAACGTTCTAAAAGCATTCTAAATTACGATTTAGTTGAAACTGTTAGCGTTATAAACTTGAAATTTAGTATAGAGATTACTTTTGAGACGCAGATGCTCGATGCCCGGCATAAACAGTTTATTAAAAATTAGAAATTTAAAGGTGTGAATTGAATTGAGTTGAAAGCATTCTAAATTACGATTAATCAGAACCGCACGTTGTTTCGCGCCTTTCGAAGACGATCTTTTTCTATGCTAAAAGTAAGTAAATATCTGTAATTTCGACACAACCTTTTAAGAGCATCTCTGAAAACCAAATTTACAGTGCCTAAATTTCAAAAAGTACAAAAATTTCGAAATGCTCTGATGAATAAAAAAAATCTGAG
This sequence comes from Maratus speciosus, assembly GCA_963932465.1. NCBI lineage: Eukaryota > Metazoa > Arthropoda > Arachnida > Araneae > Salticidae > Maratus > Maratus speciosus. Next base: position 323,579,741 of record OZ010795.1, on the reverse strand, counting down.
TATTTTTCGATGAAAATGCTAAACAAAATAGGTGTTTCGGCAGGGGTTCGCTTGGCTTCGGCTCATGTTTTCACGCTTAAATATGCAATTTTTTTTCACGAAATTTTAAAGAAGGATTAGTTACAGTTATATTTACAATGAAATAAAATCAAATAATTTGTTCAATCACAATCAAAAACAACTTTTTATAACTTTATAGTATTATTTTTTTTTAAATTCTTACTTTTGCAAAAATTTTTACCTGGCTTCGCAAAAAGCCTAGCCTTCTTAGATATAATTGAGAGCAAAAAGCATAAAACAGGGCGTTTGAAATTGAGAGAGATCTGTAAAGTGTATGTTTTATGTTTTTTCTCAATTCGATGTTCTATTATTGTTTCGAACATGGAACAAAGACAGAAGTTCAATTAAGAAACGGCCCACTGTATAACATACTTAAACTCAAAGCGTCTGTGTGGCAGGAAATGACCATTCTTATAGCATAAGACGTCTCGAAAAAGTGACTTAGTCCAAATAACCAATGCATGTAATATGCAGTTTCACAGTTCTAAGTGGAATTTTAGCCGTTTAATTGAATCACTTTATTGAATAGAATTTGATTTAACAAAGCGGCAGATTCCGAAAAAAAGCCAAAAAGTTTAAATATTAACTTTGGTTTTTATTCGTATAAGCGGCAATTATAGTAATTTTTTTTAGCTCTGGGGGGTGTTTTAACCCCCAAACCCCACCCTTGGCTGCGCCACTGGTTCAGGTTGACTCGATTTTTAAAAAGATTCTAAATATTTTTTTTTCTGATTTAAAAACTATATACAATAAAAGCTCCATAATAGACACTTTCAAATAGTGAAAATCTTTATTTAGATTAATATTTTATGTTGGAAACCCCTGAATAGTGGACATCTTGGAATTGTGAAATTGATCTGCTATTTAGAATTAGTAGCATGTGCAGTAAAACCTCTATATGGACACTCCTGAATAGTGGACACCTATTTTTCAAACACTTTTCAATTCCTAACACAAGTATTTGCATATTTTTGTCTCTCGATAAGAGACAAATTTGGCAGCTCTAAGGTGTCCATTATTGAAGATGTTTTGCCGTATTTGAATATTAACAGGTATATAATGTTTATTTTTCTATTTAAAATTGATATTGGAGATATAAGAATACAATACAGTAAACTCCCTCAAATCCGCAAACACCTAAAATGCACACATCATTGCAGATGTAGACAATGAAACTTTCAGTTCAGCACACATATTTCAGCGATTTTAGAGCTATTTTAGCGATTTTGTCACCAATATCGGCTATAAACTAGATAATGGAAAATTAGATGAATAGGACAACTATTGCTGATTTTTTATTAGATATGTTGAAACAAAGAAAATTTATTTTAAATTTCATATTGTATAAAATTGTTTTTGCATTTTTTGGGTTTTAGCGATCGGATTTCAATCTTTATACAAAATATAGTGAATGAGCTCATGAATTAAATTTATTATTTATATCGCAAAATCTATATTTACATGCTTTCATGATATTTTTATTACTTATTTTTGCGTAATTTAAAACAAAGTATTTTATTTATATTTTCCTGTTTGCATGTAAAATGTACTTTGTGGGGCTCAGACGAAGTTCAAGCTTTATGCTCCTGAATGCATCTGCGCTCCCCCCATTCCCAAGCGACCATCTTGACGGGTGAAGACTGGCTAGTTTTATTGCAAAAAAAAAACATTAAATAAAAGCTATTTTTAAAAATGACAACAAACTTTTTAACTCTTTTAGAACTAAAAGAAGCGTACAAATAAAATCTGTTTGCGAAACCACGATTTGCAAACATATCTCGATTGTATCTCCGAGCCTTTATTTCAGTACTGGCAGATGGAAAATAACGTTGCTTTGATGCAATTATATTAAATCTTTAGATTTTATGAACGAAAATGCAACTTTCTTTGAGAATTTACATCGTCAAAAATTGTTTTTTTTTTCATGCAATCAAATTAGTTTTTAAGAATGAAAATAACTTTTTTCCAGCCATTTTCAACATTAATAATTTTGCGGTGCAATATTATTGATATTTGTTATCTATTCCCTTTTCAAATGTTTTTTAAAAACTTTTTTTAAATTTAAATTAAAAATACATCTTTATGTTAGGTGTGCGCAGGTGATAAACCACCAAATATTTTTCTGATTGTCATCAATGTATTGGGTTCATTTCATTTAAAGTACCAAACCTTTTTATTCATTTCATTTAAAATACAGAACTTTAATTTAAAACACATATATTTAAATATATATATATTACATATGTTTAAAATATGCTAATTTCATTTGAAATACAAAAAGGAAGAAAATAAGAAATACGTCAACGAAGTTAAGGGTAATAGCTAGTTGTCCATATTTAGCACTAACCATGGCTATAAACCTGATTATGGAAGATTTGGCAAATAAGACAACTAATGCTCCTTTTTGCTTATTTTTTTGGAAAACATTTTTCTAAGTGGATTTTTGTTTAGACTTTTTTCAATTTTATCTTTTATAAATTATTTTTCTGCTTTTCGCTTTTTGATCGGATTTCAATCTTTATACAAAATGTACAATATAGATATTGAACCTATTTATAGTATTGGCCAAGTGTATTCTGGATGACTGGTTTTCCTGTGTAACTAGTTTAACATTAAAAGCAACATCCTTTTGATCAGATCTGTAAAATATAATGTGGCTCTGGTACTGTTTCTAATTTCAAATAAGCTGTTGGATTACTCAGATTAGAAAAAAATTCAGTCAAAAATTAATCAGAGTTTGAAAGAAATCAATTTATGGAAATTCCTTATAAATATCAATCCTGCATAAAAATATAGACTGCCAATATCTAGCTAAATATATTTCCATTTCAAATCCTAGATGTTGGCATCAAGTTATACCATGCTTGTGATAATGAATCAAGCAATCCACATGTGAAATTGACACTGTATGACACTTTTTACTGGAAAGGTTCTAAAATCTGTTAATTAGAAATATCATTCTGGATTAAATGGTTCCGTGCTGTAGCATTTTTGTAAATAATATTTCTAATTTAAAATTCGTGTGTATATAATTTTCTTTACTCTTTAAAATATCAAGTTGAAATAAAACAGGAAAAATTATCGCTTACCTGTTCTCAGTAGCACAGCGAACCCCGATCCCTTTAGTTGTAAAGCCGAGAAACATCTTCCTTTGCATGGTTGTAATACATATTTCACAATTATTATCTAGAGTGTAAAAATAAGATAATATTACTTATTATTTCCGGGTTGCCACGCCATCGGGAAAACACAGGGAATTTTAAATTACTCTCCAAAAACAGGGAAAATGCAAGGAATTTTGAAAAATAAAAAAAAAATCTGGAAAGCACAGAGAATTTTTTTTTTGTTTCTGGTATTTTCAATCAGAAATTATTTCTTCTCAGCTTTAAAAAAAAATTCGCTCCGCAGAAGAGAAAAAAAAAAAAACAGAAAAAGCAGTGCGAAAATTCATTTTCAACGAAACTTCTTAAAAGCACGTTTCTACCTACACCCCTTTTCTTGCAATGACTGAATCCAAAAACGCTGCCGCTTCATCCCAATTCCCATCCATCTATGACTGCGTGTGACGTTCTATCTCTCCGTTCAGCCTGTGCAGGCACCTTGTGCCGCCAAAACAAAACATTGTTGATGCAACCAGCACGCGTTTTTTCACGAATGTTCGAGTTTCGTTTTGTTTTAGTTTGTGTTTTATTTGACTTAATAAGAGGTGCTATTTAATCGTTTAAATTTCTTATGAGTTGTTCAAAGTCCGTATTTAATACGGATTGGATAGATTCGCATATAAATTCTGATTTTTCTGCATGGATTGCAGCAGTTCCAAAAAATCCATTTGCTACGTATTGTAAACTTTGCAAGAGGATTTTCAGCCTAAGCAACATGGGAAAGCAAGCTGTTACAAGTCATGCAAAGAATAAAAAACTAACTTCACAATCAACTTCAGTGTTTGATTTTGTACCCAAAGAAAGTGTTAAGAAAAAGATAATACTTTGGTTTCTTCAGAAACATTGGCGGTACCCAAAGAAAGTGTTAAGAAAGAAGATAACAGTTTGATTTCTTCAGAAACGTTGGCGTGTGTTACTAATGAAAATAAAAAAGGTCTGTCTCATTTCGTGATGCAGGAAAATACATTCAAAGCCGAAATTTTGTGGGCAATGAAGCTTGTTGCTTCACATTCTTAATTTAATTCGTTCAATGATGTATCTGAGATGTTTTGTCACATGTTTCCAGACAGTGATATTGCTAAAAAATGTACTTTAGGACGCACAAAAATGTCCTATTTGATTTGTTATGGATTAGCTCCCTTTTTCCAACTTGCTCTTCAAAAGTCTGTGAAGAATAAAAATGTCATGTGCTTTGATGAAGCATTAAATCGTATTTCTCAAAAGTGTCAAATGGATTTAATAATACAGTATTGGTGTGATTCAACAAATAGAGTGGTGTCACGATACTGGAATTCTGTATTTTTAGGTCGCACCTCGGCTCAGTAACTCTTTGAAAATTTTAAAGAAGCCATTTCTTATTTGGACATAAAATTGCTTTTGCAAATTAGTATGGATGGGACAAATGTAAACTTGAAATTCTTAAAACATGTGAAAGAATAAATTTTATCGCAAAATGATTGTAACATTTTAGATTTAGGAACTTGTGGCCCCCATATTGTCCATGGTGCATTTCAGTATGGCCACAAATGCACTAAATGGAAAATAGATGCTATATTAAGATCTCTTTATTTGATGTTTAGAGATAGTCCAGCTAGACGAGCTAATTTTATTGAAATCACTGGCAGTTGTGAATTTCCTCTAAAATTCTGTGCTATTCGATGGGTTGAAAATGTTAGAGCGAGTCCCAGTAGCAGAAAGTTATGGTTGTGTCTGCGACAGCAATTTAGTGGGATGAAAATTGTCTGCGGGAGTAGCATGTTACATTTTCTTATGTACAAAATTATGAGTGTTAAAATAAATAGCGTTCTTACTAAAGGGGTGATTCTGAGTAAAAAAAAAAAAAAAAAAATTCTGACATTCTAGCAAATTTTCCGAAAGGTTACAACAGAGGAAGGAGGGGGGGGGGGGGGGGAGCAGGGAGCGAAAATCCACTACCGGCACTAATTATGTATTTTTCTTGCGCACTTTTGATGAAATTTGGGTTTTTTCGCGATCTTTTGAAAAAATATGCCGTTTATCTCGATCTTTTGACGAAATTTGCCGTTTTTTCGCGATCTTTTGACGGAATCTGCTGTTTTTTGCGATCTTATGAGGAAATTCCTCGTTTTTTTTTTTCGCGATCTTTTGACGAAATTTGCCGTTTTTTCGCGATCCTTTGACAAAAATGAGCTTTTTTCGCGATCCTTTACGAACTTCGTCTTTTTTTTTCTCGATTCTTTGACGAACTTCGTGTTTTTTCTGCGATTCTGTGACAGAAATTTGCGTTTTTTCGGCATCTCTGGGACGAAATTCACGTTTTTCCAGGGATTTTTTGACGAAATTCGCGTTTTTACAGCGATCCTTTGGCAGAAATTTGCACTTTTTGCGATTTTTTGGCGAAATTCCGCAACTTTAATTCCGATCTTTTGACATAAATTTTCCTTTTTTCGCGATCCTTTGACCGTAATCTGCGTTTTTCGTGATCCTTTGACAGAAATTTGAGTTTTTTCGCGTTCGTTTTACAGACATTTGCGTTTTTTCGCAATCGTTTTACAAAAATTTGAGTTTTTTCGTTATTGTTTTACAAAATTTTGCGTTTTTTCGCAATCGTTTTACAAAAATTTGCGTTTTTTCGCGATCGTTTTACAAAAATTTGCGTTTTTTCGCGATCGTTTTACAGAAATTTGCATTTTTTTCTGCGATTGTCTGACTAAATTCGTGTTTTTTCTTAGATCCTTTGATGAAATTCAAGTTTCTTCCGCGATTTTGTTACAGAAATTTGCGTTTTTCTTGCGCCCCGGAACGAAATCCACGTTTTTTTCGGGATTTTTGGATAAAATTCAAGTTTGTACAGCGATCTTTTGGCAGAAATTTACGCTTTTCGAGATCTTCTGACGAAATTCCTCCTTCTTTCCGCAATCCTTTGACATAAATTTGCGTTTGCTCGCGATCCTTTGACATAAATTTGCGTTTTTTCGCGATCGTTTGACTAAATTTGCATTTTTCCCAGAATCGTTTGTCTAAATTCGCGTTCTTTCTGCGATCCTTTTACTAAATTCGCATTCTTTCCTCGATCCTTTGACGAAATTCGTGTTTTTTCCGCGATCCTGTGGCAGAAATGTGCATTTTTTCTACAACCCTGGTACGAGATTCATGTTTTTTTTCCGGTCTCTTTTGACGAAAGAGCGTTTATATAGCGGCCCTTTGGCTATAAATTACCGATTTTTTATGCGAACGATTGCCGAAATTGATATTTTTCGGCGACCATTTGTCGAATTCGCGATATTTTTTGTCAGAATTTTCGTACTTTTTTTAAGGAAATACTTTTTTTTTTTCAAGTTGGCAAATTTATCTGCAAGGTCCAAAATAAATCTGCGACGCACGTCGCGCGTCTCGAACTTTCTGCTACCGGGGAGTGAGTGAGCAAGCTGTACAAGTTTTAGATAACATAAAAAAGTATGTGTAAAAAACAACTTTGCCAGGAACTTTTTTATGCGACATTGTAATGGATGCATGTCATGATAAATTGATTCTTGCAAAATTCAGCTTCTTTTCATATATTGCTAATATCCTCGAACCTTTTCTTAAAAAATTCCAAACATCTAAGCCTATGATTACTTTCTTACATGAAAATCTTTTTGTCTTCTTAAGCAGTTAATGAAAAATATTGTGAAAAACAATGTTATTGAAGAAGCAAACTCGTTACAGAAGTTATTTTTGATTGATCTGAAAGATTCTAAAAATCTGAGACTTCGAAAAAATACTGACATTGAAATAGTCACAGCAAGATTTTAAATATCAGTGGAGCTTCTGAATTCCAAAAAGCAGATTTTTTAGCAGAATGTTTTCAATTTGTGAAGAGTACTACAGAAAAAATATTTGAAAGAATGTCAAAAAATTTTGCTGTATTAAAAGTTGCATCATCTTTAAATCCTATTTTGTTGCGAAATAATGCAGTATTGTGTGAAACACGTATGATACATCTACTTCAATTTTTGTTTTCCAAAGGACAGATTTCATCTGGATGTTCAGAATGAGCAAAAATCCAGTTTGAAGTGTTTCTAGAAAATTTAAAAAATGATTACAAAGAACAGTTTGATTCTTTTACTGAGGATGTACGATTGGATAATTTTTACTTTACTTTGTTAAAACCGAAAGAATTTGCAGATTTATGGGATGTAGTGAAATTAATGCTTATTTTATCTCATGGTAATGCAGCCGTGGAAAGTGGGTTCAGCATCAACAAAGATATCTCTCTATTCTACAAAAAAGTAACTACCGCTGTCACCGCCGCCGGTTTTGAATTTTTTGTGACCGGAGGATTTTCTTCGTTAATATTAAGAAAAATAATGCATACAAAAATATGAAAATCGGTGGTTTTATACAGAAATGTTTGATAAACACGCTGATGCAGACAGTTTTCAAATCGAAGAATTATTTTAAGAGATATTTAATGCTAAAGTTGGACAAAATCGTTCCACTAAAAAAGTTTTATAGCAGCAAAAACTATACATGGCAGTGTAATCATTTTTAGATCATTTTATGCGTTAGAATTTGCCGGAGTGCAGATTAGAGATGCAACGAATATTCGGCCCATTTGGCCTGTCTGCCAAATATTCGGCTTCGGCCGAATATCAAGTCCATTATTCGGCCTTGGCCGAATAATACTGTAATAAATGTTTTTATATTTACACAGTATAACTTTTTAATTTCACAATTTATATTCATCATGTATAATGAAAATTTTATTTGAAATTAACTAACCCATTTTTTTCCATTAACTTTCATACCCCGAATGGGTTTTATCTACCCATTTTTATATAAGAGGCTAATTTAGGAATCATGTTAAAAAAATTTTATGCTGTATCAGTAAGTACAAAAGTACTTACTTGCTTGCAGCGCTGGCTATTTGCCGCCAAAAAAGGGTTTTTGCCGTGCCAGTGGCAGAAAGTGGTGGCAACAACTGGCATAAACACATTTCGTGACATAATCTGAGACTTTTTTTACTAGTATTAAGTTCCTTAAGTACATTTTATTCCGTTTAAATAACAAATGAAATATTGTGGGTAGTTTTAATTAAAAAATAAATAGATTTGTATTAGAAAAAATGAGTAATATAACAGATAAAATTTCAGTTTAAAAATCAAATACAAAACTATATCCAATACTTATTTTAAATGAAACAATGAAAAGAAAAGAAAAAATATTCAATACTTGCTCAAAATGCTTTTCTGTAATTTAACGTAATAATTTAATAACAACACTATAAATTATTTCTCATAGAAATGTTATAGTTATATGTGGATCTTGTAATTCTGTGGATTTAAAAAACATTTCATTTAAATACAGTATTCAAAGGAACAAATCTGACTTTTCTTTGTTTTGTTTTTTTAAATTTAAGACTTATAAGCATAGATCAAACTTTGTGCGAATTTTAGTAGAAAAGCTAAAATCTTTAACAATGATTTTACGCACAAATAACGTACAGACACGACAAAAAACAATCATATGGGATTTTTTTGTCGTGTCTGTATGTTATTTGTGCGTAAAATTGTTGTTAAAGATTTTAGCTTTTTTATTGAGACTGTTAGTTGAAAATGTTCCAACCCCATTTTGCACTTACAAAACAAACAACTACAAAGGTTCAAACCAGATTTAGTACAGTAACAACCGACTACCATATGCTAGCTTATTTACTTCATCCTAAGTATATGGGATCAAAATTGACATATGAGCATAAAGAAAAGGCAACGAAATTGCTTTCTGATATTAATCCCAATTTTGTGCCATATATAATATCCATTGAAGCAAAATCGACTCCTGTCCCAGAAACATTTCTCCAAGGAAGCCCTAGAAAATGTTTTGCCCTTGCCTGTGTGGTGGTCGTCTTTAAAAACGAATACTGGTGAAAATGAGGATTTTCCAAATTTTGCATCCTGAAAAATGACATTGCCAGCAAGTAATGATAGTCTTGAAAGAATATTTTCAAACTTTTCTTTCATTCAAAACAAATTAAGAAACAGTGTGTTCAGGAAGATTAGCAAAATTTTGTCCTATGCTATGGAATGCTCTGTGGAAAATAATCACACTCAAATAATAGTATATTTGAGTGGCAATTTTGTTCTTTCAATATTGTAAAATAATTGTACAAGATATTTCATTAATTTTTTTTCCGTTTTTTATTGTGTTTCAATTATTTACTCATATATTTTCACAAGAATCATAATCTTTAAGTTATTGCATTGCATTATTTATTTAAAAATACTCTTGAAAAATACATTTGTTAAAATATCACAGATTTTTTTGTAAATTTCTTTTTTTACTTTTAAATAAAAATTCAACTCTAAACAACAATATAAAATAGGTAAACTTGTACAGCATCAGGCTACCATTGAAAATTTCTGTTTTTCAAGTGAAAGAAAATTAGTACCTATTATTATTATTATTATTATTATTATTATTATTATTATTATTATTATTATTATTATTATTATATAAACAAAGTATATTTATAAGATCATTTTGAAACTTTTTTACAACTTTGAATAACATTCATAATCTTTAATTTTAATTTGTAACTTAATTGTTTACATATCAAATACATGTGTGAATTATGAATCATTGCACATTAAAGTTCTTATTAATATTATTTCTTAGTTTCTGCCAGTTTTTGCCACTTACTGGCAGAAACTAGTTTTTGCCATGCCGGTTATAACCGCTGGTTTTAACCACTCTGGCAGAAACTTGCCAACCCTGTCTGCTTGTAATAAGCTAACATAATCTGTTAAATTTAAAATTAATCTATTAAAAATTGTTTTAATACAGCTGTACAAGCAAATTCAATTTTTTTTTAAAATCATAATGGGAAGTTTAACATTTATCCCTTGTTGCATAAAAAAATATTTCTTTCAATAATATTTTGAATTATAAAGAACTCTAGTGCTATCTGCTGACAGCAAAGAAAAAAAAAATAATGATAATAATAAATGATAAAAATGTTTTTGTTAATTGTGAGCTTTATAAAGTCTACAATGATTTCTTTCCACCATTTTAGAGGATATTCCTTTCATCCTTTCTATCAGTGGTTTTTCTTAAGATATTAAGATTTCTTATTTTTTATTTTATTTCATCTGAAAGTTGAAACTTATATTTCCTAGTACTTTTCAAATTTTGTCATTATTTTAAAATGTAACAACAACACGCGTAATATTTATTAAAATGTATCTAGACAATACCTGATGAGGAACTTTTGCTAAGAATTTTTTTTTTGGGGGGGGGGGGGCTGAATTATTATTATTGAGGCAATTTTTAGGTCGAACATAGCCGAATATTTTTTCAGAGTAAAATAATGCTTTAAAAAATTAAAAATTTGTATATAAATAATTTTTTAAAAGAAAACAATACATTTTAATTGTGAAATATACAAGAATTGTGCATATAGTGCATACTATATTTTGTTTTTAGGCAAAAATAAGTTCATTATTCGGCTGTAACTTGGCCGAATATTCGGTATTCGGTTATTCGGCCAAACCACTATTCGTTGCATCACTAGTGCAGATTGCATTAATTTTTTTATTTTGACTCATTTTTTGATGTTTTATTTCTATTTTAAATTCTAATTTTCAGCATTTCTAGAGATATTTTTTACATTATTTTAGAAAATGGTATTAATTTATACTGTTGTCAAATGTATAAACAGCGCAAACAATAATGTTTGCTTCAAATTAAAAATTTATTTACACGTGACTATTATAAACAGAAAAAATCATTTGGAATTAGAATTAAATAATTATGTACAAAAAGCAGGAACTTATTAAAAATTACGTCATAAAAAGTATACATGTGAATTTTAAAAGAGAAAGGATATTGTAAAATAATAAATTCATTAACATGCGTTAGAAGTCTTAAATAGAAGAAATTACGTCATATTTATGTCACATTATAGTTATTACATAAAATGAACACAAAATAATATTGCAAAACAGTTTAAATTTAGAAATTGCGCTAGACATTTATTTGATATTTTGAGAGGATCTTTTCAACTATTTTTGTTAGGAAAGCGCAAATAATATTTCATTTCTAACAAAAGTATTTTCAAGTGAATATTTAAAAGAGAAAGAATAGCTTGGTAAAAATTACGTCAAATTAAAAACGATTAATTTAAAATGTCTCATTTAAAAGAACTTTCTTTTCGCTTTGTTAAAAAATACCAGGAGACAAAGATTCTGTTTACTTAATTCCTTTTATATTAGCTTATTTTGAAATGTTGTTACACGTGTCTACGTCATCAAGTTATTTTTATTTCGACGTTTTATTTGTATTTTTATTAATGTTGTACTAATTTATTTGTTCTTTCGTTATTTAAAATAAAAATTATGTCAATTTGTATAATTTGGCGATTTATATAATTTGGCAAAATTGGTCAACGGGATAATCAAGTAGTACCGCAGCGGATTTGGCGTTAAAATTCCCCAATCAAAGAGAAATGAATAGAAATTCTTTTATTGGGAGATCGCCACTGTTTTTTAAATTATAATTCAATCTTTCTAAATCTTTTTAAAGCCGATCAAATTAGTGTGCATTTAGAGTCTGTGGTGTCTGGACGGGGGTTGGCGAGCGTAGCTCGTAGGGGGCCGAGCCCTCTAGTGCTTGTTGAAAATCTAAAAGAAGATTCTTTAATTGGTTTAAGAACAGTGTATGATGCTGTGAATTTCTATGGAGGTGTTGTAAATGTGCCACTGACGAAAGATATGCATCAATATGCAAAATTATCACACATGAGATTCCATGAAGCTTTGGAAAAACAGAGACAAAGTCAAATTAAAGAAAAGGAAAAAGAAACCAGCAAACGAAAAGTATCACAACAAATTAAATTGTTGCAGAATAAAAAAAAGGAAACTAATAACTGAAAAATCTGTAGAAGTTGCAGAAATTGACGCTCAAATAAGGGAATTAGCGAAAAAGAATAATTAACAGCTAATACTATTATCTTGTAATATTTTTTAAAGTAAAAAATAAACCAGTGTTGTGTATCAAAGATGTCTTATATTTTATGTGTCCTGGGCCCATATTTCAATTTGAATGCATAAAGTAAGTAGCCTTTTCTTTTTTTTTTCCTCCAATTTTTGTGATACAGTAGACTCCCCCAAATCCACACAGCTTGGGACCAGAGGTTGTGCGGATTTTAGAATTTTGCGTATTTCTGGTCATTGATTTGTTTACATTTTTGAAACATTAATTTGATTGGTAGTTAAGAAAGGGAAATGTTAATGAATGCTTACAATAAAGTGAAACATTAAAATAAGTAAAATATTAAAATAATTTATTAGTTTAAACATAAGTAATTATTAAAATAATTATGTAAAATAAAAATTTAGAAAAATATTAAATTATTACCGACGAAATCGATTCAATTCGATTCCGAAAGTCCTATGCTGCCATCTAGTGGTAAAGCGATCATAAGATCGATACGTCATCATATAGATATGCTAATTTATATCAAAATCAAAAGTAATGTAAATTTATTTAGTAATAAATCAGCTGTAATAACCAAAAGAGAATAATTAACAACAAATTTAGTAAAAAAAACATTGCGATAGTCGCTGATTTCGGCGCCATCTTGAATTTTGCCCCCGCAACTTGACTGTAAATTTCGTTGTTTAAATCTGAAAAAATATGCGGATTTTAGGCGTTCGTGGATTTTAGGGTCATGGATTTAAGGGAGTCTACTGTATTATGTTTGAGATAATTGGTTTTTAGGTAAGATTCTTTAAAATTTTATATTCTTTAAATTATTAGATAGAAAGTTTTTACATATTCTAACATTCATTTACAAATATTTCAAAGTATTAGGTAGCTTTCATTACAAAAAGCTACCTATTGCAGCCGTTCGGAGGAAAGCGATTTCAAAAAATTTTGGTATATTTTCATCGATCATGACCCCCAGACCCCGAAACCACCCTCCATTCAAAATTGATATATATATATATATATATATATATATCTGACCTATGTCACACTGTAACTCTCGTATTTATGAACCGATTTGGATGTAATTCGGTGTGTACATAGTACACACCAATGTCTCGACCGAGTTCGTTGGCCAGCTTCATCCGCCATTTTGTTTCAAAATGGCGGCCATTTAAAAATTTTTAAAAAATTTAAAATTTGAAATGTGGTACCAAAAAATTGAAAATGGAAAAATATTTTTTTCTTATGTATTTGACCTTTATACAAAGACTCCGGAGCAGTTTTTGTTTCGTCTATATCTTAAAAAATGGCTGAGTTATAGCATTTTGAATTTCTAGCGTGGCTGACATTTTGAAACGTCCTGAATTTTGTCACGCGATAAAAGGCGTATTTATGAACCGATTTGGATGTAACTTCGTTTATACATAGTACATACCAATGTCTCGACCGAGTTCGTTGGCCAGCATCATCCGCCATCTTGTTTAAAAATGGCGGCCATTTAAATTTTTAAGAAAAACTTAAATTTGAAATGTGGTACCAAAAAATTGAAAATTGAAAAAATATTTTTTTCTTATGTGTTTGACCTTGATAAAAAGATTCGGGAGCAGTTTTTGTTTCGTCTATATCTTAAAAAATGGCTGAGTTATAGCATTTTGAATTTCTAGCATGGCTGACATTTTGAAGTGTCCTGATTTTTGTCACGTGATAACAGCTGTATTTATGAACCGATTTGGATGTAATTCGGTGTGTACATAGTACACACCAATGTCTCGACCGAGTTCGTTGGCCAGCTTCATCCGCCATCTTGTTTCAAAATGATGGCCATTTAAAAAAATTAAAAAAATTTAAAATGAGATACCAAAAAATTGAAAAATGAAAAAGATTTTCTTCGTATGTGTTTGACCTTAATGCAGAGATTCCAGAACAGGTTTTGTTTCGTCTATATCTAAAAAAATGGCTGAGTTATAGCATTTTGAATTTCTATTGTGGCTGACATTTTAAAACGACCTGATTTTTGTCACGCGATAACAGGCGTATTTATGAACAGATTTGAATGTAACTTGGTCTGTACATAGTACATACCAATGTCTCGACCGAGTTCGTTGGCCAGCTTCATTCGCCATCTTGTTTCAAAAGGGTTGCCATTTAAAAAAAAAAGTAATTTAAAATTTAAAATAAAGTATTAAAAAATTGGAAAATGAAAAAAAAAAATTGTGTGTTTGGCCTTGATACAAAGATTCTGGAGCAGTTTTTGTTTCTGAAAATTTGTTCTTTTGTTTATATCTTAAAAAATATTGAATTATAGCACTTTAAATTTCTAGCATGGCTAACACTTTGAAACGATCTTGTATTTGTCACGCGATAACACACGTATTCGCCTATTTCGATGGAAGAAGGCATGTGGATAGTATACATCAATATCTCAACCAAGTTCGCTGGCCAGCTTCATCAGCCATCTTGTTTCAAAATGGCGGCCATTAAATAAAAAAAAAATATATTTAAAGTGAGGTGCAAAAAAAAAAAATAGAAATTGAAAAAGGTTTCTTTCATAAGTATTTGACCTTGATATAAGCATTCACGAGCATTTTTTGTTTGCCTTTATCTTAAAAAATGGCTCAGATATAGCAGTTTCAATTTCTAATGTGGGTGACATTTTGAAAAACTTATTTTTTGCCTGCGACAGCACTCGTATATATCAACCGATTCCGATGTGAGTGAGCATGTGCACAGCCATTACTAAGGTCTCGACCAAGTTCACTGATTAGCATCATCCACCATGTTGTCTTAAAATGGCAGGAACGTTAAGAAATCGCCGAATTTGGCAGCCAAATATAAGTTAGTTTAAATAAAAGCAGCTTGGATAAAGCTGACTAATTTCGCGAAATTCTCATTCATAATGATTTAGTATTGATAAAAATTAATATTGAATCTCCTATATTCGGTTTCCACTAAATTGAGCTTCGTGTGTTTGAATAATATAAGTTGGCTTTTTTAAAATAAGGAAAATGAAAGCTACCTCTTCCTCCCGGCACTGGCCGGAAGGACTTTTTTTTAGCAGAATGTATGAGTATTGCTTTACTGTTCTTATTATTATTAATGTAAAATGTGGAATTTAATAAGTGTAGCAACTTTTAAAGAGTTTTTTTATTTGCTCATATTATATATAGAGGAGAGTTGTATAAAACCGCGTAGGCGGGTAAAACCGGCTAGCGCTGGTTCCTCCTTAATTCGAACTTTTATCTGTCGGCCAACACCAGGAATTGCTTGTCGAAAGTCATTATGGCATTTGTAGCTGAACGAAGCACTATTGTGTACAGTTATTTTTGTGTGAACGAATGCGTTTGAATTTATCTTTAAAAAATATTTTGTTTGTTTCTAGGTTTTACGCATATATTAACTGTTTGCCAGAATATTAAATATCGGTAAGTACTATATTTCATTATTTGCTTTCTTGCAAGTATTTTGACAGTTTTACTGATCTTTTACTATAGGACTGAGAGTAATGACGTCATGTTTAAAAATCTGTGTCACGTTTGGGTAAAACCGTGTACTTAGGAGTGGGTCAAAACCGGGTATACCCATCTTTGTACTACACTCATGGAATGAGTTTTTTAGATAGTTAATACTTTAGCATGGAGTTTTAAATTGCAATTTAATGCTGTTAATTACTGTTAACCTTTGATGAGTATTCATAGCACCTTTAAACTTATACTACAAACAAGAGGTGAGGAAGTGGTTACTTCCAATACTGGGCGATCTGTAACAATTTACTGAGTTAGAAAATCATTCAAAGCTGCATTTTTTAGAGCAGTAGTTATAAATTCTCCAATCAGATGGTTTGAGAAAACAGGGATTTTTCCTTACAACAACGATGTTTTTCCTGGATCTATTTGCTCCTTCGGGAATGACAGGGAAACCCATGAAAGTCAATGATAAAAATTTAAGTCTACGCTGCCATAGGTTGGCATAGCTGCAGCAAAAAATATTTCTGAAATATCACAGAATAATGAAGCTCATCTTTCCACATTTAAAAGTGTCGACATCACACATCCAGTAGTTGACAACGTCCAGCCTCTTCTATCGAGATTCGATATTGTGTAGCCAGCAATCTGAATTTCCAATTTCAATTAAAATGTTATTACCCCTCCCCAGGAAGGCTTTAAGATTGAGAAAAGAGTTGGCAAAAGAAGTGGAAACTGTTATTTTAAATACTTCACCCTATAAATTAGAGCTTGAAACAGATATTAAAGAGAAAGAAGCCAAACAGTCTGCAAAACGAAAAAGGAAGATTCTTAAAAAGAAAATAGAGTCAACAGGAAAAGAAAACAAAAAAGATTGATGAAGCATCCTCAGAAGGTGAAGAAGATAATGAAGCCTGAATGTTTTGCAGTGAGCTTTACTCCAATTCTAAATCCAAAGAAAGTTGGATACAATGTGTGAAATGTCACGGATGGGCACACGAAGCATGTAGTATGCAGACCTGCCAACTGCTACGAAAAAATCGTAGTTGTTACGATTTGGAGCTATAAACTACGATGCTACGAAAGACGGTCTTAAACTACGATTTTTTGGCAAATAACAGAAACTTATTTTTTTTTTCTGTTGCGATTTTTAATCCGCGCAGCATTATTTTAATGAGTGATTTTCTGTTCCGAAATTTTAAAGAATTCGGTTCGGAAAGTTTTAAAATATAGGTCATTAGTCCGAAATTTCGGACATTAAAAAATGCTCAAGGGGGAAAAATCTGGGCTGCAAAACAAACTTCTTAGCATAAAATCCTCTTAATGGATATTTACCATGTGTGAATCATATTTCTGTAAATTTTTATATCAGGAATTCCCTTCCTTAGAAACAGGGGCCCCATTTCAAGAGTTTCTTGAGGGTTAGGGTTTGAAATATTGTGCGGAATCGCGCGATTTGCACACAGAAAGGGAGTCCTGTATAATGAAAAAGGCTGTGCATGTGCAGTACTCCCCCCTACAAAATCTTCCACAGACCTGTGATTCTCCTGCGAGTATATTTTAAAATTTCTTGGAAGTACGCGAATTTTTTTATTTTATGGAATTCCCTAAATCAATTCGTTAATCGGTCGCGGAAAAAAATTGAGAATTTCTTCAAACGATCGTGGAAAAATATCGGGTATTTTGTCAAATATCTCAGAAACAAATAGTAATTATCTTCAATTGTTTGCTGAATAAAATCGCTATTTTCGTAAAGAGTTCAGAAAGAAATTGCGAATTTCGTCAAAAAATTGTGCAAAAAATAATCACTAATATCGATGAACTATTCAGTGAAGAATATTACAAATTTCGTCAAAAGGTCTCGGGAACAAATAGTGAATTTTGTTAATTAGTCACAAAAAGATATCGCGAATTTTGCTGATCGGTTGTGCGAAACTATCGCAAATTTTGCCGTTCGGTCGCACAAAACTCTTACGAGTGTTGCCGATCGGTTTCAATAAACTATCGCGAATTTGGACAAATGAACGTGTGAAAAAAATTAATTTTGTCAATTGGTCACAGAAGAAAATAAATTTCGTCAAAGGATTGCGGTAAAAACGTGAATTTCATCAAAATATCTAGGAAAGAAAGTGCAAATTACGTCAAAATATCGTCGAAAGAAAACGCAAATTTCATCAAAAGATCGCGGTAAGATTGCGGATTTCACATTTCAGCAAAGAATCGTAATAGAAAAACGTGAATTACGATTGTGGGGAAAAATTGTGAATATATTGAAATGATCGCGGGAAAAAAAAATCACGAATTTCGTCAAAATTTACAGCACTGGGCTAAAAAAATTGGAACCAGGCTCCTTTTTTTAGTAATGTAAAAAAAAAAAAGCTTCAAAGAGAGAAGAAACTCTAAAAATCATATAAAATTTTTCAGAAGAAAATATTTACTATTTTAAATTGAAAAAAAAATGAAACTTTATTCCTTTTACGAATGTCAAAAAATGGCCGCTAAATATCAAAAACCAACCAACCAACCTCCAGATTAATTTGAATTTTGTGTGCTACAATTTCTTATTTTCAAAGGTTGGCAGGTCTGACAAGGAGAGGGCCAACCTTGTTAATCACAGATTTTGATTATTTTAATATATGTTGTAGGGTATAGACCCCTTAGTCTCAGGTTCAACGGATTTTATACAACGCTCGTTAGTTCTTGAGAAACCGTGGGGGGGGGGGGTGTCTAATATTAGTATATGATTTAAATACTTACTTTGTAACAATAAGGATAGGTTGCGCATAGCTCAGTTGGTACGGCGTTTGATGGCTGATCGGCGGGCTCGGGTTCGATGCCCGAAAGCACTAGATTTGTTTTTCTTATATTTTGTTTTATAAATGTACTTGTAATTATAACTTAATAATCGCATTGTCAATTAAAATGTATACTATTTTATTTCAATTATAATTTTAACCTATTTAATTTTTTTACTTTTAACTAAATAGTTGTATAAAACATCATAAAACTGATAATTTTTTAAAAATCACTTTTAAAATGTATTTCATATATTCAGTATGTATGCAATGATATTGAACAATTGTGTCAATTCATGATTTTAAAGAAATATCATTTATTCATTGCTTTAACAAGGGAAATCAATACGATGATACTATGACTCTGTTTTTAAAGTAACAAACATAATTATATTAAAAATTAGCATCGGAATTAAATTACAACGGATTTTTTGCATATTAAAGATTTTTAAATTTGTAATATGTATGCTTGCGCTTTCAAATATTTCGTTTTCCACTCTATCTTGTTTCTGCTTTTATTTTTATTGAATATGTTTTATTTTATCATAACTAGTTGGCCCCACAACAGGTTTCTAACGATTTTGGATTTTTTATTATTCAATAATAGATCCAATTTCTTTTTAAATGTCTTTAAAGGATGAGAAATAATAGTTCAAAATAAAAAATGATAAATTTAAATTTGTTAACATTATAATTAATGTACGATATTAAAATTTTTAATTGAAATTATTAAATTATAATTACAAGTATATTTATAAAACAAAAAATGAGAAAGACAAAAATGGAGCGCGTTCGGGTATCGAACCCGGGCCCGCGGGTCAGCCAGCAAACACCGTACCAACTGAGCTACGCCCAACCTGCCCTTTTTATTTCAAAGTAAGTATTCAAGTTGTGTACTAATATTAGACCCCTCCCCCCGGTTTCTCAAGAACTAACGAGCGTTGTATAAAATCTGTTGAACCTGAGACTAAGGGGTCTATACCCTACAACATATATTAAAATAATCAAAATCTGTGATTAACAAGGTTGGCCCTCTCCTTGTGAGTATGAAGGAGAATTTTTATAATAATTTTGTTTGTGATTTTTTGCAGTTAAAATAACTCTAAGATTTCCAACGTAAAATAAATAGGCATGTACAATGCAGATAATTTGCTACAGATTTATTTTTGACACATGGAAGAACACATGTGCAATTTCGTTTTGTTAAATACAGTAGAAGATCTTTATAACACAAATCTATATAACGCACAACTTCTCAGATGTAAACAATGATTTTTGCAGTTAAAAAGCACCTACATTTTTACATTGTAAAATATAGCTACTCTCTAGAGAACTAAATTTGATACATTAGTTCAACTTTATCTTCTAATTTAAGACCTTTTTAATAAAAAAAATGCTATTAATACAATAAACAATTTTGAAAATGTCTAATATATCGGATGGTTGTGTCAGTTATATTTGGATCATGTTTATAAAGTAAATTTAACAATTTCTGACATATATTATGCAAAAATTTATAATTTGGATAACTCTTGGTAACAAGGAATGTAGTATAAATAAATTCAAATGTATTTTGATATGTTTCAGACATATTTGGCCATGTTTACAAGGTGAATTTAATGCTGTGATCCATATAACGCAAAATTCTATATAACGCACAACCTTGTGTTTTTAGGTTTGCGTTATAAAGATCTACTGCATAACAAAAATGTACTTTTTTACTATATTAAACAAGATTTTTAAAAAAGAAAATGAGTTTTCCACGAGTTTTAAAGGGGTACCCGGTTTTACCCAACCAGTGGGGTAAAACCGGATTTTTGCATATGTCTGGAAAAAGCTATTTTTTTATATAATCAATTAAATTTTTTACTGAAAAGAATATGCTTTAATAGAGCCAAAGATTCATTTAATATGAAAAATGGTGTTCAGAGTTTGTTTTCCCATTTGATTGCATTTAAGAACAACAAACATTTATGATACCCGATTTTGCCCCACCTTCCCCTATTCTATTTGGTCAGTTAGTTGGGTAATGGTAAATTATAAGATGACTAACTAGTATACATACACGTGTATATTTTGCACACTTAGTATACAGCTCATATTCAAAATATTAGAATAATTACTTTTTTTGACAAATTGAAAATATTGTTTGGTAATTTAATGTCTTTTAATGCAAATATGCAAACGATATTTTTATTAAGAACTTATTGTTGATTAAACTTATTTATTATCTTAAAATTAATATCATTTTTGAAAAGATTAATTGAAAAAAAAATTATTTTGTTATTTTGTAAAGTCAAAATATTAGAATATTTATTCATGTGGTTCAAAATAATAGAATATTTCACATTAATTCTCCTTTAATTATCACCAATTCAAAACTGGTGGCATCATTGATTAAATTCAGGCGATTTTATTTAAAATCAGTATTCTTTTTGCAATTTGTTTGCTTTTTTGTCTTAAAATGGGTAGTGTGAGTGATATTTCTGAATCCATTAAATTTCATATGGTTGATTTGTATCGGCACGGTAAAAATCAATGTTATATAGCAAATTATTTACATTGTTCGCAATCAAGCATTAGTAAAATACTAACACAATATTAAAAAAATGGAAAATTTCAAAATTTAATTGCCGAATAGCGGCCGAAAACCAAAAACATCTGCTAGATACGACAAGAAACTGAAGCAGATAGTTAAAAAAACGTTTTAAAAGTGTGCGATTCTTGCACTGAAAATGGAAAGAAGAAGGAGTTGAAGTTTCTATCGAGCGAGTTCGTTAGCCAGCTTCATCCGCCATCTTGTTTCAAAATGGCGGCCATTTGAATTTTTGAAATTTTTTTATATTTTCTAACATTGAATACTTATAAAAAATGTTACGTTTCACAAAATGCAAACTCTTATGTATCATTTTAAACAGAATGTTAGAAACTGTAAAACATATTTTAAAGAGTCACACAGTGTAAGTTAACAACATAGGTCATTTTAAAGAGAAAGTTAGGAAACCTAAAAATTCCCAAAAGTGTCTACAAAATTAAAATGGCCGCCATTTTGAAACAAGATGGCGGATGAACCTGGCCAGCGAACTTGCTTGATAGAAACTCAACTCCTTCTTCTTTCCATTTTCTATTCAAGAATAAGCACAATTTTAAAATGGTTTTTCTTAACTATGCGATTCAGTTTCCTGTCATCTCTAGCAGATGTTTTTGGTTTTCAGCTGCCATTTCGGTGATTATTTTCACAATTTCCATTTTTTTAATATTGTGTTAGTATTTTACTAACGCTTGATTACGAACAATGTAAATAATTCCCTATATAACATTGATTTTTACTGTCCTGATACAAATCAATCATACGAAGTTTAATTGATTCAGGAATATCAATCACACGACCCATTTTAAAACGAAAAAGCAAACAAACTGCAAAAAGAATACTGATTTTAAATAAAATCGCCTGAATTTAATCAATGATGCCACCAGTTTTGAATTGGTGATAATTAAAGGAGAATTAATGTGAAATATTCTATTATTTTGAACCACTTGAATAAATATTCTAATATTTTGACTTTTCAAAATATTTTTTTTTCAATTAATATTTTCAAAAATGATATTAATTTTAAGATAATAAGTTTAATCAACAATAAGTTCTTAATAAAAATACCGTTTGCATATTGCCATTTAAAAGACATTAAATTACCAAACGATATTTTCAATTTGTAAAAAAAAAAATAATTATTCTAATATTTTGAATATGAGCTGTAGTAATAAACACTTTGTAGTACAGGGAAAAATACAGGGAATTTCTTTTCAAGATTAGGGTGGCAAGCCTGTATTTGTACTGCTATGATTTTCTGTGTTATTTATGGTGAAAGTGATGAACCCTACGCTCTCTCAATAATTTAATGAGATTCTTCTGGGTTAAAATATTACAGGAAAACTTAAGTGCCGAGAGAATAAAATCTTCTCAGAGCATTTTTTTAAGCACACCATCTTACAGAAAAATTAGAAGAGTTCTGAAGAATATATAAAAGATAGTCAAAGTTCACATGTAGGTGACGTCAATGCAATTATAGCATGCACATTGTAGACGTAGAAAAGGCGAGGCGAAACTGCAAATATGCATGCCTGCCAAAAACAGGAAACTGAAAGTTTAAAGTTAAAATAAATCACAGAAATGTTTTTAGGTTTTTCTTGCAGGGGTTATACAGACAATTCCACACCCACTCTGCCATCTTTCAAATGATCCAAATGATGTTGAAGCTTTGACACCTGCTCATTTTCTTATTGGCTCATCTTTAATGGCCTTACCTGAACAGAATTATACTGATATCCCTATGAATAAATTGAGCAGGTGGCAATTAGTTCAGAAATTGACACAACATTTTTGGAAAAAATGGTCATCAGAATATTTAAATAAGCTCTTAAATAGACCCAAATGGCATAAAGGAAGGGTAGAGATAAAAGAGGGAGATTTAGTCTTAGTAAAAAATTCTGATAATTATTGCCCTTTAAAATGGCATTTGGCACGAATTATTAAAATCCATCCAGGCCAAGATGGTATAATTAGAGTTGAAGCTTTAAAGGATAAAAATGGCACATATAAAAGGCCAGTGGCCAAAATTGTTGTTTTGCCTTATGTGAATAACGCGACATTAACTTCTTAAATTCATACATTTTATTTAATTAAGCAAAAATTTTGTAGTGTAGTGTATTATTACATTCTTGTGTTTATATTTGTAAATTTAATATTTCATTTAGTGTATGTGCTGAGAAAAAAATTGTATTATTGAGATTGTATCCTAAATTGATATTGTATTTATAGTATTGAATGTTTGAAACATTCAAGGCCTGGCAGTATGTTGCCGCTAGAAGCGCCATCTATGTGGATTGTTTGGAAACATGTGAGTTGGGTTCGAGACGCCGATCCGAAGAGTAGTGTAAATATCGACTCTCGATCCATTTATTGTTTTGTGAATTAAAATTTAATTAGTAATACAGTCCGCAAGTTTTATTTTATTGTGAGTTGTGTGAAATGATTATTTAAGATTGAGCTATTGGCGGGAACAGTGACTGTTTTATTAAAAGAATTTTGTGATTGGTGATTGTTTTATCAAAAGGAATTTTGTGAAGGCGCCTGTTTTATTAAATGGATATTTGTGAACAGGATCTAAATAGGTTCCAAATTTTACCAGGATCAACCCCTGCAACTATTGAAATTACAAAAGTAAAGTCTAACACTGGTAGCAGAGCTGCTTTAGCAACTGGAAACGCGAAAGCTGAAAGAATCCCTAAACCTCGTTAAAACAAAATATAATATAGATTCATGTAATATTTAACTTTAAATGAAATCTAAATAGCTGAAATAGAAAAGCATTTGTGGTGGTTAAAGAAATAAACAAACTAAATTAAAAAGACAACTAACGTTTATTATTCGATTAACACATACTTTAAAAAAACAAAATGATAAAACAAGACAATTATATATACGTCATTATCTCAATCTTATAAATAAAGCCAACATTACCATTATTGAAACACAACCTCATGACACTATAGAAACATTGAACAAGTGAACCAGAGTCCTTCATATTTAATGATCATATTTCCTTGATTACGATGTACTGCATAAATTACATTTACATGAAAAACGAAACTTAACTTTCACGAACCACCTCCACCAGACAGTCGAAGGTCAACTTATGCAAGAAGAATGAAGTCCCAATAACTGTAAACAACATCTTCAGGAAACGTCATTACTAACACGGATCCATCTTACACTTGTAAAGTTGATTTACCTCTAAAACCACGTTGAAAAATAGACTAGCTTCTTTCTGGAGCGAAGAATCACACACGACACCATCGATGAAAAAGTCCATAAAAACATTCTCTTGCTTAAAAGTTGAACATTAAGTTAACAATAAAAACAATCTTATCCAGCATTAAAACTGTAAGGAAACTCGTGACCAATGCACACGACCAGCATCATTTTTAGACTAGACAAAACTAAACTGAAGGAGAAACTTTACCATATATAACAGCACGGACTGAAAGCATATCTATCACGTTGAATGAAAGCATATTTATATCATCCAACCACACAGGAAAAACAACTGCTACGCAGCCCGGAAGTTACATCCTCGATCTCTGAAACGCTAATGGAAGAAAGGACGAAATGTCATATGCAAAACGAACGACCGGATGACTAACGTCATCTCGTGTTCACTTGTAACAACTCCTCAGTTGGTTCAGAAGATTTTGGATGTATTGCGTCACGGACGAAAAACATGTGCTAAAGACCGGCTCTTACGATAGTAAAGTGAAACGTAAATAAAGTATATAGAATAAAGAAAGAAACTTAAAGCCTGGAACTAAAGCTTGGAAATAACATTAGAATAAAGGTAAGTAAAACTGATAAAGTGTATTTAAATAAAGATAATGAATTAATTATACTTCTAAATAAAACAGGTAAAAGCGAACTGTTAATATAGGGATATGTACAGGAATGAGAAAAGGGTCTGTTCACCTAACAATTTATGGGTTCGAAATGCACAGAGCTCCTTATAGTGATTGCCTTACTAATGGTTTATAGACATGAAGCACAAAGGTCTCTGTTAAAATTGTTTTAATGGGTTATGGGCATGAAGTACACAGGGACCTGTTATAGTGATTTATCATTTTAACAATTTCTAAATGCTTGAATTGCACTGTATCAACAACTTTTGGGCACAAAATGTACAGGCTAGAGTTGTGATCGCTGCTAGTATGAATATATAGGATCCTTATTAATAAAGTGGCAACTCAAAAATGAAGTTATTTGGAAAACAAAAATTTTTTAAAGCATGAAAACAAATTGTTTATTTAAAATAGATGGATAATGCAAAATTTTTATATCTAGAATCAAAAATATATTTTGGAGAAGGATTTTTAGACATTGTATAACATCTAAAGTGAAAATTTATAAAGCTACCTTAATTTGGTCTTTTTTAAAGAAATTTAAATGTGCTTTTAATGACAGATGGAACTTGTGGTTTTGTTACAGAGTCGACTCCCTCAAATCCACAATCCTAAAATCCTAACGCCTAAAAGCCGCATATCTTCGCTGATGTAAATACTGGAACTTTCAGTTCAGATGTAGAAACAAAATTACAGATTTTTTTTTTTAATATCATTCCATATGTACTTTAATATGCAATTCTCATTAATATGACTGAACTCATGCTTTATCATGAAGGAAGTGTAAATTTATTTCTGAAAAAAATCAAGATATTGCTGATATCTTTGGTAATCTTTTACCAAACTAGAGGGCTCTGCCCCCTACAAGCTACGCTCGCCAACCCCTAGACACCATAGACTCTAAAAGCATGTTAATTTGATCGGATTTAAAAACATTTCGAAAAATTGATTTATAATTTAAAAACAGTGGCGATCTCCCTATAAACTGGTTTCAATTCATTTCTCTTTGATTATGGAATTTTAAGGCTGTTCTCAAATCCAAAGGGTCAACTTTCTGACATAAGTTTAAATTCATTTTTGTTTGGAAACGCATGAAACTACAAGGTGTTGCTATTCAGAAACTATGTCATCGAACTGTTTTTTCCCGTTTTCTTGTAAATGCAATAGATATTTCAGAAGATACTGTCAAAGTTGGCATTTTGAACCAAACTTCCGAAAGAAAGAAGAAAATTCAGTCAGTAAGGGAAGAACAATGTTGTGTCATGTGACCCAAATCGCTTATAACTCAATAAGTAATTGATTGATTAAAAAATGGAAAACACAGTTCAATTCCAAATCACTTCCATGGTCAGGCTTTCCAATTTTATATCTTTCCGTTAAAAAATTATTTTGTAAATGTGTCAAAAAGTTTTGTGCTTGTTGAGCAGAGCAGTTGAGAACATCCTTAAGACCAAATCAGCTGCTGTTAAAAGATACAATGACTGTTTTCGTATTTGATTAAATAAAATCGGTTAAACATTTCAAAATAAGCTGATATAAAATGAATTAAGTAAAGTCTTTGTCTCCCGGTATTTTTTAACAAAGCGAAAAGAAAGTTTGTTTAAATAAGACATTTTAAATGTATCGTTTTTAATCTAACGTAATTTTCACTAAACTTTTCTTTCTCTTTTTAATATTCAAGTGAAAATACTTTTGTTACAAATGAAATATTATTTGCGCTGAAATAGTTGGAAAGATCATCTCAAAATATCAAATGTCTCGCGCAATTGTTAAATTTAAACTGTTTTACAATATTATTTTTTGTTCATTTTACGTAATAAGTGTAATGTGATGTAAATGTCCTATGTTCCTATATGTGTCTGTTTCTCCTATTTAAGACTTCTAACGCATGTTAATGAATTTATTATTTTACAATATCCTTTCTCTTTTAAAATTCACGTGTAAATTTATTTTTTATGACGTAATTTTTAATAAGTTCCTGCTTTTTATACCTAATTATTTAATTCTAATTTGAAGGTTTTTTTCTGTTTATAATAGTCACATGTAAATAATATTTTTATTTGAAGCAAACATTGTTTGCACTGTTTATATACAGCTGGCAACTGTTTAAATTAATACCATTCTTTAAAATATGTAAAAAATATCTCTCAAAATGCTGAAAATTTGAATTTAAAATAGAAATAAAACCTCAAAAAATGAGTCAAATTAAAAGAACAAATGCAGTCTGCACACCGGGAATTTCTAACGAATAAAATGATCTAAAAATGATTAAATTCTTATGAATAGTTTTTGCTCCTATAAAACTTTTTTAATGGAACGATTTTGTCCAACTTTAGCATTAAATATATCTTAAAATAATTCTTTGATTTGAAAACTGTCTGTGTCAGCGTGTTTGTCAAACATTTCTCTATAATACCACCAATTTTCATATTTTTGTATGCAATAGTTTTCTTCATATTAACGAAGAAAGACCTCCGGTCACAAAAAATTCAAAACCAGCAGCGGTGACAGCATTAGTTACCTTTTTTTAGAATAGAGAGATATATTTATGCATTAATCAACCTTTTTTGGTTATTAAGTCTGGTTTAACCTTAAATAAAACTTCCTTATCTTATGGTTCTGATGTGAATGAGTAGGGTACTTTTATCAGCAAGTTTCATTGAATAATTCAGGAAAAATGTATCTCATCTTTTTTATGCATATTTAGGAACAAATGTCATATTCGCCCCATATTGGCGCGATTTTTTTCTGTCGCCAATATCATATAGGCAACAGGTACTTAACTTGCGCCAAAGTGCTTGATGTGGTAACCCGGATTATGTTGTTTATGCTGTTGATGTTTTCGCCAAATTGGCAACCGAAAAAAATCGCGCCAATATGGGGGCGAATATGACATCTGTACCCATATTTAATTGTAAATTATTATTTATTTACTTGACCACTTTTATTTACTTAATCATTTTTAAAATTATCTTAATTTTTATTATTTTAGTTTATTACTTTACCCAATTATTTTAATGTTTTACTGATTGTAAGCATTCATTATAATTCTGAATGCTTTATCGCATTAAAATTACTGTTTAAAAAATATAAACAAAGCAATGACCAAAAATCCACAAAATTCTAAAATGTGCACAACCTCTGGTCCCAAGTTGTGCGGATTTGAGGGAGTCTACTGTATTAATATTGCAAAAATCACGTTTTGTGTATTTTCACTTTATAAATGTGTGATTGATATGTATAGTGAAGTGCTATGTATAGTGAATAAGCTTCTGTATTCTTCTAGTTCTTGTTGGAATTATTAATTAAAACTAAAATAAGTATTCTGTTTGTATAAATATGCATTTGATTAATTGTAGTCGTATTTTTAAGTATTTGTGTAATTTAATTTTTTTTTCTCTCTATATCATATAAACAGAATAATATTGATTTTCTGTTTAGTTTCTTTATACTTTATCATGCAAAATTAAGACTGTATCAGATGAAGTATTTTTGTTTATTGTTTCAGAATTATTTTTAATTTGCTGTTGTCAAAATGGCTCAAGCAGAAAACTTTAGTCAGTCAAGTAATACTTCACATAATGCCAGTGAAGCTCAAGAAATATTGGACATTTTTTGGGAGAAAGAAATGGAAGACATCAGGAGTTTAGGAGCAGTAAGTATTATATTTCAGTAAATTGTTAATCTTGTGCAGGGATAGACAAATACGAATGCCAGGTCGTCATAGCAAATAAAAATTTTTAACTGACACACTTGAAAAATTCATACTTTTTTTACTTAGTTTTTTTTATGTAAATTTTAATTATGTATAAATTCATAATTTTAAGGAAATTTAGTCATAAAAGGAGGTTGTAAAATATTCACATGCAGTTTCTCTAGTGAATTTAAAACTAGTGAATCGGCAGATCAGGAGCCTCAATGTCATCTTTGCAAGTCATTGTTTTTTAACACTCATTGCGTAATATTCAACTTCCTACAAATCGCTTTTTAAAGTTTTCAAATTACATAAATATTTATAAGAACAAAAAATACTTCGCAAAGTTTCAGAAATTGAAAGTGTTAAACATTACACATTGATTATACATTGATGTTTTTAAATTCTGATGAGTTGCTTATTCTGGTAACTTTTTAAATCAAAAATTGCAAATCTTCAGGGGGGGGGGGGGCAGAATTTTTTTTTGCTGTGATTTATAAGGGTAAGCATAAGTTTTTTTTATAAATTAAAAATAAAATCTTCATGTTAATCGTATGCAGACGATAAATCTCGAAGTGACACCAAAAATGTAACCTAAAATCCAATACATTTGTCCCAAACACAACGACATGCTTTTGAAAAAAAAAAAAAAAAAAGTCCTTCCGGTCAGTGCCAGGAGGAAGAGGTAGCTTTCATATTCCTTATTTTAAAAAGCCAACTTATATTATTCAAACACACGAAGCTCAATTACGTGGAAACCGAATGTAGGAGATTCAATACTAATTTTTATCAATACTAAATCATTATGAATGAGAATTTCGCGAAATTAGTCAGCTTTATCCAAGCTGCTTTTATTTAAAGTAACTTATATTTGGCTGCCAAATTCGGCGATTTCTTAAAGTGCCTGCCATTTTAAGACAACATGGTGGATGAGGCTAACCAGTGAACTTGGTCGAGACCTTAGTAATTGCTGTGCACATGCTCACTCACATCGGAATCGGTTGATATATACGAGTGCTGTCGCAGGCAAAATATCAGATTTTTCAAAATGTCACCCACGTTAGAAATTGAAACTGCTATATCTGAGCCATTTTTTAAGATGAAGACAAACAAAAAATGCTCCTGAATCCTTATATCAAGGTCAAATACTTAAGAAAGAAACCTTTTTCAATTTCTAATTTTTTTGCACCTCACTTTAAATATATATATTTTTTAATTTAATGGCCGCCATTTTGAAACAAGATGGCTGATGAAGCTGGCCAGCGAACTTGGTCGAGATATTGATGTATACTACCCACATGCCTTCTTCCATCGAAATAGGCGAATACGTGTGGTATCGCGAGACAAATACAAGATCGTTTCAAAGTGTTAACCATGATAGAAATTCAAAGTGCTATAATTCAACCACTTTTTTAAGATATAAACAAAAGAACAAATTTTCAGAAACAAAAACTGCTCCAGAATCTTTGTATCAAGGGCAAACACATAAAAAAAACTTTTTCATTTTCCAATTTTTTAATACCTTATTTTAAATTTTAAATTACATTTTTTTTAAAATGGCAACCCTTTTGAAACAAGATGGCGAATGAAGCTGGCCAACGAACTCGGTCAAGACATTGGTATGTACTATGTACAGACCAAGTTACATTCAAATCGGTTCATAAATACGCCTGTTATCGCGTGACAAAAATCAGGTTGTTTTAAAATGTCAGCCACAATAGAAATTCAAAATGTTATAACTCAGCCATTTTTTTAGATATAGACGAAACAAAACCTGTTCCGGAATCTTTGTATTAAGGTCAAACATCTACGAAAAAACTCTTTTTCATTTTCCAATTTTTTGGTATCTCATTTTAAATTTAATTTTTTTTTAACTTTTTTGAAATGGCCGCCATTTTGAAACAAGATGGCGGATGAAGCTGGCCAACGAACTCGGCTGAGTTATTTGTATGTACTATGTACAAACCAAGGTACATCCAAATCGGTTCATAAATACGTCTTATCACGTGGCAAAAATCAGGGCATTTCAAAATGTCAGCCACACTAGAAATTCAAAATGCTATAACTCAGCCATTTTTTAAGATATAGACGAAACAAAAACTGCTCCCGAATCTTTTTATCAAGGTCAAACACATAAGAAAAAAATATTTTTTCAATTTTAAATTTTTTGGTACCATATTTCAAATTTAAATTTTTCTTAAAATTTTAAATGGCGGCCATTTTTAAACAAAATGGCGGATGAAGCTGGCCAACGAACTCGGTCGAGACATTGGTCTGTACTATGTATAAACGAAGTTACATCCAAATCGGTTCATAAATACGCCTTTTATCGCGTGACAAAATTCAGGACGTTTCAAAATGTCAGCTTCGCTAGAAATTCAAAATGCTATAACTCAGCCATTTTTGAAGATATAGACGAAACAAAAACTGCTACAGAGTCTTTGTATAAAGGTCAAATACATAAGAAAAAAATATTTTTCCATTTTCAATTTTTTGGTACCACATTTCAAATTTAAATTTTTTTTAAACTTTTTAAATGGCCGCCATTTTGAAACAAAATGGCGGATGAAGCTGGCCAACGAACTCGGTCGAGACATTGGTATGTACTATGTACACACCGAATTACATCTAAATGGGTTCATAAATACGAGAGTTACAGTGTGACATAGGTCAGATATATATATATATATATATATATATATATATATAAATTTTGAACGGAGGGTGGTTTCGGGGTCTGGGGGTCATGATCGATGAAAATATACCAAAATTTTTTGAAATCGCTTTCCTCCGAACGGCTGCAATAGGTAGCTTTTTGTAAAGAAAGCTACCTAAAAGAATACTTTTAGTAGTACAGTTTTTAATTCATAATACAATGAAATGCTACTTTAGAATGCTTAAATATAAGCAGATCCTTTTCATTTACAGAAAAAATGCACGGATGAAGTCAAAGAATCCGGTCCCTGTTCCACGTGCTTGTTTTGTTTGTGCCAAATGAGGGCATTTAAATCTGAGCGATAGCGCGCATCGTATTGCAAACTGTTTTTACGGGATACTGCATCTCCATCTATCGCTTTCCTCTGTGAATAATAGTTAATTTTTTTTTACCCAAGATCATTTTATTCCAACATCTTTGTTTTCGATAAATGACATTTAATTCACCTACTATTAGTAATTCGTACTTACTCAAAACCTTTCATCTTGTTATATTAAGAAATACTTGAGAGTTTTTATTTCCAATATGCTGCCATATTAATTTTTATTATTATTTTTTTTTTTTCCTGTTTCACGTCCAAATCTTTCAATTGAAAATTGTTTAAGAGAAAATATTATTCCGGGTTTTGATTTTCTTGGCAACTATTAAAGAAATATTGGTAAATTTTATGGGAAAATGTCAAATTATTCTCTATGAAAATAATGAACTTTTGTATTTTTAAGCAAAATTTTTGAATAAAATAAATAAAATATTTCTTATTTTTATTTCTGGGCTAAAATCCATCTATATGCAAAGATACAAATGCATCAATTCATCCGTTTTGACGTTGGGTTTACTCAAACATTATACACATATTTATAATCATATTATTTGGACCAAATACGTTGCTACACAACTGAAGAAAGAAAAGGAAAAAAATGAAATATGTATTATGTCAAATACGTAAGTTGATAAAACAAAATGCTTTATATTATTGGAAAACATGCATAAAGTTCCCCCAAAAATTATACCATAATTTCCAGCGTATAATCTGCGGATTATCTGTTAAAAAACCCCAAAAATTTTAAGTGCGGATTATCTGCTGAAAAATTTTTTAAGCAGAAGTTCACGTCAGACATCCAGTTTCTACCGCACGATTGTCTGCTATCGACTGTTTACGGAGTTGCTCGTGATTGGTTCACATTTGACGTGAACGTGTTAGTGGGAGTGGGAGTGGCTTCCGATTTTTATGTTGTTTTTTTTTAACCTTTTGGCAAAATGTTTCTGTGATGAACAAAGCGTTTCGAAACTCATCTCTTTAAAAAATTTCAATCTCTATCATTTATGAAATAGTGTATTGTTATGACGTTGAAGGTTATAATAATATCTAAGAGAAACGTGTTATTTAACACTGCAGAATTTAAACTAAACGTTATTAAAAAAGCGGAAGATGATTTCGATATAGGTATCGCAATTAGCATAAATCTATAGTCAAATTGAAATAGGTATCAATTATCAGCATAAATATATAGCCAAATCGATATAGGTATCGGAATTAGCATAAATGTAGGCCCAAAATCGATATAGGTATTGCAATTAGCATAAATCTATAGTCAAATCGATATAGGTATCGATTATTAGCATAAATCTATAGCCAAATCGATCACAAGACATTCTACGTTTTATAAAGATTCAATAGAAAAAAAAAAAATTGTATTTTTTTAACTTGTAATTATTTTATTATTTTTTTTTCAATTATTCTAATATAATTATCATTTAAACAAAGCAACTAAATAAATAGGGACGTGGTTTATTAGTAGTACTTTGGTATGTTGGAAACAATGAGTAATCCCCATATAGTCCGGCGTATAATCCGCGGATTATACGCCAATGCGGATTATCTGCTGAAATTTTTTTATAAGGGCTAAAAATTGCGATTGTGGATTATACGTTGCCGTGGATTATAGGCCGAAAATTACGGTAAACCTGTTAAGTACTTTCATAATAGAATGACGCTGGAAACAAGTAATAAATCGGTTGCAACATTATTTTAATTTATTTACGTTGCATGGACAAAGACATCAACATTCAAGCTAAAATACAGAAGCAGAACTAAAACTTTTTACAGACGAACTCTCAAACCCAGGAGCTTTTTTACATTAGACCATGGAGGCAACACAGAACAGTAGAAGTCAATAAGTCCGTAGAGTCAATACACGACACTCCTTCCCTCTAGGAATAGAGTAGATAGTCACTCAAATGCTTTGGAGTGGATCGGGGACGTTCAGAACGTCGTAGTATAGTTTCCTCATCTACAGGCTCGGGATTATCTCCACACCCATGATCGGGAACTGTTGGTGAATCAGGTTGCACTGGAACCTCCTTTGGAGATGGCGAAATCACAGTATGTGTAATCACAGAAGGCTCTGTTGACGTTTCCACACCTTGTACACGGCTGCGAGCCTGATCAACATGACATCTGTGGATAATACCATCCACTAAATCTTGAGTTTTGTAGGAGACTGGCCCTGTTGTTTCTACAACTTTGGCTGGAATCCAAGGTGGACCTGAACTGTAATTATGAATGTACACGGGATCGTCCATTCGAAATTGACGTACACGTTTACTTGTCTAACTCAGCCAATTTCTCTTTCTTCGATTTCATCTCTTTATTAAGATCAGGGTGTAATCTATCCAAGAGCGATGTCAACCGCCTGTTCATTAAAATCTCTGCCGGCGATTTACCGGTAGTTGTACACGGCAAGGTATGCTGTGCAAATAGAAATCTAACTAGAGTAGTTTTCCAGTTACCTTGAATTGTACGTTTCAAAGCTTGTTTTGTCGTAGCCACCATTCTCTCAGCCTGGCCATTAGAGGAGGGGTGATAGGGAGCTACGAAAATAGGTCGAATCTGGTTCAGTGCTAAAAATTTTTGAAATTCAGAGGATCTAAATGTTTTACCATTATCCGATGCGATTGAATCTGGGAGTCCATGAGTGGCAAATAAAGATCTGAGGTTGTCAATGGCAGCCGAAGACTACATGGTGGAAACTGGTATAACCTCCAGCCACTTGGAGTGAGAATCTACTAAAATGAAAAATGTTTTCCCTTGGAAAGGACCAGCGAAATCTATCTGAAGGCAAGACCATGGCTTTCCTGTCTATTCCCAAGGATGTATTGGAGCTTTGTCAGGTGCTTTTTTATTTTCTTGGCACAAACTGCAGGTTTTTACGCCATTTTCAATGGCACTATCCATATTAGGCCACCACACATAGCCGCGTGCAAGACCTTTCATTCTAACTATGCCGGGGTGTCCATTATGAAAGAGCATGAGAACTTCATTTTGGAGTGCAGTAGGTATAACAACTCTACTACCCCATAAGACACAGTCTTGATGAACACTTAATTCATTATGACAACTAAAGTATAGTTTGAAATTACTGTCAGTCATTTTGGCAGGCCAACCATTTATGATCATCAGAGCTACTCTAGAAAGTATTGGATCTTTTTTAGTTGCTGCTGCAGTTAATTTAGAATTGAGCTGAGTGACAGGGGAAAATTCTGATAGTAGCACATCAGCTTGAGCCGGAATTTCACAATCAGAGGTGTTCAAAGGTAAGCGGCTAAGCACATCTGCATTCACTATGTCCTTACCCTTCCTATATTCTAAATCATAACTATAAGCTGCCAGTATTAAACCCCATCTAAGAACTTACAGAGAAATCATTTGGGCCAAAGGCTTATTTGGATTAAATAGGCCTAAAAAAGGTTTGTGGTCAGTAATAATTTTGAATTTACGACCCTGCAAATATTGATTGAATTTCTTTACGACTGAAATTATTGAAAGAGCGTCACGATCTGTTTGGCTATAGTTTCTTTCAGCTGTTGTTAGAGTTTGGGAATGATAAGCTATGGGAGTTTCCTTACCGTCGGGTAAAATGTGGCTTAACACACTACCAATCCTGTCAGATGAAGCGTCACAAGTGAGAATCAAGGGAAGGCTTTCATCGAAATGTGCTAAAACTGTATCTTCTGCCAATAAATTCTTAGCCGTGGTGTAAGCTTTCTGGTGTGTAGGCGTCCAATGCCAAACTGTGTCTTTTCTTAGCAATCTATGCAAAGGTTCTAAAACAGAAGATCTATTCTTTAGAAAATTACAATAAAAATTTAATAACCCTAAGAAAGCTTGAAGTTCAGTCTTATCTTTCGGACTAGGAGCTTCGTGGATGCAGGGGTGCAGAAAATGTTTCTACTCCCAACATTTCCCCCAATCCACATGAAAATTTCCCCAAAATTTTACGGTATGTTATAGGTAAATGCTGTATTAACGTAGTTATAGAAAATTTATCTTTCCAATGTTTCTCAACTTATGCGCGAGTATATATGGAAGGGGTGATTCTAAGTAAAAAAAAAATTCTGAAATTCACAGCAAATTTTCTGAAAGGTTACAGCAGAGTGGGGGAAGGGGTGGAACTCACTCCCAGCACTGTTTTTTTCGCGGCCCTTTGACGAAATTCACGTTTTTTGCGAATTTTTGATGTAATTTTCTTTTTTAGCGATATTTTGGCGAAATTCGCTGTTATTTCGTGATCTTTTGACAAGTTTTGCGTTTATTTCGCCTTCCTTTTGACGAAATTCGAGATTCTTTCTTGATCTTTTGACTAAATTTGCGGGGTTTTTGCGATCTTTTGACGAAATTTGCGGGGTTTTTCACGTTCCTTTGACGACATTCTCAGTTATTTCGCGTCTTTGGCGAAATTCACGGTTGTTACTCGATCTTTCGTCGAAATTTGCAGTTGTTTCGGGATCTTTTGACGAAATTTGTGTTCATCTCGCGATCTTTTGACAAAACTTGCAGTTCTTTCGCGATCTGTTGACAAAATTTGCGCTGTGCAATCTTTCGACGAAATTTGCAGTTTCGTGATCCTTTGACGAAATTTGCCAGAGTTCACGGGATCTTTTGACGGAATTTGCGTTCATCTCGCAATCTTTTGACAAAATTTGCATTCATCTCGCAATCTTTTGACGAAACTTGCGGTTCTTTCGCGATCTTTTGACAAAATTTGTGTTCATCTCGCGATCTTTTGACGAAATTTACTGTTCTTTTGACGAAATTTGCGGTTCTTTTGCAATCTTTCAACGAAATTTGAGGTTCTTTCACGATCTTTTGACGAAATTTGGGGTTATTTTGCGATCTTTTGACGAAATTTGCAGTTATTTTGCGATCTTTTGATGAAATTCGCTTTTTTCCGCAATTTTTGGACAAAATTCCCGGTATTTTTATATCCGAATTTTCAGATTGATGAATGATTTTTATTTTAAATTTTCGGAACCGAATGCCATAAATTTTCGGAACAGAATCACCCTTGATATACAATACATATTTTTCTGAAATCGATTTTGTAAACGTCGCCATACGAATTTCTTTACTTGTAGTGAATTTTTTCTATCTCAGGGAATTATGGAATTCGTTGTTGAAATCGAACTCAATTGTATATGTTTCTGCAAAATTTCCCCAGGTGGTTAAAATTTCCCCTGATCCTAGATCGCCGGATCGGACATATTCTGCACCCCTGCATGGATGGTCTTAACTTTATTTAAACTTGGTTTAATACCATCTTTAGTAACTTGAAATCCCAATAACTCTATTGTGGGAACTGTAAATATGCATTTTTCTCGTTTAAGGTGAATGCCTGATGATTTTAAACATTGCAAAACCTGTTTTAATTTCAAATTATGATCATCCATAGTTTTACCCTGAATAAAAATATCATCTACGTAAGGTAATACTCCGTTAATTCCCACCAGAACTTCCTCAATTTTTTTCTGGAACATTGAAACAGCAACTGAGATACCAAATGGCTGCCTGGTTACCCTAAAAAGACCCTTAATTGTACTTAAAGTTAAAATTTTAGAAGTAGGCTCATCCACAGGAAGTTGTAAATAAGCTTCTGACAGGTCCAATTTGGAAAAAATAGTACCACCTGTCAAAGTCGCTAAAACCTCCTTAACTGTAGGCAGCGGGTAGCTGAGTTGTTTCACAGCCTGGTTCACAGTACTGCGATAATCCCCACATAAACAAATGCTACAATCTTTTTTAACAACTAGAACAACAGGGATAGCCCAGTCGGAATAAGAAATTGGCTGAAGAATTCCCTTATTTACCATATTTTGAATTTCATCAATTATTTTATTTCTTAAAGCGAAAGGTACATTATGTGCTTTAGGATATTTAGGAGCACAATTTTCATCAATCTTAATTGAAATGGGAGGTCCCTTAAAACTACCTTTCGCTGAAAATATCATTGAATTCTAATAAAATTGAATTTAAAGTTGGAACATACATTTTATGAACATTAGAATCACCAACATTAATATTTATTTTCAAAGCATCAAACCAACTATGACCAATTAAGGATTTACCCTTGGCCAATAACTTACACTGAATTTCTTCATTTCGGATTCCGCAGACCAGCCTGTCACAGAGCATGGAATCTGAGTACAGAAATTACAATTTTCGGACAGTTTCCGGAGTTCTGCAACAAAGTCAGCGATACTTTTGTTTTGTCATTGGTCCCTTTTGTTAAACTTGAATTGACACAATATTTCAGATGGTTTCGGCAAAAAATGTCCATCCAACGTCAGTAACAGATCCGGAAAAGTCACAGCATCCGGGACATTTGAGGTACACAAAGAACGTATTAAAGAATATAGTGCTGGCCCGACCACACTGAGAAAAATAGCATGCTTTTTAACGGCATCATCAATTCATTTGCTGTAAAATAGAAACCCAAGCGTTTCTTGTATTCAGTACAATTAGTTTTTCCTATATGAAATTCTTCGAGTTTACCGAGAGACATTATTATGCTCTTGCTAAAGAAAGAACGAATCGAAACTAAAATAGTTCAGTTCAGAAAAACTAAAGAATAAAGCATTACTTCAATAAAAGTGAATCCGTTTGTTCTCGCTCGTCACCAGTGTTAAGTACTTTCATAATAGAATGACACTGGAAACAAGTAATAAATTGGTTGCAACATTATTTTAATTTAACTACATTGCACGGACAAAGACATCAACATTCAAGCTAAAATACAGAAGCAGAACTAAAACTTTTTCCAGACGAACTCTCAAACTCAAGAGCTTTTTTTACATTAGACCATGGAGGCAACACAGAACAGTAGAAGTCAATAAGACTGTAGAGTCAATACCCGACAAAACCTAATTTAAAAAAAATTGCAAATATATTGACAAAATTTCAAACTAATTGGAATAATTTAATAATCTTATTTAAAAATTTCAGCATCCAAAAGCTACCATTTAAATAACATTTTTCATATGAGCCATTTCTTTCAACAAATGAAAATTTGAAAATCGTCTGACTTGCCATAGAAAGGCATTATAGAGCAAAATAAAATATTCTGTAT
Source organism: Maratus speciosus (assembly GCA_963932465.1). NCBI lineage: Eukaryota > Metazoa > Arthropoda > Arachnida > Araneae > Salticidae > Maratus > Maratus speciosus. The sequence continues at coordinate 323,541,052 of OZ010795.1, read as the reverse complement.
TTCCTGAACGAATGAACCAAATTTAACCAAAAAACTATACAACTAAGCAGAGTTTCCCCCAGATTTAAAAAAGGCAGGGTGCTGTTTGTGGGAAAAGGGCACTTTTAGATTCCGAAGGGCATGTTTTGGATTCTTAAGGGCATTTCTTGAAATTTTTAAAGGCATTCTTTTGATTTTAAAAACTACTTTATAATATATAATAGACAGAAAATTATTTTAAAGACAGCAATGAGTCAATTTTTACTATGCAAGTAAATTTTTTTAATAAACAAAGGAGTAAAGGCACTTTTTTCAGGTGGGGCAACAAGGGAGCTAATTTTTTAAATGAGGGGCAAGAAGGATGCTATTTTGTAAATCTAAGGGCAGGCAGGGTGCAGCACCCTTCTGAAACTGTCTGGGGGAAACTCTGCAACTAAGTCCAAGTACCTCACAAACATGTCCACTTAATTTCAAGCTGATTGGATGCTTTTTGCGGCAGTTATCGCAGAACAGACAGACTAACAGAAACCAAAACTTTTCGTGTCTCCACAGTAAGCCTTCACTAACGTTTTGGCAAAAAATAATACTTCATTCTTATTCCATTGGCATCTTTTTCATTTGTGAAACATGAAAACTCTTTACAAAAATATACAATTTAGATCTTCTGTATTAAGATATATCAATGCAAAAACCCTTGACGGGTTAAAAGTTTCTGACGCAGCACTTTATCTTGTGCTCTAAGAATTTTAAATATGGAACTTAAAAATACTGATATCAAATTTTGAGTGACGTTATGCTATTTCTTAAAAAATATATTTGTATTTATTTCACCATTTTATTTTTGTTTTATTTATAATCGCATGCGCAAAAGTTATGTTCAACATGAAAAGCTGCATAAAATTTTATTCGCTGTTGCTTTATCATTTACATCTCTCATAAATTCAAAATATGTGTTTTAAAAGATATGATATAAAATTTAAGTGACGCCTTGATGTGACTTTAAAAGGTTTGTTTTTTAAAATTCAATTTAAATTATTTTTGACTTGGTTAAAATATTTTTTTTACATCTACACAATACTTTTAATTTTCCAATTCACTGTTAAATATATCACTTTCATTGAATCTATACTATGCATTGAAATGTATTTATTTCAATAAATTGATTTATCTTTTGTGTCACGCTATTCAAAATTGTGAGTAAGATTTATGTAAATGGTTTCTTTGCGTCATTGTGTCCAAATTACATGAAATGTATGAAAAAGGATAGTTTGACGCAAATAAACCATTTACATAAATCTTACTCGCAATTTTGAATAGCGTGACACAAAAGATAAATCAATTTATTGAAATAAATACATTTCAATGCATAGTATAGATTCAATGAAAGTGATATATTTAACAGTGAATTGGAAAATTAAAAGTATTGTGTAGATGTAAAAAAAAAATATTTTAACCAAGTCAAAAATAATTTAAATTGAATTTTAAAAAACAAACCTTTTAAAGTCACATCAAGGCGTCACTTAAATTTTATATCATATCTTTTAAAACACATATTTTGAATTTATGAGAGATGTAAATGATAAAGCAACAGCGAATAAAATTTTATGCAGCTTTTCATGTTGAACATAACTTTTGCACATGCGATTATAAATAAAACAAAAATAAAATGGTGAAATAAATACAAATATATTTTTTAAGAAATAGCATAACGTCACTCAAAATTTGATATCAGTATTTTTAAGTTCCATATTTAAAATTCTTAGAGCACAAGGTAAAGTGCTGCGTCAGAAACTTTTAACCCGTCAAGGGTTTTTGCATTGATATCATACTTTTTTGAGGTTAGTGATAAAATGATTAAAAAAAAGATACTTATGGAATTTAATGCAGATTTAATTTTTACTATTTTATTACAATTTTCCTTATAGCAGTTTGTATATAAAAACAACTAGGTAAGTATAATCGCAGATCGCACAGAGGGTTTCGTTTGATATTCCTTTAAAAACACTTTATCCTTAAATTAATAAATCCAAAATGTTAATTTATAATTATTAAATCCTTAGATAGATGTAGCACCAATAGTTCCAATTTTCATGGGGCAGGGAGCGCACTCTTTTAAACAAACCACCTTCCAATTGAAGTCATCAAAAACCAAGTTGAATAAGCCAGAGCACGTTGTGTTGTTTGACAAATAGCAGTCTCATGTCCCCTCCTTCCCCCCTTTTTCAAAATTTTTCAGACCAGTACCTAAGAATGGAACCGAAATAATTTTTTCTCTTCAGAAATTACGATAAAAAAATAGTATGCAGTACTCATAAATTTACTTTAATGCTATATAGGGTGATTATTAAGTTAATTATAACGTTTGGAATCTGTTGCATTGATGTCCGAAAGGTAGTTTCTGAGTTATGGAAGCTGGACCCATAAGGCGCCATAGAGGGGCGAAGCCCGCTAGTGTCTATCATAATTATATCTGCCATGTAGACTAATTGCGATATTTAATCAAAATAGCCCCCCCCCCCCCTCCTCATCCCCGGAAATATAACAAATACAAAATGTGTCTTTATAAACCTATCGTCAAATAGGTTTTTATTTCTTTTTCCCTTAAAAAAACAGGATTTTTATATCCGTAACGTAAAAAGCGGACGAAGCCCGCTAGTTCCTATCATAATATATATTTTTAATAATTTTATATAGTCTATAATAAAAATCAGACTTAAAATAGTCTAGTTCCATGAGTACCTGTAGTGTCAGTTACATGCTACGATTTTTGGATACCAGTATTTTAGAACGGGAAAATGTGACTTATTTTATCGGAGATATCTCATTAATTGAATAAGGTGAAGCAAACTTTTTGAAAAAAAGGTGGCCAACAAGCATGGCAGTTATCAGCTATGTGACTTTGTGCTAAAGTCCATCAATTTGATCTGCTTTAAAAAGATTACGGAAGATTGAATTATAGTAGAACTTGGATTAACCGAGCTTCGATTAATCGAGGTTTCTGTTAACCGAGCCGATAACAAAGTCTGATTTATTTTTTCCTTTTGAATGAGCCTTAAAAATAACCACACTCTTTAGCTCACTGTCCGTGCTATACAGGCCCTTCTGCCCCCAAAAGCCCTCAACTCCAAAGAAACATTGGACCCTGAGAAGTCAATAGCGAACAATGCTTTGTTTCCAGTGGCTGTGTGAACTTTCGTAAATTTTTCAATTTGCATTTTAAAATTTACTACTGGTAGTTGATTTTCTTTTTAAATTTGTTAAGCTGTGAAATAGAACTTTACATATATTTACTTTTATTATTTAAAAAACGTTCTATATATTTTTTTAAAAGAGATGTTAAATTCGCAACCACGGCGAGTTTTTACACACAGTTTCTATTAACCGAGATTTCCGATTCCGATTTACTAACAGTCCCAATTAGCTCGGATAATCGAGGCTGCTCTGTATAATTAAAAAATCAATGGCGATCTTACTGTAAACGGGTTTCCCTTTACTGAGGGATTTCAAAACCGAATCAGCTGATGTTAGTTGCTGTTTCCCTGCTTGATTAAATAAGATTAGTTAAACATTTGAAAATTACCAAATATAAAAGGAACTAAGTCAACAGAGTCTTTGCTTTATGGTATTTTTTAACAACGCTATAAGAAAATGATTTTAAATAAGAGATTTTAAATGTAACGTTTTAAATCTGACATAATTTTCACCAAACTTTCCTTTCTCTTTGTAGCATTCAACTGAAAATATTTTTATTATTAGAAAGATAATATTATTATTTGCGCTACCTTAAAATTAGCAACTATAGTTAAAAATATCATCTCGAAATTTGAAATAAATCTCTCATATAAATATATTTTTTAATTTACACTGTTTTGCAATATGTTTTGCAATGTGTTTTGTAAACTGTTTTGGCCACTTTGGCCAATATGACGTAATTTCCTCCATTCACGACTTTTAACACATATCAATGAATTTATAATTTAAAAATTTTCTTTTTCTTTTAATATTCACGTGTAAATATAATTTTTATGACGTAATTTTCAATGTTTTCCTTCTTTTAATGCGTAATCATTTAATTCTAATTTGAAAATAATTGATTATTTTATAATTTTCTTTCATTTTAAGTAAGCATGTGTAAAAACAATTTTTATGACGTAATGTTTAATATTTTCCTGCTTTTAACACGTTATCATTTAATTCTAATTTAAAAGGATTTTTTTCTGTTTATAATAGTCACGTGTGAATAAATTTTTAATTTAAAGGATATATTATTCTTTGCGCTGTTTTAACATTTGGCAACAATTTAAAATAACCTTTTCTAAAATATGTAAAAAATATCTCTGGAAATTCTGAAAATTTTAATTTAAAATTGAAATAAACCGTCAAAAAATTGGGCAAGTTAAAAATAATAAATGCACTCTGCAAACTTCAAGTTTCTATTGAATGATTAAATTCCCATGTATATATTTTTTTTCCTATGAGACTTTTTTAATGAGACAATTTTATCCAGATTTAACATTAAATATCTCTTAAAATAATTCTTCGATTTAAAAACTGTCTATTCAACGTTTTTATCAAACATTTCTCTATAATACTACGCAATTGCGTCAAAAGATGGCGACACCAGAATTCTGATATGCTTATTATGTAAACTGTAAATATTGCAAAGTTAAATAAAAAGAATTGTCTCGGGGTTATCAAACTTCATTGATATTTATAAATAAAACATTTCAACTAAATTATTTATTATAAAAGAATTATTACATCACAATAGCTTTTATGCAAGGAAAATAATAATAATAATAATAATATTATGGATGTCAGTGATTATATATTGATTGACCGTAATAATAATAAAAAATGATATTATAAAAAGAAGAGCTGAAATGAATTATTTTTTTACGTTTCTGATCGTGTGATTTATATTCAAATAATAATTATTAATGTATATTTTTTGTAAAGTGATTGAAATTAAATATATTTACAAAATCTATGGTAATATTTTTATTGTTGAAAAATTGCCAAGAAATAATCATCATCAAATTGGCGTCATTATAATTGTAATTTTATTTAACTTAATAGCAATTAAAAAAATTACAAAGGAACTGAGAATAATGGTCAACTAGCAGACTTAAAAAAAAAAAAAAAAAAAACATTCACATGTGAAAACACGTATCAGAGAGTATCGAACTGTCTATCCTAAGGTCAGTAAACGATGGCCCTTAGCCACTCAGCCAGTGGGAAGACAAAATTTTTCTCCCCAAAAGTGGTTAAAAAGAAAGCATGTGTATGAATACAGTGTCATGCATTTTCGGTGAAATTTCCATAGAATGGCGAAGAAATATAGTCCGATTTTTCATGCGCATTATAAAACGAACAAGAGTCTTGCTGGAAATAAGTAAATTGTTATTTGGTTCATCTGAAACATATTTATTTGATTTTTAAAAAATCGCCCGTGTCATTTTCGAGAGAAAAAAAAATCGAATTATTTAACGAACGAGAGTTTTCCCAGAAAAAAGAAAATTGTTATTCACCTCGCCTTAATCACATTTATATTATGTATCAATTTAAAAATAATCGTTAGAACCGTTTTCGAGATTTTCAAATTAGGAACTTCCTCGATATTATATAAACGTTTTCACTTTAAAAATGGCTATTTAGATCTCAAAATATACTGCACGTAGAAATGCAAAAATTTCAGTATACGATTAGACTGCAGATATAAGACTGTTCTAGAAAATTCAGAACAATAAGACATATATCTGCTGAGTTATTAAAAGGCGGCTTTTCGCGTTTTCTTTGATGTCGAGTTAGCTGTATATATGAGTTCCGCCATCTACGAATTCTATGATACGATACGATACGATTTTAGGCTTAAGGCTGCGTCACTCGAAATACTACCGTCTTCCATGATATATATATATGGAATTCATTCACAAAATTTAATAATTATGATTAAGTAATATTCAGAAATGGTGTAATTTTTAGAAACTTTTTTCCAAAATTATTACCAAAAATCTTTAAATATATCGTAGGGATTTCAGTCTCTTTGTATGTCTCTTTGTATAAAGATAATTGAATATAACATCATATTCATACAATCATAGTAAAATACCTTCTGTTTTTTTTTTTTTTTTTTTTTTTTTTTTTCTTAACATGCCTGAATTTTGCAATTTTAATAATTTTTATCAGAATATCTTCAATTTTCTTCAAAAATTTAATTTTTATGCCCATTTTACCACAAAAATGTAACTGTAAAATTAATTGAACAGCGTTATTAATTGGAATAATGTAATACAAATACAGTTAGGAAAAACCATTATGACAATTAATGATTTGTTTTAAAGTAAAATTCTTTAAAAAAGACATTATTAGAACTTTCAACATAGTTCAGGTAGGATATAGATAATGGCAGTAGTTTGATAAAACAAAAACAGACTAGTGTCAATAAAAAATATTTTTTTTAAAATAGTAATAGTTTAATTAATCTCTGTAATAGAATCTCTTTTTTTCATTAAATAAAGTTAATTAATCTCTGTAACAGAATCTCTTTTTAACACTTTCCAACAAAGTTGAAAAGTGTTTATGGCTTCGGTTTGTCTGTCCGTCTGTACGCGCTCTAACTCACGTAAATATACTCGGATCGTTCTGAAATTTTTGGATGTTAGTGACCTCTACCATAGCACGAACCCTATTGCAAATGAAGTTTGTAGCATGTTTAGTTGCTTTACAGGGACAGTCAAAAGTTTTCCGTTACATTACGGCCTATGGGAAAGAATCTTTTAAAATGATTTTTAATGATGTTACATGCTTTCAGAGATAATAAAATTGATATGCATTTATCAAGTGCACTAAAATATGCATTTTCTGTACAATAAGTGGACCAAAAAATAGTTATTATTTATTTACAGGGCCACACAAAAGAATTCCGTTACATAATGATGTAGGGGTGGAGGGAATTTTTTCCGGCATATTTTAATTATGTTAAACTATTAAATGTATAATGAAATCGATATACGTCGCTAAGGTTTACTATAACTTATTTCATGGATAATACGAAATGCAGAGCATTTACAGGGACACACGAAAGATTTCAGATACTATATTGTACCCGAAGTACTGTAAAGTAGCGATGATTGCTGGAAATGCATTTTTAATTATGTTATGTGCTTTTATGTTTCACTATATTTATGCATTGTATATGGTGTGTATAAATGCTGTAATTGATATACAGGGCTACTCAAAAGAATTCGTAATGGTTACTGGGTATGATTGCAAATTGCTTAAAGGTGATTTTTAAATAAGTTAGGCATTTGTTACGCTGAACTGCATTTAGTTTATTAAGAAATGTTTGTAAAACATATATAAAATGATATACAGGGTCACACAAAGAATTGGATACATGGCCGTCTATAAATGATAATTTCTGGAAATGTGATTCTGGTAGTTTTAAGAGTGTTTTACTTTGAATTAAATTTTAGCTAAATAGTGGCATGTAATAAAGGTATTAGGTTAACTACAGGGTTTTACAAAAGTGTACAAGTATGTTTCCATCTATTAGTATAAATTGCTGAAAGAGAAATTTCAACCTGTTATGCGTTTTCTTGCTAAACTAAATTTCTCCATTATGTAGTATATATATCAACCTACAGATAAAATGCAGGGCTGTTCAAAAGAATTGGAATACATAATTGCTATGGACGGTAACTGCTGAAATCAGTTTTTCAAATGTTTTATGTGTTTTCTAAAATGTTTACTTAGTTCTCTTATATACCTTATTTCCCTAAATAACGAAGTTTTGTTAAAGCATTCAGGAAGTGTTGGAAAGTGTTTCATAATCTATGCTTAAGGCATGATTTTTCTTGTTTTCATTAAATAAAGTCACCACCCATGTCATTTTAGCTGATGTTTTTCCTATAGTATAGTGAACTCTTCAAGGTCACAAGCTAACTTGCTATTATCAAAGTACTTTTAAACTGCTATTATTTATCTCTTTTTGGATCTTCAATTTCTATTATCTGTCAGCCACTTTAAATGGTATAAGAGAGAAAAAAAAAATTAAATAGTTTTATTGTCATTTGTCTGATTACATCTGATCTTTGTAAACTGGATAATGACTATGCAAATATATCAGTGACAGCTGTTCATTTAATTCAAACCATAGACAAGACATTGCAATACTTAAATCGGTAAATGTGTTAGTAAACTTAAACACAAATATTTTTGTTTATATAGTGTACTAGTTTGCGAGTTAATAATCTATAATAGTATAATAAATTTACAATTCTAATCTTGATTTGCATCAATACAGTACAAAAGCCTGTGCTCAAATTTAATCTTTGTCATCAATTCCTGGCAAATTTTGTGAGGAGAGAGTGCATTTCCATTATCTGTCCATTTTCTTATCTGGCACATAAACAGTCCATGATTGGCAGATAATTGACATTTATTACTATATATGAATGTTTACCTTTTTTATTTAAGTTTCATGGTGTAATCATGTTGTTGTTTTTTTTTATTAATTTTTATGTTGACATTAATTTTGATAACCATTTATTAAGCAACAAATAGTAGTATGATATGATTTTGAAAAAAATGTAACCAGAGTTGGGCAAAATACATCAAAAAGCCATTCTTGATACAAAATACATTGGTTTTACAACTTAAAATACAAAGTACTTTCCAGTTTTCAAAAATTCAAAATACATTTATTTTTGTATTTTGAAAATATATTTAAAATACAAAATACATTTAAAAAATTATAAATTATTATACATTAAATTGCAGTACTCAAATGCAAAGCTGGTTTGCAAAACTAATTAAATTTTTAGAAATTATAAATTTCCAAATAAAGAAGCAAAATCAATTAACTCAACGAAAGATAACAAAAACTAATCTGAAAGATTGCAGCAACAATGTGCTTTAAAGGGTATGAAAATTACATGAATAACTAATGAATAAACTACCCTTTAAAGGTAGTTTCACTAGGAATAACTGCATCAATTGATTGTGGATCCAATAAGGAATCTTTTTCAGGAGGCATAGGATAGCACTGCCTGCTATTGAGTGTTTGAAACCAAAATTGAGACAGCATTGATTTTCAAAAAAGCATGAAAAGTTTGGTGCAATTCTATTCAATAGGTGCAGAGATATAAAAATCTCGGAAATCCTAAAATAACACAGCAGAGAAAAAAAAAAAATCATCTGTAGGATGATATACACCAAAATGTCATCCATACTAACTGAATATGATGAAGTTTGATGAAATTCAGTTCTTGAGATATTGCTCTCATGACATACCTACCAACTTCAGATTTTTTTTAATCAAATAAATGCACTACAAACCAGAAAATGTATTTTAAAAAGGTACCTTTTATCTATGTGGTACTTATTTTATTTATAAATATTGTCATTTTGACTCCAGCATTAATTTATTTGACGATCCAAAGTAACATGAAATGGAATTAAATTTTGTCCATTAGTTATTTTAGATATAGTTATTGTGAAAATCATGAAAAATACAGCATAGCAGCGCCACCTGTTGAGCGATACACACTAAAAGTTAATCGTCAAATATTTCTGGTCTATATGCAGTTTGATGAAATTCTGTATATTGGTTCTTACAATCCTAGCTATCATGGAATAAAATACCGTAATTTCTGGCCTATAATCCGCAGATTATCTGTTAAAAAACCTCAAAAAATTTAAGTATGGATTATCTGCTGAAATTTTTTTATAAGGGCTAAAAATTGCGGCTGTGTATTATACGCTGCCGCAGATTATAGGCCGGAAATTGCGGTAATTAAACATAGCAGTGACATCTGTTGGGCGATTATAAACCCAAAGCTAAGTTATACCTAGGTCTATCTTAATCTAAAGTTTGATTATTATTAAACTCCATGCATTAGATCTTGAGCTAGAGTGGCCACAAAAATAGTGTTTCACACATACTAACAGATACACATTTCCCCAAAATAGTTAAATCGCGTTCAAGACATCCCAAAACATGTAAATCAAGCAAAAAACGAAAATATTCACTACTTTTCCAATACTTTCTTCTTATGTATTTGAAGAATGTAAAAATAAATCAGTCTTTTCAATCAGTCATTTTTAGTATATGTCTACAAAAGAACAAATTCTATAATAATCTTATATGTACAATGACACCGAATAAAATTGTTTAAATGTATTTTTTTCTTTATATATAATGCACGTGTGTTTAATAAGAGGTCCCAGCTATGCAATATTTTTTAGGCCTTCCACCAATAAAATATTTGGGACACAATTATTCAATTATGGTGCTTTTAGAAATAATGTATACGAAATTTAAAATATGTTTTACTGAATGCAAAAATATAAATGAAAAACATTGATAATTTTTAACACAAGTTGAATTATTATTAACATATTAACAAAAGTATGAATTGTTCGTATAAAGTAGTTTTAAAATTAAAACACTCGGGTAAAATATCAAGTCATATATAAATGCAAAGAAATAAGAAATCATTTTAACTTACTATGAAAGTCTTGAAACTTTTAATATAGAGCAGAAAAAATATAAAAGCTCTTGCATTCGTAAAAAGAAAGCACTTATAAAGCATTCATAAAAGTAGGAATACTTCTAATGCAAAATTTGCATTTGTCATAAATTTTATTTTTTCATAGTCAAATGATTCCTTTAAAACTTCATTGTAGCAATTTCTTATACGGTTTCTGTCTGTTTTTTTTTTTTTTTTTACAAAATTCATATAATTAATGAAACAGGAGAATTTTTAAGGAATCTTATTTCAATATTTTAAAATAAAACTACTAGACCAGAAAAAAATTAATCTCCTTATATCTGTGGTCAACTGTCGCGTCAGTAATAGAGCACTGCACCTATGCAACTCTGAAACATCCTTCCGGTCTATCACAGTACATGCTTTTTCTTGTAATTCCCACAGCAACATTAAGATACATAAAAGTTATTTTTGTTACTAATCAGCAAGCATGCATTTGTTGTAGCTAAACAACATATTCATCAACCTCCTTATCTTAGCAATACAGCTCCCCCCCACTTAATCGGGTCACGAATAATCTAATACCCCGCTTATTCGAATAGAATCCTCCGGAACCGAATTTATTCTTTTTGGTTCTATGTTATTTTTCCCCGCTTAAACCAAAAACCTTTTATGAACGTCCCCGCTTAATCGAATAACAGCTGTGTGACCGATGTTTGAAAATAGGCGCGGAAAGCATGTTTCAGCTGGAATTTCTTTCCACCTTTTGTTATTTTCGGTTCCTTCACGCTAAAAACAAATTTTCAGTTCTTCCTGCAATGATTTCGGCTGGCAGGTGTATAATGGACAGGTCAAATGATTTCCCCACCATGATCTCTCCCACCATCACTTCGTGCTGTTAACCAGGCTTTAATGGCATGCTTCGCTTAATGGCATGCTTCGTGATTCGAGATGCTAGTTTTGATATTTTGCACTTGTTTGAAAAATAACTCTATATTTACTCCTTTAAAATTCCTCTTAAAAAGCTTTTTTTATGGCAGTATAAATAACGTATATTAGAAGTAGCAAAGTTTTGATTAAATTCAAACGAGCTGCATTAAGTGTGATGTAACCATACAAATGTATGTACTCGTACTGACATTAAATTAATACATATTTACTTTTTATTAGCATTTGTAAATATTTTTATTGTATATTATTCTATTAACAATTTATTATGTTGTTAATTAAATATAACGTAGGTAGTTATTTTGCCTTTTTATCCTGCATTAAATATTACAGTTATGAATCCTCGTTTAAACAAATACCCCGCTTAATCGAATATTTTTTCTGAAACCGTCATTATTCGTTTCAACGGGGATGGCTGTAGTCGAAAAGTGTGTTTATATTAACTTCCAGAATAGAATTTGAAAAACAAATCAAGACAGACTGTCCTTTTAGTGAATCGCAGCTTTTCTCTGTGCGGTTTAAACATAGCAGTTTGAAATTTGGAAAAATGTATTTTGAGTAAATTCAAAATACAAAATACTTTGTAAAACCATCAGAAAATACATTACAAAAATACTTTGATCTTATTGGTTTAAAATACAAAATAAAAATGTATTTGAAATACATGTATTTTCGATACTGCCCAACTCTGAATATAACAATATAATTTACTCATTATAATACAACAAGTTTAATGGTTTCTGTTTATCATATTTATGCTGGATTGTAATCTAGTTCAAATTACTGATGATATAGCAATTATATCAATTTAATTGTTTTAAATCAGTAAACTTAAGTATCACTTTAAATATTTTTATATTAAATTTTGCATTGCTTTAATAATAGTCTTCTATTATTTTATTTATAGAATGATTTCAAAAATCAAGAATTACCTTTGGCACGAATAAAAAAAATTATGAAGTTAGATGAAGATGTCAAAGTAAGTTATTTCTTTTAAATCACTAATTCTTTAAATTTTTGAGTACTCTTTTTACTTAATAACATGGATTAAAAAAAATTTAAATGTGGTAGAATCATGCAAATGTTCTTTTTTTTATGTATTGTTATTATTAGGACTTACTGAAGTAAAAATCCAGTGAAATGTGGTGATTTACCCACTGTTTGGAGGATAACTTTGTTCTTAAAGGATTTAAAGCCCAAACTTTTGAATTATATCTCTTATTCAACAAATTTTTATTTATCTTAATACAGCAGTATTGATTTTCTAAAACATAATTTTCATAATTTTTATGTCACATATTAAAACTTATAAAAAGATACATTATTTTTCAAAAATTAAAATACTAATTATAAATGTATTAGGACTTATGAGCAGATAATTGAAATACTAATTATAAATGTATATTATGACTTATGGGCAGTAATTATTTTATGTTCATTTTAGTTATATTAATCTATTTCAAACAAAACAAAACTGAATCATGTTACAGTGATTTATTACAGCATGTTTCCTATAGAAAATGTTGTATGTAATATTTATAATTCTTTTACAGAGGTACACATAATAATTCAGATTCATTATAGCTCAGGTTTTGATTAATCCCAGTTGCCAGATTACCTTTGCCATTAAAATAAGTAAATAAAGTAAAATAAAAAATCTGGCCGCCTAAACTTTTTAATGTACAAAATTTTTAATACAGTTATGTTGTTAATGAGAAAAACTCTACCCATGAAAGAGTGTTTTCCATAATTAACTTCTTTTATTGATAATTAATTTAAAATAAGGATTAAAAAACTAAAAATTATTTGTCTAAATTATTTTAACTTAACAACATTTTGCTTATACAAAATTAAACATTTCTTGTGAGCAATATGAATTTCTTGACACAAAAAGTATCTTATATGCAACTATTATTGCAGTTTTATGTAAGAGGATTTTTTTCATGTGAACTTAGTCTATTATAATAAAATAATTAAGTGTAAAATTAGTTTTTTTAAAACTCTTATAGTCATTCAATGCATATCTTAAAAATAACTCCTAATTTAATGATTGCAATTCATGTTGTTCTAAAAACTTTCTGTTACAGTATACTACATTAATTTGTTGTAGACCCTGATTATAATAATAGAATAAAAATACGACATAATAATTTTATAATAATATAAAAATAGGACGATTTTTTCAATTTTCTTAAAAACCGTGAAAAACTTAGTTCTGTCCCGATTATTCAAATGTTTCCCCCAGATTTAATCGTGTATGTCAACTTCTATATATTGGTATCAGTAAATTAAATGTTTCAGGGCCAAAACTAGCCTTTTTTGTGCCCATGGCAAACATTTTAAAATTTTACAAGAGAAAAATGCATAGCATTAGTTAGTTAAATAATCTGCTGTTATTTTTATTGTAGCTATTTCATAAGGTAAAAGTATTTCTTACATAAAATATATTTATTTTTTGAGTCCCCCTTTTTATATGGAACTACAATCCAATGTTTGCTATCTTTAAAACATTAAAACATATGTTATCAATAATTAATAAATAAAATATATCATTGTAGTGTGGAATAAAATATGTTTTTCACAAATTTTCATACCTATCCCATTGATACCTTGAAAAATATGTATGCATTATAAAAATTATTAAAAATTAAACAAGAATTCTTTCTTAATTGAAACTATCATGAAAATAAGTTACTAAATATTGAAGTATTCTTTTAAACAATGCTTTGAAGTTAATATTGTATACACTTAAAGTTACTGTCTAAATATGGAAATTGTCTCATTCATCTACTCTGCCCTAGTTTTAAAATTATATAAATTTATTGAATGTAAAATGTCTGTTGAGATGAAAATAAAGACATGAGTGTGCAAATAATAGATAATTTACTGCTATCAATTGTTAGAAGTTGACATACACGATTAAATCCACGGGGAACATTTGAATAATCGGGACAAAACTACGTTTTTCACTGTTTTTAAGAAAATTGAAAAAATTGTCTTATTTTTGAGATATACTGCACTTGCTATTGAGTGTATAAAAACATTTTAAATATGAAAGTTGTAGAGAATTTTGCCCTCTTTAATATTGCAAATGACAAATAATATGCTACGGCAACAAGTCTCGAGATATTTTAAAAAAATATAAAAAAGTCCCAAAATTTTGTTTTTTGGCCACAGAAAATTTAACCTTACGAAATTTTGTTAGAAAACTTTGTTTTTCCATGTTGGCATCATTATATAAAAACAAAAAAATCTTTTACCCGACCTTTTGCAAGGTAAAATGTACATTTCCCCTAGACTATGAAGAGATTTGATCCAAATTGTCTACCTTGGTCAGTTGTTATTATGATGGGGCAACCGAATCTAGATATCCATCCGTCAAAAGTGGCACGGCAAACTGATTCTGCAGTTATATCTTTTAAAGGTACCACTTCTGGCCATCTTGTAAATCGATCTATTATTTTTAAACAGTATACATTTCCATCTGATGGAGGTAATGGACCTATCAAATCTATGTGAATGTGTGAAAATCTTGCATCGAGTAATGCAAAAGTACCTAGACTTGTTTTCGTGTGTTTGCGTACTTTTGAACGTTGGCAGGCACTACAACTTTTGATCCATTCTTTCACATTTTGCTGCATATTGGGCCATACATATCGTGATGCAATAAGATTTAAGGATGCTGCAACACCAGGATGAGATAAATTATGGAAATGTTCAAATATCGTTCTGCGAAAATTCGCTGGTACGAATGGCCTCGGAGAACCTGTTGATACATCACAAATCAGTTCTGTGGCAGACATTGGAGACGGCATGCTTTTAAACACAAGAGAAGATTTGTTGTGATTTTGCAAATTGCGTAGATCTACATCTTCTTGAGCTTTTGCAAACTCCTCAAAGTCTAAAAATGATCTAGAGATTTGATCTACTTCGATTCGAGATAGTGCATCAGTTGACATCAGCAACTGTATTGTCGACGCCGCTTACATAACGTACATCTGTACTAAACTGAGATATGTAATCTAGATGTCGCCATTGGCGCAGACTATAATTGTCTGGATTTTGTTTGAAGGCATATATGAGAGGCTTTTGGTCAGTATGTATGATAAAGTACCTTCCTTCGAACATGTGTCGAAAACGCTTTACTGACATATACCGGGTGTCCCAAAAAGGACTGACTGATTTTAAAATTCAATAACTTGCAAACGGTGACAGATATTTAAAAAATTCTTGCAGGAGGTTTATGCATAAGGTCAAAAGTTTTATTACAGTGATTTTCGATTTTAGTTCGAATTACAAACAATAGATGGCGCTGTAAGCAATAGTCGCTAAATACAGGCTCGATTTCTAGTCCTTTCTCTTGTTCCATGCTGAAAAAGGAGATGGAAATGTATTATCCGGGCCACGAAGTACCAAAAATCGAGCCTGAATTCAGCGTCTATTGATTGCAGCGCCATCTATTGTTTGTAATTCGAACTAAAATTGAAAATCACTGTAAAAAAACTTTTGACCTTATGCATAATCCTCCTGCAAGAATTTTTTAAATATCTGTCACCGTTTGCAAGTTATTGAATTTTAAAATCAGTCAGTCCTTTTTGGGACACCCGGTACATTGCCAAGATGTCTCTGTTGTATGTAGACCATTTCTGCTGACTTTTTGAAAGCTTGATTGATAAAAAAGCAATGGGTTCCCAATACTTTTTATTAAGCTGCATAAGAGAACTGCCAACAGCTTTGTTGCTTGCATCAATCCAAAGGTTTAACTTTGCTCCGGGAATGGGATATCATAGGTAGGGCTGGGCGATATCTAGAATTAAATATCATGATAAATTGGCATCTGTATATCATGATATTCCGATATATCGATTTAAGAAAGTGCCCCTCCCCCCGGGGGGGGGGGGGGGGTGCAAAGTGGTGGTCGGAGCACCGGAAGTGCATAAAATGATTAAGCGGTCACAGGCCTTTGCAACGATATGTCACATGAGGGGTGATGGCAAAATTTAGAAAAAGGCCCTCCCGTGGGGGGGGGGGGGGGCGGGGGGGGAGACACCGAAGGTGCATAACATGAATGAGCAACCACAGGCCTTTCCGATGGTATGTCACATGACGGGTGTCGGCAAAATTTAGGAAAGTGCCCCCCTGGGAGGCAAAGTGGTGGGCAGAGCACCGGAAGTGCATAAAAGGATTAAGCGGTCACAGGCTTTTCCAACGATATGTCACATGACGGATGTCGGCAAAATTTAGAAAAGTCCACCTCCCCCCCCCCCTCCGAAATGTGGAAATGGGGGGAGGGTCACCAAAGATGCATAACATGAATAAGTGGTCACAGGCCTTTCCAACGATATGCCACATGAGGGGTATCGGCCAAAGTTATAAAAGTGGTCCCAGGGACCCGACTTTTTAATTATTATTTCATTTGTCCAATTAAATCCACTGTTGCAAATAAAATGTTATACAGTAAATTCTGTCCAAGGCGGACTCTGAGTAAGCCGGAAATCTGTCTACCGCGGAAAATTTTTCAAGTCCCGGCGAACCCATAGAAAATTACATTAATTCATGCTGAATAAGGCGGAATCTGTCTAACGCGGAAATGGAGAGCATTTTAAGGTCCCACCGAAACCAAAATTTTGCATAAGGCGGAAAAAAAGGATAATTTAAAAATGAAAGCATTTTGTTTATTAAACTTTAAAACTGATATGTCACAAATACTCAATGTCGTGCATGTTAGTTAAATTCCGCAACACTTTGAAAAAGTTAATTCAAAAAGACAGAAACTGTTTAAATTTTAAGGAATTTCTGCTTGTGCCATTTTTTCGTATGCAAAATTATATTTAAAAGTTAATATTTCTAGTAGAATGCACATTTATCAAAATATATATTTTCGAAAACGCAATATATTATACTTTAAGGATGTACTCAAATTCAAAGTTATATCTTGTAGTTGAGCGTTCTGTCTCATTCTCGAAGTTTATTGGAGGGTTTTTGTTATTATTATTATTTTTTTGTGTGTGTGTAAACTTCCAATTCGCATGTATTACAGCAGTACTAAGAAATTGAATAACGTTTCTCATTTATCTATAAAGACAAAATATCTTTCCGAATTTCAATTTTCAACCGAGTTTCGAGTCAGGAAAATCAATAAAAAATCATCAAATTCAACGGATTTTTTTTTTATTTTTTTAAACCATTTGGAAAAATGGTTATTGTTCTCGTCAAGGTAGGAAATCAAAAGCATATCTGAACGTTTTCATTGGTTTAATCCGCAATTTATTCGTTATCTGATTGGTATATACAGTAATCTGTATTTCCCTTTGGTTTCAACAATGATGGACAACAGAGTGTTACCACTATGACAAAAAAGTAATAAAAACTACAAAAAAAAAAAAATAATAATAAGAAGAAACAAATTGAGATACAGCTTTCAAACAAATTGCATTTAAAAGTACATTTTTTTGTCTATCCGACGGTATAAAAAGTAATATTGTCGGATGTTTAGAAGTTTAAGAATGAAATTTTATTTAAAATTGGTCGTGAGAATTTTTTTTTTTTTTTAGTGGTAGTGGTGTGGGGGGGGTGAGCTTTTTTGCATAAGCTGGAATATTGTCTATCACGGAAATTTTTCTCAGTCCCGATCGATTCCGCCTTAGACAGAGTTTACTGTATTTCATTTCTTTATCGCCCTGATTAACACATTGTTCAATAACAAAGAGAAAATATTCATCAACACTGCTAAAATCTAAATATCATAATGAAATGAAAGCCATGGTGTCTGTAGCATAACGCATACGCTCAAAGATTCAGCTTACACCGTCAATACCGTAAAAAAAATACATACATATCATCTGCTGTCAGCGATCGCATCGAAAACTGCATGTATGATATTTATCACCCACGGAAACGAAATCACATTCCATTAGTATCATGAACACCGAACCCAAGAAGTCGGTATTTAATATCACGATTTAATCAAGAATACCGAAACCGATGAATCGGTATTTCTAATACCACGGTTTAGACTTGAGAGAAGTCACTCCGTTAGTATCATAATAATCGGAACCGACGATTCAGTATTTAATTGTTGGGTTTAAAGGCGAGTGAACATTTTTTATGCGCATTATATCTGCGCACTGCCAGTCTTTTCCCCCGGCGCACTCAGTCTGCGTGCGAACGATAGAAGAGTGTAGACGTAAAAAAAATATTCTGTGTGAAGTTATTATGAAAAAGTATTCTGTGTGAGAAATTTATCTTTAAATTAATTGTTTTGTGTTTGTGCAGTGTTTTCATTTAATAAACTGTTTGTTCTGTGAATATCCATAGACTTAGTGAAAATTAATATTAGTGAAAGAACAACAAAATGGTAGCAGTTCGCGGTTGATGTTCTAAATCGAAATTAGTTTTGTTAAAAGAAACCATGGACAAGTTAAACGTCCCCGAATTAAACGGAACTAATTATTTTATATGGAGCCTAAAAATTAAAGCTGCTTTAAGCCTTAAAAGGTTGGATAGTGTCATATCCGAAGTAAAAGCAGAAGGACTGAGTGATAAGGATTCTACCGAATGGGACCAAAAAAATAGCGATGCCGTCGCATATATAAAGCTGTCATTGTCTGATGAACAGGCGCTACAGTTTGCAGCAGAAGAAAATGCGAAATTATTATGGGAAAAAATAAGATCGACTTTTACCGGTCAAGCAGAAGATAGAAGAATAGATGCCGGCAATGAGTTAAAGAATCTAGAAATAAAATCAAATGAATCTGCAAATGACTACATAGCCAGAGCTCGAGGCATCTCAACAAAATGTCAAACACTTGGATTGGCTATAACAGATAGAGAACTTGTATTCTACACGGTACGAGGTCTGAAAGGAAAGTTCTCGAAAGTAAGAGATATTTTAAAAACTCAACGTGAGAAAAGTATGGATGAAGTACTAGAAATTCTACGGGAAGAAGAACTGACGAATACCGCTCGTGCTGAAGGGACCGCCGCTGAAGTATTCTACTCCAGGAAAAACAAAAGTCCGAGACTTTGTTACATTTGCAGACGTCCAAATCACATAGCCAAGGATTGTTTTTACAGGAATAATATTTCAAGAAATGACAGGTCCAATGGAAATCGACAAAGAAGAAAAACGCACCACGATGTAAATTATCCAGTTAAGGACAGAAACAATTCGGTACTTACTATTTCATCGGAACAATGTGAACTATGTGATAATATATGGTTATTAGACAGCGGGGCTAGCTCGCATATGTGTAAAGATAAAATATGGTTCAGGAATCTAATTCCTGAAGAAAAGGATGTCTATCAAGCAGGTAAAAATTCCAAAATAATTTCGAAAGGTACAGGTACGGTATCATGTGATACGGTAAGTAAAAATGATTCTATACATTTAACAATAAACAATGTTAGTTTTGTACCAGATTTGAGATATAATTTATTATCTGTTACTGCTTTAATGGATAAGGGTTGTAGAATTATTTCTGAAAATAACTGTGTGCTAATTTTTGACAAATATAATAAATTTCTAACTAAAGCATTTAAAAATGATAATCGATTAGAGATTAAACTTCAACCTGCCTATAATTCTGAGTGTAATTTTACTGATAAGAGTGCTAGTAATTATGAACTGTGGCATAACAGATTGTGTCATTTAAATTCAAAATATATGTTAAAAATGAAAGAGTATATTGATCTTAAAGATGTAAATGTGTCTGATTTTAAGTGTGATACATGTGACATAAGTAAAATAACCAGGAAAAGTCATCCGAATATTGATATTGACCAAAGTTCTGACATTATGCAATTGTTTCATTTGGATTTATGTGGCCCGATACAACCTGAATCACTTGGTGGGGCAAAATATTTTATGGTACTAGTGGATGATTTTTCTGGAATGTATTTTACTTATTTCCTCAAAAGTAAAAATGAAGCATTTGATGTATTTTATAAATTTAAAGCTAAATATGAAAATCTTATGGGTAAAAGAATTAAAAAAGTGAGAAGTGACAATGGGATCGAATTCGTAAATGTGGAATTTGACAATTATCTTGCTAATGCAGGTATTTTTCACGAAAAAACTGTCCCATATAACAGCGAAAGCAATGGAAAGGCTGAAAGGGCGAATAGAGTTCTATTAGAAAGGGCTAGGCCTTTGTTATATGAAAGCGAACTTCCCACCAAATTCTGGGCAGAAGCTATCAATTGCAGTACACAGGTATCTAATATAACACCCCGTAAAGGAAAAGAAAAACTCCCCTTAGAAATTTGGACAGGTAAAAAGCCCAATTTAAATTATGTAAGAAAATTTGGTTGTTTAGCTTATTTTCATATTCCTAAAACAATGAGAAATAAATTCGATGTACCAGGAAGAAGTGGAATTATGTTAGGATATGCTAGAGATAGGAGGGGATATTGTATTTATGATGTAAAAAATAAGAAAGTGATTGAGGAACGTTCTGTTAAGTTCAATGAAACTATAAAGGGAAGTAGATATTTTGGATTAAGTAAATGTTCAGAGTGTTGGGATATTGAACCGCTAATAAATAAAAATTTTCCGGAAGAGAATGAAATTCATGAAAATCAAAAGAATAAATCTCTTAATTTAGAAATTTCTGACACAAGCGAAATAAAAAACGGTTGCGCAACCCCATTAACAAAACTTAATTTGTCTCCAGCTAGACATGAAGGCGCGGAGAAAAGGAATCGAAACAACAAAATAAAAGACCAAAGTGAAAATATGACTGAAGTTCGAAGGTCAGAAAGATTGAAAAGTAAATATTCGTCAGCTAATTTAACTGATAATGTCTCGAGCAATTATTTAGAGGCAATAAATAGTGTGAATTCACATGATTGGGAAATAGCTATGAAAAATGAATTGGATTCTTTAATTAAGCATAATGTTTGGGAAATCGTTGATATGCCAGAAAAAACGAAATTGATTAAAAGTAAATGGGTCTATGCTTTAAAAGAGGGCGACAGTAATGAAATAAAATATAAAGCCAGATTAGTGGCAGCTGTATTTAATCAAATTAAAAACAAAGATTATACTGAATCGTATTCACCTGTTGTAAATATTGAGTCATTTAGATTACTAATTGCACTTGCAGCTAAATTAAATTTGATTGTTAAGTTTTTTGATGTAAAAACAGCATATTTATACAGTGATTTGGAAGAAACTTTATATATGGCACCACCACCTGGATATGAAAAACTGATAGGGGTTAATAAAGTTTGTAAACTGAAAAAGAGTATTTATGGATTACCCCAATCGGGTAGAAATTGGTATTTAAAAATAAAAGAGGAACTTGGTAATATTGGATTAAATCAATTAGCCTCTGATAACTGTGTATTCATTAAAGTTGAAAATGATGACATTTTTATATTTGTATGTAGACGATTTAGCTATCTTTTGTAATAATCAAATAATGTATGAAAATATTGTTTCTAAAATTAAAAATGTATTCGAATTGTACGAAAATAAGAATTCTAAATTTTTAGGTATAGAAATTGAAAAACATGAAAAAGGTATAAGTTTGTCACAAGTGGAATATATTGAGTCATTGTTGGTAAAACATAATTTAGAAAATTGCAAATCTGTGAAAACACCTATTGTTAAAGGTGAAGATAAAAGTTTTCCTCCAACAAATGAATTGTTTGACATAACTATGTATCAGGAAATTATTGGTGAACTTTTATATTTAGCCAATAGAACACGTCCTGATATATCATTTATCACAACTTATTTGTCTCAATTTAATCACAAACCAGAGAAAAGGCATTACATTTTGGCTAAAAGAGTATTAAGGTATTTAAAAGGTACAAAAGACAAAAAATTATTTTACAGCAACGAATTTGGGTATTTAAATAGTAGTTCAGATGCTAGTTGGGGAAATGGAGAAAATGGAAAGTCTTTTTCAGGAGGAGTTGTATTGTTAGGAAAGTCATTAGTATCTTGGAAATGTCGTAAACAAAAAAGTGTTAGTAGTCTTTCTACATGTGAAGCAGAATTATTTTCTATTTCAGAAATTTGTAAGGATGTAATATGGACTGTAAACTTATTGTCTGAGTTAAATTGTAACCAATTTATAAAAGATGCCATAATTTTAAGCACTGATAGCCAAGCAGCAATACAGTGGATTAAATGTACAAAATCCTCAAATAAATCTAGGCACATGAATTTAAGATTTCATTTTGTCAGGGATTTATTGTCAGAAGGTATTATTTCATTGGAATATGTTCAAAGTGAACATATTATTTCTGATTTCCTTACTAAAGGTGTAAATGAAGATAAGTTGTTATATTCTATGGAAAGTATTTCACTATTATGATATGTGCAATTATTGTATGTAATTTGTGTGTAATTTTTGTATGTATGTGTATATGTGTTTTTTGGAATTGTTTAAAGAGAAAAAAATGTATCTCTCGCAGGAGGGGTGTGTTGGGTTTAAAGGCGAGCGAACATTTTTTATGCGCATTATATCTGCGCACTGCCAGTCTTTTCCCCCGGCGCACTCAGTCTGCGTGCGAACGATAGAAGAGTGTAGACGTAAAAAAATATTCTGTGTGAAGTTATTATGAAAAAGTATTCTGTGTGAGAAATTTATCTTTAAATTAATTGTTTTGTGTTTGTGCAGTGTTTTCGTTTAATAAACTGTTTTGTTCTGTGAATATCCACGGACTTAGTGAAAATTAATATTAGTGAAAGAACAACATTAATAATACGGTTTGACTGGGGAAATCTAGAGATCTCGAAGCCGAAGAAGCGCTGCTTAATGTTGCTGTTTAATGAAGAACCATGATAATCGCGGTTTACATTACGATTATGATATTCATGATATACCGTTTTGTAGGGTTTTTTAATATTGTTATCACGATTTGCATTTTATATCGATTTTATCGGTTTTATCGATATATCGCCCAGCCCTAATCATAGGAGAGTTGCATCGGCTAAAGCTTGTTTGGCGTCATTAAAAGCCTTCTCAGCCTTCCCAGTCCATTGAATTGTGTCGTGTGAATTTTTTTCAGAGCGTCTTCTAGACTTTTTTGAATTTTTTATTCCTTCCAAGAATTTATTTAATGGAGCCAATACGTTAGCAGCTTTTGATATACATCGACGGTCCAAATGCCCCCCCAACCCCCCTCACCCCCCCTCACCCCTATATACAAAACCCAATGTAAAGATACAGTGGTGAAAATTACAGCAAATGTTTATAGTATTATTAAGCATGTATGCAAATTTTAGCTCAAACCTATTTTTAAAAGTTCTTGAGGTAATCAAATTTTAAAATCCTGAATAACTAGTGCTTTCAAAATGCTCTATCCACATTCCATTTTCACATATTATCAACAACTATAATTCTTTTAAAAATAAAAATGGAAGTTACTAAAAACGTTTTGTTTATTTCATAAATAAAACTTTTAAAAATGAACTTAATATGCATTATATGATTTTAATTAAAGTAATATAAATTTTTATTTCACTTGATTTTTATTTTAAAAAATTATCTTTAAATGACCTAATTTTTAGCAACTTATATTTATACTTATATAGTGATCCTCTGTGAAAAATTCAATAAAATTGGAAGAAATGAAATGGTTATGGAACTTTTTAAAATCATGAAACAATGAAAATCTCCAATCTTCTCAAAGGGTGTTTGAAATCGGCATGGCTAAAACAGCTGTTGTCTGTGGATGCACATAACTCACTTAAAAATGTTTATAATCAATTTTATTTTTCAAATCAAAAGCTATGGTGAAATATATTATTACAATGCTAGAAATAAAAAATCTATATTTTAAAAGATTTTTTGAATTTGGAAGTCATTGTAATCGTAAATAAAAGAGTGTAACAAAGAGTTTGTGGGTCTGTTTATTGGATTTTTGCTGCATGTATTTTCTTTTGCCCATCTTTTCCAATTTTTTTTTAAATTATCGCATAATTTCAGTCTTTCCAGCACAGAATAGAACAAAAAATGCACTTTCAGGTAAACTGCAACGTAATTTATGAATTTTTAAAGATTAATTTAAAAAGCCGTTTAATTAAAAACATGATTAATTTTAACACAATTACTCTTAATTGGTAAATAAATCATGTGAGTTGTAATTTTCCAAGTGGGTGAAAAATTACCAGGCCAGGATTCAAACCAGCAATCTCTTGGCTGAAGCTGCCAATGCTCTGCCAACTGAGCTATCCCGGATGAATCTGCAGGACCTAATTATCAATAAAGTTTGCTGAATGTATTAGGTCCTCCAGATTCATCTAGGATAGCTCAATTGGCAGTGCATTGGCAGCTTCAGCCAAGAGATCGCTGGTTCGAATCCTGGTCAGTAAAGGTCAAAATTAGCACTAGCCACAGGGCCAGTAAATGAAAAAAAGTGGCTAGTGAAAAATTGTCTATTAGCAGCCACTTTTTTACAAGGAGATAAAAATTTCTTTCATTTCATCAAGGATTATACTTTTTTTGGTTCCAATATATTTATATTAACATATTTATTTCAGCTACTCGGTTTTAGATTAATACTTATAGAAATTTTACTGTTTAGCATTTTGAAATAAAAAAGTGGCCACTTAAAAAATTAGTCCTACCGGCCAATGGCCGCTAATGAAATTTCCCAATTTTGACCTATACTGGTCAGGTCATTTTTCGCTGACTTGGAAAATTACAACTCAATGATCCATTTTGTGTGTGTGTGTTTGTACATACTTACACAAAAATGAAACATGTTACGTCGATTTTTTAAAGGAGATTAACTTTTCACTATGTACGTACATAGTGAAAAGTACATTTGCTTTAAACAATTGATGTAATGTGTTTTATTTTTGTGGAGGAAATTGCCTGTATACTTTTACCTATGTTATATTCATCGTTGTAAGCATTGAGTCTTTCTATGTTTAGGGTTGATGAGTACTTTTTTTTTTTTTTCATTCTTTCCGTGTGAAGAGTGGGTTTACTGCTAGTGAGAAATAATTTAAGACATGTAATAAAATTTGGCAGCTTATAGAATTTATTAAAATATTGTGAATGGGGCATTTTAATCTTGATAGAGTTGTTACTCTATAAAGCATGTGAAACTTTTATTTTTATCCTTAGTATAATATATATATGTTATTATTTGCTTTTTCCCTCTCTACTGGCTCCTAAGTTTTCTTGCCTGCTTCCTAATAGTTCAAAAGATTTTGTAATTTTTGTTGTGACTTATGGACAATAACTCTTTGTAGTGTGTTGTAAGTTCTATTAAGTTCTTTCTCTCTTAATGTAAAACTAATATGTTATTGAGATTCACTACAGCACTTTCTACTTTGAAAAGTAGTGCAATTTATATTTTATTTTATAAAGCCACATTAAAAAATATATATATATATTACATTGTTGTCTATTGAAGGTATTGTCTGAAGTATATTTTAATGACATTGTACAGTTCCAATTCAACTCTATTTATATGATTATATATAAAGTTATAAATATAACCATTCTGGAGTAATTGGTATCAGTGTATTAAACTTTTTTTTTTTTTTTTAACTATTATCTTTTTTAAAAATTAAATTTTATCAGCAAAATATTTTTATTAATTAAATTAATTTTTTATAAAAATTGTGGGAGGGAGATGGAAGATGTTAAAAAGTGTAGGACAGACATTGTGCACATTTTAAATTAATATAAATAATTAAACATTAAAAAAGTCATGTAGAAAAACATTTTGATAATCATTTTAAATTAGAAATATTTATGCATTACTGTTCAGGGTGTCAACGACGTTATATGGATGGTTGAAGCCATAAATTCCTTTAATTTTTAAAATTATATGAAAAAGTTTTGAAATAACATAATTTGTGATGTTTCTTAAGTTATTTTGCCTACTCTTTGAGGCATAAAAAGCATTTCATTTAAATTGATATTTAAGTTATTATAATTCTCATTGTCATAACTTTCTTTGGGTAATTAAATTATTTACTCTTTTCTATAAAAAAAGCATAATAAATTTTTGTAAATAAAGGAACAATTCTTTTTTTTTTTTCATTCTACTCTTACAAATAGACATAACAAATTGGAGCTAGAGGGAGAATGAAAGAATAATATCATTTGTTTAACAACTATTGTGAAAGAATGTATAGGAAATAATGATAATAATAACTAACTAGTATAAAAATTTTAAGCATAGCAAAAGCTTGGCTGAAATATGGCCAATGAATACAAAAATATAAAAGTTTTTAGTGTGTTTTTATACCCTGCAGTTTTTAAAAAACTGCCTAAAAATTCACTTGCCCCATTAGCTAATCTACTTGCCATTTGTAATTGCCACTTGTAAGTAAATTACTTTTTACAAATTGTGATTTTTTTTTTAAATGTTATTCTGTGTTATAAAATCTTTAACATTTAAAATAATAATAATTTTTTAGATATATGTAGAAGATTAATTAAAATTTTAATTATCTACTCATTTCTAGTATTTAAGAAAATGTAAAATCAAATTTTAAATTTGGAATAAATAGTTCAATGTACAAGATACAATAAACTATAATTGTATAATATTTAGAATTAAAATTTTAAGACAATTTTGCCAAGTAGATATTAATGTATTCAAACCATCATGAATTAAATTAATAAATTTCAAAATAATAAGTCACTAGATTATTTAAATTTTAAGAACTATTATTATGGGCATACAAAGCATAAAAGAGATAGAAATTATTACAAACATTGTCTCAAAAGATTGTTAGGAAATTTAAGTTGGTTATTAAATTAGTGTCCCCCCCCCCCCCCCCAGTTGATTAGTTAATGAATTGTGCAATTGTTTTTAATGTTATAAAGCTTTTACAACATTCTGTTAAGATGAAAGTAGTGAAATTAAAATTTTAATACTGAAGTTATGCAAGTTCCAACAGTAGTGTTTTTATAGTTAATTATTGTATGTATCTATAATGTTCATTATTGTATGTATCTATAATGTTAATTATTGTATGTATCTATAATGTTAATTATTGTATGTATCTATAATGTTAATTATTGTATGTATCTATAATGTTAATTATTGGATGTATCTATAATGTTAATTATATGTATTATTCAGATGATAAGTGCTGAAGCACCTGTTTTATTTGCAAAGGCTGCTGAAATATTTATCACAGAATTATCACTAAGAGCTTGGGTGCATACAGAAGATAATAAAAGGCGAACTCTTCAGGTATGTTACAAAATTGTAGTTTAAGTTTTGGAATTAGGTATCCAGGAACAGTTCCCACTTAAACTTGTAATTTCATACCGTTTTGATCTTGTATTTTGATTTTGATTAAGTATGACTTGTCATGTTAATATAATTGTTAATACCCATTTTAAATAAATAAAAGAACAATACTTGATTAAATCTGAATATTGAGTTTGAGCTTTGTGAACTGCTAGCAGAACCCTTAAATGTTCTTTGTGGTCAAAAACTTTTGGCAGTGAAAATGTAGAAATAAATAAATATTGAAGATCTTACTTTAAAGGAATTGACACTGAAGCTTGTAGATAATTGAAGACATTTTATTTTGCTGTAATCCATCTTTATTTAATCCAGTCAGGAGAGGTAAGAAGGTGTTGTACATGCACTTCCATATATGGGGCATTCTCACAATCTTTTGACTTTCATGTCCCTGAATAATAATTTTTTATTTAATACACTTTTTTGTGTTTTTTTTTAAATTTCATATACTGGAGAACATCCCATTGCATGATTGCATAACAATATTAACGAGATAAATAAGTTTTGGACGATGTTGGGGGTCCAAATACCAGGAAAACTCATCTACCGTACCGTGTCCCTGATGCTGATTTTTACTTTCTTCTACCTTTACAAGAAGAAAGTATTGGATTCATGAAAATTTTCAAATTCCGGTTTTCGACGGATTTAGACGTTTTAGGGGTCAGAGATTCCAAAAAACGCGTTTTTACAAAATGTCTGTCTGTGACTCTGTGAGTCTGTCTGTCTGTCTGTCTGTGTGTATGTGACATAAATTTTGTGGGCGCTCTATCTCAAGAACTAATGCACGGAATTTAATAAAAATTTATATTCAGCGAGTCCCTAATACAAATTGATGCTGATTAGTTTTTGGTGCAAATCGCTCAACAGGTGGCGCTGCTATGCTGCATTTTTCACGATTTTCGCAATAGCTCTATCTCACGAACTAATGCACGGATTTTGATCAAACTTCAGATTTAGTTAGTCCTTTATATGAATTGATGCTGATTACGTTTTGGTGTAAATCGCCCAACAGGTGGCGCTGTTATGATGAATTTTGCAGGATTTACACGATTTCCCCAATAGCTCTATCTTAAGAACTAAAGCACGGATTTTCATCAAACTTCAGATTCAGTTAGTCCTTGATATGACTTGCTACTGATTATGTGTTGGTGTAAATCGCCCAACAGGTGGCGCTTCTGTGCTGCATTTTTCACGATTTTCGCAATAGCTCTATCTCACGAACTAATGCACGGATTTTGATCAAACTTCAGATTTAGTTAATCCTTTATATGAATTGATGCTTATTACGTTTTGATGTAAATCGCCCAACAGGTGGCGCTGTTATGATGAATTTTGCAGGATTTACGCGATTTCCCCAATAGCTCTATCTTAAGAACTAACGCACGGATTTTCATCAAACTTCAGATTCAGTTAGTCCTTGATATGACTTGCTACTGATTATGTGTTGGTGTAAATTGCCCAACAGGTGGCGCTTCTGTGCTGCCTTTTTCACGATTGCCTCAATAGCTCTATCTATAGAACTAATGGACGAATTTTCATCTAACTTCAGATTTAGTTGTATGTTGACACAAGTTGTTAATTAGGTTTTGGTATTAATCACCCAATAGGTGGCGCTGCTATGCAGGAATTTTCACGATTTTCGCTATAGCTCTATCTCAAAAACTAATGCACGGATTTTCTCCAAACTTCAGATTCAGTCAGACGTTGACATAAATTGTTGCTGATTAGGATTTGGTATAAATCACCCAATAGGTGGCGCTTCTAGGCAGCATTTTGCTGGATTTAGACGATTTCAGTGATAGTCATATCTCAAGAACTCATGCACGGAATTTCATATCTTTAGAATCCTGATGAGATGCATAGATTGCCATTTAATTTTGGCAGTGTGATAGCGAATTTTGAAGTATTAACATGTATTAGATAGAAGAAAGTTTTGGGATTGGTACATCCGACTAGTTAAGTTTGGAGCTGTCTGTATAAAATTGTTTCAATAAAAGTAATTAGATGTAATTTTTTTCCGAAACTGGGACAATTGTTTTATATAAATATGTAGCAAAAAATTAACCTGCACACATTTTTACGGTTGATATTATTTTAACTCTGTCCCTGGGTTTTTCATACTTACCGTCCCTCTTGCTAAACCTATATAGAAAATCACTTCAGATGCAGCCACAGATTTTTTTTTTCAAGTTTTTTCTCTTGCAGAAGTATGCTAGAGAAAGAATGTCTAAAATTCTTTGACAGGAAATTTACTGCAGAATTTAAATATGAATTTGAAGATCGTGCCTTTATTGGTAGTCTTACCGTCTCCAAGGTTTATTCCTGCACTTTTCGAGGTAAATTAAAAAAAAAAAAAATTAATTTAATCCAATGTTAACGTTTCTAAAAATCAATGAAAATTGTGGCTATCACTTATTCTTAACATGATTTTCCTAAAAATAGGTGGTAATTTTCCTTACCTTTCCATCCTTACCGTCCCTTTTTTCCTATACCATCCCCTTTTTTTACTCTACTGTCCCTTCTTTAACACCCCTTTAAGACAATGTTATACAAAAATTCTGTATTAAAAGTACTACATTTTTATTATTTCTTATTTGAATGTCCTGTGGGTACTATGCAAATTCATTATAAGTAAAAATTTAGAAGAAAATAAACAGTTATAGAGGTAGGACGGTAAGTAAAATTAAACGCACAAATTTAACTTAAACCTCAGTTAAATAAAAAAATCTTCGCTGCTGACCCTTTTTTCTTTATTTTGAATCATTAAGGCATTCGTCTATCAGATTAAAATGTTATTTTAGCAAGTTTAATTTCGCCAGATTTTTTTCCCCCAAAAGTCAAAAGATTGTGAGAATGCCCCATACCTTATCCCCTGTACGTACACATGTTCATCATTTCTACCTTCATAGTATAACTTTTCCTTTATTTAAATACTTCATATACTTTTATTCATAAACCTTTATTTATTTACTTCATATACTTTTATTCATAAACCTTTATTTAAATACTTCATATACTTTTATTCATAAACCCTCTATTTAAATACTTCATATACTTTTATTCATAAACCCTCTATTTAAATACTTCATATACTTTTATTCATAAACCTTTATTTAAATACTTCATATACTTTTATTCATAAACCTTTATTTAAATACTTCAACATAAAGCCTTTGCTTACCTTTTAGCAATATCTTTATATCCTCTAAATATTTCCTATAGTTCAGCTTTATAAGTTTCTTTTCTTTTCATCTACGGGCACCAAAGATAATGTTGACATACGTATAACATCTGGATTCCAAATGCATTGGCTTCGTTTTCCCGACTGCCACAAGATGGCATCGTCTGCTTGGGTGATTACGTCAAACTTTGTCGTTCGACAGCACGCCCCGTTGTTCACGAATCAGCTCTTTGCATTTGGGGGGGGGGGGGGGGGGGGGGTCTGATATTGCGTAATAGAAGTTTCTCAACATGTCTGATTAGAATAAATATTTTGAGCTTCTCTTGTCAGCTGTCTTCTTTCGTTAGCTTGTCAATTGTGGTCGGCAAGTTATTGTATCGTAATGTTTTGGGAAGCATTTATCAACTCCTTTTAGTATTAAATACACTTTTAAGAAGCTTTCTTGTAAGAAGTTATGCAATAG
The DNA here is from genome assembly GCA_963932465.1 of Maratus speciosus. Classification (NCBI taxonomy): domain Eukaryota; kingdom Metazoa; phylum Arthropoda; class Arachnida; order Araneae; family Salticidae; genus Maratus; species Maratus speciosus. The sequence continues at coordinate 323,509,746 of OZ010795.1, read as the reverse complement.
CTTTTAGTAAGTTACTGAAATGACGCCGTTGTCTTTTAGCTGTTCATGTAACGAAACATTGGTGATTGGTCTATTCACCTTGTTATTATGAAGAGTATTTTTGAGCGTACCTTTTCTGTTGAAGGACATTTTGTTTCTATCTTAGTTCCTGTGACGGCGTAATCTAACGAGGGAGTTTATACGCCGGCAGTGGTGAAAGACTTCATTCTTCTTGGTGGTTTTAAGGACTAATGGTTTCGTCTTGATTTGGATATTCTAGTATCGATGTCAGCATGGCAGATGAAATGCTTTTCTCTACTGCCAGGCCGTTTAATCTTTTTCTAAATGAAAGTGTTGACAGTTCTTTGTATTTACGCTAACATACATTTTTCTTTGAAGCATTTATCAGTTTGGTGAGCTCCTGTGCATCCACTGTTTACATTTAATCTTGATTGATTAAGAGAGAATTTAATCGCTCGTTTGAGTATATTATAAGCAGTTTCTTTATGTGACATGTATGCGTTCCAGCTATTGACAGATAAGTGATATTTTCCTTTATGTTTTTAAAGATTATTTTATTTGTTGTTTGTACCTTTTTATGTTGTTAATAAATATTAATGTTATTTATAAAACTACAGTCGAACTGGGTTAAGATGCGTTTCAAGGGAGTGGGCAAAAGTCGCGTATTAAACGTCATTTGTATAATGACACAGGAAATGGGCTTATTTGCAACATCTAATCGTCTAAATGAACTGTAGAACTTTCATTTATATGTTTTACGGTCAAAAATTGTGTCTTTTACGTATATTTGGATTAAAATTTAATTTCATTGCACTTTTGCTCATTGTTCCTTTTATAGGGGTGATTGGATTAACAACCGAAAATAAATATGGATGTATTGTCGATTGGTTTATGGTTTATTAATAAGTTGCTACCAGAAATAAAACTACAAAATAATTTTCTTACTAATTTTTCTTAACAGAAAGAAAAAAAAAAAAAATAAATCTTTTAAGCACAACCCAGTTTTTAAAATCATATTTAATACTTGTAATAATGAGTGCCATTATAATCTGTCCTTGTCGTTTTAATGTAAGAAAAAACTAGCCTTATTAATCTTTGTGTAAAAAATATTGTTTTATTGTAAGCATAGGAAAAAATAAAGAAAACCAGCCACAGTTGTATGTGTTTAACCCTTTATCTACTGACGGTACTTATTATAAGTACCATTAAAATAACTTGTTATAAAATTCATTTAATACAATCGATTAGTTGTAATACAGTTTAGAATGAGTTATAGATACATTACTTTATCTTGTTCCAAAAGCATTATGGGTTACACAAAACAAAAATATTTTTAAAAGATGATTTCTTTTGCCTTTGCATCTTTTCAGCTTTCTTGGCGTTGAGAAGGGGGGGGGGGGGGATTTTTTCAATTCGGAAATATTTCGATATTTCTATTGTAAGAACTTTATATTTGTACATTTACTAATTCTACAAAATACTAAGAAAAATATTTTAAATAAATGATTTGGGTGGGGTTATAAATATTGCACAGAATCGCTATAAATTCAATTTTAATTAATCCTTCTAAAATCCTTCTAAAAGTTATTAAATGATTATGTATATCTTTTAATGTAGTTAAAATAATTCACAAAAAATGCTTTAGATGGTAAAATTTTCATGAATTCATGATTCAGTACATAAAGGGTTAATCTTTACGAGTTTCCTTTTTTGTTGTCTATAATATGCATTATAAAACATAGCAATGATGTAACGTACATTCAAAACCCCACTAACAGGTTTGATCATCTCTAATCATAATAATTTTTATGACGTTTCTGAGTAACCTGAATTGGTCTATATCTCTCTACTACGGTAAAAACATACACGAAGTGAGAGACAAATAATGTTAAGAGGAGGGATTAAAGCAAAATTGCAGTTTTGATAATTTAGTGGGTTTTTGTATTATTCAAATATCTACCACTATTTCTTATTGATAATTTTCGTCTTAATTAATATGTTATTAAATAAAGTAAATAATACTAATCGGAAACAGTGTTTTTTATATCAATAAAAAATATCCGCTAAATTGGCAATACTTGAGAAGAGAGAAGGAATTCGCGTGTTAAGCATGAATTTTTTTCCTAAAATGGCCGAAAGTTTATTGCGTATTAAGCGGGATCGCATAATAACCATTCGCGTATTAAACATGATATTTTTGCATTAACTTTATGGCCGATGTTCAAGAGATCTGAAAAAATCTGCATATTAAGTGGGATCGCATATTAACCGTGAGCATCTTAACCGGGTTCAACTGTAGTTTTCTTTTCTTCTTCCACACACTTATTTTGCTTCTTTTATTTAGTTATTGATATATTTAATGCTTTAATCATTTTATAGAAATTCAATAGTTAAATGAATATTTAAAGTTTATAAACAGTGTTATAAAATCAACTCTACTCTTTTATGCCCTTTGCATCTTTTCTCAACCCCATTAACATTACATTTGCAATGTTAACAAAAGGAAGGTATGATTGGTCACTGAACATCGCAAAAAATTCACGGAAAGAATGACTTTTAAATTCCATAGCACTAAAATTATGGCTGGCAAACAATCTTAGAGATTGTCTTGATAAAAATCCAACTATTTAAATGAGGATTCCAAAATTCCGGCAATTTAAATTTATTACTAACACTGGCATCACTTTTAGAGAATTGCAGTTTTTTAACAAAAGCATCATTATCTGAACTTCGAAACAGGTACTAAAGGCTCGGATTCCAAAGGGACAATCACATTGTCAAAATAAAATTACTTCAATACTTCTGCAAAAATCTGTTAGAAAATTTAAATGCAACAGTATATAAACTAAGCAAAAAGAGTCCATAATAGTGACTCCAAATTAATTTTGAACCAATTAGTTAAATTAAAATGACGATGTAAATTGCAGAAAATGTAAAAACAGACGAAAACAAAACTAGCTTCTAATTCGTTCACAAGAGACACACCCCCCTTTCACATCATCCCCCATAAAAAGAGCTCTACTGTCATCAGTCTGCTTTTACTGTATTGAGAGCAGTGTTGCAGTCGTAAAAGAGGTGGGAAAGCTATATCCTATAGTTTTATTTGAGAGTCAGTGAGCTTTTGAAAAATATCTAGAAAGTATATGGCATATTAACCATCATATGATGGTATATGTTCTCCATTGCAACTATGGTTGAGTGTATTAACATAATTCAATATTCAGTGAATCACATCAACACTCTCAACATAGAAGATGGGACTAGTTTAAAAATTTTTTTAGTTGTGGGTCCAATTTACGGTACTTTTAACATCATAGTAAATCTCGCTTTCATTACTGGGAAAAGTGTTTATTATTTAATAATGCAGACTCCGCAGAGCTCTTACTTTTTCTACTTTTTACTATTTTTTGGAACTCGTTCTTTCTTTCCCCTAATTTTAGCGATTTTTTAATTTTTTGTGAATATTTTTGTGTGATTTTTTTTTTTTTTTAGTTTCTATTCTGCCATGATTTTTTGAAATTTGTAAGAATAATTTCAACCCACTATAGTACATTTTGATTTTTTAATTTTTTGTAATTTTTAACAATTTTTTTTTTGTCTTGTGGGTTTTAGTGACTTTTTTCATCCTTCAGTGTAATTTTAAGACATCAAAAAGGAATCTGGTTTTAATTTTTTAGCCCAATATGTAAATTTTGTCTTCTATGATTTTTTAATTTTGTTATGTGGATTTTAGCGTTTTTGCAATGGTTTTTTCCACATTAGTAAAAAGAAATTAACTACACAATGGTTTCAATCTTTAACAGGGTTCGTACGTGACTGGAAAACCGGGAATTGTCAAGGAAAATGACAAGTGCTCAAAAAGTCATGGAAAAGTCAGGGAAAATTGCAATTTTTTTCTAAAACCTGGAAAAGTCAGGGATTTTTTTATGTGGTATCATGTCTCAAAATTTTGCCAAATTCCGAGGTTCGTCCGCAAAAAAGTTCTTATTTTTCACTTGGAAGTAGAATTTTCGCTAAATATTTTACTAAATTCACATTTTGACAGGCAGAAGTTTTAGCTATACAAATTTGTCGCCAAATGGGCAATATCTTTGCCAATGATGGGACTCTGTAAAAGAGCGAACCGCGCAATAGAATAGAGTTATTTTCCGGTTTCTTTTGTCAGCTTTAAAGTTGAATGTCGCCAAATAATTTCGTTTGTTATTTAATGCAACCCTTTTTCATGAAGAGTGAAACAGGCGGAAGCTGAAGGGCTGGTTAAAGCGAACGGAGAGCCGCGATCTTCTTGTCTTCTGCTGACTGCTGCTGAGTGAGAAGGTGATTTAATTTCGTTTTGGTGACGGCATGATTCTTTTCTGAAACCAAAAGTTCTGTTAATTGCAGGTAAGTAATCTTAATTAAAAGTATTCTTTAATAGCCCTAGTTTTTTAATAATAAATAATATATAACAACTAAACGATTTTTTCAGAAACGAGATTGTTATTATTAAATATCTATTCTGAAGATATGTTTTTATCCCCTTTTATCACATTATTATATACAACTTTGCTAGTAAAAAAATAAAAAAGGTGAATCCTGGAAAAATTTAATTTGGTTGCACTATTCTAAAGCTAACGTAATGCAAATATTTCGCATGAACTCATCTATTATTCTTCACTCGTATGTGTGTCATTTTTCAAAAATTTAGATTTAAATATATTTTTAATATATAGTACAGGATATATTATCCGGAACGCTAAACGATCTGAAACCGAAACTTAGTGAAAGCTTTCATTTAAGAAAAATTTGCAGTTTTTTTTCCATATTTTATTGAAGAGTTAACATGTTTTATAAATCGATATTTTGAATATTTTAAACTTTTTCTCATACATCTCAAGGTACCGTTATATCCGATTAATTCCCCCCCCCCTCCCAAACACGGCAAAAAATCGTAAAGTAATCGGAGAGGACTTTTACAGGGATTAAAAGCGGCTATCGAAATCTACCGCCTGTAGAGATCCGAAAATGTGTATAAGAATAGACCAAAGCCTACCCTGATATTCATTTTTTTTTTTTTTTTTTTTTTTTTTTTTTTTTGTTAACCGAGATAATTAAAAGTCAGAACCAAAGCACGAAATACGCGCTCTCCCTGTGACACTCTGAGCCTACTTATGACGCTCCTATGAAAGATAAGAATTGAATGTACGCGATCGTCGCACATAAGTTTCTTTTGGATCATTTTTATGACTTCTCATTGGCGTAACTTTTAGAAATATGGGAAAACTAACTACATATTTTTAAATTTCATATTTTTCTGTTTCAAACGCGAAAATCCATTGTAAAAAAATTTAATTTTTAACCTTTTGAAAAAAAAATTCGAAACATCACTTAGAATTTGAACACGTTTTCCGCGATCGAAAATCTGTCGGCAAGCCTCTGGTCTGAAAATTCCGAAAAATTAAGGTGATCATTTCCGAAAATTAAAAAAATCGGTCATAAATCTTAAAATTCAGGCATAAAATTTATCGCAAAATTTGACGAATGGTCGCCGAAAAAAATCAATTTCGTCCATCGTTTGAAGAAAAATTGCTAATTTTGTCAAAGGAGCGCAGGAAAATGCGAATTTCATCAAAAAAACGTGAAAATTGGCAAATTTCGTAAAAGGATCGTGAAAAAACGGCAAATTTCGTCAAAGAATCGCGGAAAAACGGCAAAAATCGTCAACAGATAGCAAAAAATCCCTTCTAATTTCTTCAAAGAGGCGCAGGGAAAAAAAAACACTTAGTGCCGGGAGTTTACTCCTTTCAGAAAATTTCCTTTGTTTGTTTTTTTTCCTTGTTTAACCAGAATAATTATTCTCTAATTAATATTAATTAGTTTTTAATTTTTTATGGTAATTATTTTAAACCACTGTTTTTAATTCATAACGTAAAAATAATATACGTAATTTTTTAAGATTAATTTGCAGAAAGTTTTTGACCAAATATTTATTTCTGCAGAAAGTTTTTGGTTTTATACAAGTCTGGGGTAGTGTTGCCAGTGGGTTACTTTTTTTTTTTAATTCAAATTTCTTGATTGGCAACACTTTTTTGAAATGATAAAATTTCTTCTCTTAAATCTGTTGTTTAATATTTTCAGCATTCTAAAGAGCATTTTTAAGCAGGTTCATGTGCAGTTATTTATTTAATTAAAGAAATATGTAATTGAATATCTAGCATTAAAAAGAAATCTGGCAACATAGTATAAATAAAAAAAGTACTGTTATTATAATTTATTTTGCCCCACCTAACCCTAAATTAAGATTTTATAAATTAAAACTAGAATAGATTCAGATTTTTTCCCCTTTTGCATTAACTGTTTTGGAGCTACTTTTGATAGAATGTAATAAATATACAAAATCAGTTTTTTAAAAATGATTGCAGTATAATTGTGTATTTTCTTCTTTTAGGAAAAAGTATATATAATATGTCTAAGAAAAGAACATTATTTAATCCAGAGTGGACAGACAAGGAAATAAATCCAGAATGGTGCTCTTGGTTAAAAGAAGTAAAGAGTGATCCATTCTCTGCCCATTGTTCTATTTGTCGAAGATCATTTCAACTCTGTAATATGGGTAGAACAGCCATTACCAGCCATGAGGAAGGTTATAAACATCAGAGAAACGCAAATTCTGCTAAGGGTTCTTTGCCATTGGAAAAAGTATTTCAGACTGATAAATCTATGAAAGAAAATACAATTAATGAAAATAAAAAGTCCATATCTGAAGAAAAAATCATAGCAGAAACGAATGATACTTCTACTGCAACATTTGTTAAACCTTATTGTAGTAATAAACTTTCTTTAGAGAATCATGTTTCAAAAGAAGCTGTTTTAAGAGCTGAAATTCTCTGGGCCATGAAACTTGTCATGTCCCATAGTTCGTATAATTCCTTTCATGATGCTTCTAGTTTGTTCAAAGCAATGTTTCCAGACAGTAAAATAGGACAAGCAGTTACTTGTAGTAGTTCAAAAATGTCTTACATGATTTGTTTTGGCTTATCACCATACTTCTCTGAACATTTAAGAAGGGACATAGGGAATTCAAAGTTTGTTATTTGCTTCAACGAAGCTTTAAATAAAGTAGTTCAAAAAGGTCAGATGGATATTGTAATTAGGTATTGGTCAAAATCATTTAAAAGAATAAAAACTCGATATCTGGATTCTGTTTTCCTTGGCCATTCCACAGCACTAGATTTAATAGCTAAACTTCATGAAGGAACTGAAGGCCTTGACCTTAGCAAACTATTACAGTTGTCAATCGATGGCCCCAATGTAAATGTCAAAATGGCCAGGCTGTTGACACATGAACTTGCCACTGAACATTTATGTGAAGTTCTGGATATAGGGACTTGTGGGTTGCATGTAGTTCACGGTGCATTTCGTACGGGCCACAAAGCTGCAAATTGGTCTTTAAATACTGTGTTCAGAGCTATGTATCAATTATTTAAAAATTCACCTGCAAGACGAGCAGATTATATTGAAATTACAGGCAGCAACAAATTTCCTCAAAAGTTTTGTGAAGTACGGTGGGTAAAAAATGCAGCTGTTGCTGAAAGAGCTATTGAAGTTTTCAATTTTGTAAAAACGTATGTTCAGCAATCGACACTTCCTAAAACACAAACTGTTGAAGTATTACAGGAAGCGTGCAATAATAAATTGATCTTGCCACATATGGCCTTTTATTCATCCATTGCTACACTTTTGGAACCATTTCTTAAAAAATACCAATCTAGTGATCCACTTTGCCCATTTATGCATCAAGACTTGCATTTTATAATTTACCAACTTATGAAAAGATTTATTAAATCTGATGTTATGAGATTAGCAGACACTGCCGAGAAGTGTATGAAAGTAGATATCAATGATAAAGACAATTTATGCAGTCTTCAGGCTCTTGATGTAGGAGTAGCTGCATCAGGTCTTCTTGCAAAATGTGGTGCCACAGAAAATGAAAAAAAAAAAAAAAACGATTCCGGGTTGATTGCCAAAATTTTTTTAAAGCAATAACATCAAAAATATTTGAACATTCTCCGCTGACATATTCTTTACTTAGATATATCTCATGTTTAGATCCTAAGCTAATTCTATCCAATTCCAATACTTCTGAACTGAGAATGAGTAAATTATTAGAAGTTTTATACACAAAGCAGCATGTGACATCTGCTGAAGCAGACAGAGCTAAATAACAATTTAGTAAGCTTTGCTTTGACGCAAAAGCTGAGAAAAAAGAATATTTTGAAAAGTATTCTTATGAAAATGAAAGTTTAGATGCATTTTATTGCAACATTATTCCTGAAGATAGCTTTAAGGATTTATGGAAAGTTTTAAAAATTGTTTTAGTTCTTTCAAATGGGAATGCATCTGTGGAAAGCGGTTTTTCAATTAACAAAGATGTATTAATAGAGAACTTAGCAGAAAGATCTGTGTGTGCCCTTAGGACTGTTTATGATGCTGTTAAAGCAGCTGGTGGAGTTGTAAAAGTAGATATTAGTAAAGAAATGTTGAGCCATGTTAAGGTGGCTAGAATGAGATACCATGACTAAATGAAAAAAAAAAAGAAAATCATGAAGCAAGCAAAAAAGAAACAGAAAAAAGAAAAGCTGTAGCAGAAATTAAACTGTTAAAAGAAAAAAAAATTAAACTGACACAACAAAGTGCTTCTGAAACAGTACATATAAACAATATGATTGCAGAACTGTCCAAAAAAATTTGAATTTTTAATATGCATAATGTAAATTTTGTTATAGAAGTAAAAAGTTACTTTGAATCCTTCTGAGTTGTATTTTAGTGTTTTTTTTTCTTTCTTTTTTTAATTATTATAAGTTATTTTCACTTTCAGAGGTAAGTTTACATTTTATTCTTATTAATGTACCTCTTATGCTGTACAAATTTAATCATTAAAATGTAAAATTGAAATTCATATTTCTAAAAAAATGTCGTGAATTGTGGTCAGGGAATTTTGAGAAATATGACCTGGAAAAGTCAGGAAATTTTGTAATTCAAAAAGAGTATGAACCCTGTTTAAGCTAAATGTGATAAATTTTGTCCACTTTTCAATAGTTTTTTTAAAAGATTTTATTAATTTTTTATGCGATTTTAAGGTGATTTTTGCATTTTATGGCAATTTTTTGACATTCATATAAGAAATCTGTTACCCCAGTCTAGAATCAAACAAAGCTAGAATTATTGTGATTTTTTTTTTTTCAACGCAGATGAAATAAAAATCTTTAGTATCATCATTCACCCAGCTGTAAGAACTGGTCTGACATTTTCTCAACTGTAATTTAATCACAGCAAAATTTACCAAAGTTTTATTTCCATTTCAGGAAAAATTAATACAGTGAATAAAATTTAATATATTGGACCAAAAGGATTGAATCCTATTTTCAATTATAGTTTGTTTGAAATTCATCACAGTGATTTTTGGTAATTTTTTTACCATGTTTCATACGATTTTTCTGATTTTTTGCATCAATTTTTTGACATTCACAAAAAAAATCCAGTTTCAATCTTTTACCAATATCTCCTCTTTTCAATACAGTTTATTCTGAAACCATACAGTAACTTTTGAATTTTTTGTATATTTTTTATGCAATTTTTAATGGTTTTTGAATTTCTTGTTATTTTTCCACATTAGTAAAAGAAGTCAGGCTTCAATCCCTTAACCTAATATATTAACTTTGTCCTTTTTTTTATGAAATTAGGAATTCATTCAGGGATTTTTGAATTTTAATGTGATTTTTTATTTTAATGTGAATGTACAATGTGAATTTTAATGTGATGTGACGCTAATTTTTAATGTCATTTTTATAGTTTTTTCACATTGTGCAGTGAATTTTTGACATTTGTAAAGGGAATTGGATTTCAATCTGTTAGCCAAGTTTATCTTCATTTCAATAAAGTTTATTCAGAATTCATTCAGCAAAGTTTTTTTTTTCACACTTTGCAGTGATTTTTTTATATTCTTAAATGGAATACGATTTCAATCTTTTATCCCAGTATAGTAAATTTTACTCTCTGCTCTTTTTTTGAGAGGAGTTGTGGAGATCTTTTGAATTTTTTTTTTTTTTAAACAAAAAGAATTATTTGATAAATTTTAGTAATGCCATGATTAAATTTAAGTTGGAATAATGTGAAAAATGTCTGAATTCCTCTCTGACTTTAGGTATATTTAAGGTTATCCTGGCCCCGGATAACATCGGGTAGGTCACCTAGTAATGGAATGTAATCAAAACATTTAAAACAACAATCATACAATAAAATTTCAATCATGTAATAGTCAGCTCAATAACAATCAAAAACAACTTTTTATATTTACATTTTTTTAGTTCTTTCTTTAAAAATTCTTGCTTTTTTCAAAGATTTGGGGGGGGGGGGAAGTTGGCCTTCCCCTGTCACTCTGCATATGTCAATCAATAGTGTAAAAATTTCTGACACATATGATTGACTCATTTTTAAGCATGAAAACATGAAATTGTCAGGCATAACTTTAGATGTGGAATTGGATTTCATTTTCATTTTTCCATTAATGTATTACATCTTTTGTTATAAGCTTAAGTGATTGTGTCTAAAAATTCAGTTCAAATGAATAATTTTTACAGCAGTTTCTGAAAGATACTGTGGCATTTGCTGTTGTTATCATTTCTTTATTTTTATATATAAATTGACTTGAAGGAAAAATAATTAATAGTATATTTGACACTTGTTTTATTTTTGTATTATTATTCTCAATATTTGTATTCCTATTTTTTTTTTTTTCAACAAACTTGTGCTACTTTTTCCTTTTTATTTAATCATTTTTATCCTATTTTATTGTTTTTTCTTTTTTTTTTAAGGTGCTTTGGGGTCTGATTACAATTTTAAATTGGTAATTTGTTAGTTCAAAAATTAAATTGTTTCAGTAATAGCACTTAGAAATAGGGTTGCCAAATCGTATGTTTTCCTTGCATTTTGTACATTTTTGTGTTGTGTACATTGTATGTTTAAACCATTCCTGCATGACAATTTCTTCATTTCATTCAAGTTTTTTATTATTATAATCACTTACCTTAAATAATTCATTATACACATTTAACTTAAATAACTCAAACATTTGAGTATATCATTCAGATGATGATATGAACTAAGACTGGCTTTCATTTTTTGTCATGCTATGATGCAAGCTCATATTATTGTAATCTAAAAGTATCTCAATTCTAAAATTTTTAATTATGTTTATCTTAAGTTTTGATGTGTTACTTATTTTATCTTGTTATTAAAATACAAACATTTCTTTTTGTAAGAATACCATTACTAAAATTTTCATGACCATTAATGATTTTTTTAGGATATTTTGATATGTTTCTGTTGCTACAATTAATTTTCAATTTACAATGGGAAGTAGCAATATCAGTTAAGCTGTAACTAATGACTGTAAAATTAGTTAAACTGTGTTGATAGAATAAAGTAATACAAAAATTTGGGAAAATAATAATTATAAATTTTATTTTAAAAAAACTGCTTTTAGGGAAAATTCCTTTAAAATATATTAATGGCATGACACATTCAACATGGTTTAGTAGGGTGTAAAAAAATTATGGTAGTGTGATAAAACCAAACTGGTGGCTATAAAAATATTAAATTTTTTTAAATAGATAAATCTGGTATCTTTACTCAGGAATAGAGATGTAAATTTTCCAGGAATTTTGAAGTGGCGGAAAAAACCCTGTTTTTTTTTTCTTTTAAAATTGATTTTTCACAAATGTTTCTCAGAAATAAGTTATGTTTTCTTAAAAAATATAAAATAATAAACTTTTTTAATATTTATGCACAATTAAAAAAAAAAATTCCCTTTACATGAATATTTATTAAAAAAAAAAAAAAAGAGAGAGAGAGAGAACAAGCCAGCTTTTAAAAGTTTATTCCTTTCAGTCTCAGAATTTTGACAGTAGATTTTCTTGCTCAATTTAACACCATTGTTTGTAATATAATCGTGTATCTGTTGAAAGGATTTTTCAGTTGCATTTGTTTAATTATCAGTAGAGCTAATTTAAAATATAACAACAATGAATCTTTTAAGTTTCAACCAATATCACTGCAGTTTGAAAGCACTTTTAAACTGTCTTGTACATCGCATATACTTGGTACTGTTTTTCAAATATATAAATGATGGAAGTTTAAAATAAACAAATTATATTTGTTCTGGCATTATTATAAATATTATTTTCAAATCTTTCACTGTTTAAAAATTGGTATTATTTTACAATGTTATATACCCCCTCCCTTCCCCCATCCCTTACAATTATAATTTTCATTTCCTGTGTAATTAGTTTTGGTACAGCTTTCCAATCTAAACCCAAACTATGTTTTAGTTTGTTTTAGATTCATTTAAAAGAAATTACCATTTTCAATATTAAGAAAGTTTTAAAACAAGTGGATTTTTGCATAAATTGTTTTCAACTAAAATTTTCACAGAAATTAGCTTACATTTTTTTCAAAGTTTGTTTGTATGGATTTATATTTAAAAAACATACAGTTTGACAACTCTAAGAATCTATATTTCAGGGGAAAAAAGAAGAGTAAATAATTTTAACTGCATATTATTAACACTCTCATCGTTAAGAACGAGATAACTCGTCTTCCAAGAATATTAGCTATCAATCAAGGAAAATCAATTCATACCGGAAAATTCTGTCATTTAATTATTAGACGTTGATTCCAATATCTAATGTCTAATAATTACCGGGCAGAATTTTCCGGTGCGAATTGATTTTACCAAACAGACATGACAATTTTTTTTTTTTTTTTAATGTTTGTAAGGACAAACAAATCATTAGAGTGAGAAATGTTATTGATTATTATTTTTCAAAGTAAAATAAACAAGTTTTAAATGAATTTGTGTTTTGTTTCAATTTTAGCGCTTCGAGGAGCAGCTCAGGCTCTTAGCGCAGAGGGTGGGACAAAGGCGTACCATTGCTGCAATGAAAGTGTTAAGAAAAGGATTTTTCGAATAATAGTGAAAAATTACAGCTATAATTTATACACATAAATTATGGCATATAAACATAATATATACTTATAAATTACATATTTTTAATAAAAATAAATGTATGTTTAAAATTTTATATTGAATTTTCCACCTTACCATTTTCAGTAAGTGATATATTATTGAAATAATTTTGAGCATTAATTTTCATTTTTAACAAGAGAAGTTGCATTTAATTATCTTACCAGGGATCTACTTGGATTTTTTTTTTTCACGCAATCCTGTTTTTGCGAAATTATGAGCTTTTGTATCTACTTGTAAAAAATGTAATCAGAATTTTGTGAATTAGAAATGATCATTATATTTAACTTCATAGGTACTTACAAGGGAACCACTTTTGGTGTTGCTCGCACCTAGCATCGAGACCTAGAGCGTTTTGTAGCCCTATACATAAAAGTTAAAGAACCGAAAAAATTTCTCTGTTAAAATAATATCTTATATACTTTTTTATACTTTTAATTTTTTATTGTTACATGTTTATTTCGTGCCAAAAGTGAGTTAAGTCACCAAATATGGCACTACAATTTTTCCGCCTGCTTTATCCAAAGAGAAAATGTACAGAACATATTACTAGAATTATATCAGATTGTGATTTCTTTTTATAATTGATAGCATAAGAAACAAATACAGTAGACTCCCTCCAGTCCGCGACCCTAAAATCTGCATATTTTTTCAGATGTAAACAATGAAATTTACAGTTAAGGTGCAGGCACAAAATTCAAGATGGTGCCGAAATCAGCAACTACCGCCATGTTTTTTTTACTCAATTTTTTGTTAATTATTCTCTTTTGGCTATTACAGCTGATTTATTACTAAATAAATTTATATTACTTTTGATTTTTATATAAATTAGCATATCTATATCAAAAATTCCAGGGCTCGAAATGGAAAAATCTACGAAACAGAATGCTATTTAAAAATTATTGTTGCCGATTTTTTTTTTTTTTTTTTAAAGTATAGACAAATTTATTTCTAAACATACAAAGCAATATAAAAACAAACATTCAAGACTCTAAATAACAATGAAAACAGTAACAGAGAGTGCAATAAGCTATATTAAACAGTAACAATGTTTTAATAAAAGCATGAAACGGAACGATATTTACCATAATTTTACGAATCGGAACTTTATTTATCATAATTTCAAGAACCAGAATATCGCTCCGATTTGTTCCAGTACATTTCGAGCCTTGAAAAATTCCCCTTTATTGTATTTTCTGTAGAATATTAGCAAGTGTAAACTGTAGTGGAATTGTTTACTTTTCTTCCGTTCGTTTCCTCGTGTTTCAATATTTATTATTTTTTCAATATTATGTACGCATTTTAATATGTAATTCTGATTAATACGACTAAATGCAAGCTTTTTTATGAAGAAAAATATGAATTTACTTCCGAAAAAAATCTAATGGCCCTGTTTTGTAAATACAGTAAAGCGCTTATCTGTGCGTATAGGCGACTGAGAAAAATCTTGAGAAAGAGGAAATGCGCGAAGCAACGGAATATGGCAAATAAGTTTTATTTTCGTTTTGAGATCGCAGCTTGAAAGAGGTACCTACGTCAGTTTTCATCAATGTTGAATTCTGACACTTTTTTCCGGGAGGGATTTCTGTGGCTCTGGTGAATGGGGGGGGGGGGGAATTGCACTTTTTGACCATTGAAAACACAGTCTCAAATCTTCCGAGGGGGAGCATCTCATTGCTCCGGGGAGGAATGTCCCCCTCAGGCCACCTCCTGAATTCAACACTGGTTTTAATCTAATGATTTTTATTTATTTATTTTTAATTTTACGTACGTATTTTAATATGTAATTCTGATTAATATGACTGAACTCAAGTTTTTTCATAAAGAAAATACGCATTTATTTCCGAAATAAATAAAGATGGCATTTATATCATCGGCGATCACGATCGTTTTCCAAAATATTTTTTAATTAATCAAGCTTTTTCGTTTATTAAATCTGGATAAACATGGCATAAAATTTCATTATTTTAAAATTCTGGTGTAAATTATTTGCTTATCCAAAATAAAAATACAGTGCAACAGTAGCTTTTGCATAATAACTGTAACTGTTGAAACCCTCTTGTTTTAGTTTCGGTTTTGAATCTATTGTTTCTTGCGAAATTCTACCAATATGGATTATCCAGATTTTTGTGGTGAAAAATTCAGTAAAAGAAAACATGTTACTTTGACTATAATGCACAAAGTTGGAATTATTAAAAAACTGAATTCTGGTTCTTCTGTTCGTTTTTTGGCTAAATCTTATGGAATAAGCCCTAGAACAGTATATGACATTAAGAAACAAAAAGAAGAAATTTTGATTTTTTATATGAATAGTGACAGCAATGCTGGTATTGCAGAAAGAAAAACAATGCATGCAGCCAGATCTGGTGATCTAGACAAGGTGCTTTATGAATGGTTCAAACAATGTAGAAGTGAAGGTGTTCCTATAACAGTTCCTCTTCTCTGTGAAAAAGCCAAAGACCTTCATAAAAAGTTGAATATGGAAGTTCCATATACTTTTTCTTCAGGGTGATTAACTCGTTTTAAACAGAGGCATGGAATAAAATATCTAAAGACATGTGGAGAAAAATTATCTGGAGATTCATTATCTGCAGAAGAATTTATTGATGATTTTACCAATCTTGTCAAAGAAGAACAATTGAGTCCAGAGCAGATCTACAACATGGACGAAACGGGACTTTTTTGACGTAGCTTACCACGAAAAACTTTAGCAACTGCTGATGAGAAGAATCCGTCAAGCATTAAAGAAGACAAGCAACGAATCACCGTTCTTGTTTGCAGCAACGCTGCTGGCACCCACAAGTGTCAGTTATTGGTAGTAGGGAAAAGTGCAAAACCTCGTGCATTAAAAAATATCAAACTTCCCGTTATATATAAAGCTAACAAGAAAGCTTGGGTTACTAAAGATATAATAAATGAATGGTTTGAGGACAATTTTGTTCCTGAAGCACTTGAACATAATAAGAAATTAGGATTGAACAAAGATAGTAAAATTCTGTTATTATTCGATCACTGCTCAGCGCAGCCTGTTTCATTAAGCAAAGAAAATGTAACAGCACAGTTTCTTCTGCCAAACACAACTTCTCTCATTCAGCCGATGGATCAAGGGATCATACGTGCAATGAAGTGCAATTATAAAAAAAAGGTTCTGCAAAAGTTGCTAAGCTTAGATCCATCGGCTGATATGCTTGAAAGATTTAAAAAAGTTTTCACTCTAAAAGAATGTCTTTTTCTCTTGGCAGATGCTTGGAATGCTATGTCGCAAGACACCTTGATACATGCATGGCATAATTTATGGCCACCATCGTTGTTCATAGAATCTGAGAGTGATGATTTAACATTTGATGGGTTTCATCCCAGTGCTGCCCAAGCTAAAACTAATGATTTACTGGTTTTTGCAAAGCAGTCTTTGAGTAACGTCATTGATAATTTAGATGACAGTGAAGTTCTAAACTGGATTTCTTGTGACGATAACATCCCAACAGTAGAAACAAAATCTGACCAAGAAATAATTTCCAGTGCCCTGCATATTGATGCAGATTCTTCATCAGAAACTGAATCTGATGAAGAACTTGAAAAAATTAATCTTGAAGAAGGTCTAGCCATAGGAGAAAAATATTTGAGCTTCCTGAAGCACCAGAGCTTTATATCTGAGCAACAGATAATGAATCATCAGCAGCTTCAGGATGCAATAATAAAAGAACGAAACAAAAAATTAAAGCAAACAACCATTTTATCCATGTTTCAAAAATATAAAATAAAAAAATAAGTAGAGTTTGTAAAAAAAAAAATAAGAAAAATTTATTTTTCCTCATTATTATGTATATTTAGTATTGTATGTTTGTATTTAGTGTTATTTATATGTATATTTATATTATATTGTTTATTTATATGTGCATTTAGTATTGTATTTTAATTATTATTTACATGACTTAATTTTTAATATTTTTCTAAATTTTTTATTTTGCATAATTATTTTATTTAATAATTACTTACTTTTAAACTAATAAATTATTTTAATATTTTACTTAATTATTTTAATGTTTCACTTTATTGTAACCATTCATTATAATTTCCATTGCTCAACTACCAATCAAATTAATGTTCAAAAATGTAAACAAATAAATGACCAGAAATCCGCAAAATTCTAAAATCCACACAACCTCTGGTCCCAAGCTGTGTGGATTTGAGGGAGTCTACTGTATTAGGTTTTTATTTTTTTTCTATGCAGACGATAAATATATAAGTAATAAATATAATTCTATAAAAGCTTCGAAGATCATTGAAAACTATTTTTTAGTGGAATACAAAATGAGCAAACTATTTTCTTTTGAAATTGAATGAAATAAAAGTTTCGAATGTTTAAAATGAAATGTTGCTGTATTAAATGGTCCTTCGGTAAAAGTAATAATAAAGTAAATTAATATTTTTACACAATTTAGACAAATTACCGTGGCGAAACAGGTCGGACATTGCAATTTCTAGCTATTACAAATTCAGCTATGGCATTTGGCTAGGGTTGCCGGAAAGCTCTACTTTTGAACATAAACGCCAACTATTTCCCCACCAAAAATATGAATATAAAGTTGCAATTTTTCAAAATCAAATTCATGGGTTTTTGAAGGAATTATCAAACTTTTTTCAATATTTTATACTTATTATTAACAATTTTTATTTTTAAATGCTTTTCTTTAAAATAATTCAAGGTTAATAGTCCGATAAGTGGTCTCGAAAATTGCATTTTCAGAAAGTTATGCTGCTGTATAACCAAGAAATGTTATTTTAACAGAAAAATTTTATAGATTCTCAAACTTCATAATATAGGGCTTTAAAATGAACCAGGTCTCAATGCTAGGTGTGAGTAACACCAAAAGCGGTTCCCTTGTTAGTCATTATTGTGAAGACTCTTTGTACATATATACAGATAATAGTTTCATAGGTGATTTCAGATATTATGCAAAAGTTTTTTTTTTCTTTTTTTTTTTAATTCTAAAATTACTACACTTGTGAAGGATTTAATTTGGAGATTGAAAAATTTTTTGGAATGTCTATTTTTAAGAGAAAGAATTTTGTTACGGGTCATATGTTTTAAGGTGAAAAAATTGTGAAGAATCCTTTAAAGAACTCAAGTTCTTTCTAAACCTAAACAGATGCCCGCTTACAGATAAGATTTTCCATGTCAATGTTTTCATGTGAGACACTAAACATGAAAAAAATATAAATTAAAGCATGATAATGTAGCTGGTACAAAATTTTAACTAGTACATTATTTTATAAAAGAAATTTCAATTTTTCCAATCTGGAAAAATTGAAAAATAGCCCTTCGAAAAAAACCTGGGTTTTTTTCCCAAAATTTCCAGGGGGTTTTTCAGAGCATTCCCATCTCTACTCAGGAATGACAAATTTTTCACATATTCTAAGTCTTCAAAATTTTAAGACAATCTCTTGAATTACTAAAAAATGTTAGTCTCCTGAATTCTTCTACTTTCATAAAAAATCATTACAAATTCCATGTTATGTTTATAAAGATTTATCAGTTTGTGATTATTTTTAATCAGTAAGAAGAAAATGTCAAAGTGTCTAACGTTAATGAAAGGATCAAATATTTCATCAATTGCTCACGAAATCTTCCCTTCATAGGACTAAAAAAAAACTCTTTACTAAACATCTTCCGTCAAACATTGTATTAGAAGTCTACATGAGCTGAAATTTCCAGTCCCAAGACTGGCAAAATCCATACAAAAAATTTATTGGCTCAGCCAGGTACAAAAGCTCTGTAAAGCAACAAAGTAGATTTTTAAAAATATATCTCTGTAATTTATTAAACCAAATTACAAAAATAAATAAATAAAATACCAGTCCAACATGGGCTCAGCGGGAAGAATTTGGAGGTCTGCATGAGCTCGCCTCAGGCTAGATTTATTTCATTAGACTCAAGTCAGGCTAGACCTAGCCTTCATTATTCCTGGGTCGGGCCCAGATTTTTTCCGAAGATTCAGACCGGTCCATAATATCATATAACTATCAAGATCTTTTTTAGTTCAAGCTGTTAAAATTCAAAAGAAGAAAAAAAAATTCTGGAAAACAGAAAAGTATGGAAAAATAAACTTTCTGTTTAAAAGTATGACTTTAAACTTAAACTTTTTTATGAATTTACCTACCTAATATTTTTTATATTTTAGATGTGATGTTCCAACAACTTAAACCACTTCTTCCTGTCACACTTTTTGGATCCTGTCCCCTACTCCCCACCCCCCTCTTGAAGTATGATGTAATTAATGGATGACCCCCTGATTTGTTTTTGTAGCAGGTAGAAAGAAAAAGACTGCAGGAAACATAAAAGTAAATTTGCTCCTTTCGATAAACAAAACCAAACTAAAAAACTAATTTAAATTTAAACAAATTGAGAAAAGAATATCGTTAGGCCATATGCAATTGAAATCCAATTTCAGTAATTCAAGTTTCCACATTTTGCATGTGAAAGTTTGTTTTTACTGAATTTCCTTTCAAAAAATTGGTTTCCATAAAAATGAGAGTAAATATGCTATTAATAAAGCACAAAAAAGAAAATGTAACAGTGAAATGTTGCTTTATCGTTTACTTTCTTCACCAATTAAGAAGAAAAGGTTGCCTAATATTATACATAGAAAAACATTCTCAGCCTGATACGGCCGGGGGGGGGGGGGGGGGGGAGGACTCTTGGGCTCAGTGTTGCCAGATTTCAGTCACTTTACAAAAATATATACTTTAAAAAGGTTCTTTATAGTTGTTAATTCACATTAAATTTGCATTCATTTATTTTTAATACACTCGTAAATGTTTTCTATTAAATATAATAATTAAGGACTTTATCTTGTAAAATCTAATACTGAACAAAATAGAGGTTGCTATCCAACATATAATTTATTCATAAATTTAAACATTATGTAACAATAAAATTTTATTTAATTTTTGTGATTTTATTTTTACATCATGTTTAAATTTATGAATAAATTATACGTTGGATAGCAACTCCTATTTTGTTACATGTTCTATTAAATATTATCAAATAAATAAGTCTTTATAACTGCTAGAGGGGAAATATGAAAGCAATATGTCTAAAAGAAAAATACTTACTCCTCGAGTTAGACACCAGTAGGTGTTTTGAAACTATAATACATAGCTCCAGATGTACTATTATGCATTTTAATGATTATATTCAGTTAAATAATGACAAAATTAATCAATAAAGAAACGTTCTTACATAGTCTATGTACTTTTAAAATTGATTAAAATAAAATCATTTTTATCTATACTAATAAAAGAAAGTTTCGCTCTATGTGTGTGTCTGTTCGCAATGGCTAGCAAAATCTACGCCACATAAGCGGAGTAGTTTCTGAAGTAGAAAAAAGCACATTTTGAGTAATGAAATTAAATGATATACTTCTGTGAGTTTTATTGCCATACATTTAAATTTAAAAATATGCTAATAACTTATTTACCATACCACTTAAAATCAGAATTAACATTAAAATTTAATAAATAATTGAATAAATGCAATTTAAAGCCTGTGTTATGTGTGTGACACTCTCCACGGAATCGCCCTGCACCTGAAACTCAGAATTTTAAATTTCTATTAATTAGCTTAGTTATTAATTAAAAACCCTAAATAAAAGAATGGAAAAGTATTCATAATTCAACTAAAGCATAGATTTTTATCAAACTGCCCAGAAAATTTCTGAAAGAGAGGGGAAGGTGTTAATAGAATTACAGCGCTGCTAGGACAATAAATGTACTGGATCGTTTTAAAGAGTAACTTAAATTCTACTGAGCCTAAAAACTCAAAAATTGCACAGCCAGACACAAAAACAATTTCCCTTTCAGAAATTCTAAAAATCATTTCTATACTCCTGTAACAAGTTGAAAAATCCATTTATAAAATCTCTTTTTATTTCCATTCAAAGAAACACAGATTTTTGAGAAATCTTTCGTAGCAAGAGCAAGTGTTTCAAAGGCAGACAACTGTCACTGGTGGGTAGAGGCGTTTACGGATGACCTGTATATTTTTAAAAACATTTAATTTTTATGCATCCATGTGTAATTTTTTCACTGATTACAAATATGTAAATTTCATTACGATCATTTATTTAGAAGCTTATGAATTATTATTTCATTAATTAGATAATTCCTTTGAAAGCCTCTTTTTAAAAGGCATACAAGTGATCTGGAATAAAAACCACAGGTAATTTTTTAGACTAGCATTCTTTTGAAGGGTATAAAATTTTTAAAAAATACAGTATTTTGAGATTTTACACTTGTGCTTCTATTAATATTTTTTGACTATGGTTCTGAATATCTAATTTTCTTAAAAATCAATTAAGAACTTTTTATTTTACCAAAAAAATTTATTTTAAAAAAGAAAAAGAAAGACTTGATAACGGCACATTATTTAAATCTAAACTTCCTCCACTAATTATCTTTATTTTACTTGTGATTTTTTGGATCACTTTTAAAATTTCAGATATTTGATAACACTTTAATGAAAGAGGCAGAATTGGATTTCTGGGGGGGAGAGGGGGGATTTTTCTTGGTACTGTACTTGGAAGACTGTAGCGTTTTCTACAATAAGTATCCTTTATATGTTGTTTTCTGACGGAGACCTCCGATAAATATTATTTATTGAATATAAAAAAAATTCATAAAGGGAGGGAGATGTAAATTCCAGGGGTGCGAGAGTGGACCCGCGGGGGATGTGGGAGTGAATTTTCGAACTTTTTCAGTAACTCTCATGTGATATATCATTGGAAAGCCTTTGAACCACTCTTTCATATTATGAGCCTTTTTTCCCACTCGCTCAAATTTAGTCCCCCTCAGGGGCAATTTTCTAACTCAGCTCCTAATTAAGCTACAGTAAGATTCGATCTCATTTGAAGGCATGATTGAAAGTGAAACTCCTCATGGGTCTTTGATTAACGGGGTCTATTTTTGACCCCAGACTATTAGGGGCATTCCGCCTGTGGGGGGTGGAAATAAATTTTTTCATATGGCATATTGTTTTAAAATTTTTAACCTGTACATTACTAAGCACCCCACCCCTTTTAACTAATTTTTTCACCAGTGGAGGGCATTTTAAAGTTTTAATTTATTTATTACTTCCCTGTACAATTTTCCGAAAATTATGAAAAAAAATTTACATAACAAATCTCAACAATTACAGTAAAACCTGTGTAAGCTGACCACTTGCGGTGCCGCACTTCAGTGGTCAACTTAGAGGAGTGTTCAACTTATAAAGGGTGATGATAAATTTACTTTTTTTTTAAACGTAATATTCATACCATATCATTTTTTTCCCACAAAAATTTTATTTATTGACAGGCTTTAAAATAATATTGTATTACCATGCACATTTCTAACACCTTATAAAAGAAAAGATTAACTACAAGAATGAATTAATAGTTTTGTATCAATTTTAAAATCAATTAGTATTACTACTATTTATTTAAAAAAAAAACCCAATCAATATGCAGCCAATTAGTGATTCTTCAACTATGCTAGTTATTATACATAATTTATAAAAAGCATAAAAAAAAAGAATTCTGCTTACCAAGTAGCACCTGGGGTTATTGAAAGAAGGGAAGGAATGATAAGAGAATGGGAAATAGAAGAAAGAAATATAGAATCAAAGAATGGAGGAGGAGGGTTGAAAAGCCAAATCCACAAGAGCAACAATGTAAGAATAGATAAGCCTTGAATTATTTACCTACACCTATCACTGCTAAAAGCATTTCCTAGGCTAAGAACTATTTCACCCTTTTGGAAATTCTAGGTAAAAAGAAAAGAAAAAAAAAAAGAATTCGTGGAGAGTTACTTTTTTAATTCATGATTTGTTAGCTTTTTGGATGGTCAAGTTACAAAGGGTTTTGATGGGCATTTTATAATAATTCTAGTCAAATTTGTATAATTTCAGTGGTCAAGATACAAGATAGACAAATGGTCAAGTTACAAAGGGTTTGTCTTATAGTTTTGTATGGGATAAATTTGGTTCCTGACAACAGAGGTCAACACGAGGGGTTCGACAACGCTGTAAATCTGGTACACAGCAGATTTACCGCTATGTAAATCAAGTTAAAATCAGTAAATCAAGAAATCAGGATTTAAATAGTAAATCCCGTAATAAATCAGTAAATCAATGTAAAATCAATAAATCCTATAATAAATCAATATATTTTTAATAAATCAAGTTACAATCAGTAAATCAAGATTTAAATTGTAAATCCTGTAAATCAATCCTATAATCAATAAATCAGTGTAAAATCAATAAATCCCATATGATATTTGCGAAATCCTTAAATCCTGTATAAATATTGGAAAATCCGAGGAAAGATCATTAGATTTCAAAAATCATCTAATAAATCCGTAAATCTTAACTTAAAATCGATTAAAATTTGATACTTTATCCATGGCGAGATCTGTGGCGTGCGCATTTTACAACGCACTTTAGCTCGCATCTCGCATTTTGGAGTACATGAAGGATGAAGTGAAATGAGCAAAATAGTGGACCAGTAACGGACCTAATAATAATTTATAATACCGATTAAAACAATAAAAAGTAATTATAGTAAAGCCTGTGAAAATGGAACCTGTCTATAGCGGAATCTCCCTTAAAGGAAAAATTTTTATGGTTGCCATGAAAAAAAATTTGAACTATAATTACACCTGTTAAGACAAAAAACTTCTCTAAAACGGAATTTTCCCCAGTTTCATCCGATTCCGTCGTAGCAGGTTTGGTCTTATAAAGGATGTGGTACTAGCTATCAGAAAAGCTTGTTTAAAACGAAATTTTCCACATTTTTTTCGATTCCGGCTTAGCAAGTTGTTCAAGAATCATTTATTTTTAGTATGATAAGTCCAGAAAAATAATTATTTTTTTCCGATTTAAATAGTACATGATTGCTTTTGAGACTTATGAATCTGAAATTTTTTAAATTTTTATTGCATTGTAATGTGAGATTTATTTGTTTACATGCTTTTTAATGAATATTTTAATAAAATAATATTGAAAATTTAGTTATTTTTGTTAACTAACAAAGCTTAATGGTTCTTTAGTATGTTTTTAAAATATTTCGTTCCATATAAATACGATTGAAACCTGAAAGTATTACAGTATTTATTTATGTAAAAAAAAAAAATAAATAAATAAATAAAATAAAAATAAGATCATAGTTATAGCTCTCCTCCGTGTCGTATCTAGACTTATCATTTTAGAACAATGGCGGATCTCTTGGGCTAATAAAGGGTTCGCAAAACGACATCATGCATCCTCACGGGAAAAGACTTGGGGGCGAAGCTTAATCCCGACGCGACCCGTCCCGGGTCGCGCCAGTTTAAATCCACGGGACCCAGGCTGGGTCAGGTCTTCCGTCTTTAAGAGCCGGACCCTGCTCTGATCTTACAATTTTTTGCAGATTCGGGTCGGGCCAAACTTCTTTTTTTTTTCCAGGTCGAGCCAGGCCTGGACTTCATTCTTCCTAGAGGTCTTCACTGGCCAAAATTTCCAGATTGGAGCTCGGTCCAGAATAAAAGCTAAATGTTCGGTCCGTGTCAGCCCGTATGATAAGCATTATTTGTCCCGACCGCGACCCGTGCACTCCTGAATTCTTGTCCCCGAGCCCAAATTGGTTTGGCATCTTACTTATTCGTAAAAATTATATTTATGCTGCACGTTTGTTTAGTGAAATCTTTAGATTTTTTTTTTTTTTTCGATTTGATGATTTTTTAAAAATTTTATTTTATTTGATAAGTTACAGAGATGCGTTTTTAAAAATCTACTTTTTTTTGTTTGTAGGGCTTTAAAAATATGATTTTCTTTTATCATCCGTTTCTTTCATTCTAAACTGATTTTCTTATTGTGTTTTCACTTGAATGTAATTGTCTAAGTCATACTTTTTACGTAGTGTTTATGTACATAAATTTTAATGCCTAAACGGTCAATAAAATTACGGTTTTTCTGCATTCTTGAATTTTGAACATAATCTGAAAATAAAATATAAGCATAAGTAAGTGTGCTGTATGAATAATTTTAATTACAAAATGCAGGCTAGGCTCGAGTCGATTTTTTAGCTTTTATACCGGGATGGGCCAATATTTTGTATGTGTGCATGTATGGAGGAGGGGGGGGGGGGGTTGGACCTGATCTTGAGCCTAAAAATTTCAGCCCGTGCAAAGCTCTAACTGACATTGAAGGTAGCTTTAATTTTTTTAATGCTTCAATGCAGGAGGGTTATGTAGGATGTCAGGAGTAGGGGTGATTCTGTTTTGAATATTGCGAAAATTTAACCCTCTCGCTGCGCATCCTGCGATTTCCACGGCTAATGTAAAAGTAGCAAAATTTCAGCACCCTCCAATTTCCGCAACAAATCTTTTTTTTAGTCTTCTAACTCTATTTATAAAAAAAAAAACTCTTTCACAAAATTTTTTACATATTTTAACACTAAAATATATGCAGACATGAAATATGTAATAAAATAAATGCGCAATTTTTAAGCTCATTTTGATTTAAAGAAAAAAAAGAAAAGAAAAAAAGCAGCAAGAGGGTTGCGTTTTGTTCTAAATTTTTTTTTTTTTTTTTGAACCAAACAATTAATTCTAAAGCAAATCTCCTTTAAACCCCCCAAAAAATCTGCAAATCTCCTTTGAAATGAACTTAGTATTATGAGCAATATGATTTTCCAATGATTTGCCCTGAGTAGTTCGCGGTGTTCATAGATTTTGTTTACGTGTGACGTCACCTCTGCTTTGCTTAACGTGACGTCACACTTAGGTGGCGTATAAATCTCAAATAAATCAACAAATCACAAGCAAATCAGTAAATCACAAATAAATCTCAAATAAATCAGTAAATCCCAGATAAATCAGTAAATCTGTGTACACTTATAAATCAATCATAAATCAGGTAAATCAAATTGATTTGTAAATCTGGTACGCCAAAAACTGGTTTGTCGAACCCCTCGGGTCAACATAGACAGGTGGTCAACATTACAGGTTTTACTGTAGTATTTTTTCCCTTATTTTCACACAGTGAGTGGGTACGTGTTTCAGACAAAATCGAGTTAAAGATATAAAATAACACAAATTTAAGGTTCATTTAAGAATATTACATGGGCCCAGGCAATGTTGGGTGGGTCTGCTAGTTATTTAATAAATGAAATTCTTTGACTCTTGAGCATCCATATTCAGTTAGTAATTAGTTGATTCTGGTGGCTTATAAAATTGATATAACTTCTGCAACTAAGTGATTTTGTAACTTATTCCAGATAAGTCCTATGAAGAGATTAAATCCTATAGTGATCAATGTTGAAAGACTAATTTAATTAGGAAGGAGATAATGTTTAAGAAGATTTTAGTACATGTAATGTGTAGAAAAAAAAAAAAAGCATAGTTTTTTTTTTTTTTTTTTTTTTTTTTTTTTTTTCAAAATAAAACTTGTTAAAATAAAATTACGAAATACTTGTTGCTATTCAAAAGATTTATGTGTGCATATCTTATTTCTAATAACTGTTTCAATAATGAGAAATGGTGTTTTTTATTAAATGACATTATGCATGATTTTAAATATTTATGGGGGGAAATTTGTAAGACATATATCTTTAAAATTAGTTAAGTAATAAAATATATAACTAAACAACTATTGTCTTAAAAAATTAAATGCATTATTTAAAGTAGTAAAAGTATTAATAAGAAAAAGTGTTAAAGACCAGTGTAGACCAAATAAAGCAATTGGTATCCCTTTTTTAAATTTAGCTGTCATATATGCAATTCTCATTACTAATCACTTTGTGAATGAAAATTGGGCTGGGCTTCAGGCAGGGTTGGAAAAAAAACGGGTTTTTTCGTAAAAAACAAAAAAAAAACTGGTTTATTTGGTTTAAACCAGGTTTTTTTGGTTTAAACCGGGTTTTTTTTAAATATAACTTCTTATTGCATACAGATGCATATCTGTTGATAAAATAAACATTTTTGGGTATTATATAAGTAATATAACTTTTGAAAATATTTAAATTATTGAAATTATTTCTAATTTAAACATTATTAGTAACAGCTATGTCTTATGTTCAAAGTAAACTGCTCTACACAGTGAAACATTGATACCTTTTAAAATCGTATGAAGAATCCTTTGATTAATAATATAATAATCAATCAATAAACATTTGATGCAGTTTCATGAATATAATATATTATTCTATGGTTGTTATTATTATTATTATTATTTTAATATCCAAGTACTTCTGGTTATTTTGCAGGGGTCGATACAGGTTTTTTTTCTTGGGGCCTATTTTGTGAAAAATAAGTTATTTTTGTGAAATTTATTATTTTTTTGTGAAAAGTAACATTTTGTCACGAAAGGTGAAATACAGTTTTTCAAATTCGAACCAAACATTTATTAATAATAACTTTTTTAAATCCTTCAGCTAAAGTTTTTCTTTCTGGTGAGCTTATTTTGTTTAATTATTAAATATTTTAATAAAAAAAAATCTATGAAAAGTATGTTTTAATGAAATGGAATTTTGTGAAGGGGCCTGTTTTATTAAATTGATTTTTGTGAAGGGGCCCTAAATAGGCCCCAATTTTTGCCTGGATCGACCCCGGTTTTGTTTTCTAAGTGATAACTCCTTGTGTCCAAGTCAACATTTTTGGCCATTAGATTCAGCAACTAACAGAAAAGATTGATTGGTATTATTGAAATGCTATAACTAGTACTCAATTTTTGCAAGCTGTGTTATTCAATTTGATATCTTAAGTTACTCTTTTAAATTCTTTAAGGATAATCTTTCCCAATCCAGAAAATTTTCTTTTACAACTTAACCAAAATCTTAAAGATCATTGTATTTTGTTATTAACTGCTGTAAATAATCTGCATTTTTTAAATGAAAATATTTTATGCTAAATATTTAATATTTTTTAATTTATCTATTTTATCTTTTCTAATTTCACATGTTTTAAGAAAAATCTTTAGGGTACCAGATATGTTCATTAGCACATGCTAATTTTCATTCTACATGCATAGAAACATAACCTAGGCTCATTATGTCTCATGTTGACTGCTGAGATGAAGTGTTAAATGTAGAAATTACTTCTATCAATAATTTAAAACAATTACAAAAGAGAGAAAATATTATATTAGATTTTTTCTAAAAAAACCAAATGGTTTTTTTGACAAAAAAACCAATTGGTTTAAACCATGGTTAAAACCACTTGGTTTAAACCGTGCCAACCCTGGCTTCAGGCCAGACCTATGGTTGTGTATTTATCTACATTGCTCTTTCTCCATCCACAAGATGAATATCAGCATTTATGTTACTCATTTTGTTGAAACCTAAAAGGGAATAAAATTGTACCATATATCTTGCATATGTGTTTTATTTTTACTTTTACACTATGACGCAAAAGTTTAGACAATGACGTCATTCAGCTTTAAAATGTAGAATTATGACGTCAGAATTACAAAAACCTGTAAATATATTCAAAAACTGATTTAAAATGCTATGTACAAAAGACAGTCGTTTTATTTGCTATAATACTAATTTTTTTCATAAAAATTCAAATGTGCTTGTCGCAAAAGTTTAGACACTATTCTAAATTTCTTTGAATATTCGCTGGCATATGCAAATTTAGAATCGATGATGTCACAAATTTGGAGTACTTAAGTTATGCAAACGATTGCGCTTCATAGTCGACATGCCGAGAGCTAAAGAAATTCAAGTGAATGAGGTTTCAAGGATTTGGCAGTTGAAAGGTGAAGGGAAGAGCGTTTCTGAAATTTCTGCTATTATTAATAGGTCAAAAAAATCTATTTATCGAGTTTTATCGAGTGGTTCCGAATATAAAGCAAAATGTCGGTCTGGGAGGCCACGTGTGACAAATGTACGAGAGGATCGCCTGATACAAAGACTAGCGAGTACTCAACAAATGAGCGTACGTGGAGTTCAAAGCTCATCGGGACTCTCTGTATCAAAGGATACGATTCGTAGACGAATTTTGGAAAAAGGAACAATCGTTTATAGCAAAATGCAGAAGAAACCAGCTCTGAAACCACATCATAAGTTACAAAGACTTATGTGGGCTCGAAAGCATATGTCATATGGAGAGAAATGGCAGTCAATCATATTTAGCGATGAAAAAAGTGGAATCTGGATGGTCCAGATGGTTGTTTATCGTATTGGCATGACTTGCGGAAGGAACCTCGACGTTTTTTTAGTCGCAGACAAGGAGGGGGCTCGGTGATGGTTTGGGCAGCCTTTTGCTATAATGGACAAGTATCTCTGACCTTCACCAGTGGTCGTCAAACTTCACAGCATTATACACAGACATTAGAAGAAAACCTACTGCCATTTGCTGAGCTTCTAGGGGGTCCTCAGTGGGAATTTCAGCAAGACAATGCTTCAATTCACACTGCAAAACATTCAAAATCTTGGTTTAATTCACATAATATAAGAGTTCTCGACTGGCCAGCATGTAGCCCAGATCTTAACTCTATAGAAAACCTTTGGAGCATCATGTGTCGCAAAGTTTATAGCAACGCTAGACAATACTCTTCTGAAAAGGAACTTAAGACATCTATTGAGAATGCATGGTACGATATCGATCCACAAACTATGCAAGATTTAGTTTCTTCCATGCAATCTCGTGTATATGACGTAATACATAAGCATGGATGCGCAACCAGGTTTTAAAAATTGTTTATTTCGATTTTATTTAATTTGTGTCTAAACTTTTGAGACAGCAGTTTATTTTTGTTACCATTTAATTTATTGCAATATGCACAATTCCACTTTTCTTTGTTATAAATATTGTTTATATGTACAGCACATTAATTTCAAGCAGTGATTTGAAAATTGAATAAATATTTTTCAAAGTATGTAAGAATTTCTTCATTGTCTAAACTTTTGCGTCATAGTGTATAGATATTTTTATTGCCATGTTAAGTGATGGATAAAATTCATTGTTGAATTTATTGAACCAGTTGCTGTTTCACCTCAGTAAATTTAAAATACAGGGAAATCCCATTCATTTGATAAAAAGAAAGCCAACATGCGTTTTTTAAGAGTACTTTAGCACTCATAATAATGAGAGACATGGTCTTGTTTAGGTATGTCACATCAACAATCAACTGGGTTCCATACTTTATCACCACATTATGTCAATTTCAAGTTTCATTTATTTGCTTCAAATATTAGTTAACACATGTAAAGGCATATGAAACTAAAATATAAGTATTTATGTATTGCAATATTCATGTTTAACTGATAAAAAATATGGTAAAACATTAGCTGATAAAAAATAAAATAAAACATTGTTTCATTTATGAATGCAGAACTTTTTTTTTTTTTCAATTTTTAACAAACGTTTGAACATGACTTAATATTTTTTAGGGTTCTACACCTCAAAAGGTAAAAATAGAACCGTTTTATAGTCTTTTACGCACTTTGTTGTTGTCTGTCTGCCTGCCAAGACCATTTTTAGGAATGACTGAAGGTATTAAGTTGAAATTAATATTAAATAATAAGGTCCACAGCAACACTGTTTTGCGAATATTTTAAACCTCTAACTCAATGCAATAAAAAGTTATGGCCTTAAAAAAAATGTTTTTCATACAAGCTTCCTCTCAAAATCTATAGGATACTTCCTGTTGACCTAGAATCGTGAAATTTGGCACAAAGGAAGGTCTTTATAGCACATGTAAAGGGGAAAAAAATGATGAAAATCATTAATTTATAATTCAATCTCTAAACAAAATTAATAAAAGACTTAGTAAATATGAATATCCTAAATCCTTCTATATATAAAAAAAAGTTTTGATTTGGAAATGGACCAATGGAAATCTGCGTAGATATTCTGGGTAGATCGGCATCCAATTTGAATAGCATGGCCTTTCATCGTTAATATTAAAAAAACTGTTGCATACAAAAATATGAAAATCGGTGGTATTATAGAGAAGTGTTTGATAAACACGCTGATGCAGACAGTTTTCAAATCGAAGAATTATTTTAAGAGATATTTAATGCTAAAGTTGGACAAAATCGTTCCATTAAAAAAGTTTTATTAGAGCAAAAACTATACATGAGAATTTAATCATTTTTCGATCATTATATACGTTATAAGTTCCCGGTGTGCAGATTGCCTTTATTTTTCTTATTTGACTGATTTTTTGAGGTTTTATTTCTATTTTAAATTCAAATTTTCAGCATTTCGAGAGATATTTTTTACAAATTTTAGAAAATGGTACTAATTCAAACTGTGGCCAATTGTATAAACAGCGAAAACAATAATGCTTACCTCAAATTAAAAATTTATTTACACATGACTATTACAAACAGAAAAAAAAACTTTAAAATTAGAATTAAATGATTACATGTTAAAAGCAGGAAAATTATGTCATAAGAAGCATATTTACACTTAAATTTTAAAAGAGAAACAAAATCTTAAAATAAAAAAATCATTATTATGCGTTAAAACTTGTAAATGGAGGAAATTACGTCATATTTTAAATGGCCAAAAAATATGGCAAAACAATTTAAATTGAAAAATATATTTGCGCGAAATATTTTGAGATAATCTTTTCAACTATTATCGTGAATTTTGAAGACAGCGCAAATAATATTTACTTCTAACAACAAAAGTATTTTCACGTGAATATTAATAAGAGAAATAAAACTTTGGTGTAAATTGCATCAGATTTGAAACGATACATTTAAAATGAATTATTTAAAAGAACTATCTTATAGCACTGTTAAAAAATACCGGGAGACAATGACACCAGGGCCGAATCTAGCCTTTTTTGCACCCAGGGCAAGCATGCAGTTCCCCCCCCCCCCCCCCTTCTCTTCCGCGAAGTATATTTACAAAGAGAATTTTACTAATTTTCTAATAGTCGACTTATTTTAAAATTTAAAATATGTAATACTGATCTACGTAATCTACAATGGTGGATCCAAGGGGGAGGTCACGGGGGTCATGACTCCCCTCTGAACACCAACAAAAATATTCTAAAGATCATTTTTAAAATGAAATATACAGTAGAGTCCCGATTATCCGAGTTTTGCTTAACCGAGTTTCCGCTTTCACAGAGTTATTTTCTTCTGATGGACTGATGTCTTCTATTATTATGAAACAGCCATTATAAATGAATTGTTAGGTGAACATGAAAGAGCAGTCGTAAAAAGTTAGAACTCTGATTTTCTGGTCAGAATGGGAAGAAAAAAAATGGCCATGATTTTTGTTACCAGAAAATCAGAGTTCTAACTTTTTACGACTGCTCTTTCATCTTCACCTAACACTTCATTTATAACGGCTGTTTCATAATAATAGAAGACATCAGTCCATCAGAAGAAAATGATCCATTCCAAAGTTATAATCTTTCATTTGGCACCACTTCGGTCTGGCGCCCAGGGCACAATCCCCCCCCCCCCCCCCCCCTAGTTTCGGCCCTGAATGACACTGTTTACTTAATTCATTTTACATTAGCTTATTTTCAAATGTTTAAATATTTTTTTTAATTAAATGCGAAAACAGCCATTGTATCTCTTAACAGCAGAAGATTTGGTCTTAAAAATCCCCAATCCAAGGAAAACGAATGGAAACCCGTTTACAGAGAGATCGCTACTTTTTTTTTTTTTTTTAATTTTAATTCAATATTTTTAAAGCCGATAAAATTAGCGTGCTTTTTGGATTTTGGTGTGCCTGAATGGGGATTGGCGAGCGTAGCTCGTAGGGGGCAGAGCCCCCTAGTGATATTAAAAAGATTTAACATCTTAAAAAAATTTACCTTATCAGAGGGGAGATGGAGGAGACAAAAATCAAGGCATAGCTATCCATCTGCTTTACTGCTTTTTATTAGTCATCATAGTTCAACTAGTCAATTAAAATGTAGAAATCCATTTTTTTAATAATATGATATTGGATTACATTTTTTTAATTTTAGAGGAATGATATTGCCATGGCCATCACAAAATATGACCAGTTTGACTTTTTGATTGATATCGTTCCACGGGAAGAGTTGAAACCACCAAAGAGACAAGAAGACAATGTAAGAGCAACTGCTATGCATCCCGATCAAGTTCAGTATTATTTCCAGCTTGCTCAACAACACCAGGCTGCCTTACAACAGCAACAAGGCTCAGGAGCAGTTACTCAGCAGAATCAACAACAGGCTATTTCTCCAGCAACTGCTCAGCCACAACAAGTAGGTTAATTTTTTTTGCATTTTATACTGGTAGACTTCTTTTTAACTCTTTATTTTGGGCTGGAATTGTAATGTTGTAAGAGATAAATGTTTATATATATATATAACCATTAATTAAACTAGGTATGCAACGGATATCCGGCTGATTTTTCAATATCCGAAATACCGTCGGATATCCGAATCACAATCACCGGATATCCGACTTCTCTGCCGGATATCCGGCAGAGTGCAGCAAAGTGAATATATAAGGATAACAGAAATCGTTTGACCCCAAACAATGCCGAACAATTTTGTTTATAATGTAAAATATGAAAGTAAGTTCACTATTCATGAGTAAAAAGTAATTCTCAAAAGTTTAAAGAATTGCTAGCTTTC
The DNA here is from genome assembly GCA_963932465.1 of Maratus speciosus. Classification (NCBI taxonomy): domain Eukaryota; kingdom Metazoa; phylum Arthropoda; class Arachnida; order Araneae; family Salticidae; genus Maratus; species Maratus speciosus. The sequence goes on along the minus strand of OZ010795.1, from coordinate 323,476,090 downwards.
CTAACATTGATATTTGAACTCTTTATAATAAATTTAAGAATTTACGTTTACTTCGTTTAGAAAATTGTACCTTTACTTTCAGAGTGTAAAACAAAATTTGAAGTTGTTTATTAAAGTATGACTTTAATTTTCTTTCTTTCTTTTAAGTTTAACAATTAAACAGGCAACTAAACAAACAATAAAACAGGATTTTTAGAAGAAAGTATTGTAATAGAATTTTTTTCGATTTCTGGTTTTCGACGGATTTAGATGTTTTAGGGGTCAAATATCCCAAAACATGTTTATACAAAATGTCTGTCTGTCCGTATGTCGCCATCGTACCATAGAAAAGTGAATGAAGTTTTGCATAGAATTTAACCATTTTTTTGTGAATGTTTTTGGCTATAGCCAGGCGGCCCTCCTTCAATATGGAAACATTCCACTGGAAGGGGGGGGGGGGGGGGCACGGTAATCGCGATTTTTGTGCCCTTTTCATTATTGTACCATGAAAAAGTGTATGAAGTTATCCATATAATTGAACAAAATTTTTTGTATTTGTTTTTTGGCTATGTCCAGCAGGTTCTCCTTAAATAAGAAATTCTGCCAGGATGGGGATATTTCCAATAATAGCGATTTTTGCCATCGTAATGAAGTTATGCATAGAATTGAACCAATTTTTTTGCGAATTTTTTTGGCTATAGCCAGGTGGCCCTCCTTCAATATGGAAACTTTCCACTGAAAAGGGGGGGGGGGGGCACTGTAATAGCGATTTTTGTGCCACTTTCATTCTTGTACCATCGAAAAGTGTATGAAGTTATGTATAGAATTGAACCAATTTTTCGGGGGTATGTTTTTGGCTATGGCCAGCAGGTCCTTCTTCAATTTGAAAATATTCTGCTGGAAGACGGCGCTATAATACGGATTTTTGTGTTATTTTCATTATTTTACCATTGAAAAGTGTATGAAGTTAAGCATAGAATTGAACCAATTTTGTGGTGTATATTTTTGACTATGGCCAGCAGTTTCTCCTTGAATTTGGAAATATTCTGCCAGAAGGTGGCACTGTACAGAGATTTTGGTAAAATTTTCTCGATTTTTCGCAGTTTTTTTTTGTATTGTATATTGGTGGCTCATGAAGCGAAGGGAACTTTGCATACTGCTAAGCTGGCTATTCACAAACAGCTGATGTACAACAGAATAACAAAAAAAATTTTTGATTTTAATAAATATGATCGAGATTAACTTATTCTGATTAATTGACTGAAGCAGAAATTTTAAACCAAAATCAAAGTTGGTATAATATTGAACTAATAATATTGAAGTATTAATATTTGGAACTACTTTTTGAAATATTAAGATGTATGAGATAGAAGAAAGTTTTGTGATTGGCAAATCCAACTAGTTGTTTTTGTAACTTCATTATAAATATTTAAAATTAAAAGTAATTTTCTTTTTACTTTTAAATATAAAAATAATTTAACTTAAAATAAAACTAAACGTGACTTAGAGCAAAAACAATATTAAATAATTAAAACAGAAAAAGGGCATCAACTAAACCTATGTTTGGAGAAAATAACTCTTTAATCATGGGTATATTAGTAGATATTTTATGTTTAAATTATAAAAAGAAAGTATGTAGTATTTCTTTGTGAAAACACTCTACAATTATACACATATTAATTGGTTAAAATTTGTTGTACAAATTATCAGCATTTCATTGTACAAATTAATTATTAGCAATTATCGATATAGGCAATCCTATATTCAAATCCAGTCGCAATTATCAGCATTTCATTGTACAAATAAACGGAATACTTTAATGTTTAAATTACATTTTTATGCAATATTATTAATATACATTACAGGGCTTGAATTTCGAAGCGGGATGGCAGGATTTGTGCCCTATTTATTATGCCCTATTGTGAGTGGGCAGCTCCTGTTTCCAAAAAATCATTTTCTGAAAATGTTTCTTTGTAAAACGACGAGCAAGTCTTAGCACCGTCTGACAAATTTCGTGATATTTTCTACTATCGATGGGCAGATTTCACAGTTTCTCCTTACGACAGATTGACAAAATTCATGGTTGTTTTTCTGCATCTGACTGAAAAATTTTGCGCTTTTTCTCCACGACCGACTGACGAATTTCACAATTTTTTCTAGAGACCGATCGATGAATTTCATGATTTTTTTTTTCCTCAATCAATTGATAAATATAGCAATTTTATTCTGTGACCGATTAGCAAATTTCCCTGTTTGTTCTTGCGACATACTGGTGAAAGTAACGATTGTTTTTCTGCATCTGATTGAAAATTTTTGCGTTTGTTCTCTGTGACCGGCTGAAAAATTTCATGATATTTGCTCATGACAGATCGATTGACGAATTTTGTGATATTTTCCCGCTGCCGATTTCCCCTGCACTTCAGTTTTCTTCTTGCGACCGGTTGACAAATTTTTTTATTTATTTTCACCATGATTGACGAAATCGGCGATATTTTTTTTTAATGACCGATTTATGTATTTTGCGATGTTTTTTCCCTATGCCCAAAATTGCAAATAACTAAAAGGGCAGTAATGGCCACCGGAGACCAATCCCTACCAATTTGGCCAATAGTCAGCACTCTACAAAATGAGATTACACTTGTGGTGCACATGAAGAAAAAAAAATTTGGTTGAACTTAAAAAAACATGTTTAGAAATAACAAACTAGTTGATTCTTGCAATTCACAGATTAGGACATGACTTTTTGAAATCAACCTTTTACGTGTAATAGAAAAAATCAATGACTATTTCCTTTTCAAACTTTGGATATGGATTTAAAATTCCAATGCATAGAACATAAGTTCAATTAACAAAAATACCAAGGACTACAGTTTTGACTATAATTCCATTAAGGATATAATAAAACAAGTTTGTTCAGAAGTGACATACAATCACAGTAGGATATTGACAATAGAATCACCGATATGCATTATTCATGCATTTTTAACTTACTGTTAAAAATTAATGCACATCAGATTTTGTAAAGTTTTCTAAAATTTTTTAACAGAGCATAACCATGCATTTCCGATAATTTCTAAAGTTATAAAAGTTGGTCTGTGCTGTTTGTCAAAAGTGTAACTTGTGAAAGAGGCTAAATCATGCAAAATGGAATAAAATCTAAATTAAGAAATTCATTTAGGAACCCAATTGTTAATTGCCCATAACATTAGGTGAAAGTTGAAAGATAGACATGGTATATATATAAAACTTGATTATGTTCCTTTGTTTTAATAAAAATAAACATTTTGGATAATTATCTTGAGTTGTTAATTTAAATTATTTTAATGGTATTTTGTCATGTCTGTATAAATTTAATTCTTTAAGTGGCACATAAAAAATAACGGGGTTTAAAGATTTTTTTTTTTCCCTTTCTAACAGTTCAACTCCCCTGCATTTTTAAATGTTGGGTGGGAAACTCCCCTCCAGGGGAAAACTTATATTTCAAGCCCTGATATTCAAAGAGATATAGTTTTTGTAAATTATATTTCAATACATTTAAAATGTTTTAATGATGTGTGAAACATGCTTGTAATTTATTGTTCTGAGATGGCGTTATATAAGGAAATAATTCACCATATAACTAAAAACATATCTAGTGCCGGATATCCGAATCCGGCAGGCAAAGGAGCTTCGGATATCCGGTATCCGATAACCGGCAAAATCAATATCCGGTGCATCCCGAAATTAAACATAACCTACCACCATCAAAAACCGTAATATTGTGAATTAAAGCTGTAAGTATAAAATAAAGTGCCAAATAATTTATTATAAGAATTATTATGGAAGAAAAAAGAAGAAAGTGGACACCGACAAATAATGGAAAAGCTTATATATTGAATTACATTTTCAAGGGCACAGAATTCAATGATATAAGCAAGATGGGTGTTTTCTGTAAGAAAAAAAGCTAAAGCTAAAAAATTTTTTTCTCTGTGCCCGAACAACCATTTTAATCAAGTGAATAGATTCAAAATGAAAACAGAATAGAATCAAATAATATGAAATGGAAAATTTAATAAAACCAATTTAAATATTTATAGCATATAAAATAGAAATATTACACAACATACCAATTAATAGTTTTTTTTTTCAATATATCCACTCGCACATGGCTACCATAATAACGTAAAGATTAAGGTGAATAAAACAGTTAAGAAATCACAGTAATTGATACCAAAGGACGCAGTTAATACATTTTGAAATACCGTGATAAATACAATTAATATAATATAAAATAAAATAAATAGAAAGTAATTACATTATTTAAAATAACTAAAATACACTTTTAAATTACTTAATTACTATTTAACAATATCGTCAAAATTTAGTGAAAAAAAAACACCTGGTGTAAGAAATTACTACTGAAAAGAAGCTGCAAAAGACAAAATTTATAACTTATCATCAAAAGAAAAATTTTGGTGCCGCTATCTAGTAGTATTTTTATTATTCAAATGTCACAAGATGAACGAATAAAAGCCTATGAATGTAAAAAAAAAAAAAAAAAGCAAAACCAAACAAATCCTTATATATAGATAATTATAAGTCTAATATAAACCACACTATATCATTATGCATTATATCACTATTCATTATTTGATTTTAAAGCAAATTAACAATTTTATATCTTCTATCATGTTTAAAACTAATTTGTGAGAAACACTGACATTTAATTAATTTAAATTCATATAATTTATACATTTTATAATTTGTAAAATAGCATTACAATTATATTGTATATAAGGGAACAATGTATTTTTTTATGTATAGCATATATAATATATAGAAAATATAGTATACAATAATGTAATTATGCATACATTATACTTTTGGAAAAACCCAATTTTCCCCGGGGAAAATTGGGTTTTTCATGAAAAAAACCCGAAAAAACCCATGTGGGTTGGGTTTTTTGAGAAAAACCCGGATTTATGCGAACCCTGAAGTAAACCCTACTGGTTTACAATAGAAGTCTATCGGAATTTGGCGAAATATTAGAGAGATCACCAAGATGGCGTAATATTTGGTGACTAATTTTGATTGCCAAATTTGGCAATATATCGCCAAGTTGGCAACAAACTTGGCAGCATTTAACAACAGAACAGGGTCCTCCCTGTGGTAACCCCCCTTATAGGTATGGAGATGCATTAAATGCTGTTCAATAACCAATGAGATCTTTTAACGCATATTAATGAATTTATTATTTTACAATTTTCTTTCTCTTTTAAAATTCACGTGTAAATATAGTTTTTATGACGTAATTATCAATATTTTTCTGCTTTTAATACATAATCATTTAATTCTCATTTGAAAATTTTTTTTCTGTTTGTAATAGTCACGTATAAATAAATTTTTAATTTCAAGGAAATATTATTCTTTGCACTGTTTTTAAATTTGGCAACAATTTAAAATAATACCTTTTTCTAAAAGTTGTAAAAAATATCTCTAGAAATGCCGAAAATTCGAATTTAAAATAGAAATAAAACCTCAAAAAAATGAGTCAAATTAAAAAAAATAAATGCTGTCTGCACATTGGGAACTTCTAATGTATAAAATGATCTAAAAATGATTAAATTCCTATGCATAGTTCTTGCTCCGGTAAAACTTCGATTTGAAAAATGTCTGCATCAGCGTGTTTATCAAACATTTCTCTATAATATCAACGAAGAAAGACCTCCGTTCACAAAAAAATTAAAAACCGGCGGCAGCAGTAACAGCATTAGTTATTTTATTTATTTATTTTTTTTTAGAATAGAGAGATTACTGAAGTATTTATGTCTACTTATAATAAAATCTGAGTGCAGGAAACTATTGGAACGATGCTGGTGCGAACCACTCTGGTCTGTGAATCGACTGTAACTAAATGCCATGTTAGGCTTAATGAAAAACATCCTAACATATGACACCTATACTTAATTCCACCTAAATTTGGCAGCGTTGGTTATGCTACGAATCCGAATCGCCGCCGTTGCTGTAGAAACCAGGGTTTGCTTGAAAAGCAAAGGATCACTAGTAACCAAGGAAAAGCGCCATTTTGGCGGAAAAGTATAATGCGTGTGCAAAAATCTGTATGTTTTGAAGTTCCAATGAAATTAATTATATAATCTATTAAAATAACGAATTGCATTATTATTCTTTTCTTATTTTTACATTTTTTAGACTGATTTTAGCACTATCTTATATTATATTAGCTGATCTGCCCGACGTCGCCCGGCCCGCAAAATGCAAAAATTTTTTTTAAATAGCGAAAACTTTAAAAAAGGGTGCATGAATTGTGGAAAAACTTTATTGAAAAAAATGTCAAAATTTACTGTTTTAAACTAAAAATTTGAAGTCGAATTCCATGTACTGATGTTGAAAAAATCACATTGGAAAGAAAAAAAATCGCATCGAAAATTGTCAATGAAATTTAAAATCGCGAAAGGCAAAATTTTCTATATTTAAGGTCCAAGTTTAAAACGAATTCCTCTTACAAATGTCAAAAAATTGCCGCAAAAAGCAAAAAAAAAAAAAAATTAAAAATCAGATTAAAAAAAATCGAGAAAATTTTAAAAATCGCTGAACGAATTCTGAATGAAATTTACTGAAAACAAAACAGTATTATTTATATTGGGTTAAAAGATTAAAACCAAATTATCCAGAAATCTATTTAAAACAGAAAATTTGTTATTTATACCAAAACCTCTGGCAGAAATTCGGAAAAGGCTAGATCTCACACTGAGCCCGTCTCATTTTTAATGTACATTTTTAATTATAGATATTAGAGTGTAAAAAAGTCATGATTTTTTAAAATCAAAATAAGCTGATTTTTAAATAATTAAAAACTGCATGTAATATTAAATTGTTAACACTGCTGAAAATTAAGGGACTATTTCATTCACGCAAAAACACCCGCTTGCTAATTCTAATCCTATGGAGAAAAAAAAAAAAATTAATATCTCATTTGCATTTCAGTATTTTTAAATTATTTTTTTTCTTTTGCATTGGATAGCTGAGGTTGATCTCTACAAATAACCTTTTTTACCTTTTCGATTTTGTTTGCAAGATTTTTTTTTTTTTGGTGGCAGGCGGGGACTCTGAGTATGCCCTTCATTTACCCATGTTTGTGGAAAAGTATTCCCAAGCATTTTTTCTTTCTAAATTTCTATTTTTTTTCATTAAGCAATTTGTAAAGTCTACCTGAACTCGACAACACAATATTTTCTTTTCATTGCCGCCTTTCGGCATTTGTTTACATTTACGGCAATTTTACTTGCGATCGCATTCGCTCGTATTCATTTTTTTTAAAGATAAGTATTTAAATTTAATTAACATATAAAATCATCTTTTTAAGTCATTTTTATATTAAAGTAATTTTTTCTAAAGTCATCGTAATATTTATTAAATGTTATTCAAATTAAAAGTAAATGTTAAGTATCTTCCGACTTATGCAAATTGCATAGTCGATTCTGATAGGCCGATAGGTTTTTGTCCTGATTTAAAGGGACAGCGACTTCATTTTTTTGGTGTGCCATGTCTGATGGCTGACTTATGGTACTATCTGGTATGTTTTTATGAAGTTTCAGCGAATATCTAAAGTATATGGCTAAGTACCGATGTAATTGTAATAACTCAAAGTTAATAAGCATAATTGTTTAATATGAAGACATTTCAGCGTAAAATTGTTAATTTAAATCGGCGATAAGAGTTGTTAAAGTATACTACAAGTTGCTAATCGCTCAAAAATTACTTATGTTGTTGAATAATGAGGTGCCCTCGAGTTCAGGTGGACTATCGTCTGAAGTGTTCATTAATTTTGGAACGGAGTAAAATGTTCCTATGTTAGCTCCAATCCCTGTTGCATCATTCTGGCACATTACTGTAAGTACATTTTACACTTACCTTATCATTGAAAACATAATATTATATATATAGGATTCATGAAGTTGCATATATTTCAACATATTTTTATTCAAAGTTATTATTACAACAATATTTTCAAAGTTTCTCATATAACTTAATCTAATTTGTCAAGTCACTCTGCTGATTTTTTACGTGGGTTTAACCCTTCTTGTGACAAAGATAGAGGGCAAACAACCAAACCCCCACCTCCACAAAGGTTATGGTGCCCAGAAGCACTTCAACTGCGGTAAAGTTAGAGAAAAGTATTTTAAAATGGAAATGTTGAAGCTAATTAATGAAGTGGTTTTTTTTTCAAGTATCTAGTGTATGAAATATCTTAATGTTTATATATATGTGCATGCAAGTTTTATTACCATTACTATTTATATTTTATATCTATTTATTGTTTTAAGTAAAAGTATATAAATGGCTACTGCACCAGATATAGTAGTATTAAGTAGGGATAACTATCAAAGTTGGACTCGTTTTATAAAATGTACATTGCAAACTGAAGGTTTGTATACCTGGGTGAATAAAACTGAATGGCCTGATTATACAGATTTAAAGCCCCTCGATAAATTTAAGCTAAATCAGTCAAAGCAAAGAGCAGCCGGAATTATCAAAACGTATGTTAGTCCTGAAATTGGGTTAACAATAGGTCATTTGCATGATCCATCGGAAATATGGGAAACACTAAAATTAAATCTGGAAATCCCAGGAAGAGCATTGAAATCGTTTCATGTAAATGAATTTAGGAATTTAAAAATTAATGTAGATGAAGATATCCCAACTTATATTGCTAGTTTTGAAGAAGCTTATCGTCACATAGTTGATTCCGGGGAGGAAGTTGCAGAAAAGCATCGTTGTTACCAATTAATAGAAAGCTTACCAGAAAATTATGGTTACTTAATTAGGGAATTAGGCCGTTTGCCAGAAAAAGATTTTAAATTTAAGGATGTTAAAGAGGAGATTCTAAAGGAATGTTCAAGAAGGGATTTGAGAGAGAGATTACGAAATGAAACCCTCATGGCTGATAGAACCACTCAAATGTCTGAAAAAGTTTCCCCTAAGTCTCATTCTCGAAATAAAATAAATTTAAAGTGTGAAGTTTGTGGTAAATATGGCTATTGGGATAAAAATTGTAGGAAACAGAAAAGTGCTGATAAAAGGGACGAAGTAAATTTAGATTCATACGTCGCAGAATTAAAATGTAAAAGTAATGATATGTGCAATGTTTCCCTCCCTTGCTGGGAATGGACATTGGATTCAGCGTCCACATCTCATGTCTGCCAAAATAAGCATTTCTTTACTTATCTAAGTGAGCCACCAGAGGGTGCAGTTGTTAGGATGGGAACAACACCTCATAAAGTTAGAGGAATAGGAAAAGTAAGTTTTAAATTAAAGGAAAAAGATAAAGTATCTATTGTAAATTTACATAATGTGTTGTATGTTCCTACCATTCATAAAAATTTAATTTCCATGTCAAAGATGGATAAAGCTGGTCTCCATGCCACAATGGACAATGGGTTTAAAGTATTTGATAAGCATTGGAAGTACTTATATACTGCCACTCTAAAGGATAATTTTTATGTTCTTAAAGCCATTAAAACTTATGACAAAACTAAACCTAATGTTAAGAACCAATATTTAGAGCTTTCTGATCAACCATCTTTTTCTGATAAGAGTAAATTAAAAGTTTCTACTTGTACTAAATCCTTAAATCAAGCCTATAACATTAATTCAAGAAGTGCTCATGTAATACAAGATAATGTCAGGGAAGTAACTAATATACAAGAATCAAATCAAAATTACAATGTTACATTTGCCAGTGAGCGTAACAACATCATGCTCTGGCATGAAAGGCTAGGACATAGTAATGTTGATATAATTAAGAAAATGTTTCGTGAAAATTTAGTTCAAAATTGTGGACAATTACAGGGAAAAGAAACTCCGTGTGAACCATGTATTCTAGCTAAAAATACTAGGTCAACATATCCTAGATTAAAGAAAGTTCGCTCAAAAGAAATGTTAGAATTGATACATAGCGATGTATGGGGCCGGGCTCCAGTTACATCAAGGAATGGGCAACGGTACATACTTACTTTTATTGACGATTTTAGTCGAAGAGTCTTTTGCTACCCGCTACGCTCTAAAGATGCAGTTTTCCTGAAATTAAAGCACTTCATCACGTTTGTGGAACGCCAAACTAACAGAAAAGTCAAAGTCATGAGAACTGATAACGGGTTAGAATATTGCAATAAGCAAATAAAAGATATGTTAGAAAAGATGGGAATTAAGCATGAGAGGACCACAATATATAGTCCCCAGATGAATGGCGTTGCCGAGCGATATACGAGGCATGTTTTTTAAGTAAGTACCGTTTTGCGATTCTGCCGCCGCAGCGCTACGGTCGGCGTTCCGCGCATGCGCGCTGGTTACCTACATCTCTTGTCTATGCACTGACGCCATTACAGTCTGATTCTTCATTGTATACGTTGTTTACTGAGTGTTTAAGATGCCTCCGACAATCGTGAGTCCCGCTGATTGTGAAGTACGGGCTGTTATACGATTTCTTAGTGCTAAAGGCGTAAAACCGATCGATATTCATCGTGAGATCTGTGAAGTTTACGGACAAAACATTATGAGTGATGGGATGGTAAGGAAATGGGTGAGAGCATTTAAAGATGGCCGCACAAATGTGCATGATGAAGAACGGAGTGGGCGTCCTTCGGTCGTTAATGAAGATTTGGTGCAGAAAGTGGACGAAAAGGTGAGAGAAAACAGACGCTTTACAATTTCATCATTGTGCGACTGCTTTCCTCAATATTCTCTTAGTGTTTTGTATCGCATTGTGACCGAGAACTTGAATTACCGGAAATTGTGTTCATGTTGGGTTCCAAAAATGTTGACGGATTTGCACAAAACCCAACGTTTAGGCAGTGCATTGACTTTCCTTGAGCGGTACCACAATGAAGGTGAAGATTTTTTAGACCAAATTGTTACTGGTGACAAAACATGGGTGGCCTACGTCACACCAGAATCGAAACAACAATCCATGGAATGGCGACATTCATCATCACGCAAAAAAGTGAAGTTTAAGTAAACAATTTCTGCCCAGAAAATCATGTGCACAGTTTTTTGGGACAAAAAAGGAGTATTGCTAGTGGAGTTTCTGCCTCGTAATGAGACAATCAATGCAGCGTCTTATTGTGAGACATTGAACAATCTGCGTCGTGCAATCCAGAACAAAAGACGTGGCAAGTTGAGTAAGGGTATCGTTTTGCTGCATGACAATGCCCGTCCACATGTGGCTAATCGGACCAAAGATCTCATCAAATCTTTTAAATGGGAAACTCTAGATCATCCTCCATACAGCCCTGATCTGGCGCCCAGCGACTACCATTTGTTCCTGCACTTGAAGAAACACCTGGGTGGTCAGCGTCTTCAAGACGATAACGAAGTCAAAACATTTGTGATACAGTGGTTAAAAAGTCAGGCGGCAGAATTTTATGAGGAGGGTATTCAAAAACTGGTGCCACGTTATGACAAGTGCCTCAATAATCACGGAAATTATGTAGAAAAGTAGATGAAGGTACAGGCTTTCATGTAAAAATAAAATTATTGCGATATCTTTGCACGTCTTTTTTTTTTCCAAAACGGTACTTACTTAAAAAACATGCCTCGTAACAGAGTTTTATTTGAAGGAACTAGAACGTTTATGCAAGCAGCTAATCTGCCGCCTAATCTATGGGTTGAGGCAGTTATGGTAATGAATTACATTCGCAACCGAATATTTCACACAGGCATAGAAGCAATACCGTTTCAACGATGGTACAGAGCTAAACCATCTATTCATCATTTGAAACGTTATGGATGCATTGCGTATGTACATCAACCTAAAGAAAAACGAAATAAATTTCAATCAAGAGCAAAAAGAGGAGTTTTTGTAGGATATGGTGTAGGATCCTGTGGATATCGCATTTATTTCCCTAAAGAAAATAAAGTAGTTGAGTCAAAGCATGTAACATTTGACGAAGTTCAACTGAACGGAAAATAATACATCGCACGTTTGTTGATTTTTCAAATGATGATAATGAATTCTTTACGGGTCCTAACAATTCACAGACAATGGAAGATGACTTGACTGTTCATCAACCGAGTAGCTCTACAACTCCGACAGAAGTTGTGAAAGTAATGCAGCAAGATGAATCTGGATCCGAAGAGAAAATGGAAGATGATGTATCAACATCTGAAGATGAATTAGAAGAAAATATTCTGAAGGAACAGGAAGAAGTGGAAGCAACATTTTACCGATTTATGAAGAAAAGAAAGAAAGGAAGAACTAAATGTAAAATTGATATTTATATCTTATCTCCTACTGGTTCCAGATTAAGATCGCAACAAGATTTACGTGAATATTGTAAAATGCATAAAATCATATTGAATGATACTGTGGCAAATTTTTCATTAGGGAATACATATGAAGGCCCAATTAAGCTAGATAAGGAACTTGAAAGTGAATTAGCTGAAGAAGCGCTCCTAACTGAAATAATTGTACCACAAAATGCGACACAAGCAAAACAACTTCCAGAGGCACAAAAATGGAAGAAGGCAATGGATCAAGAGATCCAAACCATGTTAGATAGACACGTTTGGACACCTGTCCCAAAAGTTCATCAAAAAGTTATAGGAACCAAATGGGTTTATACCATAAAAGAAAATAGTGAAGGGAAGAATTGCATATTTAAAGCATGTTTAGTTGCACTAGGTAATAATCAGAGAGAAGGTTTAGATTACAATGACTTGTTTAGTCCAGTAATAAATTTTACACTCATTCGTCTTTTCATAGCTTTTTTCATTAGAATATTGAATTGGGTGCATTGTCTTCTTGATGTTAAATGTGCATACTTATATGGGGATATTGATAAAGAAATTTGCATCAAACAACCCGAAGATTATACAATTCCAGGGAAAGAACACTATACGTTTTAAAGTTAAAGAAAGCAATCTATGGGCTTCACCAAGCTGGAAGATGTTGGTACCATGATTTGCATAATAAGTTAATTGCAAATGGATTCAGTGAAGTACAAGGGTTAACTTGTGTATACTCTTATAAAAGTGAAGCAATAGTTATAGTGTATGTGGATGATTTGCCTATTTTTGCAAAGAATGATGAAGTTTTAAAAGAGGTAGTACAGTTAATTGAATCCATTTATGAAGTTAAAAATTTAGGTCCTATTTCAATGTTACTAGGTATCAGTTTTAAAAGAGAAGAGGATGCAATAGTTAATATTAACTGTGAACATTATATTGAAAAGTGTTTAAAGAAGTTTGATGTCCCTGATTTTACTAATATATCTCTTCCTTCTCCTCCTGGATATAATCCTGTTCCAGTTGCTGAAGATGACGAATTTCCCGAGAACCTGCCGTACCGAAACTTACTGGGATGTCTACAGTACATTGCTCATCGATGCCGTCCAGACATTGCTTGGCCTGTTGCTGCACTTTCACAATTTACAGAAAGCCACAACCTGTTGCACTACAAAGCACTCCTGCGAATCCTGATGTATCTCTCTTCGACAAAATCTTTAGGATTGAAATTGGCACAATCTGACCCTCCAATCCAGCTAGCTGTCTACGTCGACGCTTCTTAGGCAAGTGACACTACTGATCGAAAATCCTGGAGCGGCTACATTGCTTTCTTAAATCATATTCCAGTAACCTGGAGAGTAACTAAACAAAATTGCATAGCCTTGAGTCCAATGGAAGCAGAAATAATAGCAGCAACAGAAGCTGTAAAAGATCTAAAGTTCTTAAACATGTCTCTAATTAAAATTCAGAAAAGTCTTAACTTGGACATTATTACTATTCAACGTCCAATGCTCTTTTGTGATAATACTGCTGCCATTTCCTTCACCAAACATAAAGCTGATACCATAAAGAATCGTTATATTGATTTAAAATACAAGTTTATAAGAGACTGGTATAACAATGGACTCTTCGACATTAAGCATGTTATGTCAAAAGAGAACTATGCAGACATTTTGACGAAATCCCTCGTAAAGGACTCCTTTCTTAGATTCAGAGAAGTTTTTTTATGGTGATGAACTTTTCACGAGAAAAAAAAAAAAAAAACCTTTCTTTTGATCCTGCCATTATTACAAGAACTTTTGTAATGAACTTTATTGCAGAAAATCAAAATGAATGGGAAAGAGGGGCATTCTGTGGAAAAGTATTCCCAAGCTTTTTTTCTTTCTAACTTTCTATTTTTTTTTCATTAAGCAATTTGTAAAGTCTACCTGAACTCGACAACACGATATTTTCTTTTCATTGCCGCCTTTCGGCGTTTGTTTACGTTTTTACCGCCACGGTTGGATGGTTGCATATTGCGTTTCGGTCGTAGGCCGTATACGGCAATTTTACTTGCGATCGCATTCGCTCGTATTCATTTTTTTTAAAGATAAGTATTTAAATTTAATTAACATATAAAATCAACTTTTTAAGTCATTTTTATATTAAAGTAATTTTTTCTAAAGTCATCGTAATATTTATTAAATGTTATTCAAATTAAAAGTAAATGTTAAGTATCTTCCGACTTATGCAAATTGCATAGTCGATTCTGATTGGCCGATAGGTTTTCGTCCTGATTTAAAGGGACAGCGATTTCATTTTTTCGGTGTGTGATGTCTGATGGCTGACTTATGGTACTATCTGGTATGTTCAGAGTTCGTAAATATCATGATATTTTCGAAAATATCAAAAATATCCGATATTTTGATATATATCCGATATTTTCGATATATATCAGATATTTTCAAAATAGCCAACTTTGCTGATAATAAGTATTTTCAAGCATAATATTACATTAGAAACTAAAACTTATTGCACTTAACATGAAAACTTAAAACAATATACTAAACACACTTTTTTTTTTTTTCCCGATATTTTCAAAATAGTCAACTTTGCTGATAATAAATATTTTCAAGCATAATATTACATTAGAAACTAAAACTTATTGCACTTAACATAAAACTTAAAACAATATACTAAACACACCTTTTTTTTTTTTTGGTTACTTAACAAAATTGAAGATGAACTAACTGAAAACTGAAACAATTTGATTTATGCACTTACATTAAAAAAAAAAAGCTATAGGATTCAGTATCAACTATCAAGAAATCAGAAATTTAGAACAAAATTGAAGATCAACTATTTGAAAACCGAAACAATTTGATTTATGCACTTACATAAAAAAAAAAAAAAAAAAAAAAAAAAAAAGCTGTGGGATTCAGTATCAACTATCAAGAAATCAAATTCAAAAAACAAAATTTTAAATACATAATATTGTTTTAACTGAAAAATTTTAAAATTTTTTTATTCCCTAACATGCTGTACAGTTTAAACAAAACAAAATACCAGAACATAATCTATTCTAATGAAGCTGTATATATATATATATATATATATATATATATATATATATATATATATATATATATATATATATAACTGAGTATTTAAATTAGACAGTTTATTATTCAGTGTCTGTTCTGACTTAATTATGTCCAACCATAATCCACAGTTAAAAGTAAAACATTCAAACATAAAGCTTGGAAAATATATTTGTTTTCTTCTTCAGCTAAAAAAGTCACTATCAGAGACAAAAATTCATTATTTACTGAAGAAATTATCAAAAGTATCTTGCACAGTGATATTTTGAAAATAAATATCAAATATAGAAAAATATTGAAAATAGCACACATCTTGATATTTTGAAAATAATTATCAAAGTAATATGAAAATATCGAAAATATCAAAAATCTTGATATTTTCAAAATAAATATCGGATATATATCGATTGATATATATCAACGAACCCTGGTTATGTTTTTATGAAGTTTCAGCGAATATCTAAAGTATATGGCTAAGTACCGATGTAATTGTAATAACTCAAAGTTAATAAGCATAATTGTTTAATATGAAGACGTTTCAGCATAAAATTGTTAATTTAAATCGGCGATAAGAGTTGTTAAAGTATACTACAAGTTGCTAATCGCTCAAAAATTACTTATGTTGTTGAATAATGAGGTGCCCTCGGGTTCAGGTGGACTATCGTCTGAAGTGTTCATTAACTTTGGAACGGAGTAAAATGCTCCTGTATGTTAGCTCCAATAAAGAAATCTGTTGCATCATTCTGGCACATTACTGTAAGTACATTTTACACTTACCTTATCACTGAAAACATAATATTATATATATAGGATTCATGAAGTTGCATATATTTCAACATATTTTTATTCAAAGTTATTATTCCAACAATATTTTCAAAGTTTCATATATAACTTAATCTAATTTGTCAAGTCACTCTGCTGAATTTTTACGTGGGTTTAACCCTTCTTGTGACAAAGATAGAGGGGCAAACAACCAAACCCCCACCCCCGCAATGTTTCATCAAGATAATAAATAGAAGCATTTTTCTTTTCTTATACTCTGTAATTTTTCTCTCATAGTTTCTGCGCCACAAAATAATATCTTGCCTCTCTTTTTCGTTTTTCAAAAGAGAATCCTAAATCTTTTAATATTCTGTACAATTTAGTCCGGCTAATATTTTTCAAAAAAATTTCTTTATCATCGTTTACAACTTGTAAAACTTTATCCAAAGTTGGTATGTCATTTCTGCGAAAAAAAAACTATGGATTTTTCATAGAATGCAAGATAACATGAATTCGTCATATTTTCCCAGCCTTCTGCATTTACCCACTGCACCAGGTCGTTTCTTTTCGAAACACCTGTAAGTTGGGAAACTTCCTCTACGATTTCATTAATTGAATGTTGGGGATTTTCTTGACGAAGTCTGGAATAAACATTTAAAATATTTCTGCGAGCTGCACTTTTGATTGACTTTCCTCGCCTTGAAGGTGTGTAAAGCGTGGATGGAGATAATGCTTTATCAGACATGTTATAATTCAAATAAATATTTAACTATGTAATAAATTTTTATGTTATAATTCAAATAAGTATGATTCAAATAGATATTTAACTATGTAACAAATTTTAGAAATACTCAGTTAATAAACGAATAAATAATAACAATAATTAACAGTAAAAATAAACTATGAACACGTTATAAAGAAAAGTAAAAGCGAAAGCAAACAGCGAGTATTATTAAAACTATTCATAAGAACAATAAGAATGCACAGAGTAGCAGAGTACTAAAGCGTGCCAGATATTTAACCTTGAAGATTTGTTCCTCGCTAAAGGAGAGTTTTTTACGCCAAGATTTTTACTTTATACGTTCGCTTTAAATACAAAATACTTTTAAATTAAATACTTTTAACAGAGAAATTACATTAAATATATGCTTCAAAATATCGAAATTTGTAATTTATAAACATAATCATATAAATTTGTATGCATTTTCACCATTTAAGATTAAAAAATAATGGAGAACTACTTTTCAAAGCGGAATGTTACTGTTTCTACCTTTCACAGTGCTGCCAAGTTGAGTTGGAATAGAGTGTAAATGATAATTTTTTTCTACTTGAAATCATGTCTGTTAAGCATATTTTCCGATATAACATGTGTATCATATCCATTTATAATGTATTAAGTTCTAAATTAAAATTAAGCTATTATAAACATAGAAATCAGATCTAAACAAACGATACTGTTGCCATTCAGATTACAATTCCAGCAAATCTACAAAAAAATGAATGACTCTTTGAATGCTTCATTAAAAAAAAGACCCAGGTTAATGCCGGTGCTGGTCTTAAAATATTTGAAAATTATATTAAAACCTTTTAATATTTTAACTTTGTTTAAAACCTTCAAAAACTATCCGATTAAGTTCTAAATTTAAGGGCCAAACCAGCAACAAGAAGTTCTAAATTAAAAATAACAGATAACTATTGCCATCTGGTGGAGAAAAGATATAGCTTTTGCTCTAAGAGGGTCCATGCAAGCACATTGCATTACATGTATTTTTAATTTATTCAGAATGATTATTCTTTTGCACAATTTCAGATTTCCTGTAACATTTGTTTTCTGTCTTACATGACAAAGTAAAAATTAGCCGAATTTGAATATCTAAAACTTTTGAATGCATTTACAATAAAGAATTATTTCAATGGCACTTTAGCATTATTTAAAAGGAAATTAAAGGGACAATTTTTTTTTACCGCTGCAAGCAGCTTTAAGGCTGCAAGCAGCGCCTCTGTAGGCCGTTTTAATTCCTAATAAATTAGGAGCTTATGTTTCTTTGCTATAATTCTTTTGCCGTCAATTTTCTGTTGTAATCGTACTTTTTTTTACATTGCATTTTATCAGATTTGAAGACATTACAAATAAAATGAATATTTCTTATTGGTACAACATATTTTAATTATCTTGCAGATAAAATTTTGAATTTTAACATAGTTTGTAGAGAAAAAAAAAAAGTCACGCTAAACAACAAATTTTTAATGTAGAGGGAACCTAAACAAGCATTTTCATCATAAAATGTGTAACTGGAAATGGTGCGTTTAAGCGCTGGTGACTAAACTGTAGTTTACATAATTTCTTTTCTCTAATCATAAAAAAATCAAGGATAATACTTTTTGACTAACAAAACGAGGTGTAACCCGTCGAATTTCGACAAAAGAAAATGTTTAAGAAGGAACTGTTTCATTGATTTATAATAAACCTACAAAATTAGTTACGATAAAAAATGCATAGTCTAACTCTCAAACAAATATTATTTTAACTTAAAGTTAGCAAAGCACTATATCTATAAAACTCAGCTGTCTAAATTATTGAAAAAATATACTTAGTCGTATACGTAATCAGTAAAACATGATAAAGATCAGTTATTATGATGAAGTTATCAATTGAGACTCTTATGATTGGTATTCCGGAATGAAAACAGCAAAATTTATTCCACTTTGACACGATCATAGAATTTTTTCTGCATGAAATCTAAACCCAACATCATTTTCACCTTCTCAAAATGACAAAATTGACATCTCATATCAGTATTTACCATTTTTTAAAAATTGGTATTTTAATTTGATCATTTAAAAATCACTTTAACTCAAAACTTCAAGTCACGATTGTCAGCAACATCTTTGCATGTGAACAGTCGCACTCTTAACTTCAGGTTCTAATCTCAGTACCAGAGAGCAAAAATTGCCTTAATTTATGTTCTTAGACATATTTGTGTTAAAATGTTTAGTTTTATCTAAAAAATTGACCACTTTCTTTTATATATGGCGTCATTTTCATTTACTTAAGCATTTTGCCTAGTGTCTCAAACTTAGCATCAGTACACATGCAGAAGGGAAAAAAATATGGAAACTTCGTGAGGAAAAATGCGTGTTTTCAAAAGCAGTACGACATTTTCCATTCAAACAATTTTGTTGCAGCATGCCTCTAATGGGATTTTGTGCCACTAAATCCTATACAGCAAAATCTAAACCATACAAATTTTTTAAAAAATGTTTTTTTTTTTTTAATTTTTATAAGGAAATGGCATGAATAAAGATAAATAAACCTGACTATTTCTCTCTTCTCTGCAATAATGAAAGCTATCTAATTACCACCATTTTGAAGAAATTTCATAAAATATTT
Source organism: Maratus speciosus (assembly GCA_963932465.1). Classification (NCBI taxonomy): domain Eukaryota; kingdom Metazoa; phylum Arthropoda; class Arachnida; order Araneae; family Salticidae; genus Maratus; species Maratus speciosus. The sequence continues at coordinate 323,456,596 of OZ010795.1, read as the reverse complement.
TTTTAATTAAAATATAAAAATGGGATTAAAAAAAAAAAAAATGCACAACTACAAATGAACAGCAAATAAGATTATTAGTAAAATTGGTTCAGTAGAAAGCTCAAGGCAGATGACTGAAAAACAGCATGGTGTTTTAAATATATAGATTATATAAAGTTATTAAAAAATTAAATTAAGTAAATTATGTTATTTTGGTAAAATTATAGTAGAATGTCTTAAAGAACAGCAGTAAAATTTTATTAGTCAAAAGAACTTTGGACCAAAACTTGGGGAACATGATATTATTTTAAACCTCAAATTATTGTCAAGAACTTCTTTGTTTGCTTGTCTAACTTGGCGAAGCAAATTTATGCAGGCGAGAATCATCAAGTTCTTTACTATAAACTGCTATTTTTTGGACAAAGACTCCCGATCTGAGCATGCATATTGTATGTCACTGCTCTTCTATAAAGACACTCTAATTTTTTGTGTAGAGCAGTTCACATCACTTGACTTTTACCGGAGAACAATGAAGAAAGGTGTAGGACGTGCAAATAGAAAATAGCATTGATAAAGGTAACGATAACTGTCCTACAGCAGCAGCCAAAACCTGTTCGTGACGTCACCTTGCACAGCTCTATAACATTGTGTTTTATCAGTCTGTGATTTGGATTATGTTATTTTCAAGTGAAGTAAATTCACCTGTGAAGAATTTCAAAGTAGCTGGGGTGAAATAACGTACTTCTACAAAACATATTTCAGTTTTAAGAACTAAAATACACGCTTTTTTATAAAATGACGTCATTTGCATCGGCTAAAGCCTTCCCCTTTACGACCCAGTCTTAAACAACATCTATAGAAAAGTATGCATAGGACGTCATTATCATGGAATAATACACAGACCAAGCAAAAAGCAATGACGTCATTCAAGAAGTTCGACAAAACAAATAGGGTACCTAATGATTCATATGCCTTCATTTCTTTGTTTATAATAGCTCCATATTTAGTCAAAAAAACATTCATTTATATTTTTTCAAAATTCGGAAAATATTATTACACATGGATTGATAAAATTGCTTTCTTTCAGCTTTCTGATACGAATTAAGTAAATGCGGAGAAAAAAGGTCACATAAATATTCTATAAAATACATTTTTGGTAAGAGAAATTGTTGTATCGTTTGTAAAGTATGTTAGCAATAAACTAAAAATCATTTATAAAAACAAAAATAATATAATAAAAACGAATAAAAAAAATGATAAATAAAAACGAAATGAAACGAAAATTCACCAAGTTTTATAACAGACGATATTATTGACATAGCACATATTTTAATTTTTTTTTTTTTTCAGTTATTATGAGAAAATGGCAACAAAAAGAAACAGTAATCTACCATTTTCCCTTTACTTGTAACAAAAATGGAGTACTTCAGTTGCCACAATCACAAAATTATTATTAAAAACTATAAAAAAATTAATATCGCAAAAATAAATTGAGATACAGCTTTCAAACAAATTGCATATAAAAGAGAATTTTTTTCCCCTATACGGAACGGTGTAAAAATTGAAAATGTGCGATGTTTAAAAATTTGCACTAGCGAAAATTGCAAAACAGAAATTTCATTTCAAAAAGAATAAGGTTTCAGTCTTTAAACTCAACACAGTAAATTTCTTCCTCTGAAAATTTTTATACAATTTTTAGTTTCTTTTCGATTTAAAGCGTTTTTTTTTTTTTTTTTTTTTTTTTTTTACATTTGTAAAAGGAGTCTAGTTCCAGTTATCTAGCCCAGTGCTAGCCCCGCGATCATTTCAGGATGATATTCACAATTTTTTTCCCACAATCATAATTCACATTTTTCTATCACAATTCTTTTTTGAAATCTGAACTTTTTACCACGAACTTTTGATGAAATTCATATTTTTTACCACGATCCTTTGATGAATTTTGCATTTTTTGCAACGATTCTTTGACGAAATTAGGGTTTTCTTTCCGCGATCTTTTGGTGAAATATGCGTTTTCTTACTGATCTTTCGATGAAATTTGCTTTATCTTACTGATCTTTTGACGAAATTCGCATTTTCTTTGTGATATTTTGACAAAATTCGTGTTTTTACCATGATCCTTTGACGAAATTTATTTTCTTCTGCGACCAATTGACGAAGTTGATATTTTACACGGTCATTTGTTAAAATTCGCGATAATTTATCGCAACCGATCGGCAAAATTTTCTATATCTTTTCGAGAACAATTAAGAAATTTCACTACTCGTTTCCATGACTTTTTGATGAAATTTGCAATATTTTTCCCTGGATAGTTTATCGAAATTCGTGATTATTTGTGCACTCTTTTGACGAAATTCGGAATTTCTTTCTGAACTCTAAACGAAATTAGTGATGTTATTCATCGACCATTGAAGAAAATCGCTATTTGTTTCTGAGATCTTTGACAAAATACTAGATATATTTACACGATCATTTGAAGAAATCCTAATTTTTTTCCGCGATCGATTCACGAATTAATTTGGGGGAAATTCCATAAAAGAAAAAAATTCGCGGGCTTCTAAGAAATTTCAAAATATACTCTCAAAAGAATCATAGGTCCATAGACCTATGATTCTTTTGAGAGGTGTGCAAACCGTGCGATTTTGCACACCTTATTTCAAACCCTGCCTCTCAAAAAACCATCTCCCCCCCCCATCCAGAAATTCTTAAAGTAGCATCCCTGTTTCTAAGGAAGGGAATTTCTGTATAAATATTTGCAGAAACATGATTCACTCGTGGATAATATACATAAAGAGAATGTTATGTTAAGAAGTTTGTTTTGCAGATCAGATTTTTTTATGTCCGAATTTTCGGACTAATGACCAGTTTTTTAAAACTTTCGGAAATGAATACTTTGAAATTTTGGAACAAAATCACGTCTGAAAAATATGCTGTGCGGGATAAAAATCGCAACTAGAAATTAAAATGTGTTTGTGTTTTTTTTTTTTTTTCAAAAAAATCGTAGTTTTTAAGACCGATTTTCGTAGCATCGTAGTTTATAGGTCCAAATCGTAGCAACTACGATTTTTTCGTAGCAGTTGGCAGGGTTGATAATACCAATTTTTACTTTCTTCTCTCTTTACAAGAAGGAAGTATTGGTTTCATGAAAATTTTCGAATTCCAGTTTTCGACAGATTTACACGTTTTAGGGGTCAGAGATTCCAAAAAACACGTTTTTACAAAATGTCTGTCTGTGAGTCTGTCTGTCTGTCTGTATGTGACACAAATTTTGTGGGCGCTCTATCTCAAGAACTAATGCACGGAATTTAATAAAAATTTATATTCAGGTAGTCCGCGATATAGATTGGCGCTGATTAGTTTTTGGTGTAAATCGCCGCGCTGCTATGTAGCATTTTGCTGGATTTCCGCAAAAGCTGTATCTCAAGAACTAATGTACGGATTTTTATAAAACTTCAGATTCCGTTAGTCCTTGACATGAATGGATGCTGTTTACGTTTAGGTGTAAATCGCTCAAAAGGTGGTGCTGCTATGCTGCATTTTGCAGGATTCACACTATTTTCGTAGTAGCTCTATCTCAAGAACTAATGCACAGATTTTCATCAAACTTCGGATTTAGTTAGTCCTTCATATGAAATGATGCTGACTACGTGTTGGTGTAAATCGACCAATAGGTGGTGCTGCTGTGCTGCATTTTGAACTATTTCCTCAATAGCTCTATCTCAAGAACTAATGCACGAATTTTCATCAGACTTCAGATTTAAGTATAACTTGATTAATATTGCTGCTGATTATGTGTTGTTGCAAATCGCTCAACAGGTGGCGCTTCTATGCTGCATTTGTCATGATTTGCGCAATACCTCTATCTCAAGAACTAATGCACGAATTTTCCTCAAACTTCATATTCAGTTAGACGTTGACATAATTTGGTGATAATTAGGTTCTGGTGTAAATAACCCAACAGGTGGCGCTGCTATGCTACATTTTGCTGGATTTACACGATTTCAGTGACAGTCATACCTCGAGAACTAATGCACGGAATTTCATATTTTTAGAATTCTCATGATGAACACAGATTGCCATTTAATTTGGCACTGTGGTAGTGAATTTTGAAGTATTGACATGTATGAGGTAGAAGAAAGTTTTGTGATGGCCACAACATACTAGTTATATTTTGTACGCAGTAATATTAGTGAAGAAAAACATCCAGTGATAAAAAAAATTCATTTATGGCAGTGGTGACAGCATTATTATTATTATTTTTTTTTTTTTTTTAGAATAGAGAGAAACTCACCCCCCTTTTTTTTTCAGTTTGGGCAAAATCAAGTCAACTTTGCCTGTGACACTTTTTAAAATGTGTTAGATCAATTCAGGCTTAACAAAGTATGATTATTTGCCGCATGGTATAAACAGCCATGAAAATTAATCTGATTAAAGAAAAAAAATTAAACACATTATAAATTCTAATTTAAGCAGGGTTGGAAAAAGGTGTTTTTTTTTTCTTTTAATAAAAACAAAAAACATGCATTTTTTAAAAATAAAAAACACAAAAACCTTTTGTTTTGTTTAAAATATTTTGTTTTTTTTTCTTGTACAATAGAATATTGATGAATCAAAGTTAAGACTAAAGCAAGAAGGACAAGTACATTTTTTTTTTTTAAATAGATACAAGTTTGACAGCATCATCAACACCTACACAATTTCTGTTAGGGATTAGCACTAATACCAATTCCCCAACATCTTATACTTGTAACACTGATTAAAAATTATGTTGATAAAGCAGAGTTCAACAGTGAAAGTAGATCGGAGGATGGATTTCTAAAATATGCAAATGAGAAAAATTATGAAGTACGTTAAATGAAGAAATGTTAAAAAAAAAGTTAAAAAAATGGATGAAGTAAATTGACAGGTGAGATAAAGCTCCAGGCTTAAACTTCTTTTATTAAGATCCAAAGTTCACAGTAAAATATCTTGATAAAAACAGTCTTTAAAAATAAACCAAATATTGATGAATAAACAATGAATCACTTTAAATCAAAACAGCCATTTTAAACTCTTTAACTCAGAAGCCATGAAGAACAGAAAAGCTTAAATATCGTAACTTTAAAAGATGATCTTAAAAACAGAACGAAAAATAAAAATAAGCCGCATGATTTTAAATGTTTACCACAAGATCAAATACAGCATCCCGAGAATGCTTAAAGCAATTCTCGTATCGAGAACATTGGTAGACAAAACAAGTAAGTAACATTTCCTTCCAAATAACCCCCTTAAATACAGCAGCTGGAACGGCACGTGTCGACACGCCTACTCTCCAGAATGATCTACGAGATGGTGATTTGCCGGTGACGAACTACGTCAACTAATTCATTCATAAATCCGTTCCCGCCATCTGTCGGGAGAAAAATACACCACGTCATACGCTCTCGTAAATTCTACTATGTCGCGTGGAAAACGTAAACATCTGAAGTTGTAAAAATAAAGATACGGCGTTATCAATGAACTGTAACTAAAGAAACGTAAAGCTGAATAAATAACTAAAGGATTAAAAGAATGAACGCAAGATAAAAGGTGAGTTTAATTTCAGAATACTTTTAAATACAGAATACTTTATACTTATACTATTTAAATGAAATGATCTTAATAAAAATAAAGATTTATAAATAACGAACTGTAAATTATACTACCAGGATTAATGTACTATTGAATATAATTAGAGGCATTGAGAACTGGGAAATGAGCTTGTTAATATTTTCCTAACAAGTGCCCCCCCTCTCAATGTCTCAATCGAAAACGAAAAATAAAAGATCTAAAAATCTTCACTGACCATGAAACACCTTCTTTCTATAAAAACGGTTAAAAACAACGAACAAAACTAAAAGAAAAATATTAATCCTAACACTTAACATGAGAAATGCCTGATAATGGCTAACAACTAACAAGAATTAAGCATTAATAAACTCCCAATGCTTTAAATTTAACAACTAACATTAAAAACCGAGAAATGCCCATCAAAAATTTCCAAACGAAATCCCACCAATTAACCATCAAAAACTTCAAAGTCAAAAGCCAAAAGATCCAGCATAAAAACTTGTCTAAATCCATTCATGGCCTCTTTACAAAAATTCAAAATTTAAATTTTTCTAACAATATAAACACAATTCAAACATTTAACAAATTGAAAAATATCACAATGAAAAATCAACATACGTACCAACTTACAAAAGTAACGTTTCAATTTGAAACTATACATACTAGCCAACTCCGTCATCTTGACCACAGCTAAATATGCAAATTTATACAAAACTTAAATAACTTTTTATTTAACAAAAACAAAGATAGAAAAATTAACTAGAGTAACTTCATCAGTTTCTCCCAGTAGCTTCCAAAATCCAGTAAAAATGACAAACTTAAGCAATAACTTGGCATCTGATTAATAAGACATAACAATAAATAGCTGTACACTTATCCATCTACAGACAACATCTTACAGCAATATCCATTTTCTCTACCTACATTCGCACAAATATTCACATTGAAGATATCAGATGCCTGCAAATAAAAGGATCTATTAGAAACAACATAATCAATACAAAAATAGTCCATTATCATAAGATATATTCCTGTAACAAAACTTCTATATAAATATAACAGTACTAAATCCAACTTAAGACTTAACGAAGGTATAACAACTTTAAAAACATAAAACCTCAAAAAAAAACTATTGCTACAAAGGAGAGAAACTGGATTTCCTAAACAAAAATTCATATTCTTAATTTCTATTACTTTAACTTTAATTTAATATATATTTAAACTTCAAACAGATTAACCAGAAACTTTAAACTATTAAATAGATATATCCAAATATTTTTAAAAATTAAGTTACATATACCTCTCAACCAACTGATAAACGGGGACTAGTGACATTCTCATATATAAAAACTAGGGACTCACAAAATCAAAAATACAATGCCCGCAGCAGATCCGCCAGTGGTGGTTACCTCTCACAAACTACCTCAGAAAGTTCTCTGGCATTTGTCTCCCAAGGGACCACCCACCCGAAACGGTACTGTGGGCTGCTCGAACCCCCAAGAATAGAATGGTAAGAGGCACCATTTCCACCATTGGATGGGAATTAAATGCTTAACAGCTAGATGAAAAAGGTAATGAAAAAAAAACAATTGTGATCAAGAGACTTCATAAAAAGCTAGATAAAAACTTGCTAAGCATCGTTTGCTTAAACCATGTAAATGGCTATGGCCACTCACCACGTACACAGGATTACAAACTTTATACATCTTAATACACGTAAATCTTATACTGAAGAAAAATGGTGGTACGCAGTATGATTTCTAAAAACTTCAAACAGAAATCTAAAAACAATCTGAAAAACTATTTAAACATTAAAAACCTGTATCAAATACAGTTCTAACAAAAATTAACAAATCGTGTTTGGTCTGAGGCTTCGTAAAGACATCACTGAGGTTTGACTTACTAGGAATATATTCTAAATCAAAAGCTTCACTGTAAATTAAATCCCTAATAAAAAATAACTTGACATCTATATGACGAGATTTATAGTTTTCTATAGGTGATTTTACAAAATTAATGGCCGCCTGGTTATCTGCATAAAGCTTCGACTTGATACCTAAATCGCGTATGATTGCTCTATCCCGACACTCCTGCAGGATCCGGTCAAACCAAACCAGGTTTTTGGAGGCCTCAGTCATGGCGACAAATTCCGACTCCATTGTGGATAAACTGACGCACCTTTCTTTAAAGGTACGCCAGTCCACGGGGGAACTGCCAACCATGACTATTTGCCCACCAACCGATGTTCGGTCATCCCGATTCGCCGCAAAATCAGCGTCAGAAAAGGCAACCAACTTCTCCTCGTTACACCGTAACCGGAGATGGTAGTGTCGAGTATACTTTAAATAACCAAGCACCCGTAATAACCCGTCCCAATGTGAAATACCCGGATTAGACTGAAACTGACTATATATATTAACCGCATAACTAATATCTGGTCTGGTTCTACTGGCAATGAATGATAAACAACCCAGTAAGCTTCTGTAAGGAAAACGAGCCATGTACCCCTTTTCGGAATCAGAAGAAGGACAATTAACCTTAGATAATATAACACCCTTACTAATAGGGAGAGATGAAATAGGAATTCGAAAATTCTTAAATTTATCACACACCTCATCGATATAACTAGACTGGTGTATATATAACGAATTCCCCTTTTCAACAAATTCAACCCCCAAAAGTTTACGTGTTCTTCCTAAAAGCTTGATGTCAAAATTCTTTCCAAGCAAATCCAGGATTATGTCAATCTTCTTCTTAAATTTTCCAAAAACTACGAAGTCATCAACGTATAGTAGCAGAACTATATCAGAATCAAAAAGGTAAGTACAGTTACATGACTCAAATTTCCTAAAACCAATCTTTAATAAAACTTTATGGATTTCATAGTACCACTCCCGGCCACTTTGATGCAGCCCATACAGCGCGCGATCCAGTTTGCAATACATATGCTCTTTACCGGGGATAACGAAACCGGGCGGTTGTGACATAAAAACAGACTCCCGTAGCGGGGCGTATAGGTAGGCGCTTGTTACGTCACACTGAACGTGTGACCATCCGCAACACGATACTAAGAGGGAAAAGAAAAATCGAATCACTCCAAAGTTTACAACAGGGCTGAAGGACTCCTCATACGATTCGCCCTTCACTTGTTTAAATCCCTGGGCCACCAAACGGGCCTTAAAACGAGCGATTCGTCCTCTTTCGTCCCTCTTGACCGTGTATACCCACCGACAGCCCACTGGGGTCACGTTTCCTGGCAAATTTTCCAAATGCCAAACCGACCGTTCGTTCATAACCCCGATTTCCTTCCGCATTGCATCAAACCACATCGCACGCTGCGGAGATTTCTGAGCCTGCTTAAAAGAGTTTGGAATTATTATATTGTCTAGTCATGCAGATATATTTGAAGATTCAGGATTATCAGAGTTCTCGTCATCAGATTCAGAATGTATAGGGACTAAACCAGCATACGTATTTGAGCCACTGAAATCAAAAAGATTTGGATCATACTTAATACCATTTACATTACAATACCTCTCAACTTCTGCAGGTGATCTTAATCTATTAGTTTTACCTTCCTCAAAATAGTAAATATCTGTTCTGTCCCTGGAAGATCGCTCTACGGGTTTACGTAACCACCTAACTTCTCGCTTGGAGGAAATAGGGGTCTTAACGTCTTCAGCTTCGGAATCAGACTCGGAATCCGCAACCCCCTCCCCATTAACCCGGGAATCCGGTGGTATGCCGGGAGGATTCAAGGGTCCCCAAGAATCTACTCCTCCAGCATCTTCACCCTGATTATCACCGGAGTCAATGGAAAAAGGATCACAAGATCCCGGGCCCATCACGAATCCACTGCCTCCAGGAACATCCTCAGGAATCTCTCTAAATGTAACACTAATAGTTTCAACAATTTGATCATTTTCAGGTATCCAGATCCGGTAACCCTTGGTATTAAAAGCATAACCCACAAGATAGCCCTTTTTTGCTTTTGGATCTAACTTTGAATTACGTTTCTGGTGAGGAATTCCGACGTACGCAGTTGTCCCAAAAGGTTTAAGATGCCTCACAGATGGTTTTCGGCCCCCATACAATTCAAAAGGAGTCTTCGTTAAAGACTTAGGACAGACCCGGTTCCAGGTATAACAAAAATATTTTAAGGCCTCTGGCCAAAACCTGGGATTCAATTTACTTTCAGCCAAAATAGTACGGACTCCATTGACAGCCGTCTGCATAAACCTCTCAATGACCCCATTCTGTTGGGGAGAAAATGGATTTGTCAACTCGTGATGTATTCCCTTTTCATCAAAATATGTTTCAAAATTATCATTGACGAACTCACCCCCGTTATCAGACTTAAAATTCTTCACTTTTCTACCCAAGAAATTTTCTGCACGAGTAATATGAGATTTGACAATATCAAAAACATCCGATTTTAATCTCATTGGGTATACTGAAACTCTACGGGAGTAGTCGTCCATAATTGAAAGAAAATACCTTTCCCCATTTCTCCCAACAGTTCTACAAGGTCCCCAAACATCTGCAAATAAAAGTTCTAAGGGATGTTCAGAACGAATGCTGCCAATGGGTTTAAATGAAGGTCTTATAAACTTATTCAACTTACAGACTTCACAATGAAAATCGTTATCTTTCAGATCAACCAATCCCCGGACCCCATTTTCTTTACATGTATGAATCAAAACAGAGGGACTAATATGCCCACATCGGCGGTGCCATAATTGCATTTTACTTATACGTTTAGCATTACTCGCAGAATTAGATTCAAAAGACACATTTTTCAAAGGTTTAGGAGCCCTAGGGAAAAGCTGATAAAACCCATTTTTCAAAAATGCATTGAATAAAATGATGTCTCCCCTCATGATGTCAATTACGCCTCCACCACCCAGAAATGTTAAGCCTCTCTTATCCAATTGAGGGCCAGAGATTAGATTACGTCTTAGTTGGCTCGAGTACATCACCTCCGTAAAGGTGAACACTCTTTGTCCAAAGCGTAATTTTACCTCTCCCTTACCCTCAATCGGAAAGGATATATCCTTAACAGCCACATTCATTTGTTCATCTGAAATATTACAAAATTTAACAAATAAATTACGATTAGAACAGAAATGATGTGAAGCACCTGAATCAAAGATCCAGGTGTCAACATCCGATGCATTACATAAACTGGCTTGAGATACAACATAAGTTGACTTACGTGAGCTGTCAGGAAAGTCCTCTATATCTGCTCCATGCTTTCTGGGCTGTTGTCTGGATACATGATTCTTTCCAAAATTACGGGATCTTCTGTAAGGCCTGGGCGATGGAGATCTAGGATACTGTCTGGAATCACGAGAAAAACTCCGGCCAGCAGTGGAATCAGTCGATGAGTCACGATAATCACGTCGGTGAGATCCTCTACCTCTGGGCACAGTCGGAGAAAAATCAGAAGAACTCCTGGATTTTGGTGAAGATTCTGCATAAGTTGGATGGCTCTGTCGATCAGGATTATAACGAGAGTTCAGATACTTCCGACACTTGCTTCGAACATGACCAGAAACCCCACAATGCCAACATTTCTTATAAAAACGTGGTTTCTTCTTATATTTTACACTATTAGCTGATGGCACGTACTTAGAACTATCTTGATCACGAACAGTCAATCTGGTCTCTTCAGACACTAATTCTAAAACTATCTTTTCAAACTTAAACTCGTCTTCGGACCACCTCAAGATACTCTGCACAATACCATCATATTTCCGTGGTAAATACCGTATTAATTGAAAACTCAAATAAATCTCGTTAAACCCTTTATCTTGTTCTTTAATTATACACATAAGCCTCCTTAATCTAGTTGCAAAGATACTTATCGACTCGCTCTCCTTCTTTCTGCACTCTATCAATTCACTAAATGACTTCATCAAAAATGACCTAGAGTCGGGATGGAAATGTAACCTAATTTTGTTCCAAGCTTGAACAGCATTTGTACATTCAGCAATTACACGCTTAAATTCTCCCTCAATATTCAAAAATATTGCCGAAAGAGCTTGCCTTGAACGCTGTTTAAAAATGCTTGCATCTGATTCAGTTACTGTACTACTCAGGACCAGCTCCTCTTTACCAGATTCTATAATGTCCCACAGTCCTTTGTCAATTAGGACATATTTCATGTCAATACTCCATCCAGCATAATTCGTGGAGTTCAGCTTTTCGATTGTGTTACCGGCCATTTTTCATCAACTCAAAAAAAAATGAAGATGAATGATAAAACTAGAATTTAAAAATATAAAACTTTCTTCATAATCTTCTTCAAAAAAAATTTTTTTTTTTTTTTTTTCAGACACGTACTAAATCTTCGGCCTCCCCCTCTTTTTAATCACGCTGCGTCATCTTTTTAACTTAAATATTTCTCATAGACCTCTATAAAGGGTAAAGGGCCAACTGAAGATTCTCAAATTCAATCTTTCCCATTAATCCATATCCTCAAATCTGGACTTATCTGCCCATAACCAAAACTGTTAGGGATTAGCACTAATACCAATTCCCCAACATCTTATACTTGTAACACTGATTAAAAATTATGTTGATAAAGCAGAGTTCAACAGTGAAAGTAGATCGGAGGATGGATTTCTAAAATATGCAAATGAGAAAAATTATGAAGTACGTTGAATGAAGAAATGTTAAAAAAAAAGTTAAAAAAATGGATGAAGTAAATTGACAGGTGAGATAAAGCTCCAGGCTTAAACTTCTTTTATTAAGATCCAAAGTTCACAGTAAAATATCTTGATAAAAACAGTCTTTAAAAATAAACCAAATATTGATGAATAAACAATGAATCACTTTAAATCAAAACAGCCATTTTAAACTCTTTAACTCAGAAGCCATGAAGAACAGAAAAGCTTAAATATCGTAACTTTAAAAGATGATTTTAAAAACAGAACGAAAAATAAAAATAAGCCGCATGATTTTAAATGTTTACCACAAGATCAAATACAGCATCCCGAGAATGCTTAAAGCAATTCTCGTATCGAGAACATTGGTAGACAAAACAAGTAAGTAACATTTCCTTCCAAATAACCCCCTTAAATACAGCAGCTGGAACGGCACGTGTCGACACGCCTACTCTCCAGAATGATCTACGAGATGGTGATTTGCCGGTGACGAACTACGTCAACTAATTCATTCATAAATCCGTTCCCGCCATCTGTCGGGAGAAAAATACACCACGTCATACGCTCTCGTAAATTCTACTATGTCGCGTGGAAAACGTAAACATCTGAAGTTGTAAAAATAAAGATACGGCGTTATCAATGAACTGTAACTAAAGAAACGTAAAGCTGAATAAATAACTAAAGGATTAAAAGAATGAACGCAAGATAAAAGGTGAGTTTAATTTCAGAATACTTTTAAATACAGAATACTTTATACTTATACTATTTAAATGAAATGATCTTAATAAAAATAAAGATTTATAAATAACGAACTGTAAATTATACTACCAGGATTAATGTACTATTGAATATAATTAGAGGCATTGAGAACTGGGAAATGAGCTTGTTAATATTTTCCTAACAATTTCTACTTTTTCTTTGGACAAACCTAAATGTAGAGAATTTTCATTCTAAGCCTGCAGTAGATCATACATTTGTATGCACTTGAAGTACAGCCTGCATGATATTTTTATCTGTGTTTTTTTGCAAGGTTAAGAATAACTAGTCAAAGATATAGGTCACAGCAAAAGTGCTACCCTTCATTTTAACCCCCCCCCCCCCAACCCTCCAGCTGCTTCACTAGTGGCACAATTATCTCCCTGAGTCTTATATGAAATTGCATTGGGTTTGATTCTCGGTAGATAATGTTTCTTTTTAAATGAAAATCTATGACCTTCTTTACAGTATCATAGCCAATTTTTATATGATTTATCTTCAGAGACACTTAAAATTATTGGCCAGCTGTTGAGATAAAATGCTATTGCGTCCATCAAGGATAGCAAATCGAGCTTTTTGGCTACTGCTTCCTGCAGCTTTACAAATTATTAAGCATGTTTTAAATACAGTGTTTTAAACATGTTTAAAACATAACAACGCTGTTTTAATATGACTCAATCTTTAATAAAATAAGTATAAAAATAAAAAGGTTTTTTTAAGTACTTTTTTATAAGCACTCAATGTTATCTTGAAAATCATGCCTAATTTCACGACTACAATTCGTGATTTTTCAAAAAAAAAAAAAAAACTTCATTACAATTAGAGATGTAAATTTTCCGGAAAATTTGAAGTGGCGGAAAAAAACCGTTTTTTTTCTGGAAAAATTGGAAAAGTGGGAAAAATTGATTTCCTATAAATGTTTCTCAAAAATAAGTTATATATTTTTAAAAAAGTATACACTAATAAACTTTTTCAATATTTATGCATACACTATTTTCCCTTTACATGTGAATATGTTATTAAAAGAGAGATAGAAAAAGCCAGCTTTTAAAAGTTTATTCCTTTCAGTCTCAGAATTCTGACAGTAGCTTTTCTTGCTTAATTTAACACCAGTGTTTGTAATATATCATGTGTCTGTTGAAATGATTTTTCAATAGCACTTGTTTAATTATATCAGTAGTGTCATTGTTGTTTTAAAACAGTTTTAAACTGTATTGTACATCTCATCTACATAATACTGGTTTTCAAATGCATTAAGGATGCCAGTGTGAAAGAAACAAATGATAGTAGTTCTGGTATTACTATACAGTAGACTCCCTCAAATCCACACAGCTTGGGACCAGAGGTTGTGCAGATTTTAGAATTTTGCGAATTTCTGGTTATTGCTTTGTTTACATTTTTAAACAGCAATTTGAATGTAATAATGCAATCAAAATTATAAAGAATCTTTGCAATATAGTAAAATATTAAAATAATTAAGTACAGTAATAAACTAAAATAAGAAGATAATTTTAAAAATGATTAAATTATTAAAAGTAAAGGTCAAATAAATAATTAATAATGTATAATTAAATCTGCATAATAAAGATAAGATACGTTTTTCCTTGAATTATTGAATGAAACTTGCCTCATAATAGTACCTTATTAATTCACATCAAAGTCATAAGGTAAGGAAGTTTTATTTTAGGTTTAGCCAGTCTTAATAACCAAAAAAATCTTGATTAATACATAAAAAGATTTGGTAAAAAGACTGATTACCAAAGATATTAGGAATATCTTTATTTTTATTTTTTTTTTTTTTTTTCAGAAATGAATTGTACTTCCTTCATGAAAAGCCATCAGTTCCGTCATATTATAGAGAATTAATTACATATTAAAATACAAAATGAATGATATAAAGCTAAAAAATTCTGTAATTTTGCCCCTACATCTGAACTGAAACTTTCATTGTTTACATCTGCAATGGTGTGCGGATTTCAAGCGTTTGTGGATTTTAGGGTTGTAGATTTGAGGGAGTCTACTGTATATACTATTGTCATTTTCAAATCTTCCGTTGTTTAAAAATTGGTATTATTTTACAGTATTACTCTCCTAAATATTCTAAGTACTAAATATTCTTTTATCATCTTGATCATATTGTTGTGACAGTTACACATTTACTTATTTAATTTGTTTAAAAAGTTGTACAGTTTTTAATTTACTAAGAATTTGATAGAGGTGGATTTTAGAATTGCTTTATTAATTAAAATTTATTATATCAGCTTAAAAGTTTTGTTGCTAGTTTTAAGTAGGAGACTTCTGAGTTCTATTAATTAGAAATTAAGCATTCTGATTTTGTTTCGGTTTATCTAAAATTAAGATGGCCTATTTAGCAAAAGCTAGAAGGGCAGACTTGTTGGAAATTTGTGACAAATTGGAATTGGAAGTTGATCTTTCGAAAAAGATTCCAGAAATTAAGAAAATTATTTTAGAAAGTGAAGTTTACAAGGAAGAAGAGGTTAGACTCATGTTAGACCGAGTAATAGAAGATAGGAAAACGAGAGAAGAGAGAGAGAAAGAAAAAGAAGAAAGAATTCGACAAGAAGAAAGGGAAGAACGTATGGCTAAGGAAGCTCATGAACATGAACTGTCAGGGATGAGAATTTTCAGTCTTTTGGCGGATTTCCGCTTTTTTGTTATTTCAAGGAATTTCCGCTTTTTTTTTCCTCAAAATTCTGCCTTTTTTCCGAAGATTCCGTATTTTTTCTCCTGCAAAATTTTGTTATTTTCCGAAATTTTCACTTTCCTATCGATTCCACTTTTCTTCCTATTTTGAAAAAACATTCAAAAGGTGATGAAAAAACGGCAAATTTCGTTAAAAGATCGCGAAAAACTACAAATTTCGTCAGAAGATCTCGAATAGACGGCAAATTTTGTCAAAAGATAGCGAAAAGTGGCAAATTTTGTCAAAAGATCGTGAAAAAGCGGCAAATTTTGTCAAAAGATCGCAAAAAAACTACAAATATTGTCAGAAGATCGTGAATAAACGGCAAATTTCGTCCGAAGATCGCGATAAAAATTGCAAATTTCGTCAAAAGATCGCAAAAAAGCGGCAACTTTCGTCAAAAGATCGTGAAAAAGCGGCAACTTTCGTCAAAAGATCGTGAAAAAGTGGCAAATTTCATCAAAAGATCGTGAAAAAGCAGCAAATTTCATCAAAAGATCGTGAAAAAGCAGAAAATTTTGTCAAAAGATCGCGAAAAAGTAGAAAATTTCGTCAAAGAATCGCAAAAAAAGCAAAATTTTGTCAAAAGATAGCGCAAAAGCAGCAAATTTTGTCAAAAGATCACGAAAAAGCAGCAAATTTCGTCAAAAGATCGTGAAAGCGCGGCACATTTCGTCAAAAGATCACGAAAGCGCGGCACATTTCGTCAAAAGATCGCGAAAAAACTGCACATTTCGTCAAAAGATCGCGAAAAAGCTGCACATTTCGTCAAAAGATCGCGAAAAAACTGCACATTTCGTCAAAAGATCGCGAAAAAGCTGCACATTTCGTCAAAAGATCGCGAAAAAGCTGCAAATTTCGTCAAAAGATCGCGAAAAAGCAGCAAATTTCATCAAAATGGCGCAAAAATACATGTATTTAGTGCTTTTAGTGTATCCTCCCCTTCCCCCTCTTTTGTAACCTTTCAGAAAATTTGCTGTGAATTAAAATTTTTTTTTTTTTACTCAGAATCACTCCTGATTCAGAATTCACACTAAGCTGGCTGTAGGTCCTGGTCCAATTAGCCCATGTGACGAAAAATAACTAACCATTGTGATTTTCACTAAGTTTTTCATATTTTTGCTAAAAAATTTATTAAAATTATGACACACAAACTCTATTCTTAATTAAATTATTTCATTTTCAGGAGCGGTCATGATTCTAATAAGTCGAGCATTTCATATGACCCACACTCAATGTTTTAAGAGCTGTGTGTAATTTGGCTATTTTCACTCCTGTAATGTAGTATACAGGCTTGTGCGCTTGTCTCCATTTGCCCGGAAATCAGACTGGTTTTATTTCTTAAAGTATCTTTTACGGATAAAATGTGGTACAATTTTTTGTTTGCGCGGGGTTTCAGTCTTTTTGCTTTTTTGCAATTCTCATCCCTGATGAACTAGAATTAAAATAATTAGAGCAATTGCAAAGAACTTCTGAACAGAACGATGGGTCAGGAAGAAAGGTTGATGTCAGACCAAAGATACAGTTGGCACAAATTGTTCTGAAATTCGACGAAAAATCTGATGAGATGGGTCTGTTTTTAATTAATTTTGAGAGAAGAGCAGAGATGGCTAAAGTTTCAAAGAGTGAATGGGTTGCATATTTGTTAGCTGTTTTGCCCACAGACGTTACAAACATGTTAGCCAGGGAATCGCCTGAAGATGCAATTAACTACGATTTCGTTAAAAATCTTATATTAGAAAGATATAAGTTGAATAGCGAGAAACTGAAACAGTGTTTTTATCGACATCATAAAACGCCAGACAAATCTTGGAGGAATTATGCGCAGGAACTCACTAGTTATTTTACAGCCTGGATTAAAGAATTAGGTGTTGAACAGTTTGATCAACTTAAAGATCTAATTATTACAGAACAGTTAAAGTTTCGTGTGCCTGCGGAAACAAAAGAACATTTTCTAGACAATTTGTTAAATTTTGTGACGCCTTTAGATTTGGCTAAGAAATTGGATGATTATGAAAGTATCGAAGAAAGTTTCAAAAAGAAAGAACTTCCGAAAAAGACCATGTCTAATTTTCGACCCCAGTTTAAAATTTCAAATAACTTTGACTATAAGAAAGAAAGTAAGGATAATAAGCCTAAATTGCCAATTAAATCAGAATCATTAACTGGGAATCATAGAGAAAGAGAATTTGATAAGAGGAGAACGTTACGTTGTTACGAATGTGGATCAAGCACTCATCTTCGTCCTCAATGTGATAAACTTAAGAAATCCCCAGAAATCATTTCTCATGTTAAGGTTGGAGTTGGGCAAGATTCTTCAATAATGCCTTATCTTAGTGTGGGGAAAGTAAACGGCGTACAAATGGAAATTTTAAGGGATACGGGTGCGACAATAGATTTAATTGCACAAAGGTATGTCAAACCGCATATGTATCTGAACGAAAAAGTGTGGGTTCAGGTGCCCTTACACGATGGTCTATTCTGTTTACCTCTTGCAGAGATTGAATTAAACTGTGAAATGGGACATGTGATAACTAAAGCTGCTACCTCTAGAGACTCTGTAGATTTAGGAAGATATTTGTTAGGAAATAAAACAGCCACTTTATTTGAACATTGTAAAGAAGAAAAGGCAGTGGAAGAGCATATGATTAATGCTGTTCAAACCAGAGCTCAGAAGAAAATTCTGGAAGCAGAGAAGATTTCTCATGAAGAACCTGAAATGCGCGAAATTTCTGATGAAACTGTAGAAAAGAATCATAGCAAACAGAGAAACCTGAAGAAGAGAAGTTAGAAAACCAAGAAGACTCAATTTTGCCAGTATGTCAAACTGTCTCAATACAAGAGCTTGTAAAAACTTCTCCTAAGACATTTTCTGAAGAACAAAAGAAGAGCAAAGAGCTAATACCTCTTATTGAAGAAGCTAAAAAGAAAAATACCAAAGATAGCAA
The DNA here is from genome assembly GCA_963932465.1 of Maratus speciosus. Classification (NCBI taxonomy): domain Eukaryota; kingdom Metazoa; phylum Arthropoda; class Arachnida; order Araneae; family Salticidae; genus Maratus; species Maratus speciosus. The sequence goes on along the minus strand of OZ010795.1, from coordinate 323,437,952 downwards.
ATTTATTTTGGAGAAAAATATGCTTTTTTATAGAAGAAAAGATAGGAATGGTACTGAAAGAAAATTATTAGTTGTCCCGGAAAGATTTCGTGAGCAGTTAAAAAAATTTTGCCATGAAACTGTTGCAACTCATTTGGGGGTAGCTAAAACAAAAGATGCTTTGTTTAATACTTTTTATTGGCCAAATTGCTTTAAAGTTATCGAAGATTATGTAAGAACTTGTGACTACTGTCAACGAGTTGGAAAGCCTCAAGACAAAAAGAAAGCACCTTTACAGATTGTTCCAGTTATTTCAGAAATATTTACAAAGCTAAATGTTGATGCTTGTGGACCTTTGCCTGTCAGTACAAGAATGCACAGGACTTTGAAACGAATACTCAGAGTACTTTGTTTAGAATCTGGAGCTGACTGGGAGAAAGTACTCCCTCCTGCCCTTTTTGCATTAAGAACTGTAACTCACAATAGCACTGGGTTCAGTCCAGCAGAATTAGTCAATGGCCAGAACTTAAGAACTCCAATGATGCTACTCTATGAAAAATTGACTGAGCAGGAGATAGAAGAAGATAGTGTGATATCCTATGTAAGTCAACGAGAAGAATTGGGACAACTTATTGGAAAATATGCTGACTCTTTTTCGACTGAACCAGGGTGCACGAATTTAGCTGAACATGATATTGAGCTGGAATCAGAAAAACCAATCTGTGCCCGTCCTTATAAAATGTCGCCTAGACAAACGGAAATCCTTAAGGCCGAAGTCGAGAAAATGCTGAAACTGGAAGTCATTGAGCCAGGTGAATCTGACTTTGCCTCTCCGTTAATTTTAGTTGAAGTTCCAGGCAGAGAAGCGAGACCTTGCATAGATTATCGCCATTTAAATAAAGTGACTCGCACAAAATTTTATCCTTTGCCCAACATTGACCAGTTAATAGAAAAGGTGTCTTCACAGCTAAATATATTTCAGTTTTAGATCTGACCAGAGGTTACTGGCAAATTCCGTTAACCAAACGTGCTCAAAGGTATGCAACTTTTGTGACAAATTTTGGGACGTACAGACCTTTACGCCTCCCCTTTGGTTTAAAAAATGCTCCGTATGAATTTAGCCGACTTATGGCTGGATTACTCAGAAACTGTGAAGAGTATGCGGTGTCTTATTTGGATGATGTTGCTGTCTTTTCTCAAACTTGGGAAGATCATCTAAAACACCTGGAAGACGTTTTCAAAAGACTGAGTGAAGCAAACTTGCATATTAAACCATCTAAATGTCAATTCGCCCAAGCTTATGTAAAATATCTTGGACACTTAGTGGGTCAGGGTCTTAGAACTCCAGGAGAACTGAAGGTTCAAGCCATAAAAGAGTTTCCAGTTCCTACTACTAAAACTCAAATCCAATCTTTCTTAGATTTAGCCAGATATTATCGGAACTATATTCCGAATTTTTCTGTAATTGCAACGCCTCTCACTAATTTATTAAAAGGAAAGATTCGCAATTCAATAGTAGACTGGAATGACGACTGTCAAAAGGCATTTGATGAACTGAATGGTAAACTCTCTGAAAATCTTGTCTTATATAGTCCTGACTTTACAAAACCTTTCATCGTTCAGTGTGATGCTTCAAATTTGGGAATTGGTATCATGTTATCCCAGCTAAATGAAAATAATGAAGAACATTCTATATTGTATCTGAGCAAAAAGTTTTCAGACAGAGAACGAAACTTTAGTACCACCAAAAAAGAATGTGCTGCTATTGTGTTTGCAGTGCGAAAACTACGAGGCTATTTGGATGGACATCAAAAATTTCAGATCCAGACGGACTACAACCCCTTAGTATGGTTAGACAAAAACAGCAGAACTAATCCTAGACTTTTAAGATGGGCCTTACTTTTACAGTCCTTCAATTATGAAATTGTTCATAAAAAAAGAAAACATCATCAGAATGCTGATAGTTTGAGTCGAGCCCTAAAAGCCTAAGTTTGATTAGAATGCTAATATGTAAATATGATAATTTGTATAACAGTTAAATTTGAATTTATTGTTTTGAATATGTGTAAATTATTTTTCATTTGTATCTTGAGTATAATGTTTGAGTATTTATAAATTTTATTTGTATTCTATATATTTACATTTTCTATATATTTATGTTTTCACGGTGGGAATAAGTCAATTGTGCTTCAAGGTACTAAACTTTGTTTGGAACTGGTGCTTGAAAAGCAAAAACTCAGAAATAAACTTTTCCCCGTCAACAGTGAAAGGTTTTCTCCAGGTGGGGAGGAGTCTAGTCTCTAAAGAAATAACTCAATTATAACTCACTGACAGAAAACTAACATTTTCCATCGATAGATGGCGGTAGTCATCTGATGATAAAAAGATTGTTCTGCATTTTCCAATTCTGAAGAGAAGCGGGAGTGAGCGCGCAATGTGTTGGTTTGGTTGTGAAGGTGACTCGACGTTAGAGTGATGTAGTTAAAAAAGAAAATGTTTCCTGATTATAAATTTTGTTTGTGTACGTAATTTTATGTTTGTGAACGTCTATTAAATCAAGAAAATTACACGATGGCCTCTTCATTTATCAAGTATGTTCATTATTAAAGTATACCATCGTCTCCTACATTACAGTACATTAAACAGGGGGTCTACAGATTCTGGAAATCAGGGAGGTTTATCAATCTGGAAAAGTCAGGGAATTTCATAAAAATACTCGAAAATCGGTGAAATTTGTTTATATGCGAAAATATTTGCATTTTCCCCTTGCTGGTGAGACTGATTTGTTGCTAAACAAGAGATATTTAAGCAAATAATAGGACACGATTGTGCAATTTTTATGTTTTTTCTTGTTTTTTCTCCCAAATGAGATACTAGCAAGATGGATAGGTGTGTTATATGATGAAGCACATACATTGAAAAATACCATATATCTATCGTTAATAAAAGAAATCAGGTTAATCTGATAAAGATAGTCATGGAAATCAGGGAATTTTAAGTAGAGCTCTCCAGCAACCCTAGCCAAATGCCATAGCTGTTTGTCTTGTGTGAGGAGTGGTTTGGACTTCTGTAGAAATTGTAATGTCCAACCTAATTAGCCACAGTAATTTTTCTAAATTGTGTAAAAATATAAATTTACTTTATGATTACTTTTACCAAAGGACCATTGTAGAGAATTTGAAGAAAGAAATCCTTGAATTTTTCTTATTTTATTTTACAACACACAAAAAAAAAAAAACATCTTGACATTCACAAAACTTCACACACAATGAAACATACAGTTCTGGTTTCAGAATCAAATTTCTCTAGTTAAAATTAACACTCTAATTAGTATGCTATCATCACATGAAAGCCTTAAATTACATTATAAAAATATATCCCCTGCCTAAACTGGGTGCAGATAAATTAAATAGAATAAAGAAAGACAATAATGCAGCAGGAGCAGCATCCTCCATACCACACTCTCAGAAACAAAACATCAACTCACTGATGATGTCATAATTAAGATTTCACAACAGCACAGAATACATAGTGCTGCCATCTGTCAACAAACAGAATAACTAAAACCTTAAATTTGATTCCTAATCAGTTTAGCACTCACTGAACATACTCCCACCCATCAAGAAGCTATTCTTGATGCAAAGGAAGTAAACAAAGTTTTACAATAGGTCTTTTTTAAATACCCCTAGCGGTTTTAACAGTCACTACACGGACTATACCATTCTTACCTGGATGAATTTCAATAATTTTGCCTAACGTCCAAACAGAAGGAGGAACATTATCCTCTTTCAAAATCCCTCCACAACATAATGCAATGCAACATGTTGACATCATTTACTTTAAAATTTTCAGTATTTACTCTCCATTTTTTTCTATTTTGCAAAGTACTCAGGTAATCAATACTCCACCTTTTCCAAAAACATAATTTCAATTTTTGTACAAGATCGTAAAGACAAATTTTCCTCATTTAAAGGTTCAACTGGGGAAGTTATGACATCACCAGTTAAAAAATGAGATGGAGTCAATATATTTATACCATCTGAATTGTTATCACTATCAATTGCCACTAATGGTCTAGAATTCAAGATAGCTTCAATTTGAGTTAAAAATGTATAAAGTTCTTCAAAAGTTAAATTAGTATTTCCAATTACACGTTTGATATGAAATTTTACAGAATGAACAGCGGCTTCCCACAGTCCACCAAAATGCAGACTCACTGGAGGAATCATATGCCACTCAATGTTTCTTTGAGACAAAAAATAACAAATTTTTTCATTGCTTTCAATTGAACAAATAAATTTATATAAATCTGTGAGTTGCTTTTTAGCACCTACAAATGTTGTGGCATTATCGCTATACATATGTTGAGGAGCGCCTCTTCGAGAGCAAAATCTGTTTAATGAAGCAATTAAATGCCTTGGAGGTTAGATCACTCACCAATTCTAAATGTAGAGCTTTAGTTGCAAAACAAACAAATAGAACAATATAGCATTTAGTAGTTTTCGCTCCTCTACCTCGATATTTCAAAATATTAATAGGCCCTGCATAATCGATTCCACATGCAGAAAATGGCCTATTAGGAGTAACTCTGTTAAGAGGAAGATCTCCCATTAACTGTTTGGAAGAAGCTGCTCTATATCTACAGCAGGTAACACATTTATTAATACAATTTTAAATTATCTTCTTGGCACGTACAATCTAATAACTCTGTCTAATGATACCCATTAATAAATTTAACCCAGCATGAAAATGCATAACATGAAAATATTTAACAATTAACACACTTAATTTATGTTGAGTTGGCAAAATGACAGGATGTTTTGCATTGTACTGGAGGGGTGAATTTCTCAGCCTACCTCCCACCCTAAGTAAACCATCACTATCAATAAAAGGACAAAGTGAAAAAAGAGAACTTTTTTTAGAAACTGGTCTGTTTGATCTAATACAACTAATTTCATCTGCGAAATATAGCTGCTGAATATAAGAAATAATCAAATTGCCTGAATGTCTTCTTTCGTTTGTCGATAAAGAAATTTACCTTTACTCAAAGGACTGGTGTTCATTTTGCCAACTTTCTGTTTGCAATTTCTCACAAACCTAATACAAAACGCTAAAACATCAACAATTTTAGTAAAAGAAGAATATTTTTCAAAAAGTAAATCAATCAAAGAATTATTCACAGTTACTGGAAAACAAAATTTAGAGTTCTTTTTCTCTTTATTTACAGTGTCTGAATTAGTTTTTATTTGAGGTTGTTCAGGCCAATGTTCGTGACTTAAAGAAAGCCACTTTGGGCCCTCCCACCAAAGGGAACAATCAGGAAGATCCTTAGGAGATAAACCTCTAGAAGCAATGTCAGCTGGATTTTCCTTGCCTGGAACATACCTCCAACAGTCAGATGGAACAGAGTCTAGAATTTCTGAGGTTCTATTGGCTACATAAGGTTTCCAACACCTAGGATGAGATGACAGCCATGATAGAACTATTTGCGAGTCAGTCCATGCATAAAACTTAATAACGAAGGTATTCAAAATAGTCACTAATGTAGAATATAGTCTGGAAAGTAGTAAAGCACCATTGAGCTCCAGCCTTGGAATGGAAACTGATTTAAGGGGTGCTACCTTGCTTTTAGCAACTAAAATGGTCACCTTTGACTTCACTTCACCAGGTTGAACCACATATATGATGGCGGCATATGCTGATTCTGAAGCATCACTAAATCCATGTAAAATGAGCTTTTTACTAGAAACTTGGATCCATCAGGGAATTTGAATAGAACAAACTTGTTCAAATTCCTTTTGGAATTTCTTCCAATTTGCTTGGAAATTTTCAGGAAGAGCAGTATCCCAGTCTAACTTCATCAGCCACAACTGCTGGTAAAACATTTTTATAGAGACAGTACATGGAGCCAAAAATCCTAATGGATCAAATAATTTGGCAGATTGTGAAAGAAATTTTCTTTTAGTTATGTTATCATCAAATTGTAAATTAACTTTAAAGACAAAAACATTGTTTGATGAATCCCAGATAAGCCCCAAGGCTTTGAAACAGTCATCAGGATAAATTTCTAAGTTTGTTGATTCAAGAGAATTTGAAGATAAATGATTCACTACATCAGAAGAATTAGATCTCCACTTCCGTAAATGAACATCTCTTTTTTCTAAAGGCAGTGAAAGTTTTTCAATAATTCTAATAGCCTCTTCACTCGAGATTGAACCGGACATACAATCATCAACGTAGAAACTATCTTTAATTATTGAAGCTGTTACAGGATCATCCTTTTCAATATCTTTTCCAATTTGAAATAAGCAACGAGTAGCTAAGAATGAAGCTGATGATGTACCATATATAACAGTTCGCAGTCTGTATTCCTTTATAGCTGAGTATGCTGAGTCTCGCCAAACAATATGTTGTAAATCTTGATCCTCTGCAGCAATCAAAACTTGTCTATACATCTGCTGAATATCAGCGGTAAAAGCAATAGGATTTGTTCTAAATCTTATCAAAATGGTAAAAAGATTTGGTTGTGGAATTTGTCCAACTGCTAAAACAGAATTTAACGAATTAGCATTAGGAGGTTTGCATGAACCATCAAACACCACACGTAACTTTGTAGAAATAGAGTTGCTTTTTATAACAGAATGATGCGAAGATAATATACTTTGTTGCTTGTGAGATTTGAATTTTTGTCGATAGGTGTCATATGACCAAGGTTTTCATACTGCTTCATAAAATTTCTATACTCATTTTCAAAATTTTTATCAAATTGAAATTTTCTCTCCATAGCAAACAAACGTGACACTGCCATGGACTTAGAATCTCCTAATGACATCACATCTTTATAAACTGGCAATTTAACTTCAAATCTACCTTCTGGTGTTACCTTGTAAGTTGAACAAAAATGTTGTTCACAAAATTCTTCTTCCTCAGACAAATGGGGTTTATTAACATCTACTTCTTCTGCTTGCCAAAATTTTTGCAATAATAGATCAACATTGGATTTGTTTTCAACACTAAGAAAATGAGATTGAATACTAGAAGAATATTTACATTTAGGTTCAAATTTTCTGGCTACCACCCAACCAAACATACTGTTTTGGACAATTGGCTCATTCTCGGTACTAACAATTCTACCATATCTTAAAATAGTAAAGAAACAATCAGATCCCAAAATAATATCACATTCTTGTGGTTTCATGAAATCTTCATCTGCTAATGTAATATTTTTAAGATACTCTATATTTTTTGTGTCAAGTAATTCTGCAGGTAATTGAGATGTCACTTTAGGCAGGATGTATGCCTGAACCTTTAAGGACTCATTAGAAAGCTTTGAACCTACTGTAAGAGTTACCTAACCATGAGTTTGTCCAGCCAATACACCAGCAATTCCATTTAATCAAATTCTGTCATTCTTTCTTTTTAACCCTAAAGTTCTTATGACATTTTCACTAACAAAAGAACATTCCGAACCAGAATCGAGTAGAGTTCTAAAAGAGTGAAGTTTATTTTCATTATTATATAAGAGAACTTTAGCAGTAGGTAGGAAAGAAACACATTTTGAATTATTGAAAGAAGCACTAGAATTAATTTGTAATTCATGAGATGTTGACTCCTGTACAAATTCTTTATTTGAATGGTGGTTTTTATTCTCAGATGAATTTGGAAAAACTTTAAACTTAGCAGTGCAAGCATTATTACTTTTATTCTCTTCATGTAAGAGTGTATTATGTTTACTTTCACATTTAAAGCATTTCAAATGAGAATTTGGACATTCCTTAACTTTATGAGAGTTTAAACATAAAAAACAACAGTTATTATGTTTAATAAAGTTCTTTCGAGCAACAACATCCATGGATTTAAATTTAACACATTTATAGATTGGATGTATTCCTTGACACTTTAAGCACACCTTTGATTGTTTATCATTTGAACTATACTCGGAACCAACAAAATTTGAACTTTTGGAATGTTTCATATCACTTTCATTGTTAGAGATGAGCTCTAAAGAAGAACATCTTACACTTAAGAAATCAAAAAATTCTTTCAAAGTGGGAAATTCATTTTCTGTACTTTCAATGGACCAAAGTCTTCGACTTTCCGGATCAAGTTTTTGAAATAACAAATATATTAACCATGGTTCTCTATTTGTAGCTTGTTCACCAACAGCTTTCAAACCCCTAATAACTTCATCACTAGTAGTCAGCAAATTCCTTATATTTATGCTATTAGGATACAGAATTGATTTTTGTTCTAAAAATAATTTAATCAAAGAAATAACAATTTGTTTCTTTTTATCATATCGATTTAATAACTTTTCCCAAGCTTCTTTATAAGATTCATTAGAAAGGGGAATATGCTTAATCAGTGTAGCTGGTTCTTCAGAAAGTAACCCTTTAAGATACTGGAATTTCTGAATGTTACTTAAACCTACTTGTGAATGGACAGTGGAAACAAACATATCCTTAAAATTAGTCCATTCTGAAAACTTTCCAGAAAATACTGGAATATTCAATTTTGGTAGTCTAATTATTACATTGATTAGGAATAGTAACAGAAGAACCTTGCACAGAATTGTGTGTTGCAACAGTAACAACTTCTGAAGGATTCAAAGAATCTAGTTTGTTTTGATATTTAGTTTTTAACTGAAAATACCTGTCTTCAAATTCTGCTAATTCAGAATCATCATCATTTAAACAAGAATCTAATCTTAAGAGCTCTTTAAGTAAATCATCGAATCTTTGTAATCTAATCAAAATTTCATTCTTAGTATTCACATTATCAAAACTATTCTCTAATCTAGTTACAGAGCCTTTCACCCTACCTCTCTCAATTTTAATTTGAGCAGATTTTTTCTCATAATCATCCATTTTATACAATAACTTATAAGCAGAATAATTTCCAAAATAAAATTAATCAGATAACTTCAAAACAAAACTAATCAAAATTACTTCAAAATCAAAAGTAATCAGAATTGCTACAAAACAAAACTAATCAAATTAAGTTCAAAAACAGAAGTAACTGAATTAAATTTAAAAACAGGGCAAATCAAATTCAAAAACAGAACTACTATAAAATGTTCATAATTATTCTTTCATACAAACAATAGAATTTTCTGTTCTCAAATGTGCATAAAATTAAAAATCTTCAAAATTCTTCAATAATTCACCATAATAATTAAATATTCAAATATTTCAAGCTAATAAATCATAATGTTCTTGAGAACAACAAGTAAATAAATCATAATACTCTTGAGAACAATTTTCTTTTTCAAGAACAACTATCAAAACATAATATTGTAGAATACTATTTTTCTTATTTTATCAATTCAATAAAGAAGATATTAGATTGTTCTCATATTCTAAAATAACATCTTGCTAATTGCAACTTCAGTAGAAAAAATTAAGCTTTAGCATCAAAGAACAATTTCAAAACAAAGTAAGTACTCGCATATCTCGCCTAAGTGCCTCCAATTTTCTTTATGTAAAGAATTTGAAGAAAGAAATCCTTGAATTTTTCTTATTTTATTTTACAACACAAAAAAACAAATCTCGACATTCACAAAACTTCACACACAATGAAACATACAGTTCTGGTTTCAGAATCAAATTTCTCTAGTTAAAATTAATACTCTAATTAGTATGCTATCATCACATGAGAGCCTTAAATCTACCCTATATATATAAAATCCTAATGAAACGAATATATGAAACGGCTGAAATGTAACAATTCTTTGAATCGACTGATTAAACAACTGATTATGTTTCACGGCGATTTCTCCTAAAATATGGAATACTTTGCGACGAAATTAACACCAAAAATCAATATTGATCCGCAGATTTCAAAACTGGTATTAGGATTTTTAAATTCGAATTAGTTTTCGAAATATTAATTTTTTTTCTAATTTTAAATACTTTTTTCTAATGATGGCAACACAAATTTTAACCAAACAGATATTTTTTTTTTCAGATTTTAGAAAAGGTTACTATTTTAAACTAATTTGGTGAGAAGTTTGGCCTCCCTTAAATGTATGCTAAGAAATGTATCATGTTACTTTTATTCATAATTCAATTTGTATTTCATTATCATTTTATTTAATACAAACAGAAACATTTAAAATAAATGGCTTTCACTGCTTTATTTTTTTTTTAAACGAAATGAAAAGAAAAATACTAGGCACAGATATCATATACGCACCGGGGTACCTAATTGGCGCCAAAATGGCATTATTTTGGTTGACATGGTAACCTGGCTATTGTTGTTTAATAATAAATGTTTATTTACTTTATTTTCTTTTTTTAAATTATATAAACTGTTTTGTTCTATAGTTAATTATTTTTTTGGTTATTTTCCTTTAACAATAAAAAATAATAGAAAATAATTAAAAAATACGGTACTACTTAATTCCATCGACCCATTTCGCCAAATTATATAAATCGCCAAACTACTCGCCAAATTATACAAATTGACGTAATTTTTATTTTAAATAACGAAAAAACAAAGAAAATAGTATAACATTAATAAATATACAAATAAAACGTCGAAATAAAAATCACTTGATGACGTAAAGATGTGTAACTTGCTTAAAGTCAAGTGAATGTGACATTTATCAACCATTATTGGCATTTAATCTTATAGTTTGGTGATAGATTTTTGTTCGACGGGATAACTAAGTAGTACCAAAAATACATATGTAACTGGTATTCGAAAACGAGGATTTCGCCAAATTTTTGTTAAAAAAAAATCACGCCAAACCGGGTGCGTATATGGCATCTGGCCAAATATTAAATGATGTAACAAACGATGACATTTAATTTCAACTTCAAAGCAATGTTTTAATTTACCACTCGAAAAATTTTTAAAAAATGCTAACTGGCAAGTTGAAAAATAGTTATTGGCGAGATTTGCACCCGGCTAGCGTAACAGTACCAAGAATTCTTTGCGACAATGCTTTTATGTAGTATTAAAAAAAAAAAAATTGATTTTTTTTAATCGAAATGTAAAACTTTCGGCACAGATGCCACATACGGCGTATGCGCCGTATGTACAACGCCCATATTGGCGCTATTTTTTCTGACGCCAATGTCATATACGCAACGGGTACTTAACTGGCGCCATAGTATCGTTATTTTGCTTGATTTGATAAGCCAGATGTTGTTGTTTGTGCTGTTGATCTTTTCCCCAAATTAGCACCGGAAAAAAATCGCGCCAATATGGGGCCGTATATGATATCTGGGCCAAACTTTGATATGAAAAGCGAAGGGATCAGAGCGTATTTATTTATGGCAATTACATGACTTGGACTACTATAATATAGATGAAATGATGGCGATAGAATAATATTTGGCGACTTATCACCTGTACCTGGCTACTATTAAAGTACCAAAATGGCACCAAGAATATAAAAAGCGAAGTGGTTCACCCGGAACTCTTGATAATAGTCACATGACTTAGGCTATTGTTATAGAAATTGTTTTAAAATACCGGGAGGCAAAGACTCTGTACATTTAATTCCTTTTATTTTTAGCTTCTTTTCAAACGTTTAACTGATCCTCTTTAATCAAACACGAAAACAACCATTGGATGTCTTAACAGCAACTGATTCGGCCTTAAATTTTTGAAATCAAAGGAAATTGAATGGAAACCTGTTTACAGGGAGATCTGCACAGCTTTTTTAGTATAATTCTTCTATAATATTTTTTAAACCGATCAGATTAGCGTGTTTTTAGATTCTGCAGTGTCTGAATGAGTGTTGGCGAGCGTAGCTTGCAGGGGGCAGAGCCCCCTACTTACATTATAAAAATATATCCCCTGCCTAAACTGGTTGCAGATAAATTAAATAGAATAAAGAAAGACAATAATGCAGCAGGAGCAGCATGCTCCATACCACACTCTCAGAAACCAAACATCAACTCACTGATGATGTCATAATTAAGATTTCACAACAGCACAGAATACATAGTGCTGCCATCTGTCAACAAACAGAATAACTAAAACCTTAAATTTGATTCCTAATCAGTTTAACACTGAACAACCATTTAATACAGCAACATTTCATTTTAAACATTCGAAACTTTATTTCATTCGATTTCAAAAGAAAATAGTTTGCTTATTTTGTATTTCACTAAAAAGTAGTTTTCAATGATCTTGAAAACATTTATTGAAATATATTTACTATTTATATATTTATCGTCTGCATAGAAAAAAAAAGAAAAAACCTAATTCTTGTTTCTTATTATAGCAATTATCAAACAAATCGCAATCTGATATAATTGTAATTTGTACTGTACATTTATTCTGCGGATAAAGCGGACAGAAAAATTGTAACGCCTTATTTGGCGTGAAATAAACAAATAAAAATGTAATAATAAAAAATTTTAAGCATAAAAAAGTATATAAAATATGATTTTAACAGAGAATTTTTATCGGTTCTCTAACTTTTATGTATAGTGCTACAAAATGCAGGTCTCGATGCTAGGTGCAAGCAGCACCAAAAGCGGTTCCCTTATTAGACAAGTCTTTGTCTTTGCAGATAGATTTGTATAGTATCGTAAAACAGTTTCTGTTTTCATAGGTTTTACTTTAGACTGTTAAATTATGTGACAATGCATTTAAAGTTTTAATTAGCTGTTTTTGCTTTGTTTTTCCCTATTCAGTTGTATTAATTGTTGTATATTTTATCATCTAGATTCAGCTTGTTCAAGCTAATGCTACTGTTCAGCAAGTTGCTAATGCAAATACCCAGGCAATGTCTGTTCCAACTGCCTCACAGACATTTTCTGTTCCTTCTGTCTTACAAGTCCAAGCTGTAAGTCAACATGATCTTATAGTAATTCTTTGACTAACAAATATGTAATCAGTAATTATCAATAATTAAAATTGTTTGTTGATGAGAGCTGTGTAATCGCATATCTTGATTTTTGCCTTGAACGCATATATTATTTTAATTTATAACAGATAATTATTACAATATGCTCCATAGTTTTATTCATTTTAAGAACAGTAATTCAAATTTTTATCTTAAATTAATAATAGCAGAATTTAAAATATGGAACAAAATTTAAAAGCAAGGTGTACTGTAGCCAAATAATTTTAACAGTTGAAAACTTTAGCAAAGTTGCTACACAGTTAGAAGGGTTTAAAGAACTAGAAATTTAGTTCTATACAAAAAAAAAAAAAAAAAAAAAAAAAAATTAAAAATTTTCCTCATTGATAATAAATGATACAGTTTATTTCAGAAAAGATATATCACTAGTATTTCTTGCACTTTGTTCTTGTATTTGATGTATTAAAATTCTAATTATATGAAAGCCTAAAACTCATAGAATTTCATAAATGGAGATGACAAAATACAGTTGAACTTCATTATTCCAACACTCGAATGACCTGATAAAAGTGTCGTCATAAGCGGAGTGTCGCGATAACAGGAGTTGGAGAAAAATATGTTTATAATAAGATGTATTTTTAATTCATTAATGACAATTTAAAATTCATAACTGTTCTTGCAGTTTTAAGCAATAAAACACTTAAACACAACAATTAAACAAAATAAACACAAAAACAAAATTGAAAATAATAAAAATCAGCTTTATGATGACTTTTTTTTATTGTTATATGAAATATTGATGAATTAAAGTTTGCTTGTCCCTAGATGTGCTTCCTACAATTCTTTTTTTCAATATTATAAAATGAATTGTAATCAATATTCGTTGTTTCAGAAATGGATGTTAGATAATTTCTGATCTTTTCAATGCAATGCTTCGGTTTTAGTCGGATAAAAAACTCTGTGTAACCCCAAGAAAGCGCCGCCTGACCAGAACAAAAAGACCGTGAGTAGACTGAAACGTATATCTGGAGCTTAAGTGGGTTTATTTATTCAGATAAAGGATTGAAGTAAAATTTCTCATTTATCTCAATGGATATTTTAGACACTTTTATGAAAAGTTTGGCTAAGACATTTCTTACCGCTTAATTTCCATGCTTATACTGATGTATATAACTTGACGTTATATACGAATTATTAAAGATTTGCAGAGCTGCTTATACAGCAGAAACGCTCATGCTGGTTCCCAAACAACCATAAAAGTAAAAAGGAGTTAAAAAATTATAATGTTAAGTTCAATATAAGTTAACCTGCAAAAGAAAATATATTAAACATGTGTGGTGATATAAATGACAAAACCAAGTTTAAAACTAACAAAGTTTATTTAAGTCAAAACAACATAAAAATAAATAAAAAGTTAAAAAGGATTATTAATTAATTTTAACACATACTAAATTACTTATCAAGCACTGGATTTAACTTCATGACAAACGAGAAACATAACTTATTACGAACATACTTAAACATCATGGCTTGTGATAAACTACTTGTAGAAATAATGCAATGGGACTTCATGGATTTGCAAAACAATTTTTCATAACTTGAAAAAGCGAAAACCTCCGTCATTAAATTAGACGCTTCTATTTGCCAAACGTAACGCCAAACGTAAACAGCGATAAAGCCAATTCCCGATTCTCAAAAACAGACGAAAACTTATCATCCCACTTTCCGATGATCACTACGGTCAATGGCCTTCAACAATGCTGGTTCGCAAAATAAATCTGTTCCAGGAACAAAGAACAATTCTCGTTCTCTTACAGCTCCACTGATGACCCGTCACACGTAGAAAGGAATATAACCGTATATAACACAAAAACGGCCTTTATCCCTTCAACAGTTCAGCATCAGACGGAATTGATTTAAAACAACTCAGATTATAGCTGATCCATTAACACGAGAAAAACTCTTTACTGAAATTTATCAACAGAACTCGGAAAACATTTTTAATTCTCAACTACCATTGAGTACCGCTCTAAATATAACTGCCGTAAAAAGAATAATTAGATGACTAGACTTGTCACCTACATATTACTAAAGTAATCGAAACTGATTAAGTCCGGCAATCACAATATATATATATATGCCGATCATCAATACGGTTAACTGTTAAACGACGAGACAGCATTACAATTCCCTGCACAATCTATGATTCTCATTAGGAGAAACAGAATGACACAACTCCTGTAAGTGAGATGTCACTGATCGGACACCTACCGCCATCTTATAGCAGCCGTGAATACTACGATCAGATGTTGAAAGGAAATGAAGCCAGGCATTGAGAACTTTGTAAACAGAGCAGCGTGAGTGACAAACACACGGTAGGTAAACGATAATGCAAATACTTAAGACTTATCCTAAGGAAGTTTAAAAGGAAAGATATGCTTCAAATATAAGTTAAGTAAAGTCAAAGAATATTTTTAAAGGAATTTTATATTTAATAAAAGAACTTTATATTTAATAAAGGAACTTTATAAAAAGGAACTTTATATAAAAAGGAAAGAGCATTTTAAGACAGATAAAGTTTTAAGGGTAGTAGAAGTATGAAAGTAAATTAACAGGTATTTGCACAGGAACAAGAACTAAGATCAAGCAATATAGAACATATACAATGGATTATGAAAAATGATCAATTTTCCTAAAATGTCGGGATATCCGGAGTTTATTTACATTACAATCATATACAGAAAATCGGGACTTTGAAAAACTGACATGAAAACCAGGTGTCGGGATAACAAGGTCCAACTGTATATGTATTTTTTTTATTATTATTAATGATATATATTTACATGAAAACCTGCTCATTCTTTTCTGTTTCAAATATCATTTTATATTATTGCTATCCGTAGGCTAATTTCTGAAATAATAATGTAATTAATGGCTTTATTAATTTTAACAAACTGAATATATCTCTTTTTATTACTTGGGAATAAAAATTCTCCTTCCACCCAGGTTCCAACTGAAGCAGCTCAACAGCAAAATCAGACTGCCCAAGTTCAAGTGCAGCAAGTTCAAGTACAAAATTCTCAACAAGTATATAAATATTCATTCTTAACATAATAGTACATCTTATATTAATTGTTACATTTTTTAATCCTTTAATTACTAAGCATTTATAAGTTAAGTCTGAGTTCAAAATTGCTTTAGCAAAATAAGCTATAACTGGGAGGAAAAGGGTTTAGAAAATGTTAAAGTGCCATTATGCTTATAAATGCATTCCTTTACTCACATTGACTACTTGATGTGTTTAATTTTCATTTGAAAATTAACTGTTAAAATTTTGTCATGGCATCTTTAAAAAATTATTAACAATTAAAAAAAAAAAAAAAAAAAAAAAAAAATAGTTTTAAGATGAAAAGGTTATTTATATATGCACGTATCATCAAAACAAGTTTAATTCTAATACTTCCTATAAAATATTAGCAGAATCACCTGGCTTTACACAAGTTAGCTCTGGGAACATTCCAGGTAAAATAAATAAAAATGCAAAATCCTAAAAATATGGCAATCACAATAATTCTGTGCATTTTCAACCATAAATCGTTAAAAAGACAATCAAAAATACGTGTAAAAGTTAAAATAGTTTTAAAAAATCTCTATCATCAAATAAGCATTTAATGTTTATCTTAGAAATCAATGTCTAATTTCGTGGCTGTAATTCATGTTGTTGCAAAGAAATTCTTTTCCAATACGTTAATTTTCATAATTCTAGCACGTATGGTGAGTAAAAAATCTGTTATAAAATTCCATCTTTACATGCTTGAACCAAATTAAGTTAACTAAAAAATTGAAAATAATTGTGTTACTTTGATGCAATCATGAGAATGCAAGATTTCTTTGCATCTGTAACAGAAAAATATAAAATTTCCCTGGCAATTTGCAAAAAAAAATACAATAATTTCCACTCAAGCGGCATATAGGGAAATTTTATTTTTATGACATTATTTTAAAAGGAAACTTACATTTTCATTCATAAAAACTAAATCTAGAATGATTGCATGAAAATGACATTTTTAATTGTGATGTCAGTCATGAAGTTTTGTTTGAAAAGAGGGAGAACTGGCTCTAAATAATGGTTGCTATGTTTCATTTCTTATTAAATAAAAATCGTGGAAAATGTTACCACTTCTTGTAAAGTATTAAAACACTTTGGTAAAAAGTATAGCTATAACATACAGTTTTAGTGTACAAATAAGTAGAAAATAAAACATGGCAACTGTTTTTTTAGAGTCAGTTTGACATCATACCAAGTACGTTTCATAAAAAGTAATGTCATATATAGTAATATCTCTCTTTAATCTTTTTTTCAAATTTGTTTTTTTAAACTTAAATGTATGTATTATAGTTGATGTTTCAACTTCAAATGCATTTAAATGAAGGGGCTACAACATTTTAATGCACTTATAGTTACTTTATTTTATATATAAAAAATGTGCATTTTGTGTCCAGAATAACATCAATTTTGTTTATATATTTAAGTGAAAATCTTTCCAAAACGAACCTAATAATGCAGGGCCTTTGGCAGCTAAGAAGTCACTTTTATTTTCCACATTGGGTCATTTAAAATTAAAAAAAGAAAAAAGTTCTTATAGTTTCAATGATTTGAAAATTTTGAGCAATAAATATAACATTACTGAAGCCTGTGAATAATTTTCATGCTAAAATAATGATATTTAGTTGTAAAAAGTATTATTTTTCTAACTTTTTTTTTTTTTTTTTTTTTTTTACACACGGAAATTTTACATGTTGTTTTTTTTTCTTTGCATGCTGAATACTGTACCCCTAAATGTTATTATATTTAAACCAAAATTTTACTGAAACAGCTAAAAGTTACTTTAGGGTATTAAAATTTTAAAGCAATAGCACAAAAATAAATTTATGTTATAACTGTAAACAAGCATGTGCAATATTAACATTATGGAAAAATGTATTATTTTCATGCAGATTATTTTTCCTACTAAATCTCAAAATTTCTAAACCAAATACTAGTATATTGCATTAAAATTTCCGATTGAATGCATTAAATTAAGTGTTTTTTTTTTTTTTGTTGTTGTTGTTTTTTTTATGTGCATAATGCCAATCCTGTGGGGGAAAATGAAAAAAAAAAAAAAAAATGGCAAAAGTAACTTTCTGATATGAACTCTTTTCAAAGGTTTAACAAACTTATTTTATTGAAACTGAAGACATCTTTTAAAAGCTAAATGTATGCTCAATAAGTGTGGATAATTTGTTTTTTCGTATTTACCATACATTTGCATGTATAAGCAAAGTATACGATTTTTCAATGAAAAATTGTCCAAAATTAGAAACCTGTATATAAGCCGTTGTTAAAAAAAAGTGATAAAAAATTCAGTGAATGAAAAGTTAACACATTTTTATGCATAGCTATTAAAAACTAGTCAGATGTGCCAATCCTAAAACTTTCTTGTATTGCATACATGTTAATAACTCAAAATTCGCTATCACAGTGCCAAACTTAAATGACAATCTATGTCCATCATGAGGATTGTAAATGTATATAAGTTTGTTGAACTGTATGCATTTAACAAGGAGATATAAGTATCGGATTGTTTCAAACAAATCATTGAGTTTCAGAACCCATCCTCTTAGCTGTCTGCAACCAAAATATCCAACCCAAAGAGTATAAAATCAACACCTGTTGTTCAATATACACTAGGGTGGTTCAAAAACCTATGGAAAAAAATAAACTTTCTCGTACAGACCATGACACCCCCTCATTTTTTTACATCTGCCCATACTACTATTATGGCAAAGTTTCAATCTCCTACTCCAAATAAAAGACTATGCTCAATGACCTGCCAACTTTTGACTTTTAGAGCTATTTGGGCATTTGTAGGAATTTTCTAAAGGTTGAGGCAAAAACCAAATTATTTAAATATATCTTTTATTTATATATTTACAATATTAGTAAAGACTAGCAAAATAGTTAACATTGTCAATTTTTTACATTTACTTTTTTGAAAAAATATTAAGGATTTTTTTTTTTTTTTTGTCCTCGGTAGCGATGGTACGTCTATTTGCTTCAAGGCCTTGCAAAAGAGACTGCTTATCACCCTCATTATTTGTTAAAAGTTTGTCAAATACTTGGATCAGCTGAATACCTCTCCTAGTAGCATCATTCACCACTCTTAGTTATTTTACATGGTTTCTACTATTTTTATAATTGATATTATCCTTCCATTCTTCAGGAAAAAGTTGTAGTAAAGAGTCGCTAATGTTCAAACGAGAAAAGAGCTCAACATTTCTTTTTGTTGCATAATCTCCAAGGTTTGCATCATCTTTCAATAAATTTGATTGCCCTCTTACGCTTCGTCAACATTTTGGATTGTTCATTCCTGCAATAATTTTTGCTTCCTTTTTTGTTGGCACTTTGTCTGAAAATAGGGTTAGACCAACCAATTCAAGTCCAATCTTAGAATCAGTAGTCTCATATTTTCACGACATGTCTTTCCATAATTGCAAGTCAACTACAACAGCTTCAGCTGCAAGTGGAGCTTCTGTCCATGCTTTGCTGTTGAGAAGAGCACTGAAATGCACAAATCGTTGGAGCTGCATTTCTTCCCTATTAGATGGAAAATTTCTGGTTGATCTCGGAAGAGAAAGATTTTGAATGCGTACAGGAGTTTAGTCATCCACTGAGCATGATGAATAGCCAGTTCCTAGTGCTCTCCAATGGATTTTCTCAGGTGGATTTCCCAAAGTAGCAAGTGTCAACTAAATCATCTCTAATAACCATAGATTTATTTACGGATAAAAGGCAAGCAATGGTTGAATCTTTAAAATCTTTAGTGCATTTTTTCCAATTCCATCCCCGAAAATTTGTTTAATTCCTTGCCAAACATTCTTACATCTGTTGAAGAGTGGGATTTCTGGGAAACTGGACGGCCCAAGGTACAAGCTAAAAACTTTGTGAAGGTTAATTAAATGACATGTTGTCGACAGGCTATCCACAGTAGTTTACGGAATATTTTTTGCCAAACAAATGCTTACTTATTTTACATAACCAGTGTTTATACTCGTAGTGTCAAAACATAAACCTTGAATTTTTCTTCTACACCTAACTTATGTAATATGTTGAAAATAGAATTCGCTATATTTTCTGCTGTTCCATCACCACTCAATGACCAAGAATCTTTCAATATCAAATATCGAAGTAAGCATTCGCAACAGTTCCAATTTTCCTAATCCAAAACATTTAGGCAAAAGTTTGGAAGACTAGAGGACAATTGGGTTTGAAATCACAAATTGCAGACTCAACATATTATTTTCTAGCCTTTTTTCTTAATCACTGTATGGTTTTACTTGAAAGTGGAAGTGCACAAAGATCATGCTCTAGAGCTGATACAACTGGAACAATCAAATGCAGAGCTTCATGGTCAGATGTCTTGTTACGATCTAGAGCGACAGTAACATGGAATGTGAACAGTTGTGTTTTAGACACATCTTGTTTCTTTTCAGAATTGGAAATAAGGTTTTTCTTTACATTCAGAGAAAAATCATCATCAACATCTGATTGGGAAATGGACTCTTGAGTTTTCTGAATCAGTCACTGAATAAACGTAAACAGCTGTTGATGCTGCCCACACCTGTGATTTTTATTTTCGTCGTTCTTCCTATTTTTTTCATATCTTCATTACGCAAATACATTTTATGTCTATTTTGTTGATTTACAAGTAAATTGCAATCTTTTATTTTTCATTAGAATCAAAGCATCAGCATGGGCAATATCGAAAAGGGTATAATTCATTCTTAAACAGAAGTTCTCTTTCTTGTTGAGCTGCTGAGGAATGCCTTTTATTCTTTTTTATTAAAAGCCATTTTTTTTCCAAGCATTTTTTCAAGTTTTTCAATTGCATGAGTTGGAATTGTTGGAATGTTAGCTTTAAACCATACATGAACCACTTCTTGAAATGTCATATAACTGACATTTCATATTGTCCTAATTTCTCTCAAATGATAACGAAACCGCAGTAGGACACGTTTTACAGTTGCCAATTGTTTCAGCATTGTGGATGATGGATCTAAAGCTATAAGACCAATTAGAAAAATTTCAATATTGTGGACTGTTGCTGTTGATGCCATGTTATTTAGCTCTTCAAGAACACCTTTTCTTTCTAAAATAATAATTAATTTAATATATTAAATAAAAAATACTTTTTAAATAATTCTTGTAACTTCTAATCTGTTTTATAATTATCACTGAACTGCAGCTTGTAGTTTATAGAACTTTGCAATAAATAGCCTTGTTTATAAAATATCGGCTCTTTTTGTGAGGAGTGTTGTAATTTTGCCAAATGCATTAGAAAGAAAAACTGTTGCCAAATACTTCAACTAAACTTTATATTATGTACTAGGAATTATGAAAGCTTATAAAAGATCAGCTTTTGTTTAAAAATTATGTATTTTAAACATGTATATTCTCATCAATCTAAAAATATAAAATAGTGTAAAATTATCCAAAAGTGTCAAAATAAAGGGTCATTGAGCACCATCTTCCTTTAGGTGTAAACATCTACAATTTTAGGAGAGTGATACTATGCATAAATGTAAAAAAAGTAAGGGGTGTCTTGGTCTTTATCTCAAAAAAAGTTTTTTTGAACCACCCTAATATACACCCAAGTAGTGTTCACATTTCTTTTTAAAAGGGCAGGGCAGATTTGCTGAAAAGAGCATTTTTGTCTGGTAAAAGGGCAAAATTTGTTGAGTGAAAGGACACAGTCATTGGATTATCATTTGTCAGTTCTGAGGAGTGAGAATTTCAACTCTAAACCTTTAATTAGTATTAAGTCCTAAATTTTCTGAGGGCATTTCGAAGAGGGAAGGGGAGGCATACTCTGGATTCACTGGCATATATTATCAAGATCAAGGTAAATTGAAATTGAGCTGTATTTTTAAGAATATCATAAAATAATCTGATTAAAATAACTCCATTTTTCGAATATTCCACTTATGGGAACTGTGATGTGAATAATAGAATATTCACAATTTATCGTGATCGTAGGTTAGAGTTATATTTGTTGTGAAAATCTTGTTTAAAAATGTATGCAATAACCCTCAATTTAATATTTTACTTAGTTCTTTCAAGTCATTTAAAAGGAGAAGAATCAAAATATTCTTACTTGAAACTTAAGTAATGTTGAGGAAGAGTCAGGAACGACACTTTCTTGAAGACAAAATTAAATCTTTATTGAAAATTAGTTACGATGAAAAGGAATAATTTTCCTTTCTGATCACCCATAATAGTCCTTAAAAATGCCAGCACTTGGATCAAAAAAATCCTTGAGAGAATAGCTGTTACTCAATTGAAGAACAGAACTCCATTGATAAAAAGAAAAAAAAGGGGGGGGGGGCACAACTACAAGCAAAAATTCACGACCCCTTTTCGACAATCCCGTCAGAACTAAAAACTGTCTAAAAAAATAAGGGAAACAGTATTTAAACATCGCTACGGGGCACGCAAAAGTAATTAAGCGAGAGATTTAAAACAATTGATTAAATTTAAAAGCCACCAGTACAGAAAGCAAATCATGAATACGAAATCGAAAGTAACATGATCCAATTCGCTACACACAAAAAACTTCACTTGGTCGAAATTATAACAGGCACTCATGCCTACTGAGCATACGCACATCCATGGCCTCAGATGAAACAAGGAGAGGAAAAAAACGGAAGGAATAAATGGATGATGCACGTATGTTCAAGCACTGGGGAAAAGAAAACTTACAGGTTCACGCTAACGTATTGTCAGTAAGGGAGAAGGGAGAGGGGGGGGGGGAACTCAAGAGCTAGGCCGCAGCTCTGTCAAAGACGCGGACTGGCGAATAGGTGGACAAAAATGTGAGATTTCATCTCACAGGAACATGTGCCGTTCTGGGACGATTTTGAAATGGAAAATGCATTATGATTTGAAAATACAATACAATATGCAGCTACTGCATGCTTTTTAACATTGATTTAGAACTTACAACACGTGAGTCAATCAGAGCAGCAGAACTTCAGCTTTCAAAAGTCAGGGAGGGGGTGGAGGAGAGAAAAAATTCAAATATTTTGAAAAAATAAAATAAAAAAAAGTGGAGACAAAGAAGTTATTGGGAAACGGGGCAGGGTGCATCAGCAGTTTAAACGAAGAGGGCAACACGCAACACCCTCTGAAAAACATCAAATGGGAAGACTACACCCAAGTGTAATAAGGATCAATTTACGTGAAAATGTAACAATATTAGGTTTGATTAAATTGCGTGCATTAGCTTTTGCGACAATTGTGAAAAATTCAACATAGCAGTGCCACCTATTGTGTGATTTGCACCAAAACCTAATCAGTAACAGCTCACGTCAACGCCTAACTGGATAGTTTGATGAAAATTTATGCATTAGTTTTTGAGGTAGAGCTATTCGGAAATCATACAAAATGCAGCATAGCAGAGCCATCTGTTGGGCGATATATACCCAAAACTAATCAGCACCAGTTTATATCAAGGTCTAACTGAATCTAAAGTTTTGTGAAATTCCGATTCTTGAGATAGAGCGCCCACAATATTTTTGTTACATACAGACAGAGTGACACAGAGATTTTCTTAAGACCCTCAAATCGTGTTCAGGACCTTCTAAAATGTATAAAACCATCGAAAACTAGAAGTCAAAATTTTTCACAGATCCAATACTTTCTTCTTGTAACAGGGTTGCTACGCCACCTTGAAAACCTGGAAAAGTCAGGGAATTGGGAAATTGGCCAAATAAGTCAGGGAATTTCAATATTTCTTCCAAAATCTGGAAAAGTCAGGGAATTTGATAAACTTTTATTGTGATCTCCAAGAAAGTTTTATCGTTGTGCTGCCAGAAATGAGAATCTTCCATGATTTGGAAAATTCCACATTTAAAAAAAAAATAATCATCTAAATTACTCTTTTTTCAACAATTTCCACTTTCATCCTCCACCCCTTTTCTATCCACCATACAGGGGTGGATTTAAGGGGTCGCAATTGCGAGGGGCCCTGCATCCCAAGGGCCCCCCAAAATCTTCTTTTGAGTTCAAAGAGAAATGTGCCGTTTTGATAAAAGGATTTTCTTAGGGTTCTTTTTTTAATTTTTAGTTAATATTACAGTATCATTTTCATGTAATGAATATAATTTTTTCTATCATTTGCTACTACCAGAAATATTTTAGTTTTTCCTTATCTTTTTTTCCTTTATGAATTATCAGGACTATGATCGTTTGTAAACGGATAGGGTGAAATGCAAAGGAAACTTGGGTTTGAGTCGAAAGGAACACTGTTCGAGACATTCTATGAGGGATTAATTAAATCATGGGCCGTCAACCTGAGGCCCCTAATTTTGGGGGTCCCACACTTTGTATGCAGTTTTCATAAAGCTGATATTTAAAGTGAATTTTTACTTTGCTGATTATCTATACTAATAAAAGAAAGTTTAGCTCTGCGTGTCTGTCTGTGTGCGATGGCTAACAAAATCTACCGCACGTCTGAAAATTTGTGTGAGGCTAGTCTAAGCCAGTTTCTGATACACCTGAGGATCAGATTTTTAATATTTTAAGACCCGGGCCCCTGAGTCCTTCAAGTTTTTATGCCCTAAATATTTAATAACTTGCCTCTTTTTTATCCGATTTTCTTCGTTTCGGGGGGCCTTTTACCATTTACTTAACCCCACTTTCTGCATTTCAGTCTATATCCTGCCTCCCAGGGGACCGATACAGGGTCGTGGAAGTTTTTGTGCCCTAAATTGTCAATAACTTGCCCCTTTTAATCCAATATTAGTTTTTGGTGCCCTTTTTCAATTTAGTTATTCCCCAGATTCTACATTCCAGTTAACACCCTGGCCCCCTAGGACCCGGTCCAGAGGCCCTTGAACTTTTTGTCTGCCATGCATTTTTCACTCCATAATTGTGTCCCCCACCCCACAATGCATAACTTTAATGTTGATTCTTGGATTCCTGTCCCCTTGCCAACAGTCTCATATGTTTATTGGGGGACCAAGGCCGTTTTTTTAAATGTATTCCCCCCCCCCCCCCTCATTTTTGCGTATTTCTTTAAAATTTTATTCTGATAATTCATACCCTATGCTTAATTTCGTCTAATTGAAGATCTAAAGCTGGCCTTTTAACATGTTTTCATTCAAGAGCCCTGCTCTGAACTATCAGTTGGCCTCTTTTGCATCTCCGATTATAGCTTCCTTAAAAATGGTCCTATTCACTAGTTTTTTTTCTAACAACTTCTTAGGTCCTCCAACTACTACAAGAACTAGAAAATGAATTTCTCAGACTTCAGCTATCACCAATTTTGAATATTAAGGGCTTTCTTGGGGCTCTTGCTGCACCTTCTTTAAAAATAATCCAATTCTCTTGCAATTTTTTTTTACATAGTTCTTGGGTCCTCCGACTGCTTTATAAACTACTAAAAAAATTTCTTATACCCAACTACATTCGGGTTATGATTGTGGTCCCCCCGGGGCATGGTACAGGGCCCCTTGAAGTTTTTGTGCCCTTAATTGTTAATAATTTGCCCCCTTTTAATCCGATCTTTGTTTTGAGGGAAATTTTCCATTTAGTTATTCCCCATTTCTACATTCGTGTTAAGGCCCTGGGTCCCGGCCCAGAATCCCTTGAACTTTCTGTACGCCACGCATTTTTCACCCCTAATTCTGTCACTGTCTCAATGCACAAATTTAAAATTGAATCTTGGACTCCTGTCCTCGGGTCAACACCCTCATATTTTTATTGGAGCACTAGGGCCCTTTTTTTTAAGCACACCCCCCCCCCCCCCCCATTCTTTCAAATTTTGTTCAAATGATTAATTTATATCCTGTGCATAATTTCGACTAATTAAAGATCTAAAATGCTAGGTACTAGAACCTTTTAATATGTTTTTATCTCATGGCCCTGCTCTCAACTATCAGTTGGCTCCTTTTGGGCCCCTGTTATTGCATCATTAAAAATGGTCTGATTCACTAGCTTTCTTCCTAACAACTTTTTAGGATTTCCAGCTACCCCTCATATTTTTATTGGGGCCTTAGGGCCCTTTTTAAGTATTTCACCTTATTTTTTGCACATTTATTTAAAATTTTATTCTAATGATTAATTTATACATTATGTTTAATTTCGACTAATTGGAGATCTTTAGAGCTAAATACTCGGACCTTTTAACATGTTTTCATAGTAGGGCCTTGCTCACAATTATCACCTTGACACCTTTTAATCTCCCTATTATAACTCCCTTGAAAATAGTCCGATTCACTAGTTTTTTCTTTTCTAATAACTTGTTAGGTCCTTCATTTACTACATGAACGACAAAAAAATTTCTCAGATTTCAGCTACCACCAATTTTGAATATTAATCGCCTTCTTGAGGCCCTTGGTGCAGCTTCTTTAAAAATGATTCGATTCTCTTGCAATTTTTTTTAACATAGTTCTAGGGTCATCCAGCCACTTTATAAACTACTAAAAAGTTTCCTTATACCATTGCTACCAACTTTTTCGAACATTAATCTTCTTTCGGCATCAACTTACGTTTACTCACTACAGTCGTAAGTTAAAAATAACGCTACTGTTAAAGGTAAGTGGTTAAGTTTAGAGAGGTGGAGTATTTCATCCGTAAATTAAAAATTGGATTAATGTTAAAGGGAATTTGATAAAGTTATAGATGGAGGGGGCACATTCCACCGCTTGGGAGCGCATTCTTTCCTCTGGTTTTATCGGCCCAATATTAATGGCAGTTGGTTCATTCAACTGAGATTATAATTAAGCTACTTTCCGAATTATGAAAGTTTATCTTGGACTTTTGTTACCTCCATTTTCGAACATTAACGGCGCATTCCTTTCTCAGTTTCTATGGCTCGATTTCATCGAAAATTAGTTCATTCAATTTAGCTTAGGATTGTTATATAGATTTTAGTTCCAACTTCTACCCCTAGCGGAGAGTATTCTAATCTCGGGTTCTATGGGCCTGATAGCTACGGGGTTTGGGTCATTCAACTTGGTTTTCTATTGTCTTTGGCACGTGCGGTGCACTTCGGGTATACGCTGCCTCAGACAGCGGCAACCCAGGTTACAGGTTTGTTCAGAAAGAGGCAGTGGCGTAGTCAAGGAGGGGGTCCAAATGCTCTGGATACCAGTAATATTTTAAAGTTTTCTTCGTCTTGATTAATAGCAGAAAATTCTCCGATTAGGTAAGGTGAACTGAACTTTACAAAATCCCTGGTATCCAGAGCGTTTGGACTCCCCACCCTGTCTACGCCACTGGAAAGAGTTTTGTTGGGAACACACTCAACACTGCCGAAGACATTGGGGTATTGGAAAAACAAAGTTCATTTGAAACGCTATATGATGCCGAAGGCATTAGGGCACCGATTTTCCGAAGATATAAAATCATACAAACTTGAATTTTGTTTAAGGTTATTATAACTGGTCCGGGCAATGCCGGACGGGTCAGCTAGTAATCAATATTTTATTATTGCATCGTAAGTGTTCATACTTTTTCCCTCTCATCAAATTCTCCACATCTAGATCAAAGATGACACACGACAATCAAATACCGGGTGATCCAAAAGTCAGGACGAACTTTAAAATTGAATAATTCGAAAACGAATCAAGATACAAAGATACGGTTTGCAACAAACGAATGGAAAAGAAACCGGGTTTTGTGTGGCAACGAAAAAACAAAGTTCTGTTGGTGACCAACAGATGGCGCTATAGTGTTTTGCTGCACCAAATGATGATTTATAAATTAAAAATGTTGACAACTTACAAGTCAGCTTAATTACAGTTAATTAGTACTACAGTAAATGTTCAATGTGCTGTCCATCATTTAGAAGTACAGCTGTGAGACGGCACCACACCGTTCACAGCATTTAGTAGCATTTCTTGCGTTATAGCAGACACATTTTGGCGGATGGCATCTTTCAGTGCTGCTAGTGATGCCGGTTAGTCACGGTACACTTTTGACTTCAAGAACCGCCACAGCCAAAAGTCACAGGGTGTCAGATCGGGAGATCTTGGAGGCCATGCATGATTAAACTACCGACTGATAATGCGATCCTCCCCAAATGTTGAGCGTAGCAGGCGTTTCACAGGCAGAGCAGTATGAGGTGGTGCTCCATCTTGTATAAAGGTGACTGTTTGGAGTGCCTGTCGCGCTTGCAGTTCAGGAATAATGTTGTTCAGTAACAGTGCTACATATCGCTGACCAGTGACAGAAACTGTTTTGAAACCCGTCTGAGTGACGTACTCGAAAACAAATAGACCAATTATGAAATCAGTAGTGAAGTTACACCATATTGTCACTTTAGGCTGTTGCAAGGATACCTAAAGAAATGCATGTGGATTTTCTGTGGTCCACACTCGACAATTGTGGGTGTTAACAGCGCCTGAGAGTGTAAAATGCGTTTCATCTGTCCAAAACAGTGTAAAGCCAGTCGTGCTGCTCTTCCATTTTATTGAATACCAAATTCG
Organism: Maratus speciosus; assembly: GCA_963932465.1. Taxonomy (NCBI): domain Eukaryota; kingdom Metazoa; phylum Arthropoda; class Arachnida; order Araneae; family Salticidae; genus Maratus; species Maratus speciosus. The sequence continues at coordinate 323,409,619 of OZ010795.1, read as the reverse complement.
CTAAATCTTGGCGAGAGTCGAAGTCAGGAGGTTACAGTTCTTGGTTATGTTGCAATTTGTAGGGATATCATTGCAAAGTTATTTGCAAAGCTCTCCAGACACTTCCGTATGACAATCCTGTCTGCCTCGAAGCTTCTCGAGCACCCCCCATGTGCAGCAATTTGGTATTTTATTTTCTGCGTAATTTGATTTTTGGAACCGTGACGAAACAATCGGGTTTTTGCTGATTTCTTTGAACTTTTCACACATTCTATTTTCACCGATTACATTACCGATTAGAAGAAGGTTTCGGTTTTAAGAACATATTTTTGCTTCATCAGTACACCTAAAATTGTGCCATGGAGAGATGAAACACTAAAGTTTCTACAGATTTCGCCAAAATTTTCACACCATTTTATTTTGTAAAAAATATTTCTACCCGTCCGAAAGTTTCATAATTTTTGTAGGTGATCTAAATCTAGTCCTATTGAGATTCTCTAATAAGACTGTGTTGAAATACATACAGATGTTTAGTTGCTTTTAGCGTACAAAAAATATCATCTCCATGAGGCGCGAAGTGACCCAAGTTCGCCAGTTATTTGAAAGGGTTAAAATTCATATTTTTAAAAACCGGTTGCACCATCGATTAGAAGAAGATTTTATCTTTAAGAACATATTTTTGGATTGTCAGTACAACTAAAATTGCACTCTGGAAGGGCGTTGCCATAAGGTAGAAAAATGTTTTTTTGGAAAAACGACACTCTTTCAATTTTCTTTTTCAAAGGATTAACTGCGATACATATAATTTTTAATTGATCATGGGATTTGAGATGTAAGGGTACGATCTTTTAGAATATGTCTTCCAGGGGTGCAGAATATGTCCGATCCGGTGATCAAGGATCGGGGGAAATTTTAACCCCCTGGGGAAATTTTTCAGAAACATATACAATTGATTTCGATTTTAACGACGAATTCCATAATTCGCTGAGATAGAACAATTTCAGTACAAATAAAAATATCCGTATGGCGACCTTTACAAAATCGATATCAGAATAATCGGTCATCTGAAAATTAGGACATAAAAATACCGTGAATTTTCGCGAAGAATTACGGAAAAAACGCAAATTTCGTCACAAGATCGCAAAATAACCTTACATTTTGTCAGAAGATCGCGAAAAAACCGCAAATTTCGTCAAAAGATCGCGAAAGAACCGCAGATTTCTTCAGAAGATCGTGAAATAACCGCAGGTTTCGTCAAAAGATCGTGAAATGAACGCAAATTTTGTCAAAAGATCGCAAAACAAATACACATTTCGCCAAAAGATCGCGAAACAATCGCAAATTTCGTCAAAAAATCACGAAACAATCGCAAATTTCGCCAAAAGATCACAAAACAACCTCGAATTTCATCAAAATATCAGAAAACAACCTCGAATTTCGTCGAAAGATCGCAAAACAACCGCGATTTTCGTCAAAACATGGCGAAATAACAGCGATTTTCGTCAAAACATGGCGAAATGACAGCAATTTTCGTCAAAACAGGGCGAATAACCTTCTATTTCATAAAGGAAAAGCGGAAAAACCGCAAATTTCGTCAAAAGATCGCGAAATGAACGTAAATTTACTCAAAAGATCGCGAAATAAACGCAAATTTTGTCAAAAGATTGCGAAACAACCGCGCATTTCGTCAAAAGGGGCGAAATAACAGAAAATTTCATTAAAAAATCTGCAAATTTCGTCAAAAGATCACGAAAGAATCACAAATCTCGTTAAAAGATCGCAAAAACTGGAAATTTCGCCAAAAGATCACGAAAGAACCGCAAATTTTGCCAAACGATCGCAAAACAACCACGAATTTCATCAAATGATGGCAAAACAACTGCGAATTTCGTCAAAAGGAAGTAGAAATAACCGCAAATTTCGTCGAAAGATCGCGAAAAAACACGAATTGCGTCAAAAAATCCATGAAAAATACATAGTGTTAGGAGTGAATTTCCCCCACTCTGCTGTAACTGTGGGTTTTCTATCGTGGCTCAATAAATGACCGCATGTTGTTTTTCCCTCGAGTCAGCCTCCGTTTCATTTTTCTCTTCGGACGATCACAGAGTCTGTGGCGTGACGTCATGTGACGTATGGCTCGCGCTTTTAAGGAGACCAATAAGAGCTCCTGTTACATGTTTGATCCCAACCAATGGGAGTCTGTTTTATATATATTTTCATGTATATTCTGTAAATAAAGTATTCTTCGTGCTGTGGCTCTCTGTGTTCGGATGTGACTTATTTTCTTCCTTCAGCAGAAGCGCCGAACCAAAAACGAAACGAAATGAAAGCGCGCCGTTCGAAGATCCCCGACATATGGTAGCAGAGCGTGGTTGCGCTGTTTTGTTTTTGTTTTATGGTTTTTAGAACATTTTTCGTAAAGAAAAAATGAATCCCGGGGAAGAAAGCTCCGTTTTTAGAATACAGAAATTGGATCGTGTAAATTATCGGCAATGGAAATTCAACATAAAAATGTTATTGATGCACCAGGGACTTTACGGACTTGTCGAAGGATCGGAAAAGAAACCAGAAACGGATGATAGTAAAATTGCTGATTGGATTAAAAGAGATGCAAGAGCATTATCTACGATTTGTTTATCCATAGAAGATGATTTTAAAAATCTGGTTATGGACTGTGTATCGGCGGAAGCTGCATGGAACGTTCTAAAACAGAACTTCGAGCCGACTATGCGCGCTCGAATTGCATCATTGCGTGCCGATTTTATGAATGGAAAATTGAAGAAAAATGAATCGATGTCTGTATTTTTGAGTCGTCTTCTTAGATCTGCTAAAGATTTAGAATTGGCGGGAAAAACTGTTCCTGATGACGAAATTGCGTATCAAATGCTTTATCAATTACCTTCAAATTACGATAATGTGGTCATTCAGTTATACCAGTTAGATGACAAAAGTTTCACCTCAGAAAATGTGCGAAAAGCACTTATTGCCGAATTCGATCGTCTTAGTCACCGTTCAGAGGCTGTATCCAGTTTGCATGATGGTACCAGTACAGCGCTGGCTTCCGAAATCGAAAGAAAGAACAAGTTCAAATTCGCTAACAAAACCGAAAATAAGTATTATAAAGAACGAACTTGCTTCAAATGTGGACTACCTGGGCATGTTATGAAATTTTGCAAAAAGAACAGTAAGAATTTTCCAAAGAAAGAACTTCCGGCCAAATCTGAAAAAGGGACCCGATGTGTTTTTAGCGGCAATGACGTCCGCGGTGTTGACGAAACCGAAACCTGAAGTAGTGGAATTTGTGATTGACTCGGCGGCAACGGAACATTTTTGTAACGATATTAATATGTTTTGTAATTTTAGTGAACTAAAGAACTCCGAATTAGCAAACATAGCTGAAGGATCAACACCTATCTGTGGTTTTGGTAAGGTAAAATTACTTATTCACCAAAATGGAGGTAAGGTTCCTTTGACATTAAATAAAGTGTTATATGCTCCAAAAATGTCGAGAAATTTGATTTCTGCACGTTTAATTGATAATGCAGGTTATAGTATTATTATAAGAAATGGAAAATTGGTCATTAGAAGGCCAAGTGGTTCTTTTTTCATTGTATCATTTTTGAGTAATAATTTTTGTGTAGTTAATGCAAATGTAATTGAAAATGTTGTACCTGAAGCATCTATTACAAATGATAATATTATGACTTGGCATATTAAATTTGGGCATCAAAATGTAAAAGATTTGTGTAACTTAATGAAATCTGATAGTATATATGTGATCCGACTCCGCTGAAATTTTGGAAACAGAAAGCACGAGCTCACATTTTAACGTATTTATTGGATGACAACACAAGACAGACTACAGAAAACATAGAACGAAAAAGTAAGTAAAAAAAAACATGCGTCTGGAAAACGCAGAATGGCGCCACCTCTCATTCAAACATACTGGGGCCCGATGGCTTTTAAGACATCAATTACATAATATCAATTTTTTTTTTTTTCAGAATACAACAGAAGTTATTTATACAGAACATCACTTAAACAGAACGTAATACATACCTTACAGTTATATAGAAGTTATTAAACATAATACTTACACATAAGAGGAAAACTTGATTAACTTTAACCTTTATACAATAACAGATAATAATGGAATAAACAAATTACTCATTTAAATTTTCACTCATTAATAGCACCAATTTATGAATAGGTCTGGTTATTTCACCATGAGCAGTTCTTAATTTTACAACACGAACTCTTTCACGACTGCCCTGGTAAACTTGCAAAACTCGACCCATTTTCCATTTTAATGGGGGTAAATTTTCCTCTTTTATAATAACCAGATCATTAATTTGCATATTTGGATAATTTTTTTCTCCATTTGCTTCGTATTTGTAATTGAGTTAGATAGTCCTTTTGCCACCTTTTCCAAAAGGATTGTGATAATTGCGTAACCAGTTTGTAACGTTCTCTAAGGGTAATCCTTTCAGCCCGTATGTTAGGCTCCGGTAATGCTTTTAGTTCAGTTCCTATTAGGAAATGTCCAGGGGTAAGGGCTGACAAATCCGTAGGATCGTCTGTGACTGGAATTAATGGACGAGAATTCATTACCGCCTCAATTTCCGTTAAATATGTATTGAATTCTTCATAACTCAGAATTTGCTGACCGATCACCCTTCTCATGTGATATTTCATAGTTTTTACGGCGGCCTCCCAAAGTCCACCGAAATGAGGTGCGGAAGGAGCATTTGTTCTCCACTGGATACCTTCATCAGCAAGATATTGTCCAACATTTTGAGATACCCATGCTTTCAATATGTGTCGCGCTCCAATATAGTTTTTTTCCACAATCGCTGAATAACTCTTCGGGTCTTCCTCTGCGTGCAACAAATCTTTTTAACGTAGAAATAAGAGTTTGCAGTTAAATCACATACGGATTCCAGGTGCACAGCTTTGGTGATAAAGCAAACAAAGACGCACACATATATTTTTGTAGGACGCATACCTCTGCCACGTCTAGCACTAACATGAAAAGGACCGGCATAGTCAGTTCCGGTTTTCGAAAACGGTTTGCCTGGATTCACTCTTGAATAAGGTAAATCTGCCATCATTTGCTTTGAAAGTTCTGCGCGATGGCGTATGCAAATAACACAACTTCGGATTATTCGACGAATAGCGACACGGGCTCTAATAATCCAGTACTTTTGCCGCAAGAATGAATGGGTCAACTGCAGTCCACAATGTAGGTATTTCAAATGAAAGTAGGTGATTAAAAGCTTAGTAATAATGTGGTCTTTTGGTAGGAGAATAGGATGTTTCACAGTGTCGCTCAAATTCGAATGCTTTATTCGGCCACCTATTCTAATTAGTCCTTCACTGTCCAAAAATAAGCTCAACTGGCTTAACTTATTCGATGGTTGAAGACACTTCTGCCTTTTCAACTGTTCTATCTCATTATAGAACTCGCTACTTTGAACTGATCGCATAATTGCGTTATGAGCTTTATTTAATTCTTTCACTTCCAGATATGGTGTCAAAACCTTTGATTTTCTACAGTTGCCAATAAACCTTAAACACCAAGCAACCACTCTGAGCAATTTATTCCAACTAGAAAATCTACTCCAAAGTTCCTCAACTATATTCGATTTGACAACCATACTTGTGACCAAAACCGCCTTCTCCTCATTTTCTATAGAATTCCTATCCACCTGTTTCACTTTTAATTGTTTAGGCCAATTTTCCTCACTTTCCCGTAACCAATGCGGTCCGTAAAACCACTTTTCGTTGCCAATTAAACTTACGACAGATATCCCTCTAGTTATTAAATCTGCTGGGTTATCCTCAGACCTGCAGTGAAACCAACATTTCGGATCCGTTTTCTCTTGTACTTCCATAACTCTATTGGATACAAACTGTTTCCAACGCTTCGCACATCCTTTGACCCAATACAAAGCTATCTCCGAATCTGTCCAATATACCGTTTTAGTTATCAGATCGTCAAAAATACTACAAATATATTTTCCAATTCGAGCACCAATCAATACCGCTATTAACTCCAATCGGGGCAACGTGAGTTTCTTTAGAGGAGCGACTCTATTTTTTGACATGACAAATGATACTTTTACTCTACCAAATTCATCCCGATAACGAAAATAAGCAACAACTCCATATGCAATTGGCGAGGCATCACAAAAAACATGCAATTCAATACCCGTAACTTTATCATTAATATGTCCTAACAAACAATTCCTACCGATTTTTATTTCCTCTAGCCCCTCAATTTCTGAACACCACGCTAACCACTTCTTCTTCAGATCATCAGGCAACTCTTGATCCCAATTAATACCTCTTTCCCCAATTTCTTGCAACAAGCGCTTTATTCTCACAATAAAGGGACCGGCAACACCAATCGGATCAAAAATCATTGCAGCCACTCTTAACACACCTCGTTTTGTATTTTTTATTGACCCCAAGCTATCTGTCAACAATCTAACCTCTAACGATAAAACATCATCCTCAGGATTCCAGTTCAACCCTAATACCTTCAACTGACCCTTTTTACCAACGTTTAATCCATTTTGTTCCCATAATTTTTCCAAATCTGAAGAGTTTGACCTTAATTTTCGCAAGTTGAAACCACCTTCCCCCAAAATTGAAACAGCATCATGAGATAAATTAGATGCCTCATCTATACTTTTAGCACCGGAAAATAAATCGTCGACATATAATGATGTATTTAACATATGCACCGATCTTGGTTTATCCATTTCATACTTTCGAATGTGATTCTTAATAGTTCCACTGAGAATAAAAGATGAAATTTTACACCCGAATGGCAATCTATTCATATGCATAATTTTATAATCTGTTTCATTATTGTCATCAAACCAAAGAAATTTTAAGAATTTGCGATCTTCTTCCGCTATTTTTATCATTAAAAATGCCTTTTCAATATCACCGTTAAATGCGATCTTAAATTTTCTAAAATTCAATATAATATCTAGTACATTTGGATTTAAATTCGGGCAAGTTTCCAAACAGTCATTTAATGACAGATTTTCTTTCGATTTAGAGCTACAATTATACACAACGCGAACTTTAGTCGTCTCTTTATTTGTATTTACAACAGCTCGATGTGGCATAAAATACTCATTATCATCCCTGCCACATTCTTCAATTATTTCCTTACTCATCTGCTCATTTATTATTTGTTTATACTCATTCGCGATCCACTCACTCTTATCAAAACATTTCCTTAAATCATCAAATCTCTTTTTATCTAACGTGAAATTACTCTGCAACGCAACGGGCGAGTCTTTCCATAATGATTGTGTCTCATAACGACCGTCATTAAACTTTGATTATTTTCAAACTGTTCAACAAGACATTTCTCAGCAATAGATAATTCATCCTTATCTCTTATACCCAAATTCTCTAAATCCCATAACATCTGAACATCTGTTCCCAAACTTAAATTAACAGATACTATATTTACACAACTAGATTTATTATCCGTCTGCTGACAGCCTTGAAGAGTATATCCAAATATCGTCGGTACACAAGTAAGCGTTTTATTTACTTTCTGAAAGCCACAGTTCTTAATAATGTTCCAAAACATATCCCCTCCAATTAGAATGTTTATTGACTGATCAGAATTTTTACATTGATCAGCTAAAATTATCCCATTGCTTTTCAAAACATCCTGAATTTCTACATCTGGTACGCTGACTGGAGCCGCAGTTATTGTATCAGTAATTAATGTTTCTATCTCAATAAATTGCTGACTGTCAGTTCTGCTTGTTAATTTCAATTTAACAACGTCATAAATTTTTTCTTTCGCTTTTTCAGAACCAAAGCAATAAACTGATAATCTTTCTTTTCGAATTGGTTTTAACTTTAAAAAATTCGCTAGGGATCGCGTGCACCACGAGCGTTCCGAACCATTATCCATTAAAAGGCAGGCGATTTTAACATTTTCTGTTTCATTAATGGGACTAACAATCACTGAGCATGTTAATAACAAAATATTTGACTTTGAAACAGAAGAATTACATTGCATAGTAACAGAGCTATCCGATTCAGTATTACTAGTATCTACATTCGGCGGTTCCTTTTGAACATTATTCTTACTACACAAAATATAATTATGAAATTTGCTTTTACAGTATTTGCATTCAAATTTTAATCTACACGAGCGGCTATAATGAGCTTTAGAAAAGCATTTGAAGCATCTATTTTCTGATCTTAATTTGTTTTTCCTATCTCCTACTGTTTTATACTCACAAAATTCATGTTCCGTACTGTCACAAAACACACAGCTCTTTTTTACGTTGGACACGTAATTCCCGGTTGCGGTTGGTCGTATCTGATCGAATCTTCTATTATTAAACTTTCTAAAATTGCCTTTGTATTCATTATTACTACTCTCATATTTTATCTTGAAAGGATCAGATTTTGATGGAACTAAATACGTTTTTTCTCTCGATTGAATTTCGTTTTCTAGATAAGCATGTATATCCTCAAATGTATAGTTAATCGGATATTTTCTATTAAACTCGAGAACGAGGTCTTTTGGAATCCTATCTAAAATTATGGGTGCTAACAAACTGCTAAATGTTTCCTTTCTAACGCCCAAGGCTTCTAAATTTCTAATTTGATTCTCAATTCTATCAAATAATTTTCTTAAGCCAATCGTATCTTGCGAATTATGAACAGCAGGAATTCTCAATAAACCGTTCATGTGTGTTTGTATTAATGTATTTGTATTACCAAACCTATTCTTAAGAATGTTGAGTGCCGCGTCATAATTTTGTTCTGTAATTGCTAGCCCAGCAATCGAACTCGCAGCCTGACCATTTAAATAAGATTTCAGATAATTCAGTTTATCTATTTTCGTAAGATTAGGATTTTTATCAATAGCAGATTCAAATTGACCATAAAATTCCAACCAATAAGCAGAATCACCATAAAATGGTTTAATATTTAATTTTGGCAATTTAACAGTTATTTCATTTATTGAGGGTTTCAGTTCAACCACTTCGGGACCTTTCAATTTTCCAATTTGAATTTTTATTCGCTGTTTCCATAAGCAAATATTCTCACAATACTCAGTTGAGTTCGCTACCTCACTTTCGATATCTTTAACGGGAAGCAAAGCTTCAATTTCTTTATTTAATTCATTTAACGCATTTTCCTTATCTACAATTAACATTAATTTTTCATTTAAAATATCTACACTAACAGAATCTATTTCTTTAAACAATTCTTCGATGCTGTTTAACAATTTTGTGGTCGCGGTTCTAACTGCTTTCCGTTTACTCTTACTTTTTTCTAGATCAGACATTTCGCTAAATTCAACAATACTACTTAAACAACAACAATTACACAATAAACAAATTTTCTTTCAACATACAACATAAAATACAATAAACAAAAACCAACAAAATAACAAATTTTCCTTCTCTACTACACAGCTTTCAAACGACAATATCATTTCTTAAACTTAAATTACCCCAAAACCTAAACATCTCTATACGAAGTCAAATAAAAACTTTATTCTCCCTACTTATTTCTCACAAACATTACTACAATACCAAAATCGAAACGAAACTAACACTCACCTCTGTTATCCACAAAATGTTCCGACATGAATTACGTAATCCTAACGCCGAATACATCTCTTTTTTTAAAATCACTATACTTTCAACTTCCACAAACAGCAGGAAAACTAACACTAACACAACAATACCACACTCCTGACACCATGATCCGACTCCGCTGAAATTTTGGAAACAGAAAGCACGAGCTCACATTTTAACGTATTTATTGGATGACAACACAAGACAGACTACAGAAAACATAGAACGAAAAAGTAAGTAAATAAAAACATGCGTCTGGAAAACGCAGAATGGCGCCACCTCTCATTCAAACAATATGGTTTAGAAAATGTAAAGGGTCAAATTGAAAGTTGTGATACTTGTAATATGTGTAAATCTCATAGGGAATCTTTTAAGCCCATTAACAAAATATCTAGTAAGAGTATTTTGGAATTGTTACACTTAGATATCTGGGGACCTGCTCCTGTAGAATCCATAGGTGGTTCAAAATATTTCATGAGTGTAATTGATGACTTTTCTAGATTTTCTACAGTTTATTTTCTGAAACACAAAAATGAGGCATTTGAGTATTTCAAACAATATCAAACAGAAATGGAGAGGCAGACAGGGAAAAAGATAAAGAGAATAAGGACTGACAATGGGATGGAGTTTTGTGCTAATTACTTTGAGGGAAATTTGAGAAATCAGGGTATTCGAGTAGAGAGAACAAACCCGTATTCACCGGAAATGAACGGAATTGCGGAAAGATTTAATAGGACAATTATAGAAGGGGTAAGAACTTTATTATATCAAGGGAATTTACCAAAAACATTATGGGCAGAGTTAGTGAACACCCAGAACTACTTAAAGAATCGTTTTCCACATAGAAGTTTAGGGGGGAAAGTACCTTTAAATGTATGGACAGATAGAAAAGTTTCAGTTAGACACCTAAAAGTAATAGGCAGTGTCGCATACTACCATACTCTCAAACAACACAGTAACAAACTAGATGAAAGTGCACAGAAGGGAATTTTAATTGGGTATGCAATAAGAACCAAGGGCTACCAAATTTGGAAAATGGGTACAAGAGAGGTAATTGAAACCAAACATGTAAGATTTGATGATTCAAACATTCTGTCAAAGGTTAATAAATCAACAAATAGGGGTAGTACCGATTTCACAATACAGCTAAATTCACCAGATGAAAATGAGAGTTTAATAGATGATCCTTTTGAAATCACTCCTCCTGAAGATGTAACATCTGACGATAAACAGGTTCAATGGGAAAGAGTAGTTAAGGTAAGAAAAAGTGGGAGAACGAAAGGGAAAAAGGATGTATATTATTATCCAGAAAGTAACATTAGATTGCGAAGTCTAAATAATGTAAAAGAATATTGTGAATCAAAACAGATAAATTTTGATCCTAAGGACTTTAACTTTTCTGAAAGGGAAACTGAGCAAGATTCATATGATGAGGACAGTGAGGCTGAAGCACACTGTGTTGAAGTAAAAATACCTTTGTCATTCTTAGAATCTCAAACATCAGCAGAAAGTAAAAATTGGCATGAAGCCATGGCTGATGCAATGGAAACACTAAAAACCAGGGAAGTTTATGATATAGTTCCTAGACCTGAAAAACATAGAGTATTGTGTAGTAAATGGGTATACAATTTGAAAAGGGATTCTGATGGGAAAATTCAGAGATTTAAAGCACGTCTCGTTACTCAGGGCTACAGACAAATTGAGGGTATTGACTATGTAGATACATTTTCTCCAGTCGTTAACTTTACATTGGTTAGATATTTTATGATTTTATTAGTTGTATTATTGGGTTGGAAACATAATCATTTAGATGTGAAATGTACTTATTTATATAGTAAAATAAATGAAGAAATCTATGTCGAACAACCACAAGGTTTTACTGAATGTGACAACAAATCCTATGTGTGGAGATTGAAAAAGGCCTTGTATGGTCTACATCAATCAGGTAGGGAATGGTACTTGGAGTTGCACAAAAACTTTATAGAAATGGGATTTGAGAAAATGAAAAATTGTAACTGTGTATATCATTTAAATTGGAATATTATTGTACTTGTATATGTTGATGATTGTCCAGTATTTGCCAAGAATAGCTATTATATGAATCATGTGTTTAAAATGTTAAATGAAAAATTTTGATGTTAAAAATTTAGGTCCTATTTCAAAATTTCTTGGAGTAGAGTTCGAAATGAAAAATGGTTGTCTGTTAATGCATCAAATGAGTTATATTAAGAAAATGTGTGATATTTTTAAGAACATTCCTAAAACAAAATGTAAACTACCAATGAGTACAGGTATTGTTGAGAAAGTGCATGATCAAAGTTGCATTGTAAATGATGTTCCTTATAGATCTTTAGTAGGAAGTTTATTATTCTTAGCGTCAAGAACCAGACCAGACATAATGTTCTCTGTTACACTGTTATCCAAATACTGTAATGCACCTTCTGAAATTCACTGGAAATTACTTTGTCAAGTTTTTCAATATGGAGTAAATACATCAAATTATTGTATAAACTTGTCTAACGCAAAAGACTGTTTTATTACTGGGTATTGTGATGCAAGTTGGGCAGCTGATAGGGATGATAGGAAATCTGTAAATGGTTTTGTTGTAATGATGGGAAATGTTCCGATATCATGGTTGTCCTCCAAGCAGAATTCTGTAGCTTTATCAACCATGGAATCAGAATTTATTGCATTATCTGAATTAGTGAAAGAAATTCTATGGCTGTCTCGTATCATGAATGAATGTAACTTAAACTTAGAAATTAAGAAACCTATAATATTTTGTGATAGTCAGAGTGCAATTTATTTCTCGAAACATGTTGAAAATAAGAGAACTAAGCATATTGACACACGATATTTTTTTTGTAAAGGACTATTTGATGAAAGAGCTATTTGTTTTAAATCATGTTTCAGGAAAACAAAATGTTTCTGACATGTTAACCAAAGTGCTAACCTTGGATAAATTTGAATATTATTGCGTGGTATTTTATTTTTTTATGTATAATTATGTGTGTGTGTGTCATATATGCTAAAATGTGTTTTTTTTTTTTGTGAAGGATGAGTCGAGGGAAAGGGGGAGATTTGTGGGTTTTCTATCGTGGCTCAATAAATGACCGCATGTTGTTTTTCCCTCGAGTCATCCTCCGTTTCATTTTTCTCTTCGGACGATCACGGAGTCTGTGGCGTGATGTCATGTGACGTATGGCTCGCGCTTTTAGGAGACCAATAAGAGCTCCTGTTACATGTTTGATCCCAACCAATGGGAGTCTGTTTTATATATATTTTCATGTATATTCTGTAAATAAAGTATTCTTCGTGCTGTGGCTCTCTGTGTTCGGATGTGACTTATTTTCTTCCTTCGGCAGAAGCGCCGAACCAAAAACGAAACGAAATGAAAGCGCGCCGTTCGAAGATCCCCGACAGTAACCTTTCAGAAAATTTGTTGTGAATTTTAGGAATTTTTTTTTCACTCAGAATCACTCCTACCATATATACTCGTGCATAAGTTGAGAAATATTTGAAAAATAAATTTTCTATACCTACGGTAATACAGCACTTACCTATAACATATTGTATTTTGGGGGACTCGTCAACAGACTTATAACTCAGCTTATAAGTAGATATTTTAGAATTCTGAGTCTCAGATATCAGGAGAGGCCTTGGACTACGCTCACAAAAATTTTCCGCTTTGTGCGTGCAGTAGATTTCGCTATCCATCGCGAATACACACACACAGTGCAATTTTCTTTTATTAGTATAAATTATAAATACAGTAGAGCGCCGATTATCCGAACAAGTCGGGACCGACCCTAGTTCGGATAAGCAAAAGTTCAGATAAATGGACAGACAATTTAACGGATGTTCCTGACTATACTAAAATATTCACACTTTATCCACGCTATAGACTGACAGCAGTAGTTAATGCTGGCATGTTTAAAAAGTGATTTTTGTCTTTTTATTTTTATTTTTATTTTTTTTTTTTACTTTTTATTATCATTTTCTGAACTCCAGAGATTATAATTTAAGCAAAAGAGCTTTCGATTGTTGCTTGCTTCAAAGAAGACGTTTTTTTCAATGCTGCCATATCTCGAATTTTTCTTAAATACGTTAGTTGAATAGGAACACCATTCTTCTTTCGTTTGAACCATTTCATAGCTGTTTCCAACGTTATGTGATCGACCTTGATTATTTTCAGAGCATTCGTTTTCAATTTCTTTTTCGTCTTGAATATCATCCACAATCTCATCATTTAAAATCAGATATCCAGGTGTAATAAGGTGTTTGGATAATTGGAAGTTCGTTTAAAAAATTTTTTTGAGAGAAATAGGCTGTTCGGATAGTAGAAAGTTCGATTAAAAAATATTTTTGAGAGAAATTGGCTGTTCGGATAATTGGAAGTTTGGTTAATTGGAGTTCGGATAATCGGCGCTCTACTGTATACCCAAGTTGTCAAGATGGAAGGGCCTTAAAAAGTTCCAGTGAGAGGGGCCGCTCACTTCATAAATCCGCCCCTGCCACCATAGCAAATAGTTTAAACTTTTAAAACTCATTATTACCGATTTTAAAACTTTTTCGAGCTGTTATTTTCAAGTAACCATAAATAATTATCACAAGCCTCCCTCTCCCCACTGAAATATCTGCTTCCTCTACTCCTTTGCCTCCTGTTAAAAATAAAGTTTATCTGAACATTAGCGATTTTGCAATACAGTTGGCAAAATGAATGATGACTCGATGCACAAATATTGTATTCAAAGTATTCATTTCTGAAAGTTTTAAAAAATTGATCATTAGCCCGAAAATTCGGACATTAAAAAATGCTCATGGGAAACAAAAATCTGGGCTGCAAAACAAACTTCTTAACATAAAACCCTCTTTATGTATATTAACCACAAGTGAATTGTGTTTCTGTAAATATTTAAACAGGAAATCCCTTCCTTAGAAACAGGGGTGCCATTTTAAGAATTTCTGGAAGGGGGGGTGTCTTTGAAGGGCAAGGTTTGAAATAGTGTGCAAAATCGCACGATTTGCATGCGGAAAAGGAAAGTCCTGCATAATGAAAACTGTTGTGCACTATTTCCCCTGTAAATTCTTCCACAGACCTATGATTCTTCTGCGAGTATATTTTGAAATTTCTTGGAAGTCTGCGAATTTCTTTTCTTTTATGGAATTTTCCCAAATTAATTCGTGAATCGATCGCGGAAAAAAATCTAGAGTTTCTTCAAACGATCGTGTAAAAATATCAGGGTATTTCGTCAAAAATCTCAGAAACAAATAGTGATTATCTTCAATAGGTCGCTGAATAAAATTGCTAATTTCATTAAGAGTTCAGAAACAAATTGCGAATTTCATCAAAAGAGTGCGCAAAAAATTACGAATTTCGATAAACTATCGAGGGAAAAATATTGGAAATTTCGTCAAAAGGTCATGGAAACCAGTAGTTTTGTTAATTGGTCGCGAAAAGATATCGAAAATTTTGTTGATCGATTGCAATAAAATATCGCGAATTTCGACAAATGACCGTGTAAAAAAAATTAATTTCGTCAATTGGTCGCAGAAGAAAATAAATTTCGTCAAAAGATTGTGGTAAAAATGTGAATTTTGTCAAAATATCGCAGAAAGAAAACACGAATTTTGTCAAAAGGCCAGTAAGAAAATGCAAATTTCATTGAAAGATCAGTAAAAAAATGCAAATTTCATTGAAAGATCAGTAAAAAAATGCAAATTTCATTGAAAGATCAGTAAGAAAATGCAAATTTCACCGAAAGATCGCAGAAAGAAAACGCTAATTCCGTCAAAGGATTGTGGTAAAAACGTGAATTTTTGTCAAAATATCACAGAAAGAAAACACAAATTTTGTCAAAAGATCAGTAAGGAGATGCAAATTTCATCGAAAGATCAGTAAGAAAATGCAGATTTCACCAAAACATTGCAGAAAAGAAAATGCTAATTCCGTCAAAGGATCATGGTAAAAAACGCAAAATTCGTCAAAGGATCACAGTAAAAAATGTGAATTTCATCAAAAGTTCATGGTGAAAAGCACAGATTTCAACAAAGAATTGTGATAGAAAAATGTGAATTACGATTGTGGGAAAAAAATTGTGAATATCCTAAAATGATCGCGGGGAAAAAATCGCAAATTTCGTCAAAATTTACTGCACTGGGCTAAAAAAATTGGAACCAGGCTCCTTTTACAAATGTATTTAAAAAAAAAAAAAGCTGCAAAACGAAAAGAAATTAAAAAAATTTTCAGAGGAAAAAATTTACTATATTGAGTTGAAAGACTGAAACCTTATTCCTTTTACGAATGTCCAAAGATGGCTACAAAACACGAAAAACCAACCAACCAATTAATTTTAATTTTGTGTGCTCCATTTCTCATTTTCAAAGGTTGGCAGGTCTGCATACACCTGGAAAAGTCAGGTAATTTCATTCTCCCGTATGAGTAGCAACCCTGTATGTAAAGATAGAAGTAAAAATGCAGTAGCCATGATCCCCCACTGGACGCTTGTCCAAATAAGCCATTTAAAGACATGTTCCATTTGAAATGGACTGGATTGATGTCATCTGGGAATGCAGCTGTGTCAAATGACGGTAATTTTTAAAAAGTTGACATTGTCACTATCTTTGAATGGGTGAAAGAAGCTTGGCTTGAATTACCGCAAGAAATGATCATCCAATTTTTCAAAAAATGTTGCAGAGGTAATGCGATTGATGGAACTGAGAATGATGCCATTTTGGAAGACGATGGCGATAATGATGATGAATTAGACACTGACTATATTCATCCTGATGTATCAATGAAAGAAAGTTATTTTAAGAAGTTGCTTGAGAATTCTGATAATGACTTGGATGGGGAATGGTGATTGGTGACTTTTTCATTGTAAAAGAATGGGGTATTATAATATTTTTAGAAATTTGTAAGCATTTTTCATGTTTTTATATATATTTTTTATTTTAGAATATCAATTCTGGAAATTTTCTTAGACTCGTGTATAAGACAATCCCCCCCCCCCCCACACACACACACACACGCATACACACTTTAGATAAAAAAAAATGGCCAAAAATTCTCGGCTTATACACTGAATTATACGGTAGATTTAAAATTGCGGTGGAGAACATTAAATATTGCAAAAAATAGCGATTTCATGAAAGTGGCTTATGATAACGACCATTTTTGAAAGAGTTAATATTGATATTCTTTAAAACCAAAGGCAACATTATAAAGAAAAATTATCCTGATTATGGAAAGGGAACGAACAAACCATACAAAGAAATTATCAGTTGAAAGCATTAAGAATCTGTCTATTATTATTGAAAAATAATTTCTCCATTTTTACATAAAAATTAATTAGCTTAAAACAATGGATGCATTTCAGAAGATATGAAATTGAAATGAATAATGATTGAAGAGGATCTTTTAAAACTTTTCTTGACATTGAATTTTGATGGGTTCAACCTTGTATTGTATTAATGTAGTTTAATGTATTTTATGTATGTAATCTAATGTAGTTTCTTAAGGAGAATGCAAGGCATAAAAATTAAAGAATCATTGTTCTAATTAATTTTTTTATTTGTGAGAAGGAAGAGAGTTAAAAATTAAGTTGTATTATTAATTTTGAATTTAATTCACTGCATCAAAAACTACCTATAAATTACTCTGTAGTGAATTATAGCCTTGATATATATATATATATATATATATATATATATATATATATATTTATATATTTATTTATTTATTTATTTAGGCTCCTGCCCAACAAGTTTTGCAACTTCAGCAGCCAGTAACTGCTAATCAAGTCAATCAACCGGGAGGTAGCATACAAATTGTTCAACAATTCATTGGAAGTAATGGCGAAATTCAACAGATTCCAGTATGAATTTTTCTTTCTTTTTCTTAAGTTCTTTTATTTCTATCAATAAACTAATTGCTTTATGAAAAAAATTGTCAATTAAGTACAATCAATTGTTCTATCAACAGAACTGCAAACAATCAATGCTCCTTTTTAAACATGCATATGTCCTGAGCATAGATTCCACACATCTCTTGAAAAATAATTAACTGTTTCAATTCTTCCTTTTGAAAAACGCCAGTATCTCATTTTTGAATTTTTATGTATTTGTTAAATTTCTGTATTGTGTTTTATGTTGATATGTTTAAAAATTGTCTTGCTCCTGGATTTATTTCATATTCTTGATTTAAAAATTAATGATAGTAATAATAAAAAGTATAATTAGGCCTCAGCAACAGACAGCATATCTCTATTAAAATCTCACCCTTCCCTTGTTTTTTTTTTCTATTCGTGCCCACCTCTTAGTTACTAATAACAGTGCATGTAATTGTAATTACTCTGTTAAAAAATATCACATTTAAAAAAATTCTTTGTAATGAATGATTGTTTATTTTCCAAAGGTCCAAATCAACCAGAATCATCTGCAGTTTATTCGGATGCAAATGCAAGGCCAGAATACAAACCAACCTATTATAATCCATGCAGCCCCTGTCCAATCCAATGCATCCCCTGTGCAGCAGACTGCAACTCAGGTGAGTGCTGAGAATGTTTGGAATGGGGTTAGTTCTCATGAATCCTCCGAGCAGTTTCCCCAGGTGAGTTTTTTCACATTACCCTCCCAGTCAGACACCTAAAAGAAGAGTGTCTCTTGTTTCTCTTCATTCTATTTTTCATAAGAGTTTGGCAAGTTTTACTACTTCTCAGCCTCAAATAAAATTTCATTTTCCATTCTTTGACATTTTTGTTTTCTAATGGAGTATAATTCTTTTGACCAAATATTAATCATGATTTTAATTTATACATTCATAATATTAATTGTATGACATTCTCTTATATGTATTAGTGTTCAGGTTTATTTTAATAAGGGGAAGTAATTTTGCCTAAAATAGAACTGGAGGTTGGGGGTAATTTATCATTGCTAGATTATTTTTTTTCTATCTTCAATAGAAGAAAGTATTGTAATCGAAATTTTTTTCGGCTTCTGGTTTTCGACAGATCTACACGTTTTAGGGGCCAGAGGTCCGAAAAAACATGTTTATAGAAAATGTCTGTCTGTCTGTGTGTCTGTCGCCATTATACCATCAAAAAGTATATGAAGTTATGCATAGAACTGAACTAATTTTTTTTTTTTTTTTTAAGTTTTCGGTATGGCAAGCAGGTCTTTCATTAATTTGGAAAAAATCTGCCGGAAGGAGGTGCTGTAATAGCGATTTTTATGCCATTTTTAATATTGTACCATCAAAAAGTGTATGAAGTTATGAATAGAATTGAACCAAATGTTTTGTGTATGTCTTTGGCCATGGCAAGAAGGTCCTCCCTGAATTTGAAAAAATTGTGCCGGAAGGGGGCACTGTGTAATAGCGATTTTTGTATGATTTTGAATATTGTACAATCGAAAAATGTATGAAGTTATGCTAGAATTGAACCAAATGTTTTGTGTGTCTTTAGCCATGGCAAGAAGGTCCTTCCTGAATTTAGAAAAATTCTGCCGGAAGGGGGCAGTGTAATAGCGATTTTTGTGCAATTTTGAATATTGTACCATCGAAAAATGTATGAAGTTATGCATAGAATTGAACCAAATGTTTTGTATAGGTTTTTGGTCAGGGCAAGAAGGTTCTCCCTGAATTTCGAAAAATTCCACCAGAAGGGGTGCTGTAATAGCGATGAATCGCGCCCATACGATGCATCCTGCCAGCACGATGACGAACGAGGCCGATGAGTAAGACCGGTTTCACCTCCGATCTTCGAACGCTTGCGTGATACATCTCTAATACGGAGATCGCATGGATGATGAGAGCGAGATCGGTGGGTAAGACCGGTTTTTCCCACGATCTTCAAACACTCGCTTGAAGCAGCACTAATATGGAGATCGCATCGATGATGAGCAAGACCGATTTGTTCTACAATCTCCTAAGTAGATCGTAGACAACGCACACGTGACTTGTCGCTTAAACGGAGATCGCGATCAAATCTTTCATTTAGGCATCCGGATTATCCAAAATCGATACCAATCACAAATCACCACATTCTCAATTACAAGTTTGTTTTTTTTTTTAATGATTTGCGAGCAACACCACGATCACGATGTACATATGAGAAAAATCGGTGATGTGATATGTCAAGTATACATTTTCGCACTGAATTAGTTATTCCAAAACCTATTGTAGTCAATTAATATGATAATTAAATAACAATTAACGCTGTTAGTTTTAGTAAGAAATACTTCATAATTTTCTAAATCTTTAGTAAGGAACTTTTATTTTAGTTTATTTTTTAATGGCATTGCAACTTATTTGGGGGAACATTGTAATTATTGTATTATTCTTAATTATTTATTTAAAAACACTTCATATTACTTTTAATCAATTGAGACCGAATTTGCTTTTATTAATCTAGCTAAAAATGTATTTTATTATCATCAAAATTAGGAATGAGCCTTCTATGAAATATTTAAAATTACTTTTTAAAAATGTAATTTTTTTTTCTATAGGATCCTACATATTTTTGGTTACTTTGAAATAAATACTTCAAGATTTGTAAATAATCTGGTTCAAAATATTACTTTTTTAATTCTTTATATTATTTTTGAGAAATTAAGTTTTAATGTTCTTGTAATCTACAGCCCTCCAATAATTATCTGCGGTAAATCGGCGTGTTTGTTTTGTAATACAAATTTGAAATTTCATTTAAGTGTGACAGGTATTCATTACCTTTTGACGTTTTTCAAGGGGCGCCGCGCCCAACCCCTCTTCCCCGTATCTCATTTCTACATGTTTATTTTAGGGGGGGGGGGGGGGGGGTGGTCCCTCTTTTTACCCGGCAAAAGCATGCTGACTTTGGAAAACAGATGTTTTGTTGTTCTGTATGACTCGCATATAAAGTCCTAATCTGTCATACTCGTACGAAAAATAGATAAAGCAATGCATTCTGCATTGCATTTTCTGTTTGAAAATCGTTCTAGTGTTTTCTAAATTAATGTGGATTTTTTTTTTTTTTTAATGCCTTTAATACAACCTAAATGACCATTAGAGGAAGATGTTAATAAAAAATGAATGATTATCCTGCAAAAAAAAAAAAAAAAAGTGTTTAAAATAAAAATAGAAAACTTCTTATTTTAAATAAATGCTTTTTTCTTTAATTCTATGCAGCCGGAAAAGAAAACATAATCAATGGACTGAAAGTTTATCTGATTATCTTTTAGCGTTTGACTTCTCAGAGCTAAATAAACAAACCGCAGGTCGCACTTTTTTTTTTTCCAGTTCTAAGAGTGGACATTTTTGTGGGTACTATAATTTTATTATTACTTATTATATTTTAATAAAAATTTACTACGTAGCCCAATTCATTATTATTGCAACTTGCTAAAAATTTTAAAGAAATTGGCCAATTAGCAACAAAGATAGCAATTATTTTTTTAATAGTAAGGAAAACAAGTGTTATTTTTCTGTTAATCATTATTTCTATTTGCTGCTCTTTTTCTTTTTTGACGCGAAATTTTCTGACACCTTCACAGAAGGCTTTTTATACTTAAAGGGAATTAAATTTTCAGGCCTTGACTAATGAAAAAATTTATAATCGCAAAGCGTGTTCCTTTTTTCGATAAATATTTTAGATCTTGAATTTAAAATATCTACAAAACGCGAAAAAAACTAAAAATTGCGTAAAAAAATGATGGATTTATAACCATCTCAGATATCATTAACTGATTTCAAAACAGGAAACCATTCTAGAATACAAACATTTGAACACGTAAATAAATACATTAAGTAATAATAAATCATTCTGTAATAAACAAACTTTTCTATTTTAGCTAAATTATCCTACTCAAGATAAACAATTACATTAATAAATAAAATATGATTATAGATCAAGATAAACAATTACATTAATAAATAAAATATGATTATAGATCAAGATAAACAATTACATTAATAAATAAAATATGATTATAGATCAAGATAAACAATTACATTAATAAATAAAATATGATTATAGATCATCCCACGCACGAAGCGCAAGAGGCTGACGACATCATCGAAAAGAACTTATAAACATTTCATATTATTTTGTTAGTTGGTTGTTAGTTTCTCTAAGTATAACATGTAAAATTAATATAAGAAAAAGCTGCAATATGAAGCAGCAACATTTGTATTTTTTAAGATAGAATATAGTTTTAAAATGTTACTCAACAAACACGGAGAACTCGTCAGTTTCATTTCTTTCAGTGTTCATAAAATTAATTAGAAAAAACAAATATTTTCTCTACAGCTAAGAAAGGATACGTCTTGATGAATTTACACTTGTGCGAAGCTGTATAATGAGGATTGCTGATGAAGAAAGATAAAGGTAAGAAATTACCTATATTATTATTATATTTAATTGTATTTTCATGGCCAGAATCAGAATAATATTTATTTATTTATCTAAGTATTAGCGCGCGTAAGTTACTGTGCAGAGCAGAGGCGGCTTTTTTGCCATCAATTTGATTCCGAGACTGAGAAAGTCTAATATTTTAGTAGATAAATAATATTTGTGGGAAAAAAAAAATACTGGCCATAGAGGTATGCACATTAAAAAGAAATTGAAAATTATTGAAAAATGTAGTTCGTCAGTTGTTTGATGATAAAATAAATATTGTGCATTGTTTTTTTGTTGATATATACAGACCTGCCAACTGCTACGAAAAAATCGTAGTTGCTACGATTTGGATCTATAAACTACGATGCTACGAAAATCGGTCTTAAACTACGATTTTTTGCAAAAAACAAAAAAACACATTTTTTGTTTCTAATTGTGATTTTTATCCCGCGCAGCATATTTTTCAGGAATGATTCTGTTCCAAAATTTCAAAGTATTCATTTCCGAAAGTTTTAAAAAATTTGTCATTAATTCGAAAATTCGGACATTTAAAAATGCTCATGGAAAAAAAAAAAAATCTGGGCTGCAAAACAAACTTCTTAACATAAAACCCTCTTTATGTATATCAACCACAAGTGAATCGTGTTTCTGTAAATACCCTCATAGCATGCATGGTCACAGTGACGTCACTGTGAGTCACTGTGGTCACGTCACATCTGTGACCGAAATGCCACCACTCAGTGATGTCACATTGTGAATGAGATGTGAACTTCTTAGAAAACTTTAAAAAATTACAAAAAATCTTCAAAACATGTTGTTACTGTAAAATTTTATTTTTCTGGCAATAAAAAAGAATTGTTAAGTCACTGCATGTAACGTAGGTCACAACACACTCACAAAAAAAAATTGTAATTACAGCGGCATAAGGAATGAAAATATATTAGTGGGTAGCAAGTAGTAAATTCAGACACGAAAATATGGTGGTGGGGGGGGGGGGGCATATAAAGGAAAATGCACGGTACAAGTATCAACAAACTAGATTTCCATGCTATATTTTATCAATTTGATATCTAAGAGTGTGAAAGTATACTTTTTTCCTGATTTCAATTTTATCTAGTATTGCAATTTAATATAATAATCCTTCTCTTATTCTTATTATTATAAAAGTGTTTCTCGGAAAAATGGTACGTGCTGGAGCAATTTGGATAACATATTTAGAATTAGGAATATTAAATATATACACTTTACATATTTAGTTTGCAGGAAGGAAAATTTTTAATTTATTTTTACCGACCACTGGTATTCGAAACACTTTTGTGGCTTCAAACTAAAAAATTTCTATTATAGTTAAGTCTGCAGCTTTTAATGAGCACGTAGAAAGAGTCTTCAGAGTTTCGTCATACATACATTTCTTGCTTTATAATTTGCATTCAAGTCATATTTTTTCCTGTTAGTGTACCTATTTTAAGTAACTGTTTTTTAAAAAAATTCTACTTCTTTCAGACTTTTAAAATAAAATTAGCATTTTCCGAATAAATAAAAATAATACAAAATTTATGCAAAACCCATGATATAATTTATTATTCGTATTTCAAATTTGTGTTTTAGAGATATGACTCTAAAAAAAAGTTATTTTACGAATTGTTTTATTTTACAGGAAATTAACATGAAAAGAATGACGATTGACAAAGAAATTTTTTTTATCCTCGATATTTATTTATATCTTTTTATTTTTTAGGAAGATATTTTGTATTTGTGTGAAACAATCTTTACTTAGAAAAAGGGAGGGGGGGGGGGGTTAAAACTGATAAAAAGAAAAGGTAAAATACATTGGAAAATTCTTCAAATACAAAAATTTAAATACAGACAGTCTCATAAAATGATTGCACATATAAGTTCCATATCTGTTTATATAAAAGGAAATAAACTCACACCTGCCCCAAATCGTCTGTCACGATACCGCAGGGTAAACAGAGAACTTTTTGTTCTAACAGATGCGGTAAGTTACTAGTCTAAAATGTAAGCTTTTGCGTGTGCTTTTTTTAATGGAAGAAAAAGACGTCGCCATTTTCGGATACACAAGGATATTAATAATTAATTTATGGAGCTCAAAAAGTAAGTCTTATTTAATTTAAATTGTTTGTTCCTGTTTTGTATATTTGGTGAGATGAGTTAAATAGTTTTATATTATACCTATAGAAAGAGACTGTTCTGGGATTGTTTTTCAGATTAGAAATTAACATTATACTGAATGGGAAATGCCGTTTTACATACTATAGTAGTGAAACTTTTGAAAGACTTTTTTTCATTGCTAATAATATTTTAAATTATTATTTAAAATCCTAAATCTTCATATCAATGTTTTCAGATTAAACATTTGCCAAAATTATAAAATAATAGGAATTCCTTGTAACATATGGAGAGATTTTTGAGAAATTGTTAAATCTAATAATACATTTAATTCACCTATTGTACTTTGTTGTTGTTTAATAGTACAATTATGAATACTAATTATATAGTGTTTTTCAAATTGGTATATTTATTTTTTTAAATTGTATGTAAGCACGTTTTTGCTGTTCGTGATTTTAATCAAACATTTAATTGTAGACATTCAGAATAAGTTATTAAATTTTCTTCGATTGTAAACTCATTTTCAACGTTTTCGATACACGTTCGATACTTCGCATTAAAAAATAAAATATGACAATTAAGCATTGAAATAAAGTGTTTTTCATGCCTGATAACAAGTTTATAGGTTAAATTGCTTTACTATACTTTTTAAAATTTGATATTTATAATATTTATAAAAAAATATTTATAATTTATGATATTTATAAAAGTTGATATTGTACTGTTCATTAGCGATAATTGCTGGAAATGCATTTTTAATTATAATATGCGCTTTTATGATCCACTATATATATGCATAGTATATGGTGTATATAAAAGCTATAATTCATATACAAGGCTACACAAAAACTTAAGGGGTATGGGCGCAAATTGCTTAAAGGTGTTTTTTAGATGAGTTATGGATTTTTATGTTGAACTGCATTTAATTTACTAAGAAATGTTTGTAGAATATGGATAAAATGATACACAGGGTCACGCAAGGAAATGGATATATGGCCGTCTATAAATTATAATTTCTGGAAATGTGATTTCAGCAGTTTTAAGAGTGTTTTAATTTGAATTAAATTTTAACTAAATAGTGGCGTGTAATAAAGATTCTAGGTAAACTACAGGGTTGTACAAAAGTATTCAAGTATATTTTTATATATTAGTATAAATTTTTGAATGAGAATTTCAACCTGTTATGCATTTTCTTGCTAAACTAAATTTTCACATTATATACTAGTATATATCAACCTACAGATTAAATACAGGGCTATTCAAAAGAATTGGAAAACATATTTGGCTATGAACGGTAACTGCTGAAATCAGTTTTTCAAATGTTTTATGCGTTTTCTAAAATATTTGCTTAGTTATCTTATTTACGTTATTTCCTTAAATTACAATGTCTAGTTAAAGCATTCAGGAAGCGTTGGAAAGTGCTTTATAATCTATGCTTAACGCATGATTTTTCTTACTTGTTTTTTCTATTTCCCAGATCAGTCATTTCCTATAAAATTTACCAAATCTATTTAGCTCATATTAACAAAATACAATATACACGGGAATAAAAAATTTAAATAAATATGGCTTATCTTATTCTTCTTTAAATAGGAAATGTATTAATATCCGTTAGACTCCATGTTCGTATTTAATAAAATAATAACAAATCACAACGCATAAAAACTTACACATTCTTAATATAAAGCTTGAACTCAAGATCAAGCTTAGAACTTAATAAAAAAGGATGCCAGTTGATAAGCATTGTTTTTTTCAGTGTAAAAATTAAAAGTATTTTAGAAGAATAGGACTCCAAAATAGTGATACATTGCTAAAAAGTACGGTAAAAAGATAATATTGTATATTTCAAACAAAACTTTATTTTAAAATTCATCACAGTGTTTATAACAAGAATCATCACAGTATTAATGCTTGGAAATTTTTCCAGAGAGAAACATTCGCCTTGCAAACAATATTTCAAATGGAAATCAAATTTCAAATTGATTGCTTAAAAGGTGCAAAAGCCAACATAGTGAAAAAAATTCCATAACGGTACTTGAATCCGGGCCATCAGTATAGCGCACTGACATTCTACTGACTAAACCACATGGAACGAGACTCAGCCTGGAAAATTTCTTACTAGTACATGTTGGCAAGGCTACAAACGCAGCACAAGATGGAATATTTATCATGAGCCACCGACATGGGGCAAACACGAAACTTAATTAAATCCAGTAGCGATTCAAACTATATGAATACTTGGAAATTTTTCCAGAGAGAAACATTCGCCTTGCATACAATATTTCAAATGAAAATCAAATTTCAAATTAAAATTGCATTTTAAGCAATTAATTTGAAATTTGATTTTCATTTGAAATATTGTATGCAAGGCGGATGTTTCTCTCTGGAAAATTTTCCAAGTATTTATATAGTTTGAATCGCTGCTGGATTTAATTAAGTTTCGTGTTTGCCCCATATCGGTGGCTCATGATAAGTGTTCCATCTTGTGCTGCGTTTGTAGCCTTGCCAACATGTAATAGTAAGACATTTTCCAGGCTGGGTCTCGTTCCATGTGGTTTAGTCGGTAGAATGTCACTGCGCTACACTGATGGCCCGGATTCGATTCCCGGCTTGGAATCTTTTTCTCTATGTTGGCCTTTGCCCTTTTAAGCAATTAATTTGAAATTTGATTTTCATTTGAAATCATCACATTGTTTATGACAAGTTCATCACAAATGACACATATTTCACAAATTAGTCACAAAGTTAATGCCAAAATAGTCACAAATGACACACTTTTCACAAATTTGTCACACCGTGACTTCACAGAGTGGTCACAATGTGACGTCACAAACGACCTCTAAAACGGCCATAACGACCTCGCATTCTAGTCACTATGACGTCACATCGACGTGACGTGACGTCACATCGACGGTCACAAAATCACAGTGTGACTTCACAACGACGTCGACGTGACGTCACCATGCCTTACGGGTATTTATACAGGAATTCCCTTCCTTAGAAACAGGGATGCCATTTTAAGAATTTCTGGAGGGGGGAGGCAAATCTTTGAGGGGCAAGATTTGAAATAGTGTGCAAAATCGCACGATTTGTACTATTTATTATTAAACATTTCAATTTACGAATTATTATTAAACATTTCAATTTTGTGTGGTAAAAAACACAAAATTCGTCAAAAGTTCATGGTAAAAAGTGCAGATTTCAACAAGGAATCGTGATAGAAAAATGTGAATTACGATTGTGGGGGAAAAATTGTGAATATCCTGAAATGGTCGTAAGGAAAAAAATTCAAGAATTTCGTCAAAATTTACTGCACTGGGCTAAAAAATTGGAGCCAGGCTCCTTTTACAAATGTAAAAAAAAAATGCTGCAAAACGAGAAGAAACTTTAAATATCGTATAAAAATTTTCAGAGGAAAGAATTTACTATACTGAGTTGAAAGACTGAAACCTTATTCCTTTTACGAATGTCAAAAGGTGGCTCCGAAACACAAAACCAACCAACCAACCTCCAGATTAATTTCAATATTCTGTGCTACGATTTCTCATTTTCAAAAGTTGGCAGGTCTGTATATATGAAATGTTAAACAATTGAAGAAAACTAGATATATATAAGAAGTTTTATATAAAATAATAAAACAGCAATTCCTCTTTACCAACAAAACTAAAATAACTAGTAAAATGGCCGCATCACGTGAGATACAGTTTGTAGAAAAACTTAACGCTAGTAACTACAGCAATTGGAAATTCAAAACTGAGATGTTACTGATTAGAGAAGACTTGTTCAACATAATTAGTGAAGATAGGCCCACGCCAATCACAACCGATTGGGAGAAAAAGGACAGGAAGGCTAGAGCCATAATTAACCTGTCAATTGACGATTCTCAAATCGTTCATGTAAAAGGGCTTAACACAGCCAGAGACACTTGGAACACACTTAAAACGATACACGAAAGGGCGAACTTGTCTAGTAAATTATTTTTGTTAAGAAAGCTTTGTGGATCCAAGCTCCCAGAAAACGGGAACCTAATAAAACACATGACATACATTCTAGAACTAATAGACAAACTCTCAGCGATCGGGGAAACAATTAGCGACTCCCATCTTTCAGCTTTATTGCTGTGTTCGCTACCCCCTAGTTATAATACTTTAATAACTGCCCTTGAATCACGGAATGAGGACGAGCTTACACCACAATTTATTAGAAGTAAATTAACAGATGAGTACTATAGAAGGGTTGAAAACTCAGACCAGGGTGAAAACTCAACAAAAGCGTTTAAAACGCAAAAGAGATATCCAAATGATAATTTAAAAAAAAATAAACAGTGCACGTATTGCAAATTGAGAAATCACACGTACAGAGAATGTTGGCATTTGAAAAATCGAAACAATCACCCATATACACAAAAACAACAACAAACATACAAAAACAAACATTACTCATCATCATTGTGTTATCAACAATCGGATAACCAGATAGGAAACACTGACCGCGAATCAGTAGGCAAGAGAAATTATAGAATGGAAACAAAACCAGATCAAAGCAGCGACGCAGCCTTTCTAATAGACAAAGCAGGAAAACAAACCTGGATTATTGATTCTGGTTCATCTTCATATATCTACCCTATATATATAAAATCCTAATGAAACGACTTTATGAAACGATTCTTTGAAACGACTGATTAAACAACTGATTTTGTTTCACGGCGATTTCTCCTAAAATATGGAATACTTTGCGATGAAATTAACACCAAAAATGTTTATTGATCCGCAGATTTCAAAACTGGTATTAGAATTTTTAAATTCGAATTATTTTTCGAAATATTAATTTTTTTCTAATTTTATATACATTTTTCTAATGATGGCAACTCAAATTCTAATCAAACAGATATATTTTTTTTATATTTCAGAAAAGGTTGATATGGTAACCCGGCTATATTTATTTATTTGATATTAAAGATTTATTTACTTTTATTTCTTTTTACAAATTATATAAATTATTTTGTTCTATGATTATTAATTATTTTTTTGATATTTTCTTTAGAAAATAATTAAGAAATACAGTACTACTTAGTTATTCCGTCGACCAATTTCGTCAAATTATATAAATCGCCAAATTATGCAAATTGACATAATTTTTATTTTAAATAACGAAAGAACAAATAAATTAATATACGATCAACCATTTTTGGCATTTAATCTTATACAGGGGTGATTGTGTTCCGGGTGTAGCCCGGATTTCCGAGTTTTTCGATCGATCCTTCCGGTTTTATGAGATCGTTACGTTTAGTGAAAAATTCGCACATAAAAAAATATCGCGAATTTCGACGTGGTCGCCGAGAAAAATATCGACAATTTCGTCAAATGATTGCGGGAAAACGCAAATTTCGTTTAAAAATCTCGAAATAAACACGAATTTTTCAAAGGATCCCCCAAAAAACTAAGATTTTCGTAAAAACATCGCGGGAAAAATGAGATTTTCGTCGAAAGATCGCGGGAAAAGGGGGCATACGTCAAAGAAACGCCGGAAAAACGGACATATCGTCAAAGGAACGCGGGGGAAAATAGACATATCGTCAAAGGAACGCGGGGAAAATAGACATATCGTCAAAGGATCGCGGGAAAAACGCGAATTTCGTTAAAGGATCACGGAAAAAACCATGAATTTCTTTAAAGAATCGCGGAAAAACGCGAATTTTGTCAAAGGACCGCAGGAAAAAACACATAAATTAGAACCGGGAAGGATTTACCCCATCTCGGAATCACGGGAAAAATGCGATTTTCGTTAAAAGATCGTGGGAAAAACGCGATTTTCGTCAAAGGATCGTGGGAAAAGCGTAAATTTCGTTAAAGAATCGCGGAAAAAACACGAATTTGTTTAAAGAATCGCGAAAAAAAAAAAAAAAAAAAAAAAAGCACATTTCACCAAAGAATCGCGTAAAAAACGCGAATTATGTCAAAGGATCTCGAAATAAAACGAATTTCGTTTGATGATCGCGAAATAAACACAAATTTCGTCAAAAGATCGCGAAAAGTGCAAAATTTGCAAAGGATTGCGAAAGAAAAAACAAGATTTTCGTCAACAGATCGGGGGAAAAACGCGATTTTCGTCCAAAGATCGCTGGAAAAACGGAAATGTCGTCAAAGGATCGAGGGAAAAACGCAAATTTCATTAAAAGATCACAAAAAAAAAAACAATTTCTTTAAAGAATCGCGAAAAAACGCGAATTTCGTAGAAATAACGCATAATTAAAACCGGCAGGGATTAACCTCCCCCCCCCCCCCCCATTCCGGGGATCACTGGAAAACGCGATTTTCGTCAAAGGATCGCTAGAAAAACGGAAATATCGTCGAAGGATCGCAAGAAAAATGCAAACTCTGTTAAAGAATCACGGGGGGGAAAAACGCGATTTTCGTCAAAGAATGGCGAAAAAAATGCAAATTTCGCGAAAGATCGCGGGAAAAAGCGAATTTCGTGAAAGGATCGCAGAAAAAATACATGATTAGAGCCAGAGTGAAGCTCTCCTCGCCCTCTCTGCTGCCCCTCTCCTTTCAGAAAAGTTGCTGTGAAGTGTTATCCATCTCAATCTCAGCACAACAATATCCAGAATTGCATACCCAGGAAGAAAGCAGGAAAAATAAATTTACCTTCTAAAAGAGTAAAGCTAGGAAAACAAACAAAATTTCTATTTTTATTTCTTTTTTCTAATACTTAGCCACTTAGAAGTAAAATTGCATTTTCGCGAAAAAACGGCCAATATTGACCCACAAGATCACGAAAAAACGGCAAATTTCGTCCAAAAATCGTGAAAAAAATAGGAAATTTCGTCAAAAGATCGCGAAAAAGCGGCAAATTTCACCAAAAAAATCGCGAAAAACGGCAAATTTCTCCCAAAAGATCGCAACAACGGCAAATTTCCTACAAAAGATAACGAAAAAACGGCAAATTTCGTAAAAAGGATCGCGAAAAACGGCAAATTTCGTAAAAAGGATCGCGAAAAAACGGCAAATTTCGTAAAAAGGATCGCGAAAAACGGCAAATTTCGTAAAAAGGATCGCGAAAAACGGCAAATTTCGTAAAAAGGATCGCGAAAAACCGTAATTCCCCCGCCGCCGCCGATGTATTTCCGAAAATGTGATGTTAATTTCCGAAAAAAAATATTTCACTCGGAATCTCCCCTGACTCTCCATTTGATGAAGTCATTTAGCTTTCAGTGAAATTAATGTAAGTTTACCAAATTATATTTTTCTGCAATTTGTATATTTCAAACAATAGCAGAAATATGTCATTTGACTGTCATGCTGTTGCAGAATCAGTTGTTATGTAAATTGATATTGGTATATTTTGCATCGATAATTTTCAGGGTTTTTCACTTTGTATCAATTAATTTTCAGGGTTTTTCACTCTGAGTCACAATCACCCCTGCTTATACTTTGGCGATAGATTTTTGGTCGACGGGATATCTAAGGATTACCGAAAATGCATATGTAACTGGTATTTGAAAACGAGGTTTTCGGCAAATTTTCATAAAAAAATAAAAATCTCACCAAACCTGCGGTGCGTATCTGCCCAAATATTACCACTCAAAAAAAAAAATTGCTAACTGGTGAGTTGAAAAAAAAAGTAATACTTATAATAGTTTTACTTTTAATGTAGTTTTATTCGAAAAAAATTTTTTTTTTAATTTTTTAATCAAAATGGAAAACTTACGGTCCCATATTGGCGCGATTTTTTTCTGACGCCAATGCCATATACGGAACGGACACATAACTGGCGCCAAAGTATCGTTATTTTGCTTGATATGGTAAGCCAGATGTTGTTGTTTATGCTGTTGATGCGTTTCTCAAATTGGCGTTGTTAAAAAGTCGCACCAATATGGGGCTTATATGACATCTTTGCCAAACTTTCATATGAACGGCGAAGGGATCAGACCGTATTTGTTTATGGCAGTTGGTGACTTGAACTATTATAATATAGATGAAATGATGGCGATAGAATAATATTTGACGACTTATCACCTGTGCCTGGCTAACATTAAAGTACCAAAATGGAACCTAGAGTATAAAAAGCGAAGTGGTCC
Organism: Maratus speciosus; assembly: GCA_963932465.1. Classification (NCBI taxonomy): domain Eukaryota; kingdom Metazoa; phylum Arthropoda; class Arachnida; order Araneae; family Salticidae; genus Maratus; species Maratus speciosus. The sequence continues at coordinate 323,377,418 of OZ010795.1, read as the reverse complement.
GCTTGGAACTGTTGATGATAGTCACATGACTTAGGCTATTATTATACATAGGCGTAACCAGCCTTTTGAACGGGGGGGTGCCCAGACTTTTTAACCAGAATATGTTGGATACAAACAATATCTTATATAGCAAAACCTGTTAAAACGAACCCCATTAAACCGGTCGAATTTCCGTTTTAGACAGGTTTCCCTCTTAGAATTTATAATTGTGTGTTATTTCTTTTAAAAAGGGCTCAAACGCGATTTTTGTTTGCGTGAGGGGATGTGAGAAGGGGTTCAAAACATCAAAACTAAATCTAATGGTAAAAAAACAAGATATGTAAATCTCCTTGCAGCAGTGAAATAAGACAGCGACTAACTGTGGTCACAAGTGTAAAAAATTTTGGCACCCTAACTTCTTACAAAAATTAAAAAATGCCTTTAATCTTGCTGGAAACTTTTATAGGCACAGGGCATTGCATGAGACATAAACCTAGCATTATCTATGTCAAAGTCTTGTAGATGAAATTTTGCCGGATGATAAATCTCAGATAATACATGCTATACACAAGTACATACCCACGAAAGTTTTTCAGAATGTGATTCCATGACCTCTTAGGAATCACCGGGGGAGAACCAAGAAATTTTGGAGGAAAGTGCATATAAATAATTATTATAATATTATAAATAATTACAATATTCATTAATAATTCATATTTTTACCTCAATTTGTGTCCGATGTATTAGGTAAAGCAATACACTAAATTTTGTCAAGATGATAAAAATTATATTATCATGATGCGACTGTAATAATAAAGATAGGTGCTTGTCTGTCTCCGTGTATGTGTATACGCGCGAGTGCTGAAATCTGAAAAAACAATGCAGTCCTCACAGCCGCAAGATTTGACAGGAAAGTACCTGTTTGCCCGAAGTCATGCATATCGAAGACAATTTCTGGAATTTTTCAATTAATATTTTATGCGAATTTTTTCAAATTAGTAAAAAAGAATCCGACATATATTTTATCCAGTAAACTTTGTCTTCTTTTCAATAAAGTTTTTTTGAGATTCTTAGAGCGATTTTTCAATTTGTAACAATTTTTAAAAGTTATTTTTAGAGGGTTTTTTTCGCGTTCCTAAAAGAAATCCGGTTTAAATATTTTACCCAATTAGTTAATTTCGTTCCCTGCTGTCCTTTAATCTTTTCCGAATTTTTAATCCGATTTATAACGGGGTTTTTTGCACTTTGAGGCGAGTTTTTGACTTTTTTTGAAACATAAAAAACTCTCCGGTAATTTTTGTAATTGCCGTGATTAAATTCAAATTGAAAGAATGTCAAATCAGTTCTCGTAAGAAAGCTGAAAATTTAATTTGGCTCGGGAAAAAAAATCGAGATAATTCAGGATTCGTTTGTTTCGAGACGGAAGTGGTCGTAGCTTGGTTGGTGGTACATTGCCAAATGCAGTCCCCCCCCCACACACACACACCCAATCCTAGATTTTTTTAATTCTATGTTCGTTTAAAAAAAAGTCACCAGCGAAACTTCAATAGTAATGAAGTTTTCTTTGAGGGGCAGAGTTTAAAATAACGTGCGGGATTGCGGGATTTGTGCACAGAAAAGGAAAGATCCGTTTAATAAAAAATGTTGTACAGTTTTTCCGCCCTTAAAATTATTTCACAGATCTGTGATTCTTCAGTGAGTATTTTAAATTTTTTTTTAAGTCCGTAATTTTTATTTCTTTTGTGGAACTTCTTAAAATTAATTCGTGACTCGATCTCGGAAAAATTTAAGAATTTCTTCAAATGAGCGTGAAAAATATCGTGAATTTCGATAAAAGAGTGCAGAAAGAAATCGTGAATTTCGTCAAAGATTGCGCAAAAAAATCAAGAATTTCGATAAATGGTTGACGAGAAAATGTTGCAAATGTCCCCAAAAAGTCGCGGAAAAGAGCAGAGGATTTTGTTAATTCGTATGGAAAGATATCGAGAATTTTCTCGATCGGTAGCTCAAAACTATCGCGAATTTCGACAAATGATCCCTGTAAAAAAAAAAAATCATTTTCGTAAATAGGTCGCAGAAAAAAAAAATCGTCAAAGGATCCCGGTGAAAAAGAGAATTTCGTCGAAGGATCGCAGAAAGAAAATGCGAATTTCGTCAAAAGATCATGTAAAGAAAACACGAATTTCATCGAAGGATCGTGCTACAGACATCTCAATTTCGTCAAAATATCGCGGTAAAAAATGCGAATTTCATCAAAGGATCGCGGTGAAAAGCACGAATTTTGTCAAAGGTTAGTGTTGAAAAGTGCGGATTTCGGCAAAAAATCGCGTAGAAAGACTTGAATTTCGTCAAATGACTTTGGGAAAAATTGTAAATATCATGTAATGATCGCAGAATAAAGTCGCGAATTTCATCAAAATTTAAAGCACTGGGCTAAAACATTGAAACCGGGTCCTTTTCCTAGTTTCAAAAGAGCTCCGCGAAACAAGAAGAAACCCCAAAAATCGCGTTAAAATTTTCAGAGGAAAAAAATTACTATTGACTTGAAAGACTGCAACCATATTCCTTTTACGAATGTCAAAATATGGTCGCGCAACACGAAATTCAACCAACCAACCAACTTCAGATTAATTTTAATTTTCTGTGTTATTATTTCTCATTTTCAAAGGAGGCAGGGTCTGTGCACCCCCACCTTTCCCCCGGCTAATCACATTTTACAATTATACTGTTTCACATCTGCATTCCCTTTCAAATTTTTTTGCATCATTCTAGACTTTAGACTGCGAAATCAAAGAGACAAATAATTTCTGTATCTATCCTCGTCAAGAACTTGCGTTAATTTCTCATGAAATTGCAGAAATATGCAATAGAAAGAAAGGTGTTAAAAAAAAAAATAACGTCAAAGTGGGATTATAAAATCTGCTTTTTGGCTTACTACGACTAATACAGATTCTTGTAAATATCCTAGTTTTAAAAAAAGATAAAGAAGATAATTTAAAAAAAAAAGAACGTGGAATTTTTTTTTTTTATCACAGTTCAAAACTTAGGCTGTTAGTTATCTGAACTAAACTAATTTGCTAAACTAATTGAACTCTGCTTTCACTTCTTTTTTCTTTTGTAGACTTCGATTTTTTTAAATAATTGTGCTCGAGTCCGCGCAAGCGGGTGTGTGCCCGGGCACCCAGGGCACCCCCTCTGGTTACGCCTATGTTATAGAGATTGTTTTAAAATACTGGGAGACAAAGACTCTGTATACTTAATTTATTTTATTTTAGCTTCTTTTCAAATGTTTAACTGATCCTCTTTAATCAAAAACGAAAACAACCATTGGATGTCTTAACAGCAACTGATTCGCCCTTAAATTTTTACAATCAAAGGGAATTGAATGGAAACCCGTTTACATGGAGATCTGCACAGCTTTTTTCAATATAATTCAATCTTCTCTAATATTTTTAAAACCCATCAGATTAGCGTATTTTTAGATTTTGCGGTGTCTGAATAGGGGTTGGCGAGCGTAGCTTGCAGGGGGCAGAGCCCCCTAGTCCTAAACAATAAAGATGACTTTACTAAATTAAATGACACCGAAAAAACAACGGTCATAATTGCCAACGGCAAAACTCTAAACTCACTAGGTACAGGAGAAACTACATTCACGACAAAAACATCCGATGGAGGCATAAATAAAATTACGTTGAAAGAAGTGTTATATGTACCTGAGCTAGAATCTAATTTAATTTCAGTAAGTAAAGCCACAAAGAATGGGTATAAATTATTATTTGATGAAGATAAATGCACGCTGTCCCGAAATGGGAAAATCTATTTGGAGGCAAAAATGAAAAATAACCTATACGAAGTTGAATTATTAGAAAATGCAGATAGGAATATAGTAAATATGGCACATGAATGCAAAAATAAAGACTGCCTGGAACTTTGGCACAAACGCCTAGGGCATAGAAATTATAATTCCATAAAGGAAATGGTTAAAGACGACTTAGCCTATGGCATAAAACTAAATAATTGCAAACATGGAACAACATGCGAAACGTGCATACAAATAAAAACAAGCAATGCTCCCTATCCCTAAACAGTGTATAGAAACAAAACAGGTAGAGTACTTGATCTAGTGCACACGGACGTATGCACAGCGATAGGAACCCCCACAATAGGTGGTAAAACAATGTTTGTGACTTTCATTGACGACTACTCTAGATTTACTGTAATATACTTATTAAAATATAAAGATGAAGTACAGGATAAACTGATGGACTATATAGCTATAGTTCGAAACCAGTTCGGATATATCCAAAAGCAATAAGATCGGATAACGGGGGAGAGTACATAAATAGTGGGATAGAGGATTACTTAAGAAAAAGAGGCATTAAACATCAATTAATCGTGCCGTATTGTCCGAGCCAAAATGGCATTGCGGAAAGAAAAAATAGGTCACTATTAGATATGACTAGGAGCCTACTCAGAGAAGCAGATCTGCCACAAAGATTTTAAGGAGAAGCAATTAACACTGCAAATCATTTGTAGGATACGATAATAACTCAAGAGGATATCGCGTATACACTAAAGAAAATAAAATTGTAATTGGCAGAACAGTGAAATTCATAGGAAATAGCAAAATTAACCTAAAAGAAAGTAAAGAGACAGAAAACTCATATGACGACAAAAATTACATTGAAACGGAGATAAACAACACAACCGAAGAACCAACCACGTCCAAACAACCGACCAATGAACCAAGAAGATCCGAAAGATCGAACAGGGGGGTACCACCAGACAGATATGCCTGTTATGTAAAAAATGGTGATATGACAGAACCCACTAGTTGGAATGAAATACTGGAAATAAATAATCCCAAAGAAAAGGAAAATTGGCTTAAAGCCACACAAGCGGAAATCAATTCGCTGAGAAAACACAACACATAAGAATTAGTAGATCCTCCACCTAACAAAAAGGTTATAGGTTGCAAATGGACATTCAAAAGGAAATTAGACAAAGCACATTAGTACAAAGCACATTTAGTAGCCAAAGGGTTTAGTCAAAAATATGGGGAAAACTATGACGAGACTTTCGCCCCAGTAGTGTCACAAACAACCGTCAGAACATTTTTGGCAGCAGCCGCATATAAGAAGTTGAACGTGAGACACGTAGATATCGACACAGCTTTCCTATACGGTGAATTAGAAGACGAAATTTATGTGAAACAACCGGAGAGCTACATTGAGAAAAACTCGGACAACAAAGTCTGTAAACTGAAAAAATCCATCTGTGTACTCAAACAGGCAGCCAGAACTTGGAATAAAAGAATCGAACAATCTTTGAAAAATTTAAACTTTCAACAAAGCACCGTGGACACATATCTATACACAAGAAAAGAAAACAAGATTACGACTTACATAATAGTTTACGTAGATGACATTTTGATAGGCGGTGAAAATGAATCAATTGAAAAAATAATAAAATCTTTGAAAAAAGAATATGAATTAAAAGATCTTGGGGAAGTATCTCACTATTTAGGCATGGAAATAAGAAAAACACAAAATGGGTACAAATTGAATCAAAGACTAAAAATAGAAGAACTCGCAAGAAAATTTAATTTAGAAAACGTGAAACCAGTAAGCACTCCCATGGATGCCGGTTTTCACAAATTAAAAGATGAAGAAAATTTAATGCCTAATAACACGAAATTCAGAGACAAGCGATAGGATCATTGTTATACATAGGTACCACTACATGCCCAGATATTTCAGCCGCAGTCAACATACTCAGCAGAAGGTGTGAAACTCCACGTGTAAAAGACTGGAACGCTGCGAAACGGATAATAAACTATCTAAATATCACGAAAAACCTCACACTCACATTCAATACAAATCACAAACCACAACTTATCAGTTTTTCTGACTCCGACTGGGCGGGGGACACAAGAACGAGGAAATCCACAACAGGAACATATTCATGCTGGGAAATAATCCCATACAGTGGTATACAAAAAGGCAAAATTGCATTGCCTACTCATCAGCGGAAGCTGAATTCGTTGCTGCAGCTAGTGCAGGACAGGAAATTGCCTGGCTAATAAAACTATTAGCAGATCTAGACTTAAAACAGAATTTACCAGTAATACTGTATGAAGACAACCAGAGCTGCATCAAGATGGTGGAGAATGAAAAATTCTCAAAGCGAACCAAACATATCGATGTTCGCTATCACGCGATAAAAGAGATGAAAGAAGACGGTACACTAGAACTTCGTTTCTGCCCAACACAAGACATGACAGCAGACGCCCTGACCAAGCCACTGGGCAAACCACAATTTGTGAAACATCGAGAATCGATGAAACTACTACACGATGCATCTGAGATGGTTAAGGAAGGGTGATGGATTTATAACCATTTCAGATATCATTAACTGATTTCAAAACAGGAAACCATTCAAGAATACAAACATTTGAACACGTAAATAAATACATTAAGTAATAATAAATCATTCTGTAATAGGGCTGGATTAATTATCAATATATCGGTCAAATATTGATATTTTTTAACTATCGCAATAACAATATGTAAGCTCTGACTCTAACGATATATCCCAATAGCGATATCTAATCTCTGGCTCTACTTATATATCCCAATAACATTTTTTTCCCGCACCACGACTTCGAACCGCAAGAAGAAAAAGCGCCGAATATTGCGTAACCAATAACTTCATCAAACCTTTCTCTCATCCGATAGATGCATTTATTCGCAGCCCCGCTTTATTCTAAATTCCCTCCCGTGATAATCTGTCTTTCGTTCATATCCCAGACCCAGACTAATTCATATTCTAATATATCAACATACATATGTCCGTTCGTTACTGAATAATGGTTTAATCGTCGTTGTTTTAATTTCGCTGCTACTATTGGTTTAGACATATTAGAACATATCAAGTCTTTGATACGTCCTGGCCAATGACTTCTTCAATCCTTTCTCTCATCCGATAGATGCATTTATTCGCAGCCCCGCTTTATTCTAAACTCCCCTCCTGTGATAATCTGTCTTTCGTTGATATCCCAGACCCAGAATAATTCATATTCTAATATATCAACATACATATGTCCGTTCGTTACGGAAGAATGTTTTAATCGTCGTTGATTTAATTTCGCTGCTACTATTGGTCTAGACATATTAGAACATATCAAGTTTGATACGTCCTGGCCAATGACATGAGCTAGAACATCTGTTCATTGTTGAGTCAATAATTGCTATTGTCTATAGGCTTCATTCAATGCTCGTTCGTATGCAAAGCCCTTCGTATGGTCTTTTCGAGCGAGTTATCGGCAGTGATTTTATATTTTATAGTAAGATGAATGTACGGTGTCTGGTAAATTGCCCGAATTATAATCAAGTGATTTTAAAAAAAAGAGGCCAAGAGTAACGTGTGGCAATATTTTGGATGCCCAGGTAATGAAAATGGTGAAGTAATAAATGAAAAAATTGCAGTATGCAGCATATGCGTTCGACCGGTATTTGCAAAAGCTACTTATAATTTATGGAGTCATCTTAGCTATAATCATCCTCTACAATATGATGGACTACATTCAAGGTAAGAATTGATTTACTTTATTTTACTGATTTACTTTATTTATAAGATTTACTTTACTGATTGATTTTATTGATAATATTCACACGGGCGTGGAAATTAGTTAAACGAATTCCAGTTGTAATTTTTTAATGAAAATATATTTCTGATTTTTTTTTTTTATTATATAATTTCTTTAATTTTAAATAAGACAAAAAAAAATCGTGTTTTAAAAAATGACATAAATGAGCAAAAAGATAAAAAAGAACAATAAAAATAAAAAATATTACTACATCTGGGCCTTATTTTTAAAGTCTGTAAATGTAATATTATTAAATGGCATTATACTGGATGTCTGCAAACTGGGCTGGAACGCTTGGATTAACTTCGTGTCATTAGACTGAAGCCGTGTTTGCTTTTTGCTCTGGACATGCAGGCTAGGTCGGCCTTTTTTTTCTGCTCACTCGGGGTGTAGTGCGGCACGGGTCGCGTCTTACCAGAGCGAAACCCGAAAACTCTGCTTAAAGTCAACCCGACCGACACCCGGCACACTTCATCACAAACTCGAAGTGGAAGAAAATAAATTCATATTTTAATACAATATAAAAAAGAATTATTCTGTAATATCAAATTTATCTTTTTAGTACAAAATTGAATACATATACACTCATTAATGTTCAATTATATAGTTTTTTTCATAAAATATATTCCTGACTTTCTTTTAAAATGGTTAGTCTACACGAACCGCGTGTCGGGTCGGGTTCGGGTAACCTGAGACGATGCAAGAATCTAATTTGAAGACTGGGTCGGGTTTGAACTTTTTTGTAGTATACGTCGAATTGATAGTTTCCCTTACTTTACTTTTCTCTCTCTATTTTCTGGTAAAAATAATAGTTATATAATACATTTTTAATAGAAATTTTGAAGCTTTATTTTTGCTTAAAAAACTACAGAGTAATAATTTAAAAATCTATTTTCTTCTTTCATTGTTTAAAAGTTTGGATTTTCTTTAACCACATTTTCCTTTCATTTTAATTTACATTAAAAATTTTATAGGTTTACGTGCTTAGTGTTGACTTTAGAAAAAAAAGGCCGCCGGGCGGGAATTTTTCACATAGGGGACAATATTCTGAAAAAGGATACTTTTTCTCAAAAAGGGAATACTATTCTAATAAAAGAGTACTTTTTTTCAAAAAGGGCACACTTGTACCTTGTTTACAAAAAATATTTTGAGCTGGTTTGTTTAGAGTCCCTAGAATTTGTGATATTTTTCCGAGATCAACTGAATTGCTACGGGGCGTATAGGAAGTATTAAAAAGGCAGCCGGGCGCATCGGAAGAATTTTGAAAGAGCCGCCGGGTGCCAAAATAGAAATAAAAAGGGCCGCTGGGCGCAAAATAGAAATAAAAAGGGCCGCCAGGCGTAAAATAGAATTAAAAAGGGCCGCCGGCCACTGCGCCCTACTAAAGCAGCTTAGAGTCAACACTAGTGCTTATAATTGCTTAAGTGATCAGATCAAGATCACTAAAATTGATATACCATGTTCTATGGCCGGCACAGACGCACAAATAATCTGAAAAATCCAGTACTTTAATTTTTATACATAAATATGCGGTACAAAATTCGAAATCCATCACCCATTGGACCTTGGCGATTCCGAATTTCGTTTCATTTTAATTAAAAAAATATATATATATCTACCGCCGCCCTCCACCCCACCTCCTCTCCCAAAATACAAAAAACAGTGCGTGATTTACGTCAAGAATGCGTTTTCAATACTAAAAAACCATAATATTAAAGCAGATGTTTTAATAGCGAATTTTTTTAATGTAAGAAAAAAAAATCTATCCACATTGAACACTCTCTTTCCCCGCAAATTATTTATATCAGAAACACGTTTACAATACTGAAAAAAGATAGTACTTAAAAATAATAAAACTAAAGTAGATATTTGAGTTAAAAAGAAAAAATAAACAAATAAAAGCTCTATCCATGGTTTCTTTCTGCATTGAAAAACATAATGATCTGATTGTGTAAACATATGACTTCCGATTTCTCGGAGCGAGGTGAATAAAGGAAAACAAACAGCAGATGCGTTCCTGCTTTTCATTCGAAGTTTCGGAAGGCGTTTAACTTTCTAATAAATAATTAAATTTTAATAAAAATTTCTTACACAGCCTAATTTACTATTATTTCAACTAGCTGAAAATTTGAAAGAAATCGGTGAATTTACATAGGAGATATGGATATATTGATTATTATTATTATTTTAACAGTAAGGAAAAGAAGATTTTGATTTTCATTCTTTTTCTTTTTTTGTTTGCTTGCAACTGTTTTTTTTTTCTCTGCACTTAAGCACTACAAACTTGATGTCACTTTCAATGTCCTTTTTATACCATTTAAAAGAATAGAATTTGAATAATGTGTTCTCGCGCTAAAATGAGGGGGAGGGGGAGTTTTCTGTCATGACGGCTTTTTAAAAAGCCATCCGGACAAGGCGTGGGTATCTATAAGATGTATATTCATTTGTAAATAATTATATGATTATTAATGTTTTAAATTTTTTTGTTTATTAATCTTTTAAAATAAATGTTATGAGTATTTTCATAAATTTATAATGCAATGATTTCTTTGAACTAACCAAGACTCTCTGATTTCGAACTTCTTGAAATCTAATGCAGAATATCGATTGTTTTGTCTATGTATTTGTTTTTGTTAGCCAATAACTTTATTTTATTTCTATTTTTTTTTCATTTGCAACATTTTTTTTTTTTCTTTTTTTAAATTCAGTGGCACTTTCCAAATAAAATACAGATTTAAATATCAAACCGAGTATTTTGCGTAATCAAGTAGAATTTTATGGTAAGTTTTTCTTTTTTGTTAGTTTCTTTCTGGAAAAATATGTTGTTATGGGTCTAGATGTTATTTACAAAATATTTATAAAAAAGTGAACTTTCCTTAGCATAGGTCTATTTTCAAATGGGATTTGAATATGTATATTTTAAAAATTTTAATGTTTTATTCATCCATAGATAAACAAATATGAAGGTATAAAGACAGAGAAATTTTCTTAATATTTTAACTATTAAGAATGTATTGATACTCTTAGAAAAAGATTAAAAAATAAAATTTCTGCTGCATCTGTCATTCACTGAAGACTATTTAATTACGAGTACATGCAATTATGACATTAAATCTGTTTCAGTTTTTGCTTTTCACTTATTTTAATCATTTTAAAATCATCAACGTCCTAAAATTGAGAACTTTTTAGTTTATCTAGTAAAGTTTTTTTAAAAATAATATTCTCCGTTTACGCGATAAAATTAAATAGTTAAAAAGTTATTCATAAATAATACATAAAACAGGAAGAATCGAGAACAAGCTAAAGAAAACCACTATGTAATCAATGATATAAGTGCAAATAGACAACGAATATTGGTTCCTTTTTCTAAAGTATTTATTTGTATCATATATATATATATATATATATATATATATATTTAAAGAATATTGCGTGAGCAAATAGGTATAAAACATTAATTCTTTGCTTGCTACAGCTATTTGCAATAAAATTATTCCTACTATACCATTTGTCTTTAGCAATAAGAAATTTTTCTATTCCCTCACACTTTAAAGTAGTTATCGCGATATATCACCGATATTGATATTAACTCGTTGATATATTGCGATATTAAATTTTTGATATCGTCCAGCCCTATTCTGTAATAAACAAACTTTTCTATTTTAGCTAAATTATCCTACTCAAGACAAACAATTACATTAATAAATAAAATATGATTATAGATCATCCCACGCACGAAGCAAGAGTCTGACGACATCATCGAAAAGAACTTATAAACATTTCATATTATTTTGTTAGTTGGTTGTTAGTTTCTCTAAGTATAACATGTAAAATTAATATAAGAAAAAGCTGCAATATGAAGCAGCAACATTTGTATTTTTTAAGATAGAATATAGTTTTAAAATGTTACTCAACAAACATGGAGAACTCGTCAGTTTCATTTCTTTCAGTGTTCATAAAATTAATTAGAAAAAACAAATATTTTCTCTACAGCTAAGAAAGGATACATCTTGATGGATTTACACTCGTGCGAAGCTGTATAATGAGGATTGCTGATGAAGAAAGATAAAGGTAAGAAATTACCTATATTATTATTATATTTAATTGTATTTTCATGGCCAGAATCAGAATAATATTTATTTATTTATCTAAGTATTAGCGCGCGTAACTCACTGTGCAGAGCATAGGCGGCTTTTTTGCCAACAAAAAATTCGCAAGATTAAAATATACACAAAAAATCGCATAAACATTAAATCATATTGGAATAAAAAGGTAAACTAAAAACTTGAATCCGGATTCCTTTTACAAATATAAAAAACATTGTACGAAATGGAAAAAAAATCGCTGTTTTAATACGAATAAACTCTATTGAAAATAGGGCAAAATTTATTATATTAGGCTAAAAGATTACAACCTTTTATGAACGTCAAAAAATCCCGGCGAATCCCGAAAAAAAACCCCTAAAAATCGCATAAAAAAACATAAAAGGTAAATGATTGAAACTGGATTACTTTTACTAATGTAGAAAAATTGCATGTGAAACGCGAAAAAAAAACCAGCTCGAATTATCGGGAAAAAAGAAAAAAATAGTTAAAAATTAAAAAATCGCATACTGAAAAATTTACTATAGATTAAAATTGGATTTCTGTGTTACGAATTTCGAAAAATTCTGTGAAATGCGGGGAAAACCCTACAAAAACCGCGAAAATTCGAAAATCGTTGTACGAATTCAGATTAAATTTTATTGAAAAGAGGTCAAAAAGTTTATTAAATTGAACTAAAAGTTCGAAACTGGTTTCCTTTATGTGGAAAAACTGCCGTAAAACATGAAAAAATTAATTAAAAATTAGATTAAAAAAAAAAAAAGAATGAATTTAATAACGAGATTAAAATATCCAAAAATAGACTTTGAAATGCTTAACTTCCTACATACAGGCTAAAACAGAGGTGATTCTGAGTAAAAAGAAAAATTTCTGACATTCACTGGAAATTTTCTGAAAGGCTACAACAGGGAGGGGGGGGAGGGGGGGTAAATCCACTCCCGCCACTATGTTTTTTACCGCGCTCCTTTGACTACACTTCCGGTTTTTTCCCGCTCTTTTGACGAAATTTGCCGCTTTTTCTGCTCTTTTGACAAATTTGCCACTTTTCGCGATCTTTCGACGAAATTTGCCGTTTTACCGCGATCTTTCGACGAAATTTGCCGTTTTACCGCGATCTTTCGATGAAATTTGCCGCTTTTTCGCGATCTTCTGACGAAATTTGCCGCTTTTTCGCGATCTTGTGAGGAAATTTGCCGCTTTTTCGCGATCTTGTGACGAAATTTGCCGCTTTTTCGCGATCTTGTGACGAAATTTGCCGCTTTTTCGCGATCTTGTGACGAAATTTGCCGCTTTTTCGCGTTCTTATGACGAAATTTGTCGTTTTTTCGCGATTGTATGACGAAATTTGCCGTTTTTCGCGATCTTATGACGAAATTTGTCGTTTTTTTCGCGATCTTATGACGAAATTTGCCGTTTCTTCGCTATCTTATGACGAAATTTGCCGTTTTTTCGCTATCTTATGACGAAATTTGCCGTTTTTTCGCGATCCTTTGACGAAATTCGTAAAATATAAATATTAACTTTAATTATAAAACTGGTACTTTGTGGAAGAACTGCTTTAAAAAATAAAGCAAAGAAGTCACTTTGCATATTATTTAACACTTTCCGGCCCGGAGTTTATAAACTGATAAAATAATGGACTGACACCAAAATTTATAAAGGAATTTATTAGAAAATATAAACTTGCTCATTTTCACGTACATTATACAAAGAAAATTTTAATTAAATATTCTTGGTGTCGTTTTTCAGTTTTGGAAGGTGTCCTTTTTTAAGGACACCGCCCTCGGAAGGGTTAAGCTGAGTAATGAGCGCATACAAAGAGAAATATCCCTATTTCTCCTATTTTCTAATTTTAAAATATTTTCTTAACTTTCATGATGTAAAAAATATTTCTTAATTGATTTTAAAAAATTAAGCATTTAAAGAAAATCATAATTAAAGATAAAAATATTTTTATTTTAATAAAACAATGTCTTATGACAATATTATTACCCCCCACCCCCCATTCCAAAAAATCTGCTGAAAATACAAAATACTAATACATAAGTATATGGAATTAATATGTAAGCCTAAGATATGTAAAATCAGTTTGTTAGTTAAAGTATTTATTATACAAATTTTAATTAAAATTTGTTGTACATAAACCTACTTATAAAAAAAAAAGTTTTTTCAAAGCATAAAACAAGCTTGAGTATGTAAAACTGTTAAATTTTATATTAAAATTGCAACAATGTTTGCAATACCTAGAGTCTGATATCACGATGTATTGTGATATCGCGATTTAACCTCAATGATACATCGTGATGTAGAAATCCTAATATCGCCCAGTCCTAGTTATAGCGATTTTGCATATTGTACCATCGAAAAGTGTATGAAGTTATGCATAGAATTCAACCAAATTTTTATTTTAAGTTCTTGGCTATGGCAAGCAGGTCCTTCCTTAATTTGGAAAAAATTCGCCGGTAGGGGGTGCTGTAATAGCGATTTTTGTGCCATTTTGAATATTGTACAATCGAAAAGTGTATGAAGTTATGCATAGAATTGAACCAAATGTTTTGTGTTTCTTTTTGGTCATGGCATGAAGGTCCTCCCTGAATTTGGAAAAATTCCTCTGGAAAAGGGCGCTATAATTACGATGTCTGTACCATTTTCTTTATTGTACAATCGAAAAGTGTATAAAATTATGCATACAATTGAACCAAATTTTTTGTGCATGTTTTTGGCTTTGGCCAACAGGTCCTCCTTGAATTTGGAAATATCGCACGGTAAAGGAGCTCTGTGATAGCGATTTTTGTATACTTTTCTTGATTTTTCGTAGTTCTATAGTCCATCGGCGGCTCATGCAAAGGTGAACTCACTTCCTGCTAAGCGGGCTATTCACAAACATCTGATAACAACAGAATAAGGAAAAACTATTAATTTTAACAAATATCATGATATAGATTAACTCTGTTTTTAGTTCATTTAATTGACTGAAGCATTCATTTAAGATGAAAATCAAAGTTGGTATAGTAATGAACTAGTATTAACATGTGTAACTAGTTTTTGAAATATTAAGATGTATAAGATAGAAGAAAGTTTTGGGATTGGCACATCCAACTAGTTAATAATTGTACCATCGAACAGTGTATGAAGTTATGCATAGAATTGAACCAAAATTTTTGATAGGTTTTTGGTCAGGGCAAAAAGGTCCTCCCTGAATTTGGAAAAATTCCACCAGAAGGAGGCGCTGTAATAGCAATTTTCAATATTGTACCATTGAAAAGTGTATGAAGTTATGCATAGAATTGAACCAAATTTTTTATGTATGTTTTTGGCCATGGAAGAAGGTCCTCCTTGAATTTGGAAAAATTCTGCCTGAAGGGGGCACTGTAATAGCGATTTTTGTGCAATTTTCAATGACGTACCATTGAAAAGTGTATGAAGCTATGCATAGAATTGAACCAAATTTTTTGTGTATTTTTTTTTGGCCATGGCAAGAAGGTCCTCCCTGAATTTGGAAATATTCTGCCGAAAGTGTGCACTATAATACTGATTTTTGTGTAATTCTCTTGATTTTTCGTAGTTCTATTTTACACCGGCATCTGATCATCCCATCCTGATAAGCCGACTATTCGCGAACAGCTGATATACAACAGAATAAAGGAAATCTAATGATTTTAATTTGATTGAGATTAACTCGTTTTTACTCCTATTAATTGACTGAAGCAGAAATTTAAGATGAAAGTCAAAGTTGATATAGTATTGAACTAATAAAAATGAAATATTAACATTTGTAACAACATTTTGAAATATTAAAATATATGAGATAGAAGAAAGTTTTGGGATTGGCCCATCCAACTAATGTATCTGTACAAAAGTTTATTATAATGCAGATTTTAATTTACAGCAAAAACCATGAAAATTACAGATCTTAATGTTTTATTAGTTTGAAAACTTTTGGAAGTACCATTTCCTTCCCTTCTCTCTCTCAAGGCATAGACTTTGTAGTGTAAAAAATACTAATGTAAAGGTCCTATTCATTATAATGTAAAGATTTAGGTTAATTGTTTTTCTTAATTTTTTATTTTCTCTCTCTCTCTCTTTTAATTATTACCTTGAAGTAATCATTCAGTTAAATAGTTGGTACATCCCGTCTGCACATCTTGTGCTAACTCTGCACTATCTTTACAAATTGGCTGAACTATAGATCTTTTCCTAATAAATACTGGGTCTCTCAAAGATTAGCACTAATTTTCCACAAGAATAGTTTTGAAAATTATGTTTGTTTTTCACTTCTACTAGATGGTTAAGTTTTTAAATAAATATTTAAATATATATGTTAGATAATAATTCAAGGGCTTGCAGGCAATAATAGTTTAATAAATCTAGGTTACTGACAGATACAAAATAATATACACTATGTATACATTAAAATTAAAAGAAGATGGGAGAAAAAGGGCTTCGACTGTCACTACAGATGGAGTTATCATCGGGGTTACAGGCCGTTTTCTACGTACTACTGCCAATGAACATCTACACCTAAACTCTCAAATTGTTCTCAGGCTAGAATTGTCAAAAGTTATGCCTCAGCACGTAACTGTTGAGTTGGGTCATTAGATTTCCTGTGAGAACTTGGCTGATACATCTTGTTGCTAGCATGAGTGTGTTTTGAGAACCCAAAACCCCAACTCATATATATATATACAGGGTGATTCAGCTCGTCGGTGACAAACTTTAAGGATCGATAGAGCACACCTAGACGAACATTTTTGAATAGGGAATGTAGGGTCCCTGACGCGATGGTAAGGCGCTAGGCGCTTTCGAAAATTTGGGTGCCGAAATTCGAAACGTCATAAAAACTAGGGAAATGGTTAGATTTTCTTGCTTGTTGCGTCGAAATGATTCTGTTTGTTTAGACTTTCTTCAGTACCAATTTGATAAGCGTATCTCTTAAAACATGGATAGGGGGCGCTGCAGACTTTGGAGAGCTAGACAACAACTTTAAGCCCGTTATTTTGATAATTTAACACATGCTCGCCAAAGTTTATACTCTAACTTAAAGTTTGAACCCAAAAGTAGAGCCCTGCAAAAAGCGTAAGAGCCGGAATAAAATGTCAAAGTACAGGGTGGTCGAAACTCGAAGGCTCCTAAGAGATAAACAAACAGATTTCTTGACTTATGGCATGCATTTTCATGATTCTGTTTGCTGGGGCTCTCTGAAACTCAGTTGAACGGTACAAAAAGAAACATCGATAGGGGGCGCTTTGGGCAAAAAACATAATTCGTTGACATTTCGGACGCTAACTGGAAACGGGGCGCTACGATCAGTTAGTAATAATGAAAACACATTTTCTACCTCTGCTCAACACTTCTGAATAAATTTAGACCAAAAACATCAATGATACTGGAAATTTATTTACAAAAAATAACACTACAGAAGATGCTCGAAATTTCGACCTTGGGCCATGATGCAGGCTTCGCACCTCCGTCGCATTGAGGAGTGTGTGTTTCCAACAATGCCAGGAGTATCTCTGATCTGCCCTGCAGCTGCCACAATGCGCGCCACAAGTTCTTCAGCACTGCTGACAGGTGTATGGTATACCTCGGCCTTCAGGTAACCCCAAAGGAAGAAATCCAAGCAGGTGAGGTCTGGTGATCGGGCAGGCCAGTGAACTGGACCCCCACGCCCGATCCACCGCTGGCCATACCTTGCGTTTAGATGGAGACGCACGTCGTTCGTGTAATGGGCCGGAGCTCCATCGTGCTGGAACCACATCTGGCGACGCGAACCTTCGGGTACGTGCGCCTTATCCAGAAGCTGCGGCAGCACTTGATCCAGGAAAATCAGGTAATTTCCACCTGTCAGCCGTTCAGGTAACAAATAAGGGCCAATGAGGCAATCCCCCAGAATGCCGGCCCACACATTTACTGAGAAACGCTCCTGGGCTGCTCGGCTTCTGGTTTCATGTGGATTTTCATCACACCACACATGACTGTTGTGGGCGTTCCACATTCCCTCCCGGCTGAAGGTGGACTCGTCCGTAAACAAAATGCTGTTTACAAAACGGGGATCCCTGGATCTCATCGCCAAGTACCATCTTGAGAATTCCACTCGAGGGCCAAAATCCTGCTCTCTGAGCAACTGCACCCGCTGGATGTGGTAGGGGTGCAGATTCCGGGAACGTAAGATGCGCCACGCAGTTGCTTGCGAAATGCCAACATGTCTGGCGATATCTCTCGTGCTAAGACCTGGGTTGTCCTCAACCAGGTTAAGCACAGCCTCTTCGTTGTCGGGGGTGCTCACTGATCGCTCCCGTTCAGGCCTGCCTCCGTCGAAAGATCCCGTTGTGGACAACCTCTGGTGTACTCGAGCGAAGAAGGCATGGCAGGGGATTTGCCTGTTGGGGTAACGCTCGGCGTACAACCGCTGAGCGGCTCGTCCATTACAACCAGCAGCGCCATACGCCAAATGCATGTCAGCCAATTCAGAGTTTGTGTACCGTTCCATCCTACTACCGATCTGCAGACAAGTAACCCGAAGCTTAAGTAGGTACCGCACGTTCAAAAGACGTGTCTGCGCATACAACTACGTCATCTCGCGTTGTCGTCTACGCATTACGTATCTTTTGCATATCGATATGGTACGATATCTTTTGCATAAATCAGCAAAAAGCACCTTATGTAAATTTTATTGCGCGCATTGTGCATGATTGAAACCAGCTATGTTTGTTAAAAAAAACAAACAAACTGCAGTTTTAATAGCTTCTTATGATAAGTAAATTACTCTCTTGTTTTGTTTCTAACTGATCGTAGCGCCCCGTTTCCAGTTAGCGTCCGAAATGTCAACGAATTATGTTTTTTGCCCAAAGCGCCCCCTATCGATGTTTCTTTTTGTACCGTTCAACTGAGTTTCAGAGAGCCCCAGCAAACAGAATCATGAAAATGCATGCCATAAGTCAAGAAATCTGTTTGTTTATCTCCTAGGAGCCTTCGAGTTTCGACCACCCTGTACTTTGACATTTTATTCCGGCTCTTACGCTTTTTGCAGGGCTCTACTTTTGGGTTCAAACTTTAAGTTAGAGTATAAACTTTGGCGAGCATGTGTTAAATTATCAAAATAACGGGCTTAAAGTTGTTGTCTAGCTCTCCAAAGTCTGCAGCGCCCCCTATCCATGTTTTAAGAGATACGCTTATCAAATTGGTACTGAAGAAAGTCTAAACAAACAGAATCATTTCGACGCAACAAGCAAGAAAATCTAACCATTTCCCTAGTTTTTATGACGTTTCGAATTTCGGCACCCAAATTTTCGAAAGCGCCTAGCGCCTTACCATCGCGTCAGGGACCCTACATTCCCTATTCAAAAATGTTCGTCTAGGTGTGCTCTATCGATCCTTAAAGTTTGTCACCGACGAGCTGAATCACCCTGTATATATATAACACCAAACCACATTATTTATTTATTTATTTATTTATTTTTAGCAACATTGAGATAAATTGCAAACAAAACTCTTAATATAGATAGTTACGTTAATATTAATTAGCTTTAAAAAATGAATTAACATTAACTGTTTACTTAGTTTGTTAAAAGTAATATGAGTAAATGCTGAAATTTTTGAGAAATAGATTCTTATATAGATAGTAGAGTCCTGCATCGGGTCGGGTTACCTGCTTTTACCCAAACCCGACCCATGGTCAGGTCGGGTTGGTGCTATATTTTCCTGTTGCAGGTCGGGTTGGGTTGACTTTAAAATTTTTTGTTGCGGGTCGGGTTGGCTTTTTTACTCTTGCGGGTCGAGTTCAGGTTGACCTGCTTTTTTTAAAAGAATGTGGAAAATATTTTTTCCCGTTAAAAGCCTTTATAAACCACAGATCAAAGTTTCACGAAAGCAAAATACGTGCCTGTCTGTTTTGTCTTTAGTCATCCTTTCACGAGTCTTCAAAGTAACAAACACTGCATTATATTTTTACCGTATTTTAAAAATACAATACGCAGTAAAACACTAAATTGCCAAGTGAATAATTTAATTGTGGTGATACGCGATGCACTATGTTAGACGGGAAATTTTTCAAAATAATAATTTCTGATAAACTAAAGGCGGCAGATGCTCACTTGTGTAAAACAAGGTCTATCGTTATAAGTGGAACTTTTGAAACCGCAACTAATTTTAAAGCATATTTAAAGATTAGATTTTTAGTTTTATACCATTTAGAGTCCTGCATTGGGTCGAGTCAGAGATTTTAATATAGTTGAATATTAAAGAATATAGATTTGTTCATTCTTCTATGTGAAACATAAAAATGGTATTAGAGAATTAGAGGTCTGCACGGACCGGAATTTCCAGGCCCGCCACGCCCCGCATCGTCCCGTGTAAAATTTAAAAAAGTTTGGCCGTAGCCCGGCACAGCCTGTTTATAATTTTATCGGCTTCATCTAAATATTTATATCGGGCCGGTAGACCCACTTAAGTGTAGTTATTGGCCCGGCCTGGCAGAGCGGTTTAATTTTTTTGCCAGCCCGACCCATTTATTTTGTTTATCAGCCCGGCCTGTTGAAAAAACTGTCCTAATAAAGCGTCCTGGCCAGTTTGAAATTTTGCCACCCTGCCGCGTCCCGGATCAGTGCAGACCTTTATTAGAGGTACAATTGTAGATTATTTTTCATTATGGTATTAAAACATGATTTGCTTTCCTTACATTGTGGGTTCGGGTTGATACATGTCGGGTTGTGGGTTGCCTGAAATTATTTTTGCGGTTTCTGGTTGGGTTGCGGGTAGCCGAAAGTTATTTTTGCAGGTTCGGGTCGGGTTGCGCAGGACTCTAATAGATAGTTACATTATAAAACCACTATACAATTATTTACATTAATTTTAAAAAAACTGGTAAACAAATAGACAATTTCAGAGTAAATTACGTTTCAAACTTCCTCATAAGTTATGTGTATGTCAAATTACAGTATGCTTTGTATTTGTACTGGAAAAGTTTTAAATTGAAGAAGCAAAGGGAATAAAGTGAAAGATATTGAGTTGCATTAATACATGTAATAATGATAGCCGTCAGTTAAGTATCTTTCCCACACATCTTGTATTTCCTTTGTCTTCTTTGAAAAAGGCTTGTGGAATTTTAATATGGATATCTCTTAACATTTTTTTTATTGTTAAGCCTAATTAAATACTAGTAAAACTATTATTTTGATGTAGTATCATTTAAATTGGCTTACTTTTTCTTTCAACTTAAATTTTAGTAATATTTAATTGCTTAAAAAGCTATGGATTCTCTTTTCTTCTATTATTATAGAATAGAAGGCCCATTTCTATATTAAAGAAATGCATCCAAATGATTTGTATATGCTTTGAAACTTACTTGATTACTTAGATACAATTTATTTGTAATATTGGTTTCAGATATTTTAATCTTTTATTAATATTTGCCATTAGATGTCATTGGACGGCCAATTAAATACAGGCATGAAAGAATTCCTCCTAAATGAATTCCACGTTTTTTAAAGCAATTTTAGATTTTCTCTGAATTGATGCAAATATGGAAAGAAAATAATGTAAGCCTATAAGGAGGAAGGGGGGGGGGTCTGAAAAATTTAATAATCAGACATTTTGACTATTCAAATCCTTTGAATTTATTTCTGAATTGCTGTGCAAAAGTGTTATCAAATCAAAGGTGAACATCCCCCATACCACAGTATTTTTAAATCCATCTGTCCAATACATTGCAAAAATTATAGAACTTTATTTCTTTACAATTAAAATATGATATTATTAAATCATGTCATTATTTAATTATATTTTTCAATTTGTAATTCATAAAATCCTTTAAAATTTTCTTTCTTTATTATATTAACAAATTACATATATTTTTTTCATATCATTACTACATTACTAAGCATAAAAATGTATATTATTTTTCTAATTAGAGAAGTTAATTGTTTATTTAATAATTATTATCTTTAAGCAGTGTTAACAATTAAATATTAAATGCAGTTTTAATCATTTTAATAACTGTAAATATCAGTAGTATTTAATATAGTTTTAGATAATTATTACAAAACTAGCCATCCTTTACGACCAATTTGGTCTCTCTTAAATGTATTCTAAGCATTGTACCATGTCAGTTTTATTCATAATTTAATTTACTTGCTCAATCCTATGCCAAATCAGGGGATATTGATAAAGAAATAAGTGTTTTTATCCAGGCGGAGATGATAAATCACCAAACATTATTCCAGTCGCCTTTTTTCATATTTCATTAATTTCATTTAAAATATGATATATTCATTCCTTTTATTTAAAGTATATAACTTTAATTTAAAACTGAAAAATCTAAAATTCATGACTTTCATTTTAAGAAAAGAAAAATAATATATAATACCATAAACCGTGACATTTAATTTCAACATCAAAACATTGCTTTAATTTACCACACAAAAATTTTTTAAAATGCTAACTGGCGGGTTAAAAATTGGCGAGATTTGCACTCAGCTAACATAAACATACCAAGAATTCTTTGCGATCATGGCAACTTTTACGTATCTTGATTCGAAAAAATAATTTTGATTAAAAAATGGCCGCCTTGCATATGGAAAGCAAAGGGCTGTTTATGACAGTGAAATGCCTTGGATATAATATAGTCAAAATGATGGTGAAGGAACAACTTTGCGATTTATCACCTGCGCCCGACTGACATTAGTGCCAAAAGGGCCGCCTGGCATATAAAAAGTGAAGTGGTCAGCCCTGAACTGTTGATGACAGTCACATGACTTAGGCTTTTATTATATAGATATTAATGTATGCAAGGTTTTTGTATACTAGGGTCTGTTCACATATTACGTAAGCATGTTTTTGGCAATTTTTGACCCCTCCCCCCTTGTCAGCAAAAATAAGCAAATCGCAACCCCCCCCTTAATAATTACGTAAGAAAATTGCAACCCCCCCCCCCCTTCTTTTTAACCTTTTTTTAACAGTAATAATTTAATTTTAAAAAATTAGGACTTACCGTATTTTATGGAAGAAACGCCGCACTCCTCAAATTGTCCTGAATAAGCTTAAAAATATCGTAATCGCCGCACCCGTTGGAACACTACTTTTGTCGAGAGCGTCACATTGACCTAACTTTAATCAAAGTTTTCTGAGCAGTGTAGGATGCCTTGTTTTTAATATCTTAAGATGTCTGAAGTTTTATTTAAAATATTTAAATCCGATTTTAAATATTTTTATGAATTTTTAAATTAAGGAAACTCAGTTGGTATTTTTAAAAAATCGTAAACGCCGCACTTGGAAAAAAATTAACTTTTAAACTCGTAAATGGCGCGGTGTTTCTTCCATAAAATACGGTAATTCAAATTTAAAAAAAACTCTACTCAACTTTTAAAAAAATAATAAAAAAATGCTTGTTTTATTTTGTTACAATTCTATTTAAGAAAATTTCTTGAAGAACTTAGCCGTTTGTAAAATTTAAATTTGAATATGTCCACATCTATTCCGATGCTGACCACGGTTGCTCAAGTCATTTTTCCATATCTGTTATGATATTGGTTTCCAGTTTTACTTGATTATCTTCATCGCTTTCTTTTCGGATGCAACCTTGATCAACTTCATCTTCATTGATCCACTCAACATCTTCCATATCTTCCACGAATTTTACGACGCACATAAGTTCATTTGCTCGACGAGCAGCAATTCTCAGTCGTATAAGGCAGGCCTTCTTGCTTTTTTCACTGTGTTGAATTTTTTTGTGTCTGTTTGCTGACTTCTGAGATGCATGACATTGGCCACAACTTCCACAAGTTCTTGCAAATAATTGCGACTTTATGCAAGGGCAAAAATAGTCATACAGCATCTTTAAGAATCCCTTTGCTGTAATATTCAGATTTAAGGGCAGACGGAGACTTAAATCTATAAATTCCACCACCTCACTCGTAATTTAATAATGATGTCATTTGACGATTGTATCATTTTAATTGGAGGAGGAATGAATCGTCCTTTTAATATTCGAAATAATCCACTGCGTGGAGGAGAGCAACAATTCTTTTCTTCGCATTTTACAGTTTGCAGCAAGTATTGGCTTTCTTGTACGTGCTTCGAATACCAATCCTAGTCATAACCAAGAGAGTCTGGTTTGCAAGAATCAATATATGTTGCAGTAACAGAATAACCGTCAATGTTTAAGATAGTAGTAGAAGTATAAGACACATTGTTTTCAATCCAATTGGATTACATTTCATTTTTAGTAAGGTACAAAATTTGAAAACAGTTAGAAGATTATCTGCTACAAAACTTACATATTTTTAATTTTTTCCCCCATGGATGCATTAATTTTCGAGTTATTTGAAAAGAAAAAATAAGGTTTAGCTTGGCTATGCCATATTTATTAAAAAGTAATAACTCATTTTTTGACATTTCCTTGGTCTTTATTTATTGCCATACTGACCATGTTTCGCTAAGGCTACACGGTCATTTTATCTTATCTATCTTTTTCCAATTTTTACAAGTAATTATGTAAACTTAAAGTTATGATAAAATATATTTAAAATTTTAAGAATAAATTGATTATAATTACCTTTATAAAATAATCAAGAAAGACTGATTTCTTTTTGGTTGCCTTATGCAGTTCGTCCTCCGTTCTTTTTAGCATCAATACCTCTAACTCTTTGTCAGTTTTAGAACATTTTTTGTACTGCCACCACACATCATTAGTTTTAGATTGGATATCCTTCAAAGGTTTATCTAATGCAGACTTTTTGAAACTTTCAAAAAGTTTTGTATACAAGATTTCTCGAAATGAAGACGTATTTCCGATTTTATTTATTTTAAACACCACTACACCACAGTACTGAGAGGTTTTCAAAACTCACGAGACACCATGCAGTAGAGCAGTCGGTCACTATGGTTATGAGGTTCAACCACTTGGCAGAGGAGGGGTGGGAGCAAAGAAGATGGAATTTTACTTATGTTTTGGAAACTTTCGCAGAAAACTCGTATTGTCACAATACAATATATCGCATCGGTCCATTCAATTCTATTCTATTTCTATTCTATTCTCACAATTGGAAATAGTAGTAAGTTCTCAGAGATAATAAGCCCTCATGCATCAAACATGAATAGTCACCTCTAGATAAAAGAGATCGTTTATGTTTTCCTTGTGCGGTCAAAATAGCTGACATCAAAACTTCAACTTTAATATTCTTTTGCTATTTCTTTTTTTCAATTTGAAATTTTTAATAGTTTTTTTTTTTTTTTTTTTTTTTTTTTTTTTTTTTGCAAGTTAAGAGATTTTGAAAATGTCTTATGTAAGCATCACTCAAACCCCCTCCTCCCCCTTGTCAGCAAAAATAAGCAAATTGCTAACCCCCTCCCCCCCTCTAGGTGCTTACGTAATATTTGAACGGCCCCCTATTAATGAAAATGAATGCAGTTTTTATAATTATTCTGATTACTAATTATAATTAATTAAAGCTTAAAAACATAGATTATGTTAACAATTGTTTTAGAAAGCTAAAATTATTGGTAGCTATTCCGTATTTTGACTTGGGGTGGGGTGAAAATCATAAAAATTTGATTTCAATCGACTCTTGCCCAATTTGGACTCAGAACTCTGAGCCTGTAGCGTTATAATGTGACATGCTGACCACTAAGCTAATGGGTTTCAAGATTTTAAATGTAGGTTGATGAAGAAGGGGGTGGAGGTGGAGGAACACACATAAGATATAGTGATGCCTTCTGAGACAGAATCGTAAAAAGATTTCCTATTTTTGATGGAAATTCTAAGTGACCACAAACTTTTTATTAATTTTGAAGAAATGCACTATATTTCCTATTCCTAATTGTTGATATGTAACTGAGTTATTTTAAATTGCTATGTTAGAATGATATGGAAAGTTTTCTGATGGCCACAGCATATGAGTTTCATAGATAATTTCAAATAAACTTTTCTTTGTGCTCAGGGATGATGAATTTTCAGAAAATCTTATTAGCCAGTGAGGTTCAAAGTACAATTGAAAATTGTTATGATAAAATTTACGCGAGTGCAAAAATAATTCATTACGACAATGCATTTTCATAATTATTTCTAAATGTAAAACAAAGAAATATATACAGAAGAGGAAAGTTTAGTGCAGAATAGAACTTAGTGCCATGTTCACATCATGGCAATTGGGAGAATGGCAAAATGTGGCCAACAAATCTACCCTATTAAAATCTGTGTACGTATCTATGTAACCTGAAAAACTCTGAAATCACAGGACGCAGGGCTACGAAATTTGGCTCCTGGGTTGCTGGTAGGGGGCCCATGAACAATTAGGGCAAAAAATTCAAAAATTTTAAATAAGTTTATTTTTAATTTTTGACGAATGTTTGCCTTTTTTTATGTTAAACCAGTAAGTATGAGATATACATATTACGTACACCACGCTGCAGTACTAAGAAGCTGTAGTGGATATTATGATAATTCTTTTACCTCGCATTACAAATAATTAGCGCTTAATTATTACCTTTTTTAAAAATAAAAAAAACACTTTATCACAAACATCAACAAAAATTTTATTTTATTTATTCCCTTATTCCAAAGATATTGTTTTATCATCTGCTCCATAGCAATATGATAAATTTCATTAAAAAAAAAATGTGCAGTAGTAGAAAAATATTTTTCTAAATCAAATAGTTATTGAACAACTCAACACTTTAACAGGGGAATTCTTATTTCTTATTTAAATATTTTAAAGTTATTTGTTGTCATTGCGTTTTTATGCTAATTCTCATTTCATATTAGATTATTATTATGTCTATTTGATGGGAATTTTGTATGTACTGCTACTTTTTACTACGGATTTTAAACTCCCGTGCGTAAAATGGGTTAAACAGCTAGTAGAAATATAAACTTTTGGTGTATTTTCTATAGCCTATAGTTGACTGCCTAAAAATTCACTTGCAGTATCAGAAAATCCACTCACCACTGATGAGTAGAATGATGTAATTCCCCAACACTCTTCATGTCCCTTATTTTTCTACTGAGAACAAATTTGTTTTAATTATCATATACATAATCAATGTAAAACATATTTTTAACACTTTGTAACATAGTTGAACAGTGTTTATAAATTTGGTTTGTCTGTCCATGCTCTAACTCACATAAATATACTCGGATTGCTGTGTAATTGATATAGTATGTTATTGAGGTTTACCATGACATGTTCAGTATTGTAAATGAAGTATGTACCGAGTATGGTTAGTTTGTAATATCACTCAAAAGCATTCCGTTACATTACAGTCAGTGGAGAAAAATCTTTTTCAGTGCATTTTAATGATGTTAAACTATTTTGAACATAATAAAATCGATATGCATCACTGAGCTGGATGACGTTTTCTAATCTATAGAGAATAGAATAAGTA
The DNA here is from genome assembly GCA_963932465.1 of Maratus speciosus. Classification (NCBI taxonomy): domain Eukaryota; kingdom Metazoa; phylum Arthropoda; class Arachnida; order Araneae; family Salticidae; genus Maratus; species Maratus speciosus. Next base: position 323,350,310 of record OZ010795.1, on the reverse strand, counting down.
GCAATTACAGTTCCCAGGGATGCTTGAAAGTAATTTCATTCCATTGCGCACAATGGAGAAAAATCGTTTTCAGAGAATTGTAATGATGTTACACTGTTTCAAAATTAATGCAACTGATATGTCATTAAGGTGGATGAAAACATGGCTTTCTAATCTATAGAGAATAGAGTGTAGCGTATTTGAATGATGTTATGAATGGTATTATTTTAATGCCATAGATATAGATTACTGGGGTGCACTAAGCATGTTTTCTATAGATTATTGAGTATGCAGAATTTACATTTTTATTTAGAGATACTCAAAAGATTTCAGTTACAGGACTGGCAATATGGACAATAACTGTGATAAGCATTTTAAAACTTAACTATTTTTAAATATATTACGAGATGTGTAGATCATATACAGGGCTGCATGAAAGAATTCACACACATTATTGACTGAAAACAGCAATTGCTGAAAATTATTTTTGTGTTTTAATTGTATTGTTCTGTCATTAATTTTAATTATCACTAAGACCGTGGATGTTGACAGAAAAAGTAGTTTATTGGATGAGATGAACACATTGCACAAACACAAAACAATTAATTTTAAGATAAAATACTTAATTCTCACACAGATTTCTTTTCATGACGTACTCACACAGAACAGCTTTTACTTCTACCATTCGCCCGCAGACTGAGTGTGTGGGAGGAAAAGGCTGGCAATGTGCAGGTATGATGCGCATAAAAAGAAATTTTCACTCGCCTCTAAACCCAACACACCTCTCCTGTGAGAGATACTTTTTTTTCCCCTTTTAAACAATTAAAAAAAAAAAAACATATACATACAAAATTACATAAAAAATACACGCAATTATTGGATACAATAATTACACATATCATAATAGTGAAATACTTTCCATAGAATATATCAACTTATCCTCATTTATAGCTTTAGTAAAGAAATCAGAAATAATATGTTCACCTTGAACATGTTCCTATAAAAGAATGCCCTCTGACAACAAATCCCTGACAAAATGAAATCTTAAGTTCATATGTCTAGATTTATTTGAGGATTTTGTACATTTTATCCATTGTATTGCTGCTTGACTATCAGTGCTTAAAATTATGGCATCTTTTATAAATTATTTACAATTTAACTCGGATAATAAGTTTACAGTTCATATTACAGTCCTTACAAATTCCTGAAATAGAAAATAATTCTGCTTCACAAGTAGAAAGCCTAACACATTTTGTTTTTTCAAGATACTAATGACTTTCCTAACAAGACAACTCCTCCTGAAAAAGACTTTCCATTTTCTCCATTTCCCCAACTAGCGTCTGAACTACTATTTAAATACCCAAATTTGTTGCCATAAAATAGTTTTTTATCTTTTGTACATTTTAAAAATCTTAACACTCTTTTAGCCAAAGTGTAATGTCTTTTCTCTGGTTTGTGATTAAATTGAGACAAATAAGTTCTGGCAAATGATATATCAGGACGTGTTCTATTGGCTAAATATAAAAGTTCACCAATAATTTCCTGATACATAGGTATGTCACACAATTCATTTGTTAGAGGAAAATTTTTATCTTCACTTTAACGATAAGTGTTTTCACAGATTTACAATTTTCTAAATAATGTTTTACCAACAATGATTCAATATATTCAACTTTTGACAAACTGATACCCTTTTCATGCTTTTCAATTTCCGTACCTAAAAATTTAGAATTCTTATTTTTATAAAATTCAAATACATTTTCAATTTTAGAAACAATATTTTCATACATTGTTTGATTATTTCAAAAGAAGCTAAATCATCAACATACATACATAATATAAAAATGTTATCATTTTCAACTTTAATGAATACACAGTTATCAGAAGATAATTGATTTAATCCAATATTACTGAGTTCCTTTCTTATTTAGTTTGATTTCCCTTCACTGCTCCACTGCAGTTGCCGTCATGTGTAGTCGGAGGCAAATTAAGTTCTGTTAATGGAGTTACACAACTGTTTTTTATTTTGGTCGTATCAGAAATTTCTAGTTTTTTAATTAATTTCATTTAAGAAAATTTTTATTTATTAGCGGTTCAATATCCCAACAACTCTCAATCCAAAATATTTACTCTCCTTTATTAATTTTTGAATTTAACATTACACTCTTCGATCACATTCTTATTTTTTACATCATAAATACGATATCCCCTTAACTCTAGCATATCCTAACATAATTTGTTTACTTCCTGGAACATCGAGTTTATTTCTCATTGTTGTAGGAATATCAAAGTAAGCTAAATAGCCAAATTTTCTTACATAATTTAAATTGGGCTTTTGATCTGTCCAAATTTCTAAGGGGATTTTTTCTTTTCCTTTTATGTGGTGTTAAATTAGACACCTGTGTACTAAAATTAATAGTCTCTGCCCGGAATTTGATAGGAAGTTTACATCCCAAAATCACTTGTTATATGTACTGTAACTTGGACCCTGGGTTGCTATTTAGTTTTACTTTAACTCTTCTGTGTACCTTCAGTGTTTCTATAAATTAGCGTATTGGTGAATCACTTAAATACTTTCAATACAGTAGACATAAAACAAACATTTATTTTGTTTTGGGTCCAAGTAACTCCAAATTATGGTAAATATATTTTTGAAGTAAAATATTAGCATACAAAACAGTTAAAAATTTTCTCTCTCATAAACAGCACCTGTGCATTCAAACATAAAATGAACCAGATCTTAAACTAATGAAATATCAGAAATTTTATGTGTTTTAAATATTGATCTTTGAAAATTTTTCAAATTTTCTAATGAAATAAATATGTGTCGTAAACTTTAGATTATGTGTGGATTGCATAACACACTATTTTTTATTGATTATAGAAATTTCTGGATTTTAAATTTTATTTTTATCACTTTACAAGTTTAAAGTTTTTCCCTTTTTATTTGCAGACAGTTTATCAAATACAGCAAGTGGCCCAGCCCTCTGGTCAAGTCGCAACTAGTGCAACACCAGTTTTCTTAACTCAAGGTCCTGGTGGTGGAACTGCCACAGTTCAAATTCAAGCAGTTCCAGCTGATCAGCAGTCATCAACTGATGAAGAGCAACAGTCATAAATGTAAATGAAATAATTCCCTACTAATCATCATGTACATAGAACTCCTTTAAAAGTTGTTAATAAAATTCATTTTAAAGTAATCTTATTGATTTATGGATAAATTATTTCAGAACACTCATTTTGTATTGCATGTAAGGAGATTAGTTTCATATTTCCTTAATTAACCCCCGGTACGGTATGCTATTTCTTTCTCCCAGCTTATTTTGTGTCGCCTCCAAAAAATAATGTTACCTTACCGAAGCCAGCAATAAACAAAGCAGATGTATCATTGTACGATTAAATACTCTACAGCAATTTTATTAATTTCTAAGCATTGCACATTTTCAATTTTTAGACCGTCATATTGGGAAATAAAAGTTCTTTTAAATGCAATTTGCTTGAAAACTGTATCTCCATTTATTCTTGAAATATTAATTTTTTGTAGTTTTTAGTGACATTTGTTTAATTTTGGCAACTCAAGTACTCCATTTCTGTAGAAAGTAAAGGAAAAGTTTTTGAAAAAATATAAATGAATTGATTTCTTTTTTCTGCATTTGTGTATTATTCTGAGATAGTGATGTCCTACCCAAACTTTATTGTAGATGTTTATGATTGGATCATAAATGAGGAATTCTTCAGCAGATTCGGATGACGTTTTATATAAATAAAATCGAGTCTTTTAAGTCTTAAAACTGAGCTACAGTAGAGTCCCGATTATCCGAGTCGCGCTTAAGAGAGTTTCTGCTTTAACCCACATATTTTCTTCTGATGGACTGATGGCTTCTATTATTATGAAACAGCCATTATAAATGAAAATGGCTGTTTCATAATAATAGAAGCCATCAGTCCATCAGAAGAAAAGGATCCATTCCAAAGGTATAAGTTCGATTAACTTGGATAATTGGGACTCTACTGTATCTATATTTATATACATATATTTTTTTTTTCATTGGGGGCAACACTAAATTCTGGAAAAGCAGAATTCCTGTTCTCTAGTTTATTACCTTTGTTTCCCCATATTTAGTTAAATTCTTATTACTAATTAACTTAATTAAATTTTGAATTTCTAATTTAAATAAGGCTCTAGGGTTGCATAAAAACCAATTAAGCTTTTTCTTTAACTTGAAAACTGGTGTTTGTTTATTTGTTTAAATGACTTTTTTGTAATATCAATATTATCTTTTTAACACTTTCCAACAAAGTTAAAAGTGTTTGGCTTGTCTGACCTCCGTCTATCCACGCTCTAACTCTCATAAATATACTTGTATTGCCCTGAAATTTTTGAATGTTATTGATGTTAACCATAGCACGTTCCCTATTTCAAACGAAGTTTGTAGCATGTTTAGTTCATTTACAGGGACAGTCAAAAGTATTCTGTTACATTACGGCCAATGGGGAAAAATCTTTTCAAATGATGTTACATGCCTTCAAGCATGATAAAATTGATAGGCATTTATGAAGTGCACTAAAATATGCATTCTATAGAATATGCGATGCAAAAAATAGTTATTATTCATTTACAGGGCACACAAAAGAATTCTGTTACATAATGATATAGGGATGGAAGGAATTGTTTGTGGAGTATTTTTATGTTAAACTATTTCATATATAATGAAAATGATATATGTTGCTGAGGTTTACTATAACTTATTTCATGTATAATACGAAATGCATGGAATTTACAGGGACATACAAAAGATTCAGATACTATATTGTATCTGAAGTTCTGTACATTAGCAATGATCGCTGAAAATGCCTTTTTAATTATGATATGCTCTTTTATGTTTCACTATATTTATGCATACTATATGGCCACAATCGGCAACAAGCGGACCGCGGTCCACATCTGGACCATGGAAGGTCGAATCCTGGACTGCCAAAAATTTTCAATTTGAATAAATAATTTATTAAAATTTACATATAATAGATACGCTTGAGCGATAGCCTTATCAATGTTTCTTATATTTTGAAAGTAATAGTGCGATTAATTTGATTTTTTAATAGTGATGCATAGTTGCTAAGTTGCTATAAAGAGAAACGCCAAATACTGCGTTAGTGTGTGAGTGTGTGAACTGACCAGCTGAACGGAACGTTCCGAAATACACACTGCAATGTTCCCAAGTTTTATGTTAGATCTTGTGAAGCAATTCAAAGCAAGATTCCAAGACTTTGGAGGATAAGTAAGTTTAATTCTTTAAATCGCCTTATGATGTTGCTCCAGCAGCAGAATGTGACTGATGTGGCTGCGAAGTTTTTCAGTCTTGAAAATCCTTTACTTCAAATGGAGATAGACTTTTAAGAAGATATTTCCTTGCAAATGTATAAAACTGCATCCCCTGAAGAATTTTGGGTTAAACATGCCTCAGAAAACTTATCAAAATTACAAAAAGCAGCTATTAATCTGGCTATTATGTTTGGATTCCTATATATATGTGAAACAACTTTCTTCAAAATTAATTTTTTGAAGAACAAATATTGTTCGAGATTATCGGATGCCCATCTTGAAGACACTCTTTGCATTAGCTGTTTACCACGTGACCCAAACTATAAAAACTGGCTCAAGATATCAAGTTTAATTTTTCGCATTAATTCTTCAACGAATACCTGCCTTTTCTAATTTATTCTGTGTATGTAAAAATTTTCAGAATGTAACCCGCGTATGTAGTAATTTTTCAGAATGAATACCTGACTTTTCTATTTTATATTATATGTATGTGTATGTAAAAATAACAATTTAACAGTAATAAGTACTCATATTACATATGTGTTTTTTCTCTGGACCTCGATAAAATTTTTCAAACTTAAAAACCCCACTTAAAAACACTTGCCGACCCATGCTATATGGTATGTATAAATGCTATAATTCATGTACAGGGCAACGCAAAAGAATTCATAAGGTTTCTGGGTATGAATACAAATTGTTAAAAGGTGGTTTTTAAATTAATTATGCATTTTTATGCTGAACTGCATTTAGTTTACTAAGAAATGTTTGTAGACTATAGATAGAATGATATACAGGGTCTCGCAAAGAATTGGGTACATGGCCGTTTATAAATGATAATTTCTGGAAATGTGATTTCAGTAGTTTTAAAAGTGTTTTAGCTTTAATTAAATTTTAGCTAAATTGAGGCTTGTAAATTGAGGCTTGTAATAAAGGTTCTAGGTAAACTTCAGGGTTGTACAAAAGTATTCAAGTATGTTTCCATCTGTTAGTATAAATTGCTGAAAGAGAAATTTCAACCTGTTATATGTTTTCTTGCTAAACTAAATTTTCCCAATATATAGTATATATATTAACCTACAGATCAAATACAGGGCTGTTCAAAAGAATTGGAATATATAATTGGCTAAGGACGGTAACTGCTGAAATCAGTTTTTCAAATGTTTTATGCGTTTTCTAAAATGCTTACTTAATTATTTTATTATGTTATTTTCCTAAATAATGAAGTTTTGTTAAAGTATTCAGGAAGTGTTGAAAGTGTTTCATAATCTATGCTTAACGCATGATTTTTCTTTCTGGTTTAATAACATATCTTAATGCAGATTTGTATTTCATTTCAAGCACTTATAACTTGCACTCTGATAAACTGACTTTTATGTGACTTACATTACTAGTTAGGTAATTTTTGGGAGAAAGCTTTAGTGTATAACACATCGGTCTGTGTTGTTTAGTTATAAAGCTATTGGAGGAAGTTCTATAATTAGGTAAACCTAATTAAGAGAGATTAGCTTTTTTAAAACCTACTATTCACATTCTGTTAAACAGATTTTTAAGGTAGTCACATTGTCAATCGGGTAATCATTCTAAACAGTGGTTCACTACGAAAAATTGACCAGTGTAGCTGCCGATGCCTTCTTGAATATAATTAGATTAAGTGAAACCACATATTAAAAAAGTGTTATAATTTATGGATAATGAATGTAATTTTTATTGTTTATAACTAGTATGAATTATTTTGTTTTTTAAAATACAGTAAATTAAATAGTTACTATTGTAAACATTGTATGTATGGATATATTTATTACTTAAAAACCAAGAACAAAATAAATTGAACAGAAATTTGAATATTAAAAATCTTATTCGATTAATTCAGGGGTGATTCTGTTCCGAATTTTTCAAAAAATTAAGGCAGTCATTTCCGGGGGGGAAAAAAATCGGCCATAAATCCGAACATAAAATATATCGCGAATTTCGACAAATGATCACCAGAAAGATAAATTTCGTCAATCGTTCGAAGAAAAATTGCTAATTTCGCCAAAGGATCGGATCGTGGGGAAAACGTGAATTTCGTCAGAGGATCGCGAAAATAATGCAAATTTCGTCCAGGGATCACAAAAAAAAGCTAATTTCATCAAAGAAACGTGGAAAACACACAAATTTCGTAAAAGATCGCGAAAAAAACGGCAAATTTCGTCAAAAGATTACAAAAAAACTAGGGATGGGACGAATAGTGATTTGGCCGAATAGCTGAATACCGAATATTCGGCCAAATTTTAGGCCGAATACCAACATTTTTTTCTAATAAAGAAAATAATTTTCGATTATATATAATTTAAAAAAATAGGAACTTATTAATCATTACTATTCTTAAAACTACTTTTAAATTTGTTTTTAAATTTTATAAATTTATTTTAGTACAAAAAATTACAAAATTGCATTATATCCTTTTATTCTAGGGTATATTAAATTGATTTTCAGTAAGTCAGGATGATAAATTATTTCCATTAAAATATAAAGGATTTACTTCACTTTCACTATCAAATGATACTTTTATCCTTTCTTGCATTCAAAATCCATAATTCTTACTCACTCTCATAACTCACAAGGAGATATTTTCTGAAATAGCCTTTAATCAAGTAAATTTTATCATTGAGAATTTGTGTCCCTAATGATAAAAAAAATTTGCAAGAATGAGCCTGTTCTGAAATCAGTTTACAAGCCTCAAATTACAAATTACATTAAAAAGCAAAATGTATAGTTAAAGTAGAATACGTATGTTAACAAAATCTTTGACATCTGAACCGACACATACAATATTCAACAATATTCCACTTATTCAGCAAGCAATAAAAGCATAAGCAGAAACTGATAACAATATGAATGAAAAAAGATGTAAATTGAGAAATATATACATAATGTTACATATTAAATACAGTAATCATGTAAATAATTAATTAAAAGTGAAAACTATAGAATTAAAAAATTATATTGTTCAATATTTAGAATTTATATTTAAATATTTATAAAACCATCTTCATAAAGCAAAGTTGTGCCATGTTTGACACCAATTCTGTTTTCAGATGTACTGTTGTACTTGGAATTGTGATATTTGATATTCTATCTTGGAAATAAATCTTAGATAATGCACCTAGTGAATAAATTTTTACATTTCTTACTTTATAGAAAACTAGCAGTTACCCGTGACATCGTTCACGTAGCATTAAAAAGAAGATAAATACATTAATTCAGAAAATCATTTCACTCCTGATAATAAAAAACGTATATAATTAACCAACACTTTATCAAATGTTATAATAGATGATATGGTTCGTATTTCTTATTTACAGGTCCTTAATATAACTCAGTCATAAAAAAGTGAAATTTTGTGCCAAATAAGATAAACACTTGCGAAAATGAAACTGCAACCAATGAAAAAAGGAGAGCCAAGTGAAATCTCGACGAATCTCTCTTTGTAAAACGGAAAAACAATACTGGGAGAATTCTATTAGAAGAGTGTATTTTAGTTGGTATTTTGTGTCAGATTTGTATATTTTTGCTTTCCGTACTTATTCAGATCCATGCGACTTATATTATTTAGAATAGTTTGAATATTTCTGTTTTATTTCCAATATGACGATATATTCATCTTTTTTTTTTAAATTCTTAATGTTTTATTTCATTTTCATTTTGACATAAAAATCTTTAATATAAAATTAATTGTTGAGAAGAAATTTTTATTCAGGATTTTGATGATAATCATGACATCATTTTCGACATGGATAATTTTACGGTACATATTATTGACATTTACTATTCATTTTTTCCCAAACATTTTTTTAAAGCTCTTTTTTTTTTATTTTAAATTAAAAATTAAATCTTTTCATTATTTATACGCAGACGATAAACATCCATAGAAACGGTTGCTATGTAATTCATTTCTTATTTAATATAATTGATAGAAAATGTGACCACTGCTTATAAAGTATTAAAAAACTTAGCTGGGAGAGATATAGCTATAAATTATAACGAAAATATATCTATGAAATAGAAAATACAACGTCGCAACTGATTGTTTGAAGTCAGTTTCCAAGCAAAACATTTATGATTGACGTCATTCTGAAAGTATCTATTCTAAGATTATTTATTTCATTTTTTTTTTTTTTTCCGTGTGAAAATCCTTCAATTTAAAATTAATTATTGGGGAGAAATTATTATTCCTTTTTTTTTTTTTTTTTTTTTTTTTGGCAACGAAAAAGAAAGATGGTTAAAATTTGCAGAAAAATTGTCAATTGATTCTGCATGAAAAATAATGAAATTTTGAAATATTAAGAAAAATAAATGAATAAAATAAACGAAGCATCATAGCCTATGTTCATTTCTGGTTTCTAACCTATGTATATGCAAAGGTACAAAGACATCAATCCATCCATTTTGACGTTGACTTCATTCAAACTTTCGGACACACTTTGACACTTATAATATTATAAGGATATAAAGTAAGTTATCATGAATTTCATAAGAGCCTTCTTATGTGTGCATGGAATTTGCAGACATTAATGAATATTCAAGTGTTTTAGAATGAGACAGTGTTTTTCTTTTTTTCCATAAGAGTTTTTACATCTTGAATTGTAATCTATCAGTCTCTAATTAAGACATTTCCCAGACAATTGAATCCCTAATTTGGGCAGCATTTTCTAAAACATTCCTAACTTTTATAGGAAATACAGAAAGGCTGTATATTTTTTAGTATCTGAATAATTATACATTTTGTGCTAGTAAGAATGAGAATAACTTCATCAATGTGCCAGAAAGTAGCCAATTTGGATTAGCAAAAAAAAAATTGCAAGAAATGAATTTTTTTTTTTTTTTTTTTTTTTTTTTTTTTTTTTTTTTTTTTATCCTGAATTTATTTGGCAAGATATCTCTAAATATTCGGCCAAAGCATTTGGTCAACAAGCCTTCAATATTCGGCAAAAAGGCCAAATACCGAATAGTGGCCGAATATTCGTCCCATCCTTAAAAAAAACTGCAAATTTCGTCAAAGGGGCGTGAAAAAAGGGCCTGGAGTGGATTCCCCTTCCAACAGTAGTATAGTAAAAATGTCAATTGGTGGAAGATTAGTAAAATATCTTTTAAAAACCTTTCTTAAAGAAATGACAAATTAAAAAGAACATTGAAAATTTATTGAAAAATGTTTGCTTTTGTGATAGTAATAACACATAATTCCACAAATCTCCTTAAGAATTATGCTCACAGCAGAGCTGAACCAAGTTTTGATCACAGCTCAGAAGCTGTAACACATGCATGCAAGCCAATCAGAAGCAACTATGCAATTTGCATATGTCATCTGAAAAGAACATTTTCAATAATTAATTACTTTTGAGATAATCGCAGAAAAAATAGCTGAATGAGTGTTGTCACTTGAGCAGCTTAAACTATACCGTCATCAACGGCTTAGCTAAGATTTTGGGCACCCAGGGCAAGAATTAAATTGACATCCCATCCCAAAATAATCGTAATATTTCTAGGAGATAAGGGAGATAAGGTTATAAAAAAGCCTATATATCCTTGTTTGTGACAAGCTCATTTAGAATTTATCTAATATTTAAAAAAGTGTTTCAACCACTATGATCACAATTAAACAAGTGGGTAAGTGTGATCGGAGATCGCAGAGGGCTTCGTTTTATATTCCTTTCAAAACACTTTATCCTTTAATTAATAAATCCACATTGTTAATTTATAATTATTAAATTCTGACTTAGATGGGAACGAGCCAGACCTGCCAACTGCTACGAAAAAATCGTAGTTGCTACGATTTGGACCTATCAACTACGATGCTACGAAAATCGGTCTTAAACTACGATTTTTTGCAAAAAACACAAACTCATTTTTTGTTTCTAGTTGCGATTTTTATCCCGCACATCATATTTTTCAGGAGTGATTCTGTTGCGAAATTTCCAAAATTTCAAAGTATTCATTTCCGAAAGTTTTAAAAAATTGGCCATTAGTCTGAAAATTCGGACATTAAAAAATGCTCATGGAAAAAAAAATCTGGACTGCAAAACAAACTTCTTAACATAAAACACTCTCTTTATGTATATTAACCACGAGTGAATCGTGTTTCTGTAAATATTTATACAGGAATTCGCTTCCTTAGAAACAAGGTGCCATTTTAAGAATTTCTGGAAAGGAGGAGGGGTGGCGGGGTTCTTTGAGGGGCAAGGTTTGAAATAGTGTGCAAAATCGCACGATTTGCGATAAACTACCGCGAATATCGACAAATGACCGTATAAAAAAAATCAATTTCGTCAACTGGTAGCAGAAGAAAATAAATTTCGTGAAAGGATTGTGGTAAAAAATAGTATTGATTTCAGGTGGTGGCCCGGGGGAGGGAATGTCCCCTCCGGAAGATTTGAGATTTTGTGTTTCAATGATGTGAATTTTGTCAAAATATCGCAGAAAGAAAATCGAATTTCGTCAAAAGATCAGTAAAAAAATCCAAATTTCATCGAAAGATTAGTAAGAAAACACAAATTTTCACCGAAAGATCGCAGAAAGAAAACACTTATTTCGTCAAAAGGATCGCGGAAAAAACGCAAAATTCGACAAAGGATCGTGGTAAAAAATACGAATTTCGTCAAAAGTTCATGGTAAAAAGTGCGGATTTCAACAAAGAATCGTGATAGAAAAATGTGACTTACGATTGCGGAAAAATTGTGAATATCCTGAAATGATCGCAGGAAAAAATTCCGATTTTCGTCAAAATTTACTGCACTGTGTTAAAAAATTGGAACCAGGCTCCTTTTACAAATGTGAAAAAAAAAAACGCTGAGAAACGAAAAGAAACTCTAAAAATCGTATGAAAATTTTCAAAGGAAAAAATTTACTATATTGAGTTTAAAGACTGAAACCTTTTTACAAATGTCAAAAGATGTCTGTGTAACACGAAAAACCAACCAACCAACCTCCAGATTAATTTAAATTTTGTGTGCTACGAATTCTCATTTTCAAAGGTTGGCAGGTCTGGAACAAGCGAGCGATATACGTGCCACTTAAGATGCTCAGAATCCTTCATTATTCCCAGCAGTTATTTTTTATTGTAAAGTTTACCTTATTTAATCAGAGCATGTTCGAGATTAAATAGAAAATTTTCGGTTTTGCAAAACCAGTAGTAAAAGATTAAAAATTAAGCAAAGTGTTCTCGTCGTGAAGGGGTTAAAATTAAAAAGACGTTATTTTTTTAATAAAAATATTAAAGTCAAATAAAATTCAAAATTCTGAATTTTTTTTAAATCCGAAATTATAAAAATGGGGAAGTTGCACTCACTCTAAATTGTGCTTTCTTTTATGTTTAATTGATGAAGACGATCTTATATTCCTCGAAACTCAACTCGAAATTGTAAAAATAATTTAAAATAACTAATTATTGCAGTTTTAAACTCTGTTAAAAACAAACAAAACCACGTGATCCGAAAACGGGACGGGATTGGTTTGACGTCACTACTCATAAAACGCGGTTTCTCTGTAGCGGTCTGCATTGCACATGCAAGCTGTTTTCCATTGCTTTCTGTTTGTTATCTACTATAAACATCTTCTAAAGACTCATTTTACACAAAATCAAATTAGAGCCAAAAGATTATTTTAACATATCCAAATATAATGTACTATTAATTTATACATTTGTATTAATTTTCATTTAGAAAAGTGCTGCAGTTGGTTGGATTCGAAAAATATGAAATTATACCTTCTAGATTGTTTTTTTCCCCCTCAAATTTATTTTAAGGGCATAAAAAATGCATTTCATGAGGGTAAAGATACAAGAAGCTAAAGCTAAAAGGCACATTTATTTTTAACTTACTCTGATTTACTTAAAAGAATAAAGAATGATAGTTTATTGAAAAATAAATCGTAAATAAAGGAAAATTGCCTTTATCTAGTTCTTGAAATGTAATGTTTTCTTAATTCATTGTAATGCTTAATAATTCTTTTTGTTATGAATAAAATTTCATGTAATGCAGGTTATATTACAGATAAATTAATTCGAATTTACTATGACAAAATGAAATTTTGAGCAGTAAAGCAGAAAATAAGAAAAAATTCTTTGTTTAATACTGACTTATGGAATAAAAATTTTAATCAGAAACAAATTACTACAACATACGTGAGTAAATTTATAAGTATTGCCTTTTATTTATTTTTTTTTTGTGCTTACTTAAAAATAAGCATTAAAGCCAAAACTTTAAAAATAATACACTCTTTTATAAGTATCAAATGTTTATCTTAATAATCACATCTCACTTTATGATTGCAATTCATGATTTTCCCATAAAATGTCCAATATAATACGATAATTTTGCATAGCATCTATCGAACCCGATTATGTAAAATTCACTGCTTTTTTTACATTTGGTAGAAAATGTAAGCTTGTGAATTTATTTTGAAAAAAGTTGTAATCTTTGCTCTATTTCTGTTTTAATGTACGGAAAGAGGAAAGAAAAGAAAAATATTATTTAAACTATCATTTAGAATTTCTAAATTGATTTTTCAACGAATAATCATTGTTCAATTAATATGAAAGTGTTAATTTATTCAAGCATATTTCTTATATATATTACACTCTTTATTTTTTACTTATATTTTCTACCTTTTTACTGTATAAACTAATTGCAGCTACACAGCCATTTGACCTTTTCTGGGCGATTGTAGTTTAGAGAATAGTAAATCCACTGTTATTACAACTTGTAACGACAAAGAGTATTTGACGATTTATCAACTGTGATGGGCTAACGAAAACACCCGTTAAAATTAATGTATTCATTTATAATTAACTTCTAAAAATATTAAAATGTTGCATTGTCACTGAAAGCATATCTTTGTGCATAACTTTTATATTTCTTAATTTATCTGAAAGTGAGTGAAAGATCGAATACAAAATCCTATCCTTACATGCAAAAACCAAATTAAGTTAAATAAAAAAAGTGTAAAAATAATTTAATTACCGTTTTAGTATTATTTGCTTACGAATAAGTTTTGAATGCATGTAGTTCTTTTTGTTTGTTTGAAATGTAGTTTCTCAGAATGTCCTACTTAATATTTACATAGATGCCAATATCTCCGGAAATTCCGGAGTTTCTCCGGAAATGTAGGATAAAATACGGAAGTACGGTAATAAGGTAGAAAATACGGAAATTTGAGACAAAAAAAATCGCGAATTTCTTCGATCGATCGCGGCAAAAAATCACGAATTTCGTCAATCGGTCGTTGAAGTATATCGCGAAAATCGTCTATTAATCGATAAAACCGCCAATTTCTACAATCGCTCGCGGCAGAAAATCGCAAATTTCGTCAACCGATCGTTGAAAAAAGGTGCAAATTTTGTCAATCAGTCATTGCAAATAATCGTGAAATTCATAAATAGGTCGTTGATAAAAATCGCAGCCGCGGCAAAATATCGCGATTTGCGTTAATCAGTCGGGGGGGGGGGGGGGGGGAGGATATCCTGAAATCCGGTAATCGGCCAATGATAAAAATCGCGGATTTCGTCAATCACTCGCTGCGCTGCAAAAGAAATCTCTAATTCCGTTAGTCATTCGCGGTAAAGATTTGCTGTTTTCATCAATGAGTCGCGGCAAAAAATCGCTGTTTTCGTCAGTCAGTCGCGGCAAAAAAATCGCTGCTTTCGTCAGTAAGTCGCGGCAAAAAATCGCTCTTTTCGTCAGTCAGCCGCGGCAAAAAATCTCTCTTTTCGTCAGTCAGTTGAGGCAAAAAATCGCGATTTCCGTCGATGAGTTCTCGGCAAAACATTGCGATTTTCGTCCGTCAATCGCGGCAAAACATCGCAGTTTTCGTCGTTCAGTCGCGACAAAACAACGCGATTTTCGTCTGCAAAATGCGACAAAACATCGCGATTTTCGTCCTCATGTCGCGGCAAAACATCGCGATTTTCGTCCTCATGTCGCGGCAAAACATCGCGATTTTCGTCCTCGAGTCGCGGCAAGACATCGCGATTTTCGTCCTCAAGTAGCGGTAAAACATCGCGATTTTCATCTGCAAGTCGCGGCAAAACATCGCGATTTCCGTCTGCAAGTCACGGCAAAATATTGCGATTTTCGTCTGCAAGTCGCGGCAAAACATCGCGAGTTTCGTCTGCTAATCGCTGCAAAACATCGCGATTTTCGTTCGTCAGTCGCGGCGAAAAATTCGCGATTTTCGCCAGTCAATCTCGGCGGAAAATTGCGAACTTTGTTAATTGGTCACGGGATTTCACACTCACATCAATCATGAATTTTTTGCTCCGTAGAGATAAAAAAAAATTCCAAAATTTATTATAAAAAATTATTAATACATTAAAAGTAAAAGTAAATTAAGTAACCTTTATTTAAATTATGTTTGTGTTGATAAATGCAAAAGCTGCAAGAGGACTGAAAATATTTGTAAAAAATATAGCTCGTGAAAAACTTTGTGCAACTCCTGAAATGACTCCTGAAACCTGAACATTTTACTCCTGAAGAGTGTCCAAAACTCCTGAAATTTAACTGGTTTACTCCTGATATAGTCTTTACAATGTTGGCGTCTATGTATTTATCAGGTCCTAAACATGTTATATCAGTCTTTTCCTCAATGCTCTAACATTCGTTAAAAGAAAAAAAAATAATAATAATGAAAATGATTTGAATATCTTGTTAAAGAAAACAGTATTTTCAAAATGAAAATAAGCTTCATACTATAAAAAAAACTGCAAAATTTGAATTTGTTGTTCAGGTGGAGGACACTCTTTTCACTTTTGAAAGCAGACATCTCATTATACATAAATTTTTTATAGTGACATATAAATAATTTAGCATATATTATCATTCAAGATTAATTCTTTGTTTGGATAATGCATTAGTATCATAAGGGCAACGTTAAGAGATGGCAATACTTTGCTATAATATCACAATGATTTCTAAATTGAATTCACAAATAAGACATGAATTTGCATGATTATTTTTTTAATTATTTGGAAGGTATGGATTGAGTATTAATTTATCAATAAAAAATTAACATAAAGCCAAAGAATAAAGAAAGATTTTATTGATCATGTATAAAAATTCAAACATATTATCATTCTTTCAATCTGAGGCATCCCCCGACTTACGTAATATGCAACATATGTAGATTCGCAAGTATGGAATAAATCTCAAACATTAGAATTGTGAACATACTAGCATGTTTTATAAACGTTTATACTATATTTTATAACATTTATTATTATATTACTTATATGTATATTAATTCCGTAATCCACAAAATATTTGTTATTTGAAAAGTGTCCTTTCAGTTTGTTTTTATATATTTTTCATACTACTTTATATCCGAATAAGCATTGCTGTATTTTTCATTTAAAAAATATTACTGTTTAAATATTATATATATAATAAATATTGTACTAAAATTCATGTTACGTAAAAGTTTACAGAACGCATTGCTTACGTAAGTCGGGGATGCTGAATCTCTCTTTTGGCCTTTTTAACTTCCGTTGAAATACTGTTAATTTAGAACAAAATTAAAAAATAGAATTCATAAACTAAACAGTGAGTTGTAAATCTGCAGTTTTATAAAGCGTAAAATTTTCAATCCCAAGGTCTCATGAAGTTCACAAAACTGATAGTATTTAAAATAACAACCTGTTATTTTTTGCCCATGTGAAACATTTTTGAAGAATTGTTAAAATTTTTTGGGTATATTTATATAAAAATTCTGTAAGGCTATCTTAAGGCTACCTCAGCAAATTGCTCTCTTTCTGAGTTTATCTGTTTTTTGATTCAAAAATAGCTTATTTAACAACTGGAGAGATAAAACATTTAACGAAAGCAGGGCAAATTCTTATTTCAAATATAAAATACAAATATGAAAACTTTTCTATAAGTTGCCCCATCAAGAAATACTATTTGAACCAGTTTGTGAATCAATTATTGTGGAATATTAATATGAAAAAGAAAAGTACATTATTCTATAAAATACAATTGTAGTATAAACTTGTACCGATATTTTATTTCTACATCAAGATCTCGAAATGAAAATCCTTAGAAAAACGAGGGGAAAAAAATCTCACCCAAATTCACAATATTATTTATTTATTACAACAATTTACAATGCTTTTAGTTTGTTCTACTAATTATTTTTAAGAAAAGAAAGAAACCATTCAGCGTAACCCAAGCCTATTCTCATAGAAAAGTACAGGAGGAAATACAGCAAAGATTTGTTTACATGTGCAGTGACGTCAAAACCGCTTTTGTCACGTGACGCGGCTTTTTCCCACCAAGACTAACTGCATTTTTAAACTTGATTTAATGGATTTTCCGAGTTTTTAGTTTGTTCTACTAATCATTTTTAAGAAAAGAAAGAAACCATTCAGCGTAACCCAAGCCTATTCTCATAGAAAAGCACAGGGGGGAATACAGCAAAGATTTGTTTACATGTGCAGTGACGTCAAAACCGCTTTTGTCACGTGACGCGGCTTTTTCCCACCAAGACTGCATTTTTAAACTTGATTTAATGGATTTTCAGAGTTTCAAAAAAAATCGTAAAAATGGTATCAAAATGCTCTTACTTTTGTACTCTATAAAATGAAAGTTAAATTGAAAAACGTACAACTTCCCCATTTAGGAGATAAAAGCAAAATTTTAAATTTCTAAGCAAAAAAAATGCTCTCTTTAATTGAAAATTGTGCAAATGTTTATATAAGTGTTTTGAAATGTTGTTTGTAAATGGCAGCACCAAACAGATTTTAGCATGTGATAATAGATATCTAAAGTCTGAAAAATGAAATTTGTACCTTAACCGACGTTAATGTATGACATGGAATTAAAAAAAAAAAAAAAAAAAAAAAAAAAAAATATTTTGTTAGGACAAGATATAAAAATTACAGTTTATCACAATATAAAAAGAATAAGCAATCAGAACATCTAAAAGCAAAAACAACTGAAATGTTCATCAGCTGTTTAAAATATTTATTCTTTTTCTTTTGTGTGTGTGTGTGTGGTGGGGGGGGGGGGGGGGGAGAACACACAACTTTCCAACTTTATTTTTAAAAAGAAATTCCGCTAAAATTTAAGTTTTGAAATTTTTCAACTTCCATTAGTGGGAGTTGAACAGACTATCTTTGATTTACAAGACAAACACACTACCAAGCAGTGTTGAATCCAGACCTTTACCTCCGGGGGGGAAATTTTGATCCCTGGGGGGGACACTAGTATTCCAACATGAAATTTTCTCTGATTTCATTAATATACCAAAACCTGCTAAAGCGGAATCTCCGAGGATCAGAAAAAGTTTCTGTCTTAACAAGTATCCCTCCAGTCGGGATTTTGAAAATCTTCTGTTTCCATAGATTATGCTATATATAAGTTTCTATTTTTTAATTTCAAATTGAAAATTTAAAAAACTTTTAAAAATTCTATTTAATTTAAGATACTCTTGTACTTTATTGTGCCCAAACCATTATTGAAAAGATAAAAAATAAGTGTGGCATTCTTAGGTTACTGTCACTCCACTTCTAAATATAACTTATATAAGTTATGGTCATTTGTTTTTTATTTAATCTCATTATATCCTACAGTTTAACTTGCCATACAGGATTTGAATATCCCATTTCATAAAAGTTTTGAATCAACATTGCTACAATTTACCTCTGAAATATTTCTATTAATATACAGTTATTCATGAAACAGCACCGAAAAATGGCAATAAATCACAATTAAATAATAAACTTCGTTACAAGAATAACAAACAGAGTTTACAAATAATACAATAACAAATTTTTATTATTTGATATTTACTTATTATTTAATAATGATGCTTTCAGACACAGACGCGGACAGTATTAAATGGAATAGGGAGATTTTTCTCCCTTTTTTCGTGGAGGTAGAATATAGTTGGGCAACGCCCTACTATGTTAAAACCTTTTACTGTAGATGAAAATTATATTTTTTTTCCTCTTAATTTTTTAATTATTTTGTAACGTCCGCAATATTTTCAAACTTATGAAAGATAAAAGTTATGTAACATTTCAAAATCTAAAATTGAAACCCCATTTGTATACTTCTATCTGCGTCTATGTTTAAGTATAACTTCTTAATATTAATGAAAACAAATCTTCCGTAACATTCATGTCCACTAAAGAAATAGAGATTTCACTCTTTTTTTAAATACTTTAATTTTATAAAATATTAATAGCAATTTAAATAAATAATACCATATAATGTGTATGTACTAAATAGTAATTATAATATTCTATATGTAAAACCATCAAATCTACCTTGTGTATAAAACTAATCCTTACTTCTTATAAAGCACAGTTTTTGATAAATCGCATAAGTTCAGTATTAAATTTGTAATTGCTCACCTTTAAACTAAGCGAATGCGTCTTGGTTTCGAAGATGCATAATGTGTGATCACTGCATCGATGAATTCATCTGTTGGCTCCTCATCACCTTCGATAGATACTTTAATACACGATTGTAAAGTATCCTGCCCCATGCGATTTCTGAGTTTTGTCATAATTCTATTCATTGTGCTAAATGACCTTTCTACACTCGCTGTTGAAATTGGTACACACAATACACACTCGGCAAGTTTTTTCAAAACTTCGTATCCAATATCAGCTTTTAAAATGAAAGAAGCGACATCTGTACTGGTATCATCTAAATTACTGTGTGCAACGTACTTAAAAGAACGGAGATCTGCCACTGCTGCATCCTCTTCCTGAATTCCAAAAAGATGGCACAGCTCCTTACACTGCTTTTCATTTATTTGTACAAATTCTCCAAAGCTTCGAAAAAATGCACATAGTTCTATTAAGCGCAGTGCTTTATCATTAAATCTTTCTTTAACTTGATGAATCATTTTTTCTATAAAAGTTTTTGCACTTTTTAAGCAATTTTTTTTCGTGTCATTAAAATTTATGCTCTTAATTTCTGATGCATCACTCTCGAGACCTTTAATTTTAATGTGCAATTCGTTATTATCATTGTCAGTATCACAAAAGTTGGCAATTTCTTGCAAGTGATCAACTGTCCCAGAAACAAGTTGAGGAAGAAATGAAATGCTAAGAGTTTTCTTTTGAAGAATTTTGCTTAAATTCGATACAGCATTAAGTGTTTCGTCCATAACGACTAAACTGATTATAAAACTAATATTAATCATTTCCAAGAGAATACCACCAGCTAAACTTGCTAAATCAGCACCATCCTTGTGTATGTGTTCGCATGCAATCATAATCGATTTAAAGGATAAAAATACAGCATGAACAGTACGGTAATTGCTAAGCCAGCGTATATCCGTTGCCTCAGGTATGATTTGAACGGGTTCTTCTAAAGCTTTCTGTATTTCGTGCAAAATTTTTCCTCTCTTAGGAGAACTATGAAAAAGTTTATAAATATCTTTAACTGTGTGAAAAAATCGTTTAATCATTATAGTCTTGTTTCTTGAATTAGTGACAGCTAATGATAGAATATGGGATCTGCAATGAATGTAAGGCACTTCGCATTGTTTAGCTTCTGAAATACGAGCACGAACACCAGTTATACTACCACTAAAGTTCGCTGCACCATCAAAATAACATGAAACCAATTTATCATATGACATATTTCTTTTTTTTAAAGCATCATCTATAGCTAAAAATATTGATTCAGCATCAGTTCTTTCTAAGTATATTATGCACAAAAATCTTTCTCTTACTTCGCAAACTGGATCATGGACGACGTGCCGCACCATTAGTGATAATTCACTTTGATTGTTTATGTTCGTCGACTCATCTCCCATTATAGAATAATACTTACCATTAAGTATTTTGTCATCTGCTTTGTCTAAGATTGTGCCTATTGAGCTTAATATTTCAGAAGCAGTTGATTTACTTATGTAAGTCGATCTTTCACTTTGAGACTTAACCCAGTCGCGAAGAGTTTCATTTTCTCTCATTAAAATTCTTTGAACTAAGGGTTCATATTTTGTAGTATGGGGTATCTCCTCTTTAGCTAAAAAATACACACTCCTAATTAATGAAGATAAAGCTTGTCTATTTTTATCCCTTTCGTCTTCGCTGTATTGGATTATTTGTGTGTGTATAGGAGCATTTAAATTCTGTAATCTTTCATTTTCCATAAAAACAGATTTGCAATGTTTGTCTGATTTTGAGTGTTTTTCAAGTTTTCCTGTACTGCCAGTTGCTTTCCTAAAATTTGTGAAGGGCACTGATATGAATACTCCACTTGTTTTTTGGAATACCTCTACATCATTTTTTAAATGCTTTTCACAGAGCTTGCAAAATGCACCACCACGAGTTCGATCAAAATACAGCCATTCATATTTATCTTCCCACTGTTTTTGATATTTGAACTTGCGTCCAACATTTTTATCTTCCGGTTGAGGTTGTCCACTAACAGTACTACACGAAGGTATCGAGGGTGGAACTATCGCATTGCAGGTTTCGCTTTCATTCAAAGTTAGTTGAGAGTTATTATTTTGATTTTCAACAGATGACTGTACTAAAGGTTCTTCACTACGTCTTCTTTTTTTAATTTGAATATAAGAAAATAATTTCGACTGTTTTGACATAATTCAATATCAAAAATAATTCCTATCTAATATTCAATTTAAGCTGTAATTTTTATCTGTAACAATCAAGACAGAAAAGCGCAATAGATTAACCAGACACAGTGTCGTCTAGAACTAGCGTCACCTAATTGCTTATTGGTAGTCTTTGAAAATGAAATTTCCCTAGCATTCTACAATAAAATAAGAAAAATAAAATATTTTATGTTAGCGAACAAGTAAATACCGGATGTAATTTATAAAGTTTGCATAGAAATATTTAGACATTTTCAGTAACTAAATCTTTTTAAAACTATTAAGTATGAAAACATTTCTGTGCCTTTAATTCAGTTGTCCATACCCGCTCAAAATATATTATAATAATGTTTTTGACAGCATAATCAATTTATCATTCGATAAATGAATTTGGTTTTTCCAAGAGAAAATTACAATTAGATAAAGCAGTTATTTGTGTAATACGGGATAAACAAATGGACTATTACTGAAAGGATTAACTTTCAAGATATTTTATGAGTGAACGGAATAATACCAATATATCATATTTTAATTAAGAAACGCACAAATTTAGAATTTCACAATAAGGAAGTAATAATATTTATTTTATGAGCTAGTACTTTGTAACAGAAAAAGTTTTATTTATGATACATGAAATTAATATTATAACCTCAAAATATAATGAATAAATATTTCACTGGATAGGAAAAGCTTATTTAGATAAATTATTAGCGTGATATGATACATTCAATGAATTATTATGTTTATTGTTAAGATTGAATAAGGGATATTAAGCGAAAAAATACATTTTGTGGTATAGTTTAAATACATTTTAGAGAAATTGAGAGTCTAATTAAAAATATCTAAATAATTTAATAATTGATGCAATTAGAGTAAGTAAGCCAAAAATATGTGATTTGACATCACACCTGTCAATAATGGAATCTTCTCCTAACCAGAAAATTTTTACGGTCCCAATGAAAGCAATTGTAGTATATTAAACCGCAAATATAAAATTGAAAGGGGTGGAAGAAAAATTCCGTTACAGACACATTTCCATCTTAGAAAGTATCACGCAGTGCACTATTTTTGCTTGAACCGTATTTTTTTTTGTTGTTGTTGTTTAAGAGAGGATTCCGCATTCCGCTATAGACAGGTTCTGTTTCCCAGACTTTACCACATTTAATTTTTTCGAAAATGTTAATGAAATAAATTTATACCAGTTACTTTATAATTTTACAAAAAAAAAAAAAAAAATGGAATTAGTATTTAACAACAATTTCTTACAGTTTAATCTCGTATATGGCACCAAAATTAAAATTTAAGTTTTACTACCGGTATGCTTTAAATAAATATTATGCAAGTATTAGCGGTATGCTAATTAATAATTATGTAATTTGTTTCTTCTTCTTCTTCTTTAAAATCTTATAACTGCTATTGTACACAAAAATATGACAAGCACCTATTGTGCAAAAAGTTAGCTGAAAGGTTAAATATTAATAAACAGAATAAACATTAATTTCGTAATTTTTTTTTTAATTTGTACGATTTTTCGAATAGCTTGTAAGACTTACTTATACAAAGCTGTTATATGTCGTAAAAACTGAACCTATCTGTAACGGAATAATACCTTAGAAGGAACATTTCCTTGTAATTGACGACAAAAATGCTATGCAAGTATATCTGTTAAGACAGAATTTTTTAACGGTATCTTACGATTCCATCTTAACAGGTTTTTCGGGAGAATTCGAAGAAAAATATCACGACTAGGAAAAATAAGGAGAAAGTCAAAAATGTCCTCCGGGGGGGACATTTTTGAATCCCGGGGGGGACATTCCCCCCCGGGCCACCCCCTGAAATCAACACTGCTACCAAGCTAAACATTCTTTGCAATAAATGCTGAAATTAAGGTTGTGTTTTAAAATCTAAATTGCAGAATTAGTCATTTAATTAAAATAAGACTTTTTAAAAATTTTATGATTTTTTATGTGACACGAGGTATTCAGCTGTAAGTACACAAAATTTTGAGTCTCAAATTTATCCAGTTTTAGTGTATGGACCCTGTGACAGACACAGCAGTGAGACGAATAGGGTTTCGCCAGATCACAAAACCCTAAAAACATAGTTACTGTCTCACTCTCGGATTTCACAAAATTTTAAAACACCAGAAAATTTGTTTAACATTTTTGCAAATTTGATTTGAACATTTTAGTAATATTTTAAATAAAATGGTTCTATTTTCTAAAACTGGGCTTCGAAACGACTCTCAAAAAAAATTTTAAATATACGATTCAATTAAACATAAGCAGTTTTGCAAAAAAAAAAAAAAAAAAAATTCTTTTGATCATTTAGATTGATTTACTGATTTTCTTCATTCGTATTTGTGTAAATATAAAACAATATTTTTAGTAACAGGGATTTGACAACCAAGTTCTTTAAACAGATGCATACAAAGCTAAAAAATACTCATTTTTTTTCTTTTTTCTATGTATTTTTTGTAAATTTCAAATCAGATTTTTGTATTCAGATTTAAAACTGATTAATTTATCACATTCATTTTAAAATGACATAAGTTATTATAAGTAATTCATTTGTGGACGTGAGTTTCAAAACTCGCCTTATCCAAAAAATCAAATTTTGGGAAATCGCGAAAAACCTGTAACTGCGACATCGAATACCTCCAATTTTTTGTATACTTATAGCTAGTTGCTCTGTGATATCATTGTGTTAAGTTGGAAAATCTACCTTAATTCATTTAACTGGAAAAAGCTTCGGATAAGAAGAGTTTTGTTGCCAATCGTCTATCATAGTTGCTAAAAGAAATTAATAGTTTCTATTTTTGGTCATCGAATGATAATATTTTGGATTAAAAAATAAACCTTACCAGAGCAATAAGTATGATTAAAATTTAGTATTACGTTCTTTTATAAAAAATCAAACTTATCAATAATCAATAAAACTTATCACAAATGGCTTATAATTAAAATAACATTTTTTTAAAGAACATAATATAATCTATATAGCATATAATATTATATATATATACACTATCTCCCTCTGTTCTGGTTCCTTTGAAATAATATTTTTATAGAAAGTAAGCAACGTCATTTCTGACCAGTTTTCATCAAAATGTTTTTTTAACAATCCGTGGACATCCTTAAGCTTCTCTTGCTTCACGGGGGCTCCCTCCCCCTTCTTTTTAAAAAGAAAGTCCAGTTTTTAGATGCCTCTAGCACAACTTTTACACTCTGAATTTTGATATTCCAAGAATCTTCCGAAATACACTTCCACAAATTTGAAGATGGCCATGGTTCTTAGTCTTTATATAGTACCTTATCATAATGCCTTTGAAAACGCACTGAGATGCACTTAAAAAAAAACTTTCAATGTGAAAATTTTACTTTTCTGGATGTTTCATGGGAGGAAAGAAACCTGGATGGTTTCTTGAAGGAGATATTTGAGATGTGAACTTTAAAATAAAATTATCTTATGCAATTTTGTCTTTGCTTGAAAAAAAAAGCTTGGTGGAAGTGTCATACATCTTGCATTGAGAGAGTTAAATACTCGAGGTTCTCTTTCTGGTGAGTGCACTTTGAGAGGACTGGAAATGCCTTAGCTTAAAATTTAAATCTTTTGACAGTAATTAATATAGAAAGTGATTCTCCCTTTTTGAACTTACCGGGTGTCCCAAAAATGACTGATGGATTTTAAAATACAATAACTTGCAAACGGTGACAGATATTAAAAAAATTCTTGCAGGAGGGTTATATATGATGTCAGGCGTTTTTTTACTGTGATTCTTGATTTTAGTTCGAATTTCAAACAATAGATGGCGCTGGGAGCAATAGGCACTCAGTCCAGACGCGATTTTTGATACTTCGGGATCCATTCAGTACATTTTAATCTCCTTTTTTTCGCATGGAGGAAGAGAGAGGCTGAAAAATTGAGCCTGGATTTAGCTGTTATTGCTTGCAGCGCCATCTATCGATGCTATTTGTAACTAAAACTAAGAATAGCAGCATAAAAACTCCTGACATCTTACATAACACTCCTACAAGAATTTTTTTTTAATACCTGTCACCGTTTGCAAGTTATTGAATTTTAAAATCCATCAGTCATTTTTGGGACACCTGGTACATTTTAATCTTCTTTTGCATGTATTCTGTATGAGCCCATGTGTTCGTATTTCTTTTTCTCTTTTCCCCCTTTCCCTACAAAATTCAAGAGTTTATTCACTGTTCATTATGCATAAGACATGCTGTAAAACTTTCTTGATTAGTTTGTATGAATAGAACAGGTAAAAACTTTAAACGAAATAGCAACAGATCGCAGAGAAATGAAAGAAAATTACTGTGATAGCAGCTGATAAGCTAGTCGTCCGTTGGTCTTACGCATACACAGGGATAAAAGCTAGTTATGTTGCCAACTCCCGTGTGGATAAGGCGAATTTTGAAACCAAACCAATATTTTAAAAACCCAAAAATAAAGGATAAAAAAAATTTTTTAAACAGATTATAGTGTTTTTTCTGTGCAGGTTTACCAATAGTATCAGAGACTCATCAATTCGATACATTTCATCAGAAAACTTGTTTTATATTATCCTTTTAGACTTTGTATTATTCTAAACTGTTATAATTTTTTCTCAATTTATAAAAAACTTTTAAGCTTATTGAAAATAAATGATGAGGGAGGTGGTGGGGTTAATATTCTTTATTGGCAATAGAATTTTATGCTGACTAAATTAATTTATCAGATGTGTAAATTTCTGTTCAATACTATCGTCAAAACTTTCAGACTTAGTAAATTTATTTTATATTAGAGATCAGCAGACTTGTATAATATAGACACATGCACGCACCTCATGCATGGAAAATTTTCTGCAAAATTAGGAACTTTGCAGAAAAAAATTTTAGAAAAGAAAAACAATTTTTGTTTTTGTAACTTTTTTTTTTTTTAAACACCAAAAAATTAAAAATATTCCCCAATTTTACATACGATTTATTTATTACTCGTGTACAATTAAAAGCAGGGGTGATTCTGTTTCAAATTTTCCGAAAATTTTAAAAATTCATCAATCCGAAAGTTCACACAAAAACAAAAATCACGAATTTTGACAAATGGTCGCCGTAAAAAATCAATTTCATCAATCATTCGCAGAAAAAAAAAATCCAATTTTGTTAAAAGATCGTGGAAAAAACGTGGACTTGGTCAAAGAGGATTGTGCAAAAAAAAGCGAATTTGGTCAAAGGGCTGCAGAAAAAACACAAACTTCGTCAAAGGGCGACCCACGGGGAAAAAATGTGAATTTTGTGAAAGTGACATGAAAAACATGAACTTCGTCTAAAGGGCACTGAAAAAGCATACATTTCTTCAAAGGATCGTGGAAAAAAAAGGCAAATTTGGTCAAAGGAGCACAGAAAAAACATGAATTTCGTAAAAGGGCCGCAAAATAAAACTAATTTTGTCAAAGATTTGTGGAAAAACACAGATTTCATTAAAAAAAAAAAAAAAAGTTTCATCAAAGGGTCGTGAAAGAAACTAATTTCGTGGAAAGAACCCATGAATTTTGTCAAATGAATAGCGTAAATAAAAACAGTCAAGTTGCGAGTATTACTTGCACTCAGAGGGTTCTGCACAATAAATATATGAATAACTGTATTTAAAAAAATTGTTGCTAAAATAATAAGATTTTGTAAAAAACTAGACAGCGTGGGGTTGGGTATAGCTGTACATACTAGAAAAGTATGAATGAGTATACCATAAAAGTTCATGGAGATATGAAGCCTAAATAATATCAAATATTGCTATTCTGTATAACTCTCTTTTTAATTTTATCCCAATCTGTTTATATAGAACTTAATTCGGTTACTGACGATAAAAGTAGCGCATATTTAAACTTCATTTGGCATTTCATATAACTAAATTCAGTGTAGTAATAATCTTTTCTTTTTACAGTGTATCTAAATAAAAAACCCTTGTGAAAAGTTTAAACTTGGCATTGTACTAAGTCCGCTTCGAAAGGAGGTCGCAAAGTTGCAATACCACCTTGGTCCGTGCCACAATTTTCCAGATAGGTTTTTAACTTTTAAAGACAAGGGAAGCGTATTGAGAGGTCTACTCAATGCAAACTAGTCGCGAATCCCATAGTATTTATGCGATTAATTCTAATTAAATAAGTCTGTTTTTAACAATTTGACGATAATTGCTTTTATACGGCTATTGGGCATTGCATTACACAAATATATCATTAAAAGTTGTTATCTAGGCTTTAAAAGCCGTTGGTACATAGAGTACGCCGCCCCATCATTATGTAGCTCAAAATCTTCCGTGTCTTTAAGGGTTAATATCTCGGCTAATTACCGATGATTTTTTTTCAAAAATCATTATGGACAATGCTTTTACACTTCTGCTACAATAGGTACCTCCTCAACAACTTTGCTGAATGCCTGCAAATCTGAATTTGCGTGCAAAGGAAAAATGCGATTTTCTTAAAAACTATGGGACCTAGGGTAATCTCTAATTTTTTCTGCAAGGT
Source organism: Maratus speciosus (assembly GCA_963932465.1). NCBI lineage: Eukaryota > Metazoa > Arthropoda > Arachnida > Araneae > Salticidae > Maratus > Maratus speciosus. The sequence goes on along the minus strand of OZ010795.1, from coordinate 323,321,889 downwards.
TTAAATTAACCTCTACTTCCCCTAATTTTTTTATAATTTTAGTTTCAGTAGATTCAAAAATAGAGGGGGTGGGGACATATTTTTGCACTACATTTTTGACGATATCTCTGAAGATATAATACTTAAAATTAAAAGAAATATATTTTTGAGTTCGGTGTTACGAAAGATTTCACACGATGTACAGTTTTTTTTTTTCCAAGTAACTTAATTAGGCCCTCTACCTTTTTCCTAAATATATTTGTGAATGTTTAATAATCTGTAAATATGTGGATCAATAATCTTTATTACTTCCCCAAATTTGAACTTTCCACATTTCATAGTTTACGAGTAAAATGGCTGTGACAGACACAGGAGTGATCTTATAATGGTTTCGTTTACTTTTTAAGCACGGAACCCTAAACACCCGAATTTCGTCAAAGGATTACGAAAAAAATGCAGATTTGGTCAAAGGATCACAGGTAAAACTCGAATTCAGTCAAAAACGGAAAAAATGCGAATTTTGTCAAAGGGCCACTGAAAAAATTAGAATTTCTTCAAAGGATCACGAAAAAAATGCAAATTTCGTCAAGGGAGTGCAAAAAATACGCACATTCCATAAAAGGGCCGTGAACTAAAACTCGTAATTTCATCAGAGATTTGCAGAAAAAGTTAATTTCGCCAAAAAATCCCCCCCCCCCCCCCCCCCCCCCCAAAAAAAAGGCGAAATTTTATCAAAGGGTCGCAGGTAAAACGAGAATTTTGCCAAAGGACTGTGAAAAAACAAGTTTTTCATCAAAGATTGCAGGAAAAATGTGAATTTAGGTCAAAAGACCGCTCCTGCCCACCCCCGTCACCTTTCAAAAAATTTGCTTTGAATTTCAGAATTTTTTTTAAAACTTGGAATCAGCCCTGCCTTTCTATCTTGTATTTTTAGCTTTATAATTTACCAAAATGATTATTCTGTAATTAATATTAATTAATTTTTAATTTAAATGGTTAAATTACTGTGTTTAATTCATATTGTAAAAATAATACAACATGTAATTTTATTAAACATTAATTTGCAGAAAGTTTTTGACTCAATATGTGCGTAGAAATTTTTTAGTTTTATAAATGTCTGGAGATCAGCCATTTGTTGTGAAACCTCTTAATCAAAAACAGTTAAAAAAAACTTTTGACGAATTTAATGTATTGTTATCGCATTGAATTAAATTCATGCAATGTAATTTGCATACAAGCTTTTTTTCTTTATGAAAATTTTGTTGCATGAAATGAAAAATGCAATACCTGATTAATGAAAAATAAAAGTTATATATTTACAATGAAATAAAATACCAAACATTAGGAACTTTTGAAAATCCCGTATTTTAAGTGTGAGGAAATTAACTTTTAACTGAATTTTATGTAACTATTTTTTTATACTTGCAGAGAAAAATTATGCAAGTCGCTTACTATTTCATTGCAATTCATCAGTATGAAAATGTATTTGAAAATATAGTATAGTAATTATGCTTTTACTTGAATATAAAATTTGCTCTTCCCGTGATTTTCTATATTGTTCAACAGTACATCCACATTAAGCATTGTAAAAATATTTTAAATAGGTTACAAGAAAATATTATCAGATTTATTTATTTAGGGTCTCTACAGAATCTAAAAATCAGGGAATTTTGTAAAAATATGGGGAAATTTTTCTCTGGGAAAATCCAGTAATTTCCTCAAATCCCCACACCTTAGGACCAGAGGTTGCGCGGATTTTAGAATTTTGCAGATTTCTGGTCATTGCTTTGTTTACATTTTTTAAACAGTAATTTGAATGTAATTAATAATGCAATCAAAATTATAATGAATGCTTACAGTATAGTACAATATTAAAATAATTAATAAACTAAAATAATAAAAAATTCTTCCTTCATGAAAAATGCAAATTCAGCAATATTAATAAAAAATACAGATTAAAATATACAGTATGGAACCATTTATCCGGAATGCTATTTCTAATAGACTGATTTCAGAATCTTTGCAGAAAAAAGTGTCAGACACTGCCAGTTTGACATATGCATTTCTTGGAACAATTGTATAATTTGATGACAACATCTAGTATTTGAAATGGAAACATATTTAGTTGTATCTTAGATGTCTTAATTTTTATGCAGAATAATTTTTGTTCCCAAGGGATTCCCATAAATTTCCTTCCTTCAAATTCTGATTAACTATTGATCTTTCTTGCATCTGATTTTTAATCCAAGTAATCTAATAATTTAAAATCAGACATAATGCCACAACCACATATATTCCACAAAACTTATCAAATGGATGTTGCTTTAATGGCAACCAGTTATCCGGAATACATCTGACCCCAACCATTCCGGATAAATGGTTCTGTACTGTATATAGATTTGATATAAAACTAAAAAAGTCAAATTTTGTCCCTACATCTGAACTGAAACTTTCATTGTTTACATCTGTAAATTACGTATGGATTTTAGGGTTGCAGATTCGAGGGAGCCTACTGTATATGCATTTTCACTTTGCGTAAGAGACTGATTAGTCTATTTCATATACTATATTTTTTCACATGCTGACTAGTCTTTCCCAATCAGATGTCCTCATTTTCTGTGGATAGCGCTTATATTTAAGGCAATTTACCCATGTTAGAAAATTTTAATAATGATGATACATTAGCATAACCTGACCAGGTGGCTAGTTTAATACAATTAGCTATCCTGTCTGGTGTAGATGTCTTAAAATTGAACATTTTTCAGAAAATCAGGAATTTTCTAGTCACTATATACCCATTGATCACTACATGAAGTTGGACTAAACTTTGAGTTTGGATTTATAAAACTGTCAACCAATGCTTTATGAATATTTGGCAATTTTTGTTTCTCTCTTAAATGAGATATTAGTAAGATAAGTGTGTTATATGAGGAAGCAGCATACATGAAAAAAAAATACCATATGTGTATTATTGATAACGGAAATCATGGATTTCTGGTAAAGATAGTCAGAGAAATCAGGGAAATTTTTTTAAATATCCATTCCTACGTATATAAAGTACTGTATGAGTTTCAGAGCAGTTAGACTAGTTTGAGATTGAAGATAAAATTTATTCACCAATTTATTACTAGATTATTCGAGGTCCAGGTTTTCTCAAATTTCCTGCCATCTAATGTTTTGACTTTTATATACGCACAACTTTTTTTCTTCTTTTTTATGGATTAAGAAGACTTACATTTACAGTATATATCCATGAATTACAAAATTTTACCAGCTACTATGGGGCTCTGCCCCCTACGAGCTACACTTGTCAACCCCCGTTCAGACACCGCAGACTCTAAAAGTACGCTAATTTGATCGGCTTAAAAAAGATTTCGGAAGATTGAAGAATTTTAATGCCAAATTCGCTGCGGAACTACTTGATTATACCGTCGACCAATTTCGCCAAACCACTCGTCAAATTATACAAATTGACATAATTTTTATTTTAAATAACGAAAGAACAAATAAATAAGTGCAACATTAATAAAAATACAAATAAAACGTCGAAATAAAAATAACTTGATGATGTAGACACATGTAACTTGCTTAAAGTCAAGTTAATGTGACATTTACGATCAACCATTATTGGCATTTAATCTTATAGTTTGGCAAATGATAGATTTTTGGTCGACGAGATAACTAAGTAGTAGGGTCAGGTGGTTGAAAATGGGTCTAAAATCAAGCATTTTTCAAAAAATGCTTATATAGCAACCTTTTATAATTTTCTTAATGAAATTTTTGATACATATTATATACATTTGACTTATATAGATTACAAATATAACATTATTTTTCACTATAATTTAAATGTTACTTTTCAGTACTTTATTTAATAAAGCAAGTATTCATACGCCCATTTTCCCCCATGGTGGGGGGAAATGGGCCTAGTATTAAATTAAGTGAATATTTGAATAAAAAGAGGCTAATACAATGTTTAATCTACAGAACACTCATTTTATTCTATAAATAGAAACATATTATTGAAAAATGTGTTTTTTTTTTTTTTAAACATTCAATTAAAGAAATAGTGTCCACGGTTGTCAAATTTTGGTTCCTTTACTATGCATCATATCTGACTGAGCTCCACATCATTTTTGTCATCAATATCAGGAAAAATGTAACATTTCCCTAATTTAAATTTAGACTATGTGATAAATTTCATAAAATAAAACTTTTATTTTATGCAATAAAATTCATTGATTTCTTTCACATGGCCTATGAACGTTTGACTTCATTTCTTAAGTCATTGTAGTATTTAACTTCTACTCAAGAACCTTGCTTTATTTCTGAGAGTGGTGCTGCTACTTTTAAATTAGGACCAATTTTGCTTTCAAGTTCACCAGTTTCATTTTTCCCTTTTTTTCTTTTTTATTTCTTATTCTGCTTGATGTTTGAATGGCCTTTCTTTCTCTTTTGATTGCATTTTTTTTTTTTTTTTTTTTTTTTTTTTTTTTTTTCGAAATATGTGATGAAAATAAATGGAAAATAGTTTTTATAGGTCAAAAGTTGTAAACTAGGTTAATAAAACAAGAACTAATGGTGAAATAATTGTTATTTATCTTATTTTTTAATGCTTCAAAATAGTACATAGAGTCAATACATAGTTAGAATGTGTTGCATCATACAGCTTTTAGCTAAGCCTAACTATAGACCCATTTTAACCCACCTCAGAAAAAAAATTGTAAAAAATTAAAATGATAATGTTATTCTTGCCTTTTTATACAATTATGTTTCTAAAAGGGTCCTCTAATAGTTTGTATCAAAATAAAACAGTATTTTCACTATCTAAAGAAGAAGTAAGAAAGTTTTCCACAACAAATTGCAATTAGACAATTCAGTGAATGTAAACAACAAAATTTAAGTATCTATAAATTTGTTTCCAGATCCTAAAATTTGATTAGAAATACTTGGCATAATCTCAGAGAATGCTTCTACAGAAAAAAAATTCTAAAACAAGTAAATTTATGTGATGAAAAGGATCATTTTTTAATATAGACCCATTTTCCCCCACCTGACCCTACCAAAGATACAATAGCTGTTTTAGTCTTTGATTAAGTAAAATAAGTTAAAAACATTTCAAAATAAGCTAATATAAAAGGAATTAAGTAAACAGTCTTTACCTCCCGGTGTTTTTTAAAAAAGCGAACAGAAAGTTCTTTTAAATAAGACATTTTAAATGTAATCGTTTTTAATCTGACATAATTTTGGCCAAACTATTCTTTCTCTTTTTAATATTCACATGAAAATACTTTTGTTAGAAATGAAATTATTTGAGCTTTCCTAACGAAAATAGTTGAAAAGTATCCTCTTAAAATATCAAGTCTATATGTCTAGCGCAATTTCTAAATTTAAACTGTTTTGCAATATTGTGTGTTCATTTTATGCAATAACTCTAATGTGACGTAAATATGACGTAATTTCTCCTATTTAAGACTTCTAACGCATGTTAATAAATTTATTATTTTACAAATTCCTTTCTTTCTTAAAATTCATGTGTAATTATAGTTTTTATGAAGTAATTTTCAATAAGTTCCTGCTTTTTATACGTATTTATTTAATTCTAATTTGAATGTTTTTTTCCTGTTTATAATAGTCACGTATAAATAAATTTTTAATTTGAAGTAAACATTATTGTTTGCGCTTTTTATACAGTTGGCAACAGGTTAAATTAGTACAATTTTCTTAAATAAGTAAAAAATATCTCTCGAAATGCTGAAAATTTGAATTTAAAATAGAAATAAAACCTCAAAAAATGAGTCAAATTAAAAAAAGAAATACAGTCTGCACACCGGGAACTTCAAACATATAAAATGATTAAATTCCCATGAATAGTTTTTGCTCCTATAAAACTTTTTTAGTGGAACGTTTTTGTCCAACTTTAGCATTAAATATCTCTTAAAATAATTCTTCGATTTGAAAACTGTCTGCATCAGCGTGTTTATCAAACATTTCTGTATAATACTACCGATTTTCATATTTTTGTATGCATTATTTTTCTTAATATTAACGAAGAAAGACCTCCGTTCACAAAAAATTCAAAACCGGCGTTGGGTTATTTTTTTTTTTTAGAATAGAGAAATTTTATTATGAAGGCATAAGATTCAAGGACTATATTTTCCCCTAGAAAGCAAGGGGATCCAAAGGTATTCCCATGACAGGGTGGTCACAAATATGTTATGTTAAAATTCCCTGATATTTCCAGGTGTCTCAAATTTCCAGGTTAACGTTAAAATAATGAAATTTTTATAGATAATTTCTGTTACAACATTACTCTAATACATACAGTCATTATTTAGTACGGTGTTAAAACATCGTGATATTTTTTTTTTTTAATCAAAAGTGTCAGATTTTTTTTTAAAATTTAAATCTGATTTTTTCCCAGCATTAAAATACCAAGATTTATAGATACCAAGAGTTTTAGGTTTCCAAAACAAACCTCTAATTGCTAACAATTTATATTTTTACATTTTCATTAATAAAATTTAATTATTAGTAATTACAGAAATTATAAAAACTGCAAAGTAGTAATTTCATTAGTTAGAAGCATGCAATAAAGTTATACAAATTAATATTTTGTAATAATATAATCTGACTATTCTAAAAAAAAAAGTAACTATCGCTGTCACTGCCGGTTTTGAATTTTTTGTGACCGGAGGTCTTTCTTCGTTACTATTAAGAAAAATAATACATACAAAAATATGAAAATCGGTATTATAGAGAAATGTTTGATAAACACGCTGATGCAGAGTTTTCAAATCGAAGAATTATTTTAAGAGATATTTAATGCTAAAGTTGGACAAAATCGTTCCACTAAAAAAGTTTTATAGAAGCAAAAACTATTCATGGGATTTTAATCATTTTATACGTTTAAGTTCCCGGTGTACAGACTGTATTTTTTTTTTTTAATTTGATTAATTTTTTGAGGTTTTATTTCTATTTTAAATTCAAATTTTCAGCATTTCTAGAGATATTTTTTACATTATTTTAGAAAATGGTATTAATTTAAACTGTTGCCAAATGTATAAACAGTGCAAACAATAATGTTTGCTTCAAATTAAAAATTTATTTACACATGACTATTATAAACAGAAAAAATCATTTGGAATTAGAATTAAATAATTATGTACAAAAAGCAGGAACTTATTAAAAATTACGTCATAAAAACAATACACGTGAATTTTAAAAGAGAAAGGATATTGTAAAATAATAAATTCATTAACATGCGTTAGAAGTCTTAAATAGGAGAAATTACGTCACATTACAGTTATTACACAAAATGAACACAAAATATTATTGCAAAACAGTTTAAATTTAGAAATTGCGCTAGACATTTATTTGATATTTTGAGAGGATCTTTTCAACTATTTTTGTTAGGAAAGCGCAAATAATATTTCATTTCTAACAAAAGTATTTTCACGTGAATATTAAAAAGAGAAAGAATAGCTTGGTTAAAATTATGTCAGATTAAAAACGATTAATTTAAACTGTCTCATTTAAAAGAACTTTCTTTTTGCTTTGTTAAAAAATACCAGGAGACAAAGACTCTGTTTTCTTAGTTCCTTTTATATTAGCTTATTTTGAAATGTTTAACTTATTTTACTTAATCAAAGACGAAAACAGCGATTGTATCTTTGGTACTACTTAGTTATCCCGTCGACCAAAAATCTATCATTCGCCAAATTATAAGATTAAATGCCAATAATGGTTGATCGTAAATGCCACATTAACTTGACTTTAAGCAAGTTACACGTGTCTACGTCATCAAGTTATTTTTATTTCGACGTTTTATTTGTATTTTTATTAATGTTGTACTAATTTATTTGTTCTTTCGTTATTTAAAATAAAAATTATGTCAATTTGTATAATTTGGCGAGTAGTTTGGCGATTTATATTATTTGGCGAAATTGGTCGACGGGATAATCAAGTAGTACCGCAGCGGATTTGGCGTTAAAATTCCCCAATCAAAGAGAAATGAATAGAAATCCGTTTATAGAGAGATCGCCACTGTTTTTTAAATTATAATTCAATCTTTCGAAATCCTTTTAAAGCCAATCAAATTAGCGTGCATTTAGAGTCTGCGGTGTCTGGACAGGGGTTGACGAGCGTAACTTGTAGGCGGCAGAGCCCCCTAGTTATGTAAAACTATATTAAATACTAGTGATATTTAGGATATATTAAAATTAGCAGTGATTGCATTTCGTATTAAATTGTTAACACTACTTAAAATTAATAATTATTAAACAACTAATCTCTAATTAGGAATATAATATACATTTTTATGCTTTAATTACTAGAATGATAATTTATAATTTAGTATTCATTCTAGAAGGGGAAAAAGGCAGGACGTTATTTCCAAAAATCGGCATTATCATAAGGAAATATATTAGTAATGTGTTTAATAACAATACAAAGAAAAGTAAATTTTTTAGTATGATAAATAAAATGTCATTAATTTTTAATAATTTTTATAAATGTTTTTCTCAAGAAATAAAGTTTTATCATTCTTGTTAGGTCTTGGGTAAGTGGAATTAGAACATATGGGGAAATTTTTTACAAATATCTGTCTACAATTACAGGTGAATTTCACTATTTTTTTAAAAGGAAACAACATTTTGTCAATTTCAAAAGGGACAAGGTGCGGCGCCTTTAAAAAATGACCTAGAAGAAACAGTAAGTAATTACAGAATTAATAAAAACTGCAAACAAGTCATTTCATTAGTAGTTAGTAGCACAAATAATAAAACTAACAAACATTATCGCCAGCTTGTTTTACATTTGTACTAAGAAAAATGACTGTTAATCGCCTAAATCTTAACTTACACCATGTATGTAGATGCTAACAAAAAAATTTTTGAAAATCAGTTTACACCCATTTATACACACATACAGAGTAAATATATGAAAAGCCAGTTTCATATCATCTAAAATCCTCAAAATATTAAATTAATGGCATTATTACAGGGCTCCCAACACATTTTAGCCCTCAAAAAGGGGGAAAGGGGACCATTTTTATTTAAAAAGGCGACTTCGGGGGACCATTTTTATTAAAAAAGGGAGACTGAAAAAGAATCATGAGTAAAAACATTGCACTAATTTTCCTAAATATGCAAGTACAGTCAACTCTGTGAAATCCACCGATATATAATCCGCAAACGTCTATTATCCACACTACGCTTTGGAATACAGGCATGAAAACGGGAAATAGGAAAAAAGGTGGAAAATCTTTTTTATCTATAGCTACGGTTGGCAACAGGCGGACCACGGTCTACATCCAGACCACGGAAGGTCAAAGCCTGGACCGCCAAAATTTTTAATTTGAATAAATAATTTATTAATATTTGTGCATATAATAGATACGTTTGAGTGATAGCCTTATCAATGTTTCTTATATGTTACAAGTAATAGTGCGATTAATTTTATTTTTTTTAATAGTGATGCATAGTTGGCATGATGTGAAACACAAAATACTGCATTGGAGGACAGGCGCAGCGGTGGGAGGGAGTGAAATGCCGGCTGCGTTTATGAAAATTGCAAAAACTTGCTAGTAGCCTGGCTACTATATTAATCTCCACATACGTATGTGAAACATCTTTCTCCAAAATGAAATTATTGAAGAACAAATATTGTTCGAGATTAACGGACGCCTACCTTGAACACACTCTTCGCATTAGCTGCTCATCACGAGAACCGCAAGTGTAATTTCTCGCATTAATTTTTCAACAAGTGACCGCCTTTTCTATTTTATTATGTGTATGTAAAAATTTTCAGAATGTAACCGTGCATATATAATAATTTTTCAGAATGAATACCTGGCTTTTCTATTTTTTATTATATATTTGTATGTGCACATAAAAATAAAAATTTAAGAGTAATAAGTACTTATATTACTTATTTTTTTCAAACCTCGATAAAATTTTTCGAAAGTATTCAGACTCTATTTAAAACTACTTGCCGACCCTTGATCTATAGAATGGCGCTAACTTTTATAATTTAGACACATTTTAACAGTTATTTATAGAATAAAATGAAATATAACTGTATGTATGGTCTTTCTTTTCTTTTCATAACTTAGAAAATATTAAAAACAAATTTAAACAATTAAATCAAAAGTGTTGCATAGACAGAACAAAATACGCTACTTTAAAAAAGAACCTTATGAAAACTTCCATAAGGTCTAAAAAAGTGTTCACTTTGGAAAGATACTTTAAACTTTATTTACATGATTTTCATATGCTTATAATATAAGCTTCCCTTTGATTTGATAGCTCTTTTGCACAGGAACTCGGAAAAAAAAAAAAACTCTGATGATTTGAGTAGACAAAATGTCTGATTATTAAATTTGAGTCCCCTCCCCCACCTTATATGTTTCCAATAGTTTCTTTGCATTTTTGCATCAATCCTGAGAATTTTAAAAAAGGTGGAATCCCTCCTTTAGGAGGAACTCTTTCATGCCTGGGAATATAAACAATGAAAATTGTCATTAACAATTTAACTCAAAGTTAAATTTAGTGTATATTTTTTTCGGTAATCAATTTTCCAATGAATTAATATTTAAATCTTCTTGAGTAACAAAATTTTATCTCTGTGCAAAAAATAATAAGTGTTTAGACTTAAAAAAAAACTAAAACTACTATTGTGTTGTGTCAATGTTTAAAATTTGTATTAATCTTAGTTATTAAATATAATCAGCCAGTGTTGCATTATGTTTTTCTTTTCCATTGTAATTTTTGTGCAGTTGTTCCTAATTTATAGTCAGACTTTAAAAAATAAACTGTAAACAAAGGGATGATCTATAATCCGCAAAAATGTATAATCCACAAAACCCTTGGTCCCTAAGTGTGCGAATTTCACAGAATTGACTGTATTTAAAATTACCCCAGAAAATATGTTAGAAGGTTATCTTTATAAGATGTCATTAAACAATATACACAGTTTTCTAGAAACACATTTAAATATCCTACTGCAAGAATATAGAGAGTATTCTATATTTCGGCATTCACATTGATAATTCTCTTTAAAGGTAAAAAATAATGATCAGTGAATAAAAAGAGCACAGCATAATAACGATTCCTGTTGAACATTAAAATTAGATTAAGATATATATTATTAATTATTATCCTCAAACATAAAATTTAGTTTCTTTCTACATAATAGAAGCTAGGATAAGCTATAATGTTCATAGGAAAAAGCCTACTCAGGCAAAGCTCCGTGGGGAGTGATCAAAACCAACATTGAATCATCAGTTATTCATAATCATCTTACATATCAAATCTCGTGAAATTTAATCTCAAACATGCCGTGATCTGGCTTTCACAGAAATAATTAAAATTGCAACCTAGTAGTGCCTGCCACCTGTCATGAAATACACCAAAATCTAATCAGTACCAATTTATGTCTAGGATTAAATGAATGTGAAGTTTGATGGAATTTCACCCTAACGATGCTAAGGTATAATTATTATGTAAATTGTTAAAAATGTAATATAGCAATACCACCTGTTGGGCCATATACACCAAAACCTAATCAGAATGTGTGCACACAGCTATGTGTGCTAAAGTCTAATTAAATATGGCATTTGATGAAATTCCATGCTTTAGTTTAGAGATAAAGTAGCTACAAATTTTGTATCACAAATAGAGAGAGATCTTTAAAAAATAGTCAAATCGTATTGAAAGTCAATCTAAAACATGTATATCCATTTAAAAAAAAAAAAAAAAAAAAGGAAATTTTTTTCATGATTCAAATATCTTCTTCTGATAAAATAAGGGGCTATGCTCGACAAATTCCGTTCAGGCACTGCAGACTCTAAAAACACGCTAATTTGACCCACTTTAAAAAGATTATGGAAGATTTGAATAATAATTAAACCAGTGATGATCTCACTGTAAACAGATTTCCATTCATTTCAACTTCACTGAGGGATTTTAAGAAAAAACAGCTGGTGTTCAGACATTTAATGGCTGTTTTCGTGATTGATTAAATAAGATCAGTAAACAGCATTTGAAAATCAGCTTACATAAAATGAACAAATCAAACAGAAACATTGACTTTTGGAATTTTTTAAACAACGTTATAAGAAAATTGTCTTAAATAACACATTTTAAATCTGACGTAATTTTCACCAAAAATTTATTTATCTCTATAACGTACATTTGTTGTTTTTGAAAGGGAGAATTATTATTTGCCCTGTCTTAGAATTGTCAACATTAGTTAAAAAGATCACCACGAAATACGAAATAATCTCTCGTGTAAATATATTTTTTATTTTAAACTGTTTGGCAATATTATTATTAGTGATGCAACAAATAGTGGTTTGGTTGAATACCGAATATTCGGCGGCCGAATAATGAACTTATTTTTGCCTAAAAACAAAATATAGTATGCACTATATGTACAATTCTTGTATATTTCGCAATTAAAATGTATTGTTTTCTTCAAAAAAATTATTTATATACAAATTTTTAATTTTTGAAAGCATTATTTCTCTCTGAAAAAATATTCGGCTATGTTCGGCCTAAAAATTCCCTCAATAATATAATTCAGCCAAAAAAAGAAATTCTTAGCAAAAGTTGCTCATCAGGTACTGTCTAGTTACATTTTAATAGATATGTGTGTTGTTACATTTTAAAATAATGACAAAATTTTAAAAGTACTAGGAAACATAAGTTTCAGTTTTCAGATGAAATAAAATAAAAAATAAGAAATCTTAATAGTATCTTAAGAAAAACCACAGATAGAAAGGATGAAAGGAATATCTTCTAAAATGGTGGAAAGAGATCATTGTAGACTTTATAAAGCTCACAATTAGCAAAATTTTTTTTATCTTTATTTTTTTTTTTTTTCTTTGCTGTCAGCAGATAGAACTATTAAGAAGTGTATAGCGAATGTTTTCAGATTCAGAGGAAGGAAATATCTTTAAGGAAAAGCAAATTACACTCATTGCATTTAACAGTATCTGATGCTCTAACATACCAAAGATCAATAAATGATTTCATTGTTGTAGGTAAAATCGTTTACACATTTTAATCATTCGCCATTAGCATGTTCAAGATTAAATGATATAGGGGAGAGGGGGGGCACATGTGAACAGTACATATTTCACTCAGTTAATTTGAAATAAAAAATTCAAAAAATTACCAATAGATGGTAGTACTGGTACCATCTTTTGGCTCAATTTTCAGAACAATAAGCCATTTTGATTTCTGGTAGTTGTAATTTGTTTGTTTTAGAAGGAGTAAAGTAAAAAAGTCTTCTAAGTTATTGAAGTGAAAATTCATTCAAGACATTTTTTAAAGTAAAATTGCATTGCATTCTATAGTGGCATTAAGTCTACAAAAAGTTTTGTTTCCTTATTTCAGTTAAAAATATCTTTTTTTTATAAGTTAGGCTGAAGTTGGTAGATGGGGCAGATGTGAATAGTTCACAAGTGTATTTTTTAAGTCTGTGAATGCATTTTTTTTTTTTTTTTAAGTTTAAAATTTAATTACCCTTGTCAAACATTGAGCTATAAATTCAATGTTTTTAGGATTGCTTCACAGTTTTAATTTACTTGAAGTTAGATACCAATTAAAAGTTACTCAAAAGGAGTAGGTATATTAGTGTACAATTTTATGAATAATTCCTTGTATCTATGTTGAAATATTTTTTGATTTTTTCACACAACTAGAAAAAGGGCATCTAATTAGTTTTTATCACAGTTTTTATTCGCAAAAAAATTATTTTGGTCTTATTTATGCATGTGTTCACACGTGCCCCTGGTATGTTCACAACTACCCCTCCACCGGGGCACATGTGAACAAATTTAGACAATTTTTAGAATGATGATATAAGTAAGAAATTCTTGATAAATGCATCCAAAAGTTTCACCAAAAGAACAAACAAATTGTACATATTCATATAAATCCATTTTTTGTTCAATAGCTCATAACAATTTTGAGAAATAGTCAAAAATGTAAAAATTGTTCACATGCCCCCCTCTCCCCTACAAATTAATGAGTTAAAAACTCCTAAGAAGAAATTAGTTCAACGTGTGTAGTTCAAACTACTTAAAAGGTGACAAACATATAAAAAATATTATTTAACGCAACCCTGAGATATGTTTATGTCACCTTTTAAGTAGTTATAAGTATGTTTGTATGTTATAAAGTTTATTAATAACAAGGTGAAAATTTCCTTCACGACACTAGTGTTTAACCCTTAACTAGAAACGTGTGCCGTCTGTAAGACGGTTATTTTTTACATATCTGCCCTTTATATTTTCTCTCTCCGACATTCAAAACGTATTTTTATGCTGTTATATCAAAAAATTGGTCATGTTAATGCATTACTATTAAAGATTAAATGTTTAAGTTCACTATTTGATAAATTATTAAGTGTTCTTTTGTGCACGGAATTTTCACGTTTCCAGTTAAGGGTTAATACAGTGTTTTGACTCTATTGATTAATTTAAAATTTAACAGATTATGTTAGCTTATTACAGATATTTTTTGTACTTACTGATAGAGCATAAATTTTTTTTAACATGATTCCTAAATTAGCCTCTTACATAAAAATGGGTAGATAAAACCCATTTGAGGTATGAAAGTTAATGGAAAAAAAAGTTTGTTAATTTCAAATAAAATTTTCATTATACATAATGAATATAAATTGTCAAATTAAAAAGTTATACTGTGTGAATATAAAAACATTTATTGCAGTATTAGTATTTGGCCAAGGCCGAATAATGGACTTGATATTCAGCCGAAGCCGAATATTTGGCAGACAGGCCGAATATTCGTTGCATCTCTAATTATTATTTGTGCATTTTAAATGTTATGCAATTTCTCCTATTTATTGCTTTTAACTAGCACATATTAATGTTAATTTTTAAAACCTTTCTTTCTTTTTTAATATTCCCGTGTAAATAAAATTTTTGTGACGAAATGTTAAATATTTTCCTGCTTTTAAAATGTGATTATTGAATTCTTATTTTAAAGTTCTATTTTGTAATAGTCACATACTAATGCATTTTTAATTTAAAGGAAATAGTACTTTTTGCGCTGTTTTTACAATTGGCAACAATTTAAAATAACTATGTAAATGTGAATAAAAATATCTATTAAAATGATGAAAATTTAAATAAAACACTGAAAAAAAAAATCAGTCAAAAACTAAAAAATAAATGCAGTCTGCGTACCACAGGCTTGTAAATGTATATCCTTAGAAAAAAGGATTAAATTCCTAAGCATAGCTTTTGTTCAGCTATAAAACCTTTTTAATGGAATGATTTTGACCAACTTTAACACTGAATAGCTCTTAAAAAGGATTCTTCGATTTAAAAACTGTCTTCACCAGCGTGTTTATCAATAATTTCTGTATAATATGAGTACTACCAATGCTCATAACTGCAGTGGCGGTGACATAGTTACTTTTTTTAAAGAATAGAGTAATATATACTGAAGACAGCCTAAGGGGGAAAAAAAGATCTTGTAATTAAGAGTTTCTTTAACCATTTCACCGTCCGAGGGTTTTGCAGTAATTTTATAAGAATGCTTGCAAATACCAGGATATATATTTTTTAAATCTCAGTTTGATGCTATATCTTTAATATCACTACTTTCTATATAAGGTTAAAAATAAAATTCTGTTTAAAATATTTTGGTCTACAGCCATTTTAACATAATTTCTAGGAACGGAAAAATCCGGGTCAGATGGTTAAAGGGTTAATAGATTGGATATATACTTCTCCATCAAAATGGAAAACAAAACTACATCTATAATAATAAAGGTAAAAGTTTGTGTACTAAAGAGATTGTTGCACATAGAGCTACAAGATTTGGCAGGAAGATACTACCAGTATATCTAAATTAGTTTTTGGATTTTTTTGTATTACATTTTTTTTAATGAAATTTTTATTTTTTAGCTTAATGTAATACTTTTTTTCCTCAATAAGGTTTATTCGAAATTTGTACAACATTTTAAAAATCTTTCACAAATTTTTAATGTGAATTTCAGCCCTTTTTTTTGCATTCTGCGGCAATTTTTTGGCATTCATAAAAGAAATTCAGTTTCAAACTTTTAACCTTAATGTAATAAATTTTGTCCTAATATGATTGCGTCGTCAGATTTCAATTTTTAACTAATTTTAGCCTTTTTGTACCGATATATGTGTGTTTTGCAGTGATTTTTCCCACATTAGAATCCGGTTTCAATGTTTTAACCCAATATAGTGAACGTTGTCCTTTTAATGAAGTTTATTTAAAATTTGTACAGCAATTTTCAAATTTTTATGCAATTTTTTAATTCTTAAAAGGAATCCAGTTTCAATATTTTAGCCCAGTTTAATAAAATTTGTCATATTTTGAATACAATTTATCCAGAATTGGTACAGCATCTTTTAATTTTTTTTATGCAGTTTGTGGTTTTGTTTTTTTGCATTTTGCGATAATTCTTTAACATTCGGTTTCAAAACTGGTCATTTGGGTAACAGGTCTGACTAAGACAAGTCTATACTTGATAAATGGAAAGTATGTAATAATAGAAAAGTCTCCCCTACATTTTGTTTTGTGGAGGATAAATAGGAGAATTCTGACAATTCCGTATAGTTTCCAAGAACGTAAAAAATGATTTTTCTTTTTATGAGGTAATAAGTTGTTAGCAGGGCCGATGCAATATTGCACAAGGAGGTTGAAGCAATTTTTTTTTATTTTGCGGGGATTTTTTTCAGTCACTGAAAAGAGGACTAAGGGGGAGCATTTGGGAGTCCTGTATTATTACATCTCAGTGGGGATGTCTTGCTATGCTTAATATTTTTATAGGAATTACATAACTGCCAACCTTCCACTAATCTTCCGTAATGTCTGGATTAATTTGACCCGGGTTAACCACATTTCGAACCAGAATGAATGCTTATTTATTTAATTTCAGGTTTCTACGTGGAATATATTTAATTTCAAATCTTCAAAAATTTCTGAAACCAGGGTCAAATTAACGCAAGTATTACGGAAGATTAGTGTGAGGTTGGCACCTATGCAATTAGTCCTTTTTCTCTTACATATTTTTTTTTTACAATAGATGATGTTGAGCAGATGTCATTCTTTCATTCTTCTTCTCCAATATTTGGTATAAATTTATTATTGAAAAAGTAAAATGGGAAAAGATTCTGGCTATTCACTCTTTTATTTTGCAGAAATCTGTTATACTTGCTATGCATATTTTATATAAAAGAATGAATAATTTGATTACTTAACCCTCCGGCTGTCTTGGAAAAGGGAAAAATTGTAATGTTTTCTCTGCATTTTGTTTTAAATACTAAAAAAAAATGATTCTTTAAACATTTTATAAAAAAAACTTAATAACGAATATGAATGCAATCCTTGGAAGTATTAATCATTGTTCAATTTATTAAAAATACATTAAATCACTGGAATTATATTACTTTAAATATTGCTTGTATTGCAGTGAAACCTGGAGCTTAGATAACGTATTAACAGGGGCTTGTCTGTGAGGGGGTTAAAGGAATTTGACATTGCAAATTATATTAAGATAAAATAATATAAATATTAATTGAATTTATAATATAATTTTTAAATGAAATGCTTTTTATGCTGTTCAAGTTTGCAGTACTTAATTTTTTTTACAAGACTCTGGAATTAAGCTTAGAAACAATTATTTAAAGCTTTTTTTCCCCTGTTTATTCATAAGGCAAAATACCTGCAGAAACTTTCCAAGTTATATTAATCTTAAATTTTAAGTCATTTTAAACATTTAAAAAATTTATGATTTTAATCAATGATTTTTTTTAAAAAAATCAGTTGATAAATCAACTGATTAAAATTGTTGACAACCTATTATTTAATTTAGTAAAAGTTTATAGTATTTAAAAAAAATCTCACTATAAGATATTTAAAGTGTTTAGTTTTAAAATGCTTTTATAATTCTTAATTGCATATATTTCAGTTGTGCTAAAATGAAGTTGAAATGTTCCAGCCCTTTTCCCTCTGCGTAGGGGTAAATCAAAACACATACTCTGTTCTTCCCTCTGCGCAAGGAATTTGTTGTTGATTTTATCTTTTTTTACCAGTTGGGCTTGTGGATCTTGTGTACAAAATCCGTACACTGTACAGCCAAACCGTAGAAGTTGGCAACTATGTAGTAGTAAACAGTTAATTATGTGTATGTTTTGAAGATTTTTAATTATCTTCATGGACATTACAACAGTTAATACAAGGACCTTGCTTCTCATATTAACATACCTGCCAACATGTCAATTTTGAAATCCTTACAATTTTTATGACGTATCCTTACGTGCTTAAATATGCATAACATATGCACATGGAATGAAAAAAGTAATATTTCATAACGTTTTCTATGCTATATTCATGTATAGTCTTTTTTTTTTTTTTTTTTTTTTTCCCAAAATAAAAACGTGAGATTTCATAAGAAAATTTATTTGCATGGGAAATTCTGAAAAAGAAAAAAAAAAAAAAAAAAATTCTGAAATTGACAGCAAATTTTGTGAAATGTTACAGCCAAGGGATTGGGAAGGAAAGGGGAAGGACCCCTGCCGGTGCTAATGAGTTTTTTTCGAGACCCTCTGATCAAATATGCGTTTTCCCATGATCCTGTGAAAAATTTGCATTTTTTTTTTTTAGATTATCCTTTGACGAAATTACTGTTTTTTTCGCGATCTTTTGATGAAATTTGCATTTTTTTTTTTTTCGCGATCTTTTGACGAAATTTGCGTTATTTTTCGCGATCTTTTGACGAAATGTGTTATTTTTCACGATCTTTTGACGAAATTTGCATTTTTTAGTGATCTTTTGATTAAATTCGCAGTTTTCTCGCGATCTTTTGACAAAATTCGTTGTTTTAACCCAATCTTTGAGAAAATTAGCGTTTTTCTGCGATCTTTGACGCAGAATTGATCTCTTACGCATTTTTCTCGCAATCTTTTGACGAAATTCGCGTTTGTTAACGCGATCCTTGACAAAATTCGCGTTTTTTACATGATCTTTGACGAAATTCGCGTTATTTCCCGCGATCTTTGACGAAATCAGCTTTATTTCAAAGATTTTTGATAAAATTCGTGTTTTTTCACGTGATCTTTTCATGATCCTTCGACAAAAATAGTGTTTTTATGCGCGATTTTTAACGAAATTAGCTTTATTTCAAAGATTTTTAATAAAATTCGTGTTTTTTCACACGATCTTTTCACGATTCTTCGACAAAAATAGTGTATTTATGCTCGAATTTTAACGAAATGCGCGTTTTTTTTTTCGCGATCCTTTTACGCTTTTTTTTCTTTTCAAATATCTGATAAAATTAGTGTTTTTTCCCGCGAACTTTGATGAAATTAGTGTTCATTTCACGAAACTTTGAACAAATTCGCGTACTTTTAACAATCCCTTGACGAAATTAGTGTTTTTTCCCCGTGATCTTTAACGAAATTAGCATTTTTTTTTTTTCCAAAAATTAGAGCTTTTTTCGAGATACTTTGACAAAATTAGCATTTTTTCACGATCCTTTGAAGAAATTAGCGTTTTATACGCAATCTTTAAAGAAATTAGCGTTTTTCCACGCGATCTTTGACAAAATTCGCATTTTTTCACGAACCTTTGCGATCGTTTTCCCAGCGCGCAAAACCGTACAATCGTATTGTTCATCCGTACAACCGTACACTTAGAACAAAATCCGTACATTGTACGGCCAATCCGTACAAGTTGGCAACTATGTATTAATAGTTACTCGTATTTTTTTTTATTACTGCATTTTATATAAATAATTTAAAATGTGTATGAAAATAGGATATTTTATTTCAAAGCTAAATATATATATTTTTAAGCATAATTAATTTGAGTAAAGTCTTACTCAAAGCTTATTTAATATCCATACACTGCCTTCATTTTTGTTTGCTAAAAGCAGTTTTAAACTTTTTTATAGGTTTAAAATATTTCAACAAATAGAATAACTAGGCCCAAAAAAAAACAACATTGTCCATATTAACCATGACATACAAAGAATCAAAAGATTATGAAATTAACAAACAAAAATTACTTTTTTAAGTATTTATTAACATTTACATTATGCTCTTTTTGACTTGAAATAATCATTCAGAACATCATGTGCTTGTGTTTCTTTACCATAGTCCTAAAAAGAAAAAAAAAAAATACATAAATTTATACACACATACACTAAATATATTAAGATGAAAAGTCAGATAGTATCAACTTCTGTTTTTTTAAACACTTTTTTAATAAACAGGGTTCACACTCATTTTCCATGAAAAAATCCCCTGATGTATTTTCCGGGATGTGCAATTTTTTCTCATGTCAACAATTAACGACATTTTTTAAATCAGTGTCATGAAAATCCCACCACTCAAAATAAAATAAAACTAAGGTAATCTCAAAAATAAAGTTTATACACCCACCACCTACATACACAATATGAACAGAACTTTAAAGAAAAAACAATTTGTGTAAAACAGTCAGCGTGCCTTGTGGGACTGTCCTAAACTTGGTAGCTTACTGCAAGAATTTACAGGATTCATACACATTTCTTTAAATAAAAATCAAGGACTTACAAGGACAAAAACAAAAAATGTAAGAACCTACAAATTAAGTGAACTAATAAATTATACAGTATAACATCTTTAATCCGGAAACTTCTGTGATTTCGGACATTGCGGCCCTCTTATTCGTTTTTATTTTCAATTAAAGATCATAGATGGCGCCATAGCACATATATGAATGAATTAAAAAAAATGATTAAGAAAAATGAAAAAACTACCTAGTTTACTACTTTTTTTTTTTTTTTCAAATTTTCAAATTGTTAGAACTTTCTAAATTACATATGTAATTAAAATACAGATGTCTAAGTTTTTAATTTGGGACTTACTTCGATATTTGTAAGTACTATATATTTAATTTCTTATAACATTAGAAATAAATATCACTAATTTAAATATGTTAATGTTTAATGTTATAAATATGTTAAAGTTAATTTTTAAATTAATTGTAAGTTTTATTTAAATTTCTCCTTATAATTTTTTTTGTTCTTAGGAAAATTTTTAATATTTTTATGATATCGCTGTTATTCTTGTTATTTGTACTATTTAATGAAAATTTATAAATCAGAAATCGTAATAAAAAAATTTGTATAGTTATTGTCTTTTGTATTATACAACAGATGGCGACACTGCATAAAATTGACATTATTATTTTTAAAATATATGTTCTTTTGAGCATTTTGAATTGATTTCTCTCAATGTTTTCAATTATCAAGCTCCTTGCATTTTTGTATTTGAGAGGTATTGTATTATTTATCTAAATCCATTCTAGTTTCAAAACTTCTGTAATCTGGAATCGCCGTAATCGTGACGATTACGGATTAAAGAAGTTATACTGTAATGCACATTTTTCAATAAAGTTTCATTTTTGTAAATACAAGTTTTAAACATTCAAATGGCCAGGAAGGGGAGAATTTCAGCGTGTGGCAGTAGAAATTTAGAAAATTTAAAAATAAATACAGCAGAAGAAAAAACTAATCAGATGTGCCAATCTCAAAACTTTCTTCTATTTCATGCAGGTACATCATACTACTTAATACTTCAAAATTCGCTACCAGAATGCCAAACTTAAATAACAATCTATGCCCATCATGAGGATTCTAAAGATATGAAATTCCATGCATTAGTTCTTGATATACACTGCTCAAAACAATTAAAGGATATTTGAAGTTTTATATAAAATAAAGATATAAACGAAATTTTTTTGCCGAAAATAGAAGAAGAGAATCACAAATGCAAATTTTTCTGGTTTTCAAACTGTGGAGTATGCAAATTTTGAGTTCGACGTCAAAAACGTCACTTCAGCGGCAGCGAATGAAATTTGACTTTCAACTGGATAAAAGAGAATGAAGACAAGGATGATCGGCATTCAGTGATTGCTTTGTTTCGATGAGTACGATATCTCAGCGAAGTCATTTGACAGATTCAGAAGCTTTGAGAATTGTTGGTAGGTTAGAAGGGGGCCAAACTCAAGCCGAAGTAGCGCAAGCCATTGGAGTGTCACAAAGTGTCATTTCCAGGATCTGGAACCGTTTTTTGGAGAGTGGATGTGCAGGCCGAAGACCAGGGCAAGGTCGTAGACGGGCAACAACGCCCAATGAAGATCGGTATCTAGCGTTAACATCTCGGAAACACCGAACCATGAACGCTACTCTTCTCCAACAACACCTTCGCTCGGCTACAGGCACCACGATTTCAACTCAGACTGTCCGAAACCGGCTCCATGCTGTAGGTCTGTATGCTCGCCGACCGATGTTATGTGTTAGATTAACATCAAGGCATCGTCGCGACCGCAGGGAGTGGGCAACCGAGCATGTCAACTGGAGGAGAAATGAATGGAGCAATATTCTGTTTTCTGACGAGTCCCGTTTTTCTGTGCATCCGGATAATAGGCGTATTTTCATCTGGAGGGACCGTGGCAGTAGGAATTATCCTGCGTTCGTGCACGAAAGTGTCAGATTTGGCGGTGGAGGAGTGTTGGTGTATGGTGGCATCTCCATTGACGGGCGCACTGACCTCTACATCATTCGAGATGGAGCTCTGACTGGTCGCCGATATAGGGATGAGATCCTCAGACCTATTGTAATCCCTTACGCTGCAGCAATCGGAGATAACTTCATTTTAATGGACGATAACTGCAGGCCACGTCGTGCAAACCTGGTGGAGGATTTCCTTTTCGAGGAAGGAATCGTTCGAATGGAATGGCCAGCGTGTTTTCCAGACATGAATCGAATCGAGCACGTTTGGGACGCTCTAGGAAGACGAGTTTCTGGCCGCCAACAACCCCCACAATCTCTCCAAGAACTGGAAAGAGGTCTTCTGGAAGAGTGGGGCAGAATACCCCAACTCGTCATTAATAGCCTCATTGAGTCCATGCCTCAAAGGTGTTCAACGTTGCTGGCCGCCCGTGGAAACCATACCCCCTACTGAAAATGATTTTCTTTGAAGAAAACACCTTTTCTTATTCTTTTTTTCTCATATGCACAAATTGTGTTTTTTTCCTTTAGTACACAAATGCGCAATAAAATGCATTTTTTTCCTGCCAAACATGTCTAATTTTTTTCTCATATAACCTACTATGTCTGTCGACCATGTATCAATCAGCTAAACAGTTTACCAGATACAAAATCCACCTAAAACTGCAATATCCTTTAATTGTTTTGAGCAGTGTATAACTATTGCTAAAATCGCGTAAATCCTGCAAAATGCAGCATGGTAGCTATACCTGTTGGGTGATTTATGCCAAAACCAAATCAGGAACAACTCATGTCAATGTGTAACTGAATCTGAAATTTGACGAAAATCCTTGCAATACTTATTTTAGATAGAGAGAGAGAGAGCTATTTCAAAAATCTTGAAGGGCAATTTACACCAAAACATAATCAGCACTAATATTTATCAAGGTATGCATGAATCTGAAGTCTGAAGAAAATTCATGCATTCGTTCTTGAGATAGAGCTATTGCGAATATCATAAAAAAGGCAGCATAGCAGCACCACCTGTTGGGTGATTTACACCAAAACGTAATCAGTACCAATATTTATCAAGGTATACTTGAAATCTGAAGTTAGATGAAAATTCATATATTAGTTCTTGAGAGCTATTGCGGAAATCATAAAAAATTGCAATTACTCTAAGTAAGTTCCATTAAAAAAAGCATTTGATGTGTGGTATACAGTCAAATCTCGAAGGGTCAATCTTACAGAGTGATGTATTTGTTTGTATATTGCATAACTAAAAATAATACTCATGTATAGGGCTAGACGAAATCAGATATTTAATATTGCAATATATCAACGAGTTAATATTGATATTGGTGATATATCACAATAACTACCTTAAATTGTACAAAAATAGAAATATTTCTAATTTCGAAACATAAATGGTATAATAGCAGCAATTTAAGTAAAAACAGATGTAGAGAGCAACGAATCAATGTCTCATACCTATATGTTCACAAAGCATCATAAAAATAAGTATACATATTTATACAAAAACTATTTTAGATAAGAAACCAATGTTTGATACCTGTTACACTTATACCATTTGTATTTTACTTCAAAAATAGTATGTTTCTTATTCTTCTTATACTCAGTGCATTATTTATCAGTAACATTTTAGCTGTTTAATTACATTGCGAATAACTGGGGAAATTATAAAATACAAACTAAAATATTCTCAAATTTAGGACGTTGACGATCTTATTTTAACTAGCACGGGGAAAGGGGAAGCTCAGGAAAAACTAAAATTAATTTAATGCCACATGTCACGCTAATATACTTGTTATTAAATAGGTTTCAACGCAACAGAAATGTTGCTTTTCAATCTTTCTCTAAGGAATCAATTCATTCTTAATAGAAATAAGTGGCCAAGTGCGAGTATTACTCGCACTCTGTGGGTTCCATACAATAAATGTGAATTATTAAAAAATTTGACTTTGTAAAAAACTATACAACGTAAGGTTGGGTATAGCTATATATACTATAAAAGTATGAATGAGTATACCATAGAAGTTCAAAGAACCTAAATAATATCAAATATTGCTATTCTGTATAACTCTTTTTTTAATCTTATCCTAATCTGTTTATGATGAACTTAATTCGGTACTGACAATAAAAGTAGTGCATATTTAAACTTCCTTTGGCATTTCATAAAACTAAATTCAGCGTAGTAATAAACTTTTCTTCTTACGGTGTATCTAAAACAAAACCCTTGTTCAAAGTCTCAACTTATCATTGTGCTAAAGCGCGCTTCGAAATGAGGTCGCAAATTGCAACGTCGCCTTGGTCCGTGCCATGTTTTTCCAGATAGGTTTTAATTAACTTTTAAAGACCCAGGAGGCATATTGAGAGATCCACCCAATGCAAACTAGTCGTGAATACCATAGTATTTATGCGATTAATTCTAATTAAATAAGTCTATTTTTAACCATTTGACATTTATTGCTTTTATACGGCTACTGGGCATTGCATTACACAAATGTATAACTAAAAGTTGTTCATTGCATTACACAAATGTATAATTAAAAGTTGTTATCTCTGCTTTAAAAGCTGATGGTACACAGAATATGCCGCCCTTGTCATTATGTATGTCCAAACCTTCCATGTCTTTAAGGGTTAATATCTCTGCTAATTACCTACGATTTTTTTCGAAAATCATTATCAACAATGCTTTTATACTTCTGCTACGAAAGGTACGATCAGCACTCCTCAACACCTTTGCCGAATGCCCGCAAATTTTTATGTAATGGATAAATGCATTTTTCTCAAAAACTATGTGACCTCGGGCAGGGCTCCCACTCAACTTTTGTAGTAAAAAGGGAACCACATATTTTATATAAAAAAAGGGACCAAAAGGAAATTATTTTAGCAAAATAAAATAAACACAGAAACCGTCCTTTCCTTGAATTGTCACTTATTAATAAATGTTCAAAGTATAATTTGTTATAAAAAAAAAAAAAAAATGCTTGCTCCGATTCAAATTCTGAAATTCATTATCAGCCATTGTTATTGGTAGAGGTTTTGTAACCTCTAATACTGATAAAATGAATCCTTCTAATATTGATACTGCTTTATTTGAACCACATACAGCATCCTCGTTCCTCAAGTGCACCCCCAGTCTTCTTCTCTTTCCAATATTAGCATTATTTTAAATACTAAATATAATAAAAATAGATGTTTATGTGTACAGTGTTTTTTGAAGAGACCACTGCAGGCAGAGATAAAACATTTGGTGAGAAGGTACCTGTATGCCTGAAGTTATGCACATCCAAACTAGTTTAACTTTTTAAATTAGATTTTCTAGTTTTCTAAGCGTTTTTTCGTGGCGAATTTTCCACATTAAAGGAATCTGGTTGCAATGTTTTAGCCCAATATATTAAATTTTGTCCTCTTTTAAATAAAATTTATTCTACATTCTTACAGCTTTTTATGTGATTTTTAGAATTATTTCATGTTTTGAAGTGATTTTTTCAGATATAAAAGGAATCCCATTTCAATCTTTCAGTTCAACATTGCAAATTATCTTCTTTGCCAATTTTATTAGATTTTTAGTGTTTATCCTTGTTTCATGCTGATCTGTTGACACTCATACAAGGAACCCAATTTCAATCTTTTAGCCCAATGCCGTAAATTTTATTCTCTGTGATTTTTTTGCATTTCAAAGCAATTTCGATACTTGTTTTCTGAAATGGAAAGAATTCTCCATTAACCCTCTTGCTGCGTAATTGTTTTATCAAAATAGTTTCAAAAATTGCGTATTTAATTCTTTCGCGACAAGCGTTTCTTAAGAATTTTTATTCATTTGTCACCAGTTTTTCAAAACAAAAATTTTTGCCTGATTTAATCGGGAAATTTAATCGGGAAAATACTCCGATTAGATAAGGCAAAATTTACAATAAAAAGTTCCTGGTGGGAATGATCAAAGAGGGTAATTAAATTAGACAGAAAAAATGCATCCCGATGAAACCTCAGGTTGTGCAAATTTTGCTACTTGTACGTTACCCGAGAATTTTGCCCGTGGCCCGAAGCCCGAGCCTGGCCCACGGGACGGGCCTAACTTACTTTTTCAGCACAGACCCGGGTACTGGTTTCATTCCTAATCTTCACGGCCCAAAATTTTCATTCCTAATCTTCACGGCCCAAAATTTTCATTCCTAGTTTTGACCCAGCCCGTATGAAAATCATTGTCTTGGCGTGGTCTGGTCCGTTCAAAGGTCAGTAAAATTAGGCTCGGCACAAATTTTTTTTCAAAAAATGCATTCATTTTAAAATTGTCATTATTCTACAATTAAACATTGAAATTCATTGTTTTTAAAGAATAATAGATTTCTACACTTATTAAAATGTAGTTAAATTAAAATATAGTAAAACATGTGAAAAAGAACCTGTCTAACTGAAAACAGTGTTGATCCATGCATAATTAATATACTACTACGTAAGAAAAGAATAATACATTTACACTTGCTAAGAAGGGAACTTGTCTATAACGCATTTTTTTTTTTTTTTTTTTTTTTCTTTTCTTTTCTATGCAATTCAGTCTTAGATTTTACTGTATAGCATTTTTCAGATTTTTAACACTTCAATATATGGAATATGGATTAACAATATAACAAACATTTACATACAAGAAATAGAGATTCATTAAAAAAATGAATATCGCACCCGGCAGCACTTGTATAAAATAAAGATTATAAACATGAAAAGAAAAGTAATTAAAGATAAATAAGAAAGATAAATATTTTTGGCTTGAACTCCTCGTACGAGACAAACTTTTAACCAAATCGACATAAAAATCAATGTTTTGTAGAAATTCACTGGGGCCGAGATTTTAACTTTTTTTCCGGGCCAAGCCAGGCTCGGGCCGAACTTTTAACTGTTGTACTGGGCTGGGCTGTGCCAATAAATTTTTTCTACAGGCCGGGCCGAACTTTTAACTTTTATACCATGCCGGGGTGGGCTGAATTTTTTTCTTCCTGAGTCGGGCCGGGCCTGGACATGTCGGCCCGTGCAGACCTCTAGCGAGAGGGTTAAACAGGTCATGTCAACACAAACTTGAAACAATTAAAGCCAGCCCGACACACAACGAAAAAAAGCAGCAGCAACCTACCCGATGTAGGATACTGACGAGGCTAACGGAAAAGGCAGGCTACCACGGTGGGTCCGATTGTTCTTTTTTTTACAGACCGCTGGAGTCACGTGATGCTTGAATGCACCAATGAAGTTGTGCGAAAAGAGCATCGCGTGACTCCAGCGGTCTGTAAAAAAAGAAGAGTCGGGCCTACCGCGGTAGCCTGTCTTTCTCGTTAGCCTTGGGATACTGAGACAAAAGGCTCTGTAGGTTTCTGAATTGTGTGGATTTCAAATCTTAGCCTGAAGAGACAAAAAATCATTATTGAAAATTTTTATTTACAAAAAATCAATAACGAAAATTTTCTTTCCCTATGGAGCAAAACTTTTGCAACCTATTGATGATATTTTTGTGCTGATTAAAACGTGACAGACTGAATTTCACGAATTTTTTCACAACCATTTAAGAAATTTGCGTGTTTTTCGAGATCCTTTGATGAAATTTGCGTGTTTTTCACTATCTATTGACGAAATTAAAGTTTTTAAAATCTTTTGATGAAATAGTTTTTTTCTCCCGATCTTCTGACGAAATTCGTGCTTTTTTTCGCAACCTTTTGACCCTTCCCCCCCCCCCCCCCCCCCATGGTATTTTGATGAAATTTGCATTCTTTTCGCAATCTTTTGACGAAATTCGAGTGTTTTTCATGATTATATGACGAAATTCACATGTTTTTTTTGATGAAATTCACAATCTTTTGACAAAATGTTTCTTTTGCGACTTTTTAACGAAAATCGCGTTTTCCGCAATTCTTTGAGAAAACGCGTTTTTTTTTCGCAATCTTTTGACAGTTTTTTTTTGCAATATTTTGATGAAATTCGCATGTTTTTTCAATTTTTTGACGAAATTTGCATTTTATTTAGAGATTTTTTTGACAAAATCAGCGTTTTTTTTTTTTTTTTTTTTTTTTCGTGATCCTTTGATGAAATTCGCATGTTTTTTAGATTTTTTTGACGAAATTTGCGTTTTATAGAAAGATTTTTTTAAAAAAAATGAAATTCGCGTTTTTTCGCGATCTTTTGACAAAATTCTCGTTTCTTTTCTCCATCTTTTGCCAAAATTCGCATGTATTTCGCGTGTTTTTTGCGACCTTTTGACGAAAATCGCGTTTTCCGCGATTCTTTGACAAAACTTGCATTTTTTCGCAAATTAGTCTTTTTTTGTGATCTTTTGACTGCATTTTTTTTTCTTTTTAACGAAATTCATGTTTTTAAAAAAAGAAATTTATGCATTTTCGCAATCTTTTGACCGCATTTCTTTCGATCTTTTAACAAAGTTCACGTTTTTTCACGAACTTTTTCAGAAATTTGCACATATTCGTAATCCTTTGACAAAATTGGCGATTTTTTTCGTAATTGATTAACGAAATTTAACAGTATTTTTTGGAACATATTTACGAAAAGCGCGATTTTTATTAAGAGAATCTAGATAATTTATAATGGCACTGTTTAAAAAAATAAAAAACATGCGTTAATAAAATTTGAAGGGACAAATTCAAACGAACCATTGAATAGGTAACCTATTTACAATACACAAAAAATTTGCAATAGAAAATATGAATTTTTAACTAGAAGATTTCACATATCAAGATTTATCATTCTTATACTTATTAAAGTTTGGCAGTGGATACAATAATATATATATTGTTATAATCTGTAAAGAGGTTTGTGTACGGATTAGCACATTTGATTATTTTTATAAAATATTTTTAAAATACCCAAGAAACACTACTGTTTATTCACTGCATTTAAATTAATATACAACTGTAGTTTAACAACCATATAAACTCCTGCTTAACTAGAACTCCCTTTTACTATGTTGACGACTGGTCATTCTGTTAAAATAAAATGTAGAAGTTACATAATAAAAATATACTTACAACTACAACAACACAACTGCATCCAACAACTTTTCTTGCTTTTCCTTCTTTGTCAAATGTACATAGACCTGCCCACTCACCCAATTTCTTATTGCTATCAACCTACAAAAAGAGAGAAGAAAGAATTTTTAAAATCTGACTTCTCAAGGAAATATTACACTTTCTTATTCATCAGTAAAGCAAGAGTGGGGAATTTTCTGATAATCCTATCGGCCAAACATTTGTTTCTAACAGGCAGCAATAAACATGTTCTTTTTATCGTCAAAGTTCAAGGGCAAATCAACAAGAATTTTGGTAATTTTTTATTTGGCAAAACGTATACAATCGAAAGCAACTAGTCACTGTTCCTTAACTTTTGGAGACTAATGAACACGCTTTCTGATGTTTTTTTTTCCTTTTTAATAATGAAAGCATCCAATCTCCTACATTAAAACAATTTGGAAAATATAATCTGCAAGAATGTTACTCAAAAATGAAAATTCACATAGAAAATATCAATAATACCAATGTTGATAACTTAATGCAACTCTGTATCTATCATTTTAAAAATTAATTTATTTTTTAGTAAATTAATGCGTATTTTTTCATATCCCTTAAGGCTAATTCAAGTCCCCCCACTAAAGTTAAAACTATGGTATAGGGTATATATAAGGTTCATACTCATTTTCCAAGAAAAAATCCCCTGATGTATGTTTCGGGAGGTGTAATTTTGCCATGTCAACAATTAACGACATTTTTTAAACCAGTATCATGACACTCACCTTTTACAAATAAAATAAAAACATGATATCTTAAAAATAAAATTTATACATCACCTATATAAACAATATGAAAAGAACTTTAAAGCATTATGAATGAATAATATGAAGGCTGCAAGCGTCAATATCAATTTTAATAAGACTTTTGGTTTTTTTTTTTAAAGTTCCTCTTGAATTGTTATCAAACCTCACGATGTTAGAAGGTGAATCTAGTGAATGAATGGATGTAGACAGATGTGATATCATACAGCACGCAAACAGCGGTAATTGTCCTTAATTTCCAAGAGTAACCCTAACCAGTCATTTTGCCAATTTTCCCAGGTTTAAGGATTTTTTGCATTAGATTCCCCTGATTTTTACAACCCCAAATTTATCCCTGATTTTCCCATGAATCCCATATTCCCCTGATGAGTATGAACCCTGCATAAGATAAATCCGTACATTTAAAAATTTCTCTTAAGAAATTAACATTTTAAAATTCTTTTACACAGATTGTGCTAAAATTGCATTATTTTACAATTTTCATGTAAATTATTAGTTTACCTTTTATGAGCGGGAATTTTACTGAATAATTGATGAAAAAATTATCATTATCATCCATATGCATACAGTCGAACCCGGTTAAGATGCGCTTCAAGGGAGTGGACAAAAGTCGCGTATTAAGCGGAATCGCGTATTAAACGTGATTTGTATAATGTTGTAGGATCTGGTCATATTTACACATTTAACTGTCTAAATGGACTTTACAGCTTTTATTTACATGTTTACGGTCGAAAATTGTATTTAGATTTAAATTTAATTCATTGTTTCTTTGTATATGGACCGGCTGGAATACTAACGGAAAACAAATATGGATTCGAAAACGGTTTTATTGTCGCTTTATATTTTTCAACTAAAAATAAAACAACAAAAATAATTTTTGTACTAGGCTAATTAAAAAAAAAAAAAAAAAAAAAAAAGAATTAAATCTTTGAAGTACATCCCAGCTTCTAAAACGATATTTAGTACTTGTAATAATGAGTACCATTTTAATCTGTCCTTCTTTTTCATACAAGAAAAAACTATCCTTATTAATCTTTGTATAACAATATCGTTAGTATAGCTAAAGGCATATAAAACATAAAAGAATTATTCAATTGTAGTCGTATTCGCTTAACCTTTGCGAGTTTCTCTTTTCCATTTTTGCCTATAGGATACATTATAAAACATATATAACGTGCATTTAAAACCTCACTAACAAAAGGTATGATCAAGATGAACTTCCAATCATGATAAATTTTATGAGTAACCTAAATTCGTCTATATCTCTACTACAGTAAAAACATAGACGAAGCGAGATAGAAAGAATTTTAAGAGCCGGGATCAAAGAAGAATTACAGTTTTGCGGGTTTTGATTTTATTATAAAATCAACACATTTCCGATTAGTAATTTTTACCTTAATTAATCTGTTATTAAATAAAGTAAATAATTAAATGTAAATAAATAATACTATTCTCAAAAAGTGTTTTTTATCTGAATAATAATTTTAAAAAATCTGATAATTGGCAGCACTCAAGAAAAGAAATTCGCATCTTGACGAATGAATTCGCGTCTTAAGCGTGATTTTTTTCCCTCAAAAGACCGAAAATCTATCGCGTTTTAAGCGGGATCGCATAGTAACCGTTCGCGTATTAAACATGATATTTGTTGGAAATAATTAATTCTTTTAAGTTATTTTTAGCATACCAACTGCTTATTTTAAGTTTTAAAACCCCGTTTCATCATCTTGTCGTCTACCCTGCAGAGAACACGTTTTCCCGGCGACTGTCGAGATGTTTACGTTCTCAATCGGCGCTCGAGTCGAGTTGAGTTATCTCACGGTTGCTCTTTGGAAGGAAACTTCCATTTTTCAGATTCTATAGATGGCGCTGTCGTTCCGGAGATGCAAGACGCTTCGTCTTTAGTTGACGTTTGCTAGGCTGTGATTCGTCTAGGTAATTAACTGTCCGTTTCGCGGTATTTTATGCAAATGTCTTATTTTTGAGGTGTATATATACCTGTACAAATTTCAGAGATGGGTGCTTGCTCTCACATGCAAGTATTAGTTCGTTCTCATCTTGAATGAACATTAGATTGTAATGGGTATTCTTTTGAAACACTTAATGCATAGACGCCAACATTGTAAAGACTGTATCAGGAGTAAACCAGTTAAATTTCAGGAGTTTTGGACACTCTTCAGGAGTAAAATGATCACGTTTCAGGAGTCATTTCAGGAGTTGCACATAGTTTTTTACAAGCTATATTTTTTACAAATATTTTCAGTCCTCTTACAGCTTTTGCATTTATCAACACAAACATAATTTAAATAAAAGTTACTTAATTTACTTTTACTTTTAATGTATTAATAATTTTATAAAAATAAATAAAAATAAATTTATAAAAATGGAATATTTTATTTTTATCTCTACAGAGAAAAAAATCCGCGATTGATATAACTGTGTGAAATTACATGACTATTTTTTCCCCTACAAAAAAATAAAGTGACTTTTTTTCCTGCGGCCAATTAACAAAATTCGCGATTTTCCGCCGAGATTGACTGACGAAAATCGTGAATTCTTCGCCGCGACTTACGAACGAAAATTGCGATGTTCTACCGCGACTAGCAGACGAAAATCGCGATGTTTTGCCGCGACTTGCAGACGAAAATCGCGATGTTTTGCCGCGACTTGCAGACGAAAATCGCGATGTTTTGCCGCGACTTGCAGACGAAAATCGCGATGTTTTGCCGCGACTTGCTGACGAAAATCGCGATGTTTTGCCATGACTTGCAAACGAGAATCGCGATGTTTTGCCGCGACTGACGGACGAGAATCGCGATGTTTTGCCACGACTGACGGACGGAAATCGCGATGTTTTGTCGCGACTGACTGACGAAAACAGCAATTTTTTGCCGCGACTGATCGACCAAAACAGCAATTTTTTGCCGCGACTCAGTGACGAAAACAGCAATTTTTTGCGCGACTCATTGACAAAAACAGCAATTTTTTGCCGCGAATGGCTAACAGAATTCGAGATTTTTTTGCAGCGCAGCGAGTGATTGAAAAAATTCGCGATTTTTATCATTGGCCGATTACTGGATTTCAGGATATTTTTTCCTCAACTGATTAACGCAATTCGCGATATTTTGCCGCGGGTGAGAGCCGAAATTAGAGTTTTTTGCAGAGTGAAAAAATTTGCGAATTTTATCAAAGACCTATTGATGAATTTCACGATTATTTGCAGCGACTGATTGACAAAAATTGCAACTTTTTTCAACGATCGGTTGGCGAAATTTGCGATTTTTTGCCGCGAGCGATTGTAGAAATTCGCGGTTTTATCGATTAATAGACAATTTTCGCGATATACTTCAACGACCGATTGACGAAATTCGTGCTTTTTTGCCGCGACCGATCGAAGAAATTCGCTATTTTTTTGCCTCAAATTTCCGTATTTTCTACCTTGTTACCGTACTTCCGTATTTTATCGTACATTTCCGGAGAAACTCCGGAATTTCCGGAGATATTGGCATCTATGCTTAATGTTCTTAGCTCTAGTAGAGCTCTGTCTAAAGTTAATGTCTCTTTTAGTTTCTAATAAATGTGTTTGCTTTTAAAATCTTTGTCATTAATCAACACCATCTCACCTTTCATACTTTACATTTTCAGATAATTTATGAGTAGAAAGAGTATGTTTTTCCATATTTTGTGAAACATCGGTTATGGGCCACTCTTTTTGCCCATATTAAGTATTTAATTTAGAGATGGTGTTAACGTTAAAAGTTCTAAAAGCTTAAAGATAGGGGGGCTCTAAAAACTAAAGATGGAAATAGATTAACTTAACAATTATAACTATGCCACCTGGAAAGATGATGTGACAGCACTTTTAATGGACAAAGGGGCATATGAACATGTTAGTAATAAAGATTTAAAAGTTAAAGAAGATGCAACTCCTAAAGAGAAGCGCGATTTTGAAATTAAAAAGAATCAGGCCTATAGTACAATATATTTAAATATTAGTAAAGATTTAAAGCCACTGATTTGTGATACTAAGGTTGCGTCAGAAGCTTGGGAAAGACTTAAAGTTCACTTCCAGCCAGCAACGCAGGGAAGATCTATTGGTATTTTAGATGCCTACTTTAATTGTACTTATGATCCCAACGAAGCGATAGGACTGTATGGAGCAAGACTTAAAGAAATTTTAGAAAGTATGGGGGATACGGAAATAGAATTACCCGAAATTGTCAAAACTTACCAGCTGATTAGATTCCTTCCAGACACTTTTTCTGGTATCGTGCAAGCCATTTATAGATGGGGTAAAAAGGACTTTACCTTTAACAAAGTATTAGATGAGTTAATATTAGAAGAGGATCGTTTAAAGCAAAGTAGAAAAGATTCGCTTAAAGGGGAAAAATCGGCATTAGAAATAAAGTTAATCAGGGATGAGAATTGCAAAAAAGCAAAAAGACTGAAACCACGCGCAAACAAAAAATTGTACCACATTTTATCTGTGAAAGATACTTTAAGAAATAAAACCAGGGTCTGATTTCCGGGCAAATGGAGACAAGCGCACAAACCTGTATACTACATTACAGGAGTGAAAAGTAGCCAAATTACACACAGCTCTTAAAACATTGAGTGTAGGTCATATGAAATGCTCGACTTATCAGAATCATGACCGCTCCTGAAAATGAAATAATTTAATTAAGAATAAAGTTTTTGTGTGTCATAATTTTAATATTTTTTTTAGCAAAAAATATGAAAAACTTAGTGAAAATCACAATGGTTAGTTATTTTGGTCACACGGGCTAATTGGACCAGGACCTACAGCCAGCTTAATGTGAATTCTGAATCAGGAGCGATTCTGAGTAAAAAAAAAAAAAAAAAAAAAAAAAAATCGCAACAAATTTTCTGAAAGGTTACAAAACAGGGGGGAAGGGGAGGATACACTAAAAGCACTAAATACATGTATTTTTCGCGCCATTTTGACGAAATTTGCCGCTTTTTCGCGATCTTTTGACAAAATTTGCAGCTTTTTCGCCATCTTTTGATGAAATTTGCAGCTTTTTCGCGATCTTTTGTCGAAATGAGCCGCTTTTTCGCGATCTATTGACGAAATCTACCGTTTTTTCGCGAACTTTGCCGCTTATTCGCGATCTTCTGATGATATTTGTAGTTTTTTTCGCTATCTTTTGACAAATTTCGCTGCTTTTTCGCGATCTTTTGACAAAATTTTGCTTTTTCGCGATCTTTTGACGAAATTTGCCGCTTTTTCGCGATCTTTTGACGAAATTTGCCGCTTTTTCGCGATCTTTTGACAAAATTTGCCATTTTATCGCGATCTTTGGAAGAAATTTGCCGTTTATTTGCGATCTTCTGACGATATTTGTAGTTTTTTGCGATCTTTTGGTGACATTTACCGCTTTATCGCGATCTTTTGACAAAATTTGCCACTTTTTCGCGATCTTTTAACAAAATTTGCCGTTTTTTCATCACCTTTGAATGTTCTTTCGAAATCGGAAGAAAAACGGAATCGATAGGAAAGTGAAAATTTCGGAAAATAACAAAATTTTGCAGGAGAAAAAATACGGAATCCTCGGAAAAAAAGGCGGAATTTCGAGAAAAAAAAAAGCGGAAATTCCTTGAAATAACAAAAAAGCGGAAATCCGCCAAAAGACGGAAAATTCTCATCCCTGAGTTAATAAAACCCAAAGAAGTCCGAAAAAGAGATAAACACCAAAATCAGAATTGTTTCAAATGTGGCAAACCAGGTCATAGGGCTGTTAATTGTAGAAGTAACCCTAAAAATGCAAAACGAAAAAGTTACGTGACAGAAGCTAATTTTGGTCAGAATAACAACTTTCAAGATAAATTCAATTGGGTGTTTGACACCGGTGCGTCAAGTCATTTTTGTAACAACAAAGACTTGTTTGTAACGTACAAACCGGTTAACAATACTAAAATGACTCTCGCTGTAGGTGAAGTAACTAGTCCTATTGAAAGAATGGGAAGCGTAGATGTAAATTTCAGAGTAAATGGAAGAGTTAATGAAATACGATTACATAATGTAATGTACTCTCCAAAGTTAAGAAGAAACTTAATTTCAGGTGCAGTATGTGAGAAGAAGGGTTCTAAATTTGTAGGTAAGAATGGCAAAATAACCTTATTTGACGAAAAAGGTGAAGAAATGTTTTCGGCATATAGAAAAAATGGACTGTACAGCGTAAAACCTACATACCCACAATCTGCCACTTATGTCGAAAATAATGCTATAACTTCGAATGCAACAGAACTAGATAAATGGCATCAGAGATACTGCCACATAAATAACCAATACATTGTCAATACATCTCAGCATGAAAAGGTAAAAGGATTACCGAAGTTGAAATATCAGGTATTAGGCTGCGAATCGTGCAAAATTGCCAAAACAAGAAGAGTATCTTTCCAATCTCAAGAAGGAGGAAGAACAAACAAACCGTTACAATTACTACATATGGACGTCTGTGGACCAATGCCAACATATTCACTCGGAGGATCTGAATATTTTCTAACGATTATAGATGATTACTCAAAGAAGGTGACTGCTTATCCTATTCAACATAAAAGTGAAGCATTTGATTGTTTCTTAAAATTTCAGAAAAGGAATGAGAGGTTTTTAGGGAAGAAAGTAATAGCTATAAGGACTGACAATGGTAAAGAATTTGTCAACGATAAGTTTAAAGTTCATTTAGAAAAAGAGGGCATACAACACCAAAAGACGAATCCATACACACCAGAACAAAATGGACTCGCAGAACGATTTAATTACACAGCAGTAGATGTATAAAAGCCATGCTGAAAAATAGCAAAATGGACGAAAAATTTTGGGCAGAAGCACTTTGCTGTTTTGTATATGTATGGAACCGAGTAGCCAGAAAAGGTCAAGAGAAAACCCCATTTGAATATTTTTGTGGAAGAAAACCATCAGTGAGCCATTTAAAGAAGTTTGGAAGCATTGCATATGTTGGAATACCAAAACAACAAAGAAAAAAGTTTGACATGAGAACGAAGAAAGGATTTTTAGTTGGGTATGCACATCAAACTAAAGGCTATAGAATATGGATTCCAGAGTTGGGTCGAGTCATCGAAACAATAAATGTATCTTTTGATGAGGAGTTTGGAATAAGAGAAGAGAAGAAACAAAGCTCAAACAGTAGAAAGAAAGAAGCAAAGCTCCGAAGTGGAGCGAAGCTGGACCCAAAGGTAAAAAGTAACGAAGGTAAAGGTGAGATTAGCCATGGAGGAAGCCGCAGAGCAATTGAACATGTAGAAACTCCAGAAGTACCATCAAAATCTGAAATAGATTCAGAAGTCGAGACCATGAATCAATATCAAAATAACGAAGAATCAAGTACTGATTCTGAAGATGATCAAATTCCGTGTAAAAGTATAAAGTGGATCAGAGAAGCGAAGGAAAGAAGAGATTGTTCAAGAACAGACATCTACTACAAAATTGAAGGTAAAAATGTAATTCTTAGATCACATCCAGATGTGAAGAGGTACTGCTTGAAGAACAATATAAGATATGATCCGAATTTCTTTAGTTTTTCTGGAAAAGATAAATATTCAGGACCCGAACCAAGAGCTGAACCTATAACTGAAAACAAATTGTCTGACATTAGTGAAGAATCTGACACAGATTTAGAAGCCAATTGCATAGAAGTGAAAATTCCTAGATCATTTAAAGAAGCTGTCGAGTCTAACCAAAAGGAAGAATGGATGAAGGCCATGCAAGAAGAAATCAAAATGATGGAACAGCGAAAAGTATGGGAATTAATTCCAAGGAAAGATGGTGAGAAGATTATACATAATCGATGGGTGTATACTATCAAGAAAAACGAAGAAGAAAAAATTATAAGATATAAAGCAAGATTGGTTGCGAAAGGCTTTAGCCAGAAAAAAGGAGAATCCTATGAAGAAGTATATAGCCCTGTAGTAAATTTCGCCATCATTAGATTGTTTTTCACTATTCTAGTTGGACTTTTTGGTTGGCTCCACCAACAACTAGACATCATATGTGCATATCTTTATGCAAAATTGCAAGAAAGAATAGTCATGTATCAACCAAAGGGATTTCAAAGCCAAAAGTATCCAGATTATGTTTGTCTCTTGAAAAAAGCTATCTATGGACTCCA
Organism: Maratus speciosus; assembly: GCA_963932465.1. Classification (NCBI taxonomy): domain Eukaryota; kingdom Metazoa; phylum Arthropoda; class Arachnida; order Araneae; family Salticidae; genus Maratus; species Maratus speciosus. Next base: position 323,283,369 of record OZ010795.1, on the reverse strand, counting down.
CCAAAGTGGGAGGCAATGGTACTTTGAGATCCAAGATGTTTTAGAAGAATTAGCCTTCACCAGGTTAGAATGGACAAATTGTGTATTTATTTTTAAGAGAAGAATCTTACTACTCCTATATGTAGACGACATAATTATATTTGGAAAGACAGCTGAACATATAAAGGAAATTATAGAACTCCTGAAAACAAAGTTTGACCTTAAACTCCTAGGAAAAACCAAGAGACTGCTTGGCGTTGAATTTGAAAATGAAAATAAGAAATTATATATCCATCAGAAAGAATACATTGAAAAAATTTGTAAAATTTACTCAAAGTATAAAATTCCAATAATATCATTACCTATTGCAAAAGGCATAATTTATTCAAAGACCGACTGTCCTAAAACTGGAGAAGAAATAACTGAGATGGAGAAATACCCCTACAGAAATTTAGTAGGATGTTTAGCTTTTTTAGCAAGTCGGACAAGGCCGGATATTGCTTTTGCAATAAATCTTTTCAGCCAATTTCAAGAAAATCCAAGCATGATCCATTGGCTAGGTCTATTTAAACTTCAAGCTACTAAAAATTTCAAATTAAATTTATCAAATGTGACATCTCTAAAAGTGACGTGCTATAGTGATGCTGACTATGCATCTAACAGAGATGACAGAGTGAGTTATGATGTTTGTCGACAAAGCTCCAATCATTTGGCGAAGTTTCAAGCAAAAATGCGTATCGTTATCTACGATGGAAGCGGAATACATCTCATTAAGTGAAGCAGCAAAGGAAATGATTTGGATAAGAAGAGTTCTGGAAGAAACTATCAAATCAAAATTAATCAACCAAGACTGTACTGAATATACATTACTGTGTGATAATAAAGCTGCTATCGACTTTTCAAAATCACCTATCGAAAATGCTCGAACGAAGCATATAGATATACGCTACCATTTTCTAAGAAATCTAGTGTTCGATAATATGTTCGAGTTGAAATATGTCCAATCTTCACAGAATTTAGCTGATTGTTTAACAAAGCCAGTAACGAAAATCTCCTTGAAAGAGTTCACTACTGAACTGTTTATCGATGAGTGACTGCCGTCCAATGGACATTTAAGACTGTTTCAAGTGAATCAGGACTTTATATGAACTTTTATTTTTATGTATTAAACTGTTTGCAAATGTGTTTATACAATTTTAAGATATTTGCATAAATGCTAAGTTTTTTTTTAATCTTTCAATTGAAATTTAATAACTTTAAATTTAGTGTTAAAATCGTAATGCATTATCATCTTTAAAAGTTTGCAAGTTTAAAGTGTTTTCTTTCTTTTAGGCTTCGGCAACCTGCCGATTTTTTTTTTTTTTTCTCAAAACTTAAATCGATAATGTATGTATTATAAGTAAAATGTTTAAACTTTAAATTTTCATTAAACTGTTTTTGTAAGTTTGTATTTCAGGAAATTTTATGTCAAAATTTAAAATTTACGTTTGGCATAACTTACCCTTTTGAAAGTTTTTTTTTTAGGCTGTTTGTTCTCTGTCAGAATGTACGAAGGGGGGCAATGTTGGAAATATTTAATTCTTTTAAGTTATTTTTAGCATACCAACTGCTTATTTTAAGTTTTAAAACCCCGTTTCATCATCCTGTCGTCCACCCTACAGAGAACACGTTTTCCCGGCGACTGTCGAGATGTTTACGTTCTCAATCGGCGCTCGAGTCGAGTTGAGTTATCTCACGGTTGCTCTTTGGAAGGAAACTTCCATTTTTCAGATTCTATAGATGGCGCTGTCGTTCCGGAGATGCACGACGCTTTGTCTTTAGTTGACGTTTGCTAGGCTGTGATTCGTCCAGGTAATTAACTGTCCGTTTCGCGGTATTTTATGCAAATGTCTTATTTTTGAGGTGTATATATACCTGTACAAATTTCAGAGATGGGTGCTTGCTCTCACATGCAAGTATCAGTTCGTTCTCATCTTGAACGAACATTAGATTGTAATGGGTATTCTTTTGAAACACTTAATGTTCTTAGCTCTAGTAGAGCTCTGTCTAAAGTTAATGTCTCTTTTAGTTTCTAATAAATGTGTTTGCTTTTAAAATCTTTGTCATTAATCAACACCATCTCACCTTTCATACTTTACATTTTCAGATAATTTATGAGTAGAAAGAGTATGTTTTTCCATATTTTGGGAAACAATATTTTTACATTAGCCTTATGGGCGATGTCCAAGGGATCGAATAAAATCCGCGTATTAAGTGGGATCGCGTATTAACTGTGAGCGTTTTAACCGGGTTCCACTGTATTTAGTTATGCATTATTTTTTACTTGAACCTTACTTTTAATATTTTAAGCTTTTTAAAATTTCTTAATTATTTTTATTTATTATTTTACTTAATTATTTTAATATTTCACTTTATTGTGAGCATTCATTCAGATTTCAAGTGCATTATTACATTTAAATTACTGCTTGAAAAATGCAAACAGGAGAAATTCTAAAATCTGCACAACCTCTGGTCCCAAGCTATGTAGATTTGAAGGAGTCTATACTGTAAGGCTATCTCGCAGTTTCTTTCAGTAGAGGGAGCTTTATTTTCATCATTAAAATATTTACATTAGTAATTATCATTATTAATGAGTATGTTATTACAAGCAATAACAGTAAGAATGAATTATTTTAAGAATAAAATTTAGTTTGTAAAACAGTAGGAGAAATGTTTCAAATGTTTATACAAATTACTATTATCAGAATAAGGTATTTCTCCTCAGTTTTTTTCAGTAGGGGAGCCTTATTTCCATCATTAAAAGATTTTGTCACTAAGTAGATTATGGATATTAAAGAGTATGCTATTTACAAGAAATACAAGATTGTATTTTCCTGTAATAAAATTCAGTTTGTAAAATAATGGGAGAAATATTTCAAATTTTTATACAAATTACATTATTAGAATAGGATATTTCTCCTCAGATTCTTTCAGTAGAAGGAGCCTTATTTTCATAATTAAAATATTTACATTAGTGATTATAAATATTAATGAGTACGCTATTTTACAATCAATAACAGTAGCGATGCATTTAGGAATAAAATTCAGTTTGTAAAATTGTGGGAGAAATTTTTCATATGTTTATACAAATTACTATTATCAGAATAAGGAATTTCTCCTCAATTTTTTTCCAGTAGAGGGAGCCTTATTTTTATCATTAAACGATTATGTCACTAAGCACATTAATTATCGATGTACATTAATTATGAGTATGCTATTTACAAGAATTACAAGTAACACTGTATTTTCCTGAAATAAACTTCAGTTTGTAAAAAAAATTGGTGTGATTACATTTCACAATAGGATATTTCTCCTCAGTTTCTTTCAGTAGAGGGAGCCTATTTTCATCATTAAAAGATTATGTCACTAAGTACATTAATTATGGATATTAATGAGCATGCTACAGTGGAGCCAGGCATGAGATTGCAAACAGATGGAAAAAGAGGAAAAGTGTGTGAAACGGGAAAAAGAAATTTGCAGGGTTCGTTGATATATATCATGATATATAACCGATATTTATTTTCAAAATATCAAGATTTTTGATATTTTCATATCACTTGATATTTATTTTCAAAATATCACTGTGCAAGATATTTTCAGTCAAAACAAGTGTAAATGAAATTTCCAACTGTTATTGACTGTGTTTTTCTGTAGATAAAGAACTTTTGCCTCTGGTAGTGATTTTTTTAGCCAAAAAAGAAAACAAATATCTTTTTGTTGAAATTAGTGTTTTTTTTCACACCCCTTTAACACTATTTGCTTTTTTTCGCTATTTTTGCATTTCCCCCGCGATCTTTTGATGAAATTCGCGTTTTTTTGGAGATATTTAGACGAAATTCGCATTTTTTCTGCTACCTCTTCACAAAATTCCCAATTTTTCGGCAATTTTTTTTTGACGAAATTCGCGTTTCTCCCACGACTTTTTGACGAAATTCCCGTTTCTTCAGCAATCTTTTGACGAAATTCCTGTTTTTCCACGATCCTTTGACAAAATTCATGTTTTTCCGCGATCCTTTGACGAAATTTGGGTTTTTTCTGCGATATTATGACGAAATTCGCCTTTCTTACGCGATCTTTTGTCAAAATTCCAGTTTCTTTCAGAATCTTTTGACAAAATTCCAGTTTCTTTCACAATCTTTTGACAAAATTCCAGTTTCTTTCTCGATCTTTTGTCAAAATTCCCATTTTTTCAGCGATCTTTTCTGAGAATAGGGCGTTTATTCCAAAATCTTTAGACTAAATTCGCATTTGTATTTTTTTTGTGATCCTTTGACAGAATTTGCGATTGTTTCTGCGACCCTTTGACAGAATTCGCATTTTTTCCCCCCGATCCTTTGACAGAAATTGCATTTTTTCCGATATTTTGATGAACTTAGTGTTTTTCCATGATCCTTTAACAGAATTCGCGTGTTTTCTTGATTATTTGACGAAATTCGCGATCCTTTGGCCAAAATTAAAGATTTTTTGTGATCCTTAAATGAAATCCGCAGATCTTCGTGACCTTTTGGCAAAATTCGCATTTTTCTCTGTGAATCTTTGACAAAATTCATACTTCACGATCCTTTGACGAAAGCTGCCATTTTCCCTCAACCCTTTGACGAAATCAGTTTTTTTTGTTTTGTTTTTTTCCCCCTCGATTCTATGCCGAAATTTGCGAGGGGTTTTCTGTGATCCTTTGACGAAATTGCATTTTTTCTGCAATCTTTTGTGAAATTGGCTATTTTCTTCCACGAACGATTGACGGAATTGTCTATTCGGCGATCACTTGTCGAAATTTGTGATATTTTTTATGTCTGAATTTTCGGACTGACAACTGATTTTTTTCTAATTTCGGAACAAATCATCAATGAGAAAAACGGCAAAAAAAAAGTCGGTCAACCCAAATGCCCAAATGCAAAAAAAGAAGACAAAATTCAAATTTGTGAGCTATGCACCGGTGTGTCATAGTAAATTGTAGTAACAGAAAATTCTCCAGGTGTCTGCAACAGATACTTCAGGGGCAAAAAATAATCTGCAGGTAAAATATTTTTACAATTGAAGCGTTAATTAATCAAACAATCACTTACCTGTAGTGTTTTTAGATATTTTATAAATTTTTATTAACCACTTCACCGCCTGCCCCGAGATAAGTCTGGTGTAAAAGCACTGTTTCCCCATACCTGTCGCCGGTGAAGTGGTTAATAATAATCTCAACTTTTTGTATTAAGTAATAAAGAGCTAAATATAATAAGGTTTGATGAAAAAGAATCTGCAAAAGAGAAAAGAAAATCTGCGACGAAAGTCTCCCGTCTCGAACTTTCTGATACCGGGCATAGTACTATCAACTTATTACTGAAGAAGGGCATTGCTGCGCATGGTTCTAATCGAGCAGGACAATGAAAATAGTATATTCAACAACTGCATAAAAAAATCTATTTGAAAAATGCTGTGTACATGACAGCAGAAGCAGGACCCCTTGCTAAAGCTTGGAATAAGCTTCTGCCATCAGACGACTCTACCACTGCACGTGATGGACAGAGTCAGATAATATAGACGAACACGCGAACGCCATTCGCAGAAAATTTTCAAAGTTTGCAGACAGTACAGTTTTGATATGGGTTTTTTTTACCAATTTTTTCTTTATAAAAAAAATTATCCCCCGGTCTAAAAAAAAAAGACCCCGGACGGAGAATTGGTGCGATGCACGTCGCAGACTCTTGAAAAGGTTTGCAGACTATTTTTCAACTGCAAAAAAAAAGTTTTTAAAATTTTTAAGGAAGAGTCACAATATTAAGGAATGGTTTGTCTCAAAAACAGTAGATAAACTGATGAGTAAGAGTTCATCTCTTCCATTCATGGCAGGGTTGGCAAGGTTTTGGACACAACGGTAAAAACCATGGTTTAAACCGTACTGTCCAAAACCCTTATGTCTAAAACTGTTCAAAACTATATTTTGTAGTAAAATTGTATTTATCAGAACAATGCTAAAAGTTTAAAAAATTGGCAAAAAGATTACAATACAAAAATACCAATTTAGTATTAACAACCTAATTACCCTACTTATAACCTTACCTAATTACCTTACTACCTAACAATTTAGTAGTAACAACCTAATTGCCCTACGTAACAAAGTAATTACATTAAAAAGATATTAAATTTAATTATGTATCATAATTTTAATGTTATTCATTTTAATAATAGTAGTTAATAGAAGTACTAACGATTTTTATGAAGAATACATTCTGATTCTGTTACTGAAAGTCCTGAGAGTTGTTACTGGAAATAATTGATAAATGGAGTTCAGGATCAGCATACTGATTAAACCAGCTTACTGTTGGCAACTATGTATATGTGTATATTAAGAAATAGTATAAATAAAAATAATTTATTTTGTTTGATAATGAGATATTTAGATATTGACTATTATTATAACACTATATTATATGACTATTATTATAACAACACTATTTAACTCTTAAGAAATAGAATGTTCACTAGAATTAGATTAAATTCATAATAAAAATACATATTTTAAAAAATAACTACTAGATTTTAAATTAAATATTTGTGTTTTCTTTCATTATCCTATAATCTAGAAAAGATAATTTACAATGAAACATTATTTCAAAGAAATTTCTTTGTAACATTTTCTTGCACAACATTTGAAACAAAAGAAAATCTTCCCTCCCTATACTACATGTGTGGTATTATAAAGAATTTATTATTATTATAACTCAATTTTAACAGAAACAGAACTTTTTATGTTACACAGATATTAGAAAAATGTGAACTTTTTTTCATTTACCAAAGAATTAAATGGAATGTTAGTAAAAGATATTATAAGATATTTATATTTATTCGTATGTTTAATAAGTGTGCAGTGGTTACAAGTAGAATATTGCTTTTTTGAAGGTTTTGGACACTTTAGTACAGTTTTGGACAGTAAAACCCACATGTCCTGTCCAAAACTAGTTTTGGGCGTCCAAAACCCCAACCCTGATTCATGGACTAATAACTTTTTTATTTTAACATTCATTTATTCGTATTTCAGTTATTTTATAGATTATTAAAGTAACGTTTTGTTGAGCAATCATAAATTGATATCTTTATATAAGTTAATGATTAAAATATTTCACATTTTAATAAATATATATTTTTTAATTTTCATTTTTCTTTCATTCATTAGTTGTCTGTATTAAGCATATCATTCAATACTACATTTCTTGACTGAGTTTTAATAATGCTTGTAAATTAATATTTTTCTTTTAGTGGTGTTGCTTAGTGGCACTCCACTCGCATACATATAACTGTTCATTTTTTGCTGTTAGCGGCGACATAGGACTCGTAAGGGGCACAGCTTTTTTTTTTTGCAGAAAATTTAAGAAATTATTAGAGTTAGCAGACAGTTTTACATTTTATCTAAGTCTGGTGATGGAACCACCAAACAATGAATTTGTATCAGAACTGGCTGAGCTGGTTGTGACCAGGAAAACATTCAAGAATGGCTCGAATGTGATGTTGGTGACCACCAACTATTGACAGATGATGAAATCCTTGCTACTCTAATGGAAGACCAAAGCCCTTCAGAAGACAATGACAATAAGGAAGATTAGTGACGAAGAACAAGTTGAAAGGTCCATGACCATCCACTGAAGAAGCTTTTCGGTGCCTAAACAGCCTTGAAGTAGGCTGTTCAACTGTTTTCATTAAAACGTATAAGAGATTGAAGCAGCAAGAAAAAGAGTTTCCACCCTGAAACAAAACACAATTTTGAACATTTTCTTAAAATGTAGACATACAGTACTGTATTTTTGATTTCCTGCAGATTTTGTTGGTCAATTTATTCCTTGATAGCTTGTTCCCTTCTTATTGTTGTAAGCATTGTAGTACAAAATACATAAATATTTGCAGGGATCACTCTAGAGAGTTTCGGAAGGGGCGGTTTGCACTCACGCCCCTTTTTTACATAAAATTCCACTCTCCTTGCTCTTTTTCCAGGTAGGATCACACCCTCCTTTCATTCCTGGGTAGAATTAGAATCCTGCCTTGTTTACATTGTACTTTACTTTAGAAAATTCTTTGCCCATCTTTTTTTTAAGAATGCTAGTGTGGTATATGTCAGGAGTAAATTTCCTCTTTCCCTCCCATCCTCTTTATTCTTCTGTGAAATATCCTAATAGACGTTGAGTGATTCATTACTTCCATTGAACAAGATATAAAGGGTAACTAAGGGTCATTGATTCATTTAATTTTCTGTAATGAAATAGTATTAGATCAGACGTTCTGGCCTTTGACCACATAATAGAAAACTTATGCAATTTCTATTAAAATCTTGAAGTAGCTTTAGAACTTTTATCTTAAGTTTTTGAAACATGTTTTTCAAAAACCAAGAAAAAGTTATCTGGTGAAAAAAAGTTTTAGCTTCTAAAAATCATAGGAAAAGGGAGAGAAAATGCCGTAAATATAGAAAACAAGGCAAAAGACTATTTTAAAATAAAAATCCAGAACATAAATTTAATTTCACTATTTTTAATGCTTTTCATACGATAAAGTTATGTAAATTATAAATGTTATTGTATTCTTAGAAATAAGTAGGACTTTAGTAATAATGGTTTCTTTAAGCAGCTGCTAGACTCCCTTCCCCGCCACTATATTGGTGTTAAACAATACAAAAATGCCCTCTTTATAAAATGATGTGCCCTTTTCAACAAAATTGCCTTTATTATGTAATGTGCACCCTGCCTTTTTATGTTCTAGAATGATCCCTGCACATGTGTTTATTAATTTCACCTTGCTCATATAAAGATAGTATTTTTTTTTTCCTTTGAAAATGATCAGTTATCCGAAATCTAGTTTATCTGAACACTCACCTATTATTTCAGATAACCGATGTTCCACTGTATTTACAAGAAATACAAGTAACATTCTATTATCCTGAAATAAATTTCAGTTTGTAAAATAATGGTGTGATTACATTATCAGAATAAGGTATTTCTCCTCAGTTTCTTTCAGTAGAGGGAGCCTTATTTTCATCATTAAAAGATTATGTCACTAAGTACATTAATTATGGATATTGATGAGCATGCTATTTACAAGAAATATAAGTAACATTGTACATTCCTGAAAAAATTTCAGTTTGTAAAATAATAGTGTGATTACACTATCAGAATAGGATATTTCTCCTCAGTTTCTTTCAGTAGAGGGAGCCTATTTTCATCATTAAAAGATTATGTCACTAAGTACATTAATTATGGATATTGATGAGAATGCTATTTACAAGAAATACAAGTAACATTGTACGTTCCTGAAAAAAATTTCAGTTTGTAAAATAATGGTGTGATTACACTATCAGAATAGGATATTTCTCCTCAGTTTCTTTCAGTAGAGGGAGCCTATTTTCATCATTAAAATATTATGTCACTAAGTACATTAATTATGGATATTGATGAGAATGCTATTTACAAGAAATACAAGTAACATTGTACGTTCCTGAAAAAAATTTCAGTTTGTAAAATAATAGTGTGATTACACTATCAGAATAGGATATTTCTCCTCAGTTTCTTTCAGTAGAGGGAGCCTATTTTCATCATTAAAATATTTACATTAGTAATTATGAATATTAATGAGCATGCTATTTTACAATCAATAATGGTAGCAATGTATTTTTTAAGAATAAAAATCAGTTTGTAAAACGGTGGGAGAAATGTTTATATTTATACGAATTACTATTATCAGAATAAGGTATTTCGTTTTCTCCTCAGTTTCTTTCAGCAGAGGGAGCCTTATTTTCATCATTAAAATATTTACATTAGTAATTATGAATATTAATGAGCATGCTATTTTACAATCAATAATGGTAGCAATGTATTTTTTAAGAATAAAAATCAGTTTGTAAAACGGTGGGAGAAATGTTTATATTTATACGAATTACTATTATCAGAATAAGGTATTTCTTTTTCTCCTCAGTTTCTTTCAGCAGAGGGAGCCTTATTTTCATCATTAAAATATTTTGTCAATAAGTATATTAATTATGGATATTAATGAGTATGCTATTTACAAGAAATACAAGTATTTGCAAATACTTGTGTGTAAAATACAAACATTGTATTTTCCTGTAATAAAATTCAATTTGCAAAATAATGGTGTGAGAAATGTTTCAGATTTTTATACAAATTACATTATCAGAATAGGATATTTTCTCCTCAGTTTCTTTCAGTAGAGGGAGCCCTTATTTTCATCATTAAAATATTTACATTAATAATTATGAACAGGCTTGACAAATGCAGACACCACCAGAGAATTCTTAACCAAGTTTGACTCTTGATAAAGATTAAAAATTATTGGATGAAGATGAAGATATTTTGGAGGTTACGCCAGTAAAGACTGATTGATATAATGTAATAACTCCAAGTTATGGTTTAATAAATGAGGTTGCTACAACATTAATAATTATGGATATTAATGAGTGTGCTATTTGCAAACAATACAAGTAAGATTGTATTTTCATGTAATAAACTTTATTATAGTTTATAGCTCCCTTAAAGATAGTCCGATTGACTTTTTTTCTTACAACTTAAAATTCCCAGGTACAACATGAACAACAACAAAGAAAAAATTTCAGACTGAGCTACCACCATTTTGAATATTAATCTTCTTCTTGGGGCCTTTGTTGTAGCTTCTTTAAAAATGATTTGATTCTATTACAATTTACTTTAACATAGTTCTAGCATCCTCCAGCTACTTTAAGAATACAGTAAACTCCCGACTATCTGGCCCTCCGTACTATCCAGTCTAGTATAAAAATGAGAAATTTTGCAAGCGGCCGAGATAGGCAGATTCCCGTACGTAGGAAAGTGATAACTCACGACAGGAAGGAGCAAGAAGAGATTGCAGAATGCAACAGCTGAGAGAGACAAAAAGGGAGGAGGGGAGGGGTTAAGACTTGATAACCTGTTTCGTCAGTTGTGAAATGGATGTTAACAAGTGCAGACGTTATTTTCCACTTATCCTGGTTACTTTCGTATAGTCTTTTGGCGTGCTTCTGTTTATTATACATAGAATGACACAAAATGTATAACGCTTCCGGGGTTGAACTCATCCGTTTCCTGATAATCCAAACGCGGCCACGTTAGGCTTAAGTATTCCGATGCCGTATTTGCCGACTGTCTTATTTAATCTCTCTATCTATTTGTTGTGTAACATATTCTTCTTCAATTTTTCTCAAACCTTCAAAAAGTATACAATTATAACGCTTTAAAATCTAATTTAAAAATAACCAGATAACAACAACAGGGTTCCGATGTATACAAGCGATTACCGTTGCCATTAATAAGCAGAAATTACAAATCCAAAAACAAATGAATGACTCTTTCAGCTATTCATTAAATGCTCTTAAAATATTTTGCAAAAGCATATTAATATTTTGAAATACGTTTTTCACTTTTGTTTACATTTATTTACAGTTTGTTCAGTATACACGGTTAAAAATATCACGAAAAATTACCTCTGTTTTTCAAGGCTATCTATTTTCTGACCAATGAGAACACTTTATGGTGTTCAGTGAATATAGCTATATTCAGTGATTCATTCCCGTAAATTATTTTGTACCGGATTAACGTTTCCTTTCTAAAAACAAACGTATTTCAAATTATTTAAAAGCTTTATTATGGTTTTACAAATATTTTAAGAGCAAAATCGGATGTCGACCGTATTTTTTAATGATTCGTTCAAAGAGTCATTCAACTGCTTCTGGATTTGGAATTTGTGTTGTACATGTGGCATCACGATACACGAGTGAATGTTGATTTGATTTTCAATCTTAAAACGTTGGGTAAAACGTGCTTTCTTTTCCATTATTCGCAAAAGTTACATTTTTAGACAGATTATTCAAAATAAATTAATATTTATCAGAGATTACATTCAATTATCTAATATTCAGCTGCGATAACTGGAGTTAAAATTAGATTGGTAGCTTTATCTATCCCTATATGAAAGTAAACAAACAATTGATTCATTCGTCTTGAACTTTTAAAATATTAAAACAAACGTTTATATGCTCTGTTGCGCCATCTGTCGGTAGTTAAAAAAAAGAAATTTTCTTTTTAAAATGTTTTTTGAATTCTGAAGACATTGGGGGGGAAAATGAATATTTCTTATAAAATGAAATTAGAATATCAGAAATATGTAATGCCGTGTATTACATATATATATATGTATATATATCAATGCATTATTATAATAAATAAAATTTTGTATTTTGTAGGGAAAATAAATTTGTAATTTAATAACAGAATTTGGGAAAATAAATTGTTAATGTAATTAACAGTTGCAATTTACTTATGTGATAAAAGATGATTTTTAATTATCAAAATTTATTACAGGTTTCTTTTATGCATGTTTAAAAAAAATCGGGATTTTCTCTGTTCAACTTTTTAAAATTTAAGTTATATAATTATTATTTTGGCAATTAATAAAAACAAATAAACTTTCTGTTGGAATTGTCTTATTTTACCACATACCATCAGATAAAATAGTTAATTGACAATATGTTTTAAAATAACATTATTAGTACTAATTTGAATGTTTTTGTGAAATATTTCTTCAAATTTTGTGAGTGAAGTTCATTTGCATACTTTATATCAGTATTTTACCAATTCAATTAATAATTTTCTTGCCAATTAAATTTCAATGAAAAATGGGCTGTTTTTACTTTACCCCACCTGACCCTATTAATCAGACAAGACAAAATTTATTACTTCACAATTCTTTTTATAATGCAATGCTATATAATTTCTTTGAAAATGCAAACACGTCATTCTGACGGGCTATATTCTAGTTTATTGAAGATTAACGAAATGGGTGATAAAGGAAAAAAAGATTGTAGTGACTATGGAGGAGAAACTACGAGTTAGCAGGAGGCACCGACGCCAGCTGAAACTATCTGCTTACATAAATGGAGGGGCATTGCATGGCGGAAGAGGGCTAACAGATAGGAGGAGTCATCTAACAATAACTTTTCCAGAAACTAAAAACTAAGTTTCGACTCTTTTATCTTGTGTATAACTTTTTATATTTATGCAATCATTTATCAATAAACAGTAAAAAACGATTTACTCTCTTTTTTTTTACAAATTAGGCTTACGTTTTACATTAATGTTTTGCTTTTTTTGAAACTGTATATATTGCAATTGCATATATAAAATTTATCTTAAAATATGTAACTTGTATTTTTAATATAATGAGAAAAGGGGGCAGGAATTGAGTAAATATTTATAGAACTCCGACCTATCCGGCTTTTTTGTTATCCAGCCTACCGTTCCGCCACATTACGCCGGATAGTCGGGAGTTTACTGTATTAAACAATTTTCTTATATCCAACTACATTCCAGTTAAGACCCTGCCTCCTGGGCTCAGTCTTTCTTTATACATCAGCTACCACCTTTTTCAAATATTAATCTCCTTCTTCGACAGCAACTTATGTTTAATCATTAGTTGTAAATAAAAAATTGCTTTACATAAAGTTAACTTTAGATAAGGGATTTTATTCGTTTATTAAATAATATGCTAATGTTAAAAGTAATCTGAAGTTTACTGATTGGGAGGGGGAGGCATCTTTCACCGCTTGGGAGCACATTCTTTCCTCGGGTTCTAAGGGCCCAATTTCAACGGGATTTGGTTCATTCAACTTAGATTACAATTCAGCAACTTTCTGTATTATGAAAGTGTAAAAGTTGGCTGACTCAACTTTGTTTCTCTGGTACATGCTGCTTTAGGTAGCGGGGGCCGGGTCACAGGTTCATTCGGAAAGAGGATTGTTGAGAACACACTAGAGCAGGGACGGCGAACCTATGGCATGCGTGCCACTTTTGGCACACGAAAGAATAATTTTGGCACGGCATTGCTTGTGGATCTAAATCAAAATTAAGTGAGATTATATAAAATTGCGACTGATCTTTTCTAAATTCGATTAAATGGAAATTTAAAAAATTTAATTGTGGCATATAATATTCCAATCTGATTAATTATAGCCTCAAAAAATTTTCAAACAAGGACGATATTTGAAAACTATCGATAAGAATTGGTTATTAGACATTACTAAATTCTAATCATAAAGTTATTACAGTTTTGAATTTATTTCAGATATATTAAAAAAAACTAGTGTTTGCCATTTTAAAAGTTTTCTGCCTATCTATGCTTTCAAGCGACGTTTTTCACGAATGAATAATATCAAAACACATACTGAAAGTACTTGTCAGATAAATCTGCCGTTTAGTTTGCATTAAAATTAACCTGATATTAAAATGTAGCAACATAAATCAAATTGCATAGCATTATTTTTTTTAATTAATTTCTAAAATATGTTTGTTACCATATTTATTACAGTGTAAATACCTACATGTATGTTCCTCATATTTTTTAAATCTTAATAGAAAAATTTAATGAATTTTAATCAGGGTTGCTGGCTTTTAGCCAGGCCAAAAAAAGCCGGCCGGCTTTTTTTGGTTTTAACCACTTAAAAAAAAGCCAGTTTTTATTTTTTAAAGTTGGTTTACAGTAAATTCGTTTTAAATTTGGATCAATTAATTTTTAATACACTTATAAATATTTTCTATTAAAAAAAATTATAGATTTCTATTAAATTTTATCAAATAAATAAGTCTTTATAACTTCTAGAAGGCAACTGTGAATGCATTATGTCTGAAAAAGAAAATATATATATAAACATTGAAAAGGATATAAGTTAGGCTTTAAACTGGTGTTTTGAAATTCTATATTATATATAGTGTTGACTCTAAGCCGCTTTAGCAAAGTGCAGCGCCTGGCGGCCCTTTTTATTTCTTTTTTGCACCCGGTGGCTCTTTTAAACCCTTCCGATGTGCCCGGCTGCCCTTTTTAACACTTCCTATGCACCCCATGGTAATTCAATTGATACCGGAAAAATATTGCAAATTCTAGGGACTCCAAACAAACCAGTTCAAAATATGTTTTATGAACAAGGTACAACTGTGCCCTTTTCGAAAAAAAAGTGCCCCTATTTTATAATAGTGTTCCCTTTTTGAAAAAAATGCACCCTTTTTTAGAACAGCATTTCCTTTTTGAAAAATGTACCCTTTTTTTGGAATAGTGTTCCCTTTTGAAAAATTCACGCTCGGCAGTCCTTTTTTTCTAGCGTCAACACTAATATAGCTCCACATGTACTACACATTTTAAAGATTATATTTAATCAAAACTGTTCTTAACTGCTCTGCTCAACAAGTGCAAAATGTTGACACATTTAAAAATTCATTTTTTAACGGAAAGATGTAAAATTCGAAAGTCTGACCATGGAAGCGATTTGGAATCGAACTGTGTTTTCCATTTTTTGATCCATCAATTACCTATTGAGTTATAAGAGATTTTGATCACGTGACAAACATGTTTTTTTCACCCTTTTCTGAGCGATTTCTTCTTTCATGCGGAAATTCGATTCAAAACGCTCACTTTGACACTATTTTCTGAAAAATCTATTGCATTTGCAAAAAAACAGCACAATTACATAGTTTCTGAACAACAACATCTGCTAGTTTCATGCATTTCTGAACAAAAATAAATTAAAACTTATGTCAAAGTTGCCCTTTTGGATTTAAAAGCTGACAAAATGTAGCACATCAAAATGGAAACATTCTTATGTGTCCATATGGAGAGATTAAGTTAAATGTTAAGAGAAATTAGAAAAGATGTTTTGTTTGAGGAGAGTGGTACATAAGTGTATAAAAAATAGAGCATTTAAAACAAGAAAAAAAAAAATTCTCCAAATAAAATTTTGAAAAGCTTGTTGCTAAGCATATTCATGCATATGCTATTCATAATGTTTTTTAAAAGTAAGAAATTGTGGTGTTTTTATTAATATGACTATGTATAATTTCAAATGTTTGCTAGAAATAAAATAAGACTTGTATATTAATAGCTCTTAAAATTAAGTAATAAAACATATAACTAAGTAACCATTGTCCTCTTTAATTTTATAAAGCAGTAAAAATGAAAAAATTGGCAGTTGGTATGGCCCTTTTAAAATTTAGCTAACATATGTGCAATTCAGAATACAAATCACAAGCAAAATCATCTAAGTTTCATTCCAGTATTAATGTCCTCATTATTGAGAAATTGGGTTACTTATTAAACTGTAAATCAATTAAATGTCATTAAAACTAATTAAAAACACTTTAAAATGTGTAGTTTATAATTACAATGCTTTATTGTATAAAAGCCAATTATGGCCAAAAAAAGCCGGCTAAAACCAATAAAAGCCACCGGCTTGGCTTTTTTTAATTTTAGCCGGCTTTTTTGCAACCCTGATTTTAATCCATTACTTTTTCACCTATTAAATTGGACTTTTAGTTGGCACGTCATGGTCATGTAAAATATTTTTTGAGCAAATTTGGCACGTGGCAAGAAAAAGGTTTGCCGATCCTCCATTAGAGGCTGCAAAGGCAATGAGGCTCCCGAAACTAGGTTTATTTAGAAGATTTTCAAGATATAAAATCATACAAACTAGTTCATAGTTTTATTTAAGGTTATTATAATGGGGCCCGGGCAATACCAGGAAAGTGAGCTACTTAAATAACTTTCACTGTGCATATCTGCAACAATGTGTGGATTTTAGGGAGTCTACTGTATTTTCTTAAAAAATAAAATTCAGTTTGTAAAATAGTGGTAGGAAAAGTTTCAAATTTTCATACATTATCAGAATAAGGTATTTATGAATATATTATATATAAGCAGTACAAATAGCACTATATTTTATAAAAGATAAAATTCTGTTTGTAAAATAGGGGAGAACAATGTTTCAATTTTTTATATAATTACATATGTGGTATTTCTTCTATTTCTTTCAGTAGAGAAAGACTTATTTTCATCATAAAAATATTTAATACATAAATAATTATTGGTTGCTATTTACAAGCTTTCATTTTTTAACTCTATAAAGAGTTGCGATTGTTTAAATTTATTAATATAAAACTGACCATAAGTTTGTAATCACAGATGTTTATGTTCCTAACTCCTAACGTAATAAAATTCTGTCTGTAAGAATAAAAAAGCAAGTGGGTAAGTGTGATCATAGATCGAACAAAGGGTTTCGTTTAATATTCCTTTCAAACATGGTTAAAAATGCATGTGCCTCCATTTTAATCTATGCATTGATGCATAGAACAAATGAAACAGATGAACAAATGAAACAGATTAAATAATAATTAATATCTCAGCTTCTAATTAAGCTAGCTCTTTGAACTGGGTATGTATGAAATCTGCAAGAGATTTCCCGTCCGGATGTCAAAAAATTTAATATTTAAAAAGTTTAAATTTCGTATTAAAATAAAAACCGCAAGTGCGTCGTCATGTCTGAGATAAAAAAAAAAACATTGAAAGGAAAGTTTTAAAGCAATGATCCAATTAATGAAATAATAATTAATATCTCGGCTTGTAATTAAGCTAGGGGTTTGAACTGGGTATGTATGAAATCAGCAAAAAATTTTACATCGAGGTAAAAAAAATTAATCTAAAAATTTAATATTTAAAAAGTTTAAATTTCATAATAAAATATCCTCTGCTTAAATTTCTCCAGCACCGATATGTCTGAAAGATAACAACACCTGCTTTCCACTGAAATGAAATCTCTTTTCATTGTCTTTTCAAATACAGAAATTTAAATTTTTATTGATCGATTTTTAGTGGATTTTTTGCGTTATACCCAACGCAGAAATTTGAACTTTACACCAAAACATAAAGTAGAATTTTTTCCGCGTCTTTCTATACCTTTTACGAATTTGTAGGACCAATACTTTGGGAGATGCGATTTCGCTTTTTAAATGTCCACTTCATTTATTGCTTAATTTCCTATGTGGTAACCATGCATCCGCTGATTTTACTGGCAACTCTTAGGAGAAACTCAGCTGATTTGGAGAAGGTGCGTTCGTAGCTGCGCTCAAAAGGTTGATTGGTTAATTTTAGAAGTTAATTAGCCCGTAATTCGGTTAATTACCGACTTTTTCAAAATTTTATGATTTGTTGTTTGATGTGAGGTGTTCAGCTATAAGTACCCAAAATTTCAAGTCTCTAACATACATAGTTTCTGAGAACGGGCTCTGTGACGGACAGACAGACAAAGGAGTGAGACGAATAGGGTTTCGTCAGATGAACAAACCCTAAAAGGGAAGAGGTGGTATGTTTCTTTTTAAGCCGTTGGATTAATCTGCAAGGCCTATAAAAATCTGCAGCGCCCGCTGCCATGCTGCAGCACTGTTTCTGTTCACGAAGAGACTCACGAGCTAATGGTAATCCTATGGGGAGGGATTTTTCTAATATCTTGTTTGCATTGACATTTTTAAATAATTTTTTTTTTTGCATTGGATAGCAGAGATCCATCTCTACATCACACCTTTTTTACTTTTTTGATTTTGGTTGCAGTTATTTTTTAGAATGACACTTTCATTTTCGGAACCGGTTTTGAAAGTGAAACTAACTTTATAAAAAATATCTGCGGTCAAAATCAAAAAAGGTACGATGTAGGGACGAGCCTCAGCTATCCAATGCAAAAAAAATTTATTTAAAAATGTTGAAAAGCAAACGAGATATTAGAAAAATCCCTCCCCATAGGATTCGCATTAGCTTGTGAGTCTCTTCGCCAGCAGGGACAGGAGCCTTAACATATTGCAATTTATAATCAATCTTCTGCTACTGGGATGTTTAACACATTGCAATTTATAATCAATCTTCTGCTACTGGGATATTTAACTTATGATATTGCAATTTATAATCAGTCTTCTACTACTGGGATACTTAACATATTGCAATTTATAATCAATCTCATCTTAAACAAAATATTTTAAAGATCATGATAAAAAATAATGCAATACAATAATTGTAATTAAAATATAAATGATATAAGACAGTGTAGGGTCAGGTGGGGTAAAATGGGTATGAAAAGCACTATTTTTTCATTCAATGCTTGTTTTCATTGAAATAAAAATATTTAACACAATTTTTTTTGTGTGTGTTTATTTATGCAACTGATGTCTTGGCAAAGCATTTATATAGTTGTTTATTTATAGTTGTTAAATAGTAGCAATACATTTTTGTTTCGCATACACTATCTCTGAAGTGGGGTAAAATAGGTATTGACTGAATAAGAAATAAATTATTATGTAAATTTACTGGAAACCTTATTTTAAGCTTTTATTTTAATTATATGAAGAAAATTACACAAAATTGAAATGTTAACTTTAAAAAATTGTATAAATATTTTTAATTTGAAATCTGTAGTGACCACAGTTGTTGAAATGTGGATCCTTTTAAAATTTTCCCAATCTGAGATTTAGTAACCACATCTGTGTCGTCTTGTTCAGGAAATATAAAAAAATCACCAATGCTTGACATTGTTATGAACTTCACTTTGAATTCCTCTCCTCCCGCCTCCATGCCAATAATTTGTCCATTGAATTCAACATTTTTGCATATTTCACTTTAACCCATTTGCCTGGTAAAATTTCCGATAGTTTCATCTTATTAGAAGTTGTACAAGTAGGATGTGTAATTGTGAATGATGGGGATCTTTTTTTCTTATTTTGTTTGGTTGGAGCTTTAAATTTACCTTCTTTTCTAAACGATCGATTTCTTCTTGTAAGAGATGTTGTGCTACTTCATCATGTGTCAAAATTTCACCACCTTTACTCTGCACATTTCCTTTTACATATTGCATTTTTTGTGCCATATGACTGAGAAGGAGAAATTGCTGTCAGAATGGCACTTTTCAAATCTTTGTAAGGAAAGGAAATCATTATCACTCATAGATTGTATTGAATCCACATACTTTTGTGTGGCCCTGTAAATCCTACCATTTTCAACAGAAAACATGTTGTAGTGTACTTTAATAACATAGATAAATTCGATTGAGTTTGAAAAAGCAAAACTTATTTAATAGAATTTCCACATATAATGTTGCTGAATATTTTTGAGTGACCCTGTAAATAAACTGTAAATGTTATATACAGTGTTTCTGAAAAGCAAAAAGCACAATTGAACCCAAAACACAGAATTCTGCCGAAAAGCAGAAATCTCATCCCTGTACATTTTAATTGGATCAATTAGTTAAGCCTAACTTATACCCATTTTACCCCACCACACAAAAAATTTAATAACAAAAAAAGTATTTTAAATATTACTTTCCAATTTGTCATAAACTTTACTTCAGAATCTTTACTAATTTAAACTATAAAAAATATTTGTTGAATAATTTTCAAAAATATAGATTTTTAAGTGTTTTTCACTATCACAATTGAAACACACACATTCTACAGATGAAAACAATGGTATATCCTGTTGCTATATACAATACAGAAAGTTTTTGAAGGAACAGAAATGTTGCCAACTAATGTCTGAAAATATATTTAAAAAATAAAAATTATCTTAAATGTAACATTTGTTATATGCTAAAATTTCAATCCCTACCTATTTTACCCCACCAGACCCTATACCTGCTGTTAAGACAAAAATCTGTATAAATCAGATTTTTCTTTTCAGTCCTCGCAACAGTATATGCAAGTTTTGCTATAGTACTTGTAAAAATTTATAAAGGACAAAACTGAGAAATTTCATTAGTGGCCAGTAGTATCAGTTTAATGTTAGTTTTTATTTAAAAGTACTAAACAGTAGTGATGCTACGAATAGTGGTTTGGCCAAATAACCGAATATTCGGCCGCCGAATAATGAACTTATTTTTACCTAAAAACAAAATATAGTATGCACTATATGCACAATTCTTGCATATTTCACAATTAAAATGTATTGTTTTCTTTAAAAAAATTATTTATATACAAATTTTTAATTTTTTAAAGCATTATTTTACTCTGAAAAAATATTCGGCTATG
Organism: Maratus speciosus; assembly: GCA_963932465.1. Lineage (NCBI taxonomy): Eukaryota > Metazoa > Arthropoda > Arachnida > Araneae > Salticidae > Maratus > Maratus speciosus. The sequence continues at coordinate 323,262,469 of OZ010795.1, read as the reverse complement.
TTCGGCCTAAAAATTGCCTTATATATTAGCCCCCCCCCCCCCCCAAAAAAAAAAATATTCTTAGCAAAAGTTCCTCATCAGGTATTGTCTAGTTATATTTTAATAAATATTATGTGTGTTATTGTTACATTTTAAAATAATGACAAAATTTGAAAAGTACTAGGAAATATAAGTTTCAACTTTCAGATGAAATAAAATAAAAAATAAGAAATCTTAATATCTTAAGAAAAACCACTGATAGAAAGGATGAAAGGAATACCCTCTAAAATGGTGGAAAGAAATCATTGTAGACTTTATAAAGCTCACAATTAACAAAAACATTTTTATCATTTATTATTATCATTATTTTTTTTTTCTTTGCTGTCAGCAGATAGCACTAGAGTTCTTTATAGGTATAATTCAAAATATTATTGAAAGAAATATTTTTTTATGTAACAAGAGATAAATGTTAAACTTCCCATTATGATTAAAAAAAAAAAAATGAATTTGCTTGTACAACTGTATTAAAACAATTTTGGATAAATTAATTTTAAATTTAACAGATTATGTTAGCTTATTACAAGCAGATACTGTACTTACTGATACAGCATAAAATTTTTTTAACATGATTCCTAAATTAGCCTCTTATATAAAAATGGGTAGATAAAACCCATTCGAGGTATGAAAGTTAATGAAAAAACATGGGTTAGTTAATTTCAAATAAAATTTTCATTATGCATGATGAATATAAATTGTTAAATTAAAAAGTTATACTGTGTAAATATAAAAACATTTATTACAATTTATGTGCAATGCCTTTTATGATATTAATGCAAATTTATGTTTTAATAAATTAATTTAAAGCAGTTTAGAAAATCATTCATAATTAATTGGTTTCAGATTTAAACTATTCATTAGAGTATGCATTGAATGAGTTTGGCTGAATACTGAATATTTAGATATCCGAATAGTAAATATTAAGCCCATATAAGTATGATATAGCCCAAGTAAATATATATACCAGATATTCGAACGAATAATCATATTTCACTGTTTGAAAGGTATTTAAAACATTTTTAAATAGCATAACACTTTGTGACTCGGCAACTATTTTTTAAATATTTACTCAGATATTGGGAGTTAAAATACAACATTTTAAGCATATAAAAAAACAACAAAAAAAGAACAAAAATAAATTATTGATCAAAAGTTACTTTTTTACATCTGCAATAAACAGAAAATTACATACAGTAGACTCCCTTAAATCCGCGTATTTTTTCAGATGTAAACAATGAAATCTACATTTAAGTTGCAGGAACAAAATTCAAGATGGCGTCAAAATCAGCAACTACCGCAATTTTTTTTTTTTTTTTACTAAAATTTTTGTTAATCATTCTCTTTTGGCTATTACAGCTGATATATTATTTCAGATTAAATATATATCTTATCTATAATAATAAACAGATGTTTGTGTGTATTGTGCATGATGCTGTTTTCTAAAGAGACCACTGTGTTTTTTCGGCAATTCTTTGAAGAAGTGTTTTTCCTGCAATCCTTAGACAAAATTCGCATTTTTCTGTAACATTTTTATGAAATGCATTTTTTCATAATTCTGTAAATAAAGGAGTTTTTTTTCTTTCGTAATTCTGCAAATAAATTCGTGTTTTTCATAATTCTGCAAATAAATTCGCGTTTTTCCATAATAATTTTAGGAAATTTGCATCTTTTCTGCAATCATTTGGCAAATTTCTGCAAATGATTTGCAAAATTGATTTTATTTGGCGATCAGTGATTTTATTTTTAATTTCTAAATTTTCAGGCTGATTTTTTTAAATTTTTGGAAAATTTGTAGAACAGAATCACCCTAAGCTTAACCATATATTCGATAGCATGGCCAAATACCAAATATTTAACATTTCACTTTAAAACCAGGTTCCTATAAAAAGGAAATACAAAATTTCCATATTTAAGGTAAGAAATACTATGAGCCTAAAAGACAAGAAAGTAAAAACTAGTGTATGTTCGGAAATATCTAACATACCTTTAACAGATTTATCTGATGTTCTGCACACAAAGCTTCAACAAGTTTCACATACAAAGGCTCATCACAGTTTGTAGCCAATACACATAATAAAGCTTGTCTTTTATCAAGAGATTTTGCAGCTTCGTGAAGTCCCCTTGATAATTTACCATGTGTTAGTGCTGTTTTTAAAACTTCTTGCAGAGCTGTATTAACATCCATCTCTCCTCTTCCTCCAGAGCCATCACTAAAGGGAGAAAAAAATAACTTTTTAAAACTACAAACTTGCTCACTTAAGCTTGAATAATATGAATAAAAGTTTAATAAATGGCATATAATCATTAGCAGGGCTGTCAACCTTTGTTAGTACTCAAGCTTAGAAAATGTGTAATTTCATGTTAAGTGTACGTTTTGTGATAAGTGTAGTCATTAAAACTATTTGAGATACAGAAGAAAAATCTAAAAGATAAAATGAATTTTTGTTTATGAAGTTCATTAAACATTAAAATCTCACATGTAACACAGAAAAATTTCACTAACAAAAATACAAAAGCATAATCAAATAATTGAAAAGTGTCAATTTTTATTTCACATTACAAGATGAAAATTTTGGCTCTATAGCAAATAGAAACAATGGATCTTATGCACATGACGTCAGACGCCAGAGCTGGCGGTATGTTGATTTGTTATTCGAGCCACTGCACTGCCAGAATGCAAACAACGTTAGCAGACAACTTTAGCCTTGCCCCAGGTTAAGTGCATACATTTAACCGAAAATCTGCAAATTCAGGGAATTTTCTTTCATACAAACAACATTTTGAATTTACATTGCAATATATTAAGTATATGCTGCTATAACAAAGAATTCTTTAGCGGTATTTTTAACAAAAAAGCATTAACTCACTCCATAGACTGCTATCCTAAATACCACTAGTAAGTGAATTTTACCCTCAACCTCAGGTTGCGTGCATAAGGCCCATTGCAAATTTATGATACCTTTAGTCTTGCATCAGGTCGGTTAACCTGCTTTTACCAGAACCCAAACCGACCCCCACATGTTTTCTGCTGTGATTCGCGTTCAGGTCAACTTTCATTACTTTAGGTTCAGGTCATTTCGGATTGAACCGATTTTTAAAAATAACGTCCCAGATATTTTTTTAGGTTAACAATCTATATTAAATAAAATCTCCATAGCGGACACTCCTGAATAGCAAAAAACTTTATTTAGCTAACACGTTTTCAATCCCTAACGCATATACTTGTACGCTTTTACCTCTGAATACTAACACCTCCCAATCTACACACACCTAGCGCATGTATGTGCATAAACTATCACAAATACAATGCTTTTTTTTGTGCATAGTTTGTAATTGTACTATAAAGAAAGAATAATGTATGATCACATTTTGTATACAGGGGTCGATCCAGACAAAATTTGGGGCCTATTTAGGGCCCTTTCACAAAAATCTATTTAATAAAGTAGGGCCCTTCACAAAAATAAATTTAATGAAATGGGCCACTTCACAAAAATAAATTTAATAAAATGGGCCCCTTCACAAAAATGAGCTAATAAAATGGACCCAAAAATAAGGTTAAGTCACTTAAGGAGTACAGACGTGGATCGTATTACCGCCACGCGAAACCTCCAACGAAATTAAAAAATGCAACATAAATTAAATTTAGAAAAAGCGGGTAAAATAACTAAAAATTTTGAAACCCTGGTGGAGGGCCCTAAGGCCCATTCCGGGGTTTTGAAGCACCTGAGGCACAATTCTGCCTCTAAAAAAATGGCGCGTAGAGCATCCAAATAAATGTGGTTGCCCTACACTACACTTCATTGACAGACTGATGTTTGACCCGGCAATAGTTGGAAAATGAAAAAGCAGGTGACGCCAGGAGTCACAGCAAGCCTGACATCCAGGAAAACTAGAGGCCCTTACTAACACTTTCTCTGAAACCTTATAAAAACAAAGGGGGCCATATAGCTCACTAAATTTTGATAGTCAAGCATAGTGCTCCTCACGAGTCACAGATGTCCCGGCTTTCGCACAAATGGTCAAGCCTTTAAAAAGGCCTTGTGGTACTAGACATCGAGATTTCCACAACTGCGAGTTACACTTCGGCATCTAAAAATGGGCTACTTTTAAATTCAATAAAATACTATTAAGATTTAAAAATAAAAACTAAAACTGAGTGATTCTGTGACCAGACCGGATAGCAACGACTCCCGTAATCCCCGAAACAGCTCGGACCATTTAGCTCTGAAAAGAGCACTCTGCTTACGGGTTTAAAATGGACCCCTTCACAAAAATGAGCTTAATAAAACAGACCCTTTCACAAAATTCCTTTTAATAAAATAGGCCCCCTTTGTAACCTTTTTCATAAAGACTGTTTTAAAAGGTAATTTGTAAATAGGGTAGATGCACCAGTTTTGGCCACCTTTAGAGGAAATTTGAAATAGAAATTTTACAGTTCTCAACCGATTAAAGCATATTAAATCATAATAACATCATTCTTTAGTAAATTTAGTTGTCTTTCTGTTAACTATAATGACTTTCTACAGAATATTTTAGATTGTGAGTAATAACTCATCAAGTAATTTATTCCAATTTCTACCAGTTTTGGTCAACCCTTCACACCTGTTTTGGCCACTCCAATATCATGTAGTTTAATAAACATTTTAATTGATAATAAGTAAAAGTAAAGCATTTTTATGCAACATCTATTTTACCACATATATATTTGTTTGCTGTATTAAGAGAATTTTGCAAATTTCTTTATGATTTGATAAAAACATCAAGTAAAATAGTAAAATATACATATGTTGATTTTAACTGAAAATTTCAATAAATGAAAATTCCAACAAATTCCTAAAACCAAAACCTCCTGAAAATTTCAACAAAAAATATAAATTTAAATTTGATTCATAAAAGGGACAACAGTGCCTATAGGACATAAAGATTAACTATTTAATCAGTTTTATAATTATTCATGGATTGTGGCTTGTTTAGAACACTTGAATCTTCATCAAAGAGTTATATTTCTTGAAAGCATTTTCTGATTTTGGGTTGATTTTCATCAAAAAGTTATACTTCTTGAAATCATCTTTTGATTTATATTTAGCTTGTGCCTTATTTATGTACCCTGCTTCTTTGCAAGTTATTTTAGGCTGTGATTTCAGAAGCAAATCATACCATTTCATTGGTCTTCCATCTTGAAATGGAGTTCTTATCTCGCTGGCTACAATTTTCTGGACAGAATCTTAAAACTTGTTCCATTTTTATAAGAAATAGTATTCTGACAATATCTAAAATCCACTTTTCTAATTGATTTTTAACTTCAATTCCTAGTACCTAAGTCTACTACTTGAGATTCAACATTATTAGAGATAGGTGGTGTCCGTCCTGCAAACTTGTGATGTAAGGCAAGAACAGGTTACACCAAAACTTTGCTAGCTTGTAGTGCTGGCATTACATTTTGAATGGCCTTAATTTTACTTCCTATCTTAGAGCAGTGTTCCCTCTAGGCCATTTTTTAAGAGCACAGAATCTCTTTTAAACTTGGTAAAATGAATCCTGTTCTTTTTAAATAATGTGAAATACATTCTTACTTGTATTTAGATATCTCTAGTAAAGATTTTCACAATATTTAGTATTTATAAATCCGTGTGCCTGAAATATTGCAAAAATTATGGAACTTCTTCATTTCTTTGGGAAAAATACAAGCAATTAATTCATGCTATAATTTAATTGAACTTTTTAATTTATAAGTTGTAAAATCTTTCAAAATTTGTTTTAGTTTATTTATCATATCTAAACATTACATATCACCTCCCCTTTTGTTTTATCAATACTAAACACAATATACTATATTTTCTTTAGCAATGTCATTCTTTAGTGACTAGCACAATGTCATTCTTTCTAAAGTGAATTATCTATTTGACAGAGAATAACAAAATCTCTTTTATAGAACTGCCATTAGCCTTGTTTTTTATTATTATTATTATTGAAGCCTTTACTATATAAAACAAAACTAAATTGATTTTGATTTATTCAGATGTTCTTAAATTTATTAAATGGCTCTATATAATTCCCTCTATAATGAATCATGTGGCCAAAAGTGGAACATATAGCAAATTTAAAACACCAGTTTTGGCCACCCCCCATTAAACTGTTAAAATAATTAGTTTAAATGTAAAATTGCAGTAGAGAGAAAGCTTACCTCATAAAACATAATAGCAATTTGTTTCAGAACAAATAGAACCCGATAAGTGCCTAATGTTGAAGATTCTGAAAACTTCTCAGCTAAACAAAAATCTTAATATATGTAAGCACACACTACAGTTTCACACATTTATTTTTTTTGCAAGTCACATTTTATCAAAAAATAAACAAATGATACTGTAAATGATAAAAGAGAGTTTGCTTAAAGTGTAAGAATGCGTATTATTTGTTAGCATCAAGTCACAAGCTAAATATTGGACAAATTGATCCAATGTGGCCAAAACTGGAGCATCTACCCTAAAACCAGGTCATGAAAAACAAAAACTTTATAGGAAGGGGATTTGAAGAAGTATTTTTAATAAATTCTTGGTTTGAATTTGAGTAACAGGATTTCAACTATAATCCCTCATCCGCTATCTTGGATTTTTTTTTTTCTTGCATGAAAACTCCTTTTTCCTGCAAGTAATAAATGTCACCAATGGTTAAATATTGTTGACAGGTTAATATAATATTGAAAAAAAAAACTGGAATATAATAGCTATAACTATTAATTAAAAACAATTTTTAATTCACGCCAAGAAAAAAAAAATCAAAGATGGCGTATGCGGGATTATAATACATCTGTTCCAAAATTTATTAAAATTTCGTAAAAAATCCAGTTACCAAAATTCGAGCCAAGCATTTGTTAATTTCTTTTGCTAACGGTACCTTTCTGGGGAACTTGTTTTGGTTACAAATAACACACTTCAAAACGAACGAAACAAAACAGAATTAATGATGAACTGCTTTGATGGAATGAAACTTTGTGAAGGAACTCATTTTATTTATCAGACCTGTTTCATTAATAAAATAATCTTTTCAAAAAATACTAACCGACTTCAAATAAAGCACTAAAAAGAATTAAATAATTCTTTAAACTTCTCTAATGACGAAGCTTTATCCAATAACCACACATCGGATATCATGTATTGGCATAAAAACGTTAAATTTAATGTATAGAATTTAATATCTACCAAACATGGATTTTCTAGAGAATATTTTTTACAAAAGATTAATTTGCATATTTATGATTTAATTTACGAATATATACATATAAAAAGTAATCAATTACTTTTTGAAGTTGGTGCCAACCTATGTTAAGTATAGTAAAATTGTGCATATATTGTAGCTATTACCATGAATAAAGTAATGATGGAAAATATGATGCAAAATTTAAAAAATGCTCTATTTCTTCAGAAAATTATTTGTTTAATCATTATCGATTGTGAAGTTTGGCACAAACTTCTTTATATGTATATATTCGTAAATTAAATCATAAATATGTAAATTAATCTTTTGTAAAAAATATTCTCTAGAAAATCCATGTTTGGTAGATATTAAATTCTATACATTAAATTTAACGTTTTTATGCCGATACATGATATCCGATGTGTGGTTATTGGATAAAGCTTCGTCATTAGAGAAGTTTAAAGAATTATTTAATTCTTTTTAGTGCTTTATTTGAAGTCGGTTAATATTTTTTTTGAAAAGATTATTTTATTTCCTACTTTTTAGTTATTCATACCGTAACACATAATTATCCGGATTTCAACATCTGCTGAATAAGTAAATAATTTTTCAAAGAAATTATAGTTTTTAATAAATTCTTTATAATTTCATTAAAAGTATTGACTTTATTAGCATTTAATACTTCAGATATTTTTTTAAACAAGTACATTATATTCACAACAGTCTACAATCATTTATTTATTGATCACATACACCTGACTTGTGTGCTTGACATAAGGGGCCCGCTTATAAGTCATCGTTAACATACAAGGACGAAATAGCACAAGAACTTTAAGCTTTGAAGGGGGGAGGGGGTTCTTGTTGTTGTATTGACCCTATTGGGCCCAGTGAGGAGCTTTCTATTACTATATAGCTATAGCACCTAGAATATATAGTGTGGAAATTGGCTATCCCTCTAATACTTAAAAAAGTGCTAAAATATTGTATCCCTTAAATGTGCAATGAGGCTGCTGAAATATACAGATTGTAGCGACATCTGCAGGATATTTTCTACAACTGCAAGATATTGCTAGTCTGTACAATGTAATACGAAAATCCCGCAGATGTCGCTGCGATCGACACTTGGGATTTTAGTAGTATCGTCGCTCATTTAAGGGATACAAATTTTTAGCGTTGTTTGGACAGCATATTTCCACACTAGGTAGTCTAGACGCTGTAATATAGATGTCTTAATCCACTTCCTAGATAAACTACCAGAGAAAGATACGACGGAAACCTAACAAACCAGCAATATGCCGAACAAGCCACCATTAACTAGAATCACTCCTATACAGCCACATCAATCCAACTAAAACAGTGACTATAAAGGGGGGGGGTGAATGTGAAGGTTATAGATAGCACAAGGAAATTTACAACACCAGAGAATTACATCTAGGAGCTCCACAATGAGTGTGCAACGGAACCAGCGGGATTTGAACCCGCAGCCCAACTACGCTCTCAAGCGATAAGCAGTGTGGTGTCTTAACCATTCAGCCACGGTCTACATTCAAGAATTATTTTTTGTAGGACTCCATTGTCAAGAAGAAAAATGCAGACTATGTAGTTAGTAATATTTGTATTGACTCTTCAAGTATATTGACCAGGACCCAGATATATTTTTCGCTGTTAGCAAAATGAGATTGACCAATCAGAAGCCTGCCTTTTTGCGAACTTAACTTGTAATTTTTATAGAGTGTGTCCTTTTAAATTTCAAAAAATTCTTCTCTCAAAACAAAATTTTCTGTACTAAAATACTGGCATCCCGAAAGCTGTAAACTTGTCAGGTTTGGAAATGCGGTCCAGGGCCCACCGTGGCTGAGTGGTCAAGACATCACACTGCTAATCGCTTGAGAGCATAGGTGACTGCGGGTTCGGATCCCGCTGGCTCCGTTGCACACTCTTTGAGGAGCTCCTGGATGTAATTCTCTGGTGCTGTAAATTTCCTTGTGCTATCTCGTTCCTGTATATTGACGATGACTTACAAGCGGACGCTTGACGCCAAGTACACAGGTCAGATATATTCAATAAACCAATCATGTGGACCATAATTCTACATTATTATTTTCCGATAATCTCCATCAATGGAGGATATTCCAAGTATGGGTTCGAGGCTGAAAAAAGTCACGTGATACCGGTAATTTACCCAAAGAACTTCTAAGTGATAAGAAGGGAAGATACTACTGCTTCGCCTCATGAACTGTTTCATTGGCTAGCGGGGATTTACATTACACGTCTACGGAGCCTTCCCTTCTTTACGCTAGAAGTTTTTACCTTGACAACGTGATCAAAACGGAGATGGAATATCCTCCATTGTTTCCTCATGTAAGGTGCATCTATTTGAGAGTGGTGACATGGAATGCTCAGACTCTGCTTATACCAGGGTTGTCTCGGTTTTAACCATGGCGGTTTTAACCAGTGGTTTAAACCGGTTTTAACCGTCCTGGTCAAAATCAATTTTGACCATTTTGACCACTGAAATTGACTATTCAATTTATTTACTACTAATCAAATATGTTTTACTAGCATATGTTAAAAACTAAGTTAACATTTGTTAAAAATGTCATAATATAAGTAACATAACATCAGCAAATACCAAATTTAAAAAGTCATAACATAAATAACATAACACCAAGATACTCATGCATCACAAATGTTTTAATTATTTTTTTACACAAGCTTTTTTATGTTTTTATGTAATTTGTATTGAATTTAAAAAATGATTACAAGTAACAAATTTTGCGATTGTCTCTAAACTTAGATGGTTTCGTAATTTATTTTGGATTATTCCAAATTTAGAAAACAATCTTTCAATTGATGACGATCTGGCACAACAATTCATTAGCTGTAATGTGAATTCAACAAATTTTATATCAATTCCTTTAACCTTCTTCATTGCTACGCACCAGATATCAGGCCCAATTGTATCTTTTACACTTTCAGAAAAACAGGATTTTGGATATGATAAGGGTTCTGCTTGAAATGCAATCACAAGAGGCAAAAAGGTAGGATCAATATTATTGTGTAACCATTGCCTTGCTATTTCTTGCTGCTCTTCATAAATACTTTTACCCATGACCAGTGACCCGGAGCCGAACAATTTTTGATGCTCCAGCTCCAGCTCCGCTCCTAGAGAAAATACTGTGGCTCCAGCTCCGGCTCCGGCTCCAACTCGGCTCCGACTTCGCGCTTTTGAGTTGCAGATTTTAATTTACACGTTTAATTTTTTGCTCACAAATACTTTCTACCTCATTAAAGATCTGACAAAATGCATTTTTCTTCTCATCAAACTTCAAATGCTTGTTCAGAAAGTATGACATCTTTTAGCTTTTGCTTTTAAAATAGAAAGTTTGGTGGAATTTTAAACACAAAAATCTTAAATTTCTTCTACACTTTTCAAACAGCCAAAATTGTACAACTGCACATGTAAACAACAGGTGGCCATATTTGTTTTCGAATAGTGTTGTCACTTAGTTCAAGTAGAAAGTAGAAGTAAAGTAGTGTTACCATGTTTTGAGAAGGTTTCCTTCTCTAATAATAATAATAAAAACCTAAAAAATGATATAATTAAAATACTGAATAATGATGTACAGTAGAAGATCTTTATAATGCAAACCTAAAAACGCAAGGTTGTGCGTTATATAGAATTTTGCATTATATGGATCACATTTCACACATCATTAAATTTACCTTATAAACACGACCATATAAATCTGAAACATACCAAAATACATTAGAGTATCTTTATACTGCACTTCTTGTCACCAGGAATTATCCAAATTATAAATTTTTGCATTATATGATCATTTTATATTGTTTATTTTATAAACATGGTCCAACTATACCTGGACCCAATCATTCATTATATTACCCATTTCCAAAAATATAATATTTATTGAAATAATAGCAATTTTTTTTCATTAAAAAGTTTTGAATTAAGGAGATAAAGTTGAATTAATGTATCAAATGTAGTTTTCTAGAGAGTAGCAATTTTTACGATGTGGGATTTCAGGTGCTTCTTACCTGCAAAATTCATTGTTTACATCTGAGAAGTTGTGCGTTATATGGAGAATTGCATTATATAGAATCGCGCTATAAAGATCTTCTACTGTAATTAAAATATTTTGAGCCTAGAAATTTAAAAGACTGAAAAAAAAAAAGATTTAAAAGAATATTAACTAAAGGAGCCCTGGAGCTGGGGAAAATTTAGAGCTCCAGCTCCGGCTCCAGCTCCAGGGAAAACACAGCTCCGGAGCGCTCCGGCTCCGGGCTCCAGCTCCAGGTCCCTGCCCATGACCCATGTCGGCAGGATTAAGCATAATAAGCCAGAAAATGAACTGGGGTAACATTTTCATTAAATTGAGACTATCATTTTAGAATAAGTTTCAAGATCTTTCTCTTTTAGCAATCTTAACCATTCGTCACATGCATCAGATATAGTAGCATCTTCTTTTTCAAATTTATCTATAGCAAGGGAAATAAATTGATTTTGTAAATATTTTACTTCTTTGTATATGCCTACATTGTTAATGATTTTAACAATGTTAGCATCAATATCATTCTTCATGCTCATCTGCAATTTTTCATTTCAATAACATCTTCATTATTGAACTAACTTTGTGTTTGTAATATCTTGTGCCACAAGATTCAAATAATGTGCAGCACATCCATAAGAAATAAACAGTTCGTCTGTATATGCATTTTTAAAATCATCTCTCATGCGTTTAATCTTGTTTTCATTGTCACTTACAAAACTTCTTACTTTACAAACTTGTTTTCTACCTCTTCTTTAGCATCAGCTGCTAGTTTTAAACAATACTGGGCAGTTTTTTTTAGATACCCTTGTATCAACAGCTGAAAGGAAGAATGACTTTTTCCCTGTTGATACGCAATTAACAATGAAAGGGCAATTATGGATCTAGCTTTCTTATTGTATTGCATAAGCATATTTTACTAATGAGCCTCCTTAACTTATCAGTGTATTATTTTTTTAACTGCCTGTTACTTTTATTACTTATTAAGTTACTTTTAATTGGAAAGAAAAAATTATTAAAATTAAGACCATTTTTAGCAGTTTTGACCATTTCTGACCACTTTTGACCATTTCTGACCACTTTTGGACGGTTAAAACCACTTTTATCCAGTGTCCTGGTCAAAATCAATTTTGACCGGTTAAAATTACAACACTGGCTTATACATACGTGTTTGTCTGCACTACGGCAAAACTAGACATTTTCTATTCCAGAATGTGGCGATTTTCGCTTGGAAAAGATTGATTATACGCGTGGAGGACAATTTAACAAGCATTAGTTTGGCAATAATGGCAAACTCTTCAAGATTCATGGCGATAGCTTTTGTCTAGAATCTAACAATCAATAATTTTTTTCCGTATGTCATCATTCTCATACCAATACCTCATACCAATCTCCCCATTTTTAAGCAGTAAAGACATCAGAAATGAGCGTCAATGATTAGGCGTTTAGTCTGAATCTGATTACCGAAGACAGTGCTGCTACACATAAGAAGGCAATTTTATGTATAACTGTATATGGAGGCACTTTGCAGTGTACCGACTAATAGAAACACTTTACTAAAATCTGATGTATAAGGTCACCTTGCTATTGAATTGTAAGCTTTTTTCATTTCCACTTTCGATGGCGGTTAGCATCGTTTTAGATATTTGGGTTTATCTGAATGCGGCATCTTTTCTAGACAAGATATCGCACTTCGGAAAGTTACTGCATCCAGTAAACTATAAGGTCAGCATCGATACCTACGGACAACGGAATGGGCTTTATTCCAAATCTGTGTTCAAGACTGAAAAAAGTCACGTGATACCGATAATTTACCCAAAGAACTTCTAACTGATAAGAAGGGAGGCTACTACTGCTTTCCGCATGATCTGTTTCACTGGCTGGCGAGGGTTTTTCATTACGTCTACGGAGCCTTCCCTTCTTTATGCTAGAAGTTTTTACCTTGACAACGTGATCAAAACGTAGATGGAATATCCTCCATTGGGTGAGGAAAAGCTGACAATCCATCAATAAAGTTTACACATCAGTGCGCGGAAAATTGCTTTGAGAGAAACTTATGTCCAAACTATAGCAAACTTAAGCATTTTCTACAGCGTCTACAATATATAGTGTGGAAATCGGCTATCGCAGTAATACTTAAAAAAGTGCTAAAATATTGGATCCCTTAAATGTCAAACGATGGTAAAAACCAATGAGTCGATCACAGCGACATCTGCAGGATATTTTTTAAAACTCCAAGACGATTTGGTTACAGCGTTTAGAATATATAGTGTGGAAATCGGTTATCTCTGTAATACTTAAAAAAGTACTAAAATATTGGATCCCTTAAATGTCAAACGATGCTGAAATCCAATGAGTCGATTTCAGCGATATCTGCAGGATATTTTATAAAACTCCAAGATGATTTGGTCTAGACGCTGTAATAATACGATGTTTACTTTGAAATCTGAAAATATATCGCAGATGTCGCTGCGATCGGTACCCTTGATTTCAGCGTCATTGCACATTTAAGGAATACAACTTTTTAGTGCTGCTTGGATAGCAGATTTCCACACTATGTATTCTAGACGCTGTAAGCATGTTCACAATGCCTACTGGGTTCAGATCCTGAACCGTTCTCATTGTTTCCCCAGATTCAGATATCCAGAACATACTGACTTACTATCGCAGTAGAAAGGGATACAATATTTTAGTATTTTCTAAGTACTACTGCTACAGAGTCTAGAATACATAGTGTGGAAATCGGCTATCCCAGTAATGCTCTAAAAAGGTGCTAAAATATTGGATCCCTTAAATGTCAAACGATGCTGAGATCCAATGAGTCGATCACAGCGACATCTGAGAATATTTTCTAAAACTCCAAGACAACTTGGTCTAGACGCTGTTTTAGTACAATGTTTACATTGAAATTTGAAAATATAACGCAGATGTCGCTGCGATCGGCTCATTGGATTACAGCATCATTGCACATTTAAGGGATACAATTTTTTAGTGCTGTTTGGATAGCAGATTTCCACACTATTTATTCTAGGCACTGTACTTGTGCTCTGATACATAAGGAACTTTAAAGGTTGATTTTCAACTTCTTGACATCGACTTCCGATACCGGTTTGTGTTTATGTGGGCCTTCCGGTTTGGTGGATGACAGAATGGCCTGTATACAGGTAGATTTTTTGCTCTTAGCGAAACGAGATCGACCAATCAGAAGCCTGCATTTTTGCAAATAGCGAAAAGTTCGCAAGACTGCAGGCTTCTGATTGGTCAATCTCGTTTCACTACCAGCGAAAAACCTATCTGGATCTCGGTCCTTATCCAGCTAAGTTTTCGCACTTTGAAAGATCTCGTATTTCTGTAAGAGTAACAGTATCAAAGATGAGCGCTTATAATCGGGCAACTGCTTCAAAAAGGATTTGGATTTTAAAGTTTTTATTTAAAAAAAAATTTCTAATCATCAGATTTTGATCAAACTGGAATGGGACTAAATGGGGGACTTACACTTTCAAGCAAAATAAAAATTATCAAAATCGGTTTATATTTAAGAAAGTTATGCGTGAACATGGACAAAACATACATACAGGTCGAATTGATAACCTCCTTCTTTTTGAAGTCGGTTAAAAAGAGGAATTTTTTGAAGGGGTCGGTTCCATCAAGAGTAGGGATGCACCGAATATTCGATATCTATTTGGTATTCGGTTGGGCCGAATATAAAACTATTCGGCTGAACCGAATACTTAAAAAAAGACTTTTAAAACATTTTTAAAACCTTATACAACTACTATGTTTAACAGTCAACTTATAAAGATATTCAAAATAATTAGAAACAGAATCATATTTAAATAAAAGAGAATGTTTTTAAATTATTTATTTGCTGTTTGTTAAGTATTATTTAAGAAAATTAACCAATCACGAGGATTTTCATAGGAAATAATTACGTACAAATGCAAGTCCCTGCAAGTGTCAGTAATTAATCTGTTTCCTGCTAAGATTATAAGGGAACAACTTGCGAATACGCCCGGAGTCCACCATCTTGTTTCTTTGTTGGTCATTTATAACCACTTTATGCTTAATTTAACAACATAAACAACAGACATAAACAACAACAAACATAAACAACAAAAATAAATAAATAAAAATAAATAAAGAAATCCTAATAAAGAAATTTAAAATCGGCAATGATCAACAAAGGAACAAGATGACGGGCTCCGGACGTATTTGCAAGTTGTTTCGATTATAAGAACAATTAGGGGTCGATCCAGACAAAATTTGGGACCTATTTAGGGCCCTTTCACAAAATCTATTTAATAAAATAGGCCCCTTCACAAAATTAAATTTAATAAAATGGGCCCTTCACAAAAATGAACTTAATAAAACAGGCCCTTTCACAAAATTCCTTTCAATAAAATAGGCTCCCTTTGTAACATTTATTTTCATAAAGACTGTTTTAAAATGTCTAATTCGTAAACAGAACCAGGTCACAAAAAACAAAAACTTTAGCAAGGGGATTTAAAGATTGTTTTTGTTCATAAATTCTTCATTCGAATGTGTAACTCAATTTCAACTTTCATTACAAAACGTTATTTTTCACAAAAATATAATAAAATTTACAAAAATAACTTCTTCTTTTCACAAAATTGGCCCCAAGAATAAAAACTTGCATCGACCCTTGACAACGTTTACAAGCTCTGGTTGCCCACTCCAGACACTGATTAGGATGCAACTACCTTGGGAAAGGGAGTAGAACAGTTATTCTTGCTAAGTTGCCACCATATGAAATTTGAATAGATTGTATTATTTATTTACTTTTGTCTCTTCCTGACAAATGAATAATATATGATCCTGTACAATTTTCACAATTTCTCTTTGATTTTAAAATGTTTGTTATAGAATTTAAAGAAAATTTTATTCATTTGTTTTAATTATCAAAAGAAGTTATGAAATTTAAAATTTTATTGATTAAAAAAATTTTATAACTAACCTCTTCTTAAATAACTAAAAACAAATTTTTTTCAGCATAAAGTTTACTTGAAAAAAAAAAGCTCTGGTTTATTAGAATAAAAGTTTCTGTTTTAAGTATTATGTAAAATTGTTAAATTTAACATTTTAATACCTTTAAACTTTGAAATATAAAAGTATTCGACAAGCCGAATATCCGGTATTCGCCCTAGCAGTAACTATTCGGCTAGCCAAATATTCGGTTCACCTGTTGGGCGAATATTTGATATTCGGCCAAAATCACTATATTCAGTGCATACCTAGTAAATAGTAGGGTCAGGTGGGGTGGAATGGGTATAAAAATACAAGTTTTTGAAATGATTATGGAATCCTTCCTAATTGGAAAGGAATTTATAGAAAGCAATGATTCAGTGTTTACATTGCATTTATAAACATCACATTTTCATTGTAATTGTTTTTCAAAAGATTATTTATTAATGTTAAAAAAAAGTTTTTCTGATGACTGTTTATACCAATTCCACCCCATAGGGTGGGGTGGAATGGGTAACCAAGTTTAAAAGGCATTCAAACCAACCAATAACAGGGATGAGAATTGCAAAAAAGCAAAAAGACTGAAACCACGCGCAAACAAAAAATTGTACCACATTTTATCCATGAAAGATACTTTAAGAAATAAAACCAGTGTCTTTTTTCCGGGCAAATGGAGACAAGTGCACAAACTTGTATACTACATTACAGGAGTGAAAGTAGCCAAATTACACACAGCTCTTAAAACATTGAGTGTAGGTCATATGAAATGCTCGACTTATCAGAATCATGACCGCTCCTGAAAACGAAATAATAAGAATAAAGTTTTTGTGTGTCATAATTTTAATAATTTTTTTTAGCAAAAAATATGAAAAACTTAGTGAAAATCACAATGGTTAGTTATTTTTGGTCACATGGGCTAACTGGACCAGGACCTACAGCCAGCTTTTGTGAATTCTGAATCAGGAGCGATTCTGAGTAAAAAAAAAAAAAAAAAAAATTAATTCACAACAAATTTTCTGAAAGGTTACAAAACAGGGGGGAAGGGGAGGATACACTAAAAGCACTAAATACATGTATTTTTCGCGCCATTTTGACGAAATTTGCCGCTTTTTCGCGATCTTTTGACAAAATTTGCAGCTTTTTCGCGATCTTTTGATGAAATTTGCAGCTTTTTCGCGATCTGTTGTCGAAATGTGCCGCTTTTTCGCGATCTATTGACGAAATCTACCGTTTTTTCGCGAACTTTGCCGCTTATTCGCGATCTTCTGATGATATTTGTAGTTTTTTTCGCTATCTTTTGACAAATTTCGCTGCGTTTTCGCGATCTTTTGACAAAATTTTGCTTTTTCGCGATCTTTTGACGAAATTTGCCGCTTTTTTCGCGATCTTTTGACGAAATTTGCCGCTTTTTCGCGATCTTTTGACAAAATTTGTCATTTTATCGCGATCTTTGGAAGAAATTTGCCGTTTATTTGCGATCTTCTGACGATATTTGTAGTTTTTTGCAATCTTTTGGTGACATTTACCACTTTTTCGCGATCTTTTGACGAAATTTGCCGTTTTTTCATCACCTTTGAATGTTTTTTCGAAATCGGAAGAAAAACGGAATCGATAGGAAAGTGAAAATTTCGGAAAATAACAAAATTTTGCAGGAGAAAAAATACGGAATCCTCGGGTAAAAAAGGCGGAATTTCGAGAAAAAAAAAAAGCGGAAATTCCTTGAAATAACAAAAAAGCGGAAATCCGCCAAAAGGCAGAAAATTCTCATCCCTGCAATAACCCAAATTTCAGTGTATTATATATTTTATTACATCAAAAGGGGCGTAGCTACCGTGGAGCAGTTGGAGCAACCTGCTCCAGGCGCACGAATTCTAAGGGCGCAAAAATTAGGAAGAGCAAAATGAAAATTTTTTTTAAATATTTACATATTTTTATCATTATTAATCATATGTGATGGAGGAATCTTGTTACAACCAACATATTCCCAGTGATGCCGCTGTACTTGAAAAAACCTGGGTCCCCGGGACCCAGGATTTCCAAAAATCTGGGTCCCTTTTTTACAAAAGCGGGTCCCCATCAATAATAATTTATATTTTAAAGGAATAAATGAAAGTTGTTTATTAAGATAAATGAAATGCATTAATTATTGTTTTAACAATAATTAAATAATGAATTAAAACCAGCATTATTTGCACTCAAATAAGATATTTTTAAAAAATATTAAGAGAAATTTTCTTTACTTTTTTAAAAGATACAATTTTAATTGTAAAATAATGTTTATTTGAGAGTAGGAGATACCAAGTTCCACTAACAAGTATCACTAATGTTCGCATTCTTTTAAAAAGAGGCAAGGCGGGTTTATTGAAAAAGATATTTTTGCTGAAAAAAAGAACACTTATGTTAAGTAAAGGTGTACTTTTCGTTGAATGAATGGGTGCTTTCATTATTATACTTCCCATTGAATTATTTGTCAGCATAGATCTGTCTTGGAATCAGACATTTTCCTTGGAAGGGAAATTTATATCTAAATCACTAATAAGCATCAAATCTTAAATGTTCTGAAGGCGGGAGACATTTCAATGCAGTAAGAACGAGGGGGGGCATGGGGGGGGGGGATTTTTATTGGTCCACCTAATGAATATAAATATTATCAAAGTACACTGAAATCATGCTGTATTTTTAAGAATCTCATAAAAAAAGAAATTAAATCCCATTTTATGAATTTTCTACCTATAAGTTTAGTTTGCACATCTTTTTTGGTGCTTCGACTAAATTCACATTTTTTCTGCATTACTTTGACGAAATTCGCGTTTTTCCCAGGGTTCGCAAAAACCCGGGGTTTTTTGAAAAAACCCAACCCACATGGGTTTTTTCATATGTGTTATTGCTACTGTTTTCATATGTTTTCATCTCATACATGTTAATAATTCAAAATTCGCTATCCCAGTGTCTCATCTATGCCCATCACGAGGATTGTAAAATATAGGTTCATTGAATTTGATGCATTTAACAAGGAGATGTAAGTATCAATTGTTTCAAACAAATCATTGAATTTTGGAACCCACCCTCTTAGATGTCCACAACCAAAATTTCCAACCCAAACAGTATAAAATCAACACCTGTTGTTCAATTTACATCCAAGTCTAATAAGGATCTATTTACATGAAAATGAAACAGAATATTAAGTTTGATTAAATTATGTGCATTAGTTTTTGAGATATAGATTTTGCAAAAATCGTGAAAAATTGAGCATATCAACATTACCTGCTGTGCAATTTACACCTAAACCTAATTGGTAACAGCTTACGTCAACGTCTAACTGAATCTGAAGTTTGAAGAAAATCCATGCATTAATTCTTGAGATATTGTGGAAATCATACAAAATTCAGTACAACAGAGCCATTGTTGGGTGATATTCATCAAAAACTAATCAACACCAGTTTATATCAAGGTCTAACTGAATCTAAATTTTTATTCAATTCCATACATTATTAGTTCTTGAGATAAGAGTTATTGCTGAAATCATGAAAAAAAGAAAAACAGCATAACAGCGCTACCTGTTGGGCGATATACGCCAAAACTTGATAAGCAACAACTTAATTTGTAACTGAATCTGAAGTTTGATGAAAATCCATGCATTAGTTCTTGAGATAAATGCAGCGTAGCAGAACTACCTAATGTGCATTATACACCAAAAGCTAATCAGCAATCAGTTTACATCAAGGTCTAACTGAATCTAAAGTTTTGTGAAATTCTGTGCATTAGTTCTTGAGATAGAGCAGCACCCACAAAATTTTTGTCACAGATATTTTCTAAAAACCATCAAATCGTCTTCAGGACCTTTTTAAAACGTATAAATCCGTCGTAAACTGGAAGTTGAAATTTTTCACAAATTAAATACTTCTTGTAAAGATAGAAGAAAGTAAAAATACATATCTTTTATTTTCATGAATATAGTTCATTTGAATTTTTTATATAAAGACATTCTTATGATATTGCCTTTACCTATAATTATGTACTATGTATGTATGTTGCCTTCTATGTTTGTTAGTAAAGTATTTCAGTGTGCTAAAATACATTATTTTACTTCGGGTGTTTATGTAATAGCTTTTATATATTAATTTTTTTCAAAATTAACTGAAATGACTTAAATTCATTAAATGTATATGTTTAAAATTTTAAATATTTCTGAAAATTGAAAAAACCCACATCATGGGTTTTTTAGTGGGTTTTTTCAAGTGGGCCCATTCTGAAAAAACCCACCGGGTTTTTTCGAACTGGGCCCAGCCTTGCGAACCCTGGTTTTTCCGCGATCCTTTTGTTGAAATTCGCTATTTTTCGCGAGTCTGTCACGAAAATCGTGTTTTTTTCCGCGATACTTTGACAAAATTCGGCTTTATTCCGTGATTTTTTGACGAAATTTGCTATTTTTTCGCAATCTTTGTCGAAATACACTATTTTGTCTCAGCCCTTTTACGAAAATGGCGTTTTTTCCGCTACATTTTCACAAAATTTGTGCTTTTTTTCGCGATCCTTTGACGAAAATCGGCTTTTTTACGTTATTTTTTGACGACATTTGCTATTTTTGGGGGATCCTTTGATGAAAAGCAACTATTTTTTCGCGATCCTTTGACGAAAATCGGCTTTTTCCGCGATTTTTGATGAAATTTGCACTTTTTTCGCGATCCCTTGACAAAATTCGGCTTTTTTCCGCGATTTTTTGACGAAATTCGCTATTTTTTTCGCGATCTTTTAACGAAATACGCCAATCTGTCGCGGCCCTTTTACGAAAATCGCGTTTTTCGCAATATTTTGATGAAATTTGCGCTTATTTCAGCGATATTTTCATGAAATTTGTGCTTATTTCCGCGATTTTTTGACGAAATTCGCTTTTTATTTCGCGATGCTTTGACGAAATACGCTATTTTTTCGCGGCCCTTTTACGAAAATAGCTGCTTTTGCGCGATATTTTGATGAGATTTACGCTTTTTTCGCGATTCTTTGACGAAAATCGTCTGTTTTCCGCGATTTTTTCACGGGGACGCGTAAGAGCTAATTTTTTGCGTCCCCTATCCGATTTTTCGCGTAATTTACGCGCTATAGCGCGTCCACGGCATCCCTGTATTCCTATACGATATTTTACTTAGGAGTCATTCCATGTCAAATCAACACACTTTTTGAAAATATTTTACCTCACCATCTCAGATTTTAACGAATTGTGGAACATAGTTAGTACTTATATAGGCTAAGAAAAATACCAAATATTTTCAAAATATATCTATCCGTTTTGAAAATATGGCTATGTAAACTTCTCGAAAATTGTCAAAAAATGACAGTTTGACAATTTTTCAAATCATCATAGGATCCCTCCTAATTAAGATAAGAAGGTGAAAAAAGTGTCATATTGCAGCATTTTTTATGGACTTTAATATGATATGCAACATGATACAGGTTGTAAAAAAAAATAAATTCAAAATTTAAATTTAAATTTTAAAATTTAAATTGTGAAAAAAACGTTTTTTTAAAAAATTTCAAAAAATTAGAGAAAGTAAGTTATATTAGTGTAAAACATTACAGAAAGTTTCAAAATGGGACAACAATGGGTTCATAGGAAAAATAATTTTTTTAAAAAGTAATTTTTCATCAATTTAAAGTATGATGCAAAAGATCCATGAAAATTTTACTTTTAATGTATGTCACAGGTTGGTTGATTGATTTTTTTGATGGCCGATTATCTACTCTATCTAGGCCCAAGGAGGGGGGGCCTCCGTGGTGGGGTCTTTCTAAGGGAACTTAATCCATACTTACGCATGGAAATCCATGGCTCGAAGAAAACCACGAAAACTCTGAACGATTAGGCCGGCGGGCACGATTGTATGTCACAGGATAGAATTTAAAAAAAAAAAGAATGTAAATTAAAAATTTTAATTTTAAAATTTCAATTGTGAAAAAAAGTTTTGATTTTCATTTTTTTTTCAAAAAAATATAGAAAATAAGTTTTAAAATAGGACAACAATGAATTCATAGGAAAAATATTTTTTTAAGAAACACATTTTTCTCTTAATTTCAAGTATGATGTTAAAATCCATAAAAACTGGCTTTAATATGATATGCAATTGAATAAAATTTGTTAAGGAAAAAAAAATATTTTAAGTGTGATTTAAAAAAATATATATACAAACAATCATAGAAAATATGTTGTATTATTGTAAAAGCGTATACAATGTTTGAAAATGGGAGAACAAATCCATATTAAAAACAACTTTAAATGAGTATATTTTACTAAATTGGGGTTATATAGAATAAAAGAAAAAAAATCATAAAACAATAAAAAACTCAATATTTAATCTGCTATAAATCAAGATTATAGGAAAGCAGAAAACGATGTTTTTATTAAATAAAATTGTTCAGTTGTTAGATGATCTTAATGTATAATTCATATGTTTTCATACAAAATTCTACAATTTTACAAACCCTTGACAGTTTGAGATAAAAGCCCAGTGGTGTAGTGGTCAGCACGTCTGCCTGCCGCACCGCAGGTCGAGAGTTCGACTCCCGACTGGGCAAGGTTCACTCAGCCTTTCATCCCATCGGGGTCGATAAAATGAGTACCAAGCTTGCTTGGGAACTAAACACCGAGGGTCTCGCATTAGGTTGACCACCTGGCCGGGACGCATGCTGTATAGCACCCCGGGGCCCAGGGTCAAGAAAACAGAGATGGGCACTGTCGGCCCAAATCCTTCTTGGATTGTATAGCCACAGAGTTTAGTTAGTTTAGTTTTGACAGTTTGAGACAGGCCAGACCTACAGATAAAGAGTGGTTACCAAAAAAATCCCTTGTAATTAAGATAGGAAGTTGTAAAAGTATTGCTTTGTAGAGTTTTATACGAAAACATATTAATTATACATTAGTATTACCTAACAACTGAACAATTTTATTTAATAAAAGCATTGTTTTCTGCTTTCCTATAATCTTGATTTATAGCAGATTAAATATTAATTTTGAATTTTTTATTGTTTTCCGATTTGACTTAGATGCTTTATGTTCCCTCAGCCGTTATTTTGAATTGTTTGGCGATTTTTTTTTTTGGGGGGGGGGGCGTGTTGGCGGTGTTATATGGATATGACAACCTCGATATGTGAAACCCTGTGTGACGTGTGTGTTCTGGCAACCCCTGAGAAGCTCATTTTAGCTCAGAATTTTGTGGATGTATTTTGATATCGTGTTGTATCGTTCTGTCTTTTTATTTTTATGTTAAATTTATTGGATGTATTTGATTGACTATGCTTTCTGTAGTCCGTTTAAATGCTCTTGCTGAAGTAATTAAGAAATATGAGGAAATTTTGACAAAAAAAGGAGGTTTGTTTATAGTGTGTCTGCGTATTCATAAGCCTATTTTGGAAAATGACGGTGATGTTATAACAGATATTTCGTGCTGGAGCTTTCAAGAAAGCAGATGTCTGTTAAGGTATCTTGATAATTTTATGCATATTTTACTGCTTTAAGAGTTGCTACAAAGCGAGAACTGCTGAATCCAGTAATGTTTTTTTTTTTTTTTCGGTTAATGTGCGCGAAGCGCTCATACAACGATTACTGATTGCCACTTTACTGAGTTTCGTTTTTTATGTATATTTTGCAGCTTTAAGAGTTTTTTACATTTTGAGAATGCTACACAGTGAGAACTGCAGAATCCAGTGATTTTTTTTTTTTTTTTTCAGTTAATGTGCGCAAAGCGCTCATACAACAATTACTGATTGCTACTTTAGCGAATTTTGTTTATTATTTACATTTTATTTTCGTTAAGCCAAACATGCGTATAAACTGGTGCTTGGCGACATTTACTACTTGGCAGAAAAGGGGTTTTCACGCTAAGAAAAATTCCAAGATGACGGCCCCGGGAATTTATGACATCTGTTCCTTAAAAAAAAATCACACTTAAAAATTTTTTTTTTTCTTCTTAAAAAATTTTATTTAATTGCATATCATATTAAAGTCAGTTTTTATGGATTTTTGTATCATACTTGAAATTAAGAGAAAAATGTGTTTCTTAAAAAAATATTTTTCCTATGAATTCATTGTTGTCCCATTTTACAACTTATTTTCTATATCTTTTTGAAAAAAATTAAAATCAAAATTTTGAATTTATATTCTTTTGTTCAAATTCAATCCTGTGACATATATTAAAAGTAAAATTTTCATGGATTTTTTGCATCATACTTGAAATTGATGAAAAATTACTTAAAAAAAAAAAATTATTTTTCCTATGAACCCATTGTTGTCCCATTTTGAAACTTTCTGTAATGTTTTACAATAATATAACTTACTTTCTCTAATTTTTTGAATTTTTTTAAAAAAACGTTTTTTTCACAATTTAAATTTTAAAATTAAAATTTAAATTTTGAATTTATTTTTTTTTACAACCTGTATCATGTTGCATATCATATTAAAGTCCATAAAAAATGCTGCAATATGACACTTCTTTCACCTTCCTATCTTAATTAGGAGGGATCCTATGATGATTTGAAAAATTGTCAAACTGTCATTTTTTGACAATTTTCGAGAAGTTTACATAGCCATATTTTGCAAACGGATAGATATATTTTGAAAAAAATTGGTATTTTTCTTAGTCTATATAAGTACTAACTGTGTGCATCAGTTCATTAAAATCTGAGATGGTGAGGTAAAATAGGTGTGTTGATTTGACATGGAATGACCCTTAGTGTTTACCATAATCTAGTACCATAATCTTCCTGGTACATTTATATTGAAAATGATTTAGAAATTTATTATGATGATTACTGTACGGGAAAAAATAGTAGCCAAAGAAGTCACCGCTGCTAAACCTATATTTACGATTTCAACAGCAATGCCTTAGCTATTTTAAGATTTAATTAGATATTATTATTTTAAGATTTCACAAAAAAGACAAACATTATTCTTGAGCTTTTATTGAATTATGTATGAAAGAGAGGCTGATTGTTTCAAGATATGTTCAAAAATGTTAGATTAGTGATGCTTTTGAATAATACCCTAGAGTACAAGGTAAAATTATGAATTTAAAAAACGGGGGGGGGGGGGGGGGGGGGGGGGGTATAATAAAGTTAGAAAAGCACATGAAATTTTAAATTGATGTGACTTGTACATTTTTTTTAACGTGACCTTGAATCTGAGTGTACAGCAAAAAAATGCGTCGCCTTGTAGTGGTAGTCATGGGTGTGCTTTGAGCTGCTGAATTTTATTTCTCGGCTATTACTTAAGATAGAAAGCTGAAAATTTTGCCACTTATAGTTCTTACCATGTGGAATTCAGAAAAAAATACTGTTTTAACGCTGGATCTTTTGTATATAATTAAAAAAATATTTTTATTGACCGTTACTATATATTTTGTATGAAAATTTTCAAAAATCAATACTATGAGCTCGTTCAGCGGCGCAAATTGGGCCGACCGGAGGCAGTGAGATATACCTCATGGAGTGGTCTTAAAAAAGTAAGGAATTTCGAAATAATTTAATTATTTTGTAATTTTATGGTTCGAAACAGGTGAAACCAATGATTAAATCTTATCTTTCCAAACAATGTATCTCGTAATAGGAATACATGTCTATACGCACTCAGACAAAATCAAAACATTCATGAAAAGTATCACGTGATCTGATATAAATCCGATCAGCAGCAAATTTTACACCCGGTCTTCGCACACCTAGCCCACAAAAAATCTGTGGTCGTTATGATCACATGCCTGGGCTTTTTTGTTTATGTTTTCACTCGTTTTGGTGGGTTGACTGATTTGCTTGAACAGCTCGACAAAAAAACAAACTACATCATAAAAAAAACCAGTGGCGGTATTCAAATAACTTAACAAGCAGTTGTACTCCCTAAGGACTTTTTTCTCAAGTTAAGAAAAATAATGTGCCATACATAGATTTAAAAAATAATTTCCAACGTTATAAAATAATGAATAAAAATTTTGTATTTAAATGCAGTGAAAAAGATAAATATGTGCTTTAATATGCTGTTTACTACCAAAAGGACGCAATTTATTTAGCAAATATTCAGCAATTACAAAGTACTCATCAAAATTTCTATCAGAAAATGCATCAAATTGAAAGTTATAATTGTAAAAAAGCAGTATTTTTCAAGCGAAAGAAAAGACTAGGCTATCACCAAACTTTGCCAGGCTGCCATAGATTGGACAAAAACTTTGGAACTGAACATTCGTTCTGTGCATATATTGCTATTCTCTTTTAAAAACTCTCTGCGGAACACTGCCTTATTTTTATCTAATAAAAACGTTAGGTAATACCACAGACTTATCATATAATCTCTTATTATCTTTACTCTGAGGGTAACACAAAGCTGCTGAGTATTTAGCTCCCAAGTTCACCGTAACTACGCTTAAAATATATCCCCCTCTATATGCATCTGTCTCCTTCGCGCCCGGGCGAAGTGGTCGTGGTTGCTGAACAAGCTCTATAAAAGTACATCTTCCAACCTGAACCTAATATTTTTTTTAATGCTCCATATACCATGTTCTTTCAAATAAAGACAAAAAAATCAGTGGTTGCTGTAATAATTTTTGAGAAAAAAAAAAAGAAAAGCTAAACTTCTTTAAAACATTGCAATTGGAATAATGTTATAAACAGTCAAAGAAAATATTATATTAAATTAGCTAAACAGCTTCATTAAAACACATTTCTTAAATTCTTGTTTGCATAGCTATCAAAATTTACTGTTATTGGTAAAATAAATACATAAATAAAAGTCTTGTTTACTCCAATTCTATATTTTCTAGACTACATATTTGGAACAAATTACTTCAATATTTTAAATTTTCAGCAAGTAAATACACCGAAAACAAACAGATTTTGATTTTACACATACCATGTTTAAAATAATAATAATCAGTGGGTGCTTTAAAAAATATATATATATCAGTAATTAAATTTATGAGTATAGAAATTAGAATATTCTTAGAAAGTTGAAACAGTTGCAAGTAAAATAACTTACAAATATTCTGATGTGAAGTTGCATATGATTGGTAATATAAATACATAAATAAAAGTCTTGTTTACCCCAATTCTATATTTCTTTGACTATATATTTGGAACATATTACTTCATTGCAGTAAATTCTGTCTAAGGCGGACTCTGTGCAAGCCAGAAGTCTGTCTACCGAGGAAAATTTTTCAAGTCCCGGCGAACCCATGAAAAATAACATTAATTCTTGTTGCATAAGCCGGAATCTGTCTAACATGGAAACGGAAATGTTTTTAAGGTCCCACCAAAACCAAAAATTTGCATAAGGCGGAAAAAATGATATTTTAAGCATGAAAAGCATTCCATTTATGAACTTTAAAACTGAAATACATATGTCATATACTCAATGCCAAGAATTTTAATTAAGTTCCGTAATAGTTTTTTAAAAAAGTTTATTTTTAACTAGAAACTGTTTAAATTTTAAGGAATTCTTGCATTTAAAAAATGAAATAATCATTTTTCCTATATAAATTTGCATGTAAAAATTATTATTAGAAGGATGCTTATTTATAAAAAATAAATATTTTCTAAAGTACAATATATTTATGCTTTAAGGTTTTACTCAAATTCAAAGTGATAGCTTACTGTCTCATTCCCATATTTATTTTGTCTGTGTGTGTTTGAGTGTAAACTTCAAATCTGTAGGTATTACAGCAGTACTAAGAAATTTAATAGCATTTCTCATTTATCTGTAAAGACTTTCAGAATTTCAGTTTTCAACCGATTTTCGAGTCAGGACAATCAATGAAAGATCGTCATCGTCGAGCAATTTATTATAACTCAAGATCCAACCTTTTTATCAAAAACATAAAACGCTATTCGATTGACATATGCTTCATTCCAATAAATTGCGTGTTCAAAAAACTCGATCACTGTATGGTTTATTTGTTCTTCGTCGTTTTATCTTGTCTAAGGATATTAGTAAGTGCATCATAAAAGTGGCTTCAAAATCTAAACTCAATATTCCATCGCTGCAGGATAAAGTCGAAGTTACCAAATTAAAAAAAAAAAAAAATTATTCTGTAGATCTTTCTATTAAGTTTAATTGTGCTAAAACTCAAATTTATGATGCTTAAAAAGAAAGAGTTAAAAAAGATGAAGACATTAATGCATTAACTTTTGAATGCTTTTTGATCGCTAGAGTGAAAATTTTGCTCACATCTGGACTATATTGCAAAAAATAGGTAAAAAGGATTTTAAAGCTTCCAGTGAATGGTTAATGAGTTTCCATAATCTACACAACATTGCCATGAAGCCTGCTTGCTGACACCCGAAAGGTATCCCACAGCATGAAATTCGGGAATGGAAAGGAAACTTTCATCTACTACCAGTGGCAGAAAGTTATGGTTGTGTCTGCAACAGTAATTTAGTGGGATGAAAATTGTCTGCGGTAGTAGCGTGTTACATTTTCAAATGTGTCCAAACGTTCCATCAGTGTGTACAAACATTATGAGTGTTAAAATAAACAGCGTTCTTACTGATTAATACCAGGGGTGATTCCGAGTAAAAAAAATATATATTCTGAAATTTAAAGCAAATTTTCCGAAAGGTTACAACAGAGAGGGTAGGTGGGGTGGGGGTGGGGGACAGGGAGCAAAAAACCACTAATTATGTGTTTTTCTTTGCACACTTTTGATGAAATTTGCTGTTTTTTAGCGATCTTTTGACGAAATTTCTTTTTTTTCCCCGCGATCTTTCGACAAAATTTGCCGTTTTTCGCGATTTTTTTGACAAAAATGAGCTTTTTTCACGATCCTTTACGAAATTTGCATTTTTTCCTCAATTCTTTGACGAACTTTGTGTTTTTTCAGCGATTGTGTGACAGAAATTTGCGTTTTTGGGACGCCCTTGGGACGAAATTCACGTTTTTCCCGGGATCTTTTGTCGAAATTCACGTTTTTCCAGCGATCCTTGGGCAGAAATTTGCATTTTTCGCGATATTTTGACGAAATTCCGCAAATTTATTTCCGATTTTTTGATTTTTTCGTGATCCTTTGATAGTTATCTGAGTTTTTCGCAATCCTTTGACAGAAATTTGGGTTTTTTCGCGATCGTTTTACAGAAATTTATGTTTTTTTCGCGATCGTTTTACAGAAATTTGCATTTTTTCGCGATTGTCTGACTAAATTAGTGTTTTTTCCTCGATTCTTTGATGAAATTCACATTTCTTCCACGATTTTGTGACAGAAATTTGCGTTTTTCTCGCACCCCTGGAACAAAATTCACATTTTTTTCCCGGGATTTTTGGATAAAATTGAAGGTTGTACAGCGATCTTTTGACAGAAATTTACATTTTTCGTTACCTTTTGACGAAATTCCGCAAATTTAATTCCGATTTTTTGACAAATTTTCTTTTTTTCGTGATCTTTTGACAGTAATCTGCGTTTTTTGCGATCCTTTGACAGAAATTTGCGTTTTTTCGCGATCGTTTTACAGAAATTTTCTTTTTTCCGCGATTGACTAAATTCGTGTTTTTTCCTCGATTCTTTGATGAAATTCAATTTTCTTCCGCGATTTTGTGACAGAAATTTACGTTTTTCTTGCGTCCCTGGAACGAAATTCACTTTTTTTTCGGGATATTTAGATAAAATTCAAGTCTGTATAGCGATCTTTTGGCAGAAATTTACGTTTTTCGAGATCTTTTGACGAAATTCCGCATTCTTTCCGCAATCCTTTGACATAAATTTGCGTTCTTTCGCAATCCTTTGACATAAATTTGCGTTCTTTCGCAATCCTTTGACATAAGTTTGCGTTCTTTCGCAATCCTTTGACATAAGTTTGCGTTCTTTCGCAATCCTTTGACATAAGTTTGCGTTCTTTCGCAATCCTTTGACATAAATTTGCGTTCTTTCGCAATCGTTTGACTAAATTTGCGTTTTTCCCACAATCGTTTGACTAAATTTGCGTTTTTCCCACAATCATTTGACTAAATTCGCATTCTTTCCGCAATCCTTTGACGAAATTCGTGTTTTTTCAGCGATCCTGTGACAGAAATTTGCGTTTTTTCTACAACCCTCGGACGAAATTCATGTTTTTTTCCGGGCCCTTTTGACGAAATTCGCGTTTTTTATAGCGACCCTTTGGCTATAAATTACCGATTTTTTATGCGAACGATTGTCAAAATTGATATTTTTTGTCATAATCTTCGTACTTTTTTTTTTTTGTTAAAGGAAATACTTTTTTTTTTTTTTCAAGTTGGCAAATTTATCTGCAAGGTCTAAAATAAATCTGCGATGCACATCGCGCACTTTCTGCTACCGGGCATCTACTGATTGAAAGATATCAAGAGAAGGATATATATATCATTGCAATGAGACTACTATTTTATTGTGTGTGCCAAATAAGTCACTTGTAAAAAAAGATGAAGTTAATGCTGCTGAGTTAAATCCTCCAACGAGCGTGTCACTGTTTTGCGTTTTGCGAATTTGTAGGGCAGTTTATACAAAAAAGTTAGTGATTGGGAAATTGAAAATGTCGTTATGTTTCAAGAATGTAAATATTGTTAAACTGCCTGTGACTTGAAGATCTCAGAAAAAATACTGGTTGTCGATTGTTTTAATGGAGGTGTGACTGAAGGAGTTCAATAGACAAATGATTGAAGAAACTAAAAAATAAAATTTGTTCCTCGATAATACACCTTGTCATGTGTCATGCCGACGTCAAACTGTTGAATATAAATTTACAATTTCTTCCGGCAGATACTAATGCAGTGACACAACCAATGGATCAAGGTGTTATTAAAATGCTGAAACCTACTACAAAAGATATCTGTTGTGGTCAATTATTGCATCTTTTGATGATTGTTCTTCAGCCACCGACCTGACAAAAAACAGCGTCTTCGATGCTGTTAAATGGATTGCCAAACTTTGCTCCGAAATGCCGCCTGAAAAGACTAACTGAGGAAAGAAAATGAGGATGACCATGCTTCTGAAAATGTTGAAGGCAGTGGTGCAATTGAAACAGGACGGTTTGAGAAGAATTGGGTTCCTCAAAATTATTTTTCTTGTTCAGAGAAATTTTAAAAAATAATACTGATAATAACAGACTTATGCATTAGAGGTTAGAGCAGAATGCATGGTAAATCGAAAGAAAAAACAAACATTGATAAAGGATTTTTTTTTTTTTTTAACTACCATGCGAAATGTATGTGATTGTATTGATTAAATTAAATGATTTTCATTAAATTTCAGAATTAGAGCAATTTCGTATTGATAATATTTGTTTTTGTGTTCAAATAATGTGTTTCAAAACTATTAAAAACAATAAATTTAATAAAAATAATAATAAACTGATTATTATTATTTATTATTATTTTAAACATATATCTATGTGTAAGATCAAAATCTGTTTGTTTTTGGTGCATTTACTTGCTGAAAATTAAAAATATTGAAGTAATTTGTTCCAGATATGTAGTCAAGAAAATATAGAAAAGGAGTAAAGTACCGTATTTTATGGAAGAAACGCTGCAGCGTTTACGAGTTTAAAAGTGAATTTTTTTCCAAGTGCAGCGTTTACGATTTTCTTTAACTACCAACTGAGTTTCCTTAATTTAAAAATTCATAAAAATATTTCAAATCGGATTTAAATATTTTAAATAAAACTTCAGACATCTTAAGACATTAAAAATGAGGCATCCTACACTGCTCAGAAAGCTTTGATTAAAGTTAGGTCAATGTAACGCTGTCAACAAAAGTAGCGTTCCAATGGATGTGGCGTTTACAACGGGTGCAGCGATTACGATATTTTTAAGCTTATTCAAGCCAATTTGAGGAGTGCGGCGTTTACGATGGGTGCGGCGTTTCTTCCATAAAATACGGTAAACAAGACTGTTATTTATGTATTTATTTTACCAATAAGAGTAAATTTTGATAGCTATATGCAAACAAGAATTTAAGAGATGTGTTTTAATGAAGCTGTTTAGCTAATTTAGTATAATATTTTCTTTGACTGTTTATAACATTATTCCAATTGCAATGCTTTAAAGAAGTTTTGCTTTTTCGGTGCGTTCGTAATTATATAAATACATAGCACCTGTAGTCGTCGTTCAGTCCGTCTGTCTGCATATAACACAGCAAAAACTACCCAACCGAATGATCTGAAATTTTAAATATATAATTGTTGCAAAATTTTGTCGAGTCATTTAAAATTTTATGAAAATCGGATGTATAGTTTAATTACAGGGACAGTCAAAAGTTTTCTGTTACATTACGGCAAATGGGAATAAATTAATGCAAGTGCAATTTAATGATGTTACAGCCTTCTGAATGGTCTGAAATTTAAAATATACAGTGGAACACGGTTAATACGCGATCCCGCTTAATATGCGGATTTTTTCCGATCCCTCAAACATCGCCCATAAAACTAATACAAAAATATCACGTTTAAGACGCGAACGGTTATTAGGCGATCCCGCTTAATACGCGATATATTTTCGGTTCTTTGTGGCAAAAAATCACGTTTGAGACGCGAATACATTGGTGAAGATGCGAATTCCTTCTCTTTCTTTTTATTCAAATAAAAAATACAGTTTCTGTATACATATATTTACTTTATTTAATAACAGATTAAATAAAGCGAACAATACTAATCAAAATAGTGGTAGATATTTGAATTAAAAGAAAACTCTCTATATTAGTAATAGTGCAATTCTTCTTTGACCCCGTGTCCTAACATTCTTTGCCTGTCGCTTCGTGTATTTTTTTTTATTATTATTGTAGTAGAGATAGATACATGGAGGAATTCAAGATGCTCAGATATGTCTTAAAAATATTATGATTAAAGATGATTGTACCTGTGGTTTGTGAGTTTTTAATTTTACGTTATATCACTACTATATTCTATAATGCATGTTACAGACCAAAAATGAAAAGAAAGAAACTCGCAAAGATTAAACAAATACGACTGTGGTTGTATAATTCTTTTATATTTTCTATGTTTTCGTTACTTTTTGCTATGCTAACAGTATTTTTTACACAAAAATTAATAAGGATAGTTTTAGATTAAAAAGATTGTACAGGTATTTATTATCCCAAGTAATATGTTTTTAACAACTGGATTGTGCTTCAAGAATTTAATATTTTTTTCTTTCTGCTAAAAAAAAGTTAGTCTCGCAGATAAATTATTTTTGCTGTTTCATCTTTGGTTGTAACGTATTAACAACAATAAAGCCATGTTCGAATCCACATTTATTTTCAGTTATTATTCCAGTCGGTCAGACTTAGATAAAATGTAAAACTGTCTGCGAACTCAAATAATTTCTTTAAAATTTTCTGCAAAAAAACGCTGTGCTCCTCCCGAGTCCTGTATTGCCGCCTGCAGCAAAAATGAAAAGTTATATACAAGCACATAAACATTCGCTAAAATTTACAACCAAATAAACTTTATTTAAAAAGAGATCAACATTTAACATTTATTTTTTAAGACAAAATTTATTTTTAATCTGTTAAATTAATCTGCAAAGCCTAACATATGCAGCACCCACGTCAGTGCTGCACTGTTTCTGCTACCGGCCCTGGCAGGAGGAGATTAAGATAAGAAATAAGAAAAGGAATTGTACAATTCAATTGTCGCACTCGTCAGCCTAACTGTTCGGAGTTTTCCGTGGTTCTCCAATTCAATTGCCAATAATCTTGATTTGGATACAAATGATTCCGTCGGTCCAGCTACTATTGATGTTGGTAATAAGTATTAGGAGCTGAAGTTGAAAATGTAGATCAATTGGATGATAAGAATATTGAACAATTTGACACATTTAGAGAAACTTCTTCATTGCCTCCTGATGAAATTTTAGTCTTTATGAGCACTTTAAATTATTTTGTGATGAATAAATTACAGAAAACTTAGTGTATCAAGTGTTTGAGAGATTCCACTGGCAAAGCTCATAGACGGGAAGCGGTGGTTCGAAACCAATCGCGCTCATCGGCCTAACTGTTCGGAGTTTTCCATGGTTTTCATCGAACCATGGGTATCCTTGCATAAATTAGGTTAGGTTCTCTTAGAAAGACCTCTTCTGAGGGCACTCATCCTTTGGGCATATAATCTCTCGTGTTGATAATCGGCCATCGTAAACAACACCAACACCACTTTAGTGCATCAAACAAATCTCCATTCTTGCCAAAAGCCTGGAACTTCAGCAAGTACAATTACAGATGAAATGGATATAAAAAATTAATACACATTAAAAATTGAGTGTATATTTCCTTTTCTTTTGATTCCAATAATGCCAAATGGCATCATGAGCATTTCAAGTACAATTCCTGTTTGGTCCCAATGATGCCAAGTGGCATCATTTAAAAAAACTATTAAAAAATGTTAAATAATTTTTTTTATTATATTTATATTAGCTAAAAATAACTTTAATTCCAGAAATTCAGATTTTTCCTCTTGTTCATAAAAATGCAGGCCTGAAATGGTTAAAGTAACAAACGAAAACCCAAGTTTGACCTGGACTGAGATGAGATACACTGGTTTATTGACTGAATAAGTGAATTGCGATTCTGGTTTCCTGGACAAAAATATTTCTCTTGCTTGATGTCTATTATCGTCCCTGAAATTTTTTTTCATTTTCTTTCATTTCTTTCGGTTTGGCCAAATATTTTAATAATCAATTGGCAGGCCGAATGGTTTGATATTCAGTCAAGCCAAATATTCAGCAAACCAAATAGTTTGATATTCGACCTAACCGAATATTCAGTAGCATGGCCGATACCAAATATTCGGTGCATTGAAAAAAAAAAAAGGAATTGTACCTGCCGTTTTGGCATAAGCAATATTTATAATATTTTTTAACTAACAATATTTTTAAGTTTTTAACTCATATGAGCCGCGGCGCTTCTTCCAAAAAATACTGTACTATGGTACATGGCAAATACTTTCTAGCAACCCTTTTTTTTTTTTTTCTCCTGTTGAAAAATAGTTTACAGACCTTGTCAATAGTCTGCAACGTGCGTTACACCGATTCTTCGCCTGGGGTCTTGTTAATTGCTTATTTTAAATAAACAAACTTGTAAAAAAAAAACCCCACCAAAACTGTCTGCAAACTTTGAAAATTTTCTGCGAACGGCGTTCGTCTATATTATCTGACTCTGCAGTCGGTCCTATAAAAAGATACACTGAGTAAAGTTGGATACAATTAAATTTAAATATACGTATGACACAATTTTCGACCATAAACATTAAAATTAAAGCTCTAAAATTAATTTAGACGATTAGATGTGTAAATAAGCCCAGTTCCTGCAACATTATGCAAATCACGTTTAATACGCAATCCTGCTTAATACGCGACTTTGGCCCACTCCCTTGAAACGCGTCTTAACCGGGTTCGACTGTATAATTGTTATAAAATTTTGTTGAGTCATTTCCAATTTTATGAAAATGTCAACAATTTTATGTCAACAATAACACAGTTTTATAAAACATGCAAGGGGCCCAGTAGCAGAAACAGTGAAGCACGGAAGCGGGCGCTGCAAATTATTTTAAACTTTGCAGATTAATTCACCAACTTGAAATGCTGGGCTTAAAAAATAGCTGAAATTTGATTTAAGTCTCTAGCAACTCTGCTTTAACTCTCAGATTTATGGTATTTGTTGTATCCTTATATTTTCTTTATAAATGGAAATTTTGCTTATTTTAAGTGTTTCTGTTATTTCTTATAATAATAGGCTTTTTGGGTCGCAGATAAATTTTAGTTTGCTGCAGATTGACACAGAAAATTCTGCTTCTGGGGCGAGGACGAATTATTAAAAAAATAATTAAAGCTAAATATTTATTAAATATTTTTTTATGAATCAAAAACATCAAGGGGTGTCCATTACTGGCACATCTACCCTATACATGATTTACAAATATTTTTTGTACATAGTATGATTTTAATTCAGACACAAAACAGTATTACCCATTCCACCCCACCTGACTCTAATCTGTTTCTTGCTAAGATTTTAACCACTTCACCATTTGCACAGATGAGTCGGGAGAGGGGGGGGGGGGGGTAAAAACACTTTCCACATACGTCTGTCGCCAGTGAAGTAGTTAAGAACAATGTTTACAATCTCTTAAAATATGATTGCCCACTCCAGACACCGATCTAGGATGCATTTAAAAAATTCCTTGCTTAATCAAAGGGAGTAGAACAGTTATTCTTGCTAAGTTGGCCACCATATAAAATTTGAATCAATTGTATTATTTATTTACCTTTACCCAATACTTTTACTTTAGTCTCTTTCTGACAAACAAATAATAGTATATGATCCTGTACAATTTTTTCACAATTTCTCTTTGATTTTAAAATTTTTGCTTTAGAATTTAAGAAAAAGAAAATTTTATTCATTTGTTTCAATTCTCAGAAGAAGCCATGAAATTTATAATTTATGACTATCCTCTTCTTAAATAACTCTAAACAGATGTTTTTCAGCATAAAATTTCAGGGTTGCTGGCTTTTAGCCAGGCCAAAAAAAGCCGGCCGGCTTTTTTTGGTTTTAGCCACTTAAAAAAAGCCGGCTTTTATTGAAAAAAGCCGGTTTTTATTTTTAAAAATTGGTTTACAGCTAATTCGTTTTAAATTTAGATCAATTAATTTAATACACTTATAAATATTTTCTACTAAAAAAATTATAAATTTTTATTAAATTTTGTCAAATAAATAAGTTTTTATAAATGTTAGAAGGCAACTTTGAAGGCATTATGTCTGAAAAAAAAGTTATAAATATTGAAAAGGATATAAGTTAGACTCCAAACTGGTGTTTTGAAATTCTATATTACATAGCTTCACATATACTACACATTTTAAAGATTATATTTAATTGAACAATGGCAAAATGTAATCGCATCAAAATGGAAACATTCTTATGTGTTCATATGGAGAGATTAAGTTATTCATATGTTAAAAGAGAAATGAGAAAGGATATAATTTTTGAGGAGAGTTTGGTACATAAGTGTATAAAAAATAGAGCATTTAAACAGGTAAAAAAAAATATCTAAATAAAATTTTGAAAATCTTGTTGCTAAGCATTTTCATGCATATGCTATTTATAATATTTTTAATAGTGAGAAATGGTGTTTTTATTTCATGACTATGTATAATTTTGAATGTTTACTAGAAATAAAATAAGACTTGTATATTAATAGCTCTTAAAATTAATTAAGTAATAAAACATGTAACTAAGTAACCATTGTCCTCTTCAATTTTATAAAGCAGTAAAAATGAAAAAAAAATTGGGGGAGGGGGGAGTGGAGTTAAAGGTCAGTGTAAACCAGATAAAGCAGTTGGTATGGACCTTTTAAAATTTAGCTGACATATTTGCAATTCTGACTACAAATCACTAGCAAAAACATCTAAGTTTTATTCCAATATTAATGTCTTCATTATTCAGAAATTGGGTTGCTTATTAAACTCTAGATCAATTAAATGTCATTAAAACTAATTAAAAACACTTTAAAATGTGTAGTTTATAATTACAATGCTTCACTTTATAAAAGCCAATTATGGCCAAAAAAGGCCAATTTTGGCCAAAAAAAGCCGGTTAAAACCAATAAAAGCCACCGGCCTGGCTTTTTTTAAATTTTAGCCGGCTTTTTTGCAACCCTGTAAAATTTACTTGAAAAAAGCTCTTGTACATTTATTAGAATAAAAGTTTCTGTTTTAAATATTATGTAAAATTGTTTTAAAATTTAACATTTTAATACCTTTAAACTTTGAAGTATAAAAGTATTCAACAAGCCGCATATTCAGTATTCGGCAGGCCGAATAGGCCCTATTTTTAGCCTGGATCTACCCCTGCAGGAATCATATTTATCAAGCGGACAACAAAACATGATTATCTTTATAAGAATATCAAACAAAACATATCTTCATAAGAGTATCAAACAAAACCTATCTTCATAAATCAAACAAAACGGTAGGCGGAAAAAAGCACATGGAAAAAAGCGCACCGGAAAAAAGCACCCCGGAAAAAAGCGCACCCGGAAAAAAGCGCACCTTTTTACAAATCACATATTAAATAAGTCTGATAATAATGCACAGGGTTAACCTCAGAATATAAACACCCGATTGAGATGATTTTTTGAAATCTGGCGTCTTGCTCCCTCGGTACGGAGAGGCTGTGGGGGGGGGGGGGGGGGGGTCTTTAAAAGGTATCTCAAAACCTGCATTGCCTCGATGATGATAAAATTTTGTAAGGTATGCAGAATCAGAATATAAACATCAGGTACTTATATGTACAGTGAAACCTCCCTGTGTGACCACCTCCATTAAGCGATCACCTCCCTGAACGACCATTTTTTTCATGGAACGAAATTTATTCCCATAAGCTCATTACTAATTTTACCTCCATTCAGAGACCATCCCAGTTGAACTCCCTCCATGAGCGACCAATTTTTTTAAAAAGCAAATGAAACAAATTCTGTTTTTTCCAGGTCGCTTGAAGAAGGTTTTATTAAGAAAATAATTCCGGAGAGCGCATTATTCATCAAACTTCTAAACTAAGTTTAGATTATTTTTAATTCCGGTAACCTTTAAATGTTTAAACCCCTTTGTGCCTTTTTAGGCAATGAATTTAACTCTGATGACAAATTAGGAATGACAGTCGATAAACTCCCTTGCCCTATTCTGTCAGGAAACTCTCAAAGAAATAGATAAATTAATGATATAGTCATTATTTGTTTCCGTCCAAAAACATTGCATTTATTTACTGAACTTCGAAAAGAAATAAAAGTTATAAAATATAAAACCGTAAAATCAAAGCAAAGGTCAATGTATTCATTTTTTAAACTCTACAGTAATTAACTTATGTAATTAACTTTTGTTTTGATACTTAAAGTTTTATATTTTTTCCTAATGTGAAAATTAAATTTTAGTAACGTTAATTGTTACCTTTTTCCAACAATTAAAATCTAGATTTAAACAGGACCTCCATTAAGAGGCCAACTCTCGGAGCGACCCATTTTTATTGGAACGGAACGTGGTCGCTTTTTGAGAGGTTTTACTGTATACATATATATATATTTAGTCTCCCTTATCCTTCTGGAGTACGGCTGTGGGTGTGTAGGGGGGGGGGGGGATCTACAAAATCCGAATCTATTACGGTTTTAGACGATAAAATTTTGGATCAGGATAAAATCAGGATGTTTTCTAAGTATATAAACATCTAATTGGATGAGTTTCCTTTAATTTGGCCCTTTCCCTTCTACTTGGCGGGAGGGAGGGGGATTACAAAAATCTACGATTACCTTCGTCATAAAACTTTACAAGAGTCCATTAACATTTTATATAACTTCCGCTTCGCCCCC
Organism: Maratus speciosus; assembly: GCA_963932465.1. Classification (NCBI taxonomy): domain Eukaryota; kingdom Metazoa; phylum Arthropoda; class Arachnida; order Araneae; family Salticidae; genus Maratus; species Maratus speciosus. The sequence continues at coordinate 323,222,867 of OZ010795.1, read as the reverse complement.
CTCCACACACACACACACACTAAATTTGATAAAAAACTTAATATAAGACCCCCAGTGATCAAATTGTCACAACGGTTTTTTCATTTAAGGGTGTTCTCAAATCCAAAGGGGCAACTTTCTGACATAAATTTTAATTTATTTTTGTTCGAAAATGCATGAAACTGGCTAGTGTTGTTGTTCAGAAACTATGTAATGGAGCTGTTTTTTCCATATTTTTGCAAATGCAATAGATCTTTCAGAAAATAATGTCAAAGTGGGCGTTTGGAACCGAATTTCCGAGGAAGGAAGAGTCTCAAGAGCGGGCGAAAAACGGGTTTGTCACATGATCGAAATCCCTTATAACGGGAAGAGTCCCATAACCTGTGCCGGAAGATTTGGCGATTTTTTTGGCGCACTTTGTTTGGCGATAAATGTTTCGATCTGGTTTAAGTTTGTTCGTCAGATTTCGGATCGTTGGAACGGCTTTAGGGTTGCTTTTTTTTCAGAAATGCCTTTTTAAAACCGGAGAACTGGTTGACGTGAGATCTTGAAGCTTATTGGTTTACTAGTATCACGGGAACTGTTAGTCAGCAAATTTTGAATTCGGTTAGATAAGAATTTGCTCCGACGCCACACTGACACTCGCATTCGGATTACTCTCTGTGCTGGTCGATGTAAGTAAAGTTTCGTTAATTTTTCCAAGATTGCGGAAAAACATCATTTTTAAATCTTTATATTATTTATAAATCAATGATTTTACATCATTTTTAAAAAGAGAAAATGATGTAAAAACATGGATTTATCAATTACATAAAGATTTAAAAACGAAGTTTTTGCGCCACTTTGAAAATTTCTTCCGATGCAATTGCTCGAATTTTAGCAGCATTCTAAATAAATCTAAACATGTGCTTTTTCAGATGAATAGTTGGTACCCTGTTTCAGACCCAAAATGGGATCATTTTATAAACATTAAATCCCTTCTTACTGTTTTTTGTTTTTGTGTGTAGGCATTTTTAAATTATTTTTATACATTTTTTCTATGTTCCATCTTTTCTATTATTTCTTTAAATTATTTTTATACATTTTTTCTATTTTTATACATTTTTTTTTATACTTTTTTTCTTTTTGGTAGTTGTGAGCGGGATTTTACCTGCATTAAAAATAATAGTTTTTGAAATATTGTTGAAATTTATAAAGTTTCTGGCCAGTGTTTTTCTCTTCTTTTATTGTCGAAAATGTTTTAAGGACGGGGGGTTCAGGGGGGCAGAGCCCCCCTGACAATAACAAGTATTAATCTCAAAAAGGACATTTATTTAGAATGCTGCTAAAATTTGTGTCATTGTATCGGAAAAAAATTTCCAAGATGGCGCAAAAACTTAGTTTTCAAATCTTTGTATAATTTATAAATCCATGTTTCTATATCATTTTCTATCTTTAAAAATGGTGCAAAATCATTGATTTATAATTAATATAAAGATTTAAAAATGATATTTTTCTGCAATCTTGGAAAAATTTTCATGTCGCCAAAACGGCATTTTGGCGAGATTTTTTTTCGCCAAAAATCTTCCGGCACAGGATATGGAACTCATCCCCTTATAACTCAATAGGTAATTGATTGATCTAAATGCTAAATTTCTTAAATTAATTCTAAATTTTTAAAACAGTGTAAAAAAGCATTGAAATCTAAGATGAAAATAATTTGTAAAGTTTCTATGGGTATTTTGTCTGATGAATAAACGAAAAATGCTTTAAATACGTATTTACATAAGCTTAAAAGATTATGTTTGTTAAAAAATAAGTACAACCAGTTTGTAAAAAGCAAATTCTTATCGGGCATAAAATGCATTCGCTTTAAATATGATATTTCAATTTAATGCTGCTATTTTATGGATTTTTTAACGCTGAATCAAAAAATTATCTTCACTTTTAACCATTATGTCAAGATTTTTCGCAAATCGTAAATTTCAAGGTAAATAAACTACGAAAAATCTGATACTATAAAATAGATGTAAGACTTTTTTATTCAGTTTAATTTTATTTAATTCAATAATTTATTAGATTTTTTGGCTTATACTGCGTTTCTTACAGCTAAACAGCTCGGTTGTAATAATGCGCTCCCCGGAATTATTTTCTTAATAAAACCTTCTTCAAGCGACCTGGAAAAAACGGAATTTCTTTCATTTTTTAAAAAAAAATTGGTCGCTCAAGTAGGGAGTTCAACTGGGATGGTCTCTGAATGGAGGTAAAATTAGTATTGAGCCTATGGGAATAAATTTCGTTCCATGAAAAAATGGCCGTTCAGGGAGTTGGTCGCTTAATGGAGGTGGTCACACAGGGAGGTTTCACTGTATATATAAGTACCTGATGTTTATATTCTGATTCTGCATACCTTACAAAATTTTATCATCATCGAGGCAATGCAGGTTTTGAGATACCTTTTAAAGAACCCCCCCCCCCCCCCCACAGCCTCTCCGTACCGAGGGAGCAAGACGCCAGATTTCAAAAAATCATCTCAATCTGGTGTTTATATTCTGAGGTTAACCCTGTGTATTATTATCAGACTTATTCAATATGTGATTTGTAAAAAGGTGAGCTTTTTTCCGTGCGCTTTTTTCCGGTGCGCTTTTTCCCGTGATTCAAACAAAACATATCTTTAAAGAGCAACAATGACATACGATTAACAAGACAACAATAATTCATTAATTACAAATGTTAAAAATTAACAGATCATTTATATCAATATATTAACACTTACATTTCGATATCAGACATGGTTTATCGATGTTAATATTGGATCCTCCTAGAAAACAAACATAGTATAATTCAGGTCAAACCAATTTTTCAAGAGGATATAATAAAAGAATAGCGATTAATTAAGATTTAAATAACATAAAAAGTAAAAACAGACCTCCACGAAAAGCTGTTCAAATTACCTCACAACAAAAGGCTGGAAGTTCACATTTATAGAGTTGAGTTGTAAAATGGCGCTTTGCTGCGAGTGATTTTGGGTTGGGGACTTCTGAGGCGGTTCAACTGGCCACTAGAGGCGCTAATGGACTTTACCCATGTGACGTCACCGCGGGTAACCAAAAGAAAAACACCAATAAAAAGCGTGAAGAACATTTTATCACTGCCTTCCCTTCGTCTTTTTCAGAAGGTATTTTCCCGCAGAGGCGTGGCTGTTGCCATTCGTGGGTAAGGTCCATAGCACTTAGGTCTTAGGTCCTACTTAAAAAAGTCAGACGCCAGAACTGGCGGACGAGCCGTTAATTCCCAAATTGGCCGAACTCAACCATAGATTAACAAGATTATTCAAGATGGGACATTTCCATAGAGCATAATGGTAATGCGATTTCGATGGTAGCCCCCTTAGTGACAATGGGGAAGAAACTCCACATCCTTGTAAAATTTTTATCATTGAGCATTTACCTTATTGTGATCTTTCTTTTTTTTATGTTTCATGTTTACGTTTTAATAGAATCTTACATCGATACATGAACACAGAATAGATATTCTATTTTATATAGCTAATATCTATTCTATGTTCATGCATGGATATATAATTAAAGTGACGGTCGCCATTTATTCTGTTCTTGAAAATTCCATCGTTGATGAATTCAAGTCGCAGTTTTTGTATAAAGTTGCACATGGTTCATGATTTTCATCTTTATACTATCTGTTTTATTTAAATACTTATGTTTTATTTCAAGAAAGTGTTTCCTGTGTTTTCCCTGCGTTTCATGTGCTTCCCTAGTGTTTCAGTCAAGTCGCAGTTTCCGTATAAAGTGGCACATGGTTCATGATTTTCATCTTTATACTATCTGTTTTATTTAGATACTTATGTTTTATTTCAAGAAAGTGTTTCCTGTGTTTTGGACACCTACCAAACGCGCATGCGCGTACTGATCTCTTCTCGCCAAATTATTTGGCTACATTTCCCTTTCGCCAAGGGTGTTCAAAGCTTGAGGGTTTGTAAATTAGCTTCCCTGCGTTTCATGTGCTTCCCTAGTGTTTCATTGTTTCTCTTTCTGAAAAGAAAATATGGCTCTCAAGGATTCGCAAATATAATTTTAATTTCATCTAAAAGGCTAGAATATGCATTAAATATTCTAAAATGATGTTCAGTGGATATCACCAAGGATTAACATAACTATTGAAGTAAGTTCTGATTTAACTTTTTAAATTTATTGTCTTAATAAAACAAATTATATCAGACGCTTGGTTTGAATATTAGCAATCTAAGAAAATAAGTATAAGGTTGACATGATTGTTAAAATATATGATGAATGTACAGTTATATGTCAGTAATTATTATATCTCTCTAGAGAAGTTGATTGAAAATGAGAAAAGACTAATAATTCAAAAGCTCTTTCATAATAAACAAAAATATTTAGATAAGAAATGCAACAAATCAGGCACGAAACAATTCCTCCTAAAGGAGGAATTCCACCTATTTTAAAGCAATTTTGGACATTTTCTGGATTGATGCAAAAATGCAAAGAAAATATTGGATGCATATATGAGAGGGGGAGGGGGGGGTGTCTAGGAAATTTAATAATAATTTTGTTTACTCAAATCGTCGGAATTTGTTTCTGAATTACTGTGCAAAAAAGCCATCAAATCAAAGGTGAATAAGCATCTGATTAAAGTGGTGTAAATTGTTTATAAAATGGCTTTCCAGAGTGATTTTTTTTTACTTTAAAAGGTAAAGGAAGTTTCCATAAGGTTCCTTTTGGAATAGAATATTTTTTCCTAATTAACACTTTTGTGTAATTTCAGTGATGCAATTTTGGAGATGTATTTCTGGAGTAAAGATTAATTTGACTTGCTTGTATTTATGCAGCATTGAGGTTTGTTTTTTAAAGGAGGGGGGAAATCTTAAACAGACAAACCTTCTAAAATAATATTTATTTTGACAAATTAATCGCTGTAGTTCACATAAATTCATCAGATATTTATGGTTTTACATCTTAGCAAACTGTCTTCAATTTCCTGTTTTGATTCAAAAGACCTGTAAAATTGTTAGTTTAAATTTCTTTTAATAAATTTTAAATTATTAAAAGAAAATCATACATACAGTAATATTTTATTTTATTGTATAAATAAGTTAAAATGTGTCCAAAAATAAATATTGTATAGATGAAAAAAATTTTACAACTTTTTTTCTGTTTTCCACTTTCATGCCTGATAAATTTAGACGCATTTAAAGATCTTTAAATGATATATTAAACCCAGTTTATAAAAACATTGTGCCAATCCTACTTTTCATTGCAGGTTATGCTGCTTTCTAAACTTGCTAAAACATCACTGTTGTAATTACTGTATAGATTCTAGTAATGGTGATTTTTCATATGAATTTTTTATTAAAAATTAGTTAACTTTAGGTTAAAAATGTAGTGAAATAACTTTGATCATTTATGTAAATATTGTACTCACAGGGATCTGTCCAGATTTTTCTTTCTGGGTCCTATTTTTGAAATTGTGAATAGTTTTTTTTTTTTTTTCACATTTATGAAAAATCTACTTTTAATTTTGGGAATTTGAAATTATCGTTATATTCAGGTTCTTGTTATACATTTTTAACAAGACCCTTTCCATATCTATATCTTGATAATAGGTTTTTGACAAGTTAGATAGTATTACTTTTAAAATTTGTGATGAAAAGTACAGTTTGGAAATGCAAAAGTTTTGTGTAAAGCTAATAGTTAAGTTGAAAAATTTTGTGAAGGGTCCTGTTTTAAAATAAAAAGGTTGTGAAAGGTCCATTAAAGGACCTAATTTTTCTCTAAACAGATCCCTGGACTCATGACAGCTTTATTTATTTAAAAATATGATGCAAGTTGTATGCAAGATCTTACCAAATAATTATTCAAAAATAGTTATTAAAATTTTTAATTAAGAAAAGAAATACAAGAGAAAAATTAAAAAAACTAAAAAATAAATAAATCTGTATTTATTGTTAGCATTCAACCTTAGAATATCTGAATTTCTTAACAATATGTGAATAATTTTTGTCATGTGCTTTTCATAATTTAAATACCAAATTTATCCTTTCATTTATTTTTAATTTGTGTAAATGCATTTAGCCAATATAATATGTTATTCTTTTCATAACTAAGGGGCTGGCTCCACACAAAACTTTGCTCATGAAGCTAAACAAACATTTTAAATTTTCTTTACTTTTCTGACAAATGTAATAGATGGGAAATATTTTTGTTAATTTTTTATAAATATTTTTGAATGATGGCATACTAAGTTTCTTGTCAAAAGAAATTTTTAATAGATATAAATTTTTAATCGATTGATTGAGCTTATTGAAAAATCTTTCAGTAAAATAATATTACAAGAAAACCGGGACCTGAAGGGAGATTCACTAGGCACTCAATCACGATATAATTTTACTAGTGGGGGAAAAGTCCGCCTTCGACAGCCGCCATTTTGAATGAGCACTCAGGACTAGTATTCAGAGGGCAGTGGGTAGATAGAAGAAAAAACACCAATAGACATGAAGAACATTTTAACACTGCTTTCCCTTCGTCCAATAAACAGTCTCTTTCGGAGGGTACTTACCCGCAGAGGTGTGGCTGTTGCCATTCGTGGGTGAAGTCCATTCGGTGTGTACATAGTACATACCAATGTCTCGACCGAGTTCGTTGGCCAGCTTCATCCGCCATTTTGTTTCAAAATGACGGCCATTTGAAATGTGGTATCAAAAAATTGAAAATGGGAAAATATTTTTTTCTTATGTATTTGACCTTTATACAAAGATTCCGGAGCAGTTTTTGTTTCGTCTATATCTTAAAAAATGGCTGAGTTATAGCATTTTGAATTTTTAGCGTGGCTGACATTTTGAAACATCCTGATTTTTGTCACGTGATAACGGGCGTATTTATGAACAGATTTGGATGTACCTTGGTGTGTACATAGTACATACAAATATCTCGACCGAGTTCGTTGTCCAGCTTCATCCGTCATCTTGTTTAAAAATGGCGGCCATTTAAAAAAATTAAAATTTAAAATGAGATACCAAAAAATTGGAAAATGAAAAAGATTTTTTTTGTATGTGTTTGACCTTAATACAAAAATTCCGGAACAGTTTTTGTTTCGTCTATATCTAAAGAAATGGCCGAGTTATAGCATTTTGAATTTCTATTGTGGCTGACATTTTAAAAAGACCTGATTTTTGTCACGTGATAACAGGCTTATTTATGAACCGATTTGGATGTAACTTGGTCTGTACATAGTACATACCAATGTCTCGACCGAGTTCGTTGGCCAGCTTCATTCGCCATTTTGTTTCAAAAGGGTTGCCATATAAAAAAAAATTTAAAATTTAAAATGAGGTATTAAAGAATTGGAAAATGAAAAATATTTTTTTATGTGTTTGGCCTTGATACAAAGATTCCGGAGCAGTTTTTGTTTCTGAAAATTTGTTCTTTTGTTTATATCTTAAAAAATGGTTGAATTATAGCACTTTGAATTTCTAGCATGGCTAACATTTTGAAACGACCTTGTATTTGTCACGCGATAACACAAGTAGTATACATCAATATCTCGACAAGTTCGCTGGCCAGCTTCATCAGCCATCTTGTTTCAAAATGGCGGCCATTAAATTAAAAAAAATTATATTTAAAGTGAGGTGCAAAAAAATTAGAAATTGAAAAAGGTTTCTTTCTTAAGTATTTGACCTTGATATAAAGATTCAGGAGCAGTTTTTGTTTGTCTTTATCTTAAAAAATGGCTCAGATATAGCAATTTCAATATCTAATGTGGGTGACATTTTGAAAAATCTGATTTTTTGCCTGCGACAGCTCACTTATATATCAATCGAATCCGATGTGAGTGAGCATGAGCACAGCAATTACTAAGGTCTCGACCAAGTTCAGTGGTTAGCGTCATCCACCATGTTGTCTTAAAATGGCAGGCACTTTAAGAAATCGCTGAATTTGGCAGCCAAATGTAAGTTACTTTAAATAAAAGCAGCTTGGATAAAGCTGACTAATTTCGCGAAATTCTCATTCATAATGATTTAGTATTGATAAAAATTAGTATTGAATCTCCTATATTCGGTTTCCACTAAATTGAGCTTCGTGTGTTTGAATAATATAAGTTGGCTTTTTTAAAATAAGGAATATGAAAGCTACCTCTTCCTCCCGGCACTGGGCGAAAGGATTTTTTTTTTCTTTTACATGATGAGTGAACGATATAAGTACAACGAAAAACAGGATAAAAATTTCGTCTTGAATGCTATATATGAAGTAAATATGATACAATTGAATTTAAAGCTACATAAAGTAATGGTGTAATATAAAAATGGTGTAATATAAGTATTGCACTCTATAAATTCCAGAAAATTTCATAAATATTCCCATTCGGAAGGAAACTTTTTATAGCCGATATTTTATTAATTTATGAAGTTTAACGTATTAAACAATCGTTACAATAATCTTTTAAAATTGACGCATTTTCACTTTCTTACAGATAAAATAAAAATATTGTTTTTAATGTAAATAACGTGTTGGGGCACTGCTTTTTACATCAATGTTTAAACTATATTCTAGTTTTCAGATATTATAAATCTTATAATTAAATATATTTAAAATTATTCACACAACTTCACATTTATTTTTTTCGTCGAACATCTTTTATTTTTACAAAACAAAAACAAAAACTTTTGAGCTGTTGCCAACTCAACAAAACTAAATAAATTTAAGCCACAACAGTACTCTCCTACCAGTAACGAAGTTACGTTACAATATATACAAAAAAAATGTTAATTACAAAAATAACAATGCACTAAAATTTGAACATTATTTAAAAATAAATATAAATGTACTAATCTCGAAATCGCACAGGAAGTTTAATCGTTCGTCCCGAACTTGACTGTTTTTCAGGAAGTTTTTGGTCTTGAATATGAGAGTTATGTGGTGCTTTTGCAGGTTGTATTTTCTGTGTTGGTTGCTTTGTAGCAAAGTCTGGTGTTTGCAAGAAGTATGCAGGCTTTAACCTATCAATAGAGACAGTTACAGTTTTGTCTTTGATTTTGAGCGTGAAATATTTTTCGTTTCTATCAACGACTGGAAATGGACCTTCGTATGGGGTTCCAGTTGCTTTTTAACTCTGTCTTTGCGAACAAACACATGTGACGTGGTTTTTAAATCTTTGGGAACAAATATTTTTTGTACATACTTTTTTGACACAGTTCTTGGTCCGACTTCTTCCATCACTTTTTGAAGTTGTTTGGTAAAATTATCAGGTGGTGTAGGAATTGTACTTTCATGGAAAAATTCTCCAGGTAAACGTATGTTTTGTCCATAGACCATCTGAGTTATAGTATGTGCAGAATCTTCTTGCATGGCAGTGCGTAGACAAAGAAGAACAGTTGGCAGTGTTTCACTCCAGGCCAGGTTATTGTGTGCCATTAGTGCGGTCTTTAGAGTTCTGTGCAATCGTTCGACTTTTCCATTGGCTTGGGGGTGGTAGGCAATCGTGTGCTGCAATTTTATCCCACACATTTTTGTCAGGATGTTTAAAAGCTCTGAGCCAAACTGTGAACCACGATCCGTGACGAGTCGATATGGAGTTCCGAATCTAGAAATCCAATTACCATAAAATGCTTTGGCAACTGTGTCGGCTGAAATGTTGTTCAGCGGAATCACTTCCATCCAGTTAGTATACCGATCTATGCAGGTCAGGCAGTAGATATTACCGTTTGATGGTGGTAAAGGTCCTGTCAATATGAACATCACTAAAGCCTTTTCGATGGAGGTTGAAATTCACTGAAGCTTGATTTGGTATGTCGATTTATTTTGCTCTTTTGGCAGGCCATACATGACCGGGCCCATAGCTGTACATCTTTTCGGATATTTGGCCAGATAAATTTCGATGTCAAGAGTTTCACAGATGATTTAACCCCAGGATGAGACATTCCATGCATTTGATGAAATATTTTTATGCGATAGGATTTAGGAATATATGGTCTTATATTACTTGTTGAAGTTTCACACCACAAAGACTTTCCAGAAGGTAGCGGATACTGCTTGAAATTCAGGGAAGTTGTGGATGTCTTCAACGTTCGGAATTCTTCATCTTGATCTTGCTCTTCTGCTATTTTATCATAATCGATCCAAGAAATTTCTTCAACTCTGGATAGTGTATCAGCAATGATATTTTCTTGACCTTTAATATGTTGGATGTCAATTGAAAATTGTGAAATGTAGTGTAAGTGACGAAGTTGGCGAGGAGATGCTTTCTCAGGCTTTTGTAGGAATGCAAAGGTTATGGGTTTGTGGTCTGTGTATATCGCGAATTTTCTTCCTTCTAATAAATGCTTGAAATATTTGATGGAGAGATATATACCAAGTAATTTTCTATCGTAAGTACTGTAGTTCTTTTGTGCATCATTTAGCTTCTTAGAATAAAATGCGATAGGTTTCCATCCTTTATTTTCATATTGTTGAAGTATTGCTCCAATTGCTGAATCTGAAGCGTCTGTACATAGTGACAGAAGTAGTTCAGAATTCGGAAGTGATAAGAGTGCAGTATTGGCTAAATCATCTTTGCATTGTTGGAACTGTTTTTTCGCTGCATCTGTCCAAGGAATTTTTCTTCTATCTTTCTTTCTTGCTCCTTTGAGGTAATCATGTAAAAGAGATTGGTTTTTAGATGCATCTTTTAGATATCGACGATAAAAATTAATCATGCCTAGGAATGTTCTAAGTTCATGAATAGTTTTTGGAAATTGATAGTTAAGAATGGCTTGAACCTTGTCAGGTAAAGGACGTGAGCCTTGAGGAGTAATTAAATATCCTAAAAATTCTATTTCTTGTGTTCCCATGATTGATTTGGAAATGTTTATACGAAGACCGTAATCATTTAATCTTTCAAACACTAACTTGAGGTGATTTTTGTGTTCTTCTTCACTAGTAGATGCAATAAGAATATCATCTAAATAGGTGAAAACAAAATCTAGGCCTGAAAAAACTTCATGTACAAATCTTTGGAATGTTGCTGGTGCGTTCTTGAAGCCGTAACTCATCACATTAAATTCATACAAGCCGAATGGCGTAATAATTGCAGTTTTACACCTATCTTCTTCGGTAATGGGAACTTGATAGTAGGCTTTAAATAAATCAATTTTAGAATAGATAGTTGTATCTTTCAAAATGTGATGAAAATCTTCGATTCGCGGAATAGGATATCTATCAGGAATAGTTTTTGCATTTAGTTGTCTGTAATCTCCACATGGGCGAAAAGTGCCATCTTTTTTCGGAACCATATGAAGAGGGCTCGACCATTGAGAACTAGAAGGCCTGATTATATTATTATTGAGCATAAATTGGAATTCTTGTTTCGCTATTGCAAGTCGTTGATGATCTAACTGTCTTGCTTTAGAATGGGCAGGTTGACCTTTTGTAATAATATGGTGTTGAACATTATGTTTTACACTTGATAAGAATAAATTTGGTTTGGTTATTTCTGGATATTGCCGTAAAAGAGTATAAAATTTAGTGAAATTACTTACTGTGCCGATATTACTATCTTCACTGATGGAAGCAACTTCGCCATTAATACTTAGTTGAGTTACTCCATCAATTAGTTTCTTTTTATGTAAATCAATTAACAAGTTAAATTTGTTTAGAAAATCAGCGCCCAAAATACCTTTGTTTATCTTAGCAACAATAAAAGAAAATTCAAAATTTGATATCATTATTTTTAAGTTCCATATTTAAAATTCTTAGAGCATAAGATAAAGTGCTGCGTCACAAACTTTTAACCCGTTAAGGGTTTTTGCATTGATATCATTACTTTTTTGAGGTTATTGAAAAAAATAAATAAAACAATAAACACACACAAAAAAAATTAAAGACCAATACAAAGAATTCATAGTCAGGATTTCAATTCACCTTCAATCTCTCCCCACCCCCCTCCCCGCAAAAAAGGATGACCATACTTCAATTTTAAAGAGCATCGTGCAATGAGATTTTTATAAGAACTCTTTGGTAAGATATGGAAGAAATGTACAACATGCATGTTTAGAGGGTATTTCTGTTGGTTTGCTTCAGAGATATAAAAAGCTATGTTAAATTTTACTATGTAAAAAAATTACTTTGTTAAGAAAAATAGCAAGAAATATTACTCTTTAAGCCTTTATATATATATAACAATCATCGCTCACTTATAAAAGTAATTCCATACATTTATATTAAATCCAAAACTATAAATTTCTGCTTCTCCCTTTTCTCATTCCTAGTGCAAAAAAAATTAAACATTCTTTAATTTTATATAAAATAATCTTTCACCATCCCTATTTAAAATTCTTTATTAACAATAATAATAAATCATATAAAATAATCCACTGAGCTCCGAAGATTCCACTTCTGCTTTTGCACCCACCTCTCCAGCTTACCTAAATAATAAAATCTTTCAAAAATTAGTTTAAAAAAAAAAATCTGCAACATTTGTTGCTCACTAACATAGATAAATAAATAAGCTCTAACTTCCCTAATGTACAGTCATGGAAAAAAAAAGTAAACACCCCTACTAACTCCTCAACAAATTACCGTAGAAGAAAGTTACTGGTACCGAACGATTGGAAATAAAGTCTACTTTTAAATGATGTATATAAAATTTGCTTAAGGGGTTATCTACATATTAAAACGAACCATAACTTTGTTTTTTTCAATAGCAGTACACAATTTTTACAGCATAAATGAATTATACACAATTTAACCCTCTGTCTACCAGAAGGGTCCAATGGACCCGACATGTATATTCAAAATATCTATTCAAACCAGAAATTTCTTCAAAACAAACTAAATGTATAAATCAGACAATAATAAGTTAAATAAACAAATTAAATAGTTTTAAGTAAAAATTCTGGTGTAGAATGTTTTTATAAAACTTGAGTAAAATTTCCGGTAGTTCTAGGGTTAATTAGCGTAAAAACAAATTTTTATGCAATTCGTACTACAAGTTCCCGAGAAATTAATTATTTTAAAACAAGCTTATTTTAAGGGCTGTATCCAAATTGAAGTTCGGTACTCGATTGTTAACCGAGAGAGCCCCCTTCTTGATCAAGGCACCTTAAGCGTCACTCAAGCAGTCAATGAAGTTTGCTAGATTACAGGACAGCGTAAGACATTTCAAAATATCTAGTCACTTCTATCATAGACGGCCCCTTAAACCATAATTTTGCCGTTTTTTAAACATAATTTGAAAACTATTTGGAAGAAAAATGTGAAATTTTGAATTTCCATAAAGCAGGACTTAATAAATCTAAATCCATCAAAAAAATTTTAGGCTACAATTCATATTTTTTTCGAATATTAATTTCATAATTCATATCATAAAATTATAAAAATTGCAAATTCAACGTATTTATGTTTGGGTATGTTAGTATTACTACTACATAAAAAATTAGCAATTTAGGAGCATAATTTCAGGAGATATGAATAAAAATATGAAAATATAATTTATCATTAGAAGCACTAAATTTTGAATGTTTATAATTCAAAAACTTATTATTCAAATTACTTGAAATTTGGTGCCTAGGCATAGTTTGAACCGAAGATTTGAAATATCTCGTTAAAATTGGGTATTGCCAATGAAAAAAAAATGAAGTTTGGATTTGTTTTAATATGTAGATGGCCCCCTAAGCAAATTTAATATACATCATTTAAAAATAGACTTTATTTCCAATCGTTTGGTACCAATAACTTTTGTCTACGATAATAATTTGTTAAGGAGTTAGTAGAGGGTGTTTACTTTTTTTTTCCACGACTGTACATTTCACCTCTTCTCCCTCCCCATACTCCCCAACATTAAAAAAATTTAAATCTTTATTTTTATACAGAAAATTCTTCTATATAAATTATCCTCCTATTCCTCAAAATTACCACTTTCCCACTCCAGCCTAGAGATTTCAATCTTTAAAGCTTTTTAGAAAATCGGATCTGCAAAGTCTGTTGCTTAATAATAAAATATATAATCATGTACACTTTTAATTATTTTTCACACAATCAATTGATGTCATGATAATAGTTGTTCTGAGCGAATATTGTGTTGGCTGGGCTGTCGTACGGATAGCTCAATTGGAAGAGTACTGGCAATTAAAGCCAAGGGCTATTAAAGTTCACTGTAATTCAAGATGTTTAACCCCTTTGCGACAAGAGCCCTTTGGTTAATTTTTAACTTTTTACTACAGGTTTTTAAAAACAGAAAATTTTCTGTAATTGAATCACAGAAATGCTCCCATTAAAGAAGGTAAACTTTACAATTAAAAATAAGTGGTGAGAATAATGAAGGATTCTGAACACCTTAAGTGGCCAAGTATACCGGTCGCTCATTCCCAAGGGCTTAAAGATGCTTTTTTGCTATTATAACCATTAGGATTTACAATGTAAAAAAATCTTAATCATTTCTGAGGTAAATAAAGACAGTGGAAAAAAATCAAGATGGCAATGTTTTGATTGGCAAATTCCAAGCTGAGTAATTTGTGCTACAGAATGAAAAAAATATAAAGTTGTAATAATGTCCTCTTACAGATACTAAATCTTTAAGGTTTTTGATGTGTGAACTACATATGAATACAGTAGAAGATCTTTATAATGCACACCTTGGTATGAGAAGTTGTGCGTATTATAGAATTTTGCATTATATAGATCATATTTCATACATCATTAAATTTACTTCGTATACATGCTTTAAATTACATTCCCATAGGCGTAACCAGCCTTTCGAACGGGGGGGGGGGGTGCCCAGACTTTTTAACCTGAACGTGTTGGATACAAACAATATCTTATATAGTAAAACCTGCTAAAACGGAACCCCATGAAACCGGTCGAATTTCCTTTTTAGACAGGTTTTCAACATAGAAGATATAATTGCGTGATATTTCTTTTAAAATGAGCTCAAACGCGATTTTTGTTTGTATGAGGAGGGATGAGAAGGGGTTCAAAACATCAAAACTAAATCTAATAGTTAAAAAAAAGATATGTAAATGCCCTTGCAGCAGTGACGCAAGACAGTGACTAAGTGTGGTCACAAGTGTAAAACCTTTTGGCACCCTAACTTTTTATAAAGATTTAAAAAGGCCTTTAATCATGCTATAAACTTCTATAGGCATAGGAACACTGCATGAGATCTAAAATTATCCCAGTCAAAGTCTTGTAGATGAAATTTTGTCGGATGATGAATCTCAGATAATACATGCGGTACACCAGCACATACGCACGAGTTTTTTTCACTTCATGACTTCTTAGGGATGACCGGAGGGACCTAAGAAACTTTGTAGGAAAGTTTATATAAATAATTATTATAAATAATCATAATATGCATTAATACCGTAACTTCTGGATTGTTTGATCCGCAGATCAAACAATCATGTTTTGACCCAGAAATTTCATTTCAATATTGAAGTTAAATATTTATCGCGATTTAACAAGTTACGGTTTATGAAACGAGATTTCTGGGATTCCGAACATAATTGTTTGATCCGCGGATTATAGGCGGAAATTACGGTAATTCATGTTTTTACCACAGAATGTGTCGATATATTAGGTAAAGCAGGTCGTAATAATATATACTAAATTTTATCAAGATGATAAAAACTATACTATCATGATGCGACTGTAATAATAAAGACAGGTGCTTGTCTGTCTCTGTGTGTGTGTACGCGCGCGCGCCGAACTCTGAAAAAGCAATGCAGCGCGCACAGCCGTCAGATTTGACAGGACCTGAGGCCTGAACTCATGCATATCGAATACAATTTCTGGAATTTTTCAATTAATTTCTTATGTGATTTTTTTCATATTTTGCGGCAATTTTTTTTCAAATTAGTAAAAAATAATCCGATTTCAATATTTTATCCAATAAACTTTGTCTTCTTTTCAATAAAGTGTTTTCGAGATTCTTACAACGATTTTTCAGTTTTTAACAATTTTTTACTGTTATTTTTAGAGGTTTTTCTTCGCATTTCGAGGTGATTTTTTATATTTTTTTGACATTCCTAAAAGGAATTCTGTTTAAATCCATTTTGCTAATTTCGTTCCCTGTGGTTTTTTAATCTTTTCCGAATTGTGATTTTTTTACTTTTTTTGAAACAGCAAAAACTCTCCGGTAATTTTTGCAATTGCCGTAATTAAATTCGAACTGGAATAACGTCAAATCAGTTCTTATAAGAAAGCTGAAAATCTATTTTTGCTCTAAATAAAAAACGCAATAATTCAAGATTCGCTTGTTTCGAGACAGAAGGGGAAGAGGTTATAGCTTGCTCAGGAGTACGTTGCCGAAGGCACCCCCCCCCCCCCCCCCACAAAAAAAAAAAAATCCTAGATTTGTTTAATTCTATGTTCGTTTTAAAAAAAAACAACCAACGAAACTCCTCTACTAATGAAGTTTTCTTTGAGCGACAGGGTTTGAAATAACGTGCGGTATCGCGCGATTTGTGCACAGAAAAGGAAAGTCCCGCATAATAAAAAATGCTGTGCTATATTTCCCCCCTCCAAATAAGTCCACGATTTTTATTTCTTTTATGGAATTTCTCAAAATCAATTCGTGAATCGGTCCCGGAAAAATGTAAGAATTTCTTCAAACGATCGTGGAAAAATATCGAGAATTTCGATAAAATATAGTGCAGAAAGTAATCACCAATTTCGTCAAAAGATTGCGCAAAAAAATACGAATTTCGATAAACGATTGACAAAAACGTTTTGCAAATTTCGTCAAAATGTCGCGGAAAAGAGTAGAGAATTTTGTTAATTGGTACGGAAAGATATCGAGAATTTTCCTGATCGGTCGCGCAAAACTGTCGCGAATTTCGACAAATGTAAAATAATCAGTTTCGTCAATCGATCGCAACAGAAAATAAATTTCATCAAAGGATCGAAGTAAAAACGAGAATTTCGTCAAAGGATCGCAGAAAGAAAGAGCGAATTTCGTCAACAGATTGCGGAAAGAAAAAGCGAATTTTGTCAAAAGATCGTGGAAAGAAAACGCGAATTTCGTCGAAGGAACGTGCTGAAGAAATGTCAATTTCGTCAAAATATCGCAGCATAAAATGCGAATTCCGCAAAAGGATCGCGGTAAAGAACACGAATTAGAAAGACGTGAATTTCGTCAAACGATTTTGGAAAAAAGATGTAAATATCATGAAATAATCGCAGAATAAAATTGCGAATTTGGTCAAAATTTACTGTACTGGGCTAAAAGATTGAAACCGGGTTGTTTTTCCTACTTTCAAAAGAACGCCGCGAAACGAGAAGAAACTCTAAAATTCGTATAAAAATTTCCAAAGGAAAAAAATTATATTGACTTGAAAGATTGCAACCATATTCCTTTTACGAATGCCAAAAAATAGCCAGGAAATTCAACCAACCAACCAACCTCCAGATTAATTTGAATTTTCTGTGCTATTATTTTTCATTTTCAAAGGAGGCAGGGTCTGTGTACCCCCCTTTCCCCCGGCAAATTGCATTTTGGAATTATCGTTTTACATCTGAATTCCTTTTCAATTTTTTTCCTACTTTCTAGACTTTAAACTACGAAAGCAAAGAGACAAATAGTTTCCATCCTCGTCAAGATCTTGTGTTAATTTCTCATGAAATTGCAGAAACATGCAATAGAAAGAACGGCGTTAAAAAAAAAAAATCTTCCACAAACAAAAGACGTCAAAGTGGGATTATAAAGCCACCTTTTTCACTTACTATGACTAATACAGATTCTTATAAATATTCTAGTTTTAAAAAGGACAAACTACATAATTTTCTTAAAAAAAAAAAAAAAAAAGAAAAAAGAAAAGAAAGAAAGAACGTGTGTTTCTTTTTTTATCACATTTCAAAACTTAGGCTGTTAGTTTTCTGAACTAAACTAATTGAACTCTGCTTTCACTTCTTCTTTTTTCTTTTGTAGATTTCAATTTTTTTAAATAATTGTGGAGTCTGCGCAAGCGGGGGGGGGGGGGGGGTGCCCCTGGTCACGCCTATGATTCCTTGGAACCAGAAAAAGTGCAAATTATGAAATTTTACATAATAGGTATAGATCACACATTATTAAATTACCTTAAAGATATTACCTTGAAATATAACATCCAAATATGCCTGGGCAAAATCATTATAAACAGTGGTAACTCATGACTGACAGTTTTGGGAACACTGAATGCATGGCTGGCCAATTTATTCTTTTTCACTATTTTTAATAATGAAATCTTTGCCTTATTTTTAGCAGAATTTTCTTCCATTAAATAAGGCAAAAATTAAAAAAAAAAAAAAAAAAAAACAACAAAACTTTTGGAAAGCATGCATTTTAGTGCTGCAAGAAAAACCTGTCATGAGCTGCTCTGATTATAACACTCATTTACAAAAAATTTTAATATAATAACGCTTTCATTACTCCAAAATAATGTGTTAAAGGCGATAATGTATCATATTTAGTGTTCCAAGAAATAGCAATATTTGTAAAATACATGTGCTTCTTAACTGAAAAATTCATTGTTTATATCTGAGAAATACATTACATCTTCTGCATTAAAATTTTTTAGTGGCAGGCTTTTGTGATTGAACAAGGACTGCTTGCAGAGTGCTTTTAAGGATTTTACAATATAAAATTATGGTTCTTGAACTACTATTAATCAAATACAGTAATAGGGATAAAAAAAATCATTAAATAGTTTATTTTAAAAAAATACTTAGATTTTCATCAGATATACTGATTATTACTGCCATATGTTATGTGTAACATATTTATTAGAAAAGTTACAACTATTTTCATGAAGTTTTGGATCCCCCCCCCCCCCTGACATACTGTCAAATTTCGCGAGGTTTTTTTTTCTTGTGATGTTCCTCCCCCGACCGAGAATGGAGCGGGTTTTTTACAATCAACTGATTAATTTTGTTTTTCTTTTATTGCTACTTTTTTATGTTAGTGTGGTGATCTTTCAAATGCTATTGCACAACGAGGCGATAAACGCGCTACTCTGTAAGTGGCACGGCAACCCTCCAGTATACAGGTGGAATTGATAAAAAGTTTTTGTAGTCGGAATATGCGGAATGTTACAGAATAGTGACTGGTTTAATGAAAGCAGAATAAAAACTTAATATTTAATTTAAGATGCGAGTCAGATTAATATATTAATTGAAATGGTTACTGAGTAATCACTTTATTAGTTTATACAAAGTCTAATTATCATGACAGCTACAATGCAGCTGCTAATGAAATTTTGTGAAACCAATCTTTTCTAAATAGTAACATGTTCTGAATTGTTCTTATTTACAATTATACTTCATTACCACAAATACCATATAAGGGAGCTGGCTACTTTTATATTTTTTAAAAGTAAATTATTTAAAGCTTTCTTTTAAGCATATTAACTTTAAAATTAAATAAAAACAAGTATCTTACTTTTGCAAAAAAGCTGTTTTATCTTATTTATCTATAAACTTTTATTACTAAATAAGGAAAAGTATCATGATGAAAATTTTTACTTTTAGGGGCTCAAAACAACCAGTCAGGATAAAATGGTTCATTTTGAGCTAATCGTGATAATTTAAGTATATAAAGTAGAATTTACTATCAGTCAAAAATATGTCCAAGACTGAAGGTCTTGCACCCATGGCTGTAATCAATTAGCCTAAAAGAAATGCTTCAGGTGTTTTTTTTTTCTGTTTTTCTTTTGTTACAGAGATAAACGGCAATAAGAATTTTTTTCCCCTTTAGGTTAAATTTTATAAAAATAAAATACTACGATGCTTTAATTTTTGAAGCTGAAAAGAGTTGTATATATATAAAAAAAAAATAAATAAACGAAAGATGTCATTTTAAGTCAATTTTCGGTTATAATATTATTACAAACGATTCGCAAATGAATCATTTTATAAACGGGATTGGAAATCTTAATTTTGATTTCGTCATACCTTTTATTTAAATTATGCGTTCTTTAAAAATGGAAGATTTTGTTTAATTTCTTTAAAAGAAAACTCAAAATTAAATTAGTAATCTATCTGTATTACACTCACATATCACAAGAAATACCTATGCCACACATGAACGTCATTTTGTAAGGAAAACAGTTATAAGTATTGTTGAAAATAAAAACAATTCAGAACATTATACTAATTAGAAAGGATCGGTTGCAAAGAATGCTGTCTGGATAATTAGAAATTGTACTCACTTTCTCCCCTTGGAATACCATTTCAAGATCTTTGATATTTAAGTATTGCGCGGCAGCGCAATACTTATTTATTTCCAGTGTCACTTCTCAATGTTAATTTAACATAGGAAAGCCTATGGAGATGATAACTTTTTCATTTTTTCTTCCCACCTTTTTGTCCCTGATGCCACTCATTTTTAATTCTTAGCTAATTCTAATAATATTATAAATTCAAAGTGTAAAAACATTTGCCTGACGTCAGGGTCAAAACGGATCATAAAAGGCCTTTGCATATAGGTGGATTATAATCTAGAGAGTAACATGGGCTAATTTTTATTTACATTATTCAAATATTTTTCTTAATTCGAAATTTCGCTTTTTTCATTGAGAATCAACGGACATTTTCTAATAAAATTTAACTTTTTTTTCCTTCATTGTTGTAAATAATTCAAAAGCCGTAATAATAATTTGCCTATATTTAGTTGAATGATTTTTCACGTGAAACATGAAACTGAAGAAACTGAAATAGTTTTTTTTTAATAATTAAAAAGAAGATGAATATGGCGTCACAGTGGAAATAAAAATGACATTTTCAAGCAGATTTTTTTAAGTTCAGATTGTAATTTTTTGACCAAACTACAGCAACCTGCATTACTGCACTGGTGAAACATTTTGAATTATACATAGGTAAATTGCATCACAAATTGTGATGCGATATCGCACAAATCAAATCCTATGATGATGATATACCCGCCATTAATTTTGAAATGTGTTCGTCTGAATTCAGTAGTTATTAAAAAACTTGACATATTAAAGAAAAACCTAATTTGCAGAACAAATTAAAAAAGCAAAATTTATTTCCTAAATTGTTTAAGCCCGAGAAGGGGCAGATATTAAGATATTTCATTCAATTCGTTCTACATTTAATGTTAAATTTTTGTAACAAATAAGTTAAATCAATTGAACATTAAAAAATAAAAATGAAATTCATACAACATAATATTTTAAACACCTATATACTTAGATTCCGTTCAAATGAAATCGAAATAAATCTTAGACTTTTTCCATTTTTAAGTTGTAAATATTTGTACTGCAGATTTTGCATTATGTTTATGACGATTGTAGATAATCTGATAAGATACATGCAAAATACAAAACTTTAAAAAAGTCTAAGATTTATTTCTATTTCATTTGAACGGAATCTAAGTATATAGGTGTTTAAAGTATTATATTGTATGAATTTCATTTTTATTTTTTAATGTTCAATTGATTTAACTTATTTGTTACAAAAATTTAACATTAAATGTAGAACGAATTGAATGAAATATCTTAATATCTGCCCCTTCTCGGGCTTAAACAATTTAGGAAATAAATTTTGCTTTTTTAATTTGTTCTGCAAATTAGGTTTTTGTTTAATTTCTTATTTCTTCAGTCAACTTCGCGTATCGCGTAGTGATACATGGCGAAGTCTTATGGCGAACGCGATGAATTTTCATTTCGATACGAGAATTTTCGATAAATATCGAATTTCGATACGAGAATTTTTTTAAAAATGTGAAATATTTTCTCCTTAAAAAATGTTTACTTACTATGAATAACAATGAAATAAAATACCTATAATTACAAAATACTGCTCCATTTTAAAAAATCAGTCTAAGTATTTTAAAGCACATAATAAACTGTTTTCGCAGTTTAAAAAAAGATTTATTGCCAATATTCAGATTTTTAACTGTGACCTAAACCGCGCAAAACCGATGTGCAACGTTCTGTCTGCTAGCCCATAGAATAACATGTAATCCGCGATCCTAAGAAGTCCATTTTTTCATGCGGATTATATAAAAATTAAGAGTTTTCCAAGATACTAGGTTAGTCTTATCCACTTCGTCAAAAACAGATTCATTTTAATATATTAATGTTTTAAAAAAAATCTAGACCGTTTCGGAGAAAAAAAAAAGACAAACTTACACCATCGAAATTGCTTTCAAAATGGGTTTACAGATCTGAAAATATACTGCACGTAGAATTGTAAAAAATTCAGAATAGGATTAGACTGCAGATATAAGACTGTTTTTAAAAAATCAGAACAATAGGACCTATATTTGATGAGTTATTAACAGGCGGCTTTTCGCATTTTCTTTGATGTCGAGTTAGCTGTATATATGAGTTCCGCCATGTACGAATTCTACGATACGATACGATACGATTTTAGGCTTAAGGCTGCGTCACTCGGAATACTACCGTCTTCCATGAACATGAATACAATACGATCAAAAGAATGTTGGAATAAGTTTCGATGTATCGTCTGCGCTTGATAAACGAAGAAAAGGACTTAAAATTGAATATTTTATTTATTATTATGAAATTCTATACATATTCTAAACCTTGATAAACATTCTATTTTCATCTGGAATAGAACCGTGTACATCATTTTTTATAACTTTAGCACATCAAGAATTGAGTAAAAAATAAGACTATAAAAATTCAATCTTTACACATTAACTACTTACTAATTTTTATGCGTCATTTTTCATTTCATTAAAAGAAAATAATTAAAATCGAGCATATTTAAATCAACAACATTTTATAATATATATCAAATAATATTTTATTTTTTTTAAGAAATTAAAGTTAAAATACGTAACTAACTTGTTTTGCTCTTTGGAAAAGAACATATGAATTCTGTAAGAAAAAAGAATTTTCATACAATTTCGAAAACTAGAGTTATTCGATTGCCAACATTTTGCCATTTTAACAAATAATATTAGTTCTTAAAAAGAAGTGTTTTTATTTTAATAAATAAGTCATAAAACACTAATAAAAATTAATAGAACATTATATTACTGTCAGAATATAAATGCTACAAACAAATGAAAACACGATGTTGGCGCTTGCGCAGTTATTTCATAGATGTGCAATTAATAGATTATCCATAAAGAAGAAAACAGTTAGGCATCTTTCTGTTGTTCACTCCGTCCACTACGTGGCGTGCGACCTTGATTGATGTGACCTCGCCTTTAATCTTGCGGTTACCTCTCCCATTTAAGATAAGACGCTTACTTATATCGCTTTGGTTGGAATTTCTGAAAAATTTTTGCAGATCTACACCGATCATGACCCCTAGAGCCCAAAACCACCCTCAGTAAAAAACTTTATCTATCTATCAATCTATGTATGTATCTATATATCTATGTCTATATATATCACTTTCTTCTGGACACGATAACTTCCACAATTCTGCACCAATCTCTTCTAAACTGATACATAAAATCAAGGGGCATAAAATCTCGGTCAAGTTCGTTAATGGGAAAATCGGACCAAGGGGATGGAAATAGGGAGGGGTTTTGTGAAAACCGAAAACTCCCCATAACTTCTTAATTTTTGTATATATCAAATCAATTTAAAGTTTTTATTACTTCTAAAAATAGGGCCAAAAATTTATGTATCACAGATTTTTGATAAAGTTTAAAATGGGCCCAAGGGGCGCAAAAAATAGGGTTTTTGGGAGAAAAAAATTCATAACTTCGTCAATTCTCAAGATATCATATCCAATTAATTTTATCATGAATCTCCTTAACATTATCTACAACTTTTATATTCACAAGTTTTTGATAGGACCCATTCGTACCTAAAAAAAATTAAAAACGAAAACAAAAAGGGCGTTTGAAGAAGAAAAAAATCCATAACTCCCTCAATTCAAAAGATATAAAATAAAATCCCCATGAATTTATCATATATCTTCTTAATATTGTCTACAACATCTATATAGACAAGTTTTGGATAGGGCCAATTCTTACAGCAAAAACAAATTAAAAATACATAGCGGTTGAAGAAAAAAATCATCTTAGTAAGGGTGTATTCAAATCCAAACTGCTTATTTTCTGACTCATTTTACAATTCATTTTTGCTCTCAAAGGCTTCCAATTGGTACCTTTTCTTACTCAGAAACTATATAATGTACCGTAATGGTCAATTTTTTGATAGAGGCTGAATATATTTTAAAACATGCTGTCAAAGTGGGCCTTTTGAACCGAATTTCCCGAAGCGGATTGTGTTGGAAAAATCATCGTATTAAGGGAGTATTCAAATCCAAACTGCTTATTTTCTGACTCATTTTTAAATTCATTTTTGCTCTCAAACGCATCCAATTGGTAGATTCGCTTATTCAGAAACTATATAATGTACCGTAATGATCGATTTTTTGACAGAGGCAGAATATATTTCAAAAAATGATGTCAAAGTGGGCATTTTGAACGGAATTTCCCGAAGCGATTGTGTTAGAAACGAAAAATATTGTCTTACTGAGAAAATAATTGTTTATATATCAAATTTTAATTAATTGAACGAAAATTAAAAACACAGGTCGCTTATAAATCTGTTCACAAAAAACGTCAACAAGTTTCATATTTTTCCTATTAAAAATGAATCTGGAGTTATGCCAGAAAATTTCGAGTTGTTGAGCATGGAAAAATATTTCTTTTGAATACCGCCCTAACATGATTCTGATAAAACCAGTTAATATAAAAATGAAATAAAAACTCGTCAAAAGCGGCCAGATAAAATTGTTAAAGTGGGTTTATCTCTAATCATGATTTGGTTTTTGTTTGTGAAATTAGTATACTTAACTTCGAAATCTACCTCCGCCTGTAGGCCGGGCCGGCAGGGATTTTTTGATTTTGGGATGTTTTCTAGCTTCGCCAATCACGAATCAATTTTTCGTGAACCTCAAACTGACGAGAAGCAGCACAGTTGTTAGACTCTTCTGCAAAAGAAATAACTTTAAGTTTAAATCCAGCTGCGTATGAATTGCGTTTCTGTTTACTAATAACTAAATCACCCATATCAGTAGAAACAAGGAGAAAAAGTGCAGTAAGTTAAACGAAGAAATAATGAATAAGTGTACTATCAAGAACACCCAAGATATAACCCGGGTCACGTATTTTTAGAGAGTCACATGTTTCTAGGCGCTCGCGGACGATTCAATTGCACATAGAGGCAGGCTCGGACTGGCGCCTTTGGGGGCCGTCGGCTAGAGATTGAAAAGGGGCCCCTTACCGGGAAATTTTGAGGGAATACAATATTAGAATATATATATATATATATATATATATATATATTTTAATTAGGCTTATTTGCCTAAAAACAATTTTTGGCTATTTTGTTGCTTGGAAAATATTAGATTGTATGAAATGTAATTTTGTTTTCACAATGAAATCTTTGTTGCAATATTTCAACGTAAAATAAACGCATCACAAATCCATATATAAATCATGAAATTCTATGGTTTCTTTCCATCTTCCTGAAAGTCGAACAATACCATTTTGATACCAATCTTTGGATTTGGAAGCAAAAAAGGCCTAGAAAACCCCGTTCCAGATCGTCAACATTACACAAGCACCTTGGCCCCCAAAAATGATGCCATAGAATGGAACATGTGACAAACCGAAGGAGAAAGGTCCGGACTATGTGGGAGATTAGGTAAAAGTTCAATTCCGTCAAGCTCTTCTACTTTATTGCGAGACTTATGCGGTCTGGCATTGTCTTGTTGGAGAAGATGTCTCTCTCTGTTGACTAATGCAGGCCATTTATTTTTCAAAGAAGCATACATCCTGTTCATATGTTCACAGTAAATTTCAGAGTTGACGATCGAACATGTGAAATGATTTCAAAATTAATGACATGCTCAAAATTCCACCAGACGTTGATCATGAATTTCTTTACAAACCGCACTTGTTTTGTAACATGTTGGACTGTTTGTGCCACATCCAACAATTATTTCTCGATTATCTGTGTTCCGTAGATATATCCATTTCTCATCATATGTCACTGTGCTTTTGAAAAACCGCAAATCCTGTAAGTTTTCCAGAAGAGTTTTGCACATTTCCACTCTGTGATTTGCCTGCTGCATAGTCAGTTCATAAAGCATTTCTCAAGAGTCCTTGTACGTTTTCTGTAGTTTATGTAAAACTTGGCATATCGTATCCTAGGACGGTCCTAGCTCCTCTGAAAGTTTCTGTGTGCTGGTGGTTGGTTTAATCTCCACTCTTTGCTTCAAATCTGCAGATTTGAAGCAAAGAGAAACAGACACACAGAAACTTTCAGATTAACAAGTGATTACCTCTCACTTCTGGGTTCCATTTTAAGTGAAAAGTCATCTCCCTTAAAAAGTTTGAACCATTTGGGCTGTACGTTTGCTGATCCCCTTTCAACTTCGCGAAATTTACAGAGATGCTTCAGCAACTTTATGACAAATTTTAAAATAATATCTTAAGATGGATAATATTTAAATATTTGTATCTATCAGCCATTATATTACCTATAAATAGATAAAAGAATAGATATTAGCGTAATGTAATATGGAGGAACATATACTCTTTAATATAACATTTTGCACTGGTCGTTAATGATAAGATAGTGCCCTCTGTAGCGTTTCATATAGATATACAGGTATCCTAAAAACGAAAATACTTTTGATACACCGTAACACTTGAGTAAAAAAATAATCTTCTTCTGTTGTAGTTTACTTACTTTCATAATAAATATTTATATTATTTAATGCACAGTACCTAAACTACTTCCATGATAGAGAAAATAAATATACTAATTAATTACAAGTTGTTTATAACTTAAAAATGAGAGGGGAAAATGTCTTTAGTTTTAGGCAACCAAATCACAGTGTTGACATAATAATCTTAATCCTACAGTAATACCTAAGTAAATATTAACAAGAACGAAAAATCATGCGTCCAGCAAAGATTATGTAATATTTTCCAACACATTCAGAAACTATAATAAAACTTTGCAGTTTATTAAGGTGAAAGACGTCTAAATGAACAATTTAGAAAATGCATAATACAATTGTTCTACAATTACTGAAATTACCATCAATAATCGCAAAAATATCCGAAATTTTTGTGCAGCCCTCTATATGATCTATAGATTTGTACGTATATTACGTTGTATGCTAAAAGTCTGTTAAATTAGATGCATAGTCCAGTTAAAAATTTCTAGCCAGCAGTGTCCGCCAATAAATGGAACTATACTTGAGATCTTTCGTGTAGCTCTGTATATGATCTATAGAACTTATATTCGCCAAGTAATTTGCAAAAAAATAGTTAAATTTTAAATCGCGTAGCGCAACTCAAAATACACTTAGAGCAATTAGTCTTCATATTCAGTACTGTAGCCAAATACTTTTATGTGTCCCTGTAAATGAACAATAAATTATATGCACATCAGATTTTTCAGTAAGAGCTTTGTAGTACACCTCAGTGTTACACATAAATTTCAATATCCTTAAAAATGTGTAATATCATTAAAATACATGGCATACGATATTTCCCCATAGACTGTCATGTAAGGGAATACTTTTGAGTGTGACTGTAAATGAACCGTAAACGTTACACACTAAATTTTCAACACCGACCATGTAATGGTAAACTCCAGTAACACATATACTAATTTCATCATAATTCGAATATATTTACACGAGTTACAGCATGAACAGATAGACTGACAGGCAAACCGAATTCATTAACACTTTTCAACTATGTTGGAAAGTGTTAAAAGGGACACAGCGGTAATAAAAAACAAACATATTGTAATAAAGAGTGTCCTCTTTAATTTTTATTTGATTGTTACAAATTGTAAAATAGATTTTATAACAAAGAGAACAATGGCTGTAATATACCTTGGTACAGATACAGCGAACTAAGAAAGGTTATGTGACCGTGAATGGCTGTTTACTAATCTAATAGCTCTTTGGTCAGTTCTTCACTGATCCTGGCTACGTCATCTATAATAACATCTTTATCCAAATTATAAAATAAGTCACTTGTAAGCTGCATACAGGTTGGTAAACATTCAAGATTGTGTGAGAGTTCAAAAACACCAGAAAAGTACAGAAAACATTGTTTCTTGTCAGAGGAGTAACCATAAAAATTTTTGTCTTCTTCAAATTCAGATTCTATACATCTCCATATTGAATTCACAGATTTCTTCAGCTCCATTCAAAGATTGTCTTGTTTTCTTTCAATGTTAGTTTTTTAAGACATTGTAAAACTTTCATACTGATCTACAAACTATTTCAGCTCTATCAATAATTGATTTCTTTCAACTTTACAAAGATTAGAAATACTACAAAGGATTTCCGTTAAAAAACTATATAAAGCATTACGATTTCATTAATTTTCTTCTTCTAGGAATTTCTTCTAACTAGGAATCAATCGACTAAATCTTCCTTCGATACTTGTCCTGACACAATCTAAAACACTGAAAAAGACCAATTTATAGTTTTGAGCAGTTGAGATTGAAGGAGCTTCGTCTATTGATTTTTCAACAGGCATTACCCTCCTTCTACATAAATATTGTTATCTTCTAATTTGCTATTACCTATACTTCCCATAAAATTTTGTTTTTGTATACAGAACCTGAAAGTATTTATTACTACTTTTATCCCTTACTTGTTGAAGCAGCTTCTGTAAAAAGTTCCAGTTTGTAGAATAGTCGTAATTTATAGTATCTTATCCCTTACTTTATACGCTACCTTTTATCCCTTACTTTATAATAGTTTTACCTTTTAAATAATTTGAAGTAGAAGATGCAAGAAGAAATAAATTTAGTAAAACATTATACATAAATAGGTTTTTAATTTAGACTATTTACTAATCAAATTTCTGCCATACTTTCATTTGATATTTGTTTTAAAATGGTAATAAAATGGAATAGTTTCCCTGTGTTTACACTTTCCTCATATCTTAAAATTCCCTCATCGATAATCGAAGAAAGAGCTTTATATTTGCTCCTCCATCTTGTGGCTCCTATTTTTTGCAACCTGTGCAGTTTTTCATGTGCAATATGTTTTCTTTTTGTTTCCCTCTCCCATACGGCCATTTTTGAGATGAGCTTAGAAAAATTTCTTCCACCATTCGGAAGATTCTTACACCAACCTTAATAAATTTTCTGCTAGGAGCAACGTTACTGTTGAATCAGCTACTACCAAGTTCAGTACGTTTCCTATACAATGAGTGTAAATAAAATTTTTGTTTTCCTTTTTGAACTAAACTTGTAGACCATTATAGCAGCCTTTCATATTTGTTGCTCCGTCAAATGAGCAAGAAATAATAATTGGTGTTGCAATATCGCACTTGGCTAATTCTGATTTTATAAGTTCGTATCAAGTTAATCCACATGAATCATCGACCACTGATATTTCTAAAAGTTTTTCATATATATTTCCTTGAACGACATAATGGACTCAAATTGCAGCCGGTCCATAACTGCTGCATCTTGAGTACTATCCGACACAATTTAAAGTTAAATATAGTTTAATAAGCAAAGGTTACATATTAAGTTAGGAATATTAGCGTGAACAACATCTCGCTTCGTAAGCACGAGAATAACAACAGCGCGCTACATAAGAAACATTTAAGAGTTTGCAATTAAATTCAAACAGTCTCAGTCCGATTGTTAGTTACAGTCAGTTACAGTGTTAATTATCAGTCAGTTGTTTACTATTTTCAGCAGAAATTGAGCATGTGCAGTAAATCTACGTAGGGAGGCTTTGCTGTTTCTAGCAGCCAGTGTGATCAGCGATGTGCTCTGAATCTCAGCCTATGAGCACTGCACAGAGCGCGATGAGTAAGTCAACACCCCTCCTCCGTTTCGCCAGCGACACGACGCCACTACCGGCGCTACTTCATAGGCTACACTGTAAAAAAAAAAATTGTAAAGTTACTAAAGTTTTTCTAGGAAACTGGGATTCCTAGAACTTTTTATGTAACGGCAACAAGAAAAAATCCTGTAACAGACGCTGTTACAGGAATTTTTGTTGTTGCCGTTACATAAAAAGTTCTAGGAATCCCAGTTTCCTAGAAAAACTTTAGTAACTTTACAGATTATTTTTTACAGTGTACCATAAAAAAAAAAACTGACAACAGCTTAAAATTGATTGTAAATGCATAAGATTACGGGAAAACAGTCAAATTATTCTGATGTAACTAGTTATGAAGTACTATATCCATTTTTGGAGGGCCCTCCGGGGCCATCTTACGTAGGTTACCATAAACAAAAAACAACTGCCAACTGCTTAAAAATGATTGTAAATGCGTGAGATTACGTGCAAACACTCAAATTATTAGGATATAACTAATTATGAAGTAGTATATCCATTTTTGGAGCCCCCTCACCCCCCCCCCCTCTGGAGCCCCCTTGCATAGGCTGCCATAAACAAAAACCAACTGGCAACTGATTAAAATTGATTGTAAATGGGTAAGATTACGAGGAAACAGTCAAATTATTCTGATGTAACTAGTTATGAAGTACTATATCCGTTTTTGGAGGCCCCTTTAAAGAGGCTACCATACACAAAAACCAACTGGCAACTGCTTAAAATTTATTGTAAATGCTTAAGATTACGGGAAACTTACGGGGAAACAGACAAATTATTCTGATGTAACTAGTTATAAAGTACTATATCCATTTTTGGAGGCACCTCCGGGGCCCCCTTGTGCCGGGGGCCCTCGGCAATCGCCGACTAACCGACCTGGCCAGTCCGGGCCTGCATAGAGGTGATACACTCTCGGAGTTTTATCCACTGATCTCTCAGAGGGAGGGGGGGGGGGTACTAGGCGTATATTCATCGCCAGCACCAAACCCGTCAGTCAGTCTCCTCTTTTTCTCTCATGGTATGGAAATCGACAGTAAACGAAGTCATTCTGTTATCGAATGCGAAAAGAGAATAATTGTCTTTCAGAAGGGCATTTTTGACTTCTGGTAAAATAATAATAAAAAAAAGGACCCTCGCATAAGTCGACCCCCCCAACTTTAAAGTCTTTTTTTGTCCAAAATTTCTCGACTTATACGCGGGTAAATATGGTAGTCATAATTTCCCTACTAGTGGCCTTAATTACTCCAAACTTATGATTGTGAGTTTTTGGTGGGGTAATTATAACCATACTTTTAACTCAAAAACAAAACAAAACAACAACAACAAAAAAAAAACAGCAATGAGAATTAAAACTTTTAAAAAGTGTTCTTAAAGTAGGGATGCACAATCTGTGGCCCGCGGGCCAAAAGTGGTCCGCGATGGGTTAACGCGTGGTCCGCGAATTTTGTAAATTTATAACTGGAAAAAATTCCATTTTTTGTCCACAGATCGAAAGATATATCTAATTTCGTCAATTTGCCACAGAAAAAATTAAAAACTTCGTCATTCAGTTAAGAATCGCGAATTTCGTTGATTGGATGCGGAAAACTAGCGAATTTTGTCGATGAGGCTCGGAAAAAGCGCGAATTTGGTTTATCGACACCAATAAATCGTGAATTTTGTCAATCAGGCGCGGAAAATCGAAAATTTCGTTGATCAAGTACAAAAAAATCACTAATTTTGTCGATGAGGCGCGAAAAAATTGCAAATTTGACCAATTAGGCACGGAAAAATCGCAAGTTTTGTCGATGGAGTTAGAAAAATCGCGATTTTCATTGGCCGAACACGAAAAAAAACGCGAATTTTGTCGATCAGGCGCCGAAAAATCGCTAATTTCGTTGATCGGCACGGAAAAATTGTCAATTTTGTTGATGACGTGAGGAAAAATTGCAAATTTTGTTGATTGGCTGCTGAAAAATTGTGAGTTTCGTCAGTCGCGAGAAAAAATCGTGGATTTTGTCAATTTGCCGCGGGAAAAAATAGCAAATTTCATTAGTCGATTAAGAGTCATGAATTTCGTCCATCATGTACGGAAAAATCGCGAATTTGGTCGATTAGGGGCAGAAACATCTCAAATTTCGTTGATCGGCTGCGAAAAAATCGTGTGTTTCGTCTGTTTATCGCGAATTTCGTTACAGTCAGTTAACAATCTCGAATTTCGTTGATTAGGTGCGGAAAAATCGCAAATTTTCCTCGATCAGGCACGGAAAATCGCAAATTTCGTCGATCGGGCACTGAAAAAAATCGCAAATTTTGTCAATCAGGCACGGAAAAATCACGAATTTTTTTGGTCGGGCGCGAAAAAAAATCTCAAATTTCGTTAATGAGGCACGAAAAAAAAAAAAAAAAAATCGTGAACTATGTCGATCAGGCGCGAAAAAAATTGAAAATTTCGTTGATCGACTGTGGAAAAATCGCGAGAATTCGTCAGTTGATCGCAAGAAAAAAACGTCAATTTACCGGGGGGAAGAATTGCAAATTTCGTCAGAGTCAATTAAGAATCGCGAATATCATTGATCGGGGGTGGAAAAATCGCGAATTTCGTCGATCAGTGGCAGACAAATAGCAAATTTCGTCGATCGGGCTCCGAAAAATAGCGAATTTCGTTGGTCGGGCACGAAAAAATCGCCGATCACGAGCCGAAGAATTGCAAATTTCGTTGATTGGCTCCTACTCCTCCCTTCGTTTATGAA